>OU744307.1:11627500-14142607 GCA_916610205.1 Griposia aprilina | reverse complement strand
TTAACAGCCTTATTACAAAAAGCAGTTTAACTAAAAACCCAGGTTTAAATCTCTATAAACTACGGTTTAAACAAAATTGATATTACAAATCGTGGTTTTTCGAAAAACCGTAGACCATTCCATGTTCTAACGCTAAACCTCGGCGGCCCCTAGTTTAAACTATCAAACCATGGTCTAAATCGTATCTGTCAAAGTTTTTCTTATAGGTTATAGCATCTTTTTCATTTTGTTTTGTTGTTTTTAACCCGAAAATGGATATTAACACGGTCGATTTAATTGATATTGAGGAAATTGAAGCCGCTGAGTTGTTGGGAACACCACGCCGACACAACATAAATCGTGTTCGAATAAATCCCTTCGTAGAATTATCCGATGAAGATTTCAGGCAAAAGTCTAGGTTAAATAAACGTTATGCGATGAAAATAGTAGACTTATTAAGGGAAGATTTGACTAGAGGTGCTCGAGGATGCTTACTAATGTTAATTTATGTTTACTTACTTTTTACTCGGTACTCCAATTCTCAGTTCGTTTTTTCTTTTGTTGGTCCATAACGATATAATGTTAAAATTACTATAGAAGGCACAAAGAGACATTTGTTCTAATATAGACTGATAATTAAAAAATTCCAATGCTAAGTTAACTTTGTTCAACTTGCGATAGTTTTGTTTAATGTTATGGTTTCATATAACGCGCCAGAATGTTACGCTTCGTTACACGTACCTACTTAGATGTATTATTACTAATTAATACGACACTAAGTAATGTGCTTAAACCTATACAAAACTACAATCGACGGAATAACTAATGTTCCATGCAAATTAACACTCTCAATATTTTTAATACTCCTAAACATCATAATAATCATTAGGGTATTAACAAAAAGTTTTCTTTTCTGAGCATACGGAACGTTGCAATAGAATGATATCACGGTGAACGAATAATATTTGTATTAATCTGTGGTTGTTAAGTAGATAATGGTTCAAATGACGGTACTAAGAAGACCACGGTTTTTTTAAGTTTTGTAATACGGACAAATTTAGACCATGGTTCAGCAGATAAGCCTGGACTTGATAGGACAGGTTTAAACCAAGGTTTATTTAGTTTTTTGTAATAAGACTGTTTGTGTTTTCTATGAAGAGTTATGGGCGTCGCAAACCGAAAAAACTCAACGTCAACTTAACTCAAATTAAAGCACTAAAAATGTAATGTTTATATAGTCCCGTTTACTTGAAGTTGTTAATGTATGACAGCGATTATAATTAACATCCCCACAGAGTAAGGTAATAATTGAATATCAACTTTGGCTACTTTAACATAAGGCTAACGCAGCTGAAGTCATTTTTCCATAGTTTTAGAGTTAGTCACATCTCCACTCCAATGATAAGTGTTAATCCTATACCCCTGGGTTAGTCACACCCATTAGTTCAAGGATTACAGCTATACAAGTATTTTTTGGCGCTTCAATGACATTCACAGGGGCCCGGGCGTTGTCGGTAAACTTCTTTTGTTTTTTTTCGATTTTTATTGAAAGATCAAGATGAGGGCCTTAGTTCCGACATTGTCCACGCGCCAGAAGAACCTTGTAGCGCTATATATTAGTAAGATTTATAGTCATGTATGATTGCCAGTAATTAAAACTACCAAAACCTTTTGGAGTTGGCTAGCCGTTAGGCATAGGAATGACGATGTTAATATTAAATAATAGCTCCCAAACCGGTAGACAGAAAGAGTGTGAGAAAATTCAAAATCGTTTATTGTTTGTCACAGGTGGAAAGAAATAAAGGAAACAGAGAGAAAGAGACAGGTTACTGACAGAGCATCACAGCACAGCGTCATGTTCGTGAACGGGCGACGTCAGTAGAGACTGGTCATCTCTTAGCTGCCACGGCTAATTTTAATTTAATTTAATTATTGAATTGTTTTTGTCCTTTTATTACGGACGCTTTTAACGTTCTGCATCGTTCTCACATGCATAATTTCAACATGAATGTAGTAACCAATAATTTGTAACCATATTTTGATTTAACAGATTTTCCGTGTAGTTTCTTGCCCGTTCTTCTCCATAGGTACCTACGCTATGGAATGGGCAACTAGCTCTGACCGACCGACACCTTGACAATTCAAAAGTGCCTGTAATTGGTTTATTTGAAATGAATACTTTCTAGTTTGAGCATAATGATTTGCTTTGTAACAGCCAATGGAGATCGTTACGTTCGTTTTCTTCGCTGCCCTTACCCTCGCGGCTGGCCAAGAGGAACTTAGTTTGAATTTTTTTGAACTACTTATAACATTTCATGTATCATGCTTATGAGAATGAGTACAGTACTACGATTAAAATTATGCGCCTCGGCAATATTCGTGTTCCCGAATAAGTACAGCACAAAGGCAGCAAGGTGACAGGTGCCAAAAGTGTGGAAAGAGAGAGATAGCTGGTGCGGTATAAGTAGTTGGAAGTGCAAAAAGTAGTTAAGTGCATGCATATGGAAACTATATGTAAACGTACTTCGCCACTTGGGCTCTTTCCGTCGCGTCGTGTCGCTGACACTGGAATCCGGTGACAAAGTGCCAACGCTCGCTATTTCCTCCTGAGAACCGCCTGCTAAGAGAAAATTTGGGTAATCTGGAGTTCTTCTGTAATTTATTTAGTTTCACTATGTTAAAATGGATTTTTGCCAGCTAATTATTTACTTACTTTTGGCCTTTCAAGTTGCAGCTTGTAGCATAATCACTATATCGTTCCCACTGCTGGGACACGCCTCCGCTCTGTGAGAGGGAGTGAACTGTAAGCCACCACGCGGGCCCAGTGCGTTTGTAGATGTTACATGTCTCTTCGAATTTTTGGTTCTAGGATATTTCGGTTTCCTCACGATGTTTACCTTCACCGTTTTGAGAGCAGTGGTGATGAAATAAATAACATAAAATAATGCGCTTACTTAGGTTCGTACCCACAACCTACAAATCGTATGTCGGGGCCGCTACCACTGGGCCATCACTGCTCTGTATACTCGTTACAATCCGATGACAATACGTTTACATCGTAGATAATGATTAATCTGATACCGCAGCTAACGATCCTTGTTTCTGCAAAAAGGAACCCTCTAACCGTTTCTGATATCATTTTGTAACGGACGTTAAGATTAGTTAACAATACGTCGTCATCGTTAATCCTAACCTACAGCATTTTAACAATAGGTTTTTTTTTAATGAGTTTTATTTCTGCCCACGCTTACAGATGTGCCCACGTTCACAGATGTGCACACGGTCACAGGTTGTACCCACGTTCACAGGTTGTACAAGCACAACCTCCCACCAACCAACCGCAACAATCATTTCACCAACAAGGTGTCCATGAACCTTTGAAGGTTTCGGGAAGAGTTCTTTAAATGGTTATAATGATCTAATAAATTATAACATACCATGTTGTTGCAAGCGCTCCAGACGCCTGAAGAGCCTTTCTCGTTGTTGTTCCACGTCCTTCTGGTGCTCAGCGAGCTCTAGTCGAGCCACTTGCAACTGCTGGCGTTCTGTAACGCGTTGCAGTAACTTGTAGTAACATACACATAACATAACATCACGCCTGTATTCCCCGAAGGGTTAGGCAGAGGTGTACCTATAGCACACCCACATTTCGCCAGTTATGTTTAAGTCCCATGTAATAGGGGGCGAGCCTATTGCCATCAACCGGGCACAAATCCAGACTCCGACAAACTTGTAGTGTTGTAATTTAATATTTTAAATACTATTGTTAAATTTTAAAAGTATGGGGTGTTGTCGGTATCAATATACAACATTGTTTTCATAAACTTTATAGATTTTGTATGATAGATTGCATGAAACAAAAAAAACATACAGTGTGTTGGGTTAAAAGAGGGATATACTTTAAGGTAGTGTAGTAATCATGAAAATTAATAACATTCAATATGGGACCAACAAAACAGTATGAAAAATAAAAACAACAAAATCAAATGTCTCTTGTTTACCCTAACACTATGTATGAATAAGGTATACAAAGGTATCATCGTACATTTCTAATGACAATTTTCAAGTGAATTTGATTGGCTGTTCTAATTTCTGCCAACCAATTACAATTTAGCAAGGCTAAGTACGAGATATCAACTCGCTTTGACGGATCATCATTATCAGTCTATAGCAGTCGGCTGCTGAACATAGGCCTGTCGCAATGCACGCCTTTCGACTCGATTTTCGGCAACTCTCATTCAGTTAAAAGTAGCCAACCTGCGAAGATCGTCGCTCCACCTAGCCCGAGGCCGTCCTACCTTATGTTTGCCGTAGAGTTTCTCCAGCTGCGCGTCGCACTTAGTCAACAGTTGGTGCTCACCTGTTGCCAGAGCCGCGTGGTCGGCCGCCCTCTGCGCGTCGAAGGCGGCGCGGTCGCGCGTGAGGCGCGCCTGCGCATGGCGCAGCTCCTCCAGCTGCGCGTCGCACTTAGTCAACAGTTGGTGCTCACCTGTTGCCAGAGCCGCGTGGTCGGCCGCCCTCTGCGCGTCGAAGGCGGCGCGGTCGCGCGTGAGGCGCGCCTGCGCATGGCGCAGCTCCTCCAGCTGCGCGTCGCACTTAGTCAACAGTTGGTGCTCACCTGTTGCCAGAGCCGCGTGGTCGGCCGCCCTCTGCGCGTCGAAGGCGGCGCGGTCGCGCGTGAGGCGCGCCTGCGCATGGCGCAGCTCCTCCAGCTGCGCGTCGCACTTAGTCAACAGTTGGTGCTCACCTGTTGCCAGAGCCGCGTGGTCGGCCGCCCTCTGCGCGTCGAAGGCGGCGCGGTCGCGCGTGAGGCGCGCCTGCGCATGGCGCAGCTCCTCCAGCTGCGCGTCGCACTTAGTCAACAGTTGGTGCTCACCTGTTGCCAGAGCCGCGTGGTCGGCCGCCCTCTGCGCGTCGAAGGCGGCGCGGTCGCGCGTGAGGCGCGCCTGCGCATGGCGCAGCTCCTCCAGCTGCGCGTCGCACTTAGTCAACAGTTGGTGCTCACCTGTTGCCAGAGCCGCGTGGTCGGCCGCCCTCTGCGCGTCGAAGGCGGCGCGGTCGCGCGTGAGGCGCGCCTGCGCATGGCGCAGCTCCTCCAGCTGCGCGTCGCACTTAGTCAACAGTTGGTGCTCACCTGTTGCCAGAGCCGCGTGGTCGGCCGCCCTCTGCGCGTCGAAGGCGGCGCGGTCGCGCGTGAGGCGCGCCTGCGCATGGCGCAGCTCCTCCAGCTGCGCGTCGCACTTAGTCAACAGTTGGTGCTCACCTGTTGCCAGAGCCGCGTGGTCGGCCGCCCTCTGCGCGTCGAAGGCGGCGCGGTCGCGCGTGAGGCGCGCCTGCGCATGGCGCAGCTCCTCCAGCTGCGCGTCGCACTTAGTCAACAGTTGGTGCTCACCTGTTGCCAGAGCCGCGTGGTCGGCCGCCCTCTGCGCGTCGAAGGCGGCGCGGTCGCGCGTGAGGCGCGCCTGCGCATGGCGCAGCTCCTCCAGCTGCGCGTCGCACTTAGTCAACAGTTGGTGCTCACCTGTTGCCAGAGCCGCGTGGTCGGCCGCCCTCTGCGCGTCGAAGGCGGCGCGGTCGCGCGTGAGGCGCGCCTGCGCATGGCGCAGCTCCTCCAGCTGCGCGTCGCACTTAGTCAACAGTTGGTGCTCACCTGTTGCCAGAGCCGCGTGGTCGGCCGCCCTCTGCGCGTCGAAGGCGGCGCGGTCGCGCGTGAGGCGCGCCTGCGCATGGCGCAGCTCCTCCAGCTGCGCGTCGCACTTAGTCAACAGTTGGTGCTCACCTGTTGCCAGAGCCGCGTGGTCGGCCGCCCTCTGCGCGTCGAAGGCGGCGCGGTCGCGCGTGAGGCGCGCCTGCGCATGGCGCAGCTCCTCCAGCTGCGCGTCGCACTTAGTCAACAGTTGGTGCTCACCTGTTGCCAGAGCCGCGTGGTCGGCCGCCCTCTGCGCGTCGAAGGCGGCGCGGTCGCGCGTGAGGCGCGCCTGCGCATGGCGCAGCTCCTCCAGCTGCGCGTCGCACTTAGTCAACAGTTGGTGCTCACCTGTTGCCAGAGCCGCGTGGTCGGCCGCCCTCTGCGCGTCGAAGGCGGCGCGGTCGCGCGTGAGGCGCGCCTGCGCATGGCGCAGCTCCTCCAGCTGCGCGTCGCACTTAGTCAACAGTTGGTGCTCACCTGTTGCCAGAGCCGCGTGGTCGGCCGCCCTCTGCGCGTCGAAGGCGGCGCGGTCGCGCGTGAGGCGCGCCTGCGCATGGCGCAGCTCCTCCAGCTGCGCGTCGCACTTAGTCAACAGTTGGTGCTCACCTGTTGCCAGAGCCGCGTGGTCGGCCGCCCTCTGCGCGTCGAAGGCGGCGCGGTCGCGCGTGAGGCGCGCCTGCGCATGGCGCAGCTCCTCCAGCTGCGCGTCGCACCAGTCCGGCGTGCGCGCCGAGCCGCCGCCCTGCCAGCGCCAGGCACTCACTTGAGCTTCCAGGCTGTAGGGATACAAGGGGGATTCAAAATCATATCAAGTCATTTATTCAAATTAGGCTGAAAAACAGCATTTTTTAAACGTCAAAACTACATAAGACAGTCCTCGAAAACGCCCGCGTTTGCGTGATCGGTTGTTGTTTCCTAAAATATAGGTTTGCTTAGTAATGGGCGTATCCATAGATATAAGATAGAAGGAGATATGCCCGGTATTTGAAAATGTATTGGAACTCGGTGTCTCCAGTGTGCCCCTACCACGCGGCGCTAGTACACATGCAGTTCAGTAAAAGCAATAGATGCGAAGTCGCGGACACACTCACAATTCATAAATCAGAACGAACTACACAATCAATTTCAAACCTTATCTCGTCAAGCACAGCGTGCATTTACCATGCACCGTACAACTTACTCCCACAAAAACGTTTGTCGTTATCGTTATGCTGTGCAAAATCAATTTATTTTACATAATATACGCTAGTGATTGACTAAATCGAAAAGTTATCGAATCTTCTATTTTTTATTGTACTAAAAAAAAAGTGGTGCTGATAATAAACGACAATATACTATATTATAAATAAACATAATGTACCTAAAAAAAATATGAAGTAAATCAAAAAATTACACAATATAAAAAAAAACCGGTTACGTTGGTTTAGGCTGTCATAGCGTATTGAAACAGTGGGTATTGTGGAACCGTTTTAACGCTTCCAAACGGTTTAAAACGGTTAACCAATTGAAAAATAAACTATAATAGCAATTTATTCGTCGGGCAATCGACATTGTTGTCGATAGCTTACGTTAATGGATCTGCACAAGCACATCACTAACTCACCGCATAATGAGCGGCCGTACCACGCGATGGTCCGCACGAATGAAGTATCGTTTTGTGATTTTTACATGGCTTGTCCAGTCACTTAGCGACATACTTAGGTAGTGGTTAAGGAGCAATGTAATACTCCAACAATAGTACAGTCGTTACGATATTTGAAATCAAAAATAACATAGTAAAAGCAAGAAATATTTTATGATTTGTTGTTTTTTACGATTTTAAAGACAAATATATTAAAATACTAGGACTTAAAAATGGTAAGTGACTCCATGATTGACAAAGTTTTTGTTTTGGCTTTGGTTTTTACAAGAAACCACTGAACAACACGGCATTCTTATATTTTGTCACGACCGCGGTCGAAAGCGCACTAGTTCGCGGAGACGGCCATTTGCCTGTGACATGAGCAGTTTGAACATTACGCGTGGACACAGACACGCCCCCTTGCCACTTCTCCTATTTTTTATATTTCTATGGGCGTAACAATACAAGCTTAGGTAGATATAAACTGTTACCGTGGATTTCGTACATAATTCTAGACACACCAGCGTTGAATTATTAGGTGTTATAAAAAAAAAAAAAAAAACGTTGAATGTCTCAAGGGGCCTACTGTCTAAGTCCTTCAACGAAAATACGGGCCCATCCGAAAGATCGGGAACAAGGACAACTGTCAAACCGTGTTGTCATTCAATCTTAGTTCGAGCCCCAAATTAATCTTATGTCCGTAGGTGATACGAAGTAGGAAATGCTCCTAACTTTGGCCGAAACAACGGATTTCGTGTTTAGGGAGTAGACCTCCAGATCAGTAAATAACTTAACGCTTGTACTTTAAGCTGACGAAGTTATACATTATTATTAGATCATAATTTCTTTACAAAGGAAAAGTTCGTGCTTCTTCATGTCATTTGGTCTAAATAGGCTTTTATTTTTATTTAGATTCTTCTTTATTTTGTGAATGTGAGAACGTTGTAGACCTAACTTGTAGACTGTAGATTTGTGGACCTTTTTATATTTTGTTGAGTACCTGTTACTTGTTGACAGGCCTACACTGTCCTCTCATATCTATCAACACTGTAATTGGAAACATTGTAAAAGCCCCTTATTTTTAAAAGAGTAACCGTGGAGTTTCTTGCCGGCTCTTCTCCATAGGAAACAACCAATTGGAACCGTGCACCTAGCTTCTGACGTTTCATAAGTGCCCATGTTGGTTTATGTGAAATAAAATATTTTGATTTGATTTGATTTCTGACTCCTAGATTATATTTCAATTCAGAATGAATGACACAATTATTTATGTCACATAACCGAACGTGTGATTCTAAAATTAAAAAAAAAAAACAAGGTTACGTAAGTACGTTCTTTATTCAGAGTTGTAGAACCGCTTGTTTTTTATTTTTATTTTTAAAATTATTTGGGGCGGTCGTCGCGCAAACTGAAACCATGAACTCAGCACATGATTCTAAACCCCTCAACATTGAATTTTTTTGTCAATTACAACAACATAATTTAAAAGAGTGTCCCTGGAGTTTATTGCCCGTTCTTCTCCATAGGTACTTACTACGCTTTGGAATGGTCAACTAGCTTCATATTTCTGACTGACCGACTCCTTGACAATTCAATAGTGCCTGTAAATGGTTTATATGAAATAAATGGTTTGAGTTTAGAAATATGAATAAAGTAAAGTGCCGATTGGTCGCCGACTAAAATTATGGCCGGATAGTCAGATTTCCCAAGAAGTCGGTACATATCTAATTTATGTTATAACCGAACTACCGACTAGTCTATCCTATTAATTTATTCATTACAAATAAGTAGATACCCACATGACAGTATGTAGAACTTGTATGTAGAACTATGCCCACGTTACTACTACTAAATTACTATTTCGCTCACCTGTGTATAGTAGTAAGCTGCTGCCACACAATACAAGTCAGCGTGTATATGGCATGTTGTAGCTTGAGCGCCGCCTCGCCGCTCACTTCGAGTCGTTCACCTTCGGCTATCTTCGGGTCAACTTCCGGTTCCCCGCCCTCGGTGGGAGTGTCTGTTGACATTCGGAGGGCTACGCCTGAAACTGGTGAAATGTTGTTCCTTATGAATATGATTAAATTAAAAACATTATGAAAATATATATATAAATATTTATTCCATACCAACATTGAACGAGATATGAAAATTTATTACAGTATCGATGTAGAAATCATTTGATTTGGACAAAGCAAGAGATGACTTATTTTTTCGGTGCAATATTTAGTTTTTTTTTATTGATATCATCTTGCAAGGTTGTAGCGAAGCTCCAAATAAATATTTGGCGAGCGCAAATGTTTCCATACGTAAAAAAATATGAATTCAGAGATATCTAAAATTCCCTACTATTTAGATTTGCTTTTAAGATTAGGGCGACGGAGCTCGTTTGAGACATTCTAAGTACGTTTTTTTATCCTAGGTAATTCTAACAATAAAGTTCGTTCGTGAAGGAACCGTGCAATAAATGACACGGAGCCCACCTCTACACACGGTATTGCTCGAGATGTGTCTTAGATTTTGTCACTCCTACAGCGACAGTACAATATACACACCTCTATGCCGACTGGCGTCGAAGCCCGCGAAGGTGTCAGCTCGTCGCGGGAGCGCGGGGCTCTCGTAGGCGACGGAGTGTCTCTCGCCGGCCGAGCTAGTACTGCGGCCTAGTGCGCCTCCGCATTGCCAGGGGCCGCTACTGGCTTCTAGAGCATCCTGGGAGGGAAGAAACAGAGACGGAATTACTATTACGTCTGTTAGACATCGTCCTTTTATTTTAGTTTGTTGTTGTTTTTTGTTTGTATTTTTTGATTTTTCGTTGTTGTTTTTTTATTTTTTTTATTGTTGGTTTTGGTTTTTTTTTTCTATATGTGCGAATTAAAAAGTCAGTCGTACTTGGCTCGCTACTCAAACTCAAAGCATTTATTTCAATTAAACCATTTACAGGCACTTTTCAACTGTCAAAGAGTCAGTTAGTTAGTCAGAAAGTTGAAGCTAGTTGTCCATTCCAAAACGTAGATCTCTATGGAGAAGAACGGGGAAGAAACTCCAAGGACACACTTTTAAATCAAGATATTACAAAATACTGGTTATATTATTTTTCTTACTTCTATATGTGAGAACAATAAAAAAAAAAAAATTAAGAAACAATTCAAAATATAAGATTAAAAATAAAAATAAGCCGTAGCAGTTAAGAGATGACCAGTCCCAACCGACGGCGTCCGTTCACGAACTACACGGTTTTAAGCTAGAAGGCAGTTAGATGCCGTCAACTAGTACAATGACAAAGTAGAAATATCGGTCCCACTACTCGTTGCAGAGGTACAAAATAATGCTTTTCGGATGAAATGTATTTATCTATCCAAATCTGGTTTAACCTGTAGCCAATGGTATGGTCGGGTTTAGTCTAAAATAAAGAACATGACAACTTCGAAGATGTAGTTAAGAAGACTAATTTGCAAAAACGTAAAGGGACCTTAATTTTCAGGACACAATACAAATAAACCTTAGGTACTGTCCGATTCAAACTTTATGTCGGCTCGGAACATGAGGCGAGTCGCTGCGCAGTAACCAATTCACGTGTCAGCGGGGGTGAGGGGTGGGTACTGCGCAGCGAGTAGCGCACTTCAGAGCCGCCATAAAGTTTAAGGGGACTACATGACCTAAACGCAAATGTATAATGCCTAAAAATATATGATCCAGTGCAGTAACCAAAATCAGAAAAATATATGATAATCTTCTGGATATAAGCTAGTTAGATAGTGTGTTGAAAACATAATACAATTAACTTGATATGATAGAAAAAATCACGAAGATACCTCTAAAAATTTTTTTTATCGATAAAATACCATACTAATATACATGCAAACATTCAGATTTTTTGTCAGATTATTCTACAAGTAACATACTAACGTAATAGTGTTTTACTTTTTTAGTCCAATAAATAGATTTTTTGTAAATCGATAATTGCTTCATATTTTGCAATAAATTACCAGCGTTGTGTCATCGCGCGTCTCTTTATTTTCTATGCAATCCGACAGTGACCACGCTTTAGGTCTTGTAAGCCTCTTAACGCGTCATATACTTACCATAACCACTTTGCAGACATCCTGCCAGAGAGCATATTTGTCAGCTGACGGCGCCGCCAGTCGCACGTAGTCGGGAAACACAAGCCCTGGAAACGCTGTACTGCTGCCTGTGATAATAACAGTTTATATTATCATCTTGAAATTTAATATCGTGTCGAAAACACCACAATATAAAGCAAGCAAA
Source organism: Griposia aprilina (assembly GCA_916610205.1). NCBI lineage: Eukaryota > Metazoa > Arthropoda > Insecta > Lepidoptera > Noctuidae > Griposia > Griposia aprilina. Next base: position 14,131,049 of record OU744307.1, on the reverse strand, counting down.
AATTGTTCGGAACTGCTCACTAGCATTTAGCGTTAAGTCGGAACCTTCAGGGTAGCCCGCGAAATTCAAATTTTGTTACGTTTTTTTCAATTTGCAGGTCACTGTCAGGTTCGCAGGAGGAGACACCCTGGGCGTCGGGAGTCGATAGCCGACTCCCGGCCACCGTAGGCGCGGGCCTGCGGACGGCGAGCAATGGGCAGCTCGCCGTCCGGTAAGGACCAGACCCGGGTCGAAGGCGCGTTGTGTTCCACGCGCGCCTCAAAGAGTTGTCAGCATAATTGACGGGGTCCGATAGGGCCGATGCCTGCCGGGGTCGCGAATTGTTCGAAAGAGTTACCGTGGCCCTGGCGCACAGGCAACTGAAGGAACACGGGTGGGTTTTAGTCAGTAAGAGTCTGACACGCCCTTCCGCTCCGCCCAGAGCGGGAGAGGTCATTTGATGATTTCCCATCCAAAAAAAAAAAAAAAGGTCTCTGTCAGGTTGTATTTTGATTAATATATGATTCGCGACCGTAACAATTATGGCTTTATAGAATTATAATCATTAGAAACAGCAATACATCTCTATAAGTTCATATTACCCTATTGAATGACTATTTCATGAAATCATGACATTTGAGGGCAATTCTAACTTAAGGAGTTGTATTGCTGATTCTAATGATTATAATTCTGTAAAGCCATATTTGGTACTGTCGCGAATCCTATTTAGATCACCATACAACTTGATGCTGACCTGCAAATTGCAGAAAACGTAAGAAAATTTGAATTTCGCGGGCTAGCTTGGCGCATGCCCCTTAAATTAAAATGATGAAATGAAAGGTTTCTGCATTTGTCAACTTGACTAATAGAACGAAAATTATGAATAAAGGATGATTTCTACCAAACAGCTCGCGTCGCATCGGATCGGAAGGGATACGAACGGATCCGGCGACAGCCGATCGCTTCCGGCACGATGTCGACGCATACGATCGGCTCCGTACCGTCGCTTGCCAACGTAACCGTTTCTGCGCATAGTCAAATAGTTTCATTCCTACCGTGTTGACGTGTTCTAATTCGGATGAATGTATGATCGGATACGACGACAGCCGAACGGAGCCGATCGCGCGTCGCAGCATACTTTCGGCTACGATCCCCGCGATCGGCACGATAAGAAGCCCGTCGTCAAGCTGCTGTGCGTGGCTTGGTAATATAGACTTTAAATACTGTCTACACGATGTATTTATTTATTTAAACTTCTCGCACACAATAGTATACAAAGGAGGACTTAATGCCTTAGGCATTGTCTACCAGTCAACCAAGACGACGATTTAATATCGTTTAAAGATTGTAAAATCCGTTCCGATCCGATGCGATGCGAGCCGTTTGGTGGAAAGCTTCCTTTAGACTGCTCGTTGATTTTTCAGTTAGTCAGTAGTATTTTGCAGTAGTTTGGAATCTATTCTGACTATTTGTATTAAAACATAAGAATGGGTACTTCCATTCATGCATTCTACTTTCTTTGCTTTCTTGACGAAACTGAGGCGTTGATTTAAATGTGTCAACATTGGCCTGACCCTTAAAAGGAAGCTCAGAAAAAGCACACAGGATATATTCAAATGCTTATGCATTTGAATATATCCTGTGTGCTTTTTCTGTGTGCTTTTTCTTTTTCACTGATTGTTTTATAACAATCAGTGAACAAAACAAAAACATACACATTAAGTTCGACAAATAGACAACACAAATGATAACAAGCAAAAAAAAAAAGAAATACTAAATAATGAATCGATACTAACGCAACTGACCTGAATGTGGCAACGTAAGCCACGACTCATCTGTGATGCCCACCATTTTCAGCTGTAATGCCATCTTCTCTTCCAACAACGTAGCATGCTCCCTGTCTTTAGCCCTTAGTGCCTCTGTATCAACAAAACGTGCAATGTATAGCAAATTGTTATTGAAGTTTTTTGGTCTTAAGAGCGCGTAAAGGGGTCCATTAGTGCCACTCCTTTAAAAAAATATTATCTCGTGACTGAGAAGGAATTTTGAAAAACGGCTCAATAAGCGACCTCGGTAAGTGTGTCGAGATTTTTCCAATACCTTTTATAAACTTTCATATTAAGACACGAAGCAACAAAATTCGATCTAAACAAAAGCGGCCACATTCATTTAGATCGTATTTTGTTGCTTCGTGTCTCAATACGAAAGTTTATAAAAGGTATTAGAAAATTCTAGACACACTTACCAAGGTCGCTTATTGAGCCGTTTTTCAAAATTCCTTTTGAGTCACGAGATAATACTTCTTTAAAAGAGTGGCGCTAGTGGACCCGTGTGCGCCCTCAAGCCGATATCAGACGTTACAGTCGAGTAAATGTTCATTTTTGTTTCATTCCACGTTCACACGACTCTGACTAAATTATACAGCGTTACAGAGACATCGACGTACAACCTGTTGTTACCATGGATTCAGTACACAATTCTGGACCCCTGCATTGATATATTACGTCGGTTATTAAAAAAAAAAAAACGGCCAAGTGCGAGTCGGACTCGCCCATGAAGGGTTCCCTTTTTTTCAATTTGGCTACGGAACTCTAAAAACAGCTCTTTTCTATAAAAGTGCCTACTCGGTCAAAATGTATGGAACAGTATTTATTTTTATAACTGATCAAAAATTTCAACGCGGTGTTGTCCAGAATGATGTACTGAATCCAGTAAAAGTAAGGTGTCGATGTCCCTGCCACCTTGTAAAGGAATGAACGTTCATCCGCTCCTTTCATTTCATTCTTTCATCATTTAGGTAGGCGAGTGAGATCGGTTCACAAATGAATTAATTTTTCACTTTTGATTCATTCTGTTTTCTGACGTCTCACGTCTTTTGAAATCCAAAAAATAAAGAAAAGTAAAGCGTCTGATATCGGCTTAGAGGATTTACACTGACGGTGTTCTTGCGTTTAAGTTTGGCTAGAGGGTATGGAACATTTACGTGCGTAATTTTGCTTTTTGTCGTCTTGTTAGACCACGGAGTAGTAAGTAACTGGAGGACTTTAAAAAAAATGCGGGGCAGTCTTTGGGGACTGCCAATAGAAGTGAAAACTAAGTAACTTGTGAATTGTATCGTCGAAGCGTGCGGTGATGATGACGCGAGTTTCACGCTTTTTGTTCACCCAAAAAGTACACATATATACACAGTATACATATAGCTCATGGAAAGCGTTCGGTGACGATGACGCGAGTTCAATAATTTTTGTTCACCCAAAAAGTGCTTAAAGCGCCTAAAGAAGTTTTCACTTCAAAAACATTTATTTCAGGTACCACATAACCCATATTAGAAAACATCTTTAAATTATTCAATAAGAAATACTAAATCAAACATACATAAATACAAACGAATAAATACAACTTAAGTGTTTAACTTATGTGTTTCTTTATTTCTCATGTTAACACGGTTGGTAGAAGAACTGTCAGCCAAGGATGGGCCTGAACTGTATAGCTGCTCAATTATATCAGCACAATTCCGATTAAATCACGCCGGAACATGTGCTGGTAATTATCAACCAGTAGACAAATATTTCGTCCTATGTACTAATTTGTAGCAGACGTATTCCCATAACGCATGAGTCCTCCATTCACTTGCTACTCCTTATTACAAACTATTCTTTGACTGTTAACTCGTTATCGTGCTCTAGGGTTTGTCTGGACCTTGCAAAGTGTTGTAATAATTTATTTAGGCAACAATTTTGTTCCTTCCATAGCATAAATGCTCTAAAGAATCCTCATTTATTTACAATCATACAAATGGATTGAGTGCGTTTTTTTTTCACAAAGGATATACACGCTATTAAGGGCTAACATTGTTTACTTGTGACCACATTGAATATACCGAGGAAATAAAAACATTTATTATCTACACAAATGGTAAATGAATACACAGTTTTTAATGGAAAATAAACCTTTTTGAATGCGTCAATCGAAAGGCTGTCCGATACGGTAGCGATTATAATATTCATGCCAATTATTTGTTTCCTGCATTCCATATCAAACATTCGTCAGCTTCGTCCGTTCCAGGATGCAGTATGATTTAGATGCGATGAAATAAAACCTCCTCCTGTTTTGAAGTCGGTTAAAAATGGCAATAGCCCGACTGTTAATGAGCTTCGTGGCGACCAAGGGGTAATAATTACTACTAGCAAAAAAAAGCCGGCCAAGTACGTGTCGGACCACGCACAATAAAGGTTTCCATAGTCGGTATCAATTTATCCCAAAAACAAACTTAACATCGTAGTTGAAAAACATGTTCTCCGATACATCCCAACTGCAAATGTAAGTTTGTACATTCAATGTTGAGAGATTTACCATGTTATTTTAAGACCATAGACTTCTTATAGATTTTCCTGTAATTTATTAGTATAGAACTACTTATCTGTGTTTTGTTTTTCAAATTTGTAGGTTTAGTAGGTGCGGCGAGTGGTAAATTTTCATCTAATTTATTAAATAACTTTAAAACTATTTGTATTAAAATTATATTAAAAAAATTGAGACCCTCACACTAAGCCCTTTCATTTGATATGCCACACGGTACAGTTTGCAACACATTTTTTTTATATCATCCAATATTACCCCCCATATTCAAAATTTATTTATTGACGTTACACTGTAACGTGTCCGTGTTTGAGTCACAGTAATTCATATGTGTACCTTTCAACTTCATCGGCCCATTAGATTCCCAGCAAATTGGCTGTGACAGACGGACAGACGGACACAAGAGTGATCCCATAACGGTTCCGTTTTTTCATTCGGACGTACGAAACCCTGAAAATGCGATCGTCTTGCGAGCATGCGATTGTCGCGTTCATTCTGTTCGGCGAAGCAGAATGCGTGGTCGCACCGATAGAGGACGCCTTCCGGTTTTCCGAACAAAAAAGTGACTTAAAAACGCTACAATCGCGTATTCGCGCAATGGATCATTTCGATTAGGTCGATTTCTTCTATATTTTCAATTAGTTACTGACTGTATTTGATTTTAACTACAAAAACTGACCGATACTGAATCATATCAGATGGCTTGCCTGCTAATTTCTCACAACGTACTTTACACTTTTTATTTCTTTTATATTTTATATTTCTTTTTTACCTGTATAAGTAGTATTGTATGCCTTATAGCTTGTGCTAAATAAATGTATTTTCTTTATTTCTAAAACCCTTTAGTTTTTACATTTATTTTGTTTGATTTATGAGTTTTTTAAGTCAATATTATCAGGTTTGGAACTGGACATCTTCATTCCTATTAATTTTGCACTGCTACCACAAAAGGACGGTCTCTTTCGACACACGGAAACGTAACATGCTGTCATGCAACAGGCATATTTATAAATTAGTATTGCATCACCTTCTATTTGCCACCGCGGTGTCTCCTCTGTTTGATAACAAAATTTATATTCGTTGTTGTTCAAAATTAATGTTGAACAAATGGGTCAAATCACAAAGCCGGCATAAATATAAGAATTTAATTTCATAGCTCCCTCTTTTGGAAACCGGAATGTACTTTCCAGCATAACTTTTCACAACCATCCGATACGCTTCCGTGTCGAATCAATAATGTTATCGAAGGAGTCCTCTAAACACTGTTCACAAATTCGAAACCCAAAAATATTGACAGTTTAAACCAAATAGACGACCAGTATTCTTCCGACGGCTAGGCAAATCAGCGGGGTAATGGTGTAACTAACAGTAGGAATGGTTTTCATTTTGACAGTTCAACAACATTCATTGCGTTATTTACGTTGTTAAGCAGACAATTTTTTTCGAACATATGGCCTTCAAAATTATTTCTACTTCGGCTCGGGATTCGGCTTGCGGACGGCGAGCAATGGGAAGCTCGCCGTCCGAAGGACCAGGCCCGGGTCGACGGCGCGTTGTGTTCCACACGCGCCTCAAAGAGATGTCAGCATCATTGACGGGGTCCGATAGGGCCGATGCCTGCCGGGGTCGCGGATTGTTCGAAAGAGTTACCGTGGCCCTGGCGCACAGGCAACTGAAGGAACACGGGTGGGTTTTAGTCAGTAAGAGTCTGACACGCCCTCCCGCTCCGCCCAGAGCGAGAGAAGTCATTTGAAGATTCCCCACCCAAAAAAAAAAATGGTGCTGATAACCGAAACTGTGTCATTTTCGAATTGGAAGCCTGTCGAATGGCTGTGAATAGCTAGGAAATGGTCGATCAGTTAGAAAAAAATTTGAAGCTTATTGCCCGTTCCAAGCCGGAGATTTCTATGGAGGAGAATGAGCAAGAAACTCCATGGTTACTCTTTTAAATCATTGTCTTATTCCGTAAGTGTTTTGATTTTGTGTTGGTCATACGTTTTATAATTCGAATGCTGCTTTTACTGTGTCAGAATGATACTAAAATGCCTATTGCCATTACTGTGATTTGACCCTAAAGTACAATTTATACAAAAGTAGAAATAGCATTCACTTTTCAACGACTACCCCATACTGGCTCAAAGTAGGTAAAATAATTTTGAAGAGATGTATATAATAATAGTAGGTGCCAATTGTCGTCCTTACGCTTTGTAGTAAAGACTAAGTTTTACGCCACAAGACAGTACAAAATAGCCCTTAAAACTAAGAAAATAAAGTACAAAATGTAGTCAAATTCCGACAGTACAAAATAATCGTTAATGCTAAAAAAAATAAGTATTATAATGTAGTAAAATTCCGAACTCAGTTTCTTTAAATCCTCTCAACCCGATTTATTTATTAACGTTTTCTCTTGTCGTTTTTCATTCACTTAAAAATGCCAAAATAATTTGAATTGGTTACAGTTCGGAAACATGCATGTTCAAAAAAGTACGTTTCAAATTCTTATTAAGAAGCAGTAAGACTGAAATACAAAACAAAATAAACTTTACTGGTATAAAAATAAGGTTCAATACGTTCAGTCAATATTTGGAGGTTAAACTCGATCCGAAATCTAAACGTAGTAGAAGTACTGAAACATGGGTATTAGAAATTGAACTTTACAGCCAAATAAATAAGCCTCAGTATCGTACATACCAGTGATCAGTCTTATACTCTCGTGCCTTGCGTCGAGCTGCCGCTGTCGTTCCTCAGCGGACGGCGCTGTCGCTCCTACTTCAGACTCTTCTATCTCGTCGGGACAGCTTTGGACTACCGCCCTGGTATAAAGAAAATAAGTTAGAAAGACTTTGAAAGATGTAGTGACTAAATTCCAAGGACACTATAACCCGACCACTTATCTGAGACCGTCCCTGAGGTAGCTGCGTAGTGCGGGAGGGCTGTGGTGACGCGCCGCGAGAGCTCACTGATACGTCAACTTGTGACAACTGTCACCCCTCCCGCACCGCGCAGTTACCTTAGGAACGGTCTCAGTTAAGCGGTCAGGCTTTAGATTATGTTAAAACATTGTATGCAAAAATATGATTTTTGTTATTTTCAATCTCAAATGGAGGTTTGGTTGGTCAGTCGTGTGTAATAGCAAAATTACAGAGTTATCATAATCAGCCCATGATGTTCCCACTGCTGGGACACAGGCCTCCATTCTGTGAGAGGGAGTGGGCCGTAATCCACCACGCGGGCCCAGTCCGGGTTGGTAGATGTCACATATCTTCGAACTTTTGGTTCTAGGACATACGCATATGCTTTCCTCACGATGTTTTTTCTTCACCGTTTTGAGAGCAGTGGTGATGAAATAATTTACACAAAGTAAAGCGCCTGTCAGGGTTCGAACCGACGACCAACAACTTGTAAGTCGCGGTCGCTTCCACTGGACCACCACTGCTTTCTCTAAATTAAAGATAAAGCGCAAAAAAAGTAAGGTGATGATTGTGGATCGCGCTATCAACAACTCGCCCGAAGTCTTTAAAATTGCGAACTGCTACGTGGTCCAGTCCTACATTTATCTTGGAACATTAATCTCAAACGGGGGGTCGATGCATTGATAAAATTAAGAGGCGTATGGCAATAAATTCAGAGGCGTATGGCGATAACCATCGACAGACAAGCTGAAAAAAAATTGACAAAAGTCACCTAGATCCAGCTTGTTCAAACACTGGTTTTTCCTATGTTCCTATACGCTGCTGAGACGTGGACGATGCGTGACAAGAATGTTTGGGGTGTCGTGGATCAAGTTTCCCACCAACTTCCCGTCTAAACATGGTTATTTCTTCTATGGATCTTTACCCAACTTTACTAGACCGTTCGCCTATGAAACTGTACGTTTACGTCATTTTATTCTTCATACCTGATGGCCTGTATCCAATTGTGTATGTCCTTGGGGCGGTGCACTCGCAGCTCGAACATCTCGGGCTCGGTGGGTCCACTGCAAATGAGGTATAGACCACGGCCTTCTGCGCCCGCTTTCTCTCGGACTAGTAGCTTTACTAGAGACACTACGCCGGTCTGTAGATAACAAGAACATTAAAATTAAAAAAAAAACAACAAATTAACAATTATATAAGGATGCCTTCGTATCTGGGGTTGGTCTAGCGTTACAAACGTAACGTTTATGACGCATTTACGCGACGTTTTTTCTATAAAATCACGCCCACGGCAGAGCAGCGTATGCATTTTATAGCGGGTACGCGTCGCCTGTGTTGGACATAAGCTTAGTACGAAAGCACTAATACTTCCTGATACACTTTGTCATTATGTGAAAAATTAGTCGTGGAAAGATCGTGCTTTCTTTAATTAGAATGAAAAGATTTCATAATTTTGAGAAGGAATTAATCATGGCTTGATTGCACGGCATGGCTTGGTTGCTTGATTTACTGCTCATCCATGTGAGGCATGGTCTTGTGAATTGTCGTGTGATTTGTACACATCGAGACCAGCTCATCCATGTGAGGCATGGTCTTGTGAATTGTCGTGTGATTTGTACACATCGAGACCAGCTCATCCATGTGAGGCCTGATCTTGTGAATTGTCGTGTGATTTGTACACATCGAGACCAGCTCATCCATGTGAGGCATGGTCTTGTGAATTGTCGTGTGATTTGTACACATCGAGACCAGCTCATCCATGTGAGGCATGATCTTGTGAATTGTCTTGTGATTTGTACACATCGAGACCAGCTCATCCATGTGAGGCATGATCTTGTGAATTGTCTTGTGATTTGTACACATCAAGATCCGCTCATCTATATGAGGCATGGTCTTATGAATTGTCGTGTGATTTGTACACATCGAGACCAGCTCATCCATGTGAGGCATGATCTTGTGAATTGTCTTGTGATTTGTACACATCAAGATCCGCTTATCCATGTGAGACATGGTCTTGTAAATTGTCGTGTGATTTGTACACATCGAGACCAGCTCATCCATGTGAGGCATGGTCTTGTGAATTGTCTTGTGATTTGTACACATCGAGACCAGCTCATCCATGTGAGGCATGATCTTGTGAATTGTCTTGTGATTTGTACACATCGAGACCAGCTCATCCATGTGAGGCATGATCTTGTGAATTGTCTTGTGATTTGTACACATCAAGATCCGCTCATCTATATGAGGCATGGTCTTATGAATGGTCGTGTGATTTGTACACATCGAGACCAGCTCATCCATGTGAGACATGATCTTGTGAATTGTCTTGTGATTTGTACACATCAAGATCCGCTTATCCATGTGAGACATGGTCTTGTAAATTGTCGTGTGATTTGTACACATCGAGACCAGCTCATCCATGTGAGGCATGATCTTGTGAATTGTCTTGTGATTTGTACACATCAAGATCCGCTTATCCATGTGAGACATGGTCTTGTAAATTGTCTTGTGATTTGTACACATCAAGATCCGCTCATCCATATGAGGCATGGTCTTATGAATTGTCGTGTGATTTGTACACATCGAGACCAACTCATCCATGTGAGGAATGATCTTGTGAATTGTCTTGTGATTTGTACACATCAAGATCCGCTCATCCATATGAGGCATGGTCTTATGAATTGTCGTGTGTTTTGTACACATCGAGACCAGCTCATCCATGTGAGGCATGGTCTTATGAATTGTCGTGTGATTTGTACACATCGAGACCAACTCATCCATGTGAGGCATGATCTTGTGAATTGTCTTGTGATTTGTACACATCAAGATCCGCTCATCCATATGAGGCATGGTCTTATGAATTGTCGTGTGTTTTGTACACATCGAGACCAGCTCATCCATGTGAGGCATGATCTTGTGAATTGTCGTGTGATTTGTACACATCGAGACCAGCTCATCCATGTGAGGCATGGTCTTGTGAATTGTCGTGTGATTTGTACACATCGAGACCAGCTCATCCATGTGAGGCATGATCTTGTGAATTGTCTTGTGATTTGTACACATCGAGACCAGCTCATCCATGTGAGGCATGATCTTGTGAATTGTCTTGTGATTTGTACACATCAAGATCCGCTCATCTATATGAGGCATGGTCTTATGAATTGTCGTGTGATTTGTACACATCGAGACCAGCTCATCCATGTGAGGCATGATCTTGTGAATTGTCTTGTGATTTGTACACATCAAGATCCGCTTATCCATGTGAGACATGGTCTTGTAAATTGTCGTGTGATTTGTACACATCGAGACCAGCTCATCCATGTGAGGCATGATCTTGTGAATTGTCTTGTGATTTGTACACATCGAGACCAGCTCATCCATGTGAGGCATGATCTTGTGAATTGTCTTGTGATTTGTACACATCAAGATCCGCTCATCTATATGAGGCATGGTCTTATGAATTGTCGTGTGATTTGTACACATCGAGACCAGCTCATCCATGTGAGGCATGATCTTGTGAATTGTCTTGTGATTTGTACACATCAAGATCCGCTTATCCATGTGAGACATGGTCTTGTAAATTGTCGTGTGATTTGTACACATCGAGACCAGCTCATCCATGTGAGGCATGATCTTGTGAATTGTCTTGTGATTTGTACACATCAAGATCCGCTTATCCATGTGAGACATGGTCTTGTAAATTGTCTTGTGATTTGTACACATCAAGATCCGCTCATCCATATGAGGCATGGTCTTATGAATTGTCTTGTGATTTGTACACATCGAGACCAGCTCATCCATGTGAGGCATGATCTTGTGAATTGTCTTGTGATTTGTACACATCGAGACCAGCTCATCCATGTGAGGCATGATCTTGTGAATTGTCTTGTGATTTGTACACATCAAGATCCGCTCATCTATATGAGGCATGGTCTTATGAATTGTCGTGTGATTTGTACACATCGAGACCAGCTCATCCATGTGAGGCATGATCTTGTGAATTGTCTTGTGATTTGTACACATCAAGATCCGCTTATCCATGTGAGACATGGTCTTGTAAATTGTCGTGTGATTTGTACACATCGAGACCAGCTCATCCATGTGAGGCATGATCTTGTGAATTGTCTTGTGATTTGTACACATCAAGATCCGCTTATCCATGTGAGACATGGTCTTGTAAATTGTCTTGTGATTTGTACACATCAAGATCCGCTCATCCATATGAGGCATGGTCTTATGAATTGTCGTGTGTTTTGTACACATCGAGACCAGCTCATCCATGTGAGACATGGTCTTGTAAATTGTCGTGTGATTTGTACACATCGAGACCAGCTCATCCATGTGAGGCATGATCTTGTGAATTGTCTTGTGATTTGTACACATCAAGATCCGCTTATCCATGTGAGACATGGTCTTGTAAATTGTCTTGTGATTTGTACACATCAAGATCCGCTCATCCATATGAGGCATGGTCTTATGAATTGTCTTGTGATTTGTACACATCGAGACCAGCTCATCCATGTGAGGCATGATCTTGTGAATTGTCTTGTGATTTGTACACATCGAGACCAGCTCATCCATGTGAGGCATGATCTTGTGAATTGTCTTGTGATTTGTACACATCGAGACCAGCTCATCCATGTGAGGCATGATCTTGTGAATTGTCGTGTGATTTGTACACATCGAGACCAGCTCATCCATGTGAGGCATGGTCTTGTGAATTGTCGTGTGATTTGTACACATCGAGACCAGCTCATCCATGTGAGGCATGATCTTGTGAATTGTCTTGTGATTTGTACACATCGAGACCAGCTCATCCATGTGAGGCATGATCTTGTGAATTGTCTTGTGATTTGTACACATCAAGATCCGCTCATCTATATGAGGCATGGTCTTATGAATTGTCGTGTGATTTGTACACATCGAGACCAGCTCATCCATGTGAGGCATGATCTTGTGAATTGTCTTGTGATTTGTACACATCAAGATCCGCTTATCCATGTGAGACATGGTCTTGTAAATTGTCGTGTGATTTGTACACATCGAGACCAGCTCATCCATGTGAGGCATGATCTTGTGAATTGTCTTGTGATTTGTACACATCGAGACCAGCTCATCCATGTGAGGCATGATCTTGTGAATTGTCTTGTGATTTGTACACATCAAGATCCGCTCATCAATATGAGGCATGGTCTTATGAATTGTCGTGTGATTTGTACACATCGAGACCAGCTCATCCATGTGAGGCATGATCTTGTGAATTGTCTTGTGATTTGTACACATCAAGATCCGCTTATCCATGTGAGACATGGTCTTGTAAATTGTCGTGTGATTTGTACACATCGAGACCAGCTCATCCATGTGAGGCATGATCTTGTGAATTGTCTTGTGATTTGTACACATCAAGATCCGCTTATCCATGTGAGACATGGTCTTGTAAATTGTCTTGTGATTTGTACACATCAAGATCCGCTCATCCATATGAGGCATGGTCTTATGAATTGTCTTGTGATTTGTACACATCGAGACCAGCTCATCCATGTGAGGCATGATCTTGTGAATTGTCTTGTGATTTGTACACATCAAGATCCGCTTATCCATGTGAGACATGGTCTTGTAAATTGTCTTGTGATTTGTACACATCAAGATCCGCTCATCCATATGAGGCATGGTCTTATGAATTGTCGTGTGATTTGTACACATCGAGACCAACTCATCCATGTGAGGCATGATCTTGTGAATTGTCTTGTGATTTGTACACATCAAGATCCGCTCATCCATATGAGGCATGGTCTTATGAATTGTCGTGTGTTTTGTACACATCGAGACCAGCTCATCCATGTGAGGCATGGTCTTATGAATTGTCGTGTGATTTGTACACATCGAGACCAACTCATCCATGTGAGGCATGATCTTGTGAATTGTCTTGTGATTTGTACACATCAAGATCCGCTCATCCATATGAGGCATGGTCTTATGAATTGTCGTGTGTTTTGTACACATCGAGACCAGCTCATCCATGTGAGGCATGATCTTGTGAATTGTCGTGTGATTTGTACACATCGAGACCAGCTCATCCATGTGAGGCATGATCTTGTGAATTGTCTTGTGATTTGTACACATCGAGACCAGCTCATCCATGTGAGGCATGATCTTGTGAATTGTCTTGTGATTTGTACACATCAAGATCCGCTCATCTATATGAGGCATGGTCTTATGAATTGTCGTGTGATTTGTACACATCGAGACCAGCTCATCCATGTGAGGCATGATCTTGTGAATTGTCTTGTGATTTGTACACATCAAGATCCGCTTATCCATGTGAGACATGGTCTTGTAAATTGTCGTGTGATTTGTACACATCGAGACCAGCTCATCCATGTGAGGCATGATCTTGTGAATTGTCTTGTGATTTGTACACATCGAGACCAGCTCATCCATGTGAGGCATGATCTTGTGAATTGTCTTGTGATTTGTACACATCAAGATCCGCTCATCTATATGAGGCATGGTCTTATGAATTGTCGTGTGATTTGTACACATCGAGACCAGCTCATCCATGTGAGGCATGATCTTGTGAATTGTCTTGTGATTTGTACACATCAAGATCCGCTTATCCATGTGAGACATGGTCTTGTAAATTGTCGTGTGATTTGTACACATCGAGACCAGCTCATCCATGTGAGGCATGATCTTGTGAATTGTCTTGTGATTTGTACACATCAAGATCCGCTTATCCATGTGAGACATGGTCTTGTAAATTGTCTTGTGATTTGTACACATCAAGATCCGCTCATCCATATGAGGCATGGTCTTATGAATTGTCTTGTGATTTGTACACATCGAGACCAGCTCATCCATGTGAGGCATGATCTTGTGAATTGTCTTGTGATTTGTACACATCGAGACCAGCTCATCCATGTGAGGCATGATCTTGTGAATTGTCTTGTGATTTGTACACATCAAGATCCGCTCATCTATATGAGGCATGGTCTTATGAATTGTCGTGTGATTTGTACACATCGAGACCAGCTCATCCATGTGAGGCATGATCTTGTGAATTGTCTTGTGATTTGTACACATCAAGATCCGCTTATCCATGTGAGACATGGTCTTGTAAATTGTCGTGTGATTTGTACACATCGAGACCAGCTCATCCATGTGAGGCATGATCTTGTGAATTGTCTTGTGATTTGTACACATCAAGATCCGCTTATCCATGTGAGACATGGTCTTGTAAATTGTCTTGTGATTTGTACACATCAAGATCCGCTCATCCATATGAGGCATGGTCTTATGAATTGTCGTGTGTTTTGTACACATCGAGACCAGCTCATCCATGTGAGACATGGTCTTGTAAATTGTCGTGTGATTTGTACACATCGAGACCAGCTCATCCATGTGAGGTATGATCTTGTGAATTGTCTTGTGATTTGTACACATCAAGATCCGCTTATCCATGTGAGACATGGTCTTGTAAATTGTCTTGTGATTTGTACACATCAAGATCCGCTCATCCATATGAGGCATGGTCTTATGAATTGTCTTGTGATTTGTACACATCGAGACCAGCTCATCCATGTGAGGCATGATCTTGTGAATTGTCTTGTGATTTGTACACATCGAGACCAGCTCATCCATGTGAGGCATGATCTTGTGAATTGTCTTGTGATTTGTACACATCGAGACCAGCTCATCCATGTGAGGCATGATCTTGTGAATTGTCGTGTGATTTGTACACATCGAGACCAGCTCATCCATGTGAGGCATGGTCTTGTGAATTGTCGTGTGATTTGTACACATCGAGACCAGCTCATCCATGTGAGGCATGATCTTGTGAATTGTCTTGTGATTTGTACACATCGAGACCAGCTCATCCATGTGAGGCATGATCTTGTGAATTGTCTTGTGATTTGTACACATCAAGATCCGCTCATCTATATGAGGCATGGTCTTATGAATTGTCGTGTGATTTGTACACATCGAGACCAGCTCATCCATGTGAGGCATGATCTTGTGAATTGTCTTGTGATTTGTACACATCAAGATCCGCTAATCCATGTGAGACATGGTCTTGTAAATTGTCGTGTGATTTGTACACATCGAGACCAGCTCATCCATGTGAGGCATGATCTTGTGAATTGTCTTGTGATTTGTACACATCGAGACCAGCTCATCCATGTGAGGCATGATCTTGTGAATTGTCTTGTGATTTGTACACATCAAGATCCGCTCATCTATATGAGGCATGGTCTTATGAATTGTCGTGTGATTTGTACACATCGAGACCAGCTCATCCATGTGAGGCATGATCTTGTGAATTGTCTTGTGATTTGTACACATCAAGATCCGCTTATCCATGTGAGACATGGTCTTGTAAATTGTCGTGTGATTTGTACACATCGAGACCAGCTCATCCATGTGAGGCATGATCTTGTGAATTGTCTTGTGATTTGTACACATCAAGATCCGCTTATCCATGTGAGACATGGTCTTGTAAATTGTCTTGTGATTTGTACACATCAAGATCCGCTCATCCATATGAGGCATGGTCTTATGAATTGTCTTGTGATTTGTACACATCGAGACCAGCTCATCCATGTGAGGCATGATCTTGTGAATTGTCTTGTGATTTGTACACATCGAGACCAGCTCATCCATGTGAGGCATGATCTTGTGAATTGTCTTGTGATTTGTACACATCAAGATCCGCTCATCTATATGAGGCATGGTCTTATGAATTGTCGTGTGATTTGTACACATCGAGACCAGCTCATCCATGTGAGGCATGGTCTTGTGAATTGTCTTGTGATTTGTACACATCAAGATCCGCTTATCCATGTGAGACATGGTCTTGTAAATTGTCGTGTGATTTGTACACATCGAGACCAGCTCATCCATGTGAGGCATGATCTTGTGAATTGTCTTGTGATTTGTACACATCAAGATCCGCTTATCCATGTGAGACATGGTCTTGTAAATTGTCTTGTGATTTGTACACATCAAGATCCGCTCATCCATATGAGGCATGGTCTTATGAATTGTCGTGTGTTTTGTACACATCGAGACCAGCTCATCCATGTGAGGCATGGTCTTATGAATTGTCGTGTGATTTGTACACATCGAGACCAACTCATCCATGTGAGGCATGATCTTGTGAATTGTCTTGTGATTTGTACACATCAAGATCCGCTCATCCATATGAGGCATGGTCTTATGAATTGTCGTGTGTTTTGTACACATCGAGACCAGCTCATTCATGTGAGGCATGGTCTTATGAATTGTCGTGTGTTTTGTACACATCGAGACCAGCTCATACATGTGAGGCATGGTCTTATGAATTGTCGTGTGATTTGTACACATCGAGACCAGCTCATCCATGTGAGGCATGGTTTTGTGAATTGTCATGTGATTTGTACACATCGAGACCAGCTCATCCATGTGAGGCATGGTTTTGTGAATTGTCTTGTGATTTGGGCACATCGAGACCCGCTCATCCATGTGAGACATGGTCTTGTAAATTGTCGTGTGATTTGTACACAGCGAGACCCGCTCATCTATGTGAAGCATGTTCTAGTGAATTGTCGTGAGATTTGTACACATCGAGACCAGCTCATCCATGTGAAGCATGGTCTTGTGAATTGTCGTGTGATTTGTACACATCGAGACCCATAAATACCTCGAAGAGAACCTTGATTCGAGTACCATACTAAGCGGTCGTATACGCCGCGTTCCACCCAGTTACCTAATTGTTTTAAGCTGGGATTAAATCTTACCTTATTATCAGGCGTAAAGAACGTATATTTGTTGTTGTTATCGTGCAAGAAGAACAGCACATCCGTCAGTACTATCACAAGTAACGTCTGCATCTTGCTGCGACCCTGCATTAGTGTTGCCACGCCTTCGAACCTGTAAACAAGAGAGGATTAGTATTAGGTTCAGGTATCATTTATAGCCCCGCGAACGAAAAGACCGCTCTTCTTTAGGGGGGTTGCGCTAAGGTGGCCCGTGAAATTCAAATATTCTTAGGTTTTTTGCAATTTTCAGGTCAGTATCAGGCTGTATGTTGATCTAAATATGATTCGCGGCCGTATCAAATATTTATTTATAGAATTATAATCATAAAAATCATCAATACATCTCTCTAAGTTCATATTACCCTATTGAATGACTATTTCATGAAATCATGACATTTGAGGCCAATTCTAACTTAAGGACGCTATCACATTTATGAACCACTGAAGTTTAGGCATTTGAGTCGCAACACAACAACATTACGCGCACGCACACATCGAAACCGCTATCCGCTCGATTTTATAGGTAACTTATCTAATCTTGGTACTTGAAGGTATTATTTTTTAATTTTACTGGTATTCATTGAGTAAAGTTAGTTGTAAGTTTGCAATCTAATTTTGGTAACTGTGACTTAAATACTATCTGCGTGATAGTCATGTTTTTAATATTTTTGAAATTCATCAAACAATAATAATAATTAATAATTTTACTAAAATAGAAGTATTATTTACTAACAATGTATGGAATTTTTATTCTGAAATAAAATTTCAAGCGCTGGCCATATGGATTAAATACCATATTCTTACGGAAACTAACAACCTTAACATTTTACTATTACAAGGATCACCTGCGATTATCGCCCAGGCAGCAGGCTACTTTTAGTTAGAAAAGATGTAAGTACTTGTAAATATTATTTTTGCTGAGAATTGTTGGAGCATTACATAATCAAATACTAGCGTGGGAGCTTATCCTAGATTTTCGTTGTTATTTAAAAATAATCATTCCCTTATGAAAACAGTCAGTATTTTATTTACTGAGACTGGGGCGCGTGCTCAGTATTTTTCATAAAAATTAAAACAAAAGTAGGTAGTAAAAAGTATACTATATTGTATAAAAGCAGGTTAACAATCGCAAAATGTACACAGTAGTGTACCTTACTGAGAAAAATTTGACAAAATAAAAAAAATGGATTATCCAACCATACCCAACGGAATATTGTTGAACCTTTTACGCATTATGTGTTTCCATCAGTATGTTTGTGCGTATGTGTGAGCCACGATCTCTAAGATTCATAGACCTCGCGTATCGAGGGTCAACTAGTTCTGGGAGTAAACAGTTATTGGTACTGGCGTCTCCAGCAGCAATCTCCGAAAAAGTATCAACTTCGTCCAACCACAGTATACAATACAGTACACACTTCTTTACGTAATATTTTTTTGCCAGAAATTGATAGAGTAAACAGTTATTGGTACTGGCGTCTCCAGCAGCAATCTCCGAAAAAGTATCAACTTCGTCCAACCACAGTATACAATACAGTACACACTTCTTTACGTAATATTTTTTTGCCAGAAATTGATACACCCGTGCTTCCACGAGCGCGTTCGAGCGCGGAATGACGACCCGCAAGAAGAAAATGTATGGAGAAATTTGAGGTCGTTTCTTATTTTTCTCATAAATGAACAAGTTATTTGTTTACCTACAAAATATTTAGCTACCGGTATAGAGGACTATATAAGCAACAATTTCTTATTATTTTTAAGTTTAACAATGCAGTGGATTTAGCTGTACTGGTTCCTAATCAGACCCCATCTTTTTAAATTTGTTGGTGTTATTGTGATGGTTAAAACCGATTTTTATGAAAATTTTGTATGGGGCTATACAATTTTTATGGGTTCATTCTGGAGATGAATATATTATATTTAAGTTGACACCAAGATATCCTCGCAACAGTGATCCTAATTCATTAAAATGGTACCTGAAAAGCACTGATATTTGTGGAAAAATGTGATAGCGTCCTTAAGGAGTTGTATTGCTGATTCTAATGATTATAATTCTGTAAAGCCATATTTGTTACGGCCGCGAATCATATTTTACATACATACACACATAACATCACGCCTGTATTCCCCCAAGGGTTAGGCAGAGGTGTACCTATAGCACACCCACATTTCGCCAGTTATGTTTAAGTCCCATGTAATAGGGGGCGAGCCTATTGCCATCAACCGGGCACAAATCCAGACTCCGGGCTGCTACTGAGAAATTCCAGATGGAAAAACCCAATAACACTTTACTCGACCTGGGAATCGAACCCAGGACCTCATGCTCAGCAGTAGCGCTTGCGACCACTAGACCAACGAGGCAGTCATCATATTTTAATCAACATACAACCTGACAATGACCTGTAAATTGCAAAAAAACGTCAGTATTTTTGAATTTCTTGGGCTACCTGTGCGCATCCCCCTTAACCATCCCTACTTTCCCGTGAGTTTATAATGAAATGTGATTAAGAGTGTATGGAAAAATAATGTATGAGAATACATGGTGGCAGGGACATTGACGCTCAACCTGTTACCATGGAATCAATACATGATTCTGAACCCCCTTACGTTGAAAGGTTGGGCCGGTTATTTAAAAAAGAAATAGCTCTACCATACATTTTGACATTTGACCGCGTAAGTATTGAACTTTTCTATAAAACAGCATTTTTTTTTTCGATCGATCAAAGAATTATGTGCTATATTATTTTATGATTTGTCGCATTTCTAGTACTGTTACCTCGGTTTAGCCAGAAGAGTATTTTAATGCTTATACGAAATTGCATCGATTGGTATCATAAAAATAAAACGTGGGAATTGTCAAATTGTATGGATGACTGTATTTACCACTTTGTCTATCTGTGATTGCACTAGGGAATTACTTAAAAAGTTAGGGATAATCTCCTAAAATCGTTTTACTGTAGCTGCCCCATCTTAATAAAAAAAAAAAACAAACTCAAACCCCAATCAATCGAAACAATCAATCTCGATCTTAAATCTTATTAATCTTTTCATTTTCCATATAATTTATTTTTTGCACGGTTAACGCATAAAAGCAAATCAGCCACATTATTTACTGCGGCGGTTGAATTTTGAAAAATACACTCGTACCACAACACGCTTGCGTTATTTTTTAAATTAAATAAATCTTTAAATCAATCTTTTGGCTCTTTTTTCTGCTTTTCTCTTTCTCATGGTTTCACTTTTCTTTCGGCTTTTTTCCTTACGGATATTTTCGTGACAAAACCTTGGGGAGTTTTTAACAGTACTAATATAGAATTAATATATGTTTAAGCAGTGGTGGCCCAGTGGTAGCAGCCCCTTCTTACGAGTTGTAGGTCGTGGGTTCGAATCGAACCCAAGCAGACTCTTTACTTTGTGTAAATTATTTTATTAAAACTGCTTTCAAAACGGTGAAGGAAAACATCGTGAGGAAACCGGCATGTCCTAGAACCAAAAATTCGAAGACATGGGACATGTACCAACCCGTACTGGGCCCGGGTGGTGGATTACAGCCTGTAGCGGTATCAACATCGCCACATGCGAGCTACACGTCATACTGACGTCACGCAAATGCTGCATCGCACAAGCAGAGTTTACCGCGCGACTAGCATATATAAAACGTCCCGACATCAACCGTCGGGCAGTTGCACACCAGACACAACACCCGTCTGGTCGGAAGATCGTCCCTTTTCGATAGAGTAAGCTTTACACCCTGTTCCTTATACCTCTATACAGCCCACTCCCTCTCACACACAGAGGAGGCCTGTGTCCCAGCCGTGGGAACGTTATAGGCTGATTATGCTTATATATGTTTCTGTGCACACTCTCGCTGTCTGAAATTGCCAATCCGTCTTGAGTCAACGTGGTTCTCTATATGAGAAGAGGCCTTTGCCTTGCAGTGTTATAATAGGCCGGTATTTTTTATTTTTTTGGCTGCCTCGTTGGTCTAGTAGTCGCAAGTACTACTGCTGATCATGAGGTCCTGGGTTCGATTCCCAGGTCGGGCAGTGTTATTGGGTTTTTCCATCTGGAATTTCTCGGTAGCAGCCCGGAGTCTGGATTTGTGCCCGGTTGATGGCAATAGGCTCGCCCCTTATTACATGGGACTTAAACATAACTGGCGAAATGTGGGTGTGCTATAGGTACACCTCTGCTTAACCCGCCTGGGAATACAGGCGTGATGTTATGTTATGTGTGGTATTTTTTAATTGTATGTACTCACTTCAAGCTCCTGTTCCCCTGCAGTATGTCGCTCTTCTTAAATTTGCGTCCCCTGAAGTTGGCGAAGGACTTCGCATCTATTCGGTGGTATATCTCCAATTTTCGGTCTTCGCGCTCTTTAGCTGCTACTTGATTATCCACGTCGACTAGGATTTCCTAGAAGAAAAACCTTGATGAAAATATCACGTTCATAGGAAGCATTTGACTTTGACAGTCTCTTTATTACGTAGCAGTAAGAACGGTTTTCGTAAATCATGTGACTGACGTGCTGACCGTTCATAGCATAACTCTTTAACAGCCCGACTGGCTACGGCTCCTATTCGATTAAATCATAGTCACATTTGAATTTAATCTGTAAAGTTGGTCTCAGGAAATCCCCAACAATATTACAGGTTTTAAATTCAACTGTGAACAAACTTAGTTATGTAATGAAACTTTGTATATAATGTTTTAAATGTTAATTCTTTTATACCTGTAATTTCGCCTTGGTCTAACAAAAAGTATCTAATAGAGCACACAAAACAACCTAATTTAATGCTTTAGTTAGAAATTAAACTTCCTTTTACCTTGACACCGCACAGAGCTTTCTGCAATAACTCCCTCTCATTGACATCGTCTCCCGCCGTCTTCAACAGCGGCTCCAATAGTAGCGGATATTTGGTTAACCTTTGTGCGACGAACAACACGCATTCTGGGACACCCTGTAGATAAAACAAGAATAGAATAGAATACTCTTCTTTCTCTTTTCCTTCTCTTTTTCTTCTCTCTCTGAGATGTTATAAGATCGATTACTTTCTTAACTAATCAGCTCACCCTGCTACCACGATGCTGACTGGCAGTTTTTTTTCCCGATTTCAGTTATTCGTACATAGTATGTACCATTACGAGAGCAGTTTGGAGATAATTAAGATTATAGTAAAAGGCAAAATTAAAAATTGATTACTTTTTTCGGAAATGGCAGTTCTGTTTTAAGTCGTATGTTGATCAATGTTATTATGATTCGTAATAATAGTGGCAGTATTTACAGAATAACAATAATTGAACGTATGAATACAGACAGAGTTGGAGTTTACAAATAACGTAAAAATAGTTGAATATTGTGGGCTACCTTACGGCCCGTTCACACATGGGAGACCGTTTTACTGGTACGTTTTTAACGGATACGACATAAATATATGCTCTGTTCACACATAGGCACCGTATAACGTTCAACGGATCCGTCATTACTGGATGCGATGTTTGAACAGAAAACTCGCAGTATACCGCCGTATTTATATTTATTTATTTTTCTTTGTATTTATCCAGCGTCTTGTCCCAAAGGACTGGCCTACCTTCCACCAAACTAATTAACATTTCCTTGTCTATTAACTTTTCCCACTCCTTGGTTGACATGGTTGATCAGTGATTATAATAATTATTACACACAATGCACGCGCGCGTTCTCTAGGAATGTCAATAGAAAATGTGAGTCAAACAAAACCTGTCGCATCCTGTCGCATGTCGCTCCCCCTCCCACACCCCGCACACACCGCCCGCCACGCACACAGTATCTATCCGTTAAAATTCTTTTTTTTACTGTTCCGTCGTCCAGTATTCGATGACAAAACGGAATGTCATTTTTTTACGGAACGATATTTTTTACTGTATACAGAATACTGTGCCATGTGTGAAGTCGCTCATACAACTACATACGCCATCGACGAAAAAAAAACGTACACGATAAAACGGAACAGTAAAACGGAGACGTGTGTGAACCGGCCGTTAGATGCATCCCTAAAGGAAGATACAAGTTGTATGTAAATCAGAGCTTTTTATTTTTAATTATTATTTATTTATGGGATTTTTGTACACATATGCGACGATATCAATACCATCGTGGTTTTACAAAGAATAACTAACTCCTAAACTAAATAAACTAATCTTATTCACACAAAACTTAACTTAATCTAATTTATTATGTAATAAAAAAGCATATAATATATTTGCTGCTTCAGAAGTAAGCTTAGCCAAAATACCATGGAATATTCCAACATTCCACATTATTATTACTGGTAACGTTATTACCTTTTTCCTGAGCAGTGGGTTCTGTTGGCATTTCCGTATGAACCGCGACAGGCGCGCCTCCCGCGTGCAACACTCCTTGAACACCTCCACTGCGTCGCGATGCCGGGAACAGAATTCACCTGAAGACAACAAGTTTAAAATAGCGTCAGGGCAAAATTATTACCGGAAAAGTTTTTGTTCAGCACGCGTAGCATGATCACTATAGAAACGAGTTTTGTCGATACCGGAAGGATAGAACAAATGGCAAATTGTTGACAGATTCCTATAGATTTTTTTCTACAATCTGTTTTGTGAATTTTGTCTATTCTTCCGTCGACAAAACCCGTTTCTATATTGGTCATGCTACGCGTGATGCAGTCAGAAACGAGGCTATCTTTAGTTCAAACTCAAGGGATTCTCACACATAACATAACATTTTTCATTTGATTTTATTTTCTTTGATGTTTTGATTTTATTTTAATTGATCCTGTTAATTTATCATTATTATTAATTTATGTCTGGCTATGGGTGTTAATTATCTGAAAATAAACGAATTTATTATTATTATTTAATATAACATCACGCCTGTAATTCCCGAAGGGTTAGGCAGAGGTGTACCTATAGTACACCCACATTTCGCCAGTTATGTTTCAGTCCCATGTAATAGGGGGTGAGCCTATTGTCATCAACCGGGAAAAAATCTAGACTCCGAGCTGCTACTGAGAAATTCCTGGTGGAAAAATCCAATGACACTGCCCGACCCGGGAATCGAACCCAGGATCTCATGCTCAGCAGTAGCGCTAGCGACCATTCGACTAATGAGGCAGGCAAAGGATCAAAGGATCTATTTAAATTAAACCATTTAGAGGCAGTTTTAAAGTGAATCCTCCGCTGGAACCCGCCAAATTCAAATTTTCTTTGGTGTTTTACAAATTGCAGCTTTTATTTTTCGTCGCATGTTGATGAAAATGCGATTTGCGACTGTAGGAATGATATATTTATATATTTATTGAATAATAATCATCAATTTCATATCAATCTTCAAATTTTGGAAAGTTGTTCACACCTTATAATTTTCATACGAAATATATCTAAATTTAAAGAGGCATTTGCACTGCCCTATTTTTTTGCGTAGGAAATCATCAAATGACCTCTCCCGCTCTGGGCGGAGCGGGAGGGCGTGTCAGACTCTTACTGATTAAAACCCACCCGTGTTCCTTCAGTTGCCTGTGCGCCAGGCCCACGGTAACTCTTTCGAACAATCCGCGACCCCGGCAGGCATCGGCCCAATAATAGGCTGGTACTGTTATTATATTACCAGCCTTGAATACGAGGCTTTTGGCTACATTGTATGTCTGTATTTTATGTAATTTATTCGTAATGTGCGTTTTATTTGTGCAGAATAAACAAATTTTCTTTCTTTCATACATACATACACACATAAACTCACGCCTTCTTCCCATGGGGGTAGGCAGAAACTACAGAACGCCACCTGCTACGATCCTTTTGCCTCGTTTACGTTCGTACATCTGGTCATACACGCACACCGGTTGTGAGTACGACGCACCTGACCTTTCTGAAGAACATGACCAGTAAGGTCACTATATGTCTTCCTAGGGCGTCCCCTCCCGGTGTTTCCACTCAATCTTTCTTTTCTTTATATTATAGTTACCATAAGCAGCCTTCAACTTATGATGCGAAGGCGGAGCGAAGGTGTCGCACAGGATATCCGCTATAGTAGCCACAGCCGGGTTGGTCTTCTGCCGAGCCCTCAACCTGGCCAGTAGCGCGGCGTGAAGAGCCCACAGCTCGTCTACTCGCGGGAACATTCGCGCTACTTGAGCGGCCGATACGCCGGCGCCGCGGACCATGCCTTCTGCGAACATCTGGGAGAGAACAGATCAATATTGTGATAGCTAGTAAAGAAGACAAATGAAGGACAAATAATAAGTTTATTCGACACTAAGAATACATGTAACAGAGAGTCAATCGAAAAGCATAATATGCTAGTAATATATTGGCACATCTACGTTTTTCACATTTTTTCTTTCTGACCAATGAGCCGCTGTTTTACGCGCCATGCGGGGGAAACAACAATAATGGTATACTGACACTAACGCCCTCTCTCGATGAATACTGAAACTACCCTTGTGCCGTTCTGCCACTTTGTAGATTATGCACTTTTAAACACCTAAGCCGTATAAACTCAATTTCGCATTTTTTGCAGATGTGCCCAATATATTACTAGGTGAGCGATATTATCAGTCAGTTATTTTTCACATTGTAAATGTTTTTTTTGGAAGTCGGTTTTTTTTTTTTTTTGAAAAGTGGTTTTATTTTTCACTTTTTAGTTGTTGTACCTAAACCTACCCTACACAAATTCGTATACTAATACTTGCTATGTAACTGACAGGAAGGTTCTATAACATCTTTAAATATAAAAATGAATCTCTATTTCCCTTGGTCATCGCATCACGCGTGAACGGATGGAACAATTTCGCTAATTCTTTTTTTGCTGTGTTAATTATTGTCAGGAAAAGGTTCTAATGAAAAAAAAAATAAGGAAGTTGAGCGGAACATTAAAAAATTTCAGAAAACAACGCCAATATTAATTTTACTTAACTGTCAGTTGTTTGAAATAACTGTCAGCGATTGACAGAAAGCGCGCTGCAAATATCGATTAACACAGATGGATCGGTTGATAAATGAGTCGATAGTTTTAGTTTTAGTCAATACTCAAAACTAAAACCAAACGACATAATGACATTCATAGTTAAGACAGGACAATGTCTGTCGGGTCAGCTAGTCTACAATATCAACTAAATGGTAAAAATACGTATTAATGAAGCTAACTGTAAAACTACCCAAGCAAAGTTAATCAAATTTATATATGGGCCCACCACTGAGGAGGCTTAAAAAAAATCGAAATCGATCCACAATTGCCGAAGCTATCGCGTAAAAAACATACAAAAATATATACAAACGAATTAAGAACCTCCCCCTTTTTGAAGTCGGTTAAAAAGTGAAACTAATAGCTACCTTCTGCATCAGCCTGATCGTCAAACAGTGATGTTTCTCCGTCAGTATTAACTCGTAAATGTGTTCTTGTCGCTTTGTCTCTCTGTCGCCAAGTTGTCTGAAAATAAATAAGTACAAGGTTTAAAAATGTCCTTCAAATACAAAGGAGAAACACGTTTATATCCTAGCGGCCGAGTCGCAAGGCAGCCCTACCAACTAAAGGCTCCCGCAGAAAGGCGCGACGCGACTCTAGTAAAACAATTTCTATGAAAACATCATGGAAATTGTTCTACAAGAGTAGCGTCGCGCCTCTCTGGGGGACTTGTTCAGTAAGTATTATACATAAACTACCGAACACTTTTGATGGCTTTTGGAAGAACAGTAGCTTAGTAATAAATACTTTGTGATGGACACAGCGTACTTTTCATTTGACGCAGGCTACGGCATGACGATCCCCGTTATTTAAAAGCTCGAATCATCTTCTGTCTCAAATAATTTGTAAGTAAAATATTGCAAAAGTTTTGACGCAAAACAGAATTAAATAAGAATGACTTACTTGGCCAAACCCTTAGGCGCTCCTGCAGCCCATGTATCCGGCTCACAGGCGCCCAGGCCCAGACGTATCGCCTCATCTCCTAGTTGATCTGGAGTTAGGAACACCTCCGGCCATTCGGATACGCCCGCGTCGTCTGAAGCGCTAGAAACGAAAAATACAGGTGTTAAAGGGGTTCGTTAACATAGTTAGATAATGTCGGGCAAAACATTTTGAAGGCCTACCAGGGTCAGGTCAGACACCAGATAACGGGAGGTAAAATGAGAGCTTTGTTGAGCACATTGCAAAACTAATATTTTCTTATACCTCTCTTCTAGGTTGCGTGATTCATTATCGAAGACCGTGTCCCTGAATGGCCTTCATGGCTTTATGTATGATGTTTTTCCACTTCGTTCGGTTCTCTGCTTCTCGGAGGGCGGTCGTAACAGAGAGTCCAGTAAGGGCGATTTGGTCTAAATAGGCTTTTATTTTTATATAGATTCTTCTATATTTTGTGAATGTGAGAACGTTGTAGGCCTAACTTGTAGACTGTAGATTTGTGGATCTTGTTATATTTTGTTGAGTACCTGTTACGTGTTGACAGGCCTACACTGTCCTCCCATATCTATCAACACCGTAATTAGAAACACTGTAAAAGCCCTTTATTTTTAAAAGAGTAACCGTGGAGTTTCTTGCCGGCTCTTCTCCATAGGAAACAACCAATTGGAACCGTGCACCTAGCTTCTGACGTTTCATAAGTGCCCATGTTGGTTTATGTGAAATAAAATATTTTGATTTGATTTGATTTGGCGGTTACTTGGTCTGATCAGCGGTTACGTGACCGGTCGCGAGGTCTTTTCCCATCTACCTTACCCATAACAACCCAACTTTTCAGGGTTATGTGGCTCCTGGCCGCGAGGTCTTTTCCCATCTACCTTACCCATGACAACCGAACTTTTCAGGGTTATGTGGCTCCCGGCCGCAATGTCTTTTCCCATCTACCTTACCCATGACAACCCAACTTTTCAGGGTTATGTGGCTCTTGGCCGCGAGGTCTTTTCCCATCTACCTTACCCATGACAACCCAACTTTTCAGGGTTATGTGGCTCCCGGCCGCAATGTCTTTTCCCATCTACCTTACCCATGACAACCCAACTTTTCAGGGTTATGTGGTTCCCGGCCGCGAGGTCTTTTCCCATCTACCTTACCCATGACAACCCAACTTTTCAGGGTTATGTGGCTCCCGGCCGCAATGTCTTTTCCCATCTATCTTACCCATGACAACCCAACTTTTCAGGGTTATGTGGCTCCTGGCCGCGAGGTCTTTTCCCATCTACCTTACCCATGACAACCCAACTTTTCAGGGTTATGTGGCTCCTGGCCGCGAGGTCTTTTCCCATCTACCTTACCCATGACAACCGAACTTTTCAGGGTTATGTGGCTCCCGGCCGCAATGTCTTTTCCCATCTACCTTACCCATTACAACCCAACTTTTCAGGGTTATGTGGCTCCTGGCCGCGAGGTCTTTTCCCATCTACCTTACCCATGACAACCCAACTTTTCAGGGTTATGTGGCTCCTGGCCGCGAGGTCTTTTCCCATCTACCTTACCCATGACAACCCAACTTTTCAGGGTTATGTGGCTCCCGGCCGCAATGTCTTTTCCCATCTACCTTACCCATGACAACCCAACTTTTCAGGGTTATGTGGTTCCCGGCCGCGAGGTCTTTTCCCATCTACCTTACCCATGACAACCCAACTTTTCAGGGTTATGTGGTTCCCGGCCGCGAGGTTTTTTCCCATCTACCTTACCCATGACAACCCAACTTTTCAGGGTTATGTGGCTCCCGGCCGCAATGTCTTTTCCCATCTACCTTACCCATGACAACCCAACTTTTCAGGGTTATGTGGCTCCTGGCCGCGAGGTCTTTTCCCATCTACCTTACCCATGACAACCCAACTTTGCAGGGTTATGTGGCTCCTGGCCGCGAGGTCTTTTCCCATCTACCTTACCCATGACAACCGAACTTTTCAGGGTTATGTGGCTCCCGGCCGCAATGTCTTTTCCCATCTACCTTACCCATTACAACCCAACTTTTCAGGGTTATGTGGCTCCTGGCCGCGAGGTCTTTTCCCATCTACCTTACCCATGACAACCCAACTTTTCAGGGTTATGTGGCTCCTGGCCGCGAGGTCTTTTCCCATCTACCTTACCCATGACAACCCAACTTTTCAGGGTTATGTGGCTCCCGGCCGCAATGTCTTTTCCCATCTACCTTACCCATGACAACCCAACTTTTCAGGGTTATGTGGTTCCCGGCCGCGAGGTCTTTTCCCATCTACCTTACCCATGGCAACCCAACTTTTCAGGGTTATGTGGCTCCTGGCCGCGAGGTCTTTTCCCATCTACCTTACCCATGACAACCCAACTTTTCAGGGTTATGTGGCTCCTGGCCGCGAGGTCTTTTCCCATCTACCTTACCCATGACAACCCAACTTTTCAGGGTTATGTGGCTCCCGGCCGCAATGTCTTTTCCCATCTACCTTACCCATGACAACCCAACTTTTCAGGGTTATGTGGTTCCCGGCCGCGAGGTCTTTTCCCATCTACCTTACCCATGACAACCCAACTTTTCAGGGTTATGTGGCTCCTGGCCGCGAGGTCTTTTCCCATCTACCTTACCCATGACAACCCAACTTTTCAGGGTTATGTGGCTCCCGGCCGCAATGTCTTTTCCCATCTACCTTACCCATGACAACCCAACTTTTCAGGGTTATGTGGCTCCTGGCCGCGAGGCCTTTTCCCATCTACCTTATCCATGACAACCCAACTTTTCAGGGTTATGTGGCTCCCGGCCGCAATGTTTTTTCCCATCTACCTTACCCATGACAACCCAACTTTTCAGGGTTATGTGGCTCCCGGCCGCGAGGTCTTTTCCCATCTACCTTGCCCATCACCACCAACTTATTAGGGTTATATGGTTCTCGACAAGTAACCGAGTATCTCTTATGCGTAGTCGTTCGAGGATAGATTTGTTCGTTCTCTGATGGACCGCTAGTCCATGGTATGCGGAGTATTCTTCGCCAACACCACATCTCAAAAGCTTTATCTACTTCCGTTCTATTGGCCAAATCGTCCACGACTCTGAGTATTTCTCATATCAATAAAGAATAATATGTGCTTTCAGTTGAGATTTAAACTTGAATATTTGGAATGGTGTCTTACTATGCATTCTTGCTTTGAAAGTAGCTATAATAATGGATGGACAAAAAATCAAAGACATATACGACGAAAAGAGTCCAGGAGTGTTTAAGGGTTTCGCCGACCTTTCAACGTTAACCGCATCAGATTACAGGTATGGTCTGTTCCAAAGTGTCTGATGAAAGTGTAAACCAAACTCTGTACAGGTTAAATTTTTACGCAATCACTCAATCAAGGGAATGAGGGTTTTCATGAAAATTCACGCCACCAGCTGGCACCACTTTGACAAGAGGTCTTCCATTTCGACAATGAATGTAAATATATGATACTCACCAGTATAGAGGTATGAGGAACAGGGTGTAAAGCTCACTCACACTCTATGGAAAAGGGAGGATCCTCCGACCAGACGGATGTTGTGTTTGGTGGGCAACTGCCCGACGGTTGATGTCGGGACGTTTGTATATGTATATGCTAGTCGCACGGTAAACTCTGCTTGCGCGATGCAGGATTTGCGTGACGTCAGTATGACGTGTAGCACGCATGTGGCGATGTTGATACCGCTACA
The DNA here is from genome assembly GCA_916610205.1 of Griposia aprilina. Taxonomy (NCBI): domain Eukaryota; kingdom Metazoa; phylum Arthropoda; class Insecta; order Lepidoptera; family Noctuidae; genus Griposia; species Griposia aprilina. The sequence goes on along the minus strand of OU744307.1, from coordinate 14,100,383 downwards.
GCGTGACCTGCTGGCGACTGTGCTGTGTCTATTTCGCATGAACTGACGAAACTTCCTAACAGGATATTTGACTATTTATCCCATTAAATTCAGAAGGAAATAACTTCTAAATTATGAGACGCTAATTTTACTGCGAGTACCTCCTAACTTTACGTAGAAATAACTCCTATGTTAATGTATTGAAATTTTCTAAAATTTTATAGAAGATATTGGTAGTTCGTCCTCGATATGTCGCTTGGCGGTAGATTTAGCTAGGTGTTTTTTTTTTAAACAACAATGTTTTGTTTTAAAGCATAATAATCTTAAGATACTTACTTGCTCTGGTCATGTTTGTGGTCGGAGCCATCTTTGTCGTCGTTGTATATGTGGCTGGTACTGTAAATACAAACTTAACGTCAATATTTGTCACAATGATAAAACTTTATGAAGGGGGCAACACAGAATAATCGCAATCTATTCAACGAAGGTATTGATTTAGTTTGTCACTCTTTTTTTTTTGATAGAAAACGGAATCAAGTATTTTTTTTGCTGAACAAGATGCCCATTAAAGAGGTTCAATTGTATAAAATTCTAACATTTTATTTTCGTAAATAGAAAATTAAATACCACGTCACATGAAAGTAAGTTAGGTGTTAATTGTCAGTATGCCATTAAAAGTGTTGCACACTATAAATTAATCTGTGTTGCCTTACAAAAAATATATATCAAAAAACAAGACAGGGTCAATTCAACCGACACGTGACAAAATACATTACTGGTTGGATCTTAAAAATACTCTTACACATAAATATTAATCTCAATTTATTTAATTCTTATATTTAAAGTTCAGCAAAGCCTAAATAATAAGAAGAAGCGAAGAACTCACAATACGTGTCATGCAGAACTTTGATAAAAATATGAAAAATAAAATATTTATCATATAAAGATAGCTTCGTTGCTGCGTCGAAGAAATTCTACTGTCTGCTCGAGGTAAAACATGACCTACTGAAAAGGGATTAAGGTGCTATTTTCAATGATCAGAAGTAGTGAAATGCTAACCGTTTTGAATTGCTACAATCTCTTTAAGAGCTTATGGACATAATACCATTTACAGCAGTAAGGGAGTCATAAATGTGATTTTGATTCGATTCGTCTTGATACAGTAACAAATGACTGTCGGTAAATCGGTCACTGCCCGGGCCGTGCCCGGGACGTGAATTGACCGTGGTCCTACAGGAGCTCGAAAAAATATTGGTGTGTACATTTTATATCAACTCGTTTTATAACACACGTCTGTGTTCGGACCGGCGACTGAGCTTCAGTGCCTGCCGTGTGTACCACGGCCCTGTCACGTCCCGGCCACAGCACTAATATGTGTGGATAGACCTTAAATCGTGTGAGTTTATAACTCTGTCGCATTTGACCATGTTGTTAGGATCTTGTGTAGAAAGTAATAGTAGATTGTTTCTTACAATTTTTGAAACTATCCGGTAAGTTCCTAACGACCCGACATAACAAATTCATTAAAACAAACTTATTAGAACGAAGTCTAAAATTGTATTCAAAAATCCCTTTTCAGACGAACTCATGCTAAAAACCTCTCACAGACAAAAACCTGTGACCTATAAGAAACAAAAAAAGAAAAAATTCTCCAGCATAACTTGACAAATTACAATAAAAAAAAACGTATTAAATTGAACAAGTGCTACGACAATGTCAAAGAGAAGTTCAAACTACCGTCTTTATAGACAGAAATATACACAAGTAAGGCGTCGTGGATGATTCGAGAACGTTCTAGAAGAATCTGCTCGATGTGATGACGTCATGACTAAGCGCGGTGTTCTCGCGAAAAGAAGCAAATGATCGTACTTTAACGAACGACTTTTGAAAACCTTAACCACACTTAGAACCTTGTCATATTATACGATGCACACGGCCACATAAAAAAATATGACGCGTCAATGAACGAGTTTAATGTGACAAAGTCCCAAAAGTGATCAAGGTTTTCGTAAGGTGACCGTATCCGGACGTTGATATAACACATCGAGCTTTAGAATGAGACTAACAGAGGATAGAGATGGCGCTCTATAAAGTCGTACGCGTGATATAAAACTTGATGTGACATATTTGCAGCCGGGACTGTACTTGATCGTACTGTGTGACCGTTTGTTTGTGCAACAATACGAAAGTAGGTGTATATTATACAATACTGTGTAAGAAGCCCTGTCTACTACGCTACCTTCAAGTTTTTAAATATCGATCATTTCAGTTTTTGTAATGTAAACTTTATTTCTACTGACAGAAAGCTAATAATACATAACCCTCATCATGCTCCAAGAACCATATAGTTCAGGGCGATTGTTTAGCTATTTTGCTTTGCGGTTATTAAAAATCTCACATGCATTGTTTCAACATGAATGATGTAACCAATATTTTGTAACCATATTTTGATTTAAAAGAGTGACCGTGGAGTTCCTTGCCCGTTCTTCTCCATAGGTACCTACTACGCTTTGGAATCGGCAACTAGCTTCATCTTTCTGACCAACCGACCCCTTGAAAATTCAAAAGTGCCTGTAATTGGTTTATTTGAAATAAATGCTTTGAGTTTTTTTTTTTAACTTGCTTAACATATCAAAAATACTTGCTTAAGTATACCAGAAACCCTAATATTCTTGTTGAAACAAATAATCAAAACGGTCGTATGTTTCTTTTTCTTTGACTTGCAACATAAACAGTGTTTTTATAAACCTAATTTTAAATTGTTTTTATTGTAGATCGACTAAGTTAACTTTAAAACTTCATCACAAAACAACAACAGACCCTGCAAACACCCACATCCTACCAGGAACACATGACACAAGACAACCGCACAGAACAAATGAACAAGACAGAGACAGAACATTAACAAACAACGATGTATGTGAATGTATGTATGGATGAGAGAGATAGAAATATATAGGCAGCTTGTTTTGCAGCATTCCCGCAACTTACTGCACGCCCAGCTTGGTTGCGACGCGGCGCCACGGCGAGTAGCATCCGGACTTCTTGCTGTGGTGGCCGCGAACACACGAATAACACACGGGTACATATGTGTGCGTGGTATATATTTTATTGTTGGTTCGTTTGTGACGCGAGTGGAGAGGTCGAGGTAGCAAACTTGTGTTTTTTGTTAAGTTAATATTGTGGCACTATATTTTAGTGGCTTAACTGTGTAATGTATTCAATGAGTAGCAGAGAATGATAGGAGATAACTTCAAAGCTAAAAAAAAAATTGAAGTTGTAATAAGAAACAGCCAAGAAATGGAGACTAGAATAAACTATGGAGTGAGATGGATTTGTGTTTTTTTCTTTCTTGATAAAATAAACTATTTTCTTTTAATGTTTTTTTTACTTATCGGTAATTATCTAGCTTTAAAGATTCCATAGTATGCCACCTCAACATCTCCACAACCCAAATGACACTTAGAGAAAAACCATTCCGTTCACCGAAATAAAATGAAAAACCAACGAAAACACGAAGTATATATAGCTTACAGGAAACATAACATAGCATAGAAATAGCTGAAGTTGAAACTCGAAGGTATATACAAAAAGTAAATAAATAGCGAGAAAACGAAGCAAAATATAATATAGATAGTGTTGGCACAGATTACGTAGTATACAGATAATTAACTTCTGACATTTGACGCTCGCCGGCTCACATTTTCAAGAAGTAAAGACTTTGAGAAACAAAAGACGAACGCCTGTGCAATTTGATAAGATACCTCGGCGTTTTGTCTCGTTTTAAGAACGGAATAAAGCGAATGCTTATACGAACTACATTCGTGCAAGGGATATACCCAAAAATGTACTTAGAAATTCAAAGTTTTCTTTGACATCATAATTATTATTATGTCAAGGAAAACTTTGAATTTCTAAGTACCTACATTTTTTGAAGGGAAACAACAACCTAATGATTAAATTTGTAAGAAAAGCGACGGTATGAATTTCAAATGTGTGAGATGTGATGTCAATACAAATACCAAGTTTGTCGATTGATCGTTGCCCGGCTTCAGAAAACCACTACCAATATGATAAAGGGTCTCGTCAAATCCTAAATTGCATGTAATGTGAAAGTGATGTATCTGTATAGTATGTAATCCGTGTTGTATACTAAATAACACCCTGTGTATCTCTTATATTGTATTACATTGAGTTTTGACGAACCTATGTCTTGTTATCATGTATATTGCTATTCGAAATTGCATCGTAAGGGTAAGATGTTGGGAAAATTGACTAGTTTCTTTTGATAACTGGTTTTGAATGTGGTTTAGTCATATTGAATTTATCTAGCAGTTATAAACGAAAAATAAATAGCAAGGACCCCGATTCGTTTCCACAACTTTTTTTAGGACAATATCTCGACTGGACATTAATGTTAACAAGGCCCACAATACATTTTTGTGGGCGCACTTTATGGCTTTAAAACTATTAAACTTTATTTTTTGTTTCGTTCGTACCTCAATTAACTAGAGCAGACAACATTTTTAGTTGTAAGCCACCAATGAAAAGAACTACTTTCAACTCCCAACACCATATTAATTTATTTGCACATTATTATCGCACGCAAAACAATAAAAATGCATCAGCGCGGCGCCAACGTCGGCAATCAAATATAAAGCTGCAAAACATATGCCATACATAGTCACTACGCATTCTGGCATAAGACTGTTTATTGATCGTATTAATTGTTATACTCTAACCGCTTCTCCTTACTTTATTATGTTTCTCAAATCTCGAAAATACACCCTATAGCACCGTATAGAACGAAAACTGGGCGTATCAAACGACCCGGAACGGTAGCGTTCGGAACGGTTGAACGTCATTTTCATCAATAAAACAGTTATATTATTATGTAGTCGTTGCAAAACGAGAGCGCGCGTTATTAGAGTTTAATATGTTTGACATAAGGTCTAAATTAAAATGATAGACGGGCACTGCAATAAATCACTCAATGAGATAGTATTCATTTGATATTTGGTCTTGAGACTTATGTGTCCTTGGCTGTTTAATTTATTGTAATGATTGACGCGCGCTGCAACAACTCTTCAATGAATTAATAAAGTATTCAAGTGATTTTTGGTTATATACAGCTACTTTTCTATTTTTTTTTTTGTTAACTCTTGTTGCTACCATACAGCACACCAAACGGTTAATTATAGTATTAATAATATTAATGTAAATCTATCCAAAAAAATGTGTCGACATTTGAGAAACACAACGTCATAAGAAGCAACGACGAGACGCATCACCTCAAGGTTTAGTTCATCAGAGTGCAGACAGATGGCGTACTTACCTATTGGTGTTTTGTGATTGGCTGGACACCGAGCTGCGCTTGCTGCTCTTACCGCTGTTGGCGCTCAGGGATTTGGCCACTGAAGTCTGTGAAGATATACGTTTGTGAGCATTGTGCCTCGTCTTCACATATAATAAATGTATACAAAATATTGTAAAACATTTTAAAAGAGTAACGGTGGAGTTTCTTCCCCATTCTTCACCATACGACTCTTACCTTTTGGAAGGGGCGACTAGAATATTTTTTTTTGTGCCACTTTCAAATGTGCCTATTTGAAATAAATGATTTGACGTTGACTTTGAATAAATGTTGGCTTACAAGGGTTTACAGTTTCTTTGAGAGCTTGTTTTAGAAGTTCGGCAAATATTTTTCGGCGATTTTCTATGAGCCTTATGTTCACTAGGCAACAGATGACGGTATGGTTTGTCTACTTTGCAAAATATTGTCAAGTCCCCAGAACGAGGAGCAAGTAGGTTTTCTCTGTGTAAAAAGGTACATACCTTTGATGGTTTTGGCTTATTGCAATCGAAGTAGTCTTTGCATACATTCTGGTGCACCGTCTTTGTACAATCTGAAATTATTTTTTTACATTTGAAACAACTATAGTAGAAGTGTTGGAATAACGAGCGGAGGTTAAAAACCTAGAAAAAATATTTTATATGATTTTGAATTTCAGCTAAGCTCTCTGGCTTAGCCAATGGAGTATTTTAAAGATGAAGGAAACCTAAACATAATTTTCTCAAATTCTTAATAAAATGATTTAATATTATGAGTTTTTGGAAAGTACCGGTTTTTGAACGTAAATTGGAACGTGTTAGCTTTGATCAGGAATACTTAAGTAAATGATCAGTTGATTATGGTTTGACGAAATTCGATTTTAACTTGTGAAACGCAAAAAACTTACGCGCATACTTATGTATTTGAGAATAATCAGTTGAGATTTGCTACTTTTCTCAAATCAGAAACCGGCTGTCAGTGTTGTGATCAAAACTTGATATCTTTCCTTAATGAGAAGAAGGCTAAAGTGGGACAATTCAAAGCCGTATGATAGGACTAATATAATAACTCTTATAAGCCTGTTAATAAGGTTTACAATTACAAAACACTTACTGTCACAATACAAAGCAGGTTTATCAGCCAATGCCCGTCCGCACCAGTCGCAGTCGCCGCCGGAGCAAGCCGCGGACCACGCATGCGCAGTCTTACGGGATTTGTCCTAGAACGTATGAACAGACTGTACTTCCAATGGCACCGTGACACTTTATCGGTGAAACGTTCTGAATCCGATTGTAATTTCGCGTTGCGATCTTTTGGCGATTATTTTATATTTAACTAACTTCTTTTAGCCTATGTCCTTCCCCAGGATGCCATCTATCTCCTTGCCAAATTTTATCGAAATCAGTTCAGTGGTTTTAAACCACTGAGGGACCGGTCCAGGATTACGTAGCCTAATTTTTTTGGAGATTTTCGACCCCCCCTTCCCACCCCCATGTAACACGCCGTCACGTTTTTCTGTACCCCCCCCCCCCCCCACAGCCCTCTAGTAAAACGTTACGTAACCACCAAGTGACCATTTTTACCCAAAGTACCAAAGTACCAGAAAGTCGCTAAAATACCTTTGTATTGTTGACCGTTCTGAAGGGTTAAAGAAAAACAATGTTACGTAACGCGTAATTCAAAACAGCCTCTCCCGCCCCTGTATCGCCATCGTAACGTTTTACAAGACCCCCCCCCTCCCCCCAAATTCGCTACGTCATACTTGAACGCTCCCTTAGGCGTGAAAAGGTAACATATAAAGACAGAGTTACTTTCGAATTTATAATATTAGTATGGATTATTCGTTAATTTTAAAGACAGCTAGTTTCGTTGGGCCACAGCAATATCACATTTGGGTGAGCCGCGCCGCAACGCAACGCTTAGCAAAAATCCTCCTGATTTGTAATTTGTCGTTGCACCCTACATGTATAGAATAACCACTTCTTTGATTTAGGGTATGATGGGACTGTCTTAAGCATTGCGGTTATTATTATTATTAATAATTTATTTATAGTTAATTAACACGGTACAATACCAATTACATTAACTAACATAGAAAGAAAAGAAAACTATACAATGCAGACAATTGTGTCATATAAACAATAATTATTCGCTACTTACTAACATGGAACAGTGGACACCCTCGCGAACTGTTTCTCACAGAACATCAGACATACGTGCTTAATTTTACTGTTATAAAAGTCCCTAACATAAAAAACAATTAAAAAAACCACTTCTATCTCCTCTACGAAGAATAGACAAAGCTCTCTCAAATTGTTTTATTGAAATAATTGATGTACACATGTTTACAATATTAAAATTACATTTCTTTTGTTTATTTTTTAATCGCGCCGTAGAAATCTTTCTACAATCTGTCATTTTGTCTTTCGTTTCTTCCGTATGTATGTGGTGGTTATGCTATGCGTGTAGATAATAAGCTTTTTTTTATTTATCAGCCTATAATGTTCCCACTGCTGGGACACAGGCCTCCTCTCTTCAAGAGGGAGTGGGAAGATGTAACAATGTCTTCTACTTTTTGGTTCAAGGACATGTTTGTTTCCTCCCAATGTTTTTCTACGATGCGATGTGCTGCGGCCCAATACGGTATAATATAAGCTAGTCTTTAGGAATTGCAGATCTCAAATGAGGTTGAATACTTATTTATTATTGAGTAACACACACACACACACACGAAAGCAGTCAGGCAATAAAGCGTGCATACACGCGACCGGAGCGGCAATGGCAGAGGCAACTGCAGCCGTCGACGCGTCTACGGCTGCCATCGACACGTCTGCGGCAGAGATGTTATGGATATGATATTTCGGATCTGGATATAGGAATAAAATTATATCGGTTTCGGATACGGTTACGGATATGTAATTATTTCGGATTATCCGTTAGTTTCGGATAGTTTCGGTTACGGATATTTGATTGAAGTAAACTATAAACACAAATAGTATGTAGTAATTTGGTTTTATTTATAGGTTTTATCCAGTCTAGGTTATCATTTGGTATTATAATCAGTCATATAGGTAAGTAATTATTTAGAGATGTTATAATAATTAGTTAAGACTCCGCCCTTATACGAAACTATCCGAAACTTGTGAAACGGTTACGGTTACGGATATATTTTTATTTCGGATATCCGATAGTTTCGGTTACGGTTATGGAGCTCCATAACATCCCTGGTCTGCGGTTGCCGTCGACACATCTGCGGCTGCCGTCGACAACATGCCGCTCGTGTATTTGAGCACCGTACTCAAATACACAAGCGGCACGTTGTCGACGGCTGCCGCCAACGCGTCGACGGGTGTCGACGGCTGCAGTTGCCTCTGCCGTTGACGTGTTCCGCTCGTGTGTATGGATACTAAATTAGTCTTCAAAGCTGAACACAATAACGCTGCTTGGCAACACAAATTAATAAAGTATTACAAACACTTATTACCTTCTTCTTCCTGAAGAACAAGCTACCCCGTTTTCGCCTCTTCTCAGCGTGATGATCAAAAGCCGCTCTGTTTAAAACAATCAATTTTTAAGTACAACGTAACACATAACCTCACTTCTTTACATTTTCTTCCCTGACCTCTTAGAGCGCATGAGAAACACCCTTTATTTTCGTGTAAAATGTATTCGTGTATTGTTTCTGTGACATGCAGAAAAAAGCGAAAATAACATTAATAATAATAATAATCGTTTTATTTTGTGATAAAAATAAGTGTAAACTCAAACGAACACATCAAGCGAAGCCTGTGCCTTTAGCATGCTAGTTTTAATAATTAAAATAAGTGCTCGAACTTTTTTATTTTATTCTATAGGTACTTACTTTGATTATGTAGTCGTCATTGATGCCTTAAGTAATTTGTTTTAATTGCTAAAATGGGAAATTCCCTGCCATTTTTTAATTTTTTTTCATGATTGTGAATAGCCGCGGTCATCAATCTGTCGGATTTGTAAGATGCTTATGGCAATTAATGTGGCTTTAGTCACTCATTCTTGAAGTTAATTCAGTTTTTACGGGGTTTTAACCACACATTTGACGTCTTTAATCTCCCTTTTGGGAGCCAATAACTTCAATATTTTATAGGCTTTAGTAACCCATTTGGAAACTTTGACCTCATATTTGGGGACTTCAGCTACTGATTTTGGGCACTTCAGCCCCCTTACCCAATGAAACACGCGACTGATCTTAAGCATAACCTGGAGCTCGTAGATTCCTGCTTGAATCCCTGATCGCTGGCTGACCTCTACTCTGAGACAGAGGGTTCGAGAATCCGAAAGATTTGGGCAGCTTGCGCGCGGCCCGCGGCGGCGCCCGACGCGTCGTCGCTAACCTCACTGTTCCAATACTCACTGTTCCAAGAACGTAAGTCGATGCAGCCCCAGCTGGTCCCGCGCGGGCGCGAGGCGGGCAGGCTGCGCGCGGCCCGCGGCGGCGCCCGACGCGTCGTCGCTAACCTCACTGTTCCAATACTCACTGTTCCAAGAACGTAAGTCGATGCAGCCCCAGCTGGTCCCGCGCGGGCGCGAGGCGGGCAGGCTGCGCGCGGCCCGCGGCGGCGCCCGACGCGTCGTCGCTAACCTCACTGTTCCAATACTCACTGTTCCAAGAACGTAAGTCGATGCAGCCCCAGCTGGTCCCGCGCGGGCGCGAGGCGGGCAGGCTGCGCGCGGCCCGCGGCGGCGCCCGACGCGTCGTCGCTAACCTCACTGTTCCAATACTCACTGTTCCAAGAACGTAAGTCGATGCAGCCCCAGCTGGTCCCGCGCGGGCGCGAGGCGGGCAGGCTGCGCGCGGCCCGCGGCGGCGCCCGACGCGTCGTCGCTAACCTCACTGTTCCAATACTCACTGTTCCAAGAACGTAAGTCGATGCTGCCCCTGCTGGTCCCGCGCGGGCGCGAGGCGGGCAGGCTGCGCGCGGCCCGCGGCGGCTCCCGACGCGTCGTCGCTAACCTCACTGTTCCAATACTCACTGTTCCAAGAACGTAAGTCGATGCAGCCCCAGCTGGTCCCGCGCGGGCGCGAGGCGGGCAGGCTGCGCGCGGCCCGCGGCGGCTCCCGACGCGTCGTCGCTAACCTCACTGTTCCAATACTCACTGTTCCAAGAACGTAAGTCGATGCAGCCCCAGCTGGTCCCGCGCGGGCGCGAGGCGGGCAGGCTGCGCGCGGCCCGCGGCGGCTCCCGACGCGTCGTCGCTAACCTCACTGTTCCAATACTCACTGTTCCAAGAACGTAAGTCGATGCAGCCCCAGCTGGTCCCGCGCGGGCGCGAGGCGGGCAGGCTGCGCGCGGCCCGCGGCGGCTCCCGACGCGTCGTCGCTAACCTCACTGTTCCAATACTCACTGTTCCAAGAACGTAAGTCGATGCAGCCCCAGCTGGTCCCGCGCGGGCGCGAGGCGGGCAGGCTGCGCGCGGCCCGCGGCGGCTCCCGACGCGTCGTCGCTAACCTCACTGTTCCAATACTCACTGTTCCAAGAACGTAAGTCGATGCAGCCCCAGCTGGTCCCGCGCGGGCGCGAGGCGGGCAGGCTGCGCGCGGCCCGCGGCGGCTCCCGACGCGTCGTCGCTAACCTCACTGTTCCAATACTCACTGTTCCAAGAACGTAAGTCGATGCAGCCCCAGCTGGTCCCGCGCGGGCGCGAGGCGGGCAGGCTGCGCGCGGCCCGCGGCGGCTCCCGACGCGTCGTCGCTAACCTCACTGTTCCAATACTCACTGTTCCAAGAACGTAAGTCGATGCAGCCCCAGCTGGTCCCGCGCGGGCGCGAGGCGGGCAGGCTGCGCGCGGCCCGCGGCGGCTCCCGACGCGTCGTCGCTAACCTCACTGTTCCAATACTCACTGTTCCAAGAACGTAAGTCGATGCAGCCCCAGCTGGTCCCGCGCGGGCGCGAGGCGGGCAGGCTGCGCGCGGCCCGCGGCGGCTCCCGACGCGTCGTCGCTAACCTCACTGTTCCAATACTCACTGTTCCAAGAACGTAAGTCGATGCAGCCCCAGCTGGTCCCGCGCGGGCGCGAGGCGGGCAGGCTGCGCGCGGCCCGCGGCGGCTCCCGACGCGTCGTCGCTAACCTCACTGTTCCAATACTCACTGTTCCAAGAACGTAAGTCGATGCAGCCCCAGCTGGTCCCGCGCGGGCGCGAGGCGGGCAGGCTGCGCGCGGCCCGCGGCGGCTCCCGACGCGTCGTCGCTAACCTCACTGTTCCAATACTCACTGTTCCAAGAACGTAAGTCGATGCAGCCCCAGCTGGTCCCGCGCGGGCGCGAGGCGGGCAGGCTGCGCGCGGCCCGCGGCGGCTCCCGACGCGTCGTCGCTAACCTCACTGTTCCAAGAACGTAAGTCGATGCAGCCCCAGCTGGTCCCGCGCGGGCGCGAGGCGGGCAGGCTGCGCGCGGCCCGCGGCGGCTCCCGACGCGTCGTCGCTAACCTCACTGTTCCAATACTCACTGTTCCAAGAACGTAAGTCGTTGCAGCCCCAGCTGGTCCCGCGCGGGCGCGTGGCGGGCAGGCTGCGCGCGGCCCGCGGCGGCTCCCGACGCGTCGTCGCTAACCTCACTGTTCCAATACTCACTGTTCCAAGAACGTAAGTCGATGCAGCCCCAGCTGGTCCCGCGCGGGCGCGAGGCGGGCAGGCTGCGCGCGGCCCGCGGCGGCGCCCGACGCGTCGTCGCTCTCCGAGTCGCTGCCCGCCGCGCCACCGCTAACCACACGCGTATGATGCTCGTGTATGTATGTACTGACGTGATTCATTTAGGGGCTTTGACGGACGGTTAGAAGATTTGGGGGACAGCCGAGTTAGAATTTGGTGGTCAAAGTACAAAACTCGGGTCTTATGGAGACGATTTTTGGGTAAGTCCTATTAGAATAATAAGACACTTAGGAACCGTATTGTGTTTATATAATTAATGTATACAAAATATTGTAAAAAAAAATTAAAAGAGTAAGTATGGAGTTTCCATTCATCTTCATACGAAACTACCTATTGGCAGGGGGAACTAGAATCAAATATTTTTTTTTGTAAATTTTATACATGTATAAATACATTTTTAATACATATTGTGACCTTGACTTGGTGTTGAGATAGCATCTGGGGGTCATATAGATACAAAAATGGAGTCATATGGAGAGGAGTTTTAGATCAAGTCGTTGCATTGGTTTAACAAACTAATATGACAGTTACAGTACTGTGAATGACTACAAAGTCTGAAATAAAATTACAAGCCTCTTTGTCTCGAAAGAACAAAAGTTATAATTTGACATTTTCGTCTAATAACGATTTTTTTTATGAATTAGAAAAGGTCAACTTCCGCCAAGTTGGAAACAGGAAACAGCTGTTTTATTTCAATTCAAAAAAGATAATTTAAGGGGACATATTTTTAGGAAAAGGCCTCTTGTAGTCAAATAAATGATAAATCACGATAGTAATACATGATGAGTGCAAATAAAAATGTAAAAAAAAAAAACAAACATTGTCTGTGTACTGATTCGGAAGTGCTATCAATTTCGACCTGAGCAAAGCAACAGTGCGACAACAAATTAAAAACATTGACTCACACATGCATAACACTAACTTCATATTGGAACCAACATTTTAAGTTTGTCAAGAAATGCCTCGCCCACTTTTGTTCAAGATGTTTCCATCTCGCTTGCATACATACTCTGCAAGCACGTGGCAGCCGCGGTCATAGGACGCAGGAGCGAGATGACACGAGACTCGGTCTTTAGAAAAGCCGTCTAAATATTCACCAACCTTCTCGCACGTTTTATGACCGCAACTAAGTTAGAAGGTTAAAGGTAAATGTTGGGTCTACTATGAAAGAAGGTTGTTCATTCAAAATGAGCTAAAACAACGACAAAAAAATCAAAACTGGATAATTTCATTACAGGACATGCACAAAATAATCTATGGACGTGACAAACAGTACTAAAATAATAATAATACAGTGTCTGAGGTGTGACTGTGACATTACTTTTCTTAAATATTTCTACTATGGATCTTTTAGCGCTTGAATAACATTGAAAAAAGGGCGTTGCTGGTTAACATTTTTTTAATTGTTTGGTGAAATTGTATGGAGAAAAGAAAATAGCGGCGTTAGTTCCAATTTCTGGCACGCGTCAAAAGATCCTTGTACTGTGTGTTAAATGGAGGTCTGACAGTGACATTACATTTCTTATATATTTCTAAAATTATATTTCAATATATTTTTTCCTTTATGTCTCAGAACACCTAATTGTATTGCGTTACTATACGTTTGTAACCTAATTAGGTCCTACTTAATGTGTCAGGGAACTAATAAATACGGGGAAAATCAACACTAGTACTTGAATAAATATTGGATCTGTATTGTATCACTAGTACAGCAGGTCTATTCTGTAAAAATATCATCGCGAAAACTTAGGTGAAGTGAGCTGTCAATTAGCGTTGAAAATTGCGAAAGATACATTTTGTTTTTATCGAAACTTTTTATCTTTCCTACAAAATATAATTTTCGAAAAAAAAAAACGACAAATTACATGTTCGTCTGAAAAATACAATCAATAATCAAAATAAATATTTTGTATTTTTTATATTTAACAATCAAAGGGAAAAATCTTGCTTATTAATATTAATTGAACAGTAATGTAATGTAATTAAATGGTCAACGTTTTATGTACTATACTCAACAGCATTATAAATTTACCCTCAAAATACCGTCTTGTTATAATATGTTAATGCGAAAAATACACCCTAGAATACATGTAAAAACCCTAAACTTGTGAAAAATTCATCCAAACATCCGCAAGGAAAGTTTCTGTATTTTATTGAAAAATACAGGGGCATTCGAAAGATACATGTATTTTACATGTTATTTTCAACGCCACTGTCAAATCCACTTGATGCTAAGGATTGAGACTATTGACAGTTCACTTCACCAAAGTTTTCACTGTGTTTTTTTTTTACAGAATAGAACACACAGCTGGTGAATTTAAGCATGTGAATACACCAGTCTATGGTTCATTCATATTTTATTTTTCGTCCGTGAATATACTAGTCTATTATAGTTTTATTAATATTATGTTCGGAGTAATTGTGAGCCATGCGTGGTCTGGTTCTACTTTTCAGCTATGTAACTAATAATGCTTCAACTTTGATACAGGGCAATTTACTTTATGATTTTAAGTCTACTGCAATTAACACAATATTGATGAAAGAATGTTAGATCAGTATTTTATTAAAAAACTATGTATATTGTATGGTGTCATCCCTCGATTTCTTTGGTCATCTTTACTCATCGATAAATAATGTTGCCAGTCCCATGGAATCTTCCAAGAGTTTATTAGTTTTATTTAAACCATTTTTGTCGTTATCAACCATATTTTATTATGAGGCTACGACTATGATAATCTTTGATTAGATTTAAGTAAAAGCTGACCTGTGTAAAAATCATACAAACTTGTTTCACTGACTCAAAAATTTCACTGTATGTTTTATTGTCAACCTGTATCACAGAAGTGTACCTATTGTATAACAATATTCTTTACTTCCCCAATATAATCCAAAATGGAGTCTAACGCCACGATCTTTAAACGTAACTTAGCACATACTTAAGCTAAGCGTTATTTCTGTCACTGTCGCACAACTGACAAACTACAAGTGTAAGACAGAGACGGCAACATGTTTAAGTCAAAGTACGAGCTAAATAACGTTTATTAATCTCGCCCTAAGGCCTAAGACTCGAGGTCTCTAAACTATGTCCAAATATGAATTACGTAAAACCATTAGGAAGGCATTGCAATGTAAGACTTATCTCATTGTAATCCTAACTAATATTCTAAATGCGAAAGTAAGTTTGTTTGTTACCTTTTCACGCCTAAACTACTGAACCGATCATCCTGAAATTTTGCATATATGTTGTCACGTGTACAGAAACGGACATAGGGTACCGTTCATCCCGAAAAAAAGTGCCTTTCCCGGGAAAACCAGCAATAACGTGCTTATGATAATAGAGTGCGCCACGTGTCTTTCAAATCATGATTGAATTATAACCCGAATTGATTGTTAAAGTCTAAATTAACGCGAGCGAAGCCGCGGGCAAAAGCTAGTAAAGTATAAACTAGAATGATTGCCGTAAGTTTGATAAAACTTTCGGATATAATTCTAGTTTATACCTTATTTTTCATAGATAAGAGTTACATTGCAATGACTAACTAATGTTTTAACGACAATCGCGAATGACCTACTTTAGGTCCACTCCTTAAAGTCTAAAATCGTTTACAAGACAAATAATAGGGGACTTAACCTTAATAGTACGTACACATTAGGCGCCGGCTGCGTGAGGTGAGGCTGTACCGCGGCCACGATGCTGGGCGTGGACACGGACTTCTGCAGCGGCAGGCGCGCCGCCAGCCGCGCGCCCTCCGCCGCGGCCAGCGCGCCCGAGCCTGGCGTAATGCCGCCCGCGCGGAGGGCAGCTGTCACTTTCTCGAAGTCTTTCTGTAGGGGGGGAAGGGTGGGTGTGAAGATGATATTTTGAGCAACGTTCCAAGCAGTATCCAACTTCATCGCAAGGTTAGATAGATTTCACGAGAGGCGGAGTTGTTTAACTACTATTTTTAGTTTTCTGTGGTGTCAAGTACATAATTTTATCTTTATAATCAGCCTATAATGTTCCCACTGCTGGGACACAGGCCTCCTCTCTTTGAGAGGGAATGGGCTGTAATCTACCAAGCGGGCCCAGTGCGGGTTGGTAGATGTCACATGTCTTCGAATTTTTGGTTTGGATGTTTTCCTTCACCGTTTTTGAGAGCAGTGGTGATGAAATTATTTACACAAAGTAAAGCGCCTCCCTGGGTTCGAACCCACGACCTACAACTCGTAAGTCGGGGCCAATACCACTGGGCCACCAATGCTCTAAATTTTATCTTCTCTTATTATGTAAGCCAAATCAGACCAGTGTTTTAAATCTGAAACGCTAAGTCATGGCTAAAGAAAGAATTAATCTTCAGCAAGTGGAATCCTCCAATTTTTTTTTTTTTTCGGAAGTGATATAAAATTATATCACCTAGCTCCTGGTTCCCAAGTAGTCGAGGCGTAAACCATCGAAAACTCTTTCAAATCAGTTTTTTTTTAAATGGATTCTGCACCCTAATTACGTAACACACTATCCGTCACAATCAGAATCATTTTGAAGGATATTGCTAACCCATTGATTCATATGTTGAAAAAAATCTCTGCTCAACAACGTAAATAACGCAATGTATGTTGTTGAACTGTCAAAATAATAGCAGTTCCTACTTTTAGTGTGTTACATAATTACGCCTGACTTAAAAGTTTTCGATGGAAAATTCAGAGACAGATAGACGTTGTAGGACATAGATTCTGATTAACATAATTATATTCGATACAGGATGGATTTTTCAGACGGGGCAGTAAAGGTAGGTCTCTTAACCGTTGGGAGTCTCGTTTTCTACGACATGAATCGAAATAGTTTTTTTTTTTGCGATTTCTGACTTTTCCAGGAGGTACTTAAACCTCAATTGGTCCAGTAGATTTTTTTGATCCTTATAAGAAACAAGATCGATTGGCATCAAAAGATTTTTTTGTGAAAATTGGCAATTTTCTTGCTGACTGTACAATTAAAAAAAATCTGAATGCAGATCAAAATATGTCAAAAAGTAAAGGATAGTCTTCTAAGACCATTTTCCTGAAGCTACAACGGTTAAGGTACAGTCGCCGGCAGGTCACGCTACGCGAAACTGAAACTATCAATTTTTTCCAAACGATTTTAAACCTTACAATGTTGATAGTTAAGTTCAAAATCGAATGACAAAATCTGACAGTTTGTAGTAACTTGATGGGTATGGCGATTGTACAGACAAGTACAGGTAGTAAGGGTACAGGTTAGATGTTTGAAATGGGGCCGTCAGTACTGCCCCATCTCAAAAATCTACCCTGTATACTCAGCTATTCTACGCATTTACTGCTAAATCCATTAAAATTAGGTAACACTTACAGCGAGATCATTGTCGTTGAGCGAGTGTGTAGAATGCCGGACCGGTCGTGGCACCTCTCCTTCTGACTCCATTGAAGAGAGCGACGCGCTGTGACCGTTCAATGCACTACAATGTAGAAAACAATGTACTTCGAAAGACGAGACAAATAAATAATATCTTAGGACTAGATTCATAGAACACACTTTAATTTTTACTTTGTTAAGTAAGCGTTTCATATGATTATGAACCATATTCTTACGCGTATAATGTTTATATTCGTATAAGCGGATGTCAGCAAGCGTCGCATACGAACATGAACGTTAGCGTAATACGAAATAATGTTCATATTCGTTTGCGACGCTTACGTTAGCTTAGTAAGGGCCAGTTTTTCAATCGTCAGATTTTTTTTATCTGAAGAACAAATATGGCGGTTTGACGTATTTTATATACAAAAGCTGTCAAACCGCATTTTTTATTTCTCAGTAATTTTTTTCTGCAGATTGAAAAATCAGCCCTTAAGAGGGCGCAGACAGGTCCACTAGCGCCACGCCATTAGAAAAGTATTATCTCGTGACTCAGAATACGATCTAAACGAATGTGGCCGCTTTTTTTTAGATCTAATTTTGTTGCTTCGTGTCTCAATATGATAGTTTATAAAAGGTATTAGAAAAATCTTGACACACTTACCGAGGTCGCTTATTGAGCCGTTTTTCAAAATTCCTTCTCAGTCACGAGATAATATTTTTTTAAAGGAGTAGCGCTAGTGGACCCGTGTACGCGCTCTTAAGAAAGTAAAGTCCAAGTGCGATCTGGGAATCTTGCCCTTAGTTTTAGGCCCGACAGACCCAAGTTCTTTTAAGCTCTCGTCAGCAAGTCGTTTATGCTGTAAATCACCTAAGTTCTAGGCCACGTAGATACTTAAGCCGCTATCTGAATTCTGACAAAGCCCCCGTCAGCGACGGATTCAAATTTCCTTCGTCCAATCGTCAAACGATTGATATGAAATTGATGATTATTATTCAGTAAATATATCATTCCTACAGTCGCAAATCGCATTTTGATCGAAATACGACGTAAATTAGAGCTGCAATTTGCTAAAACCAAAGGAAAATTGAATTTGGCGGGCTACAGCTGATGATTCACCTTATGGCTACCTAACATAGTCAGTTCAACTTTCAGATCTATGATTTTAAAGGTCCCAGATACATCACCAGCGAAATCATCGATGACTATAGTCCATTTGAAATAAGATTAGAAATTTAAATAAGCCTTTTTTACAGTCCGTTCAACCGATTTTGACTTATATACCGTAGGCATAAGGATGGCATTAAAAACTAAAACGTGGTTACAATACCAACTGTTTACTGCAGCTGCCATTTGTCATGCTACCAACGCAATAGAGGACAAAATCGGTTGAACGGGCTGTTAAAAAGGTTTATTTAAATTTATAATCTTATTTCAAATGATACTTCATTTACATTTTACAATAAAAAAATCATATCAAATAGTCTTTCATTTACACCAAAATTCTCGATAGCTATACTTAGCTATCGGGAATGTTGGTGTAAATAAAGACTATTTTTTTAAAATTTCTAATATTTTGACAATCATAAAACTAGTTACACAATTTATTTAAATTAAAGGTATTGACATAGGGAATGTCCAGATTGCTTTTCTCTTTAGCATATGCCTCCCCCAGGCTTTTAAGTCGTCTTCCCATCTTAGCAACATAACGAGGAAAACAGGAAAACAAATACTAAGATATTACATTGTAAAGTCAAGAGTGTTATGTACGAGTAAGAGACAGAGCTACATACTTGCGCTGCCTGTGCGGGTCGTGCGTGCGGGGGCCGGGCTCCAGCGCCGCCCAGCTGCTGCGGCGACCCTCGTCGCGGCGCTCCCATAGACCCCATTGACGGGATTCACCTGTAAATATGTGTAACCTAATTATTATTATCAAAGAAGAACATAAATATGAACAAAATCTTTTGTTTATAAACGGTGCTTATAGTTTAAAGAGATGTTAAAAATATATGGTTTAACAGTCGCTAATCATTATTGAAGTTTACGCAACGTTTACAAATAAACCCCAAAGTGTTTATATTTATTATATCAGACTTAAGAAAGTGGAACGGACTTGCGTAAAGTACTTACACAATCAACACCATTAAAATTATATATATTATTAAATTACACTACAATATATTAAAATTAAAATATACGTAAAATTTAAGCTGTACGTGGACTTTTAATTTTATTCAATAACTTGACAGTTTGAAGCAAAATAATGTTGCGATAAAACGTATTTTAAAGTATAAGTCATTAAATTCAATGAAAACTGTGCATATAAAGTAAATTAAAAAGTTCATTCATCTTTTCGCATTATATATTTCACCGCACTACCTTTTGTTTGTGAGAAACTGTTATCCCTCCAACTGTTAACTTACTGAATACAATTAAAAGTCCAAGTATAGTTTAAAATTGCTTATTAGTATAATTATAGGCTAGATTGTAATTAATTATTAAGAACACGGTTCTCTTTAATAAAGGATTTAAGAAAAATGGAAGCGAAAAAAATATCATGTCCCTCGTTTTCACCCGCATGCGTATAACGTAACTCACCGCTGCCCTTCCGGCTCTGTGGGTAGAAGTCGAGATGTGTCGGTGACGAGCAGTCCGCTTCTACCGCGCCGTCCTTGCATAGTGAGGGACATGACGTGCTGAGACGACTCGTGCCTGTCGCCTGAACAAAAAAGAAAACGTACTCTTGGTTACATTAATGGCAAATATAAATGCAATAAAGTCAACAATCAATTATTGAACATTTAATATTAGATAGTGACGAGTAGCTTTCTATCAAGAATCCATCTGGCTCGAAGCCTTGAATTCTTGATAGAAAGCTCGTAGGACTCGTAACAGAAACGAAAAGTTTACACTAGATGCTGCTTTAAATCGTACGAAAAAACATAAGGTATTAACGAGAAAACTATAGGTCGATCTTATGCGAGCTTTTAAATGATTAGTCTGAGTTGATTAGGCTGATGAGTCTTGCCAAATTATCATCATCACCGTCGAAAAGTCCACGTCAACGCTTCATTTTACTCTCCAGACACTTGCTTTATATTTATAACCGCTCAGCCTCAATACACTCAAACTCAAAGCTTTTATATCAAATAAACCAATTACAGGCACTTTTGAATTTTCAAGGGATTGGTCAGTCAGATAAATGAAGCTAGTTGCCCATTCC
Organism: Griposia aprilina; assembly: GCA_916610205.1. Classification (NCBI taxonomy): domain Eukaryota; kingdom Metazoa; phylum Arthropoda; class Insecta; order Lepidoptera; family Noctuidae; genus Griposia; species Griposia aprilina. The sequence continues at coordinate 14,079,816 of OU744307.1, read as the reverse complement.
AAAACATAGTAGGTACCTATGGAGAAGAACGGGCAAAAAATTCCATAGTTGCAAAAATAATGGTTACATCATTCATATTGAATTTATACATCTGCGAAGGATGTAGAACTACGTGCACGTTAAAAGCGTCCGTAATAAAAAAGAAAAAAACAAAACAATTCAGAAATTAAAATAAGCCGTGACAGCTAAGAGATGAGCAGTCCCTACTGACGGCGCCCGTTAACGAGCATGACGTATGGATCAGCACCATTCAGCTCAACCATTTTAAAGGGAACTTAATGATCCAGCACTTAAAACTGAGATTACTATAATTACCAGTAATGGCAGTGGCGCAGTTCTCATTCGTTGCACAGCAGCATGCAGTCGTCGCAGCTGCTGCAAGCTGTCTTCGAGTAACCCCGGGCTGTGTGGGGTTACGCTTATCGTTGGCACCTGTAAGTACATAGAACTGTAGCAACCATAACTCACACAATATTTTAGATTTCCAAAATGAGCTGAAGGGGATCTGAAGACCCATAGATGGCGCAAAAAGCATACATAATTTAAGCTCAACCAGCATCCCAATGAAAAATTACTGGTTTCAGTATCCGAAATCTGTTCTTTCATCGTATAGTAACTATAGTCCGTTCCAAAAGTCAGACCACGTTCATGTGGATGTCAATTTGCAAGTGGTACAAATTGAGGATTTTGATTTGATTATTTGAATACTTAATCCGGAAATTCTAATTTTAAATCACCTTTAAGATGCTTTTCGTTAGACGATTGAGGTTAATTTTATAACCTCAATTTTTGTCGATGATGTTTCAATTACAATTTACTAATTTTATTCAAACAATCATTGTTAGAAGAGGTGGTTAGATATAAAGTTGAAACGTTCTAAATATAACAATTTAATCCGCACCCCCTTTTTTTTGGGTGGGAAATCATCAAATGATTTCTCCCGCTCTAGGCGGCGCGGAAAAACGTGTCAGACTCTTACTCTTACTAAAACCGTGTTCCGTGTTCCTTCAGTTGCCTGTGCGCCAAGGCCACGGTAACTCTTTCGAATAATCCGCGACCCCGGCAGGCATTGGCCCTATCGGACCCCGTCAATTATGCTGACATCTCTTTGAGGCGCGCGTGGAACACAACGCGCCGTCGACCCGGGCCTGGTCCTTACTGGACGGCGAGCTGCCAATTGCTCACCGACCGCAAGCCCGCGCGTACGGTGGCCGGGAGTCGGCTAGCGAGTCCCGATGCCCAGGGTGAGCTTGCTTACACCTTTCATCAAATACTTTTGGAACAGACCATACAAGTATATTAATAGTTTGAGAAACAGCAATGGATTATGCCCATAGTATTTTTATAAAGGTTATATTAGAAAGCTTATCCCATCAATATCATCTTTCGTCGATCAGCAAAAGGATGCCTCTGCTTGCAGTTCATAATTGAAGGAAGGAAGGAAATAGTAGAATTGGTTATTATTCAGTAGTATTCAAAATTTACCGTTAGTTTTACCTGTGCCCTGGCGGCGGCCATGTCTGGTGGTGGCGTGGATCTCGTCACGTGCTCAGTGACCTCGTCCTCGCTGCTGTCGGAGCGCGAGTCCGAACTGCCGCCGCCCTCGTCTGGAACCAAACAACAGAAATGGTTAAAACAAGGAAAAGCAATGTTTGAAAATCCGGTTGAAGTCATAATCATCTTGCCCTTATATTTATTTGGGATCGGCGCAGCATGATTGTTGCACGACTAGTTTGTTTGTTTCTTTTTATTAAATTGTTACCTGAGCTAATAATTTTTTTTTGTATGCACGTGTTTCTGTGACAAATAAACCTATTTTTCTTTCTTTTCTTTCTTTCACTCATGATGCGAAGCATCAGAGAGTGCTTTACGATCGAAAAAATTTTTTCGCCTCATTTTGGCGGCTATTTTTATTATTATAGCCTTGTTAGTTCACGGAATCAAGATACTCGTATTTTGCATAGTATTGTCGAGATAATTTAATGGAGATTAATTTCATACTTTTTAAAAATTGATTTACTGCAATAGTATTGCAAAAAAACACCAAAATAGGTCAAAAAAAAATTCTTTATATGAGTTAATTAAAAAAAAAAAAAAACTAATCCACAATTGTAGGTCACTGAATGCAAATGGCTAATTAATTCAGTGTCGTTTAATTACAATTAATAAAAAACGAAAACTACAAGACTGTACATCTATTTATATCCATAGAAAATTAACATATGGATGGTGATATATCTATAGATATTATGTACATTTATTCCACCAGGGGCGCTTGTGCAGTACCTTCTTCCTACTACAGCTGTTTTTTCGGCAATTAATTTTGAACGACTTAAGTTTTTTTTTTTTTTTTTATATTTCATAATTAAATGAGCATTATGAGTCGTGCACTTTTGGATTTTCCAAATTTTTTTCTTCTCCGATACATCCCTATTAGCCGTCATCTCGGTAGTCACTAGGGTTGTCAACCCCCTACTATATAATATAATATCCTACTATATTAGAGGCCTAAATACTATATAAAAAAAATAGTAGTTGAAACTACTATATTTTCGATGAATTATTTTATTAAAATAAGTGTAAAAGAAACGCAGCCGTAATCTGCTTATGAAATTTGTATTCAGAAATAAATCAGTTTAATAAAATTCTGGCTATTGCTCATTCTGATCAAAGATGTGCTGCTAAATCTACTGCTGAAAAATGGCAAATATTGTTGCTCAGTGATTCTGACTTATCTTATACATATTATAAAAATAGTATCATTTCTTCTTTCTATACCAGCAACTTCAGCTTTTGCTGGGCGCATATTTTCAGTGCTAAATACAAAATAGTGAGATGAGCGCAATAGGGCCAGTATTAATCTCATAAAAGATAAATATATTTTGTAACCCTCATTTAATTTCAGAGTTTAATAATAGCTATGAGACATTAATAAAAAAAAACCTGTTAATAAAGGCCCAAAGTAGCAAAAAACGTGCATTTAATTATAATTTTAAGAAACCTAAGTACCTACTATAAGTATTTTTTTTTCGGCATCTTCTATATTTTTACAGGCAATGGTTTCGAAAATATAGAAGGCAAAAAAAAAACATAGTAGGTAGGTATTAATATATTTGATATAAAAAAAAGTTGGCAACGTGTAGTCACCGTCTTTCTAGCCATATCATCTTTTAGACAATACCTCCATCGTTTCTTTGGAAGAGATCGTCGATGCAATCATAGTTTCCTTTCGTTGTTACGTCGATTGAAGTGATGCAAATTTTTATAAAAGAAAAAAAAACATAAGGGATACCAAAGCTTTGGTTTGTACTAATACTACGATTAATAGCCTATCTCATAACACCAAGGCAATTCAACTGCATAACCCTACCTGTAAATTGATATGCAGCTACCATTAATTATCATCAACTATATAGCGACCAGCCCCTGCTTCGCACAGTTCTTAAGACTTGACAAAATATCGAGTTTTCTTCATTAAATGTAAGTTTAATATTAAGGTTTTAGCACATAATCCTTCTGGAATAAATTCTCTAAATGATGATGTAGGTAAACCACATCAAAATCCGTTTTGCAAGACCAACGTGGTCTGGTCACACAGACAGACGCGATAAGCGACTTAATTTATAAAGTGGATAGATTTACAATACCCTTCCATAGACAAAGACAAAAGGGTCGTCTCAGATCAAATAAAAAATCAAGACATAGCGCTGCGAACAATACAGTGAAGCATGCAAAACTACACCTTGCTCTGTGCATACACGCTCACACGCACACATTTACAACCCACTTTACAACCAAACTACACTTCACTAAATGCACACATGTTTACGAAACCAGCCTCGCGTCACTGTTGCCAGCGCTATGTCTTGATTTTTTATTTGGTCTGAGGGGGTCGAATCTAAAGCTGCGTCTACGCTAGGCGAGCAGAGTATGGACGGAGCACGAAGTCGCTTAACGTAGACGGATTTAGGAGTCTCGAACGAGCACGCCTCGCCATTTGAATTCGAGCTCCGCTTGTGCTCCACTTGTGCTCGGCTCGTCTAGCGTAGACACAGCTTTACATTATTTATCATTGCCTAAAGCAAAGAAACTCCCACAATAAGCAATAGCTACCAAAATACTAGAAATCTGTTAATCCTCAGCAACACCTGATCATCCAAACAAACATAAGTAATGAGCATAATTGGCATGATGTTGTTGTTTACATTGGCAACATCTAAGCGGTAACCGTAAGTACGTCAGCCGCGGTTCGTCTGTACCTCAATCAAGTTATTAGCTTTGGGTTGAATGTTGTTGTGATATTATCATATTAGAAAGAGATTAAGGCATCGTTTGGAGAGCTTAGGAAAGTGGTTAATTTAAAGGAAACATAATTTCGTTAACTTGGAAATGTAGCTGAGATAAACTGGATGCGGAATGCATAGAGTTGCGCGGTTGTGACGTCAAATGGAATATTTAGCCCTATGTCCAGTAGTAAATTGCAATAGAGATTGATTTCTAGTCCGTATCACAGGTTATTAGGCTTGTGTCATTACTAGTTACGAATGGTTTCAGATTTTCATCAGTATCATACAGTACAGTATTTTCATATGCGCAGTGGTGGCCCAGTGGTAACGGCCCCGACTTTCGAGTTGTAGGTCGTGGGTCCCACCCCAGACTGGCCCTTAATTTGTGTAAATAAATTCATCACCACTGCTCTCAAAACAGTAAAGGTAAACATCGTGAGGAAACCGGCATGTCCTAGAACCAAAAATTCAAAGTCATGTGACATGTACCAACCCGCGTGGTGGATTACAGTCCACTCATTCTTGAAGAGAGGAGACCTGTGCAGTGGGGACATTATAAGTTGATTAAATGATGATTTTCATACAGAATCATACAAAGCTTTTCTCATCCTACTACCTGCTTATACCCCGGTCTTACGGTGTAAAGCCTCTCGCTTGAAAAAATCTGTAGTAGGGATATATTATTGAATAGCCTTTCGCATCTAAATGAACACAGTCCACTGTTTACCCTTTTCAAAGTCGAATAACAACAGTGCTTCGATCTATTAATAACTGCTCGACACCAATGGAAATATCGACAGCTACCGAATAACACTACCATTTCCCCGAAGGTGTCAATCTGTTTAATGGGCTTCGACAAGCAACAGGATACAAGAGTATGCCTGTAAAAGCGAACACATCTCTGACACATTTCTTCGTAATATTGTGAGAATTGGCACGTGTTTCCAAGTGGGCGTTCGTTCATGAACTCAAACTCAAACTCAAAGCATTTATTTCAAATAAACCAATTACAGGCACTTTTGAATTGTCAAAGGGTCAGTCAGTCAGAAAAATGAAGCTAGTTGCCCATTCCAAAGCGTAGTAGGTACCTATGGAGAAGAACGGGCAAGAAACTCCATGGACACTCTTTTAAATCAATACATAGTTACAAAAAACAAGTTGTTTACATCATTCATGTTCAAATTAAAAATGTGAGAACGATGTAGAAAGACGTGCACGTTTAAAGTATCCGTAATAAAAAAGATAAAAAAACAATTCAAAAATTTAAATTAAAATAAGCCGTGGCAGCCAAGAGTTGACCAGTCCCTACTGACGGCGCCCGTTCACGAACATGACGCATGGATCAGCACCATTCAGCTCAACCATTTTGAAGGGAACTTAATGATCCAACACACACGCCACCACCAGCGAAACATTTGAGTGAGCATGACATACTCTCAGCCGCCAGGGCACATTCAAGTCAACGAAAGACGAGCCTAGTAAATGGTGGCTTTATAGTAGGTACATAGTGCTCACACATGTGCTATGCAATTATACATTGTTAAGAAATTGAATTTATGAGCTTTTGTGATTGAGATTGATTGGACAAGACCTGCTAAATGTTCATTGAATACAAGCCGTTTGCTTGACGTGATTTCCCATGGTCAAAAATTATAAACTTTCATACTAATCCTATATTTAAGCCGTTTGGTGATGAATTTTCAAAAATCCTTCCTTAGTGCTCACCTTCGTTATACAAGGAACTCTTGTGCAAAAAACTTCCATCCCCTATTTATCCCCTTTAGAGGTAGAATTTCCAAAAATCCTTCCTTCGTGCTCATCTTCGTTATACAAGGAACTCTTGTACAACAAATCATGCTTCTAGACCCAGCAGTTTAGGCTGTGTTTTGTCGTCAGTGAATTTAAGTAGTCAAGCCGTGTGCCAGATGGGATTTCCCATCGGCAAAAATAACGAACTTCCATCCCCTTTTAACAGAGGTAGAATATCCAAAAAATCATCCTTAGTGTTAACTTTCGTTATGTAAGGTCGGTTGGTATAGTTTCCCAATACCACTCATTATATACACGTTCTATTTCAATTAATATTTACTTCTTTACCCCAGAGAAAACTAGTTTAATAGTGAAGACCGGCTCATTATAAAGTAGTCTTAAAATATTTATATTAAATTGTGGAAATGATTCCTAATGCGATTGTAGGTATGGTCTGGTTTCCGAAACCGCTGTTTTAAAAACTGAGGCATATACGAATCTAATCATGATTAAGATAACATAAGACAACCCTAACTTACCTCAACAATGAATGAATGAATTTATGATTTTTATTAAGTAGAAGATAGGACAGCGAATAATAAATTTTCAATGTATTCCTAAAGACTAATACTACTTGTAAAGGATAGGTGAATAGGTCGCAGTGTGTGCATGTGATCTAGCTGCTATTCATCAAATTTCTTTTTTAATGATATTGGCACAAAATGAAAATATTTTATTTCACATAAACCTACATCGGCACTTATGAAACTTCAGAAGCTAGGTGCACGGTTCCAATTGGTCGTTTCCTATGAAGAAGAGCCGGCAAGAAACTCCAAGGCTGGCAATCAGCCGGTCTATTATGTAAAAATCTTACCGTGAAAACTTAGCTGAAGTGAGCTGTCATACCATCTGATGCTTGCGATTAGCACTATTGACAAGCTCACTTCACCGGCTTCGGTGAAGTGAGCTTGTCGCGAAAGCTTTTTCGTGTTGCCATCTGAGAGACTAAACTAAAATATCTCATGTGTTTATAATTATACCAACGCCCATACTTATCAAATCGATAGAAATAGGTGTTGTGGTATAGTACTTCGACAATGAACTCCTTTACAAAGTGCCCTAGGACTTCTACAGCATTATTCTATACTCTAATGGCTATATGACACACGAAGGTGGTCTATTCATCGTCAGACAACACGCTCTACACCTAAAAATACGCATTCAAAACTATTTCTGTCTACTCCCAGCACAAAACTCCAACCTATTTAATTTCAAAAAGGTATTTCATTTCGTATCTCGTCCATTAAAAGCCGTGTTCTGAAACTGAACAAATGTTTATCAAGCGTAACTTCCCGAGCGCTGGCAAAACCCTCACAAGCGAACTTCACAACTTTGCCCTCACTCCGGAAAGGAATTCAAGCAATGTACTTTAATATGCCAGGGTATTTGTTACAAATCGACCCGGTGTTTGCATGCAAAGCTAAAGCGAAAAGATATTTAGAATAGCGTGGTGCTTTACGTGTAAACATAAACATGCTCGGAATATTTGATGTCGGGAGAGGATGCATACATATTTAATCAGGGACTGAGACTGACAAAGTCTGATCAAAGCAAAAACGGTTCTTTATTTTCTAGATTCTTTGTATCAAATTCTTTAGGTTCTAAATACACAGCGGTAATTGTCTTGTATTGGCGGAGGCTACTTCGCTTACCATGGACCGCCATGACAACGAATGAATCCATATTGGAAGAACTCAATATCATCAAGCAGCTACCTACAATATACCAGGAGTGTACCCTCGACGAAGAAGAATAGAATTGTCTTGTGATGCAGTGACAAATACGCTATGCTTTGGCAAAAGAGTTCAAATGCCAAAGCTATGTCACTGCATTTTCTATCGCTACACCCACTTTGTCAACATATATGAAATTACGAAGAAAAGAAGCTGTGTGAACAAGCCCTTTGCAAACCTTACAAAGAATTCTGAAAAGATGGAATCTCAACTTTCGTTTATTCAAACATTGTTGTACTGAGAAGTTGTACCTTCTACAAAGAACAAGAATTTTACGGTTTAATAAAATTGCAAATGCATAACATCGCTTTCGTACTTTTACGTAGACTACTTTGCGAGATGCTCCTTTAGATTGTATATTTTTAAAATGTGACAGTCACTAATCATGGTACCTGTTTGTCACTAGAAGAAAATATAAAGAAGTATTTTTTACCAGTTTCTGAAGTCCAGAGATGAACTCTCAGTAGCTATTGATTCGATTTTATTTATCTGGGCGATTTTTTTCCTTTCTTGTTCAGAAACGCAATATATCCAAATTATCCAACTAATAAAACTATCGAATAGATGAACTCCGGTAACATTACCCCAGAAGCAGGGATACGTAATTCGTCACCATTCAAGCAACTTGAAAAATCCTTACAAATCTCTCCAACTTTTCTCACAAATCTATCAACATCGAACACAAAGGAAGCTCCAGAACAACTTCCAGACCTAAATACGAATAAATCCATCGCGTGGTGGAAGTTATCAGATGCAGACAAAGGAAACGGATATTGGTTACAAGTCGGACATTCCTATCGGAGGGAATATGAAAAGGTTGCCAGGCTTCCGATGCACCGACTACTCGAGTTTCATCGGAAACTACGCTTTGAATTGGTCGTTGTTATTATTGGAACTGCTTAAAAACAGTCGGTACGTAAATTCTAATTTGGTACGCGTAATGTAGTATTGATTTGGGGTTTACAAGCGATTGCGTTTAATAGTTCCGAGTTCGACAGTTTCCTCGATGGTTAATGCTGGTACTTAAAGTTTAAACGACTCTCCAACGCTTTTCGATACGGGCTGAAAAATGCGACTAGTTTTATTGAGAAGTGATGGCACGATCGACAGACGAAAACCATAGACCGGTTACTTGAATCAACATTACCACCTTTTAAAACCAAACAAACGAAGCACCATATCAAAATATCAGAATTCAATATTCAAACACGAACACAACACCATCGTTGTGAAAATCACTTACAAAACATTATACAACCTCGTTAACACAGATCCCTTTAATTCCCACGCAGAAAATAAGTAAAACAAAGGAAAACACATCCCATATTTCCCCATTTAGCGGCATACAAAATGCATAATCATTCGGAGACAGGGCCGCCCGGCCTGACCCACTTTCCTGGAGGTCAAGGCTTACAATACAACCCTGTTGAGCGCTAAGCTGAACCAAAATAAGAAGACCCACCGCGCTGAGACACACAAACAAAAGGTTTAGGAGAACAGAAACTAGCTGAATGGCGACAGCTCATCTAAAGTTGGACAGATCCCAAATTGTAACTGTCTGTTTGACTTGTCATGCTTTTGTTGTGCATTCTCGTGATACAAATGGCTGAATGTGTTTTGAGAGTGAATTGCTGCGGTTATGAATAGCCGAGTACTGCGTGGGCATCTTAAGAGGTAGAGAGATAGTGGTATATAAAGTACCTGCTAAAATTGGAAATGGCATCTACATGGACATTGATTATAGCGTTTGGCTTTCTATTTCTGCTACTACACTTCATTTCAGGGTAATAGATCAAAAGTTTAACCAAATCGCCATATATTGGGACTAGCTTCTGCCTGCGACTTCAACCGCGTGGATGTCGGAAATTATCCCACGGGAACGTGCTACCGGGATAAAAAGCCTATGTCCTTCTCCATAATACCACCTATCTCCTTGCCAAGTTTTATCGAAATCCGTTTAGCGTGAAAAGGTAACATACAGAGTTACTTTCAAATTTATAATATTAGTATTGATAAGGCCATAACTGAATCGATCTCGTATCGTGTTCTAACGCAAAGGCGATATTGGCAATAGTTTCTTTATGCAAAGTACGCTTTGACGGTAGATCAAAATGCTAGACTGAATTGTTTGATCATGAATGTATAAGGTGAAGGATAAGACATTCAAAGCCTTTCTTATGCGCTCTTCGTGAGGCAGAAATTGTTATACAATAAAAAAACAATGCCAACAGTATATGGTTTCCAGGCATATCATCAAGCAAGAGTTGATGATCTCTCACAATGATTTTAAGGTATCTCAAGAGGTACTTAGAGCAATTTTTACGGATCGCACTTTCACTCGACGTTGCCAAGTAAAGTAAGCGTCTCATACTAAACGTTTGCTCACATTCGCTTATACGCATTATGATAATGAGAATCCAACACTTTGGTTATGTTCCCCAAACAAAACAAAACCAGTATCTTCCTTACCACGAGAATGTAATTCATGAATGCCAAAATAATATTTTCAGTAGTGATAAAAGAACCCCAGTACCTAGTTTCGTGTGTAGAATGCCGGCATTACATTAGTTCATGTTAATTGACATTCAGTGACACGATAACAATGGTTCATTCCACTCGGTTCTCACTTCTAATTAAAATATTCAAGTAATTAATTCACGAGCTGCCCACCGCTACTTCGTTTGTATACAAACTTCAAAACCCCATGCTTCGCCATTAAATCCACTGAGGGTTTCGACCGTTGGGTTTTAAAGCCTTTCTTTGTGCACCTCTATAAGTTTCTAAGAAACATATTTTTCTCGTTTTAAGATTTTCTATCTTCAGTGGCTTAGGTTAGGTTAGGTCAGCATTATGTCGGGTCCAGAGGGACGGCGGACCTGGGGACGTCCGACGCCCCTCATATAACAGGACCCGAGGCGGCGCGGCGGCGCGTAGTGTTCCACGCGCGCCCCTATTGGACGTCGCGGGGGTAGTTTTACACCTCATTTCCCCTCCTCGTGGAACGCGCACAAGTTCCTATGATCCCCGTTGCAAGTCTGGGAAGCGAACACCGGGGTGGTTTTTAGTCAGTAAGAGTCTGGCAGACCCCTCCGCCCCCCCAGGACGGAGGACATCCATCCAAAAAAAAGGTCAGTATTATGTGTCAGACATGCAACTGTCCTGTGAGTGAGCTTCCAGTCCTTCCAGTCTAACCGATGCATCCGAATACCTACCAGTGTTTTACATGGAGCGACTGCCTATCTGATCACCACAACCTAGTTACTGTGTAATACTGGTATTGGGTATTACTGGTATTTGAAATCGTTTATCATTAGTGCTAAAATACACTACGGAACTAATACAACCACTATAGCTTGACCGATACCGCTGTACCGCGCATTAGGTATGCGCAGCGAGGCGGGGCGCGGGACGCCGGAGCGTTGACGAATGAGCAGCCTGCACTGCCCCCCCGTCTCGCCGCGCACATACCTAAGGCGCGGTACAGCGGTATCGGTCAAGCTATAGTAATTAGGATAAAAAATTCTACTCGATCATTGTTTTCAATTTCATTACTAAAAAACTGAAACCTAGTAGACATCCACAGACTCCGGACCCAGGTTGGCCGAAGCAAGGAAAACCTGTTCTGGTGAAGATTCATAGACGACTCCACCTTGGAGTGTAAATGTGGTGCTGTTCCACAAACGATGGGACACTTAATATCATGCCCTGCGTGTCCTGTCAGCTGCACGTTACAGGATTTAATGGACGCTAGTGATGGCGCCAAACACATAACCGAATTCTGAGCCGAGTCCATTTAGATTGCCATCGACACGCTAAGAAGAATAAAAAACTTGAAATTAACCGTCATCATTTACTGCTCACGAAATACCCTCAAAATGTAATGTTCTATTCAGTTTCCTAAATTGCTTCAATTAAAGCGCGCGTGCGCGCTTCTTACGCGTCCAATACAAAAATGTTTTTAGGATGCTGTTGAAACAGCCCCGTTTCTGTAGCGCATCGGAGATGTTTGCTCAGAACTGAACTGACGGCTTCCATGCAGTGATTCGCAAAAAAATCGCATGACTGATGCGTAGAACGCGGGTCAGTGACAATAACATCCTGAAAACAGTGGTGATACACTATGTGGGGAGAATGGTCAAGTAGCATATTCCTTGCTTTATCTTTCGTTGCACATCTTGCCGCAGTCACCAGCTACTCTTCTCCTGGTTTTGTGTACTTCTAACACTAGTGATAAGGTATTTTATTTACTAACAAATTGGACCATGTTGTTGTCCGAGCTGAATAAATAAATAAATAATGAATAAAAACCCCCAATCCATAATTGTCTAAGAGAAGAATTTCTCACACAGGCAACGCCTAAGCATAGAAATGTTTATGTAAAGCCCGCTCTACACTCTTGGCGTGAACGCTCGCGAGAGCCGTGAAACGCGAGTGCAGATGGTTTCGCGCCGTTTTCCGATCGGTGTTGGTTTTTTGTCCGGCGACCCCACGACAAAGGGTTCGGGCTTGGTTCACGGCGCGCGAATGCGAACGCATATATACTCGCAGCACACGAAACGTAATCAGAAGTGATCCTGCGTATTTTATAAATTAAGCTTTTTAAAAAAATGGGTACGACGTCGTTCGTCATCCACCATCTTCTTTTTCTCCATTTCGTTTTTATTTCTTTGTTCTTAATAATATAAAGATAATTGTAGCTGCAGCAAATAGCGTCACAGCAGCAGCTACAGCGACATCGTCATCAATTTCCACGAAGATCGCGAAAGAAACTGCGAAACTTTGCAAGTGTGGAGGGACACATTTTCACGCGAAGTTCGAGGCGCGGCGTGAATTCACAGCAAGATTCGCGCGCGAGTATAGAGCGGGCATAAGAGACGGATAATTCAAAGATGTGATCATTCGCTTTCGTATACCAGCCTAACACAATGGGCATGAGGCCAAACGTGAGCCCTGGAGTTTTCTTGCCACTTTGCAATGTCAATACGGCTATCCTAACTTTCACAGACAGAGTTTTCTGCGTCCGGATAAATGTGGCCAGTTCCATATTTATTTACGTTGTTGTTAGTCCACAGCTAGCTGGTCCGGGAGTATGAGAAGGATCGATAGCAGTTCTTTATTAGATAACTAAAGGGTCTTCGGCCATGTTTATATCTTTTGTTGCAGACTCTAAATAAAACAGTACAATTAAACAATATCTAAGTAAACACAGTTCTTCTTTTTAGCGTGTCTGTGTCAAAAATAACTCTTAGAATATATATTTTTAAATATGTTCGGCCCAAAATTCAGCAACGTGAAGCTCATTAGAAAGAGGGTTAATAAAATAATGCGCAACATGTTTTTAGTCTTGGCATTTGATATTTTAACATGGTTATGCATGTTCCGTACCGTTGTTCTACCACTGTAATTCAAGTCGAAAATAATTACAATACCTACCCTAACATATACTTCTACCAACTTCCATGTCTGTAGTCCATGTATAATTTTCTGCTACACGCCCCTTTGTCTTCATCGCAAACTGTTTTCATTAAATTAAGATCCTACACGTACTTTTGCAACTTCAGAAGCGACTTAACGAAGTTAATAGGTAGGTATACACTTGAGCACATAGCTTACCCCCGACTACACACATTGTACCAAACAAACGCCAATATTGGTTCAAATAACTGCGCAGCTGTTGCGAACGTTGTTTTTCGTCGATCGACACACACTGGCCCAAACATTTAGGGTAAAGGTACAGTTTAATACGTAATAAAACCCAGAGGATGAGACTGTACACGGTTAAATCCAGCCAGAGTGCCCGTCAGCCCGTAGTTTCTGCTCGAAGTCACTTCACAGTCGATACGCAGCCATTCGGCCGATATCTGGGTCATGTTTGCGAATGATTGTTAACACTACACGTGAATATAACGCATCCTGCATATACAGCGTGTATCAGGACAGTTGATATTTTGCTGCTGATATTCAGCTCAACCATGCATTTTTGATATTTAAACGTCTCTTAAATTTAAGTAACGTTTATAATCAACCATAGCTTTACACTAAGTGATATCCGGTCACAGGTTTAAGCCCCTGGGATTCTATTGAAAGACAAGGTCTCAGGGGTTGATACCAAAGACAAAGGGCCATCAGTGAACAGACAATAACGCTTTAAGCTTTTGATCCCCCTTGACGTCATTTAAGAGTATTCGTGAATGGAGTAAGATGCTGTGAAGTGTTTAAATATCTCTAGAGATATTATCAAATGGATTTTAAGAGGAACTTTAAGATTTCGAAAACGTATAAGGTGTAAAACCTTAGTAACACTAGAATTATTAAATCATGTCGCGAGGCCCGTAACTGAAAACCACCTCGTGTGACCCATGGGTGGTGTACGAGGTCACTCAATCAATGAATCTGCCTAGCTTTTTGCCAACTATGTTGGGGCTGGCTTCCAGTCTAACCGAATGCAGCTGAATGAATACCAGAGGGCCTAGACAAATGGCATTCGCTTCGGAGCGATTCTATTTCTACAATCGCTATCGCTAATGATTCCAAAAACTAGCAATAACGCTCGTCAAAAAGTGTCCCTTGGCTATGCATCTCTGTGGAAGTACCTAATCTTTCGACGCTGTCGATTCATTTCATAATCGAATGTTGTTTACATTGTCTAGCTAATTTTTATTCGTTGACCTATGATCACGTGACATTTCGATAGCTTATGTCAACCCCATACATTTTAGCTTTTCTACTAGCGTTATCGTTAATCGAATGTTATTTTGTCTAGGCCCTCTGCATTTTGACCTCCACAACCCAACTACCGGGGTAACATGATACCCCTTGCTAAGACTGGTTTTCAGACTTTTGGGCTTCTAACTACCTGTAACGACCGTCAAAGATCTACGAATAACAGCCCGGACCAACGGCTTAATGTGCCTTCCGAGGCACGGAGGGGTCTCGATATGTAATTGATAGTCACCTATCCACGAAACGACCGCGACATGCGTAGTTTAACCTTCGAGCGACCCGTGCAGCATCATTTAGCCCCGAGCTCCTTCGTGGTACGAGTTCACTATCAGGTCAATATGAATATCAGAGCGTGACATAACATCTAGCGCAAAAAAAAGAGGTTTATAGTAGAAACAAGTAGTGTGCCCGATGGGATTTTCTATCGGCAAAAATGACAAACTTCCATACAAAGTTTTATCCCCTATTTAACCCCTTTAGGAGACGAGTTTTTAAGAATTCTTCCTTAAGAGCGCATACACGGGTCCACTAGCGCCACTCCTTTAAAAAAATATTATCTCGTGACTGAGAAGGAATTTTGAAAAACGGCTCAATAAGCGACCTCGGTGTGTCTAGAATTTTCTAATACCTTTTATAAACTTTCATAATGAGAGACGAAGCAACAAAATACGATCTAAATGAATAAGGCCGCTTTTGTTTTGATCGAATTTTGTTGCTTCGTGTCTCAATATGAAAGTTTATAAAAGGTATTAGAAAAATCTTGACACACTTACCGAGGTCGCTTATTGAGCCGTTTTTCAAAATTCCTTCTCACTCACGAGACAATATTTTTTTAAAGGAGTGGCGCTAGTGGACCCGTGTATGCGCTCTTAAGGTGGATCCTCAGTTGTAGCCCGCCAAATTCAAATTTTCTTTGGTTTTTTACAAATTGCAGCTCTGTTTTAAATCTTATGTTGACCAAAATGCGACTCTCGACTGTAGAAATGACATATATTTATTGATCAATATAATCATCAATTCCATATCAATCGTCAAATTTGGGTTCCACCTAAGAACTTTCACATGAAATATTCTGAAAAATTCTTAGGTGGAACAAAACTCCAAAGTTTGATGATTGATCTGAAATTGATGATTATTGTTCAATAAATACATTATTTAAAACAGAGTTGCAATTTGCAAAAAACCAAAGAAATTTTTAATTTTTCGTAGCAGGTGGCGTTCTGTAGTTTCTGCCTACCCCCATGGGGAGAAAGCGTGAGTTTATGTATGTATGTAAATACTAACACTAGTTTTTAAGTCGTGTGTATAGTAACCAAATGCACTACACCTATGGGTCCGAAATAAAAGTCACTGATAGAACTATGCTATGATATGAACCAATGTCTAAGCGATTATAAAGACCATAATTCTGAAAGCTACTAAGCTTCGATCAAAATGTTACTAGGATAATAAATAGTACACAGATTTGTCTCGAATGTACAGAAATACCGGAGAGGCACATTTCAGTTTTCTTGTGAGAAAGTAAACTGGATATCAGATAACGAGATTCCCAGATATTGAATTTCAAGTCGAAGCAATCAGTTGAGCGTGGAGGCGAATCAACAGATAAATATTATCGCTTTCTTTGGCTTGGCGTATAGGATTATAAAACTGATGATAGACTAAAGATCGTCGGTCACTAGGGCAGTATAGATAAGAGATAGAAAACACGTGTTTGCAAGATAGCATTGCACATTCCTGAAATATAGACACGCCTTATATAAAACAAGCCGATGAATTCGGTCGAATTTAATTTCTTTTTCTGCGCTACATCGGATTGCCCGCCCGCGATGTTACTTCGTTATTGCTTAGCGTTCTTTTTGACTTTTGTCTTTCTGCACGGCTCTTAAGGCGCAGATATACGACTTTTAATGATTTCAAATTGAACATCACGTTTAAACGAATAGTCTTATTTGTTATTTAAACAAGACTATTTTCTGCGTAATTTGATATGTGAATATTTGAAATTATATTTTTATAACATAGTGTAATTAATTTGTAAAGTAATTTCTAACGCGAACACAGAAACGATAATCACGCAAAAACTATCGGGCGTATTTTCATGAAATCAGCACCATCTAAAAGACAATTTAATTACCCAAATTTTTGTATACGGCTTTTGTTTGTATTGTGTTTGATAAATCAAGGTGTGTTATTTTTGCGAATAAACTTGATGCGCGTTGAAGCGGGGGCTCTTGCGGGCGACGGGCGGCAGTGCATCGCTGACCAATGTCCGGGTAGACGTGAACGCTCTGAGCAATTTTATTCGCTTAAAAGTTTCGCATGCTCCTCCCACTCGCTCAAGGTCGCTAGCACTTATTGTCGCCTTAAGGGTCGCAGCGTGATGTTCGCCGCTAACCTTCCTCAAGAATTAGGCTATCAAATGCAAAAAATATGTTTCAAATCCGACTAGTAGTTCCAGGGATTAGCGCTTTCAAACAAACAAACTCTTATATTATTATAGTATATATGGATACTTGGTAGTCTCTCAAAAGGTGATTTAAAGCGCTGTTTTGATATCCCCAAGACAGTGGGGTCAATAAGTACCGAATCTTTTTCGGTCTCTTGGAATTCTTGGAGTTGTGGCGTTCCGTATTCAGCCACCACAAAAGAGAGTTATTCCCGAATTAATTTTAACTTCTTGTGGACTTTTAGCATTCGTCAACGTAGCAGAATCCTTTATAACAAACGATTTGTTACAAATAAGAGTAAAAATCGTTTTGCGTTAAAATTCTTGAACGTGGGTGCCTCTGCCGAACCCTTCAGGGATTACAGGCGTGATGTTATGTTATGTTATTCATAAACGTTCTTGATGAACCTTAGCTTAACTTACTTTTTTTCCAGGGATTCCCAAACTATTTTGGGCAAGAGACCCCGTTTCCAAAATGAACTGATATAAATTAATTTAAAAATCCTATCTCTAGTTTTTTTTTCCTATTACAAAATACTTACCATTTTTTAAAATTTTGCGTTTGGTTAAGCGAGTAAAAGCTACCATTTAATAGGTTTTTCTTTCATTGACTTGAATGTGCCCTGGCGGCTGATAGTATGTCATGCTCACTCTAATGTGTCGCTGGTGGTGGCGTGTGGTTCATTAAGTTCCCTTCAAAATGGTTGAGCTGAATGGTGCTGATCCATGCGTCATGTTCGTGAACGGGCGCCGTCATTGGGGACTGGTCATTTCTTAGCTGCCACGGCCATTTAAATTTAATTTAATATTTGAATTGTTTTTGTCTTTTTATTACGGACGCTTTTAACGTTCTGCATCGTTCTCACATGCATAATTTCAACATGAACGATGTAATCAATATTTTGTAACAATATTTTGATTTAAAAGAGTGTCCATGGAGTTTCTTGCCCGTTCTTCTCCATAGGTACCTACTACGCTTTGGAATGGGTAACTAGCTTCATCTTTCTGACTAACCAACCCCTTGACAATTCAAAAGTGCCTGTAATTGGTTTATTTGAAATAAATGCTTTGAGTTTGAGTTTAAACTTGATATCATTTTCTCATCAAAATTTAACAAAGTAAATAGACCTAAAATTCAGTAAATATCAAGTTTAATCAATGATTATGAATACAAAATACGTAAAAATACTTATTAAGAAAGTAATTATTTTTTGAAAAAAAAAAAAAACATTAAAATCGCAAAGTACAGATAATAAAATAAAAAACTCAGTGTGATGGATGTTACACGTAACACAACTTATACAGTATATATATATATATATATATATCTTGAAAGTTTTAAATAAGAACTTGTGTTAATTAATAGATGGCGATTTTTAGACCTCGTTGACCCCCAAAATCAGTTTTCGTCTATGTCGATATCGACCACTTTGGGAATCCCTGGTGTACATATTAAAGAGTATTCTATTCTATTATTAGCTTATCCAAAATGCAAGCTTTGCCACACACCACTTTGAATCCTAAACCCTTAATCTTAAGTCTGCTCAGCTCTTTGGACACTCCTTACTCAAGGGCAGAGGGTTCTAATTTTCCGATTGGACGATATTTGAGGAATCTAATTAACACCACGTCATAAAACGGGATTAGGGTTGCCAGGCCCAAAAATAGAAAAGCCGGACACAGATTCATATTGAGCCGGATGTTTTGCTCTGAAAGTTTGACACCTAGGTGTTTAATTTATTTATTTTTTCTTACGAAAGAAAAAAAAATACTTTTATAGCGCTGCCTGCGACTCCTGCGAGATCGCAAGTAGTGCTTGTCCACGTGAGTCCGAGTGTGCTTTCTTTAGGCATCTTTTGGCGGGGCAGGGTTGACCAATAGCCTAACAAAAGCCAGACAGGCCGGACTTTTATATATTCATTTATTCACATTTAAATAGAGTAAGTACAATCGGTGGTTTCACATGTTACATTATTTGGTCTTATATTCTATTTAGCCTTAGTATGGCATGTGAAGCTTAGTCATGCAAGATAATATAATGTAGCTTATAGATAATGTAAGTAGCTTAATGTAATATAAAAACGGATGGGTATTTAGTCATAATCAATACATGTCTCTGAGATTCATAGTACCTAATGTCAATTATACCTGCCCAACTACAGTGTCCAGTACCAGTAAAAAGTCAGTTTTTTTTTACACTAATATACTATATGACACATTATTCTTGTAACCAACTAACCACTCATTTATTGAGTAAATGATTTTTTTTTTAAAGTAGCTCTTTAAGCTTTTTCTTTAATTTTGGCAGAGGACGATCTTGAATGTCTGATTGTAACCTATTATAAATTTTAACACACATAGCTGAGCAATCTTTTTCCAACACCGCAGTCTTTGGTGCACATTCCTAGCACGAGTCGCTGACCATGCCTTGATTAACGTGGATATATTGGGCCGGACACGATTGTAAAAAGCTGGATATATCCGGCTAAAGCCGGACACCTGGCAACCCTAAACGGGATTATGTCGGCACGTGCCGTGTATTGTGTTGTGTGATATAATACGCGTTTATTGCATATCCCCATATTAAAGACCGCAGATTTACGGTTTCTTTGTACAATGTCTCGGTTACTCTAGGGGAAATAATAAAGATTACTCAAAAGGTCATGAATGACTATGATAACAGGCTTACAAGACTTTTCGAGAATAGTTTTAAAGGCAGTCTATTCGACTCCACAAGTAAATTGCTCGAGTTTATCCCGACGAACGGTAGTGAAAAGATTTTCTGCTACACTCGGGCGTTTCCCGGCCCCTTTTCAGGTTTCATATTGCTCAAAGAAACTGTCGGGGCGCCCATTAAAAAGCGCACGGCTTTTTCAGTTAGGTTATTGGGAGTTCCTGGAAATCAGCAGAGTTTTGACGTTCATTTAACCCCGTCTGCTTTTTGCGATTTTCTTTGATGTAAATGTAGTTTAACTGCGCATTTGGAATATTCATGATGAGTGCAGTATTTGAAGTTGCGAAAATCATACGACAAATGCGCCTTCAGAGTAAAATTGTGGACCTATTTGCCCGGACAAAAATACTACGATGAAATCATCCGAAAATATACGAAATACACGATGTAGCGACCCCTAATGGATGAGCGAAGTTGTAAGGACAAATTGGAAAAATTGGATTAATCCATTGCCTTTAGCCAATTTGGGGTTCGTTGAAAATGTAGCGTACCCTAACTTTGGTATTGAACTGAATTATTCTATTTCAAACATTGCTGTTATTGATGATATTTCGAATGTTATTTAACATCGTTACATTAGAATTTCGGGTTTGGGCTTAAAGTGAGTTGCTTCTAGACCAGGAACAGGCCTGTTAAACTGATCATCGTTAACTTTGTTTAAAGACTGTCTTCTGCCCACGACTTCACCCGCGTGGTTGTCGAATATACTATAAAACATACCCTATTGCACTAGGCAAAGTGTAGCTTGCTGTCAGTAAAAGAATTTACGAAATCGGGTCAGGACTTCCAGAGATTACCTTCTACATTCAAAACTTAAATAAAAACTTTACCACTTTATGATATTAGGGTAGATTGCCGACGTGTGTTTGTCCGAAAATATGTATTTCGTCATTATAACGATTACAAGGACCAACTTTAGTCCATTATGACCTCTTAAATTCGCCACTCTAAAGACACTGCAAACATTAAAGTCTCGGAATAATGCGTAGGTGTTTACATTCACAGTTCAAATTGCGTCTATTTCGTAAACCAACAAAGACATATGGTCAGTTACAAATCGTTGGAACGCATTAGTACAGAAACAGCAGAACGTATCAGTATGCATGAAGCACGTTAAATCCAGCGAGACGAATTTGTAACGTTAACCAAAGAGTATTACTTTATTGAAGTGAAAACTTCTTTAGGCGCGTTGAGCACTTTTTGGGTGAAAAAAAATCATGGAACTCGCGTCATCGCCACCGAATGCTTTCCATGAGCTATATGTATACTGTGTATATATGTACTTTTTGGGTGAGCAAAAAGCTTGAAACTCGCGTCATCGTCACCGCACGCTTCGACGATACAATTAACAAGTTACTTAGTTTTTACTTCTATCGGCAGTCCCCAAAGACAGACCCGCATTTTTTTTTCTTGAATATCACCTACTTCATTTGGTTTTAAGTAAGCTTATGGGGAGGTCTTTAACCAGTATTTCTTCTACTTCTTTTTGTGTATACAGTACTTTGATTTGACTTCTTTATATTGTTTGAGCGCAGTAGGTGGCCAAGTTGATCACGGTATCAGTGGCATCATTAGGTCATCAAAGGTGCAAGTAAACAGGTACTTGGAACACTTCAGCAATTGGGACATGGTCTGATCAGAATTCAGGAAAGAAAAGTGTGAGAGGGATTTCAGTAATGGAAAATACTTCACCGACTGCAAATCCGAATTCGACGGTGATGTCAAATGGCGTTAGCACGCTGCCATTCATCAATTAATAGTTCATGACTCCAAGGAACAGAAATTGTACCATGAAATTTAATATCCTTTCGGGCTACATAAAATATGATTAAGAGTAGCAGAATCAATCTACGAACTAACTAGCGCAGACTATCAATGGTAGAAACAAAAAAACCGTAAACAGTCGCAAAAAAAAAACAATAATGACGCATTTATCTTTATTCGTTTCGTTCACTTTACCATTTACGAATCTTTTATAGTCGTACTTAAACTGAAATCTAGCAGAAATCGATCATTATGTAGAATCTATTACCACAGTATAATAAAGTAAGCAGTATTACGTCTCGACAGTGTCCTTGAAATAATTACCTACGGCCGCTCTGTAGATAAACACACACTAAGGTTGCCCACTTACTATCTCTTTTTTTTTTTTGGAAAATCTTCAAGTGACTTCTGCTCTGGGCGGAGCGGAAGGGCGTGTCAGACTCTTACTGACAAATACCCACCCGTGTTCCGTCAGTTGCCTGTGCACCAGGGCCACGGCAACTCTTTCGAACAATCCGCGACCCCGGCAGGCATCGGCCTTATCGGACCCCGTCAATGATGCTGACATCTCTTTGCGGCGCGCGTGCAACACGATGCGCAGCCGTCGTCCCAGGCCTGGTCCTTACCGGACGGCGAGCAATGGAAAGCTCGCCGTCCGCAAGCTTGTGTCTCTTGGGTTGTAAATTGTAACTGTACTTTAAGAGTCCGACAAATTTAATGATGGGAGAGCATTCTTTTTCAAAACCTTGTCGTGTACGTTAAAATGTTTTTCATAATTCCAGTAGCTACTGGTGTAAGGTTGGTTTGCTAAATCATCTTAGCACATCAGCCGAAGCCATTCGGATAGTCTGTTTTTTTATATTATCCATTTATTTGGGTTGAAAAATTCAATACTTGCTATAGAAAAGTTAATTAAAAAGTCCGCGATGACATAAATCTAAATGCTCAGTTTAATTCACAAATAAGTTGTACAAAACAAATATGTTAATTTGCCTAGGGTAATTTACTTAAGTAGGTAATGTTAAATCCCTATCGATATAAATTTGCTTATCGTCAGGATTTTTTTGCAATTTTTTTTTTTATTTTACGCATCATTACAGTCATCCAAATGATTTGGTGTAATTTTTTTTTTAAACTTGTTCCTGAAATCTAAACTATTCATCCCATGAAGAATAGTTAAGATTTCACGAACGAGTTTTTGATCGCGGGACACACGATAAAGAAATCCACGCGGGCGAAGGGCCGAGCAGAAGTTAATATAGGTATATTTTGTTCTCCTGCTTCAATCTGGCATCGATCGCATGGAAAAAGAGAGAAAATCACCTACTAAGTACCTGTCAAGGAAGTTATGCTCGCTACGCTTCCATAAATATAGAAATACCTACATAACATACCCTACCTACATTCTTCTCTTCTTGTTCTCACACAGTATTGTCTAGATTTCTTATTCATTTCTCCCTTCGCAGGTCTGCTGGAAGAAATCTCTTAAAAAATAAGCAGTACATTTGTACTCAATACTAATATGCCGTATCTGTATATACTTAACTGTGTGTAAATAAATAAATAAGAATTAAAAATAATGTTATTTTTATAGGCTTACCAAGCCGACTGAGTTGGTAATTTACAAACATGTCACTTCTGATTTCGATTTTGATGAATTTAAACATCCTTACACTGAACAACATAGTCGATAACTTCGCGCCATATTTCACGTAATTAAATGCACGGGAGCGTCTCGCACCGTCCGCGTCCTTACGTAACTGCGGCGCACGTACGACTGTTGAATACTGGTGTACACCGACATGTCGAAACGCGTCTTTTCGGCCGATTTGTATGAAGAAGTAATACTGCTTACTTTATTATACTGTGCAACTACCGCAACAATAGCCAAATAAAGTTTTCCAGCTACGGTTCGTCCATGCGAACGTTAATAATCAAAAGCGTTTCTAATTAGTTCACGTGAATTATGAGGAGGCAGATGTTCTGTATATGGGAGACAATGAGTGGCTCTGATATATACCGCTTTGGAATTTAAGTGACGTGCGTTGAAATTAGACTGATTATTGTTATTTTTCTTCTGTCATGACATGGTCTAAGATCATCGTGGTAAAAAGATTTGCCAGTCAGCAAGATAGCGGTGCTGAGTATTGTGGATGTGCCTGTGCCGGACTTATTTATCATCACTGGCAAAGGTTCTTTTGCATCTCTAGCATTGTGTTTTTTTTTACTATAATGATGCGTTTGCAACTTCTCACTCTACCAAACATTCAGAGCTTAGGTTAGATGGATCCCTGAGGTACACATAAAATGGTCCTTGAACAATAATGACCGCCTGGCTTGTCTACCACTGATCTACTCGGGAATCCAGGGAAAGTTGAATTATCCTATGTTTAAGAACCGAGACCATCAGGAGCACAACATTAAAACGTTATTGCAACTATCAATTGTAAAATGTAATTGCAATTGTAATTGTATTCAATTCAATTCAATTTATTTATTCAGTAACAATTTACATTGCGTTTGATTATAATCCAGCATGAAACAAACATGAACAACAGTATTACATGTACAAATATATATGAAAACATGCAATTAAATTAAAATTAGAAAATTGTTGAGAAATTATTTAAATAAAATGTAAAATACCATGCAAACATTAATTATTAAACCATTATGTCAATAAAATAATTGCAATTTAAACGAAAAAGAATAATCAAAAAATATAAATAAAAGTCATATGAACACCGTACACAATAAAACACCATAAAAAATAATTACCTAACAGTTTGAAGAGCAATTATAGGACTATTACAACTCATCTAATGAGTAGAGACATTTTTCCAACAGGTATGCCTTGAGCCTTACCTTAAATGAGCCCGTGTACAGTATGCTTTTTAACCGACTTCAAAAAGGAGGAGGTTATCAATTCGGATGTCCGTATTTTTTTGTATGTTCTGCCATAACTCCGTCATATATAGACGGATTTGCAAAATTCTTTTTTTGTTTGAAAGGGTATACTCTCGAGGTGGTCCCATTGTCACCAAGTCAGAATCTGATGAAGGGATCCCATGGAAATCGAGAGAAATCTTCAAATTTTACAGCCACGCCTATAGCGATTTGGGTATTTATTATAGTAACTCGTGCATTTGCTCTCGGAAAGTACCATTCGGTGAAGTGGAACTGATAATGAAGACCAGAGGTGGCCACCGGAACTACTCAATTATAAGTATTTCATGGGTTACGATTCGATTACTTTAATATGGTTGCTAAGCAATTTATGCTCGTCACAATGAATATGGTGAAATGGTGCTGATAGTGGCTTCACCATCAGCTCCAGTTCTTTTGGTTCTTACCAGGAGAACTCCTCAACAATTAACGTCCCTGCATCGGGAAAAGGAATATTTTGTAAAAGGTGATGAGTAGTTGATATTAGGCTATTGTAACTTAGATAAATTAAGAGCTGACTCACAAAAAAGTGACAAATAAAAAACTTTTTTACAAAAAAAAAACACTACAAACTGAAAAATAACTTTAATTTCGGAAGTCGGTGGCAAGAAACTAAAATACAGATCCAAAGACACCGACTTCCGAAATTAAAGTTATTTTTCAGTTTGTAGTGTTTTTTTTTTGTAAAAAAGTTTTTTACCTCAAGCGGTAATTTATTAAATATTTGAACTGCCTGATACTGTGGACTATGCTTAACTACTCCAAAAGTCGGTATGATTTTGTTTCCAAAGTCTTTTCTACGCGAATTTTCCCTATGCGCAGTATAAATCGTAACAGTGTAAACCGGGCGGAGCATCAAACGAAATATCCAAATACCCTCTAAAAATTCTTCCTATATTCGCTAAAAGGGATTCTACGGTATGTTAGACTTCAATTAGGAAGTTAATTCAGGTAATGTGACGTTAATATAGGACCCGTTCTTTTCTTAAGAAATATTGCACGTTAAGGCGATCATAAAACTCGACTACAGACGTTTAATCCTTCAAAAGGTCCTTTATGACGTGCCACTGACGAAGGTTACAAGTATTTGTTTTTATTTGGTCCTGGGCGAGTATTATTGAATTTTAGTGCTATCGGGGTATCGTTGACTGAGCTAGTGCAGTGTATATTTGTGTAGCTATTAATCGACATGTTATTTTGGTTGCATTCATTGCCACACCCGCGGGAACAGCGAATAGTATTATGCTTTGAATAGCCTTTTGAAAAGTCTATGTTCTAAAGTCTTTGTAACCTAGGCTTTCGAAAAGGTCTTGTTTTACGGCTCTCCCTAAATATATTCTACAATGATGGTAAAAACAAAAAAACAAAAACAAAACAATATATATATATATGTGAACACACAAAACCAATTATTTTAATGAATCAAGCTATGTAGAAATAAAATATAATTTGTAGATCTCAAGACATTCATTGATCCGCAGTGTTGTACAACATAGTGGCGCCCAACTGGGACTCATTAATAAACCAGTTAAAATTACAACATAATTCTAGCCAATTATTAAGTAAATAATATTTAACAGTTCTCGTTAGCAGTATAACAAAATATTGCTCCCATTTTATAGACAGCACGAAATTTCAACAAGTCGGCGAATCATTAAACTTTATAATGTCGCATTACGTAATCCGTACATTAAAATCAAGCGCAACAAGTAAACGAATGCTACAAGTCTCATACATACCTACACAGCAAAAACCGAACCAGCTACATTTTTGTAAGACACCACTAATTCAATTAACTGTCGAACACAAAACGACACCATCACATCAGAGATTAAACATAACAAATAAAATAAAAACTTGAAAGTAAGAAACTGGAATCAATAACTGAAACTTAAGGGAGAACTAATCGTTTGATACTTCCAAGGAACATTTTTGGGCAAGAGTTTAAAGTGAAATTATTTTTTAAAACAATATTTGAGGGGCTCGCGTGCGAAATTCGCGAAAACCGTGTATTATTTTGACAGGCCCAGCTTGCTAGGGAGCAGCCTTGCCTTTGTACGGGCGAGGGCGAGGGCGCACGCGCGGCATCGATCCCTCTGAAGCCTTCCAGTGAGGCACGGAATACGTAACTACTCAGATACTTCACTCCCCAAAATCGTCACGCATCGTACTCACACAAATGCAACGCTATTTTACATAGAATTCTGAGTTGACGTCACGAAAACTGTGAGGGGCTCCCTCGATACCCCGTTAAATTGTGTGCGAACAAAATTTGCGTATGTGTGCGTAGAACAGGTGAAGCATGATGGGAAGTCATTTTGTTGAATAAATGGTTATATCTGACTGAGGCTAAAGTATTCAACACCCTCTGTCGAATAAAGGGAGTCCGCGAGACTGGTTACATGCGTAACAATTTTGGACATTCAGTAAACATGAATGAAAATGTAATTTAATTTTGCAGATTGTTAACAGGTTAAACCGTTATCATTCTGATGATTACTGTATTATTTTCGAGAGACATTATCACAAGGTCATTCATTCATTGCTAGTTGAAATATAGCGCCACTGTAGGGGATCCTGAATCCAGAAAACATTGGGAGAGGCACATTCTTTCTGGTCTTCTTTTTGCGAGTCCTATTTGCACAGGAACTATCCAGACATTGGATATGAAGTGGGATTAGGTATAATGAATTCTCGATTTAGCGCGAAGTATAACTCACTAGCTTTGTTTACAGGTCGCTCGTATGTTTAATGTAACTACTGATTCGTTTTATTTTCTGTTGGGGATTTATTTGGTTGCGCGCCACTTATTTCCAGCTAAAACGCGATGAAGTGGTGAAGGGTGAGCGATTTGGGGCTGTCCTTTGTAAAATTTGTCGTTCAAAAAGTGTTGAACCGCAGTCAAAAGTCAAAAGCAAATTCAAGAGCTCAATATTAAAGCTTAATAACTCCCGCGCATACAAGCCTAAGTAGCTGTCTCAAAGATACATGAAAATCTTGCAATAACGTGAGATTTTAACAGTAACACAGTTATACTTACGAAACAGTCTCCATTGTAAAGTACTACTAGAATGGGATTCTCTAAATACCTCATTTATTTTACTACAATCGCGACACTGCTATCAGTGAACCGCACGCGATTGTGAACTTAAAAACCTACGAAATAGTGGTTTTAATTGTTTAGAAATGTAAAAGGTAATTAGTTTAGGACGTGTATGGATGCCGTTAGACAATGCATAGCTGGTTGATAATGACAGGTTATAATTGTTTAAAGTTGGTAGAAATATTTTTACACCGTCGTTTGTATAGCAAGTGTCTGGTTCACACGGCTATGGCTTGCAGTTAGTTCTAAATTAGCTTTATAATGTTTGATAATTTGTGTTTGTGAAGGCATACTCGACATACTGCCTCGTTCATCTCATCATCATTAATGCGACTACTGAGCGTAGGGCCCTGAGTACGATCGCACGGCTAGGCAATGCCTGCTGCAATTTTTCTGCAAAAGAAATTCTCAGCAAATCCTAGATTCTTGCCCAGTTAATGGTAATGGAGCAGGCACTTTACTTTGTGTAATATTTCATCACCACTGTCTTCAAAACAGTGAAGGAAAAAATCGTCTGGAAATCGGCACGTCTTAGAACCAAAAATTCGAGGACATGTGACATCCACCAACACGCACTGGAGCCCACGTGGTGGCCCACTTCCTTTCACAGAAAGAGGAGGCGTCTGTCCCAGCAGTGGGAACAATATAGGCTGATTTTGCAAATGGCAATACACTCTCTTTATGTGTAGCAATGTGGCAATACCCACTTTGCACCCATACAAGACGTATGCATGCAAAGTGGATGTGCTAACCACTTCTGCATAACCACCCATGGCGGGAATTCAGGCGTGGCTTATTGTTTTGATTGTTAATATTTATAAAGTTCTTAGTTGATCAGAAGAGACTTGTTTAAATACTTATTTTCTACAGTGATTGAATTGTGGGATCAATAAAATAAAATGTTCTTACCCGAAGAAAATATATTCTCCAAAGGTTGTAAATTCATTGTAGCTGCGGTGGTTTCCATGCTGAAACATGAGAATGAAGAATTTAAAAAAAAAATTATAACAAGAGGACAAAGGACGAAAGGAAGGCAGTCAAAAGTGTAGAAACAGAAAATATTATGGTAGTTATTTATTTTTGCAATTCAATATGACCATGCCATACAAAATAAATGTAATAAGATAAAAAGACATAACCCTTTAATTGCAGTCGGGTAAAAATACTCAGTAAATTAAAAGTCTCATCATCATCACAATACCCGTTGGTAAGATTTGGTAATGACAGTCTTAATACTACAAAACAATAGTCTATTAATCAGAACAAGTTTTTTTATGGTACTTTGAATTGTTTTCCCATAATAAATAAAATAGACGTAGGGCCCGAGATTCCCACAACATTAAAAACAACTGTTAGAGTATTCTATTCTATTCTGTTAAGAATTTATAATACAGGCAGTAGGTTAACAAGCAGAATTAAATTAATAGCGCAGTAGTCAAGATCATCATCATCATAATGCACCACGGCTCATCATTTCAGCAGCTTCTAATTTAACCGGATGCTGCTGAATATCAGTATTTTACATGGAGCGACTGCCTATCGGAATACCCCTTGGTAAGACTGGTTTTCAGGCTTCTGACTACCCGTAACAACAGTCAAAGATCTACAAGTGACAGTGGCTTAACGTGCTTTCCGAGGCACGGAGGGGCTCGATATTAAATGGATGGTCCCCATCCACGGACTGAGCTAGGCAAGCATTCCTTAACCTTGTAGATTGACCCATGCGGCTATTATTATTTAGATACACCATGGTTACGGGCAAATATTATTGCGCAAGTTTTGATTTAACAGCCTGAAATAGCAGTTGAAGTCTGGATTTGTGACCGGTTTATGGCAATGGACTTTCCACTTATTATGTGGGACTTTCTTAGTAAGAGTTGCAGCAAGCAAACTTGCGGTGATTGTTTATGCAGAACAAGTTAGTTGCATCAGCTTATGCAATAACACTTTCTAGAACATTTAAGGGTCAAATTGAATATTTTTGCACATGGATATAGCCCAGTATGGTTTACTGAACAGATAATATAATTATTTACAATCACCATACTTTGGAAATGACAGGGTATAAAAAGAAATCATATCAAGAGGAATGATTAAATAGTTTTGCCTCGTACTATCTAGGAAGTTGATACATACAATGTAATTATAATTATTTTGACTTTAATTTTTCAGCAGGTTTAAAAAAAAATATCTTTTCTGTTTGTATAAAATAATATTTTGAATAGGTTGAAAAATGTCAAGAGTCACACAAACAAGTATGTTTATTGTGTTTATATTGAGAGCATCCTCCTTTTAACCCAACCATGTAAAACTCAAAAGTAATGTAAAACTTTGTTAAATCTGCTGGAATTAATGCCTGCAGTGGATTTTTACCAAAATTATCAGACTTCTTCAAGGGTACCTACTATGACTTTATGTTATGATCTTTGAATTAAAGTTTTTTATTTTATGCTTCAGGTGTTCGCCATTAATTTCTGACACAAGATTCATATGCACTTACTTTTTAGTATTAGCAAACAAAGCAGCAAACTATTTTTAACTATGTGCTGATTAAATGTGATATTCCTTTCTGTTCCGATTGACAATCATGACATTTTGAATAAAAGGTGCATTTTCCATCGACAAGTTCCACAAATATTTTTTAAATTTCAATAAGTTTTGTTTCAATTTAAAAGTTTTAAAACATAGGAAATTGCAGTTTAGCGATGTCGTGGATTAATAAAGTGGAGTGTTTACAGTATTTCGAGTGTGTTTTAAAAGAATGTCACGTTTGAACACTTACCAAATATTAAATTCAATGGTTAATCAGAGTTAAACACTAAAATAACACACATTTCACCAATATTGAGCGACGTCTTACGCAAGTCACACTTATTAGCGTTTTTCCCAGCGTATACCCGGAAAGATCGAACAATGGGATCTGAATTTTATGTCAAAACACTTTCACATTGGGCCCACTACAACAGTAGGTAGCCACCTACATAAAACAATACAGTTACACACCTTCAAACATCACAAAAACAAACTTTACATTGATCAAACACCATTTATTCACTTTATTATGATAAACAGTTGCCTCAAAACACAAGATTACATGCACAAAGTAACTTTTGGATTCGTAAAAACTTTAAAACTTTAGCCGTGTCGACAACTAAACTCTTGAATTTTTGACTGATAGACAGAGATAGCACGATATGCAACGCAAGCCGGCTGAGTTGTTTCGACACGGACACGTACTGTGTGAAAACTTCAGGAAATCAGATACCTTATTTCGTTGAAATAGAGTTTATAATTGCTCCTTTTGTGACTTTATGTTATCTGTACGCGTAGCTGGAAAACAAGTTGTAGTTATTGCCAGTTTCTATAAAATTTCCCGATTTTCCGGGGAAACTGAAACTGTTACAAAATGTCATGTCATTGTTGTAAGCAATCAAACCGTGCATTCATATAAGCGTACCTACGTAGCCTATAGTGCAGAATGTAAAGATGGGCTAGTTTCAAACCATAAAAAACAAAGTACAAGAACTATTCTAAGAAATACAGGGAAAGATAAAAATACAAGGAATAGATTCCTACACTTTATGTATTATTTAAATGAAGAAAATATTCGCGGCTTATCTTAAAGTGTAAGAAGGACTTTCACGCCTCAAGCTTTTAAGAAAATATTAAAGTTTTATGTTAACGTAAGTTTTATTTAGTTGTTTTTAGTTCAATAAAAGCTTGTTTTTAAAAAGTTTTTTTTAGCATTAAAATTTCTTTAAAATCCGTTATATCCTCTTCTCTTGGAAGGTACTTGTAAAGACCAATCCAAAGAACCCAAACGCGCCTTTACACAAGTCATGGTATGAAGCCATCCGAGTTGCACTATCCAAGTCGAGCCACACTTTAGAACGGGCTATCATCATAATATAATGAATACTTATACAACATTTCGTGCCTGTCCTGTTGACCACTGAGGAGTTCTCTCATATGGAGCTAGTCCTGGGTGCAGTAGCCAGATTATGGTAAACTTTAGAACGAGCTATCATAATTTCTATGCGTACCTATATAAAATTTTGTGTCTCTGCTGTTGACCGTTGAGGTGTTCCCTCTACTGGAGCCAATCCTGGGTGCAGAAGCCAGGTCATGTGGACTTAAGAAGGAACTACCATAATTAAATGCGTATAATAAAAGTCGTGTCAGCAACGTTGACCGTTAAGGAGATCCTTCGTCTGGAGCCAATCCTGGGAGTAGAATCAGAGGACATGCATCATAAAAATGCATTGTCAGCCAAAATAAGCATGTATACCAAATTTCAGCTCAATCGGTTGAAGATAACTGATTTAAAATTCAGTTGTAAAGGTCAGGTAATCTTCAAGTAAAATATCCTAACCTTATGTCTATGGTTCACATATCTCATTTCACAGTTACCTCTCCTCCCGCCTTCCGTACTTCTGTCGGAATGATGAATGACGCCATGTTTGTTGATCTGTCAAAACTTTCGAAGTTTAGTTTATTGTTTACTACAGTTTCAAACGGTTTCAAAGGTTTCAAAATTGATAGAGTGAAGATCTACGTTGAATTATTTCCGTAACTTGGCCTCATAATTTCTGAAGCTGTAATATTATCTTGCAACATGTACGACAAGTGCTGTGTTGTGACCTGTGCTAGTAGACGAAAGGACGTTAGTTTTCATGTTTCCAAAAATGAAATAGGACTCAAAAAATGGTTACAGTGCATTAACTGTGAAATACTGCGAAGCTTGAGCTTCCAATAACTTTGCAAACAGTTTGTGTGTTGACATTTTCTTTTCGAAATCATTTCGAGAAGAGGTTTCATTCAACAACGCACGATAGAGTTCATCTTCGCCCCGACGCCTATCCAACGTTGTTTACTACTCGCGAGATATCCACTGGTATTCCTCAAACCGATGCATTACTATCCGACAACTATGGTACGTATCTATTTGAATATTATCAAAGTCAATTTATATTTCATTTATGATCTGCACGTTTTACTCCTGCATTATATTACTTTACTTTATATTATTGTTCTTGGTAGCTCCTTCAATGCATCTATGTTGAGTTTTTATTATTGTTAATTAATATGAGTACTTTATATTTCAGAAATGGAAGCAGAT
This sequence comes from Griposia aprilina, assembly GCA_916610205.1. Classification (NCBI taxonomy): domain Eukaryota; kingdom Metazoa; phylum Arthropoda; class Insecta; order Lepidoptera; family Noctuidae; genus Griposia; species Griposia aprilina. The sequence continues at coordinate 14,047,150 of OU744307.1, read as the reverse complement.
GTAATTTCTTGATTACAGCCTTTGCCATCTACATCTGGATGTGGATTTGAGGTCATTAAGGGACCAGGTGAGAAATAAAAATTGTTTATATATTAGTTATGGGAAATAAGTACCCATTCTTAACTATATTTGCTACAGCTGACAATCATTAATATTCTGTCAGTTATGGTGAGTTAAAAAAAAAACAGCAAACAAAAATGAACATACCACCGCGTTGGCTCTGTCTGGCATAGGGTAACAGCATTATGCTGCGCGATGGCCATGAATTTTAAGTTATATTTGTATTCATTTGTAAGATTGTAGATTTTTGGTAGTTTGTAAATACAGTAGTAATAGTAAACTAAATTACCTAAATGGACAGAGTATATAGGGGAAACCATTTGATATGGTAATTAATTGAATTATTTATTTTTCAGAAGTTATGCATTGTACTCCATCTACAAAGAGAAGACGGCGTATCATACATACGAAAAATAAGCTGTCGCCGCATTGTTCTAGGCTTTACAAGGAATAAACTAAGTCAAGAATAAATATAAAAAGAAATGAAAGCAGTAAGAAGTTCTTTTTTTTCCCTAACATTCCCTTTCTAACTTATTCATAGAACATATTGCAATAGTTGCAATAACATTGCAAATATTGCAATATGTTAATAAAATGAAACTAATATTACCAATTCCTAGCAAAAAAAACCTTTTAGGCTGACGCCTTACCACGCCTTTGCATAAAGTTCCGCGCCGGAAGAACTGCTACATAAAAAAAAAAAACCTGTCATTCATGATATGTAAACCATAGGCGGGTCGATTTTTACTCTATGAGTGCCCTGTCTGAGCTAACTAGTCTGTGGTTGTAAGATTTCACCAGAACAGACATATATACATACATTGCAAGTTAAATAAAAGCTTGTAAAAATAGGTAAAAGTCTAGGGAGTCTATTCTTGGGAGTTTACATAATATTCAATTATTGATTATGTAATAGCAATTCTATTAAAGTAAGATACGCAGCTGTTTTTAAAGAAGAATAAGACTCATCATTTATTTTCCTTAATTTGGCAGGTAGCTTAGTAGTATACGTAGACGTGGGACATAGACATCGCAAAATATGCTTGTGTGCACCAGCGTGGCTTAGCAAGTAACCACACATAGTTTGTTTGCATGTCGTGCTCTTTCTCTCTTACTAAAATCTGTTCCCATGCAATTAAAATAATTTAGTTTTATTCTATTGTATTTGCATCAACAAATACAGTAGAATAAAACTACATTATTTTAATTCAATAGAAAAACAGAAAAAAAATGCAATTTACTAAATAGATGGAAGCAACACTGATACTGAAGTATTGCGTTTAGTTATTGCTGCAGCTTAGGTTACTGCGATCTTGAGGAGGCGTAAATCGATTGATCGATTTATACCTTCTCAAGATTGTGGTTACCTACTAACGTGGTTTTGCCTATGAAATCTAACATATTTTATAACAAGTTTGAATATTCCATGTTCTGTATTGAGTTTAATCCCATTTTTTTGTAAAGTAGAAAGTTAGCGAAATCATTATTTTGTTGCAGTATCTGACTAACTAAACGTTTTGACATTTTAAATTTAAATGGGAACATAGAAACAAAGGCTTTTGAGACAACTTTCGATCGTTTATTCGCGAAAACTGAAATAAATATCGTATGTTTCCTGCTGCCTTCAATTTGGTTTAAAGTTAATATGTTTATGGTCTTACACAACTCACAGCTGTTCTGTTGTTTACTGCAGGACACAGTTAGTTTTGTTCAAGGTTTAAAAAAAAATACCACGCTGACTTCTAGCGGGGGTTAACCGGGTTGGTTTTGGTAAGTTTGATAAAAGTATATCCTTACCACCTAGAGTAAATTCCATGCATGACCACGACAACGACCTACATTTGAATTCTGAGCGTTATTCTTTTTTTGGAATAGAATAGAATAGGCTAGAGTAGGCACTGTTTATTATTGTTGTAGGTAGGTGGAAAAATACCAGGACCAATGCCTGATTTCTATTTTGCTGCTGAATATTCTAGAGAACCATCTCATGAGCTAAAGGCTGGATAACAATGAGACTACCTTTTCAAGTCTGGGTAGTAAGTAGTAGTCTCGGCCTGCCCGCAAGGGGAAAAGGGGTAGGTATGTACCTACCAAAATGTTCATGTCAATATGATATGTGCGCAGAAGGGCCTTGCTTTCTAATTACTTTGGAGCGACGCCTTGATAAAACGTTCGGTGTGTGTATGGGACCGGCGGGGTAATTATGTAACACACTTACCAGTAGGAATGGATTTCATTTTGACAGTACAACAACATTCATTGCGTTATTTACGTTGTTGAGCAGACAATTTTTCGAACATATGAAGCAATGGATTAGCAATATCCTTCAAAAGGATTCAGATTATGATTGATAGTGGTGCCGATTCTCTTGTACACCGAACTAAACTAACTAAACTATCACTAAAATTCCTTACTTTTGGCTATGAGAATCTTAGAGCTATTCTGCAATAAAATATCTCTAAATTTAAAAATCATTTTGACGCAACTAAAATTTAATTTGACAATCGCGACTCCACATGGTACCTACTTGTTTACCCTACCACGTGATTTTTTTTTAGAGCCGGAGCTCGGAGGTGGGCATGGGTGGCAGCCTCGGCGTGTTTTATATGGAATTTTTCACTTCTTGTACGGAAAATATTTAAAAAAAAAATACCTTCGTGTAGAGTTATATGGGTTTAAAGGTTTTATAAAGGGGGTCGAAATTTTCATTATTTTTGCGATAGGACACACCGTTTACGAGATATAAGCAAATTTAAAAAAAAAATACAGTACTGTTTTTGCCCCTGAAGTCGAGGTGTTGTGGTGAATCTTAGTTCATGACAACTAATTTTATTCCACACCTTTTTAATCGCGATTAAAAATAGCCAGATTTAGTTAGGACAACCAAAATTTTAGGTTAAAAACGTCAAATTCAGAATAGCAAAATTGCCATTTTCACTAAACTAATTATTCAGTACCATCTTGGTGCTGTCAAACTAAAATATAGTTAAGTTGTGTCACTTTAGTCTATTTCAGAATGATAAATCGTCTTTTGACAGGACTAAACAAAATTTTTGTGATTTTTAGTCTAGTTTAGAGAATTTTGTGACAAGAGAATCGGCACCAGTGTCTTAGGTACGCAATTATTGTGTGGGAGTGGGTGAGTAACTTCATTGGTCCAGTGAGGGTGAAATTACTTATTTGATAGCCCCTACCGCCACACGGGCGTGGTCTAGATTGTAGGCGATACGAGTAGAAAGGCTCTCTGTGCTCTCTCTCTAATATAGGCAGGAACGAAAAAAAAAATGAATAAACTCCCTACACAAATTCAATTTATTGATTCAATTTATAAAAAGTAGTGACTGATATCATGTTGGTTTACATAATTGTTATCGAAAAAACCTACTTATAATTATCTGTATAATACCTTTGGTTAATTAGGTAACTAAACTAGCTTTAAAATAACACTTAAGTATTCTTTCATCGATTCAGATTCTTTAATAAACTCTTATAAAAATACACGTTTTCTGAATAAAAATCTAAAAATAGTGTCTCTACTGGAATTACTTATTTCCTACTTACATAACATTATTTAATTATTTTGGGTGTCTTCATAATCAAAAATCTAAAAGATAATCGGTGAAAATATTATGTTTACAATAACATTTAATTCTTGCTTATAAAGACAGCTCACAATCTATTGTAAATGTTACCTACTTTTGGACTTCGCCACAGTCAGGTTAAAATAATTCGTAATAATTATTGTTCCTACAAAGCTACATCCTTATATTTAGTCAAATCATCCGACTCATTACCTACAGAAGTATGACTGTTTCGTAAACCATAAAACACCCTTTCTCTTGACCCACTAAAATGATATGGTTCATGTCTTAGCAAATTTACCCCATATGCCGCATCCTCCCTTTTATATTCGGGGTAAAATCTCGGGTCGTAATCTGGAGGGTAAACTCTCGGGTCGTAAGAGTACGAAGAGCGGTAGTAAGGGTAAGCCATTTCGCTTTTGCAGTCCATTCTGTCTTCGTATTCGTATCCTTTTGGTGGGTACTCGTCTGTTTGGAAGGCGCCGACTATGGAGTGTCTTCGCTTATATGGATTATCGTAAGGTCCCGATCGGGGTCCTACCCAGGTTCCATACATTTGTGGGGACTGGTAGGACTTGGGGTAGCCTCTAAGGCTGGCTGCGTATTGCCTGTCGGCTAGGTGCTGCCAGTATGCTGGTGGGGGCTGCGGCAGCATGTGCGCTGGGTAGCCCATGTTCATGGATTGACGGCTCGCGAGGTGACGCCGGAGATCTGGCATGGAGCCGGATTTACCTGGAAATTTAAAATTCTTTTTTAGAAAATACGAGATGTGAGTGGGAAGGTTAATGAAATTTGAATAAGTGGAAAGTATGCGTGGGATCAAGATGTTCCATTTATTTAAAATTAGTTTTAAAAAAAAATGATTATGAATCTAGTGATGATGACTGATGATGATATATGTTTTGACTTTCCAAGTGCGAAGTCATTTCTTCCTGCTGAGGCTGTAAAATAATTTCTTGACTTCAATCATTGTGATTCATGAAACAAGAATGCTATCAAAATTCTAACTTGTGAAGTTGTGACACCAGATTTGGGTTATGATGAGCTTCAATAATCTCAGCACACCCAAATTCCGTGGACGTATTATCTTTATTCAGACAGCCATTGATCCAATTAATTTATTCTGCATAGCAAACTACAAACCCGATTCCTCAATTTAAAAACCCATAATAATCTACCCTTCTACTTAATTTCCGCATTACCGTTGTCTTGCAGGAAGCCGTCATTGGTGAAAGCGTTCGGCGCGTCGGGCACAAAGTGACTCGCGTCAAACTCGCTACCGCTCACCGCTCCGCCTGCACTGTAACCGGCTTTCCTGGAAAAATAAAGAAAATAATGTGCAAAGAGGTTTTTCTAAGGAATTTACGCTTGGTGTTGGTTTTTGTTGCATGTTGTGTAACTGTGTAAAGAGAGCTGTATTTGTAATAGACTAGTACTCTGACTACTATTACGTAACAGACAAACTATGAAATAATAGTGTGATTGGTTTGTAACTTTAGTTACTTAATGGTAATTATTGGCCCAGCCACTGACTAGTTTTCAGGCTCGTAGATAAATGAATGTCTTGGATAGAGACACCCAGCAGAATTTGTATCTTATTACCTATAACCAAGAGGAAGATTTTCGGATTCTTCTAAAATTACTTAATTTACTTTAATCGGGAGAAACATACTTGGAACAAGTACTGGAGTATAATGGAGATTTTTAATAGCAATATGCCAGTAAAACTTAAAACTTATGGCCATGTCGAGCTGCTTATTACCGTGTCTAACTTATGCTTGCCGGACTTGGAAAGACACAGGTAAAATAAGGAGAAAAATTACCGCTTGTCAACGAGGCCTAGATCGAAGCATGCTAAAATTAGAAAAAAAAGACATAAAAAAATAAGAACCATATCTAAAGCTATAGATGCCCTAAACTATGCTCAAAATCTGAAATGGAAATGGGCGGGGCATGTGGCAAGACTGTCAGACGAGAGGTGGACCTTAAGGGCGAAACGGTGGAGAGGCCCAAGTTGGAAACGCCACAGAGGAAGACCGCTTACGAGATGGGCAGACGACATCAGTAAAACAGCTGGCCCAAGCCGGATACAAATAGGCCAAGATGGAGAGGGATGGAACTCTTTGGAGAAGGCCTTCATCTGCGGAGGGGTTCTTGTGAATTAATAACTTTTATTTTATTAGATTAAGATTAGTTCACTTTTTAAAAGCTTTTTCTTTCATTTTAAATTTTATTATTATTTTTAAGCGGGAGAAAACCATGTTCTAAATAGGAGCGGTATTGGCGCTATGGTGCCTACAGCCATAATATTTTTTTCTGTGTTTGCAGGACTAGTCGTCAAGTACTTTTGCGTATTTTGAAACTCACCTAGCTTCCCTAAGTGCATATGCTGATTGCACGAGCACAACCCCGCACACGATGGCTGGTAGTCGCGCCACGTAGCACGCCAGCTCAGCACCGCCGTACACTCCTTGAAGACCCTGGAAACATACAAAAATCAATAAAGAAATTATAATAATCTCTCAAGTCTTAGTGCCTGCCTATCAATAAGGTTGAAATTGAAAATAGTGTAATTAAAGGCTCGAAGCATGGGTAAATAATCGACAAGTTTTTCGAAGAAAATTTGAAGGGCAACTAGCTACTGAGGATATATTGTACGAATTAACGTTAAGGTCTTAGAATCTACATACTAAGTAATAAACAGCATACGTATAAGAAAGGTGTGGTAAAATTAAGGATGTGGTGCAGACCATCAAACTGAAAAATCAGTCGTCCCAAACAAAACTTCAATACCTACTCGACAAGGGTTATACCATATCTCTGGATTTGTCCTGAGATCTCAGGATATTTAGGCTCCTGACAGGATTGCGGTCGGATTGAGGGAAATCTCGGGAATCTCAGGATTTTAAAATATTTTAATAAAATAAAGTATCTTTATCCAGATTTACAGTTTTTTTTTTTGGGTAAGTTACAATCAACATAAACAAAAATATGTTCTTCTTTGGATAGTATCACAGCACAACGCATTCTTTTCACATAAGCATGTGAAAAAACGCGTCGTCGTTAATTACGTTTGCGACAAAATCTCAGGACTTTTCTATAGAAATCAGGCTTTTTGTCAGGACTTTTCAATTTTCCCTATGGTAACCCTATACTCGACCCAAATGAATGGGATGACTGATATTTATTTTGCGATTACGATGTTGGTCCCATAGACAAAGTTGTTCAGCTTGATACTCTTTGCCACACCCTAGGTTTTGACCACACTTTTCTGATACAGGCTGTATTATCATGTTTGCAATAGAACTTACCCAATGACTTATAGACATGTAAAAGACTAGAGCACATTCTGGTATGAGAACTAGTATGACTGCTATCAACCACGCCAGCAGGCATCTGTTGTTTTTCTGCGAAATAATTAAGACAAGCATTTAATTAACATATGTACATAAGTTGCAAAGTTCTGTGATTTCAGTTCTAGATTTGTAAAAACGGTCGATACATGTTGCAGGACGAGACGGGAATGTTTGCGTATAAATCAACTTTTAAGGAAATCATTAAAAGTTGATTGTTCATTCCCAGCAATGTTCAAATAAGCAGTGAGCATTGTGCTGAAATGATGGACGTTTAATATTAAGCTGTTATTGACAGGGCCATATAGTTTATGAGTCCCCAGCGCATGTACCGATGCTCGGGGGAGACCTAAGCCCAGACGTCTTTTGGGTGAATAATGACGAAGCGACCTTTATGTAACGTTTAATACCCACAGATATAAGTCCGTGCACCAGCACGACGGTGGCGGCGATGACGATGCAGTAGCACACCATGAGCAGCGCGGACGCTAGCGGTAGACCGCTCTGTGACTCCACCACCCACACGATCTCGTAGATCAACGCGATCGCGTACGCCACCTGGAACATAATATAGGAAATATGTTATCTGACCATTTTTGAAGTAGGTAGGTACCTGCCAAATTTTTGATGATTTTGTAAGGAGCTAAAACTTCTTGAATTAGAGCAAGTACACAATAAAACAAGAACAAGTACGGGCGTTTAAGACACATCTACTTTTGAAAAGCGAAATGTCTCGCAAGCCTTAGTTTTTTTCTTCTAAAACGACCGCGTACTGTACCCATACCCAGTTTAGGGAACCTAAACCTAAGAGAACCAAAGAACAAAGATTCTTCATCGGCCCTTTTGCCAATTTCTTTTATGAGTTATCTAAGGCTTCTTAAAAGCAGCCTTACCTCAATCGTGGGCTGAATTCAAGCAATTTGCTTCTCATAAAGATTGCAGGCAATAATTGCTACATAGCTTGTAATTTGGTTGGTGGGCGCGTGGCCGTAATTGCTGCCACGACACCGGAAATCCTTTGAGCGAATGGTGTTTCATTCATTACTACATTCTACAATCTGACAGCCTGAGAAGAAACTTCTTAGAGACCTATCGGTGAACTATGGACCGTTACCATTTTGTGCCCATTGCCGTGGAGACCATGGGTGCTTGGGGCACTGAGGCCAGGAAGCTCATTGGTGAGATAGGGCACAAGCTCCGTGACAAAACGGGTGACTCCCGCTCCGGCTCGTTCTTGGTGCAAAGGTTAGCCATTGCCATCCAACGTGGCAATGCAGCAAGCGTTTTGGGCACCTTTGCGCCGGGAACAGTTAGGGGTGGGTTATTTGACTAGGCATTTAATGAATAGGTGTGTACCTGTATTTTATTGTCTAATTATCCGTGTTTTCTCAATAAGAAAGATATTACTATGAATAAAGGGATTGAATTTAGAGAAAATTATTGAACCATATACTTAATACCAAGAACGAAGTACTATGATCGAATACAAGAATGAAGTAGTGCCTCTGCTCTGGCAAAGGTCGGAATTACTAAAGCCAATAAGAACGCGAGGGACTTAACTAACCTTTCTAAGAAATCCGTAGTATAATCAGCCTATAATGGTCCCACTGCTGGGACCCAGGCCTCTTCTCTTCGAGAGGGAGTGGGCCCTCTGAGGCTTTCGAGAGGGAGTGGGATCTACCACGCGGGCCCAGTGCGGATTGGTAGATGTCACATGTCTTCGAATATTTTTTTGGTTCTAGGACATGCCGGTTTCCTCACGATGTTTTCCTTCACCGTTTTGAGAGCAGTGGTGACGAAATTATTTACACAAAGTAATGCGCCTGCCTGGGTGGTGAACCCACGACTTACAACTCGTAAGTCGCTGCCGATACCACCGGGCCACCACTGCTCTGCCGTAGTGAGAAATCAATCCGTACCTAGTCATAATAGGGCGAACACTTCTTGTTCTCCTCATTTTCATCATCATCAAGCCTAGGATGTTTACCCATAATCGATGAATCCGAGGCTTATGTAATGAAACAGAAGGTGACAGCGTGATTGATCACTTGTACTATTGTGAACAAATACGATTCACGAGGAACACGACAAATGTCAGTAGGAAAAAATCTGTATTCGTTCAACGAACAAACTGGTTTGCATACAGTACCTACTTATTTACCAATTCGTAGAAATAAATCAGGTAGTAAACACGCTGGCACACAATGGTTTTTTGTCATTCCTAAAATATACACTTTTGATGTTCGGACTGTCATAATATTTGGCAATAAAAAAGTACCGCATTCGATTTTGGTTTACTTATTTAGTCTTCCCAGTCAATTCAAAAGTGATTATGTATCGTAACCCTCTCTACGCGAACATTTCTTCTAACTTTAGAAGAATCAATAACGACCCTTTGTATGAGGATTATCATTAAAACAGTTCCTCCACTAATATACAAAAGCACCACCTTACAAACACATCATTATAATGACACAACATCTCCGACTAGTCTCAGTTCCAGTAAGTTTACTCTCACTATTGCGTCGTCATCTCTCAAGATAAATGCACGGCCTTACAGCTGACCAATCTAACTGGACCAAGCTTTACATACAAAACCACATACCCTCCTATACAAATGACGCGGTGAGGGATCAGTGTATTTTGGACAGTTTCGTCTTGTACTTCCTTCGTGCGTTGTCGGGTGAATTTTAAATAAGCGAATGGTTTTGTCGTTAGATAAGTTTTGTGTCGCGCGTGGTTCATTGAACATGGAAAAAGATTGGAGGATAATGCGATGTAACACTTAAATCATAAATGTATTGTGACCTCAAGGTAAGAGGAGGTTAGACATTAAGCACCTTCGCCAACTAAGCGTTACATAGTGTTTTCCAGTTCTATAGCTATGATTATTAGTGTTTTCAACAAGTAACTTAGGTCGGTAATTAATGATTTCAGAAAATAAGTTTGATGCAAAGGCTGTTTGGTAGATACCGCCATTGCAACCTTAAATTAAAGATAAATAGATATGCGATCAGGTAAAACAGTCGTGATATTAGTTCAGTGTTGTATATGAGCTGGTACAATAACAATTATGGTGTAATTACAACTTTATGAATGGTCATGCAACAGGTGAAATCTATAACTTCTTGTAAGTCCTACAAATACGCTGTAATTAAGTAATTATCGAAGGAAATACACAGTCGGTATCTTACTAATGACCACACGTCACTACTCACTTCCGTTCATCGGAAACTGCATGATAAGACGTAAGATTACCTTAATGATGCGTTTTAAAAAAAAGGCCTTCAAGACCATGTTTTCTGATTATATGGATATGGATAAAGCCAACGATAAGTCCCTGTGGTACACACCAAGAGACAAAAAGTTTCCAAGCGCCGGAAAATACAAAAATAAAGTACATAGTTACTTCAATTCTAATTTATAAGATCTTTGTAAAAGCTTATTAGAAAAATCCTATATATTACGCTTCTTTCACTATGAAAGTTAGATACTTACCAAAGCATAAGCTGCAATAAATCCCGAAGCAGCCGTTACACTGCAGCAGAATATTCTACTTATCGCCGGCTTCATTCGAAGCTTCGGCGTCTCCAAGTCACTTAGTTCGTTACTCGTCGACATTTTGGACAATTACTTCTAAAACAACCTTTTTACATTCCTGGATATCTCCCGAATGCTCTAAAAGTTTTGATATTTCTCATTATTCTTCAATAAATGTTCAATTTCGTTTCTGGTGATTTGGCAAATACTCTACAACTTTCGTTGATTCTCATAATCGTTTGTGATCTATTAGTTTTGTCTATTAATTGTCATGGTTTCAATTCAAGTTGGACTGCTTTCTGGATGAAAAAAGGTTTCAAGATTCTTTTGTTTTGAAATACTACATCTTCTCAATAGACTGAGATGATGGTTTTCTGGATGTCTTCAGGTGGCGGCAATTATCTGGGAAATAAATAAGAAGCATGTTAGTTTTTCGCTATTTACATTTATGTCATGACTAAATCTAGACATAGCAAAAGGTGGACTAGTGAGAATTGCTATGAATGAAGAGGGAGGATATGATCAAGTGACACCTAAAAGGGGAGAATCGAAGAAGAAAACATTTTACCGCGATCACAATATAATCCTCTGTTCGCAAGAGTCCAACTTTCTCAGGAGTCCAACTTTTATAACATCCATACAAGTTTTCGGCATGAGGCTAACATTTATTTTTTATGTACTTTTATTAGCACTATTAGTACAGTTGGACAGAAACTCTTTGTGGTTTTTAATTAAAGATTAAAATTAAACAGGGATTTTAATTTTTATAAAGATTTTATGACCAAGACTTTAGAAGCCACAAACATTTTACACAATTTCAGCGAGAGCCTCAATTAGTCCACGCACAAAGTCGTCCACTATTTCTCGTATGCGCACGTCAATAATCATAATATTATAATATTGCAGAAACGGACAATTGAATCAATTCCCATCACTTACTTGGCCCAATAATAAATATTTTTAACTCATAACTCATAAGCCACCGTGGCTAAAACTTGACCTATACCAATAACCATATAGGTATCGCCTAGAAATTTATGACGGAATTCAGTGTAGAAATGGATATGTTGGTTGCAATACTGCAAAAAGTGCAGTAGTTAACACATTTAATATTTGTAACGTCTATCTATTTCAAATTTTTTACCGCCTCCAATAATTCCATGTTTTTGTTGTAATAAAAACTAGCAATTTGCTTTACGCGGCCAGCCATCCGATAACAATTATGATTTGTAAGTCTTGTATCAAACATAGTGTTAATTTCTATTTCGAAAAGAATCATCATTATCATCGTCCACAGCCCGACGTCATCCACTGCTGCGCATACGCCTCTCTTGTCGTGTGCACATCCCCACGCTCCAGTGCCAGCCTCATCCAGCACCCTAATTATGTAACACACTATATATCACAATCTGAAGCATTATGAAGCCTATTGCTAATCCATTGCTTCATTGAATATGTTCGAAAAATTTGTCTGCTCAACAACGTAAATAACGCAATGAATGTTGTTGAACTGTCAAAATGGAAGCCATTCCTATTGTTAAGGGGCATGCGCAAAGGTAGCCCGCGAAATTTATGACATACATGACAATACATGACATGGACAGCTTAAGTTTTTTGCAATTTGCAGGTCAGTATCAGGTTGTATGGTGATCTAAATATGATTCGCGACCGTATCAAATATGACTTTACAGAATTATAATAATTAGAATCAGCAATACAACTCCTTAAGTTAGAATTGCCCTCAAATATCATGATTTCATGAAATAGTCATTCAATAGGGTAATATGAAGTTATAGAGATGTATTGCTGATTCTAATGATTATAATTCTGTAAATCCATGTAAGTTACGGTCGCGAATCATATTTTATTCAAAATACAACCTGACAGTGACCTGCATTTGAATTTCGCGGGCTACCCTGAAGGTTCCGCCTTAATGTGTTACGCAATTGCCCCGCTGGTTCTACCCGCGATGGTAACAATCTCGTCCGCCCATCTCGCCGCCGGACGACCGACACTTCATCTCCCAGTCCTTGGACGCCACTCGGTCACTGCCTTACTCGAAAAGAACACGCTTTATTAATTTTCACACGTACATCTATACCTATGTATAAGTGAGTAGTCGATATCGGGGTTACGCCATTATCCAACTTACTGAAGGGAAAGGAAAGTAAATGTTAGATTATCCAGTTTAAGAATTATTAGTTCCAACAGGTTTAAAATCAGGTAAAGGCAATAGCTTGCTCTTAATAAAATGGCTTTCTCATCTGGGAAGAATCTAGGCGATTTCCCACATTTGTGCCTGGTTGATGTTAGCTTATTTACCTTGTCTCACCCACTTTTACATGGGACTTTAAACATAACTGGTAAATAGTGTGAACCTACATCTCTGCCTTCGTCTTCGAGGAATACAGGTGCAATGGCGTGGCCGTATATTCTTCGTACTTTGATTGTGCATCATTATGCACAATCAAAGTACTAAGAATGCAGTTTTGCGTTTGATGGGATCATTCTGTTGCGCAAATGACGAGTCTTTTTGCGAATAAGTGTTTAGTTCCCATGAGATTTACCGAGATTGTGATTTACTTGCCTGCTGTTATGCAAGTCTTTGAATAAATCTGAATGGACAATAAGGATCAAACAACACAAGCTTGATAAACTGTGGGAGTCCACCAGACTGAACAAATTACTTATATTACATAAACATGATATATTTTCTCGAGAAAATCAGTTTACAACGTTATTGTAGATCTTGTCTACATAAGAAGTGAGAGACACTAGTATGAGACACTAGTAAGAGATCTACTATTAAGTGACAAGCTTGATCGTATCATCATCATTTCTGCCGAAAGACGTCCACTGCTGGACATATAGAGGCATCCCCCAAGCACCGCCACTTCGACCGGTTCTGTGCTTCCCGTAGCCAGCGAATTCTTGCGGCCTTCAAAAAATCATCGGTCCACCTTCTGGGAGGCCTTCCAATGCTATGTCTTCCAGTACGCGGTCACTTCAGAACCTTTCGGTACCATTGGCCATGTGTTCTGCGAGGAATTTGCCCTGCAATATCCGTCCACATCCCACAACAATAACTTCCTAGCCAATTAAATTAATTCACACAAGGAACAAATGCAAATAGTCACAGAGCAAATGCCATAATACATCCCGATTCGCTCAGTACAAGGGCCGAATCATTGACTCCATGGGAAACACCCGTGTGCCATGAATGGTGGGAACCCATCTAATTGTGTATACAAAATGGTGTTTATACCATCAACCGCAGTAAGGCGGGGGCCTCTAAAAAAGCGGAGGAACTGAACGTATCACTGCATTGTTCGTCTAAGGAATGGCAATCTCCCCTTTGTGAGTGTGTAGCAATTCTCAGGGATATTGTAATTGGATTGGAGTTCATGTTGATTGAACATATAATGGTGAATATTAATAGGTTGGTATAAAAAGGGAGGATATACAATAAATTGTTGAAAGACTCTCTCGTTGGTCAAGTGGTTGCAAGCGCTGGGCCTGGATTTGAAGCCCAGGTCGGGCAAAATATTATTGGGGTTTCCATCAGGAATTTCTCAGTAGCAGCCCGGAGTCTGGATTTGTGCCCAGTTAATGGCAATAGGCCCGCCTCCTATTACATAGGACTTAAACATAACGTAAGGTAGGACGCCCTCAGGCTAGGTGGAGTGACGATCTTCGCAGGGTGGCTGGTAGCAGCTGGATGAGAGTTGCTGAGAATCGTGCTGAATGGCGTGCAATTGGAGAGGCCCTACGTCCAGCAGTGGACTGCTGTAGGCTGATGCTGAAACATAACTGGTGAAATGTGTGTGTATCCTACTATACAGGGTGTAATCATGAAGTCAGCACATGATTCTAGACGTACCCCTAGCGTAGAAATTTTTGATCGGTTATCAAAAAAGAATCTGCTGTTTCATAAAAAAGTGCGATACCTATGGGATCAAAATGTATTGAACAGCATTTTTTTTAATAACCTTTGAAAAATTTCCAACGCAAGGGGGTTCAGAATCATGTACATAATCCATGGTAATAATAATAATAATGGTTGCGAGTCGATGTCCCTGCCACCCTAGGGATTACAGGCATGATGTTTATGTTTTATCTTAAAAATCACAAGGTTCATGCGTGGAATGTCTGATGACTCGCGAAGGACAGTCGCTATTCTCTATTCTAAATCTATTAAGTCAATGTGATCAAATTCAAATCATTTATTTCAAATACGCACATAAAAGGCAGTTTTGAACGTCAAAATTTACAAAAAAAAATGAATTGATTCTAGTTGCCCCTTCCAAAAGGTAGTTTCATATGGAGAAGAATGGGCAAGAAACTGTACCGTTACTCTTTTAAAAATGTTTTACAATATTATGTATACATTAATTATATGTGAAGACGATGCACCTAGAATAAAATTACTATACCACAATAGGTAAAATAATTAAATATAACGCATGACAGGTAAATTAATTATGAGATAGATACATGGTGCTCACATATTTACAAATATTGAAAAGTAAATGTTTTTTCCAAAATTTCACAAGTAATAATTTAGTGTGTGAGTTCAAGTGGTTACATAATGTAAAAAACAATGTCATAAAAATTATAAATTATACAATTAAATTAGCAACCAGTTTGATTTTGTCTAGATCCGCATAAATAACTAATCGATAATGAAGCAGAAAGTTTAGAATATCCATTTAAAGATGAATTCGAATTAAGTACAGGCTTTTTGGGTTTATGAAACGAACTGCAGCACCATTATTGCGTAACACACTATCAATCTCAATCTGAATAATTTTAAAGGATACTGCTAATCTATTGATTCATATGTTTGAAAAATATGTCTGCTCGGCAATGTAAATAACGTAATGAATGTTGTTGAACTGTCAAGATGAAAGCCATTGCTACTGGTAGTGTGTTACGCAATTACCCCGCAGGGACCTAACCTTGGAACATCTTTCTACAAGTATTTTTGGATTCTGAAAGACTCAATACGACTATGACGACGATACGATACATGACTGTTTGAACGTAGGTACATACTAAGCTTAATTTTGAAACGAATATCTCGTAGAATGACCATAGGCAGGCTTTCTAATTGTGTTAATATAAATGTTTATTTGAAAGCCCAGCACCAAAATTTATCATTGAATAACTCCAAAATGGCTTGTGAACCGATCAATTCTATAGCATATCAGAAGGGACAGTCCATTTCACAAGGATTAGTTGCCTGCCTTGACATACTTTTATGAAACACTATGTTTCAATTACTAGCATAACAAGTTCTTATGATAATTATTTCGTACAGGATATGAGCATAATCTTGAAGGATTAAGTTGTGGTATTTATTGAACCAGGCGGTGATCTAATTGCAATATACTGAAATAATAAGCGTCGTAATAAACTTAAAAATTGTCTCTCGGTTGCGAAATGGAGGTGGGCATCACACTTTGATAGACTTGGTGATGGCAGTTGGAGCAGAGCCCTAATGAAATAGTTGCCAAGAGACGATAGAAGGAGCTTTGGCAGACCGACGGCCAGATGGGTGGACGATCTACAAAAGATCGCGGGGTAGACCTGGATGAGGCTTGCACAAACCAGGGAAGCATGACACAAAAGGGATGAGCCTGTGCTCAACAGTAGATGGAACAAGTCTACCGGTGATGATGGTGATTATAAACTGGCTTCCCCTTAGATTTCGATATGGATTTCTATGAGTATTTTCATTATTTTTATAATTTAATTTCTTAACTTATTCATTCATAGGAGTCCTCTATTCCAAATAAATCAATGATGCTTGATAACAATTATGCGTGTATCTATACTCGAAAGGTTTAGGTAGTTAAATAAAGGTAAACAAAAGAAACCACGTGACTCATAGATGTTAAACCTTTTATTTCAAATGTTAAAATCATATTATTTTGAGTCCCATAATAATAGGCTCTATTCTGAATGTGAATTTGAGGAACTATCTGTCACATTATTAATAAAGCGTTCAGTGGTATCATCAATTATTTTGTCTAATTTAAACATTATCTGTTCTTCTTTTATTACATGACTTTCGCAACTTTTCCAATTCTCAGCAGTCACATTAGCTAAAGCCTCTGGCAAAAGAATGTTTAGGTCAGACATTTTAAAAGTTTTATTTTTCTCGGCTAAAAACCCTTTAACTTGAGCCCTTATTAACTCAATTGAATTGCGCTTACAGTGGTATAGTGGCAGCTGCAATACAGTGACACCATATAATTTTTTTTCTAGTTCATCCACAAATTATAAGGCATCTGGTTAACCGACTAAACGTAATACCTGCTACTTCAGTTGCCATACTACCTCACAGGTGTACTCTTCAATTTAGCTACGTTATCTAATTCATTGTATTTTCTAAAAGGTTTAGGGAACCTGTCTTTTTGGGCTCTTTACAATAGACAGATTACAAAATATTATACTATTTTATAAATCTAACAAAAAAATTGTGCTCAAGCAATTACATGTACGAAGAGTATAGTTTACGAATAAATGATAAAGTTTAACATACTTTAATAAAAGAGGAAACTATCGTAAAAATTGCAAATAACTTTAATCTTGTTGTAACGTATTTTTAAACAAGAAAGTGTCAACTATAAAAAACCTTTTTTACGATTTGTTTACCTTTATTTAACTACCTAAACCTTTCGAGTATAGTTGTGTGGTTTATTAACTACTTACCTAACCAAAAACTCATTTACTTACTTAAAGTGATTACTTTAAGTAAGCAAATGAGTTTTTGAAATCTCTCTCGTAAAATCTCTTAGACCCCCGACACGACTGATTAGTCGCGTCGGGGGTCTAAGAGAGGTTTTGCTTTCGTGATATAACACCAATGGAAAATTTGCATTACAATAGGCTCCACGGGTGCCCACACGGCCGGTGTACCACAAGCCGTCAACTCTGCTAAGTCATCTTGCTACTGGCTCATATAAAAGGAATGGACAGAAGGACCAGTATTTGAAATCGGTCAAAATACATATTTAAAAAATATACCGTACGTTTCGAGTCTTCTCAGTTATCTCTTCTCTTCTCTAGTTTTGATTTTATTATAGCACAAGGTGAATGAGAGAAGAATACTTTAAAAGGTTAAAAACCTTTGCTAAAAATAATTCAGTCTCTAAGCTATTTTTGGCATAACTCCAAATATAAAATAGTCGTTCCAAATTCCAGTCATATCGTCGCTCGCATCGGAACCTGTACTTTATATTCGTATGTAAAGGCGTCCGTCGACCTCGCGGCATACGCATTAACACTTTGAATTGTAGAAAATATGTCGGATATTGTAATTATTGTTTTGGTAGTGATTTTGTATAATATGTGGGTCATTGAAGTTGCGTACGTGAGTGTAGAAAGCGAAGTAAACGTACACCTTCTTGTTAAGTTAATCAAGTTATTTTTATTTTTTTGTAATCTACTTAACACGTTCACAGTCCACAAAGTAGACACAATAGTTAAACAATCAACCTGAACCATATGTGGTTCATGGGAGAGGGAATGGGTTAAGACTCGTACAGACAAGCGTGACGCGACAACATGACACAAAGTCACCGCGTGCCCACGCACAATGGTCCACTTGAAGGACTAAGTGCGGAAACCAAGACCCCTAAAGAAGAAGAAAGAAGAAAGCACCGCGTGTCGCGCGACGAGCGGTGCCTTTGTGTCGTGCTGTCACGTAGCGCCTGTTTGCGGGAGTTCTATTAGTTCACTATACAAACTGGATGATTGATTTCAGAAATAAGTTTGTTTTTTAAAGCTGACCCTGGCTTGTTTTGCCATCAAACTTCAACCCCACATCCGAGACTACTTTCAAAGCCGAGGCCAGATTCCAGAATACAAGCAACAACAATATGTTCTGGAGTATCACAAACTAGGACAATATGCTTCGTAGTTAACATAGTTCAAGTTAGGTTTCAAGATAATTAGGTATTCTAAAAAAAGACACAAAATCACTTAAGTATATTATGTTAAAATTATATATATTATCACAAAGATACTCGTACACAAACTCACGCCTTCTTCCTTTGTAATTATTGAGCTCGTCACAATTGTCAATGCATCAAATATGATACAACCGTGCATCCAATGCATTTAGTATTTAGGAAGGGTATTGTTTGCGATCAAATATTGAGCTAATTGAGTCTTGAATTAATGTAATTTACCATACAACCGACAAAAATATTTCTTAGTTCATTACTACGCCCTATAGGAAGCACGGGATTCTTTTGCGTTTCTCCTACTTATGTACTTTTATTTTATGAAGCATTACATAATGTGTTTAACACGCCATTCCCACGCCATAAATGTTTTATTTATTTTTTATATATATTGTTGCCAATATTGTATTTCCTGAATTTGTATTAATCCACTGTTGTATTTGTGATGTGACGAAATATCATAGATTGTTTCCATTCCGAACATGTTTTCGGCGAGTAAACTACGATACCTAGTAGATCGATAGTTTTCGATTCTCATTCTTTATTTGAAAATCAAATGCCGGGGTACCTATAGGCTTTGTATATTAGAAAGGATTTGAAAAGAGCCAACATTGTGGACTTTGGAAGCATGTTCCATTACCAGAAATCCAGGATCCACTATCATAAAATACAGGATTATCGTTACTTACTTGTATGTAATGCTATTTTCTTCGAACTTTGTATGCCTACGTTAACTTAACACTGCGTGGTCTCGGAATGTTGTCAATTACCCTACTTATGACTTTGGAAACTAAAAGATACCGTTACTTAGCATCACCATCTAACTCATCTGACTATTACGTCTTTTTGATGACAGTGAACATAGAAGGTAGGTACTTAAGCGGTACTGTACTGTGTACAAATATTCACGTTAGTGAGTCAGTTGCTTCAGTTTATTTCTGAGCCAGCTTTTGTTCCGTCCGTTGCATTCAGGACCGTTCGCAATGGTTTGTGGAAGATATTATGACCTCCAAGTTATAGGTGGAAAAGCACAGGACCGGTCAATATGGCGACGCTTGGGAGGCCTATGATAATGATGATAATGATAACGTTCAAAATATATCGACAAATACAATTCTGAGACACAATATACAAGCGAAACACTCTTAGTTTGTGGCTTATTTTTGTTAAATTCCCTTTATTCATTTCATATTCAAACAAATTACATTTTTAAATATTTGAATAAAACAATAATTTCAAAATATAAAAATAGTAGCCCACCGATTTCGGGTTATTATTAATTCAATTTCAAGTGTGAAGAGATTTGGTTAGGGCTTTACCACATGAGGGTGATGGTTGTCATGGTCAATGAAATTCCTAAGGATTAATACGTAGAGCGCTCCCGATTCGTATCCAAAGGGGTTCTCCTATCATCTACAATATAGCCCCAACGTCGCGGTCACTTTACCTTCGATCTCTCAACTAAGTATTCACATGGCCACAACAAGCACCTCCACACTATATCTACATGCCATATCTCAATAATTACAAGCATATTCAAAGGAAATCGCATCTACAATCAGCAGATTGACTGTGCCAAGGTTGGTAGGCAGTACATCATGACATGTAGATTTATTACTGCACACGCCTTCGCCATATTATTTCTAAGTATTGTGACTCCTACAGCGATTAGTGTCTATATATTATTTAATTCTCCTTGGATTTAAAAATGTTTGTGTATATTAATTAATCGAAGGTGTAGCCAAGGTTCCTTTATGAGATGTGACCTGAGTGGGTTTTACTTTTCTTTTTAATTCTGGTGTGGGTTGCTTTTTGTAATGATGCATCTGCTTGTGGGTTTATTCAATGGCAATTTGTTAATTTGCAAATTAAAGTAGCAGAACCTTTGTCAGCGAGAGTGGTGGATTTTTAATTGTATCACGAGAAAAAATCTAGGCACTCAGACAGTTCAACCAATAAACAAAACTGCTTTCTTAAAAAAACAAGACACAAGGATGAACAAAGCTTTGACAAATTAATGTTAGTGCCTGCTTTTCCGATCCGATTGATTCAGAGAACAAACAGCAAGACAACGTTAATTCGTATGGACGGACAGTGACACATCTAGAATATTCTAGAAGCACTTCCTGCAACCAATAAGCGAGGTGGTTAGTTATGACCATCTCTCTCTTTAATATCATTACAATTTATTATTCTCCACCTCCTATCCTGCCCTCTGTGTCCCAAAAAATGCAGTCAAAGTGACCTCAGAGCTGCCACCAACGACGCCACCATGGAAGTGCCAAATTATTGGGCCAACAAGATCTGAAATACTGTCATGCCAGTGACACGGCGAAGAAGAAGACTGTCTGAATTTAATCAATGTAATAATACGATTCCATCGATTGATCGATGGATTGATTGGTAGTTGACACCTATTCATTGTTGTTTGTACCATGGACGAACAAGAAAAGTCGGACAGAGAAAAACTGTGTCACTCAAGTCAGCCAGCTCGCTGTACCTACAGGCTGTACGCACACATTCACACATTAGTCGGCCGACGAAGGTCGGCCATTACGTGCGCAAACGGCGACACTCACACAGATATATTTACACATCAACGGGACTCGGTTTCATCTTAGTGGAGTTCCGTCCGGCTTTTATTGTTCGTCCATGACTTGTACTCATCGACTTAGTACTAAACAATGCAAGGGCGACTGAGACGCTCAATTTGTCACAACAAGCCATTGACCGTGAAAATTACTGCTTAATTAACGCCTTCAGTTAATCAATTAGGAATTTGTGCCTACAGTTTCGATCACTTGTTCCCATGAATCTTTCCGGTATGATAATAGTCAAATACTAGTGTTTTAAAAAAAGTAGCATGATTGTCTTGCTTGTACACGATTTCTGGAGATTATACCTCCTACTATGTTTCACAACCTCATAATCAATAACTGATTTTGCAGATTATATATACACCTATATTCTTTTCCATTTGGTAGATTGGCCTATGAGGGTTTGACAGGCAGGCCCTTAAAAAGTCCTTGTTATTGGTTACTTAAAAATGCACTCTTAGTCTATGGACATGACATAGGCAAACATTAATTAATTAATTTATTTATTTATCTTCATATCTAGGTATTATCATCATAGATCTAACGTGATTTTCTAAGGTGATCTATTCTAGAGTTTTATTTTAAACCAGCATGAACTTCTTTTTCGTGTCTAATATATGTATAAACAACCCATTAACAATTAACCACACGTTCTCAATAAAACTTCTCGAATCAACTGCTGCTCCACTTTTCCCTACCAACTCGTCCTCATTCAACCAATCACAGGATGTAACTAAGCAAATCAAACTTAACCCGTCTCGCATACTAATCTACAATCATTACATCCACAACGTATAACAATACTTACTTACCTTCCAAAACTGTTGGTACAGTTGCTTGTCTGTTTACATTCATATTCTATGCACGTAGTTATAAAAAGCGTCTACATTGATCTGTTTCGCTTTCCTCAGTCAATGAAATAGTACTTCGTATAGATGAGAAAGTCCTGCTTCCAACAGATTCTTAGTGCTTTGAAATGTTGGCCTAAGGGCCAAGATAAAGTTATATTCTTCGCGATAACGGTGATGGAAAGGTGAAAAATATATTGGATTGTCTTAGTATGCTACCGAAAAGCTTACGTCAATCCTGTTGAAAGTCGTTGTAGGTATACGAAATGCTTTGGAAGCGATTGCCACTGACCTAGGCCCTCAGGCCAATGCAGTCAAAATTAGTCAGTGGGGTAATTACGTAACACACTAACAGTAGGAATAGGTTTCATTTTGACAGTTCAAAAACATTCATTGCGTTATTTACGTTGTTGAGCAGACAATTTTTTTTAACATACTTAGCAATGGATTAGAAATAGGTTTCAAAATTATTCAGATTGTGATAGATAGTGTGTGCAGTTCTACCTTCATATACGTCTGATCTGACCAAAATCCGTATCGTGTGTGTAACGTTCTGGAACGGTAAGTCTAAGTTACTTGGGGAGCGGTAGATACCTATGTGTTTATTTGTTTACAAAAATGAAAGCACACGAGTTTCGCTTCTACTTAAAGGTATGGTTTATTTTAGTCTATGGTTTAAATGTCCTTATCTCAGTCCAATGAACTGTTTGTTGTGGAAACAGACGGGTGATATGATTGTACAGGTGAATACGGGTGTTTAGAGTCCGTTGTGGGAGAAACTTTCGATATTCAACGTTGTTTCTACCTTGTTAGGCTAGCTGGTGCTTCTGTGGTACAATATTATACAACTACTATTGATTTCTAGTAGGTACCTCGTTGGTCTATAGTGGTAGGAGTCGCAAGTGCAACATTTAGGTAAGGGTCCTAATCTCCCTGTGATTGTGATATTGTTATTATTCTACGTGTGTACCAAATTTTTCTACTAACGTAATGTCTAAGTAATTTGTATTAATAAAAAATAAAATAAAACATTTAATTCAGGCAAAATCCATATTACATAAAATGAAATAAAATTTCACAATACTGCAACTGAATAGATCAGAATAGAACAAAATGTCAATGCAATTAAAACAAACAAATGAGGAGGTAGAAATTATTAAGGTCACAGTATTAAATTTATATATCAAATTAATACTAACACGCCTTCGAAGCCTGAAAATGTTTTTTTTTTTATTTATTTTATTTTATTTATAAATCCCCGTATCGAACAGTGATAAATGATAATGGATTTGTCTAAGTACGAGTAATAGGACATTCTCAATAGCAACTTTTAGTGTGCATCTTCATATAACTACGTGGGACTTAAGGCGCTTCCCTGACCAAACGACCTTGAGCGTTCGGTCCTTCTCTGTCCCGTCGCTGAGTCTCACACGCTCATTTATCATAAAATTCACAAAAAATTGAAATTATTTTAATAAAAGAAGACAAGCGATGTTTTGAAATAAAATAAAACGTGAATTATTTAGATTTTTAAATTATCTACGAGTATCCATTAGTGTAATCTTCAAATTAATAGAACGCCACCTTTAGCAAAAGATGCATGCAATCAATAATTTTATTCACTTTTTACAAAGAGATTTTAAACGTATTTATAACACCTAAAAACAAATAAGAACGTGCAATGTGATGATAGGATATCGAACATTAATATTGTGCTTTTAGATGTAGTTTATTAGCCACAGTGAATGAGTTAATAGCCTCTGAATAACGCACTATGGCAAGGTTTTGGTCGGGGTACCGCCTTAAGGGACATAAATATAACTGCGGGGTAGTTGCGTAACACACTAACAGTAGGAATGGCTTTCATTTTGACAGTTCAACAACATTCACTGCGTTGTTACGTTGTTGAGCAGACAAATTTTTCCAACATATGAAGCAATAGATTAGCAATAGGCTTCTAAATGATTCAGATTGTGATGGATAATGTGTTACGTAATTAGCGTGCGGGTGAAAAACTGCTACCCATAGAAATATAACTTTCTTGTATCAATGCTGCTACCCTACACAGTCGTGATGTTACTCTAGGTAGGGCGTCGTAGACCTCGCTTAGTTAAAAGCAATAGGAAAGCTGAGCAACGCAGTTATCTTTACCGTAGACATATAATAATGTACTGCAGATTAGACGAGATAATTCACACGTACGTAAAAACGTAGACAGGTTTGATTTGATTATAAGTAGTGGACTGCATCGACTATTTCCTTGATATTATCTCCCAGAAGTGTTACGAAACCAAGAAATTATTATGAGGTTCAATTGCTGATCAGGAACTATGCATTGAGTGGAACAGTTATTGCAGTTTGCTTGCAAAGAGTTTCATGGCCTAATTAGAACATGGAATTCCCTTAAGAGTGTTTTCAGACACTACACTTGGTGACACTGACAAGTTTGTCAAGTAAATACACAACTTATGCATTACAAATACTTAGGTATGTTGTCACTTAGTAATTTAAGACTCCTACAAACAGGCGCGACACAAAGGCACCGTCTGTCAAGCGATGAGCGACGACGACGTCGCGGGTCGCGCCTTTAACCTAAGCACTTCTTACTTGCTGGTCAAGGTTAACACTAAGGATTCAAGGACCAGCAAGTTTGTTCAAATGCACTACACTATCATCATCATCATCAATAGCAGCCAGCCTTATCCCACTCACTGTTGAGTTTAAGCCTCCTCCCTTTTGTGCCATTCCCGTGCTAATACGTGTGCCTTTTTTCCCTGATTTGGCGAGTCTCATCCGGATCAACTAGACTGTGCGAACTAATAATGGACTTACATGGTTCTTTACTCTAAAAACGTCCTCGGGGTCCTTAGTTAAGATGGGCGTACCTCAAGGTTCAATTCTTGGTCCTTTCCTATTTCTAGTTTATATTAATGACCTTCCTTACATGATGGCTAACTTATCGGATATAATTTAATTCGCTGATGACACAACTTCTCTTATTTTAAAATACATATTTTGATTTGATTTTGACTTTCGATTAGATGGCAGTAGTTCACAAAGTTCAAGTTTTTTTTGTCAATGTCCACATATACACAGAGAGGCTTCATCTACACTCACTACCCACTTAACACCAATAAACATTGTCCGTGTCAATTAAAACACTCCATCACTCACTAACGATGCAACGCCACAAAAACTAAAAGAAATGCTTTAATTTTAGCCAACACGGAAGGATACGCAACACGTTAATGATTAAATAACTTACTTTTGTTATTAAACTTGGTTGCGTCGAGAGAGCGATGCTCGAATGCTTGATGATCCATTGTTTTAGCATCGAAGTGTGTAAGTGGGACGAGTGGTTCAGTTTACACAAATGGTATGGTGTGTCTCTTCCTTAATTATTCAGAGTCCTAATGTTTTGTCGGTTTGAGCAAAAGTGGGTCAGTGGGTCGTCTTAGGGGCGGAGTTGTACGCTCAGGGGCTCTAAGAGCAGCAAAGAAAACAAAAACAAAAAAAAATGGTTATCTCATAAAAAAATACCGTAGACCGAGCGCTAAGATGTTTACACATCAAAAAATGGTAGGTACTTAGTAATTTTTTTGTTTTTTTTTTCGGAAATTTTCCAATTTGCAATTGGGACAAGTACAGGAGTGGTTTAGTTTACACAAATAGTATGGTGTGTCTCTTCCTTAATTCAGAGTCCTGATATTTTGACAGTTTGACTAATAGTGGCCTCAATATTACTGTGACTATTATTATTATTATTTTTGTTTTAGAACGTTGCCCCACACTAGGAATTTCTCCTGTATTGTGGGTGCATTTACAAACATTTAAAATCACATACACATACAGCCAGACCCAGAACAACTACTTGTAGGTCATACAAATATTTGTTCCGCGCGGAAATCGAACCCGCGACACGCAGCGCAGCAGTCAATCGCTTAACGACTGCGCCAACCGTGCCGTCAACTATGTGTAATGCTATTTAATTTAACTGCATAAACTGTCCCAAAAGTATCTTAAGAAAATGGAAACTCAAACTTAAGGCGATGTGAGACTTGAAAACGTCGTTTTGTATTGCTTTTTATTCGTAGATAACAAGGATTAAAATTTTGAAAAAAACATATGATATATTTCACACTTCGATCTAGATATTTCGGCCGTTCGATACACGATTACGTGCACTTTACTGCATCCAATTAAATCGCAAAGACACGTCTAAATTAAGGTCTAATTCTTATTTTATTTGAGTTATATTAGACTTTGAATAATAAAACTTATACCATAATAAAGGTCGTAAAAAATGTGATATTTCTCGGCCAACATAATGTGAAATATGAAAATACTTATACCACTAATTTCAAAATCAAGCGTTTTCAACTTTTCATGCGCACGCCCCGTGTCATTTAGTCCCGAGCGGAACGTCTTGGAGGTCGGACGTGTGCCAATTTTTGCAAAACCCGCCACCCCCGCTAAGTTCTGTTACCGGCTGAGCCAAATAATTATTGTAAATAATAATAGGTACATAGTTATAGTTTAATTTTTAAATAGTTAGTTTTTATTAGGTAGGTACTTAGTTATTTTATAAAACAAAATGGGCAAAATAAAAAAAAATAAGTTGTCGTCGCTGGGTTTACGAAGGCTGAATAAAGAAAAAAGGTAAGGATGCTTTGACAATATTATACCTACATTATTTAAATGTATTTTAATTATTTTACTTTACTAACTAGGTAAGTACCTACGCGGAATAGATTTACATATCGCAAATATGTGTGTAAAACAGTTGAACCGTATGTCAATGTAAATAAAGACGCCACACTCGCAAAAGTTATAATGGTTTATTTTTCTCGCGGAATAGATTTACCAACCGCATCAAGTGTGTAAAACAGTTGAATTTGAACCCTATATCAGAGTGCATAAACCCGCCACGCGCGCAAATGATATAATGGTTTACTATTTTCAAATGTGTGCGGGAGGTTTTTATAATGTTTATTAGCCTAGGTAGGTATTGTATTGTCGACCACACGTCGCGCGCCTGTGGTAAGTGATAACACTATGACATTGAGCTGGCCCAACGTACGGAGTTTCATTAGAATAATTATGAGACCAGCTTGACACTGCTTTTGTTTCCACTGACATGACGTGCGGCCTACTGTACGTGTTTACGCGACACGCAGGATAAACTACATAAACGAAACCGATAGGTAATAAAAAGTTACCGACTGCCTGCGTTATATTTCAACAAGGCTACAAAGCCCTAATAAAATCTCAATATGTATAATAAGAGGCTTTGCCTAGTCTTATAATATTTGTTATTTACTGTTGATATGTCCGTTATCACTTATCTTATCTTATCTTATCATCTAAATAAAAGCGCGAATTGCCTACGGGAGAGTTGAATATTCAACAGTGCAATAAATATTTAGAAGTAAGCTATAATATCCTACAGCTACCACAACACAACAAATAATAATATTTATGGTGTCTGCAACGTTTGTGTAGATCTCGTCTATTATAATACGCACAGCACACTCGTGCCATAGTGTAGAAATGTACAGTATGACCATTTCCTACAAAAATATTTGAATTTTAGCCAGTTGTTGTACGTACGGTGATTTTTCAATTGTTGGGCAGAAACCACCCAGACACGACACCCATCGGAGTATCCTCCCTTTTCTATAGAGGATGAGTAGACTTTACACCCCGTTCCTCATACGTCTAACTTATTGGATAAAAAAATGTTTACTTTATTAGCATAATTATTTGATTAAAAAATATTTATCTATTTTTTTTTTATTGAGTTCCTATCCTTTAAATTATGTTCTATACAAAATAAATTTATACCTCTAACCCTTCTTGAATTACAATATTGATATTGTAATTCAAGAATTGTAATACAATTCTCCTAAAGTAAATGTGCCTAAATACTACTTGATTTTTTATAGTGTAGCACGAAGGTGTCGCATCCTTATGGAAAGTCGAATAGCGGGCGGCGCGTACTTTTGAATCGTGCCTGTATTCATGATCTTCGTGTCAGTCAGATTTTAAATCCACCTTATTCACAAAAAATTATAAGTACCTACTTATACTTATTTTTAATTATTATTCATTAGGTTTAAGTTTATAATACCTACCTAATCTATTTACAACCTTAAAAAATATTTAATAGAAAAATATACTTATATTAATCAATACAAGTTGATCTACTGCATTGCTCTATTCTGTGACCCAACTTACTACCTACTCGAGTTCATGAACTTATGAATGGCGCGCCTGGCGCGCGCGTCACCCGCGTATCGTAATTTGTTACGTACGCTACTCGTTGCGGAGGCTGGGGTAAGCGTTGAATGCCTACTGCGTTCGGAAAATGCCCGCCTTAAAGCATTTATTTCAATTAAACTTTTCAAATTTTCAAATTACCAGTCACCCTATTTAAGTACGAGTATATGTATCGGCACTTTTGAACTGTCAAAGAGTCGGTCAGTTAGTCAGAAAGTTGAAGATAGAACTTGCCCATTCCAAAACGTAGATCTTTATGCTGAAGAACGGGCAAGAAACTCCAAGGACACTCTTTTAAATCAAGATATTACAAAATCCTTGGTACATTATTCTTGTTTCTTCTATATGTATGAAAGAACAATGTAAAAAAAAAAAAATTAAGAAACAAATGGATCACAAAACGTACTTAGTTTACTTGTGGATGCCAATTTGTAATGTCTACAAATTGAATGCCTTGATGAGAGTTAGTATATTGATCGCTAATTTTTCAATTACAATATACTTACTATCTACTAGCACACCCTAACTCCTGTTTACCTCCCTACTATTTACTTGTGGCGAACACAACGCTGCACATTTGGTGTCTGTTGGCAACACTAACAGAATGGTTTAGAGTTCAGATTGTCAGAAACATGTAACTGACAGGTCCAACTTATTCCCGCCAATTACTGTCATTTAGTGTTGGGAGATTTGAAATTGTTTCTTTCGGAACTGATATTGATCTTCTAGTGTGAGTCGTTTGTTGTATAAAGTAACGCATTATAGTCACTAAACTTTATAAAGAACGAGCCGGTGTTTGTTATTATCGAACTTCCGTCCGATTATACTAAATATGTTCTTTTTTACCCTTTACTGAGTGATTGCGGAAGAATTTTACCTGAACAGGATTTTTTTACACTTTCATCTGCTACTTTTGGAACGGATCATAAGTACCTATCTCATTTACCGCCTGACACTTAAAAGAAAATAATATGATCATAACAAAATAAGACCAAGCACCTAAAAATTGTATGTCCTTTGAGTCGGAAAAATCCTGAGATTAAAATCTATGTTCTGATTTACATGAGCAGATTTGAACCACCTCTGTAATAAAAATCGGCCAAGTTCGAGTCGGAATCGCGTACGAAGGGTTCCGTACCAATATTTATAAAAACGGCAAAAAAATCACGTTTGTTGTATGGGAGCCCTTTAAATATTTATTTTATTCTGTTTTTTTTTGTATTTGTTGTTAAAGCGGCAACAGAAATACATCATTTGTGACAATTTCAACTGTCTAACTATCACGGATATTGAGGTACAGCCTGGTGACAGACGGACAGACAGACAGACGGGCGGACGGACAGCGGAGTCTTAGTAATAGGGTCCCGTTTTACCCTTTGGGTACGGAACCGTAAACACCACACAAGAGAAAGAACAATAAAACAAATAAATCAATCAATTTATGAAGTATTATTATCAACCATAACAAACCAAGGTAATGCAATTCCTGCAGCCATAACCGTTCTATAATAAAACAACATTCCTAGGACCAACAAAGTAGATACTTTGTTATTCCTAGTACCTACCAGTTGAAGTAGTACATACCTACTACCTACTCGTAACTAGAGTCCGACCGAAAACAATTTGTTTTTTCGGCCCGAAAACGGACGCAAAATTCGGCCTGATTTGCTTTGTCGACCAAAAGTCGAAAACGAAAACAAATTTTCTTTGGTAAATACCTAACTACTACTAGTATTAGCCTGCATCATCCCACTGCTGGGCAAAGGCCTCTCCCCATGACTTCCAGCTCTTTCGATCCAGGGCTAAAGTGGACCGCTGGTCGTTTGTTTTCTCTAGCTCGTTCCGCCGTCTTCTACGGGGTCTGCCGCGACGACGCCTTCTGTCTGTATCAGGGCGCCACATAGTGGTTATTTTGGCCCACTGCTCATTGGGCATCCGGCAGACGTGGCCAGCCCAGTCCCATTTAAGCTTAGCGGCTTTTTGAGCAACGTCAGTAATCTGTGTTTTGGAGCGCAGTATATATGGTGTTGCAAAGACGGTCTGTCAATTTTACGCCTAGAATACTGCGCTCCATTGAACGTTGGCAAACCCTGAGGTTGGACTTTTGAATGTTTGTCAATGACATAAGGAGCCCAGACTTGGTCTTTGACAAGTACCTAAATGTAAAAGAAATGCCGAGTCCATTTTTTAATCACTATATTAAACCGTTTAAACTTAAATGACACTATACTTTACTTTTCTCAAACACATGATTATTAGTAATCAAACAAATGATAAATGCGATGATGATTTGCTGGCTTTTTTTCACCTGAAAACCCGCAAAGCCGCATGCACATTTTGGACGAATATGTCCGAAAACCGAAACGGAATTTCAGTCAGCCTCTACTCGCAACACACGGTATTAAGGTAAGCTCCAAGTTCTAAGAAAATTACATTAAAACTTGTTAGCGAGAAGTAAAATTGAATTGTCTTGTTAACTTCTCTCTGCATTAAAGTTTTGGATGTGAATTCGACAGACTACTTAATGTTAAGACTGAGAGGATGTTCTTCGAGTAATTAGAGAAATAAGAACACTAGTGCTTTTCTGGGTTTGTCTGCGTGCACTTGGGATTTTCGGATACCAGCACCCCATTATAAGCATTTATTAGTTCATCTGGACCCTAATTGCGTAACTCACTATCAATCACAATCTTAACCAGTTTGAAGGATATTGCTAATCCATTGGTTCATATATTAGAAAAAGAAATCTGCTCAACAACGTAAATAACGCAATGAATGATGTTGAACTGTCAAAATGAAACCCATTGCTACTGATAGTGTTTTACGCTGTTTTTAAATGTATGGCTTGGTCCTTTGTAACGGTTGAAGCTGCGCCAGATTTTACGTAATCGGTTTATACTGATTTAGCCAGGAAAACGTAACAACACAGACTAAGTAGGTAGACAGGCAAACAGAGAGTACACTTTTATAATATTAGACTAGCCCGCAACTTCATACATACGGCTACATATAGCTATACATTTCCAGTATAAGCTGATCTCCCATTGTATAGGATTTCCGAACAATGCTTGATATGTAGCCGTATGTACATGTAAAAATGAGGGATATTAGAGGGCGCTAAAAAAGGATATTTGGAAATTCCACCCCTAAGGGGATTAATAAGGGGTCAAACTTTGTATGTCATTTTCACATATTCGAAGTCGAGGGCTAGTCTCCATTTGAAGAACTTACTTGCCTAATTTCAAGTTTGTAGGTTTAATAGTTCTTGAGATTTCGTGTTTACCCAGTCAGTGAGTGAATGAGCGGTAATTCGCTTGTATACAGGGTGTAAAAAGACCCATCATATAGCCGTCGACTTCGCATTTGTACATCAAATTATACTTAACATTGTACAAAAATAGTTGCTGGGAAATTACTTTTATTTTTGGTGGTGTGGCGCAATGTAACACACGCAAAAACATTGTGCTCATAGGTGCATGCCACAATGCAGGGGTCGTGGGTATTTAAACTTGTGTTATATTATTATAACGCTTATAAATTAAAAACAGAATCATTAAAAACTTGTTGACGTAAAAATCGGGGCAGCCTTTGGGGACTGCCGATAGAAGTGAAAACTAAGTAACTTGTAAACCCGCTCATAGGAAGCGTGCGGTGACGATGACGCGAGTTTCACGCTTTTTGTTCACCCAAAAACTGCTCAACGCGCCTAAAGAAGTTTTCACTTCAAAAACGTCAGTACAAGTTGGAATTTTGACCTTCAATATCTCCGTAACCAGGTTCCCAGGTATGGCCTAACACAAAAATAAATTACAATGACGGAGAGTGCAAGTGTCTCCCGGCTTCTTTATGTGTATTTTTACACCCGTTATGTAAAGATAGTAGATTTCATAGTACATAAAATGTAGAAGAGAAGGTATGGTTATTTAATTAAGTACTCAGTAAACTTGGGAAGTTAAGTTATACAATATATAACGAGTCATGAATTAAGGATCCTTCAAAAAGGCGTGACACGCGACGCGAATCGCACGCGACACAAAGGCACCGCTTGCGCTCGGCGCGACAGGCGGTCCTTTTGTGTCGCGTCGCGTGTCGCGCCTGTTTGTAGGAGCCTATAACCAGTTATCGAAACAATATCAATAGCTATTGAGATTCTATTGTGTTGTTGTGTATTGAGATGTACCCGTAAACAAATACCTATCTACAGAATGATATTCGATTGTTTCTTCGATAAGAGCTGGGTCAGATAACAACAGCCCGAGTTGACAATGACAATGCCCAAAAGTAGAAACAATTATTATGAAATGTGGTCTCATAATTATTGAATTTTTGAGACTAGGACATAAATCTGGACGATGAGTAAAATGCGATAACTAAGGAACGGAACTTTGTGTGGGTATTAAAGTTGTTTTTCCAAATATTTGTTTACACGTTTGGAAACTAAATCGCGAACGCAGTGTAGACGTGTGTCTACACTGCGTTCGCGATTTAGTTTCCTTTTCGATTTTAGTGTCCTTTTCGGTGATATAGGTATCTATATCACCGAAAAGGACACTAAAATCAAACACAATCATTCAAATCGGAAGCAGATAATCCGTCCACACCACAATAACCTCAATAATCAACCTACTTCCTACAAATATAGAGTCCTTTTCGCATTGCCGGTCAATTTACAGTTAGCACCGATTCTGAAGGCGTGATGATATGGCGTGGTGCGTGAGTTGGGTTGAGGAACAGTTCAATGGTTGATGCCTCAGGGAGTAACGTGGACGGAATGTAAATGCGAGGAGACAATTTGAGCGACGTTTTGAAGGTCTAGGTTGCCTATTGCACTTAGATATAGAGTTCAGAGCACAGGGCAATAGTTGAAAATTTTCATTCTTTTACTGAAACGAATGTCTCTCTTTTCTCGGGCAAAAATCCTCATAATTCTATCTGGAGTGAACAAAAGGTTATGGTTTTCATTTTGACAGTTCAACAAAAGGAATGGCTTTCATTTTGACAGTTCAACAAAAATTCATTGCGTTATTTATTTTGTTGAGCAGACAATTTTTTCGAACATAATTATGATGCAATGGATTAGTAATAGGCTTCAAAATGATCCAAAATGTGATAGATACTGTGTTAAGCAATTAAGAATGCTGCTTAGTTAATTGTACAGAACTCCAAATGTTTTGCAGGCACAGCTAGACCTTGCATAATGTTCACTTTGTAATTTCGCTCTATCTATATAGTCCTATACAGTATAAATTATATAGTATAAACTGCCTCGTTGGTCTAGTGGTCGCAAGCGCTACTGCAGAGCATGAGGTCCTGGGTTCGATTCCCGGGTCGGGCAAAGTGTTATTGGGTTTTTCCATCTGGAATTTCTCGGTAGCAGCCCGGAGTCTGGATTTGTGCCCGGTTGATGGCAATAGGCTCGCCCCCTATTACATGGGACTTAAACATAACTGGCGAAATGTGGATGTGCTATAGGTACACCTCTGCCTAACCCTTCGGGGAATACAGCCGTGATGTTATGCTATCTAGTAATCGTGAGTAACTTCCACCGACCTTATCACATTTCTGCACAAAATACGCTTGTTCCCAACGAGTCACACTTCAACGGGTAACAGTGTGACTCGTTGGGAATGTTTTGGATAATAATTCCCAACGAGTCACAGTTACTGTTACACTGTTACTCGTTGGGATGATCCCACCTTGATTTAGGGTATCATTTAAGCTATCACCAATTTAATTAGTTTTGTGTTTCTTAAATAATAGGGTTTGTCCTCAAAATAGTAGATCTGTCACCAAAATGTAGTCACCAAACAATGCAAAATCAGTTCCACAATAAATCACCTAAAATCCTGAGATATAAGGTCTAGTACCAAATAAATGTTTTTGTATGTATTATAATAGGTGTGTCCTAATAAGTATTTCAACAATAATGAGGCGTAGCCGACGGAGTCCCGCTTCGCGGGACTCCTACTTCTGGGCGGTTTAAAAAAAAATAACCACGAAGGGGACGGCGGGGTCTTTCAGACCCCGCCGTCCCCTTCTAACCTAACCTGTCCGAGTCGGGGTGCCCCAAGTTGTACCAAATACCTGGGAACAATTTTTGTTTATCTGAGAACGAAAATATTTCGTGGCGATAGATGATATAGTAACAGTGTAACAGTAACTGTGACTCGTTGGGAATTATTATCCAAAACATTCCCAACGAGTCACACTGTTACCCGTTGAGGTGTGACTCGTTGGGAACAAGCTACAAAATACTACAGAAAGGACTGAACTAAATATTTAAAAGAACATTGTTGCCATTTCGCAAAAAGCGTAATATTTTTCCTTCCTTCTAGCGCAGCAGTAAATGTGAATAGCCATATAAAACCTTTAGTTTAGCTGCGTTTTTATGCAGCCAACTACGAAACAGATGGGACTGATAAAAAAAGTAAGTTCATCTTTTTATGAGGGACCGGTTCCACTACATTGTGGGTATGCAGACGTGAATAAAATGATTATGGGCTTGCGTGTGCATCTTCTAAAAATAGTATAATTAAAGAAAGTCCCTTTTCGTGTCCTATGTGGCCGTGTTGTTCTTCTAACCGGATTTTGATACGGTTTTCATTATCATAAAGAGAATTTATTGCAGAAGGTTTATGTGTATTAACATATATACTATAGATATCGTACATAAATATCGATGTAACAATTTTACATGTCGCCATTGAAGCCGTGCCAAGGCTGGGTCGCTAATATTTCTATAGATAACTTCAGTTTTTACATGCCTACGTACAATACAGGACCAAAAGAGAGGCAGAGGTGTATGGCCATATTTTACCAATGTATATATATACCTATCGCAGATAACTAGGCTCAAATCCAAATTATGGGGCAGGTGAGAACTGCAGAGGTACAGTTACTCTTGAATTTTTTAAGAACGCCTTACAACAAAGTTACGACAAGCAGTATTTTAGTTTGTTTGAATATTAAAGTGAAGTAATAAACACAACATTTTACATCAACGCGTAAAATGTCGGCGTTCAATGTGGAAAACAATGTAATCGAATGAATTTATTGTAGCATGCGGGTCGTAATGTAACTTTCTGTATTTTGCAGCAATAAAAATAATAAGTTTTGTATTAAAATGTTTAATTAGGGACCCAATCGTTGCCGTCAGGGTCAGTTTCATGTGTCGGAGTCGGTGTGTTAAACTTTCGATCTTTATTTATCCTTTTGATACTAAAAATCTTTTTAACATAACATTTACGATATCTACCCAAGGCCTCTTTATAACACACTTCAATCCGATAATTTTGTGACAGAAAACTAAAATAAATAAATAAATACTACTTACCTTATATAATTAGTATCAAAAGGATAAATAAAGATCACACTTCCCATTATAATACAATTCGTTGTGTAATGCTTACTTGTTGACTTTAACAGAACATTTCTCATCAAGAGTAGGCAATATTCTTCGTGTTGATATAACAAAGTAACATAGTGAACTTCGTAGGTAAAGATCGGTAATTTTATAGCCAGAAGAGGTAGGTAGGTACTGGCAGTCCGAAAAAAATTAAAAGGCGATATTCTCATATAGTTATTATCAATATTTAATGGTATTACGAACATATTTTTGTCGAAACCATACTAATATGAAATAAGTCTTTATAGTTGCAATTCTTATTTCACAAGAAACTTTTGTATTTTGCGTAACTATAAATTATTTAAGCACATGACTGTGCGTACAGTCCTTCGGCATTGCATTGCATGCTCTTCCCGAAGCCACTTTGCATACGACCGTAAACTATAGTTGTAGAAACCAAGCCTTGAACATGAACGATTTTATCTCTAGTCCTGTATAAGTTAGATTGTGGAATGTGCATTTCATATTAACAGTCGGCACCAACTGAGCCTTACAAATAAAGATAACTGCCAATATTTCATCGAGAAACAAGCGAATAATTCGTAATGCAACAAATAAAAGGAGTTTGTAATGGTAAAATATTGTTGTATAGTAGTAAAGGCTTCGTGTTTAGTGGCTAGTTTAACATGACTCGTGGCAGAAAAGGGAACTAACCTAAATTGTAAAGGATTTCGAAGGGCCGCTTTGCTAGTGGCGCCACAGTGAAGTGTCAATATAAATTGGGCACGCCAGTGTCGCCTACGCAGACAGCATGCTAATGTAGTGAGTCAACAGCATTTACATTTACTCAATATCAGACAGCACTCGTTCGTGAATTACGTCACAGTTCTTTTTTATTTTTAGTAGAATACGAGGAAAAACTACGATAGTTTGACATGAATGAATGGTCCTTCTTCGAAGCTTCGAGTTGTGATGTTGTATGAACTCACCCTCTGCATTTATATCTGTATTTTGTGTGGTGTACATAATAAAGAGTATTCTATTCTTAAATGTTAATATAGCTCGCTAGCTTGGAAAAAATCAATTTTCCAAATAATTAGTTTCAGAGCTTTTGGCCTGGTTAACCTTGAATATAATTCATTTGGAACACTGTGAAGCTCTGCGGTATTCGTGAGTGGCGGGGGATGGTGTCTCTGTACGTAGCAGCAGATAAGATAATTATGAAAGGGTCAGGTTTTATTTGTATAGCACTACCTTCTCCTTTTGCTTCTGCTACTACATACTAGGTACTTGTAGGTACCAACTACTTGCCACATTTACTAACTGTTATTTTGCTTTTAATTTTTAACTTTTACTTATGTTGACACACGATAGCTTGCCCCCTCTCTTCCATCATGAAGGCTGATGTAAAGTATGGCCATTTAAAACTTGTGAATGGTCCAAAGACCAAAGTTGTAAGTAATATAAATTATTGACTAACGGTGCACGATTTTACAACTACGATTTGGTGATCGCCCATGAACTTATGCTCCGTTCCTATAAACAAAAACGAATCGTTTTGCTTACCAATAGTAGCAATTTTTATTGCTAAACTGGGCATATTCGTAAGCTAATTTTACCTGTGATAGCTACTTCCATATGGGAGGATCTACTATGCAAAGCTATAAGGTCATTGCTTCATTATTGGTAAAGTACAAGAGTCTTAATTTTAACCAATAACGGTCCGTAAATTATAGGAATCGGCCATTAATAATAATCGCGTATGGTATGATTTTATTATGTGGTTTATTTCCGCATTATTTTTATGTGGTATCAATATTTCATTAAATGATTTCATTTTTATATTGTAGCGTTTAACACAACATCACATTACGCCTGTATACTCCGTAGGAGATAGGCAGAGGTGTACCTATAGTACACCCACATTCGCTTTGTAGCGTTTATAGTATTTTATTAGCTACGGAGCTTTTGACAAAAGTATCTGGCCACTAACGTACTTACTCTCGAACGCTTAGTGAAACTTTTCTCTTTTATTTCATATGGCAAATTACACCTACTACCCCTACTGATTCTCTTGGAATACTGCTCTTATGGGCGTCATATTTATAGAGGAATGAGGAATAGCGTGTAAAGTTCACTCATACCTCCACAGAAAAGGGAAGACTCTCCGACCAGACGGGTGTCCTGTCTGGTGGGCTACTGCCCGACGATTGATGTCGGGACATTGTATATAATTATGCTAGTTTCGCGGTAAACTTTGCTTGCGCGATGCAGGGCTTTTCGTGACGTCAGAGAGACGCATAGCTTGCATGTGGCGTTGTAGATGCCGCTACATATTCAATGATATTATAAGTATTTACTTATTATGTAGCTGGTTGACGGCAATAGGCTGGCCCTCTATTACATAGGACTTAAACATAACTGGCGCAATGTGGATATATGATAGGTGCAGCTCTGTCTTACCGTTCGGTGATTATAGGCATGATGTTACGAGTATAATGTTATGTTACTTAGTATTATAATTGGTAACGTTGAAACGAGTTTATTCAAAACGGATCTTCCTGAATAAAGATCAACCACCTCCGACCAATCTACAAATGTCTATTGGAGCCTCCAAAAGACATCAACAATGAGGCCCGGGCCTCTAATTTGTTGGCCCATGCCTCATAGTCCAGGGCTATGTACCTATGTACCTCGCAAGTAATCAAACGCAAAATACGTTGAGTCATAATTAAAATTATAATCAACGCGATGACTCATGAAGACAGGCGTTGAGGATCAACAAACCGAGAATAATGAAGTAGATAATTCATAACAAATAGTTCTTACAGGTAACTGAACATAGAAACATGATATGTAAACTGAAAACGCTTTTTGAAGATGCACTAAGAAAAGATATTGCGATATACCCAATATACCCAAGGTAGATTGCCTACTGTCAGAGTTATGGAACGTGAACAACGTTCCAGTGATCAATGTCCGGTTGACAGTTGACAGTGACATTGCAACCATTAATTCATAGATTTGGACATTGTGCTTTCGCAATAAATTGGATCCTCATTTAAGCAAATGATAAAGATGTTTCTTTTTATTTAATTATTAGCTCCGACCAAGCTTACAGTTACTTTAACCTCAAAGTTAGTATGGGATCAAAGTAGCCGTTCTACCTATGAAAATTAGATGATCTTACTACTTTTGTGCT
Organism: Griposia aprilina; assembly: GCA_916610205.1. Classification (NCBI taxonomy): domain Eukaryota; kingdom Metazoa; phylum Arthropoda; class Insecta; order Lepidoptera; family Noctuidae; genus Griposia; species Griposia aprilina. The sequence continues at coordinate 14,008,372 of OU744307.1, read as the reverse complement.
TATAAGTTTTACTTGTACTCGTATCGGACGACCTAAATAGCTCACCGGTGGAATGCTCAGAGCTCAGGGTCGCGAGTTCCATTCCGGACGAGATAACGCTTATCTTGTCGTCGAGAATAGGCTAGAGCTACAGGTTTATGTATCTATTGATATTTCATTGTGCGTGCTGTTTATACGATGCATTGTCTCGTATAAAAATAGTCATCATAGTCCACCATATTATTATATGTGAGTATTAACGTATGGGCAAACTAATGAAGGCGAAGTCATCTAGATTAAAAAAAACCCCGACACAAACAATAACCTCTAGATACTCTAGATGAAGTCAAGTTTCAAACAAAACAAATAAAATAACAAAATCGGTTCTGCCGTTTGGGAGCTGCGATGCCGTAGACAGATACACACGTTAAACTTATAACACTTCTCTTGTGTCGTCGGGGGCTAATAAGGATAATAATACTATAGATTCTTCTTCTATCATGTCGGCACGAGTAATTCAAGTAAATTTGCTCACGCCCTGCCGTTCTATTCTGTAAAAGTCTCACCGTGAAAACTGAGGTGCAGTGAGGTGTCATTCCACTTGATGCAAGGGATTTACACCAATGACAGCTCACTTGACTTAAGTTTCCACGATGAGATTTTTACGGGACCGCATAATTTTTTTATAGCAATATATTTTGGCATAACCGTTTTCGCATAACTCTTATAAGCACAATGATAGACAAAATCAAACTGGTTGCTAATTTTATTATATAAGTAATTTATAATTTTTATGACATTGATTTTTACATTATGTAACTACTTTAACTCACACACAAGTTATAACTTGTTAAAATTTTGGAAAAATCATCTAACTTTCAATATTTGTAAACATGTGAGCACCATATATGTATCTATCACATAATTAATTTACCTGTCATTGCGTTATATTTAATATTTTTTTTCTATTGTTGTATAGTAATTTTATTCTAGGTGCATCGTCTTCACATATAATTATATAATTAATGTATACATAATATTGTAAAACATTTTAAAAGAGTTGCCCATTCTTCCCCAGACGAAACTACCTTTTGGAAAGGGCAACTAGAATCATTTCTATTTTCTTGTAATTTTTTTAAAAGTGCCTTTTATGTGCCTATTTGAAATAAATTATTTGACTTTGATACTGTGGCATAATGCAATGGTTAGGTTAGGTTAATTTATGGCTATCAACATTATGGCAACTCATTTATGCATAATGATTATTATGCCAAAATTCATTATGCCAATGTATATTATGGCTTAAAATTTTATTAGATAGGGAACCGGTTTTTACCGAATAGATCGGCTGAAGATTAGCAAGGTAGCCAGGGTGCGTCGGACGAGCAACATAAAGCCATTGATCTTATAATGTACGGCATGCAAGCAGAAGTGGTAGCGGCTACCCAACATCTTGACTATTTTTTAACTTAGCCATTTAGCAATGTTTATCAACACGTTAATTAAAGAATGAACCAATATTTAACACATTCTTTAGCACATTCATGTTGAATGTTAAGTAAATAAACATTAGGTGGGTACTAGTTTAGCAATACTTGAATATCGACACTCTTTAAATATTGACATAAGAAGTGAATACGACGCAAACGTAGAATGTTTGTTAGATCTTACTTTTTACTACACGATTATTTTACAAACGGATATTGTGTGGCGTGTGTTGAACTGTTAATTCCATCTTGTTGTGCGGTGTGTCTTGCAGTGCGTCTCGGCGGGCACAGACCGGCCGGTGCGAGCGCTTTAACTGCTAGATTTTGTATATATTTTATAAATAATAACGAGATTATAAAATGTGTTTTCAACATGTCCTATATATAAAACAATAAGCCTTATAATTTGATATAACTTTTACATGGTTTCATAATGGAATCTCTACAAGGTATACGTTTTAAATAGCGATTTATTGTAATCTTTATGTTTTTTTTTATCGAAGCAATTTTATTATAGGTGCGTTTTAATTTTTTTTACGTTGTTTTTTTCATTTCTTTTTCACGTTTCTGTCTTCACACAGCGCTTGACCGCATGTTCAATTTTCCAGAAATATATTTTTATTGCGCAACAATTACATTTGCCTAGTTTAAGAAAGTTAAAAAGTACTGCAACCTCGTCTTACCGGATTTAGATGAAATTTTACAAACGGATAGACCATGACCTAGGTTATAGGCATGACCATGGTTTTTTATCCTGGTAATATGTTCCGTGAGACAATTTCTGCCACCCATGCGGGCGAAGCCACGGGCAAAAGCTAGTCTGCTATAAAAAACCTTTATAACAAAGTTAGTGCATAGAAAGGGCAACGGTAATAGAACAAACTAAACAGCAAACGAAGGCAACGAGCTCAAGGATGCTACAAGAGAATTGTGAGCTTTGGACCATATAAGGATATTGGATAAGGCTTGCAGCTTGCTATTGTCTGTTTGCGCAACTGCCATCCAAGACTGTAGCCAGAGCCGAATCCTCAATCTGTCGTACTTTGAAGATGCTAAATGTCCTTCTGACTGCCAACCCTGAATGTGATGTGTTTGCGGATGAATGGAATAAAATTATTTGTACATATCTGGTGTTCTGTGAAAGAAAGTATGCAAGGGATTTAAATAAATTTAATTTAAAACTAACATGGAACAGTGGACACTGTTCCATGTTAGTTTTAAATTAAATTTTATACAACTTATTATTGTCAACGTAATGTTAATTAATGTAATTGGTGTTGTACCGTTTTAATTAACTATAAATAAATACATTATATTTATAATGGGTATCAGGAGTTACAAACTTGATTGTGCCTATACCTACTTAGCATATTGCAGATTGGTAAAGAATTAGTACTTGAGGGGTTGTCGAACACTTATAAAGGACACCAATATTTCATAAGCAGTTATAGTATGTATGAGATTGAAGAGACGGATGGCAAAAAGGAACTTATACATTTCAATAATTTGGTCAAAACCAAAATTATTGGGAAGGTTGTTAAAGCCTTCAAGACGAAGACCTCATGGTCTACTGTTCTAGTGATGGAAAGCAATAAGTATATTAAGTATTGAGTAGCTAAGCTAGCTAATTGCTGCATCAAATTATAAGAATGTTCGATTTTTGCGACGGCCTTTTTTGGTTTTCGCCAGCGCAGCGTTAATCCACTGTGAATTTCGCACTCATAAAATAACATGTTCTATATAATATTGCGGGTTTGCGGTACCTACCGTATCAACCGTATGGCACATAACATACGGTGTGTGGCCCGCTATACTCCTAGTACTGTTAATACATCTCGTAGTTTCATCAATCACGCACGCCTCTCTTGCTTTATAGAGATTTATTTTCTTTATGATTAGGTTCTTTGTATATTGGGAAAAGGTTCGTTCAGACTCGTTTCCTTATGCCTGCTTAGATCGATTTCGTTTCTTCAGAACGGCAGACAAGAATAAAGCAATCTTCGAGTGATGTATCTTGAGTAAGGCTACATAATATGAATTTTGATTCCCTGAAGAGGCTACCCCATTATTTCCGTGATTCTTGTAAAATGCCTAAAAAACCATAGAAAGCTAGATAACCTATTCATTTGCATATCGGGGTGTTTCATCGTCGCCATTGTATCAGCTGAAACTTATACATTTTATCAAAATTGTTTCGATGAAGTTAGGAATGTAGCCAATGAATTTATGAAGCCATTCATCGCTACGATAGCGGTATAGAGGTATGAGGAACAGTGTGTAAAGAAAGGGAGGATCCTCCGACCAGACGGGTGTCGTGTCTGGTGGACAACTGCCCGACGATTGATGTGAGGACGTTGTATATATTCTAGTTGCGCGGTAAACTCTGCTTGCGCGATGCAGGATTTTGCGTGACGTCAGTGTGACGCGTAGCTCGCATGAGGCGATGTATATACCGCGACAGCGGTATCATTAATCCTCAATATTTAAATAATTACCTAAGACAACATTACGCCTGTAATCCCAGAAGGATTAGGCTGAGGTGTACCTATAGTACACCCACATTTCGGCTATTGCCATTCACCGGGCGGTTGCTAAGAAACTCCTGATGGAAAACTCAATAACACTTTGCCCGACCTGGGAATTGAACCCAGGATCTCATGCTTCTGCCAGGGTCGCAGGTTTGTCCGAAAGGGTAACCGGGGCCCTGGCACACAGGCAACTGAAGGAACACGGGTGGGTTTTAGTCAGTAAGAGTCTGACACGCCCCGAAGTTATATGATGATTTCCCAACGAAAAGGATCTCATGTTTAGCACTAGAGCCTTCAACCACTAGACAAACGATGCAGTTCAAATTTAAATATTAAGAATCTATATAGCTTGCATTTGCTCCTATAGTAGACCGTATCAACACAATCCTAAATTCTAGTCTTTGGTCAATCTGGCTAGGCACCTACCTAATCATTACTCCATTCTATCTCAGTTGGCCTACTCTCAAGTCCGTCAACGAAGATACGAGCCCGTCTGAAAGTAGTTCGATTCTTAGAAGTGAACCCTACTCCCGATTAATTAACTTTTTCGGACGGGCAAAAATACATCGGGAGTAAGGACAAATGTCAAAACATACATACACATACATAACTTCACGCCTGTGTTCCCCGAAGGGTTAGGCCGAGGTGTACCTAGAGCACACGCAAATGTCCAAACGTTTTGTCATTAATTTTTAGTTCGGGACCCGGACTAAGGGTTATGTCCGAAAGTGATACGGAGTAGGAAACATCCGTAACTTCAGCCGAAATTACGGACTTCTTGCTTTAGAGAGCTAGCCCCCAGCATCTAATAAAGGTTATTTTATGTTGATTTTATTCACGCTAGTTAGTTTACACAAGTGATAAAGACTCCTTCAAACAGCTGCGACGCGAATCGCACGGGACACAAAGGCACCGCGTGTCGTGCGACGAGCGGTGCCTTTGAGTCGCGTTTTGAAGGAGCCATAAGTTGACAAACGTGTGATTAAACGTGATGTTATGCATTCTCTCTCGACCACTAACTAACCTGAAAAGTGTTACGTTGAAACTTATAATTTACGACGAAACAAAAACCTACTTAATTAATTGTTTACAATCATAACATAAGATCACATAATCCTCACGGTAATTCACTTAATTGGTTGTAATATTACGATTTAAAGTTCAGGTTTATTAGTATTACCTAATTCATCGAATACCTAAAGATTATGGCTGGAAAATGTTATATAATGGTTTTGCATGAACTGATTTTAAATTACAATTTTGTTGTTCATCGAAATGAAATGAAATATTTGTTTCTGTAAGTAGATCTTCTAAGACACTTTTGCAAGCCCATTTTGTAAAAAAGAATAACTAGATGGCGCTGGCATTCCTAGCTGACTGATGTCTGAGAAGAAGTTCCGAAACAAATTCAGTGATCATCATGTTATCATCATCATATTATTATTCACGCTCCAACTTTCGTCTCATCTCAATCGGCCCCTAAAACTAACATTACTTTTGTACAGGAGGTTTCCAAAAACGGGACCTAGTTTAGAGTGCGCTAAATAGGAACTGAAGCTGAAAAATTGCTTCTATAATGCATGTGATTATTAAATGATAAATGATTTATTTCTGTAAGTAGGTTTTTACAAACACTTTTACACGTCAATCATATTTTTTAAACTAGATGAGGTCGGTGTTTCCTATCTGACTACTATGAGAAGAAAGGCCGAAACAAACTCAGAGGTCACAATATTAATTGTAATATCATGACTTTTTATTGTCCATAACATAACATAAAATCACGCCTGTATTTCCCAAAAGGTTAGGCAGAAGTGTACCTATATTTGGTACACCTACATTTCGCCAGTTATGCTTAAAGTCCCATGTAATAGGGGGCGAGCCTATTGCCATCGACCGAGCACAAACAAATCCAGACTCCGGGCTACTACTGAGAAATTCTTGTCGGTAAAAACTCAATAACACTTTCCCCGACAGGGGAGTCGAACCCAGAACTTCATGCTCAGCAGTAACTAAACAAAATAGGAACTCAAGCTGGAAAATTGCTTTAATAATGCATGTGATCATTAATTGTAATGCTATGACTTTTATCGTCCATAATATGTTCGAAAATGAATTTTAAAGTACCATAACTAACACAATACTTCTTTGTTACTCAAACAAAGCCCGAACATATCGTCAATGTGCTAATCTGACATCGTAAACACGCGTTATTTCGCCTTATTGCGTCCAAATGAGTATATAAATTATTTATAAGTATATGGTTGTGTTTCTAACAACATTGCGTTGTTGTTTTAGGGCTGAGTTTACCGAAGTCAGTTATCGTACGTCTGGCAGTTCTAGTATGAAAAAACTGTCAAAAAATGATTTATTCTCAGGGATAAGACTTATTCTAGGTATAAAAGTTTGGTGAAATTCGCCCTTAGTGGTCACAAGTGCGATTGCTAATAACCGTAAAGTCCTAGGTTGGATTAGTCCAGTTTTTTAAATGCAACCCGTAGAATTATAGCCCGAACATGGGACATTGCCACTGTTTATCAGTTAGTAACGCAACTGGAAACTTTGCTTGTCTTTAGCAATCTTTTAAATATGCCCATGAACAGCGCCCTAATTACGTTACACACTATCTATCACAATCTGAAACATTTTGAAGCCTGTTGCTAAACCATTGCTTCATATGTTCGAAAAATTAGTCTGCTCAACAACGTAATTATCGCAATGAATGTTGTTGAACTGTCTAAATGAAAGTTACTCCTACTGTTAGTGTGTTACGCAATTACCCCGCAGGTAAACAAGCCGATAATGATAAAACACAATCTTCTTAATAAAAATCTTAATTCACTGATAGACAAAGGACAGTTACCGTTGGGTCTAGAAGAAAATTTATCCAATAAGGGTCAAATATTTGTGTGGAAATTCGCAATTTTGGCCGATTGAAAATCCCATCGGGCACACGGTTTATTAAATAACAAAAGTAATTTTGTGAACATATTTTTTTTATTCTACTTCAATTTAAATTTGTGTTCGCTCGTTGATGTCTTTTGTATGTAAATAAATGTGTTGCAACAAATTCCGTTAACTAAATACATAGTTATGTTGATAGAAATTCCCATTTATATTCATAATTAGTTAATTATTCAAATTGGTATGTAGTAGGCATATAGCTACTTACTTTGTGTACTAGGTCAAGTTACATAAAGTTAGTACAAGTTAAGTGCTAAGTATGTAATGTAAAGTGCGTTTTGAAGTCAAGAACTCAGGTTACGTGCAGTTTAACTTTTGAATATAAATTATAAGTTGAATGTAACAGTATTATGTGTATAAATAAACTTTTTTTAACATGTCACATAGATATTGTTACTTCTCAAAAACTAAATGGTTACTGTAGACAAGAATAACCCGATACTGCATAAAATTGGTAAAACGAAAAAATAATAATTTGTTTTTTCTAAATCCTCGCTCCATAGCGCTCCTAAGGCTACAATCCAACTTGAAAAACTGTCGACATCTTACTACGGAGCTACAAACAAGTCAGTAATACGACTGACCCAGACTGGTATCACAACAAAAATATTTCGCAAGACGATCGAAGTTATTTATTATTTACTTAGCCTTACCTCACCCAAACCACAAACAATAATAACTTAATAACAAACCTTAAATTAGAAACTCCAATTCCGTTCAACCAAAGAGGTTAAATATCCACAATAATTCATAAAAAAAATAAACACTAAACTTAACACTATTTCAAATAACACTGGCTGTCAATTCGAACGTGATTTTAAATTTGAAAGTGGAACGCGCGCTCGCGCACGCATTCAACGCGGTACTGGCTGCTGATTGGCGTTTGAAGCGCGGGAACGTATATGTCAAGTGACGTATATTAACAGGTTGACTATGCAAATGCATGGCGCAATATTTTTTTCATTAATTTATCGATGAATGCAATAGCGCGCCGAATTACTTTGATCTAAATGGAGCGTCCAGTGTTTCAGTTTTGTAATTATCGATCTACAAGTGTCGGTTCGGAATGCTTTGTGAAGGTAGCGAAAGCGACCGATATTCCTGAAGTGTTGCGCGAATAGGGTGGATGCTATATTTCTAGACTGATAATTTAGATAAGTTAGTGCACATCGTTTGTTTTGGGATACGTCACAGGTTCCAAAATTACTTTTTATCTTATACTCATATAGTGTCTTCTAAATATAAAGAACAATATTTTCAGAATGGTTCGTAAAGAGCAATAAAAAAACTTTTTTACAAAAAAAAAACAACCGTCTTCCAAACAAGGTTTTTATTTTTCATTTTTAGTTGCGGTACCAACCCCACACAAATTCGTAATATACCACGACTTGCTATGTAAATAACAGTGACAGGAAGTTATCATAAAATCATCAATATACACTAAGTGGAAAAAATACGTAATAATGAAGCTAGCTGAAAAACTATCAAAACAAAGTTAATAAAATTTATATGGGACCACTCCTGAGACTCCCTATCTACTAAAAAAAGAAATATCGATATCGATCCACAATTGCCGGAGATATCACGTAACAAATATACAAAAAGAACCATACAGACGAATTGCCAACCTCCTTCTTTTTGAAATCGGTTTTAAATTGCGACTAAATGGAATTATAGCAATGCATTAAAACAGTCTTATTAACCGACTTCAAAAAGGAGGAGGTTATCAATTCGGAAGTTTATATTTTTTTTATGTATGTTCGGGCATAACTCCGTTATATGTAGATGGATTCGCAAAATTCTTTTTTTATTTGAAAGGGTATACTCTCGAGGTGGTCCCATTGTCACCAAGTCAGAATCTGATGAAGGGATCCCATGGAAATCGAGGGAAATCCTCAAATTTTACAGGCACGCCTATAGCGATTTGGATATTTTTTATAGTAACTCGTGCTTTTGCTCTCGGAAAGTACCATTCAGTGAAGTGGAACTGATGATGAAGACCAGAGGTGGCCACCGGAACTAGTGTACTAACTACTCGATTATAAGTATTTCACGGGTTACGATTCCATTACTTTAATATGGTTGCTAAGCAATTTATGCTCGTCACCATGAAGATAGTGAAATGGTGCTTATGGTGGCTTCAGCATCAGCTCCAGTTCTTTTGGTTCTTACCAGGAGAACTCCTCAACAATTAACGTCCCTGCATCGGGAAAAGGAATATTTTGTAAAAGATGATGAGTGGTTGACATTAGGCTATTGTAACTTAGATAAATTAATAGCTGACTCACTAAAAAGTGAAAAATAAAAAACTATTTACAAAAAAAAACAACCGACTTCAAAAAAAAAACACTACAAAGTGAAAAATAACTTTAATTTCGAAAGTCGGTGGCAAAAAACTAAAAGACAGATCCAAAGACACCGACTTGCGTTGTGTGTTGTGTAGTGTTTTTTTTTTGAAGTCGGTTTTTTTTTTGTAAAAAACATTTTTTTTAGTCCTACTTTTCACAATCTAAGAAGGATACGCAGTCCATGTGACCTAAGATTCAAACGTGAATTTAAGAATAGTTAACTGCAATAGAGTTATGTTCTGAGAAGGACTAAGAAAAATCCCCCCCCCCCACCCCCACCCCCTTCTGAAGGTTTGTATGCGAAAGAAGTTAAAAATATTTGTACTAGTTTAAAAGGTACCTATTTAGCCTGCTCCACTCCCTACATAAGAAGCCATATTGCAGACAAAGTGACGCCGCCCGCCATGGTACACCCATTTATGTTAGTTCATAAATAAACATAGATTTGCAATAAAAATAGCAACAGTCTGATTTATAGCAAGCCCGTTGTGCTTGGCTGGTTAATATTCCATCAGTGAATCATTGACTGAGGCAAGAGGTTCAATTCAACTGTGCTTGATGGCTATTGTAACGTCCGTTTTGATATCAACAACTCATACGTAACATATTAAAGAAGGAAACTCCCAAGCCAAGATCATTATCATTATTATTGATCATAATATGACCACACTTCGGCCTGTCTGTCAATGGCGTAGATACAACTTACAACATAGAATTTAGCATCTCTAAGCATAATCAGCCTATAATGTTCCCACTGCTGGGACACAGGCCTCCTCTCTTTGAGAGGGAATGGGCTGTAATCTACCACGCGAGCCCAGTGCGGGTTGGTAGATGTCACATGTCTTCGAATTTTTGGTTTTAGGACATGCAGGTTTCCTCACGATGTTTTCCATCACCGTTTTGAGAGTAGTGGTGATGAAATTATTTACACAAAGTAAAGCGCCTGCTTGGGTTCGAACCCACAACCTACAACTCGTAAGTCGGGGCCGATACCACTTGGCCACCACTGCTAGCATCTCTTGTCCGGAGATAATCCCAAGTATGTATTTACATGAATGAGAAGCGGCAGAGCATAAGGAAGGAGTATTAGGAGTCAAGGCCAACCGATCTAATGAAGTTGCTGGACATGCAACTGCCTTGGCACTCAATCAAAAGAGAGCATCACACTACATTGCTGGCATTGAACCTTCGGTTGCTTAAAGTTCCTGAGGCATCCGAAAAACGAAGGCCCTGCAAAGAACTGATGCTTCTAACAGAGATATCTAATGAACAGAATCTCTATAGGAACCTATTACGCTTTGGAATGGGCAAGTAGCTTCATATTTCTGACTGATCGACTCCTTGTCAGTTCGTTGTCAATCGATTGATAGTTGTAAACCATTGTTTAAGGAACTTAGTTTGCCCACTCTACCGTCTATGTACATATATGAAATGGGAGTGTTTGTTCGTTGTAACCTGCATTTATATGAAAAACTGCGCTCTCGCCGTTATCAGAATACCATTCATGTTTCCTCTCATAAAACCGCATTTTTCGGCAAAAGTGTGCTAGGCATGGCCCCAAAAATATATAATAATATACCAGCAGCGATTAGGAATAAAGAGTGTCTGGGATCCTTTAAGAAGTCTTTGTTTAAATTCCTTTTAGATAGATGTTACTACTCCATCACTGAGTTTACTACTGATAAACAGAGGTATGACGGGTCCGACTTGGTAATTAGACATTTATGATTTTATTTAAAGATTAAGTGTGTGTTTATTTGTCTAAATTTGTAATGACCTGTTTAACTAACTGACATATTTTAAATTGTTTTTTTTTAAGTAATATAATCTATTGGCATGTCACCTTATTATTGTAATTGCTTGTTAATGTTAATTTTGTACGCCATATATTGGTAAACATAGTGCACATATTTTAGACAATATACTACCTGTAACCATACCTATGTTTAACAAAATAAATTATTGATTGATTGATTGAAAGTGCTTGTAATTGGTTTAACTTGCATAATCAGCCTATAATGTTCCCGCCGCCGCTGCTGGGAGGACATGCCGGTTTCCTCAGTTTCCTTCACCATATTGAGAGCAATGGTGATGAAATAATTTACACAAAGTCAAGTGCCTGTTAGGGATCGAACCCACGACATACAACTCGTAAGTTGCGGCCATTACCACTGGGCAACCTACTAATTGGTTTCATTGAAATAAATACATACGAGTTTTAATTTGAATAACAGAGTAATTTGCTGAGAATAATACATAACATTACCATAAGTAATTCTTTTTTTATATTTTATCAATTGCAGGAAAACGGCAATCCTCGAGTCTTTATGGTTAAACAGTACCTCTGAGGGTAGTTTTCCTTACAAGCAGAGCAATGACTCAATAGATTTCCCACGACTTTAGAACAATACATCTTTCATCATTATCAAACACCTAATACAGAAAGAGACAAAGCGATTGTAGGACATGGTTACATAGAACGAAAAGCCTTGTGTATAAGAAAACATTAATCTTCACTTTTAAAGTGATTTACCGTGGGATTCAGCTTACTTATGTCGTGTGTATTACATAGCGCTCGTAACTAGAATGGGACATACTTTTACTTTAGCGAATGGCATAGTAGAACGGATGCTTGGTTGGTAGATGCACGTACTCGTCTAGGTAGGTACATGAACTTTGTAGCAACTGAAGTAGCATGAGCTTCAATTCTCAAGGTTGGACGTAGAATTAAGTTTAGGTATTTGAAAGGAAAACATTTGCAAAAGGTTTGGGATTACACACGGTAAATAGCCAATGGATTTCATTCTTTATTACATAAGATTAAGGATCTGATTCTGACGGCGAACTATGGTTGTTATGCAAATTGACACAATACGTCAATTTGCCCTGTTTTTATACAATTGTCAAAGAATGACAGTTGTGTAACATGACTAAACGGACAATTTAAATCGGTAGTCAAATTCCCTGACTGTACAAGATACATAAACTTACGCCTTCTTCCCATGGGCGTAGGCAGAAACTACAAAGCGCTACCTGCTACGATCCTAACATACACTTTTTGCCTCGTTTACGAGTACGTTCATACATCAGCGGGGTAATTACGTAACACTGACAGTAGGAATGAGTTTCATTTTGACAGATGAACAACATTCATTGCGTTATTTACGTTGTTGGGCAGACAAATTTTTAGAACATATGAAGCAATGTATTAGCAATAGGCTTCAAAATTATTCAGATTGTGATAGATAGTGTGTTACGTAATTAGAGTGCTGGTCATACACGCGCGCCGGTTGCGAGTACTACGCACCTGACTTTGCTGAAGAACATCATCAGTAACTCAAGTAAGGTCAAGGCGTGCCCTCCCAGCGTTTCTACTCGCATCTGCCTATAGGTACCCTTTGTCAGTCGCCTGTCAACTTTACAAGATCGAAGAGTATTTTTGGTTCCTACGTAGGTAAATATCTAGTTCATCTGAAAAAGTATACCTGTACTTCCTCTGGCAGACTATTACTAGTAGCACATGGTAAAAGGAAGCATTCTTCTTTGCTTAGTAATGCTAACACAGTTTAACACTAACGGTTTCAAGTCGACACAATATTATTGTCGTACGTGTTTTCCTGTTGTGCATAGGTACCCACATTTTTAGTATCTACATACTAGTAGATACCGTTTGAACTTTCCCTTATAGACTAAAAGCGAAAGCGACACACACATCTCTCCATTACAAACACTATCATGGGAGCAGCTTCATACATTTATTACTGGTCGTGTATGGAGCTCCTTAAAAACAAACTTTCTTGTGGGTGTGCGCTATGGTGTTATTCCGCAGGGTCCCGAAGTCGTCGCCGTCAGTCCGTTTTTATAAAAACCGGCCAAGTGCGTGTCCGGCCACGCACAGTGTAGGGTTCCTTAGTAGCCCGTTATAACAATATAGCACGATTCTGTTGTTCTTTATTCTGAATATAATGAAAACGTAACCCGTTGGTACAGCGCCATCTAGCGGCAGTATTATGAAACTTTTGATAATTTATTATGTTTTTTTATTTCATATTTGTTTTTCAATACAAGTCTTTACTCGTTATAAACAAACAACTACGTCATCTTAGTCACTTTAAAGGATTAATAATAAGGATTTTGTATTTGGTACAAAATAATCCAACACCCAAGTTCAACGACTATTACCTACTGCTAAACTAATAAAGTTATCTTAACCGCTATAATTTTCCTTTAAAGTTCATGAAATGCACTATCATCGTGATTTTTTCCAGATTTCTCAAGCCAGCAGTTTAGCTTTTAGACGGGGTAGGGGGGGTTCGGGGACTGGAACAAAAATTTGCACTTTAAAGTTTAATATTTCGTAAATGGAGCATTAAATCGAAAAAGAATTTTACCAACCCCCAAGTCATTTTAGAAGACCTATTTAACGATTCACATGTACGGGAGCTACCCAAAAAAAAATTCTCCAAAATTTTATTTTACCACTTTGTCGGCGTAATTGTTATACACACTCCTACAAAATTACAGCTTTCTAGTAGTCTCTTAGCAAAACCTCGGACAGACAGACGGACATGACGAAAGTATAAGGGTTCCTTGTCAGAACTACGGAACCCTAAAAATCACTAAAATACATATAACGACAAACATAATTAAAAAAAAAAAACCGCATCCAAATCGGTTCACCCCTTTAAGAGCTACGGTGCCACAGACAAGACACACCCATTGCGGTCAAACTTATAAAACCCCTACTTTTGCGTCGGGGGTCAAAAACCCTCAGTTCAACTCCGAATCCTGCGTACTACTACAAAGGATCGGTTCTAGAACCGAGAGCCAGAATTTCGATTTCTGTTTTCGCTGCTGAGTTTTGCATTTAATTTTAAAACAAAAGTTGTCATCTAATTACTGGTAAGACAGAAATGGAAGCTTATCATCTTAACAGGACCCTTGAAACACTCAACTTGGCTAAATGGGCAGACGACCTGAAGAACTTGGCTCACTCGAAGCGAAAGGCAGAAAACCAGGGTGTTGTGGCGGCAAATTGCGTTGAGACAGAGAAAGGCCAATTCGATAGATATCCTTGATTCAATACAATCCTCCATCCTTGATTTTGACAATACAAAGGTACATTTGAAGATTAATTTGAAAATCAGCTACTCATCACCCAACAATAGACCAACCCACAAACTGTCTCTACGTAGGTACTTATTTCAGTTAATAACTGTATGTTATAACCTTAACCCGTGGTTAGTGGGCGCATAACACCGGTAATGAAGATTACATTCACGCCGTTGACTCATCTTGACATAGGTTTATAAGTTTAAAACAATGGAATTACGACATGTAATCGTCGGAAGATGATTTTGCCGAATCTTTAGTAAAGCTGTTAGCTGCGTGGGTTCCTGCCATGGTGGGTCCGATTCCCAGGTCGGGTCAAGTAAAGTCGGGCTTTTCGAAATTAAATGTTTACCTACTTCTGTAATTAGATCATTTGAGACACATTTCAAAGTCAATTTGGTCTTAAATAAGTATAAGTATTAAAAAACAGGCCAAGTGTGAGGTCCTGTTCGAAGAGTAAAGGACGCCAGTGTAATTAGAGTGCGCGCAAAATAAGTCCGCGCGCGGCCGAAGTCGGAAATAATCGGTTGCCGCCATCTTGACGTTTATTCTTTACCGAAGTAAATAATCGCAATCATTAGGCCGGAAATTATTAAAAGTGCTGGCAAGGATATAGTCTTGAAAGTCAAACATGCGCGCACTTCTGCAGGCATATGAGACAGTTCAGCGTTGTCCCTGGGGTGACAACGCGTATGCGATGCTTCTGGTATTGCAGATGTCCATATTAAGTGTCGATGACCATGTCACGTCAATGGCAATCATGTCATTTGGTTTAAATAGGCTTTTTTTTTAGTTTTTTTTTTTTTTGGACTTTCTCAGTAGCAGCCCGGAGTCTTGATTTGTGCCCGGTTGATGGCAATAGGCTCGCCCCTTATTACATAGGACTTAAACATAACTGGCGAAATGTGGGTGTGCTATAGGTATACCTCTGCCTAACCCTTCGGGGAATACAGGCGTGATGTTATGTTATGTTATGTTACTTTTATTATTTAATTAATTTTTATATAGATTTTTCTATATTTTGTGAATGTGAGAACGTAGGTCTAACTTGTAGACTGTAGATTTGTAGACCATTTTCTATTTTGTTAAGTACCTGTTATTTGTTGACAGGCCTACACTGTCCTCCCATAACACTGTAATTTGAAATCACTGTAAAAGCCAATTATGTTAAAAAGAGTAACCGTAGAGTTTCTTGCCGGCTCTTTTCCATAGGAAACGACCAATTGGAACCGTGCACCTAGCTTCTGACTTTTCATAAGTGCCCATGTGAAATGCCTCATGTTTTATGTGAAATAAAATATTTTGTTTTTTTATGACCATGTATCATCAGGTGGACCATCGGCTTGTTGCCACGGGTTGATGGTTGTGAACTAAAATTCTAAATAATGATACAGACAGTCTTACTTTACCGGTTATAATCTTCTTTAGTATTGTTTTTTTATTGCATTGGTTGAAAGCCAACTGTCGCTTTCAGCGAGTTTTTTTTTTTGATATGTGTGAAATTAGCATTATGAAAGATAAACGAGTCATAACATGATAATTGATTTTATGGCATAATCAATTATTATGAGGTAGCTTTAGTAATGTTATAGTGTCTGTCCATTCACCTGATTCGACTTCTAACCAAGAAGTGTTCGGGTCAGTGACGATTTATGCATTGGCGCAATATGCAATCAGCTTCCTACCTTTTTCGGCAAGTCGTAAGTACTGTGACCCTATTGGCCAAGTGTCAATATCCGATAAAGATTTTCATTGATCGTTGTGTCCGATGAGTACGGGTTGGAGTGTGGTGTAAGACAGGGTGGTTTAACATCCCCTCGACTCTTCAACCTGTACATCAATGAGTTGATTGAGGGTCTCAGTAGCACCTCAGTCGGCTGTACTATTGATGGCACCACTATTAACAACTTGAGCTATGCTGATGACATGGTGTTGCCGAGTCCTCCAATTAGCGGCTTACGGAAGCTCGTTAGAAGCTGTGAGGAGTACGCGGAGGCCCATGGGCTCAGGTACAACGCGCACAAAAGTGACCTATTGGTATTCCTGCCGCGGAATATCAAAGTCGTCACTGTCCCATCTGTTGCACTGAATAGTGTACCGCCACAGGTTAAGTACTTGGGTCACTGGGTCGCGGAAGATCTCGCTGCTGTCGTGGACGTTGAGAGGGAACGAAGGGCGTTGGCTGTTCGTAGAAACATGCTGGCTCGCAGGTTTAAACGGTGCCCGGATGAGGTAAAGTGCACTATGTTCAGGGCGTACTGCCAATCTGTTTTATTCGTGCACCCTGTCGGTCAGCAGTACTCAGCGGGCCCTCAATGCCCTTCGAGTGCAATTTAATAACGCTTTTAGGATGTTATTGGAGCTGCCGAGATACTGTAGTGCGTCTGGTATGTTTATGAAGGCTCGGATTGATGGCTTTCATGCTATTATGAGAAAGAGAGGGGCCTCCATACTACACCGTATCAGAGGAAGCTCCAACAGCATTCTGAAAGTAATAGTGGACCGGTTAGACGGTCCATTTCTAAGACACTGGATCGCACTCGACGTGTCTATTCGATTTAGTTTTTTTTTTTGTGGTTTACTAAGGTATATTCCCAGTCGCCCCCACATGGATTGCCACCAGGTGGCAATTGGGAAAAAAAAGCCCAGTTGCCACCGGGTGGTGACTGGGAACTTATTGCCCCCACTTCAAAATGCTGTACATTGCGGCGTAGATTAGCACTATGAATAATGACAAATCCTTACCCTAGACGGTCGACGTCAGGGCACCCCGAGGTTCGGTTGGTTAGGTTCCTTTAACCCCTTTAGACAGAATTAGGAGCCCCGCGAAGCGGGGCTCCGTCGACCTGCTTATTAACCCTAACCCGAGCCGGTTGACGTCAGGCACCCCGAGGTTTTGTTGGTCAGGTCGATTTGATTATTTCAAGGACGACGGAGCCCCGCTTCGCGGGGCTCCTAATTCTGTCTAAAGGGGTTAAAGGAACCTAACCAACCAAACCTCGGGGTGCCCTGACGTCGACCGTCTAGGGTAAGGATTTGTCATTATTCATAGTGCTAATCTACGCCGCAATGTACAGCATTTTGAAGTGGGGGCAATAAGTTCCCAGTCACCACCCGGTGGCAACTGGGCTTTTTTTTCCCAATTGCCACCTGGTGGCAATCCATGTGGGGGCGACTGGGAATATACCGTTTACTAACATAGCTCTTAAGTACTTACTAATACATAATGGATGATCTGTGATAGATGTTCCGAAATAAAGTTATTATATATTAAACGCATTACGGAAGTACGGAATTTCCACCCCTACCCCGGCGTTAAGAGGAAGCGCGGTCACGTGGTCGTTGGCGTTCATATCATACAAACGCATTCCTCTGTTTTCTCCCTGGTTAATGATAGTAGAGAAAATATATGTTTACGATATAATGAGGTATATCTACCACTGCCATATCCCAAAGATTTGTTTTTGTTTGTACACACGGCTACATATCAAGCTATAATTTTCCAGTATAAGCCGACCTCTCATTATACGGAAATCCTATACAAATCGAGATCAGCTTATTCTGGAAATATATAGCTTTATATGTAGCCGTGTGTACCTACTTAAATTAATTTTAGAAAAAATATATATGGTAAAACAAAAAAAGTTGCGACTCCAGAGAAGGTTGGACTCTTGTGAACAGAGGATACGAGCATGGCCGTGGTAGATATAGATTGTTTCGTAAAAGAAAATTTGCTCTTGTCATTCATTACATTACCAAAATAGAAAACCGAGGAATACGTGTATGGACTGCATGCCAATGGCCACGTGACCTGGGGATCGAATCCTTGTTTCCATTTAAACGAATATTAACCATACGTTAGTGAAAATTAAGTTAATTTCAGAATGATTAGTTCTATTGAAAAAGTCATAAAACTGTTTGAAGTTGTAGCACAAACTGATCTTTATGTGGGAATGTTAAAGTTGTTTTTTCAAAAACGCACATTTGTTTATATGTTTGGAAACTAAATCACGAACGTAGTTTATGGTCATCGAGAGAATGAAACTGTCACACAGGTATGAATGACAGAACCGGCGCTTTACAAAGTCGAACTGTTCCTGAAACTCGATATGCCTACAATACAACTATGTCTCTTGGGAATCATCGCATTTTCGAATATAAACGAATGCTGATTTCCATATCCATCAATTATTAGATTTATCGTGTACCTACTCAGCTATCAACTTTTCGCCCAGAATAAGCTTGCTCAATAACCCTCTGGGCTCCCTACCAGTACAGATACAAATTCTATCCTTTGCCAATAACGGAACGTCTTTGGGATTTACTCCGAATAAAATGAAACAAAATATAACCACTACACATATGAATATTTATTTAATCGTGAAATACATATTATATAGAAGATACACATACACAATGTTCATTCAATAGTAAGTACGGGCCTCCCGGTGCTATTTGACATGTGTGCTATTTGACATGTATGACAGTTTTGACAGAACATAGAATATTCTAGCATTTGTCAAAAGTATTAATAGCAGGCTTATAAAAATAAAGATCAAGTGATTTTTTTTAAATTATTGTTCATAAACAAAGTCAAAGAAGTGGCGATAAAAATAAATGTTTAACTGTCAAAACATGTCGAAGTTTTAGTTTGGAAAACGTGATAACATCTATGAATTTGTATACTTACATACAATGTTACACAGAAGTTTGCCTACATTAACAATAAAAGCGGTGGAGAGGCGTAAGGTACATCCCTACATGTCATAGACTATTAAAATATTCATTATTCAATTTATTATTTCATGCAAAAGCTATGCAAGTACACATTCCATATAAACGATTAAATCTGAAAACATTACTTACACATATACATACGACTAATAAGATTTATTAATTTCAAAAAATTGTATAACTTTTGACACAACATTCAAAGACACAGAAATAAACAGATTTCAATATTTAAAACTCAAATAGACTCTCAAAATAGATTAAAAATATTCAAGGTCCATTCAACGTTAACAAAAACAATAATCTAAGAATAAACCAAAAGAATGGACCGAACATACAACTTTATATCACTTCTCCCCCCTCCGTCGACATTCCCTTTAATTATCACTATTAGATGGATAAGTACAAACAATTCGTCTAATTCTAGGCAATTCGGTTTAGCGATAGAATGCTACACGAATGCGATTTCAAGCGACACTTTTCTATGGCAAGTACTTCTATAAAACCGTTAGTACATGAGTGCTGAAATAAATCGCACTTTGTACGCCTAAATACACGAAAAGTTACAAATTCTGAGGCGAACTATAACCCATTTTTGGGATGATTTAACATTCATTATTTTCTATTTATATTAAAAATAATACCCGCTGTATATAAATGGCATTTTATTCAGTAACAAATTGTCAGAGTTTTTAACTCTTCGTGTAAGATAATATTTTACAATGATTATTCCCTATTATATAAATTGATATTTGTGCATCATAAGATGCCAAACCGATCTCAGTTGTTTCACAGCCTTTTTGAGTCTTGGTGGTATAAAAATTGCTATTTGAACTCTGTCCTCATTAAAATACTGTTAATATTACTTTGTAAATATTTTTTGTTACCAGACAATCTCTGGTTAGGAAGGTTAATTATTAATATTATAAAGATGGAGGATTTAGAATCCATAACCATACATTTTGAGGTTATTGCTTTCGATTATTTATTAACAATTTATATTATAGTGTCGATAATATCGATACTTTTCATTCAACTTGAACAGTAGCTCTAGTGATAGTGTACTCTGCTATAAAAAAAGTATTATCTGAGCAGAATATTTTACACATGCAACTGTTTCGGCAGTATAATATAAACGACTTACGATTTTTTCCGATTACAATATTTAATACATTCTATGGTATTGAGCAAGTCAAAAGATGAATTTAATTCTTCGCACCTTCCATTTTTGTAATTTTTATTATTATCACGTACAAAAGAGATTCATTTTAGGACAGAGTTAAATAATAATGTTATCAATAAACTAAGAGGCGGGAATGAATAAGATGCTCAGTAATTGTTTTTAGTACATTTCGTGACGATATTATCACAATAAAAAATAAACACTCAATTTGTGTTGTCATATAGTTCTTAATATCAGATCGTAGGAACAAGAGTTGCCCGTTAAAAAATGTTAGTCGGCGTCAAGCTGGAGCATATAATATGGAGTTTCTTGTCCCTTCTACTTTTGGAAGGGGCAACAAAAATCAATTCTATTTTTCTTTATTGGTTGACGTTTAATAGTGCCTTTCAATAACCTACTTGAATGTAATAATCTAAAATGATGAGAATGTCTCTTTCTAACGTTAGCACTTCAACACACACGAAAAAGTTTCTAGTACTTTTTGGCATCCCTTTATTTCGAACATATTACCTATAGGCGTGGACCGCATTTGGTATTAATCTAAATACGACCACACTAGGAGTCCGCGGTATTATTTTAATAAACACATGTTAGCGATAGATGTATTCATGGTAGATACATACCCATGTAAAACTTTAGTAGGTCTGGGATGATTTGGTACAAAAGCTACTAGTTACATCATTCCGTTATTTACGTTTTCGCGCCGACAAACTTTTCAAACAAATGAAGCAATGGATTACGAATTTCCTTCAAAATCCTTGTGATTGCGATGGAAAGTGTGTAACTCAATAAAGGTGCAGTTTGAACGACTACTTTTTTTCAGTCCCTCTTGTCCATACGATCTGAATTCTTAATATTATTTTGTTTTTAATATTTATAACGTTGTTATTATGATCTTAGCCTCTTCTATGCAATTCTCAGTCTCAGGGAATGTATGTTGGTAAGTCTCTTCGTTGCCTTACAAATTATGTTCATACGCATTCGAACTTTTATAAATGTCATAAAAAATATTTGAAGGAAATTATTTAATCATTTTTTTTTAATATAATTTTATCGTGCTCTAAGTTTAAAGAGTACTTAGTACTACAAAGTATTTGAAGCAATAATTTTATTGGCCTCTTATATTGGCCTATTAGTCTTGTTCAATTGAGACAGGGAGGGTTATTAATACTATTTGAAAATTGCAAATATTTCGTGAACAAATTGATTCTCCACTGGTAAAAAAAAATGATTCCGGGAGTATCTTACAAGTGAACGTGCTCGTCTTTAAGACAATTTAGAGAGCTTCTTTTGCAATTTTTAGTTTATTGACATAAGTAAACATTAGTAGAGATTGTCTAGTTTAAAATTGCACGCCCCTCCATTGCTTGCTTGCATTCAAATGTTTGTATAGAAATTTTAGTGGAGGGGCGTGCAGTTTTATATTAGACGATTCCTACTAGTATTATCATTATTGTCAAAGCCGATATTTGGGGGTCTATAATCACTGACATTGAGAGGGAACGAAGGGTTTCGTTCTTATGCGCCGATATTACAGCCCGCAGGTTTGTGCCTTGTACTGCAGACGTCAAGGTTACGCTGTTTACAGCGTTTTGGAAAACCTTCAACACGAGCAGCCAGAGGAAGAAATATTGGCAACCGTCATGGAGCCCTTGTGCAACTTACTACCGCGTTATTAACTAGTTAGTGATTGGTTGCGTCATGTACGGACCGCTACGGATATACTAGTCCTGTAACATTCTGGCTACTCATTGGTGACTAGAGTTTGTAACTGGTTTCTTAAGAGTAACTTCGTAAACGAAATCTAATATATAAAATCTCGTGTTTGTTATCGAACTCCTACGAAACGGCTTGACCGATAGTTATGACATTTTTTGTGTATATTTGGTAGGTCTGAGAGTAGGCCCGTAAAGTATATTTCATACCGCTGCGGGTGAAACCGCGGGGCGCAGCTAGTAAATAAATAAATATCTGCTCGAAATAAAGATTAGATATACCTATTTTAATAATTATAACACTGTCCCAATCAAACAAGACTTACCTATATTAATATATAATCTAAAGTTGAAAATATTTTGGAATTTTGAATGTTATAGTTATAACGTGTTATACTATAAAGGCATATGTGGAGATTTTTGTCTTTTTGTTCGTTATTTTTTCACAAAGATTGTGCGTGACTATATATTTGAGGTTATTATTTAACTTCTATTTATTATTTTGATTATAACAATCGGATGTTTAATTAGGATAATAATATTAATAATACCTATTCTGGAAGCCTGATTTTTTATTATATTTACTGTGTTTTATAAACAATTTGAATAATAATTAAAAAAGAAAAAATAGTTTATTTAATCATTAAAACTAATGAACCAGGCTGTCAGAAAGAGGGGCTAAAATATTAAATTAAGTTGTTATAGAACGGCAGCGGTATTAAATAGAGGTTAATTTAGGTTCGTCGAATCCTGCATCTACATTCGCTGAACAAGCGGTGTCAGTCTATACTTTCAAATGCATTTGAATATTTTGGGGGACGGAGCAATTATGTCACTTCATACGGATATTGTGAAGGTTTATCGCGAATTTACGAACATAGGCGCAACATGGAAACCCCCAATAAAACATTAGCAGTAAAATGCCCAATAAAAGTCTGCATAAGTAGGAAAAGATAGGTTGAAAAACATATGACAAATGCTTTAG
Source organism: Griposia aprilina (assembly GCA_916610205.1). NCBI lineage: Eukaryota > Metazoa > Arthropoda > Insecta > Lepidoptera > Noctuidae > Griposia > Griposia aprilina. Next base: position 13,985,340 of record OU744307.1, on the reverse strand, counting down.
GATCTTTAGAATGACATATTTTGAAAAGTTTGCTTCGATTCATCGAATGAAAAACCTTTCAAATATGTGTGTAAGTAGTATGGTATGGTAATTATGTAAGTATGTTTTAACACAAATTATTACTACCTATATTGAGTTCAAAGTGTCCATTTAGTAAAATCAAATGTAAAACGAATGTTTGTCTAATTTATCCCTCACCGAAATTGATGAAACCCATGTAAAGGAATTTTGTACCAAGTCACGCCCATGCCGTCGAATATTATCGTACGTTCAAATCGTTACTCTTAATTGTAAGAATGCTTTTCGTCACAGCGAACTACTGTCTTATCAATCTTTAAAAATGCATATTTAATATTTTGTTGTAAACTAGATTCTAGCTGCATCGGTTCAAAGTCTGCCTACATTCTCTAATAAAATATTCCTATATTCGTTTGTCTTTTAATACATTCTCAATCTTGTTTACAGCTTATTCGCTCGCGCTTGTATAATAAAAATCACTGTATTTGATACAGTATCGCGAATGTTCGCTTAAAGCTCTACGTTGATATAAATTATGTATTTGTAATACTTTGTTATTCGTTTTGTGCAATGTTCGTGAACCCGTTATCATCTGTTCTATATGTACAATTTTCTACGGGTCGCTTGACTAGATAGATGTTTAACGCCCGTTAAGATACACTCTCCGGACTCCTAAATCGAGCCACCCTGCACTTGTAACATTTATATACAAGGTCAAATTAACTGGACTTTAAAAGAGACTGTGACCTCTGAGTTTGTTTCGGCCTTTCTTCTCAGAGTAGTCAGATAGGAAACGCCGACCTCATCTAGTTTAAAAAATATGATTGTCGTGTAAAAGTGTTTGTACAAATCTACTTAGAGAAATAAAATCATTTATCATTTAAATTAGCTATCGAAACACCGCAGACGTGATGGGTATCGATATATTTAGAGGTCAACGACCGCTAGACCACTAGGCATGTCCTAGAACCAAAAATTCGAAGACATGTGACATCTACCAACCCGCACTGGGCCCGCGTGGTGGATTACAGCCCATTCCCTCTCAAAGAGAGGAGGCGTGAGTCCCAGCAGTGGGAACATTATAGGCTGATTATGCTATGACCGCTAGTAGTGATGTTACATGAAGAATGCTTTGTTTTTTTTTAACGTATTTAGATATCGATACTAATCACGTCTGTGAAGTTTACACAAAAATAAACAGATTTTCAAACTGATATTTCAACTGAAAACAGAGGTATACAAAAGGTATTTACAAGGCAGATGTGAGTGGAAACGCCGGGAGGGGACGCCCTAGGAAGACATATAGTGACGTTATTGGTGATGTTCTTCAGAAAGGTCAGGTGCGTAGTATTCACAACCGGCGTGCGTGTATGACCAGATGTATGAACGTAAACGAGGCAAAAGGAGTATGTATGGATCGTAGCAGGTGGCGTTCTGTAGTTTCTGCCTACCCCCATGGGAAGAAGGCGTGAGTTTATGTTATGTTATGTGTAAAGAGGTATACGAACGCACGAAAAAAAAAAGGTTTTTGTTTTATCATGTTTAGATATCGATACCCATCACGTCTGCGGAGTTTCACTAGCTAATTTAATTTGACCTTGTATAGAAGTCCACTTATGACTTTTGAAATTTTTAAAAAGTCCTGAATTCAAATTCGGAACTATGACGACACCAAAATGATGGCCAGTATGTCGGCAACAAAACTGCATTAAAACTTATTCTTTGATTCATTATTACTTTGGCCTTTAAACCTCACATGGATTTTCATGATGGCTCAATTTTGGGGGCCCGGAAGAGTATTTATTAACATTTTTACTTTACCACACACCAAAAGTACGTATGCCTCGCAAAAATTGTTCTGTTTGGTCAATGTCGCTATGATGTTACATTTTGTGCGATTGTAATTCGGCGACTTCGATTTTGGCGCGTGAAGACTGTCGAAGCTGTAATCAAACCTGCTTGTAATAATACTTTTTAGATTTAATAAGTTTTGTATTGTCTTGTACCGCATCAAATAAGAATGTGAGCGCGCAATAACTCGTAATAAAAACTATATTTGATTCAGAGCGAATTTCATCAATGAAACTAAACGCGAATAGTACTTCTAAACCGCGGTCAAAAGATGGCACTGTCAATTTTCAACTGACAGATGTCGAACTCGTTTTAAATGTGCAGCATGCGTAGCATAAGCACTTTTATCTCTACTCTACGAAGAGAAGACAAGTCACTTTCTTAACAAAAAATCATTCCTCTTGAATTTTGACATCGCGCCGTAAAAATCTTTCTACAATCTGTCATTTTGTCTTCCGTTTCAATAGTGGCCAAGCTATGCATGCTGGTCGCATTCAGTTTTAATAGTGAAATTCGCCCTCAAGAATGTTCATCGGATATTTATAAAATCTTCTAGCAATATAAATAATTAAACAGATCTATATTTAAAAAAAAAATAACTTTTAGCAGGATCCATTACAACTGTGACGTGTTATAATTAAAAAACATTTTTTCTCTAACATTGCAATTATTACAACTACATGATAAATTCGCGATTTTTGAGAGATGTTGCCAGTAAACATATCATTCGGCCTTTCTCTATGTTACCTATATTATTACAGTTCTATTACTAAGGAAACAAAATTAAAGCAAATCTTTATCGAATCAAATGATTAAATGTTCATTTTAGGCAAGGTGGGGTAATATCATGGTGTCTTTGCACAAGTCGTTACCAAGTGGACTAGTAACTATAATATTTTATACAAAAATGCGGAAGGTCAGTCACGGTCATTTTAATTCAGCCGACCTATTCTATAAAAAACTCACCATAACTATGTGAAGTAAGCTGTCAATAGTCATAAGGTGAAACCGTGAAATGACAGCTCACTTCAAGCTCATTTCACTTAAGGGGGATGCGCTAAGGTAGCCCGCGAACTTCAAATTTACTTACGTTTTTTTTTGCAATTTGCAGGTCAGTGTCAGGTTGTATGTTGGTTAAAATATGATTCGCGGCCGCAACAAATATGGCTTTACAGAATTATAATCGTTAGAATCAGCAATACAATTTTTAAGTTAGAATTGACCTCAAATATCATAATTTCATGAAATAGTCATTCAATAGGGTAATATGAACGTAGAGCGATGTATTGATGATTTTTATGATCATAATTCTATAAATAAATATTTGTTACCGCCGCGAATCATATCGACAGTGGACATGTAAAATGGCAAAAGCGCCAAAATATGAAATCTCAAGAATGAATTTTAAAGTTATTACTTTAAAATTCATTCTTGAGATTTCAGGTTTCTGGAGGATTCTTGTTTTTTGCAAATCTTAAAAAACGTAAGAAAATTTGAATTTCGCGGGCTACCCTGGCGCTTCCCCCTTAAGTTTTCACGGCGCGAATTTTACGGAATAGACAGCCAGATATAATGCGTAAGTACCGCGTGATGGAAAACCAACGATAAAGCGACTAGTGTAAAAGAACCATAATATATGTAAATGTCTTATAAATATGTTTACAATATCTCTGATTAGAATTTTGGTATAAACTTTGTCTGTATATCTTTTATAGTACAGTAACGTCTTTTACACATTATTATTATTATTATTACAGAAAAATCGTTCTGTTAATACTTATTAGAGAGAAATCTACACTTAGAGCTTATTTACAGCGTGTTGATATTTTTAACACCTCTAAACACATCAGTGATTATGAATAAATCATTAATAAGAAATCGTTTTATTAAAAATTATAATCATGCCGCATTTTATCTTTGAATCGGGAACTTTTTCTGTTAATTGATACTGAATAATTTCGAATGTATGTAAAAAAAAACAATTGGTATACCTCTGAAACCAGTACTTTTGATTAGGTACTTATTTAGAGCCTCGTTTACAAGAGGAGAGTTACTCGACCATCGAGAGGCGAGTGTCTATGCGAGACTAGTAGGCGATAATCTCCAGACGAGAAGCAAAAACTCGAATATGATTATATCATTCGAGACTCGCCTAGCGGATTTCTCGATCTGCGATTTGGCAACCCCAAATCCGATTTAGACCCATACCTCACCGGGACATTATGGCGACGTCGCCAGGTCACGCTGCCAATTAAACATCTCAGGCGTCCGCTTGGTTACGCAGTCAACCATTTTTTTTTTGACGACTCGACCTGGCTGCGTCGCCATGGCGTCGTATGGCTATTATTGTTTACTTACACGGACGCAACCAATTTTTAAAAGCGAGGCTATTATCACCGCTCAAGACCGTATGAACAGTTTACGCGAGTCATCTTTTAATCTCCTTTAAATAATAGCTGAATCGATGCGAGACACTCTCCTCGTGCAAACGACACTATAGCGGTAGAAGAAAACAGTTGAATACTACGTTGCGCATTATGAGATTACAGAAGCATTTAAAATTTTGCTAATTTTTATTAGCAAAATTTTAAATGCTTCTGTAATTAAACATTTACAAATACATATATAAAGTTTTCTTTATATATGTATTTGTAAATGTTTAACAGTACGCCCGCGCTTGTTCTAATACCGCCGTAAAAATACTGATAACAGCGGCATAGATATAATTATAAATGTAAACAGATCGCTTGCATTTTGGTAACAGATATTAGATATGCGACCATATTCATATAAGATATACTTTTTAATATTTTTACACAATGATATTACAAGTAAAAAGACGTAGATAGGTTACTTACCCAACATTCGATCTTCAAAAACGGCACCATGTCATACTATTAGATGACACGTGGAAGTAGGACGGCATGTCGTAATTATTGGGAGCGAGAAAGAGACAAGACGATACGTAACTAGGCTAGTTAGCAAAATTTTGACGTGCCCCTTGCGGGGAACCTGACTACCTCTTTTTACTTACATCATTGCGTTACACCTAGAAAGTAATGATTATTGACACATTTTGCCAAGAAAAGAGATTTTGCCGACAACTTTAGGCCGTCATATTTAAGTTATTCAAACTTTCGGCTCTAAATTCGATAAATTTTACATTTATAGAGCAAAAAACTTTTTTTTTTATAATTTTTATATTTTCCCTACAGCTACGGGTACAATATTAAAGATAAAAAGAAACTATAAAACTTAGAAACCCTTGCCTCTTTTGTTTTTTTTTTAAATCTAAAGTCGTTTGTTACTTTCAATATTATAGCGTAGAATTCTAAGTAGAACATAGTATTTATTTTTGTCGTTCGTTGCTTTATCAATATTATTGAAAGCAACTCGTCATACCAGTTGTATATTTTTCTATCAAACATTATAGGATTCATCTAAATTGGATTATTTGTTTTTAATACTGTGTGAGATTCGATATTTTTGTATGAGCCGCAGTCAAAATAAATAGTTAAGTATATAACGAAAAAATACATATTATATTTGTCAAATGATATGCAAATGCTCGAAAAATCAGTCTAGAATAAAAACAATAGCATCAAAGGCTTTTCTTAAGTAGTAATCCAACTTAGACTAATCCAATACCCTCCCTTTACCGTAATTTCGACTTTATTCCAATTATCACAAGGTGTTTCATCGAAATTTAATACTTAACAGATATGAGTCTTCCGTAATCCGCTGTAACTGTTCACCAATCGTTGTTAGGGAGACCTGTACAAATAATAAACTAATATAAACTTAGTTTTATAGTTAGGGTGCTTATTTGAACATAGGCAAGCTTAAATAATATTTTAATTCAATCCGACTCTGAATTTAACCCATTATGATTGTACTAGTTAAGGTAGGTACAGTCACGAGTAAATAGTTATTTATGATACTAGTGCGGTAAGTTGGTTTTTACAAACGAGTTTCGTCTCGGGCTTACCATAGTCACTAGTACTTTTACTATGTGGTCCCATAGTAAAAGTAAAAAAAAAAAACCAGTTGTTCCCCACATTTTGACGGGTTATGCGAACAAAAACAAACAAAAATGTAGGGAACAGCTGATTTTTTTTTTCGCGCTTTCATTTTTGGTGCCATAGTAGAAGTTGTTCATAATGATGAGTATAATGACCCCCTTATGAAGTTGTGCGTTATTTAGGTTACACGTTGTATATGTGCTTAGTGGGAAAATACGCATAATTAAGGATAACTCAAAAACTACTAGTCAGACCTTGATCAAATTTAAATGGGACCACATGTGAAGCACCAGCTATCAAATAAAAAAAGAATCATCCAAATCGGTTCACCCAGAAAAAACTTATGAGCTAACACACATAAAAAAAAAAACATAGACGAATTGAGAACCTCCTACTTTTTTTAAAGGCGGTTAAAAAAAAAACTTACGCGATCCTTCACACATGCCTACGGGCGCCCGCACCTGCCCCAGCACGTAGTCCGCGCGCTGCGGGCCGGACGCGCGCGCTCGCAGCGCCGGGTGGAGCTCCGACCAGCGGGTGGGGAGCCATGGGAACTCTGTGAACTCGTTTACCTCCTGCAATGAAATGAGAAGTTCCCTGTTAATCTTAGCCTCCCGTATGCTTGCAAAAAATGGAGCCTCACTCTAACACTGAGAATGACTGGAAATGTAGTCGTCGAATGGAGAAAGTGTCATGGACAGTAGAAGGGATCATTCCATCTAACCCAACCCTCCCAGGTCGGGTTTAATTTAGACCTCTACTCTGCCGTGGTATATCTAAAATGCCGTTATCCGACATCTGGCCGATTTTCAACTTTTGATGCAATATTAATCTGAAAAAAAATCTCTATCGGTTTTAATTTATTTACAAAACTATTCAAGGTATCAAGAAACCACAAAAACAGATCGATAGAGATTTATGGCATCGTAAGTTGAAAACCGGCCAGATGTCGGATAACGGCATTTTAGATATACCACGGCAGTACTATAGACTAAACTTAAGAGAACATTGTAGGCCTACACTGTCCTCTCATACCTATTAAGACTGTAATTTGAAAACATTGTAAAAGCCAATTATTTTTAAAAGAGTAACCGTGGAGTTTCTCGCCGGCTCTTCTCCATAGGAAACAACCAATTGGAACCGTGCACCTAGCTTCTGACGTTTCATAAGTGCCTATGTAGGTTTATGTGAAATAAAATATTTTGATTTATTGATAAAATTGAGGCTCATAAACCTACTTAAAGTTTGTAGTCTTTTATCAAACACTTAACTTCTGTCAGCTACTTTGTGCGCGTGAAATTCTTGTTTCCCCGACCCACCCCGTCGCAACGCCCGCTCGCGTTTTTACTTCGTTTTCGCTTAGCGTTCTTTCTGCCTTTTCCCCTTTGCTCGGCTCCTAAGGGTCGTGGCGTGATGATAAATATCCTATGAATAATTGGGGTTTCCAGTGCAAAAAGAATTGTTCAAATCCGACCGGTAGTTTCAGAGATTAGCGCGATCAAACAATTTAAAAAAAAAAAAACAAACTCTTTAGCTTTACTATATTAGTATAGATTTAAATAAATAAGTATTCGTGCTAACTTTTAAGTTAATAGATCAGTGGAATAAGATTTTTCAAATAAACAGTGTCCTCCCATTTCAACACTACAGGGATTGTTTTAAAAAAGTTAATCAGACCGCGCATTCTTCCATAAAAACTTTGACACCCCCTAATCCCCCTTTTGGGGGGTAGTTTTGTAAACTAAAAAGTGACAATCTTTATAATTTACTTGGATATGTATTCGTGGCAAGTTTCAAGTTTATCAACTCAAGGAATAACATTTTTCATACAAACAAAATCCCCTATTTTCTGTAGAAGTTATTATTTTTTATTAGTTTTTAGATTAGTCTTTTTTGTAGCGGTCAGTTTATCGGTGTTGACACAATAAGTTGTAGTCTTATTTCCTACGAAATGTATGGGAAAAGTTTTTTTTTTTGCGATTTCTGACTTTCAAGTAATCAAACCTCAGTTGCTTCAGTAGATGTTTTTGATCATTATATGAAACATGATCGATTGGCATATTTTTATTTTATTTTTAAATTGGCTATTTTCCTGCTGACTGTAACTTTTTTTCAAAATCTGATTGCAAATCAAAATTTCTCAAAGAGTTACGGAAAGGCTCCTAAGACCGTTTTCCTCTATCTACAACGGTTAAACTGCCCTTGCTGGGACATCTCAAAAATTCACTCTGTATACAGGGTGGATTTTTGCAGATACATCCACGCAAAACTGTATGCACGAATTCAATACATGATTCAAGACTCCCCTAGCGTAGAGATTTTTCATTGGTTATCAAAAAAAAACCAGCTGTTTCATAGAAAAGTGCAATACCTACGCGGTCAAAATGTATGGAACAGCATTTTCTTTTTTAAATTTTCAACACAAGGGGTTCAGAATCTTGTACTGAATCCATGATTCCCAGATCGAGCAGTGTTACTGGGTTTTTCTATCAAGAATTACACAGTTGCAACTCGGAGTCTGGATTTGTGCCCTGTTGATGGCAATAGGCTCGCCCCCTATTTTATGGGACTTAAACATAACTGATGACTTGATGAGATATGGGTGTACTATAGGTAGGTACATCTCTGCCTTACTCTTCGGGGATTAGAGGCTTGATGTTATGTTATACAGCGATCAGCTATACTTACTATGTTCTTTACGAACACCCATACTTTTTTGATTTATCATAGTTATACAGGCTGGATTTTTGAGATGGGGCAGTAAGAGCAAGTACCTTAATCTTTGTAGTTACAAGAAAACTATCTTCGGAGACTCTCCTTAACTTTTTGAAACATTTAGATCCACATTCACAGATTTTAAAATAATTGTACCTACAGTCAGCAGGAAAATACGCAATTTAGGTAGGCCCTAATTGCCCCATCTCAAAAATCCATCCTGTATATTCCGACCCATCACGTCCGTGAAGATTCACCAATTATGATTAAAAGGTTGTGTTATCTAACCTACTGGTTGTATACAACAGTACAACTCACATGTATATGATCCGGGTCAAGGGGTGGCGGCGAGTCACCGCTCAACACTCGAATGGCTCCCTCCTCGCTCGTGTTTATAAAGTTCGTGAACCTGTCCTGCCTGTAGTATATCGCTGACACTTCCAGATGTCGCAGATCTTGGCGCAGGCGTACGAAGCCGAGGACGTCGTATTGCCATATCCAGTAACCTGGAATTAAAAAAGTGCAAATTATAAAATGATAATTTCGTTTTAAGATTTATGCCTGTTCAGTTATTTGAATCAATATTGTGATTTTTTCTATTGAAATACGCCGAACGGATAGAACCAGATTGGCTTTCAGAAAATGCTCTTTGCTTATTAAAGTAAAATAATGACACTGTTTTCGACCATAGGTAATTCAAATTTAAATATTTAATAACTAGCTTTTGCCCGCGGCTTCGCTCACGTAATTTAGACTTTGACAATCAATTCGGGTTATAATTCAATCATGATTCGAAAGACACGTGGCGCCATCTATTATCATAAGAATGTTATTGTTGTTTTCCTCGGCAACAGTACTTGTTTTCGGGATGAAAAGTACCCTATGTCAGTTTCTGTACACCTGATAACGTATAAATATGCAAAATTTCAGGATGATCGGTTCAGTGGTTTAGGCATGAAAAGGTAACAAGCAAACAAACTTACTTTCGCATTTATAATATTAGTTAAGAAGTTAGGGTATAAGATTAGTGGGGTTATAGATTCTGGTAAAATTACAAAGTCTGGAAAAGCATTTTCAGGTTAATGGCAGAGTCGTCGCCTGTCATAATTATGGGCCTTAGACATAACTGACGAAATGCGGGTTAGGTCTGCTTATCTCTTCTTCGGGGAAAACGGGCGTCAGTGGTGGATTTTAAAATTTGGCGCCCCGTAATTTAACATTAAAAAATATTTTTTTTTGCTGTCTTGGTAGTGGTTAATAGCAATTTTGGATAAAGAACCAATTATATGCAAGAACGAGCGAAGCGAGCTCGAAATTTTAGCATCATGGATAGATCAATTTTTCTTTTGACCATACATACAGATAGTGAAAGCAAGAAAGAGAGAAAGTACATTTATTTGCGGTAAACATGTCGCAAAGAAAGAATACAAACACAAAAGAGAACAAGTTGGGGGAAAATATGCGTCACACCCAGATTGGGTTGTTCGTCCATTAGTTGCTTTTATCTATAAAGGCTAGACAATTAGGAACCAAGGGCGAGCGTAGCGAGCTTGTTTTTTTTTTCCATTCATACAGATGATATTAAAGTTCCTTTTTGACTTATTGACTTTATGACGTGGTGAGACTTCAGGACATAAAAAAGAGCGAAGCGAGCTCAAAAATGTAAGCACCCTTCTCGGATAGTTTAGGTTTTCGTTCGACCATTTTTTTTTCCATTCATACAGATGATATTAAAGTTCCTTTTTGACTTATTGACTTTATGACGTGGTGAGACTTCAGGACATAAAAAAGAGCGAAGCGAGCTCAAAAATGTAAGCACCCTTCTCGGATAGTTTAGGTTTTCGTTCGACCATTAATACAGTTATACAAGTTACTATAGACTTATTCATAAACGTTTCAGAATTTAGGATACAAGAGCGAGCGATCTGAGTTAGAATATCTCACCTCGGATAGTTTAGATTATTATAGAAGAGTATAAGTGCTTGTATAAAGAAAATACGAGCCGGCACGGTAGAAGACAAGTAGTGCTTGTATCAAGGAAATAAGGCACAAGCCTGGGCCGGCGCGCCGCCTCGGGCCCTCATGCCTATACGGTACATACGCCACTGGGCGTGAAATTATGATTATTTCAATATAACATTCTTGTCAAGTGCTAAAATCAAGTGTGAACAGTTGACAAACTCACCATGTATGACGAGCCGCTGCAGATTAGCACATTGCCAGCACATTAACACGAACGGATTCACTTCTGTGTAGGTATCGGGCTGTGAAACAAACATAGGTAGTATTTTTTTTTATCTACACTCAGACTGAGACCTATAAAGAATTACTGAGCACGTACTTTGACTAAGCGTTATTCCTGTCACTGTCACACAACTGTCAAACTACAAGTGCAAGGTAGAGACGGTAACATTTCGAAACCAAAACAATTGCTAAGTGATGTTTATAGATCCCGGCCTCATATCGTAGTTTTTATAATGAATTCAAAGTAAATTATTATATTTAATAATTTATTTCAAACTCAAAGCATTTATTTTGAATAAACCAATTACAGGCACTTTTGAATTGTCAAAGGGTCAGTCGGAGTCAGGTACGTATGGAGAAGAACGGGCAAGAAACTCCATGGACACTCTTTTAAATCAACATAAAGTTACAAAAAATAAAAACATCATCATGTTCAAATTAAAAATGTGAGAACGATGTAGAAAGACGTGCACGTTTAAAGTATCCGTAATAAAAAAGATAAAAAAACAATTAAAAAATTTTAATTAAAATAAGCCGTGGCAGTTAAGAGTTGACCAGTCCCTACTGACGGCGCCCGTTCACGAACATGACGTATGGATCAGCACCATGCAGCTCAACCATTTTGAAGGGAACTTAATGATCCAACACACACGCCACCACCAGCGAGACATTTGAGTGAGCATGACATACTCTCAGCCGCCAGGGCACATTCAAGTCAATGAAAGACGAGCCTAGTAAATGGTGGCTTTATAGTAGGTACATAGTGCTCACACATGTGCTATGCAATTATACAAGATATCCATAGAATAATTTTCTATGACATGAAATTGGATATAAAATAATCATTGCTTCTAAGTTTTGTACAGCCGCACTTTGTAGTAGTCCACTTATCATTGCGTATTTGTATGAAGTTTCCTCTGTCGCATTACCTATCAGCAGATCTTCATTGGTCACTCAAAAGTTTTTTGGAATTGCATAGAGCTGTTAATCTATAATTTTATAATCATAGTAATACCAAAAAGAAGGAAGTACTTCCATGGTTGTAACAGCTCTATATTAGATCTCATCATCGGGCGTTCGTATTTCCGAAGATAGCCGATGATACTCGAAGCGCATATTTTTTCTTGGAGATTTGTACATAAAGTTTCGATCAAAATGGCTACCTGATTGTGTCGCACAGGCCTGACGATGCGGTGGTAGGGGTCGGTCGAGTCGTAGGGACTGTCTACCCACATCACCTCCTGCAGAGTGTTTTGGTAAAGACTCGACACATGCGATATTAGAGGTTGGTAGAGCTGTAACAAACATGTACACGTGTATTTTTGTGGAGGAATATATCTAATGCTAGCAATACACTTGGTGTATTTTTTGCGTTACTATGCTAAATAAAAATATACTTTTTTTAAGGGACATAGGATATATTAAGAAGTAATGCGAATATTTGGGCAAATACGCCAAGTGAAATGCCAACGTTAAAGTGCCTTTTGATAGAAAGATTTTTTCTGTAGAGGAGTACATAAAATCATATTATACACATAACATCATAGCATCACGCCTGTATTCCCCAAAGGGTTAGGCAGAGGTGTACCTATAGCACACCCACATTTCGCCAGTTATGTTTAAGTCCCATGTAATAGGGGGCGAGCCTATTGCCATCAACCGGGCACAAATCCAGACTCCGGGCTGCTACCGAGAAATTCCAGATGGAAAAACCCAATAACACTTTGCCCGACCCGGGAATCGAACCCAGGACCTCATGCTCAGCAGTAGCGCTTGCGACCACTAGACCAACGAGGCAGATCATATTATAATAAATCTTAAACGGCCAAGTTATAAACATTTAAAAATTATGTGCTATTTGGTAACAATCAAAGACCCACACAAGTCGTATTTTTTTATCAAATCGGTTTTAAGTTTTGAAAGCAGCTACCCGTCTACACTCGTCGGCGGCAGCCGTAGACACGTCGACGGCTGCCGCTCGTGTATATGAGCACTTGCGTAAGATAAAGTACAACGTTACTCACAGATTTACAAAACATAACTTTCAGCGATATTAGTGTCATTCCCTCCACTAGAATTTTCTGTATGATATCGTCGAATCTCCTGTAGGGCACCCCAATCTGAAACAACATACAATACTTAGTAATACGGGGGGGGGGGGGGGTCGTTGCTAAGGAAGAACACGGTTAAGACCCCCAACTTAGGAAATGGCTAGACAGATGATGATGGTAAAACATTGTAGTGCGACTATCATATATACAACGTCCCGACATCAACCGTCGGGCAGTTGCCCACCAGACACAACACCCGTCTGGTCAGTGGATCCTCCCTTTTCCATAGAGTATGAGTGAGCTTTACACCCTGTTCCTCATACCTCTATAACATGATAGGTAAGTTATTTCCAGTAACAACTCTAGATTAGATTTCATCATCGCGAGTTCGTATTTCCGAAGATAAACGATGATTGTCGAAGCGCATGCTTCTAGTAGATTCAAGTACTTACAATATGAACAGCGACCCTAAGGCTTAGGGTCGCTTCGAGACTCCGCTTAGGGCCTAAGCGGAGTCTCGAAGTCTTCCAGACCGATACAGTCGACGCCATCGTACGGCTCCGGTAGTTTCATGTTCGTGATGTATATTGACAGATAGTGCAGGTTGCTATATCGTCCTATTACTGAAAATACCGATTAAGTGCAAAAATCGCGTTTTGAGATAACGCCATTTACAAGTTTGGATGTGCTACCAAATCATCAATTACGTTACCTTAAACTGTGAGCTATTTTAGTAACGAAGGGTCGTATCCAAAAATGGGTTTTACCAATTTGTACAGCTTCAAAAATTAATTCTAAAGGTCTAAAAAAAACATTTTCGTCATAAATTCACTTAATAGGTATTTGCAGTAATAGAACGATATTATATTATTACTTACAATATTAACAGCGACCCTCAACGGAGTCTTGTAAAAGTCTTCCAGACCGATCCAATCGATGCCATCGTACGGGTGCGGCAGTTTTCTGTTCGTTATGTTTATGGACAGATAGCGGAGATTGCCGAGACCGGATAGCGTCTCAAGTGCGCTTGTATTTATGTGATCGATGTCCGTAATTATGTGCTGGAACAAGGATATTACGTCAGCAGGTTAAAAATCAAAGTATTTTATTTGTCAGAACCTGGTATATAGGATGTTAAAAACAACAGACTTTTTTGAAGTCGGTTGTTTTTTCGTAATAAAGTTTTTTACAACATGCATAAACACCCCATACTTACACGGATTTTCGTGAACTGCATCACGCACAGGTTGGCTCTTGTCAAGATTTGGTCCGCTGGACTCGGGATGCAGTCAAACTTCAGCGCTCGCGAGTATTGTTCCAAGGAATTGTGCTGTAACAACATATTAGGTTGGGGGAAAAAGTCTTTTCGCATTATAGTATGTATGAACTTGTAATAAAATCTCTTTGGCTATACTATTTGTATCTGGCTGGATTTGGTATCATTGAAAGTTTACATTTTAAAGAACATAATTCCAAATTCAAATTAAAAAAATGTTTGATTTTCATTTGTTTTTCGTACTGTCAAGATGAGTGAATCTAATGAAGAAATTCGATACATTTTAAAATTTTACTACAAAAAAGGTAAAAATGCAACACAAGCCGCGAAAAAAATATGCGATGTATATGGACCTAGTGCAGTGTCTGTGAGAGTAGCACAAATTTGGTTTAAGCGTTTTCAATCCGGAAATTTTGATGTCAAAGATGCACGTCGCTCTGGTCGCCCTATTACGGATAAAATGAATGCCATTTTTGAAAAAGTGGAGCAGGATCGGCATATCAGTAGTTACGACGTAGCTGAAGAACTGGGAATTGACCACAAAACAGTTTTGGCACATTTGAAAAAAACTGGGTACACAAAAAAGCTCGATATTTGGGTACCTCACGAGCTCACTGAAAGAAACCTAATGAACCGTGTACTCATTTGTGACCGAACCATTTTTGAAGAAGCTGATAACTGGTGATGAAAAGTTGATCACGTACGACAAGAACGTGCGAAAAAGGTCGTGGTCAAAGGCCGGTCAGGCTTCACAGACTGTGGCGAAACCCGGGTTAACTCGCAACAAGGTGATGCTGTGTGTGTGGTGGGATTGGAAGGGCATTATTCATTAAGAGCGGTTACCACCAGGCAGGACCATCGATTCTGAACTCTACTGCGAACAACTGATGAGATTAAAGCAAGAAGTTGAGAGAAAGCGGCCGGAATTAATCAACAGAAGGGGTGTGGTTTTTCATCATAATAACGCTAGACCTCACACATCTTTAGCCACTCAGCAAAAATTAAGAGAGTTTGGCTGGGAGGTGTTAATGCATCCGCCGTATAGTCCTGACCTTGCACCTTCAGATTTCCACCTGTTTCGGTCTCTTCAGAATTCTTTAGGCAGTGTCAGGTTAACATCACGAGAGGACTGCCAAAACCACTTGTCACGGTATTTTGATCAGAAGTCCCAAAATTTCTATAGCAATGGGATCATGTCCCTACCTACAAGATGGCAAAAAGTTATCGAACAAAATGTTACCTACATACTTTCGTTAAATGTAAATAAACTATATTAAAAAATGTTTAGAATTTTCTTAAAAATTGCGAAGAAACTTTTTCCCCAACCTATTATTTGCTGTCAATGGAGGTACTTTGGTTTGTTTAAAAACTCAATGACATCAGACTTTATTTTATTTTAAATGATCATCAGAGGTCGGAATGGGGTTGAGTTATTTATGTACTTACACTGATTTCATACAACGAAATAATAAAGGGGATATGCCCCAAATCCCGGGATTAATTTTGTAGAGCAGAAAAATCCCGTGATCTATAAAATAAAAAGTTATTTACTTTACACAATTTAAACCACTGCACGCGCGACGTTGCCAAATTTACATCAACGAAATCGGATGTCCGAAGTTACTAAATTCCAATGCGCACACGCGCGATATTGCTGTTGATGTTTAATACTAATAAAAATTGTAAGTTAATTATCTTTGTTTTATTAGTCTTATCTATCTCTGAGGTTTTTGTTATTATTTATTTGTAATATTGTTGGTCACACGGGATTGGCTAGAAGTAGACAAAAATCTTTTTTACAAAAAATAAAACAACTGACTTCAAAAAAACACAACAAAGTGAAAAATAACTTTAATTTCGTAAGTCGGTGTCTTTGGATCTGGATTTTAGTTTTTTGCCACCGCCTTCCGATATTAAAGTTATTTTTCACTTAGTAGTGTTTTTTTGAAGTCGGTTGTTTTTTTTTTTTTGTAAAAAAGATTTTAATTTTTCACTTTTTAGTGAGTCAGTTATTAATTTATCTAAGTTATAATAGCCTAATGTCAACTGCTCATCACCTTTTACAAAATATTCCTTTTCCCAATGCAGGGACGTTAATTGTTGAGGAGTTCTCCTGGCAAGAACCAAAAGAACTGGTGCTGATGGTAAAGCCACCATCAGCTTGCAAATCCGTCTATATATGACAGAGTTATGCCCGAACATACATAAAAAAAAGTAGTAGAAATTGTGTAGTAGTAGAAATCCCGGGAAGATCCATATTAATATCAACATTTCGATGCAAGTACATAAATAACTCTACCTAATTCCGACCTATGATATCATAGAAAAAAAAATCTTACATTAACTTACATAACGTTAAAGTGTAATAAGTAGAAACGGAAAGTAAGTGATCTTAATCTGCCTGGTCTTTTTCAAACTATGTTGGGGTTGGCTTCCAGTCTTACCGGATGCAGCTGAATACTAGTAGCGAACATGGAGCGACTGCCTATCTGATCTCCACAACCCAGTAACTGGGTAACATGATACCCCTTGCTGAGACTGGTTCTGTCTTTTTTGGGCTTCTGACTACCCGTTACGACTGTCAAAGATCTACGAATGACAGCCGGGACCAACAGCTTAGCGTGCTTTCCGAGGCATATGTAATGGATGATCACCCATCTGCGAATCGACCGCGGCAAGCGTAGCTTAACCTTCGATCGATCCGTGCGGCTATATTTTACAGGGTAGCAGGGACATTGACGCAAAACCTGTTACTATCGATTCAGAATATGTTTCTAGAACAGCAATTTTTTTTTTAATAACGTAAGATGAATTTCAATGCAGGGTTTCCAGAATCCTGCCGGGGTCGCGGATTGTTCGAAAGAGTTACCGTGGCCCTGGCGCACAGGCAACTGAAGGAACACGGGTGGGTTTTAGTCAGTAAGTGTCTGACACGCCCTCTTGCTCCACCCAGAGCAGGAGAGATCATGTGATTTCCCAAAAAAAAAAAAAAGGTTTTTTAGAATCATGTACTGAATCCATGATAACAGGTTGTGCTTCGATAGCCCTGCCACCATGTATATGATGCACAACCACTTTTGAAAATAAGAACTTAACAACATCTACGTCATTTCATGATCTTATCAATCAAAATCAAGTGTTTCCTAGAACCAGTTCCATTTTAAAACAACACAGAACAAGTTTCAGTGGTTCCGACATCGAAAGCGAAGGTTCGACCTTTAAATGGCAAGACTCTAGTCTATGACGCAGGAGGAATACAGCAGTTCTTCTAAGTTCGACGTTTGACGTGCGGTCGATTGCACCAATAGGGAGTATTACTGCCATACGGTGGAGGTCTGCCCGGCTTGGGCGGAGCACCGCCGTGTCCTCGTGGCGGCGATCTCTCGCGTCCGGCCCTGGTTCAGGCCATGGTACGGAGCGAGAGGGAATGGGAAGCAGTCACCTCCTTCTGCGAAGCAGTAATGCTCGCGAAGGAGGAGGTGGAGCGCGTGAGGGGGAGACAATCATTGCGCCCTCACGGCCCTAGTCGCCGCAGGAGGCGACACCCTGGGTGTCGGGAGTCGATAGCCGACTCCCGGCCACCGCAAGCCCGCGCCTACGATAAGGAGCAGGCCCGGGTCGACGGCGCGGTGTGTTACACGGGCGACTCAAAGAGATGTCAGCATAATTGACGGGGTCCGATAGGGCCGAAGCCTGCCGGGGTCGCCGATTGTTCGAGAGAGTTACCGTGGCCCTGGCGCACAGGCAACCAAACGGAACACGGGTGGGTTTTAGTCAGTAAGAGTCTGACACGCCCTTCCGTTCATTTGATGACTTCCCACCCAAAAAAAAAAAAAATGTGAGTATTACTGCAATGTTATGCCGCCAGAGTGCAGCACTAGCAAAAACCGTAAACAGTTTTTTGACAAGAGCAGTTTTTTTAGATCATCCACCTTTATATGTCCGTAGGATGCGATAATATCACAGTAGAGGTTTAGTACATTAATTATAATTTAACACGTTTTCACTAATTATTTGTTACTAATAAATATGAAATGATGCATCATACGGTTTGTGCTGCTGTCGCCCCTCAAGCAGAGTTTTGCGTAATGTTCCCTATTGGGAAGGTACCTCTTTGTACCAACGCCTTTGGTAAAATCGTTCAGCTCGTGCCAAAAAGAGAGAGGGTGGGGGTGAGGCAATACTTACTTGTCTCTCGTTTTCATTCTTTGGTGTGCCTAAACTACAACCCATAAAGCCCAGCTTCTGCATGCTGAGCGCGTTCTTATATATCAAACTCTCGATTGGTATCCTGAAAATAACAATATAAATGTCAAAGGATGTGGGTGTACTGTGGGTACACTTCTGTCTAATCCTTCGGGGATTACAGGCGTGAATGTGATGTTATGTTATGACAAAGGATAAGTAAAACAAGATTTAAATTACATGTTTAAGAATGTATGGTAGGTATAAATATGCCATCAAGATTCCGGTCCGAAAAAGGAATGGTGCCATTTGTCATGAATACAGGATTATTGGTTATATGTCGGCAATCCATTAAGGGGATGTAGGAGAGGTTATTTGCAACATAATGACCCCTGATGACCCATATGCAAATGTCAACCATTTTCGGGTAATTTGACATTTTAAATATCTTTAGCAGTACACAACTTTGAAAATTTATAAAAAAAAACAATGCATGATTTTTTTTTAATTATTATTAAATATCTGCTTCTACTTGACTACATAATAATCAACCATAAAATGACCAGTATCTTTAATAGTTCTACAAATCGTCACAATTTTCTATCATTGTGAGCAGGTTATTTCACTAAAGAAGTCGACTTCTGCAAAAAAAAAAAACACGGAAGTACTTTATCGGCAGAACATTCCAAAAACATTTACAACTTCTCAGCTATCCAACGAGACACAATAAGATACCGCATATCTTCAAAAAAATATAAAATGTCAAATTACTCTAAAATGGTTGACATTTGCATAGGGGCCATCAGGGGTCATTATGTTGCAAATAACCTCTCCCACATCCCCTTAACGGATTTCCGACATATCCTAAAAGTAATAACCCTGTATACTAAAAGGATCTTGTGGCGCGTGTCCAAAATCAGAACTAACATCGCCATCTTGTTTTTTAATACAATTCGCAAAACATTATCACAAATGTAACGCCCTCCACCGAATATCTGTCAAGCGTCAAATGATCCTTGTAGCACTTTACTGGAATCACGGTGGCATTAAAATGTCATAATACGATCCCAGATAACTTTCCTCACCTCTTCAGTTTTATAAATGGCACATGATTACTTTGTTGTACGTAGCTTGGTCCAATGAATAATAACTCTTGTAGACGCGACGAGTCAAAAAATCTGGAAAAAAAAGCATGATTATTTCTAAAAATGTTTAAATTGATGCAAGCTTGACTATTGAAAGAAATAAAGACAGAACAATAGGTTTATTTGTCACAGAAACACGTGCATACAAAAAAGATTACCTCTGATAATAATGAAAAATGAAAACAAACAAAATAGATCTATAATCACGAGCACAAAACAGAAATAGTCGACAGCTGCACGTCATGATTGTGACAAGAAGGCTTCCACTCAGCATGATGCTGTGCTTTGGGGGACCCACAGCACAGCGCTGATTTTCAGTGGTTACCCAAAAAGGATGAAAGAAGAAGGAAGAAAAAGATGACGGATGTCTGGGTTCGGTTCTCAAATCGGGCAGTGTTATTGAGTGTGTCCATCAGGCATTTTTCAGTAGCAGGCCGGAGTCTGGATGTTGCCCAAATAGTAGCAACTGGCGAAATGTGGGTGAGCCGTACATCTCTGTCTATAGCTTCGAGAAGTATAGGCCTAATGTTATCTGTAAAAAATTATATCTAAACTAGCTTTTTCCCACAGCTTCGCTCACGTTGAGGTGGAAATCCCACGGGAACGTACCACCTATCGGAATTAAAAGTATGCTATGTATTATGCCAGATCATGGTCTACCTGTGTGCCAAGTTTTATCCAAGTCCGTTCAGCCGTTAAAGCGTGGAAAGATAACAGGCAGAGTAACTTTCGAATTTATAATATTGGTATAGATTCCGTTGGAAATAAAGGGAGGACATATTCTACTTGACAATTGCATCATATTTTATTAATTGACTATCGATTACAAGGCCTCGCCGCCTTCATTTATTTTTCATTCCACCGATGGCCTATGCACGAAGTGCACTTGCCACGTTACTTTTCAATTATAAGGAGAAACAAACTGCTCTTTATCAAATAAAAATATTGGTTCTTGTTTCTTGAGGAAAAAACAGCATTCCTTAAATATAATTCATATGTATCTATACTTATTTGTTTGAACGCGCTAATCTCTGGAACTACCTGTCGGATTTGACAAATTCTTTTTGCATTGATAGCCCAATCCTTCAGGAAGGTTATAGGTTATTTAACATCACGGTAGGACCCTTAGGGGCCGACCAAACGGCAAAAAGTCAGAAAGAACGCTAGGCTAAAATGAAGTAATAACGCGGGCGGGCGATGCGCAGCAACGCAGTGGGCTGGTTGCCAAAATGTCACGAGGACGAAATCACCGGCAGAAAGAAGCCAGTAGCAAATAAAAATATTAGTTCCGGTTTGTTGAGTAAAAGAACAACATTCCTTATCTTTAATTCATATATTTATACAACACGTAAAGTGCATGTTTCATAACTAAATACAGCATTGCATAAGTGTTATTTATACGAGCAACCGTACATTCCCCTATAAATAAGGCTACCGCAGTTACAGAGTGAGAGGCCTATGTCTAGCAGTGGACTCTTATAAGCTAATGATGATGATCGCAGTTTCGGCCACTCCGCAAATAAACATTAAATGCTTCCAATTTCTTTAAAAGAAAATTAGGTGTAATTTATGTATGTATGCACATACCGAGAACGGTGTCTTTTAGAAAGTCTTTGTATGACGCTGTTTCGCTAAGTATTTCGTTTGTTTCTAATACATTTTAATGGCTACTTATAATAGGTAACCTTCGAGTAGGTCGGAAGCGGTTTGAATTTCTACTAAACATTACTTGAGGATCTTAGGTTTTGATTTTCAGGCCGTGCAGTGTAATTTGATCGTTATAGACAAAATGTAAATAACATCCCCTTTTTGTTTTCAGACTCATTAACTTAATAAAATTCTTAAATTCAATGACAGACAAAACACCGCCTAAGTCGTTGGGTTTCGAAAAATGAAATTTTACACAAGAGTTCCTTAAATAACGAAAGTGAGCTCTAAGGAAGGATTTTTGAAAATTCATCTCCAAAGGAGTTTTTTTTTTGTATGTTGCACCGGTTGAAGTCATCACGTCTGCTTTCGCTGAAAACCAGCGCTAGGGCTCTGTCTCGCATAGGGTCACAGCATTATGCTGAGCGATTGCCGTTTTGCGTGGATGACGCATATTTCCCCCACTCGTTCTTTTTTGTATTTGTGTGTTTTTCTCTGCGTCATGTTTACCGTAAATAAACGAATTTTCTTTCTTTCTAAATACTTAAATAGGCCATGAAAGTTTGAATGGAACTTCATCATTTTTCTGATGGGAAATCCCATCGGCCACACGGCTTGTATCCCTATAACTCGATAAATGTAAAATATTATTTTCTGTTGGGAATTGGAGCACGACATTCAGGTAGCGTGAACTCAAGCCTGAAACTTAACACTACCTATTCAAATGATCATTGTCTCCACCTAACCCTTTAGGGATCACAAGCTTGGCGATAAATAATTAATTTCTCATTAAACATTTTAACAAGTCCCGTTCGCTTCGCAAAACTCGGGCGCGTACCTATATATCGAACGAGGCGAAGCTCAAAACTTCCAGAGTGGTCCTTGCAGACGCGTCTCTGGCCCGACCTTCACAGTAGCCGGTATTCATTGTTATATTATTAAATAACAATAAAGCATGAACCTTTTGTGTTAAGTAAATTAGTTACTGGTCGCACAGCCAAATGTTTCTTCTCTTCTCAACCTTTTAAGCCTCTGCAAACAGTCACGACACAAGGGCACCACATGTCGCGCGAAGAACTGTGCCCTTGTATCGCGTGCGATTAGCGTTGCGTGTCGCGCCTGTTTGTAGGAGCCTTTATAGAATAGAATACTCTTTATTATGTACACCATAAAAATTACAGATATAAATGTAGAAAATTTGCATAGAATCCTAAAAAAATCCTAAAATCCTGAATCCTTTATGAATCTTAATTAACGTCAAGACTGGCTCTGACGTCTTAAGGCGGTACAATTTTGTAGGTTTCTTTAAAAGCGAACAATGTTTTGTACCAGTCGTAAAAGTACGAGTACTTTCTATAATCTAGATATAATGACCGTGTTTCGTTTATTAGATTACATACATTGTATTAAATCTGAAAAAACTAAAAACCGTGATAAAACGCCATGATCCTTCTACTCAGAAGGATCATGGCAATTTCTACCTGCCCTCATTAAAGATTTTTTTATTTGTTCGGGACAGAAAACATTTACATTACACGATACTTATTAATATAACTGTTATAAAAACTAGAGGTGGTAAGACGTTTTCCACACTATTGTACACAAACAATATTAATATTTTTGCCAGAATGGGATACAGAAAGTAATAACAAGACCTTTATCTTTTAAAATTCGGGATAGAAAAGAATATCAGCATTACAAAGACCATACGCTCGATACATATACAGGAGGCCTACTCTCTAAGACCGTTAACGAAGATACCGGCCCGTCCGAAAGTAGTTTGAAACTTCGGAAAGAATACTACACGCGATTAATTAACTTTTTCGGACAGGTGAAAGCACATCGGGAGTAGGGGCAGCTGTCAAATCGTAGTGTCATGGATTCTTAGGTCGGGCCCCAAACTAATCTTATGTCCCTAGGTGATACAGAGTAGGCATCGCCCGTAACTTCGGTCGAAACTACGGATTTTGTGCTCCAATTTTCGGTGCACAAGCACCTTCTTGTCAACGGAAGAATAGACAAAAATGACGTTTCGTGAAGACAGTGCGACGGCAGTAAAGTAGAAAGAGTCAACTGCACTTTTTACGAAATTCAGTCATTTATTCACGGTTATCTTTTATTTTGCTTATATCTCGAAAATGGTGTGTCCTATCGCCTTTATCAAACCCTTAAACCCCTAAAAGTCAACATGTAGGTAAACATTTTTCACATTTTCCATACTATAAATGAAAAAATATTTTTTCCTTTCCATTTTTATACTTTGTGGCCGTCAAGTAAAAAGTTTTCTACAGTCTTAGCATGGCGATTAAAAAATCAAATTGTCTTCACTACCTTAGACAACTGTCTTCTGAAATAGTCTACATTACAAAGGACCTAGACAACGATCGGCAGAAACGAAAGACAAAATGACAGATTTTAGAAGGATTTTTACGGTGCGATGTCAAAAATAGAGAAACGAAATGTCACTTTGTATGGGAATAGCCGTCTCTATTCTTCGAAGAGATAGATAGCGTCATGCTAAGCCCGCTGGTCTTTCTCTCCGCGGAATTGGTCCTATCACTTCCGTGCGACCAATCACATGAGAAAGTATAAAGCGATCAAATGGAACTGGTTTATATATTTCCAACATTACGAGATGGATTCATAAACATACTATTGTGCGTTGGGCGTAGTTATGTCATTGTTACATCACTTGTAAGACGACGGCGCTACGCGACCGCTGGTATTGATTAGACACGTTCTAACATAAGACTCAATCGATGTGCAAGTTTAGAGGTGATATTGACTATCTGGCTTTGTGTACGGTCACCGAAAGTGATAAGTAACCAAGGTCGTCTATACAGGGTTAGTTTTCAAAGACCAGCCAAATTTAAGGATGTGGTACAGACCATCAAACTGAACAACTCTCTCCATGGGACCAATATCGTAATCACGAAAAAAAAATCAGCGGTCCCATACATTTAGGTCAAGTAGGTATTGAAGTTTTTTATGGGACAGTTTATAAATTTTTCGCGATGATGATATTGGTCCCATGGAGAGAGTTGTTCAGTTTGATGGTCTGTACCACATCCTTAAATTTGGCTGGTCTTTGAAAACTAACCCTGTATAGTTGAAGATTAGTAAGAAACCGATGAATGTTTTCGCATAAAATTAAATTAATAAAACTTTTTTACAAAAAAAACAACCGACTTCCAAAAAAACACTAAAAGACGTGAAAAATAACTTTTATTTCCGAAGTCGGTGTCTTTGGTTTTGTATTTTCGTTTTTGGCCACCGACTTCCGAAATTAAAGTTATTTTTCACGTCTTTTAGTGTTTTTTTGGAAGTCGGTTGTTTTTTTTGTAAAAAAGTTTTTATTTTTCACTTTTTAGTTGCGGTACCTACCCCACACAAATTCGTATACCACTACTTGGTGTGTAAATAACAGTGACAGGAAATTATTAACACATCATCCATATAAACTAAGTGGAAAAAATATGCAGTATTAAGGATAACTCAAAAACTACTGGTCAGACCTTGATCAAATTTAAATAGGACCACATGTGAAGCACCAGCTATCAAATAAAAAAAGAATCATCCAAATCGGTTCACCCAGAAAAATGTTCTAAGCTTACACACACACAAAAAAAAAAAAACGTACAGACGAATTGAGAACCTCCTCCTTTTTGTGAAGTCGGTTAAAAAAACAAACAGGTAATTTATCAAATTAAATTTCATTCGAAAACATCCATCGGTTTCTTACTAAACTTCAACCATATCCGACGACCCTCGTTACTCATCACTTTTAGTGACTTGTATACGTCATGTTTGAGTACATTTTCTGCAAGACGGTTAGATACGTCCCATTCAGTTTTTGGTCCTTAACGCGTTGGGTAAATTCACAGAGGAGTTATAATGTCAAAGCACAAAGATTTTGACTACGTTTAGAATAATTATCTACACATAAAATCACGCCTGTTTTTGCCGAGGGTTACGCAGATATGTACCTACCCTATAGTAGGTACACCCACATTTCGCCAGTTACGTTTAAGTCCCATGTAACTATTTCACGCTAATAAAATTTATTTAACTGCACTTTTATCTTTCATGTTCATTCTGTTTTTATGTCCTTCTCCATATTTTAAACAGATGAAATTATGTTTCTTATGCTTCAGAACCGATACGTATGTCTTAAGAAAAGTATCTACGTCATCACACGAAGCCAATTTTGTGGAAAGCGTATACATAAATAGTGAACAGCATTTGTCATACAAAAGTTGAAGTAAGTCACGACCATAAAAAATAATTCATAATAATAGTTACGAAATCACAGGTAAATACTGCGAATTCATTTGATATCAATTTATCCGCATGACCTTTAAACTTAGGAAATGTACAGTCACCAAAGAAGATAAGTAACCAGGGTCGTCAATATAGTTGAAGTTTAAGAAACAGACGAATGTCTTCGAATAAAAATTAATTTAATTATTAGAAAACTAGATTAAAAATTTAAAAAACCTCCAACGCAAAAAAGACAAGCGAACATTTAAAAAGTAAAAAATAATGCCTATCGTTGAGCCATCAAATTCGATTGAGTAACACCATACATTTTAATTAGGTGTAGAAATTGATGGATGGCACGATAAGGTTTGCTCGTTGAAATGGCGCTATAATGTCGCGGCAGGGTACCGCCGCCGCTTATGTAACTCAGACCCTTCATTTGATTGACCTATTAATTTACTCTAGCATTTCTAACCAACTTGCTTCCATACGATCATTTTTTTGTAGAAAATCTAGTTGGGTGTTAAATTGTTAAGTCTGGGAGCACTATGAGTAATGAGTATGCAATCTCCTATTTTAGGTATTTTTATTGCTTTAAGCTTAGCGGGTAATTTACAATGATAAAAACTACTTAAAAAAATCTCAATCTAACCATAAACGAATGTGTACTGGTTACATCCCATTCTTTCTCCTACACACACCCTACACCTACACACTACACACACACACACACACACATCCTTCACTCACTACGCACATAGTCAAACCCTACATTTATTCACCTCATCACACAGTTACGATTTTCATTTTGTTGTCTTTTTTCATAAATTATATCCCGTTTTCTTTATACCATTTGCTTATTGTTGAAACGTCCTGATTCAGTATATTATGGCTTTGTTTGTTACGGAGAATCACTGACTCCTAAGACACAGGCACATGCACCTAGTTTAGGAGTCAGAGTATTAAAATTATTGCGACCTAGTTATAAGCCTTACATGTCTTTCAATCAAATTGTAATATGATGACTGTTTTTTGGTGAAATAAAGAATATTATATTATATTTATGTTTGAAAGTAAAGTAAATACCCATTATGCGTCTAAGATCCTTACCGCAGCTAACAAAATAGCTGATTACCTTGAAACGGCTGAACCGATTTTGATAAAAACATGTCTAAGAACCATCGCCAGAAAACCTGCTTTCAAATAAAAAAAACCGCATTCAAATCGGTTCGCCCGTTTAAGACCTACGGTGCCACAGACAGACAGACAGACACACACACACATAGCGGTCAAACTTATAACACCCCTCGTTTTGCGTCGGGGGTTATAAACAGACAGGTCATTTATCATTATCAACTTAAAGGAGACGTTTCATTTTTGTATGGACATTTGGCTAGGACGTGTACATTTCAGAAAATCTTGTGAAATGTATCTATAAACATGTAACAGGCAATAATTTATAGAATTAATTTGTATTGTGGAAGTACAAAAATAATATTGAACATGTTTGACATTTGTTGTGAGAAAATGGAGACATAATGACATTAATGACAGATGACAATGACATTAATGTCATCTTTCATTAACTTAGAACGGCGATATTTATTGATTGACAACGACACTCCCGACAGTGTATGCCTAAATAAAACGTTCGGAAATCGAAGTATACTGGCCAAGTAGATTTTATTAATATAACTATGATATTATTAGATTTTTCCATTAATAACACATTAGAAATAGGTGTAATAGATGAATTAATAATACAGCGATACCTTTTTATAATATATTTAATATCTTTAAGTATTTACAGTTTCACATTAATTTCAGATCCATTCTGATTTCAAAACGCATGTTGTCAGGACGCCGCCATAGTGTGGCGATAACGACAACAATGTCAATAATTGAAAAACTTCAATTTGTGTACAACAAAGATAACATTCTCAAATACACGGAATAATATTTTTCCTAAATTCAGTTTATTTTTCCCCGTTTTTTGTTATAATGTACAAGTGCTAGCCAAAAATGAAACATCTCCTTTCGAAAACATCCATCGGTTTTTTACTAAAATTCAACTATATCCGACGACCCTAGTTCAATCTACCTACTCCGATCACTGGTGATAAGCAGTGATCGGAGTAGGTAGATTGAACTGGGGTCATTGATCCGAAACGTATATATTACTATGGACATTCCTCCGGAATTGGTGGATTATTAAAAAAAAACCGGAACTTATGTAGGAATTGTATTCTGCCAGAGTGGAAGGAGTCATTTGATGATTTGCCATCCTCAAAAAAAAGGTAGGAATTGTAATAAAATGAGCAATTTTATTCTTTATTATTCTTCCTATTTTTTTTTTGTCACGATTTGACAAAACCCAACGACCAATCAGAACAAAGGATCATGGGTGGTACAATAACCGGTTATCAGAACAATGCGTACGCCCGCCGGAAATACTAAATCCGGAAATACCGGAATTACTTTCCGGAAAAATGGCTTATCCATGTTATTCTTTCTGTGTGCATTTATGATACAAGTACTAAAAATCAATCTACCTACTCCGATCACTGCTTATCACATTTGGTGACCGTACCTACGTCATCATACGAAGCCAATTTGAGAAAAATTGGAGAAAGGATATAAATAGTGAAAAGTACTTTTCATAAAAAGCTGAACTTTAACCCAATAAAAAATTATTCGCGATAACAGTGTTATGAAATCACAGGTAAAAACTGCGAATTCATTCGAAAAATCGAGATCAATCCGTATGACGCGTGGGTCTCATTCGGAATAACGGGCTCTATTTATAGCCCGGACGAAACCCCCGATCAATATTGCAGGAGCGTGTAATGCTACCGAAGAGCACACCGATAAATAAGGTAGGTGTGCTCTCCAATTGCATTGAATAAGGTGTGTGGCGCTCGTGGCTAAATGGTAACAGCCATCGATTAAAGGTTAAGCTACGCTTGCCGCGGTCGGTCCGTGGATGGGTGACCATCCATTACATATCGAGACCCCACCGTGCCTCGGAAAGCACGTTAAGCCGTTGGTCCCGGCTGTCATTTGTAGATCTTTGACAGTCGTAACGGGTAGGAAATAGCCCCAGTCCAGTATTACCAAGGGGTATGGTGTTACCCAGTAATTGGGTTGTGGAGGTCAGATAGGCAGTCGCTCCATGTAAAATACTGGTATTCAGCTGCAGCCGGTTAGACTGGAAGCTGAACCCAACATAGCTGGGGACAAAGCTAGGCAGATTGATCGACCTATAAATAAAGTCAATGTTAGGACATCAGGGACTGAGTAATTATTTCGCATTGAATAATTCTGTTTGCTATTCAATAATTTCAATGCTCATTCAATTCACAGTCGTTACTGCCGAGCCTATTTTTTTTAACAATGGTTAGTCATCTTATTACGAATCTGCAGAAATAATCAAGATTAGATTAGGTACTCGTAGTATGCTAAGCGCGCACTACGAATTTTAATCGTTGCGGATAATAATCGCAAATCTGTGAAAAATAACAATAAATATAGTACTAGATTCCGCCAACTGCGATAAAAAATCGCTTGAGTATTCGCTTGAAAAATTATTTCTGATTGCGATTTTATTTCGCAGTTTAATAATCGTAACGATTAAAATCGTAGTGCGTGCTTAGCCTTCTTGGTTTTCTTTTATCAGGAATTTCTCAGTAGCAGC
This sequence comes from Griposia aprilina, assembly GCA_916610205.1. Classification (NCBI taxonomy): domain Eukaryota; kingdom Metazoa; phylum Arthropoda; class Insecta; order Lepidoptera; family Noctuidae; genus Griposia; species Griposia aprilina. Next base: position 13,956,232 of record OU744307.1, on the reverse strand, counting down.
CCGGAGTCTGGATTTGGGCCCGATTATAGGCTCGCCCTCTATTACATGGACGTTTGACATAAATGACGAAATACTACTACTACTATAGGTACACCTCTGCTTAACTCTTAAGAAAACAGGCGTGATATTATGTGTTACTGTACACGGTCTGAACATTCATTAAACAATGTGTTGAGTAAAGATTAATATGAGATCGGTTACTTTCAGATCGAGATTCATGTTTGACAATCGTTACGGGTAGTCAGAAGCCCAAAAGTCTAACGACCAGTCTTACCAAGGGTTATCGTGCTATCCAGTGACTGGGTTGTGGAGGACAGATAAGCAGTCGCTCCTCAGACCGGAAGCTGACCCCATCATAGTTGGGAAAAGGCTAGTCAGAATGATTTGATTCATGTTCAACTTTGTTCTAGGATACAGGCCATAAAGCTGACATTTTAAAATTATCAGCAAAGGTATATTCTCCGAAAGTAATCAGACAGTCTAATCTAACGCCATACATAAAGTTTCATTCATTACTATGATGTGACCATTCCTAAAAACGGCTGTAAAAAAACATTTTGACAAAAAAAAAACAGACTTTCAATAAAAAAACACTACAAAGTAAAAAATAACTTTAATTTCGGAAGTCGGTGTCTTTGGTTTCGTATTTTCTTTTTTTGTCACAAACTTATTTTTTTTAAAGTCGTTTAATTTTATTTTTTGTAAAAAGTTATTCTTTTTCACTTTTTATTTGTGGTACCTACCCCACACAAATTCGTATACCACTACTTGGTATGTAAATAACAGTGACCGGAAGTTATATATTATGTCTTAGCCGTATCGTTTAACACGCTGTAATACAAATTGGCGCGCCCGATTGAAAAATGTCGCCGTTTCGTAATGCGGCTAGCTTATGCTGAGCCGGATTTCAATTCGACTAAAATAAAGTAGGTACGCCACATTGTATGAGCACTTTGGGGCACCCCGACTCGGCCAAGTTAGGTTAAAAAAAATAACCACGACGAGGATGGCGAGGTCTGAAAGACCCTGCCATCCTCTTCTTTATTTTTTTTAAACCACCCAGAACTACGACGAAGTACCTGCTAAGCCTTATAATAGAAATGGCAAATTGAAAACTGACGATACGAGTACTAAACATTTGGATTATTGTATTTTATTTTGACAATAAAGCTAAACGTTGAACGCCGCTTTGTAGAATGTATCGTCATTGTATTTTTTTTTTGTTAGAAAGCAAAGCAGTGTTATTGGGTTTTTCCATTAGGAATTTCTTAGTAATAGCCCGGAGTTTGAAAGTTGGCGGTGTGATACCTCCGTCCCTCGGAAAGCACGTTAAGCCGTTGGTCCTGCGCCTGATCTCTCTCCGGTCGTGTCGGATTGCTGTCCCATCGGACTATGAAAGTGTAGGAAGAGAGAGTGGCCCTGTGTGTGCGCACACACTTGTGCACTATAATATCTCCTGCGCCGAAGCCTAGTTTCCGTTGAGATTGGCCGCCATGGCCGAAATACGGTCTGGAGGACCATACTATATTTTTTTTTTCGTTACGGAGATATTGAAGGTCAAAATTCCAAATTTACTGACGTTTTTTTTACGAAACCAAGTTTTTAATGTTATAACACAACTTTAAATAAGCACTATATTTTGCGTGTGTTACATTGCGCACAACCGCAAACAGCAAATTTTCACCAAGAATAAAAGTCGTTTCCAAGCAATTATTTTAGTGCAATGTTACATAATTTGATGTACAGAATGCGTAGTTGACGGCTATGAGATGACACTGCCTCGTTGGTCTACTGGCCGCTAAGTACTGCTGAGCACTAGGTCCTGGGTTCTTTCATCTGGAATTCCTCAGTAGTAGTAGCCCTGAGTCTGGATTTGTGCCCGGTTGATGGCAATAGGCTCGTCCCCTATTACATGGGACTTAAAACATAACCGGCTAAATGTGGGTGTACTATAGGTACACGTCTGCCGAGCCCTTCGGAGAATACAGGCGTGATGCTTTATTACAAAGTGTTTGTAAAATTTTACTGTATGAATACTAAAAGGAAACACACTTCCTCTCCTATTCCGTAATCGGATAAGGCTATGGTACGTCAAGCGACTGTATTGGGACTACATGACCTAAACGCAAATTCATAATGCCTAAAAATATATGATCCACTGCAGTAACCAAAATCAGAAAAATATATGATATTCTTCTGGATATATGCTAGTTAGATAGTGTGTTGAAAACATAATACAATTAACTTTATATGATAGAAAAGAATCACGAAGATACCTCTAAAATAAATTTTTAACGATCATGTACATTCGCCAGCACATCAAGCTACCACAAACTGTCAGATTTTCTCATTCGATTTTGAACTTTATCATGAACATTTTAAGGTTTAAAATCGTTTGGAGAAATTGGACAGTTTCGTGTAGCTTGACCTGCTGGCGACTACATGCAAACATTCAGATTTTTTGTCAGATTATTCTACGTAATAGTGTTTTAATTTTTTAGTCCAATGAATAGATTTTTTGTAAATCCATAATTGCTTCATATTTTGCAATAAATTACCAGCGTTGTGTCATCGCGCGTCTCTTTCTTTTCTATGCAATCCGACAGTGACCGCGTTTTAGCTCTTGTAAGCCTCATAAACACAACTTTCATTGAAGGAACAATGTTATTATAACAATTGAAGTATGTTTCTGGGCTTATAATTATGTCTGCTTTGATGCCTTGATTAGGTGAGATTTACGTCCGGGAAATAAATCCATAAAACAGTAAAAATATTAAATAGCAGAGTAACAAGAAATCTTTCGGCATACGGTCAGCAGTGGCATCTTTACTTGCCATGAGCAAATTCACCCATGAGTACTGTAAGTACAGTCGCCAGCACATCAAGTTACCACAAACTGTCAGGATTTCCTCATTGGATTTTGAACTTAACTATGAACATTTTAAGGGTTAAAATTGTTTGGAGAAATTTGACAGTTTCGTGTAGCTTGATCTGCTGGCGACTGTACTTAAATATTTCTCGATTACTAAAAAAATATTGCCGCCATTTCAACCGTTTCGCCGTTTCGTGTTTGTTTTATTTTTATTTTATTTTTTTGTTGTTTTTTATCAGAGCGATACAAAAGTAGGAAAATCGACTATTTGTAACAGATTTTTAGTACTTAATAGAGAGATATCTAAGTAAATTACTCGTGAGTAAAGTTGCACATGGAAAGTAAAGATGTCATAGTTGACGCTACTTAAATTGGTGCTAGCGTTTTCCTCTAGCTTGAAAAAGTGGTCCTTTTGGGCGCTACATATAGGACCACCCGTGACGTCGGACTACAACAAATCGGTCCACGTTAGAAATCATGCTTTTGTTAATGACAGCTTTACTTGACTTATTAAGTACTAGTGTCTTCCTAGGACCTAGGATAATATGAAAACATAATCCATAGTAATATAATAAATGCGAAAGTAACTCTGTAAATATGTCGTTACGGTCGCACGTAACTGGCCAAGTCGTTAGAGGCGTTTTTTCTTTCTTTATCTTTCTTCTAAATAGACATGTTTAATATATCAATTTATTTGCATTAAAACTAAATGACGCGACGTGTAGGTACTATTATTAAACTAAAAATATAAATTTAAAAAAGCCCCCGACAAAAAAATCCTCTAAAAACGGCTGAACAGATTTACTTCTTTCTATTTTTTTTAGCTTTGAATACTCTCGATCAAATCACCTTTCAAACAAAACAAAAACAAAAAAAACGGGAGCTACAATGCCGCAGACAGACACACAGATACACACGTTAAATTTATAACACCTCTTTTTCCCGTCGGGGGTTAAAAATAAATTATGGCATTATTGCAATAATTTATTTTTTCCATATTTTTCGTTCCAGGCATTTCGGGCCCATCGGCTATCGTCTGTTCTGCGAATAATGTGCTACCCACTGCCACTTAAGTTTGGCAATTCTTCGAGCTATTTTAATTACCTACGGATCTCTTGAATTTTGATTCCATCACATAGGGAAAGTCCGAGCATAGCCCTTTGGGTGACTTCCAGCCTCCTAATGAGGCCCATTGTAAGCGACCATGTTGTGCCACTAAATAAAATTAATAAATCTTATACTCACAATGGAAACACCTGGTTCATGAACTTCTCGATTTCTGGCTCATTGCAGTCTATGTAAAGGTGTAGTCTCCGCACGTTCTTCTTGAACAAACAGGCCAAGAACTTGCATTTTTCAAGCTGCTTGATGTTCAGCTTTAGTGGGTCCCTATGAATGATAGAAAAGTTGAAGGAACTAATGATAATAGAATAGTAATGACAACCTTAACCCCCCAATTCTTTCAAACAACCCAATATTAAGGACAACCTTGACTTAAAGCGTTTCATACTTCTACGTTTAATGTTCATATTCTAAGCCATAGGTTCTCAACGTGGACAATAACGTCTCCTCGAAGGCGTTTGAGACTTTTAGGGGGGTCTAAAAAGACCCAGAGAACATTAGGGGTCAGATCTTACGACTATATAATATTACATGTTTAAATATAATCCTGCCAATAGCTGTTTCATATTTCCGACAAATGGTAAGAAACAAAAATATTTTCAAAGTGGGCGGTGGGCAAAATAAGGTTGAGATCCTATGGTTTAAGAGAATGTGATTAATTGTTTCATACAAATATAAAATCTTCTTTCAGCTGAAGGACGTCCACTGCTGGACGCAAGCCTTATTTTTAGTCAGATACTGTCATAAAGGTATGAGTGACTGAGCAAATATTATACAAAGCCGAACCTATGGTCGGTTTCAAAAGTATCTGATGAAAATGTAAACCCCATGCCGATGCCAATTTGTAGTGCCACTAACAAATTGAATGATTTGAATAGATTATTTGAATACTTAAACCCAAACGTGTTATTTTAAATCACCTTTAGATGTTATTTGACTATTGAGGTTAATGTATAACCTCATTTTATTATCGTCGATAATCTTTCAATTACAATTTAATAACGTTATTCAACTAATAATTGGTGGAAAAAGTGGTTAAATATAAAGTTGCAACCTTCTAAATATAGATGAATGAGATACTAATTCCCTTTAGGGAGTATTTGTTCAAGAATTTAACCTGAACAGGGTTTGTTTACACTTTCATCACATACTTTTGGAACAGACTATACATACTTTATGGCAATGCTAAATAAGTAAACCTCACATCACTGCTGGCTAAGCCAAAGATAGCAAACAATGAAACACACAAGTGACAAATGCTTATATTATGTTTATGGAGTATTATATTAAGCACAATGAAAACAGAATGAGTTGCAATAAACAATAAAAATTGCTAACTGCTCTTACTAATCACTTTCACTGAACAATATGCAAGATAAACAATTTTGTGATGATCATTTAGTATTTTCTCCATTTCTTGTAGGAAGTAAATACACTTTTAATTGCGGTACACATAAAAGAGAGATACAATAAAATGAACTGTATAAAATTGTAAGTATTAAATGTGGAAATTAATCTTTTGTCAGAAATTACAGTTACTTTCACTCATATTATTGTAACACATGTTACACACACATTGCACATTGTTGTCAGCTAGTTTATCTAAGCATGCCATCCTAGAAAGATCATTGGGCCTAAATATAATCTATCAAGAATGTCAATGAAAGACATTTCTTAGTGTATGCAAAACTACAGAACTCCCAGAAAAAGTATGCGCTTCAGCAATCATCGTCTATCAATCATCTCGGAAATACGAATGCGCGATTATGAGATCTAATATAGAGCTGTTACAACCATGGCAGTACTTACCTATTTTGTATTACGACGGAAAGATTTGAGATTAACAATTCTATACGATTTCAAAAAGCTTTTCAAATTTTTGAGTACATGGCAACTTGTGACATATGACAAGGTGCGACCACAGTTAGTAACCTAAACAGAGAGAAAGCTTCATACACACGCCAAAAGATTGGAGCACTACGACAAAGAGCGGCAGTACAAAACATAGAAGCATTTCCCCTATGCGGGTTTACTCTGTGGCGCGACGTTTGTACTAACTCAGTAACACGAACATTATCGAAGCGCATACCTTTTCTGGTTTACCTCTACATAATATTCATCATAACTTTTTTATTTTGGTTAGTCTCCTACTAGAGGTAGATACACACTACACACTTCCTCATACTTTCCATGCAGCAATGTGGCTATAGAAATATAATTTGAGTGCAGACTGACGATGTCTGCACTAAATGATATTTTTGACAAATATGTATGGTGCCGTCATAAAACGACCGCAAAATGATGGCCGTTTTGAACTTGTTTTTAACATTACAATCTCAAATAATGAACTCTATGTAGACGGCCTAAATTTCTTATGAAACCTCCACTCACTTGCGTCCTTCGTATAGTAGAACAGCATTCCGCCAATGTCTGCAGGTTGACATCGCCTTAATAGCATCTTCCGGGCTGAGGTACTCCAGAATACACGTCAGGGGAAGAAGCGGCAAGGTGCTCCAATCACACATCTGTTAAGAGGATTATTATTTATTTATTTATTTTACTCCAATCACATATCGGCAAGGTGCTCCAATCACACATCTGTTAAGAGGATTATTATTTATTTTACTCCAATCACATATCGGCAAGGTGCTCCAATCACGCATCTGTTAAGAGGATTATTATTTATTTATTTATTTTACTCTAATCACATGTCGGCAAGGTACTTCAATCACACATCTGTTAAGAGGATTATTATGTATTTATTTATTTTACTCCAATCAAATATTATCTGTTAAGAGGATTATTATTTATTTATGTATTTTATTTTAAAGTGAAAATTAGATTGCCTCGTTGGTGTAGTGGTCGTAAACGCTACTGCTGAGCAGGGCTGCCTGCAGCCTGGGTTCGATTCCCAGGTCGGGCAAAGAGTTGCGTTTTTTAAACTGTCGCAGCCCGGAGTTTGGTTGTGTCCAGTTGATGGCAATACGGTCGCCACCAATTAAATGGGACTTAAGCATAACTGGCGAAATGTTGGTTTACTATAGGTACACCTCTGCCCAACCCTCTGGGGAAACAAGGCATGATGTTAATAATTATTACACATAAATAGCTATTTTTATTTTATCTTTATTTTGTTTTTTGTATTTATTATTGATTTCTGGATCTGTCCGTGACACCACAGCAGCGGGCCCTATCAGAATACCAGCGCTGCGACTCTTATTTTTTTTTTTAATGTCGCAGCATCATGCTGAGATAGGGGCCTTTTGGCCTCGTACAGGACTTTCTGTTGTATTTTCATTTTACTTTTGTTTTATTGTTTTTATATATTTCTTTTTTTTTTTGAGTGTGTTTAGTTTAGTTTCTGTTAATCCTGTGCGAGTCCCAATAAATACTTTTTCTTTCTTTCTTTCTTTATGTGTGACGTTTATTTTAAAGAAAGCTTAAAGAATAATAATTAAACTTAATTAGTATCTACCTAACTTTATACTCATATTTAATGTTAGATGTTTGTTAAAGATTGAAGAATGTTATAACATAACGCGTGTATGCTCCGACCGAAATGATAGTCAGAGAAAAGAAAGAAAGACATTTATTTATTTATTGGCTTTTGTCGTTTATTGAAATGGCACCTTAAAACAATGCTTATAATGCCATAGAGGCGTCAGCAGCATAACACGGAGAGCAGAGCCTCAGATGATAAAAGTGAGCATTTCTTATGAATATTTAAAATCCAGATATCATGTTGAGAAATCAAATGGACACAAATCCGGACTCCTGGCTGCTACTCAGAAATTTTATATGGACAAACCGTAATAACATTTTGCCAATCCTAAGGATTGAACCAAAGAGCCAAAGCTCTAGAATTAGATGATTATAGGTAGTTAGTCTGTTACAAGTCTTGCACATCTATCTATGCTGGTGAATTAGCTGATCCTAGCTACTAAAACAACTATCTACAACCACATTATGGTGCATTCACAAGATATTAAAAACCGTTCAAGTGCGATTCGGACTCGCAAACGAAGGGTTCCGTGGCACAAGGCAAAAAAACAACGAAAAAACAAGTTTCTTGCGTCTTCACGCACGTTAATTTTTAACTTTATTTTATTTTATTATTTGTTTTTATATCGTCAAGAGAAATACACTGAAAATTTCAACTCCAAATGCCTGATACAGCCCGCTGATTGACAGACAGACGGACGGACAGCGGAGGGTTAGTAATAGGTTCCCATGGATGAAAGGTACCCTATGTCCGTTTCTGTACACCTGACAACGTATATGCAAAATTTCAGGATGATCGGTTCAGTGGTTTAGGCGTGAAAAGGTAACAAACAAACTTACTTTCGCATTTATAATATTATTATAGTTAGGATGGAATTCGGGCACCATTGTAATTGTAATGCATTACTGAATTCAGGATATACCTACAGTTGGCAGGAGAGCAAGGCAAACCATACAGTTTTTATCAAAAACAAATATCTATCTAGTGTATTGAATAATAATTACAATGTTAAGTACATACATTGTATATAGCAAACAAAGTGTATAAATACTAGTGGTGTATATTGTTATACTTAATTTGTCTCCATCAAACTCAAACTCAAAGCATTTATTTCAATTAAACCATTTACAGGCAATTTTGAATTGTCAAAGAATCGGTCAGTTAGTCAGAAAGTTGAAGCTAGTCGCCCATTCCAAAACGTAGATCTCTATGGAGAAGAACGGGCAAGAAACTCCAAGGACACTCTTTTTAAATCAAGATATTACATAATCGTTGGTACATTAATTCTTGTTGCTTCTATATGTGAGAACAATGTAAAAAAAATATGTATATTAAAAAATAAATCAAAATATAAGAATAATAAAAATAAGCCGTGGCAGTTAAGAGATGATCAGTCTCAACTGACGGCGCTCGTTCACGAACATGAGGCGTGGCTGAGCACCATCCAGCTCAACCATTTTGTAGGGAACCGAATGATCCAACACACGCGCCACCAACAGTGAGACATTTAAGTGAGCATGACCAACTCTCGTGATGTCAACTGCCATGCTTTCAAGTCAACATACATAATAATGATATAATAAACGAATCCATGGTACTCATATCCTAAGGACGTCTGCCTGATTGCTATCAGACCACAGACCACAGACCACCCATTGTTGCTTTTTGTAGAATCCATTTGTTTTTACCATTATTTTGTGTGCAATAAAGAATATCAATGTATTTGTTTGATAATGCCTTATTTATATTGTACAAAACAAAAGAATTGTTGGTAACAGACAGCTCTAAAAATATAATACTAGAATAGCAGCATATTGTAAATATAATTCAAGAACATAATAATATGATGCATATTGCATAAGGCTTAACACACAAATCAATAAGTTATAAAACTGGAGTATGGAAATAAATACTCATGAGATAAGCAATCATAAAATCAAGGTCGATTAGGTAACAGGCTTAGTTGAGGTGGCATTATACCATATAATTTTTCCACAGTCTAATCTACAGTTATACCTGTCATTAAGAAATAATATCGAGAATATGCTTAGATTGCCCAATTATTGATGATATGCCAAAATTATATCAGGATAATAAGGTCACATTAGGTAACAGGCTTAGTTGAGGTGGCATTGAACCATAGAATTTTTCCAGTCTAATCTGCAGTTATGCCTTGTTTTTGAGAATATGCCTTGATTGCCCAATTATTGATGATATGCCCAACTTTATATCAGGATAATAAGGTAACCTTTGGTAACAGGCTTAGTTGAAGTGGCATTATACCATAGAATTTTTCCAGTCTAATCTGCAGTTATGCCTTGTTATTAAGAACTAATATTGAGAATATGCCTTGATTGCCCAATTATTGATGATATGCCCAACTTTATATCAGGATAATAAGGTAACCTTTGGTAACAGGCTTAGTTGAGGTGGCACTATACCATAGAAATTTTTCACAATTTAATCTGCTATCATTACAAACTATTGATGAGAAAATGCTTTGATTCTAAGCCCAACATCAATATACAGGGAGGGTGTTAGGCAGACGGTTGAACATACGAAAATGGCTGATCCGTGGGTGGGGCCTTCTGCTACGAGTTTAGACCCATTATCAAGACCCAGGCCACACACATATGTTTTTTTAAAATTGTCTTTGCTCAAACTGCAAACGTCAATAAATTATTTTAAAAATAAGAAAACTGGCAACATTTTTTTTTATTTTCGAATAATTGTAGAATCTTATAAAATTCGTTTTTGACGCAGATGGTTACTAGAAAGTTAAAAGTTAAAAAAATATACCGTAAGCCCGACTAAGAAATGCGTTTAAAAAAAAAACTAAGAGTGATAGAGCAGTTCTACTTCTAGGAAAACATCTTTGTTTCATGCCCATTCTAAGGGAATGCAATATATGCACATTTTTTTTTAAAGTAGAGTACTACGTCAATTTAGGCCCGGGCCTTTTTTCACGGAACCCAACCATTTGCGAAAAGTGAAATAATTTACATGCAAATTGTCAAAATGGTTTAAGGAGTGTGAGGTGTGACGGAATTATACTATTGCGTAAAGTGCATAGCCAAATAAATACACGTAAAGTTATTAAAAATAATAAATACACTCAAGAAGATAATCAATTTTCATAATTTATTTAAGTATAAAATATTTTCAAATTGTTGCCCTTGATTTGCTATGCATGCTCGGCAGCGGTTTCGTATTACGACCGTTGTATGCTGCATTTATTCGATTTATCAACTCTTCTCGACTAGGTACCACGGTTGCGTATACCAGGTCTTTGGCTTTACCCCACACGTCTCCTGCGAGGCGGCGAGCCTCCTTGCCGGATTGCCGCCATGGGATCTGGAGGCAAAAGTCCTCGCGCAAATTTGGGAGTGGCTCGAGGAGCTCGCCGTCCGGTAAGGACCAGGCCCGGGTCGATGGCGCGTTGTGTTCCACGCGCGCCTCAAAGAGATGTCAGCATAATTGACGGGGTCCGATAGGGCCGATGCCTGCCGGGGTCGCGGATTGTTCGAAAGAGTTACCGTGGCCCTGGCGCACAGGCAACTGAAGGAACACGGGTGGGTTTTAGTCAGTAACAGTCTGACACGCCCTTCCGCTCCGCCCCGCCCGAGCGGGAGAGGTCATTTGATGATTTCCCACACAAAAAAAAAAAAAACCACACGTAGAAGTCGATCGGGGTGAGGTCTGGTGACCGCGCAGGCTAGGGACTCGGACCACCCCGACCACTCCAGGAGTTAGGATAAGCGTTATCCAAATGTTCCCTCACTCACAATCAAATTATTAAACTCCAATGTGCTGGGCGACCTTCGTGTTGGAACACCTGCCTGGCCGGTTTTCTTGAAAAACTTCTTCCACTAGATCGAGTAAATCATTTTGTAGAAACTCCAAATAATTGTTACCATTTACGTTATCTGGTAAATAATGGGACCCGATCAGCTTGGTCCCAATAACACCAGACCAAACGTTCACACTAAATCTCCTTTGAAACTTTCTTGGTCTCTTCATGTGTGGATTTTGATCTTTCGGTGCCCAGTAGTGTTGGTTGTGGTAACTCACTATTCCTACTTTGTCAAATTTTGATTTATCTGGCCAAATACTTCTTAAAAGTTCACATCTTCCACATCGGTATAAAGCAAATGACGGCAAAATTGGATAAGACGTGCGCGTTAAAAGCGTCCATAATACGAGTAAAAAAAGATAACAAAAAAAAACAATTCAAAAATTTACATTGCCGGTCGCTGCTCGCATGCAATTGACCAGTACATTTTCGATTTATCTCGAAAAAAAATTTCAAAATAATGCTCGAATATCCAAGCTTAATTGAGAAATAAAGTTAACAAAACGAAGCGATAACTACAAAACAACACTATTGAACAAACGCAAGCCACAAATAACAATTGTTTGCTACAAACAATTGTTTTGATTTGATACACCTGCGCCTTAATTACAGTAGTAGTCTCCCCCAATCTTTTTGGCCGGGTTGAACAAAGGCGCGAGCCGCTGCGCAGAATGCAAAATTAAGGTTTCAGTTGGGAAAATACCATGCGCAGAAGACGCAAGGTGGCGATGGCGCTCACTTCAGACCGGCAAAAATTGGGGATTACTGTACTAATTTATTTATTTATTTATTTTAGTACATGGAGGACTAATAGCTGATAAAAACAGACAAAAAAGGAAACCATAGTCACCAGAAAGCCAATTACAAATCCTCACGTATAGAATTATAATAATACACTCGAGAGCAATGAATCCGGGTCACTTATAGAATGTTAAAAATCTCGGAAACTAAAAATGATAGGTTAATGCAATAAATTGTATTTAATAGACAATGTAATACTCCTTAAATGAAAGTAAAAAAAATATGAGTCACCATACATTTTATTAACACAAAATTACATAAAGAAAAAAACTGCTGATCTCTCCTTAAAACAAAAATAGGAAACATGAAATTTTTGAACTTTATTACGATTTTCTTGAATTTTAATACTTCGTATTGCCTCCTCGTGCTTCCATTACTGCGTTTACGCGGTTTGGCATGCTGTACACCAAGTTCCTTATACGATTTTGGGGAATATTCTCCCATTCCTCTGTGAGAGCAATTTTGAGCTCACGAAGCGTGATTGGGGGAGGGTTTCGTTGTTTTACGCATCTGCCTAGCTCGTCCCAAGCATGCTCGATCGGGTTGATATCCGGGCTGCGCGCTGGCCACTCCATACGAGTAATGTTCATCTCTTGAAGGTAGTCATTCACAATCCTACCTGTATGAGGTCGGGCATTGTCATGCATAAATATAGCATCCTCACCTAAATTGACCATAAATGGACCAACGTGATCATTGAGGATTTCTTCCACATATCTTACGCTAGTTAAAGAGCCGTTTTCTATGATCACCAGCTCTGTGCGACTTTCAGAAGAAATTCCGGCCCACACAAGTACAGACCCACCACCGTAGGCTACTTTTTCTTCGATGCATGCTTGCTTGAATCTTTCCCCTGGTCTTCGATACACTCTGTGTCTTCCATCGTGCTTGTAGAGCATAAATTTTGATTCGTCGGAGAACATAACTTTTGACCAATCTTCAATACTCCAATTTACGTGGCTCTGGGCATATCTTAGTCTTGAAATACGATGCCCACGCTCCAGTTTAGGGCCGTTTGCAGGTCTAAGGGGTTTTAAGTTAGATTCAGCAAGCCGACGTCTTACTGTCCATGCACTTGGGTTACTTCCTCCGAGGCGTCGAAACTGATTTGTGAGTTCAGTTCCTGTGAGAAAGCGATTTCGAAGCATGGTGTTCACCAAGTATCGGTCTTCTCGTGCTGTGGTACACCTGGTTCTGCCCGTTCCTGGTCTGCGTAAGTTAGAACCAGTTTCTTCGTAACGTCGGAGAACTCTTTGTACTGTTGACAGCGACACACCGACAGTCCTGGCTCTATCGCGCTGACTCCGGCCGGTTTCCAGCATTGTAAGTATTCTGGTGCATTCTTCAGGCGTAAGCGACATAATTTCAGCTTGAATAATGAATATAGAGCACTATCAACATGGTTTATGTACCCACATAAATGACAGATTACAAACAAAAGCAAAACCAAATGCTGTAATTTCGTAGTTCCATCTTCGAAAGTGGCCCTTTTTCAAATTTGATTTTTTTATGATATAACTTTACAATAACTAAGAAGTTTTAATACCTTCATTTAAGGAGTATTACATTGTCTATTAAATACAATTTATTGCATTAACCTAGCATTTTTAGTTTCCGAGATTTTTAGGATTCTTTAAGTGACCCGGATTCATTGCTCTCGAGTGTAATTTATATATTATTACACAACAAAGGTAAGAATATAAAATTATGTGACCATTCATGGATAAACATAATGATATAAATTTCGGTGAATCTTTAAATAAATGAGAACAATATTATTAAATAAGAAAATTTTATCTGCAATCACCTTTAGAGAAACCTGAAAAGCCCATCCAAATAAAAATACTAAGTTACAAGAAACAATTTCCATACCTACTTACCCGTAAATCAAACAAACATTTCACTTTTTTTTTTGTGAATGTGTAATTTTTTTCACTTTTCGCTAATGAAAAAAGGCCCAGGTAGTTAAAATTAATGAATTACTCTAGTTGTTTTTAAAGAAATTGTGCAAATGACATACCGTTAGAATGGGCATGAACCAAATATGTTTTCCAGAATTAGAACTGCTCTATCTCCCCTAGTTTTTTTTTAAACGCAGTTAAAAAAAACGCTCGTCGGGCTTGCGGTATATTTTTTAATTTTTTTCGTAGTTTCAGGGCTCATATTTAACTTTCTAGTAACCATCTACATCAATACGTTTTTATGATCCTACAATTATTCTACACGAAACGAAAACAAAAATGTTGCCAGATTTGTTATTTTTAAAAGAAATTATTGACATTTGAAGTTTGAACAATGACGAATTTCGAAAAAATAAAATGCTTGTGGCCTGGGTCTTGTTATTGGGCCTAAACACGTAGCGGAGCAGACGGCCCTACAGATCCGCATTTTCGTATGTTCAACCGTCTGTCTAACAACCTGTATATCAGGATAATAAGGCCACATTAGGTAACAGGCTTAGTTGATGTGGCATTATACCATAGAAGTTTTCCACAATATAATCTGCTGTTATTAAGAACAAATGATGAGAATATTGCTTGATTCTAAACCCAAAATAATCTCAGGATAATAAAATCACTTTAGGTATGTAGCGGTATCAAACATCGCCACATGCGAGCTACACGTCATACTGACGTCACGCAAATCCTGCATCGCGCAAGCAGAGTTTACCGCGCGATTATCATATATACAACGTCCCGACATCAACCGTCGGGCAGTTGCCCACCAGACAAAACACCCGTCTGGTCGGAGGATCCTCCCTTTTCCATAGAGTATGCGTGAGCTTTACACCCTGTTCCTCATACCTCTATACTGGTGACCCCGAACATGAACGTCAGCGCGAAAAACAACGCGCGCCAAGCTTAGTTGATGTGGCATTATACCATAGAAATTTTTCACAATTCAATCTATCATTAAAAACTATTGATGAGAATAATCATTTGAGTCGAAGCCCAAAATAATACATATCAGGATAATAAGATTACTTTAGGTAACAAGCTTAGTTGATGTGGCATTATACCATAGAAATTTTTCACAATTCAATCTATCATTAAAAACTATGGATGAGAATATGCTTTGAGTCTAAGCCCAAAATAATACATATCAGGATAATAAGATCAGTTTAGGTAACAGGCTTAGTTGATGTGGCATTATACCATAGAAAATTTTCACAATTTAATCTATCATTAAAAACTATTGATGAGAATATACTTTGAGTCTAAGCCCAAAATAATACTTATCAGGATAATAAGGGCACCCTAAGTAACAGGCTTAGTTCATGTGGTAGTCAAAAATTATTCATGAATTCTCACCAATATGAAAAGCATTTATTCATGTTTTGATTCTAAACCCAATTTAATATCTGGATTATAAGGTCCTGAGTTTAAGATGGGCTTCTAGTATTAAATAAAACCTCTTTGATTATGATGAGAAGTCTCCTTAAACAGTGGACATAGGAAGTGTCAATTGATATCAAAGTGTGATATTTAGCTAGCTGAATTTACCTTCTTATGGTTAAAGAAATATGTCTCCCTGCTGAAGCACTCAAGATTAAAGTATGGTCTGAACACACATAGGCAACCTAGTTTTTACTGTTTATCTGCAAAATAATTGAGACATAATATTGTACTAAAAAGTGGTTGATTGTGGTTTTTGTTAGTTAAAGTATTTCTTCTTGTAAAAATTGTAATTATTATTTTCTCTCAAGCTTTTGAAAAAATATAAAAGAAAGAAATATAAATTAAGAATTCAGTGCACACACAATAAAATTTAAATGAATAAGGCCAAGTCTCTTTTCAAGGCAAATAATTTAAAACAAGTCTTGCTTTAATAGTAAACAGGAACCGATTATGAACATACATGAGGATTTTTAAAAATACTTACCTTCTTAAAAATTAACTAAATAACTTGTTTTTATTGAACCATATGGAAGTTACTGTTTTAAATATTTCAAGAAGGATACACGTATAATTTTATTATGACATAGCTCAGCTGTTAAATATTTAGGCGTGACGATTAAACAGCTGTTTTTTTTGTGAAAGTGGGTTATCACAAAAACAATAAATAGACCTCAGAAAACATAAGTTAACCGTTTACTTCATCTCGGCAGACACTTTACAGCTCAGATATGCAGTTTCACACCGCAAAGTCAATGCAGAAATGTAATTTTAGAAAATTGCGACGATTACATGGGTACAAAGAAAGGTCATAATGAATACAGGTTTACGTACCTTGTATTTTTACAGGCTTTCTATCAGGCTAGGGCTTATTTCTCTTTCTCCGTTGCGCAAATGATGTCGCTTATAACACTTTAGTACAATTAAGAGAAAGTCGCGACGTTAGGTTCGTTTACACGTCCATTGTAACTTGTATTATCGCGCAAATTAACGAACGTTTACAAAATGAAATGACAGAAAGAAAAGGCGAATATTTTAACTCGTTCGGATTTTCGCAAGTTCGGTGTTTACAGACGGCCTCGTTCATAAATGTTTTCATTTCGTGTAAGCAAATACATGGAAATACATGAAAATTATATAAATATTATTAAAGCTTGGAGCATAAACAAGACTATTCCACACTTTTTTCATTTACAATTTGTTATTTTTATCATTTGTTTAATGTTAAACTTTTTTGTTACCGGTATCCGAATGGAGTTTTTTGACAACTTGTTTGACGTATGCATAACGATGTTGCTGCCTTCAGCCTTGCTAGTTAAAAGATAATAATGAAAAGATCAATTATTGGAGCAGCGTTTTAAAATAAAACGATAAAATAGCTACATTTTCTTTCTATTTTAATTATATATTTCAAACATGGTGTTTTATTTTATACCATTCGTATGGTGTTACACATTTCTTTAGATTGAACTAGTTTATTATTTTGCAACACCAAATCTAAAAAATGGCGGCCAAAAATCAATTTTGAATTGTGACAGCCGCGATCGCAGTTTTGTCACAAAATAAATTATTTAACAAGTAAATAAAGCGCGTTCTCGGCGTTAACAACTGAAAATGTTAGTCTTCGTTGTCCGCTAAATGGGGCGTTACACTTTATCTGTTTAATTAGGTGCAATAGTTCCAACATATGATCGTAGTTACTATAATAGACGATGATGTAAGAAACTGAAGGTCTCGCTGATCTTGTGAGTGTATAGTTTTATTGTTATTGTCTCGAAGACTGTTTCAAGAGTTTTCGCCATGGAAGGTGAAGATGGGAGTGTGGGGAATCCCGAAAAAGAAGATTATGAGAGCAGTTCCCATTCAACTCCACAAGAACACAGGTCATTCGCCGAGTTTGCTAAAGACAAGCTGGATAGCGGTGCGTATTTGTCCTTTGGAAATTTGTAAACAGCTGTCTTTTTGTGTATTTGCTATCCGAAAACAATATAATAATATTCATGGATAATTCCCAGCCTTTTCATTAAATAAAAAATGGATTGATTACAATAATAATATTTTAAGATGAAGAAACAAAATTGTTGGTAAATTACAGTGGTAAAAATATTAGAAAGCCACATGTTTTCATTCAGTACTTTCTATATTTAATTAGGTACAATAACAATATTGTAATAAAAAATGCACTTTTCCTAATAAAGTAAGTACTTTAAAAAAAGATAACTTTGATTAAACTTTACATGTCTATGGATACCCAGTTACCCAAATATCTGTCCTGCTGCTACTGCTGAGGACAGGAAGGAAAATCAACTTAAAATTTATATTAAAATAACAATATTATTAACACACTACAGCATCCAAATAGATGTTAATTTAATTCTTCATTGGCCAAATTGAAAAGGAAACAACTTCCTGCACCTGCCAATTTCAGTGCATTTATGAAAAATAAATATTTTTTCATGAATAAGATATTAGACACCAGATAAATAAATTACAACAAAAAAAAACACTACAAACATAGAATAGACGGCCTTATTGCTCTCTACGATCTTCTGCAGGCAACCTTGAAAAGGACAGTGATTGCCACAACATAAAATGTTGCCGCTTTTTTTTTTTTAAGTTATGTTTTTGTTTGATCAGCTGGTCGAGAGCTTCGGCGACGTCTCCCCATGGCTGGACAGTTGGGGGCCCATTTGATGCATCCTCGGCGCCTGCTGCTGCATTCCACACCAACACAGCATACCGATGTTGTGTTGATTTTCCCTAAAGGTAAGTCCTTGGAAACTTTAGGGCTTAGATATAAGCTGCCTTATTTTATTACAAGACATAGTTTAACAACATTCATGATTAAATCTAGGTAATTGTTGTTTATATATAAATGCAGTTTATGCAAATTAATTAATTTGGAGGAGAAACGCTTCCAAAATAATAGCTCATGAAGAATGAAATCTAACTAAATCCTTCTTAACACCAGCAATTAAAAACTTTATGCTTTTTAAAATTCAAACAAATAGTTTAACTTTTTATTGTTTGGTTTCAGTTAAATGGTATACCTATTAAAGAAAGTAAGATAATTGTAGTAGGTAATCTCTGAATACTTGAATTTTTAAATTACTTATGATTGACTCAATCTATGGTACCAGAATGCAATCTTGGTACAAATATTAAAAACTGCTTCACACATTTTTTTTGAAAAGACCTTTTTCTCACAACACAAGACAACTTTAAGAAATCCGTATGTTATATATATCTAGTTCCTCTTCTTTTCATTTCTGTGGTACATAATACGTTGCTTAAACTGTTGGCCCAGGAGAAGGCCGCATTTGATTATACTTAGTTTATGTTATGTTTATTTTTTTATGTTTAATGTGCGTCTTTAGAGTAGAATTTGAAAAAAAAAAAATCTTTTGTTTTTATGCGCTCAGCGGACATGTCTGACATTATAATTGATCCAATTGACTCCATGTTACATCAGTTGGTGAACATATTAACATGATTCTGATAAAGTAGAGTAGTAGAGGCATAGTTTATTGTCCAGTAATGATGAAGTTTTAATGTACTTTGAGGAATGACCTTTTGTTTCCCTAACAACCTTAATTAATTATGAAAGTGGAAACAAAAAAAGTCTTGTTTATGAAAGTATCCGTTTTTGCCTGCGGCTTTGCTCGCATGGAGGTCGGAAATTATCCGACGGGACAATTTTGAACGTTAATATCTCGGAAACGTGACGGTTTACGGGGTTTGGTCCTATTATATTTTCTGTTTGCATTGATGTCAGCTATCGATTTTTATATAAGGTTTCATAAGTGGCCGCCATTTTGAAAAAAGAAACAAAATGGAGGGCAGTAGGTATACCAGGCTCCATACAAAATTTTCAATCCCCTTTGAGACCCCCCAATCCCATTTACGGGGTAGTTTAGAAAAATAAAAATGACAATCTTTATAATTTACTTAGGGCAGATTTTTCAATTGTCAGATAACTTTTATCTGAGGAATAAATTTTGCGGTTTGACAGCTTTTGTAGGTATAGGTATAGATTTGTAAAACTGTCATACTCATTCTTCAGATAAAAATTATCTGACTACTGAAAAATCAGTCCTTAGATATGTATTTGTGCCAAGTTTCAAGTTTTTTAACTCAAGGAATTAAATTTTTCATACAAACAAAAACACCCCTATAGGTCGAATTTCTAGAAACCCCTTCTTCAAATTTCAGCCTAATCCATTCAGTGGTTTGAGCTATGGGTTGATACATCAGTCAGTCAGTCAGGGTTTCCTTTTATATATAAATAGAAGATTATTACATGTAGTAGTAGGATACTATAAGTATAGCATGTATAGTGTAGATAGTATGGATCATGGTATAATAATATACTTCACCAGGTATAGCATTCCGGTCACGGGGGTGACACAACCCTACGTCATCACCGCTGTGTTACCAGTAGTGTGTAATACGAGGGCGGGTCAATAAGTCCGTGACTTTTGGAATAAAACACAGATTTTTTGATAAAAAAATAATTTTATTTTTCAACGTAGTCTCCCTTGAGCTCTATACACTTTGTCCAACGCTTCTCCAATTTTTTTATCCCTTCCAAAAAAAATGATTTGTCGAGGTCCTCAAAATAGGCCTTTGTTTGCGAGATGACTTCATCATTGGAGTCAAATCTTTTTCCACCAAGCCATTTCTTCAGGTTTGGGAACAAGAAGTAGTCGCTCGGAGCCAAATCTGGAGAATAGGGCGGATGAGGGAGCAATTCATAGCCCAATTCATGGATTTTTGCCATGGCAACTGCACATGTGTGCACCCTTGCATTGTCTTGGTGGAAAAGAACTTTTTTCTTGGCCAAATGAGGTCGGTTTTTTTTTCAAATCGTCATTGAATCGGTCCAATAAGTTGGCATAATATTCCCCATTGATTGTTCTTCCCTTTTGAAGGTAGTCAATGTGGATTATCCCGCGTGCATCCCAAAAAACAGTCGCCATAACTTTATTGGCTGACAAACCCACCTTGGCCTTCTTCGGCGCCGATTCACCCTTAGAAACCCACTGTTTTGACTGTTGTTTGGTCTCTGGTGTGTTGTGATGGATCCATGTTTCGTCCACGGTTACAAAACGGCGCAAAAACTCCTCCATATTGCGATTAAACAACGCCAAACCTTCCTGTGAAGTTGTTACACGATTGCGTTTGTGGTCGACTGTGAGCAAACGCGGCACCCATCTTGCGGAAAGCTTTCTCATGCCCAAGTGATCATTCAAAATTGAAACCACTGAGCCATGCGAGATCCCTACGGCTTCCACAATCTCTCGCACTTTCAATCTTCGGTCGGCCAACACCATATCGTGAATTTTTTCGATTGTTTCGGGTGTAGAGACCTCAACTGGGCGTCCAGGACGTTCGGCATCTTCAGTGCTTGTACGGCCACAACGAAATTCAGTAAACCACTTTTTTACCATTAAAATCGATGGTGCAGAGTCCCCATAGTATTTATCAAGCTTAGCCTTGGTCTGGTAATGGTTTTTTTTCGCAAGAAATAATGCTTAATAAGCACACGAAATTCACTTTTTTCCATTTTCTCCTCAAATTAGTGAGTATTCTGATAAAAATAGCTGTCAAACACAAACTAACTGACGCAGCAAGTTTAAATTTTGACAGGAGTCAACTGACAGATGCCTGTTGACAGGAGCAGTGTTGCTGTTTCAGTAAAGAGGTCAGAAATTCAAAAAGTCACGGACTTATTGACCCGCCCTCGTAATAACTCCCCAATCGCCTTTATTAACAGTGCGAATCCGATAAAACAAGGAGGTTTTAACTAAAAATTACGTTTGTATTGTTTAAATTGAATTGTTTTGTTTGATTAGAAAAATGGAACGACAATTTAAATGGTTTTTATATATTTTTTAGCAGAATGGTGACTGAAAATGTTTCCATATTTCGTGTTTTGTTGGAATAAAGTGGCAACTGGATAGTGACGTAAGCATGTGTCACTCCCGGAATGCCAGACCTTGTTTTTTTAGACCATGGTATGGATAAAGTAAAAAAATATCTAGCCAATGTAGCAAGTTCAGGTCATGATGTGGTAACTTAATATGCTTTATATGTGTTTTATATGTGGTGTGGTGGTGTATGTATGTTGATGTGGTACTTTTATGGTGTACATACTAAAGACCTATTCTATTCTATGCCAAATTGTGTACAGTCAGCGACAAATGTCGATACCAATTTGGAATATTTATGTTTAATATCATAGCAACTACATATTGTTGTAAAATAAAATAAAGTTTCTACTCATCAATAATTGATGAGTAAGTAATTATTACTTGTTCCAAACCAGTAGATACAGCGTTAACCTACTTTGATGATGATGGTACATATTCTGGTTCAGTAGTCAAAGAACATTTCGTTTCAGAATTTCAGATAATATTACTATTGTGTCGGTCGCATCGCAAGCGTGGATTTACGATCTGTTTCATGCGACACATTTAGCGTCAATGTGCGATATTTTATGTATTTCAACATAAACCATCGCATGTTATTGTAGATAGACAGACTGTCTGTCACAATGCCACAATGTTTATGTGGTTTGTGCAAATGTTTTCGCTATAGTTTATTCAAATCCTTGTTACCAATTGATGTTAGTTCCACCTTAACCAGTCGGTGTCTTTGGTTTTTAACCGACTTCACAAAAAGGAGGAGGTTCTCAATTCGTCTGTATGTTTTTTTTTTTTTTTTTTTTTTTTTTTTTTTTTTTATGTGTGTTAGCTCATAACTTTTTTCTGGGTGAACCGATTTGGATGATTCTTTTTTTATTTGATAGGTGGTGCTTCACATGTGGTCCCATTTAAATTTGATCAAGGTCTGACCAGTAGTTTTTGAGTTATCCTTAATACTGCAGATTTTTTCCACTTAGTTTATATGGATGATGTGTTAATAATTTCCTGTCACTGTTATTTACATACCAAGTAGTGGTATACGAATTTGTGTGGGGTAGGTACCGCAACTAAAAAGGGAAAAATAAAAACTTTTTTACAAAAAAACAACCGACTTCCAAAAAAAACACTAAAAGACGTGAAAAATAACTTTTATTTCGGAAGTCGGTGGCCAAACACGAAAATATAAAACCAAAGGCACCGACTTCCGAAATAAAAGTTATTTTTCACGTCTTTTAGTGTTTTTTTTGGAAGTCGGTTGTTTTTGTATTTTCGGTTTTGGCTACCCACTTCCGAAATTAAAGTTATTTTTTTACGTATTTTAGTGAGTGTTTTTTTAGAAGTCGGTTGTTTTTTTGTAAAAAAAGTTTGTATTTTTCAATAATTTGCCGCGGTACCTACCGCACACAAATTCGTATACCACTACTTGTAAACAACAGTGACAGGAAATTATTAAAACATCATCAATATAAACTAAGTGGAAAAAATATGCAGTATTAAGGATAACTCAAAAACTACGGGTCAGAAGTTGATCAAATTTAAATGGGACCACATGTGAAGCACCAGCTATCAAATAAAAAAGAATCATCCAAATCGATTCACCCAAAAAAAAGTTCTGAACTAACACACAAAAAAAAAACCCTGCAGTCGAATTGAAAACCTCCTCCGTTTTTTGAAGTCGGTTAAAATAACCATTACTAGGTATTGTAAAGACATCAAAAATTTTGAAGTTGAAGCACAAACTGAACTTTAAAAGTTATTTTTCCAAAAACACATTGTTGTTACATATATTTGGAAATTAAATTGCGCACGAAGAATAGGTGGTGCACTGCAGACACTGCAGTCCAAAATTACGTAGGAACGGTTTGCAATGCATGAAACGTTAAGCCCAGGTTCGCACGGGCGATATTTTGCCGTCGCGATTATTTTTGCGCACTGATCAGTGTGTTGAAAATCCAAGTGTGTTTTTTCGACGCGCTGGGATGGACTCTGTTGAATTCTCAAGGCTCGGCTCACCACCGAGAGTTGAAAATCCAGTGCACAATAAAACCCGCTGCGATATTTTTACGCCCGTGGGTACTAGGTACGGGGGTTAAAGGTGCGCTACCTGCGATGGTACACTGCAAATAACCGCGATTTTGCTCGTTTACCTAACATCAAAATTCAATTGAAACAAGCGGGGTAATTACGTTACACACTAACAGTAGGAATGGGTTTCATATTGATAGTTCAACAACATTCATTGCGTTATTTACGTTGTTGAGCAGACAAATTTTTCGAACATATGAAGCAATGAATTAGCAATAGGCTTCAAAATGATTCAGATTGTGATGGATAGTGTGATACGTAATTAGGGTGCAGGTATAATTAAAATTGGTATCTCGTTAAAACATTGCAGTATAATAAACCAATAAAGAAGTAGCTACTTCTATTCCAACGAGTAAAAGCAACATCAGACGTTTTCCTGCTAATAAAATTGCAGTAAAAATGCTAATATGAACTCCAGCGTACATTTAACCGACCTAATATACTACGATATGACAGGACCAACCCTTACGCACACATAGCTCACATTGTTATTATTATTGATATATAGTCTACATTAGCATGTTGGGATGTTGCCAATACATTGTATAGTTGCTGAAGCCATTTACTTAACTCCTGTCTGTGTTTTGGATTGTGATACGTGAAATTATTCTTATGTTGGTATTATCTAAGCAATTATTGCCTAACAGTGACACGCGAACTGGGATTCGTTCTGATTACGATCTCCATGGTTGTAAACGCAGTAACTAGATTTTAAAGGCGGTTTCTCACTTGTTGTACGTCTTTGTTTAAACGCTGTTCTTTGGCTCTTCGCAGCGTATCGATGGCAAAGAGGGTGAAGGTCTAGATACTACTCCTTCATTGAAAAGGAAGAATCTTCCGACCAGGCCAAGTAATCTTGCCTGGTGGGAAGCGCTACCTGGGGTTCTCTACCACAGCCCTTTCGAATGCAGTCACTGTGTCTTCAGGGTTCATAATGTCAGCACTTGGCAAGATATTGGAGTAAACCTCTAGAAATACCAATCATAAAATCTTGATTTTTTGTGCCTGGTGGTGCCGTTCTTAATTCAACTTCAGCTTTCGGCAGGGTCTCAGACTAACCCTGAGTTTGACAAAAGCCCCTGAGGAAATAACTAGTAGTATAAGAATAGTTGGAGTTGCAGTCTGTACCCAGGGATAAACAGCTAGAAAAGGCTTATTTGCAACTACTGCTAGGCAAAACGCAAAAAGAGTGACTTCTGCGACTCGCGTAAATCTAAGAGCATCTAGGTGAATAACATCAAGTCAAACCGAATCTAATCAAATTAAACGCGGTCACGATACTCTGTATCACGAAATCCGTATTTTCGGCCAACGTTATTGATGTTTCCTACTCCGTATCACCTTCAGATATAAAATTAGTTCGGGGTCCGAACTAAGAATGAATGACAACAATACTTGACAGCTGGCCTTACTCCCGATGTGTTTTTGCCCGTCTGAAAAATTTGATAAATCGGGAGTAGAGTTCATACTGATGTATCGAACTACTTTCAGACGGGCACGTATCTTCGGTGACGTAGGTACTTAGAGAGTAGGCCCCCTGTAAATGGATTCTGTCTATTACTTCGACCACTAAAATCCAAAGCAATCAAGTGACGCTGACACTTATTAATGAATCTCTTTGATAGAGTAATGATTTAACTTGGCTAGAATTTACCTACTGTTTCTGTGAAGACACATATTTACGTTGTATATCTTAATATTTTAGTCTCGCCTAGATTCTCTTTAGGGAATACCCGTCAGATTTATGATCCTACACCTTCATTTCGCCGATGAAGATATGGCTCATATGTTTCTAAGAAGGGTACGAACTTATTTCAGTATATCAGGCATAGTTTTTCTTTATGCGAAAATATTTTTGTAGAGCTGTGACAGCTCCTTGTGAATCATCTATTATGAGTCATTTATATCTACTTTATGAAGGTCAACGGAGATCACATTATAGTTTCTATTCTGCGGCATGCTTCTAGACAGGAACCTCACGTTTGACTTTAGTATTATTTGGAGCGAACAGACTACAGAGGTACCTATATCGTAGGTACTATCGATATCGCCCTACATGCAATTTGGAAGGCCGATCATCAATCTTCGAAACATTTGGCGTGGCCTTCAAATCCGTTCTTGAATAGCTTTTGCCTAAACTGTTCGATTAGGTAATCTAAAAATAGAACGCTGTAAACTAAGCACGTAAAGGCAGCCTTAACCTCTTGAATCCCGCGTAATGAGACACAATGATTATCGTGTCTCGCTCGATATCGCGAACTCGGGACTCAAAGAGTTAAGGCGCTTCCCTGACCAAACGACCTTGAGCGTTCGGTCCTTCTCTGTCCCGTCGGGGAGTCTCGCTCTGTCTCGCTCCCTCCGCATGCTCATTTATCATAAAATTCACAAAAATAATGAAATTATTTGAATAAAAAAAGACAAGTAAAGTTTTAAAATAAAATAAAACGTGCATTATTTAGATTTTTAAATTATCTATCCATTAGTGTAATCCTCAAATGAATAGAACGTCACATTTAGCAAAAGATGCATGCAATCAATAATTTTAGTCACTTTTTTACAAGGAGATTTTAGATGTATTTCTAACACATAAAAACAAATAAGAACGTGCAATGTGATGATAGGATATCGAACATTAATAATGTGCTTTTAGATGTAGTTTATTACCCATAGTGAATGAGTTAATAGCCCCTGAATAACGCACTATGACAAGGTTTTGGTCGGGGTACCGCCTTAAGTCGCAAATACGCGCTTTTTTAATTTCTAACGTGACGATATTATCGTGGACGTGCACGCCCATAAAATATATGGAAATACGTGCACGTGATAACGTTATAGTGACCGGAAATCTAAAAGAGTCTTCATATATTTTCATACATTTTACTTCCATATGTTATCGTGATGCCGTGTAGTGGATGTGGACGGCCACGATAATATCGTCACGGTAGACAATTATTTCTAAAAAGAAAAAAAAAATAGAAAGAAAAAAAAAGAAAAAAAAAAGTTTAGTATATTACATTGTACGCTCTTATTAAAGAGCGTACAATGTAATATACTAAACTTTCTTTACCTACTGTATTACCAACAAGTTATTGGTAGAAATTAAAATGCTTGCACAAACCTGACCCATTTCATAATACCTGCGTATTTATTTCTGAATGTAATAAGCTGGTTTTATAGCGCGATGAAATTAATCAAACAGGTTTTACTCGACCTCTGTGACCCACTCGGCAAAAGAAATAACCTTTTCTTTGTTTAGTAAACGGTTTGCCCGCTTTGAATGAGAGGTCAAGCTCCGGTCGATTCATGTCGGGCTTCAAAGTCATAAAAAGAAAAAAAAAAAACGAATAGGTACGACTGACTCGACGACACTGAAGTAATAAGTACTTTGAGAATTGACAGGCGCTAAGTGAGTCCCGATTTGCGGAAAAGGACCATTCTGTGCCTTTTGAGAAGTCTCTCACTGCACTTAACTCTAACACTTCACGAAATATAATCCAGCTAACTGTCAGTTCCAATCTTAAAAAAACTTTAATATATGAGCCTCTTCCTCATCCCTCTTTTTCGTTACGAAAAAGGTATTCTCCTTTGCCATATCAATATGAAGTCTACTATAATTTGTCAATAAATCACAGCTGCCAACTTATATGTACAATAGCTGAAAACAAAAACGTCACGCTTCTCAGAAATAATATAGCGTTATACATCCTTATCCTCAAAAACATATATTATGTAGGTCGGTACTTAAAGTAAAGCCCCTTAAACAAACATAGCTGTCATACTACGCGTACGAATTATAAAACAGAGTCTACTGCTCCCATTAGTAAACGACGTCGAATTGATTCTCCAGCTGTATGAATTGATACGGTAATCGGTTCTGCGGCGTACCTTCATGAATTTATAAATGTTAAGTACATATTTAACTTGGAAACGTATTGTGAAGGCGAAAGGTAAAATGTGAAATTAATGTTTGGCGCGTTTTTATTCGTAAATAGTCTATCTAGATCCGAAAAATTGTAATGATGTCATAAGAATACATATTTTTGGGCGCTTACATTGCTAACACTGGCTAAACCTTACGAAATAAATCAAAATAATTTAGTACGGAATTGTATATCTTAAAAAAGGGCTACAGAAAAGTCTGCGAGGGTTATAGGTCTATCTCCTAAGAATAACCCACAGTAACCATTTTTTATCTTTTAAATATTACAAAAAAAGGCGATTTTTTCGAAGAGATTTTTTTTTGTTTTAAACAATACAGTATTAATCCTTTTCCAATTAAATACGTTAGCTACGTTGTACATTTAATGGAGATCAAAATTGCCCTTTACAGCTTATCATTAAAATTAATACCTTAAAAGATATCACTGATTTAAAAGTGCAACATCTAACAAAGGGGGTCGATATAGACCGCTTTGGGTATCATAATATTGTAGATGAATACGAATAAGCCACTTAGCATAGTCACAAATAATAATGATTTCATATTAAAGTTGATAGGCTAGATTGCCTGCAAATAATGGATATTTGACCCAAGATTCGTGTCTTGCGTCCAAGTCGCAAATCTCAAAAGTTAGTATAGATGGTACAGCTATAGTTTCTATTGCTATTCTGATACACAATTCAGCCATTAAATATTATATAATGCATAAATATAGGATTTTAAATGATTGTAGGAAGCAAATTTTACATCTTTTATTTATTCATATAAAGGCTTACCAACTAAATACATACGTAGCAATAACCCACAATATTTGTCATAATTTTATTATACATTCTTGCATGTATCTAAATTATAATAAAGCTGCGGCACTATTAATTACCGTACTTGTACGTTATACAAAACAAAATATAGGTATAGGTATACTTAATTTTAAAATGGCATGCATAATACTGTTTATAAATTATATCAAAAATAATTTTATTTTTTTATATATTACGTTATAGCTTATTTCAGGCTTATTTTACACGAAGTTTTACGTGTTTTGAACCCAATTTAGCAGTCTTAGAATTAATATGGGTGTAGCGGATCTATACTGCCATATGCGAGCCGTCATACTGATGTCACGCAAATCCTGCATCGCGCAAGCAGAGTTTACTGCGCGACTAGCATAATATACAACGTCCCGACATCAACCGTTGGGCAGTTGCCCACCAGACACAATACCCGTCTGGTCGGAGGAACCTCCCTTTTCTTCTGTATGAGTGAGCTTTACACTCTGTTCCTCATACCTCTATATGGGAATTACGATCAGCGGGGTAATTGCGTAACACACTAACAGTAGGAAAGGCTTTCATTTAGACAGTTCAACAACATTCATTGCGTTATTTACGTTGTTGAGCAGACAAATTTTTCGAACATATGAAGCAATGTATTTGGCTTCAAAATGATTCAGATTGCGATAGGTAGTGTGTTACGTCATTAGGGTGCAGGTTCTACGTCTCAAACCCTTAGAGAACCATCCACCTGACTATCAAGTATCGTATCGGTCGGTAGATAGACTCATATGAAGTGATTTAGGTCGACAGTATCCAACTAGACAGTAATTTAATTAAAGATCCATTTCAATCTGCCCTCCCTGAGGGTTAGGGGCGGTCAGGCGGCTGCTGCCTGGGCAGATAGATAGAGTATAATGCTTTATTGTTCATCGAAATTGTAA
This sequence comes from Griposia aprilina, assembly GCA_916610205.1. NCBI lineage: Eukaryota > Metazoa > Arthropoda > Insecta > Lepidoptera > Noctuidae > Griposia > Griposia aprilina. The sequence continues at coordinate 13,927,018 of OU744307.1, read as the reverse complement.
CACGGCCCATCACTACATATTATAAAACATAATCCCCTACTGCGTATGTCGCGCTGAACGCGATAAACTCAAAAACAAAAACGGATTTTTATACGGCCTTCGCCAATGGTCGAAGTGTTTCATAAGGAAGGTTTATGTGTATAATTCATTAAAGTTTTGTGTAAATTGGCTGAAATATGACGATGGTTGTTGAAGATGTCGGAAAAAAACATGCCGACTGGGAACTTTACTGGCGTGCGCCGCGTAAACCAATAATGAAAGTTATCATCCTCATCATCATAAACTCACGCCTTCTTCCCATGGCGATAGAAACTGCAGAACGCCCCCTGCTACGATCCTTACATACTTACCCCTTTTGCCTCGTTTACGTTCATACATCTGGTCATACACGCACGCCGGTTGTGAGTACTACGCACCGGACCTTTCTGAAGAACATCACCAATAAGGTCACTACATGTCTTCCTAGGGCGTCCCCTCCTGGTATAAAGTTATATATGAAAAAAAATGTATTACGGAATTATTCCTCTAGTTGGGTACTTTTAATCCCGGTAGTACGTTCCCATGAGATCTTTTCCTATATTCAAGCGGGCGAAGCCGCAGGCAAAAGCTAGTATAAAATATTTTAAGGCAAAATCTTTGATCGATAAAGTCAAGAGTACAAGGAAGTGATCATGGTTCTTTCTAATACGACTTTCTTCAGAATAAGCAGAAAATATTTGCCAATATGATTCCTTAGTTAAATAACTTTACAACCACTTCCTATGCGCGTTGTTTGCTTTGAAACGCGTCCAGAAATGCCTTCATTTCATCTTTGAAACAAATGTCAACTTAGATACCAAGTTGGCTGGAATATCTTCCTTCTTTTCAGTATAAAACTTTTGGCCTAACGCCAGACTTCGTATTCAGCAAGCCTTACATTTTGTGTGATGTACGCCATTTGAGGCAGAAATGTTCGTGTTAACTGCTATCGTTTTATTCACTTTGAAAGTTAACTGCGTACATACAATTTTCACGTCAGGGCTTTATAATGTAAGGTAGAGAGGTCGCCTTTATTAAAGGCGTTAATGGTTTATTTAGAACGGCCTGCTCCTACTCTAAAAGTTTTTAATTTGCGGGAGCAAATAAGTGTAATGTCCTTGTCCGGGGTTCTAGTTACCACGCTGCCAAAAGACCCTAACTATTTATACAGATAGGCACATATAAAGTTGGTTTAGTTGGCACGGAATTCATTGAAGTATTTTATGATGTCCTATGTGTATCGTTTTTGGCTACTATCTGATCATATGGCAATATTTTCCACTTAAAAATAAACGAGATCAAATCTCGATTACTGCTATCTACCACTATTACGGTAATATTTACTCCTTAGATATTATTTACTGGCTCATTGCCAAATCCGGTTTCCTTAAAGGAATACGCAGTATTACGGATGAACGAACTGTTCATGAACTTGTTAATCAGCGCTCGACCCTATCCTTTATGTAAAGCGGAAGCTGGCAAAACGCCAACAAATCTAATCAAGAAAAAGAAAGATTGAGTATGAGATTTAGATTGAGTAGTTTATTTCTGCGTATGGGATAAACTTCCTTACGTTTCCGAGAAAATCGTACGCGATTTTTCGTCGTATTTATGATAGAGTATATGATTTAGTATTCTGATGGTAAAACGACAAGACATGGCTGTACACCATGTCATATTCAATCATAGACAGGGACATGAAATTCAAAAGATAATATGTAATCCCGCCAAAATGGGTAGACCAATGATTTTAGCACTCCCAAGATTCAGTTCGTTTGGCCAACTAGTCTCAGGAGAGCCTTCTTTATTCGTAAGGTGCCCTAGAGGCGAATTACCCGAGATCATACACACACAATGGTGTCTAGGCTTCGATCAAATATGGAGGACGCCATGCTGACTTAGAAGTAGAAACCCCTTATGATTGTATTTGAAGACAGTCCTTAACAATATGCCCTGACATCTCAGATACCGCGGTGTTTCCTACTGGATTCACTATCAGTCTTTCGTTTAGTGGGCCAAATGATGTGATGATTAACCCACATTTCTTTCACAGGTCTACCCGACAGTATGCTGCTATGGCTACTGCAGAAGTTGCGCGGGAGTAGGCCACGTTTGCGTGTGTGTGTTCGACAACACGCGTCGTCACAATGCTCCGCCTTCTACATCACTGCTGATGACGATGTGTGAGTGAGACATTGACATACCTTTTTATCTTTCAGCTTTCCTTAAAATCGTCATCATCATCAGCGTATAGCAGTCCATTGCTGGGCATAGACCTCTCCATTGCCAACGCACGCCATTTAACTTGATCATCGACGCGCGTGACGAAGGGATTTATGATGTTGAGAGATGTCCATATGTGTATTTTCTATCAAAGCACTTGAGAGGATTGTACAACCATTTTTTAAATATACCATTACCATTTTTTTTTAAATATAAGTATATATTTTTTGTCAGTTTTGATAGAGTGGAGATTACTAGACCTTTGTGAACGGGTAAAGACAATAAGCCAGCTTCCAAGAGTGAGATATCGCCTCCTAGTAGAGTGACCAAAGAAATTGTTACGCAGTGTGTTTGTTAGTGGTTCGAAGAATTGGTAATCGTTATCTAAGGCTCATTGGAATTGAGCTGCTTTACTTTAGGCAGTGTAGGCAACTTGGGGTCAGTCGTTACAGATAAGTAACAGTTTTTTCTATTGTGGATAGCCAGTTTTAAATTTTCTTGTTTACAAAAGTTTTCTTTTCCTTCGCCAATATAACTATCAAGGAAGCCTGATAATGTTATGATGGTTATGTTGATCCCCCTGAAAATCTGTTGAGCTGTTTGTTTGTTGTTCTCGGAAATTATTAGATATGATTTTATGGCTTGATAAAATTAACCATATGCTAGGCCTATTTTACTCATTTTATCCCACCATTGATGTAGACTTATGAGCTTGCCTTGGGCCGAAGAGTCATCTGCATACTAGCATTGGGTAGTTGCTTGTTCTGTTTTTAGTTTGTTTATTATGGGTAGTGTTGCAAAGGCATACAATGGCATGGCAAGTAGATCACCTTGGGTTACTCCTTCTTTGCTATATAATCTCATATCAGAATCACGTATTACAAGCTCTGTGTGACCATTCGTATTATACAAGAAACGAGCGCAATATGGCCAATATATTCTTCCTTGCCAGAGAGCTAATTGTCTATTCATAAAATTAAAAACATTATTTGCATCGACTAGTAGCATTCCCCAGTGGCCTGTGGTGGGCCTGGTCGTTCATTGCGTGTATAGCACTTTCGATACCGCAACTTAGTCCACTGCAGAGTTGCGATTGAGCACAGGCTTCGGTGACTAAAATCATGCATTTGGATAAGATCCTGCGTAGGCATTCGCCAGGGCCAATCGGTGTCACACCTGGGCATTTGTCTAGGGCTATGAGTCGACTTGACATAAGGGCTTGTATTTGGCTCCATGGTGCAAAATTGTTATTGAAATGCTTTGTTAATTGTGCTACTGCAATCTTCAAATGCAGGCTTTCTTCTCCAAATCGTAACAAGTAGTCTTTCCAATTTTCTGATGCCTGTCGGGCCTCCACCGCCGTGTAAATTCCTCAAAACTAATTCCACATGCTCATTAGTTATGTCTACTTCTAGTAGTGGAGTCAATTCGGGGAGACCGTCGTGTACATAGACTTGAATCAGGATTAAATCCGGGGGGGGTGCTTTTCATTCGATATATCCATGACCGTTTTTCGTCTTCAGGTTAAAGGATTTTGCTTGTATCTTTTGTCAAAAGCAATTTAGGGCTGCGCGTGTTTTTCTTCGCTGTATGAGACGCGTATTTTTTTTTTGGGACATTGTCATTGCATTATAATTTTGTCCGTTGAGTTACGGAGAGAGTGGTCTGCTTTGATACCCTCGGTTATTAGAATATCGAAATTTACTTCAGCCCATAAATTTTGGCGTCGGTCAAGTAATCTTGTTATATCTTTTGCTTGTTTAATATTCTTTTTTCTTTGTAACAGGACTGCAACATAAATCAAAAGGCGTTCAGAAGGATAGTCTGATTTAATAAGATGTTCTATTTCTTCGCCTAATTCGTGAATAAAACTTCTACGTACAGTTTTGGAGGGAAGTTCATAGAGTTTCCCATGAAGAGGTCACAGTTTTTCCCATCATTTTTGCCATGTCTGTCTTCCATCCTGTTCCATTCAAAAACGTGGATCCAAAAGCGTCTTCTTTCTAGGCATGTTTTCTTTATGGTCTGGGTATTTACTGGAGGTGGATTCTCACTATGGCCGGTGCGCATATGCCGTTGTATTCCATTTTATTTCAAGGTTCTAGGCCAGTGAGAACACTGCACGGTATTTGATGAGGTTTCGCTTTGAATTTAGGTCTTGGATATTCATTTTTGATTTAGATATAATACAGAACTAATATTAAATAAATAAATATTATTTAGAAAATTTACAGGTTTTTTTTTGTTGTTGATGACTTGTAGCTAGGCAACGTGTTACGTTCTAATAAGTACATGTAGTTACTTTATCTAATGTTGTGATTTTCCCGCGTTATCACAAGCAAATCTGACACCTCAAACACCCGTTCGAGGTGTTAGATTGGCGTGTGATAAAAGGAATCGATTAACTTGGTTGTTTAATCTATGAATTGGCGTGAAATGTAGGCTAGGGTCATTAAATATTAATGATTTATATCAGGTGAATGGGCAAAGGGAATCTGTGAAGGCTGCCCTAACGTCTGAGAATTTTTTAAATTAAAGTTATGGCCAACTAGGAACGCAATAAACACTAAAATAGTCCGCTTGGAAAGCAAACTTATTGTGCTAATAAATAAAATATTCTGGCAACAAACTTTAAAAATAAACACCGCCACATAAAAGACCTCTGAATGTCGCGTGGCTGTAGCGGAGTGATTACAAAACTTTTAACGAGTACAAATACTGTTTAATTTTCTTCGTTATTTATCTAGAAGTGTAGCAGTTTAGGCTATAAAAATCGTCTGAAACGTCTCACAAAGCAAAAGGTACTCCATTTTAGTCTTATATTTATTGCAAAAATGGGCCATTACTTTTGCTGGCTAAAGTAGACACATATTTCATGGGGTACTGTTTAAAAAGTTACATTATAATACCTCCCCCCACATACTTTGACTTGAATGTGCTCTGGGGGCTGAGAGTATGTCATGCTCACTCTAATGTCTCGCTAATGGTGGCGCATGTGTTGGATCATTTAGCTCCCTTCAAAATGATTGGTGCTTATCCATGCGTCATGTTCGTGAACGGGTGCCGTCAGTAGGGACTGGTCATCTCTAAGCTGCCACGGCTTTTTTTAATTTAATTTAATATTTGAATTGTTTTTATCACGGACGCTTAACGTTCTGCATCGTTCTCACTTGCATAATTTCAACATGAATGATGTTACCAATATTTTGTAACCATATTTTGATTTAAAAGAGTGTCCGTGGAGTTTCTTGCCCGTTCTTCTCCATAGGTACCTACTGCGCTTTGGAATGGGCAACTAGCTTCATCTTTCTGACTGACCGACCCCTTGACAATTCAAAAGTACCTGTAATTGGTTTTTTTGAAATAAATGCTTTGAGTTTTCTTTTGGTCAACTTCATTCCGCCTATATTATTTATTAAAAAAAAATGCAAATATTATGAAGTCATCCAATGATTCACTTGTCTGTATTCATGTTTTGACACAAACCTGCGGGGTAATTACGTAACACACCAACAGTAGGAATGGGTTTCATTTTGACAGTTCAACAACATTCATTGCGTTATTTACGTTGTTGAGGATACAAATACTAGAAAAGAGAATACAAATAGACTTCAAAATGATTCAGATTGTGATAGATAGTGTGTTACGTAATTAGGGTACTGATAAGTGATAACATGTTTGACAAATGAAAAATGTTAAATGTTTCAACTTCTGCTAACTCTTTCTTCGTATCATTATAATACCCTGCATCATTTTGTTTATTCATGCTCACTTTGTCTATCAATACCCGCTGGTGGTGCTTGATGGCACTTTCTACTAGTTCGAGTGTGCCATCAACATGCGAACATCCAAAATAGCAAGCGGTTGTGGTTCCATTATTGAGTAATCTTTGCTGAAAAAGTAGAACTGAGGGCCTAGACAAAGTAACATTCGATTAGCGATACACTAGTAGAAAAGGCAAAAATAATAAGGGTTGACATAATCATCGAAATATCACGTGATCATAGGTCAACGAATAGAAATTAGCTAGACAATGTTAACAACATTCGATTCTATGAAACGAATCGACAGCGTCGAACGATTACTTCCATAGAGATGTGTAGCCAAGTGGCACTTTTTGACAAGCGTTATCGCTAGTTTTCGATTCGTATGATGGAAACATTAGCGAAAGCGATAGCGATTGTAGAAATAGAATCGCTCCGAAGCGAATGCCATTTGTCTAGGCCCTCAGGACTGTTATGATCATGTGCAAATATTATATAAAAAATTATAAAATTGTATACACACAACACACACACACAAAAAACACACACATTAAATTTTAGATGTCGATATCAAACATAATATGAGATTTCACTAGTTAATTAAATTCGACCTTGTATGTCGATCCATCGCAATTTCTACTGCTTATTTATGCAACTTTCCTATGCATATCAAAGCCTATTTTCGCCAGTGATGTTAATACCCTGACCGTACTTGGCTAATAACTACACTGTTTCCTTTAGCCTTCTCCAAACTGCCGAAGAGATGCATCTTCCGAAGCAACTGAAGCCAGAATTCGGTGGCGGATACAAAGAATTCACTGTTCGGGATATGCACTGTTTTCAAAAGGTAAGGTGGACTTTGATTCATTTACGTGTAAAACCCTTGTTTGCAATTTTTTCACAGATTCCAATTCATTTTTAAGGACCCAAAGACCCAAAACCCAAAGACTTAAATCTTTGCTATAAATTTTCGGTGGTCTATCAGATTTTCGGTGAGAAAAGTTCAATAGTTGTTATTTTGGGATACGTTATTACTATGATCAAAATCCTTGTAGACAGCTAAAGGGGGAAGCACCAGGTTGCCCCCGAAATTCGAATATTCTTATTTATTTTGCAATTTGCAGGTCAGTGTCAGGTTGTATGTATTTACAGAATTATAATCATTAAAATCTCTAGTAGATTTTCGGTGATACATGCATAAACTCATGACTTCTTCGCTTGGGGGTAGGCAGAAACTACAGAACGCAACCTGCTACGATCCTTTTATACTCCTTTTGCTCTTCGTTTACGTTCATACATCTGGTCATACAGGGGTTATTCAGTGATAATTAAATGGAAAGCGGATTGTTAAATATACGAGGGTTACTTAAACTTTTGCGAGTTCCATGCGACTCCTTCCTTTCTTATGTCTGATTATTAAACAGATTCCTACCTGTCTCAAACTTTATCTAGTGACAGCAGAAAATGTTGGAATTAAACCAAAAGCAGTAGATTTTCATCTGTTTTTGATTCTATTCCAAAAATTCAGTCTGAAACTGTTAAGTTTACTGAACTGGTAAGTAAAATTGTAGGTTACTACAATGTTACCTACATATACAGGTTGACCCGTAAATAATGGATCAAACGTAATGGGTAGGCAGCTCACCTGATTTCCAACAATTAATTTAAATAGTTTTTTTTATTTTTAATTTTGGTCTTTTCACGGTAGAATAAAACATTCCAATGAAACTTTTGGTTTTTGGAATCCAAATTAAATCTTATTTACAAAAATTGTATCTTATTACATTAGTTAGATATTCAGAAATGTTTAACAAAAATCATACTTAAAAATGTTATCATTTGCAGCGACAGCATTAAAAAAACTGAAAGAAAATGGTAAAATTCGAAAAAAAATATGTCTTCAATATAAAATAATATACCGTAGCGAAATTTTTCAAACTATTCAAATCAGTTGTTAGAAATGAAATGGGCTACCTACCAGTTACGTTTGATCCATTATTTACGGGACACCTTGTATAATGAATGTCACCACAATGACGTCTGTAACGTCTGTGACGTCTGTGACGTCTGTAATCCACAATGACGTATTACGTGAGACATTTCGGCAATAACCATTTAATGTATTAAGACGTATAGAGGTATGAGGAACAGGGTGCTAAAATACGTCCATAGAAAAGGGAGGATCCTCCGACCAGACGGGTGTTGTCGGGACGTTGTATATATGCTAGTCGCGCGGTAAACTCTGCTTGCGCGATGCAGGATTTGCGTGACGTCAGTATGACGTGAAGCTCGCATGTGGCGATTTTGATACCGCTACAGACGTAATGATATATGAATGAGCCTGTCGTCATTCATGGGGATTTATGCCAATACTAGATTTTGCCCGCGGTTTTACTACACACCTAGGGAAACTACTGCACGGTATACCCGGATCAAAAAAAAACTGATATTATGTTACTCCAGCGGGGTGGGTTATTGCGTAACACACATAAAATAAAATGACAATTGATCGCAATAGCTTTTTGACAGTTCTGTCAAGTTCATTGCGTTACTACGTAGTTAAGCAGATGAATTTTTCAAACCGAAGAAGCAATGGATTAGGAATGTTCTTCAAAATCCTCAGATTGCGATTGAAAGCGAAAGCTTATTACGCGAATAAGGTACAGCGGGGCAATTGCTTAACACACTAACAGTAGGAATGGCTTTCATTTAGACAGTTCAACAACATTCATTGCGTTATTTACGTTGCAGAGCAGACAAATTTTTCGAACATATGAAGCATTAGCAATGGATTAGCAATAGGCTTCAAAATGATTCACATTGTGATAGATAATGTTTTATGCAATAAGCGGCGGGTCATCGTCTATACCTGTGTGCCATGTTTTATCCAAATCCGTTCAGGCGATACGGAGTTATAATTCATTTACTTTCTTCCCATACACCAAACTATGCTATGCTAGCCAACTATGGTCAGGTGAGCTACCGTCAAAATCAAAATATTTTACTAAACATAAATCTACATAGGCACTTATGAAACGTCAGAAACTAGAGAGAAGAGAAGAGCCGGCAAGAAACTCCACGGTTACTCTTTTAAAAATAAGGGGCTTCTTTTACAATGTTTCAAATTACAGCGTTGATACGTATGGGAGGATACTGTAGGCCTATCTACGAGTACCATGTACCTACCTACTCAACAAAATAGAGAAAGTTCTACAAATCTACAGTCTACAGTTAGGCCTACAACGTTCTCACATTCACAAAATATAGAAGAATCTATATAAAAATAAAAGCCTATTTAAACCAAATGACAGGATTGCCATTACAACTGTAACAAATCGGAATTAAAATCCTGTCTATAAAAGCCATAAGTAAAGAGTTGAAATAAGAATTGAAGGTATCTAATGTCAAATAATGAGAAGATTATGTCAAAGAAGAAAGTCAAAAACATAAAGAAAACATTTTTAAGTAAACTTCGTAATTTGGGAGCAGATAATAGACATTTACATAATGATGCCGTTAATGAGGTACCAGGTGTCGAAATCAAGATCCATTCTTAAACTGTCTAGAATTTTATTCAGTTTCATTCAGCTAAATATAATGTAACTGCGAGATTGAGTAAAGAATATTCAACTTCCCCATTTATAATATTAATGTATCTACAGATAAAATCATGACATACTTTTCAGAGACGCCGAGCAACCGGAGCTCTTAATTTATAAGCACTCGCTGGGCTCTGAAAATTGTAATTGTACCCCAGGACCAAAGTAACAGTAACCGTTCTGAACACAGCTTGTTATAACTAGCACACCAATCAAGAGGCTTTGTACTACCCTTAAATTAATTACGTAATTCGAAAAGCTAATAAATTCAATTTTGTAAAGGTCGAGGGTATAAAATACTGTTTTCATGGCTCCTCAATACTTTGGGGCGATCGTCGTAAAGTTTTGTCGTAGTTGGCAGACTCACGATTCTCAATCGATTTGAATGATAAGGGTAGATATCGGAGTACAAGTTAGTGAAAATTTGAGCTAATAGCTATGAAATTATGTAACGTTTGAACGTTTTGAGTTTTTGATAACGACTTTGGCGTTACATTTAATAATCAATACTAATATATTAATATAATAAAGCTGAAGAGTTTGCTTGTTTGTCCGAGTTCTCTTGAACTGCCAGTCGTATTTGAAAATATTCTATTGCATTTGATAGCCCAATTCTTGAGGAACGTTATAGGCTATTTAGCATTACACTATGGCCCTTAGAAGCTGAGCAAAAAGAAAAAAGTCAGAATGAACGCTAAGCGAAAATGAAGTAATAGCGCGGCGGGAAACGTGGCTGTTATTTTTGTATATCACCGGTTTTGTATAACACCACAACATATTGTGGTGTTTAAGGTTAACCACGCACTACGATTTTAATCATTGCGATTTCTTTACTGCGAAATAAAATCGCAAACGAAAACAATTATGTTAATACATAATTGTTTTCGTTTGCGATTTTAACCCTAACCCCTCCCCCCCCCCCCCTTTTGACCTAATGGTATGTTGAAACTGTTTGTACTCGCCGTCACTTGTCAAAAGGGTACATTAGAAAACCAGCGTCAGACAGCATCTGTCTGGCATTAATGCTGAAATGAACCTTTTTGGCGTAGCTGTGAGACACACTGTTGTGTTGTTGTTAAACATTACTTTCACTTATTTATTTTGTTATTTGTATTTTGTGTTTCACGAAGTGTGTCCAAATAAACTTTATTCTCTCTTTCAAAATTTTCAAGCGAATTTATCAAGCGATTTCTTGCTACAGTGCGCGGACTCTAGTATATTGGTATTGTTCATAGATTTGCGATTATTATTCGCAACGATTGAAATTTGTAGTGCGCGCTTAACCTTACGACTTCCACGCGAACGAAGTTGCGGGCAGAAGCTGGTTTATATAAATAATAATAATTGTTATTTAAGAACGTTTAAGAAGAAGATGTAGTGACAAAATTTGAAAAGAGTATGCTAAGATGGTTTAGTCATGTTGAGAGGATGAATGAAGGGCGATTAACAAAAGGTATTTACAAGGCATATATGTGAGTGGAAACGCCGGGAGGGGACGCCCTAGGAAGACATATAGTGACCTTATTGGTGATGTTCTTCAGAAAGGTCAGGTGCGTAGTACTCACAACCGGCGTGCGTGTGTGACCAGATGTATGAACGTAAACGAGGCAAAAGGAGTACGTAAGGATCGTAGCAGGTGGCGTTCTGTAGTTTCTGCCTACCCCCGTGGGAAGAAGGCGTGAGTTTATGTATGTATGTATGTAGTAATATTTCCATACAATGGTTTATTAGTTCGTAAAAATCAACTAAAACTGAAATACAGGGTGGCAGGGACATGCGCAAACTGTAACCATGAAATCAGCACATGATAATAGACACCGTTTTTTGTTTTGTTTGTTTGGTATGTCATCGAATGGCCTCTCCCGCTCTGGGCGGAGCGGAAGGGTGTGTCAAATCAAATCAAAAATGTTTATTTGTGAGGATATGGTACAATAGATGTTTCAATGTTGGTTCCAGCATACCCTGCCATAGTATGGCTTACAAATATTTCTCTACATACACAAAGCCTATATTACTAACCAGTCCTATCAGACTCTGATTGACTAAAACCCACCCGTCTTCCTTCATTTGCCTGTGCGCCAGGGCCACGGTAACTCTTTCGAACAATCCGCGACCCCGGCAATAATAGACCCCCTAGCGTAGACTTTTTTTTTTTTTTTTTTGATATCCGACTATAATTGTCCCCTAGACATTTTTCGTCGGTTATCAAAAAAAAATTTGGCGTTTCATAATGTCAAAATGTACTCAACGGCATTTTTTTTTAAAAGACTGTCGATAAATTCTAACGCACGGGCGTTCGGACTCATGTACTGAATCCATGGTTACAGGTTGTGCGTCCCTGGTACCCTGTATATTTATTACAGGTGCAAGTACTTAATGTTAGGTAGCGACCTGCCCGATCTAGTTTTATTGAAACCTGTGTTTCAGGCCATGTCCTACTGAGTATTAGTCCTTTGTGGTTCTGTAAATGGGTATAAATTACAGAAAATATTGTCTATGTGTTGAGAAATAACCCTGTATAAATATAGCTTTATTTGCTCGTCTAGCTTGAAACATTAATTACCCTTTTCTGTCAGGAGCACCCGGAAGATAATTTAGGGGTGAATTGAGTTCGCGTGAGTCAGCATGTTGGCTAAAGAAAAGTCCTTTGTGGTTCTGTAAATAGGTTTAAGTTACAGAAAATATTGTCTATGTGTTGAGAAATAATTCTGTATAAATATAGCTTTATTTGCTTGTCTAACTTGAAACATTAATGACCCGTTTCTGTCAGGAGCACTCGGAACATAATTTAGGGGTGAATGGAGTTCGCGTGAGTCAGCATGTTGGTGAAAGAAATAACCCTGTTATAAGTGCACATAGAAAGATAGAATATTCTTTATTATTTACCCCACATAAATAAAAAAAATAATGCTGTTCGTTGGTAAGCGTATTACTTGAGAAGGGCTGGACCGATTTGGCATTTTTTTTCTAGAATTTTCCCGGATTTTTTATTGAATTCGGGAAAGCCAGACATCCTTTCTTCTGTGGGATTTTGTATGAACTTTTGGACAGGAAAACGTCTGTGGCGTCAGCTAGTTACAAGTTAAAATGTAGAAATTTTACATAGGGTGACACAATGTGTGGGCTTAGATACTAGGTAAATGGTTTTAGTCAAGGACGAGAGGATCTAAAGAGAATAAAGAACACTATCATCGTGCTCAAGATTATCTTGAGCAATTAGATTACGATCTTGAGCATATTAGATTTATTAATGTTTACTGCCTTGCTCAAATACTTACATCATACCTAAGGGATTAACGACTCAAAGGACTAACTAAATTGAACTGACAAGGACCAATCGTCGTATCACTTAGACACAATGAGGAAATTTACGACTGAACCTACCTCAGGTTCACAAAAGGAAATAAACAACGTAGTCTAAATTCAAGCCCACTACGCGAAAATAAACACCGATTTGCTCAGAAATGTAACTTTAGGTAACCCAATTTTGTATTCAGTATTCATACCTTGCTTTAGCATTGCAGAAGGTATCGTGTACGGCAAAGCTTTGCGTACAATAGGACTTGTACCAGGTTCGGTTAGCGAGCAGATGTTACGTAGCTACCGTGCGCGCGTGCTAAATAGGAGATACCTGACTTCTGACTTCATAACATTTATTAGTGTAAAGATTTTGGGCTTGCTTATGTAATAGGCTTTTGTTTAGAGCTCTGTCGTTTTGTAAGCTCCCCAAAAGCGAATCAATCGCTGAGCACAATAGATTATTTGACAACTCAAAAATATACATTCATTAATACTTATTTTAAAGATGTTACTAAAAAAAGACGAAATGCAAAAATAAAAATAACATCAGTGGAAAAATGGAGAAGTTATTCTTTTGAAATTAGTCTTCTACACGCAAAACGATCATGGCGTTCCTGTGTTGTGACGTCCGATGCTAAAAATGCTGTCTCTGTCTAGCATCGACTTTAAAATGCATAGAACTTCGCCATTTTTTGAGATGATATATTAACCTATTTTTTTGACTGTGGCTTAATCAAATAAAAAACATACAGTCAAATAGTCTATTGCTAAAAGCACCATTATGTGCCCAGGCACTTAATTCATACTTAATATTAAAATGCGAAAGTAACTGTCTGTCTGTTACCTTTCACGCCTTAACGACTGAACGGATTTCGATTAAATTTGTTACAGAGGTAGACCATGACCTGGGCTACTTTTGTCCCGGTAAAACGTTCCCGTGGGACAATTTCCAAATTCCACGCGGGCGAAGCCGTGTGCAAAAGCTAGTCAATTATGAAATAGAGATGGGCCGACTATGACTTTGGCCGACTAGCCGACTAGTCGGCTGCAAGATGGACGACTAGTCGGCCAAGCCAATCATTGCTTTCGGTTGAGTTCGGGTGACATCGGCAATGTTCGTGACTACTTATTGCCAATTATTTGCTATAGAGTTTCTTCTTTTTTGTTAGAAGTATTAGTTAATTTAATTTTATTTTATTTCTGGATCTAAGTCCAATTAATTATCCTATTCTTCCCTTCCTATTCTAAATTGCACTGAAAGTAAACTGTAAAACTCATTCTATAATAAAAAATAATAACAGTAAAGATTTCAATTTCATTTCAATCACCCTCTTTTAATTTTTTAAGCATATTAATACGAGTAAAAAATGGGCCGACTAGTCGGTACATCACTAATATGAATAAATTCATCAAAGAAATGTATTCGGTATAATCCATCGAATGGTTTTCGTAAACGTCATTCCTATTTTATGATTGATGTGCCCTTTCCTTGATCAAAGATTGTCATGAAATGGGTAAGCATTTTCGGATAGCTTTAGCCAGATTTTTCGATCAATATTGACCAAAGAGCCAGATTTACTCAGTAACTCTGCCGAGTTCGAGAGGAAAATAAAACTAAAGCTATGTTCTATGTTCAGTTTATTCTACAGGTCCTAAAACAAAATATTTCCGGAACTGAATAGGAAATATTGATATCCCTCTTTAGCGTTTTCGGACTTATTGCTATATTTATCCGAAAAACCTACTGAATGGCAAAACTGGGAATGTTTTACGATCATTTCCTTTTAGCTAAATAGATACAGCAATAAGCCTCGAAACGCTAAAGAGATAAATGTTTCCTTCGACATAATAACATCATGCTTGTAGTGAGAATAGCGTTATAAAATAACTTCATATTGCTGCCCAAACCTGGAATACCGCTTAGAAATTTGTAATCTGGTTGTTTTAAACTTGTCAAACTTTAATTAAAATGAGGCTTAGCCTATTGCAGTTGAGTGTTGAACATAGACCTCTCCCAAGTGGCTCCGTAACCGTAAAACCCGGTTCTCCGCCTTCCGTATCCAGTCTATCCTGTTCACCTTTTAAGGTCGCCGGTCCATCCATCTGGAGGCGTCCCACGCTACGCTTGCTGATACGCGATCTTCACTCCAGGACTCGTCTGCCCCAAGCAACGGCTATAGGTCGACTACTCCAATGCTACTTCGGCTTGCCAACTCTCAACTCCAGTTCTTTTCCTAATGATTTCATTTTGGACTGTATTTACTTTGTGATAAAAAATAACGGCCTCATATAATTTCCGCAGACAGCAATTGATTCCGAAACATTATTAGCAATGAATAACTTTGTTATGCACCGAAAAATCGTTTCCGACACGCGTACGGCTTCCAATTGGTTGCACGCACTATTTGTTTATGGTCTTTTGATGGATGTAGCTATGTTTTTTGATTAATGATGCGCCTGATTGTTTTGTTGGTCCCAATTTTTGGACCGATGAGACTCGCACAGATCGGGGAAGCATGGCATAAAAGGGAGGACGCCTATAGTCAGCAGTGGATGGAATAAGGTTGCCATTGGTGCCGATGCTCTTGTCACAAATTTCTCTAAACTAGACAAAAAATCACTAAATTTTAGTTTATTCCTGTCAAACGACGATTTCTCATTCTGAAATATACTAAAGTGACACAATTTAACTATAATTTAGTTGCACAGCACTAAGGTGGCACTGAATTATTAGTTTAGTGAAAATGACAATTTTGCTATTCTCAATTTGACGTTGTTCACCTAAAATTTTGGTTGTCTAACTAAATCTGGTTCTTTTTAATCGCGATTAAAAAGGTGTGGAATAAAATTAGTTGTCATGAATTAAAATCACACAACACCTCGACTTCAGGTGCAATAACAGTACTGTATATTTTTTATTTTATTTTGCTTATATCTCGAAAATGATGTCCTATCGCAAAAATAGTGATAAATTCGACCCCGTTTATGAAACCCTTAAACCCCTAAAATTCTACATGTAGGTAATTTTTTTTTTCATATTTTTCATACGAAAAGTTAAAAATCCATAAAAAACACGTCGCGGCCGCCCCCACAAAATGCGTGCCTGCGGCTCTAAAAAAAATCACGGGGTAGGGCAAACAAGTACCACGTGGAGTCGCGATTGTCAAATTAATTTTTTGTTACATCAAAATTATTTTTAAATTTAGAGATATTTTTTTGCAGAATAGCTTTAAAATTCTCATAGCCAAAAGTAAGGAATTTTAGTGATAGTTTAGTTCGGTGTACAAGAGAATCGGCACCATTGATTATGGTGACTAAATATTAAAGATCGCCGGAATCCACTGGATGCAGAAGCACAGACACGCTCGATGTGGCGAACCTTGGAGGAGGCATATGTCCAGCAGTTTCCGCTGAAATGATGATGGTAAAAGATAGTGTCAATGTGGCTTGCCCTAAAAGCTTACAGGATGATAAAGATATGAGACAATCAAAAAAGGGACGCCTTCGTCATCGTAAACTGCTAGACGACTCATAGCTCATTTTTTACGAGTTAACTTTATCTCATGCCTGTTTAAACGCTCATAAACTTATCAAAATCCTAATTGCTAATTGTTTACTCAAATAACATAGCATGTTTAAACAAGAGAAGTTAAAGATTTAGAGCATAAATTCCAGATTAACTCAGAACGGTTGTATTAACTTTTATCCTTGGAAAGACACGCAAGCTTTTCGTTTCTGCAGTAAAAGTAGCAAAAATGTCGAGGATTTTACAAAATTGGCTTTGTAAGATTGTTGCTGTCTAACTTCGAGACGTGTTCGCAGTTTATAGCTTGTCTTGATCTTAGACTAGGACCTAGTAACAACGTAGGGATTTGCGTTACGTTTACTTAACGTGTTTTTGATAGTCTACTTTTTAATACTTGTGCGCGCCAGTAGTAACACTTTTCAATTATGAAATCACCGGTACCGACTGCTACGAAATAGGCACACTTTCAAGGTCAACGAATACCTACTATTGACTGTCTGAACTGTACTATAAGACCAATATGGGTTCGTGCTACCAATTCCCATACATTTATTGAGTTGACTTAACCTCGATGTCGATGTTGATTTAGATCTAATGGCGGGCCTATAGGATGTGGCGCTGTTACAATTTCAAAACAAAGCAGATAGCGACACGATAATAGTGCCTGTTTTGACAGGGACTTTACGTAATTTTTCGCGGCACGGAGGTGTCACACCTCCAACTTCCCAACCCCGGTCTGACTTTCTCGACAGAAAAACCTAGTGTCTCTTTTTACTAGACTTAGAATATATTTTTCAGGGTTCCTCAGCCGCTGAACTACTGAACTCGCAAGAGCGGGGCGCTTTAGTCAAGCATGCTTTGGAATCAGCTCGCGCTGAACCCGGCGATGAGCATGCTTTAGAACCTGCTCTCACGCTTCGACCTGGACAGAGTATTGGTAAGTTATAGTTAAAAACTAACTTATTTAAAACGATTTAATTGTGCTACACAAAACAGCCGTTTATTCTCTAGGGGACGACAACTTGCTTACGATGCTTCGTCATTTAGGATTTCGCTAGACATGATGTGCAAAGACGCACGACGTCGCTCGATTTTTCTGGTCACACGTGTCGCGGGACTTCTAGGGAATACATGGCGTACATCTCTCAAAAACGTCTATACCCTTCGATTATAATAACTACTATTTTTCCTCTTCATACCTAAATTTTAAATATAGGTACTGATAGTGTTTAATTTCAACTGGAAACCGCTCTCTAATGTTACTGTGCACCAAAATACTACCACCAACAATGGACTTTGAATAGTTAATTGTTAATTAGCCAGGTTTTAACATCTACCCCGCAACTTTTAGATCTAACTAGGTTCAATATCACACACACACACACACACACACACATTACACTTTTAAATGCACAACAAACCTATGTAACTAAAACTCGTAACTCCTTTTTAAAGTTAAAAGATTTTAATTCAATAAAACGTAAATATACAACAGGATTAGCTCATATACCCATGCTGACATACAAAGGGCTAGAATACAACAGTGCACTATTGAATGACTCACCTTGAACTGGTTAGAACACAATAAGTCAACGAGTCTATCGGGAAGGTCACTTTCTCTTTTAGTTGAACTTTGTAAAGGACAGATTGGAGCGCAGTGTAGTTCGTGTTTTGTTTTTATTACGACTAGGTATATGTATAGGCCTTAGGTTTCTGAAAGAGCTAAGGTACAAGTTCGTAGCCGACTGCACGCAGCAGCAGCAGATGACGTGTCGCCGCGACAATACTGGTTTCTATGAAAACGACGTGTTGCTAGCTACGAAAGGTATTTCATAGAAATACATAGAAACCAGTAGTGTCGAGATTGAGTTAGATTCCTAGCTAAACTATGAGAATTAAAAAAAAAACGTTAAAGTGCTGTTTTTGGTGGTTTCCATCGAAATTTGAGCTCATTACTTTGACCATTTTACTTGACTAGTCATAGTTTCGGATTTCCTTTTGACGTATATTTTTGAGAGTGACGTACATACTAGTTTAAAACAGGCGGTAAACTGGTTAGACGCAAATAACTTAAAAATACATTGGAGCAAAACTAAAGATATTCATCTAGATTTTGATCTAGTTTGTTTGTTTCTTTTTATTAAATTGTTACCTGAGCTAATTATATTTTTTTGTATGCACGTGTTTCTGTGACAAATAAACCTATTTTTCTTTCTTTCTTTTTCTTTCATTATAGACAACGGACCCCTAGCATGAACTTAAACATACACTACAATAATTATATGATAGACGAAGTTGAAAGTACAAAATACCTGGTACTCGAAATTGATAAAAAAAACTAAATTGGAAGTCACACATTAATATTTTACGCAAGAAAACTAGCAAGCCTGCATACGCCCTTCACACATTATCACCTACTAGCTGTTGCTCGCGACTTCTTCTGCGATCCAAGATGAAAATTTGCCTATGTTTTTACCCAGGTCATGGTCTATTTGTGTGCCAAATTCCATCCAAATCCGTTCAGTAGTTTTTGCGTGAATGAGTAACAAACATACAGCCATCCATCCATCCTCACAAAATTTCACATTTATAATATTATTAGTAGGATAATAAACACGGATGGGCTTCTTACTGATTATTAAGGCATAGTAGTAGAATCACACTTACGGTATGTGATCATATTCTGTTGGGGGAATTCCACTGAAAAAGAAACCGCTTTCAAGGCACAAAAAAGATGCAGTCGAGCGATGTTTAAACTTAAAACCACGGATGGCTGTTTAAAGTACTTTAAATAGTACAAAATATTAACATTACCTTGTCTGTACATACTAGAAGTAGCTGTGTTTGTGAAGACATACCCGAGTCGTTTTAGACGTCTACCCGACGTAGTTCCCCGCAATAGACGAGATAACAGCGTGTTATGTCTAGAGTGAGCCAAGACAGCACTTAAGCGCAAAATTGTCTACTGCATAGCTCTAGTAATCTTCAATAAAATACCGTAGAGTTGGAAAGAGTTGCCGCTTTCTTCATTTAAAAAAAAGACTCCGAAGCTTTTTAATGGTGAAAGGTTATTATAATATAAGTGAGTTCCTGAATGAAAAAGATTTTTAAGTTACTGAATTTTTGTGTATCTTTTGCATGCCAACATGGCTGAACTTTTCATTATTTTTGTTATCCTTTATACTAAATATATTTGCAAAATTAAATTATCTTTATCTTTAAAAGTCACCTAGTTTAAACCCCTATTACACTACACGATATTTAGGTGACGTGTTTCTTTTTCCCTCCCTTTCTCCTATTACAACAGTTTACACCCCTATTAGACTATACGGTATTTAAGGCCCGATATTTAGGTGACGGTTTTTTTTTATAAGGACCCATCCTGTCTTTCTGTTATTACACCATCCCGATTTAGGGAACGGATCCCTGAATATCGCGTAGTGTAATAAGGCTTTTAGGGAAAGGGTCCCTGAATATCGCGTACCGTAATAAGACTTTTATACAGTTCGGGCTGATTTTCAAGATTAATCATTAGAAATGTTAAGATATTTCTTAAAGTTTCCATTACCGGCCACCTAGAAAAAGAAAGACGTCATTGCTCCTGCAAATTTGAACGTTGTCTTTTAGATCAAGAATATTTATCTTTTTCTACAGTGCCAGCTTGTGTGAGCAGAGGTGTGGTAGCGAGTCTGTTCCCACTCCACGAAAGAAACGCTCTGGAGAACCTCAGAAAGAAATGGGTGAAGACATTTTTTTCTCCACAGCCTATAGGTAAGTTCATTGTATGCGAAGGGTTCTGATTGAAATTCGAAGAAGAGATTTGTTTAGAAATAAGCATCAGATTTTTATGTATTTTTCTGTTCCTTTCTTCTTGTTTGTTGATTGTGTGGTGTACAAATAAATAGATCATCAAGACACGTTTCAACATATATTCAAGTATCGCTGATGAGTCACAATTGATTATCTATTGTTATGGCCCTCTAGCGGGCCACCTCGGGCCTGACTCATTACAAGTAGTTTTTCCTAGCTGACCGATCCCTGAGAAGAAATGCCGAAACAAACGCAGAGGTCATGGTCTCTTTTAAAGTCCAAACATTGTGTTATTATTGTGTCCTTTCCAATCTCAATCCCGATCCGATGATACTACCGAATTATTATAAATTAATTTACTTAAGTGGCAGAAGCCTCCCATAAAAGTATATTTGTACGCAACAACATCAACAACAATGATGTTACAACATTCGTCGTAACATATTGCACACTGTGTTAACCTGTGTTTACAAAGACTATTTGATTGATTGATCTATGAACTGCTTCATATTTCTCCTATTTGTGTCAATAACTCAACTCTGCTATCACAATGTCGAAATGTCAATGTGAACAGATATTAGGGAGAGTTATAGACACTCAAGCTGTAATTTTCTAACAAAGAATATTTTTAATCCGTTCATTCTCAAAGTTAGACTGATTTTAAAGGTGGCAATTTCAATCCATTGCTTAGTTATTGGCAAAGTTGGATTGGTTATACAGGGTTATTGGTAAAACACCAGCAAACCCTTAAGGGGTCATTGTACTCATCACTATAAACAAGTTTTACTATGGGACCAAACCTGAAATCGCGAAAAAAATATCAGCTGTTCCCTACGTTTTGACGTGTTATGCGAACATAAATGTAGGGAAAATCTGTTTTATATTTTTCGCGATTTCTTGTTTGTTCCATAGTAAAAGTTGTTTATAATGATGAGTACAATTGAGGAGCATCTGTTCAAAAAGTCGTATTTAACTTTCCGACATAGGAGGGCGGGTCAATAAGTCCGTGACTTTTGGAATAAAACACAGATTTTTTGATAAAAAAATAATTTTATTTTTCAACGTAGTCTCCCTTGAGCTCTATACACTTTGTCCAACGCTTCTCCAATTTTTTTATCCCTTCCAAAAAAAATGATTTGTCGAGGTCCTCAAAATAGGCCTTTGTTTGCGAGATGACTTCATCATTGGAGTCAAATCTTTTTCCACCAAGCCATTTCTTCAGGTTTGGGAACAAGAAGTAGTCGCTCGGAGCCAAATCTGGAGAATAGGGCGGATGAGGGAGCAATTCATAGCCCAATTCATGGATTTTTGCCATGGCAACTGCACATGTGTGCACCCTTGCATTGTCTTGGTGGAAAAGAACTTTTTTCTTGGCCAAATGAGGTCGGTTTTTTTTCAAATCGTCATTGAATCGGTCCAATAAGTTGGCATAATATTCCCCATTGATTGTTCTTCCCTTTTGAAGGTAGTCAATGTGGATTATCCCGCGTGCATCCCAAAAAACAGTCGCCATAACTTTATTGGCTGACAAACCCACCTTGGCCTTCTTCGGCGCCGATTCACCCTTAGAAACCCACTGTTTTGACTGTTGTTTGGTCTCTGGTGTGTTGTGATGGATCCATGTTTCGTCCACGGTTACAAAACGGCGCAAAAACTCCTCCATATTGCGATTAAACAACGCCAAACCTTCCTGTGAAGTTGTTACACGATTGCGTTTGTGGTCGACTGTGAGCAAACGCGGCACCCATCTTGCGGAAAGCTTTCTCATGCCCAAGTGATCATTCAAAATTGAAACCACTGAGCCATGCGAGATCCCTACGGCTTCCACAATCTCTCGCACTTTCAATCTTCGGTCGGCCAACACCATATCGTGAATTTTTTCGATTGTTTCGGGTGTAGAGACCTCAACTGGGCGTCCAGGACGTTCGGCATCTTCAGTGCTTGTACGGCCACAACGAAATTCAGTAAACCACTTTTTTACCATTAAAATCGATGGTGCAGAGTCCCCATAGTATTTATCAAGCTTAGCCTTGGTCTGGTAATGGTTTTTTTTCGCAAGAAATAATGCTTAATAAGCACACGAAATTCACTTTTTTTCCATTTTCTCCTCAAATTAGTGAGTATTCTGATAAAAATAGCTGTCAAACACAAACTAACTGACGCAGCAAGTTTAATTTTTGACAGGAGTCAACTGACAGATGCCTGTTGACAGGAGCAGTGTTGCTGTTTCAGTAAAGAGGTCAGAAATTCAAAAAGTCACGGACTTATTGACCCGCCCTCGTATATTTATTTTTTATTTTTCTCGAACCCGTGGCTTAAAAGCCCGTCGAATGATCCTAAAAATATGTTCAAAAGGAGTCTATTTCCCGTACAATAAAATCTAGAAAATTTGGATTCTAATGAAAACGGATGTATTTCTGCATTAAAATGTTCTCTTAGATTGTTTTAAACAGAACAGGCATATATTTCTTCTACAAAAAGCATCTTTTATTTAATTTTTTGTTCAAAAGGTCATATTTTTTCCATACCTCACAACTTTAACAAAAATCGATTCATTCGACTTAGTTATTTTCTGTTTTTGTAAAGTTTGTTTATCATAGAAACACGACCTTTTGAATAGATGCTCCTCAATTACCCCCTAAGAGGTTGCTGGTGTTTTACCAATAACCCTGTATAAATCTGAAATAGCCAACGTAGCGAGCAAGCGTGGTGATCAATGCTCGTGCCTTCTTTGCATGAGAAGAGGCCTTTGCCTTGTGGGACAATCATAAGCTTCACCCAAGAAATGGACTGAAATAGCAATCATAGATGTCACATAATAACGGAAACCATTCTTGCATTCCAGATGAGATAAGTGAATATTTCGGTGTTAAAATTGCAATGTACTTCGCTTGGCTTGGACATTATACACAATCGTTAACAGTGCCTGCAGCCGTAGGATTTATATTTTGGGTAATTTTCTATATTTATATACTTGTTCTTAGTAGTACGGTCAAACGCCTTTTCTGCAACGGAAAAAGGCTCTATCAAAGACAGATTGTTACCATGGGCGGTTGAATGTGCATTTTACTACCATGTTGGTCAAGTAGCAATCGTGACTGCTGAACGTGGAGTCCTAGTTCGGGCAAAGAGTATTCGTGCCCAATTGATGTCAATGGGCTTGCTCCCTATTTTAACTCCCATGTAGGCTTAAACATAACTATACTAGAAAAATAACCCTTTTGTTATTTAAATATAAACGTACACAAGTTCAGTTATTTAACGGTATATATATGACGGAGAAGGTACGTGTCTATCTTTATCATCAGCCATATTTTAACTACTGTGGACGTACTGTGGGTAGTGTTGGTTATTGCGCAATAGAAAAACCGTTTGCAGTTGAAATCAAATTATAATGTACGACCAAATTAATCACACACTGTAGGTACACGACATAACTATACGGAACGCGCGACAGTTTCTAAACGTGTTCACTGCTTAACCGCCAACAACCAACTCCGCTTTGCACTGGTCAAGCCAGAGCGTTATAGTCTCTGTCCAGCGCCACCTGGTGGCACCGGCGTCCCGATTAGTCAAGTCAAACGATTGATTTAACGTATTTCCGACATATATATATTTAATTTATTCTTACCCTTCTGGGTACTAGATTCAAGAGCCCATCTGAAATAAAATAGAAAAGCAATGTAATCTAATTCACCATTTACATTGAAAAAATTACTCTAAAATGCAGTCATTTCACCATAACAGTTGTTATTTGGCCGTTATTTTTCTAATGCATGCATAAATGGAGTACCTACAGTGAAATATGAGTGTTCTACACACCTCTGCCTATCCCTTCGGGAATACATGCGTAACGTTATATTATATCCGTTTTTATAATGAATTGTACGAGAAATGTTAAGATCATTAATTTGTTAACAAATACTGATTAAATACATTTTCGTTTCAGATTTGGCTTGGCACAGCAAATGATAACTGGAAGGACATAGCTTATGTATTGTTTTCACTGTTTAACGTTCTCTGGGCGTGTGTATATTTAGAAACGTGGAAAAGGTAAGTTAACCATAGAATAAATAAATAAATAAAATATAGTAAAATATGCCACATGGAGTTTAAGAGACAGATGTCGTACTGGTATGAGTTCGAGTCGAATCGTTGAGCTCCTTAAGTTCTGAGTTGAGCTACACGATTACTGAAAAATGCGTGCACTGACTGGACAGGTCCATTCAATCTGTGTGGTCCTTTCCTCAAAAGACCATTTGAGATACCAGTCTACATGATCTGACCAAGATTACGTGTGGACTTAAAAAGGGACTGTGAACTCTGAGTTTGTTTCGGCCTTTCTACTCAGAGTAGTCAGATAGGAAACGCCGACCTCATATAGTTAAAAAAATATGATTGACGTGTAAAAGTGTTTGTACAAACCTACTTACAGAAATAAAATCATTTATGAGTGGCAGCAACGATACTTTGCAAAGACAACCTTTTTTAATAACTCGATGTGTGTAGCCAAGTACTCTAGGTATTAATTAGGTAAGGTAGGGTAGGGTTTTTATCTTCAGGTAATGCATGTATTAATTATATTATTTTGTTTAATTACAGATATTCTAATGTACTGGCATATAAATGGGGAACATTGGATCAGAGGGATGAATTGCTGGTTGAACCGAGACCATTATTTCAGGTAATTTTATTGTAATCTAAATGGCTAAATGTGGGTGTAGGTACAGTACAACTATCTTCTTAATGTCCCTCGGGAATCACCGCATTTCCGAATACGAACGAATGCTAATAAACTTAATACTTTATTGTGGTTCTGTTTTGATTAAAACAACAAAGTACTTAGTTCTGAATTCAAATTATTATACGAGATAAATCTATCATTTGATAGACATGGAAATTAGCATTCGTTTGTATTCGGAAATGCGATGATTACCGAGTGACATTAAGAAAATAGTTGTACTGTTAATAGCTGATTTCAAAAGTCCTTCTGTGCTGAATTTCCTATTAAAAATGGCGAATATTAAACATAAATAGTATGATTATGATGAGAATAGTATTTCAATTTTTTTACCTTTGGAAATGTCGAATTTGATTTTTATTATTTTTGCCCTATACTGTAAATCTTAAATCTCTGCTTATATCTTCGAGGAATACAGTCGTGTTGTTATATTATGTAATTCCAGGGAGAAATGAGTACAAGTGCAGTGACAGGCCGGCCGGAGCCCGTGTACGCGGCGTGGCGGCGGCGCGCGTGGCGGCACTGCGTGTCGTTCCCGCTCATGTGCGTGTGCCTCAGCGTCGCTGCCTCGGCTACCTTCGCACTGCTGCGGGCTCAGGTACGCACCGTCATACTAGACTACCACGAGTATAGTCGGATAAACAACCTACAATGTCCCCACTGCTTGAACTCAGACCTCTCCTCTCCTTTACTTTTAACGTTTTGAATACGAGGCTTTTGGCTATTTTTTATTGGTATGTATTTTGTCTAGTTTTTTGTAATGTGCGTCTTGTTTGTGCAGAATAATCATTTTTTTTTCTCTCTGTGAGAGGGTGAAGCGGGTCCAATGTGGGTAGTGATTTATCATTTGATCGCCAAAGTAACAAATACATAGATGACAAGCAAAATTCTACCCAGTAAGCTAGGGTCATGACATGACTAAGGGCTGATTTTTTAATTGACTGATAACTTACTTAAATGAATTAATTTGAAATGAAAGTGGTTCTATAAAAAAAAATAACTTAAACGTCAATTTTATTGGTCAAATAAAAGATATTCGACGATGAAAAAATTGTCAGCCCTACAAGGAAGATTGTAGCGTGATTGGCACAATTTGACTTCTCCTTTATTTTTTTGTTACTATAGTTGTCAGAGACAAATTGCACAAAGAAAATTGCGTGCCTACATGCACCCTAATTACGTAACACATCAATCACAATCTGAATCATTTTGAAGCCTATTGCTAATCCATTGCTTCATATGTTCAAAAAAAACGTCTGCTGAACAACGTAAATAACGCAATGAATTTTGCTGAACTGTCAAAATTAAACCCATTCCTACTGTTAGTGTGTTACGCAATTACCCCGCTGGGCTCGCTAGAACAAACACCACTCTATAAAAGAATATTTAATAGGTAATGAAAAAACCGGTCGAGGTGGCGGTGCTTGGGGGAGGCCTTTTTTTTTTTGGGTGGGAAATCATCAAATGACCTCTCCCGCTCTGGGCGGAGCGGGAGGGCGTGACAGACTCTTACTGACTAAAACCCACCCGTGTTCCTTCAGTTGCCTGTGCGCCAGGGCCACGGTAACTCTTTCGAACAATCCGCGACCCCGGCAGGCATCGGCCCTAGCGGACCCCGTCAATTATGCTGACATCTCTTTGAGGCGCGCGTGGAACACAACGAGCCGTCGACCCGGGCCTGGTCCTTACCGGACGGTGAGCTGGCTTGGGGGAGGCCTATGTCCTGCAGTGGACGTCTTTCGGTTGAAATGATGATGATGATAAATGGAAAAATTTCTTCGACAGGATTGGTGGGAAACAAACATTGTATATTTTACATGGATTCCGCGCGCCTTGCTCGCTATTATCATAGCGGTTGAAGAGGAAGTATACGCCAGAATAGCGAGGTGGCTCAACGACAAAGGTAATGCAGTTTTTTTTCTTTGAATACATGTGTGAAAGAGGTTGAGTTTTCTTTTGTTTTGTCTGTGGTCTTGGGGCAGTGGTTTTGTTTTATTTTTGTGGTTCTTTTAGCCCAAAGCTCTTCAACTTTCTGGCTAAAGCCTGATTTATACGATGCAATTTAATTGCCTGTGGCCTATCATAAGTTTAAGCATCAATGTGGGCTGAATCGTCTAAACAGTGTTTAGATGCAAATCAAAGTGCTTCAATTTTATTATATGCCACAGATAAGAAACTTGCATCGTGTAAATTGGGGCTGAATTGACTGACTCTGGAAAATTTAAAAGTACTAAATAATGGATTTTTTTAAATAAAATTTGAGTTTTTGTATGTCTGTCATAGAATTAATTATGGTATAATCCCGCTACCTTTTTTGAGCTATTTTCATAACTTTAGTTAAAAATATAGAAATCCATTGGTCAAATACCGCTGCCCTAGGAATATTTTATATTGTGAAGTTTTCATTTGTGTGCAAGCAATTATTTATTTTGGATACATTTTTAATAACAATCGAAATGAGGTGTGATTCTAACGTAAATAGTCCGTAAATATGTTCATTTTTATTTCCAATTTAAAGCCATGGTAAAATATATTATTGGAAAAATGTTACGGGTGGTCTTTTCGCACATATCCGTAAATTACACTAAACTCATTTCTTGGTATTCTGTACATCTTAATTATTGTGCAAAAATGCAAAAAATATATACTTTTGTTTCTTATTTATCTTTATTATTTCTTTATTTATTTACCAAACGGATATGTGCGAAGAGAACAAAAATATTTGAAAAATTCTGCATGACACTTAGTTTTGAAATTGAGATTTTTCTTCGTATAGCAATATTTAGAACCTCAATTATTTAAACAATATTAATAAATAGTCGATTAATCGAACTTTAAATAGACACATTTAGTAATTAGTACTTACTTACAATATTAAGTAGAAAAACACAGTGTGTAGAAGATATACTATAGCGCATAAAATTTTTCTCTTTACTGCTTACCAAATGGGACTGGACACTACAAAAAAAAAAAAACAAAAAAAATATGGTAACACTGAAAATCATGACGTTTTATTTGAACAGAGAACTATCGACTCGAGACAAAATATGAGAATCACCTGATTGTGAAAATAGCATTGGTTTGTATTAAAAAAATGCTGTAAAAAAATCTAACGCCGTACTCAAAAGCTAAGCTTTCATCACGCTTTGCTTCTAGAAAGTATACGGAGAAGGTTATTAACCAAACAGATTGGTAAATGGATTAATAATCTGAAGGCAGTGACTTAGCTTGCACGCTATTCTTTTTCGCTTGCATGCGAATTTAAAAGTAATAATTTCCTGTAGCGTGTACAGACAACAAAATTAGCTACTAACCAGGCAGATATGTTTTTAACCTATTTAATAGCTGTTCTGAGTCAAGTTATGTTATAATATCGGTCTTTCACGTGTATCTAATGCCCTATATTCATGGGAAACAAAAGTTGTGAATGTTTTGCAGATGTTTACCATGAATACGAGGTTTTATGTTGAAAACGTCATAACGCACGCAATAACAGCGAATATTTCGTGCGTACTGCACAAGTTATATTTCAAGCCCGTTGCAAAGATGGGTCACTACTATCCTGCAAACCAAACCATTTTGTTGACTGTACATAGGACATTCAGTAATAAAACTTATTTGAAGTCATACTTTCAGTTGTCTCTCTCTCTCTAACTCTTTTAAAGTAAAAACAGAACTCGCCAAGCCCCACAGGGGTTTTAATATATTTCTGGTGACTATAATAATAACAACCACTTCTTTATAGGCTTATAAGCACTGACCAAATGTAATTAACTTAAATTTTGGGGGCATAAATCGCCAGTATGATAACGCTCTTATAGTCCTTGAAATTAATTCTTTCATAAAGAATAATCTTTTACACAATTATTCATTTATTTTCACATATTTAAAACTTCAGTTACATAGAGATTAATTTAAATTGTATTTGATTTATGTTGAAACACTGACTAATATAATTTTAATCATAAATAATTCCATTATTGTTAAAGTATTTTGTTTTAGACCGTACATAGTTCGCTTTTGATGTATTTAAAGTTAAATTAGGTTGTATTTAATAAAAATGTGGTGTTTTGTTTTCAGTTTCAATTCCTCAACTCGTTCATGAGTTTGTTCTATATTGCGTTCTACCTGCAGGATATGGATAAATTAAAAGAGGTTCGTATTTATCATACACCATAAAAATTGCAGATATAAATGTGTGTGTTTTGTAATTCTTTACGTATCTCGGGACCATGGAGTCCCGGTCCTTTGGAAGGCGTATGGTAGATAATTTTAAATGGAATGAGGCACCAACCGCCGATTATCACTGTATGCTCTATGCAAGTGCACTCAAGGACAACCTCCAGTTGGTGCAGGACTATTGCAGAACATGGAAACAAACATTATGGGTTAGAGTGGCTATAGTGGATTGGTTACTATAGAATTATGGAAGGACTATGTCCCCTGCCTGCCCAATCATAATATAATTTTCACGAAAAAATGGCAGAGGGTGACTTGCACACTCAATAATGGGCTCCCGGATACTGTCGCTAGCACATAGTGACGTAGCGACAACGGGCAACATGTCCTGAGGTGCTTATGAGGAGTGGATAGGTATTACACGGCTATCAGGACAATCCCGGAAGTGCTTTCAAGATCCCTGCCAGTATCTTACTGGAATACTTCCTTCCTCCGAGCACGTTTGCTCTTGCGAAACTCCACTCCAGCTGGCCAATAAAGACGAGCCAGAGGTGAGGAACAAGACTACTCCCAGGAGATAGGGTTCGTTGGGTTGCTACTACCCAACAGCTCGCCATATGCTGCCCTACGGGTTTCTGTATTTCTCTTGGTCTGGCTCCTCACTCTAGATCTGTTTCGGCAAAGTAAACTCTACCGGTACAGACCTAGAGTTCGGAGCGCGCAAGCCACACCACGACGTGAAAGTCGGCGGTGGGATAGTAATAAATATTATTAGTATCGAAAACTTTAAAAACTAGACTAATATTCTTACACACTAAGGATTCTGAAAACTACCACCATAGTCTCACATCAATAAATCTATACTAATAATAAAAAAAAAGCTAAAGAAAACGTATGTTTGTTTTTTTGTTTGTTTGAACACCAGTGGGATTTAAAAAAGTATTTAACATTTGGTAGCCCAATTCTTGGGGAAGGCTTTAAGCTATTTAACATCAAGCTAGGACCCTTAGAAGATGAGCAAAAAGAAAAAAGAAAAAAAGAACGCTAAGCGAAAACGAAGTCATAGCGCAGCCACGCAATGCGATGCGGTGGGTCGGGGGAACAAGAAATTTTACGTCGACGAAGTCGTGTTTAGTAGCTAGTACTTGATAATAAAAAATTGTGACGCAACTGGTTTGTCCTGCAAATGATTATGGCACGGGTCTTGTTACGTTTGGTTGACCGAAAGAACTGCAAGTCGTTGCCTGGAATGTTACCATTTTATTAATATTATGTTTATATAAACATTTAGAAGAGTTGTGTATTTATTTTATTTCATAATTTTTGGTAATTTTATCTTTTTGTATGCTGCACCGGTTGCCGTCATGACGTCAACGCCGGTTGTCGCTGAAAACCAGCGCTTGGGCTCTGTCTCGCATAGGGTCGTAGCATTATGCTGAGCGATTGCCGTTTCGCGTGGATGTGACGCATATTTTCCTCCAACTTGGTCTTTTTTTGTTTGTTTTTCTCTACGTCATGTTTACCGCAAATAAACGCATTTTCTTTATTTTCTTTCTTTCTTACCACAATAGTTGATTCTGGAAATTTGACAAAAGATTAAATTAGTTAAATAAGTCGTCAGAAGCAAAGGGATTATAATTTATGAAACCTTTTTCAATGCTTGGCATATGAATGTTGCTACATCCCAGGCACTGCAAAAATACTCAATCGTTTACAGAAAACTCATTTCCTAAACTAAAACCGTTCGTATGCTCCTGATAATAACTATCATTTTTGTTTACAGCAACTAGCAGTTTTGTTGATTACAAGACAAGTGATTGGTAATCTCAAAGAATCTGCTCTGCCGTACTTGATTGAAAACTTGAGACTGGCCAAGATTTGTGTTGATGTATTTGGAGCTATCAGTCCGAGCAAAAGTAAGTTTATGTGATATCTAACTATTTTTAGGGTTCCGTATCAAAAAAAAGTTCATATGAGTCTTTTTTACTAAGCTTGTGCTGTCTGATTGACACAGGCTTATATCTTTAGAACCGTATTACCTAGCTAGTTGCTAGTGGTCGTAAGTTGACTGCTGAACAAGGGATTCTGGGTTCGATGCCCAGGTGGGGCAAAGTTTTATTGGATTTTTCCATAGTAGCCCGTAGTCTGGATCTGGGCGTCTTCTCTCTAAGTCCGTCAACGAAGATACAGGCCCATCCGAAAGTAGTTAAGAGACAATGATTTTTTTTAGGATGGGCAAATAAACATATTGATTGTATGGACAACTGTCAAATCGTATTGTCATTAATATTCTTACTTCAGGCACCGAACTAATCATATGTCAGTAAGTGATACGGAACAGGAAATGTCCGTAACTTCGGCCGAAACTACGCATTAGTGCTTAGGTAGTAGTCCCCGTGCCCAAATGATTATAATAAACTCCCCTTATTACTTGGGACTTCTATATTTTATGGGACGTAACAGAACTGACTTAATGTCCCACTTATCGCCAGTTATGTTTAATTCTATGCACACCTGTCCACCTTTTCGGTAGACATTTGGTCATATTGCCCGTCGGGAACCAGATAACCTTGAGAAGTTGGTGCTGATGGGAAAGGTAGATAGGAAAAGACCTCGCGGCCGGTCACCTAACTGCTGGTCTACCCAAGCAACCGCCCTCACTGGACTCTCTGTTACGACTGCCCTTAGAGAAGCCGAGAACAGAACGAAGTGGAAAATCATCGTACATAAAGCCACTAAGGCCTTTCAGGGACACGACCTTCAGTAATGAAGTACGCCACCAAGAAGAAGTCCCTTTCGGACAATACAGGCTTCATTTTAGTCAAAATGTGTCGCATATTATAACGTGGCACTTTCCCTTCCAGTACCAACATCAGCCCAACTAACGGAACTATTCGAAAAGAAGACAGACTCCTCAGGCGACCCTCCAGAGAGCAGTTTCGTGAACGGAGGCACTGATAAGGACTCCGAGCCTCTTGTCGGACAGAAGGTGTTGCATCAGGCGGAGCTGGAATCGCAGCTGTTCAAGGTAATTACTTTACAGAGCCTTTGGTTTCACCATGCATTTGTGGCGGCATCTACATCGCCACATGCGAACTACGCATCAAACTCATCATCATCCGGCTACCCTTTTTTCAACTATGTTTAGGTTCCAGTCTAACCGGATGTAGCAGAATATTAGTATTTTACCACCTTGTAGCGGTATTTACACCGCCACATGCGAGCTATACGTCATACTGACGTCCCGCAAATCCTGCATCGCGCAAGCAGAGTTTACCGCGCGATTACAACGTCTCGGCAGTTTCCCACCAGACACAACACCCATCTGATCGGAGGATCCTCCCTTTTCTATGGAGGTGTGAGTGATCTTTACACCCTGTTCCTCATACCTCTATAACCTTTTTTGTCCACCTTGTGAAATGAGGTTTGAGGTATCTTTATTTCCTGTAACAATTATAAATCAATTTGCCTAGGCCTTCTCCCAAGTATGATGAGATCGGCTTCCAGTCTAACCCGATGCACCTGAATACCAGTATTTTACATGGAGCGACTGCCTATCTGACCACAACCCAGTTACTGGGTAACACGATACCCCTAGGTAACACTGGACTGGGCTTCTGACGACCCGTAACGACTGCCAAAGGTCCTAGAATGACAGCTGGGACCAACGGCTAAACGTGCTTTCCGAGGCAAGGAGGGGTCTCGGTATGTAAAGATGGTCACCCATCCACGGACAGACCGCGGCAAGCGTAGCTTAACCTGATCGAACGACCCGTGCGGCTGGTGTCACTTAGCCACGAGCCTCTCTTCCTATAAGAATTATAATTTACTTAAATATTAAACCTAATCAAACATATTGATTTTCGTGCAGTAGTAGTTTTGACAAAAATTACACTGAAGTTTATTTTTATGATATTTATTTACATTGAAGACATTTTCTAAAAGTGTAGCAGGCAATATAAGGCGAAAGGTGAAGTGTCAGGTGATTATGTACTATATAAAAGGAATAATAATAATACTATTATGCGCTATACTATTTTGACTGTAAACTAACATCTTGACTTACCCTGTACATCACCTGCCCTGCAAATGTTAAAGAAGCTTTTAATTAAAAAAGGATTGTGTGGTTTTATGAAACCACGGTAAAAGTGAAACTTTTTCCCTACTCCGCGGCCGACCGTCACGCGACATGCAACACACAGACGAAAAAGTTTGAGACGATGTAATAAAAGTTTCACTTTAAAAAAATGGTTATTTAATAAAGATTTTTATATCATCTTTTCTTTAAATTGTCCACAGTACGACGGCACATTCGCCGAATACCTCGAGATGCTAACACAGCTGGGTCACGTGGTGCTATTCTCATCTGCCTTCCCGCTGGCCGCCGTATGTGCACTTCTAAACAACGCGGCGGAAATACGAGCGGACGCGTTTAAACTGTGCCATGTCGCGCAAAGACCGTTTGGGGAACGTGTCAAGAGTATTGGGAGTTGGCAGGTATGTGTAAAATTTATTTTTTTGCCCATTCATATAGCTGACGCTGGATGTCGAACAGGGGGCGACTCTTGCGAAATCAACTCGATCACGAATTCAAGAAAGTGGGCTCACGAACTTTTCTCGTGTCTAAATCACGTTGAGCTATATAGAGCCCAACGTATCTTTAATGAGAGCCACCCTGCGATACGTGGTACTGTTTTCATCTGCCTTCCCCCTGGCTGCTGTTTGAGCGCTTCTGAACAATACTGCGTAAATACGAGCCAACTCGTTTAACGAACGAACGTGTGAAGAGTATTGGGATTTCGCAAGTATGTGTAATAGATTTATGAACGACTAGCTTTTACTTGCGGCTTCACTCTGTATTATTTCCCACAGGCTCGGGATTAAAAGTAGTAAATGTTACTCTCCGACCCATAAAGTATGTAATAAAATCACGTCGACCCGTTGCTACGTCGCTGCGTCAAAGAAGGACAAACAAGCATACTTTCGCATTTATAATGTTAGCTTTTTCCCGCGGTCGGAAATTATCACACGGGAACGTACTACTGGTGTTTGTGATACAATGATTTTTTTCATTAGTACAGACACCAACAGTACACTTAATTCTGAAATGCCATATTTTTACTTAGAAAATTGTTTTTGTGAACCGTAGTGTTTTTTTTTTTTTCTGAAATAAAACTTATTATTATTTCCTTTATTCCATTATTTACATATAAATTACATTTTTAAATATTAGAATATAAAAACATTTAAAAATATAAAAAATAGTAGCCCACCGGTATCGGGAACAGGGTCCAAGCTACCGGCGGTCAGGGCTCCAGAGAGAGGAACCTCCTAACAATGCGAGCCTTGTCTAGAAGTACCGCTTTCTGAATCAAGCCCTTGATCCAGCTGCCCAACGAGAGCCTCCTCAGGTGTTGGTCGACGCTCTTATTATTATTATTATTATCTCTTCACATTTCTCGGGACCCTGGGATCCCGGACCTTTGGAAGGCATACGAGGGGCCGAAGCCAACTCGCAGAGGCCCGTTAGACGTTTTTAATGAAATGAAGCACCAACCGACGATTATCCCTGTTCGGACTATATAAGTGCACCCAAGGACAACCCCCGGTTGGTGTAGGACTATTGTAAGATATGGAAACAAATATATAGGACTATGGATTTGGGTAGCTTAAGTGGACTGGTTATCTAGGACTACGGAAAGACTATGGCCCCTGCCTGACCAATGTTTTATATAAAATACACAGATAAAATGGCAGGGGGTGACTTGCACACTCAATAATGGGCCCCCGAAAATGGTCGCTAGCACATAGTGTCGAAGTGACAAAGGGGCAACATGTCCTGAGGTGCTTATGAGGAGTGGAGAGGTATCCCACGGCTATCAGGACAATCCCGGAAGTACGGTCAAGACCCCTACCAGCATCTTACTGGAATACTTCCTTCCTCCGAGCATGTTTGCTCTTGCGAATCTCCACTCTAGCCGGCCAATAAAGGCAAGAAAGAGGCGGGAGCACTGTCCCTCTTCATTTTTCACTCCAGCCGGCCAATAAAGGCAAGCCAGAGGTGAGGAACAAGACTTCTCCCGGGAGATAGGGTCCGTGGGGTCGCTACTGCCCAACAGCTCGCCACATGCTGCCCTGCGGGTTTTCAGAGCCACGTTAGCCACGCCAGTAATTTGTTATTCGTGTGTCCGCCCCCCACGTGATTAGATGGTCAATCAGGACGTGTGGTTGTTTAGGGGGCTTATTATTATTACTAGGATAAAAAGAATCCAACGTGTTAATCCAGGTTATAAACTATCTGTGTTCCAAATTCCATCCAAATCGGTTCAGTAGTTTTTGCATGAAACTTTTAGATTTATAATATTAATAGGATTAGTACTTACTATGGACACTTAACAGTATCCTGCGTGCCCTGATACCTGGAATACCTTACAGGAACTGATGGACGCTCTTGGTACCGTAATGTTTAACCTGTAGCTAAGTTCTGGGCTAACAAATTTAGAAAACCATCGACATAACCTAGAAGATATTTTGTCTGTGAATCTCTTTCCTTTATTATCGACGACCGAGTTTCTAACGTTGCATCGACCATCGGGGATAGTGACCAATCTCACTTAAGGCGGAACCTTCAGGGCAGCCCGCGAAATTAAAATATTGTTACGTTTTTTGCAATTTGCAGGTCACTGTCAGGTTGTATTTTGATTTAAATATGATTCGCGACCGTAACAAATACGGTTTTACAGAATTATAATCATTAGAATCAGCAACACATCTCTATAAGTTCATATTACCCTATTGAATGACTATTTCATGGAATCATGACATTTGAGGGCAATTCTAACTTAAGGAGTTGTATTGCTGATTCTAATAATTATAATTCTGTAAAGCTATATTTGATACAGTCGCAATTCATATTTAGATCACCATACAACCTGATACTGACCTGTAAATTGCAAAAAAACGGAAGAAATTTTGGATTTCGCGGGCTACCCTGGCGCATCCCCCTTAACGGCCTAGGTATAAAGGCCTAATCATATTAAATACTTTTAATTTACCTCAAAATTATGATAATGTAATTTTCAGCACGCAATGGAAACCATGGTAGCGGTCGCGGTTCTAGTAAACTGCGCGCTGATTGGTCTATCAGGCCCGGTACATAGAATGTTACCAGACGCCACACCCGCGCAGACTATACTCGTCATTGTGGCTTTAGAGGTAAGGTGCAATTTCTTGTGTGTTACATGTCACTGTTGAAACTTTGGCCTAACTGGCGCGAATCTTGCGCAGGTGTTTAAACTGGGGCGAATAGTAAAGTGACGTCTTAATCATTAAAACGTTGCGTGCCGCGACGCACGCGTGATTAGCCTCGGTGTAGCCAATGCTTTATAAAAATAAATTGTATTTTCGTTGCTCCATTGGTCGTAAGTGCGACTGATGATCATGGGGTCATTGGTTCAATTCCTAGGATAAACAAAGTGTTATTGGATTTTCCAATAGAGTTTTCTGAGTAGCTGCCCAGAGTCTGGATTTGTGGTTGATGGCATTAGGCTCGCCTCCTATTACATGGGACTTAAACATTTTTTTTTTTTTTTTTTTTTTCCTTATCCTAGGGTTCAGCAATAGGATGGACCCTAATCTTATTACAATCTAGCCTTATAAATAGACTAATAAGTAATTTAATTATAACCTAAGCTATTAAATTGTCTTTACTAAGAATGTGTCCTATAGCACTTTTCTTATTGTCTCTATTAAGGCGAATACACTTCGTTCGTGTGTTTGTTTGGCACTTTTGTACTTTACACTATTCACTAACACTAAACACTAGCTCGAACGGTTTTGTTCTTTTAAGTCTTCTAACTATGTTTGTGTGGTCGAGAAGCTGGATTGCCTCGACGTTCACATGCTGATGAAGTCTCTTATCGTGAGCTTCTGCAAGTTTCTGGATCACTTTTTCGATGAACTCAACTTTTAGGTCCCGGTGGAGGTCATCATTTCGTATGTACCAAGGCATTTACAATTTCCCTTAGCACTTTGTTCTGGAATCTTTGTATAATTAATATATTGGGTATTTTTACAGAGGTATATACACCTCAGCCTTCTTAATACAGGCATGATTATCAGTGATCGGAGTAGGTAGATTGATTTTTAGTACTTGTATCATAAATGCACACAGAAAGAATAACATGGATAAGCCATTTTTCCGGAAAGTAATTCCGGTATTTCCGGATTTAGTATTTCCGGCGGGCGTACGCATTGTTCTGATAACCGGTTATTGTACCACCCATGATCCTTTGTTCTGATTGGTCGTTGGGTTTTGTCAAATCGTGACAAAAAAAAAAATAGGAAGAATAATAAAGAATAAAATTGCTCATTTTATTACAATTCCTACCTTTTTTTTGAGGATGGAAAATCATCAAATGACTCCTTCCACTCTGGCAGAATACAATTCCTACATAAGTTCCGGTTTTTTTTTAATAATCCACTAATTCCGGAGGAATGTCCATAGTAATATATACGTTTCGGATCAATGACCCCAGTTCAATCTACCTACTCCGATCACTGATGATTATACATGTGTATGTATTTATTTTTATTGTGGAGGTCAGATAGGTCACTCCGTGTAAAATACTGGTGTTCAGTTGCATCCGGCTATTCTGGAAGCCGACCCTAATATAGGTGAGAAAAGTATAGACAGATGATCATGTATCGACGCCTTTGAGTGAAAACCTTGTCAGTGTAAAAGAAGTAACTTTTCAGGAGGAAGAAAAATCTGCGTACTGTAAAATTTTTGTACGGCGTCTTTTATGTTTTTTTAATTCATTTCTATGGAAATTTGACCCGCTTTTATATCCAGAACAGTTCGATACTATAAGATTGTCTGAAATGTGGTCTGAAATGCATTAAATGTTACCTAGGTTGTAAGGTATTCACGCCAAACTGACAGATGCAAGTATTTACTAGGTTCTCATTTTGTGTCATAGATGGCGCTACGAGTGTCGAATGAACAAATTAGTCAGATCAGGATGTGCAGTGCGAGGTTTTCTTCCGAGAAACGCAATAAAATAAATTTGAGCAAAAATGCATTCCCGAGGTTTTCACTCTTAACGGGACGATATGTAAATTTATTTTTCAGCACGTAATCCTGGTGATAGTACTGGCCCTTCGCATAGCCATTCCTGAGATACCAGCGTGGTTGGCTACTGAGATGGCGAAGGTCGAGTTCCAAAGGCGAGAGGCTATCAAGAATGCACATGCTCCGCTTATGGTAAGTACATGTAGTAAAGTATCATAGCCTTCATTGTTCCGTTGTGAATAAGGGATAGTGCTATAGAGGTATGAGGAACAGGCTGTAAAGTTCACTCATACTCTATGGAAACGGGAGGATCCTCCGACCAGACGGGTGTTGTGTCTGGTGTCTGGACTCATTTTGGCGGTTAAAAAAGCAATTGAAAAATGGCGGGAAATCATTTTTTCTTTTTTAATATGTCATGTATTTAGTGGTATCAAAACCAGCCAGATACAACCAGTACAGCCAAGGTGATTTTACTACAACTTTATACCTACCAACAATAAAATACGAAAAAGTTTTTCCCGACCTATTACGTCATATTACAACCCCAGTAGTACACAGGCGTTAATACGACAGAAAGAGGTTTAGAAAAAGACTGAAGAACTAAAGAGTTAGGGAAAGAGATAACGCTCTTCAAAGCTCAACTTTTTCTGAAACATGATGTGCCAGCTTTAAAGCCGCCCACTGTTTCAAAGAATAAAGGCTCGTGCACACTGTCGCGACGCGACAGCCTGACACAAAGGCGCCGCCCGTCGCGCTGCACGAGGTGCCTTTGTGTCGGGCTGTCGCGTCGCGCCAGTGTGCACGAGCCTTAAGCGTGTGGTGTGAAACCTAAAAAGAAAAGAAAAAGAAAGAAAAATAGTTTATTCTGCACAAACAAAACGCACATTACAAAAAAATGACATTAATAAAAATACAAACATAGAATGTAGCCAAAAGCCTCGTACTTAAAAATTAAAAGATTTACAATTTTGTCCATGGCCAGGGACCAAAGACCTCACCGACATGCATGCATAACATGATGGCATGCATGTAGGCGAGCAACCAGGCCGAGCTCAATCGATGTCGACCGTCGCCATCGCCTCAAAATATCTCATCTGATACATCATTTATTTGTTTAACTTTCACACAAAGCTGTCATCGGCCAACAACATTAGTTAAAGTCAAAATTAGACAACATTCTAGTCTCATAATATGTTACGCTATCAAAATATATCAAATCAACATATTTTATTTCACATAAACCTACATGGGCACATAGGAAACGTCGCTAGGTGCGCGGTTCCAATTGGTCGTTTCCTATGGAGAAGAGCCGTCAAGAAAGTCCACGGTTACTCTTTTAAAAATAAGTGGCTTTTACAATGTTTTTAAATTAGTGTTAATAGGTATGGGAAGACAGTGTCAACAAGTACCAGGTACTTAATAAAATAGAAAATTGTCTACAAATCTACAGGCTACAAGGCCTACAACGCTCTCACATTCACAAAATATAAAAGAATCTAAATAAAAATAAAATAATAAAAATAAAAACCTATTCAAACCGAATGACATGATTGCCATTACAACCACTAATAAAGAGTTGAAATTAGCATTGTATTGTGTTAGTTGAACCCTCATAAATTCTGAGACCAATCATCAGAGACAGAGATCGGATATTCGGATCCATATTTACTTAAAGTTATTTTTTAGCTATGAAAGTATGGATGGGGTTTCCTAAAATATTTGATTTGTAAAAAAAAAACCCTGCGTGCCAGGAACACCGGGAATGCATAACTAGTCGAGTGTATAGTAAGGAAGCGACTTCTAAAAAAAAAAAAAAGCCTCGGTGTTCTTGGATTGCATAACTAATCAGATGCATATTTATTTAAAATTAATGTTTAACCCCCGATACAAATATGTATATGTAGGGTGTAAGAAGAGGGGTGCTGTGTGTTAGTTAAAGTTAAGATTTTTTCGATACAAAAGCGCATTTCGTATTAGTCAACATCTCAACTTTAGGTGAATATGCATCCGAATATCCGATCTTTGCGCATCACGTCTGTGATGTTTTACGAAATACCAAAAAAAAACCTTTATCGAATCTATCTAGTACTAACAACCATACATTTCCTTCAAGTCCGAGTGTACCTCACAAGATGACATCCGACCGTCGGCCCGCAACACGCCTCGTACGGTCACACCTACTACACCGAAACAGCCAGGCAACGACAAATTTATCGACAAGAAGAAGTTGTGTATCGGCAAGATACCTGAAATACCGCCTTTCAGGTAAGTGGCACATAGAGCCTTTGTTATTTGATGTTTCGTCAACCGCACGGCAGTAACACTTGAACTACGAAACTCGCCCTTACTGCTATGAAATATAGGCGCTGCGCTTTCAATGTTAAAATGTTACCCTGACGTGCGTTTGACTGTAGGGGGCCATTCAATTATTACGTAAGCAGAATTTAAGTAATTTTTACCCCCCCCCCCCCCGTTTTCCGCAAAAGTAAGCAAAGCTCTTCCCCCCCCCCCCCCTCCTAGGCTTACGTAAACATAGCTATTTTTAAAAAATCTCTTCTGCTTCAAAGTTATTCATGAGTCTAGAAACAAGGAATTTATAGACTATTTTAATGCCCATTTAAGTAATTTCCCTACTTAAGTGTTTTCTAACTTAACCATAAAACACCGCTTAAGAGCGAGTAAGAAATATAAATTATTTTGGGGAATCCCTGAACATGCTTTTCGCTTTCGAACAAGTAGGGTTGCCATATTTGTTCAAATCAGAATTACTAAATTTTGCAGAAAAATCAGAAAATGTAAATAAATATAGCTAAGGTAATCACCATCCATTCCCCCCCGTCCCCCATGTCATCAAAAATAAGCAAAGCAAAGACCCCCCACCCCCCTTTGGTGCTTACGTAATACTTGAATGGTCCCTAGTGAGTAGTAGTCAGCTTCTGTGATTATTAGTGACTGAACTAGATATTTGGAAATAATACGGTACCTAGTAGGAAAGTTACGAAGGACATGCTCACAAGAAGAAATATAATGTAAATAAAGTTAAATTGAGATGGAATAACGTTCTTATAATTTATTCTCTCCTACGACACTCTCTTCTCGAAGTTGTACAAACGAGACGTAAGTAATGAATTGTAGGCTACCCGCTACGTTTATGTGTTAATAGGACTTTCAATTGCAGGGTTAGGATCAAAACTACAACATATCCACTTTTGGCAATTTGGTTTTTTTTCCCAGATTTCTGCACAAAATGGTAAAACTACCATTAGCAGTAACTGTTTACTTCAAAACAACTTATTCTTCTTAGTAAAAATGGATGTCCAATATTAACGTTTAGACAACCTATCCAGGTTGAAAAAAAAGAAAACTTTTTTAAGGACCTATTATCACGTACGTAAATGTCATTCTTTAAAAAAAAAATACAAATATATGTGCTCACTATTTACTAAGTTTTTTTTTTCGATTTCTGCCTTATTGAAAAAAGTGGATAATATGTAGTGGTTTTGATCCTTACCTCCTCAATTAAATGTAGCCAACGGCAGGAAGCAACAAACAAATGTGTGTGGATATGACCACACGATAAAAGTGAAAACTTACGACTGGAGCCATAAGCGATTCAGCGTCAGCGACCGAGCGTGTGACGGTTCAGTTTCGTTCTCGTAAAACATTATTTGTTTTGTAAATTTACGATATTGCACAAAATTTTGTCTCAAAAACAGAAACCGTTTTTAATATTCATTGGTCATATCGCGAGTCAACCATCATCGGCAGTAAATATCGCTTGCTGGCTACCCCCAAAATTTTAATTTATTTTTATTTTCTTGTTTTCAGTTAATTTGGCACAAGTATTAAATGGATGGGTGTGTAGCGAAATATTATTTATATAAGTTTTATTTCTTAACAGTATTTTAAGCTTATTTTTAATATTTTAAGTTTTCTTTGCAATAAATCTCTTTTTAAACCGTAATAGCAGTTTTTTTTTACCTTCTATGAAGGTTGACAGGTCATTTTATAGTACTGTGATTTGGATAATTGACTACACTGTGTGTATGTCTAACGGTAGGATGGGCACAAAATCTGTGGTCAAACGCCACAAGTAACAACTCATGGTCTAAAAAACAAGGTCTGGCATTCCGAGAGTGACACATGCTTACGTCACTATCCAGTTGCCACTTTATTGCAACAAAACACGAATTATGGCAACATTTTCAGTCACCATTTCGTTAAAAAATATATATAAACCAATTAAATTGTCGTTTCATTTTTCTAATCAAAGGAAACAATTGAATTTATACAATACCAACGCAATTGTTAGTTAAAACCTCTTTCTTTTATCGGATTCGCACAGGTAATAAATTCGATTGGGGAGTTATTTTTATACAGTACTGGTAACACAGCGGTGATGACGTAGGATTGTGTCACCGCCGTGACCGGAATGCTATACCTGGCGAAGTATATTATTATATACTTATTTTTGTATAAGACCTACCGATTGACTAATCGAGTTAACCCTATGTTTTTGAAAGCCTAAATTTAATCTGCTCTCAAACAGCACTTTAGTTTGAAATATCGTCGCCCAATCGAATTTCTTGACACCAGATAAAATTGAATATATTTAAAAAAAGAACACTGTTATAAAACTTACCTCTCTGCCTATTCTGCAAAGAAACTCAGAAATATCCACAATGTAAAATACAATTTTGTAAATACAGTCGAGGATTATGAAAAGTTCATTTATCTTCGACAACTATGACCTGTCGATCAAAGAGTTTCTGTCGACTACCTCTCCGCATTTTGAAAGGTAATATGAACCATCTGTGTGCGTATATTCTGTATCTTTGCTAAAACCATCACCCATCTTATGCCATCCTGTGTGCTAATGTACCTACTTATGTAAAGCCCGGAAAATTAATTGTTAAGCAAATTGACAACCGACTTAAATTGTCCGTAAATTCTAATCACAACTATCATTTTTTGACAGTTTTATAAAATGCCCATAACACGGCAAAATTGACGTAGTGTGGCTATTTGCTTAACAATTAATTTCCACGATTTTACAATACCCGGGCGTAAATATAAAACTTTGAGCTTTAGAAAGAGACGGCGCTCTACAAAGAACTTTTTCTAAAACACAATGTGACGTTTTTACGGTCAGGTAGTGTAAATTGTATTTTATGTTCAGTAATAATAAATACGCATTTGCGTTGTTTTAATCTTAACACTACAAACTTCGAGCACATTTCACGTTTTCCTTACTTAACACGGAGTAAGAAGTAAATGGAGTGCAATAGGTTTGCAAAATCATAAGCAAAAGTTGCTGTTCACAAATGTTATATATTGTATAAATATAATGTCACAATCGTGTTTGATTGCAATCTAATTCCGAGTGTATGACCGCATTATATGACGGTGGTTAAGTGTACGCTTTGATATATTCGGTTGCCACCATAACAACACCACCACACCATTTCGAAAACGACGCCACATAATTCCTACACGATACAAGGTGGCAGGGACATCGACGTGCAACCTGTTACCATGGATTAAGTACATGATTCTGACCCTGCTTTGAAATTTATAGTCGGTTATTTAAAAAAAATTGCTGTTGCATACATTTTGACCCCTTTTGACACTTTTCTGCGAAACAGCAGATTGTTTTTTGATAACAGACGGAAAATTTCTAGGGTAGAAATTTTAAGTCGCCTATCAAAAAAAAAAAATGCGGGTCTGTCTTTGGGGACTGCCGAAAGAAGTGAAAACTAAGTAACTTGTGAATTCTATCGTCGAATCGTGTTGTTCACTCATAAAGTACACATATATACACAGTATACATATAGCTCATGGAAAGCGTTCGGTGACGATGACGCGAGTTCCATGATTTTTGTTCACCCAAAAAGTGTTCAACACACCTAACGAAGTTTTCACTTCAAAAAAGTTCAAAGTTGGGGGGTCTAGAACCATGTGTCGAATTCATGGTAACAGTTCGCCCGTCGATGTCCCTGCCACCTTGTATGTCACCCGACCGATGCGTACATGTGTCTAGACTAAGCTTCTTGAAAGCCCTCTCAAAGCTACTGAAAAATATGCACTCCATTTGTTATCTTCTCTGTAACCCAAAGTACCGCTTACTTTTCTCACTAACAATATCATAGTGACTCTGATATAGTATGACGTAACATTGCAGGCCTAA
The DNA here is from genome assembly GCA_916610205.1 of Griposia aprilina. Taxonomy (NCBI): domain Eukaryota; kingdom Metazoa; phylum Arthropoda; class Insecta; order Lepidoptera; family Noctuidae; genus Griposia; species Griposia aprilina. Next base: position 13,882,598 of record OU744307.1, on the reverse strand, counting down.
GGCGGCGTCTATAACGACTTCTGAACCGCCAGTGACGGTGACCGGCTCACTGCAAACATTACAAGATGTCAGCCCTACGAAGCCTATACGACGTAAGGTAGAGACTTTTATACTTTATCTGCAAAGGTTTATTATTGTTATTGAGTATCGTTCTAGCCTTATGGTCAGCTAAAGGTCTATCCATACATATCAGTGCCGTGCCCGGGACGTGTCAGGGCCGTGGCACACACAGGGCAGGCACGGAAGCTCCGTGGCCGGCCCGGACACGAACGCGTGTGAACGAGTTCATATAAAATTTACACACCGATATTTTTTTGAGCCCCTGACGTAGCACGGTCGGTGCACGGCCCTGATATGTGTGGATAACTTTAGACTGATAAAAACCTAGATGAAATATGAATTTAGTCTCGTAATATTGTTGCAGCACAGTACCTTGTGTTGCTGGCAACATTGCATAAATTAAAGCCCCGTATTCATGGTAAACTTTTGTCGAGCAACATTTGTTCAAGATTGTTGATGAGCAACGACAAAGTTGGAAACAAAGTTTGTATCTGTTGACGCAGACTCGCGTGTGGACGAGACAAATATGTCTCGTCCACACGCCAGTCTGCGTCAACATGTTGCCCGAGGAAGTAGGTTTGTTTTGTTCTGTGTATTTAATGTATAAAATTTATAATAAACAATATAAAAAAGTGGTGTGTGCGAAACTATCTCCTGCAAAGAGAAAATTAGTTTATTTTTATTTTTGTATGTTTGTATTCTTTTCTTGGAGTATCCCATAATAATGCTTTTGATTGAAAGAGCTCTATTAACTGCTTTATTACATAATTTCTCCATACTACTGCCTGTTTATAAACTGGTTGCAAACACGTCAACGATTGTTGATTGCCAGATGTTGACGATCAACATGCCGTGATCAACTCTGCAACATGTCGATTCAACTTTGTTATAAACAAATACACTCGAGAGCAATGAATCCGGGTCACTTAAAGAATCCTATAAATCTCGGAAACTAAAAATGCTAGGTTAATGCAATAAATTGTATTTAATAGACAATGTAATACTCCTTAAATGAAGGTATTAAAACTTCTTAGTTATTGTAAAGTTATATCATAAAAAAATCAAATTTGAAAAAGGGCCACTTTCGAAGATGGAACTACGAAATTACAGCATTTGGTTTTGCTTTTGTTTGTAATCTGTCATTTATGTGGGTACATAAACCATGTTGATAGTGCTCTATATTCATTATTCAAGCTGAAATTATGTCGCTTACGCCTGAAGAATGCACCAGAATACTTACAATGCTGGAAACCGGCCGGAGTCAGCGCGATACAGCCAGGACTGTCGGTGTGTCGCTGTCAACAGTACAAAGAGTTCTCCGACGTTACGAAGAAACTGGTTCTAACCTACGCACACCAGGAACGGGCAGAACCAGGTGTACCACAGCACGAGAAGACCGATACTTGGTGAACACCATGCTTCGAAATCGCTTTCTCACAGGAACTGAACTCACAAATCAGTTTCGACGCCTCGGAGGAAGTAACCCAAGTGCATGGACAGTAAGACGTCGGCTTGCTGAATCTAACTTAAAACCCCTTAGACCTGCAAACGGCCCTAAACTGGAGCGTGGGCATCGTATTTCAAGACTAAGATATGCCCAGAGCCACGTAAATTGGAGTATTGAAGATTGGTCAAAAGTTATGTTCTCCGACGAATCAAAATTTATGCTCTACAAGCACGATGGAAGACACAGAGTGTATCGAAGACCAGGGGAAAGATTGAAGCAAGCATGCATCGAAGAAAAAGTAGCCTACGGTGGTGGGTCTGTACTTGTGTGGGCCGGAATTTCTTCTGAAAGTCGCACAGAGCTGGTGATCATAGAAAACGGCTCTTTAACTAGCGTAAGATATGTGGAAGAAATCCTCAATGATCACGTTGGTCCATTTATGGTCAATTTAGGTGAGGATGCTATATTTATGCATGACAATGCCCGACCTCATACAGATAGGATTGTGAATGACTACCTTCAAGAGATGAACATTACTCGTATGGAGTGGCCAGCGCGCAGCCCGGATATCAACCCGATCGAGCATGCTTGGGACGAGCTAGGCAGATGCGTAAAACAACGAAACCCTCCCCCAATCACGCTTCGTGAGCTCAAAATTGCTCTCACAGAGGAATGGGAGAATATTCCCCAAAATCGTATAAGGAACTTGGTGTACAGCATGCCAAACCGCGTAAACGCAGTAATGGAAGCACGAGGAGGCAATACGAAGTATTAAAATTCAAGAAAATCGTAATAAAGTTCAAAAATTTCATGTTTCCTATTTTTGTTTTAAGGAGAGATCAGCAGTTTTTTTCTTTATGTAATTTTGTGTTAATAAAATGTATGGTGACTCATATTTTTTTTACTTTCATTTAAGGAGTATTACATTGTCTATTAAATACAATTTATTGCATTAACCTATCATTTTTAGTTTCCGAGATTTTTAACATTCTTTAAGTGACCCGGATTCATTGCTCTCGAGTGTATTTACCATGAATACGGGGCTTAACGTGTAAATTTTGTTTCCAGCAACAAATTAATGTTGCGCTACTTTTGGTGCTTGCGTGAAACTGTTTATAACTATTTTCTGATGCATGAAAACGTTTTGCATAGATGATAATGATCGTGTTGTGTTGTTTAATGTAAGGGCGCCCGCAGACAGGTGCCGGAACAGTTAAGTCTGCGGTTGCAACGGTTTAACATGTCACATGAAAAAGTGCACTGGGCGCTAATGTCGGCAAAGGCCGTAAAATTACGGTGTACGAAAGTAAGAAAATCATATAACATCATAAATTTTGAAAATAGGCTAGTTGACAGTAAGACTTTATGAATTTTGTATTGTACATAGAATGATTTTAGATTAATTAATATATTTAGTGATCACGTAAAAATAAAGCCAATGATCACGTGACATTGAACGCGAATAAGAGCTCGACTAGTCACACCTTACAGACGACTATTTCAAATAAGAGAAACAAACGTAATTCGTCAGACAACGTTTTTTTGCATTACCAATAGACGCACGAAAGGAACACTGATTGCTACCGTGTCCCTCTCGCAAAATGTGGCAGTATTCATTATAAATTAGTAGTATTCAGTTATATTTTGCGTAGAAACATTAAGAATTAAGAAATATAAATTGTCTGTCTATGACTGTCAAAATTATATTATTTTAGTCACAAGTAATTATGTATGTGTCTGCTTAAAATATGATTGTTTTAATAATTAGAAACGTTGTTAATTGAGACTACCGAATTTTATAATATTCCGACAGAGGTAATAAAGGAAATTTGTGTACTGGAAACACTGAAACACTTACAGATTTAACAGAATGCAAGAACTGAAGTCACTGAGCCGCCATGACAGAATGCCCCGTTTTGACAATAAAACATTAATTGCTAAACGTAAAATTAGTTTTGTTAATGTTGCTATTTCACTGAAATATTTATACTTTGAGGGACATAGACCACAAGGAACATTATTAATTGGTTTCTCAAAAACTGACAACTAGCCTATTGGCGTAAAGTCTGGCTACGCCGATACGTTTTATGTCAAGCTGTTCAAAGATATAAAAACATTGTTCACAGGAAGGGGTACCCGGTGCTCCACTATCATTACTCGGTGTGCGAGGGCTTCGAGACGAGCCGCTACATAGGTCAGCGCACTGTATCCCGCATCCCACACAACATAGACCGCTCGTCAACCCGACGTTGCAGGTAAACAATGGAGTTGTTTGTTTGTAGCTTCACCACAACGGAGCGCTGAGTGTATGTCACTTGTCAATAAAAACGATCAATCGGCGACAAGACAACACTTAGCGCCATCTTGCTGCAAATTTTTTAACAAAGAACTCCAATGGCGGCTGAATAAAAGTAATAAACACTTAGCTCCATCTATGCGGAACTAATTTGACAGTTTTCTTCCCCATTACCTACCTTACATATTATATATGAAAAAACCTTCACTAGTCAGTCCGTCGGATCATCATCTGCTTGCCTTTGTCCAATAACATATAAAGTTTTCTCTTCCCTTTCATCTGCAGCTCTCACGTTATAGTTCACACCGTTTCCATCCACGTCGTGGATTACACATACCATCTACCTTTTCTTTGTCCCCTTCTCCATATCAATCCGTCAATATGTATGTTTATCCGACCTCATCACGTTCCAAACAAACAAATCATATTTTGGTCAATATACAACCTGATACTGATCTGCAAATTGAAAAAAAACCGGACGAAAATTTGAATTTCACGGGATGCTCTGATGCTTTCACCTTAACGTTCTCATCTCAGGCATTTTCTTAGTTCAACAGCTCAACTTTCAAATACTTGATCCAAAGGGATAGAACATAATATCGTAAATTTCAAGGTTTGTATGAACTTTTCCTTCAGGAGTTGTCAGGCAGCGTGAGCGCGGGCGGTTCAGAGCCGGATCTGAATGCGGTGCCGTCGGCCGCGCCCTCCATCGACGCCAGCGCCACCTCCAGCGAAGATGATAAGCCGAAGGATAAAGGCGGTAAGTACGAGTAGATAGATCTATAAAAAACAAAAGACTTATTTCCAGAATCGCAATAACAACCTTAAGAATAACAATTTATACTTATAAAGAAAAGATAAAAAAATATAATATCTAACAAAAAAATAAAAAATAATAAGATCTCATGTCGTGCGTAGAAATATTGTTGTTAGAGAGTAATTCAGACTGACCTCCGTACTAGTAAAAACTGTATCACTGTAGCTATTTAATTAAAATCTTAAATGCATTTACTGGCGGACGACGCACAATCTAAACTGTTAGATCTATAAGCTTGAAATTTTACACAAAACTTCCTCATATAGCGAAAGTGGACACTAAGGTATGATTTTTGAAGATTCATCCCCTATTGGGGTTTAATAGGGAATAAAAGTTTGTATGGAAGTTCTTAATTTTTGTCGATGGGAAATCCCATCGACCACACGATTTGTGCCAAATAAACTTACAAAATTGTCGGATTGTCGCCCGAAGAGTAATATTAAGTAAGCCCTTGGTATCATGCCGTAGGTCGTTCCCGAGCCAAGGCAGCTCTCGTGAAGCGCGTGCGCTCGGTGGCGGTGTTCTCGCTGGGCCTGCGCCGCGCGCGCGAGGCGGCCGCGCACGGCGACAAGCACGCGCACACGCCGCGCACGCCCGACAAGCAAGTGAGTACTACGCAGCTCTGCCCTAATAACTAGGCGAACGGACGAGCCGCACCATAAGGAATGTCAATTCACAATCTTAAATGGCTAAGATCTTGAATGTCAGAACCGTTCTCATTTTCGACATTAGCATCGCCAAGTAGTAAAAATTATACATAGCAAGTCAATGGTGCTGATTCTCTTGTTACAATTTTTTCTAAACTAGACTAAAAATCACTAAAATTTAGTTTATTCCTGAACTTAATTATATTTTAGTTTGACGGCACTAAGATGGTACTGATTTACTAGTTTAGTGAAAATGGCAATTTTGCTATTCTGAATTTGACGTTTTTCACCTAAAATTTTGGTTGTCTTAACTAAATCTGGCTATTTTTAATCGCGATTAAAAAGGTGTGGAATAAAATTAGTTGTCATGAACTAAGATTCACCACACCTCGACTTCAGGGGCAAAAACAGTAGTGTATATTTTTTTTTGCTTATATCTCGAAAACGGCGTGTCCTATCGCAAAAATAATGAAAATTTCGACCCCTTTAAAAGACCATTACAACCCATATACCTCTACATGTAGGTATTTTTTTTTTTCATATTTTCCATACAAAAACTGAAAATTTCCATATAAAACACGCCGAGGCTGCCACCCATGCGCGCCTCCGGCTCTAAAAAACATTCACGAGGTAGGGCAAACAAGTACCTACCACGTGGAGTCGCGATTGTCAAATGAAATTTCAGTTGCGTCAAAATTATTTTTAAATTTAGAGATATTTTTTTGCAGAATAGCTTTAAGATTATCATAGCCAAAAGTAAGGAATTTTAGTGATAGTTTACTTAGTTTAGTTCGGTGTACAAGAGAATCAGCACCAATAACTATATTTTTTGTGCCTTATTTTAACGACGCCATCTTGAATTTGGATGTTTACTAAACTTGCGGCGTCCACACCAATCATAGATGTAAGCAAGAATAGCAATGAAGTTTTACAGATTGTTTATTTAATATTACAAGGTTAAGATTAAATGCAGAACTAGCTTATACTAAGAACTTTTAACTTAATAACTGTTGTAATAATTTAAATAATCATTTTCCAGCTACTCCCTGCGCCGATGTTAGGCGGCGAGCTGTCCCTAATCCCGATAGAGCAGCTCATACAAGTCGATGACGTGAAGCCGCGGTCCACGTAGAATGGTACTAGCTCCTTTTATACATGCTCCCCTGGTACTTTTGGTATTCAGTTGTTGAATAAACGCGGTGTTTTTTGGTTATTTTCGTATCGAATTTTGCATAAAACGATTGTTTATACATACGTTAACATGACAACGATTTAAAAAAAAAATAAGTTATTGACCAAAGTTTTTCTAATCTCTTGGTACTTTATTTTATTAATTTCGAAGCATAATTTTGTTTTTATACGGAATGTATTTTATTATGGGTTCCATTACATGTTTTTGGATTTCTGGGAAAAGTATTTAGGAATAAGCTTAAAAGAAACGTATTATTATTGTTTTTCTTTCATAATACATTTTTCAGTAGCATTCCGGAGTCAGCTTTTATAGCCTTGTTTGCTTTACCGATGTATAGACTCGACCTCCCCCTATTACATGGAACTGAAGTATTATAACTATCAAAATGTAGGTGTACGACACCAAATGTGATAAATAACCAGGGTCTTCAAGATATAGTTGAAGTTTAATGAGAAACCGATGAATGAAATTTAATTTGATATATGACCTGTTTGTTTTCTATTAATTAAATTAAAATTTATTCGAAAACATTCATCGGTTTCTTACTAAACTTCAACTATATTGACGACCCTGGTTGCTTATCTTTTTTGGAGACTGTTTTTCAAACCTCAGCCTATCCGTTGGACGTGACGTTATGATTGTATTCTAATTTAAATTTATACAAATAAAAACCGCGAATATTCAACAACTAGAAACGCCATCAAACCGGAGTAAAACTACAGCTAGACTAGAAAGCGCCTGTTATAGACCATAGCATAGAATAGACATACGATGTATAATAAAATAACGTAGGAATATTCTTTTAGATTCGTTTTCTATTCGTTGACATAGTGTAGTGAACGATTTAATGTTGATTGTGTTATATTTGTAATGTTTTGACAGTTCTTTTGTGAAGTACAAATTTTGTAAGCGTGTTTTTGCTCGGGAGTTTGCATGTTGCTTCTAGTACCTTTTGTTGGAAAATAATACATACTTGGCCCGCTTTCACCACAAAGTACTAAATGCGTTTAGCGCTTAACATATTTAGAATATCATTCTGTCTCTGTCATCTTCAAACGATTGACAGAAACAGAGCTATGTTTTAAATAAGTTCAACGTATTTAAAATATAGACCTTTGCACATTAGTGTGACGGTGTAGGTTAGGGTGGTAGGTCGTAGCATTATGCTGAGCGATTGGCGTGTTGCGTGGATGTGACGCATTTTTTCCCCCGAGTTGTTCTTTTTTGTGTTGGTTTTTCTCTGCGTCATTTTTACCGTAAATAAACGTATTTTCTTTCTTAAAAAAATAATACGTAGTTAGTCATTTGTGGTGCAAGTATACCAAATAGGAGTGACAGTAAAAATCGAGTAGAACCGAAAACCAACCAATACCAGCAATTACTATTCTAAGCCAATTCGCTTTGGTACTCTATGGGCCGTTTTTTTGACATATACAGATTGGATGTCAGTCGCAATTTGTTTCATAAACCGACCAACGAACGATACGATACAACATATCAAGCTATACAATTCCAGAATAAGCTGATCTCGCCTTGTATAGGATTTCCGTACAATGAGAGGTCAGTTTATACTGGAAACTGTAGCTTGTTATGTAGCCGTGTGTACAAGACTGTATTTGGCAAAAATCGAAACGTCATGCGAAACAAGTGTAATCAATTGTAGACCTTATTATCGTTAGTGCAAAATACATTTTTCAACAAACAGTACTGGAAGTAACGTCGTATTTATATGGAAGTAAAGTAAAAGATTTGTGATTCTGTATGAGAAAGATATCAGACATCTCGTGTGGGGAAGGCTTTTTGATGTATTTTTACGTGTTTCGATGAGATTTTTCGATGTTATAAGCCTAGATGTGCGACACTGGTGACTTTTGTTCGGAAACTTTTGCCATTTGTCATTTTGGAAGATAAAATTGTATCCGTTAATGAACGAGGCAATTCTTGTATTTTTAACCCCCGACGCAAAAAGAGGGCTGTTATACGTTTGACCGCTATGTGTGTGTCTGTCTGTGGCACCGTAACTCTTAAACGGGTGAACCGATTTAGATGCGTTTATTTATTATTTGAAGCAGGTTTTCTAGCGGTGGTTCTTAGATATGTTTTATCAAAATCGGTTCAGCCGTTTCAAGGTCTTAAGCTCTTTTTTGTGTTGGAGGTTTTTTAATTTTACCTATTATTAAGAAACTCAAATTAATTTTCATTTTGACCAAGTTTCTGAGACAGGGCGGCGACTTGAATTTGAACGTTTTTTAAGTACAAGAATTGACTCGCTGTTCTCGTATAAATATCATGTTGACGACAACCCAACAGATACTGATTTTGAAGGAAACGCATTTCACGAACGCGCGTCTATCATTGCAACTCACACTTTATGAAAATAACATAAATGTCACATGGCACGCGCTCGTAATTCACATCGACTATATCTTATTTTGGATAAGTTAACATTTTCCTTTTATTTACAAAAATATTAAGTACGGCTTTATTACAAAACAAGGTTTCGGTTTAAATCATAGAACCATTTTCCAATTTCGAACTCTATTCCGACGAAGAGCCCGGAGTCTGGATCCCCTATTACATGGGACTTAAACATAACTGGCGAAATGTGGATGTACTATAGGTATACCTCTGCCTAACCCTTTGGGGAATACAGGCGTGATTTTATGATACTTATATTTTATCATTTGATGATTTCCCAACAAAAAAAAAATGGCGTGATTATATGAATGACTCAAACTCAAAGCATTTATTTCAATTAAACCATTTACAGGCACTTTTGAATTGTCAAAGAGTCGGTCAGTTAGTCAGAAAGTTGAAGCTAGTTGCCCATATCAAAACGTAGATCTCTATGGAGAAGAACGGGCAAGAAACTCCAAGGACACTCTTTTTAAATCAATATACTACAAAATCATTGGTACATTATTCTTGTTGCTTCTATATGTGAGAACAATGTAAATAAAATTAAATGTATATTAAAAAAGAAATCAAAATATAAGAATAATAAAAATAAGCCGTGGCAGTTAAGAGATGACCAGTCTCAACTGACGGGGTCTGTTCACGAACATGACGCATGGATCAGCACCATCCAGCTCAACCATTTTGTAGGGAACCGAATGATCCAACACACGCGCCACCAACAGTGAGATATTTAAGTGAGCATGACATTTAAATGACATGCATATGTTTATGTGTATTCCGACAAACGTAAAGTTCTTCAAGTAGTTCTTAATACAAAATTGACAACTTAGACTCGGGTTTAACATAAGTTTTCTTATGATTAGAACCTTGTTTTGTAATAAGACGGTTAATATTTAGAGTCGTTTACCCTTAAACTTGTGTCGGTAAACTGCAGTCAAATATTATAAAGAGAATTGCAAGATCGTTTCACTAATATAGTACAGTCGCCAGTACATCATGTTACCACAAACTGTCAGATTTTCTTATTCGATTTTGAACTTAACTACCAATATTTTAAGGTTTAAAATCGTTTGGAGTAATTTGACAGTTTCGTGTAGCTTGACCTGCTGGCGACTGTACATCAAAACGTTTTTGAATAACGAATGAATCGGGCGTCAGTTTTCTTACAAAAGCTGCCAGTGCGTCCGGCGCTTGATGTTTTCTTTCTAAGGGTTTTCGTACCGCAATCTAGTTTCCTAAGCTTATGTCATTAAAGCAATCTTCTGACAATAATTTCGAGTTGCTCTCTGTACTTATGATGGGTGTTATTTCATTGTTTTGCTTTTAAATCTGACTGGGATGTGAATGTTTTACTGATTCTTGGTGACAAATAAGTTATTCTTTAAAGGCGGTAGTTAGAGCTCCTAAGAGAGGAATCTCCTATCAATAGGCGACGTGTCCAGTAGGCGTGTGTAACTCTTTACGGAACCGACTCACTGTTCCGGATCATTGAAGTGATTCAAAAGATTGGTTCAGTAACAACGTTTCAAACGGATCATTTGGATCTAAAACATTAGCTTGCTCTGTGCTCTTTCCGCGAGACGCGTCGCTTGCGAGACGACTGAGCAGTGAGCGAGAGAGGCAGACTGAGACACTGACACACTGAGTTACTACTGACTCGCGGTCGCGAGTCGCGAGTGAGCGGGTGACATATTACAATCTATAGAAGTCAGAAGTGAGATGTGTATCACTCTCAGTGTTTCATTGTCGTTAACCATGTACGTAAAAATTACCAGTAAGGCGCTTACATATACTATACGTTCGTTTTTTGCATAAAATGCTTGCAATAACAAGTTATCGTTCATCAGTGTATACGTAACATTCTGTATTTTATATCTTTTGAGCCGATGAGCCAAATGAGCCAAATGAAACATATCAGTGTATCGGATCATTTCAGTGATCCAGATGCAAATGTTCCAATTACAAAAATGATACACTTTGCCCACGCCTAGTGTCCAGAAGTACCGCTTTCTGGCTCATTTTGGGTGAGCGCGACGCATTGAAAAATATCCCCCTACATAACTATCATACATTTTGTATGTACCATCGTACAGATACACACTATGGGTGGCCGGCCCAGGCTCTTCTAGAATGCGATGCGGCTGTAATATGTGCTGTTGTTGCCCAATATATACTTACCATTGGTACAACAAATCTAAGCTTAATGATAAAGTCAGGAAAATTCAGTGTTAAGCAAATTTACTGCCAACTTAACTTGTCCGTATATTCAAATCATAAGGCGCCTATTACACTATCATATATTTATCATTTATGTATGATTTCATATCTGTCAAATTCTATGATCATAGTTAAACGAGAGAATGATATGAATACGATATGAATCTTATTTAGTTATTATACCGTCATATGTTCTTCATATAAAAATGACTCATCGCATCTGATCATATTTTATGATAGTGTAATTGGGCCCTAACTGTCATTCTTTGACAGTTGTATAAAATGGCTATAACGCGGCAAATTGAAGTAGATTTACAAATCGTAATGATACGATTCCAATGACGTCTGCAATTCTGCATTTTGATTTTCTGTGCGTTTTGTTGTAGTCATATGTTACATTAATGCTGTAAATTTCTTAAGGCGATTCCTCAGCTGTAGCCCGCCAAATTCAAATTTTCTTTGGTTTTTTGCAAATTGCAGCTCTGTTTTACGTCGTATTTTTATTAAAACGCGATTCGCGACTATAGGAATGATATATTTACTGAATAATAATCATCAATTTCATATCAATCGTCAAACTTTGGATATTTCTGCCACTTAAGAATTTTCATATGATTTATTCTGAAAAATTCTTAGGTGAAACATATATTCATAGTTTGATGATTGATATAAAAATTGGTGATTATTATTCAATAAATATATCATTCCTACAGTCGCAACATACGACGTAAAAACGGAGCTGCAATTTGCAAAAAACCAAAGAAAATTTGAATTCGGCGGGCTACAACTGAGGATCCCCTTAGGAAGGCATATTCAATAAATAACTTTAATTTGTTCTAGTATCCTTTTAATCAATTCCGCGTCCCAGTCAGTCTGTAAATAAAATTAGTTAGTAATAAATGTGTACTCCACTCTAGTACCCTTTTTAAACACGGCTAGACTACTTCACCTCTTTATCGTATGTAGGATATTTCGCGTATAGTGACATGTCATGATGGTGATATTTAGTTAAAAATGGAGAGAAATTAAAAAATAATTAAGTGCATCGCTGTAAGCGATGGTTTAAAAGTGACTTTATGGTAGCAATGTGGAAGTTTATTTGTTTTTATATTGGACAAGCTCGCATTGGACTATCTTGCCTTACCTTAGGGTCTATTTACCTTGCGGTGGAAGGGATGGCAAGGAAACCAAAGTGTTTTTTTTTTGTATTTTGAACTCTATCTCCATTGTATAATGTACAAATTAGACATGAGGCCAAAAACGGGTAGCACGTCTTGCCATTAATTCTCGAACATTCTCGTGCACCTATGCGACGTCGACGCTTCCCTTGATTTCTGTAGCAATGTAAATTAACCCTTAAGCCCTGATGATATGGTAGAAAATGATTATGATTATGACAAGTTATCTAAAGCGAGTTAAAGCGTTGTTATCAACATTTAAAAAGTAACAGGTCTTCCATTTTCTTTTGACAAAAAGAAAACAACAACAAAATATAAAGTAATGATTTTTTCTTTGTGACATGTTGCTATACTACGACGAGTACTAAAACTTAGGTTTAGAATTAAAAGACACATTTGGAAACTAAATTTTCACTAAAATATTTCTTCTAATGGCTTTTTATACAGCCCTGCAAACCCCTCTAGAGAATCATCCGTGATGTTATTTTGTTTTATGATCCGAATGTTTCTTTGCAAGTGCTTGGGCTAAAGATTTATATAAGTTGAAATATTTCAACATCGTGTCTTTTAATTCAAACCATACAACAATACTACTAATTGTTATATAAAATTAGTTCCTAGGTATTTATCGATATAAAGAAACTTTGTAGTCGAAGGCAGCTCCCATATAATCGTATGTATTTTTGTTACCAATCGCTCAATAGCGCAGTCAATTAACATTGTAACTATTTTCCTTTTAAACTTGAATTCAGAATCTTAGATTTTTACATGTTATGGAAAATCAAACTCATTGTCATCCTCGACAAAGTTTAAATTCCATTGTAGCCAGACTTTATTTAAGATATTTATAATACAAATGGTCACTCAAAATCAATCTCAACTTAAACAACATGATTTTAAAGTAGATAGTTGAGTAAGCGGCTATGAATGAAAAATATCCATGATTCCGAAATCAAGTATAGACACTTCCATTTTATTGTAAATGAAGTATTATATTAGGTTGTCGTCTTGTCTAGTCCTTAGTTTTATGCTATCGTTGTGAAGTGTATCAAGCAAAATTATGGAGTAGTAAGGAATGGAGTGCTCAGTTGATAAAATTTCGTAAACTGAATATGTGTATTGGGCCATACATGATCAGTTCTACCTTCAGTAAATCTTAGACAAGACAAACCTTATCTAGAAAAAATCAGTACCTTGTGTGGACACTATGACCACAAGGACAAAGCACATCGGTGGCAGACTATTTGAACCAAATCGTTAAATCTGAACAGTGTCAACAGTGCCACACAGGCCGAACTGAAACAGTTTTTCCTGTTCATTTTGAACTGTATGCAAATGTGTTTCACGTTCCTGACACTCCATTTCTCTCTACTCTGTTGTCAACAATTCTTTAATATAAACCGCAAAACTGTAATTGAAAGAGAGTAATTATTTTTATCGTATTTTATGATAGACTTAATAGATTTAGTTGAGCTTTTTATAGATAAGACTTTTGTATGTCGTTAGCTTAGTGTATGATATATTTAGCGTTGTAATTGTTATTGATCATTGGCGTATCTGTATCGTCTGCTAAACATATTTCTCTTGTTGACGTTTAGTCAGAACTTTTGCAGTATGCATTTTGCTCTATTATCTTTTTGCTACCGCCTTTGCATCGGTCAATTAATAAGAGGGCTACCACTTCGTCTAGGCCCCAATTCTGTATGGTAATTATTATTCCCCGCGTAATCTTACCACGTCAATATCGTGTCTTGTAGAAACGGTTTCGTTTATTGTATCATAGTGAATACGTTATTAGCATATGTCGTGGTTACATAAGAAATGGACGTGGTTTCGAAGTAAGGAATCGTTAATTGGTCATAGTGAATTAGGGCCCTGATGTCTAGTAAAAAGTTCGGTTTGTGTCTGAATCGAGTTTTCTTTCTGTATTGAATAACTACTCTTGTGCCCAACCTATTGGTACTTATAGTTGTCCACGAGACCATTATGGATCCTATAACATTGAGGAAACACTTCAGGAGTCCGGTTGGCAGATGATACATTAACGTCAATACACTGCATCTAAATACTGTTAAATTAAGTTGCAAATGTATATTATGATAAATTGAAAACTTGACGTCCAGTGTTGAAGCTTTTAAATCGCTTTCTTTACAACTCCTTGTCCATATGTAAGTTTTGAATAGGTTTTCATTTATGAAGTTACCGTATGGGACGGATACAGCAGTAGCGAAATTGGTATGCCTTGATGAATTAATTAAAACAAGATCAGAAGTAAGTACACGATAAAACTTTGACAACTAATGTGTTAAACAACTTTTGTTGTTCAACAAAACATATTATGGATTGGAAATTCAATTTAAATTAAACCCTGCATCCTAATTTCGTAACATACGATCAATCACAATCTGAATAATTTTGAAGCCTATTGCTAATCCATTGCTGCATATGTTCGAAAAATTTGTCTGCTCAACAACGTAAATAACGCAATGAATGTTGTTGAACTGTCAAAATGAAATCCATTGCTACTATTCGTGTTTTATGCAATTACCCCGTTGTTCAGACAGTTCAAATCGCTTTCGACTTAGCAGTTGATCAGCTAATATCGAACCGTCTGAATCCAATATAATTTAATGCAAGTAAAAATGGGATTTTCATTTTGTAAAAAACGCTATTTACTCTACTGCTGTATTCGAAACTTTATTTCTCCATCACGTATTCTTCTTTATTACTCACACCTAAGCCTTGCATCATCCAAAGTTTATGTTTCAATTAACGGCACTGTGTTTATTTGCGTTTATCCATTTCTTCTTAATCCATGTCTTTTATCGACAGTGCCAGAAACTACGACCAAAACATCTATCTCATCTCCACTTTTCTCTAAGCAATGAATATACTTTTCCATGTTTTCTATCTACTTTACTTATAGTTTCAAACACGAATTCAAAATGTTTGATTCGTCATCTGTGATGACAAATCAAATATTTGGAAGTATACTGATGACTCATCAGTATTCTTCCATTTTGCAAATCTTGCGGTACAAAAAACAACTATTTGTTATTATATGAACGATTAATATCTACAAAGGCGCATTATACGTGATTGCATCAAATAAGCAACAGCTTATCAAATCGATATCAAAATGTATACACGATGTAAGTGACATCGATGCGCTAACTGTTGCCATGAATTCAGTACATGATTATAAAACCCCAGCACAGAAATATTTAGGTTATTAAAAAAGAAAACTAGTTTCATATAAAACTGCGATATGTACAGTCACGGACTTTAATTGATGAGCCACTTTCAAACTTTTTAATTTTGCAGATTTATACATTCACGACATTACACGATTAAACACGAACTCAAAGCACAGCACAAATTACTAATAATCGGAAATAGTCTTAACCATAGAGGTTGACTAATAAGTTGTCCGAGATAAATCAATAAAATGTTGCATACGTTTATCCAATCGATTTGATACTGACCTTCTTTGAATTAGAGCTCATTAAATACTCGTTATTTCTGAAAACCTATCCGAAGACAGTGACTGATTGATTGATAAACGAAATAAAACTATTTTTCAAAGGTTGTCAATTTTTTTAGCTTAGCACATTTTATGATATTTATAATAGCTAAAACAGAAATAAGTAGGTAAATAAATTCTTCCAACAAGGCGACAGTTAGGTGCTATTTAGGTTTATGTGCAACAGTTATCATAATTGTCATGAACGTCATCTTGGACACTACGCGTTCGGACAAAATCGTGGATCCGAGTTTTTTCCGATGGCGAAATGACCAATCATAATTTTTCCGTACGCTAACGTTACTATCGCAGCGCTAAAACAATTGTTGCTAGGTTACGGTTGCTAGACCTGCAATTGGTTGATTTTGGGTAGTCACTCTGTACTATGTATGAGTATAACCGACTAAGCCCGATTTGCTATACATGGCTAAAATACGAACAGTGGCAAGTGGCTCATCAATTAAAGTCCGTGACTGTACATGGTTAAAATGTACAGAACAGCATTTTTTTTTAATAACCTACTAGTAATTTCATCTCTCGTGGCTCTAGAATCACGTACGTACTCATGAATAGAATCTCTAGGCTCTAGCATCATGGTAACAGTTTGTGCGTCGAAGGCCCTTACACCGTGTATATTACAACTGAGACCATTTCGGTTGCTGAAATCCTATTCAATTTATTCTTCAGCCACATCTAATATCACGACGTGTTTTCATTCATTATTATCCTCGTCATCATCAGAAAAAAGACGTCCCACTACTTTACAGCTTCCCCCAAAAATCGGTACAACGACCTTTCTTTCACTGTCTGCGAATGGTGGAAAACGGCAAATCAAAGAACACTTGATGTCAGATTTACTCTGATCAAGCATTTAAATAAGAGATTTCAGTTGCTAAAATATCTATAGATGAAAACATTTTTTGATGTTAATCCTTCATTATAATAATATGTTACATGGTGTTGATTAATGAAATAGTAAAGAAGCTTCATTCTAAATAGTAATGTGTCGTAGATATTAAATTTGTTGTTGTACTTATTTTTTATACGGGATATTGATAAATGTTGCATTTTTGTGTAGATTACAGATTAAATTCGCAGAATTAAAATGGATTTTGTGTTTTTTTTAATATTAAAACCCGTTTCGTTAACATATTGCAGGTGTTTTAAATATAAAGTAGCAAATGCAGACTTTGGCATCCTAGAAGCCTGAAATGAATCCGCCACTTCGTACATATGAAATGTCTTTCCGAGCCTTTAGATAAATGCATACGAATATGAAATCTTTTCACGCATTAATTTCTTCTTTTTAAGTCGATGGCAAAGATAAAAACATTGTATTAAGTTAGATGAGCTCAAAAACTATTTTATTTTAAACTCGTGACAGGTTATTTGCACGGGCTAGTGACTTGCACACACAGCAAAAATAATCCAATTTTCCTAATCTAAGAAAGAGTTTTGGCCAGCTTTCGAACCTACAAAGAGCGTTAAGAGACAAAAAAAAAAAATTAAACACTCCCATAATACAGATTATGTTTAATGCCATTAAGTACACATATTTAAAACATCTTATTGACTAATAATAATACAGTAGGCCAGGGGTTAATATGGCACATTGAGTTCTAGAAAAGGTCTGTCACATAAGTTTACAGTCCATTCACAGTTACATAATCTTTAACAACAGCAACCTTATTGTAAAGATTATAAAGATCATTGTAAATTTGACAGACCTGTCAGTGGCAGCAACCCAACAGCAACCTTATTGTAACAGCAATAAAGATTACTTTGATTTTGACAGCAATGCTAACTGAGAGGTAAAATAACTGTGAATGGACTGCTACAAGGATCTTTTGGCGCTTGAATGACGTTGACAAGTGTTGATAAGACAATTGTTGATAAACATTAAAATTTGTGAAATTGTATTGACAAAACTAGATGTTGGAGTTCCTACCGATTTTAGCCACGCGCCAAAAGATCTT
Source organism: Griposia aprilina (assembly GCA_916610205.1). Taxonomy (NCBI): domain Eukaryota; kingdom Metazoa; phylum Arthropoda; class Insecta; order Lepidoptera; family Noctuidae; genus Griposia; species Griposia aprilina. The sequence continues at coordinate 13,864,827 of OU744307.1, read as the reverse complement.
TGTACCTTTGTACATTTTATTGATTATCTTAAGAGCACGAAGACAAAAGTCAAGGCCATTGAAGTTTCCTAAACAGATTGCAACGAATCTCTTTATTATCCATTTTAGTTACCTGCATAATGACAGCTTTAAATTCTTCCTGATAGTCATTGCGGCAATTAGCCGGTAGAAGATTCAATACGAGTAAGTATATCTGAGTGACTTCGAACGACATCAATCCCAGACATACGTTAGTCATCATATCTGTGAATTTAGTTTTTGAATCTATTAGATTCTTCAATGTTTGCGTCTTACTGATAATTTTGTTTTGAATATCTGAAGAGAATGTAACAAAGAACATTTCTTTTTCAACAAATTCCTTCATTAGGATTCCGAGCTCGTTAGCAAAGTTGTTTGCAATTTCTTTCATCACCTGTTTATCAATTTGTTCTTGCTCTGCATGTTCCATTTTACTGTCGGCTATCACTTTCCTAGCCACGATTCCCAATCGTATTTCCCACACTTCCATATAAATTTCTTCAATGGCTAACGTTTCTTCCAGCGTCTCCAGTACTAATTGCATTATCTTATTCACGTTTTCATAGCGGTGAAAGTCTTGATCATAACTTTCATTCTCAAGATCATGGATGAAGTTAAAACAAGTTTTTCGTAAGGCACGCTTCCTTTCATGTATTCCGATGTCCTTCAAACATTTTTTCAATATTTGCTTCGTTAACTCCATTTTTCCCCCAAGATCATCTTTTCCCTTAACGTTTATGATATATGTGGCTGTCAGTTTCCATTTGGCATCAATTAAAGCAGCAGCTTCGGAACTCTGTTTTACTGCGTCTTCTCTTTCTTGAATAAAAACCGTTGCAATAAACGATTCTATAATACCGCGAACAAATTCTTGGCGGATGGTATCAATTTTGGTACACATGAACATTATAATGTTATGCGTGCGAGTCAGGTTTGCTGGTTTTGGCGGAAATTGGCTCACTACTTTCCAAGCCACCTCAATACATTCTAGCGTCAAATGATCGGGTAGTTGACGCGATACAAGCAGACTAAATATCTCATCATCATCATCAGGTCGTAGCGTTAATGTTAATACCTTCAATGTGTCAAATAACAAATCTTGTCCACTCGCAACTTTTGAAATTTTGTTGAACATTGCTTTGTAAATAATCATTCTGAGTGAAACATTTTTGGTCTTCTTCCAAGCGCGTAATACTAGTGTATTTAAACTTTCTGCGTTGAAAAATTCAAAAGCGAGACGAATACCGTGTTTCTGAATCGATACCGGAGTATCTAATATTGCTTCGACGAATTCCATGCAAACTGGTACTGGCAGGTTAGCTAAGTACGAATGAAATATTGGTAAACAAAAATGTACGTAATCTCCTTTTATATACATGAGCATTGACTTGAGCGGAACTGGAGGGCGCGAATAGCAAGCATGGGCACATATAGCTTGTTGGATATGTAACAACTTTTTATCTATTTCACTGTGATTAATCGCAGAATCTTTTGGGGCGTATTTCGCCATAAAATCCACTTTGACTTGCTCGTCTCCAAGTTGGAAAATACCATGAGCTGCGGCTTGAGTAACTCTATGCCATAAATTATCTTCAGACAATAACGTTTCGAAGAATTTAAGATAATCCTTCGCAATATCGTTCGAGAAATATATTTTCAATTTCTTGAGCACCGTACTAATGTCGTATTTGTAACTGCTATCGATATTAGTTTTAACGAGCGGAAGGTGCTCAACTAAGAGTTTTGCGTTTTTCTTTAAGTCACGTAACAGATCAACCCCGGTTATTTCTCTTTTGCTCTTGTCACGAATCAGCTTATGCCGTTCAAATTCCGCCCAGTCCAACTTCATAAATTCGTTAACAAGTTCGGGGCAATCCTCTTTGGTTCTATCGTATCGGTCCAATAGATCCAAAGTGAAATGAATATATTTTCTAAGACGATATTTAATTTCATCCACATAAGGTACACTTTTGAATTTTCTTATTTCATCCATGTATAATTTAAACAAATACTCAAATACCATTTCTTGTTGCTCTTTTGTCAAGTTATCAGTTTTCGTTTTTAATGCATAAAATTGTATATCAGAACGCATTTGATTTTTTATGGCTTCATGGACTTCCTTTTGGTTAATGATACTGTATACAAGAGCAACTATTCTATATTCAGTCTTACTGTTATAGTCAGTAATATTGTAAACTTCCAAATTGTGAAACATTTTATTGAAAGCAGTCCAGCAATCTTCATCAAATTCGAATACATTAAAGTTTTGCATAACTCTGTCAAGGAAATTCTCTTTAATGAATTTTTGTTCATTGACATGTCTCTCATAATAATGTTTCAAAAGTTTTTCCACATCGCGTTGGTTTTTTGCAGAATTAACCAGAATGAGCATCATGTCTGCCCGTTTAGTGTTATCCGTAGTGATCAATACTAGCTTTTTGATCTCCTCCAAAGCTTTTTCGAAGCTGACAAACTTGTACCATACATAGTCTTTGCCTATGCCTAGAATTTCATTCTCACTGGCTATTTGTTGTAAAGCCCAAGTTTCTTTTTCTTCGGCTGTCATTATTTTGTAGCTCTGTTTATGATAAAAGTTTGGATTCGTTTCTAAGTATTGTTCCGGATACTTGGCTGTAAATATCTGTTTTACGAATTTAAACTTTCCAACTGTGATTTTATCAAGGAAGAATTTGTATTTGCTACAATAGTTTTCACTCCAAAAATGTTCGACATTATCTGGTAATACGGCAGCTGCGTAAATTTTTGCATCTTCTGCCGTACTATACTTGGCTACAGCACTTGGGCTCAATATTCTCACATAAAGTGATGGTTTTTTGAGAACTCGATCCTTATGCTGTTTCATAATACTTTTTGAAATACGTAAACCTAAATAGGTACGGTTATATGAGCTTACCTCAACATATTTTTCCAACAGATCTAAATATTTCACTCCCGAAACTGTGTATAAATAGCTAAGCCCCCGAAACACTGGAATTCTGTTGGTATCATTAAATAACTTGACATATGCATCTGCTAGAGTGAATGAGAGTCCAATAAAATTCTGAAGATATTCACCTTCAGGTTCTAATATTAGATGATTACAGTTCGACTGTTTCTTCAATACCTCCAACTTGAACGTGTCATTGGTGAAATTAAGGAATTTTAATGCAAAAGTTTTTAATTTGATATCCATGCAGTATTTATAAAATTCTGCTGCCCTTAATTCATTCCTGACGTGTGTGGAAATAGCTGTTAGTAGCTTCTTCTTCATTTTATTAGACATAAAAGGTATCACATTGTTGTGAAGATTATCAACATTGATGATGTGTGAGAAACTATCACCATATATCCAACCACATTTAAGAGCTCGAGAAACGTACAAACTGTCTCCAGACTTTAGAACCTCGATTATGTAGTCGATGTTAAAGTATTTCGACGCAAGATCTATTTTAAATAACTTGTCGACATCGGACTCTTCAGCCTTGTCTTTTATATCGTTGAAGTTTACAAGCTGTGCTGCAGCTTCTTTCACTTTAGCGTTCAACTCCCGCTGCCTTTCGCCTAAGTTACTCCCCGTTAGTATTATCATCTTGATTTATGTGGGATCTGAAATAAAAGAGATTTTTTTGTTAATAAAATAGTAGAGTAGGTAACACGTATGTGCATATCAACACAGCCGTAGCCAAGAATTTGTTTAGGGTGGGGGAAATAAGTACTTAATAAAATTGCATAATACGAAACAATTAAATAGTTTCGTAGCTCTAAAATGTACAAAATCCCGCAAGGTGTGAAGACCTGTCGATTTGTCGCGCCCTCGATATTTCTGGAACATGAAGGGCAAAAAGATGTTTCCTTCGATCGTACCGTGCGGCGGTTATCATTTAGCCACGAGCGCAAACATATACTTATGCATACTTTGATAATCAGACGTAGGTAGGTACCTACTCGTGTTTGATGACAGGTACGTACGTAAATAGATTTACAGGTACTTACCTAACATTAATTATGATTAAAATTCCTAAAACCAATATTTTGTTGTTTATCTTATCTACTGAGCTGCTGTTTTTTACCTCTTTATTTATAAACGGTTCTTAAAGTAATGATTAGCGACTGTTTAACCACACATTTTTGTCATTTAAACGTTTCTTAACTCTAAGCGGCGTTTATAAATAAAGCCCCTCATGTTTTTAGTATTGCATAGATCCTAAACTAATAGTTCGGTACTACTAGAGAACGAGATCTCAATGTACAGTTTTGATTTCGTTACTATTTTGTTCTAGGTAGGAACCTGTAGATAAAGCACTATAACCCAAATTGGTTTAATTTTCATTTTAATTCAGTTTAAGATTGTTTGGTAAAACTAACCCATTATATAAAAATGTAGGCGAATCATGATTGCCGGACGAAATCACGAAAGACCAATCTCAACACCAGATTTAACACACGAGATCTCTTGTTGTCAATCTCGACCCGAGATTGCAAGACCCTAGTTACTACTAGTACTAGTATCTACTATTTCGATAGAGTCCGAGCGAATTCTGTTTTCGGCAGAAGTATCAATTATCGGCCATTTTGTTTTTTTTTTGGCTGGAAAGAAGTTATTATTATTAAATTAAGTTCCAGCAAATCAATGTTTTTCAGAGTACCTACATCCATAGTTACAACTAAGAAAAGCACAGTAACTGAGAAAATGCCTACTTTTGCATACAATATCAGATCGGGTTAAGCTACACTTGCCGCGGTTGGTCCGAGGATGGGTGATCATCTTTACATACCTACCAAGACCCCTTCCGTACCTCAGAAAGCACGTTAAGTCGTTGGTCCGCTGTCATTCGTGGATCTTTGACAGTCGTTACGGATTGTCAGAAGCTTGAAAGTTTGACAACCAGTCTTACCCAGGGGTATCGTATTACTCAGTAACTGGGTTGTGGAGGTCAGATAGGCAGTCGCTCCATGTAAAATATTAGTATTTAGGGGCGTTTTTAACCTATTGGAGACCTGAGGCGCTTTAGGATACTGGGGCCCCTATGGAGAATCTAGGATGCAAGATCGAGAGAAGTGAGATCGAAATTTGTAGCACCCTGCCTCTGATAGACCCTACTCCGACACTGGTAGGAAATGGGGCCCCATGAATCGAGGAGCCCTGGGCACTTGCCCAGAGTGGCGATTGGAATAGAAGGCCGTGCTGGTAGTCAGCTGCATCCGGTTAGACTGGAAGCCGACCCCAACATAGTTGCGAAAAGGCAGGCAGATGAAGGTGAGTGAGTGTCGCCCACCCGTAGCGTTTGTTATTATTAAAACTATACCTACAAACAAATCGCAAAGCTTTCGGCAAATTAATTAGCACTATAGCAGAGTGAACTAGCAGGAAAAACACAAATTATTACTACATACCATACCTAATACATTCAAACTATTCACGATATCTTTGGACTGGTTTTGAATTCAGAAACAAAGGACAAAGTGCCGATGCGGTAGTGCCTTCTACCTACTAGTGTACTCTACCCCACTGTGACCAGTCGCTGTCGCAGTCCAAGATTTTGGGGGGGGGTCAGCATGGGTGCCGAGAAATATTTTTAGGCAGGTACATCTTGTTGGTCTAGTGGTCGCAATCGCTACTGCTAAGCATGACCCTGAGATCCTGGGTTTGATTCCTAGGTCAGTTAAAGTGTTATTGGGTTTTCCCATGAGTAATTTCTCTGAAGCAGCCTGTAGTCTGGATTTGTACCCGGTTGATGGCAGTAGGTTCGCAAACTAAAACATGGGACTTAAACATAACTGGCGAAATATTAGTGTAGGTACTCGTATTATATGTAGATACACCTCTGCCTAACCTTTCGGGGATTAAAGTCGTGATGTTATGTTAATGTTCGTGTACACCTCCAGTTCCACATTACTTGTGCTATTCAGGGACACGGCTTTTACATGGGGTAGAGGGGGAAATTAAATAATGGTGGCAAATTGTCTTCACTACCTTAGAAAACTGTCTTCTGAAATATTCTACATTTCGTCATTTTGTCTTTCGTTTCTACCGATCGTTGTCTAGGTCCTTTTTTAACCGACTTCAAAAAAGGAGGAGGTTCTCAATTCGACTGTATGTTTTTTTAAATTTTTTATGTGTGTTAGCTCAGAATTTTTTTCTGTGTGAACCGATTTAGATGATTCTTTTTTATTTGATAGCTGGTGCTTCACATGTGGTCCCATTTAAATTTGATCAAGGTCTGACCAGTAGTTTTTGAGTTATCCATAATACTGCAAAAAAATTCCACTTAGTTTATATTGATGATGTGTTGAAAATTTCCTGTCACTGTTATTTACATACCAAGTAGTGGAATACGAATTTGTGTGGGGTAGGTACCGCAACTAAAAAGTGAAAAATAAAAACGTTTTTTACAAAAAAACAGCAGACTTCCAAAAATAAACACTAAAAGACGTGAAAAATAACTTTTATTTCGGAAGTCGGTGGCCAAAAACGAAAATACAAAAACCAAAGGCCCCGACTTCCGAAATAAAAGTTATTTTTCACGTCTTTTAGTGTTTTTTTTTTGGAAGTCGGTTGTTTTTTTGTAAAAAGTTTTTAATGTAGACTATTTCAGAAGACAGTTGTCTAAGGTAGTGAAGACAATTTGATTTTTTAATCGCCATGCTAAAGACATGAGACAGTACAAACTTTTTACTCGACGGCCACAAAGTATAAAAATGGAATAGAAAAATGGAATGTTTCACTTTATGTATTTAAAATGTGAAAAATGATTACCTACATGTTGAGTTTTAGGGGTTTAAGGGTTCCATAAAGGAGGTCGAAATTTTCATTATTTAAGCAAAATAAAAGAAAAACGTGAATACCTACATTACTGAATTTCGTAAAAAGTGCGGTTGACTCTTTCTACTTTGCCGCCGTCGTACTGTCTTCACGAAACGTCATTTTTGTCTATTCTTCCGTCGACAAGACGGTGCTTGTGCTAACTGTGCTAAGCCCACAGGTACGATCAATCGCACATAGGTAGTAACTAATATTAAATTGAACTACGAAACCCCGTAAGGTTAAACTTTAAACCTGCCGCCTTGCTGAAAATAATGTGGGACTGGGGGTTTAAGAGGGTCTTCTGACTGTCAGAAGACCCTCTAGAACCCCAAATAGTCTCACATTCTTTCTAGCGAGGCGGCACATTTCTAAACCCAACCCCTTATTGCTACGAAATAAAGGCGCTATCAAAATCATTTTGTTGACATAGACGCGCGTTTGACTGTACCTACAACAACTGAGTTTAATAATTTTAAATTTTACATGTTCATGTGGGTTGGTATCTTGATAGGTACTTATTTAATAAAACACTTATCGACAAAGCTTTGATAGCCAAAAATTAAAGATTAAACAATATTAAGTGTGAGTCATACCTATTATCACTCATATCGAGTTTCGTAGTAAATATATATATTATATAAAAGATAGGATAAATACTTACATATTCCTCCGAGAAACAAGATTGACAAGCTCAGCAATGTGAAACTAATAACCAAAGAGTATTAAACAAATAACTAAAATATGAAAACATAAAATCTGTAGCTCCCATCAACCAACAATCAACACGAACACACTATATTGATGTTGATGCTCTGTGGCTGTGCAACATGAACACAACACACACACACTGCTCAATGCACACACTATAAAATTTATAGATAAAGTGTGTGGAATTTATCAAACTCAAAAGTCTACTAATAATAACCATAGATAATAATACACTTCACTCCCTCACGCTCCCTCAGTAATGTCAACGATAATGTTGCCATTTCAGTCTCAGCAACTTTGACTTCAACTAAAGAAAGAATGAAACGCACATGGATAGATTTACTAGTGTTCCTAAAAGCTTATATTAGAACAAAAAGTATTTATTTATTATCGTTAGTACTTTTGGTTTTACCACATTCAAGTAGAAAGAACGTGAATCCAATGATTAATAATTATTTGAATCTAGCGTTTACTATCTAATCAATCTTTATTCTAAGTGAGATAATTGTGGATCTCCGTTGACGAAGAGCATTTTGCTAGTGAATGGCTGTTTTTTTTTTTCCTAATGGGTTACTCGTAGTTTTGACCTCTGAGGTCGTGGCTACTTAACCCGTCAGTCCTGTGGGTGCCTCAAGTAAAACTTAAAGCCTCCAGCCAGGGGCGAATTTCTTAATTACTAAGTGACCGCACGCTAAGGGCACCCCCTGTGGGGTACGAACCTCTGCTTAGGGCGTCACTGAGGGGAGGGCAGCAAGGTGGGACAGGCTGGATCGAACTCGTTTCATTATTATTAAACGGGGAATTTAAAGCTACAGGCTCAGCTACGGCGCGGGCTGGCGCTTCGTCGAGCAAGGGTCGGGGGGGATAATTACGTCGGGGGCGTCGCAACGGGCCTCGGTGGCGTGGTCGGAACAATGGCGGACTGACTGGCTGGCACCCTGGTATATAAATTTACTTCGCCAGGTATAGCATTCCGGTCACGGCGGTGACACAAACACAATTCTACGTCATCACCGCTGTGTTACCAGTATTGTGTAATAATAACTTCCCAATCGCCTTTATTACCTGTGCGAATCCGATAAAACAAAAAGGTTTTAACTAACAATTACGTTGGTATTGTTTAAATCGAATTGTTTCATTTGCTTAGGAAAATGAAACGACAATTTAAATGGTTTTAACAGAATGGTGACTGAAAATGTTTCAATGATTCGTGTTTTGTTGCAATAAAGTGGCAAGTGGATAGTGACGTAAGCATGTGTCACTCCCGGAATGCCAGACCTTGTTTTTTTAGACCATGGCTGATAACACCAGCACCAGTATGGCAAGGTTGAGGAAAAATGTATGAATATAAACCAACGCCGTAGCCGGCAAGTGGTAAGAAGTGCCATATATTTTGATCGATTTTTGCTGCCCACTGTTGAGGAGCGGCTGGTGTGCGGGCGTTGCTGTGCCGGTGCGGTGTAGGCCAGTGAAAAAAAATACAAAACTGGCTGAACTGGATTCTGGATTAAGGGGTTCCATCCGGAGCCTGCAGCTTGTGAGCTCCATTAGTGCTGGTTTTGGCACTACAGGCGCCCTTGGCGAAGGCGAGGGGTGAACAATTTTAGCACCCCACTTAGGAAAGTTTCGGTTTTCTTTTCCATGCTTAGAAAAAAGGAGATACTTTGTTAACTTATGAAGGAGAGAATGCAAGAGCGAGCGAAGTGAGCTCGATAGATTTGCACCCTGTCTCGGAAAGGTTAGGTTTTTCTTAGATCCTTCATTTATTAAAAAAGTTACTGTGTCTGAGAATTCAGATTATATAGGGTGCAAGAGCGAGAGCCGAGCTAAAAAATGTTTATTACGCTGACTCGGCAAACTTAGGTTTTCTTTTGTCCATTAATTAGTTATATAAATAAAAATAACTTTGTCGACCTAGGCAGAAAAGTTTGAAAAATAAGAGAATATTGGATGCAAGAGCGAAAATCTTAGCTGCTAAGTAATAAATGTTATTATTAGGTACTCGGATTTTGAAAACTGGTTGATGAAAATGAAATGAAACCATACTTTGAGGGAAGGTTTTGAAAGTATCAAATCAATGTTGGTTTTAAAAGTGAAACGATAGCTATTGTTCAAAGGTGAAAATCAAAAATTTTGTTTCACCCATTGTTATCAAACTATTTATCAAAATATCAATGAGACGATAATCTTTTGAAATGGCATACTATGAAAATTACTAATTTATTTTACTCTACTTAAATACACAACCAATTTATTGCAGTGGATTTAATTAAACGAACAAAATCAACACAGTTATAATATCTTTTCTATAAACTCATGAAGGCTGAATGTGCAATACCTATGCCTCGCGTTATGCTGTGAATTCAATAAAAACAAATCACAGAGAGAAAATGGCGGTTGTTGTCTCTGGCGATATAGTTCCGTAATAATTTCATAATTCTCTGTATTTGTTTGGAAATAACAAGTCAAAACTTTAAAATAACATTGATGTATGCAGTTTTACAAATAACAAATAAATTAACATAACATTTCATGCATAAATATGTATTAGACATGTTATGTGTATTAATGCTAACAACGCGGTATTTCGTTTGTTCACATTTTTGGGCTGTGTGTTGATTTTGTTCGAATAATTATTAAATCCATTGCAATAATTATGGTTGTGTTTACGAGTAGAGTGTAAGGAATTAGTGATTGTCATACTATGGGACACTTCAAAAGTATTATGTGTCAGTGATATTTTGTTAGTTTGATAACAATGGGTGAAGCAGAGGATTTTAACACGTTAGCGTTTGAGAAACGCCTGAGTCAGCTGAAGGATACTCAGGAAAGTATCCAGGGGTTATCGTCGTGGTGCCTGAAACAAAGGCCGCACCATAAAAGGATAGTGCAAAGTTGGCTGAATGTGTTGAAGAGAGTGAAGGTGGAACAGAGGCTGGTATTATTTTACTTGGCCAATGACGTGATTCAGTACAGCAAAAGGAAGAACTACGAGTTTGTTGAGAGCTGGGGGCTCAATCTCCAGAAAGCTACTCCTTTGGTCAGGTTAGTCCATATAGATAAATAATACAAAGTTTATGGGTATTTCCATGTATTTTCTGCATTTCTGAGCCATTTTTATGTTAAAAATTAAATAGTTAATCATTACTACATAAAAAATACACTTTCAAACAGTCATAAAACTTCAAACTTGCAATTGTTATAATAGAAATCATAATGTAAGTCATAAATAACCTAAGAAAAAGAAGTAAAATTGTTAAAAAAATACAAAGTTATTGCTTTACCTATGCAATCCTGATAGGTGGCTGAAATTTGAGATAGTAAATGATGTTTTAAATGTCATGTAGTATAAACTTTAGAAAAAACACTAAGTTCTTCATAAGCTTCTTAATGCGTAATTTTCTTACTGAAATAATTATATAAATTATTAGAACTTGTTCCTTAATGCAGGTTGCAGTAGGAGTTGACTGATAGAAATGTTCACCTACGGAAAAAGCGTTATGCCCACACCGTGCGACTTTCTCTCTCTGTCTCTTTCTATTATCCATAAACGAGTGTGTGTGGGCGGGCATAAGGAACTTCATTCCTAATGGGGGTCCCCTGACTGCTAATTTTCTTTTTATTTAAACCATAATAAATGATCCCTAATGCAATACTTTAGTTTGCCCTAATGCTATGGATATTAAATAACAATCAAAATATAATTAAACTCAGTAAAGATTACTAAGTATGTAAAGATTCAGCAGATATGATATGCAATTCTTGTTTTATTTCATAAGCCTATTTATCTTTCAGGGATGATAAAGTGAGACCAAAAATCCTGCGAATATTCAAGATATGGGAACAAAGATCGGTGTATGACGACGAGTTCCTATCAGATCTAACAGGCTTGCTTAGCGCTGGTGCTGTGAAGAAAGATGATGATTCTGAGTTTCAAGTAAGCTTTAATTCATATAATAATAGTGACCGGCCCCGGCTTCACACAGCTTTTACAACCTGAAAAAACATCAAGGTTTCTTTATTAATATGTAACTTTAATATGAATGTATTATACAGTTTGCTCGTCCATATCCCTGCCACCCTGTATATCAAAAGGCACACATACAAAACACACAAAAAAAAACACACCGTGCTCATGCACATTTTTTCTCGTACATAAAAATGTTCAAATTCAAATCGCAACCTCATCTCTGTGACAGTTAATGTCAAAAACTTGGCAAAAATCTAGTTTAATTATAGGTTTCATGGCATAGTGTGACTGAGATTAAATTGCAAACATTCTTAAAAGTACAGTAATTGTCCTTTTGATGTTGAATATCAATGTTCTTAAAAGGGGACCGACTTAGGGAGTCTCAACTTTTGGTTGTGTATTATTAAATCAACAATATTGAACACTGTGTACAGGTAGTACACAGCGTTAAATATAACTCATAACTATTTGTTAACCTATCTGTGAAAACTTGTAATTGGCCATATTCATTCATGTTATTAGCATAGTACTACTGTACATCCCTAACTATAAGTTCTCCAAAAATACAAATATATAAAATACAAATAAATAAAATTGAAGTGTCTGTTTGTAATGTCAAAAAAAACAGCTTTTTACTAAATGTGTATAAAAGTATATACGGTACTTATAACATAATGCCAATTTTTTTATTTTTGTCTGTCAGTCTGTATGTCTCATCCGGCTAATCTCTGAAACGGCTGGACCGATTTTGACAGGACTTTCACTGGCAAATAGCTGATGCTCTAAGGCTACTTTTTGGTACTTTTCGGTAACACGTTCCCGTGAGATAATTTCCGACATCCATTCGGCCGAAGCCGCAGCTAGTTATAAAATATAATAAACATTTTTGCAGCCTAATCAACTGGTGAACAAGATAAAACAGTGTGCAGTATTGGAAGAAGACACAGACATGAGGCTCAAGGATATTCATGAAAGTCATTTAGAACTATCTGACGCAGAATTACTGAGGGCCAGTCTCAAGGGTTTGTATGAAGGTTTGCCAGCTTTTTTATGCTTTATTTATTTTTTAACTTTTTATATTGTTTATATTTGTTTTTCTTCTGTGTGGTGGGGTTCATTTTGTACCCTGATGTTTTGGCTTCAAAAAAAAAATGTTTGCAGCAGTACAAGACCTAGCATCTGGAAATATTTCTGTAAGTCTATGATATTCTTATCCTATTGATGTCATGTGTATGGATGGCGGAATCCATACCCTAGATGGGCTTACTCTAGTTTGAATAAAAACTACCAATCCCTGATGTAGGAGAGGCCTTATCCAAGAATATTACAGGCCATATTAATGCAGGCTAACCTCTCCATTCTGCAGTAGGCAAAAAACTGATATTTTAGATGGTAGAAAATATGTGAACAACGTTTGATTTGATATCTGGTTTTGTAACAAGGCATTTGGTAACCAGGAAAAGGCATTTTGTATCTAGGAAAAGGCATTTTTAAACCACTTTGTTTTTTATAGATTTCCGTAGTTAGGCAGCAGAAAAATTGCATTTTATAAATATACTTTGCGAAGTAGTGCATGACTTTTTCATTAGAATCAATACACCGGTCTGTTTGAAAGTTTTGTTACAATAAAACATTTATGTCATTTCCAGAAAGGGGTAATAAAGATGATGTAGAAAAGGAGTTGAATGATGGAATAGCTTGCGTTGAACGATATACAGCAGCTTTACAAAGAGAAATAGTGGCGAGGGAAGCGTTGCTAGCGTTGCTTACAACTGCCACACAGTTCTACTCGACGCAGAGGGGTGAAGTCAAAGTTGTTGCTTATGTGAGTACAAATAATATTAACAGTCTCTATGGGCTGTGGGCCCCGACTTAAGAGTTGTAGGTCGTGGGTTCGAACCAGGCAAGCGTTTTACTTTGTGTAAATAATTTCATCACCACTGCTGTCAAAACGGTGAAGGAAAATATCTTGAGGAAACCGGCATGTCCTAGTACCAAAGATTCGAAGACATGTGACATCTGCCAACGTGCACTGGAACCGCGTGGTAGATTACAGCCCACTCCCTCTCGAAGAGAGGAGGCCTGTGTCCCAGCAGTGGGAATATTATTGGTTGATTATGCTAAGGGCCTGTGGGCACTGCGTATTTTACGCGTTGATAGCACTTTATCTAAATAAATATATATATCTTTTTTTAAATATACAGGCTGTAAAAAGATCCACAAAGTCATCATTTACGCATTCTGTACATTGAACTAAGTAACATTGTACAAAAACAATTGCTTGGTAACGGCTTTTATTTTTCATGTGTAAAATCGCTGTAAACAAGCGCGCAAACCATTGTTGTGCTTATGGGTGCATGCAACGGTAGGTACAGGGGTCTTGGTGTATTTAAAATTTAAAAAGTTGGAACTTTGAACTTCGATATATCCGTAACCAGAAAGTTCCCAGGTCCAGTAAAAAATCACTAACGAGAAAAACACCCGTCTTTTTTCACTCGTTATGTTACTATAAGAAGCTGAACAAGCTGGGTTACCAGCGCTTTTTTGTTTGTTGCGTTAGCGCGCGTTGTTGGTCGAAAGAAAACATAATAATTATGATAACTAACCCAAATCTGCTGAACTAAGATGAATTATATTCAATTGTCATGTGCAACACACAATTGACTTTGAGAGTCAATTAGCATTGTGTGTGACAGATTTCATTGTCACACGTAATTTTATGTTAGTTAGCAACCATATACCTAGCAACGGAGGCAGCCTAACGAATTTTTGAGAGGTTTTTAATATTGTAGATTTTTGTCACTGGAAAACCTGTGGTATTACTAGCAGAATACCAATTAGTATAAAACGATTCGACCCAAACGACCGTCAGGCAGTTATTATACTTATCGACGCTGTATTGGCTTATGCCGGTCAGGAAGAGCTAAGTATTATGTTCATGCAATAAAAGCGAAAAAGACGTCATTGGCTTCTTTTCGGTTCAGACTACGCGACTCGACACCACGAAGATTATAATGCGACAAGTGTGGTGACACGTGATCGGCTCAAACCGATTCCGCGTCGCTAAGTGTGGTCACTACCAACTAGCTTCAACTTGCTGGCTGACTAACTCTTTGGCAATTCAAAAGTGTCTCTGTAAATGGTTTTATTAAAACAAATACTTATATTTTAAACGCACTTTCAGGCATATAAAAATTTTGGGGCGCGCGTGCGAGCGTTAAAGCGGAAACTGGACGAGTTGACGCCAAGTTTACCGAATGCTCCATCGCCGCCGCAACGGGATGAGGATGTACCGTCCCCGGGACCTGATGAAGACCTGGACTTGCCTATACCCACGGACACTGGAGATGATGATGATAGTGAGTTTTTTTAAATTTAATTTAGCCGCCCTTGACCACCGTCTCCGCTGACAGTAAGCCATGATTTGGTCCACGATTGACAGCATCTTTACCGAACGCTGCTCCATCGCTGCCGCAACGGGATGAGGATGTACCGTCCCCAGGACCTGATGAAGATCTGGACCTGCCTGTACCCACGGATGCTGGAGATGACGATGATAGTGAGTATTATTTGTTTGTAAAATGTCATTTAAGATATTGTAATGATATCGTGATTTATCGACCAAAACGCTAACTAAAAAGGTAAGACAAGAAATTGTAACAACATTACTTAGTATTTTCGTTTATTCGGAGTCACAGATAATATGTACGGTTTATGCCTTAAGAGGCTTACAAGAGCTAAAGCGCGGTCACTGTCGGATTGCATAGAAAAGAAAGAGACACGCGTTGACACAACGCTAGTAATTTGTTGCAAAATATGAAGCAATTACGGATTTACAAAAAAAAAATTCATTGGACTAAAAAAGTAAAACACTATTACGTTAGTATGTTACTTGTAGAATAATCTGACAAAAAATCTGAATGTTTGCATGTATATTAGTATGGTTTTAATCGTTAAAATATTTTTTTAGAGTTATTTCCGTGATTTTTGTCTATCATATCAAGTTAATTGTATTATGATTTCAACACACTATCTAACTAGCATATATCCAGAAGAATATCATATATTTTTCTGATTTTGGTTACTGCAGTGGATCATATATTTTTAGGCATTATACATTTGCGTTTAGGTCATTTAGTCCCCTTAATTACATGAGATATTTAGTAAATAGTTAGCTTTAGTATTTAAGTTGTGTTTTGTTGTTGTTTCCGTTTGCTTGTGGTCACCTTCTCAGCTAACGGTAAGTGGTGGTTCGCTCACAATAGTGTGTATGCTTGCCTAAATAGAAGTAACCTATGCACTCCAGACCTGAAGACTGCGATAGGAGCAATAAGAATTATGACTAATATTACTTAGAAGCAGCTCGCGCCCGGCGTCACCCGGGGTGAATTTCATAAAAAAATAGCATCCAAATTTCTGACCATCCCGGTGGATTTTCAAAAAAAAACCTTTGATGTTAACCTTGTCCTGACAGTTACAAAAACAACTAAAAAGAATTAGCCAGCTTTGAAGTGATACGCGGACAATGTTTTTGGCAATAGTTTTTTTTTAATATTCATTTTCGAACAAATAATGTAATTTCAAAGAAGGCATATTCAAATACAACGCACACTTCAATATAGCCCTACTCACTACCATTCATAAAAAAATACAACGGTCGCAGAATACCAAGAAATGACGCCGCTTATCGGGTTTGTTTACAAACACTCGACGCGCGAGCCGTCGCGTCATATGACGTGTACAATGTAGTGGGAATACCTAAGCGCGTGAGTACAATTTAGTTTTAGAAAAGTCTGGTATGCTTTTCATACCGAAAGCGTCCCAGCGGCTAATTAAATGAATTAATCTAAAAAGTCTGTAAAATCGATGGAAATATGAAGAAGCTACACGCTTTAAAAGTTTTGGGAAGGGATTATTCCCGTCCTCGGCGTGCGGTACGGACAATGTATGGCGCTAGTATGAAGTTACATAGACGTGATGTCACTTCTCTGATAGTGCCGTCTTTGTCGTCTAGCAGTTATTTTAAAACGTTTATAATTTGGTAGTTTTTAAGGTTCCGTACCGATAGGGTGCTAACGGAACCCTAGTACTAAGCCTCCGCTGTCCGTCCGTACGTACGTCTGTCTGTCTATCAACGGGCTGTATCTCGTTAACAGTAATAGGAAGACAGTTGAAATTTTCACAGAGTGTGTACTTCTATTGTCGCTATAACAACAAATATTAAAAATAAAATAAAGTTAAACATTAAAGGGGGTCTCCATACAAGAAACGTGTATTTTTCGGCTTTTTTGCCTTGTGGTACGGAACCCTCCGTGTGCGAGTCCGACTCGCACTTGGCCGGTTTTTTTTGAGCTTATGCACTTTTTATAATATTGCTTGTACTATTTGCATACAAATATTTTTTAGATTAAATAAAAAAAAAAAGTCATTTCTATGTACTTATTTTTATGAACGGCAGCATTCTAATAGTCTGCCAAAAAAATACTGCTACAGTCTATTCACAGTTATTTCACCTCTGACAGCAGCAACCGAATAGCAACCTTATTGTAACGATTAAAAAGATCATTATGAATTTAACAGACTTGTCAATGGCAGCAACCCAACAGCAACCTTATTGCAATGGTCATAAAGGTCACTGTGATTTTGGCAGTCATGTAAACTCAGAGGTACGAGGGCGGCACTGAAAATTTCGGGAATCAAGGAAGTGACACAACATTACTATTTAAAAATGTATTTATTGCTTTTCGAAGTATTCTCCGCGAAATTTGACACAATTTTCCATACGATGGAACCAATCATTGAAGCAACCATTCCATTCGGAAGTTGGGGTCTCCAAAATGGCCGTTTTGTAGGCGTCCACAGCTTCTTCAGGTTATGAAAATCTCTGTCCACGCAATTTATTCTTTATTTTAGGGAAAGTATAGAAATCATTAGGGCTTAGGTCGGGGCTGTACGGCGGATGGTCTAATAATTCTATGTTTTCTTGCTCTAAAAACTCTTTTGTTCTGTGCGCGGTGTGAGAACTCGCATTGTCGTGATGGAGGATGATGCGGCGGTTGCAGTTCTCTTTACGGAGTTCAGAAACGACCTGTGGCAAACAAATGCTAGCATACCATTCTGCATTAACCGTTCTTTGTCCCTCAAGAGGAACAGTCGTAACATGGCCGGTTTTAGAGACAAACGTGGCCACCATTTTTTTTGCAACACTCCTTGAACGAACAATTTTTGTTGGCTTTAACTCATTTTCGAACACCCAAACTCGTGACTGGTTTTTTGTTTCGGGTTCGTACGCGTATATCCAGGATTCGTCACCTGATACGATGTTGTATACAGCATTTGAGGATCCTGCGTGGAATCTTTCGAGAGTTCTGACGCACCGAGTAACGCGAGCCGCTTTTTGCTCTTCACAGAGCGAATGCGGTATCCATCGGGAAAACAACTTTTTTACACCTAATTGTTCATGCAAGATTATTTGTATTTGACTCATGCCAATGTCTAAAGTTGCCTGAATTTCGCGGTATGTCACATGTGGATCTTCCTCAATCAGCTTACGCACTGCATCAACGTTTTCTTGGGTGACTGCAGTTTTTGGACGACCTTGACGGGGATGGGGATCATCACTGAGCTTGACACGTCCACGTTAAAATTCAGCAAACCAGCGATAAATTGTGGTTTTGGATGGGGCTTCATCACCAAATGCAGAAATCATCCGGTCAACACACTGTTTTTGTGTTAACCCACTTCGAAAGTCATAATAAATCATCGCTCTTGAATTTTCTCGAGTCAATTCCATTTTGTCAACGACTAAACAAGTTTGATAAAACCTTGTGACAAGACCGAGAATCTTTTTTTAAATAAATAAATGGTATTCGATTTTTAAAACCAAGGAGTCAATTAAAAAGATTTTAATATGACAGGAACAGTGGAAATATTCCATTCCCGATACTTTTAGTGCAGCCCTCGTAATATAACTGTGAACGGACTGTACCAGCATCTTTTGGCATTCGAATGACGTTTCGATGGGGGCACTGTTAGTAAACATTTGTGTAATTGTTTTGTGAATTGTCACTTCAAATGTATTTAAAAATTAAAAAGCCGGCCAATTGCGTGTGGGACCACGCACAGTGAAGGTTTCCGTATTTGGGATGAATTTATCCCAAGAACAAACATAACTGTAGTTGAAAAAATGTTCTCCCATACATCGAATTACGTCACGGTCAATTCTCAAACTGCAAATGTAAGGTAGTACCCGCAAAAAATAAAAGGGATAAAACTACAAATTAACGATTTTCCAACTTTTTCCTTTTCTTGTGTTGTTAGCAGCCTTGCTTCTTGCCAAATTTCATGTTTCTAGGTCAACGGGAAGTACCCTATAGGTTTTGAATTATTTGTGAGTTGCAAAAATATAAGAAAAATAAAGAAAGAAACATACGAGGGCGGGTCAATAAGTCCGTGACTTTTGGAATAAAACACAGATTTTTTGATAAAAAAAGAATCATCAAAATCGGAGTACTCTGTAAAAAGTTATGCGTGGTCATACATAAAAAAAAAAATAAAAAATATACGGGTCGACTTGAGAACCTCCTCCTTTTTTTTTCGTCGGTTAAAAAATAATTTTATTTTTCAACGTAGTCTCCCTTGAGCTCTATACACTTTGTCCAACGCTTCTCCAATTTTTTTATCCCTTCCAAAAAAAATGATTTGTCGAGGTCCGCAAAATAGGCCTTTGTTTGCGAGATGACTTCATCATTGGAGTCAAATCTTTTTCCACCAAGCCATTTCTTCAGGTTTGGGAACAAGAAGTAGTCGCTCGGAGCCAAATCTGGAGAATAGGGCGGATGAGGGAGCAATTCATAGCCCAATTCATGGATTTTTGCCATGGCAACTGCACATGTGTGCACCCTTGCATTGTCTTGGTGGAAAAGAACTTTTTTCTTGGCCAAATGAGGTCGGTTTTTTTAACCGACTTCACAAAAAGGAGGAGGTTCTCAATTCGTCTGTATGTTTTTTTTTTTTTTTTTTTTTATGTGTGTTAGCTCATAACTTTTTTCTGGGTGAACCGATTTGGATGATTCTTTTTTTATTTGATAGGTAGTGCTTCACATGTGGTCCCATTTAAATTTGATCAAGGTCTGACCAGTAGTTTTTGAGTTATCCTTAATACTGCAGATTTTTTCCACTTAGTTTATATGGATGATGTGTTAATAATTTCCTGTCACTGTTATTTACACACCAAGTAGTGGTATACGAATTTGTGTGGGGTAGGTACCGCAACTAAAAAGTGAAAAATAAAAACTTTTTTACAAAAAAACAATCGACTTCCAAAAAAAACACAAAGACGTGAAAAATAACTTTCATTTCGGAAGTCGGTGGCCAAACACGAAAATACAAAACCAAAGGCACCGACTTCCGAAATTAAAGTTATTTTTCACGTCTTTTAGTGTTTTTTTTGGAAGTCGGTTGTTTTTTTGTAAAAAAGTTTTTATTTCAAATCGTCATTGAATCGGTCCAATAAGTTGGCATAATATTCCCCATTGATTGTTCTTCCCTTTTGAAGGTAGTCAATGTGGATTATCCCGCGTGCATCCCAAAAAACAGTCGCCATAACTTTATTGGCTGACAAACCCACCTTGGCCTTCTTCGGCGCCGATTCACCCTTAGAAACCCACTGTTTTGACTGTTGTTTGGTCTCTGGTGTGTTGTGATGGATCCATGTTTCGTCCACGGTTACAAAACGGCGCAAAAACTCCTCCATATTGCGATTAAACAACGCCAAACCTTCCTGTGAAGTTGTTACACGATTGCGTTTGTGGTCGACTGTGAGCAAACGCGGCACCCATCTTGCGGAAAGCTTTCTCATGCCCAAGTGATCATTCAAAATTGAAACCACTGAGCCATGCGAGATCGCTACGGCTTCCACAATCTCTCGCACTTTCAATCTTCGGTCGGCCAACACCATATCGTGAATTTTTTCGATTGTTTCGGGTGTAGAGACCTCAACTGGGCGTCCAGGACGTTCGGCATCTTCAGTGCTTGTACGGCCACAACGAAATTCAGTAAACCACTTTTTTACCATTGAAATCGATGGTGCAGAGTCCCCATAGTATTTATCAAGCTTAGCCTTGGTCTCGGTAATGGTTTTTTTTCGCAAGAAATAATGCTTAATAAGCACACGAAATTCACTTTTTTCCATTTTCTCCTCAAATTAGTGAGTATTCTGATAAAAATAGCTGTCAAACACAAACTAACTGACGCAGCAAGTTTAAATTTTGACAGGAGTCAACTGACAGATGCCTGTTGACAGGAGCAGTGTTGCTGTTTCAGTAAAGAGGTCAGAAATTCAAAAAGTCACGGACTTATTGACCCGCCCTCGTAGTTTATTCTGCACAAACAAAACGCACATTACAAATAAATGACATTAAAAATACAGACTTCAAAGTAGCCAAAAGCCTCGTATCCAAAAAATAAAAGTTTTACAATTTTGACCATTGCTTGAGGTTAGGGTCAGGGACCAAAGACAATACACATTGCTCTGCAAGGAATATATCGCATAAAAGGCCGTGTTTTTTTATTGCGTTGACTTAGAAGCTTGATTTTTTTACGAACTCCAAGGGATCGTAGACCTACATATTTGGTATTAATTTCAATTGGATACCTCCACGCGTTTCTGTAAAAAACTTTTTTACAGAAACGCGTCCGTACGGACATCGAAGTGATCCAATAACGGTTCCGTTTTTTCCTTTTGAAATATGGAACCCAAAAAGCCGATCAAGTGCGAGTTGTACTCGCGCACGAAGGTATCCGTACCATTATCTATAAAAATGGCAAAAAAATCACGTTTGTTGTATGGGAGCCCCCGTAAATATTTGTTCTATTCTGTTTTTTAGTATTTGTTGTTATAGCGGCGGTCTAACTATCACGGTGCATGAGATACAGCCTGGTGACAGACGGACGGACAGCGTAGTCTTAGTAATAGGGTCTCGTTTTACCCTTTAGGTAAGGAATCCTAAAAATAAGATGGCGGCGTTAGTTCCAAATTTGGCCACGCGCCAAAATAACCTTGTAATACTTACCTGCAATTTACCTAAATTTTTGACAAGTTTTTGACAGTAATTTTCGCTAAGATGAGACTGGATTTTGAATGTTTATATGCGGGTATGACACCTCCGCCGCGGAACCATAGCAGCGAACCCGCAGTAGTTTCGTCATTACTTGTCTGTTGTACGACAAGCGAAACTGCCTGTTCTAACGCACAGATTTGATTATGATTCTACCTCTTTGCCGCGTGATTTCTCGCCGATCTGCTTGAAAGCTAGTTACACCTCCGCGCTCAGCACGCTATTTTGCTGCGGGGCTGCGTTCTATGGCAGGCGACAAGTTTATTAAGCGAAACAATTTTTTTTTGTGGTAAAATGGGTGTTGATTTTACGGAAAGAAAGAAGAAGAAGAAGTCCGAAGTAGACCTACACTGTATTACCTAAGTCGAAAGCGACGACATTTTGCTCTGATTGCTACAATTTAACTGACTCTTAGCGGAACTCGACAAGCAGTTTCCCATAATTATTGACGCGTCGGCGGTGTGGTAAGGCCCTTAAATACGAGAATTGGCCTTCAGGTAATATAAATCGGGGAACAGAGAATCTAGCTAGGAGTTCCTGAACTTTGTGGTTATGTAACAGTAACAAGCAGTTTTATAGGGCAGTTAGCCTTATCTAGGTTGTAAACTGCAGCTGATTGATAACACGACACGAGACTAACTTTCACGAACATGAGTTCACTTGCTGCGAATTAGTATTGGTTACTTGCTTTTGTTATTGTTGTTGATATTTGACAGTAGTTGGTCGGTTTAAAGATGGGTGACTATTCATTACTTATCGAGACCCCTCACTGCGTCGGTAAGCACGTTAAGCCGTTGGTCCCGGCTGCCATTCGTAGATCTGTGACAGTCGTTACGGGTAGTCAGAAGCCCAGAAGTCTGACAACCAGTCTTACTAAGGAGTATCGTGTTACCCAGTAATTGGGTTGTGGAGGTCAGATAGGCAGTCGCTCCATATAAAATACTGGTATTCAGCTGCATCCGGTTAGACTGGAAGCTCACCACACCCAACATAGTTGGGAAAAGGCTAGACACTAGTTATTCTTATAAAAATGCAAAAATTTGGAAACTCCTGGCCCTACAGTCTCGACAAAAATCGGTCGTTAAGTCTAATCGATGTCAATTTTTTTTAATAGATTTTGAACTTTATGCTTTCGAAATAAGGTTGAAAATCTATCAAAGGAATTTGATAACGATACGACTTAGCGACGAATTTCTGTCGCTGTCTAATGTCGAGACTGCAGGGGCTGTAGAGGATTTTCTGTAGTCCTCTACAGGAGTTTACATTTTTAAAGTGAAACTTTTATTACATCGTCTCAAACTTTTTCGTCTGTCTGTTGCATGTCGCGTGACGGTCGGCCGCGGAGTAGGGATAAAGTGAAAGGAAGGAGGTTTTTAGTTAAATGTCTATAATGTGAAAAAAAGTTTCACTTTTACCGTGGTTTCATAAAACCACACAATCCTTTTTTTTCAACATGACACATATCACGTTTGACATTTTTAACATTTTTGAGAAAGATATCACCAATAAGGTGTATGTCCTTCTGGTGACATCAGGCACCTTATTAAAAATATCAGGTGCATAATGAAACGTAAAGACACGTGACTCTTACACACATTGTCTACATTTCTTTTGAGATTTCTTTAGAAATAAGCATCACCTTTGTACGTATTTTTCTGTTCCTTTCTTATCTGTTGTTCTGTGTGTACATAAAAGGTTAATTAAATAAATGAAGGCATGATGAAGTCATATTTATTTTTGTAAGTAGTACTTTTAAGACAAAATATATCTAGATGGCGCCGGCATTACATAGTAGTAGTAATATTAGTAGGTACTCGCAACCGCGCGTCTTCATTCATCTTGTTATACTCCAGATGAATGAACGAAGCAAAAGGAGTATGAAAAAATCGTAGCAGTTTGCGTTCTGTAGTTTCTAGTTCTACCTACATCCCTGAGAAAAGCATGAGTTAATGTATAGTTAAACCAGACAAGGTATGCTCTTCAGTAATCTTCGTTTTTTGAATTACATAGAGTTGTTAAACTATTTTCTAATCATGGTAATACAAAAACAGGCAAGAACTTCCATAGTTTCAACAGCTCTATATTAGGTTTCATCAACGCGCGAAGATATACGATGATTACCGAAGTACCGCATACTGTTTCTTTGAGATGTGTAATTGGCTTAACTAAATGATGACTTATCTTGTTGCAGTTGCCTACAACATCGACCAGACATTCAACTCGTCGATAGCAGCCGATGGATCGCTATACAACCTAGGACTCACGTCGTTTCTCACATCCGATAACCCTATAGCGTTGTTCAATGAGTCCAGTGAAGTTCTTAGTAGTGGTGAGTTTTAGTTTATATACATGACTGGCTGACGCAATAGGCGTTGTCCTGTCAAAATTTCAATAATTCATACGAAGATCCCATGGGAAAAAAGGACGTTAATTTTTCCCGAATTTGAAAATTTTCCGGAATACTTTCAATTTTTCGTTCCACAAAAACCTAATTCGGACTAAAATATCCAAATCGATCCAGCCGTTCGTTCTCCAGTGATGCGCTTACCAACGAACAGCATTTCAGTTTTATTTATACAGGGCCGCAGGGACATTGTCGCGCAACCTGTTACTGAATCAATTCAGTACATGATTCTGAACCCCTGCTTTAAAATTTATCGTCGGTTATTAAAAAAAAAATGCTGTTCCATACATTTTGAACGCGTAGTTATTGCACTTTTCTATGAAATAGCAGATTTTGTTTTTGATAATCGACAAAAAAAATCTACGTTAGGGGGTCTTCAATCATGTGCTGAATTCATTCAGTCTCCCTATATAGATAACGTGTAAAAAGCCTGATTTACATGGTGCGATTTAATTATACCATAAGTTCAAGAAACAATAAAAGTTGCATCGTCTAAATAGTGTTTTAGACGATGCAAGTTATTTACTGCTCCAATTTTATTGTATACCACATGCAAGAAACTTGCATCGTCTAAAAAGGGCTTAATTTTGTTATCAATCAATCTGAATAATCTGGACTTTGGATTTTTCCTGTATTTAAAATGTATCTATGGCAAACACTCCTATAAAACACATCGATATTTATTGTTTTCATAGACTTTTACATCACATTCGCTCTGAACAATGCCTTTTTTACAGTCCATTCAACCGATTTTGACTTCTATTGCGTTGGTGGCATGACAAATGGCAGCTGCAGTAAACAGTTGGTATTGTAACCACCTTTTTGCTTTTAATGCCACCCTTATGCCTACGGAATAGAAGTCAAAATCGGTAGAACGGACTGTGTAAAAAAGGTTTATTTGAATTTCTAATCTTATTTCAAATGGAGGATAGGGTGAAAATTTAGTTGTATGCAATACTGAATTTGTGTTTCAGCCAACAAAATCGAGGTGATAAACAGTAGGCCTAATAAACAAGCCGAACAAGACTTTAACATAAACGATGTATTAAAGACCCTCATGACCGACAATAATACCAACGCCTCGGATAATAACTCAGGTGAGTTTGTCTGTTTTATTGCTTACACGAGAATAGTGACACTTTAACTACGAAAGCCAACCTTACTGCTACGAAATAAAAGTCAAATTGTAACTGTAGTCATGCAGTTAGTAGTTTTATTAATTGCTTGATTGTTAGAGAAAAGAATTAGACCATTAGAAGGCATTTTCGAATGTTGAAAATATAAGAGAGTATTGTCCGTCTCAAAATGTAATGCATGTGTATCCCGTATTTTTATTTAAGGGGGATGCGCCAAGGTAGCCCGCGAAATTCAAATTTTCTTACGTTTTTTGCAATTTGCAGGTCAGTATCAGGTTGTATGGTGATCTAAATATGATTCGCGACCGTATCAAATATGGCTTTACAGAATTATAATCATTAGAATTAGCAATACAACTCCATAAGTTAGAATTGCCCTCAAATGTCATGATTTCATAAAATAGTCATTCAATAAGGTAATATGAACTTATAGAGATGTATTGCTGATTCTAATGATTATAATTCTGCAAAGCCATATTTGTTACGGTCGCGAATCGTACTTTAATTAAAATACTACCTGACAGTGACCTGCAATTTGCAAAAAAACGTAACAAAATTTCGAATTTCGCGGGCTACCCTGAAGGTTCCGCCTTAATAGCTTTTACCCGCGGCATCCGTAGTTTTTTTTTTCCGGGACAAAACGTGGCCTATGCTACTCTCCGGCCCATTAACTATATCTATCGAAAAATCACATCGGTCCGTACAATGCTGCATGAAAAAAGGACAAATCAATAAACACACTAGCATTTACAATATTGACTAGGATAGGATTTTACGTTTCCCTAGCTGCCCACTTCAAACAGCAGGTGCTAAAACGGGCATATGCAATTTGTTCACAGTTACTAGCGCGTCCCTGTCTCAAAAGTCACAGGACACGTTGCCCGGGTTAGATTTACTAACACCCGACACGCCCGGCAATCCGCCGCCTCCTACGTCCTTCTATGGCACCATGGATCTTACTGGTATTTATTTATTTAACCGTTTATCTACACACATATATAAAAAAATATTTACAAAAGTGATGGTTATTTCTGAAGAAATCTCTTCAATCATATCTGCGATAGGAAACTAGATAAAAAGAGATGTACAATTTAAATACCGGTAAAACGGGGTGAATAGGAACGCAGGGGTGAATCCAAACGAAACTTTAAAAGGGATTTTAACATTGAAATATTATAGTCTGTCGCCAAAAAGGACTCTAACGTGTATACTGTATTATAATTAACCGATTACGTGTCCCTGTTGGCAACAAATTATATTATTTAAATGTTAAAATTCCTTTTAAAGTTTCGTTACGATTCACCCCTGCGTTCCTATTCACCCCGTTTTACTGTACTGTGTGTAAGAGTAGAAAAGAAAATAAAACACATTAAATGAAAGATAAAAATCACTTATTTAAATAAAACATACAATAATGAGAATATATACAGGGTTATTTTTCAAAGACCAGCCAAATTTAAGGGTGTGGTATAGACCATCAGACTGAACAATTTTCTCCTTGGGACCAATATCGTAATCGCGAAAAAAAAATCAGCGGTCCTATACATTTGGGTCGAGTAGGTATTGAAGTTTTGTATGGGACAGTTTATAAATTTTTCGCGATGATGATATTGGTCCCATGGAGAGAGTTGTTCAGTTTGATGGTCTGTACCACATCCTTAAATTTGGCTGGTCTTTGAAAACTAACGCTGTATATTGAATAAAAAATCATAAATTCATTCATTAATTTGCTGACGGACAATGCACACACAGCCTAAATCGCTAGATCTAGGAAGCATGAAATTTTGCACAAGAGTTAACAAAAGACAAAAATAAGCACTCAGGAAGAATTTAAGAAATTTCATTCCCTAAAGGGATTAAAAAGAGGATCAAAGTTTGTCCGTAAGTTCGGCTTGTCTCAGATAATAAACAAGTTTTGGAACAACAAACTCAATGTCATACATGATAATGTTCAAATTCTTTTGCAACTAAAATTGGTTTAGGACCTTCTTAGTACAAAAACTCAACATAACGGTGAAGTAGAAAATATAGCTGAAGCCGAATAATTTAAATGTCCACTTTCTATGATACTGAATTTCTGTACGCAAAATGAAGGCTTGGTTGTGGAGTTGCGGACACCAGGGCACTATACAACAAAACATTACAAGTCTACTCTAAAAAATTGTAGACAATATTGCGTACTTAACACAGTAATTTCAAATATGTTACAATTCACATATTTGAAATTTTGCACTACTATTTACATAATGTGTAAGGATTTCCATTACAATTATTTGCCTTACAGTTTTCTGATGCAGACACGTGTAAGATTTACAAATCTTATTTTTTTTGTAACATCATTAAAATAAGTATTAATAAATGTATATTTTTGATAGTATTTGAATACTCCTATTGTAATATTTGGTAGTGGTGCCAATTCTCTTGTACACCGAACTAAACTAACTAAACTATCACAAAAATTCCTTACTTTTGGCTATGAGAATCTTAGAGCTATTCTGCAATAAAATATCTCTAAATTTAAAAATCATTTTGACGCAACTAAAATTTAATTTGACAATCGCGACTCCACATGGTACCTACTTGTTTACCTTACCACGTGATTTTTTTTTAGAGCCGGAGGCGCGCATGGATTGCAGCCTCGGCGTGTTTTATATGGAATTTTTCACTTTTTGTACGGAAAATATTTAAAAAAAAAATACCTTCGTGTAGAGTTATATGGGTATAAGGGTTTCATAAAGGGGGTCGAAATTTTCATTATTTTTGCGATAGGACACACCGTTTTCGAGAAATAAGCAAAATTAAAAAAAAAATACATTACTGTTTTTGCCCCTGAAGTCGAGGTGTTGTGGTGAATCTTAGTTCATGACAACTAATTTTATTCCACACCTTTTTAATCGCGATTAAAAATAGCCAGATTTAGTTAAGACAACCAAAATTTTAGGTTAAAAACGTCAAATTCAGAATAGCAAAATTGCCATTTTCACTAAACTAATTATTCAGTACCATCTTGGTGCTGTCAAGCTAAAATATAGTTAAGTTGTGTCACTTTAGTCTATTTCAGAATGAGAAATCGTCTTTTGACAGGACTAAACAAAATTTTAGTGATTTTTAGTCTAGTTTAGAGAATTTTGTGACAAGAGAATCGGCACCAGTATAGGGCCTTGCTTATTATCAGTGATCGGAGTAGGTAGATTGAACTGGGGTCATTGATCCGAAACGTATATATTACTATGGACATTCGTCCGGAATTGGTGGATTATTAAAAAAAAACCGGAACTTATGTAGGAATTGTATTCTGCCAGAGTGGAAGGAGTCATTTGATGATTTACCATCCTCAAAAAAAAGGTAGGAATTGTAATAAAATGAGCAATTTTATTCTTTATTATTCTTCCTATTTTTTTTTTTGTCACGATTTGACAAAACCCAACGACCAATCAGAACAAAGGATCATGGGTGGTACAATAACCGGTTATCAGAACAATGCGTACGCCCGCCGGAAATACTAAATCCGGAAATACCGGAATTACTTTCCGGAAAAATGGCTTATCCATGTTATTCTTTCTGTGTGCATTTATGATACAAGTACTAAAAATCAATCTACCTACTCCGATCACTGCTTATTATACTAAGACAGTGATTTCAAATTTCTCCACCGATGCTTGGAAATTCCCACGAGCACTGCATTTTTCTTGCATAAGTATTATACTATGTCAAACGGGAATAATGTGGCATTTTATTAGTGAATGAGTTTCTGAGATCGTATCAGTATTTTCAGAGATTACTTTGCTCAAAGAAACAACTTTACCCTTAGCCAGTGTGTTCCCTGATGAGGTTAGTGTAAGTAATGTTTGTTTTCAGAAGACCCGGAACCTTACCACCCAGAACCGACTAGCCCATGGAGTAGCAGCTGGCCCGTGACGGTAAGTTTCCTATTTTTTTATAGTTCGACAGTAATTATTACTAAAAGAAAATATTTTATTGATGTGTGATAAATTACAATATACAAGCTAACACTAGAATATATATATTATGTACATGTATATAATTAAAAAAAAAGGGAAGAGCTCATAGGGCATCAAAAAATTCATCTGCATCGCTGTCAATGGTATAAGTGCCCAAAAGGCTGGCAGCTGGCATGCTGATTCTTTGGCCAAAAATAGGCCAGCACTCTGGTCTGTTATTAAATTTGCATTGCAATCACAAAGCACGGAGTCGCCTCGGCCGCTGGTGCTAAGGACACTATTTCCAAAACTTTCCTACTCTTTTTTTTTTTTTACAAAAGTCTCAAAAGCAGACGTAATGTCAAATTGTTAACTGTAACCGTGTGATGGATTGCTGGCAGGTGAGAAAGTATTGAGATTGCATAAACCAGTTATTCATTCGATTATCACACAATTTTTTATATTTTAACCATATGCAAATTCGACCTTTGCCAGCACTGTCGATTGTTTATCGGCAACTCTAAATATTTTTTAACTTTTGCACTCCTTAGATTGCTAATTAAATGAAGATGTCTTCCCCGTAATTTGTATGCTTAATGTCATAGTAAAATTTTTAGATATCAGGTGTCAAAGTTCATGTAAGTAGATGTTTTCTTTTTTTAATAAACTTCTGTAATTTTTACCTGTTTCATGTTTTAGAAAATTTGGTTACATTGGAAGGTTTGTTAAAATATTAGGTACCCAATGGCATAGCAGTGATGGCCATTGAATTTGAGAGTTTAGAGAATAGTGTCATTTAGTGAAGAATTCTGGGAAATTTAAAAAAATACTTACATAAAAATTGTGTTTTCTCGAATCCCATGAATTTTCGCCAAGGCTTCATGGGGTGCTTAATTGTTGATTAAGCAAATGGGTCACACTATCACGTCCTAGAAGGAATACGTCAAATTACAAGTCATCCTGTATACTAGTTGCGCGGCAAACTTCGCTTGCGCGATGCGGGATTTTGCGTGACGTCAGTGTGAGACGTAGTTCGCACGTGGCGATGTAGATGCCGCCACATAGTAATAGAAGTTACACACAGAATCTCCATCGCGTTTTATCTATGCAAGTTATTACTATTATTACTCTGAGGTTATATGATAGTATTGTGGTTTGCATATAGTATTGTATTGTTTACATCAGCGCGGCGTACCGGCGTTAGGGGCGGGCTTCGCTGATACACCAGAGTCTCCGCCGCCCGCGCCGCGACCCATCCCGCCTCCTGAGCCCGTGCGGTATCCACAGGTAAATATAACACTCACAAACACGTCACATGTTTTGTTCCTGCATTGCCCTGAGGTATCATAAGTGCC
This sequence comes from Griposia aprilina, assembly GCA_916610205.1. Lineage (NCBI taxonomy): Eukaryota > Metazoa > Arthropoda > Insecta > Lepidoptera > Noctuidae > Griposia > Griposia aprilina. Next base: position 13,834,372 of record OU744307.1, on the reverse strand, counting down.
CATGTTGTATGTGAAATAAAATAGAGATTGGCAACTCGAGATCCCGCGTCCCAAGTCGAGATTTGAGATTAGCCAGTCGAGATTTGAGATTAGCCATTCGAGATCTCGCTGTCGCTATTTTGCAGAGCGATATTATACTATTATTAGATACTTTTTTAAATAGAGTGGATCTCGGGTGTAACGACGAAGAAGGGACCACTCTACTTTCGTCATTATATCCGAAAGTCGTTACAGGCAAAGGTAAAGAGATACAGACACGTATGTATAGTTAACTAAACACAGTTGCTACTCAGAATATCACATTGTAACTGAACCATAAATTTTACTCTGAAACGTACACGCTTACCTACCTACTTAGCTAATATCTATAATCAAAAGGTAAAGGTCTCCACAGTTGCTGACCATCTGTGTGGATGTAAAGAACATATAAGAAAGTTTTTGTGTCTTTGGTGGCCGACTCCTGTCGCAATATCTGCATGGGATTTCTAGGAATTTGTTACAAATGATTAATAAAAACAGTCGCTACACCCGAACTCGGCGTTAAATCCAAAGTCGCTATAGCTACATGGTCACTACAACCAAGGTCGTAATAAATGAAATGCACTGTAATTTGTATATTTTGAAATAAAAATCTTAAACTTAATTAAAAATGAAAACTACGTACTTAGTTTTTTTAAGTAATAATCATCTGCACAATGCATAAATAACGCAACAAATCACGAACACAATAAATCCATTAATTATTATATCGAAAATGACTTCTCATGAAGCATAGAGTGATAAGAACGAGATTGTGTTCCCGTCTCGAAACAAGGATCGAGATCTCAACATTGCATTCTGCAGAACATGCCTTCGGCATAACGTCCACCATTTTGCAGTTTTTTTACTTGTGCATAAAGCATTAAATACCTAGATGATTGCCCCCCTATCTTCTTTGGGTCTGATAATTTAAGAAATAGTATTATATGAAACTGTTGCATAATGAGGGGTATTAACACACGAGTGTGTATAATAAAAAATTAAAATAAACCCCCTTGTAAAATTTCTACATTTATATCTGTAATGTTTATGGTATACTTACCATAAAGAGTATTCCCTTCTATTCTATTCTATAGTAATTCTAGTTTCAAATTTCGGTATTGTGTTTATAAAGTATGTCAATTTAGACTCGTTTTGAAGTTTTTAATTCGAATTTTACTATATTTATCAGAGTAGATAAAATTAAATACAGTACGTGGGCATTAAGAAGATCGATGACGTTTTTTTTTTAAATAGATAGAATTCTCTTTATTATGTACCTGCATCATTAAAATTACAAATATTAATGTAGAAATTTTACATAGGGTGAAATAACGGGTGGTCTTATCGCTAAAATCGATATCTTAAAGAACTTTCAACCTTTCCCTCAAAAGTTCGGTTTTGTAGACGGTCGTCGGTCTCTCATATGTGCGACAGTTTCTGTATAAAAGTCTCTAGAAAACGACGAAATTTTAAGTCCGATATCAAAACTTTGAAAGAAAAAAGAAGGAAATAAAAATTGTTTATTCTGGACAAACAAGACGCACATTACAAAAAAAAAATGACAAAATACACACAGTAATACAAGGTAGCCAAAAGCCTCGTATTCAAAACTTTTTAGTTTGACAATGTTGTCTATTGCTTGATGTCAGGGCAGTCCACAATTAAAATCATCAATCTATGATTACAATCTTCATTTCTTTTCGTTATTTATTTCAGGACATCCCAGCTGACGTGGACCACAGAGGTATATTACCTCCACCTCCGCCGCCGCCCACATTACCACTCTTAAGCCGTAAGTGTTCTATTCTCCGCTCTTTTTTATCTATTTATTTTTTGAGTCTTCAGTGCTCTCGGGTTGACTATGCTAGCTTCTTAGGGTCAAACATTAGCACAATTAATAGCATGCAGCATGCAGTGGCAGCCAGCATGCTACCAATTGCACCATACTAGCACCCACTCACATTTATTTTAATTCTTACTTCCTTACTAATATTGTAAATGCGAAAGTAACTGTCTGTCTATCGCGCTTTCACGCCAAAACTCCTGAACCGATTTAAATGAAATTTGGTACACAGATAGTCTAGAGCCTGAGAAAGCACATAGGCATACTTTTTAATGAGAAAAAAAGGTTGTAACGGGTTGAAAGGGGGGATGAAAAGTTGTATGGAAGTATCGTCATTTTTAGAGCTAGAAGCTTGAAACATATTTTTTAGGCTGTTGATTCGATATATATAAATATGACATTCAAAGTTTGTAAAAGTTTTAACCTCAAGGGTGTAAAATAACAATAGGGGATGAAAGTTTGTATGGCAATATGTAAGGTTTATGTGAATGTTTTATAAGTGTGCGACAAGAGACAAAATATTAGAGCTATTCGATGTAATATTTACGGACTCACACTACACTACACACACAGACACTATTCCACGCGGACGAAGTCGCGGGCACAGTTAGTAATACATACATAAACTCACGGTTTCTTCCCCTGGGTAGTTAGAAACTACAGAACGTCACCTGCTACGATCCTTACATCTGGTGATACACGCACGCTGCGATTACTTCGCACCGGACCTTTCTGAAGAAAAGTCTACGCTAGAGGGTCTAGAATCATGTGCTGAATTGACCTGTACAGTGACCTTATTTGTGATGTTCTTCAGAAAGGTCAGGTGTGAAGTACTCGCGGCGTGCGTGTATACCTGTATGAACGTTAATGAAGCAAAAGGGGTATGTAAGGATCGTAGCAGATGACGTTCTGTAGTTTCTAACCACCCCACGGAAGAAAGCGTGGTTACAGTTTGCGCGTGGATGTCCCTGCACCCTGTATATGTCCCCTTAAATGAATAATACTAATTTAACTAATAATATCTTTCTCTCCTTCAGATCTTCCCATTTCTGTCTTTCATCTACAGTTTCAGGAAATTATAAAGACTGGCACTCTTCAGATAAAGTCGAATTAATAATGAATTGATTTCGCCGTGTTTTCCTCAAACAAATATCAACGTATAAATTCAGTTCACTTCAGCAGGCGCTCTAAAAGTGAAATTATTCCATAGACGCGATGTACGTTTGACCAATATGAGAAGGTCATAAAATAATTGAATGTTGCAGCGGAAACTAAACTTTATGTGTAGGCATAAAAGTTACTTTTCCAAAATTACATAAATTCGAAACTACATTGTGAACGAAGCGGAGAGTCACTTGTTTTTCCTGTTATTATGATTAAAATAATATAAATAAGAAAATATAAAAGTTCAAAGCTCCAACTGTTTTTGACGTAATTTTACGAAAACATATTTTAAATGTTATAACGTAAATTTAAATACTCCCACAATTCCTGTACCGTTACAAGCTCCCATTAGGACAATGTTTTGCGTGCGTTACATTGCGCACTACCGTAAGACGGCCATCTTCACGGGCTAGAGAATCGCGGCGATAGTCTCGTCGTGCCATCAAATTCTCGCCGCGATGATATCGCCATGTGGCGATTGCTCCGTACACTATTGAATTTGATGTCACGGCGTGACTATCTATATTGAGACACGAAGCAACAAAATTCGATCTAAACAAAAGCGGCCACATTCATTTAGATCGTATTTTGTTGCTTCGTGTCTCAATATGAATGTTTATAAAAGGTATTAGAAAAATCTTGACACACTTACCGAGGTTGCTTATTGAGCCGTTTTTCAAAATTCCTTCTCAGTCACGAGATAATATTTTATTAAAGGAGTGGCGCTAGTGGACCCGTGTACGCGCTCTTAAGGCTTTTTGATGGGTGTTTTTACACGTTGTAGATGTTTTTTATTTAATTTATTAACTTGCAGAGCTTGAAGACGTGGACCACCGTATGTTACCGTCGCTGCCGCCGCCGCCTCTGCCCATCATTAACTCCGCACCACTCAGGCATCCTGTAGTACATCAAGGTAATTCATTATACTTACTAGTTTCCAACAGCAGTACTAAATAATTACAGCCGCACTAGTCGATCGGAGGTTAAGCTACGCTTGCCGAGGCCTGTCCGTGGATGGGTGACCATTTATTACACATCCAGAACCACCGTGCCTCGGAAAGCAAGTTAAACCGTTGATCCCGGCTATCATTTGTAGATCTTTGACAGTCGTTACGGTAAGTCATTAACCCGAAAGTTTGACAACCAGACTTAGTAACTGGTATCGGTTTACCCAGTAACTGAACTGGGTTGTGGAGGTCAGATAGGCAGTCGCTCCATGTAAAATACTGGTATTCAGCTGTATCCGGTTAGACTGGTAGCTGACCCCAACGTAGTTGGGATAAAAAACTAGTCAGATAATGACACCAACAGCAGTACATATATAGAGGTATGAGGAACAGGGTGTAAAGCTCACTCATACCTCCATAGAAAAGGGAGGATCCTCCGACCAGAAGGGTGTTGAGTCTGGTGGGCAACTGCCCGACGGTTGACGTCGGGACGTTGTATATATGCTAGTCGCGCGGTAAACTCTGCTTGCGCGATGCAGGATTTGCGTGACGTCAGTATGACGTGTAGTTCGCATGTGTCGGTGTAGATACCGCTACACATACAAATAATTAAAACAACAAATAATAAATGCACTGGTATTTATGCCTATTATAACGGGTGTAAAAAGATACTTAACGAAGCAGAGTCACTTGTACTCCCCGTCATTGTAACTTTTTTTTTTGGACTGGATCATGCCTGGGAGCCTTTTGGTTACGGAGATATTGAAAGTCAAAATTCCAGCTTTTACTGACTTTTTTACGAAAACAATTTTTTTAATGTTATAACACAAGTTTAAATACCCCCACGACCCCTGTACCGTTGCATGCACCCATAAGCACAATGTTTTGCGTGCGTTGCGCACTAGTTGTGCGATATATCTTTTGAAAAAAAAAACTTGGTGTTTAAAATCGTAAACAGCGATTTTTCACACAAAAAATAAAATTGCAATTTTAACTTAGTTTGATGTACAGAATGCGTAGTTGACGGCTATGTGATGGGTCTTTTTACATCCTGTAATTCTACAACTTAATTAACTAAGAAAACTTATGAAAATATATTTAGTCACACTAGTGATACTGCGTTTGTTAACCGACTTAAAAAAAGGAGGTTATGCAATCGTTTTGTTTTTTGTAAATGTGCACTGATTGATCAGTGAATTCGGAGCCGATTTACGTGATAACCGGCTTATATAAAGGAGGTTATTCAATCAACGAGTTTTTATTTAGAATCTACACCGATTTCTCAGTGAATTCCCGCCGATATACTTTCGGAAGTCGGTGGCAAAACTCACAGCGTCTTCCAAAACTAGAATTATTATTTACTTGTGAAGATATAGTTGCCTATTATTATTTTCAGATGTAGACCACAGAAATCTAATACCTTTAACGCATCAGCCCCCATTACCACGGCCAGTGAACCCTCCCTCAATGGACCAAGTAAGTTGTTGTTTATTTAGTACATTGGCTTTGGCCCCCGGCATCGCCCGCGTCAGTGCCAAAAATCATTCCATGGAAACATACTGCCGAGATAAAAAACAAGACTTGGTTTACCTGTGTGCCAAATTTCATCGAAATACTTTCAGCCGTTAAGGCGTGAAAGGGTAACACAGACAGGTGTATTTTTGCATTTATAATATATTACTAAGTACAAGGTACATAGGCACGGTGCGGTTTGAAAGAAGATGTAGTGACAAAAATTGAAAAGAGTATGTTTAGATGGTTTGGTCATGTTGAGATGATGAATGGAAGGCGACTAACAAAAGGTATTTACAAGGTAGATGTGAGTGGAAACGCCGGGAGGGGACGCCCTAGGCAGACATATAGTGACCTTATTGGAAAGAAAGGTCAGGTGCGTAGTACTCGCATCCGGCGTGCGTGTATGACCAGATGTATGAACGTAAACGAGCCAAAAGGAGTATGTAAGGTTCGTAGCAGGTGACGTTCTGTAGTTTCTGCCTACCCTCATAGAAAGAAGGAGTGAGTTTATGTATGTGTATTTATGAACTAGGTACAAAAATATACTACAGGCAATATCAAGTACAAAAAAGTACTGCTTATTTCTAATAAATACTCTGACCTGTGACTGATTAGATAGATAGGTTGGTCTTGACCAATTGTTTCTTACTAAATGGTCAAGCCATGACAGGATATTTTATTACATAGAAAATGTATAAAACTATCGATTTGTCTACGTCAAAACCAATTCCAATGGCCCTACAGCTCTGGTGCCATAATAAGAAATGCTCAGATAGTTAAGCTCTAATTGAAATATAGAAAATTTTCTCTTTGGTACTTTCACACTTAGAGGATTGCTCGTGCGTGGCTAAGGACCCGTTGTTTGATACATAGTTAAAAATTACCAATAGTCAATATAACAGTTAGTCACTTGAAAATAGTCAAAGTTTAACTACTCTCTCTACACATGGTTAACTTTCATAGCAAATTGTATTTTTTTAACTATAGTTAGCTTAACCGTTTGTCAAACAACATTCTTATGTAATTTTTAACATATTGTTAGTTTAACTAACGCATTTTAACTATTAGTATATTTGACTACTGATTTGAAACAACGGGCCCTTAATGATAACGACAGCACGGGTCGATCGTTGATCAAGCTACGCTTGCCGCGGTCGGTTCGAGACGCCTCCGTGTCTCGGTAAGAACGTTAAGCCGTTGGTCCCGGCTGTCATTCGTAGATCTGTGACAGTCGTTACGGGTAGTCAGAAACCCAGAAGTCTGACAACCAGTCCAACCAAGGGGTATTACCGTATTACCCAGTAAGGGCCGGCGCCCACTGGCCGCACGGCACGGCATGGGATTTTTATGCGACGAATAAAAATATAACTTAAATGTATGACAATAAAATTTACATTTCAATTAGGTTGTCTTAGGACGTCGGCATGCCTCGTCCGCCGCCCCTCATATAACAGGACCCGTGGCGGCGGCGCGTAGTGTTCCACGCGCGCCCCTATTGGACGTCGCGGGGGGAGTTTTACACCTCACTCCCCCCGCGGACTTGAGGAGGCCCGCAGAGGCGGGCCGGCACTAGCCGGGGATCGTGGAAGGCGCACAAGTTCCCATGATCCCCGGTGCAAATGTGTGAAGGGAACACCGGGGTGGTTTTTAGTCAGTAAGAGTCTGACAGACCCCTCCGCCTCCCCCCCAGGACGGAGGACAGCCATGAGGATTTTCCACCCCGGAACAAAAAAAAAAAATTACGTACCTAAGGATACCGCGGCATTGTTGTGGTTGAAATTTCTTTTTTTTTGTCATACCATTAAGTTATATTTCTATTTGTCGCATAAAAATACCATGCCGTGCCGCCTGTGGGCGCCGGCCCTAACTGGATTGTGTAGGTCAGGTAGGCAGTCGCTCCATGTAAAATACTGGTATTCAGCTACATTCGGTTAGACTGGAAGCCGACCACAAAGTAGTTGGGAAAAGAAACCGCTAGGCAGATTGATTTTGACTTCCACATTTGGGCCAAAAATGTATGAAACTTGGGATGAGGTTCTTTAAGTCTAATGAAATGGTCCTGTGTTTCATGGTGATACTATTCTTAGGGCCTGATTCGGGATATCCGAATATCCACTACTCACCGAATAAATTCAAAAAAGGAACAGAAATTTTATGAAATTGTCTGCCGAGTAAGTTAATGGAAACTTTAACTTTATCTTTATGTTTTTAACGAGATTCATGAGCTTCTCATGAAGCTTTGTGTGAAGTTAGTAAATAAAATTATAGTTTCGAGCATAGGGGCCACTCAATTATTACGTAAGCAGAATATAAGCAATTTTAACCCCCCCACCCTCTCCAGTGTCAGCAAAAGTAAACAAAACTCTTACCCCCCTCTCTCCTATGCTTACGTAAACATTGTTATTTTTTTTATCTGTTCTGGTTTCTTTATGGTAATTCATGAATCTAGAAATAAGGAATATATAGACTATTTTAAAGCCCATTTAAGTAATTTCCCTACTTGAGTTCTTTCTAACTTAACCATAAAAACCGCTTGAGAGTGAGTAAGCAATATCAATTATTTTGGGGAATCCCTGAACATGCTTTTCGCTTTCGAACAAGTAGGGTTGCCATATTTGTTCAAATCAGAATTACTAAATTTTGCAGAAAAATCAGAAAATGTAAATAAATATTGCTGACGTAATCACCATCCATTCTCCCCGTCCCTCACGTCATTAAAAATAAGCAAAGCATTGACCTCCCCACCGCCCTTTGGTGCTTACGTGATACTTGAATGTTCCCATATGCAGAAATGCCTGAAATTTGATTTGAAAAGCTCATATACTTCGGCAAATAAGCTGTAAAGTTTTAGCAAAAACTGGTTTTATTATTCATTTTTAAAATTTGTACGAAGATACAGTAAGTTAAGCAACGGTATAGTCACGAGCATAAATTTCATATCTTACACGCGCAAAATTCAAAACTGATTTTCTCTTCAAATAATAATTTCAACTTGAGAATACCATGTTCCTAACACTATCACAATTTTAAGGAGAAAATCCGTTTTTGAATCTTGCGTAAGTATCAGATATTTATGCTCGTGTCTACAATACCCGTATCCCGCAAATTTAAATTTTCTTACGTAAGAATAATTGAATTTCGCTGGCAACCGCAACATAGAACATCTTCCTTAGTAAAATACTAATATGTTTTGCTGTAAACAGGATTACAGGGTACCTCCGATGGTGCCTCCGACGGACATCGTGGAAAGCGTCGATATGGACCTGTCTGAAGATGAGGACCAACGTAAGCTATAAATTATATTATCACGTGAATGCCTACCGGGGCAAAATGTAGCCTATGTCCTTTTCCAGGATGCCATCTATCTCCTTGCCAAATTTTATCGAATTCCGTTCAGTGGTTTAGGTGTGAAAAGGTAACATACAGACGAGACTTACTTTTGAATTTATAATATTAATATGGATACCGACCTAGTATTGTCCCGCTGCAGGGAATAGGGCTCTTTACATACAGAGAAGGCGTCAACATTGATCATCATGGCTGCTCAAGACGGGTTGGCGATTTCAGTCTTATATTAACTAGTATTAAGTCCAGGTTTCCTTGCGATGTTTTTTCTTTAATGATGTCAGTAATATCCAAGATAAACTCAGGAAGTACATATGAATTTCAAGAGTCACGTTCTTACTTGCCCGCGTTTGAACCCACAACCTCGTGTGTAGCTTATGTTTGAGTCAGACTAAATTAAAAAGTTGGGGAGGACTTACAAAGGGTGTCCGGGACATCGGACGCACAACCTGTTACCATGGAGTCAGTACATGATTCTGGATCACATCACTATATAAAAAAAATTCGTCAAAATTAACAAAACAAAAAATACATAAAAAAGGATTGTGTGGTTTTATGAAACCACGGTAAAAGTGAAACTTTTTTCACATTACAGACATTTAACTAAAAAAAATCGGAATAATATTCCTAAAAATCGCTTCTACAATTTCCCCTCCCCCTCCCCCCACCCCTCCTTCCTCCTCGGCTGCTCTCACGAGCGCCTTTCACTTTATCCCTACTCCGCGGCCGACCGTCACGCGACATGCAACACACAGACGAAAAAGTTGGACACGATGTAATAAAAGTTTCACTTTAAAAACAAAATTGCTGTTCCATACATTTCCACCACGTAGGTATTGCAGTTTCCTATGAAACAGCAATTGTTTTTTGTTCATATTTTACGAAGATTTTTTACGCAGCGGGGTCCAGAATCATGTACTGAATTCATGATTACAGTTTGCGCGTCGATCACCTGCATTTCTTAAATGTTTGAAATCAAGTACCTACTAGTTGCACCAACTCCACGTTCATATTTAGCCGGACCCTTATAAGGATTAAAAATGGTAAACTACACACAAAATCACGCCCTTTATTCCCCGAAGGGTTAGGCAGAGGTGCACCTATAGTACCCGCACACTTCGCCAGTTATGTTTAGGTCCCATGTAATAGGGGGCGACCCATTACATGGGACCAACCCGTGGCAACCCATTTGTGTGCTCGTCTACACAAATACTTTAAATAGCGAGCGAGCTTTGAATGAGCGGAGCGCAATTTTAACTGCGAACTACTTGTGACTTTTATGTTATTGGGTGGCAGAAAACCCATTTCTTCCCATATACACTTTATTTTTACAACTATAGTTCGTTCGCGTTAAGAATGCAGTGAGTCATCACTGCAACTGCAAGAAAACGGTGTATTCACAGTGGTGTTAAATTCAAAGTTCGAAGCAATACCTTCAACTGTCATTGTGAACTTGACTTTGTAATTTGAAAAGATTTGATTGGTTAGGGGGCGGGGCTAGGCCGACGGATAATGATAACTCACTGCATTCTTAACGCGAATGTACTTTAGCTTCTCCCAACGACTTTGTCCGCGTGAATTTGATTGTAACCCCTTCCCACCCCTTCGCATCGCATCGCATCGCTCGCGCTATTACTTCGTTTTCGCTTAGCGTTCTTTCTGTTTTTTTTTTCGTTCTGCTTGATTCCTAAGGGTTGTAGCGTGATGTTAAATAGCCTATAACCTCCCTCAAGAATTCGGTTATCAATAATGCAAAGAGAAATTTTCAAATCTGACTGGTTGTTCCAGACATTACCCCTTACAAAAACAAAAAAACAAATTTTACCCTTTATAATTAATTAGCAGCCAATATAAAATAGCAACTGTCTTACCAAGAGATTTTGTGTTATCCAGTAACTGGACTGTGGAGGTCAGACAGGCAGTCGCTCCATGCAAAATACTTGTATTCGGCTGCATTCGTTAGATTGGAAGGGAACCCAACTTATCTGGGAAAAGATGGGTGATGGTCCTAGTAAAACAAAATTCTCAATATTTTCAGAAGGCATGTACACAAGCGGGAACCAAACGGAGCGACGACACAGCTTCAACAACAACAACAAAGTGCTGGTCGGAGGCGACAACGGCAAGACGCACCATAACGACCACAACCACACGAACCTAATACAGATCAACAACGCGAACAAAGAGTCGCATTCTGCCCCCGTCATGCCCCCCATGGTCAATCCCTTCGATGCCATGCCACCGTCCCTCAAAAACTTCAACATAAACTTCCAAAAACCGGCTAATTTCCCACAAACATTCGACCTAACTGAAGAAAACTCAAACGACAGCGCTTACGAAGAAGACCTGCGAAACAGAGGAATAGAAAAACCTATCCAAGAGATTCGGAATCCGTCCCCGCCATTCGAAGACTTTACGAGCGATGAATATCCACAATCGCATCCGAGGTTCATGAACCCTCGGTTCCCCAGAAACTGGGGACCCAGGACTAATTTCAGACCACCTGGGTTCTCCCCCCAGCAAGCCTGGCCCAGGAATGGGCCACGTCCCCCAAACCGATGGATGGGCCCCAGGCCAAGGTTTTGGTGAAGTGTTAGTGTGTGACAGTGTTGTTACTATATAAAAGACGAGGTTAAGGCAGTATCAGTGAGTTTCATTTTACAATAGAACCACGGAGTAATAAATAAATTGAGTGTTTACGCGATTTTTTCATGGAATCATTTGTAGATCCGTTAGCGTTCAGATCTCCATTTGCTTATTCCTCCGTGTTGCCGACCGGTTAAGCATAATGTTGCTATTCTGTTAAATATAACATTATTAATACCTAGTTGACCTTTAGTTATTTTTCTATGGTCAGAACGTAATAAGTTTCATATCAATAGGTACTTAAGTCATTTGATCCCTTTACAAATTCCTTTCCACAGGATAATCTAGTTTTTGTGCAGCACGAGTAGTTCTCAATAGTCTATAGTTATTATACTTGTAAAGTGATTCCTCAGCTGTACCCCGCCAAATTCAAATTTTCTTTGGTTTTTTGCAAATTGCAGCTCTGTTTTACGTCGTATGTTGATCAAAATGCGATATCAGTCGTAATTTAATTAGTCGAAATTTGTACCACCTAAGAATTTTTCAGAATACTCCTTAGATGGAACAAATTTCCAAAGTTTGACGATTGATACGAAATTGATGATTATTATTCAATAAATATATCATTCCTACAGTCGCAAATCGCATTTTGATCAACATACGACGTAAAACAGAGCTGCAATTTGCAAAAAACCAAACAAAATTTGAATTTGGCGCGCTACAGCTGCGGATTCACGTTAAATGGTTTGCTTTAGGCAACTGAAATGACACAATCATTCTCATATTTTAGTACAACGTAAAGAAAATCAATTCAGCACTCTTGAAACTGTAAAATGAGACACCACATTAGAATATAAAAAAGACGAGTTTTAACGTCTTTTATGACTGTGTTCTTAGTAATCGATACTGAAGCTAGTAATATCGATAAAATTCGAAATTCTGTAAATATAAATATTATAAGTACTTCAGTTATGAAAGGTTATTTTGCAGTTTTCCTCTAGGAGCTATACATTGTATTCATTAAATCGATAGTTCGTATACATAAATTGATTTAATCAGTATGTATGGCAGTCATTTTATATTGAAGACAGCAGCTATTGTATGAAATGTGAGAGGAATGAGAATGTTTATGTATTATTATTTATTTGGTGACAAATCTTGGTCAGTAAGATCCTCATGTGTAGGATTTCGCGCGATATTGCCTTTGACCACGAAAGTTACTCATTTTTTAGGTTGCCGGTCTTCTGAAATGGAGTAAAGCAGATCTCCTATTTGTTGTCATGCCATCCAATAGAATTCTAGTATTATCACAACACAAAAATTAGCAAGGTAAATGTTTTGTTCCTATAAGTTGATTCCGGCATTGCTTGCCATAAGTCTCGACCAACTTGCTGTCCAACATCTGTCACCAACATTGAAGGTGAATGGTAAAAGATGTTTGTTCAAACATTTGCATAAAATTTATACAATGATAGGCACGAGATAGAATGTTCTAGACTGGTATATTTAGTGAACATTCAACTGTTGTAATTGAATGAATAAACAGAGTAGAAAATGTGAATACTCTTGCACATTTTGTAGTTCTGTTATGTTGATAATAACTGTACCTGTATTATCTGTTGATTTTACATATTTTTCGGTCAATCTGCGTATTACCCAGTTATTGCTGACATTACTGGACATTCTAGTAAGTTTCTATGTACCATATAGAGTACAGGATGAATGTAAAGAAATTGTTACATAAAAAAATATAGTATCAATGTGATGTGTATGAGATGAACGGTAATTATGTAATTCAAATGTTTTGACACCTTTACTCAATGACTGAGCATTTGTTTTACATCTAGACTATGAGTTTTTAATAAGATAAGATGTTTTGGAACTGAGTAGACTGGGGTTAAATGCCCATCATGTTGGGGTGGTCAATTGCTACTCAATCCGAAAGTCATTCTTGTTAACCAGTTGGGTGCCTCATATTTAGTGTGCATACAGTATACATGGTACATGATTCTGGACCACCTTGCGGTGAAAGTTCTCGCCAGCTATTTAAAAAAATCTGCTGTTTCCCATAATAGTGCAATACCTACGCGGACAAAATGTATAGAAGAGCATTTAAAAAAAAAAAAAAACCGAAGTCAAATTTCAACGCAAGGGGGTTCAGAATCATGTCCTTGCGACCCTCTAGGTACGTTATTTTCATAACTATCAGTTGCTTGAAAAGATATTGTAATACATATTTAATTTAGTTTCGTCTTGAATCGAATTTTAAATGATATCTGACAAGATGTTTAAAAACCGGCCAAATGCGAGTCGGACTCGCACACTAAGGGTTCTGTACCATTATCTATAAAAACAGCCAAAAAAGAACACGTTTGTTGTATGGGAGCCCCCTTAAATATTTATTTTATTCTGTTTTTTAGTATTTGTTGTTATAGCGGCAACAGAAATACATCATCTGTGAAAATTTCAACTGTCTAACTATCACGGTTCATGAGATACAGCCTGGTGACGGACGGACGGACAGCGGAGTCTTACTAATAGGGTCCCGTTTTACCCTTTGGGTACGGAACCCTAAAAATTACATTACAGTGGTATTTTTATATTCTATAATTATGTGTAAAAACTATAAGGGCGGATGCATTATTTACTAAAGTTAATTGTTACCCCCGTACTCAGAACGCTCATTAAAAGTAATTTGCTGTCCAACTTGTCATGTTTATTCATATTTTTAGGTGACCAATCAGAGATTTGACTAGGCTGACAGAATAGGGCTGATGACTTTTTTAATTTTAATCTCAAAAATATTGTTTGGAAATATTTAGTGCAAACAATATTATAAAAACGTCTAAAAGCTTAAAAAATTACCAAGTTTTAAACGTTTTAAAATAACTGCTCGACAAAGACGGCACTATCACAGAAGTGACGTCACGACTAGGTATGTAACTTCATACTAGCGCTATACATTGTCCTCCGAATGATCCCTTCCAAAAACTTTTAAAGCGTAGCTTCTCTATATTGCCATCGCTTTTAAAGATTTTTCGATTATCCCCTTTTACTATGTCTTCTTTGTAATAAAATGATTTGTTGGAACATTTCTAATATTAGTCATCTTCCCTATTAGAGGGTAAACAATAATCCGCCTTGAAATCAGTACAAGTTTGGCATACTTAACATTAGAAAAGAATGCTGCTATATAGTGTTCAAATATGTCTTCCGTAGTTACTAGCTAATGACAATATCTTTGACCGACAACGAATGAATATTCAAATACGTATACTGTATGCATATTAAAAAACAAAGTCCCCCCTAAACAGAGTCACTGCGCGCGTTCTGTACCGCACGCAGTAACTTTGTCTCGGCGGCCAGATACTAGCAATATCGATTAAATTGTATATATATTTTTATTACATTGATGTATGTAAAAAGATCTATAGACTCACAATAGTGATGTCTGGTGTAATTTTGTGTGATATACCATACAAAGAACGTTTCACACTAATATAATCTTTTCCTTCTAGTCTGTAATCATCCTATTATGTGTAGTGAGCAACTTGACTGTTTATCCGTTTCGGATTTGGAAAAATATTGTTGCGAAGATGTGCTAACAGGTATAACACTGTATAAAATGTATCCTTGGTCTGTTTTATCCGTCAGAATCGATTCGGTTTTTATCCTGATTCTTACTGATGTTTTTGACTGATTCTGGAATGAAAAAGGTTCAATATGACTTTTCTTATAATATTTCATGCTAATTTGAACGTTTGAAAAAGTGAGATAATATTATTAAAGAAATTGTATGCCTTTTTCTCTTAAACCGACCACATAATGTTAGCACATCTACGCTAATTTATTGTTCAAAAAAGTTTTTTGTCACAACTTATAATAACAGCCAAGTTGTTTTTTTTATAATATAACATTAAAATAGAAACTCGCTTTTGTCTCGTAATAAATAAAAGTAGGTTGACAGTAATATAGTTAGAATTTAAAAATAAATAGCTATTTTCTTTTTTGCTTATTAATAAAGCTTAACAATAAGGTTGTATGTTATTTTGTCTCTGGGCGCATTAAAGAAAAGGCCGCTGAAAAAAACATCCGTATCAGCTTATGTTTTTTTAAATAAAGAAACATATCAAAATTATTTTTAATAAACTCTTTGTGTGACAAAAGGTTTTAAATTCGTGCTGTAGTACTTAGTTTACCCTACCTGCAAAACAAAAGTATTCTGAATAATTGGCTGCATTTTAATTCAAGTCAAGAGAAAAAGGGGAATATTCGAAAGTAGAGTGTATATTGGCGAACTGCATTCCAACTGCAAATCAGCTAAATAAGGATCATTTTATGCAGTTGGTGGAATTGAAATATCAGGATGACCAGATTTGCCCCAAATGATCACCCAAGAAAATAAAACTATATCTCAATGGTAAAAGTTTTGTTTTCAGAATCAACACATTAAATGACAATTCTACGACCGTTGTCATTTGTTGTGCTGACAAAGATTTTATGCACTTGGGATAAAGTTTTTATAAAATTTTCTTAGTTGTTTCGATCATTTTAACAGTCTGTTGGTCCTGATATTTTTGAAGCTGTCTGCGACCACTATTACCCCTGGTTTCTGAAAGCCCATTCAAGTGTTGTCAAAATTCATGCCGTTTTCTGCCTAGTTATTGTTTCAGTACACAAAAACATTATTTTGAGCCTGTCGTGTCCCACTGCAGGGCAAAGGCCTCTCTTCCGTCTTCCATTTTCTCTCTCTTTTGCAATTTGAGCCCCATCCGTTAGGTAGGATTCCAACTCGTCACATCATCTCCTGGGCCTGCTGCGTCGCCAGTAACTGCTTGTATGGAACCCAATCTGTGGCTAATTTCGCCCCATA
Organism: Griposia aprilina; assembly: GCA_916610205.1. Classification (NCBI taxonomy): domain Eukaryota; kingdom Metazoa; phylum Arthropoda; class Insecta; order Lepidoptera; family Noctuidae; genus Griposia; species Griposia aprilina. The sequence continues at coordinate 13,818,078 of OU744307.1, read as the reverse complement.
ATGAGGCGACATGCGGGAAAAAATACAATCCACCGCCAAACCTTCCTTCGACTCTCGCTAATCAGTCCTTTCTAGAGTTAACAAACGCCACAGATGCAACGTTGCGTCGCTTGCCTTTCTTTTCCCTGTGGAAACCCTCATTAATGTTCGCCCTTGGGCGGGCCGATGGGTCTGTCAGAAGTACTGACTAAAACCACACGGTGTTCCTCCCATTGTCTCTGGCCAGCGGGCTGTAACACTTGCACATTCATCTCATCGGTAGTATGGTCTCGCTAGATGGTAAAGCGGACCCCGTTACCCTCCACGACCGTCACTCTACGGCTGGTCGACTTGCCAACGTCCACGGGACGCTCCATTAATAAGAAATCACAACAACTAACATCTGATTTGACAACATAATAATAATTTGGACATTTAAATCCTAGCATCAGGTTCATTATTGAATGGCAACCGCGCATTGGAATTCAGAAATCGGGGTAAATAACCACATTTTTATTTTGCTAACGCCTCATTATTAGTTCGACCGTCTTTTCCATAGGATAGCGTCTAAGGACAGGCGAACACCTAGCAAAGCTCTGCGCAGCGCAATTTTCAATTTTGGCAGCTTTAATGGCGCTGCGTTAAGGTGCTCTTCCGAAACCGACCGCAACCGCAAACTGCAGCGGCAACGTCACCCAATCGCAATGACCAATCGCAGCGAAACTACTGGATTCAATGTATCTATGAGAACGGTGACTGGCGGCAATGTTGCTATAATATCTGCGGAAGCGTTTTCATAGAATTGCAAAGAAACCAGTCGTGTCGCTGCGGTATATCATAGCGATTAGCCTACGGCTCCCGCTGCGGTTTGCGATTCCTGTTGCGTTCGAAAATTTACCTTCAAGCTTGGGTTTTCTAAGGTAGCGGTGCCGTCACATAAACGCACATAATCAATAATGGCCTTGAGAGTCTTTTGACACGGCAGAGTCAAATACCGTGGTAATAATTTTCAAGAACGCCGTTACTGTGGCTGTTATGTGACGCCTACCGCAATCTTAGGATACTGAAGCTTTACGCTGTGTCCTAACCGAAAACAACTGCCGCGCGAATTCCTAGTACCTATTGCGACCGTTCACTTGAATTATGACTACAAACGCGACTTGTCTGATCGTGCAAGTACGTCATATTCATATAAACGAGCGCGACGATCGCGTTGTCGCGCGAGTCGCTTTTGGTTAAGACAACCCCTAACGTTCTTCATTCTGCGTAAGAATAAAGAATCAACTGCAAAACTTGCTTGAGCCTTTAAAATTTGTGCATCAAAAAAGATAAAAAAATGCATCTTAACAGAACGCAAGTGCATCTGACCCGCATTCATATTGCAGTTAGAAAGCAGTTTTTCTATATACACTACCTCCGTAAAAAAAACTTTTAAAAATAGAGAATGCAGAGATTCATCAATTTCGGGGTTGATTTTTATTTATTTCTGCGGGTTTATTTCAATAAAATGTATGTATGAAGACACGCAGAAAATCATTATCTGCACAAAGCAAACATTGTTGGGTTCTATGTGTTCCTTGAAAGTATAAAATCGGAGAGTAAATGAATCACTATTCTACACTATTTACTGTCAACTACGAGAGAAGTTAGTTTCTATTTTATTGTACGGCCTGCAGGAACTTGGAAGGTATACCTACTAAAAACCAAACCCTTTTTAAAAAAACCTGCGGGACATTGGCGTAACACACATAAAATGGCAATGCCGTTCATTTTGACAGTTCAACAACATTCATTGTGATATTTACGTTGTTGAGCAGACAATTTTTTCAAACCAATTAGGTATGAAGCAAAATGTGTTTTCCTTTAAAATTTTCGGATTGTGATTGTGTGTTACGCCATTTGGGTGCAGGTGTTAATGTGACACATTCAGCTTTGGAAAATAAACAGTCAAACAGGTATGAGAGCCAGGAGTGACAGAACGACGCTCTACAAAGGCGGAACTTTTTCTTAAATTCGCTGTGCCATATTAATTAACGGCAGCGTAGGTACATTACGTCCTATAAGGACCAGACCTTTAAGAACTTAAAAAGGCATACCAGGCAAAATTTTTGTTACTACTAGAAGATCCGCTGTCTTAAGGTACAGTCAACCGCACGTTTATAGTAACAATTTGACTTTGACAATGCTTTTATTGCGGAAAAATTGTATGCCTCTTTTATGTCGTAGCAGTAAGGACGGTTTTCATAGTTCATATGTTACCGCTGACGTGTGGTTGACTTTAGCTACTTTAAGGTACTGTTCAAGGTCTTGCAGGCCTGGCCCACAGCGCACGGAATCGAGGCACCGGCAGCGTGTAGAGATGAAAAGTGTATTGAGCGCACAACTTCTGTCACGGACCGCCTTCAAAGCTGTCAGTTTCTTAGCGTCATTTGTAATAGTGCGAGGTAATATGGTGACACACTTGGTGTGTATGGAAAGTGTTGGCAATACCGCCTCTAGCAGCAGCTGCCGAAGCGTCTCCGTGCTCTGTGGTCTGGCATATACCTATATAGGCCAGGGACTGCAAGAACTTGAAGGTTCACTGCCTTGGGAAAGTTTTCACCCTGAGGCCCTTTGTGCGCACACGTTTTACTTGCCGTGAAAAAAAAAAACTACGGTTTGTTCGCCGTGTTTAGGCACGGTCGCCAGTGTTCTATGGATCACTATGGAAGCTTGTTGACCGTGACGTTTTTTCAATGGCGCGGTTTATACTCCACACAGTGGCACGAATGTATGGGAGAGGTTGGACATAGGCATTTCCGAGGAATGAAATGGAATGCCATCGTATTTAAATATCAAATGCCTTCAAAACTTGTACTGACAAATTTATTTCTATCTCTCGTACCTATTTCGGGAGTTAATTGAGAAAATGTGAAATTTTACTATGAAAATTATTGTATCAAGCTCTCTGCCGCTTGATTCCGGCATCGTTTCAAGTTGTGGGCGTTACTATCCTAATACACATACCAAGAACTGCATTTAGTGTTAAGGCACAGGGTGCGCCAAACGTGCACCTTCTGACTTATAGCCGCGCTGTATTATTTTACTGAATCGAGCTCTCTGGCTCTGCCCCCTAAATATGGTCGTGTTTCAAGTTGTGGTCGTTACTATCATAATACACATACCAAAAGCTGCATTTAGTGGTAAGACACATAGTGCGCTAACCGTGCACCTTTAGACATACAGGCTGATTTATATATTTTTAACAAAAAACATATTTTGTCCTTATTATTAAACGATTTCAAAAAAAGGAGTAGGTTCTCAATTCGACTGTATTCTTTTTTTTATGTGTGTCAAATTAGAACTTTTTCTGGGTGAACCGATTTAGATGATTCTTTTTTATTTGAGAGGTGGTCCTTCTCATGTGGTCCCATATAAATTTGATCAAGTTCTGACCAGTAGTTTTTGAATTATCCTTAATACTGCGTATTTTTTCCACATAGTTTATATTGATGATTTATTAATAATTTCCTGTCACTGTTATTTACCTACATATCAAGTAGTGTAGTAATTTCGGAAGTCGGTGGCAAATAACAAAAATACTAAACCAAAGACACCGACTTCCGAAATTAAAGTTATTTTTCACATTTTGTTGTTTATTTTGGAAGTCAGTTGTTTTTTTTGTAAAAAAGTTACAGGTTTCGTTAGACTTATAATAATATTATTCACACATGGACTGTATTATGGAATAGATATTAAGAGTATCGATACAAAATATAACTTTCCTGACAACCCAATTAAAGAAGATATAGGTTATTAAGAAAAAAATGTAAGGGAAATGGTTACTTAATGGTTTACACAGCAACGAACAACGAATGCAGTAATGAGTACTAACAAACTGCTTGTAATAAACTTATTTACCATGCCTCTACAGCAAATAGGACCGTGTAATATTAATCAATCAATGGGGGTACCTGGATATAGTATAAATAAGTTACCTTAAGTAGCTTTAAAATCAGTATTGAATTACACCTTGTATAGTCACGCTGAACTCGAAATTAATTTTCCAAATTTTACTACGAATGTTGATCTTTACCTACGTTGCTTTATGTACACGCGCACATACAGATTTACGCGAGTATAGCTACTTGTTCAGTGTTTTAAAAGAGAATACTTCTGTACAACTATGTAATAGTTCCGAATCAAGTTTTAAAGACTGGTGTCGTCGATTTTACTACCGCAATTTTGCAAAATGGACACATGGATAAATTCCGTAAGAAATGCGAAGAGTGGCCCGCAAGTTGCAATTCAGTGACCTGAGGGCCTAGACAAAGTAACATTCGATTAGCGATGACGCTAGAAGAAAAGCCAAAAAATGTATGGAATTGACATAAGCTATCGAAATGTCACGTGATCATAGGTTAACGAATAGAAATTAGCTAGACAATGTTAACATCATTCGATTCTATACCTAAAACGAATTGACAGCGTCGAACGATTACTTCCATAGAGATGCGTAGCCAAGTGACATTTTTTGACAAGCTTTGTCGCTAGTTTTCGATTCGTCTGATGCCAAATATTAGCGTAAGCGGTAGCGATTGTAGAAATAGAATCGCTCCAAAGCGAATGACATTTGTGTAGGCCCTCAGAATTACCAACGAAACAAAACTAAAATGTAGACTTTTCTACAGAAAACGTAAGGGAAGATATCGATAACATGATTTCCCCGACTAAATTAGATGCTTCAATATGTACAAATACTAGTCCTCGTAAATGCTTTGAAGATCTTGGTAACTGGCAAAAAATAAGACACACTGAAGATGCTATTGGATGCAGTGGTAGCAGCAGCAGCGCTGAACTCGTGTTTTTAGCTGAAATGGCGCTTAGAAAAGCAGGAGATATCGACACTGCTAATGTAATTAAATACATAATGGAAAATCCAGAAGTGACCTCCAAAATTAAAGCCTCTATTCATGGGAATATAATTCAGATTAGGGAAATTACACCTTTGAAAGCATTGGTTCCGTATGTCTCGATGAATTTATCAAAATGGCGCTAGCTACAACGAGTTTTTAACAGTCAAGAAGGAGTTTTAAAATACCCTAGTTACTGCATGCTGGTTAAAGAAAAACTGGAGTGTTATCCAGCAGGCTTAGCACAAGCACCGTCTTGTCGACGGAAGAATAGACAAAAATTACGTTTCGTGAAGACAGTAGAGACGGCAGCAAAGTAGAAAGAGTCAACTGCACTTTTTACGAGTTTCAGTAATTTATTCAGGTTTAGCTTTTATTTTGCTTATATTTCGAAAATGGTGTGTCCTATCGCAAAAATAATGAAAATTTCGACCCCCTTTATGAGACCCTTAAACCCCTAAAACTGAACATGTAGGTAATCATTTTTCACATTTTCCATACAAAAAGTGAAAATTTCCTTTTTTCCTTTCCATTTTTATACTTTGTGGCCGTCGAGTAAAAAGTTTTGTACTGTCTTTAGCATGGCGATTTAAAATCAAATTGTCTTCACTACCTTAGACAACTGTCTTCTGAAATAGTCTACATAAAAAAGGACCTAGACAACGATTGGCAGAAACGGAAGACAAAATGACAGATTTTAGAAGGATTTTTTCGGTGCGATGTCAAAAATAGAGAAACGAAATGTCACTTTGCCGCCCCCCTTTGTCGAACCCGCCGCCTCTATTCTTCGACTCTTCGAATCTTTTTGTATATTATACATATCACCCTGTAAGTCAGAAGCTGTACGTTTGGCGCACCATGTGTCTTAACAGTAAATGTATTTTTTGATATGTGTATTATGATAGTAAAGACCACAACTTAAAACGAGGCCGGAGTCAGGTGGCAGAGGGCTCGATACAATCATTTATTGGTATAGTAAAATTTCTCATTTTTCCAAATAACTCCGAGATTAAAAGAGATTTTTCAAAAAAAGTTTTGAAGGCATTTGATAACAAAACACGATGGTATTATTCATTTTTCAAAATTATACTTTTCTCGGAAATGGCTATGTCCAACCTCTCCCATACATTCGTTCCACTGTGCACCGTACCGTAAAGAAACCGTGCCCTGTACAAAGGGCCTTCGCTGTCGTTACGTAAAAAAGGGGCTACCAGCGCCACATCCAGGTTTAAAATTGTTTAGGTATTCCTAAAAGTTGTTTTTTTTTCATATATACAGAAATCTATTTTGATGACAAACAATGCAGGCCGATTTTCAGCATGTTCATGTGGATAATTTGGAGAAATGAAGCTCACAATCGCAAACATATCATCATCATTCAGCTGAGAAACCATCACTGTAGGACATATACCTCCCCAAGCATTGCCACAACGACCGAAACTGTGCTTCTTTTAACCAAATGATTCCTATGGCTTTCTTTCATCAAGTCATCGGTCCATTTGGAGGGTCCATCTCGTAACGCATGCAACGTGCGATCACCGGTACGGTAGTCGCTGTCGCGCAGTGTTATTGGTTTATTTTACCAGGTTTTTTTTAAGTAGCATCGCGGCGTATGGATTTTTGCCTGTCGATGGCAACAATACGTTGATCTTTAACATAACTGTTGAAAGATTCGTCAGTCACACATCGCTACCTTACCTTTCGGAGAATACAGTCTTGAATATAACTAGTTAAATTTTCAAGACTAAACTCCCGTATTCTATTGATTTCAAAACTGTGAGGTTAAGTGCAATAGAAATTGATATTAATACTTGTATCGAAACTGCATCGAAGTTTGCGCGTGACCCCGCCAGCGCTAAAGTTGTGTTAGCGTGAAGTTGGCCAATCTAAGTGTGGGCTAGTTTGTGTTGTATTGAATACTAACACGTTTACCTACTCCTTGCACCGACTAGGGAATTGGCAGAAGGCCAGCGGGATTAATCAACACCGCAAAAGAGGGTATTAGATGATGTTTCGATGCACTTGCAAGATCTTCATAACTGTATTGTAGATTTAAGACTTGGTAGTTTGAACAGTCTAAATCTCTTGTTTCAACGTATGTTACGTTTCACATGTTTGTGTACCATTAAATGTTGCGCCATTAGCGAATTTGGAACTAAGCGCTGTAGGTGTTGAGACCTAGTAAAATTTTAACTGGTAAATAATATTGTAGGTAGGCCATAGAACAGTTTTACGAAAGTGAGGTGTCAAAAACATGGGAGCTATTCATGGGATGTGTGCTATAACGCCAATTAGGAACTGCACATTATACATCTGACGTCGCACAAATCCTAAATCGCGCAAGCAGAGTTTTCAGGCAGTTTTTAGCCCACCAGACACGACACCCATCTGGTTGGTTAGAGAATCCTCCCTTTTCTATGTAGGATGAGACATTTTCCACCCTGTTCCTCATACCTCTAAAGATGGTAGTCCATATTCTTCGAAAAAAAATAGTAATTCTGACTTACCTACGTTATACCAACGATATGAAGATCCGAATTATGTTCTTGCTTGGTTTTACTTTACACAAAACTCCGCAGAGCTTAGGACGTCTGTTTATCTAGCTACATGTGGGTTTTTGACTCCATTGTTGATGTTGACTTGTTCAGAGATAGACCTCTTAATTAAGCTTCTCCGCGTTTTCCTCAAACACTGACTTAAATGAGAAATGTTCTGCAAACATATCTATATGCCTGTTTACATTGAGCTGAATTCCTTTTTTAACCGAGTTCCAAAAAGGAGGAGGTTATATGTTCGGCTGCATGTATGTTTTTTTTTATGTATGTTCACCGATTTCTGCGTCAAGTGTAGACCGATTTTAGATGGTCCCATTGCCACCGAGTCAGAATCTGATGAGGCGATCCAATGGAAATCAAGGGAAATCCTCAAATGCTATAGGCACACCTATAGCGCTTTGGGTATTTTTTAAAGTAACTCGTGCATTTGCTCTCGGAAAGTACCACTCGGTGAAGTAGAACTGATGATGAAGACCAGGAGGTGGCCACCGAAACTACTCAATAATAAGTATTTCCCGGTTTGCGATTCGATTACTTTAATATGGTTGCTAAGCAATTTATGCTCGTTACAATGCATATGGTGAAATGCCAGAGCTCCAGTTCTTCTGGTTCTTACCAGCACAACTAACGTCCCTGCATCGGGCAAAAGCATTTTTTTTTATAAAAGGTTATGAGCAGTTGACATTAGGCTATTGTAACTTAGATAAATTAATAACTGACCCACTAAAAAGGTTTTACAAAAAAAAAAACGACTTCCAAAAAAACAATACAAACTGAAAAATAACTTTAATTTCGGAAATGGGTGGCAGAAAACTGACACCGACTTCTGAAAATTATTTTTTTGTTTGAAAGGGTATGCTCTCCAGGTGGTCTCATTATCACCAACTCAATCTGATGAGGGGATCCCATGGAAATCGAGAGAAATCCTCAAACTTTATAGGCATGTACAGTGTGTTAGTTTAAAACACTAAGAACTCTCTCAAATCAAATGAATTCTATTGATATTTCAGGTGTTTGAGTCTGAGAATCATCACTTCATGCTACTGAGCTGACGATGATAGCCATAGGCCAAGTACTCGGAGATAATATTGAAATATGTTGACAGATGAAGTGATGACTCTCAGAGCCAAACACCTGAATGGAAAGATTAAGACAATCGTCTTAATTTTTCCATTTCTCGTAATGCCTTTTCATCATGTGGTCGGCTAAGTAATTTATTTGGTTCTAAATCACAAAGTGCAATACCATCTAATGTTTTCACTTGACTTAGGGGAACATACACTTGACCTTTGGTAAAGTTTTTCTTTCCTAAGTCAATTACGGCTTTATTTAAAGTGGTGCCCTGAAGCTTATGTACTGTTACAGCCCAACTCAGGATTAATGGCATCATTCTTCTTTTGACGTCCCCATAGCCTTTTGTTGCTTGAAATATTGCTGACATAGGTGTTATTGCAACAAAGCCGTCACGGTCTTTCACTTCAGTGCCAATAGTCTCATCATCAAATTTGATACAAACTGCATCAGACAGTTCAACTGCTTCTAATTGATCACGACGAAGAGCAGGCTACTTAAACTTGCGTATGACTCCCATAGCACCATTGACGAGACCTTCAGTAACTAATATGTTACGCCTTAAAATTACTCTCGAACCTTTGCCCACTTTTAGCACGTGCAACAAACCACCACAGTTATTTACATCAGCAGGAATCACATTAGATGGTGGTCGTTTTCCGTAGGTTGCAGCCTCTCTCGACTCATCGGTAGCGTGCAAGGTATAAACGCGACTTGACTGATGTAGTTGATCTGTCATTTTAGAATTATAGTCATCCACCAATCTGATCGTTGGAAAAATTCTAACTGCAGCGCCATCTGCGAAATCACCAACCTGTTCAACTCGCCGTCTTTCACACAAAAATTGCAATTGTGAGATTGTTAGCTCTCCAAATCGCAAATTATTTAATAAATCGACAAATTCCACATCGCTACTTTGACGCATATTAATGGTGAGTTCGCAAAAAGAGAACTGTTGCCATAACTGAATTTCTGCATTTAACCACGATGGTTGTTCGAAGCACCAATGACCTTTAACTGGCGATAACTGCATAATATCGCCAAATAACAATATATGGACACCTCCAAACAATAATTTATTGTTTTTGAACTCTTGCAGACGTAAATGGATTATTCTCAAATTTTCGTGGGATACCATAGATATTTCATCCACTACTAACCATTTGATATGACGCTACTTACGTCTTTCCCGTTCTAAAGGCTGTCCACTCATTTTACGGTAAGTCATGGTAGTACCTTTTTCTATAAGAAGAAAAAAAAACTGAGTGTATGTAGGATTCTACCAGAAATTTGCCGTGCCGCAACACCCGTCAACGACGCCACTTCTACAAAAGTTGGTTTTAACAAAGTATCCACCGTTGGTGCATAGCAACGTTTAATATGTTCAACAATTAATTTTAATAGAAAGGATTTTCCGCTACCTGCTCCACCCATGATAAATAATAGCAACGGTTGTAGATTATCATCTAACCTGATCTATAGAATCCGACACCAGTTTAAGTAAATCTTTCCGTTGAACATTGAGGCTTTTGATTCCACTTATAAAAACTTCATCGGGCATAGTAGTGGGATCATTACTTTCGAAACAATCGTCGTCATTATTATACATATTGACTTGGTCCTCGGCACATATGTTCATATTATGTTCTCTAGGGCTGTCAATGCCTCTATCTTCGTTCACAGTGTTGAGAGCTACAGCTTGAACAAGAGCTTGTTGTATAATTTGTTCGGCATGAGCGAATTGCTCTACGGATAAATTATGTAGAAGAGGTCTTATCTGTGATTGTCGCGTAAGAAACAAGCTTCAGCTGTTTCGCCCTCTTGAACAAGTTCACTTTCATTTCGAAAAGGAATGTGACAAACAAGTAAAAAAACCTTCTCGGTCGCTGTTTAAAGTAAAGTAGCGTGTGCGTAAAACTGCTGCCTGATTTCTGATTCGCATTCTTGTATTATCATGTAATTTAATGTATCTAGAACTCTCGTTTTCCTGATCTCTTAACTCAATGTCACCGTCATCATCAGTCCAAAATGCACCTGAAACGGTTTCGTAACGAACTGCAAACTCAGCCAAGCTTATTTCTTCTAGGTCGTTTGGTCTTTGTTCGTAGCGATCGAATATATTGTTGAAAACCGATGTTTCATCTTCACAAAATCGTAAAATTCTGAAGCGTTGTTCCGGACGACAGCTATTTACGAAAACAGTTTTTCTTGTACATATCTTTACAGGCAAGTGGCAGAGATGATAGGCCGCTTCTGGTGCACTAAGTAATCGTCCGAGGATCGCCATTGAAACAGAAAACAGCTGCTTCCACACATCATTACTTTGACGTTTTGCTTTTTGAACCGCTTCCCTCACAACATCGCCACAATCAGAGGGTTCATATTTGCTTGCACACTTAGCAATATAATAAGCGGCTGCTGTTACGTTTACACAAGGCTGTATATCCATGTTAGTTCCCCAAATTTTGAGAAGAACTGAGTTATAGTTGTTGACCACAACTTCGTCTGCGTTTCTTTGGAGTACACAAAAGCGTCCATTATTACGGAGGGCGTCATCAGGTTCCAAGCAGTTCGTTGTGTTGCTTATAGGCCTTGGAAATCCAAAACAACAGGAACCAATATTTCGATTTTTATAGCACGTTGTGGAATTTTTGTGAATTTGTAACCTTTTAACCTGCTCAGCATTAACACCGTTAAGTGAGCATTATATAACCTGGTCGATTACTCTGAGCCCTTCAAGACTATCGAAATTTGAAACAGAGTACCACAAAAGCATATGTAAATGGGGGCTTCCTCTGTTTTAAAATTCTATTCTGTACCAAAAATCTGAAAGAGCTCCTCCTAAGCATTCCGGATTCATTTAAAAAAATCTAATCAAAGCATTTACTCTAAGTGTGAACTGTCTAGCAATAATTACTGGGTATGTACTAATTCGACTCGTTCATCGAATTGCAAGTCTTCAACTGTTTCAGGCATTAAATCAGGGCGTCCATCTTTTATGAGTAATGCTTTGATCATGTCGGTCCAGTTCAGATGGTGCGGTTTTTCTTCGAACATTAACAACTCTGACTTGATCATCTAACTCATTTCCATTATTAGCTCTGATAATGGCATCTACATTTGGTACATCTTCTCAATTGAATGCAGTAAACTTGTCAAAAAATAACTCGTCTTTCTAAAGTATTAGCACCTGATCCTAGACGCAGTATCGCAGTTGTAGAATTAGGCGATATACTACGAATAGGATAGGGAAGTGACACAAGTACTTGGGAAGTATCGGCGTATTCGGGAAATATCTGGTTATCCGTTCTAGTATTGATATCATTTGATGATGTTGAGGATATATTAGCAAAACGACGAGAACACGTGTGAACAATTAACTCTTGAGTGTCTACTGCGCGTTGGACTATAGCAGGTCTCTCGTGTAATAATTCAGGATTCTCGTGTAATGATGCATGAGAAACAACCTCTTGCAGCGGCTCTCTCTCTTTGGTGTCAATGGGTGTAATGGAATATGTATTTAAAACATGCGCATTACCTTTATTTTTCTTTAAATTACGATGTAAGATTGCAAATAATTTGTTGATGTTCCCAAAGCGCATACAACATGCAGTACTTCTGGATGGTGCTATACAACCATTTGGCCCCCTAGCATGAGAATCAAACAGCCAATAATGCATATTTCCAGATGACTTTTGGGATGCAACAGCAACGGAAACATAATTACTTGTAACGATTCCACGATGGTGATCCCTAAAAAAACTATCTAAACCATTTCTCAAATTCGGGAACCCTTCCTCACTCTGGTCTCTATCGATATTATTGTTAACATTTAAAGTTTTAACATTTAAATTATTGTTAACATTTAAAGTTACAAAATGCTCATTAAATAAAAACTGTGGCAAGAGTTCCTTCATCGCTAAATATTCAACATGTTGCTCTCCAAGATCGGGATTTTCTCGAGTCATAACGCATTGACGATAATATGCATCTCCAACTATCACTAGTCCACATCACTCACCGTGCATTTATTCGCATCTGATAATGAAAGTGCCAACAAGCCACTGCTGCGACCGCGGTAAACTGGCTTCCACGAGAGTATGCTAAATCGGTCATTGTCCTGGTAAAACGAACCATGTAAAATGGAGACATCGTTATTTATGTTCACGAACCTACTGTGTTGATTTTCTTGTACTTGTTGTACAAGCATTTGCCGAACCTCAGTCTGCACTTCAACATTACCACCATCTTCGTAAATTTCATTAACCTGCACTGTCTGCGAAATATCGTGGTCTAATATGTTGGCAAAGTTTGGTATGACGTCATGGTACAATCTGTTATGTAATAGTAGCCATTGTAAAGCAGTCTTTACTCTTTCAATGTTTATATTAAACTGTCTGTGTTGTTGCAAATTCTCTCGTATTTCTACTACAACATTCAAAGATACACTGCACAGTGGAAGCGGTAATTGTTCAGCAATTTCTACAACGTCTTGTGGAAATAAAAGCACTTGTCCTTTACACCAATTTTGGGCTGAACCTATTTTGTACCTTAATATTTTTTTTAAACGGATTTATTCTTGTAAGTAAGCGTTGTTCTACATCTGACAAACTAGCTATTTCTGGTGGTATCGGTGTAAGGTCCATGTTGTTCCAATACGCTTGGGAAGGCACTTTGCGTTTCCTCACGTTGGTAGAGAGAGCATCGTGAACATGTCACAATGTTGCTAATTTCCACCAATTCCCTGGGCAGAAGATTTTGTCGATATGTCGTATCTAGGTGGCATCTCTCCTTAGGATACAACATTTTTTTTTACATACACCATATGGAACATCAGCAAATTCGTTGATAGCATTGTTAAAATTGTCTTCCCCTATCAATCTACTTCTGCAAGATGTCTCACTCATTTTCTGTAACCGTTTTTTTCTCTTCTCCTCATTTTCAGCTCTAATTGACTCATTGGTACGTCTTATTGAGGTTAGCCTCTGAGTGCGTTGCTCAGGAGTCTCGTTACTCAAACGGTCACTAATAACATCAAGTCGATGTGTTCGTTGAACCGGAGTTTCGTTACTCATACGGTCACGAATAACACCAAGTCAATGTGTTCGTTGATCCGGAGTTTCGTTACTCATACGGTCACGAATAACACCAAGTCGATGTGTTCGTTGATCCGGAGTTTCGTTATTCAAACGGTCTCGAATAACACCAAGTCGATGTGTTCGTTGATCCGGAGTTTCGTTACTCAAACGGTCACGAATAACACTGAGACGATGTTTTCGTTGATCCGGAGTTTCGTTACTCATACGTTCACGAGTAACACCAAGTCGATGTGTTCGTTGATCCGGAGTTTCGTTACTCAAACGGACACGAATAACACCGAGACGATGTGTTCGTTGATCCGGAGTTTCGTTACTCAAACCGTCATGAATAGCATTTAATCGATATTCGCGCTGTTCAGTCGTCTCTTGTGATAATCGAGAACGCATGTAATTCCTCATCTCAGATAATCTCGCTTGACGAGCTAGTGGTGTTTCTTGGGAACGCGATATCGCATTTCGCTTGCAATTCTTTGATAATTGTTCCTTTATGTTTTGAATACTTTCTCTATTCCTTTCTGCCTTCATGCGGGCTGCACCTTTAGTAGACCTGCCCATGACGCTAAGTTAGCAACAATTGATTAGTATGAGTACTTAACTAAACACTACACTACTTACTAAGCTATATTTACACTTAAAAAAAAAAGTCTTCTTCAAAAACACAAAACGTCACTACACTAAAAAGCGAAATAACAATATTACAGTACCTTTTATAATTACTTATTAACCGATCTATCTACAATTAATGATTTATTTATACAATTACAATGTGGTAATTCTGGTCCAAATGTATTTATTACCTATAATTTTAATAATAATATATTTAATATTATTATTGGTAAGTGCGTATGTGCTACCTAATGATCGGTTTGAAATAATAAACGTCTCGAACCAATCAACCAAAGTGAAATTAATTAATTGACTCGAAACGAAAAGACTTTAATAAGAACTACGAACACCTTTCTATTATTACGTCACAGAACGACTAGGAGTGCTCGATATAAATCGATATGTATAAAATATCTATACATTTATTTGATATATCAAATCAATTTGATGCTATCGAATCATTTGAAGTCGATATATAATATCGATATATTTTATCCGATATATGAAATATCGTACGAAGTTAAAACTACATCTTTCCTACTTCTACTTGGAGAAACGAAACGAACAAACAGATAGGGTCCGATACTTGGACTACAAAAAATTTGGGATCTAGCTCATTTTTAATTCATCGCTTAGGAAATAATGAATGCAAATAAAAAAAAAATGCATCCGTTTGAAACATTCTCGTCATTAATAATGTCTCTTTTTTAAATGTATTATTCTCTACATATAATAACAAATAAATTTACTTGATAACCAAAAAGCATTGTCTCATGACGATTTGCATCACAATTTCCATTCTTTGTGCAACCTAGAAGACAAGCAGACTCTAAGCCAAAAGAGGCAATACATTTTTCTTTCTGTCAGGTTTAGATAAGAAATATTGGGATTAATTAAAATAAAAATTAATGATTTTTTAACCTTTGGTGGGTTTACTTATTTACTCCTAATAAAGACATTTTTGACTGATATATCGTTAAATATCGATAAAATATTTCGATATATTAGGTCTTTACCTATGAAATTGCCGTTCTGCAGTACTGGCCATTTCAAATCAAAATAATTTTTGTTTGGCTAAGAATTCTAATTTCAAATTAATTTTATTTTAAAAACATGGATTTTTTTTTCTAAAAGTAGTCATTTCTTTATTGATTAGTGTTACATTTTCATCGCATTTCAATCTTTTTCGTCATCATGGATACGTTAAAAATTCGAGTAATTATGGAATATGAGTACCGTCGTGGCAGCAACGCGGCACAAGCGGCACGCAACATCAACGACGTTTACGGAGCTAACACTACAAACCAACGCACCACCTGTTATTGGTTTGCTCGCTTCCGTTCTGGAAATTTCGACCTGAAAAATGAACCTCGCGGTCGTCCGAAGACTTTGGTCGACAATGACGAATTAAAGGCGATTGTGGAAGCTGATGATACACAATCTACGGCTGAATTAGCAGCAGCTTTCGAAGTTAGCGTCAAAACAATATTGGTCCATTTGCGTCAAATTGGCAAGGTAAAAAAGCTTGACAAATGGGTGCCCCACGAACTCAATGATCGCCAGCGCGAAGTACGCGTCGAGACGTGCCTTGCACTGCTCAACAGACACACAAATGAAGGAATTTTGAACCGCATTGTTACCTGCGATGAAAAATGGATTCTGTTTGATAACCGTAAGCGCTCAGCAAGTTGGTTGGATCCTGGTTCAGCACCTAAACAATGCCCTAAACGAAAACTTACCCCTAGAAAAGTGATGGTCACTGTTTGGTGGTCTAGCGCCGGTGTGATTCATCACAGCTTCTTACCAAACGGGGTGAGCATTACTGCAGATGTGTACTGTGAAGAACTGAACACAATGATGGAGAAGCTGGCGCATCTCCAACCAGCATTGGTCAATCGCTCGTCTCCGCTGCTCCTGCACGACAACGCGCGACCTCATACTGCACAGCAGACGGTCTCCAAGTTGCAAGAACTGGGGTTGGAAGCTCTCCGTCATCCGCCCTACTCACCAGACCTTGCGCCTACAGACTACTACTTTTTCCAGAATTTGGATAACTTCTTGGCGGGAAAAAAATTTAATACCCGAGAGGCAGTACAAAATGCCTTTGAAGAATTTGTTGCCTCCCGTCCAGCTGATTTCTTTAAGAAGGGCATCAATAAACTGCCACTGCGATGGCAAAGATGCATTGATTGCATGGGTGATTACTTCGATTAATACAAATAAAAAATTCATGAAAAAAATTCGTTTAAATTTTTTCATACAAAACGGCAATTTCATAGGTAAAGACCTATTATTATATCGGAAAAAATATCGATATTTTTTGTACATGAACATCACTAAGAATGACCAAAGTCATACGACAGGACACGGTCTAACTGAACGTCTCGCCAGCGACACTTCGGTTCGACAGTCGACTCGAACAAATCAACCAACAATTACCAAAGTGAAATTAAATTGAATGAATTGACTGTAAATCTATTCAAAACGGTAAGCCGACGAACAAAAATGAACGACGAACAAAAACTACTTTTTAACGACACAGACAGATCTAAGTAGTGGTGGGCGTTGCGACGACGAACCGTTTACAAAGACCGTTTTGTGTTCTGCGACGATGAAACCGTTTTACGTCCTGGGTTCAAACAGTCTTCGTTGCACAAACTAGTCTTCGAATTTCTTGGTGCGATTTTTTATTTTACGCCTATGAAAATACAGTCGAGAACGCAATGGTTCAACTATCTCACTCACATTTGTCCGTCGCGTCGCGGTCGTTGTCGTCCCTTGTACCGCGTTCGTTTATAAAACAGTCCTTACAATAAAAAGTATTTTTTTTGTCACTGAAATAAAGTCGATAATGTATTACCAATTGTCAATGCCGTCGTTCGTGATGCGACGGTCGAACCCGTGCAAGCTTAAGGTTGTAGACCTAAAGCTCATAGTCGACGAAATCAAAACAATAATTAAAGTATGTATTTAAATGATCTTTTAAATACGCCTGATAAAAAGATAAAAGTCTGTCCCAGCCAGTCCTAAGCATGGAAAAGTATGAAGGGAAGCTCATTTCATCGTAGGTATAGTAAAGTCGATCGATAAAACGAATTATGTACTTATTTAGTTATTTATTACATACATTTCAAATCGTTGATAGTTATATGAAAAGAACTAAGAAACTGCAACTAGTTTTCTCGACGAAAACCTAGAAAACGCAATTTTATTCCATATTGGATAAGTTTCTTCCTATAAACCGTCTTCAACTTCAAACCAGTTGCAACGACGACCGTTTTCTGCAACCGTTTTCGTCGTCAGGAAAACGGTTGTGTTTCGTCCGTCAAAAATTCGACAACGAACCACCACTAGATCTAAGCCACCAAATAAGATAATGTAAGACAGCAAACACACTACAACCAGTTACGAAAATTGAGCGAACTTCATGCTTCCGAGGAAAATCTTAACACCGCGATTCAGTAAAATAACGTCACAGCACAACGCCATCTATTGATCCCGTAGTTAAACTGTCAAAATATTATGCATGGAAATTCATTCCTACAAACAAGTAGGCTGGCTATGTAGCCTTATAGCCTTGTAGCTAATTTTATATACTCAGTTGATTTGGGTAGTTTTTGAGTTATCTTCGATATCTTGATGATGTTATAATACATAAAGCACGTAGCGGTAGAGTGTGTGTGTGGGGTAGGTTCCATAACTAAAAAGAGAAAAAAAAAACAAAACTATTTAACAAAGTAAAAAACCGACTTCCAAAAAAAAATCACTACAGAGTGAAAAATAACTTAATTTAATTTTAATTTTGGAGGTCGGTGTATTTGGATCTGAATTTTAGTTTTTTTTCCACCGACTTCCGAAATTAAAGTTATTTTTCACTTTGTAGTGTTTTTTTTTAGAAATCGGTTTTTATTGGGTCCTATTTAGATTTTGATGAATATCTGCTTTTGTTTATTAATAATAGCTTTGATTGCGACCTACCTAACAATGTGGGAGTTCGATATCAAATCGACCTAAAATTCAGGTAATCGACATCAATATCAATACATATTATAAATTATAGTCGCTTTTCTTGTCTGTCTGTGTGATCGCGTTGTTCTTCCAAACCACGCAACGGATTTTGATTCGATTTTTACCTTTATTATGAGAGAATTTGTTCCGGAAGGTGTGTTATGTGCATATTGCATTCATATTACACTTACATATGTATAATAATGAGCAGTGGTGGCCCAGTGGTATCGGCCCCGATTTACGAGTTGTAGGTCGTGGGTTCGAACCCAGAGAGGCGCTTTGTGTAAATAATTTCATCACTACTGCTCTCAAAACGGTGAAGCAAAACACCGTGAGGAAACCGGCATGTCCTAGAACCAAAAATTCGAAGACATGTGACATCCTACCAACCCGCACTGGGCCCGCGTGGTAGATTACAGCCCATTCCCTCTCAAAGAGAGGAGGCCTGTGTCCCAGCAGTGGGAACATTATAGACTGATTATGATGATGATGATGATGTATAATAAAAAAATCTCGATGTTTTGTGAATTCGTAAAAACCGAGCGAATCCAGGAGCGGGTCGCTAGTTACTATATAGTACCTACTAGCTACCCGCCTCTAATAATTCAGTTCATAATTTCTATGAACATCATCAAAAAGTACCTACCTACCCAAAAGTTCAGCTTAAGAGGCTTACAAGAGCTAAAGCGCGGTCATTGTCGGATTGCATAGAAAAGCAAGAGACGCGCGATGACACAACGCTGGTAATTTATTGCAAAATATGAAGCAATTATGGATTTACAAAAAATCTATTCATTGGACTAAATAATTAAAACACTATTACGTTAGTATGTTACTTGTAGAATAATCTGACAAAAAATCTGAATGTTTGCATGTATATTAGTATGGTTTTTAAAAGTTAAAAAAAAATTGAGGTGTCTTCGTGATTTTTTTCTATCATATCAAGTTAATTGTATTAAGTTTTCAACACACTATCTAACTAGCATATATCCAGAAGAATATCATTTTTTTTTTTGATTTTGGTCACTGCATTGGATCATATATTTTTAGGCATTATAAATTTGCGTTTAGGTCATGTAGTCCCCTTAAACACAATATTACGTAGTATAAAGACATTGAATTTAACATCCAAATTGCTGCAAGATATTCCACAGACAAAATAACTAGATGGCAAGCTGAATGGTAGCTCGGATCGAATCGAGACCGTTAGTTAGTAAGTTTGGGTATAACTTGATAGACGAGATCCACACTTTAGGAAAGCTTGTCTACCGGCAGGAGTTTCGGCTTTGTAATTTACTGCTACCGGGAAACTTGAAAGGGTTGTGTTCACTCTTGAACTAAACGTGTTTGATCAAATTGTGTTGTGGTGTTAGTGAACGTTATACAACAAACCAGACAGCTCGAACATGCATGTTTTTTTAAATCTGTGACAGAAAGGGGAAAACATTTTTCTTTAAGCTTTAAGGCTCCTACAAACAGGTGCGACACGCGACGGGAATCGCACGCGACACAAAGGCACCGCTCGTCGCCCGATAGGCGGTGCCTTTGTGTCACGTCGCGTGTCGCGCCTGTTTCAAGGAGCCTTTAGGTTCTAGGTCCTCATGATAACTTAGTGCTACATAATTATAAGAACTTTACTAATTAACTTTTCTTCTGCTTCATGCTTTGCTTCATGGGAATTCCCATCGGCAAAAAATACGAATACGAGTATCTATACAAACTTGCCTGCCTTGTTTATTTTGTTAAAGATGGGTTCCTTAGGGTTTAGTTTTTCTTGTTCTTTATTTTATGAATTCTTCCTTAATACTCACCTTCTTTGAATAAGGAACACTTGTGCAAAAAACTCACCTTCATGAATAAGGAACACTTGTCTCACCTTCTTTGAATAAGGAACACTTGTGCAAAAAACTCACCTTCGTTGGATAAGGAACACTTGTGCAAAATTTCATGCTTCTAGACTCACCGGTTTAGGTTATTAATTTAAGAATTTTATTAAGTAGGTTCTAAATGGTGCTAATTTAGTTTCCTTTGCTTTCATTTTTTTTTAGTTGCTTTTTACAATACCAAGTTGTATCAAAAGATGCTGTAGAAATGCGGTGAGTGGGAAGCTTAAGATGCCAAGTTCATTAACATGTAACCTTCCGGTTAATCCTTCGGGCTACCATTGTCCTTTCCAATCTTCCATTCTTGCTTTTAATCCAACAAGAGCTAAATCTATGTGTAACATTATAACATAACAACATCATGTTTGGTATTCCCCGAAGGATTAGGCAAAAGTATAAATATTACATCCACTTTTTGCCAGTTGGTCGAGTCTCGGTGTTGCTACTGAGAAATTCCTGAGGGTAAAGTCCAATAACACTGACCCGTCCTGGGAAACAAAATCGGACTCTCATGCGCTGAAAGCGCATCGCATTTGCGATTTCCAATACTCGTAGACAAACGACGAGGCAATTAAAGTAGTTACCGCAGATATCTTTTGGATAACCAAGATGGCATTCCAAACTTTCACAAGTGCCTACCTACTACCTAGGTACCTCATAATCTCCAGATTTACCGACGACGTGCACGTATACCGTAACTTCACGTGTTAAAGGAACAACAATGAAGTTTTAAGCAAGGAAACCCCCACGCACTCACTTAACAACATAGCGCTAACAAGTTGAACACTACGGTATTAGGATTAAAGCACTTGCTTGTTTTTGGGGCCTATGAAACAGCGGGTAATAAAATAAAACAACTATTTTACAGTAGGTACCTATACAGCGACATAAAAAACAGGGGCTCGGGTCTAAATGATAACAGCCACACGGGTCGATCGAAATGGTAAGCCACGGTTGCCGCAGTCGATTCGTAGATAGACCATCTATTACATATCGAGACCCCCGTGCCTCGGAAAGCACGTTAAGCCTTTGGTCCCGGCGGTCATTCGTAGATCTTTGACGGTCGTTACGCGTAGTCGGAAACCCAAAAAACTGATAACCAGTCTTACCAAGGGTAGGTATTGTGTTACCCAGTATTTGGATTGTGGAGGTCAGATAGGCAGTCGCTCCATGTAAAATACAGGTATTCAGCTGCATCCGGTAAGACCGGAAGCCAACCCCAACATAGTTGGAAAAAGGCTAGATAGATAGACACCGACATAAAAAAGTACATACCTTTGCATTAAAAAAATAACGTAAAATCAAGCACGTACCTACATGATCGTAATAATTATGGTAGATACAGTATGCTGCACTTCAGTGATAACACTTTGCCCTTGAGCTGGCCTGGCTTAGTACGGAGAAATAGATTGGTAACCTAATTTTACCTGAAATAACTACTTCCATGTGGGTGGGTCTACTATGCAAAGCTTTGAAGTCTGCTTCATTATTGGTAAAGATACAAGATTCTTAATACACTCGAGAGCAATGAATCCGGGTCACTTAAAGAATGTTAAAAATCTCGGAAACTAAAAATGATAGGTTAATGCAATACATTGTATTTAATAGACAATGTAATACTCCTTAAATGAAAGTAAAAAAAATATGAGTCACCATACATTTTATTAACACAAAATTACATAAAGAAAAAAACTGCTGATCTCTCCTTAAAACAAAAATAGGGAACATGAAATTTTTGAACTTTATTAGGATTTTCTTGAATTTTAATACTTCGTATTGCCTCCTCGTGCTTCCATTACTGCGTTTACGCGGTTTGGCATGCTGTACACCAAGTTCCTTATACGATTTTGGGGAATATTCTCCCATTCCTCTGTGAGAGCAATTTTGAGCTCACGAAGCGTGATTGGGGGAGGGTTTCGTTGTTTTACGCATCTGCCTAGCTCGTCCCAAGCATGCTCGATCGGGTTGATATCCGGGCTGCGCGCTGGCCACTCCATACGAGTAATGTTCATCTCTTGAAGGTAGTCATTCACAATCCTACCTGTATGAGGTCGGGCATTGTCATGCATAAATATAGCATCCTCACCTAAATTGACCATAAATGGACCAACGTGATCATTGAGGATTTCTTCCACATATCTTACGCTAGTTAAAGAGCCGTTTTCTATGATCACCAGCTCTGTGCGACTTTCAGAAGAAATTCCGGCCCACACAAGTACAGACCCACCACCGTAGGCTACTTTTTCTTCGATGCATGCTTGCTTGAATCTTTCCCCTGGTCTTCGATACACTCTGTGTCTTCCATCGTGCTTGTAGAGCATACATTTTGATTCGTCGGAGAACATAACTTTTGACCAATCTTCAATACTCCAATTTACGTGGCTCTGGGCATATCTTAGTCTTGAAAAACGATGCCCACGCTCCAGTTTAGGGCCGTTTGCAGGTCTAAGGGGTTTTAAGTTAGATTCAGCAAGCCGACGTCTTACTGTCCATGCACTTGGGTTACTTCCTCCGAGGCGTCGAAACTGATTTGTGAGTTCAGTTCCTGTGAGAAAGCGATTTCGAAGCATGGTGTTCACCAAGTATCGGTCTTCTCGTGCTGTGGTACACCTGGTTCTGCCCGTTCCTGGTCTGCGTAGGTTAGAACCAGTTTCTTCGTAACGTCGGAGAACTCTTTGTACTGTTGACAGCGACACACCGACAGTCCTGGCTGTATCGCGCTGACTCCGGCCGGTTTCCAGCATTGTAAGTATTCTGGTGCATTCTTCAGGCGTAAGCGACATAATTTCAGCTTGAATAATGAATATAGAGCACTATCAACATGGTTTATGTACCCACATAAATGACAGATTACAAACAAAAGCAAAACCAAATGCTGTAATTTCGTAGTTCCATCTTCGAAAGTGGCCCTTTTTCAAATTTGTTTTTTTTATGATATAACTTTACAATAACTAAGAAGTTTTAATACCTTCATTTAAGGAGTATTACATTGTCTATTAAATACAATTTATTGCATTAACCTAGCATTTTTAGTTTCCGAGATTTTTAGGATTCTTTAAGTGACCCGGATTCATTGCTCTCGAGTGTATTTTAACCAGTAACGGTCCGTAAATTATAGTAATCGGCCATAAGAGGGCAGCTTATACTGGGTTTGATACCACTGACGCCGCTCCGCACTGCACGCCCGTATGTCAGACCAGCGGAGTACACAGAGTATGGCGGAGTAATTGCATATCATACTAGTAGCAAAAGCTTTCAATTTGAGAGTTCAACAACATTCATTGTGTTATATTTATGTTGTTGAGCAGACAATTTTTTCGAACATGTGAAGCAATGGACTAGCAATAGATATCCTTAAGGGAGGATGCGCTAAGGTAGCCCGTGAAATTCAAATTTACTTACGTTTATTGTAATTTGTAGGTCAGTGTCAGGTTGTGTGGTGATTAAAATATGATTCGCGGCCGTAACAAATGTGGCTTTACACAATTATAATCATTAGAATCAGCAATACAACTCCTTATGTTAGAATTGGCCTCAAATGTCAATATTTCATGAAATCGTTCATAGGGTAATAATTATGAACGTAAAGAGATGTAATTATTGATGATTTTTGTGATTCTATGTAGTTCTATGAATAAATATTTGCTATGGCCACCGATCATATTTAGATCAACATACAACTGACCTGCAAAATGCAAAAAACGTAAGAAAATTTTAATTTCGCGGGCTACCTTGGGGTATCCCCCTTAAAAATGATTCAGATTGTGATTAATAATGCGTTACGCAATTATTATTAGGATGCTCAGCCCGCGTGGTGGATTGTGGCCTACTCCCTTCTTCCTTATATCTATGGTCCCAGCTGTGGGAACATTATCTATAGGCTGATTATGGATTATGGCTAGGTACCGCTGACGTGCGGCCTACCGTACATAGAGGTTTAGATAATTTTCGGATTCGTAGTGTCTCTCTTATTTTTTAAAGTGAAACTTTTATTGCATCGTCTCAAACTTTTTCGTCTGTGTGTTGCATGTCGCGTGACGGTCGGCCGCGGTGTAGGGATAAAGTGAAAGGCGCTCGTCAGAGCAGCCGAGGAGGAGGGAGTGGGGGGAGGGAACTGGGGGGGAAGGGAGATTGATGAAGCGATTTTTATACCCTTAATGGAATATTATTCCGATTTTTTTTTGTTAAAAGTCTGTAATGTGCAAAAAAGTTTAAATTTTACTGTGGATTCATAAAACCACACAATCCTTTTTTGTTATTTTTATCTTTTCGTATGCTGCACCGGTTGACGACATCACGTCAAAGCCGGCTGTCGCTGTCTCGCATAGGGTCATAGCATTATGCTGAGCGATTGCCGTTTTGTGTGGATGTGACTGACGCATATTTTCCTCCAAATTATTATTTTTGAGTCTTTGTGTTTTTCTCTACGTCGTAAATTTACCGCAAATAACCGTATTTTCTTTCTCTCTCTAAAGCTCGGTGTGTGATATTGGCGCCTGGGTTGTTTGTTAAATTAAATTAATGAAGAAACCATCACGAGTCTAGACGTTAATCCACTAAAATGCGTCTGAATTAATAAGCCCTCCAACTATAATTAATACTTCAAGTTTCAAGCGCTCTTCGGTAGATAAGTGAAGACAACGATAAACAAAACATTTTTGATTATTTTTGCCTGTTTTTATAGTGTTGCTTACGATCAGCGCCAATGATAAGCGGCTCAAAAGCAAACTTAATTTCTCACCATTTCAAACGGATTCAGTTAGAAGTAACGCTGACCGTTTCCTTGTTCCCTGTTAAAGGCTCCTTCAAACAGGCGCGACACGCCAAGCGAATCGCACGCGAAACAAAGGCACCGTTCGTCGCGCGACAGTTGGTGCTTTTGTATCGCTTCGCGTGTCGCGGCTGTTTGTAAAGGGGCCTTAATGTTAAATAGATACCTACAGCTAAAAAAAAACGATAGCTACAATTTAAATCTAGAACAAATTTTCGTACTTAAAACACGTTCAGATTCAAGTCGTAATCTGTAATTAAATTAGAAGTTTTTTATAGATTGCGACTGAGTTTAGGATGCGAGCGTTCGGAATTGCCCCCTCTGGTAGAGAATTGCTGCTAAAATTAACTCATGAATAAAGTTGTCCTTCATTAATGTATAGTTTGCGATACCGATTTGCGCTTGAATTAATTCCAAACGCCATAATTCATATCCATATGAATACATCCCGCCTACCATGATAATTTTGAAACGCAAACCCTTACATAATAATTAAGATCCCCAATCGCGAGTCCCGGAGCCTCGAACTAATTACTCCGCGCATGTCATAGGTACGTAGTTCCTTTGTGAAAATATTCCAATTTCAGACAAGACGTGAGGTTTGCTCCGAAGGCTAATTCACTTCTCCTTAGTTTACTAAGACGAGTTATGTAGATCTAGAAGTGCAACTGTCTAAAGGCAGTTTGCTTGTTATCTAGCTTATAGTTGTTTCACGACTACCTTCAATTTTTCCGTTTTTAGGAGCTTCAAACTAGACCTTTTTGACCTGTTTTCTTTTGTTTCGTAGGTTCTACATGGTTTCGGGCTGTTTGGATGTTGAAGGGTGGTTCATACTTTTATGAGCGTCTGTTGTTTTTCACTGAACAGTTTTGTTTCCATCTGTGTTTTTTTTTGTTTTGGATAGTTCGAATTATCAATTTACATCTACGTTATCCCCGTTATATCGATGGTTCAATCTGAATATTAATAAAATCAAAAGGACCATTTTGCAGGAAAAATGCAACACGTTCTTATAATGAAACTCGGACATTCATTCTAACAAACCGGACACGAACTCAAACAAAGAAGTTTACGTGAAAGACTAGATGTGTAGCAAGTCTTACAAGTCGGGAATATCACCTGGGTGTGAGAAGCACAACATTTCTGGTGATTGGAAAGCATGCTAAACAGAAGGCCGAACGAATTCGATAATGATTACGTCAAAACCTTTCGTCCAAATCAACGAATCTATTCAACCAAACTTGGTTGTTTTATCAGAACTTTGAAAAGGATAAAGCTTAAAGGAGCGAGCTTTTAGCGGAGCTCTAGTCAATAGTGCTGTCGTTATGCACAAACGATTGCATGGGAGTTTTTGTAGTTTAAATAAATAAAGAGCGGAGCGTAGCGGCGCGACGTCGAATCGTTGCATCCATTTCCATTGACGATTGAAAACTGTGGACGCTATTACACCGGAGTGTAAAGGCTGACGCAGATTTGGGCAGGCCGCACCACATTGCAAAAATCCTCTTACGTCACTTTAGTATATGTTGTATCAACCAACGCACGATGCAGGCGGGCCGCATCGCGCTTTGTTTGTTGTATTGAAATGCGTTGCGCTGCGGCGCGGTGCGGTTGTGATGTCCGCTTAGTTTAAAGGTAGGTACGGTAAGTACTTACTCGGCTGTTGATATGGCACATTCGAGTTTTACAAAGAATCTGTCAGATAGGTATGAGTGACAAAGAGGACGCTCCGACGCACGCTTTAAACTTTTTCTATAACTAGAAGTGCCGTATTTGCGAAAAACGCAACCAACTCCCGTAGATATCAAATTGGCATTATCTTGATACCAAGTTGTTGTTAATTTTTATACATTTTGTTGAAGTTGACACAATAGCTGAGGGTTTATTTTGCTAGATGAATAGGAAAGTTTTGAGTATGAATGTGGATGGCTATAAGAGTAGGTAAAGATCAAAAAAACGATGGGTGGACTGTGTGAAAGACGATATGGCTAGAAAGAGGGTGCCTGCCGAGATGAAGACTAAAATAGAAGTTTGGAAGAAAAAGACACGTTGCGTCTGCCAAAAATAAATTCCGACAAACGTCCGAACGTTTGTTCGTTTTGTAACAAACGATTGTTTATCCTGAAGAGGTTTGTTTTCGTCAAACATTACCCTTGGGTGTAACAGGCGGTTAAAACGGTGAAAAATACATGCCATGAGTGTATGGGGTACAAAAACAGCACAATTGCTAACGCTGCCTACATTTTGTATGACGCAGCACTAAATGAGTGCTGCACCCGGTACAAGTTTGTAGGTAAACAGAAGTACGGAGGTACAATAAAAACGCGTATTCTACCTACTATATGATATATAGTCGATGGTGCATGGAATTAGTATGTGGATGCTATTGGGCATAGGCCAGGCAGGAAAGGAGGAAATAATTAATACTAGGTAATAGAAAAAACCTAACATCTGAAAGAAAATAAAGAAAGAAAAATAGGTGTATTTGTCACAGAAACACGTGCATACATAAAAGATAATTAGCTCTTGTTTCCTTTTTCTGTGATTTGCATAATTATTATTGTCCTAGCAATAAAACCGGAATGAGGTATTTTCAAACCCCAAAAGGAAGGAAAGTAAGTACCTACTACTTATATACCTATAGTAGATAAAATCATCCGTATGGACATTGACAGCGGCTTTATTTCGTAGTGTATAAGGGTGGTTTTCGTAGATCAAGTGTTAGGTAGGTACTACTGACGTGCAGGTCACCCACGTCTCAAATCCCAATACGACACGATGAGATTAATGTCAGTCGAAAATGTAACTTAGACTGGAATCATAAATAGGTACTGGGTGGCCCGTGAATAGAGGTCCAAACATTTTTTCTGATTCCTCTCTGCAAGGGCTGTCCGAATCAGTGAAACACCCATTTTCATTGTCTAAGAACTACATTGTTTTTTTTTATAAATTTGTGGAAAAATATTCATTTGAATTGACTTTTTTCAGCCTCGTTGGTCTAGTGGTCGCAAGCGCTACTGCTGAGCATGAAGTCCTGGATTAGATTCCCGGGTCGGGCAAAGTGTTATCGGGTTTTTCCATCTGGAATTTCTCGGTAGCAGCCCGGAGTCTGGATTTGTGCCCGGTTGATGGCAAAAGGCTCGCCCCCTATTACATGGGACTTAAACATAACTGGCGAAATGTGGGGGTGCTATAGGTACACCTCTGCCTAACCCTTCGGGGAATACAGGCGTGATGTTATGTGTATGTGATGTACTCATTTGATCTGCAGGCAGTTTCATAACACTCTTAAAATGGCAATGTCTTTCATTATGCCAGTTATTGCCATTGTTTTGTCATTTTGACATTCATTGCGTTATTTATGTTGTCGAGCAGACGAATTTTTCAAGCATATGAAGCAATGGATTATGAATTTCCTTAAAAATCCTTCGGTTTTTGATAGTAAGTATGTGACGCAATTAGGGTATCTTCACAGGCTATCTACCATCCACCTACTTCATTAGCCCAATCCAACGACTTCAAACTCGGCGGCTCTATAATTAAAGAAGCCGATTTCCAGCTCCATGACTTCCACAGATAGACGGACAATCAAAAGTTATAACACCCCTCTTTCTGCGTTTGGGGTTAAAAAAGAAAGCGAGAAATAAACGCTCTCTAAAAAATAACCCTTCACTTGCCAACGATTTATACAACCTAATCTGGGAAGGCCGTTAGGGCCAAATAAGTAATTAGTGGGGTTGAAAAACACTTAAATTTCCCGGTTAATGTGTTTTTGCGACAACGCCTAATGACCTGTAGGAGGTGAAAAGGGTGCGAATGTAAGCGAATAAACATCTTTTGCGGCCTCGTTTAACACTCTGGAGGGGTAAATTTGACCCCTGGGTGCTTTGCTTTCACTTTTTCTTAGAAGACTCAAACGTATTTCAGAGTTAGTTATACATATCCTTAAGGGTAGGCAGAAACTACAGAACGCCACCTGCTTTGATCCTTACATACCCCTTTTGCTTCGTTTACGTTCATACATCAACACCCTAATTACATAACACACTGTCAATCAGAAACTGAATCATTTTGAAAGATACTGCTAATCAATTGCTCATTCATATGTTCGAAAAATTTGTAAGCTCAACAACGTAAATAACGCTATGAATGTTATTGAGCTTACAAATTTTTCGAACTGTCAAAATGAAAGCCATTCCTACTGTTAGTATGTTAGGCAATTACCCCGCTGGTCATACATGCACGCCGGTTGCGAGAATTATGCCCCTGAACTTTCTGAAGAACATCACTAATAATTAAAAGCCACTATTTATGTCCTAGGGCGTCCCCTGCCGGCGTTTCCACACACATCTGCCTTGATACCTACCTTCTTTCATTCATCTTCTCAACATGACCAAATCATCATCTAAGGATACTCAAATATAGCGACAAAGTTTTCAATTTTGTCGCTACCTATTCGTTAGTTTTCCTTCATTTTTATGAGAGAAAACTTCTAGATAATGACTCTTAATATGTAAAGCGACAGTTGCTTGTAAAATAATGTGGTTTTTCATAAAGCTAGAGAAACAATGTAGCGAACAGTACTTTGGTATTCCAATTTTAATGAGTTCGGTTTGATATAAAATATTCCATTTTGTGTGAAAATATTTTAGGCAACCCATTTTTAGATTGTATTGATTATTTTTGCACAACATGCAGAGGTTACTGGGTTATTACTGAGGTCAAAGGAGTTAAAAAAAACGCTATGTTACTAGGTCAAACAAAGGAATTGATGAAACTTGAATCGAGATTCAAGTTTGAGCATCGTTCTAGGTTTTAGGATACGAGCCTGGTAGATTAATATATGAGGTAACAAAAAAAAGACGAAATTACGCTAATAATCCCGTTAATTTTTACACTCATTATCTTAAAATAACCTTTATTAATGCGCCAAAACATACCTAGTTATATAAATAGGTATATTTTGGTGCTTTAATAAAGGTATGTACGTATTACATTTTATCGGAAATGGTTTATTAAGGAATTCCTTTGAACGCACCTGTGGCCGGATTTCAGCTATTCAAAACATTCCAATTTAGATTGCGAACAAAAAAGGCTCGGTTCCGACACAAAGATTCATTTCATGAATTTCAGAGAGGATGTTGGGCGCAGTAGGTATTCAACATTGAAATATGCTTCCTACTACACCTACAAACCAGTAGATACAGTGAACGTTTGTCAGTCAAAAGTATAATTATTTAAATAAAATTAGTAATGATAAATTAATGAATGGTTCATGAAATAGATCACAATATTTTTCATTGTTGAAAAATATTGAGTTGACTGTAGGTACTTATCATATTTTGAAAAGGCTAATTATTTTTCAGGCGACTACCTTTTATAAACATTTATAAACTTTCATATTGATACACGAAGCAACAAAATTCGATCTAAAGAAATGTGGCCACTTTTGTCGAATCGAATTTTGTTGCTTCGTGTCTCAATATGAAAGTTTATAAAAGGTATTAGAAAAATCTCAACACACTTACCGAGGTCGCTTATTGAGCCGTTTTTCAAAATTCCTTCTCAGTCACGAGATAATATTTTTTTAAAGGTGTGGCGCTAGTGGACCTGTGTAAGCGCTCTTATGGAGCTAAGCAGTCAACCGTGACATAGTACAGGGTGGCAGGGACCGTACAAACTGTTAACATGGATTCAGAACATGATTCTGAACCTTCTGAAAAAAATTCAACGTAAGGGGTGTTGAAATTTTACGTCGATAATTTAAAAAAATGGCCGTTTCATACATTTTGACCGCGTAGGTATTGCAACAACTAAACTACAACCTAACTACATTAACTAAAGACCTATTTTTCTAGCGACCACAGCCGTTAAGGTGTTTGATGGTCTGCTTGGTACACAGCTAAACGAACGTCGCGTGCTGCACGACCATCAGTTCAGGTTTCGGCCAGGACTTTCTACAGAAAGTGCAGTTATATGTCTCAAGCAGGCTGTCAGGTTTTCGCTTGCTTCCTCGATCTGTCTAGGGCTTTTAATCTGGTTTCCTACGATATATTATGGAAGAAACTTGAAGCTATAAGCTTGCCTATCGAGCTTATAAGCATCTTCAGGCATTGGTATTATTTGGTATGGAAACCAGGTCAACAATGTTCGGTGGGCACGTGTGCTGTCGGAGCCATATCAGTTGGAGTGCAGAGTGAGACAGGGGGGTGGACCTCCCTTGCCCTCTTCAATTTACATATAAATGCCCTGATTGAGATGCTTAGCAGTCATCATGTCGTTTGTCATATTGACGGTGTCTGTGTCAATAATTTAAGTACGCGGACGACATGGTCCTGCTGAGCGCGGTAGGTATTGCAGTCGGCGGTATAAGGACACTAATGGCCACATGTGAACGTTACGCAACTGAACTCCCCCACATAGATAAATTGTCAAATAAGCTTAGCTCTGCAGCATACGCCGTTAGAAAAATTCGTGGTTTAACTGATTTAGAGACAGCCCGTTTAGTATACTTTAGTTATTTTCATAGTGTAATGTCGTACGGTATTCTGTTGTGGGGAAATGCCGCCGATATCCAGACAATTTTTGTTTTACAAAAAAGGGCAGTTCGTTCAATTTATAAATTATGTCCCAGACACTCCCTCAGAGATAAATTTAAAGAGATTAATATAGTTACTGTGCCTTCTCAGTATATTTATAAAAATCCTTTGTATGCAAATAAAAATATTAATCTGTTTAAAAAATACAGTGATATCCACAATATCGATACTAGAAACAAACACAAATTTATTGTTCCTACAACCAGGCTCAAGAAAATAGGTGGCTCGTTTAGATGCCAATGTATACGTTTTTATAAATATACTTCCTAGTCACATTCAAGATCTAAGCTTTAATAAATTCAAATCTTTTATAAAACGGAAACTATGCCAGAAAGCCTATATTGACGACAAAAAGGCTTGGGATTGAGCTGCTCCAATAAATTTACACCGTGAATGTTGATTTTAATTTGCTAACTATTTTAGACATCGATATTTATTGTAAAAAGTATTATATTATTTTAATTATTGTGAATATGAGGACTATGTGTGTCATTGTTTCAGTTTTATTCTTGATCTGGCAGTTTGAGTAATTTATGCGGCCTACCAAAATGTCCTTTCTTTGGTATCGTTCGTCGAATCGTTGAGCTCCTTAAGTCCTGACTTCCTGAGTTGAGCTGCACGATTACTGACAAATGCGTGCACTGACTGGACAGGTCCACTCAATCTGTGTGGTTATTTCCTCAAAAGAATATTTCAGATACCAATCTATATGGTCTTCACATGATCTGACCAAGATTATGTCTGGACTTTAAAAAAGACTGTGACCTCTGAGTTTGTTTCGGCCTTTCTTCTCAGAGTCGTCAGATAGGAAACTCCGACCTCATCTAGTTTAATAAATATGATTGACGTGTAAATTGTTTGTACAAACCTACTTACAGAAATAAAATCATTTATCATTTATAAACATAGATTATTTTATAATGTTCAGAAAAGTCAGTACATTGTTTTAGATTCGCGAACCAAATAGGTTATTGAATAACGTTTAGAAAAGTCAGTACCATGAAATGTAACACAACAATGTTATGTTACATTTCATGTAAGCACAACATGACATGTGTGTGCAACAAGTGTGCTCAACATGTGTGTGCAACAATGTTGTGTTACATTTCATGTTGCATTGTAAAGATTTGGGCGGCATGTTCGTTTCAACGTAGGTATGTGTAGGTACGTGTAGGTACTCGCCTTAAGTAATTGCATAAACGTAAACCTTTGCAGTCAGGTAAACAGAACACACTTTTATTGAAATGTGCGGGTATTCTCAAGTATTTATGCGATGATAACGCACAAACGGTAATGGATTCCATTTTTAAATTGCACCCATCTCGTGATTGGACAGTGTAAAAGCAACTAGACTCCAGTGCACATGGGAACGTGAAATTTTATTCAGACTCTAAAATAGTTGCCTTCTAGCCTAGCTGTGAACTTGCGTTGCGTTATTTGGATCCTGAGTTTCATAGCCGGGTCGGAGAAATAATGGGTGACCCATGCAAAAGTACGTGTGGATTTGAACTTCATTCTATTTTCGAAATACTCAAGATGGCGAATTGAAATAAATCATCATCCATCTTGACACATGTCAAATTAATAATTGAGCGTTTCACCATAAAATAACGCACAGAAATCGTGCAAACGTTTTACGAAAATTCGCTTTCAATTACGAACACACGTCGAAAATTACGAGGAAAATTCCCTTTAAATCGAGTGCCATCTGAGTTAACAATTCGTAACGTAATCGCAAAATTTTGTGCAACTGGTTCAGTTAGTAACTAAAAAGGAAGTGGCAATATTGAAACACAATATTCGCCTAGTTATTGGTGAAATAAGCCGCGAAATGTATGAAAATGAGTGAAAATGTAATGAAAAACTTCGGCAAAAGAATCGGGCCGTTTGGAAAAATGCCTGTGGCGGTCATTTGGCAAACATCCTGTTCAGTTAAAATTGTTTCTTCTTTAAACAGCGGTGACAGGCGCGAGGCTGCGGGGCCTGCGGGCGGGTTGCACTGCAGGTTCAGCAATCAACGGATGCGCATAGGCGACGAAACTGCTGACGCGGAATTCGACGACGATATACATAAATATATCGAGGCCGGCTCCGCGACATGTGTTTACATTAGACGCATCGACTGATGACCTAATTACCGTCACACGGTTGCGCAACTCACTAACTTCCGCCTAATGCGGCCATTACTTAGAATTATCATTACTTAGCTTAAAAATTTAGAGACTTATTACAGCTATATTTACCTTAGTTCGTTAGTCACAAAAAGCAAAGGCGGTGTAGTGTATTTATCTAATACCTAATTATGTAAACACAGCAGTGCAGCAGTAGAGCAGTGGTGGCCCAGTGGGATCGGCCCCGACTTACAAGATGTAGGTCGTGGGTTCGAACCCAGGCAGGCGCTTTACTTTGTGTAAATAATTTCATCACCACTGCACTCAAAATGGTGAAGGAAAACATCGTGAGGAATCCGGCATGTCCTAGAACAAAAAATTCGAAAACAATCCACCAATCCGCACTGGGCCCGCGTGGTAGATTACAGCCCATTCCCTCTCAAGGAGAGGAGGCCTGAGTTCCAGCAGTGGGAACATTATAGGCAGATTATGATGATGTAAACACTGTCTCTATACTATTCTATTTTTCTCTATGGCAATGGTACCGACATATAATAAAAACTTAAAGCTATAAACCAAAATCCTAATTGAATTTAATGTGAAACGTGTTGACGAAAATTAGTACCTACACTGAAACAAACAGGAAAAATATTGTTAGGTATATTATAATTATTAAATGTACATAAATAATCACAAAACACACAAAATTCATCACAATTTAATGTCGTTGACGCGGATAAAAAACATTAAAGACTCAAAGAGCTTTGGGGAAGAATGTGTTAGTAACGATGAAAAGTTAGCTGGGACAGAAACACTGTCTCATTCACACAAGTAGTAAGGTGGCTGTCGTCACTAATGCCATCTGTCAGTCACATGGCGGGAAAAAGCTAAAAGGAGGCAGAGTATCTCTATGTAGTCTGTGGGAGACAGTGCCTGCACGAGAAGCTTGGTGTGGTATTGAGCATGTGTAGTGATTATAATTAACTTAAAGACGCATACAAAAGGATTCTACGGATGGGTAAACATGGATAATAAGTAAACCCATTGTTCGTTGTGACTATCTTATGGATCCAATTAGAGGAACAGCAATATGCGGCTACAGAATGATAAATAATATGTTGAGCCCTAAACAAAATTACGTGAGGTTGTCTTCGAAGTTAATAAAACAAACTTGAAGCTAGAGATTAATTTATCCGGCGTCCTGAGCTACAAACAATACTTGTGATAACAAGGTAAGTTAAGTCCCGCGAAATTCCTCCCAGGATGATGTCACCAACAAATCTTGTTGACAAACTATGAATCGCTTTATTAAACGGCTTAGACAAGCGCTCCAATTAACAGAAAAAGAGCCTGGAGGATCGACCGAGGGCTCAGAACCTCTGATCGTAGGAATAATTAAGATATGTGCAAAGACGAAATTACTGCGAACTGCATGATTTTAAGGTAAAATGCATTTACATCGTAGAAATCCACCAAAAAAGAAAAGAATTTGAATATTTAAATTTGATAGAGGCATCGCACACAAAATTAATGTTGCATTTGATACCTACAGCAGATAATAATAATAAAGGACGATAAGCCCGCGATGAACAAAACAATTTACAAAACTAAAGTAGGTTCTCTCAAGAATCTCTCAAAGAGTAAAGAAAGTGAGATAAGAAAATAGAGACATCCCTTTTACCACCTTTCGACGGGGAGAGGTTACCATTCACTCGTACAACAAGGTCAATACTAGATGAAAAAAGGAGTGTAGGTAAATTTTTGCATCAACTGCTAACTGTGACTTTAACCTGCTCTGCAAACACATCAGGGGTAGCACGCCAGGGGCTACTGTTACTGTTAGCCTGTATCATGCCACTGCTTGGCAAAGGCCTCTTTCCGTGACTTCCAGTGCATGTGACCCCAGGGTTAATAAGGACAACTGGCCCCAGGGGCCAAGTCTGCTAATTTACAAATTTTTCGATGGTCTCTCCATTGTGAGTTTTTCACAGACTTCAAAAAAAGGAGGAGGTTCTCAATTCGATTGTATGTTTTTTTTAATTTTTTATGTGTGTTAGCTCAGAACTTTTTCTGAGTTAACCAATTTGGATAATTCTTTTTTTATTTGATAGCTAGTGCTTCACATGTAGTCCCATTTAAATTTTATGAAGATCGGACTAGTAGTTTTTGAGTTATCCTTAATACTGCATATTTTTTCCACTTAGTTTATATTGGTGATGTGTTAATAATTTCCTGTCACTGTTATTTACATACCAAGTAGTGGTATACGAATTTGTGTGGGGTAGGTACCGCAACTAAAAAGTGAAAAATAAAAACAGTTTTACAAAAAAACAACCGACT
Organism: Griposia aprilina; assembly: GCA_916610205.1. NCBI lineage: Eukaryota > Metazoa > Arthropoda > Insecta > Lepidoptera > Noctuidae > Griposia > Griposia aprilina. The sequence goes on along the minus strand of OU744307.1, from coordinate 13,782,164 downwards.
TCCAAAAAAAACACTAAAAAGACGTGAAAAATAACTTTAATTTCGGAAGTCGGTGGCCAAAAACGAAAATACAAAACTAAAGACACCGACTTCCGAAATTAAAGTTATTTTCCACGTCTTTTAGTGTTTTTTTTTGGAAGTCGGTTGTTTTTTTGTAAAAAAGTTTTTCAGTAAATTATTCGACTTTGCCCTCAGTTCTTGCACTCATTGTGAACACAAAAGCGACAGATGACATCCCTCAACGTTTCCTCTTGCTTTAAAGTTTGAGATTATAATTATTTACCACAAAACACGACGGGAATTAGCTGTGCTCTCAATAAATTATTCTGTCTAATTATCACAATAATAACCCTTAGAGAGCTTTCATAATAATGCAGACGTTTAAACTTTGTTTTTGTTGAGACGCTACCCTTTCATTTAAAAATTCAGCCCGTGTTTTTAAGTATGCAACGATTTTTTTCTTTTTTTATTCTTTTAACGGTTATTAAGGCAAATGGGGTTGAAAGTTTGCTCTTCTAATTTCAAGCCACATTACTTTTGTCTGCGATTACTTAAGTACTTTATATTCAGTGAAGGAGGTGTTCAAGAGTTCAAGAATCGAGCTAAGTACTTAACTATTTGTAATTATTCTTTTTAGTATATATTAAGGCGCGTCCCCGGCCAAACGACCTTGAGCGTTCGGTCCTTCTCTGTCCCGTCGCTGAGTCTCGCTCTGTCTCGCTCCCTGCGCACGCTCATTTATCATAAAATTCACCAAAAAATGAAAATATTTCAATAAAAAAAGACAAGCGATGTTTTGAAATAAAATAAAACGTGAATTATTTAGATTTTTAAATTATCTATCCATTAGTCATAGTGTAATCCTCAAATTAATAGAACGTCATCTTTAGCAAAAGATGCATGCATTCAATAATTTTAGTCACTTTTTTATAAGGAGATTTTAAATGTATTTATAACACATAAAAACAAATAAGAACGTGCAATGTGATGATAGGATATCGAACATTAATAATGTGCTTTTAGATGTAGTTTATTACCCATAGTGAATGAGTTAATAGCCTCTGAATAACGTACTATGGCAAGGTTTTGGTCGGGGTACCGCCTTAATTGTGGCACTATAATGAGAATAGCTTATATGTCATCGTAAAGTCCCTTTCAAGCGATGCGACTTGTGACGCGACTTGCGTCAAGCGACACGCGCGCGCATCACTCGTTTCCGTCCGTCGCTCCACAATTCGCGTCGCGTTGACTTGTGGCATGCTCCAAACAACTTTCATTTGTTTTCTACGCAGTCGCTGTCGCAAGATGCGTGTCACTTGAGCGTAAACAGTCCATTCACAGGTATTTTACCTCTATGTATTTTAGCACCGCCGTGTCCTCGTGGCGGCGATCGGCGGCGGCGATCTCTCGCGTCCGGCCCTGGTTCAGGCCATGGTACGGAGCGAGAGGGAATGGCAAACGGTCACCTCCTTCTGCGAAGCAGTAATGCTCGCGAAGGAGGAGGCGGAGCGCGTGAGGGAGAGGCAATCATTGCGCCCTCACGCCCCTAGTCGCCGCAGGAGGAGACACCCTGGGCGTCGGGAATCGATAGCCGACTCCCGGCCACCGTAGGCGCGGGCCTGCGGACGGCGGGCAATGGGCAGCTCGCCGTCCGGTAAGGACCAGGCCCGGGTCGACGGCGCGTTGTGTTCCACGCGCGCCTCAATGAGATGTCAGCGTAATTGACGGGGTCCGATGGGCCGATGCCTGCCGGGGTCGCGGATTGTTCGAAAGACTTACCGTGGCCCTGGCGCACAGGCAACTGAAGGAACACCGGTGGGTTTTAGTCAGTAAGAGTCTCACGCCCTTCTGCTCCGCCCAGAGCGGGAGAGGTCATTTGATGATTTCCCACCCAAAAAAAAAAAAAATTGGTATTTTACCTCTGATTTTGCATCACTGTTAATATCACAGTGATCTTTAATCACGTGACAATAAGGTTGCTGTTGGGTTGCTGCAACTGTCAAGTCTGTCAAACTCACAGTGATCTTTATTGCTGTTGGGATGCAGCTGTCAGAGGTCAAATGTGAAAGGACTGTAGCTCTTGGCCACGGGATCGAAATATTAACCAAGCAGAAAGGTGGTGGCAGGGCCCAGGGTACGCTGCTCGCTAGGCATATAAGGACAAGGAGTAGAGGTGGCTATTTTACATATCACTAGCGGCGCCCCGCGGTTTCACCCGCATAAGTTTCCATGCCGTGGGAATATTGGAATAAAAGTATTATATGTCCTAACCCAGTTCATGGTCTACCCATGTACCAAGTTTCATCCAAATCCGTCCAGCTGTTTTAGCGTGAAAGCGTAAAAAACAAACGTACAAAAATTCAAATCTTTTCTCTTTATAATATTAGTTCAGTTATCATCACGCCTGTATTCCCCGAAGGGATAGGCGGAGGTGTACCTACCTATAGTACACGCATATTTCGCCAGTCATGTTTGAGTCTCATGTAATAGGGGGCGAGCCTATTGCTATCAAACGGGCACAACTCCAGACTTCAGGGTGCTACTGAGAAATTCCAGATGGACCAACTTAATAACACTGCCCGATCCGGGTATCGAACCTACCGCTTGCGACCACTAGACCAACGAGGCTATTTCAGTGGAATAAGTATATTCGCTTGCATTCCAATGATTGCTAATTCACTTTAATTAACGTTTGGTTAAGCAGAGCAATGGCGAATAATATTTCAGGCACCTAAAAATGTTATACCTCTAGCGGCATCTACAACACTACATGCGAACTACGCGTCACACTGACGTCACGCAAAATCCTGCATCGCGCAAGCAGAGTTTAACGCGCAACTAGCATATATACAATCATCCGTCCCGACATCTATCGTCGGGCAGTTGCCCACCAGACACAACACCCGTCTGGTCGGAAGATCCTCCCTTTTCCATAGAGTATGAGTGAGCTTTACACCTTATCCCTCATACCTAGCTTCTGACGTTTCATAAGTGCCCATGTTGGTTTATGTGAAATAAAATATTTTGATTTTGATTTTTGATTTTACCTCTATATCAGTAAGTTAATAATATAATACATTAACTTTTAGAAAATAACCATCACATATATTGCGTAACACACTATCAATAACAATCTGAATCATTTTGAAGGATATTGCTAATCCATTGCTTTATATGTACGAAAATTTATCTGCTCAACAACGTAAATAACGCAATGAATGTTGTTGAACTGTCAAAATGAAATCCACTCCTACTGTTAACGTAATATACATACAACATAACGTCGTCTCTTTCACTCATTCTTATGTGACAGTCTCTTTCTAAAGCTCGGAGTGCCATATTACCGTCCGGATAAGGCAGGCCTATTCTGTAAAAAATCTCGCCGTGAAAACTTACGTGAAGTGAGTTCGAGGTGAGTTGTCATTCCATCTGATGCTTGGCATTGACACTATTGACAGCTCACAAGCTCTCTTCGCCAAATTTTTCACGGTGAAATTTTTACACTTGAAAAGTACACTTTACTCTAGCACGAACGTACGGAGTTAAACGTACCGTAAATCGGTAAATATGAACGATTAAGTACAACATTTAAAATACTCGTTTCGCACATAATATTTAAGGTACAACTATTTTCTTAATGTCCCACGGGAATCATCGCATTTCCAAATACAAACTACTTAGTTCTGAATTCAGGTCCTTAGTTCTGAATTCAAATACACAATAAATCTAATATAATTGATGGACATGGAAATTAGCATTCGTTTGTATTTGGAAATGCGATGATTCCCGCGGGAGATTAAGGAAATAGTTGTACTGTACTTAGTTTTAAGATTTAATTCTTATCCTTTCTTATCTATGGGTGATACTAACTGTGCTTGCCGCATACATTTGAACCATAATGCTATAGGATAGTTGTATGTGCGATTCAAAAATTGTTCGCGTTTACGTTACGTGTACGTCGTGCGTTCGTGCGAGGATCTGTTGTGTATGTTTATCGAGTTTCGCGTTGCTTTCGGCAAGCGTTCCCCTGCCGCTGGCGCTGTTATAGATAGTAGGTAAGTTTGCGGTTCCTACACCAGGGAATAAGTAGGTAAAATTAGTTTCAGCACAAGTTCTAATAATATAATTGAAGTTAAACTAATTTTTTTTGAGATGAAATGCTTTTGTCTCGTGAAATTAGCTAATAGTTTATTGAAAATGAAGGGATTTGGTCTCATTGACTTAGCCGTAAGAGTAAAAATCCAAGTGAAACAACATAAATGGTTGTTTTTTTGGTTTATTTAGTTTTTTTACTGTCGCTACTCACTCATGGCTATAGTGTGAATATGTAAGACACACGATTGTATTACTCACAGAAAAACAAATGCGATAGTACACTTAACATACGAGCTACAGTTACGAAATTTAGTCCTAAATCGGATTTAAATCGATGTGTTAAGTAAAATCTGTGTCTTTAGGTCTTCCATCGTCCTGTTTTCACGGTACATCCTGTATAAAATATACAGGGACAAATTAAATAAGCTAGTGGAACCCCGCGAGCGTGATGTTATCAATATTATAATGACGATTTTTTTTTGAAGTGAGTTAAGATATGGTAAGATAATTAATTTATTTTGTAAAACATGTTACACTATGAAGGTCTTATAATTAATATGAGGTGGCTACATGAATTGCCATTTATGGCATACAAAATTAGTTGCACTAGACAAACAATACAATGAAAAAGAAAAAATGACGATGTCAAAATTTAAATTAAATTCATTCAAAGTTATAATGTCAAAAAATTTAAGTGAAAACTTCTTTAGACGCACTTAGAGCTCTTTCTGAACAGTGAACGAATCTGAACCGTCTCGGATCGGTGACGCTGAATCGGGTATACTCGGCACCAATCGGTCGGTGACGCTGAATCGGGTATACTCGGCTCCAGTCGGTCGGTGACGCTGAATCGGGTATACTCAGCTCCAGTCGGTCGGTGACGCTAAATCGGGTATACTCGGCTCCAGTCGGTCAGTGACGCTGAATCGGGTATACTCGGCTCCAGTCGGTCGGTGACGCTGAATCGGGTATACTCAGCTCCAGTCGGTCGGTGACGCTGAATCGGTTATACTCAGCTCCAGTCGGTCGGTGACGCTGAATCGGGTATACTCGGCTCCAGTCGGTCGGTGACGCTGAATCGGGTATACTCAGCTCCAGTCGGTCGGTGACGCTGAATTGGGTATACTCAGCTCCAGTCGGTCGGTGACGCTGAATCGGGCATACTCGGCTCCAATCGGTCGGTGATGCTGAATCGGGTATACTCAGCTCCAGTCGGTCGGTGACGCTGAATCGGGTATACTCAGCTCCAGTCGGTCGGTGACGCTGAATCGGGTATACTCGGCTCCAGTCGGTCGGTGACGCTGAATAGGTATACTCGGCTCCAGTCGGTCGGTGACGCTAAATCGGTTATACTCAGCTCCCGTCGTAAGTTTTCACTTGTATCGTGTGGTTATGAGCATACACCCTCTTTATTTCTTATCTTTTAATTACAAGTTACCTACACCTGACTACTGGGTCAACGACCGCTGTGAATAGTTGCTTGAAATTATGATTTAAGAACGTCTGCGATACAAGCACTCAAGATTCACTAAAGCAACACTGTTTTTAACAACAAACTTTTTATCAAAGTCTCTGTGGCACTTAAGTGCATCGCTCTTTAAAGCCGTTTTCTACTATCAAAAGCAAACTAAATAATATAAGCACTACATTTCAAGTATTTGTCGTATAAACTTACTAAAAGAGTCTTCGTACCAAAATCTAAGGACCCACAGTGGACGGTAAATACTTTAGTGCAGGGATGACCAACCTTTTCATGTTACATACACATACATAAACTCACGCCTTCTTCCCATGGAGGTAAACAGAAATTACAGAACGTCACCTGTTACGATCCTTACGTACTCCTTTTGCCTCGTTTACGTTCATACATCTAGTTATACACGCGCGCTGTTTGTGAGTACTACGCACCTGATCTTTCTGAAGAACATCACCAATAAGGTCACTATAAGTCTTCCTAGGGCGTCCCCTCCCGGTGTTTCCACTCACATCTGCCTTGTAAATACCTTTTGTTAGTCGCCCTTCATTTATTCTCTCAACATGACCAAACCATCGAAGCATACACTTTTCAGTTTTTGTCACTACATCTTCTTTTAAACCGTACCGTTGCTTTATCATATCATTCTTCAGCCTATCTTTCATTGTCACACCAAACATGCTTCGCAATGAACGTATTTTTACAGCATTTATTCTACTTTCATGCTTCTTTTGCCACACCCAACACTCACGTCCATACATAAGCGTAGGCACCAGCACAGCATTGTGAACAGCCAGTCGTGCTTTTTTGGACATCAACTGGTTGGTCACAATTGCATGTGTAGCACCACTCACTTTATTTCCCGCATTTCCTCTTCTTTCCATATCTCCATCAATCTTCTCACTTACTTGCTCCACACTATTATCATATAATTTCACATCACACACCGATACATCCTCTTCTCTTTCAAACACCATGACCTTGTTAGGTGTGCATTAATGTTAATTATATACAAATGTTTTTGTTTATACCCTCATATTTTACATGAGAAAAGTGAAGTATGTATATGTAGTAGTCTCAGATCAAGTAAAAAAAGGTAGATACCGCACGTGGAATAGAAAACTGTAACCATTTTTTTAACTATGTGTGAGTAAAAGAAGAGTTGCCACTTTTTTTTTAAAAGTCCCTGAATATTACGTAATAATAAAATTAGGTATTATGCGAATGCAAAAGTAAATCTGTCTGTTTGTTTGTTTATATTTTTACATTTACCGGAAACAATATTCCTTAACGTCAAAAAATCAAAGATATGCTAAACGTATTTCCTACGTTCAACATCTCTTTGAATTTTCACACGTTTTTATCACTTTATATATATATAGTCCAGAGATATGTGAGCAGGGAGAAAAATACAACAAAAAGTAAAACAATTATATATTTGAAAAAATATCTTAATACAAAAAAAAACGGAATTAATGAGTTAAAAACAAACCACACTAAATGAGGATGGTTGCCATTGTGGTTCATTTCGGCCCAGTCTTATAGCAGCTACCCATTCATCTCTTATTAAAATTTTCTTTGGAAACCTAAAACCATAATATTTCATAGTAAAACAGAAGGTATGTAAGTAAGTACTCAAGAATTTAAACAAAAACATAAACAAATTACAAAATAAATATTTACCTTGACTTCAATTAATGTAAGATAAAATCACGTGATTAAAAAAAGCAAAGTTCTGTCCACTGTCTACTTAATTATTTTTCTATTACTGCCTACAATTTACTTACCCACATTTTGGGCTAATAGAAATAAGAACTACTAGCAACACTCTCCCGGTACGTCATTTCGGGACATTGACATTATCTGTTCCGAATAACCTCAAAATTGTGTTGGAATGACAAAAAAAAATAGTTTTATGTGTTCTTACGTGTGAAACGATATTCCTTCAGACTTTTTGTTCACTTTTGTATTGTTTTTGCACCATTTAATTACACAGGACGGCATTTTGTAGGCAAACTTACTGCACGGCGCCTCATGAGATACTAACGAAAAAGAGCTTAGTTTGATGCACGTGTGTGCGTGAGCGCGTGTGTTTACTTGGAGGAGCTGAGTTTTGTGGCTTCACTAACAACAAAGGCCGCGCGTTATCTACCTTTTTTTACTTGATCTGAGGTAGTAGTATAGTGTTCTGGGCACGTTTCCGGATGACAGCGATGCGGACGTACCTACTCCAACGCCTGTCCTTTTGTTTTTATTTGTATAATTAGTCATATAATTACACCCATTAAAATCCTTGATTGAGGTTAGTTCCTAGGTACAGTCAGGGTAATTATTTGGTTATGAAATTGACACATTACGTCAATTTACCCGGTTATAATCATTGCATACGACTGTCAAACAGTTACAGTTGTGATTTGAGTATACAGACAATTTGGGTTGGCACTCGATTTGTTAAACAGTTAATTACCTTAACCTTAGAATAATAACGCATAGAAGCCGCGTCTAGAACAAAACACGAGCGATATCGTGTGTCCACTTCATTTTCTTTGTGTGCGTGAGCCGAATGTCTCTACGTTCCTCAAACCCACACAAATACAGCTTTCAGTGATACCATTACCAGGCCGTTACCCACAAAAAATGGGAAAACGCACTAGTATGTTGCTGGATCAAATCAAGACAAGTATTTTATATTATCAGGAACTAGATAAGACGAAGATGATTTTGCATTTAATAAGACATATTTTACGGAAGGTAAAATTAAATTTATTTAAAAATAAAAGGAAATATAAATGAACCATTAATCACATGAAGAATGGGATATCGTTCAATGCGTTTAGAATGTTTGATGTGTGATGTGTTATAATAATATTATCGGCATGTATTAATCGCTGACATGTAAAAAAAGTATGTATTAGAAAATTACAAAAATCAAAAACATGTTAATCAATAATATTGTAATATTTATTTTACCACTCTTCGAACCAACAGTTTATGCTTATCATTTAAAAACCTTGCAGTTGCAACTGCTTCCTAAAGAGTTTCCGCTTTGACTCAACGTCTCTTATATTATTTACACTTTTTGAGATATAACAAAAATTACCTAAAGCCAAGTTAGTTTCTCGAAGCTGGCAAAATGTGATATCGTATTCAATAGAATAGGTAGTAGGTACATCAAAAACAATTATTTTTGCTAAACAAAAATTAGAACAAAATTGAAAGCAATGTGGGTATTTTTTTCATCACAAATAGCAACACTGTATTGTGATAAGTTAGGTCTTTAGAATTTTTGTTTGATGATCGATTTACGTAAAAATTGTGTATAAAATGTAAGTACTTACTTGTGAAATGTAATTTGATCACATTTTTTTTGTTTTCCTGAAGTGCTATGACATCCGTACCCGCTACAAACTCATTTTAAATTATTTACTCGCGAGCTGAGTTCGACGGAACGTGACCTTAAGTACTGACAGCTCGCCGAGAGAGGTAAGCTACTAATGGCTCAGTTTTAGTTGCCTCACTTTTTGCACTCGTACTAGGTTTCTATGCGTTATTATTCTAAGACCTTAACTTTAGATGGAAACTATTATAATATCAGCCTATTAGTGTACCACTGCAGGGTAAAGGCCTCTTCTCATACAGAGAAGGCACGAGCATTGATCACCACGCTTGCTCAAGATGGGTTGGCGATTTCAGACTTATATTAAATATAAGTCCAGGTTTCCTTGCGATGTTTTTCCTTTACCGATGCCAGTAATGACTTAGATGGACACTGAATGGTTAAAAAGATAATATACGTTCAATATCGTTTCTGATCAAAATCATCGCGTTCCTGATTTGCATCCTTTTACAGTCAATCTTGATCTCGTTCATATTCATAAATATGCCTTGTTTCCCCGAAGGGTTGGGCAGAGGTGTACCTATCGTAAATCCACATTTCGCCGGTTATGTTTAAGTCCCATGTAATAGGCGCGCCTATTGCCATCAACCTGGCATAAATCCAGACTCCGAGATGCTACTGATAAATTCCAGATAGAAAAACCAAATAACACTTTGCCCGACCTGGGAATCGAGCTCAGGACCTCATGCTCAGCAGTAGCAGTTGCGACCACTTGACCAACGAGGCCGACAAATTCTTTCGAATACTTAACTCTAAAATCAAAGACCGTGCTCAGAATTTCCTACCGCGTTCCAAAGGTTCACTATCCCTGCTTTAGTACTAAACCACTCGTAGTGAGTAAACCTCTGAATGCAAGTCTTTGTGAAAAGTTTATAAAGCTAAGGTGGCAACAATGGCAAAGTTGAGTCCCAGCAGCCAGAGAAAAGAATTAAGAATTGTTCCTTTAGTTTCTACGCTTTGGGATAAATAACTTTTTGGATTACGTTGTTATGGTAACAAGATTTCGTAAGTTTGAGGATCTTTGTTTTTGTGAAGTACTACTAACTAGATGTTGGATTTTTATAAAGATAATTTTGTGAGTATCTAATTTATGTCTGATTGTTATTGATCAACTTACAATAGATGTTATTATGTAACTGTGAACTGCATACCAAAATGTCAAACAATCACCAAGCACCAAGCTACACTACACGTAGTAATGGCTACGCTAGCTACGGCGTAGTAATGGTTACGCCAGCTACGGCGTAGTAATGGCTACGCCAGCTACGGTGTAGTAATGGCTAGGTCAGCTACGCGTAGTAATGGCTAAGTCAGCTACGCGTAGCGTAGTATTGGTGGCTACGCCAGGTACGGCATAGTAATGACTACGTCAGCTACGGTGTAGTAACCACTACGTTAGTTACGACGTAGTAATGAGGGCTAAATCTCACCATCATTGCTATTTAGTGATCACAATATTTGTAATATCGACTTTAATGAGAGAATAAACAAGAGGTTAAGATTAACAAAGGCAGTAGTATTAATCAAAATAATTAAGTTACAAAATACAAAACTAAGGAGTTATTAATTAAGTGAACTGATGGGGAATTTACAGTAAAACTCGCGCCGCGAGAAATTAAATGAAAGAATAATCAAGAGGAGATTAATTATAACAAGTGCCCCTTAATTATAAATAGTATTTATACGTTTATATTTGTGTTGATGGCAATAGGCTCGCCCCCTATTACATGGGACTTAAAACATAACTGGCGAAATGTGGGTGTGCTATAGGTACACCTCTGCCCAACCCTACGGGGAATACAGGCGTCATGTTATGAGTTATGAATCACTAGCGATCCGCCCCTACTTCTCCTACTGCGCAAGGTTTTTAGGACTTGACCAAAAATCGAGATATCTTTACAATTTTCAAGTTTTTTTTTTCTTAATCATTGTGAAAACGGTATCAAAATCTGTTGCGTACTTTAGAAGAACGCGGGCACATAAACAGACATGAGAAGCGACTTTGTTTTATACTATTTATAGATATAGGTACATCAACACACGATTCAAATACGTGGTTTGATCTGATTTGCATTCTGAATATACCTCCAGGATTTAGTTAAGTCCCATTTATACGTATTTGTAATACATGTATGAGACTTAACTAAAATCCGCTTTGCATGCTATTCAACAATATACAGGGTCAAATTAAATTAGCTAGCGAAACTCCGCGGACGTGGTGGGTATTGATATCTAAATACGATAAAATTAAAATTAAATGATGTTTTTTTTATGGGTCAACGACCGCTGGTAGTCTTGTTACATGAAGTATGTAATTTGAAAAATATATTTTATCGTGTTTAGATAGCTTTACCAATCACGTCTGTGAAGTTTGCACAAAAACAAATCTGATTTTTGAAACTGATATATCAAGTGAATACACTAACTGAGGTCGATGACACCACAAAAAAAAAACATCAAATTAATTTCTATTTTGTTTTAAAATAATGTCTAGGTATCGATACCCATCACGTCTGTGGAGTTTCGCTAGCTAATTTAATATGACCCTGTATAGCCTATGTAGTACCATATATAGTTCACTGTTCAGAGAATACATGAATCTAACTAATCCACATTGCAAGTACAGTCACGAGCAAGCAGATGTATCTATTCCAGTCAAAACACGTTTTATCTGTTATACAACCGTTTTTACAGAACGTGTTAGTTCTAATACGTATCTAGAAACACTACAAATAATATATTTTTGAAAGGGTCTCAACAAATACCCTACCCACCTTATACTAAACTTTCTAAGTAATTGTTAAAATAAAAACTTTTTTAACAATTATACCGGACACCGGTCGTTTTGACGATTTTTGCAGTCAAAAGTGGTTTTGACCGCTCAACAGTTTTGTTTGTGATATATCCACTTAAATAAGTTCTGTACCGATTTTCTCTAAATTATTGCTTCTTATAAAGTGTTGTTTTGTGAACCAAGTTCCATTGCAACCATGCTCTTCTGATTTACAATTAAATATTTGAATCAATACTTTTCGACATATTCGCTGGGTAATGGCGTAACACACTAACAGTAGGAATGGCTTTAATTTTGACAGTTCGACAACATTCATGGCATTATTTACGTTGTTGAGCAGACAATTTTTTCGAACATATGAAGCAATGGATTATTAATATCCTTCAAAATGAATCAGATTTTGATTGATAGTCTGTTACGCAATTAGGGGAGTACACACGCTATGTAGAAGCACAAAATTAGCATGTGTATATGAAACGCGTATGCGTGTGGCGTGACGAAATGAGAGAAGTATGAAAGTGGCGCCAGTGCCAGAAAAGATGAAAAGAAATCGTTGGGCTTGGCATGGGCATGTGACGAGGAGAGAGGAAACGTATGTGACTAAAAGAGCGATGAATGAATGAATGAAGGAACGCCTAGGAAAAATAGATGGATTGTGTGAGGAATGATATGAAAGAGAAGGGAGTGAATGATAACTTGACAGTTGACAGGTGAGAATGGAAAAAGAAAACGTGTTACGTTGACCTCAAGTAACATGAGACAAGGGCAGGAAGATGATACGAAAAGCGTACGATAATTTTCATCCACGGAGAGCATGCTTTATGTAAGCATACTACTTATAGCATGTGTATTTCAGCTTTTAAAAGTTTGCTTAGTGTATACAAGGTGTAAAAAGACCCATCACATAGCCGTCAACTACGCATTCTGTACATCAAACTAAGTAACATTGCACAAAAATAATTGCTTGGAAACGACTTTTATTTTTGGTGTAAAATATCGCTGTTAACGGAAGTGCGCAAAGTAACGCATGCATAACATTGTGCTTATTGGTGCATGCAGGGGAAGTGGGAGTATTTAAAGTTGTGTTATGACATTAAAAAATGTTTTCGTAAAAAAAAGTCAATAAAAATTGGAATTTTGACGTTCAATATCTACGTAACCACAAGATTCCCAGGTATGGTACAGTACAAAAAAAAAATGAGTACAAGTGACTCTCGGCTTCGTAAAGTGTATTTTTACAACCGTTATATAAAATTTATATTTTTGCCCTCGACTGTACATATTGAAGGTAGAAGTCGAATAGAAGTTAATTAAAGTTACAAGTTGCAGACATAATTGAGTGGCATTTATATTCATTAGTATTCACTGTCTGTCTAGTGCGTGCTTACAATGCATTGGAGAAGATTTAATTTAGCCGTGTTTCGTGTCCTTAATAACTCGGTTATGTTGAATTTTGCGTATAACTTGATCCGAAATTGTGCAGGATGTCATTTGTAGATCTTTGAGTGGCGTTACGGGTAGTCAGGAGCCCGCAAGACTGACAACCAGTCTTAGGCAGTCGCGCCATCTAAAATACTGGTAGTCAGATGCATCAGGTTAGACTAGAAGCCGAACCCAACAAAGTTGGGATAAGGGGTCTCTTTAAGTTCATATCACCCTATTGAATGACTATTTCATGAAATCAAGACATTTTAAGCCAATATTACTAATTATAAATCTGCAAGCTTATCACAAGCACCGTCTTGTCGACGGAAGAATAGACAAAAATTACGTTTCGTGAAGACAGTACGACGGCAGCAAAGTAGAAAGAGTCAACTGCACTTTTTACGAAATTCAGTAATTTATTCACGTTTATCTTTTATTTTGCTTATATCTCGAAAATGGCGTGTCCTATCGCAAAAATAATGAAAATTTCGACCCCCATAAGGAAACCCTTTAACCCCTAAAACTCAACATGTAGGTAATAATTTTTCACATTTTCCATACAAAAAGTGAAAAATTCCTTTTTTCCATTCCGTTTTTATCAAACTCAAACTCAAACTCAAACTCAAAGCATTTATTTCAAATAAACCAATTACAGGCACTTTTGAATTGTCAAAGGGTCAGTCAGTCAGAAAAATGAAGCTAGTTGCCCATTCCAAAGCGTAGTAGGTACCTATGGAGAAGAACGGGCAAGAAACTCCATGGACACTCTTTTAAATCAATATATAGTTACAAAAAACAAATTGTTTACATCATTCATGTTCAAATTAAAAATGTGAGAACGATGTAGAAAGACGTGCACGTTTAAAGTATCCGTAATAAAAAAGATAAAAAAACAATTCAAAAATTTAAATTAAAATAAGCCGTGGCAGCCAAGAGTTGACCAGTCCCTACTGACGGCGCCCGTTCACGAACATGACGCATGGATCAGCACCATTCAGCTCAACCATTTTGAAGGGAACTTAATGATCCAACACACACGCCACCACCAGCGAAACATTTGAGTGAGCATGACATACTCTCAGCCGCCAGGGCACATTCAAGTCAATGAAAGACGAGCCTAGTAAATGGTGGCTTTATAGTAGGTACATAGTGCTCACACATGTGCTATGCAATTATACATTGTTAAGAAATTGAATTTATACAATGCAAAGATGTTGTTGTTTTTACAATCTTCAGCAGCTCCTACAATATTTTCGAATGCTAATCAATTAATTTATGCCCCTCTGTGGAGCAGGACCAGCGTTGAGCCAAGCATCTTTGTCAGCGATGTAATCCCCCAACTTATAATATGCTTGGCTGCATAGTGTGCGTTTTATACAAGATTTAAATTTTGTTTCATTCAGTTGGAGTATGTGGGGAGGTATTTTATTATAACATTTTAAACAGTACCCCATGAAGGATGAGTCTACTTTAGCCAGTCTGAAACCTGGTTGAACTAATTGGTCCCTATTTCTAGTCATATAGTTATGTCTTTCACTTCTTTTACTGAAATGATTTAAATTTTTTCTTACGTACATGATGTTTTCATAGATATATTGACAAGGTACCGTCATTATGTTAATATCTTTAAACAGTTCCCTTAGAGAATCGCGCCTGCGGAGGCAATATATTGCTCTGATAGCTCTTTTCTGCAGAATAAAAATAGACTCGATATCTGCAGCCCGTCCCCATAGTAAAATACCGTAAGACATGATACTATGAAAGTAACTGAAATAGACTACTTTGTGGCCGTCGAGTAAAAAGTTTTATACCGTCTTTAGCATGGCGATAAAAAAATCAAATTGTCTTCACTACCTGAGACAACTGTCTTCTGAAATAATCTACATTAAAAAGGACCTAGACAACGATCGGTAGAAACGAAAGACAAAAGATTAGATTTAGATTTTAGAAGGATTTTTACGGTGCGATGTCAAAAATGGAGAAACGAAATGTCACTTTGAATGGGAAATCCGTGTCTATTCTTCGAAGAGATAGACAGCGTCATGCTAAGCCCGCTGTAAAGCCATATTTGTTATGGTCGCGAATCATATTTTAATCAACACACAACCTGACACTGACCTGCAAATTGCAAAAAAACAAAAACGTAAATATAAATTTCGCGAGCTACCTTAGCACATCCCCAGATCACGGCCTCGAGCGATGCGACTTGCGTGAAACGACACGCTCGCGCGTCACCTGTATCCGCGTCGCGGTGACTCGGGGCATGCTCTAAGCAACTTCTTTCATTTGTTTTCGCCGCAATCGCTGTCGCAAGACACGTGTCGCATGAGCGTGTGGCTCGAAGCCACGGAGTTATACCTCTGCCAGTCCCTTCACGGTAAACAATCGTGATGTTATGTTAATTGCTCAAAAACTTATCCTAGTTGCATCCGTCCACATTTCACATCTTCCTCATAGCACTTAAGAGTTTTAAGTCGCACTAAGTTGTCTGAGTAATTCTAAAGTTCCGTAGCTTCCAGCAAGTTTTACTTATGTTATGTTAGTATGCAGAGTTTAAGTTTTAGTTAAGTGAGTCGCAAGCGCTGTGGTCGCCGCGGGTCAAGTAAAGGTAAGTGTGGAGGTAAACAGAGTTAATATGTACTTACTTTGAATAAGGAATAAGATGTTGCAAGGTACCGGTGTGTATTTTGTATACAGCTTGTGAAACGTGTACGTTTTCAGATTTATTTCAAAAAGTCATTGGTCACTTCAGTGGGTAAGGCAAAACAATACTTTTAAAAACTCTGGCAGAAACTACCAACTGCATAGATTCATCATTATGACTGTACTGTTATAATCAAATTGCGTTGGATTAGCGTATGAAAATGACACACAAAATTTAAATTGTGAAATAGAAAATCTTAACCAAAAATTAATATCCATGACCAATAAATACAAAATCTCTGAAATGCAAATGAGGGAATACATGCTGGCGATGAATGCGTTAATAGTGAGTGTTAGTTCATGTTCGTGTGAGCGATCACAATCGTTGACCAACAACAGCTTGTCCCATAGTCAGTCCTCACTGGCTTGTTTGACGCCAGCATGTGATACTTCATTGCAACAAGGTTATATCTCTGATAATTCCCCTAAAACAGCTAAAGTTAATGTAAAATCTCATAACTGTGTAAAAACCCAAATAAATAGTGATATTGTGATATTTAGTGAGGAAATTGGGAAAGACATGAAAGAAAGTAATTATTAGTTTAGTAAGTTATTTAGTAATATACATAGATAGGTACAACTATTACAATTATTATTAGCCATAGTCGAATTTAGTAGGTAGTCACAGCTCAGACTAAAAAATCAAAATAATTAAAGAAATAAATATAAATCTCTCGCAAATCATACAAAGAGGAATATATGTCGTAATGCGTAATGTCAAAATATTCCAAAACATTAACAACAATCACAATTAATATTAGAAAATAGAATTTAGATAATCTGGTAATGTTAAAAACTGTTAAGTATGTCAAATTAAAATATAACAACATTCATAAAATCCCTAATAAATAGATAACAATGTCATTATTATCTTATAAAACATTCTAAATTTCAAAGACAACGTACATTTATCACTAACATTTTCCTATAGTTTTGTCATTTAAAAAGTCTTTAATTGTGTAATAAGTAGTAATAACATTTCACACACACACACACACACACACACACACACACATCACATCACATCACATCACATCACACACGCACACACATATTACACACAAACACATTCACATTATTTCATTTCATTTTTTTTTTTTAATTTTTTTTTCTTTTTTTTTTCATTTCATGGGCCAGTTATTATCAAATATTTGCAAGGGACAGTCAGTTACCAATTATTGTATGCCTAGCTTAACTTATGTAGATATAATGGGAAAGATTATTAGTTTTAATTTCCACCAGGATACAATTTTGATAATATTAGTTAGTAACTGAGGAAATGTGAATCAGGACAGTCTGCTTCATTACATTAACAAACTATGTGGGCTAGACATAGGACAGATTGTTATGTTTACATTTCCTTATAGTAACAGTTTGCCACAGAAAGAAAATAATTTTATGCACAAATTAAATATAATGTTAAATAATATGACATTAAACAATAATAAATTTCTTGTCATTGACTCTAACAAGTATGTTAGTAAATATTTATATGTGACAAAATACAAATTGTATTTGCCTAAATGTTTAAAAAGACAAATAGCTTTTTGGCTAATAAAACTGTTGCTTCTATTGAGCAATTACCTGACATTTTCATTGATTCAGCCAATAACTTGGCTACAAAAGCTGACATTAATTGAAATTAGAAATTGAGACAATAGAGAAAACCTCTGGCATTATTAATGGAGATAATTTAAATTTAATAACTATAAATTCTAACACAGTTAACCTGGTGCACCAAAATATTCAAGGTATGTTGAGAAAAGACCTTGAAATTGAATTATTCATGAACTGTAACAACATTGATATTTTATGTATTACAGAACATTGGTTAAAAAGCCATCAGTTCATGTTTAATTTCAGTAATCACCAGGTTGGTAGTTCGTTCAGCAGAGAAAATGCAATACATGGTGGCTCATTGATACTGTTAAATAAACAACTTAAATTCAAAGAACGTAAGGATATTGTAAACCTTTCTGTTGAGCGGACTATAGAAATAGTCTGTGTGGAGTTGGAGCGGCTTGTTGTATTGAGCGTGTACCGGCCTCCGTCATCGATTTATGATTGCTTTGAGAGCATCATGGATGATGTTTTACAAAAACTTGGTAAATTAGGAAAAAATATAATTGTATGCGGTGATTTTAATGTTAATTTATTAGAGGACTCGTCGATGTGCCAAAAAATTAAAAAATTATTTCAGTCATATAACCTAAATTATTTATTTTTGGAGCCTACTAGAATTACCGCTACCTCAGCTACATGTTTAGATAATATATTTACTGACATTTTACCTATTAATACAAAAATTATAAGCCAACTGAATTCTGACCACTGTGGACAACTGATTACATTTAGTATGCAAAATAAAAAAGTGGCTAAGAAAGATATCACTGTAGTGCCAAAAACTGCAGGTCGCTTGGAGAACTTTAAAATAAACTTAGTACGAGTAGTAAATTACCCTATTTGCCTTACAGTGATGATCCCAATGAACTGTACAATTCTTTTTTTGCCATGTATTGTACAGAATTTAACTCAACATTTATACCCAAGCAGATCTCAGTTAATGGTTCTGCAACCTTCAGTGAATGGGCAACTAAAGGCATATTTAATAGTAGAATCAAACTTTTTGAACTTTATGAAGAAAGAAATTATAATAAAAGTAAAGAATTTTATCAATATGTTAAGAACTATTCCAAATTATTTAAACAAGTTTGTAGCGAAGCTAAGTGTCGCTATTTAAGCTCCAAGATTAAAAATAGTCAAAATAAAATAAAAACCACTTGGGAAATTATAAACAATGAGACTGGAAGAGACAGAAAGCGTAGTAGTGACTACAGCCTTAATATTAACAATAAAGTTATTAAAAAAGATTTAGAAGTTGCCACAGTTTTTGAAAATTTATTTGCCGATATTCCAGTCTCAACCACAAAAACTTTAAATTCTGCACCCACTGTTGCCGAGTCCCTATTGAAAGAAAATGTTAATATTTGTAACCATGTATTTAATTTCGACTATGTTAGTGCTCGAGATATTATTAAAACTTTCAATACACTTAATGTTAAAAAAACTGCTGATCTATGGGGAATTTCCGTGAGATTGCAAAATGTATAATCAACACTGTAGCGCCTGAATTGGCAATTATTTTTAATAAATGTATTGACTATGGAGTAATACCTGACTTAATGAAGAGTAGTAAAACAATACCTTTGTTCAAATCGGGAAGCACATCAGACCCCACGAACTTTAGGCCAATTTCTGTGCTTCCCACCTTCAGTAAAATATTTGAGAAATTGATGCTAGATTAATTGCAAAAACATTTTAATAAACATAAATTATTAATCAGTAAACAATTCGGTTTCACAAGGGGTCGCTCTACTACCGATGCTGGCGTTGAGCTTCTTGCACATATTTTTGAGGCCTGGGAGAAGTCGCATGATGCCCTAGGTATTTTTTGTGACTTGTCTAAGGCTTTCGATTGTGTTTCTCATGATACATTGGTCAGGAAATTACATCACTATGGTGTTAGAAACACTGCCTTGGATCTTCTTATTTCTTATTTGAATAATAGGATCCAAAGTGTGGACGTTAACGGCAAGCGATCCGCGGGATCTATTATCACTATGGGAGTTCCACAGGGCTCAAATCTTGGCCCGTTTTTATTTCTCGTATATATTAATGACCTACCTTGCCTTGAAAAGAACAGTCATGAAATAGTGTTATTTGCAGATGATACATCACTTTTATTTAAGCTTAAACGACAACAGACAATTACTGACGATGTAAATAATGCTATCGCTAAAATAGTGCATTGGTTTAGTGTTAATAATTTACTTTTAAACGAGAAAAAGACTAAATGTATTAGATTTCTGACACCCAACGTTAAACAGGTGAAAACCAATGTACTAGTAAATGGGACGGAATTGGATCTTGTGGACACCACTGTGTTCTTAGGTGTTACTTTGGACTCGAAGCTACAGTGGGGCCCACATATAACCAAATTGTCGAAGCGGCTAAGCTCTGCAGCCTACGCGGTCTATAAAATCCGTCATTTGACTGATGTCGAAACAGCCCGATTAGTATATTTTAGTTATTTCCATAGTGTAATGTCGTACGGCATTTTGCTGTGGGGAAATGCAACCGACATTCAGGCTATTTTTGTGCTGCAGAAACGAGCCATTCGAGCAATTTATAACCTTAGTTGTAGGCATTCACTGAAGGATAAATTTAAGGAAATAAACATAATGACTGTCGCATCTCAATATGTATATGAAAACCTTATTTATGTAAAAAAGAATATTAATCTATATTCTAAACACAGCGACATTCATAACATAAATACTAGATACAAAGATTTACTTATTGTGCCCTCGACTAGGCTCCAAAAAATTAGTAATTCATTTAAGTGCCAAAGTATACGTTTTTACAACAAAATCCCAAGTCTTGTTAAAGAACTGAGCCTCAATAAATTTAAATCATTTATTAAACAGAAACTCTGTCAAAAGGGTTTCTATAAAGTTAAAGATTACTTGGATGACAAAAAGACTTGGGATTAATTAAGCTACTTCAATGTACCAGCAACAATCCATTTTATACTACTATTATGTGTTTTAGAATTAATAATGTCCTTTTTTTATTGAATTACATGACACAACATATTATGATTTTTTGATGACATTTAAAGAGAAACCTGTCTGTGAATATGAGTAGCATGCAGGCTAGATGAAATACATGATATTCATTTTAATATTGTGAATGTGAAGACTATGTGGGTCATTGTTCCTTTTTTTTCCCCTTCAGGTAGTTTTAATCTTAGTCTGGCAGTTTGAGTAATTTTTGTGGCCTACCCAAATGTCCTTTCTTTGGTATTGTTCATTGAATCGTTGAGCTCCTTAAGTTCTGAGTTGATCTGCACGATTACTGACAAATGCGTGCACTGACTGGACAGGTCCACTCAATCTGTGTGGTTTTTCCTCAAAAGACCATTTCAGACAAATCTACATGGTCTTCACATGATCTGACCAAGATTATGTCTGGACTTGAAAAGAGACTGTGACCTCTGAGTTTGTTTCAGCCTTTCTTCTCAGAGTAGTCAGATAGGAAACGCCGACCTCATCTAGTTTTAAAATATGATTGACGTGTAAAAGTGTTTGTACAAACTTATTTACAGAAATAAAATCATTTATCATTTAAGAACTTGAATAGAGAACACCCGGTTTCATTATTATTTATTTTAGTTTCTTTGCAATTAAATTTTTAATTCGGCATTTTTTTTGTTCCTTTTATTTAAGTTGGTAATACTTTAATCACATTATTAGCTAATAACTAATTTAAATATAACTTAAACTGTTAAGTAACTGTAAAATGAAGAGATCGTCCAAAAACATCTTTCTTATTGACATTATATTAAGGGAAAAACACTTAAAATTCACGTGTTCTTTATTGTAATCAGCTTGCACTGCAGTGTACTTGCGTTTTATGTACGTTGAAGGAATCACCGTAATGATAAAGTAGTGTTTTACAAGTTCTCATCTTCAAATTCTCAATTCGTAAACTGCGGGGTAATTGCGTAACACACTAACAATAGGAATGGCTTTCATTTTGACAGTTCAACAACATTCATTGCGTTATTTACGTTGTTGAGCAGACGAGTTTTTCGAATATATGAAGCAATTGATTACTAATAGGCTTCAAAATGATTCAGATTGTGATTGATAGTGTGTAACACAATTAGGGTACCGGTTGTATGTCTATTCTAATTATAAATTACAACCAATGTCAGTACAGATGGAAAACGAAGCAGATAATTTCGTTACCATAATGACACGTGATCTAAGTCCGCCAACGACGGAACGGGTCAGTCCTTTGGAATGAACCCTACTCCCGATTAACTAACTTTCTCAGGCAGGCAATCGGGAGTCAAAACACATCGGGAGTATGGACAACTTTCAAGTGGTGTTGTCATTCATCTTTAATTCGGTTCTCGAAATAATATTATGTCCGTGAATGATACGGAGTGGAAAACGCCCGTAACTTAGACCGAAACTGTGGACTTCGTGCTTAGAGAGTAGACCCCCAGATCTTTTCCCAATCTTCGGAATCGACGTAAAATTATTTATTGGACACATTTCGCGAGTAACTTTGTTCAAACTTATTCTTTGCCTCAATAACTTTGTTCAAGGTGATATATATATCTTGTAGTTTCGTTTTATCTACAGGTACCGACACAATATTGAAAACCTAAATTACTCCAGTTGTTTAACTTTGTAAAAGGTGAAATATATTTCTTGAAGTTTCGTTTTATCTACAGGTAGGTACCGACACAATATTGAAAACCTAAATTACTCCAGTTGTTTTACGTGATCCGAATAGCAGAAGTCTTAGAAAAACACGAGCAAAAAGTCTCTGACGGTATTGTTTTTGGTGCTGTGTTTTCTTAGAAATATTTATTTATTTATTAAAATTTTATGCACAAGTACAAACATACTGTACAAAGGCGGACTAATTGCCTGAGGCATTTTCTACCAGTCAATCTTAGGGTGATGCAGAGACTAAACATGGCAGGTGCAATATACGGGATAGATAGCCCGGAAATACCTATTGTAGCGGTATCAACATCGCCACATGCGAGCTACACGTCATACTGACGTCACGCAAATCCTGCATCGCGCAATCAGAGTTTACCGCGCGACTAGCATATATACAACGTCCCGACATCAACCGTCGGGCAGTTGCCCACCAGACACGACACCCGTCTGGTCGGAGGATCCTCCCTTTTCCATAGAGTATGAGTGAACTTTACACCCTGTTCCTCATACCTCTATACTGGTGACCCCGACGTGATGTAGCGGTATCAACATCGCCACGTGCGAGCTACACGTCATGCTGACGTCACGCAAATCCTGCATCGCGCAATCAGAGTTTACCGCGCGACTAGAATATATACAACGTCCCGACATCAACCGTCGGGCAGTTGTCCACCAGACACGACACCCGTCTGGTCGGAGGATCCTCCCTTTTCCATAGAGTATGAGTGAACTTTACACCCTGTTCCTCATACCTCTATACCTATAAAATATAATAATAAATCCTAATACATACATACATTTAAACAAAATAAACTTTGTCACGAGAAATAACGATTGGTAGAGGAGAAAACGAATGCAGCAAATCGACGCTGAGATGTTTCGGCCAACTTCTGACGGATATGCTAACGTGCCTTCACTTTAAAAGATAACCGACTGGTTGCCATCCTGATGTCCAGAGGGAGCGCATTCCAAAGAAAAAGCGCCTGGACAAAGAAAGAAGAATGAATGAAGCCAGAACGGTGAGAAGGACATCTTAGAAGACGATAGTTGGTGGAACGAAGATTTTTACTATGGGCAGAGCATAAATATTGAATTTGGGATGTCAGGTAAGACGGAGAAGTGGGTTTGTCGAGAATAGAGAACAACGTGGACTGAACCCTCAACTCTCTGCACTGGCGAATGGGTACCCATTTCAAAAGCAGTCTGTGCGCAGACACATGGTCACACTTACGAAGATTGCAAACAAATCGAATGCAATTATTGAGAAGACGGTCAAGTTTATTGAGGAGATCTGCGTTCAAGTCACACACATCACCATAGTTAATTATAGGAAATATTAGGGACTGTACAAGCATTGCTTTTATGTGTGACGGAAGGTTTTTCAATCGATAGAGCGACCGCAACGTTCCGGTGACTTTTTGACTTACAGTTGTGACCTGCTTTCACCAGTCAAGACAAGTGTCGACATGCAGACCAAGATTCTTAACATTGAAGCTTTTTAATTCCGGTTATCCCGGAATATTTTTAGACTTCAGTTTGCTGGTAAACATGCTCTGTACTTCTTTATGTAAAATACCATTAGGGCGTAAATAATATGACAGATCGAGCTATAGATACTGTTATATTAGGTGCCCATAAGTTATAGAGATGACGCTCTAAAAAGCTGATTTAAAAAAAAAATGATTTACCCAAATGCACCAAAAGCATAAACGTAACGTTAGGCCTGTTAGTCGAGAAGGGTTTAGCAGAGGTGGCGTATAGTAGGTATACCCACATTTCGCCAGTTACGAGTATGTTTAACTCTAGAGTCAGCCAAGACAGCACTTATGCGCAAAATTGTCTACTGCATGGCTCCAGTCATCTTCAACAAAATACCGAAAGTTGGAAAGAGCTGCCGCTTTCTTTATTTATAAAAAGATTCCGAATTTTTTTAGTGTTGAAAGGTTATTATAATATAAGTGAGTTCCTGAATAAAAAAGATATTTAAGTTAGTGTATTTTTGTGTATCTTTTGCATGCCTTCATGGTAAAATATGTCTGAACTTGTCATTATTTTTCTTATGACAAGTTACACAAGTTAGACAAGTTATTTGCAAAATAAAATTATCTTTATCTGTATCTTTTATCTCTATCCCACATAAGAGGGGAGCCTAATGCCATTAACTGGACACAAATTCAGACATCGAACCGTTACTGAGAAATTACTGATGGGAAACCCCAATAACACTTTGCCCGACCAGAGAATCAAACCCTCTCATGCTCGGCAACTTGCCGCCACTGGACAAGCAAGGCAGTTAACCAAAAGCATTCCGCTAATAAACCATGAAAATAGATACAGAGACTTTAGTATTTATAACATTAGTGCAGATTCTACGCTACTTACAAACATTTTCAGTTCTAACCTGAAAGACAAACATACTATGCACATGTTTACATGCTTCTATCAAGAACAACAAACAACATCGCAGCATATTTCTCTTCCAGGTAAGGTATAACTTTGTAAAACATACGAAAACTGTGTGCTTGCAACACAGACTCATCTCTAAGGCTACGTTCACGGCCTTGAGCGATGCGACTTGCAACGAGACTTGCGTCAAGCGACACGCGCGCCTGTCACCTGTTTCCGTCCGTCGATCCGAAAGTCGCGTTGCGGTAAATCGTGTTTTTTACTTTTTTTTTTTTGGTTGGGAAATCATCAAATGACCTCTCCCGCTCTGGCCGGAGCGGAAGGGCGTGTCAGACTCTTACTGACTAAAACCCACCCGTGTTCCTTCAGTTGCCTGTGCGCCAGGGCCACGGTAACTCTTTCGAACAATCCGCGACCCCGGCAGGCATCGGCCCTATCGGACCCCGTCAATTATGCTGACAACTCTTTGAGGCGCGCGTGGAACACAACGCGCCGTCGACCCGGGCCTGGTCCTTACCGGACGGCGAGCTGCTGTAAACAACTTCTTTCATTTGTTTTTTTTTGCATTCGCTGACGCAAGACGCGTGTAGCTAGTGGCCACGGGGTTAAGGTACACATAAGCATTTTTTTTGCAATTGTTATCGGCCTTCGTGGATATGGAGCAAAATAAAGTACTACATATTGCAAGCTCTTTTGCAACAACTGCTCCTATTTTGGTATCGAATAATATGAAGGAAAGGTTGTCCATATTGCTTCACTAATTTCTACAATTATTGTGGCAATTGTCCGGGTAACACAAGCAATTTTATTGTTCAATTCTGATTTCTGGGTAACATTCGTAAAAAAATTATGACACGATTACATCGAGCAATTTAAGTACTCCAATGTATAATAAATATGTAGTGTGTAATTGTTATAAATACCACCATATTGATCAATATGGCGAGCAATATTTTCGTAATTGTACCGCTGTTTGTCTCTGCATCACCCAAAGGATGACTGGTAGAAAATGCATATGGCATTAAAAAAACCCCTTTGGTCGAATTGTCATCGAAGAAGACTTGACCGCAGGACGTGGTGTTCCGTCGTTTCCGCGGTCAAGTACCACAGGAAATCACAAGTGCAAGCTAGTGACGTTCCACTAACATAGTTTTAAGCTATATTTATTGACACAAGTTTTGTTTTATACTTTATATATGAATGATAGTTTATAAGGTATTATGTCTATGGCCTATTGTAGCCTGATATAAATGTTTTATTATTATTATTATTTATTATTATCAAGTCCGCCTCTGTACACTTGTGTGCTTAAAGTATGAAATAAATAAATATGAAGCAAAATTAAAAGATTTCACCGCTACAAACTGTTCACGGTAAACATTACAAAAAAAACCCGTGTTAGCACACCCTTACTTTTGTTTTGTAGCAGACGGAACCCTTTGCATTAATTAGGGGCTGAAGGACCATTGTAATGCAATAACGTCGGTATAATAGGATAACCCTTTAGCTACGTTAGTTTGATTACGTTTTATTCTTGTAGATGTATTGTGGGGATTCATTTGTGTTATGGTTTTATGCCTTTTATATTTTTCGGTGTTTTGTCAGAATGAAGGGTTACGTGGGACTCCAAAAAATGTTACAGTGTTATTCTTACAAAAAAAATACAGAAAATACATTTATATTCAGTAAAACACGAACACAAAAAGGAACAAGTTGGCGGAAAACACGCCTCACATGAGCAGTGGTGGCCCGGTGGTATCGGCCGCGACTTACGGGTTACAGGTCGTTGGTTCGAACCCAGGCAGGCGCTTTACTTTGTGTAAATAATTTCATCACCACTGCTCTCACATCATCTCTTTCATCGCTCATCTCTCACTGAGATGTAACTTTGAAAGAATGAAAGAAAGAGAAATATTTTATTTGGGACACGTACAGGAAATACAAAGAGTAAAAAATAAAATAAAAAAGAGCAATTAAAACTATCAAAATTAACAATAAAAACAACAATAAACAATTAAAAAACCTGTGCGAGGCCTAAAAGGCTCCTATCTCAGCATAAAGCATAAGGATAAGCTTTGCGATCTTTAAACCAAAACTTGTTACGCACAGGTGGATATAGGACTGCTTTGTTGAGGAAAAGTGTTTTTGGTATGGCACCGGCTATTTTTAACCACATTCCTAATTCCATAAAAGAGGAACCAGTAACAACTTTCAAAAAGAAACTAACTTTACTTCTATTGAATAAATGTTACTACTCTGTATCGGATTTTCTAGCTGATAAATTTTTGTTGTGTATCAATGTTTGTGTGTTTGATGATGAACTGCATCAATGTTTGCATGCCAAAATGGTAGAATGTACAAGGGTTCTTTAATATTATTACTACCACCTTATTGTAAATACCTACATTCTGAGCAAATAAATAATCTATTCTATTCTATTCTCAAAACGGTGAAGGAAACCGGCATGTCCTAGAGAACCACAAATTCGAAGACATGTGACATCTACCAATCCGCACTGGGCTCGCGTGGTAGATTACAGCCCACTGCCTGTCGAAGAGAGGAGGCCTGTGTCCAAGCAGTAATGTTCCCAACATTATAGTCTGATTATGCTATGCGTCACATCCATCCAAAACGGGCATCGCTCAGCAAAATGCTGTGACCTTATGCGAGACAGAGCCACAGAGGCTTCCTACTATGAATGCTTGCTAAACGAAAGGGCTCGCTTGCAGAGCACTGCAACATTAGGTAACAAAATAATAATAAAATAACCTTATCTTTCTTTATCTATGTGTGGGTAGTGGTAGGTCTTTAGTATAGGTATATCCTTCCGTTTTCACATAATACGGAAAGCTAGGAAAAACTAGCTTATAACGCGGCTTTGCACGGGTGGACGTCGACATCCCATGTCCATCCCATCCCATGGGTGCATAATAATACCAAGATGAAAAGTATTCTATGTCCTAACCTAGGTCATGTTAAATCGGTGTGAAAAATTTCACCCATATCTGTTCAGCCGTTAACGCGTGAAAGGGTAATAAACAGACACACAGACAGACCGAGCTACTTTCGCATTTATGATATTTGTATAGAATATAAATAGTATAGAAGTATGTAAGTATATAAAAGTTGAGTGTGGAATGAAAGTATACTTAAAATAATAATAATAGTAATTTATTTCTCTCAAAAAGGTACAATTTTGCTACATAGTATCGAAGTTACAAGCAGGTTCGAAGCAGATTCTATGGAAGCAGTTTTTATTTTGCAGCTGTGTCCATTGCGTAAAAACTATCTCAAAATCAAAATATTTTATTTGACAAAACCCTACATGGGGACTTATGAAATGTCAGAAGCAAGGTGCATGGTTAAAATTGGTCGTTTCCTATGGAGAAGAGCCGGCAAGAAACTCCACGGTTACTCTTTTACAAATAATTGGTTTTTAAAATGTTTTCAAATTACAGTGTTAATAGGTATGGGAGTATAGTGTAGGCCTATCAACAATTACCAGGTACTTAACAAAATAGAAAATGGTCAGACAGATCTACAGTCTACAAGTTAGACCTACAACGTTCTCACATTCAGAGAATGTAATGGACATATTCATAACATATTCCATTCTTTGGTAGGCGACACAGGCCTACTCGGCGACTTACTCGGGGAAAAGGCATTAATCACATTTTCATAGATATTCTTATATGCGTGTCGATGGTAATCTAAATGGACTTGGACCAGAATTCGGCTACGTGTCCAAACACGTAGCCGAATTCTGGTCCAAGTCCATTTAGATTACCACTAGCGTACATCAGTTCCAGCAACGTTCAGACGACAGGACATGCAGGACTCGATATTAAATGTCCTATTGTTTGATCTTAAATATTATGTACTCCAATCAGCCGATAAGCTGAGTTCATTACCTCAAAAATGTTGTGCTCAGTGAAGACGAAAAATAAATGTACATGTTGTAATATAAATATTTTATTAAACGACGTCATGTCTTATAAAATAGTTGTTTTTTTGTTTTTTTAAATCGTTGCCCCACACTAGGATTTTCTCCTGTATTGTCGGTGCGTTTACAAACATTCAAACTCACATACACAAACAGCCAGACCCGGAACAACTACTTGTAGATGATAAAAATATTTGTTCCGTGCGAGAATCGAACCCGCGACACGCAACGCAGCAGTCAATCGCTTAACCACTGCACCAACCGTGCCACATATTAATTGTTATAATTATAGCCAGTAAAGTATATAACGTAAGTAGTAGTAGTGTAGTGGTAGTTACTACTACGAAATTTTCTTTATTTACATGATAATAAAATAAAATACAATACTACATTGTTGCTGATTTTTGCAAGTTTACTACTTCACGCTCCATTTGTTCCCAGTAATATGGGCTGCACTCGTTCATGTGTGCCTTCAGAGTCTGACAGTCACCCGAAACGTCTGCATTTCGAAGATTACAGTTCTGAAAAGTTAAACACAAGTTATTTAAATTAAAGTACCATGTATTTCTACATTATACACAGGTATTGTGTTGTAAAATATTTTAATTGTATTGTAAAATACTGAAATTGAGCATCTGGTAAGACTGCTGGAAGCCGACCCCAATATAGTTGGAAAAATGCAGGCACATTGATTAAATCTCTATGAAAATAAAATGTTGCTAAATTACCCCAATTTCAATGAAAATGCGGAACTATTATATGACGGAAAAACTTCACAGAAAAATTCTCTTTTCCTCACAACAAGAACGATTTGTATTTGATGCCAGAGCAATGTAAATCCATTCACGAACCAATTTAGAGGAAAAAAAATCTCTACGAATATAAAATATAGAGAATAAGCTTGAACATAAAAGTAATAAATATATTTCGTGTCTTTTCTTAGGCGCAGGGATTTGATTTCCTATATCAGAAAAAATACGGAAACGATTTGAATACGATATGAAAAACGTGACGCTGATATTGAGAACTATGGTGTTATTTATGTGGAATCATTGTTTTAGGGAGGTTATGATGGATCTCGCTATAAGAGAAACCAGATTAAATGTGAAGTAATAGTCATGGTCATCATCTACCTAGCCTCTTCCAAACAATGTTAGGGTAGAAGTCGCGGGGGGAGTCAAACACCTCACCCCCCCCGCTCGACCGGACGGGGCCCGAGGATGCGGGCCGGGCACTAGTCGGGGGTTGCGGAAGATTCGTACGTTCCCTTGATGCAGGTGTGAGATGGAACACCGGGGTGGTTTTTAGTCAGTAAGAGTCTGACAGATCCCTCCGCCCCCCCAGGGCGGGGGACATCCATGAGGATTTTCCACGACGGATCAAAAAAAAAAAAATGCTTCCAGCCTAACCGGATGCAGCTGGATACATGGAGCGACTGACTATCTGACCACCACAACCCAGTTTCCTATCTGACTACTCTGAGAAGAAAGGCCGAAACAAACTCAGAGGTCACAGTCTCTTTTAAAGTCCAGACATAATCTTGGTCAGATCATGTGAAGACCATGTAGATTCGTCTGAAATGGTCTTTTGAGGAAAAACCACACAGATTGAAGGGACCTGTCTAGTCAGTGCACGCATTTGTCAGTAATCGTGCAGCTCAACTCAGAAGTTAAGGAGCTCAACGATTCGACGAACAATACCAAAGAAAGGACATTTGGGTAGGCCGCATACAAACACGCTGTAACAACGAGTACCGACAAGTAAGTACATCGTCTTCTTTAGATAAATCCCAACACATTTACCGCGGTCGCCGCAAACCACTGGAGACAAATATTTGTTACATACACTGGTTGTGTTGTTCTGCGGAGTTTTGAAGTTTTTTTGGTTAGGGCACAAAAATTACTCAAACTGCCAGACTAAGATTAAAACTACCTGTGAGGGCAAAAAATAAAACAACAATGACCCACATAGTCTTCAAAAATAAATGACTTAAAATACTGAAATACTGGCTAATACGATACCCTTTGTAATAGTAACCAGGTAAAATGTAAATGTATTTATATTAAATCTCCCGAGAGAGGCTCGTGGCTTAATGATATCAGCCGCACGTGTCGATCGAAGGTTAAGCTACGCTTGCCGCAGTCGGTTCGTGGATGGGTGACCATCCATTATAAATATCGAGACCCCTCCGTGTCTCGGAAATCACGTTAAGCCGTTGGTCCCGGCTGGCATTCATAGATCTTTGACAGACGTTACGGGTAGTCAGAAACCCAAAAAGTCTGATAACCCTTGTTACCATGGGGTATCGTGCTACCCAGTAGCTGGGCTGTGGAGGTCAGATAGGCAGTCGCTCCATGTAAAATACGGTTATTCAACTGCATACGTTTATACTGAAGCCGACCCCAAAATAGTTGCGAAAAGGCAGATTAATTGTATAAATTATATGAACACTAGTTTTCTCTGATTTCTCCTAGATTCAAGTTTTAAGCCCAAAGTAACCTTGAAGTAATGATTAACTCTACGTTTGAATTATTTGGCTAAGGTAGTCATTCTCCGGAAATGTCCGACTCCTAGTGTTTTTCTTATACATCTAGATATATGTAATTAAACTCTGTAACTCCATACCTACTATTAAATGGAAGCACCCAAGACACAACCAATTGTCATTTATTTTATGACTGGACCAAGCAAACAGTCGGACAAGGAAACGATTCCTAGTCGTTTTCTCGACATCGATATGAACAAACCTCTCGAGTAAAGGCTCCTACGAACAGGCGCGACACAAAGGCACCGCCTGTCATGCGACGAGCGGTGCCTTTGTGTCGCGTGCGATTCACGTCGCCTGTCACTGTTTGTAGGAGCCTTAACACTCTCAATAAACGTCTTGTACAGCCGAGGGAAAAAATATGCATACGTCTAGCGAGTTTATTTCTAAAAGCTCTTTGTTGCTATAGAAACGATTTTTGAAAAAATGCTTCCAACGTATAAAATATAAGGTTACAATAATATTTTAAAACATTTTAGTAGAAAAAATCAGCAAGACAGATTCCTTTCCTTAAAAAGTTTACTCATTATCACGTTAAAGACTTCAAAAAAAGACCCATCTCTCGTTAATTTCATTAAACGCTACTATCCAATCTTTCCGTAATCCATAACGATTACCCTTCACTAATCGCTTCACCCCGATAAATTGTGTACTCGATAATCGACTAAATCGAGACCCCAACACTATCCATTACACCAGATTGCGTGCCCCATAAAACAATATGAGTGTCGTAGGAATAAAAGTAGTGATTTACTCGTTTCGCGTAATAGTTTTCTGCGATAGTGAGCGTGTAGGCAAAAAATAGATAGGTTACAGAAGGTCGGCTCCATGCATTTGCTCCATCAAAAGAACGCACGTACACATAGACACGCTTGAGGTACAGCGAGTGCAAACGCACCTGCCATACATCAGAAGATCGCCAACCCAGACAGTTTTGGAGGTAAGCTAGGGAGTCGCGCCATGTAGAATACTGTGGGCTTAGCACAAGCACCGTCTTGTCGACGGAAAAATAGACAAAAATGACGTTTCGTGAAGACAGTACGACGGCAGCAAAGTAGAAAGAGTCAACTGCACTTTTTACGAAATTCACTAATTGATTCACGTTTATGTTTTATTTTACTTATACGAGTATCTCGAAAATGGTGTGTCCTACTGCAAAAATAATGAAAATTTAACCCTTAAACCCTTAGTACTCAACAAGTAGGTAATAATTTTTCACATTTTCTATAAAAAAACTGAAAAAAAACATTTTTCCATTCAATTTTTATACGTTGTGGCCATTGAGTCAAAAGTTTTCTACCGTCTTTGGCATGGCGATTAAAAAATCTAATTGTCTTCACTACCTTAGACAACTGTCTGCTGAAATAGTCTACATTAAAAAGGACCTAGACAACGATCGGTAAAAACGAAAGACAAAATGACAGAATTTTTAAGGATTTTTACGGTGCGACGCGACGTCAAAAATGGAGAAACGAAATGTAACTTTGTATGAAATTAGCCATGTCTATTCTTCGAAGAGATAGACAGCGTCATGTAAGCCCACTGGTATTCAGATCAGCTGCATCTGGTTATACTGAAAGCCGACCCCACCGTAATTGGGGAAAGGCAAGCAGATGATGAGTTAGAAATCACCGTGCGAACGCGTTTATGTGTGCGTGCGCCTGCTCTTGCTCGTAGTACAAAGCCGGCCTTCTGTACCGCAATTTTGTGGTACTGTTTGAGCGTTGATCTTGATTCGGGGGCGGATCAATTTTATGATGGAGACATTGTAGGCACAAGTTTATGTCGTGTGTGTTAGGTTTTGAGAAGCTAGGAAGTCAGTGGTTAAATGTTTGGTGTTGTGGTTTTTCGAATCTGGAATAAAGAGACAACTAACAGGCTCGAGTGGCAATGGTCTCAAAATCCAAAATCAAAATATTTTATTTCACATAAACCTACATGGGCACTTATGAAACGTCAGAAGCTAGGTGCACGGTTCCAATTGGTTGTTTCCTATGGAGAAGAGCCAGCAAGAAACTCCACGGTTACTCTTTTAAAAATAAGGGGCTATTACAATGTTTCAAATTACAGAATTGATAGGTATGGGAGAACAGTGTAGGCCTGTCAATAATTAACAGGTACTCAACAAAATATAAAAAGGTCTACAAATCTACAGTCTACAAGTTAGGCCTACAACGGTTTGGCTAACTTAGCCGGATAACCGATGACCGTTGCGTCCGACGTGTTCTTGAGTGGAGACCAAACGTAAAGTAGGACGCCCTTACATAGGCTGAGTTGAGCGACGATAAGAGCAGGGAGACGATAGCTGTTACCGGCCACCCTGCATCCAGCTGGATGAGAGTAGCCGAAGATCGAGTTAAATGGCTTGCGATTACAAGGGCCATTTATTTTTTGTGTGGGTTGTCATCAAATAACTTCTTCGGCTCTTGGCGGAGCGGGAGGGCGTGTCAGACTATTATTTACTAAAACCCACCCGTGTTCCTTCAGTTGCCTGTGTGCTAGGGCCACGGTAACCCTTTCGGACAAACCCGCGACCTTGGCAGGTATCGGCCCTAGCGGACCCCGTCAGTGAGTGCTGACATCTCGTTGAGGTGCGCATGGAACACAACGCGCCGTTGATCCGGGCCTGGTCCTTACCGGACGGCGACCTACCAATTGCTCACCGTCCGCAAGCCCGCGCCTACGGTGGCCGGGAATCGCCTATCGACTCCTGACGTCCAGGGCGTCTCCTGCGGCGATTAGGGGCGTGAGGGCCCAAAGATTGCCTCTCCCTCACCCGTTCCGCCTCTTTCTTCACGAGCATTAGTGCTTCGCAGAAGGAGGTGACGGCTTCCCATGCACTCTCGCTCCATACCATGGCCTGGACTAGTGCCGGATGCGAGAGATCGCCGCCGCCGATCATCTCCGCAAGGGCACGGCGGTGCTCCGCCCAAGTCGGGCAGACCACCGTATGCTCCACCGTGTCCTCCGGGCGATCCACACAACAGTAATACCCGGGCGTTTCCTCCCGCCTTATGCGGAACAGGAACCTCCCGAAACAACCGTGTCCGGTGAGGACCTGCATCAGGCGGAAGATGAGGACGCCGTGGCGCCTCTCTAGCCACTCCTCAAAGAGGGAACTTACCGCCGCAATTGTGGCGTGCCCAATGCGAGATCAGCTGAAACTGGAAATGTGTAACTTGATATGTCGTCGTGTGTACAAAATTGGTCAACTGGTAATTATTTGGTATTAAATAGGAAAAAACTCACTCAAGTTTTTTGTTTAGTTTATTTCGAACCTACTATGTTTTGAAATAGGCAACTAGCTTCAGCTTTCTGACAGACCTAGAAAATTAAAAAATGTCTGTAATTGGTTTATTTGAAATAAATGCTGTGAGTTTGAGTTTGATATGATGTAGGATGATAAATAATTCATTTTTTACGTTATTCCATTTTTGCTCCCTTTCTATGGCCATACCTCGTTGACTGATGACCGCTACTTACTTAGATGTGCTGGTCTATGACGTAATTCTTCGGTAGGCATTGAGTAATCGCTTATGTAGCTGAATCTCTCTTCATTCATCAAGCTAAAACACTACTTATTTTTTTCGGCACAGAGTTGATTTTCGTGTAAAAATGTTATTGATTCTTGATTGAATCGAATCTTTAATATTATGGACGCTCGTAAACGGTTTATAAAGTGTCGGAAAACTGAATTGTCTTGTGTGACTAGGTTTTAGTGATTTCACATAAACTTGGAGAGACCAATTTGTGGAAATTGAAAAGAGTATACTTAGATGCTTTGAGAAGATGAATGAAAGGTGACCAACCGGGCTTTACAAGGCAGATGTGAATGGAAACGCCGGTAGGATCGCCCTAGACGAACATAGTGACCTTATTTGGTGATGTTCTGCAGAAAGGTCACGTGCGTAGTCCTCGCAACCGGCGTGAGTGTATGACCAGATTTATGAACGTAAATGAAACAAAAGTACTATGGAACGACCGTCGCAGTTGGCTTTCTGTAGTTTTTTATGAATGTATTCAAATTTATTTTTAAGGAATATAATTATGATAGAACTTCACTTACAGGTAAGTTCGTTTAATCACTAATTATACTCTAGCCTCGTCCTCGAGATTAGCATTGTACACTTGTAGATCTTGAGAGATTATAGTAAAATATCAAATTAAAGAATAGAGGTATTTGTACCCATGGTATAATAATATACTTTGTCAGGTATAGCATTCCGAGAAACAGTGGTCACGTGGGAGACACAAGGCTACGTCATCAACGGCCTACGTTACTCAAAAGACCGTTTAGATCATTTGCGAGCCTGCCGCAGCAGGAGACGAGGTGAGTCGTACTCGGCCAACTCTCTGTTGAATTTGTTCCTGGATTGGGTGAACGGCGAACTCCAGTCGTACTGAACTACCTACCTATTTTTCAGTCTACAACCAGCGTAATCTTACAGTCCACTCCTATATTCCACACGATATCTTCTGTAGGATTAAGTGAAGAAGTTTGGGTTGGGTATGGGTACATACTATAGAGGTATGAGGAACAGGGTGTGAAGCTCATTCATACCTCCATAGAAAAGGGAGAATCCTCCGACCAGACAGGTGTTGTGTCTGGTGGGCAACTGCCCGACGGTTGATTTCGAGACGTTGTATATATGCTAGTCGCGCGGTAAACTCTGCTTGCGCGATGCAGGATTTGCGTGACGTCAGTGTGACTGACGTGTAGCTCGCATGTGGCGGTGTAGATACCGCTACATTACCAACGGAGCAATCGTTTTGAGCAGCATTTACTTCACAATTCAAACTTATCTATATCTGTCTGTTACCTTTTCACGTCTTAACGGTTAAACAGATTTCTATGAAATTGGCACACGTATAGACCATGACCTGGTTTAGGACATAGGATACTTTAGGGTATGTATATATCTGTGTATCTATTTAAGTGTATTATATAGGTACTTATTATTTACACCAACGACAGCCCCATTTTATATCCAGGCAAAAGACTGTCTATTCCAAGGTTGCCTGGAAGAGATCGCAGAAAGCGATAAGGCCGCCCATTGTATATTTTGTAGTGTTTGATATATTTTTTGTTATGTACTTTGTGGTGTACAACAAAAAATATATAAATAAATAAATACTTTTGTCCCGGTAGTACTTTTCCGTGGGATGAATTAGGAACTACACGCGGGCGAATTCGCGGGCAGAAGTTAGTGTGAAATATTATGCTCAATAATTTCCATAACTCAGCGTATCCTAATGTCATTCAAAGTCGAGAACTATGATTGTGAGCCACTGACGATCATCGTTAAACCGAACATTAAATTCCTCACTGTTATAGTTGAATGCTAAAATTTTAAGAGCCGTCTCAGATCGTCTGAACGTTTGGCAGATAACTTATTCAATTTATACAGGGTGGCATCGACAATCAAACTGTAGCCATGAATTCAGCACATAGTTCTAGAGCCCCTAGGGTAGACATTTTTCGTCGGTTGTCAAGAAAAAAATCTGCTGTTTTATACAAAAGTACAATACCTACGTGGTCAAAATCATGGTATAATAATATACTTCGCCAGGTATAGCCTTCCGGTCACGGGGGTGACACAAGCCTACGTCATCACCGCTGGGTTACCAATAGTGTGTAATAATAACTCCCCAATCACCTTTAATAATAATAATAATTATTATTATAATTACGTTGTACTGGGATCGGTCTATCATTACTGACAGGACTATTGTCGCCAATAAGTCTGATATAGTGGTGATAGATCGATTAGCGCGCCGCACAATGATTATCGCTATTACCGTTCCGCATGACGAGAACCTCGTGAAGGTGAGAAAGAGAAACAAATTAAATATCTCGACTTAGCACACGAGGTTGTTGACATGTGGAATGTGAGCTCGGCTGTCATTGTGCCGATTGTCCTATCGGCGAATGGCCTGATGGCCGAAAGCCTCGATCAACATCTCTCGAGGCTTTCGTTAGGCGGTTGGGTCAAGGGCCTGATCCAGAAGGCAGTTCTCCTCGATACGGCTCGCATCGTGAGGAGGTTCCTGTCTCTGGAGCCCTAACCACCGGTAGCTTGGACCCTGCTCCCGATACCGGCGGACCACTATTTTTTATATTTTTAAATGTTTTTATATAAGTATATAAATAAATAAACGAATAATAATAATAATTTTAGTTCAGAGAATCTCCATATTATAACATCACAAATAACACAACATACGAACATAAAATTTTGTGTGTTAGTAACAAAACTTGTACCTAAAATTATGTTAGTATTGTTAGTACCTATACCTAAGTGATGCCTATGGCTGTTCTTATCCACCGATTCTGGAAAGGACAGTCAAAACGGGCAGCAATCACATTCAGAATGCTGTTGCTGCTGCTTCGTATTACCTGTGCTAATCCGATAAAACAAAGAGGTTTTAACTAACAATTACTTTGGTATGTAAAAATTTAATTGTTTCGTTTGAATAGAAAAATGAAACGACAATTTAATTAAATTATTATTATTATTTATTTTAATTTTTAATATATATTTTTTAACAGAATGGTGACTGAAAATGTTTCCATAATTCGTGTATTGTTGCAATAAAGTGGCAACTGGATAGTGACGTAAGCATGTGTCACTCCCGGAATGCCAGACCTTGTTTTTTTAGACCATGGTAAAAATGTACTGAACAGCATTTTTTTTTTAAATAACCGACTTAATGTTTCAACGCAGACGTACTGAATCCATGGTAACAGATTGTGCGTTGATGACCCTGCCACCTTGTATATATGAAGTGTCTTTGAAGCAAGGACAATTCGTCAAATGAAGATTTTGAATTTCGATAACACTAATACTTCGTTTTAAATTTTCTTCTGCTTGGGTATAATCGGAAACAGCAATGTCATAATCTGATGATATGGCAAGCCGACTCGCATCTGTCTAGAGGCGAGTCGGCTTGCCATCTCATCAGATTAGATCTGCCTAGATCAGGTGCAGGACCGACGGCCGTATTATAGTTATGTTCTCCGAGGCAAGGTATTAGTCGCAGCATCCACTTTATTTCAAAACTCAATCTTTTATTTGGCTCTACCACCCGTTCTTTTCTGTAAAAATCTCACAGTGAAAACTTAGCTGAAGTGAGATGGATCGGCTGGTATTTCAAATACCTGTGTCCATAAATTGTGATTATAATGATAATGGTATTGTTCCAGAAATATTTGCACATGTCTTTTGGAATGTTCATCTAATTAATGGCGCAATTTGAGCCAATTATCGGCATGCGGTGACAAGTGCCGACGGGCGGTGGTTAGAGGATACGAATCCTACTAATATTATTATATGTTAAAGTTTGTGAGGATGGATGGAAGTATTTGGAACACATATAGTTTATAGCCTGGATTAATATGTAAGATACTTTTTATCCCGGTAGTACGTTCCCGTGGGATAATTTCCGACATACACGCGGGCGAAGCCCCGGACAAGCGCTAGTTACTAATAAATGTAGGGATAGTCATGTTGATTATTGGGTTGTGGAGGCTAAATAGGCAGTCGTTCCGTGTAAAATACTGGTATTCAGCTGCATCCAGTTAGACTGGAAGCCGACTCCTAAGAAGTTGTTAAAAGGCAGGCAGATTGATTGAGTCATGTTGATTATTATTATTAATAATAATAATAATATAGCCTTTTATTCAAGATCTATGTTACAATTATATGACAAAATACATAGAAAACTTAAAAATGTAAACCTTAATCTAGTCTCTTATTTGAGTTTTACTTATTTTCTGTACATCTGTTTGCCAGTCGACAAAGGCCTCCTCCAACCTCTTCCACTCATGTCTTTCTTGAGCCACTCTGTTCCATGTGACGCCTGCCACTTGCCTTAAGTCGTGATCCCATCTTTTTTGTGGTCTACCTCTTTTCCTTTTACCTTCTCTAGGATACCATCGTGTCACAATTTTGCTCCACTTGTCTTTTCCTCTTATCATATGCCCTGCCCATCACCATTTAAGCTTTCTAATTTTGCACGTTATGTCTATAACCTTTTTTTTGCTTCATATTACACGGTTTCCCAGTTGGTCTGTCTTTTTCACATTCATCATGCTCCTTTGTCCATCCATGTTGATTATTCATCATCATCATCATCATCATCATCAGCCTATATTCGTCCACTGCTGGATGTAGGCCTCTCCTATTGAACGCCACTGAGCCCGATCATCGGCTCTCCTCATCCAGTCTCTGCCAGCCGCCTTTCGCAAGTCGTCACTCCATCTGGCCGGCGGAAGTCCTACATTACGTTTCCCCAAACGCGGTCTCCACTCTAGAACTCGTTTTCCCCAACGATTGTCGGTTCTGCGAGAGATGTGACCAGCCCATTGCCACTTCAGCTTGCTTAGTCTTCGGGCTATGTCGGTTACTTTGGTTCTCTGACGGATAACCTCGTTTCGGATTTTATCCTTCAGAGAGACTCCAAGCATAGCCCTCTCTATAGCTCGCTGAGCGACTTTAAACTTATGGACCAGTCTCACCGTGAGTGTCCACGTTTCGGCTCCGTAAGTCATAACTGGTAGGACGCACGCGTTGATTATTACTAGAATTCTATTAACAACACTTTGCAACTGGTTTCTGTAGGTAAGTCTGATCAACGCAAGGCTAAGGCAACATGAAGACATTTTATTATTGTTGTATTCGTAGTAGGTATCTATATTAATCAGTAACTAGAGTACTGTCAAATTATTGAATAATTAACTAATAAAACTCATTATTTTATACATAGCGATTTTTTGCAATCGTCGTCTTCTTGGTTCGTCAGCCGCTACCACATCAATATTGTCTAGATATATCGCAGCCGAATAACTTCACTTTAAATTTATGCCTTGTGCCGCGAATGCACCTGCTAGTGGCACGGATTATTGAGACGATGATTCTTGATCTTAACCAACCCATCACTACGCTAAAGGTCCTATTTTATTATTGGTGTGGCTATTCCGATTTGTAAGGTTAATAATTCTACTATAAACGCCAGAAAATACAGGGTGTAAAAAGACCCATCACATAGCCGTCAACTACATATCCTGTACATCAAACTAAGTAACATTGCACAAAAATAATTGCTGGGAAACGAATTTTATTTTTTGTGTGAAAATTTTAGGTATGTTTGCGGTAGTGCGCAATGTAACACATGCAAAACATTGTGCTTATGGGTGCTTGCAATGGTGTCGTGGGGAAATATAAAGTTGTGTTATAACATTAAAATCTTGTTTTCGTAAAAAAACGTCAGAAAAGTTGAAATTTAGACCTTCATTATCTCCGTAACCAGAAGACTCACAGATATGGTCCCGTCCAAAAAAAAAAAAAATGATTACAATGACGGGGAGTACACGTGACTATCGGCTTCGTTAAGTGTCTTTTTACACCCGTTATAACTATTCGATTTGCGAATCGATTGAAACTCAATTATTTTTAGAGATTGGATTGCAACACTGATAATAAGGGCCGCTCTCAATTACATTTAAATCGAATAATCTGAAAAATGAGAGTACATATATCTTTAACGAACCCTTCAGAAATTGCATCAACAACATTATTTATTAAATTAAACTTTCGCACTAATTCACTACTAAATCAATTAGCAGTATCTGTAATAGAGCTACGACAAACTGCCCTAAGAGGCGGAGCTCGTCCTAGAACTCCCTAGCAACATAATTCTAATTTATAAACTCAAAAACTAGATAACATGAAGACGCTGTCGCAACCGCTAGTAATAAGAAAAATTGGAATTCCTGTAACCCTACCGTAGGGTATACCTACAGCGCCATAGGAAATCCAATATGTAGGACACTTTCTAGATCAAGACCAATTCAAGGACAGCTCATTTGTTGAAATCGGTTTAGCAATTTAGGCTATATTTATAATCCAACAAACATACCGAAATAATACTGATTATTAGCCGGTGAGATTCATATCCTTTCTTCTGCTGAAGTCGGGTAAAATTACTCCATTATCATTCCAAACTTTTCTCCAGAACATTAAACACCTGCAAAAACAAACAAAAGCGAGACACGTCCAGGCCACATTAATTAACTCCCTAGATATCGTTTCGCCGAATCCCAAACGACAGCGCTCATTTGTGACGCAATTTCGCCATTTTGACGACTTTCGGAACTGTTCGGAAGTTTTCGGGGTACTTCGGCAGTTAAATCAGCTGACCTGAAGATGTTTGATACTTCCTCCAAATGTTCGGAAGCTTGACTTTATAGCTTTTGAACTTCGAATTAGGGGGCTCAATTCTGCACCTATTTAAATGCAATAAAGTCGAGAATGGTCCTTAGTTTTTATTGGATCAAGTGTCAAGTTTTATGCTCAAGACATGGAAATAAATGTTAAGTGAAAAAGTTAGATGTCCCTTGAGTGACATGAAAGACTAATTTACTGCCATCCCAAGAGAAATAAGATCTTTTCAAAGTTGTTTAAAAGTCCTTGATATGCTCTTACCCTCGATTCCGAATAAAAATACACACACAATAAAATATAACCACCTCCTTTTTTGAAGTCGGTTAAAAACCTAATTAAAAACGGGAAATTATATGTGCGGCAACAAAAGTTTTCTTTAGCACCTGCAACCTAGCGTCTTTTTTTATATGTAGGCGACGAGTTAATAGAACAGCTTCAATTATATTAATTCATCATCTTTACTATTCCAACAGAATATCAAGAAACCAGCGTCAATTTACGAGCGTAAATTAATATGACTCCGAGCTACCGATAAATATATTTACTTCTGATTTGATAACTCAGCGACTAATGTTGTAAGTGAGCTACTAAGCGAGCTCAGTACTTAGGGCACCCCGACTCGGACAGGTTAGGTTAGAAGGGAATGGCGGGGTCTGTCAGACCCCGCCATCCCCTTCGTGGTTATTTGTTTTTAAACCACCCAGAAGTAGGAGCCCCGCCAAGCGGGGCTCCGTCGACTACGCTTGTCATTATTCATAATGCGCGGGCATTATGAATAATGCCCCTATTTATTACTTGGTCCATAACGTTGCTTAAGAATTATCACCATGCTGCGTCATATTAACAGTAGCTCGTTTTACAATATATGGTCGCTTGAAAACCATTTATTAGACGCTCAAAGTTCGTCACTGAGCTATTAATTCATTAGACAACGAAATAAATTTGAAGACGAGAATGACATTTTAAAGAAGCTGCCTTAATTAGCACCCATTAAAAACTATGATCTACCTTTTTGTCGGCCAAGCTAATAACATCAATAAATTGCAAAGTCAGGGAAATTTATTGTTAATTAAATGGACTACCGACTTAAATTGTCCGTATATTCGAATCACAACTGTTATTCTTTGACAGTTGCATAAAATGGCTAAACACGGCAAATTAACATAGTGTGTCAATGTAATGAACAATTAATTTTCCTGACTACATTGTTGACTGAATTAATCACGTGTGCCTGAACAACTCAGTCAACTGCGTTCTATATGCTACTAACAACTTGTCAAGCAAACCTGTCATGTCCATATCTGCAAGTTGTCTTTGTAGAACCGTATTTCAGCACTAAGAAAACTGGCATCAGTAATTATGAAACTT
The DNA here is from genome assembly GCA_916610205.1 of Griposia aprilina. Taxonomy (NCBI): domain Eukaryota; kingdom Metazoa; phylum Arthropoda; class Insecta; order Lepidoptera; family Noctuidae; genus Griposia; species Griposia aprilina. The sequence continues at coordinate 13,739,486 of OU744307.1, read as the reverse complement.
TATGGGTGTGCAAAAGTCGGCGTCGTGGCAAGCCGAGTGTAGTAAAACGTTCTATACCGACAGTGTATTCCCGTTCGTCCCCCCGACTTCGTCCACGTAGTGGGATGAACGGGAATTTACAAAAATAATATTAAATTTGTTCCCGATCATCCCACTCAGGATTTTAGAGGGACAGATGGGAATATTTTCTTAGACTAGTGCCATTCGTCCCACTAAATAATATTGTGCATGAATAATAAATGACTGATTTTTATTTAATTTTTTTTTTTTTTTTTACCATTAAACAACCGGTTTGAAATTGTCAGGTGGCACCAAACGGATTCAAAAAAATTTGAGAGTCGTCACGGTACGCCTGGCAGATTTGAAACATCGAAATTATTTTGTACTAGCTGACCCGTGCCCGCTTTGTTTGGCGGTAAACATTTTTACTTGTGTTGAAATTATATCTTCGGTTTGACTTGTGATCTTCTTAGTGTTTGACTTGACCGGGAATTTACTCTAAAATCAGTTTATTTATCTCATTCAGTGTATCGTTTCTGGGTGACACTATTGCCCTAGAACAAAGCCAATGATAATCTCTTTGCAATAAATTTTCAAGGCGTCTATCAGATGTTCTAACCAATGTGACCTAATCTATCGTCAAGTTTAATGTCATCGCTAGTACTGTTGGTGTTAGGACAGCTAATATCTCCTTCTCCAAGATTCAATAGTTGATGCGGAAAGTCGTTGTCGTAGCAGTCGCTCCAATCTCATGTTTATTCGTAAACTGAGAGTTTCAACGGAACTCCATAAGTAAGGGCGTGCGCGCGTGTTCCTATTGTTATTACAGGCAGTGTTAAATAAAATTTCCTTGGTGATAAAGCAATTTATTTCTAAATAAATAGTTTGACGTGTTGTATATGAAAAAAACCGTCTAATAGAAATATCAGTCAATTGATTACGACACGGTCGCGGTTCCATACCTATGTCGTATTATCTGTTTAACCATTCGTCCAAATTATATGCAGTAAAAGGGAAAACTAAAAAAATAAAAAAAAATAAAAATAAAAAATAAAAAATTTACTTATTTTGATAAGAATTCATAATTGTTGATAATATAACCATTTTTTTTTATATAAGAATCTACTTTTTGTGACTAAAATATAAAAGATAGACATAATTATGATGTCGCTGACATTTTTGTAGGCAATATCAAGTTCTACAACTTTTCTCTAGAACTCAATCATATATCATCATCATTTACGTTTTTTTTTTTATCATCATTGTTAAGGCAGCGTTCGTAAGAAACATTTTCGTTCAACCGGTTTTTCACCGACTTACTTTGCAAATCCGACTACCAAGAAAAAGTCTTTTCATTTTTCGGACTAATATATAGCCTATGACACTCACAAATAACGTGGCTTTCTATTGGTAAAATATTTTTCAAAATCGGTTCCGTAGATCCAGAGATACAACCTCACAAACTCACAAACTTTTCCTCTTTATAATATTTAGTATAAGTATAGACAAGTAATATGCATAGCGTGGCGACGCATCGCCACGCCAACAATCGGTTGTACCCGCGGCTATATGATGTTTCACATCAAAAACAAAATATTCCCGTTGGTCCCACCAACAAAATCAGGTGCACGATCGGGAAAAAAAATAACGAATTCCCGTTCGTCCCACTAGGTGGACGAAGTCGGGGGGACGAACGGGAATACACGATACCGACTAATATTTGTACCAATACAGCGCAAATGGCCCTGGGCCCTGACACTCATTGTTCGACACAGTATCACCCTGCTGTCAGACCACTAAAAGTACAGGTTTCCTCAAGCTGTTTTCTTTCTTTTTCTTCCGTATCGATGGTAAATCATGTAAATTTTTGGAACGAAGGTCCTTATCGCGCGTTACGAAAGGGGGCTACACGGAAAAAATTAAGACCAAAAGTTGTAACGACACTTTCTGCTATAGTTGTAATTTAATTTCTATTAATTATACGGCGTGCGCGTGTTTCTCTGTCTGTCTCTCTCTCTCTCTCATAGAAATCAAGCCATTTTTTTTTTTAAATGGAATTCGGGTGTCCCTTGACACCTCTCAAGTTTTATTTTTATTTTTATTGGCTGTTAGTGATGTCCAAAAAAGTGACTCGCAAACTTAAGCTGGAATAGCTGGTTCTGTAATCGAGTCATGATGAAAGTACAGTTAAAACTGTACACGACCGTAAATAAGGTCTAAAATAGTTCGCCATTTAGAGCATCGTGTCTGCCACTAATTTCTGTGTGACAGTTTCTTCCTAAAACTCGATGTGCCATTATCGACCGAATACTGTACAGTCAGGGAATGACACCCTAGGTCAATTTGCCGTGTTATAGCTATTTCATGCAACTGTCAAAGAAGGACAGTTATTATTTGAATATACGGACAATTTCAGTTGGTAGTCAATTTGTTTTATTTTTAACCAACTTCAAAAAAAGGAGGCGGTTCTCAGTCCGCCGAAATCTTTTTTTTTTAATCTATGTTCCGCGATTACTCTTAGGCAGCTGGACCAATTTGAAAAATTCTTGTTTTTGTTTGAATGTGTATACTTTCCAGATGGACCCATTGTTGGTATTGTTGATCGAAGCCCCATTCAGGTCAGGATCTAATGATGGGATCCTAAAGAAATCGAGGGAACTCTTTAATTATTATAGGCACACCTGTAGCGATTATTTTGGGTGTTCATAGCAAGTAGTGGTATACGAATTAGTGTGGGGTAGGTACCATAACTAAAAAGAGAAAAATAAAAAACTTATTAAAAAAAAAAACGGTTTAAAATCTGGGGGTGACCATGGCTTCATACTTATCGTAGACTGCCCATGTTGCTCAAGTCAGTCGCAAAGTGCACTACACGATCCATTCGTTGAAATGCTTCCAGAGCTTCTTGCCCTTGGACACCAAAATCTCCCTTGCTCAAACTCTCATACAGCCCATCATTGACTACCTGTTATTTGGATGCCACCGAGGAGCTTTTTAAATAAACTTGAGCGTTTGCAAAATATCTGTATTCGTTTTGTTTTTAACTTTAAAAAGTATGATCACGTCTCTAACTTTCGCAAGATACTCTCACTGTGCACGTGGTACGGTTGTGGAATTCACTTCCAGCTGAAGTTAGGAACTGCCAAACTGTTGGAGTATTTAAAAGTAGAATAAAAGAACATTATCTTTCCACTTTGTCATAATTGCTTATGTATTTATTATTTAAATTACATTATCCCATGTAATAGGGGGCGAGCCTATTGCCATCAACCGGGCACAAATCCAGACTCCGGGCTGCTACTAAGAAATTCCAGATGGAAAAACCCAATAACACTTTGCCCGACCCGGGAATCGAACCCGAGACCTTATGCTCCGCAGTAGCAAATGTAGCTGGCGAAATGTGGGTGTACTATAGGTACACCTCTGCCTAACCCTTCGGGGAATACAGGCGTGACGTGTTATGTTTTATTACAATAAATTTTAGTGATATTTATTTTACAAGTATTATGTATGTAAGTATATTCTCATATTGTGATTGTAAATTATTTTAGTTTGTAAAAACTAAAATAATTTACCAACAAAACACATAAGTATTTTGTTTTCCCTTCTACTCTTACACACGTTGTCTACATCTCTTTATCTCCTCGCAACACAGGTATGCTGGAAGAGATTTCTTTAAAAATAAGCATCACCTTTGTACCTATTTTTTGTTCCATTCTTCTTGTCTGTTTATATAATTATGTGTATGTGTGTTAAATAAATAAAAACTACCGACTTCCAAAAAAAGCACAACAAAGTGAAAAATTACTTTAATTTCGGAAGTTGGTGGCAAAGAGCTTAAAAGCAGATCCAAAGACACCGACTTCCGAAATTAAAGTAATTTTTCACTTCGTAGTGTTTTTTTTGGAAGTCGGATGTGTTTTTTAACAATTAATTTCCATGACTTTAACTACACTTCAAAATTCATAGTAACGTTAGCAGTTGGTCCTTCTAGACGTGCTACAAATGCACAATTACATACACAATCATATTCCCTTCTGGGATTCATAGAGATTTATAGTAATCGAGTGTGGGACATTGTCGAGATAACTTTAGTACATTTGATTATGTGATCGCTTTTGTTACCTTTGAGAGTTGTTGCATTGATTGCTTTATTATATTAATATTCATCTAAAGACTACACCTGTGTTTTTTTTATATCTCGGGTCTTATCATAATTATTTGCAGGGTACGTGATGTGCAGGGCAAATCAATGCGACAAGTACCTATTAGTTGCTGAAATAATAATTTTATTTATAATGAAATTTATATACTTACATCCATATGAATATTATAAATTTGAAAGTAACCATTACTATCACAGTACTACACTATACTACACTCACTCATTACTGCTGTCCTTGCGTGTACAGTACAGTCTTTATGTTACCTTTTCACGCCTAAACCACTAAACGGATTTCGATAAAATTGGCAAGGAGATAGATGGCGTCCTGGGGAACCACATAGGCTACTTTTTGTCTCGGTAGCAGATTCCCATTGGATAATTTCCGAAATCCACGCGGGCGAAGCCGCAGGCAGAAACTAGTAATTTATAAACGAATAGTCTTAAAATAATAATAATATTATGTACATCTCTATTTATATAATTCTACTGTAGGTACGTGTGTATGTCACTGAACTCCTCCTAAACGGCTGGACCGAATGGAATGATTTTTTTTGTATGCGTTTGGGTGGCGCCCTGGATGGTTTAGATTCACAATTAGACCCGGTAGGTGGCGCTGCGATTGAGTTCTAGGAAACAGGACAACGTCTGTCCGGTCACTAGCGTATAACAAAAAGGGAGGAGGGAGGAATCATAGAAAAGTCATCATAAAGTTTGTCCGCATCGTTGTCAACAGGAAAAGTGCCCAAAAGGCTGGTAGTTGCATCGCACGTAGTACAATATAGCATAGATATCCGTGACAAAATAGCAAGACAATTTTTTTTGTCTAAAGTTGGACGGCGGGGTATTTGCGTAACACACTAACAGTAGGAATAGCTTTCATTTTGACAGTTCGAAAACATTCATTGCCTCATTTACGTTGTTGAGCAGACAAATTTTTCGAACATATGAAGCAATGGCTTAGCAATTGGCTTCAAAATGATTTAGATTCTGATAGTCAGTTACGCAATTAGGGCTTAAAATAGGGCATGTAAGCCCCAAGGGTATAAGAAATTACCCCGATTTTTTTATTACTCCTCGTTGCATTGTTCGTCAGTGGATGCACAATTCTTTGTAAATGATACAGTTATTGGACATGAACACATCCAAACAACACAAATCACAGGTTTCTATACTTAGTCACTGTAAATAAGGTACTTAAAAGGACCAAATTTTAATCCGTGTAAAAACCAATGTCCCGGTGTGATAAACTAATTGGTAATAATTATACTGTAATCCTAACTTCCTAATTATTATTATAAATAATGCGAAAGTAACTTTAATTGTTTGTTACCTTTTCACGCCTAAATCACTGACCGATCATCATTAAATTTTGCATATACGTTTTCAGGTGTACAGAAACGGACATAGGGTACCTTTCATCCAGAATAAAAGTACTGTTTCCGAGGGACAGAACAATAAATTTCAACGGTCACAATTACTTTAGGGCGCTAGATGGCACTACGTGTCTTTCAAATCATTACGGTATTTATTTATTTATTAGAAACTTTAGTATTGTGTTGTGTTATTAAAAAAAATATAAATAATATATTTTGCAACACCGTTTGACTGAATATCATGAAAGTTGACCTTTTTCGACCTCCGAGCGGGCAAAGCTGCGGGAAAAAGGTAGTTAATTAATGCATTAGTACTGAGAAAGGCAGCTCACCAAAGACATGATGATTATATGATCACCATCAGCCTATAGCAATTCACTGCAAGACAGTATTATCCAATTACGAGTCACTGAGAGCAGTGGTTGCCGGGATCCTGCCGTTTTGCCGAATTTCACTACCCAAACAAATGCAACCTTTTTTTATACCAATGCAATGTTTGGAATTATTTTATTACACACATTTTCATTTGGTCAAATATTTATTTGGTAGAATATTACCAAGGATAATGTCATTAAGGGATTTGGTCTTTAATCAAATGATTTATTACGGCAAACAATATTTAGACAATAAACGTTTGGACAAATGATTTGTTATGACAAAAAATATAAAGGCAAAAATAAGATTAAACAAAATGCAATTTAATTTTAATATTATTATTTATTCAAGGGTATAAAATGCAAGGGTGGGATAGGATGCAACAGCGAGCGAAGCGAGTTCGGGACTTGGGGCACCCCGCCTCAGACAGGTTAGGTTAGAAGGTATTCGTGGTATTTTTTTTTAAACCACCCAGAAGTAGGAGCCTTGCTGAGCGGGGCTCCGTCGACTATGCCTTATAATAGAAATGGTAAATTAAAACTGACGATACTAAATATTTGGCTTATTTTATTTTGCGTAAAATATGTTCTACCAACTGAAATATTTGACTACACGAAAATTGGAAAAAGTACTGTTGGTAAGCAAGTTATTGTTTAAACGTTCACTTGCCAAACATTAGGTTAGCGTTACAATTATTTGTTAAGAGATTTTTTGCTAAGTAATAATTTGGCAAATGAAATTATGGGGAAAATTGTTTGGGAAGTGATAATTTGGCAATTTCTTTTTGATGAAACAAGGGAGACCCGTGGTTGCCTAGTGGTAACGGCCCCGACTACAAGTTGTAGGTCGTAGGTTCGAACCCTGACAGGCGCTTTACTTTGTGTAAATTATTTTATCACCACTGCTCTCAAAACGGTGAAGGAAAACATCGTGAGGAAAGCGGCATGTCCTAGACCCAAATTTCGAAAACATGTGACATCAGATCTATTAAAACGCACTGGGCCCGCGTGGTGGACAGGCCTCCTCTCTGTGAGAGGGGCCGTAGTATCCCAGCAGTGGGAACATTATAGGCTAATTATGCTAAGTCACTGACAGACATTATTGGGCACTCTCTTCCATGTATTTCTTTTTGAAGATGTTCCAATGCGGATATCAAGCTCTCACAATAATCTGAAAACCCGCGAACATAAAAATAAAAACATCAAACTTACTTCGTGATGTGTCCTAAAAAAGTAATTATTCTCGCATTCGCATTCATCCGTCGTAGAATCAGCTTATACACAGAAGTTAAATTCATTTTCTTTCACGAGTTTACCATTTAGTTTTTATGAGTTCTTGTCGAAGTTTTTGATCTCTTTAAGCGATGCTTATATCTTGAATGGAGAAATCCTTAGATCATAAATACTGGTTGTTTGTTGATGTTATTGTCGTAGGAGCTTTAAAATAAGTAGTATTTGTGGCCAAAGGCATTATATTTTGAGTACTGTTTAGAAAATGTGGGGAAATATTTAAGATAATAAATTAACTGACGGGCAACTTAGAGGCTAACCCGCTGAGTCTAGACTCTTGAGAAGAAGAAGACAAAGACATGAAGAAGAAGAGAAGAAGAAGAATTCCTTTTCAAACGAAGGTGATCACAGCTGGGAAGGGTTTTTGAAATTTCATCCTCTAAATAAAAAGTGTTAATAAGGGGATGAAAATTATTAAGTTTTTAAATTTTTGCTGATGCGAAATCCCATGCTGCAAACCGCTTGTAATTCAATAAGTTTTTCTAATTGACTTGGAAAACAAACGGAGCATAAAAGTATATAAAAAAAAAGAACTTTAAGGCGGTACCCCGACCAAAACCTTGCCATAGTGCGTTATTCAGAGGCTATTAACTCATTCACTGTGGGTACTAAACTACATCTAAAAGCACATTGTTAATGTTCTATATCCTATCATGACATTGCACGTTCTTATTTGTTTTTATGTGTTATAAATACATTTAAAATCTTCATGTAAAAAAGTGACTAAGATTATTGATTGCATGCATCTTTTGCTAAAGGTGACGTTCTATTAATTTGAGGATTACACTAATGGATAGATAATTTAAAAATCTAAATAATTCACGTTTTCTTTTATTTCAAAACATCGCTTGTCTTTTTTTATTCAAATAATTTCAATTTTTTTGGTGAATTCTGTGATAAATGAGCGTGTGCAGGGAGCGACACGGAGCGAGACTAAGCGACGGGACAAAGAAGGACCGAACGCTCCAGGTCATTTGGTCGGGGAAGCGCCTTAAGAAAATAGAAGTTATAATAATATGACTCATCGAGTGAACTTATTTTAGCACCTACTTCACTAATACGCTATATTCGTTTCAGACTTTAGTAAATTGGTAAACACAAAAGCAAAGTAGTGGAACTTTTTATCTATTTAACTTCCCTAAATACATAAATGGTTTACGGCATAAACACTATTTGTTCGATACAATATTTGCAACCGAACATCTCAGCACTTTTGCCTTCATGAATTTCCATAAATGCATGAATCGCCAGTGCCGGTTTTAACATTACAGGCGCCCTGAACAAAATTTTGGCGGCTCCCTCTCCCCTCTTGGAGAGTAGAGAGGGGTGAAAAATGTCAGCACACCGCCTAGGTTTTCTTTTGTCCATTCATTAAGAAATAGTAGTTACTGTGTCGGCTTATGCAGAATTCAGAACTCGAACTCAAACTCAAAGCATTTATTTCAAATTTACCAATTACAGGCACTTTTCAATTGTCAAGGGGTCAGTCAGTCAGAAAAATTAGCTAGTTGCCCATTCCAAAGCGTAGTAGCTACATATGGAAAAGAACGGGCAAGAAACTTCATGCACACCCTTTTTTTAATCAACATATAGTTAAAAAAATATTGGTTATATCATTCATGTTGAAATTAAAAATGTGAGAACGATATAGAAAGACGTGCACGTTAAAAACATCCGTAATAAAAAAAGATAAAAGCAAAAAAAAAGTAAAAAAATAAGTCGTGGCAGCCAAGAGATGACCAGTCCCTACTGACGGCGTCCGTTCACGAAAATGACGTATGGATCAGCACCATTCAGCTCAAACATTTTGAAGGGAACTTAATGATCCAACAGACACGCCACCACCAGCGAGACATTTGAGTGAGCATGACATACTCAGAGAATGAATACTAAGAACGTCGGATGCAAGAGTAAGCGAAGAGATCTCAACATTTTTTTGGTTGTCATTTCCAAACGAATTAAAACAAAAGTAATCTGCAGGTGCTATTGAAGGGGTGCCTAGTCACAGCCCCTGCGGCGCCTCTTCACCTCTGGCACCCTGGGCGGTCGTCCAGCCGCGCCCTACCATATTATTATTATATAATTATCAACAACAAAAAAAGTTTGCAAAAATATCTTAACTTAGGAACTATGCCCCGCAAAACCGTTTTCACAGTTTTTCTTTCAGCGGTAAAAACAGTATTACAAACAAGTAAGTATATTAGAGCGGACACTTAATTATTAGTTATAGTACTTAACGTAACTAACGATAATAACATATCTTAAACATATAGAAAGTTAATAATGGAAATACATGACTTCAAACTTATAAGACTACTTAAGCAATTACTTATTTTCTCTCCCTTAACGTCAAGGAGTCTGCAAAAGACGCCCCTAGGAAAGTGGGTCGCACACTTACCCAGGAGCATAACGCCGGCACTGTATATCGCAACCAATCGAGTTACTCAAACCAAACCAGAACAAACCATGTTAGTACTAATTCAGCTTAAATTTTCTCATTTTATAATTATAATAAATTGTAGTAGGTATTCAATATAGCTTTTAAACCATATTATTTAGTATCATTAGATCAGTGATCGTAAAACTCAATACTCAAACTCAAACTCAAAGCATTTATTTCAATTAAACCATTTACAGGCACTTTTTAATTTTCAAAGAGTCGGTCAGTTAGTCAGAAAGTTGAAGCTAGTTGCCCGTTCCAAAACTTAGACCTCCAACAACTAAACCATAACCAGTCTAATATATACCAAATCAATAAAATATCAACCAATCCAGAATTTTGTGCTATACCACGCAGGCACTAAACTCTACACTACTTATATCTTCTTATTTATTTTAGTACATGGAGGACTTACAGCTAATAAAAACTGACAAAAAAGGAAACCATAGTCACCAGAAAGCCAATTGCAAATCCTCACTTATAAGTGATAAATGATAAATGATTTTATTTCTGTTAATGGGTTTGTACAAACACTTTTACACGTCATTCATATTTTATAAACTAGATGAGTTCGGCGTTTCCGACTACTCTGAGAAGAAAGGCCGAAACAAACTCAGAGGTAAAGACTTAAAGTAATAATTTATGGTGTGAGCACAAAAACAAAAAACACAACGCCTTAATTAAAGTAAGAAGCAATATATAAATACTTGGTTTACAATACACAAATATCCGAAGCACTTATTCTTTTTTTGTTTGGTATATCATCACTTGACTTCTCTCTTACTGACTAAAACCCACCGTGTTCCTTCCGTTGCCAGTGGTAACTCTTTCGAACAATCCGCGACCTCGGCAGGCATCGGCCCTATCGGACCCCGTCAATTATGCTGACATCTCTTTGAAGCGCGCGTGGAACACAACGCGCCGTCGATCCAGGCCTGGTCCTTACCGGCCGACGAGCTGCCAAGCTCGCCGTACGCAAGCCCGCGCCTACGGTGGTCGGGAATCGGCTATCGACTCCATCCTAAACACTTGCGATATCATTTTATCTTGTGCGTTTGACCAAAATAATGTTCCGAGACAATTTATGCGGGGTCGTGTATCACAATTGGTATTTTCTTTCATTCTTATTAAAAGAGTTTCGTACTGCGATATGACTACAACTAGAAGTAATGGCAGTTATAATATAAGCCATTACGCTCACCAGAATTTATGATAAGCATTTAATAACTTTAGTTTTATTGGCCTTTAGTAGTTATTGCCGTCCTGTCCTCGAAATATTACGTTTCTCTAGAGTTCTAGACGATTAAGAAATGTTATCTAGTAAGAAAAATTAAAAGGCGACTAACAAAAGGTATTTATAAGGCAGATGTGAGTGGAAACGCTGGGAGGGGACGCTTTAAGAGGACATTTATGTATAGAGACCTTACTGGTGATGTTCTTCGGAAAGGTCAGGTGCGGAGTAGGTACTTGCAACCGGCGTGCGTCTATAACCAGGTGTATAAACTTAAACGAAGCAAAAGAAGTAGATGTGTGAGGATCGTAGCAGGTGGCGTTCTGAAGTTTCTATACCTACCTACCGTGGAAAGAAGGCGTGAGTATATGTACGTATTTAAAACAAAATACGGTCTGGCGAGTCAAATTAGGGCACACGCTAGGAAATAACAATTTCAAAGGGTCGCCATTATCGAAATCGATAAGGAAGATTATACAGGGTCAAATTAAATTAGCTAGCGAAACTCCGCATCGATAATTAAATACGACAAAAAATATTAAAATTGATGTTTTTTTTCTGGGCCAATGACCGCTGGTGGTATTTTTACTTAAAGTATGAATTGAGAAAATAAGTTTTATTTTATTTTATCGAGTTTACATATTATCGATACCCATCACGTCTGTGAAGTTTACACAAAGAAAACTGTTTTATTAAACTAATATTTCAAGTGACTAATCTAGCTGCGGTGGATGACCCCAAAAAAAAAAAACTCGACAAATTATTTTATTTTTTATTTGATCCTATTTAGCTATCGATAGCCATAACGTCTGTGGAGTTTCGCTAGCTAATTAAATTTGACCCTGTATATGTATATATACGTATTATCTACTTACTTATCCTCATCTGTTTAGGCTATTGCTAACTATGTTGGGGTCAGCTTTCAGTCTAACCGAAAGCAGCTGAATACCAGTATTTTGCATGGAGCTACTGTCTGACCTCCACAACCCAGTTACTTGGTAACACGATATCTACCCCTTTTCAAGACTGGTTTTCAGTCGGGCTTCGGACTATCCTTAACGACTGTCAAAGATCTACAAATGACAACCGAGACCAATGGCAGCCTCTAGCGTGTCGCATGATACCGCATAGGTTCATAACGTCCATTATCTATTCTATTGTTCCAATTGTCCTCGAGATTACGTTGACAATTAGCGCAAGGTAGGTAAAAGGAGGTCGGGCAGACCAGAAACTAAAGTGCTCTCCGAGCCACGGAGGGGTTTCGATGTGTAGAGGATGGTCAACCATTTACGAACCGACTGCGGCAAGCGTAACTTAACCTACGATCGATTCGTGCGGCTGTTATAAATTAGCCATAAGCCCTTCTATATAGGTATACTTACGTAAGTGAGTCTGGGCTATGAAATGAAACTGCCACAACCAATCCATTTGCCAAGTATGGTGATTACGGAAATATTCTCTAACATAGCATATCGCTCTGTGAGATCACCTTACAAACCTTACAAACTCAACAAAGATATTAAAAGGAAAATGCACTGAAAGTTACAATTTGTTGTTTAAGAAAACACTTACTAAGATACAAACATACATTCTGCTTCAAATTGGCACATAACAATACAATCTAGTGCTTCTAACATAAGTGAAATAGCATGTTCGCGTGCCAAGCCGTAGTTAGATCAGGTGCAGCGCGTAAACTTTGCGTTATCGTGCCGTGATCGCCGCGTGATCGCTGCGTGGTCGAGACCGTATCGCAATCTGTTACCAAGTTAGCCGACTCGATTTAATTTATCTCTCGATCTTAATTTATTGGTGTCTTTAATTGAATTCTTTTATCTTTTTAGAAGACAATTGGCGGATTCGCCTTTCAGACGGAGAGTTGATTTGTTTTGTGAATGACTCAATGATACTGTTATGGCAGCCTTTTGGAGTGAAGGCCAAGATAAAATTTTATAAATTGGTGCATAGAAACCAAATCTATTCAGTAATGTGTGCGTTTATAAACCCTTTATGAATTTGTGCTCGCAGGGTGTAAAGAAGCTATCAATGCTTATTATTTATTTATTTACAAAGGTGGACTTAATGCCTGAGGCATTTTCTACCAGTCAACCTTAGGGTGATGCAGAGACTAAACATGGCAGGTGCAATATACGGGATAGATAGCTCGGAAATAACTATAAAATACAAGAATAAATATTAATACATAAATACTAATACATACATACATAATTATAAACATAAAAACTTTTTTACAAAAAAACAACCGACTTCCAAAAAAAACACTAAAAGACGTGAAAAATAACTTTTATTTCGGAAGTCGGTGCCTTTGGTTTTGTATTTTCGTTTTTGGCCACCGACTTCCGAAATAAAAGTTATTTTTCACGTCTTTTAGTGTTTTTTTTGGAAATCGGTTGTTTTTTTGTAAAAAAGTTTTTATTTTTCACTTTTTAGTTGCGGTACCTACCCCACACAAATTCGTATTCCACTAATTGGTATGTAAATAACAGTGACAGCAAATTATCAACACATCATCAATATAAACTAAGTGGAAAAAATATGCAGTATTAAGGATAACTCAAAAACTACTGGTCAGATCCTGATCAAATTTAAATGGGACCACATGTGAAGCACCAGCTATCAAATAAAAAAAGAATCATCCAAATCGGTTCATCCAGAAAAAAGTTATGAGCTAAAAAAAAAACATACAGACGAATTGAGAACCTCCTCCTTTTTGTGAAGTCGGTTAAAAATAAACTTTGTCGGGAGAAATAACGATCGGTAAAGGAGAAAACGAATCCAGCAAATCAACGCTGAGATGATTCGGCCAACTTCTGACGGATATGCTCACGTGCCTACTACGTGTGATAGTACTCGTATTCCTGTTATTTAATATGCTAATTGCCTCTGCTAAGATCAGAGGGGCAATTCCAATATTTTTAAGAACGTTCGCAATTCTAATCTTGGTCTTAATCTGTCAAAAATACCTGTAATTTACGTAAATTTTTGAATTTTTTTGTAGCTGTGACGTGATTGCGACTAGATTTTTAACGTTTTTTTCAATACGACAACTGGCCTTTTAGTTCATTTAAATACATAAATATACAAGTGTTACGGGTAGAAATGGTCATAGAAATATAGACCTATGAGTGGGGTCAAACACAAAACCTATCGCTCACCTTTATACAGGGTCAAATTAAATTAGCTAGCGAAACTATCGATATTGAAACACGATAAAATAAAGACATCCGAGTCCACGACCAATTTTAGTTTTGTTACTTGAAGTTCGAGTTGAGAAATTAGCTGTTCTTGTGTTTTAGCGTGTTTAAATATCGAAATCCATTACTTACGTGTGTGAAGATTACAAAAAAAATAAAAAACTGATATTTAAAGTAACTACCCTAGCTGCGGTCGATGACCGCACCAAATCCATCATTTTTTTTTCTTTTTTTGGATTTATATCATGTTTAGATATCGATAGCCATCACGTCTGCGGAGTTTCGCTAGTTAATCTAATTTGACCCTGTATACAGCGTGTATCAGAAAGATATCAAAGTCGAATATATAATCAGTCGTCCCATATATTTCGGAATTTTATTACGATGCACAATGCAGCCGATCTATTCTGTAAAAATCTTACGAGTACCGTGAAACTTATTGAAGCGAGCTATGAATAGTGCCAATCCCAAGCATAATAATGGGGATCCTGCCGTTTTGCTGAAAAGGTTTTGCCAAAATTTCACTACCCAAACAAATTTTAGTAACCTTTTTTATACCAATACAATGTTTGGAATGATTTTGAACCGACTTCAAAAAGGAGGAGGTTATCAATTCGGATGTTTATATATATATTTTATGTATGTTCGGGCATAACTCCGTCATATATAGGTGGATTTGCAAAATTCTTTTTTTGTTCAAAAGGGTATGCTCTCGAGGTGGTCCCATTGCCACCAAGTCAGAATCTGATGAGGGGATCCCATGGTAATCGAGGGAAATCCTCAAACTCTATAGGCACACCTATAGCGATTTGGGTATTTTTTTATAGTAACTCGTGCATTTGCTGTCGGAAAGCACCATTCGGTGAAGTGGACCTCATGATGAAGACCATTGATGGCAACCGGAACTACTCAATAATAAGTATTCCACGGATTGCGTTCGATTACTTTAATATGTTTGCTAAGCAATTTATGCTCGTTGAAATGGAGCTGATGGTGGCTTCACCGTTAGCTCCAGTTCGTTTGGTTCTTACCAGAAGAACTCCTCAACAATTAACGTCCCTGCATCGGGAACAGGAATATTTTGTAAAAGGTGATGAGCGGTTGATATTATGCTATTGTAACTTAGATAAATTAATAACTGACTCACTAAAAAGTGAAAAATAACTTTAATTTCGGAAAACGGTGGCAAAAAACTAAAATACAGATCCAAAGACACCGACTTACGAAATTAAAGTTATTTTTCACTTTGTAGTGTGTTTTTTTTGAAGTCGGTTGTTTTCTTTTTGTAAAAAGTTTTTGTTAGTAGGCACATTTTCATTTGGTCAATTTTTTACTCTGTAGAATATTACCAAGGATATTGGTCTTTAATCAAATGATTTATTACAGCAAACAATCTTTATACAATAAACGTTTGATCACATGATTTGTTATGATAAAAAATATAAAGGCAAAAATAAGATTAAACAAAATGCAATTTAATTTTAATATTATTATTTATTCAAGGGTATAAAATGCAAGAGTGGGGTAGGATGTAAGAGCGAGCGAAGTGAGCTCGGGACTCAGGGCACCCCGACTAGGACAGGTTAGGTTAGAAGTGGATGGCGGGGTTTGAAAGACCCCGCCATCCCCTTTGTGGTTAATTTTTTTAAACCGCCCTGAAGTAGGAGCCCCGGTTCGCGGAGCTCCGTCGACTACGCCTTATAATAGAAATGGTAAGTTGAAAACTGACGATACTAAATATTTGGCTTATTTTATTTTGCGTGAAATATGTTATACCAACTGCAATATTTGACTACATAAAAATTGGTAAAAGTACTAGTTGGTAAGCAAGTTATTTTAGTTACGTTCACTTGCCAAATATTAGGTTTGCGTTACAATTATTTGTGAAAAGATTTTATGCTAAGTAATAATTTGGCAAATGAAATTATGCGGAAAATTGTTTGGGAAGTGATAATTTGACAATTCCTTTTCGATGAAACTAGGGAGACCCGTAATAATGGAGTGATAGCGACACTTCAAAGTCACTTCACCTAAGTTTTTACCGTGTGATTTTCCAGAATAGGCTGACTGGTCCCATGGAGAAAGTTGTTCATGTTATTGGTCTGTACCACACCCTTAAATTTGACTATGCCTTTCTGATACACGCTGTATTATTTATTTTACAAACAAAAATAATTACTTTTACTTTGGGTATTTGTATGTCGACTGTAATTTTTTTCAAAATCTGTATCTGCAAATCAAAATTTCTCAAAAAGTTAAGAAAAGTCTCCTAAGATCGTTTTCCTGTAGCTATAACGGTTAAGGAAGCTGCCCTCGCTGCCCCATCTCAAAAAATTACCATGTATGTCCTTTTAGGCCGTCCCGGTGTATCCACTCACATCTGCCTTGTAAATGTCTTTTGTTAGTTGCCTATCATTCATCCTCTAAACATGACCAAACCATCTAAGTTAATAATAAGTAATCACTTTGACAGAGCAGGCCGATCCGAGGATCGAACCCAGGTCGCGCACTCAGCATTCGCGAATTTTACACTTGATTCTACTGGAATGATGACATCTCAATTATCTTAATAACAGCATGACATAGGTTCAGTAAATATCTCATAAATTCCTGCTTACGCCTTCACTTAATAAATACGAAGTTATTACTTGCGAAAACTATTTGTTTCCCTGCCATAAGTTCCTATAATAATTTGAAGCTGGCACGCGCTTCGGCAATTTTTCTTTTAGCCCTATGTCAGTCGAGAAACATGGCTAGAGTTTATCAAATAGATGTACTATGCTCCTTTAAGTATGTTATTTATTATAGTGTTATAAGAGTTGTAATATGGTTTCAAAGAGTTATTATATGATTCGATCTATTGTATTCCATTGTGTAATACATTGGAATACAATTTCTCGTCGCTTATTGAAAACAAAGTCAGCTGTTTCATTCATTGCACAAGAGTATAATACCTATACGGTCAAAATGTATGTTTTTTTTTTACATTTGACGAAAAATTTCAACGCCGGTGGTTACTGAATTCATAGTTACAGTTCTCGCGTCTATGTCCCATAAACCTTGTATAATGTTTGAAACCTTATCCTCAAACTCAACTCAGTTTTATGTCATCAACCGGGCACAAAACCGGACTCCGTTTTGCTATAGAGAAATTAATAATTTGATTTTTAACGCAAATAAATTGCGTTAAAAATGGTCTAAAGATCAGAGAGTAGCTTAAAACTTCAAACGTCAACCAGAGACAATTGCGTGCAAAACTTGTACAAGACATAAGGCCTTCGCCTTTCGAGCTCTAAGCACCGCATACTTTTTGCATCACCAATCAGCCATTTAGTAACCGCGCAATTTTGATGCTGCGTTCGAACGTAAAACGCGCTGCAGCATCGTAGCAATCATTGAAACGCGCGTTTTTTCTATCGCATTCGAACGGAAGCAGTCGTCAACACTCGATGCAGGCGTATAAAGTCGCAAAATTGCTGATCATCGATGCTAAAAGTTGCATGTTAAGGCCCTAAGACATTCGTATAGCTCCTTATAACATGAAAGAAAGAAGAATAGGTCTATTAACATACATAGGTTATATACATAAACAGGTTTACATTAGGTTGTTTAACATTAAACATGTTAATGTTCGTCCCCCTATATTTTGCAACCCCCGCGGGTGGTCCCCACCGAGGAATATTAATTCCCCAGTTTGTTTTGATATTACGTACTTTTTCTTTATATTTCATCATGTTTGATGGGAATATTAAGTAGGCTTTTCTTATAAAGTGAACGAGGATTATATTTTCCAATAAATCGATATGTAAGTACTGACAAAGGTTGAGTGACTTATTTTAAAGTAGGTGCGTACTTGAAACGAGAACTACGAATGTCATTGGTTTTTTTTTTTCAATTAGGGATTTCTCAGTAACAGCCCGGAGTTTGGAAGTTGGCGGTGTGATACCCCCGAGCCTCGGAGAGTACGTTAAGCCGTTGTTCCTGCTCCTGATCTCTCTACGGTCGTGTCGGATTGCCTTCCCATCGGACTATGAGAGTGAGCGAAGAGCTTGTGCACTGTAATATCTCCCGCGTAGATGGCCATTCTCCGCTGAAATTGGCTGTCATGGCCGAAATTCAGTCTGAAGGACTATTTTTTTCTATTAATTTAAACGAGAACTGAAATATTTCCTGTTTACACAGGTCATGGAGGATGGATGGTCAAATCGTGGGAAGACAAGTAGCCAACACCTCCCAACTTCGTCAAACCCTTTGAACATGTGCCTCCCGGGCGTGATCTGAAGTGGCCTATATGGAAAGCTTTCAATCGGTTGCTTACCCAAGTAGGCCGCTACAAACTCAATTTTACGAAGTGAGGAATTACTGACCAATCCAACGCCCAGTGCGAGTGCAGTGCTTCTGATAAGACCATCACTTGCTAGAGTGTCGTAAGTGCCCGTTCACATGCACCTTTGATGACCTAAATAATGCCACTGAGGCCATATTCAACGTGGCCTACTGTTCTCAAACAATCCTAACTAATATTATAAATGCGAAATTAAGTTAGTTTGTTACGCTTTCACGCTAAAAAGGCTGAGGGTTTGCATGAAAGGAGAATGCTCAAAAAGTGTGAAAAGGAAACCCATAGTGAACAGATACTTCTGTATCTGTTCACTCTGGGTTTACGCTATCTATATCTATCTATCAGGGTTTTAGCTACATTCTTGTAGCTCGGTATTTTAGTGATATTTAATAGTATTATAGAGGTATGAGGAACAGGGTGTAAAGTTCACTCATACTCTATGGAAAAGAGAGGATCCTCTCACCAGACGGGTGTTGTGTCTGGTGGGCAACTGCCCGACGGTCTATGTTGGGACGTTGTATATATGCTAGTCGCGCGGTAAACTCTGCTTGCGCGATGCAGGATTTGCGTGACGTCAGTATGACGTGTAGCTCGCATGTGGCGATGTTGATACCGCTACAGTATCATTCTGAAAATATTTCACTATAACATTCGATGGCTAAATGTGTGGTATTGTGCTATTTGTTTTTCATAAGGGTTTTTTTTTTCTTTAAGTTATCTTCGATTTGGGTATATCCGACGATTTAAATACATACATCATCATTTCATCTTGGATCGCAGACGAAGTCGCGGGCAACACCTAGTATACTAATAATCAACAAAAGTACCGTCGACACGAAAAGAAGAAGACAGGTCGTGAAAATAATCATGACTGACGTATTTACTTGGCAGAAATGAGGAAATTCAAAAGAAAGTTAAGTTACAGACATAGCTCTTAAGGTAAGCAAGTTGAAATGGTAATGGGCAAGCCATGTATTTCGAGAAAATCATTGTGAAAAGAAAATTGGTGATATGGCAAATCCAAAATAGGAAAACGGGAGCCCTGCGCCCTAATTGTGTAACACACTATCTATCACAATTTGAATAATTTTGAAGCCTATTGCTAATCCATATATGTTCGAAAAATTTGTCTGCTCAGCAACGTAAATAACGCAATGAATGTGGCTGAACTGTCAATGTGAAAGCCATTACTACTGATAGTGTGTAACGCAATTACCCCGCTGATTAGCGTTGCTTTAATCCAGTTGGAAAGCCGGTGAAATTACAGGCACATGCAGCAAATTAGCTGTCTCTTTGGGATGGCGGTCCTTCTGTGGTGCCTCAGGTGTTGCAAATGTTCTCAGATGGCTGTGACCACTTACCATCACGTGGGCTGTCGGCTTGTTTATAATCATTCTATTCCACCAAAATGCTGGATTCTTGACAGCTGTTTCTCTAAGGTCTTTTGTTGGCTTAGGCCCCGTTCACGGCTTCGAGCGATGTGACTTGCGACGCGTCTTGCGTCAAGCTGTTTCTGACTGTCGCTCCGCAAGTCGCGTCGTGGTGACTCGTGGCATGCTACATACAACTTATTTCTTTAGTTTTCGTTCGCAGCTGCTGTCGCAAGACGCGTATCGATTGAGCGTGAAGCTCGTATCCAAGAGGTGATGTAATTTGTTGGCTACTGGTAATGATTCAGTAAGTTCAAGCCCTTGAGTAATTCATCAACTCGTCCTACATGCCTACGGCCCATTTGGGACGACTTGCAGAAAATCAAAATAAATAATATTTTCATTCCGCAACTCGTCCCACGTTACTATCAAAATGAGAAAAGGTACAATCAGTAGCAAAAGTGTTAGTGTGGAAATAAAAAATAAAAATAATAATTGTTATAAAATATTTAATCATCACAACATTGCCACATATAAACAGAAAATATTAAATCATGACAAATTTGACATCAATTTACGAGTACACACGAGGTAATAATGCACATTCATACATGTAGGTTTAAAATAATAAACCTAAAATTATAACATAATAAGCAATCGTCCAATTAGACCAGATGCTGCATAGTCTAAATGGAGCCTCTCGGCGGGTTGGCCTGAGCACGAATTTGGACAAGACGAAAATCATGTACAATTCCCACATCTTGCCAAGTCCAATCCACATCGAAGGGTCGCTTCTCGAAGTTGTGAAGGAGTATGTCTACCTAGGGCAAGTCATCCAGTTCAGTAGACACAACTTTGAGAAAGAAGCCGACGGAAGGATCCGGTTGGTTTGGGCAGCGTTTGGAAAACTGCATCAAGTCTTCTCGTCACCAATCCCACAATGTTTGAAGACTAAGGTCTTCAACCGGTGCGTCCTGCCTGTTATAACATGGTACCGAAACGTGGCCACTGACAGTCGGGTTGGGCAGACTGACAGACTGGATGCGGATAGCGAAGGACAGGGTGTTGCAGCATGGGAGAGGCCGATGTCCAGTAGTGAACTGCGATAGGCTGAGTTGATTGATTGAAGCAATCGTCATAAAAATCAACAGTTTTAAAAGATTTAACAATTCTAATTATGACTGAAATATTTTGTCTTACTAACTGTACCAAACGTTGATAAAGTTTAAAGTTCCACACAAAAAGAAACGTGGGACGAGTTGCAGAATGAAAATATTATTTATTTTGATTTTCTGCAAGTCGTCCCAAATGGGCCGTAGGCATGTAGGACGAGTTGATGAATTACTCAAGCCCTTCTGCTTCTGGATAAACTATCTATCTATCCAAAATATGACTTGCTAGATAGTTTTAACAAACAATTTAGTGTTTGTCCTTGTCCCAAGGCGAATGCACGCTCGATTTCGCTAATCGCTAAATTTCAGACGAATATATTGCCCTAAATCTCCTAAAAATTATCTTCATTCGTTTTCATTCTGTTCTGTAGTGTTAAATTATCCTTCGTCATTGTATTGTTATTCTGTATTATATAATACAAGTTAGGAAGTGCCGAGGTAGGCAGAAATATAAGTAAATTAGCACGAATGACTTTTATTTGGTTTTACCCCGTAACATTTCACATTAATAAATTCATGTTCTCCCAACTTGCACCACAACATCCAGTTTTCAACAGATGTGCATACGTTGAGCAATTTATTTGACAATTTCGAAACTGCCTTAGCATCGTAGCGATAGCTTGAGAGGTGTATAGCAACCAGTTAGCCCGACCACAGGTCCACAGACTAAGTTGTCCTACTGACCTTGATTTGGCTGTGCCGCAAGATGTTACTAAAACTTTGAGCTTACTACGTAGAACAGTTGGTGGTTCTTTAATTAATATTTGTGTAATATAAGACAATGTTAACGCACATGCAATACTGAGCTTGTACAGGGTTGGGGTGAGATTAAGATAAACTAATATAAATATAGCTATATTTCAGTAATACAAATGGGATAACGATTAAAACTAATGATGTGAATGAAATGAGATTGAGCCGCGCCCGATATGCTATCCGAAAGCATACTGACTGTTTTACTTAGGTAATACATAAATTATTCAAGGCATAGAGCACGGGGTCCCAATTACGCTGACATGTTTATTATTGTTCGGTGCTTGACCTGAACATGCTCCCGAGGGAGAAAAATATGATGTTAGTCAGTAGGTATAGTTAAATGGGTAATGAAATTAATATTAAACGTATGAAAATATAGTTTTTAGGTTTAATTTTAAAATAGAATAGAATGCTTAGAATAATTTTATTTGCATTAAAACATGGTACAATAATGATCTTAAAAATAGGATTGTGATCTATATTTCTCGCCACGGACTGGCATGCAATATTTTTAGTCTGACTTCAAAACGGAGGAGGTTATCAATTCGGATGTTTATACAATATGAAACAAAAACCCTGTTGTTCCTTTTAGGGACGTATACATTTAACTACAAGCACAACATTGATGAAATTATAATTTAAAAAAATTAAGAATTGGCTAGTCGAGAGGTCAAAAACAAATAACTATTAAAATCGACACATTCAAAAAAATGTTTAGAGTATCTGATTTTACAAGTACATCTTTATTTCGCTATGTAGCCTACGGGCTCGGCGGCGGCTTTCTTTGATGCGTCAGAAGATGCCGCCAATAACTACCGCGGCGTACGGGCCCCACGTCTGTACCACGTACTTACCTACCCCTTTACCCCGCCACCCGCCGCCCTGCGAATCACTTCCTTTAGTCTCCCGCGCAGATTACTTCCGAACGGATGTTATAATTGTTGACCTACGTAGTGAGTGACTTGTGTTTTGTTTACGTAAACGTTAACCATGTCTTATTCTAACGTAGAATATTTTAATATGTTGATGTGTCTTCGGAAATGTGACTGCAATGTAGAAGCACGCAGACTCTACCAAGAACGTTTTGCGAGTCTACCAGTACCTTCGGCGATGGCATTCCAACATGCACATGCGTATGTACGATACCGGCGGTGTGCACGGACGAGACCAACATCGAGCTGACGCAGGCAGACCAATGACTCGAGACAGTGACATCGAGGAGCAACTTCTTTAAGGCTGCTCTCTCGAAAAAAGCTTGAAAAAAGCACGCAGTTGAAGCGACTTTTCGTCAGCATTTACAGAGAAATTACATCTGAAATTTTTTATCAGTAATCTACATGATATAATATGTAATTTGGTTTAGCCATAATTTTCATATCGGTATCAAATAATTTAAAAAAAAAACACAAAATCACCTCCAAATAATGGTTTTGAAACCATTTTACTCCTTAATTTTTGATCAAAAGAGTATTAAAAAAAAATCTACTGCTTTGCAATACAAACGAAAATAATTTGGTTTTGTTACTTTTTTTAAATATGTGTTATTTTTATTATAATAAATTAAAAAGGCGTCCGATTAAGGACTGCGTCTACATCACCCCCGCACTCGTCCATAAATTCAGTGCGGGGCGCATCGTGTTGCTAGGTGGACGTATGTCGCGTTGCGAGAGCTCAGCATTACGAAATAAAATCGTAAAATATTACTGCAGAAATTGAATTTTGTAAATAGTGGAGTAGGTTTTTTCTGATTCTTGTAAATAAGTAGTGTTTTATAGTTATATTAATTGTACAGTTTTATTAGTTTTTAAAACATGGGGAATAAGCAGAAACGAACAAAGGGGGGTCTAAAAAAATATTACAATCAAAAGTAAATTTATCAAGGTAAATTTAAAGTTTTATCTACATTTTCATTACACACTATAGCTTTACTTATCTTTCTTAGAAGTAGATAGCACAGAGTAAACGGACAGACGGTAAGCTTCATACAACCGCGCTGTGATAGGTACACTACTACAAGCAAGCCGCGTGTGTGCGCTTCGCCTGAACGAGGCAACTGGCTGAGCCAACATGAACCTGCGGGGTAGTTACGTAACACACTAATAGTAGGAATGAGTTTTTTTTGTTCGAAACATGCTCTCAAGGTGGTCCCATTGTCACCAAGTCAGAATCTGATGAGGGGATCGAGGGAAATCCTCAATTTTTATGGGCACACCTATAGCGATTAGGGTATTTTTTATAGTAACTCGTGCATTTGCTCTCGAAAAGCACCATTCGGTGAAGTGGAACTGATGATGAAGGCAACCGGAACAACTCAATAATAAGTATTTCACGGGTTGCGATTCGATGCTTTTGGTTCTTACCAGGAGAGCTCCTCAACAATTAACGTCCCTGCATCGGGGAAAGGAATATTTTGTAAAAGGTGATGAGCAGTTGACATAAGGCTATCGTAATTTCGATAAATTAATAAGTGGCTCACTAAAAAGTGACAAATAAAAAACTTTTTTACAAAAAAAAACCAACCGACTTCAAAAAAAAAACACACTACAAAGTGAAGAATAACTTTAATTTCGGAAGTCGGTCGCAAAAAACTAAAATACAGATCCAAAGACACTCGGCTAGGCTAAAACTTAAGAGTACACGACCCTGTTAAGGCGCAGCAAGTATTATTACATTTAACTTATATCTACGTTAAATACATAAAAGTTAACATTATATTGCATGCATACTAAATATCAATATTACAACATTCATTATTACCACTAATACATAAACTCTTTCTAACATAATATATTTTAATTAATAATAATTAAAGTCATTTGAAATATATAGTAACACTAGCTCCGCCCCGCGGTTTCACCCGCAGCGGTATGAAATATACGACCTACTCTCATACCTACCATAAACAATTTCATAAAAATCGGTTGAGCCGTTTCGGAGGAGTGCGACCACAAACACCGTGACACGAGATTTTTATATATATACATATACCTCCTTACTAATAAACATTGTATAGCGTCTGTGTAGTTACACACCGATTTCTCTCTTTCAGTTGTCTGTAATTTGACGTTCGAAAGAAGAAGACAAAGCGATGTGTAAACTATATGTCGCAGCGATGGCATCACCATGGCGCCATCTTTTATTTTGATTAAGAAACTAGGAAGCTACGTCAATGTAAATTAATCAAACGGAAACGTCAAGCGTTACACTTGGGTAAGGTCGATACGGCTGTGGTGACATTTAATTGACAGCCGTCACATGACTGACGGTAGACATCTGTCAGTCACCGACATTTGTCATCCTGCGGAATATGACGGTGACGGTGAGAGCGGGCAGACATTATTCTGTGAGACGCAAAGGCGAACGGTCGTGTTTTCTATTGTCACCACGTGCTGTATCGAATTTACCGCATTTCCAATTCGAATCTATTCTGATCGGCTTGATCGTTGAACATTTTGGTAATTAGTGTGCGTGAGTTAATAAATACACAGTTCCTACAAGTTTTTGAAGTATTATTTTTAATCTACGGCCATGTGTGACCATACTGATAGCGAGGCGCCCCATCTAACCTAGTTATATATATAACTATACAGACGCTATACAACGTTTATTAGTAAGGAGGTAATAAAATTATTTTGTACATAAATACATAACATTTGTGCTTTATTTTAGCTGCTTATTACATGTTAACAACACATTGCGAAATTGTGTCTGCAACATTTTTACTATTTAGAGTAGCTTTATAATTTAAACTTAGTCCCCATGGTGAAAGTTGTTTAAAACCATGAGTACTGGGTTCAGTAAAAGTTTATCCAGGTTTTTTGTTTCTACCCAATATAATTTGACATGTATGAATGTAAACGAAGCATAAGGAATAAGTAAGGATCGTAGCAAGTGACGTTCTGTAGTTTCTGCCTATCCCCATAGGAAAAAGAAGTGAGTTTATGTACATAAGTATCCATGCGCCCGATGGAATTTCCCAACCGCAAAAATAACGAACTTCCACATTTAACCCCTATAGACGATGAATTTTAAAACAAAAATCCTTCCTTAGTGCTCACCTCCTTTATATATGGAACTCTTGTACAAAGTTTCATGCCTCCAGCTAGACCCAGCGTGCAGCGATTTTAGTTGTGGATGTCAGTCAGTAAATAAATTTAAGATTTTCATTTCTGTTGTTATTTTCATTTTACTTTTGTTTTTAGAGTATTGAGACCCAAAAAATACTTTTTCTTTCTTTCTTTATTTATAAGTTTTTATATACAGAGTTGATACGACAGGGGAGCATTAAATTACACTACGTATACTATACGTGTTTAGTATTAATTCGATACGGTATAAAAATAAAAAGCACCAAAAATGAGTTTTTTTTTGTTTCAAACAAACTAAATAGCTTACAAATCAAAGTAAAACGCAACCACCCTTTGTAAAGAAATTTACCTGACCTTAGATACCTAGGTAATAAAGCAGCAACTTCGTGCGCGCGCCGGAGCGCGGCGTGTGTTATCTCGTGTCAAAGCGGGCGGCCGCGTTGGCGCGGGCGGCGGCTTAGGCCTCCGCTCGCGCTAACTTTTATGTTATGTAAGGTTTTGAAATACGCGCACAACAAAAACACTTTTTCTTTAAATTCTCGATGTGTCCTCCATTCACATTAATGCACAAATTATACCGACGAAGAATATTATTATTTATTTTTCTAATTAAATCACTGTACGTCGCTAAGCACTTCAATTTGTGGAATGCTAAAATAATCCTATTTTTTAGTTCCACAATTGTATTTACCTCTGAGGCATAAACTTCACCCTTAATGTACCCCCACAAAAATAAATTCATGGGAGTGAGGTCTGGAGATCGTGGGGGCCACTTTAATTACACACACACACAACCAAAGTTTAATTACGTGTAATATCACAATGAAAGCAGTCAATCACTAAAAAAAACGCTTACACTAAATAATAATAATCCCAAGTTACATGTCCTGTCACAATAAAAAACAAAATACTGTCTTAAACTTATTTAGTGTCATAACACAATAACAAAATAAAATCACAATTGTCAGCGCGCGAGTTCGACAAAACAAAAACGGTGCAGGAGATTCCGTGTTACGTAACATAAGTACGTTCCGAATGGATAGCGTCGGCGCACTGAAAAAACAAGTTTTTTAGAAGCCCCACTTCCCGACCGCAAGGATCTAGGATGCAATAGCAACTCACTGACCTATTTCTATTTCTTTTTCGCGCGGAATGTTTTGCTATGATTGTCACTCTCGTAATGAAAGTGCAAGTGTGTGTGTATTTATTGGTTCCTTGTTTGCATTGCCATCTTTTTAGCGAATATATTTGGTTGTACTTGTGACTTGCGTCACAGCGGCAACAACGCATCGTAGGTTATACTCAGATTTAACGTTTTAAGGTGCATGACCTAAGCGTATAGACATAATCAGCTGTTAGGAAAGATACATCGTGTTCAAACGGGGCAAAAATTTCAAAAATCATTTGCGATTAAACTACTCCTCCTATTTAATTGATTTTTGGTACAGAGTTTCAAAATGGTACCTAGTATAGGCAGTTTAAAGGAAAGCCCCTCTGTCGTATCAACTTTGTATATACGTTTTCTTTTTTAGGGTTCCGTACCTCAAAAAGAAAAAACGGAACTCTTATAGGATCACTTTGTTGTCCGTCTGTCTGTCTGTCAAGACCCTTTTACTCAGGAACGCGTGGAGGTATCAAGCTGAAATTCATATGAAATACTCAAGTCTACTGTCCCTTTGAGTTGTGAAAAAAATAAACTTCTAAGCCAACGCAATCAAAAGAAACAGCAATTTAAGCCGCATATTTTGAAACTCGCAACTACTCGCAAGGGAATCAAAACCTAAAGGAAACTTTCAGTCAACCTAGAATCTTGAAATTTGGCATGAAACAACGTTTTGCACACATAAAGGAAAAATTCCGAAAACCTTACATTTTTTTTTTATTGTTAATTATAAACTTATTACCCTTTTCCTCATGAACGCGTAGAGGTACCAAGTATTTTTGAAACGGCAAAGACGAACTTATCGTCATTCAATCCGGATGTTTTAGTGAATGTAGCTGTATAACCTAAATGCGTTTATTATATTTATTATTGTTCGTTATTATCAAATAGCTTGCTTGTATTGTTCCTACTGGCGAAATGGGATAGGATGGGATGCTGATGGCGCGAGAGACACGCGGGGCGTGGGGCGGGGCATGAACGCGCACGCACTGGCCCGCGGCCGCAAGCACGGGGGCAGGCGGTTAGCGATAAAAGAACTTTTGCAAGGCTGCTGCAAGGCTAGTGTAGGTATTTCAGTTATATTATAAAATAAATGATATGTGTTAATCTAAAATAAAGGATTAATGAAACGATAAAGAAAGAAAGAAGAAAGAAAGGATATTGGTTTATTTGTCACAGAAACACGTGCATACAAAAAAAATAATTAGCTTAGGTAACAATGTAAATAAAAAGAAACAAACAAAATAGATTTATAATCACGAGCACAAAACAGAAATAGTCGACAGCTGCACGTCATGACTGTGACAAGAAGGCTTCCACTCAGCATGATGCTGTGCTATGGGGGATCCACAGCACGGCGCTAGTTTTCAGTGGTTACCCAAAAATGACGTACGGAGACCAAGTCAGGTGTAATGATTGGTACTACATCTACGTAACTAAATATAATAGTACATATTATTAAATAACATAAACATTTATTAATAATTATATAGGCACTGCCGTGCGATCTTAAGCAATGTACCCACCCGTATTAGTATAAGAGACCTTTGTCTTAAATTTATGCTCATCCAGCTTTCCACATTGTAATGTTATGGATTTCATTCAGCAACAAACATACCATAACTTTTACTTATGTACCTACAGGTTTGTACGGAACCCTCGCTGCGCGAGTCCGACTCGCACTTGGCCGGTTTTTTATTATAATAAATAGTTGTATGTTCAATTTAAATCTTCATCTACACAACCTAATTTCCTAGTGACCGATTAAAACACCTAAGTACTTCTACATGCTCGCCGCAGTTGCAGCCGAGTTCAAAGCTTGCCTCTTCATCACAGGATATTCGTGTCACCTTGCCTCTGTGTGTGTACCACTGCTTAATCAATTTGGGCTAGAGGATGAGCTGAAGCGATTTAATGCTAGTAGTTTATGAAACTGTTGCATATCAGGGGTAATAATAGTTGAGGTTTATATTAGTATCACATGAGAGTATTTTTCTAAAGCGTTGGGTATTTTGATAGGGAAAATGTGTGAAAAAAAAACTTTTTAATTTTATTAGAGTTGCACATGGATAAAGTGTTTAATGAAATCAACGGTTTCCAAGAAGAGATGTCGCCGCCACATAACGGCCATGAAAATGATAGCAACAGGGGGGGTGGGGGGGGGATAATTGCTGACTGAACGGTATCAAAAAACGCTGTCTAGTGAAACACACCAACCTTACTTTCATAATTAGAACTTTACGACCGTGTAGATAAAGTTTAATTTACACAGAGCAATCTAATTGCCCGTTGATTGGCATTAAGAGAGGTAATAACAAAAGTAAACAGTGTTTAGATGATGCGTGTTCATATTATTGCATTTATTGGGCAACTAAATGTTCCGTGTGAATGGGCCTTGTTAATTTGAGTTTTTGTCTGTTTATGTGACTGTCTGCTTGATCTTGTGGTTGCTAACGCGATTGCTGAGCTTGTGGGGTCATTGTTTCGATCCCCAGGTTGGTAAGAGTTCTGTTTCTCTATCAGGAATTTGTTGGTAGCCTGGAGTCTGTATTTATTTTAAAGCCCAATGAGTTATATTTACGCCCTGGGGCTCAGTTGTTAGCCGATATCTGGGGTCCAACAAAACGGCTGTCACGGTACGATTTCTTTAGAAAGTATTACCCGACTGCATTAGATAGGACCAGTTCACAAATAACTGTCAAATACCATCAGATTCTCATAAGATTTCAATTAACAGCTAATCTATGCGTCGGAAATGCGTTAAATCAATCGTTTGACTTTGACTAATCGGGATACCTGCGCCACCAGATGGCGCTTGACAGAGTCTAGCTAGAACATAACGCTTGACCAGAGTTAAAGCGGTGGCGGTCAAGCAGTGAACGCGCGCTCAGTATAGTCGTGTCGTGTACCTAAAGTGTGTGATTCACTATAAGTGTTCGTAAATTATAATTTGATTTGAACTTTTTTTCTATTACGCAATAACTAACACTTCCCATTGTACGCTCACAGTAGTTAAAATATGGCTGATGATAACGAGAGACGTACCTTCTCCGTCATATACAATACGCCATCTACGTGTATCACCAAACTGTTTCGACCTCTGTCAGCTTACATTCTAAGCCGCTTCGTTAAGACGCAGTATAAAATCTAATCCAGGGGTACACGTCCTCAGGCAATTTGACTTGAGAGGAACTTAATTCCGTACTAATTCCAAGTCAGTTTTGCTTGGAATTGAATCGAAATGCCTACGTGAGTGGATGCAGGCGAACGTAATGATCACCTCGATACACAACTGTGGGACGCTTGCATACTTTAGTGGCAATTTCACCAATAAAACTGAACGTGTTCAGCACATCTATACCGCGTTCAAGAGCTGTCAGTGTCCAAATTGTTATGGAATGAGCGCAATCGTATTTTAGTTCGCCACTAGAGGCGCTAGTGTAGAGTAAGGTCACTAGATTTTAAATGTACGGAACGTTCACTGTTTGCGGGATTTTTTATCACGAATTTTAACTAATGATCCATAATTGTTGTAATGTTTATGCCATTCCTGATTAATTATGGCTTAAGATTTTAAGTAAAAAGTTAGGATCTAATTTGGTGGTATTTAAAGAAAGAATAATATTTGTCTGCTTCATGCTTGCCAATTTTAGGAACATTATGATCTACATATTCATTTGTAGTTTTTAAATGTAATAAAATAAACATATTATTATGAATTTATGGGAACTTAAACATTATCCAAAACATAAAATAAAAGTACTGACAGGACCTTACTCGCCTGTGGCGCCGACTGGTGAGCACAACTCCGATAGCCCCCCATTATGACACTGTCTGTTCTTCAACGCGGAAATCCGCACTTAGTATGCATGGAGTATCTCGCAGTGACTACAATAGAATCTGTGAAATTGTTATTCGATAACATTACGCCTGTTACCTCGAAGGCGTAGGCAGGACGGCTTCCCCGCCGGGAAAAATAGGCATCACTTCGTAATCTGAGTGCACTATTTTACTTTATTTCACAAACAATTGTACAGTGCAGATTAATTCAAAATATTAGAAGATAAGGAAGTTTACTGTGCAATCCACAACGTTTCCACTGATAACAACAGATATCTGTACTATATACCCCTGTGAATAGTACCTACTGCCTACATATAGCGACGGTTATGTTTAAGTCCATGTAATAGAAGGCGACCTTATTGCCAATCCGAACACCAGCCTACAACTGAGAAATTCCGAATAGAAAAACCCAATAACACTTTCCAAATCTGGGGATGGAAACGAGGACTCCAAGCTATGCAGTTGCACTTTCACCCAACGATATGATAATGTTAGAGTACCGAGACTTTACTATGGCACATCGACTTTTAAGGCGGTGACCAAACGTAGAACACCGTAAAACGTTCAGTTTTTTGTCGTGCAGTTAGGCGTATTGGTACATTATTACAAATCAGAAAAGAATTGAGTGTAGGTATTGTCAAATGTTTAAAGAAAAAACTTAAGTCTCGTGCACGCAGGCGTGACGCGACAGCCAGACACAAAGGCGCCGCCCGTCGCGCTGCACACGGTGCCTTTGTGTACGCTGTCGCGTCGCGCCAGTGTGCACGAGCCTTTATTCAAAAATATTTCATTAAAAAAATACTATTTTACTTGTAGGTATGCTTTTTTATTGTGTTACTTCATGTTAAAAAGTCATAAATCCAGAGCTCAAAAAAATATATTTCGTCGCATAATTCTCAAAATGTTGTGCGTAAACTACCATAGTTTATATGATGATAATAAAGGGAATACAATCAACTAAAGAAATACCTAAAAGTTATTCCAGTGAGCCGTGCATTTATTTATTTTTTAATTTAATTAAAACTGCAAAATTACTTTTATTTTGGTAATCATTCGATTCAACTAACATCAAATGCTACGCTGTTTTGAACCTTATTTGTTGCCGCATGCGCTATTGATGACCTAAGAATTTACTTCATACCGTGCCTTAAAAATATACTGTCTCACAGGAATCGCCGCTCCACAAAACCGGACTTTGACAACCCGATTTCATGTCCAAGCAATCCCTGGCCATTCCAAGGTAGCCCAAGAGAGATCGCAGAAAGCGATAAGGCGGCCCATTGTATTTTTGTAATACGTCATTTAGTTTTTGCTGTGTATTTTTCTGATGTAGGTACAATAAAGTATATTTTTTTTTCTAAAATTAGAATTTCCAAATAAATACGGCCGCGTATTGTACATAATTTATCAAACTCAAACTCAAAGCATTTATTTTAAATGAACCAAGTACAGGCATTTTTGAATTGTCAAGGGGTCAGTTGGTCAGAATGATGAAGCTAGTTGCCCATTCCAAAGCGTAGTAGGTACCTATGGAGAAGAACGGGCAAGAAACTCCATGGACACTCTTTTAAATCAAAATACTGTGACAATAATTTGCTTACATCGTTTATGTTGAAATTATACATGTGAGAACGATGTAGAAAGACGTGCACATTAAAAGCATCCAAAAAAAAAAAAACATAACATAACATCACGCCTGTATTCCCCGAAGGGTTAGGCAGAGGTGTACCTATAGCACACCCACATTTCGCCAGTTATGTTCTAAGTCCCATGTAATAGGGGGCGAGCCTATTGCCATCAACCAGGCACAAATCCAGACTCCGAGCTGCTACCGAAAAATTCCAGATGGAAAACCCAATAACACTTTGCCCGACCCGGGAATCGAGCCCAGGACCTCATGCTCAGCAGTAGCGCTTGCAACCACTAGACCAACGAGGAAGTCAAAAAAAAAAACTGAAATTAAAAAAAACACACCACCACCATCGAGACATTTGAGTGAGCATGACATATTCTCAGCCGCCAGGGCACATTCAAGTCACTGAAAGACGTACCCAGTAAATGTTAGCTTTATAGTAGGTACATGTTGCTTACATATGTGCTATGCAAATATACAATACTAAGAGATCAAATTTATACAATGCAAAATTATAGTTTTTACAATCTTCAGCAGCTCCAACAATATTATATAATATTCAGTACTCATATCTCTCAGACTCGTCAAGCTTAACATAATGTATGTAACAAGGCAGAATGTAAGCACTAATTACTCGACGTATGACATTAAACACAAAAAGTCCAAGTAATTAGGAACACATTTTTTCTCTCCCTAATGTCAGGGTTTTAAGGCACCTGTACCAGCCACATCGACTAACGAGAAACAATTAGAGCTAGCAACTAAAAACGAGGCAATGACGATCGATTACTCGCTGGTGTGCGTATGTACCAAGCGTGAGTCGCTCTGCGAGTGTTCTGCCCGCCGAGCGAGTGTCGCTGCGACGAACGAGTAATCGCCGGCGATGTGAACAGTCACCGATTGACTATTAATATACAGGATGCTTGGAAATTCGACCTATTCCTTGAAAGGGGTTATACTAGAGGTCATTTCCAACAAATTAAGCCCGCCAACTAGGGGTCTGAAATTAATGGTTTCCGAGTTACGAAGGTTTTTAGATAATTGTTCAAATTTTCAGACTGGATTGGATTGGATTTTTTTTATGTTCTGATTATGTCTGCATTTAAAAGAATGCGTACAAGTGTTGATAACATGTGTACCTTTTAAGCAAGGTTATGAAAAAAAAAAAAAACCGAGATTTGTATGCCAAGTGTCATACATTTTTTTCGAGTAAAACACGTCTAAACTATAAAAAATATAAAATAAAGTAGGTTTCCTTTGCACTCAAGGCCTTTTATTTCTGAAATTATGGGAATTTGGGCCATGTATTTTTTTTTAAAAAATGAGCACTCATTTATCATCAGTCAGAAAAATAACAAATAAGTGTCGAGAGAGAACTAGTTATTTTTAAATTATTATTAATTAACAATTATTATAAAATATTTATAGAATATTATAAATATTTATAGATAATTTGAACAATTATCTAAAAACCTCCGTAACTCGGAAACCATTCATTTTCGACCTAAACGGCGGAAATTTGTTGGAAATTACCTCTAGTATAACCCCTTTCAAGGAATAGGTCGAATTTCCGAGCGTCCTGTATGTATCTCTTTTACTTACCCGGACCTATAATCTTTTGTACGTTTCTTGAGCAAGAAAATCGTTGAAAGCGCTACCTCACCGGCGGCGGTGGGACAGGCGCCTAACGATGTACGCCATGTTGGCAGAACTTTTGCTTTTTAATCATATGGAGAGGAATTACGACCTGTTTGTTTTAATTATTGTTTTTTGTTTTCAGCAGGCAATGGAGGTAACCCGCACCCCAAC
Source organism: Griposia aprilina (assembly GCA_916610205.1). NCBI lineage: Eukaryota > Metazoa > Arthropoda > Insecta > Lepidoptera > Noctuidae > Griposia > Griposia aprilina. The sequence continues at coordinate 13,705,226 of OU744307.1, read as the reverse complement.
TGAGTAACGCAATTCATCCAAACCTTATGCATTTGTTTAAAAAATTCATCTGCTCGACTATGTAAAAAACGAAATGAATGTTGTTATAAGTTATGTTCTACAGAAAGGTCAGGTGCGTAGTACTCGCGATCGGTGTGCGTGTATGACCAGGAAGGCAATTCCTGTATTTTTAAGAACATTCGCATTCCAATCTCAGTCTTAAACTGTCACAAATACCTCTATTCCGTTATAGACTTTGTAACCGTCCAACGATGTGCCCCAAATTTACGTTTTATTAGAAAGGCAATAATGCGAAAATGGTTTTAAACTGCTAAAACAATGGAATTTCATGAATGGACCGAATGTGCCTACTGCTTTGTTTTATCGTAGTAACACACGCCGGGTATCCGCTAGTTAAGTAATAATTATCGGTCACAGAAGACACTGCAATCATCAAAGGCAGATGGGATATTTACCGCAGATGGGAATAACTATCTTAGTGAAATAATGATTTTATGTCTGTAAGTAGACTTGTACAAACACTTTTACACGTCAATCATATTTTTTAAATTAGATGAGGTCGGTGTTTCCTATCTGACTGCTCTGAGAAGAAAGGCCGAAACAAACTCAGAGGTCACAGTCTCTTTTAAACTCCAGACATAATCTTGGTCAGATCATGTGAAGACCATGTAGATTGGTGTCAAAAATGGTCTTTTGAGGAAAGAACCACACAGATTGAGTGGACCTGTCCAGTCTGTGCACGCATTTGTCAGTAATCGTGCAGCTCAACTCAGAACTTAAGGAGCTCAATGATTCGACGAACAATGCTAAAGAAAGGACATTTGAGTATGCCGCATAAAATACTCAAACTTTCAGATCATGATTAAAACAAACTAAGAAAAAGAAAGCATTGACCCACATAGTCCTCACATTCACAATAATTAAAATAATATAATATTTTACAAGTAAATACTCATGTCATTGTATGTACCTATATATAGGTATATTAGACAGAGATGCTTAGAACAGCTTCTGCTCCATAGAGATCTACGTTTTGGAATGGGCAACTAGCTTCAAGTTTCTGACTAACTGACCGACTCTTTGACAATTCAAAAGTGCCTGTAAATGGTTTAATTGAAATAAATGCTTTGAGTTTGAGTTTGAGCTGGCCTGAATCTATTGAAATATGGGTGTATCGTTGCTTATAAACCTATGCGGAATACAGGTATTATTTTATGTAATACACACATAAACATAACATCACACGTGGGTGTACCTATTGTACACCTACGTTCCGCACGTTTTTTTTTAATTTGTTTTCCGATTAGACTTTTTTATAGCTGTCATTTATCGATGGTAAAACAGCAAGCCGTAGTCTCACCTACGAAATGTATGGGAAAAGTTTTTTGCGATTTCTGACTTTTCTAGTACACAAACCTCAGTTGGTCCGATAGAGTTTTATGATCCTTATATGAAACATGACCGATAGCATAAAAAAAAGTTTTTGTGAAAATGCCCCATTTTCCTGCTGACTGTACATCTTTTTCAAAATCTGTGAATGCAAATCAATATTTCTCAAAAAGTTAAGGAAAGTCTCTTAAGACCGTTTTCCTGTAGCTACAACAGTTAAGGAAGCTGCCCTTGCTGCCCCATCTCAAAAATCCACCCTGCATATATGTTTAAATCCCGTGTAATAGGGGGCGAGCCTATTGCCATCAACCCAGCATGAATTCAGACTCCGGGCTGCTACTGCGAAATTCGTATTGGAAAAACACAATAGCACTTTACCCGACCTAGGAATCGAATCCTGGACCCCATGCTCAGAAGGAGCGTTTGCGACCACGAGATTCACGAGGCAGTATTTTGACGTTGTACCTAGTCACCGAATTATACACCCAACGGTACTCAAATTGATAAAATAAAATATGGTACAAAGCGGAAATCCCATCTTACTTGGATATCCCACATAATCCTGTGAAAACATTCCTCTTCGCGGACACTTTAATATCCGCGTCCCAATAAATACCGCCTCGTTGGTAGTCCCGAGACTTAGCCAAGATTACCAGACGATTGATTAATGTACTAACACTTTTATATCGTCTAGGAATTTAAGGGAAATTGAATATTTTGTTGCTTTTATAGAACTTCTTCCTTCAATTTCTTTCTTCTCCTTTTTTCCTCGGAGCAGTGGTGGCCTAGTGGTAATGACCGAGTAATACAAGTTGTAGGTCGTGGGTTTCAACCCAAGCAGACACTTGTAAGTTATCTTATTAAAACTGCATTCAAAACGGTGAAGGAAAACATCGTGAGGAAATCGGCATGTTCTAGAACCAAAAATTCGAAGACATGTGACATCCACCTACCCGCATTGGGTCGACGTGGTGGATTATGGCCCACTCACCCTCACACAGAGAGGAGGCTTGTGTCTCAGCACTGGGAACATCATGAGGTTCAGGGTTCAAAATGTTCATATCCGAGTAATTAGCAATGTGACTTTTTCAATTCATATATACTTTCTCAGTTTATCTTGGACATTGCTGACATCGGTGAAGAAAAACATCGTGAGGAAACCACCAGTCTAAAATCGCCAATTCATCTTCAGCAAGTGTGGTCAATGTACCTTCTCTGTATCAGAACAGGCCTTTGCCCTGCAGTGGGACAATATTAAGCTGGTTATTATAATCAGAAACGAAGCTATCCGGAAAAGAACCGGAGTTCAGAATAATCAAGCCGAAGTGGCAGTGGGCTGGCTATGTTTGGCGTTGGACCGATGGGCGGTGGACCAGATGAGTCCTGGAGTGGAGATCGCGTATCGGCAAGCGTAGCGGGGGTCGCCCTCCAACTAGATAGACCGACGACCTCAAAAAGGTGGCTGGGACAGACTGGATGCGGAAGGCGTAGGACAGGGCCTTATGGCGCAGCATGGGAGAGGCCTATATCCACCAGTGGACTGCGGTATGATGAGTTGATTATTATTATAGGACAAAAGTAGTAGTCTGTAGAACTCTTGGAAAGGAGCACGTCCGGAGAAGCACTACTAGCATAAATATTTCTGTCGCCAAGCAACGTTGCTGTATTCCAGTTCGAATGTTATGAGAGTCGGTATAATAACAGACACATGAAGCAATTGTGTGTGAAGCCTCTGGTGTTGCAGATACCTATAGTATGAAATACCTAAATATTAGATTTCCTATAAAGATGTAGCGGCATCTACATCACCACATGCGAGCTACACGTCAAACTGACGTCACGCAAAATCCTGCATCGCGCAAGTAGAATTTACCGCGCAACTAGCATATATACAACGACCCGACATCAACTGTCGGGAAGTTGCACACCAGACACGACACCCGTCTGGTCGGAGGAACCTTCCTTTTCCATAGAGTATGAGTGAACTTTACACCCTGTTCCTCATACCTTTATAGAGACATCCAATATACCTTAGGATATTCTCTGTGTCAACAAAAATCTAAAGACTCACACAGTCGCAATTGTTTAAATCCGGTTAGTTGTTTAGAGAACGTGGGAACCAAATTTTACACATACATACATTGCCAGTGACATACATAACATAACCCATTCTCTACGCCGTAGTCGGGTAATAAATAGCAGGCAATCTCCTTCTATTTCCACCCACGGTCCCACATGAAATACGAACGCTAAGATTTAAATACAAGACGTAGGAAGGTGCAAGCCGGTTGTATTTTATGTATTTCGGTTCACTACCGCCGCGCTTCAGACATTCATTTGAGATAGCGCCATTCACCCGTCTGCCGCGTTTACCAGTGTGCATTGTGGGGCCGTTACACTGGAGTTGAAAGTAAGGAGTGTAGATAAGAGTGAGTGAGATGAGAGTGTAGATGTGTATCTGGATGAAGGAAAAAGAGCACAACTAAATCAGATTGTTCTTTCATTCGGCATTTGTCAGAGTGAAACGTCTGAACACGAAAAAAACACCAGACTTCCAAAAAAAAAACTCAGAGACGTGAAAAATAACTTTAATTTCGGAAGTCGGTGTCTTTGGTTTTGTATTTTCGTTTTTGGCCACCGACTTCCGAAATTAAAGTTATTGTTCACGTCTTTTAGTGTTGTTTTTTGGAAGTCGGTTGTTTTTTTGTAAAAAACGTTTTCATTTTTCACTTTTTAGTTGCGGTACCTACCCCACACAAATTCGTATACCACTACTTGGTATGTAAATAACAGTGACAGGAAATTATTAGCACATCATCAATGATCATCATGTCCTGAGTTCGAATCCAGGCAGGCGCTTTACTTAGTGTATTTAATTTCATCACCACTGCTCTCAAAACGGAGAAGGAAAACATCGTGAGGAAACCGGCATGTCTAAGAACCAAAAATTCGAAGACATGTGACATCCACCAACACGAACTGGGCCGCGTGATGGATTTTGACACGCCCCCTCTCAAAAAGACCGGTGTCCCAGCAGTGGGAACATTATAGACTGATTATGTATGTAATACAACTCGCTTACCTCAAAGCCACACGGTATACATAAATACAACACTGCCAGGAAAATTTCAAGCGAAAGAAAAATGAACAAGTGTACTTTAGCAACTATTATATTAATAACACGACGGTACCAGTAAGTCTGTAAAATAAGTACATCAACAGGAGGAGCAGCACCAACGCTAGGGCTATAGAAACGTATATGACGATCATTATATTGTTATCCATTAGTAGAAAAACGTCCGTTGATTTAATATTTAAGTCTAGAAACATGTATCCCATGCTTACGGTAAGTAAAAACTCTGTTATATTAATGAGATGATGATGATGTGAGGAATAATATTTGTAAGATCGAGGTAAATTCACTCAAGTATTTGACGTGAAAATGACGTTTAGGTTAAGATCACAGAACATATTATATAAATAATTGTCGGAAATACGTTAAATCAATGGTTTGACTCACAGAACAGATAAAAGAGGTTTGACTTGACTAATCGGGACGCCGGTGCCACCAGGTGGCGCTGGACAGAGTCTATAACGCTCAGGCTTGACCAGAGCAAAGCAGAGTTTTTGTTGACGGGTAAGCAGTAAAGACGTTTAGAAACTGTCGCGCGTTCCGTATAGTTATGTCGTGTACCTATAGTGTGTGATTCGCTAGTGTGATTAATTTGATCGTATATTATAATTTGATTTGAACTGCAAACGGTTTTTCTATTGCGCAATAACCAACATTACCCATAGTACGCCCACAGTAGTTAAAATATGGCTGATGATAACGAAAGAGACATACCTTCTCCGTCATACTCTTATGGAGTAGAATAACGACTTCATACAATAGAATTAAAGACAGTTTTGCTGCGCGCCATCTAGTAGCACCCAAGAACAACTGTGTGAATGACGTGACAGCGCGGGTAATTTGAAATAAGAAAATTTAAATCAAAACTGAAATTTTCTTTCTAGTTGTGCATTAGGAATGCATAATTATCTCAAATTAGCATTACCATTACTATACAGAACTATGTAATATGCTAATTTGACATAACTTTTCATTTCTATTGCACAACCAGGAAGATAAATGTAACTTCGTTCATTTCCTACTTCGCTTTACTAAACATTACCAAAAATACTCAGGAGTTATAATAATTTTCTTTATTTTTGGTTAAGTTCCGCATTTTTTCTGTGGTAAGGCTATGAGTACATATTATAACAATTTATTTATTGTTCTGTCTATGACCAAAAGATAGATTTATTTTACAACACGACGAGCATGACACTTCATACGAGCGGGGTAATTACGTAACACTCTAACAGTAGGAATGGCTTTAATTTTGACAGTTCAACAACATACAGTGCGTTATTTACGTTGTTGAGCAGACAAAATTTTCGAAAATATGAAGCAATGTATTAGCAATAGGCTTAAAAATGATTCAAATTGTGATTGATAGTGTGTTACATAATTTGGGTGCTGGACAGAACAACGTGTCAGTGTCAGTAAACAGTTGCACCGCAGATGGTTGAAAATCGCTTGACACTACACTTTTTATCTAATATTGACCTATCTTTAAGTCCTTTTCCCGAAGTCTGAATTTGTGCCCGGTTGATGGCAATAGACTCGCCCCCTATTACATGTGGCTTAAACATAACTGGCGAAATGTGGGTGTACTATAGGTACACCTCTGCCTAACCTTTCGGGGCTTGTAAGCGTGATGTTATGTTATGTGTGTGACCTGCTCTAAGAATGTATGGTAGGTAACATTCTCACTTCCGCAACCAAATTACTGTGTTCCACGGATGAAAACGTTACAAGGACGGAACTGTATTACAGGAAAATATTAAATTAAAGTAAATACTACTTTCATACCGTAACCAAAACAAACAGGTTCCCATACTCGACCCAACCAATTTACAAGGAAGACATTATACATTTTTCCTTTTCAAATTCACCCTCGGAAATGCCATCTATACCTTGTACCAAAATTAACTGATAAAAATGTAAACAAATGGATCAAAAAAGTATCTGTGGATGCCAGTTTGTAGTGGCACTAACAAATATAACATAGAGTGCTTTGATTTGATTTGAATACTTTAACCCAAAATTCTAATTTTATATCACCATAGATGTTTTCAACACATTTGCTCAAAAAATGCATTTACGATGCCGCTATAGATGGTTCGAAAGTTTAAAATTACGCACCTTACAACGGAACGTGCGGTAAAATAGGTACTCACACCTAAGTACCTATTTTACCGTATACTCCGTTGTATAGCGTCGTGCGTATCCTTTAGGGTTTATTTTTAATTTCCATAAAAATATATATAAGAACTACACCAAGGAGTTTCACATTACGAGAATAAATAATCTAAATAATCGACCCTCCTTGGAAGCGCTTTTGCTCAATACGTTCGTCTCACTTTAATACTAAAGAGAAAATGAGACGAAAGATGTAGTTCTAATTTTCACCAGGCGCACGTAGAAACGTCAAAGATTGTTGCGACTTTCCGACTGATATTTATAAACAAAGTAATAATAAATGAGTTCAAGTGAGGAATCCGATATTAATATTGTACTGTTTTCTGGCAAATCTGTTGAAAAACGTTGTATGACACACGTGCGGAAATTGATATTTACAAACTCGTGACTATGGTAAGCCCTCGACTTCGTCTTGGGCTTACATTCGTCTACTCGTTGGTAAAAACCAACTTACCGCACTAGTATCATAAATAACTATTTTAATTTGACAATTGAGGGTAATTTTATAACATTCGTTTTCGTTGACGACTTTTCAATGACAATTTAATAACGTTATTCAAACAATAATTGTTGCAAAAGTGGTGAGATTTGAGTTGAAACCTTCTAAAAACAGATAAATGTGATACTAATTCCCTTTAGTTGGTGATTGCGTAATAATTTAACCTGTTCATGGTTTGTTTACTCTTTCATCAGATTATTTTAGAACAGACCATACCTTCATAATGAAACCACCTGAAAAAGGTCGCATGCCACTATTTCGGTAATACACTTTTGTACTAAGGCTTTACTGAAAAAGAAGGTCCTAACGACACTGAGATCCGTTTTCGCAAAACGTGTCTATTATAACTGCGGTACCCGACCTTCAGGGAATCATGAGTCCCCTTTTAATTTGAAAGAGAAATCGAAACCTGTGTGTGTCGGCGGCCTTCGATTCACCAAAATCCCTTTACCACCGACTCTAACTTCAAACACTTTTATAACGAAGCAGGAAGACTTATTTTCGTCTGCACATTAGTTTAGGGAGATCGTTAGATAAGTTTTTTTGAGGTCACTCAATGGGAATACGTGATATAATTCGTGTTTTGCATGGAAATTTCGTTAGATACTTTGTATGTTATTTAAATTTTTGTTTATCAATGTTTTTTGTTTTGGTTACCTATAGAATGAATGGAATGTTGTGTGTCTAAAACCAAATGAAATTACTTTCATTAGGCGAATCACACACTACAACGCGCCATGCGACGGGGCGCAGATAACGCGCTCCCCCCCCCCCCGTGATTTTTTATATACAATTTCAATAAAAACGTGCTTCCACGCGGGGATTTTGGCTCCGTTTCACGCGCCCCGTCGCGCGTCGCGTGGAGCGTTGTAGTATGTGATTTGCCACGTGTACAGCTGACTTTCCCAAGTAAAATTGTTAACTATAGCCCATTTTTTTTAAATTAATGCGGTAACTCGACCAAAACCTTGCCATAGTGCGTTATTTAGAGGTTAACTATTAACTCATTCACTATGGGTAATAAACTATATCTAAAAGCACATTATTAATGTTCGATATCCTAATGTCCGTGACTACCGCAGGGTCACCAACGCCAATCGCTTCCATATTTGGTAAATAATTAGTACTCAATTGGTACAAATTAGTACTCGAACAACATAATTGGTACCTTAGTAGTTTTCGAGAAAATGGTCTTTGAAGGTGGTCCTGCGGTAGTCACGCTCCCTTCAGCAGGACCACCACGGGCGCTGAAACAGGGGGCATACTACAGCTATTCTAAGTATACAAATAATTAGTAAGTACCCATAAATGTGATTCATTTCGTAAAAAAAAAACAGAACTGAAACATTTGTATTTACCGAGAAATCAACGATGATAACTTTCGCGCGCTCGTTCAGCAGGACCACGACTTTGAATGTTGATTCCAGGTTTGAGGAGCTTGTCGCTTTCCTCAAACCTACATAGAAAATTAGTACCCTGCAAGATAAAATTACCTAGTACCCAAAATTTTAAATTAGTGCTCCAGTAGTTTACGAGATATACCATGCCCTTGGTGGGGCGGCGATAGTCACGGTGTTAAATTTTCATTTCAAGATTTCCCTATTAAAAACTCTGTGATTTCTTCCTCAATTGATACAAAAATTAGTACTCCTATAAAAAGTTATAGTGACCAAAAATTTTGATTCCTAAGTGGTTTATTTTAAGAGAAATTAGCTTTCATTACTTTTCCATACTAAATCTCCGCGTATAACCCGACCAAATTAAGTTGTTAATGGTATTGAGCTATTTAGGAGATGTACACTCGTGCACATAAATTTATGGATGTCGGAATAATATTAACAACAGTTCAATATCTATAATTTTTATACCAACTGTGTACCTATATAGGTACATATTAAGAAAAAAAATAACCTATCGTTGTCACACACAAACAAACACAATCCAATGTTCACATTGGATTTTGTTTCAAAAAGGTTATCTGCATAGTATTTACATACATATATTATATTTACATATAGATACCTTCCATAATAACAGAAAAATTCTCCGACTACCATCATTTTCGGAGCAGGAATTTTATGAAAAACATCAATTCCGTAATTACTTTTGCCAGGGCTGAATGATTGATAGAGGGTCGGGCGGCTCCACTCAATGAGCCAGAAGAGTCCTTAATTGCTAATCACCTGTTCTTAACCAACATTTGTGACTTCCTTGCTAAATTACCCTAATTCGTCAAATTATTTGTATCGAGTCGATAATTTTTTGGAACTATGTACAAGAAAACGATGCGCTAATTTTGAAATTAATGATTCATGGTTAGTTGATAGTGGAATTTAGTTCTTTTTAGGGTTCCATAGCCAAATGGCAAAAAACGGAACCCTTATGGATTCGTCATGTCTGTCTGTCTGTCCGTCCGTATGTCACAAACACTTTTTTCCGAAACTATAAGAACTATACCTACCGTTGAAACTTGGTAAGTAGATGTATTCCGTGAAGCGCATTAAGATTTTCACACAAAAAAAGAAAAAAAAACAAATTTTCTGAGTTCCGCATACTTAGAACTGAAAATCTTTTTTTTTTTCATCGAACCCATTCGTGGGGGGTATCTATGGATAGGTCTTCAAAAATGATATTGAAATTTCTAATATCATTTTTTTCTAAACTGAATAGTTTGCGCGAGAGACACTTCCCTGTAACTTCTAAATAAGAGAATGATAAAACAAAAAAAAAATATATGATATACATTACCATGTAAACTTCCACCGAAAATTGGTTTGAACGAGATCTAGTAAGTAGTTTTTTTTTAATACGTCATAAAACATAAACCGCATACTATGTTACTTGCTGCTACGGAACCCTTCATGGGTGAATCCGACTCGCACTTGGCCGCTTTTTTTAATGTTATTATTTTATTGAACCCAACGAGACTTTTAATTCATATAAAGGTACTTTCTCAGTTTATCTTGGACATTACTGACATTGGTGAAGAAAAACATCGTGAGGAAACTTGGACTTATAATTAAATTAAGTCTGAAATCGCCAATCAGCCTTCAGCATGCGTGGTCAATGGTCATACCTTCTCTGTATCAGAATAGGCCTCTGCCCTGCTGTGGGACAATATCAGGTTGGTATATATTATATTATTATTATGTAAAGTAAGCGGTTTAAAAGAAGATGTAGTGACAAAAATTTAAAAGAGTATGCTTAGATCGTTTGGTCATGTTGAGAGGATGAATGAAGGGCGACTAACAAAGGTATTTACAAGGCAGATGTGAGTGGAAACGCCGGGAGAGGACGCCCTAGGAAGACATATAGTGACCTTATTGGTGATGTTCTTCAGAAAGGTCCGGTGCGTAGTACTCACAACCGGCGTGCGTGTATGACCGTAATGTGCGTGTATGATGTATGAACGTAAACGAGGCAAAAGGAGTATATAAAGATCGTAGCAGGTGGCGTTCTGTAGTTTCTGCCTACCCCCACGGGAAGAAGGCGTGAGTTTATGTATGTACATATTCAAGTATTTAAGGGATTGAAAATATATGTAGTCTGTCTGTTCCCTTTTCACGCCTAAAACACTGAATTGATTTCGATAAAATTTGGCATGGAGATAGATGGCGTCCTGGGGAAGGACATAGGCTACTTTTTGTCTCAAAAATAATCTTAAATGGGGTAATATACGGGAAAGAAAGTTTGTATGGGAAACTTATCATTTATTAAGTTAAAGGGTATGACAATTTAATTTCATGCTTCTGACAAGAAATAAAAAAATATTTGTTTAAGCGTTTTTGTGAATAGGAGACAATTTTAAATTTCATTCAAATTATTGAAATTAATGTTTACCTTTTTTTAAGATATTTAAGGTATTGGAAATATAGTCAGAACCCATATCTTGACTTCTTGAGGTATTGTTTATTTTAGTATTTATTTCATAAATTTTAATAACTTTAAAATTTGGAGATATAAAATAACTTAGCTAATACGCTAATACGTGGTCAATGGCGGTGAGGCGTTAGAGTATTTAAAATTAATGATGATAATATTAAAATGAATTATTATTATTTTTAATATAGACATTTAGAATTATAAAAACCAGTTTAATAAAAATAAAATAAAAGATTTTTTGCATTTATTATCTGTCTGACGGTTGCCTTTTCACGCTTTAACGGCTCCATGAATCTAGATGATAAAATACTATTTATCACAGGCAGATGTGACAGACAGTTACTTTCGAATTTATAATATTAGTATGGATTAAGTTTAGATAAAATATTTGAATTTGAATTCCTCGGACAAGTACTAAACTCTCAACTACTACATGTTACGCTTTGTGTATTTTGTTACAAATTAACATTTTTGAACTGTAAATTAAACAAGAAAACCCGTTGCTTATGCAATCAAGCAACTACAAAATCAATAATTACATACATAATTTTTTATCGGTGATGTTTCAAAGCTAAAGGAAACGGCAAGATTTATTTACGACAAGCTTCTAACAATAATATCAACAGAGATAAGTAAATAAAATACACGTAACAAAGATTCCTTTGGAGACTCAGTGGTTTATGTATACCGGCCAAGAGCGTGTTGGTATAAGCGTTAAGGTTCCGTAGTCAGCAATCGTCAAGTCCAAATCAAAAGATTAAAGCAACGAGTCGTGCGCCCGATGATATATCCCATCGGCATAATTTCGAACTTCCATACCAACTTTCATTCCTATTTAACTTCTTAAGGCGACAATAAGTGCCAGCGACCTTGAGCGAGTTGGAGGAGCATGCGAAACTAAAATTGCACAGAGCGTTAGCGTCTACCCGGACATTGGTCAGCGATGCACTGCCGCCCGTCGCCCGCAAGAGCCCCTGCTTCAACGCGAATCAAGTTTATTCGCAAAAACAACCCACCTTGATTTATCAAACACAATACAAATAAAAGCCGTATACAAAACTTTGGGTAATTAAATTGTCTTTTAGATGGTGCAGATTTCATGAAAATACTCCCGATAGTTTTTGTGTGATTATCGTTTTTCTATTCGCGTTAGAAATTACTTTACATATTAATTACTCTATGTTATAAAAATATAATTTCACATATTCACATATAAAATTACGAAGAAAGTAGTCTAGTTTATCATATATTTTTTTCAAACAAATAAGACTATTCGTTTGGACGTGATGTTATATTTGAAATCATTAAAACTCGTATATCTGCGCCTTAAGGGATAAATTTTGAGAAACCTTTCCTTAGTGCTCACGTTCGTTACAAAAGGAACAACTGTGCAAAGTTTCATGAGTCTAGACCCAGTAGAATAAGATGGGGGTTATCTGTCAGTTAATCAATGAATGATTAATACTGAATAAAAATCTTATAGTTTTTTATTAAGTAGATCGCCAACTGGCTGCCTTGATGTTTAAGTGGCTGCAAACGCGACTACAACCTCAAACCTTTTATGACTTCTTCAATAGTTCTAGTCATTTTGAAATCTACGGAATTAACACCAGCATAAAGTTACTATTTGTTTAAGTGGAATTGACATTATATGGAAACAAGGATTCTAAGAATAGGTTCATCATTTGGTGTGCGGTCAGACGACATAATAAAATTATATGGATTTTTTATCTTACTACGGAACCCTGAAAAGTTGTGTCATGAAAATAATGTAAGGGCTCCGTCGTTGCTACGACTTCAGCTAAGTCGAAGAAATGGTTCATGTTTGCAGGCTTTTCTACTGCATGAATACACGAACGGACTCATGTATGATTTCTGTTCCTTTTGAATTATGGCACAGAGGGAATAAAGGCATTAGCTTCATACTTAGTTACGATGAGGTATTTAATAACATACTTATAAATAAAAGGGGCTCGTGGCTAAATTATAACAGCCGCACGGGTCGATGGCAGGTTAAGTTGCGCTTGCCGCGGTCGGTTCGTGGATTGGTGATAATTCATTACCTATCCAGACCCCTCCGTGCCTTGGAAAGCACGTTAACCCGTTGGTCCCGGCTGTCATTTGTAGATCTTTGACAATCGTTACGGGTAGTCAGAAGCCCAAAATTCTGACAACCTGTCTTAACAAGTTGAAAAGGTTAGGCAGATTGACTAAAATTATAAATGCGAAAGTAACTGTGTTTGTCTGTCTGTCCTTACCTTTTCACGCCCAAACCACTGAATCGATCGTTATGAAATTTGACAAATAGGTAGCTTGGGAGTTGGCGACCTATAAAAAGACATAGGCTTCTTTTTTATCCTGGATATTTGTAATAAAAAAATACAAAATACACGCAGATTAAGTCGCGGACATCAGCTAGTGTGTTGTATTATTTTATTTGCTTGAAATGATCTGTGACTTTAATTCAGCTCGAAATTCAGATTACGCAAAGCATTTGTTTCAATTAAACCAATTAAAGTAGAATCAAAGGATCTCTTTAAGAGGCGTTTCATGAACTGCTGGACGGTGGGCATTCAGAGATGTATATGAAGATTCTCATTGCGAACATAAAAGGGACTCCTGTAAACTTTGTAAGAAATCGGTTCTGGATGAATGCATCTTATGGTGATGGCGTGCCTTAGAGTGTGCGAAGACGATGCAAGCATAGGTCATGATGAGACGGAAGACAGCGGTATAGATGCGCAATTTGCACTTGAGTCACAATTTGCTGCGAGCGGTCACTATGAAACTGAGCTACTGAGGCCGAAGGTACTGCGCGAAGGAGCCGCCTTTATGTGTTCACTGAAGGAAAGGTCGTGGTCAAGGATCACGTCACGTCAACACGCCACGGGGAGAGGGGAGGAAAGTGAACCCTCGATGCGATAGTCGAAAGTGTGATCTGACAAATAGTCTCGTAAGATGAGCATTTTATTACAAGTTGCCAAAGTCAGTTACAGAACTTAGCGATGGAAAGTTCAAAACCCACATCAAACGTATCCTTATCAAAAATGCATATTATAACATTAAAGACTACGTTGAAGACAAGGAAGTTTGGCAATAATTCCTTACGCATATGTGGCTTCCCTGATACCTCATTAACGGCATCACTATAAGTATATAAATCTCTATTAACTGCTACCAAATTATGAAGTTTATAAACAAAATAAAAATAAAACATGTCTATTTTCACTTTCTTCTTTGACATGATCTTCTCATTATTGGACATTATATACCTCTAATTCTTATTTCAACTCTTTAATTATGGCTTTTGTATACCGGATTTTAATTCAGATTTGTTACAGTTGTAATGGCAATCATGTCATTTGGTTTAAATAGGCTTTTATTTTTATATAGATTCTTCTATATTTTGTGAATGTGAGAAGGTTGTAGGCCTGTAGTCTGTAGATTTGTCGACCTTTTTATATTTTGTTGAGTACCTGTTACTTGTTGAGAGGCCTACCCTGTCCTCCCATAACTATCAACACTGTAACTTGAAACATTGTAAAAGCTCCTTATTTTTAAAAGAGTAACCGTGGTGTTTCTTGCCGGCTCTTCTCCATAGGAAACAAATAATTGGAACCGTGCACCTAGCTTCTGATGTTTCATAAGTGCCCATGTTGGTTTATGTGAAATAAAATATTTGGATTTTGATTTTGAGCTCGAAACGGTCTGGAACTCCGAGTTGGTAAAGCTTATATATTAAGCCGTTGTGCCAGATTTTGTCGAATGCTTTCGCTATGTCGCAGAATAACACGCCCGTTAATCACGTTACGTTGGAAGCCAGCGCTTAGGTGCTCCACGATGCGGTGGACTTATTGGAAGAAAGAGTGTCCAGTTTGGAAACCGAACTGCGCGTTGGGGATGAGACTCTTTGCTTCGGCATAGTCATTGAGACGCTTATAAATAAGCCTGTCGTAACTTTAACGGGCAAGAAAGTCCATGGGCACTCTATTAAATTGTTGGCTTTGTTGGTAAATATTTTGTAACGATATCATTACAAAATATTTATCAACAAAGCCCTTCAGTCAATATCATCCAGATGTGAACATATCCTCATCTATGTACGTTTGAATATTGACTATCCGCTTACACTCCTCGAATCCCAATTTTCCAAAACTTTTAAACTCCATTTTACTCCCACAACTTAAAAGGACAACAAACATATTTTGAACTAATTTAAAATTAACGTGCACGCAACAGCTGTTGAAAACGTTCAGGTGAGCGTTTATCTAAGCATTAGACGGACGTTCAAACATTGTTTAAAGCTGTAACGAGCAATTAGGGCGCAAACACATTAGGGCACCGAGCCTAATGTGTTGATGATTCGTTTTGACGATTACAGAAACTTGATGGTTTCATGTTAGTGTTATTTCTAATGGTAAAGTTAGAACACAAACTGAAACTCCAAGCATTTATATAACATACAAATAAACTCATTCCTTCTTCCGAAAGGGAGGCAGAAACTACAGAACGCCACCTGCTACGATCCTTACATACTCCTTTTGACAAGCCAATAAATATTCTATAAAATCTCACCATGAAAACTTAGGTACAGTGAATTTGAAGTGAGTTGTCAATAGTGTTATACAGGTATGAGGAACAGGGTGTAAAGTTCACTTATACCTACGAAGAAAAGAGAGGATCCTCCGACCAGACGGGTGTCGTGACTGGTGGTCAACTGCCCGACGGTTGATATTGGGACGTTGTACTCGTGCCGTAAACTCTGCTTGCGCGATGCAGGATTTTGTGTGACGCCAGTGTGACGCGTAGGTTGTATGTGGCGTAGATGCCACTACAGTGTCAATCGCTGGCACTGGTGGAATGACAGCTCACATCATGTTCACTTCACCTACGTTTTCATGGTGAGATTTTAACATAAAAGACCGGCTGGTCATACATGCAAGCAATCCCAGTATATTGTTACAACTATACTGGCCCACTAAGAAGCAGACAACACTGTCAGCATGCCCTCACCACTGTCAAGCCCCTTCACGCACTTCAAAACACCATGACGAGAAATGGTGCATAAATAAGCTTGCACGTCTCATTATCGGTCTCTTTTTCACAAGGACAACTTACTAGGTCGAACCTCCTAAATCATTTACAGGCTTTTTGAATAGTCAAGGAGTTAGTTAGTCAGAAAGCTGAAGCTAGTTGTCCGTTGAAATTTGACTAGGCAACTTCCAAGTAAGATCAGTACTAGATAAAAAGTGAAGAGTCTTGTCTTGAGAAACAGGAAAACAGGCTTTTCAAGAGTCTTGAAAAGCCAAGCGATTTTGAACCATGTGCAGTGCAAGTGGTTCTGTGGATGGCCATGCACACACTAGCCGTGCCAAAAATAATGGTCGCGACCCTGGTTTCTGTTAAGGTGAACGTGCCAGGCTAGCCTGTTTACAATTGAGATGTCTGTATCAGGTTTTATTTTGATCACATAACCGATACTGACCTACAAATTGCAAAAAAATATTCGATATTTTTAATTTCGAGGTTTATTTTAGCGCATCCTCCTCAAGATTTTATCCAGACCTTAGTTAACGCGACCTATAGGAATAAGAATAAGAATAAATTAATTTACTAAGCTAACATTCAATTGGATTGAATTCCTAGACCTCACACTAGGATTCCTGTGTTGTGAGATCCAAGCTCCTTCGTTCCGTTAACAATTTTATACAATACTAGCTGCGCCCCGCGGTTTCACACGTAGTGATATGAAATATACTTCACGACCTATTCTCATATCTACCAAATATACTTTAAAAAAAACATAAAAATCGGCCGAGCTGTTTCGGAGGAGTGCGACCACAAACACCGTGACATGAGATTTTTATATATATACTTAGATAGAAAATAAGGTACATTTTTTTAAATTACATAAATACACATACATAAACTCACGCCTTCTTCCCATGGGGGTAGGCAGAAACTACAGAACGCCACCTGCTGCGATCCTTACATACTCCTTTTGCTTCGTTTACGTTCATACATCTGGTCATACACGCACGCCGGTTATGAGTACTACGCACCTGACCTTTCTGAAAAACCTCACCAATAAGGTCACTACATGTCCTCCTAGGGCGTCCCCTCCTGGCATTTCCACTCACATCTGTCATGTAAATACCTTTTGTTAGTCGCCCTTCATTCATCCTCTCAACATGACCAAACCATCTAAAAATAAAACTTATAACTTTTTTAAACTTAAAATACCTTTAGATCAGGAATAGATCATGGCATAGTGCAATGTTTAGCCACACAGAACGACGTAACGGGGCTGGCTGTC
The DNA here is from genome assembly GCA_916610205.1 of Griposia aprilina. Classification (NCBI taxonomy): domain Eukaryota; kingdom Metazoa; phylum Arthropoda; class Insecta; order Lepidoptera; family Noctuidae; genus Griposia; species Griposia aprilina. The sequence continues at coordinate 13,687,832 of OU744307.1, read as the reverse complement.
CAGGGTGACTCATATTTGAAAAACTCCATCCTTCCATACTAATATTATAAATATTAAAGTAAATTTGTCTGGCTCTCAGTCTGCTTTTAACGCCTTAACGGCTGCACGGAATGGGATGAAATTTGTCACACGGATAATCATGACCTTTTTTGTTTTTGTATGGGATGAATGCTAGGACCACGGTAACCCCTTTCGGAAAAACCCGCGACCCTGGCAGGCGTCATCCATTGCGGACCCCGTCAGTGTGTGCTGACATCTGGATAGTCATGACCTGGGATAGGACATAACATACTTTTTGGCCCCGTAGTACCTTCATTCCCGTGGAACAATTCCCGACCTTCGTGCTGGCAAAAGCTACTAAGTAATAAAGTTGCATGAAGCAGCTACGCTCATAATTATACAAAAGCACAGATGCTAGGCCATTTCTCATGAGTTTAACTAATAACTCGCAATGCATAATGACCCGTATTTCTTTCACGTCTACGGCAGTATTTAGCAGAAAATTACAGAACAATCTGCTCTACAATAAATCTGGGGACGGATAACTTAGTAACACATATTTTAACCAAGTTTACTAACTTAAAACATGGAGTTAGTTAATCTGCGTTTAACTAGGTTCTGTGAGTTTAATAAGAGTTATTAGAACATTAAGTTAATTCATGTTTAGGTTTTGTGGAAATATGGAACTGTTCAACTTTAACTTGTACAGGAATTAATTCTGATTTTAAATATTTTTTACTATGTTTTATTTTTATTTTCACCTGTTAGGCTTGTTATCCCCGCTCGGCTAATTAATAACAGCCGCACGGGTCGATCGACTAGGTTAAGCCACGCTTGTCACGGTCAGTCCGTGGATGGGTGATCATCTTTACATACCAAGACCTCTCCGTGTCTCGAAAACCACGTTAAGCCGTTGGTTGTGGCTGTCATTCGTGGATCTTTGACAGTCGTTACAGGTTGTCAGAACCCCGACAGTTTCACAACCAGTCTTACCAAGGGGTATCGTATTACCCAGTAACTGGGTTGCAGAGGTCAGATAGGCAGTTACTCACACAAAAACAAATATACTAAAATGGCAACACGTCACGGACAAGTCCCTGAACAACAAAAATAATGAGACAAGGACGCACTTATTAGATCCAGTAGTCAGAGTAAACCAGATAGATAGATTTTTTTTATATACCCTTCGCTAAAGGCCCAACCCCAGACATAAATGTGAAACTGTACTAAAATAAAACCGAGTTGGACTCGCACACGAAGGGTTCCCTACCACCGTACAATATTTAACACTACATAATTAAAACAAAATACGTTTCTTGTATGGTGATCCCCTTTAATTTTTAACTTTATTTTATTTTTATTATGCGGCAATTATTTCAACTGTCTACCTATTACGGTTCATGAGATACAGCCCGCTGATAGACAGACGGACGGATGGACGGCAGAGTCTTAGTAGCGGATTCCATTGGCACCCTTCGGGTACGGGACTCTAAAAAATAAAATATTTTTCTTACTTTCTTTCTTTAAAAACAAAACGGTTCCGATTTTGGGCACGCGACAAACGATCAATGTACAACTATACCTTTGATACCTTTGATCATTTTAATCTTGACAAAAAACAATCCCTTTTTTGAAGGTTTCATGTAATTCAAGTCAAACAAGGAGTGGTCAAAGTAGGCAAGTTTTGATAGTAAAACACCGCAGGGGAGGTAGGAGAACGGTTCTTCATTATTATGGCAGTCGGTGCCATGTTTTTGCAAACTACGAGTATATCAGGCGTGTGATCTTGGGTAGTGGAATTCCCCCCCGACCCTTGCTCGACGACGCGCCAGCCCGCGCCGTAGCTGAGCCTGTAGTTTTAAATTCCCCAGTTAATAATAATATAATTTAGATCCAGCCTGTCCCATCTTGCTGCCCTCCCCTCAGTGACGCCCTAAGCCGAGGTTCGTACCCCACAGGGGGTGCCCTTAGCGTGCGGTCACCTAATTTTTAAGTATTTTTCGCCCCTGGCTGGAGGCATTAAGTTAGTAGCTTAAGGCACCCACAGGTTTGCCCGGTTAAGTAGCCAGGACCTTAGTAGTCACAACTACGAGCTGCCAATTAGTAAAAAAAAAAAAAAAAGGTAGTGGAATTATCGTGGGTTTACTTTTTTGAGCGTTTTGAGTACTTAAATGTTAAACTACTTTTAGGCGACTTCATATTTCTTTGTCGATTGCCTAAAAAAGGCGTGGATGTGACCCATATTTTCCCCCAACTCGTTCTTATTTGTGTCAGTGTGTTTTTTCTTTGCGTCATGTTTACCGAAAATATATTCTTTAATTAAAAAGAAGGAGGTTCTCAATTCGTCTGTATTTTTTTTTTGTATATTTGTTACGCGAGATTTCCGGCGATTGTGGATCGATTTCGAAAATTCTGCTTTTAATGGTTATGGTATGCCTCAGGGGTAGTTCCACATAAAATTAACTTCGCTTGCGTAGTTTTTCAGTTAGCTTCAATACTACTACGTATTTTTTTCCACTCAGTGTATATTGATGATGTTATAATAATTTCCTGTCACTGTTATTTACATATCAAGTAGTGGTATACGAATTTGTGTTTTTACAAAAAAAAAAACAGTCGACTTCCATAAAATAAACACTATAAAGTGATAAATTACATTGATTTCGGAAGTCGGTGTCTTTGGTTTTGTATTTTCGTTTTTTACCACCGACTTCCGAAATGAAAGTACTTAATTTTTCACTGTATAGTCAAACTCAAACCATTTATTTCAAATAAACCAATTACAGACACTTTTGAATTGTAAAGGGGTCGGTCTGTCAGAAAGATGAAACTAGTTGCCCATTCCAAAGCGTAGTAGGTACCTATGGAGAAGAACGGGCAAGAAACTCCATGGACACTCTTTTAAATCAAAATATGGTTACAAAATATTGGTTACATCATTCATGTTGAAATTATGCATGTGAGAACGATGCAAAATGTTAAAAGCGTCCGGAATAAAAGACAAAAACAATTCAGAAATTAAATTAAGAAAATTAAAAAAAAGCCGTGGCAGCTTTTTTTTTTGGAGAAAAGTTTTTCTTGACGAGTGTCTTCTCATAGCATAGAAACGTCTCGGCGGCCGCTGCTAGAGGCGGCTTTGTCAGCTCTTTCCATACATACCAAGCGTGGCAACGTTAACTCGCACTACGTCGCTAATGACAAATAAATAAAGTGACGGTTTTGAAGCCTGTCCGTGAAGAAAGTTGTGCGCTCTACGAACTTTTGGAGCCATGAATTTTATAAGTACTACCAACTCCAGACGCTGCCTGCGCTGTGATTCCGTGCTCTGTGGTGCTGTTAAATATTAATAATAACTTTTATTTCATAAAAAATACAGATTTGGCATGTTTTATATATACCTATACTCGAAAGGTTTAGGTAGTTAAATAAAGGTAAACAAATTGTAAAAAGGGTATATTATAGTTGACACTTTCTTGTTTAAAAATACGTTACAACAAAATTAATGTTATTTGCGATTTATACGATAGTTTCCTCTTATATTAATGTATGTTAAATTTTATCATTTATTCGTAAACTATATCTTCATACATGTAATTGCTTGAGTACAATTTTGTTGTTAGATTTATAAAATAGTATAATATTTTGTAATCTGTCTATTGTAAAGAGCCCAAAAAGACAGGTTCCCTAAACCTTTTAGACAATACAACGAATTAGATAACGTTGCTAAATTGAAGAGTACACGTGTGACGTAGTATGTCAACTGAAGTAGCAGGTATTACGTTTAGTGGGTAAACCAGATGCCTTTTATGTTGTGGATGAATTAGAAAAAATGTTAAATGGTGTCACTGTATTGCGGCTGCCACCATACCACTGTGAACGCAATTCAATTGAGTTAATATGGGCTCAAGTTAAAGGGTTTGTAGGCGAGAAAAATAAATCTTTTAAAATGTCTGACCTAAACATTCTTTTATTTATTTATTTATTAAAACTTCTCGCACACAAAAGTATACAAAGGCGGACTTAATGCCTTAGGCATTCTCTACCAGTCAACCAAGGGTGGTGAAGAGATAAGATGGCGGGTGCTCTAAATAACAGACATTACTAATAATAATAATAAATATTAAAAAGATAACATAAGTATTTATAAATAAAATAGGTATACAAGTACCTAAACAGAATATAAACTTATAATACACATACATACATATTTACTATAATATATATCTACATTATACATATATTATATATATACACAAAAAGGGAAGGAGGTAATTGAGATGACTCTACGCTATTTATTTTGAAAATAACTCCGCAATTTCCGCTTAAAAGCATACCGACTGGTAGCCGTCCTGATTTCAAGAGGAAGCGCATTCCAGAGAAGAATGGACTGAGTATGAAAGGAAGAATGAATAAAATCGGAAGTATGAGAAGGACAGAGAAGGAGAAGATTGTTGGAAGAACGCAGATTCTTAGCGTGTGAAGAACATAGATATTGAAAGTGAGACATAAGATAAGAGGGAGGGGTGGGAGAGTTGAGAAACGAGAAAAGTGTGGTCAAAGAGCGCAAACTTCTCCTTTGGCGGATGGACATCCATTTGAGCTCAGTCCTGTAACTCGACACATGGTCATACTTCCTGAGGTTGAATATGAATCGGATACCATTGTTGAGTAGTCTGTCAAGCTTATCCAGCAAAACCGCATTCAAGTCAAAGTAGCACACGTCACCATAGTCAATGATGGGGAAAATCAAAGTCTGCACAAGCATAGTTTTCGTCTTAGCGGGCAAAAAGTTTCTCAAACGATACAGGGATCGCAGAGTACCGTTGACCCTTTGACTAACACTAGAAACCTGGCGCTGCCAGCTAAGCGTTGAGTCAAGATGCAAACCGAGATCTTTCACCGTAGGGGTAATAGGTATGATGGTACCATTAAAAATAAGAGGAGGAAGAGAGCTGAGCGCCACCCTACCCATCATGTGCGGGCTTCCAATTACAATGGCCTGACACTTTAAAGGGTTTACTGATACCCCAAAACTATCAGACCACTTCTTTTGCCAGTGGCTTTAGCTAATGTGACTGCTGAGAATTGAAAAAGTTGCGAGGGCCATGTAATAAAAAAAGAACAAAAAATGTTTAAATTAGACAAAATAATTGATGATACCACTGAACGCTTTATTATTAATGTGACAGATAGTTCCTCAGATTCAGATTCAGAATAGAGCCTATTATTATGGAACTCAAAATAATATGATTTTAACATTTGAAATAAAAGGTTTAACATCCAAGAGTCACGTGATTTATTTTGTTTACCTTTATTTAACTACCTAAATCTTTCGAGTATAGACAATTTAAACGAGCTTTGGTAGTAACACAATGCAATAGAAATCTAAGAACTGAAATCTGTACACAATATGGAAAACCCTGCTTCTCAAACTAGGATAACCTGTATCTTGAGCGACAGTGATTCAGTTTACAATATGATGCTATATGTATAATAGTAGACTGTGTCGATCTACCTGAGCGATTGAAGATAATACAGCTAATTTAAGTATATATTTTATACGTGATGTGTGTGTGTGTGGCCGGTGTCTGGATTTGTGCCCGGTTGATGGCAATAGGCTCGCCCCCTATTACATGGGACTTAAAACATATCTGGCGAAATGTGGGTGTGCTTATAGGTGCACGTCTGCCTAACCCTTCGGGGAATACAGGCGTGATGTTAGGTGTTATGTGATGTGATGTGTGTGTGTGTGTGAAATAAAGCGGTCTTAAGGCTTTTAGTGTCCGCTAGTGATCAGAAATCATTGAGCGAAATAGTTCCTGCCCTTCAGTAGCTGATTTTAGACAAACTGATATTTTTTCTTTGGGCTGAGATCATTTCTAAATCATCATACCATTTTTTTTAAGTGACAGGGAAACTCTTTTAAACATGACGGGGGATCCTTAGCTGTAGCCCACCAAATTCAAATTATATTTGGTTTTTTGAAAATTGCAGCTCTGTTTTACGTCGTATGTTGATCAAAATCAAAAACAAAATATTTTATTTCACATAAACCAACGTGGGCACTTATGAAACGTCAGAAGCTAGGTGCACGGTTCCAATTGGTTGTTGCCTATGGAGAAGAGCCGGCAAGAAACTCCACGGTTACTCTTTTAAAAATAAGGGGCTTTTACAATGTTTCCAATTACAGTGTTGATAGATATGGGAGGACAGTGTAGGCCTTACAACAAGTAACAGGTACTCAACAAAATATAAAAATGTCCACAAATCCAAGTCTACAAGTTAGGCCTACAACGTTCTTACATTCATAAAATATAGAAGAGTCTATTTAGAAATAAAAGCCTATTTAGACCAAATGACATGATCAAAATGCGATTCGTGACTGTAGGAATGATATATTTACTGAATAATAATCATCAATTTCATATCAATCGCTGCTTTCAAGGAATACATTGTGAGGAAACCAGCATATCCTAGGAACAAAAGTTCGAAGACATGTGACATCCATCAACTCGTAACGGGCCGGCGTGGTGGATTATAGCCCACTCCCTATCAGAGAAAGGAGGCCTGTGTCTCACCACTGGGAAAGGTACACACAGGCTGGTTGGTGATTATTATACTTAAAATGCCTGTAAAATACCCTTCATTTACGTTAGCCTAAAAGTTTTCGACGAAAACCACGCTAAAACCGACTACAGTAAACACAGACGTATTCAAAGCAGGTACAAAAACGCTTTTTCCAAAACATCAACCATCAGTACAGCCAAAAATAAATAAAATAGGACATCCTCATCCCGTTTCCATCAATTCCACATCTTTTGAGCACAAGGACTCATTTGTAAACAGAACGCACGGATTGTTTCGCTTGTCCAGCCGTCCATCTGACCGCCCCCACTTCCTAATTCCTGACACCAATGTCCGGACCACGAGTTTTTAGGATGTGGCATTTTTTGTTAGTTTTTTAGTGTTTGTTGTCCACTAACTGTTGTGCTTGTGTGGTGAGCAGAGCTAAATAAAAGATTGCATTTGCTACTCACGGTTATAATGTCCAACACAAAACACATTAACATTCACGGAAGAAAGGCACATGAGTTCGACAGTCACATAGATAGATGAACACGGAAAAGAAAGTCTTATTAGGTTTACAGGAAGATCTTGGTATTACTATTAAACTAATCCTGAAGGATCAAGGCGAACACAAGGATAACTGGAATAGCACAAAATTGCGCAGGCTTCGCGTCGCGACAACGAGATCGGACTGAAGGTCAGCCAAGGTGGCCGAACGCGCGCTGAGTCGAACGACCCCACTCATGCGCATCAACCACATACGTCACCGCGTTACGTAAACGCGGCGCGCTTCCACAGTACGTTGTCGTTGTGTACGACTGTGGTGAATTTGTATCATAAACAATGTTATGATTAGATAGGTGTAAATATGATTTGTATATATGTGTAAGTGTATAATTTATTTGTTATGTTTATGTATTTGTATAAGTATGTATAATTGATATGGATCTCAAATTCCCGCTTAGCAATCTGCAGCTTGTCTGGAGCGAGCCTGCGAGGGGAACAAGAGATGGGCGGGCCGGGTGTGGTGCGTATATGGTGTACTGTTTGGTGTGTGGTTTTTCGGTGTGTGCCAGCGGGTCGTGTGATCACGGGGTAGTTATTAAGTATCAAGTGATACTTCGAATCACCAACTGAGACCTTTATTGAACACGTCGCTGAAGCCTTTGCAACGGAAGCTATTACAAACATTGAGGTGGTTTTGTCCACCAAACGTTGATTTCTGATGTCAACAAGCAGATCGTAAAAGCTTAAAAAATCTACACCAATGATCGGCTTGGTGACATCAGCTACAATAAACCGCCATGGGAAGTTACGGCGCAAACTTAGATCTAAGTTTAGTTGTAGATAGCCGTAAGTATCAATTATAGACCCGTTAGCGGCCGATAATTGATAGTTCGACTTGACACGCTGTTCACGTAGAACATGCCGCGGAAACACACACAAATCACTACCAGTGTCCACTAGATACTGTGTCTTTGATGTTCGGTCCGTAACGAAGAGGCGACCGGTGGACGTCGGACAGTCGTCAGCCGCCATTACCGACTGCCTTTGGAGTTTCCCGACTTTTCGTAATCACATGGCTTAACGCATTTATGAGCATTGGCCCCGAACTTGGAGTGGTAAAAGCAGAACGGTTGCCTCTGATGGCTGGACTCGGACCGCTGTCTGGATCGATGACGCTGTTGGTTGTTGGAACGCGATTGCGAACGAGGTCTCCTATTCAGCTGCGTCGTCAGGTTCTTGACGGCCTTCTTCAGTTCGGCGATCTCGTTTGCCATCTCGTGCATGCTAGGGCCCGACGCCGATGCTACGGCAACTTGGCATGGGGTCATAATGTCCTGGACCCTGTCCGCCAGGTCTGCTAATCCCTCCAAGGAAGTATGTGGCTGTGAAGCCAGCAGAGTCTGTACGTTGCTCGGCAGACGGCTGCTCCATATTGTCCGGAGAAAGTCTTCTGGGACGCTCGGTCCGGCCAAACTTTGAAGATGGCGCAAGAACTGTGAGGGCTTGCGATCTCCGAGCTCTTCGTGGATGAGAAGCTGCTTCACTCTCTTCTCGTGTGACGCAGTCAGCCTCTTAATGAGCTCGTGCTTCAGCTTGTCATACTTGTTGTGCTCCGGCGGGTTAAGAAAAATATCCCTTACTTGTTTCGAGTACTGATGCTCAAGGTTGCCGATGACGTGGTTAAATTTCGTCGCGTCGCTGGTGATGTTTGCGTTCGCGAACTGAGCCTCTACTTGTGCGAACCAAACCTCTGGGTCATCCGGCCAAAATGGTGGAATTCGTACCGCGACACGACAAATGTCGGATGGCTCGTCAATGGACACGCACTTTGCGCGGCGAGGTTTTTGACGAGAACGGCTACTTCCGAACGATTTTGCGGATTCACTACTATCACTCATCGTGTTACTGTGATATTTCTTCACTTGTTTAAATATTGAAGGTCCTTTTTAGGGCACACCTGGTTATCGAGCCTTTCTGGCTTATTCTAGGCGGGGTCACCAATTTAGTGTTTGTTGTCCACTAACTGTTGTGCTTGTGTGGTGAGCAGAGCTAAATAAAAGATTGCATTTGCTACTCACGGTTATAATGTCCAACACAAAACACATTAACATTCACGGAAGAAAGGCACATGAGTTCGACAGTCACATAGATAGATGAACACGGAAAAGAAAGTCTTATTAGGTTTACAGGAAGATCTTGGTATTACTATTAAACTAATCCTGAAGGATCAAGGCGAACACAAGGATAACTGGAATAGCACAAAATTGCGCAGGCTTCGCGTCGCGACAGCGAGATCGGACTGAAGGTCAGCCAAGGTGGCCGAACGCGCGCTGAGTCGAACGACCCCACTCATGCGCATCAACCACATACGTCACCGCGTTACGTAAACGCGGCGCGCTTCCACAGTACGTTGTCGTTGTGTACGACTGTGGTGAATTTGTATCATAAACAATGTTATGATTAGATAGGTGTAAATATGATTTGTATATATGTGTAAGTGTATAATTTATTTGTTATGTTTATGTATTTGTATAAGTATGTATAATTGATATGGATCGCCACAGTTTCATTTAATGTTGCTGGGCCAGAGGTAGCCCCGTGGAAACGGCTGCGACCTACGAGTTGCAGATCGTAGATTTGGATTTAGTCTCCCCAGAGATGTGCCATAAGTTGACTACCGGGGTGGTACTAGTGAAGTAAAAATCCCACACTCCCCGGTCTTATCCCCAAAGCCCGGGCGCTTTTAACGACCGTTACCTAAAGCGTTACTTAATACAGACAGAAAAAAATATTTTAACAAAAAGCTAATTAAATAAAAATCCAGACTGTTTAAAAAGTGAGCTTTAAAAAAGATGGACAGAGGAAGACATATTTTTGTCTCCAATCCCACACCCAATCTCATGCAATCGGAGGCATCTTCTAAAATTTAACAATGAAGACCTATTGCCTCCGACTGCATGAGATTGCGTTTTGGATTGGAGACAAAAATATGTCTTCTTCTTTCCATCTTTTTTAAAGTTCCCTTTTTAAACAGTTGGATTATTTTTTAAATTTTCAGTTTTCGTTCTTCTCTTTGAGTCGTCATCTCAGTAGTGTACCCCTTTCTAGCGATATCATCTTTTATACAGTTTATCCATGGTTTCTTTGGTCTTTCCCTTCTCAAAACTTTGCTCATGACGCCCTCCTCATTCCTCCGCTTCACATGCCCATACCAAAACAACAGATTTCCACACAACCTTCCAGTCACCGGTGCCACGATCAAGCTTGCTGTCTGAACAACAGCAAAGATATTAAGGGGGATGCGCCAAGGTAGCCCGTGAAATTCAAATTTTCTTACGTTTTTTACAATTTGCAGGTCAGTATCAGGTTGTATGGTGATCTAAATATAATTCGCGATCGTATCAAATATGGCTTTACAGAACTATAATCATTAGAATCAGCAATACAACTCCTTAAGTTAGAATTGCCCTCAAATGTCATAATTTCATGAAATAGTCATTCAATAGGGTAATATGAACTTATAGAGATGTATTATTATTTCTAATTCTGTAAAGCCATATTTGTTACGGTCGCGAATTAAATTTTAATCAAAATACAACCTGTCAGTGACCTGCAAATTACAAAAAACGTAACAATATTTGAATTTGGCGGGCCACCCTGAAGGTTCCGCCTTAAACGATATAATAAAATCGTATCTAAGTATTGAGCATGAAAGTTTAATATTCCAAACGGTCACTTTAAAGTCGCCATAAAAAAATAATTATGGCGAGTCCATTTAAATATTACGATTTTTGTGTCCATGTGTTTGTATGTAACAATAAAAAACTCATTACGCAAGGATTTTGTGAACAATGGATTAAGAATTCATAAAAAGCTGAGCCCGATGAGGCTTGTCGCGAATTAAACTGTCGTGGGTTTGTATACCTTGTTATATTCTCATTTTTTTTTTTGTTTAATAAGAACTTAAGTTCTTAGTAATTTATTACAATCTAGCCTAATAGACTAATAAGCAACTTAACTTTAACGTATTATTTTACGTTATAACTAAGAATAGTGTCCTATTGCACTTTCACACAATTCCGCAGCACTTTCATAAAGTCTGATAAATTAATAATAAATTTTTGGATGACGGTGGTAACGAGTTCCATTTTAAGGTCACGGTGGAGGTCGTCATTTCTAATGTACCATGGTGCATTTACAGCATCCCTGAGTACTTTATTTTGGAATTGTTGGATTATTTTGACGTTACTTCGTTTAGTACAGCCCCAAAGTTGGATGCCATACGTCCAAATTGGCATAAGAATATGCTTGTATAATATAATTTTATTACGTATTGATAGGCAGGATTTCCTTCCGAGTAACCAATACATACTTTTATAACATATGTCGAGTTCCTGTCTTTTCTTTTTGACGTGAGATTTTCAACGCAGTTTGGCGTCACGAGTTACGCCAAGTTCATTAAATATAAGTACTTTATTATTATACTACTACACAGGGCTTCTATGACTGTCTTGTTGGAGTGGCTGCAAGCACTACTGCTGAGTATGAGTTAAGTCGTTGGTCCCGTCTGTCATTCGTGGATCTTTGACAGACGTTACGGGTCGTCATAAGCCCGAAAGTCTGACAACCAGTCTTACCAAGGGGTATCGTATTACCCAGTAACTGGGTTGTGATGATCAGACAGGCAGTCGCTCCGTGTAAAATACTGGTATTCAGCTGCATCCTGTTAAACTGGAAGCTGACCCCAACTTAGTTGGGAAAAGGCAGGCAGATGAGGACACTTAAGGTGATAATAAGTGTCAGCGACCTCGAGCGAGTGGGAATAGCATGCGAAACTTTTAAGCGAATAAAATTGCACAGAAACGTCTACACGGACATTGGTCAGCGATGCACTGCCGCCCGTGTCGCCCGCAAGAGCCCCCGCTTCAACGCGCATCAAGTTTATTCGCAAAAACAACCCAGCTTGATTTATCAAACACAACACAAATAAAAGCCGTATACAAAAATTTGAGTAATTAAATTGTCTTTTAGATGGTGCAGATTTCATGAAAATGCGCACGATAGTTTTTGCGTGATTATTGTTTTTGTGTTCGCATTAGACATTACTTTACAAATTAATTACACTATGTTATGAAAATATTATTTCAAATATTCATATATCAAATTACGAAGAAAATAGTCTAGTTTATCATATATTTTTTTCAAACAAATAAGACTATTCGTTTAGACGTGATTCTCAATTTGAAATAATTAAAAGTCGTATATCTGCGCCTTAAAAAAGCGGTATAGACAATGAAACATTTGAGTCGAGTTTATTGTAGTATGGGACAGTTGATCAATTTTTCGCGATAACGATGTTGGACCCATGGAAAAAGTTGTTCGTTTTTCGGGTTCCGTACCCAAAGGGTAAAACGGGACCCTATTACTAAGACTCCGCTGTCCGTCCGTCTGTCCATCTGTCACCAGGCTGTATCTCATGAACCATGACAGTTAGACAGTTCAAATTTTCATAGATGATGTATTTCTATTGCCGCTATAACAACAAATACTAAAAAAACAGAATAAAATAAATATTTAAATATCAACAAACGTGATTTTTTTGCCGTTTTTATAGATGGTACGGAACCCTTCATGCGCGAGTCCGACTCGCACTTGGCCGGCTTTTATGGTCTGTACCACACTCTTAAACTGCACATTATGAAGACTCACACTGTATAGTTATAGACTGTGTCTAAGTAAAACAAAACTCTCAAACGTGAAATGCATTTTCATCTAAAATTCTAAATCTTCGAACAGTATCCTAGAAACTGCTTGTCATATTGAAAACGGGATATTGCATTAGAATTGTACAAGTACAAATGTGGCCGATTTATAGAATTGTTGAGTTTCATGAAAATTCTGAATGCTTTGTTTTATGTTTGGAATTCAAGTATTACGAATGTAAGATGTTGTGTTTCTTTTGAAATTGTTATTGTTTGTAAATATAAGAATCAATTATAAGCGAAACGATTTTTTTAAAACTCTATAATGACTATAATAATCTTTATACCTAATAATCTTTATTGGTTCAAAACACATTTTACAAAGTGGTTGCGTACGTAAATAGGTACATTATTAGAAAATATGTGTCACAGCTATTAAAGCCCACCTCCAAGAGGGACACGACAGCGTTCCAGATTCCAAAGATGAATACAGTAGGGGTTAAAAAAGAGCAATAACAAATAATACAATATAAAAAAATGTAAAAATAAATAAATAGGTAAGTGCTTAGTGTTGTGGATGTGGGAGTGTTGTATGTGAGTGTAGTGCGTATCTGTGGGGTGTAAGTGTAGAGTATGCTAGTGGAACCTCCCCACGAGCACACTCTACTCTACGTGTACTTGGTGTGCATGTCCACGAAAGAAAGTCTTTAGGGTTTGACTAAATTCTCCAATTCTTCGAATATGAGAGTATGAAGCCATTGATCAATCATTCTTTTGCAATCCCGTAGAGAACATGGATAAATAAAACTATAAATAGACAAAAATAATTGTCAAGAATAATAGATATCAGACAAAAATATTTTTTAAGCAAATTGACACTACGTCAATTTAACAAACGGGCAATGATCAATTTGCTTTACAATTTATTTCCCCATCTATTTGAAAGGGGCTATTTTAATGTTGCCTAACGTTTCATAGACATTAGGGAGTCGTCACATTCAGAAAGAAAAGGTTTTTTAAATTGGCACGTAGGTGTTATAGATGCAACATCTCTGGACTAGTAAATTTGTAAAATGCTTTTGATCCTGTATTTAAGCGGATTATATCAGTATATTAGTATTCCGGCTCATCATCACACGAAGCCTCCTCGAGCAAACACTGCTTCACTGTTTCCAAGCATTTCCCGATATTCGTGGTGACTGACAGTTGACATTAGTTTTTTTGCACTCTTACACTTCACACAATAGAAAAAAAAAAAAACAGTTCTTATATCTATGCTTCATACTCACACTCACACACATGTAGAACGACAATAATAATAATAAATCAATTGCTTTATCATAATTTTTACTTCTTTTGATGTGTAAACATCTTAGCGCTGGGTCTACGGTAGGGGCTAGCTGGGACTTCGAGCGTCAGACGCGTAAGCGTAAGACGTCGAGCGTCAGATGACGTCAGCGTAACACCCGTGTCTATGTCAGCGCGTGAACCAAACTGATGCGAGCTCACATGTTTACTGATCAATTTTCGCCAAACCAACTCACACCGTTTTTTTTTTATCATGTATTTAATAACTATTTTAAAACACATTATCTATTACATACATTAACTATTATAAACATATTTTTATAATTATTTTAGATGGGTTTGCTCTTGACTCTAGTCTAGGTCAGAGATGACAGAGACAAAGTCGACGATGGAGTGAGCTTACCCAGAATGTAACTACAATTCTGATATTTTAATTATTTTTGTTTGTCATAAAGTAAATATACACGATGTATATTGCATAAAATACAGAATCTACTGATTGGGAGAAGACACTAGCTCCTGTAACACAGGTGTTTTTACCTAGCGCAGGAGTCAGTGCTTCACTTTGCTATTACATGTTTTTTATCCCAATAAAATAATTTATTATTATTGGTGACAGCTGACAGCTACCTCACAACCTGCGTGAGATAGTGTTTACATATATAATAAATAAATACACTACACTAGTGTATCCAACAGAAATTATTTCCTATCAAAGCGAGTGCTATTTTGCAGTCGAACATCTTTTTTATACATCTCGAACATAATTACGCAATTTATCTCCTTCCTGTGAGCCTGTTTATACCTGCTTTTCCCTTGTCTTATCCTGTCGACATTATAGTACAAGATAAGTCGCCCCTTTTTCTTTGAACTCACCCCTTTTGTTTGGAGACGCGTCGTGAGTGACACCCCTGCTCTTTGTACGGGTTTTAGAAAAGAAATGATAATTTTATAATTTGAGTTTCACGGTTTTGAGGCAGTGAAACGAGTCTTTTGAAAGAAAGGAAAATATTTATAGGGAATTTGAAAATTTGAAGGGTGTATTTGTGTTAATCTTTGTCCCTGAACTTTTTTACGCTAAGTATTGTTAAGGTTGAGATAGAACTGCCTCGTTGGTCAAGCACTACGGCTGAGCATGAGGTCCGGGGTTCGATTCCCGGGTCGAGCAAAGTGTTATTGGGTTTTTTCATCAGGAATTACTCAGTAGCATCCCGGATTTGTCTGGATTTGTGCCCAGTTGACGGCAATAGGCCATTACATGGGACGCCCCCTATTCCATGGGACTTATACATAACTGGCGCAATGTGGGTGTACTGTAGGTACACCTCTGCTTAACCCTAGCTTTTTAGTAGCTTATTATGTCAATCTATACATTTTTGACTTTCCGTTTTGTTATAAGTATGTCACTTTGTTTAGGTCCTCTGGTCATCGCCTTTTTTTCTACAATTGCCGTTACAAAGAATTTAGCACAAACCTAGAAATAAAATTAATCGTCAGGAGTAAGGAACAAAATGTTTGCACAAATCTACCTATGTATCTATATATATAAAATTCAATGTACTGACTGAGATATCAACGCATAGCCTAAACCGCTGGTCCTAGAGACATGAAATTTGGAGGGTGTGTTTTTTATGAAATGTAAGTATCCACTAAGAAAAGTCCACCTCTAAGAGGGTGAAATGGTGGGGTTGAATTTTCTGTAAAACTTTTTATTCTCTGTGTCGATTGACTCGAAAATATTACACATACTCTTCAATTAAAAGTATGAGTCATATGTATCACAGTTTTTCCAAAATCATCCCCCAAAAGAGACAGATAGGATCAGATAGGATAGGATCTTTCTGAGGTAGAGGTGTAGCAGTAATATGTGACATCCCGATTTTCGCGTTGGCGCTGGATATGCGACATTGATAATGCCAGTATACTTATTTCTATAAATAGGTTTAATGAATCATTGTCGTCACCGGTGTCCAAGGTAGCAAGATGTATCAAATATGTAACTGATATTACTATGAACTAATATTTTCATTTATACGTAGCGGTCGCAAGCGCTACTGCTGAGCATGAATGAGGTCCTGGGTTCGATTCCCAGGTCGGGTCGGGCGGGGGGTATTATTGGGTATTTCCAAAAGGAATTTATCAGTAGCAGCCCGGAGTCTGGAATTGTGCCCAGTTGATGGCAATAGGGTCGCCCCTCATTACATGGAACTTAAAACATAACTCGCGAAATGTAGGTGTGCTAGAGGTACACCTCTGCCCAACCCTTCGAGGAAACAAGGCGTGATGTTATGTTATAAGTAAGTACATGTGAGGAGCTCGTGGCTAAGTAATGTATAACAGCCGCACGGGTCGATCCACCAGGTTAAGTTACGCTTGCCAGGGTTGGTCTGTGGAAGGGTGACGATCTTAACATACCGAGACTGCTCCGTGCCTCGGAGAGCACGTAAAGCCGATGGTCCCGGCTGTCATTCGTGGGTATTTCGCAGTCGTTACGGGTCGTCAGAAGCCCGAAAGTCTGACAATCAGTCTTACCAAGGGGTATCGGATTACCCAGTAACTGGGTTGTGGAGGTCAGATAGGTAGTAACTCCTTGTATAAGACTTCCCAACATCAATCGTCGGGCAGTTGCCCACCAGGCACAACATCCGTCTGGTCGAAGGGTCCTCCATTTTCTATGGAGGATGAGTGAACTTTACACCCTGTTCCTCATGCCTCTAAAGATTTAAGGAATTGGAATTTAGTCAGAGTCCGTATCTTGAGGTAATATTTAGTTAGCGTTTATTACGAGTATCTGCCTGTCTGTCTGTTACTTTTTCACGCTTTAACGGCTGGCTTTGGATGATAGGTAGGTTACGGATAGGCCATGACCTGGGTTAGGACATAGGATACTTTTTATCCCAGTAGCACGTTCCCGTGGGGTGATTTCCGACCTCTATGCGGGCGAAGCCGCAGGCAGAAGCTAGTCTAGAAATAAAATTAAACGTCAGGGATAAGGAAATAATATTAATAGTAACCTTATTAGTGATGTTCTTCAGAAAGGTCAGCTGCGTAGAAGGTACTCGCAACCGGCGTGCGTGTATGACCAGATGTATGAACGTAAACGAAGCAAAAGGAGTATGTAAGGATCGTAGCAGATGGCGTTCTGTAGTTACTGCCTACCCCCATGGGAAGAATAGTGTGAGATTATGTATGTATACAAGTTGGCAGGGACATCGACGTGCAAACCGAAACCTTGAATTTAGCACATGATTCTAGACCCCCTAGAGTATAATTTTTTGTAGGTTATAAAATAAAAAAGCGGCCAAGTGCGAGTCGGACTCGCCCATGAATGGTTCCGTAGCAGTTTACGATTTATGACGTATTAAAAAAAAACTACTTTCTAGATCTCGTTCAAACCAATTTTCGGTGGAATTTGACATGGTAATGTACATCATATATTATTGTTTAGTTTTATCATACTCTTATTTTAGAAGTTACAGGGGGGGGACACATTTTACCACTTTGGAAGTGTCTCTCACGCAAACTATTCAGTTTAGAAAAAAAAAAATTAGAAACCTCAATATCATTTTTGAAGACCTATCTAGAGATACCCCACAAGTATGGGTTTGATGAAAAAAAAAATTGAGTTTCAGTTCTAAGTATGGGGAACCCCCAAAATGTATTGTTTTTTTTCTATTTTTGTGTGAAAATCTTAATGCGGTTTACAGAATACATCTACTTACCAAGTTTCAACAGTATAGTTCTTATAGTTTCGGAAAAAAGTGGCTGTGACATACGGACGGACAGACAGACAGACATGACGAATCCATAAGGGTTCCGTTTTTTGCCATTTGGCTACGGAACCCTAAAAACTGCTATTTCATAGAAACTTGCAATACCTACGCGATCGAAACTTATGGAACAGCATTTTTTTTTAAATAACCGACGAAGAATTTCAACGCTCGGGTGTTCAGAATCATTTACTGATTCCATAGTAACAGATTGCGCATCGATGTCCCCACCTCCCTGTATAAAATTAAACATCTGTTTTCACAAATGCTCTATGATACACATAGGTACGAGTACGTAAGCTTATCAAGAATAAACATGACGATGCACTCATAAACTGATTACATGAATTATTAAACGGGAAATAAATTGAAAAGCACAGACTATGTACAGATGAATACATACATATGTAATCAGGTACAACGAACAAAAGAGTCAGGTATACGGGCTTAAAAAAAAATACAGTGGGGGAAATTAACTGTTAAACAAATTGACACCCGGCGTCAATTTGCCATAGTATCGTTAAAATCAAAATCATGAGTAATTTATTCAAATTAGGCTGAGAATCATCATTATTTGAATGATTACATAAGACAGTCCCTCAAAACGCCCGCCCTTCACTTCCTTCTTTCCTTTACTACCTAGTGCTTTAGCTATTTCAAAGAATGACAGTTGTGATTTGAATAAGTGGACAGTTTAACAGTCAATTTCCCTGACTTTACATCTGGGTAGCAGTGTTCATTGTGATTGCGAGTGACACACAAAAGTAATATCAAAGACTTGACTCCTAAACAGTTAAGAAGTTGTTGTACGATGCCTGTACACTTATCTCTTTCGTTGACTGTACATGTAACCTATATATATGTAACCTCCTAATATTATGCGAAAAATGTTTACATATTTATAAAAGTGTGTAGTGCAGCAGCCCCACGACCATTAGTTTAATGATAATGTTGGCCGCACTGTTGGTAACATCCAATCTAATGATAGGTAGCGGTAATATTAGAAAGGTTGGCGCCACTGATTTTGAGGACCAATCACGCGCCACTATTTTTCTCACGCGCCCCGTTTCTTGCGCCACTGTCGTACAAGCGCCCCTCGCGGTGCAGTCCAATTTCAACTCCTGTGTGACACGACGTGTCTCAAGTCGCACTCGTAAAGTTCCGGCCATATTGGATCTCTAGTAGTTTTGATTTGAGTAACCCCTCTTACTTCTGTTTTTTTTTGATGTTCCCATAAACGTGTTTTCTTTTTGGTTGATTAAAGTGGTGTTAGGGATTGATACTCAGAGGCCCAAACCCTATGCCCGTCAGCTAGAAGAGATTCTGAGAGAATTATTTTTTAAAGGCCGTTGATACTTTTATGTTAGCCTAGTTGTTGCTCGCGGTTTCACTCGCATGCTAGTTGAACTAATTCAATCATGTACATTCAAGAGACTTGATAGTTGAGTAGATTGACGCACTACGTCAATTTTCCGTGTTATAACCGTTTCATATGACTGACAAAGAATGTCACAAGTCGAATTTCGGAAGTCAGTGTATTTGGTTTTTGCCACCGACTTCCAAAATGACAGCTTCTTAGTTGTGGTACCAACCTATCCCATAAAAATTCGTACATCACTACCTACTTGCTACGAAAATAACAGTTTCAGGAAGTTATAACATCATCAACATACACAAAGTACATAATTATGAACCTTACTCAAAAACCCCTGTAAAAAATAAATTTATAAAATTTATATGGGACTACTGCGAGGGTTTCTTCTAAATCAACTTAGCCTTTTGTAGTCCAATGCTGGAAATTGGCCTCTCCCAGGCTGAGCCACAACACCCTGTCCTCCAATTTCCACATGCAGTTTGTCGCAGCAACCTTATTAGAGGTCGTCGCTCTATCTAGCTCGGGGGCATCTCACACTATGCTTGCCATTACGCTTCTTCTACCAAATGAAAAATAAATCACGTAAATCAGCCCAGTAATCATGGAGAAATCGGTGTAAAAACATTAAAAAAAACCCGCCCAATGCATAACCTCCTTTTTTAAATTGGTTAAAAATAACTAGCACTAGATAGGTATATCAATTGAAAAGCGATTCAAAGTCAAAACCGAATCATTTATTTCAAATAGGCACATAAAAGACAGTTTTGAACGTCAAAATTTACAAAAAAATAGAATTTATTCTAGTTGCCCCTTCCAAAGGGTAGTTTCGTATGGAGAAGAATGGGCAAGAAACTTTTACTCTTTTAAAATGTTTTACAATATTTTCTGTACATTAATAGTATTTAATTATATGTGAAGACGATGCACAAAATTAATGTACCACAATAGGTTTGAAGAATTAATTATAAAGCAATGACAGGTAAATTCATTAGGTGACAGTTACATGGTGCTCACATATTTATAAATATTGTAAAAGTAAATGATTTTTCGTTATTTAAAGTAATAACAGAGTGTTAGTTAAAGTAATTACAGAATCTAAAATCAATATCATAAAAATTATAAATTATACAATTAAATCAGCAACCAGTTTGATTTTGTCTAGACTCTAGATATCTCTGGGGGGTAGGACCAGCATGTTTCCAAGCATTCTTATCTAGGATATAATACACTAATTTGTAATATGCTTGTTTACAAAGTCTACTTTTAATATGAGTTGAATTTTTTTTTCGTAGAATTGCAATATATCACAAGGTATTTTGGTGTAACATTTAACACAGTACCCCATAAAAGATGTAAGTACTTTAGATAATCTGAAATATGTTTAATCTATTTTATCTTAATTTCTAGTATTCAAATTATGTCTATCACTTACTTTATTAAAAAGATGTAGATTTTTTCTTACATACACAATATTTTCATAAATAAATTGGCAAGGTACCGTCATAATGATAATCTTTTTAAATAGTTCCATGGGAGATTCTAGGCGATGTAGATTGTAAATCACTCTGACAGCTGTCTTTTGCAAAATAAAAATTGATTCAATGTCAGCAGTCCGACCCCCATATGACATATTGCTATGGAAGTAGCTAAAGTAGACCAAACGCGCGGTTTCTATATCTGTTAACTATCTTATATTTTTAACTGCATAAGTGGCCACGCTTAGCCGCCCTACAAGAGATGATATTAGGTCTTTACCTATGAAATTGCCGTTCTGCAGTACTGGCCATTTCAAATCAAAATAATTTTTGTTTGGCTAAGAATTCTAATTTCAAATTAATTTTATTTTAAAAACATGGATTTTTTTTTCTAAAAGTAGTCATTTCTTTATTGATTAGTGTTACATTTTCATCGCATTTCAATCTTTTTCGTCATCATGGATACGTTAAAAATTCGAGTAATTATGGAATATGAGTACCGTCGTGGCAGCAACGCGGCACAAGCGGCACGCAACATCAACGACGTTTACGGAGCTAACACTACAAACCAACGCACCACCTGTTATTGGTTTGCTCGCTTCCGTTCTGAAAATTTCGACCTGAAAAATGAACCTCGCGGTCGTCCGAAGACTTTGGTCGACAATGACGAATTAAAGGCGATTGTGGAAGCTGATGATACACAATCTACGGCTGAATTAGCAGCAGCTTTCGACGTTAGCGTCAAAACAATATTGGTCCATTTGCGTCAAATTGGCAAGGTAAAAAAGCTTGACAAATGGGTGCCCCACGAACTCAATGATCGCCAGCGCGAAGTACGCGTCGAGACGTGCCTTGCACTGCTCAACAGACACACAAATGAAGGAATTTTGAACCGCATTGTTACCTGCGATGAAAAATGGATTCTGTTTGATAAACGTAAGTGCTCAGCAAGTTGGTTGGATCCTGGTTCAGCACCTAAACAATGCCCTAAACGAAAACTTACCCCTAGAAAAGTGATGGTCACTGTTTGGTGGTCTAGCGCCGGTGTGATTCATCACAGCTTCTTACCAAACGGGGTGAGCATTACTGCAGATGTGTACTGTGAAGAACTGAACACAATGATGGAGAAGCTGGCGCATCCCCAACCAGCATTGGTCAATCGCTCGTCTCCGCTGCTCCTGCACGACAACGCGCGACCTCATACTGCACAGCAGACGGTCTCCAAGTTGCAAGAACTGGGGTTGGAAGCTCTCCGTCATCCGCCCTACTCACCAGACCTTGCGCCTCCAGACTACTACTTTTTCCAGAATTTGGATAACTTCTTGGCGGGAAAAAAATTTAATACCCGAGAGGCAGTACAAAATGCCTTTGAAGAATTTGTTGCCTCCCGTCCAGCTGATTTCTTTAAGAAGGGCATCAATAAACTGCCACTGCGATGGCAAAGATGCATTGATTGCATGGGTGATTACTTCGATTAATACAAATAAAAAATTCATGAAAAAAATTCGTTTAAATTTTTTCATACAAAACGGCAATTTCATAGGTAAAGACCTATTATATGAGGTCTCCATTGTAATTTCTCGTCTAGCATGATTCCTAGGAAAACCGCCTGTGTTAATAAATTCTAGTTTTTCTCCATTCAATATGATGTCACGTTCGCAACTTCTAACAATAGGTAATTGAAATCCTTTGTTTTTTTTTAATTTAGTACCATTTTTTTTACCGTAAACCAATCTATCTATTCTAGGTCTATTTAAAGATCATTGAAGTGTCATCTGCATATAACACCACCTTCGGTTGATTTTGAAGTACTTGTGGTAAAATCATTAATGTAAACTAGAAAGAGGAATGGACCCAATATCGAACCTTGAGGAACACCCATCATCATTTCAGACCCCAATGAGTCGGCTCGGCTAAATCCTACCAATATTAATAATGTGAAAGTTTGGATGTTAGGATGTGTGTTACTCAATCACGCAAAAACGGCTGAACGGATTTAGATGAAATTTGGCACACAGGTAGTTACTGAAAGGCTAGGGGTAGGGGTAAAGCAAGACCATACATATAATAATGTATTATAAACTACCTTTTCTTTAATTCTTTTGAAACAATTCAAATAAGTACCCTTTAATATATCTTTTGTGAGCAAAAAGATTTGGTTTTCTAACACATATAATTTTTTAATTTATCCTCTTTGAGAGAAATCTAGATAAGAATAAAAATAAAAAATGCGTGAGTGTCGTGGTACACTCGGTTGGAACGAAGTTCTTTTCGTAGTATATTTAGAACATCCATAAAACAAATTTGATTACCATAAAAAGAGTTATATTAAGTTAACCTTAAAAAATAGACATAATTTATGCAGCTGTTGCGGACTATTTTTCGGACTTTTAAAAGGGACAATTCCGTCTTACATGATTTTTGCCGATTGATTTTAACCGTTTACGCAGCGCACGTAACGGAAGCCCTCAAAAGGATTTATTTTTCCCCATTTTTTGCAACATTTTTCATTTATGCTCTGCTCCTATTGGTTGTAGCGTGATTTTATATAGCCTAAAGCCTTTCTCGTAAAACGGACTACCCGACACAAAAAGATTTTTTCAATTCCAACCAGTAGTTCCTGAGATTAGCGCGTTCAACCAAACAAACAATTAAAGAAAGGGTCGTGACGGAAATTCTTACACTTTTTTTCGCCTTTTAGCTGTTTTCCCACCAAGGCCGTACCGCGCGATAAAGAACGGAAGCACTTCGTTCCAAAAAACAATAATAAATTATGAATTCTCCTTACACACACAAAACCGGTGTTACTTTGGCAAATTGTATAAAGTTTTTATAAATAAAATGCAATTATGCTTAGCGGATCAAAAGTATGTACAGTAAATTAAGTTCCATACCCATTTCAAACAAAATTAATATTCCATCTAAAACAAATGCAGCAATTCGTTTGGCTTGTCCTCTAAAACCATTCTAATTTATTTCTTTATCATTCTTACGTTTAATAAAATGGGAGAGAAAAGGACAAAAGATATTTAGGTACGGATGTATTCTTCAAGGGGATTGAGATGAAAGGAAACGGGATTATTTTGTGAAATTGAAGACGTTTACGAAATATTTGTTTTTATTAAAAGGAACTGTGCACACAGGTACTTAAATCGCAATTAAAATGTGCTTAGTTATTTAGTATCTAATTGAATTATAAAAAAAAATGCTATCGGAAAGCAGCGAGCAGTGGTGGCCCAGTGGTAACATCCCCGACTTACGAGTTGTAGGTCGCAAGTTTGAATCCAGGCAGTCGCTTTACTTTGTGTAATTTATTTCACCACTGCTCTCAAAACGGTGAAGGAAAACATCGTGAGGAAACCGGCATGTCCTAGAACCAAAAATTCGAAGACATGTGCCATCTACCAACCCTCACTGGGTTCGCGTGGTGGATTACAACAGCCTACTCCCTCTTACAGAGAGCAGGCCTGTGTCCCAGAAGTGGGGACGTTATAGCCTGATTATAAGGGGAAGCAGTTATTTTTAGGGTTTTATTTTGCTGTTGGTCGTTTTGTTTTTGTTTAATTTTATTGTGTCACTTGACACCGTACCGAGGTTTCCGCTTCGCAGTCCGAATTTAGCAGCTCTGTCTGATAATAACTGAAAGGTCATGATACCTTAATAAAGATTTTGATCACATAAAAGTATGCGAGAACAAGGCTGTAGAATTCACACTTTTTATATAAAGCCGATTACAGACACAAATCACAGCGTTCGAAACAGCTTAAACTTAGGTTTACACAGTAGAAGCAAATGTGTGTACATTTCTCAGCGTTGAAACTGACTGATACCCGATCACATGTTTGCGGAGCGGCAAGTTCGGGACGCTTGAGTATTGATGACGTCACATTAATTCGGGACGAGTTTGACTGTACTAAACTCTCAATGGGTAATCAGAATACGAAGTTAAACTACGCCACATTTACGCAGTGCGATTTGATTGCCTGTGGCATACCTTAAGATGAAGCAACAATAAAAGTTGTTATGTAATAAAAGATGCAAGTAATTTTTTGCTTCAATTTTATTGCATGCCACGGGCTAGAAACTTGCATCGTGTGAATGGATTATGAAATGGATAATTTAGGAGCGTATTTCAACTTCGAATTTTGAATATTTGAAGTGAGAATATAATATATATTATTACTCTTCGGCCAGTGGTTATTTAAGTCTCCTCAAAGCCTAAAATTGACACACGTTCTAAAGTTGATTTTTTAACCGACTTCGAAAAGTAGGAGGTTATTAATTCGGATGTTTATATATATATATATATATATATTTATGTATGTTCGGGCATAACTCCGTCATATATAGACGGATTTGCAAAATTCTTTTTTTGTTTGAAAGGGTATACTCTCGAGGTGGTCCCATTGTCACCAAGTCAGAATCTGATGAAGGGATCCCATGGAAATCGAGGGAAATCCTCAAATTTTACAGGCACGCCTATAGCGATTTGGGTATTTTTTATAGTAACTCGTGCATTTGCTCTCGGAACCATTCGGTGAAGTGGAACTGATGATGAAGACCAGGGGTGCCCACCGGAACTACTCAATTATAAGTATTTCACGAGTTACGATTCGATTACTTTAATATGGTTGCTAAGCAATTTATGCTCGTCACAATGAATATGGTGAAATGGTGCTGATGGTGACTTCACCATCAGCTCCAATTCTTTTGGTTCTTACCAGGAGAACTCCTAACAATTAACGTCCCTGCTTCGGGAAAAGGAATATTTTGTAGAAGGTGATGAGTAGTTGACATTAGGCTATTGTAACTTAGCTTACTTAACTTACTTAAAAAGCTGACTCACTAAAAAGTGAAAAATAAAAAACTTTTTTACAAAATAAAACAACCGATTTAAAAAAAACACTACAAAGTGAAAAATAACTTTAATTTCGGAAGTCGGTGGCAAAAAACTAAAATACAGATACAAAGACACCGACTTCCGAAATTAAAGTTATTTTTCACTTTGTAGTGTTTTTTTTTGAAGTCGGTTGTGTTATTTTGTAAAAAAGTTTTTTCATGCACTTACCTCAGACCAAATAAAAAATCAAGACAGCGCTGCGAACAAAATAGTGAAGCATGCAAAACTACACCTTGCTCTGTGCGTACACGCTCACACGCACACATTTACAACCTAATTTACAACCAAACTACACCTCACTAAGTGCACCCATGTTTACGAAACCAGCCTCACGTCACTGTTGACGTTGTTGTTATTTGGTCTGACACACTTACCTATTGATTGTAGTACCTTTGTCAATGTAAAGTCAGGGATCTTGACAGATAAGAAAATTGATTATCTACTTAAAGGATTTCCCAAAAAAAGTGCGCGCTTCGGAAATTATCGGCTATCTTCGGAAATACGAATGTGCGATGATGAGATTTAATAAAGAGCTTATACCATCGAGGATGTATTTGCCTATTTTGTATGGGTGCTAATTAAGGCAGCTTCTTTAAAATGTCATTCTCGTCTTCAAATATATTTAGTTGTCTAAATAATTAATAGGTAAGCGACAAACTTTTAGCGTCTAATAAATGGTTTTCAAGCGAATATATATTGTAAAACGAGCTACTGTTAATATGACGCAGCATGGTGATAATTCTTAAGCAACGTTATGGACCAAGTAATAAATAGGGGCATTATTCATAATGCCCGCACATTATGAATAATGACAAGCGTAGTCGACGGAGCCCCGCAAAGCGGGGCTCCTACTTCTGGGTAGTTTAAAAAAAATAACCACGAAGAAGACGTTAGAAGGGGATGGCGGGGTCTAAAAGACCCCGCCATCCCCTTCTAACCTAACCTGTCCGAGTCGGGGTGCCCTAAGTCCCGAGCTCGCTTAGTAGCTCACTTACAACATTAGTCACTTGAGTTATCAATTCAGAAGTAAATATATTTATCGGTAGCTCGGAGTCATATTAATTTACGCTCGTAAATTGACGCTGGTTTTTTGATATTCTGTTGGAATAGTAAAGATGATGAATTAATATAATTGAAGCTGTTCTATTAACTCGTCGCCTACATATAAAAAAAGACGCTAGGTTGCAGGTGCTAAAGAAAACTTTTGTTGCCGCACATATAATTTCCCATTTTGTATTACTATGGTTACAACATTATAAATTAACAACTATATGCAACTCCAAAAAACTTTTCAAAAGTTGTAGGAAACATGTAATGATAGATGTACTACGATAAAGTGCGGTAGTACAAAACTTATAAGATTTACTTGTGTGGGGACTGGTGAGTTAATTTTATTGTTAATATTTTTTTATTTAATATATCTCGTTTTAATAAATCATGCAGTCTAAATATTAAGTTTGTAGTCAAATCTATAAAAGCCGATGTGTTAGGCGGTTCGAATCAGTTCTTTTGTAACCGTCACTAGGTGCAAAAGTCGTACGTGGAAACTCTGTACGATTTCGAAATAGTAAACGAGTTATGGTGCAATTACATGGTTTTTTGTGACCATCCAATCTGCCCACCGTTTCACATATCACACCTAAAACTAGTGGCTCTATGAGCAGTAAACTTCGCGAGTCTGTCTTTTATTTGCATAGCTTATAACTGAATAACTGTTCACCGCGCACCTTATAACAAAAAGCGCGCGCAAAGAGCGCGAAATGACTGAAATAAGACTATTTTAACCCCCATATCTCAAAAAACTGAATAGACAAAAAAATCCATATAATCATCGAACTTTTCACGAGAATCGCTTGAGAAATGCGACCTGTAGAGGAGAACAGAGTTCCGCCGGACATCCGGGCATAGGAAAGAATTTTTGCCCAAGCTGAAACGGAGACGCTTCGCGCTTGCTCGGTCAATGAATACTTCATGTAGGTAGGTACTTAGCGAAGCCTAAAGATGTGTCTTTAGGCTTCGCTATACTATACTAGCTAAACACTACGATATACACCATCTTAACACAATTGCTGGCATCTTACACA
The DNA here is from genome assembly GCA_916610205.1 of Griposia aprilina. Lineage (NCBI taxonomy): Eukaryota > Metazoa > Arthropoda > Insecta > Lepidoptera > Noctuidae > Griposia > Griposia aprilina. The sequence continues at coordinate 13,660,144 of OU744307.1, read as the reverse complement.
TGATTAAAGTAAGGCTATATGTATAGCGCTGTCCTCCTTTAAAGAGAGGGGCAGAAGGTTAAGTACTACAAAGGAGCGAGACAAAACACAAAACACTAGAATTCTTGTGTAATATGGGTGGCTACATTGTTTATGCACGCACGGCAAAGCCTACAGATTAATATTTTTTTATGGCATTTAATAATATTTATTCATATAGGTAATTGGTTGTGTATGTGGTTGCTTTGTATTCTTAGTGCTTACTGTTTATTTTATTTTATTTTGTTACTTATTGTACCAATCATTAAACCTCACTTGGTTACCGTACGTCCTTTTTGGGTAACCACAGAAAATCAGCGCTGTGCTGTGGGTCCCCCATAGCACAGCATCATGCTGAGTGGAAGCCTTCTTGTCACAGTCATGACGTGCAGCTGTCGACTATTTCTGTTTTGTGCTCGTGATTATAGATCTATTTTGTTTGTTTTTATTTTTCTTTATTATATTTTTCGTATGCACGTGTTTCTGTGACAAATAAACCTATTTTTCTTTCTTTCTTTCCTTATATTATTTAATATAACATAACATCACGCCTGTAATCCCCTAAGGGTAAGGCAGAGATGTACCTATAGTACATCAGCATTTCACCGGTGATGTTTTTAAGTCCCGTGTAATAGGGGGCGTAAATCCAGACTCCGCGCTGGTAATGAGAAATTCGTAATAGGAAAACCCAATAACACTTTGTCCGACCTGGGAATCGTACCCAGGACGTGAGGTCCTGGGTTAGATTCCCAGGTCAGACAAGAGAAAATTACAAAAAGCTCAGCAGTATCGCTTAGGATCAACGCGACGAGCCAATCACAAATAAAAGTGGTATTTCTGCAATTTTCTCATCGCTCTGTGATTATTCAGTGCAATGGAGTTTGCAGCCGTTCTTCGGAAGGACGGGCCAGTGACCTTCGACCGCTTTGCTTGCGTGTCGTTTATACATTCAGTGCACACGCAAGTAATTCACTGATGAGGCTTCACTTAAAGTAATGGAATTCTAGATCTTTACGTCGAAAAGTACTCGTAATTGTTTTGAGACGAACGTTGGATGTTTCTGTAAGAGATTTATTGTCTGTAAAAAGTTTTTAGGATAAATAAATAATATAAGGAGAGTTGTTGGGACAATGTAGTGGATAATGGACAATCTACAATTAATTTGTAGCTAGGCAAACAAATGAACAAAAGGGTCTATCAATTTTTAAAAGAAATCATGTGTGTAGGGTTTAGTTTAGACGAGTGCATTTTTTTTTTTAACTTCGACGATGTAATCGTCATTTGCCTAGACTTTTTCCAACTGTGTTCGGGTCGCCTTCCAGTCTCACCAGATGCAGCTGAATACCAGAATTTTACATAGAGCCTACCTATCTGACCCCCACAATCCAGTTACTGGATAACACGATGCCCCTTGGCAAGACTGGTTTGTCTTCTGACTACCCGTAACGACTGTCAAAGATCTACGAATGACACTAGTTAAACTGCTTGTCGATTCAATTAGGGGTCTCGGAATATAATGAATGGTCACCCATCCACAGACCGACCTCAGCAAACGTTGCTTAACCTTGAAGATCGACCCGGCGGCTGTTATTATTGAGCCACGAGCCCCTTTCGGATGAAGTACACTCAATGGATTTGTTGGCGATTCGTGGTGCAGGAGTTCCAAAACCAATCATACTTCTTATTGCCCAACTTGTGTTCATAACTAAGTGAGGATTGTACATAGATTATACTAATTTACTTTTGTGGTGTGGGCCAAAATAGTCAATTATGTTACTAACACATATCAATTTTTTATTTTATTTTATTTTTTATTTATTTCTGCATCCGGCTGTGACATCACAGCAGCGGGATACTTATACTTATACTTCATTTTAGGTAAAACTTTTTTTGCATATATGTTGGCTTCGACGAATTATATTTTCCTTGTCTTTATCCAATGTAAGTGAAGCACTACATTCACTACGGTTTACGCATCGCCATATTGACGTTCCTCTTTTATTGGAAACATTAAAATTATACCTGTATCCATCTAGCAGTAATGTTGGTTTTCCCTTTTGATTATTAATAAAAGTTATGTTTTCGCTCATTTTTGTTGCAGCAGTGACCAATGTAGCATCATGCTGAGACAGGGGCCTTTTGGCCTCGTGCAGGACTTTCTGTTGTTATTTGCATTTTGTTTTTGTTTTTAAGATTGTGTTTAGTTTAGTTTGTGATAATCCTGTGCGAGACCCAATACATGCAAAAAGTATTTATTGAGACTTCTTCTTCCATTTATGGAGCCCTGAGACAGCTTGGAGGTGTCGCGACAGACCTCGTCGAAGATGGCGGGACGAGCTGGACAAAACAAACGACTAGTGGTTCACATTAGTCCTGGTTCGCAATCCCTGGAAGTCATGAGGAGAAGCCTTTGCCCAGCAGTGGGATGATACAGGCTAACAGTAACAGCAAGTATGTTTATACTAAGACATTTCCGCAATTCCGCATTCCAACACAACTCCATTAGGTATAAAGAAATAGAGCGAATATCTTAATAGAATAGAATAGAATAGAATAGAATACTCTTTATTATGTACACCATAAAAATTACAGATATAAAAGTAGACATTTTACATAGGGTGACACAATGGGCGGTCTTATCGCTAAAAGCGATCTTTTACAGACAACCTTTGGATGGATTCAAGGTAGAAGGAGAGACAATAATGCAGGTAGTCAGTGGTGTACCATTTACATATACAACAAATACATACATACATAAAACATATACCTATCTACATAATATAATATATACAATAATAAACATGAAACAAGAGTAAGGAAACTAAATGTAATGACAATGTTTAAGGAGAGAGGAAGTGTTTTTTAACCAGAATTTTAAAAGTGGACAAACGCAAACCGCAAACGCAATACTTCTACGCGAATTGGTTTCTTCAGTGAATTTTTAGGTGAAATCCAAAGCAGGTACCTAACGAGATTTACGAACGAGAACACTGAAATAATAATTATGTCATGCTGGTCTAAGCTTTTGTTCATTGCAAAATGGATGCAATGGAAGTACCCAGAAAAGGAAAGATTGCATGAAATTCTTGTATTTTATGAACGAAACTCACCGCGATATGTCGTGATGGTCCGGTGGTTCATTCTCGTCTCTCATGCATAAAGCTGTGGGTTGATATACGGGCATGTACCAATGTGACTCTTTCAATTCATATGTACTTTCTCGAGTTTATCTTGGACTTTACTGATATTGGGTGAAGGAAAATATCATGAGAAAACCTGGACTTTATAGTTAACATATCGCCAATCCGTTTGCCAAGCGTGGTGATCAATGCTCGTGCCTTCTCTGTATGAGAAGAGGTCTTTGCCATGCAGTGGGACAATAATAGCCTGGTATGATTACTCACCAGCATGAATTTGTTTTACAAACATTCGTTGCGCTAGCTATCGATTCATTCGTTTAGCCAAACGAATTAATCCTACTAATATTATAAATATGAAAGTTTGTGAGGATGGATGGATGCATGTTTGTTACTCTTTCACGCAAAATCTACTTACCGGATTTGGATGGAATTTGGAACACAGATAGTTTATAACCTGGATTAAGATGTAGGATACTTTTTATCCCGGTAGTACGTCCACGCGGGCGAAGCCGCGGGGAAAAGCTAGTCGATTATATTCGTATTTGCAATTATTATAACACTAGCTTCTGACCGCCACTTCGTCCGCGTGAAATTTCTTCCTTCCTCGACCCACCCCGTCGCATCGCATCGCCTGCCCGCGCTGTTATATCGTTTTTGCTTAGCGTTCTTTCTAACTTTTTTTTATGCTCTGCTCCTAAGGGCCCTAGCGTCGTAATGTTAAGATTTTTAAGTTAAGACCCTATAGCCTTCCTCAATAATTGGGCTATTGAATAAAAAATAAAAATAACAAATCCGGCTGATAGTTCCAGAGATTAGCTCGTCAAAGAAACAAACAAATAGACTCTTCAGCTTTATTATTAGTATTTATATAGTAGATATTAACCCCTTGTTTATAAACGTTGCTTAAAGTTAAGAGACGTTGAAAAGTCAAAAAATGTATGGATAAGCAGACAGAAGCTTATCGTTGCTTAACTTTAAACATAGTTTATAAACGATGATTAAATTTTAGCAGCGATAACTTCATACCTCTTTATTTATAAATAAGGAGTTATAAAAGTAAGCTATTGAAAGTACTAAGGCTTTGTTACTAGCTGTTACAAAACCTGCTAATTAAATTTACAAAAACCAAAAACCGGCCAAGTGCGAGTTGGACTCGCGCACGAAGGGTTCCGTACCATTTATCTATAAAAATGGCAAAAAGTTCATGTCTGTTGTATGGGAGCCCCCCTTAAATATTTGTTTTATTTTAATTTAATGATTTATTTTTAAATTGAATATATATATATAACTAAATATTCTGTGAATATTTCAAGCGTCTACCTGTTGCCGTTATCAATATCGAGTAAAAACGAGCAAAAATTTCACGTTTGTTTTATGCGAGCCCCATTACATATTTATTTTATTCTGTTTTTTATATTTGTTGTTATAGCGGCAACAGCAATACATAACCTGTGAAAATTTCAACTGTCTAACTATCACGGTTCATGAGACACCTGTCACCGGTCGCCTGGTGACAGACGGACAGACGGAGGGACAGTGGAATCTTAGTAATAGGGTCCCGTTTTACCCTTTGCGTACGGAACCCTAAAAATCAATTTGTAGTTATGAGAGTGCATTTGTTGTCCTCGGAATAAGTAAAATTACTGTACAAATTACCATTATTAGTTGTAGTCAAGTTTTCTCTCCGTGAAGCCATTTAATGTGAACACTACTAATGCACCTGTCCCACCGCGCACGAGGAAGCGAGTAGCTATCAACGTTTTGCTCGCTCAAGGAACGTACGAAGTGTAAGTAAAAGCATAATCCGCATATAAAGTAAAAGAGAATGAAATAAGATGTAAGGGATGAATATAAATGTGAATAAGACGAAGGTCATGGTGTTTCAAAGAGAAGAGGATGTATCGGTGTGTGATGTGAAAATAAATGATAAGAGTGTAGAGTAAAAGTGAGTTTGTATATTTGGGGAGTCTATTTACAAGGTATAAAAAGTTTGTTGGCAGAATAAGAAGTCAGCTGACGACGCAATTTTTCTCAGAGACAACTAATTACCGCCGTCTAAATGCCACATTTAAGACTATGTATGGGTCAATACTCCGAGTCTTATAATGATTTAGATTAGATATAAAGATTGATGGAGTAACGGTGCGGTTTAAAAGAAGATGTAATGACAAAACTTGAAAAGAGTATCCGTAGATGGTTTGGTCATGTTGAGGGGATGAATGTAAGGCGACTAACAAAAAGTCAAGGCAGATGTGAGTGGAAACGCTGGGAGGGGTCGCCCCAGGAGGACATAAAGTGACCTTATTGGTGATGTTCTTCAGAAAGGTCAGGTGCGTAGTACGCGCAACCAGTGTGCGTGTATGACCAGATGGATGAACGTAACCAAGGCGAAAAGGAGTATGTAAGGATCGTAGCAGGTGGCGTTCTATAGTTTCAGCCTACCCCATGGGAAGAAGGCGTGAGTTTATGTATGTATGTATGTAAAAGAGATACATATATTAATAGTTGATCGCTGGCTGTTCGCACTCGACACCGCCGGCAAGTATTCGTTTGTCGCAGCGACAAGGGTTATCAAAGAGAGGACTCACCCATCGACCCTCGCTTGGTTGGCAGAACACTCGCCGAGAGAGTCACGCTTGGTACAAACGCATACCAGCGACTAATCGCTCGTCGCTGTCGCGCACTCACTTCTCGTTGCTCGCCGACTCGTTGTTAGTTGCTAGCTCTACTGGCTTTTCGTTAATCTCCGGCGCGGTGGGACAGGTGCTTAACACTACTATAGTCTATTCGCGTTAAGAAAATAGTGACTCATCGTTGTCAGTCAGCTAAGCCACGCCCCTTGACCAATTAGATCATAGTACATTAGAAAGCCGTGTTCATATTGACCAGTTGAAGTAAGCCCTTCAGACAGTACGGACATAGTACTACAGATTATAGTAGTATTTTGCAGTTGCACTGATGAGTTACTATTTTCTTAACGCGAATAATCAAAGTTAGCTACGATTTATAAAATGAAAGTTAAAGAACCTCTGAACGCTGATGACTTGCACCACAGGCTACAAAGGCGGAAACCGCACGAGGACGCGGCGCGCGCCGGCCGTCCGTCGCATCCGCGCTGACGTCAAACCTTTACTTCTAGGTACAGACAAAAGAGGGGTATTCTGAGCCACTTGTCACATAAACACAACATAATATCATGCCTGTTTTCACCTAAGGGTTAGGCAGAGGTATACCTATTTATAGTACACCCACATTTCGGCAGTTATGTTTAAGTTCCATGTAATAGGGGCGAGCCTATTGCCATCAACCGGGCACAAATCCAGACTCCGGGCTGCTACTGAGAAATTTCAGATGCAAATACCCAATGTTACTTTGCCCGACCTGGGAATGGAACCCAGGACTTCATGCTCAGCAGGAGCGTTTGCGACCACTAGACTAACGAAGAACAAACACAGATATACACATACACAATCATGACATAAACATATAGCATAATCAGCCTATAATGTTCCCACTGCTGGGACACAGGCCTCCTCTTTTTGAAAGCGAGTGGGTTGTAATCTACCACGCGGCCCCAGTGCGTGTTGGTAGATATCACATGTCTTCGAACTTTTGGTTCTAGGACATGCCAGTTTCCTCACGATATTTTCCTTCACCGTTTTGAGAGCAGCGGTTATGAAACTATTTATGCAAAGTAAAGCGGCTGCCTAGGATCGAACCCACGACCTATATCTCGTAAGTAGGGGCCGTGACTAAGACCTCTGGGCCATCACTGCTCCTGCTGCTGACATAAACATGAATAGGTATAAATGGAGTTTAAAAAAAGTTTGGTAATGTTTCTCTACTAATCTCTCCGTATGAGTTATAACAGGTACGGCTGCCCTATATCAAAACCCAATGAGGTGAATGTCCACTGGTCCACATCCACCGCAACGCAGGCACGGCACGCAATGGATTTTGGTTTGCTTTGTGTGAATTCATATATCACTACGTCCACAATCGGTACCGTCAGCACCGAGCACCTATATGAACAAAAAATGCATTGCGTGCCGGTGACGTCACATGGATCAGTCTACAACCCCGTTGCTTGGTAACACGATACCCCTTGTTTAGACTGGTTACCAGACTTTTGGGCTTCTGACTACCCGTAACGACTGTCAAAAATCGAAGAGTGATAGCCGGGACCGATGGCTTAACGTGCTTTCCGAGGCATGGAAGGCTCTCCATATGTAAAGATGGTCATCTATCCATGGACCAACCGCGGCAAACGTAGCTTAATCTTCGAACGACCTGTGCAACTCTTATTATTTATCCTCGAACCCCTACACCAAAATTAAAACCCACATACATTATTTATTCGAAAACAGAATACATTTACTTTGTCATTGTCTTAACTCGATGATTCGTCGTTTAGTAAAATGTATAAAAGCTGGAACCACTTAAGTAAATGTTTGACACATTCGTTTCACAAGAGTAAGATGGGCCTGTAAAACAAATCCTGAAAGCGAATACGTGAGCGTTACCAGTTTTGACAACGTTCGGGAAGGCGTCCAGTCGATAAGAAAGGTTTATAGTGACGAGCGGGGCGATAAACTGAGCGTTTTGTGTATTAGCTTCTACCAGCGACTTCGTCAGCGTAAAATGTCTTATAATACCTAATATATAAAAATCTCGAGTGACAGTGTTTGTTATCGAACTCCTGCGAATCGGCTTGACTGTTTTTTTGTATTTATTTGCTAGGTCTGAGATTAGGTCGTAAAGTATATTTCATACCGCTGCGGGTGAAACCGCGGGGCGCAGCTAGTAATTATATAATTATTTTATATTCAAATACAGGCTGTCCCGAAAATAATGTATCAAACTTAACGGGTAGGCAGCTCACCTGATTTAGAACAACTAATTTAAATAGGTTTTTTTAGATTTAGGTATTTTCATGGTAAAAAAAAACACTTTTCAATTCAAGATTTTCATTCTAAGGCAAATAATTCGTTATTTACAAAAATGGTATCTTATTACATTAGTAAGCTATTCAGAAGTGTTTAACAAAAATGTTACATAAAAATGTTATCGTTTGCAGCGACAGCAATAAAAAAACTAATTCTAGTAGAGAAATACGTAAAATTAAAAAAGTTATTGTCTTAAATAAAAAAATATACCGTAGCGGTTTTTTTTTGTTGTTGGAAATCATGTGAGCTACCAAACCGTTTCGTTTGATCCATTATTTACGGGACACCCTGTATATCCTATAACACGGTAGGTTACTGTAGCTTCCCATTTTAGTGAAAAAGTTTTCGAAATTGGAATAGTAGTTACAAACATGACCCCCTGTATACAAACTCAAGAATGTTACCTGTTTATAGCATTAGCATAGATTTAGAACAAAAGGATTCAAGAAATTGTTGATGATTTAGAAGATTTTTTATCTTGATATTGTTTTTTTTGGAATGTGGTGAAGACGACTTATGACGTCCGTGCGCTCTCGAAAATATATTTTACTAGCTTTTGCAATTCGGGTTTTTTTTCAATCATGATTCGAAAGACACGTGGCGCCATTTATTATCATAAGAACGTTATTGTTGTTTTCTTCGGGAATAGTACTTTTTTTCAGGATGAAAGGTACCCTATGTCCGTTTCTTTACACCTGACAACGTACATGCAAAATTTCAGGATGACCGGTTCAGTTGTTTAGGCATGAAAAAGTAACAAACAAACAAACTTACTTTCGGATTTCTAATATTAGTTAGGATTTAGCTTTTGATTTACTTAATGAAGATACAACTGTGCGCTTTTACAAAGCGCTAGAATGTGTTCTGTTTTATTCTCAACACTCGGTTCGACGCCGAGAATTGAAAAACAAGAGTACGGTAAAAAAAAAACAACCGACTTCCAGAAAAACACTACAAGGTGAAAAATAACTTTAATTTCAGAAGTAGGTGTCTTTGGTTTTGTATTTCCATTTATTGCCACCGACTTCCAAAATTAAAGTTATTTTTCACTTTGTAGTGTTTTTTTTGAAGTCGGTTGTTTTTTTTTTTGTAAAATAGTTTTTATTTTTCACTCTTTAGTTGTGGTACCTACTCCACACTAATTTGTTTACCACTGTTGGCTATGAACACCCAAAAGAATACCCAAATCACAGTAGGTGTGCCTATAATATTTAAAGAGTTCTCTCGATTTCTCCAGGATCCCATCATCAGGACCTGATCTAATGACAATAGGACCACCTAGAAAGTATACACGTGCCAAATAAAAAATAAAAAAACTAATCGGTCCAGCCGTCTTCGAGTAATCGGGAAAAATACATAAAAAAAAAGATTCTGACAAACTGAGAACATCCTCCTTTTCTTGAAGTCTGTTAAAAACGTCGCGTTATAAAAACGCCTGCCCGCACGATAGCTTATAATGCACAGAACTAATTAGTTAGACCAGGTAATACAATACCTACACACATAAAATACAAAGCTGTTTGTTAGCATCTAAGCCAGGAAGACATTGATGTAATGCGCTTTTGACAGTTCATGTCGAAAGCTATTTGGTACAAATATGTATAATTATACTTATATAGTTACCTATATTGTTAACTATCTGTTGCCCGCGTCTGAATATTCGTATTTCATATGGACATAACATCACGCCTGCACTCCCCGAAAGGATAGGCAGAGGTTTATCTATTGTACTGTGCCCACATTGGTTTATTTATTACAGCTTGGTTTCCCTGCCAAATGTAGTCTATAGTCAAATAAGAACGTTGAAGAAAGTCTTCGAAACGGTGGGTAATCCAACCATAAAATAATAAATAAAGGAAATAGTAAAGTAAAGCAATTTTTTTAAGGCTTACTGCCAAACCTTCTACACGTGCAGCTTATGGGTGGAGTATACGCAGAGGGTCTACAATGTCCTGCGCGTTCCGTATAATAATGGATTTAAGCTGTTGATGGGGCTTCCGCGCTTCTGCAGCGCCTCGCAGATGTTTGCGGAAGCCCATGTCGAATGAGAAACAGGGCAGCGTCAATTATGGGTAGGTTGCGTAGAAGCTCCAACAGCATCCTAAAAACATTGTTTGACAAGGTGCACAGCCCCTTTGTTAGACACTGGGTGCGGAGGCACGTGCCAATGTGTTGAGCGACGTAATTATTAGTTGTTATTTTGTAAACTTGTTAGGTAGATACTAAGTGGGAACACACATACAAGTACACACAGTCCATACAGTTGTATGGATTGTGTGCACTGTAGGTGAGGTTCGCAATAAAGAAATATATGTCGGAAATACGTTATCACTTTGACTTATCGGGACGCCAGCAGCGCCACCAGGCGGCGCTCGACAAAGTCTACAACATAACAATTGACCAGAGATAAAGCTGAGTTTGTCGGTGGCGGTCAAGCAGTGAACACGTTAAGAAACTGTCGCGCGTTCTGCATAGTTGTGTCGTGTACCTACAGTGTGTGATTCGGTAGTGTGAAAACTACAATTTGATTTGAATTGCAAACGGTTTTTTTATTGCGGTAACCAACACCTCCCATAGTAGTTATAGTATAACGAGAGAGACATACCTTCTCCGTCATATATTATATAATACTCATTTCACCATGTCCGCTCCCTTAACACAAACCGGGGTGATTATTCGAAATAACCGACAATTGCAAATGGAAAAGGAATGGAACAGCAATCTATTTCAGCGTATTGCTTGTCGGGTTACCGTTTACTTAGATTTCGTTCATGTGGAGGTGATGTCTGAAGATGTTGTTTTTATAATATCCATTTTCTAGTGACATGTAGTGACTTTGTGGATGATTCAAAGTAAAGGCATTTTTTTTTTTAAGTTAACAGCTTAGTAAAGACACAATGACTCGCCAGCCCGAATTTTATTTTAAATATCCGTTCACCACTAATGCAATAGAGGTGGTCGGCAGAGTTAAAGGTATAGGTATAGGAGGGCTTAGGTCTTTCTTTACGTATTTGGTTGGCATTTCTCGTTTAGTGTATCGAGGCGCTTTTTTTTGTAAGTTTCATATTACACGCTTGGAAATAATAACTTCAAAGGATCGTCGTTATCAAAATCGATAAGGAGGACTGTATACAGACATAATACATTGTTAAAAGTTATTTTACAGTGCAACAGTTAATTATAGGTGATTTTTTGGTTTTTTTTTGGTGAGTATTTCTTCTTAACAAATACCTACTTTTATGATGTTATCGGGTGTGGGGCATTTAGGAGAGTAATATTTCATTAGGTAATTTTTTTGTAAGGTCGGTGACCTAGGATGAACTAGGAGGTAAAAGACGTTCAGGCCTAAGACAGAAGGGCTTTACGGAGTTGGTTAATTGAGAATTCCTTCTATACAATAAAATAATTCCTTCAATTTAAATTAAAGTGATCTAATTGATTAAGTACTAAAAATTTGCATGTCATTAAGGTTATGGTTAAATATGTATATATTACCACTGTAAGAACTTTTGTAACCGTATTTATCTGCAAATAAATCTTTGACATTGACCAAAAAAGTTCTGAAATTTTCTAACTTCTTCATACCTACTTTTTATGTTCTTAACGGGTGCAATTATTAAAGGGTCTTGACAGACGGATAGACGGAAAACAAAGTGATTCTATAATGGTTCCGTATTTTCGTTTTGCGGATCTTAATAATATCTCTTAATAAAGAAAGTGTACACAACAAAGGTCCCTTGTGGTCTGTATTTCAAGTTTCTTGCAAGTAAGTTAGAAGATGCGCATAATCTGACTCAGGTAGGAACACTGCTGGGGCGATGCTAGTACCTTTGGAATGGGAAAGCAGTGGAATGGACATACTAGGATACATTTTGATGAAAAATATGTTGCTAAAGTGGATTGGATACGGAACTGATTGAAGAGATGTCACTGGGAATAGGAAGCATTAACATTTAAATATATATTCGGTATGCCGAAACCTGCTGCTGCATACCACTGCTTTCCACGGTATGCGCAAGTATCCTTGTGACGATATCAATGAAATGTGAGTACTAAATGTATTAAAATAAGATTCAAAATCATTTTCGCTTACGAGAATCCTTGCCGTACCGTGTTGTGCCACATAGTGAGCGCCAGCCTTAAATCCAAAGAAGAAAAAAATAGTAAGGCAGTATCCATGTATTCTTCTGTCCTATTAGTCCATATCGCAGCCCATACGCAAGTAAATCTTCGTTTTGTCGGCGGCTTGACCCACCATCCGTTTGTCGCGTCGCATATAGCCAGACCAACTCAATTATTACTAACGCTAGACTCAGCTAGATTTATTGGAACCCACTTAAAGTTACAGTTAAGTATGTTGAGCGTTGATTTGTGGAATTATTCGGAGTGGATACCTAGCTCAAAATGCTACATAACATAACGTAATATCACGCCTGTATTCCCCGAAAGGTTAAGCAGAGGTGCACCTATAGTACACCCACATTTTGCCAGTTATGTTTAAGTCCCATGTAACAGGGGGCCAGCCTATTGCCATCAACCGTGCACAGATCCAAACTCCGGGCTGCTACTGAGAAATTCCAGATGGAAAACCCAATAACACTTTGGCCGATCCGGGAATCCCAGGACCTCATGCTCAGCAATAGCGCTGGCGAGCGCTTGTCCAACGAGAAAATCTCTATTAATAAAATGAAATGCTGTTCGTTCTAGCGGTAACTAGTGGTTAAGTGTTCATTAACTAGCGGTCGTTCGGTAACTAGCGCTTGAAAGCGGCTGGACCGATCTAGCTATTTATTCTTTTAAAATTAATCCTCGTAATAGTCAGAATTAGGTAGGTTTTTATGGAAAGAAAAATTTGTAAAGTTTCCAGGAAAATTTTCAAATTCGAGAAAAATGAACGTCCTTTTTCCTATGAGATTATTTTATTTGGATATAATTTTTGTTACTATTGAACACTGGAGTAATTGCGTAACGCACTAAGAGTAGGAATGGCTTTCATTTTGACAGATCAACAACATTCATTGCGTTATTTACGTTGTTGAGCAGACAAACTTCCGTCAGCAATGGATTAGCAATATCAATCAAAATGATTCAAATTGCGATTGATAGTGTGTTATGCAATTTAGGCGCAGGACAGGACAACGTTTGTCGGGTCAGCTCAGGTTACAAAACAAATTAAATAGGTATAAGTACTTTTGATGCAAGTGTGCAATTTTTTTGGGTGGTAATAAAAGCTCCGAAAAAGAATTAAAATATGAGCGTACTCAAAATATGAAATTTACTGCTTTAAATACTAACTTTCCGATAGCTTATATGCGAATACAAATAAAGAAACGACCGAATAAAATATTGAAAATTCCGAAAAATTAATACAATATTTGCTGACGTAATATTTTTCCACCAGCTTAAATTCGTCGCCGGCTAGGGTTAGGGTTAATAAGCAGGTCGACGGAGCCCCGCTCTGCGGGGCTCCTATTTCTGTCTAAAGGGTTTAAAGGAATCTAACCAACCGAACCTCGGGGTGACCCTGACGTCGAACGTTTAGGGTTAGGATTTTCGGGAACATATTATATGTTTTCGGCAACTTAGTAATTTTTTCGGAAGATTTGTGTTTTTTTGTTTTTTTTTTATATATTATTTTTCGTAGAATTATAATTTGAATAAGTTCATGTTTGTTAGTTAAATACAACATTTTTGTCGGTTAATTTTGTATAAATTTTTCGGTTTTGACACAGCTTAGTTAGTATTATAGTCAACCACAGATCGCTGGAAGTTAATTTGTTTTCGGAAGCTTTATTATTTCCCATTTTTTTTTTAACAGTAAGTATGTATATTTAAAAAAATGGTATAAAATGGCATCAAGGTTCTTTACTAAGATTGAATAAAAAGCGCACATCTCCCACTAGTGTAGTTAGTTAACTGTGCACACTTTACCATACTAGTGTGGCAAGGCAAAATAAAACGCAGGCGTGTTGCAATCGGTACAATAAGAGCCAATATATGAGTATGTTTAAAAAACATGTGTGTTTTGTCTCTGCCGTTATACGATAGACTTTCTACAAAACCCGGCTTTTGTTTTTCATGGGTCTATCTAGATAGAAGTGTTACATCATTCGTTTGCAGATACGCGGTCTGCGCTCGAGGACTCTTTGCACCAACGGCTATCGATCCTTCGACAAACATGACCAGGCCCGTACCACTTCAGTTTGCTAACTCTGCAAGCTGTATCAGTAACTCCAGCTTTCACGAACTCGAGCGATGCCACTTGCGTCAAGCGACATGCGAGCGCATGGATCCCCTGTTTCCTTGCGTCGCTCCGTAAGTCGCGTTGCGGTGACTCGTGGTATGTTCCAAACAATTTATTTTCACCGCAGTCGCTATCGCAAGACGCTTGTCGCTTGAGCGTGTAGCTCGTGGCCACGGGGTAATATTCCCCGAAGGGTTAGGCAGAGGTGTACATATAGCACACCCACATTTCGCCAGTTATGTTACAGTCCCATGTAAATAGGGGGCGAGCCCATTGCCATTAACCGGGCACAAATCCAGACTCCGGGCTGCTACCGAGAATATCCAGATGGAAAAACCCGATAACACTTTGCCCGACCCGGGAATCGAACCCAGGACCTCATGCTCAGCAGTAGTGCTTGCGACCACTAGACCAACGAGCCAGTCACACATACGGACAATGAACTAATAAAGTGCTCACTCAGCTACATTTGATTTAGAATACGAGTTCTATCTGTATTCGGCCTAAGGTCTTGTCCCACTGCAGACAAAGAAGCGACTAGCTATCAACGATTTTCTCGCTCCAGAAATGTAAAAAAGGTTGTAGGTCTCTGATGTGACCTTTCATTCTGTCTGTCCTTTCATTGTCAATATGCAATACCACTTTACTGCATCCTTGTGTTGATTTGACAAGTTCTTCTATTATTAGTTCCATTAGACAATGTAAAGAAATTGTAAATAATGATATAGTGTTATTTTGTGATGAGATTGGAAAGGACTTAGGCCACTTGTTGACGGATGAATACCCGGGACACTCCATAATAAATTACTGTATGCCTGGTTGTTCCTTATTTGACATTATGAGAGAAATTATTAAATGTAATTTCAACCAGGACACTACATTATTGATTTTTATGGGTAATAGGGGAAATGTGAACAAAGGAGAATTACTCCAATATTATAGGACATTGTGTAATCTTAGTTTAAGAAAAATTGTTTTGTTTACATTCCCATACAGTAACAGTTTGCCACAGGAAGAAAATAACATAAGATTTTAAATTAATATGACCTTATCCCTATCGCCGGCGAGTGCTCGTCGCAGCGACAAGAGCTATCAAAGAGAGTACTCCTTGAGCGACGTTCGCTTGGCGGGCAGAACGCTCGTTTTTAGTTGCTAGCGACTTCTACTCGCTTCAAGTTAATAGCCGGCGGTGGGAGAGGTGCCTAAAGTTCCTCGTAAGTAATGTATGTAGTGTAAAGTATTATCGCTTAGTTCCGAGAGTTATTGGGGGGATTAGAATAATTGTGCTAATAATAATGTACCAGTAAGTAGTTGATAATGAAGGTGAGCAAATATGCTGGATATGCTTAAATGACATTTCGTAAAGTAGTGGGTAAGTTTCTTGGGTACTGTCGAGTACTGAGTAGGAACTGCTGGTGTATTCTGTAAAAATCTCACCGTGAAAACTTAGGTGAAATGAGCCAGTCAATAGCGTCAATCTCTCATCAGTCTGTCTGTTCTTTGAAAATCTCACCGTGAAAACTTAGGCTTGAAGTGAGCCGTCATTACATCTGCTGCTAGAGATTGACACTATTGACAGCTCACTTCATTCAGATTGACACTATTGACAGCTCACTTCATAAAGACTGACACTATTGACAGCTCACTTCATAAAGACTGACACTATTGACAGCTCACTTCATAGAGATTGACCATATTGACAGCTCACTTTATAGAGATTGACAGCATTGACAGCTCACTACATAGAGATTGACACTATTAACAGATCACTTCATCTAAGTTTTCACTGTGAGATTTTTACAGAATGGACCGGCTGGTGCTGGTCCGGAGAAGTATACCACCATTTATCTATTTCTGTCATCACGCAGCGTTGAAGACAGGTGCCGTATGGTGGTGGCAGGTATGTTATTATTATAATAGGCACATGAGACATTTCTGCATTATTTCTGGGATACCAACACATCTGTGTAGCCTCTGTTATTGCAGCTGACTATAGCCAGCCTCCTGTTCGACTTCCATTCGGCATATAAGAGATCACCATCATTCTCTTGCCATTATCCCGATTAATTTTGGGGTCGGCGTAACATCTCTTTTTCATCCATACTTCTCTTCTACTTGTCATCTCGGTAGTCACTCCCTTTCTAGCCATAACATCTTTCACAGAGTCCATCCATCTTTTCATTGCTCTTCCTCTACTCTTATAACTTTAGTTTCCATTATCATACACAAGTAAAGTTTGAATTCTAGTCCAGGTTATTTCTTGATCAGCAACCATACTTTAATATATAATCCACTCTAATATTATAAATTCGAAAGCAATTCTGTCTCTCTGTCTGTCTGTATGTTACCTTTTCATGCCTAAACCACTGAACAGATTTCGATAAAATTTGGCAAGGAGATAGATGACATCTTGAGGAAGGCCATAAGCTACTTTTTGTCTCAAAAATAATCCTAAAAGGGGGTGATATACGGGATGAAATATAGTATGGGAAACCCAGAAATCTTATGTTAGGGATATGTAAATTAAAAATTATGCTTTTGGTAAGAAATAAAGAATTACGTGTTTCAGCATTTTGTAAAATCATCCCTTAAAGGGGTAAAATAGACATAAATAGGGGATGATTTTAAAATTCACATGTAATTAGTACAGACCGTTTTGTGCACCTTATTTTAGGAGATTTCGGGGATTGGAAATATAGCCATAGTCTGTTTCTAGAGGTTACATTTCGTCTTCATTTCATTAAAATCCACTCACTCGGATAAAGTAATTTCAATTTTTAATTTGAAAATAACTTGTTTGCCTAGGTATTACGTGGTAAATAGGCACCTTTGTTAGGACAAGGGTACTTTTATCCTGATATCACGTTCCCGTGGGATAATTTCCGATCTCCACGCAGGCGAAACCGCGGGAACAAGCTAGTACTAACATAAAACGTTATTGCCTACACATTTTCCATTCCAGGCTAAAATGTAGGGCGAAATACAGTTTGTGCTTCACAATAGCAGTACCTAATAGGATTGTCCCTAACGATCGCTGGAAGACATTTCCCGTCCCTTCCAATTTCCTACTTAATTCCTACTGTTTACAATTCCGTATTATTTCAATTACCTACCTATTTATACCTATGTAATTCTGTAGTGGGTTCTCTAGTTCTGGTGTCCTAATTATAGGCTTATTTTGTACTAGCTTCTTGTTTAAACATATGAATGTACTCTATGACACTCGGCAATATTGTAGCTTCCCATTAGAAAGAAAGAAAGAAAATACGTTTACTTGCGGTAAACATGACGCAAAGAAAAAACACACAAATACAAAAAAACTAGTTGGGGAAAAATATGCGTCACATCCACGCAAAATGGCAATCGCTCAGCATAATGCTACGACCCTATGCGAGACAGAGCCCCAGCGTTGGTTTTCAGTGATAGCCGGCGTTGGCGTGATGACGTTTAGTATTGTATAATTGCAAAGCACAGGTGTGAGTACTATGTACCTACTATAAAGCTACCATTTAATAGGTTTTTCTTTCATTGACTTGAATGTGCCCTGGCGGCTGAGAGTTTGTCATGCTCACTCTAATGTCTCGCTGGTGGTGGCGTGTATGTTGGATCATTAAGTTCCCTTCAAAATGGTTGAGCTGAATGGTGCTGATCCATGCGTCATGTTCGTGAACGGGCGCCGTCAGTGGGGACTGGTCATTTCTTAGCTGCCACGGCTTATTTTAATTTAATTTAATATTTGAATTGCTATTGTCTTTTTATTACGGACGCTTTTAACGTTCTGCATCGTTCTCACATGCATAATTTCAACATGAACGATGTAATCAATATTTTGTAACCATTGTTTGATTTAAAAGAGTGTCCATGGAGTTTCTTGCCCGTTCTTCTCCATAGGTACCTACTACGCTTTGGAATGGGTAACTAGCTTCATCTTTCTGACTGACCGACCCCTTGACAATTCAAAAGTGCCTGTAATTGGTTTATTTGAAACAAATGCTTTGAGTTTGAGTTTGACGTCAACCAGTGCAGCATACCAAAATTAAAAATAAACAAAAAAAAAATGCACTATACCTAGTTCTAAATGTATATATAAACATAATATTTATAAATTGGTAATATTCCGGGCAACGACTCATGCGACGCCGGGCTTTAATAATCTGCGCGCGCAGCTGTCATAAAACTATAGATTTGACATTTTGACTTATTGATTACGTAATAAATATTCTAAAACATGGCGCATTATAATAATGAATGTTATGATGGAATTATATTAAACACCAAAAGATGTATTAGTGAAAGATTTTTCGGATTGGATCAGTAGTTTCGAAGATTAGATTTGAGCAGTAATTGGTAACTTTCTTGAGTAGTATATGTGTGTGGTGCAGAAAAGGGTTTTCGTACACACATGTTACAGTATCCCACACGTCGTTAGTAACATTTTGATCTTGTCTTGACAGTAACAGTAGGAATGGGTTTCATTTTGACAGTTCAACAACATTCATTGCGTTATTTACGTTGTTGAGCAGACACATTTTTCGAACATATGAAGCCATGGATTAGCAATAGGCTTCAAAATGATTCAGATTGTGATAGATAGTGTTTCGTAATTAGGGTGCTGGTCTAACGTGGCACGGGATTTTAATAGAATACGACGCCAGCTTATACTGATTTTACTACTACTGATTTGCAGTCTACTGTACATTTAGAGTGTCTGGGACTATTGGCTTACCTGGGATTATCATATGTACACACTTTGGTACACTCCTATAGCATAGGGGTTCTTTTTTATTAGATGAGACTAAAAATATTTCACTGACGAAAAAATAAGATATCCCGGCAAAAAAGCCGTAAGATTCAAAAACCTTTCATACAATTATGACCCTACGGATTCAGCTCCGATATTACCAATATTCCTTGAGTCCGTACAACTCTTGCGAGAAAGAATCCACTAAGAAGTAATATCCTTGCCATTTGTTATAGTTTTTCATCTTACATTTATACATACATAAAGTCACGCCTTCTTCCCATGGGGGTTGGCGGAAACTACAGAACGCCACCTGCTACGATCTTCATCTTTTTCATCTTCTTAGTCATTAAAGTGTTTGTGTATTTAAATAACGAACATTAAAGCTACTAACCGTTTGATTTTTGATAATGGGTCTAATTTACTCTAGGGCAAAATATAGTATGGTATGTTGGCTAACATGGCATGATCATAAACAGCTTTTAATGTTCCCACTGCTAGGACACAGTATCCTAATTACGTAACACACTATCTATCACAATTTGAATAATTTTGAAGCCTATTGCTAATTCATTGCTTCATATGTTTGAAAAAATTGCCGCCTCAACAATGTAAATAACGCAATGAATGTTGTTGAACTGTCAAAATGAAACCCATTCCTACTGTTAGTGTATTACATAATTGTCCATGCGCAAATTTGGGATTGGCGCGAGGAGGCAAAAAGCCGGGGCGTAACTCCGCTGCCGCGAGAGATCGCGGCACAGCGGACAGAGCTCCGGCGGGATCTCATGGCGGCATGGAGAGTGCGACTGTCGCAACCCAGCGCTGGGCACGCCACAATTGCGGCGGTAAGTCCCCTCTTTGAGGAGTGGCTTGAGAGGCGCCACGGCGTCCTCACGTTCCGCCTGACGCAGGTCCTCACCGGACATGGCTGTTTCGGGAGGTTCCTGTTCAGGATAAGGCGGGAGGAAACGCCCGGGTGTTGTCATTGTGTGGATCGACCGGAGGACACGGTGGAGCATACGCCGGCCTCCTCGCGTCCGGCCCTGGTACAGGCCATGGTACGGAGCGAGAGGGAATGGGAAGCAGTCACCTCCTTCTGCGAAGCAGTAATGCTCGCAAAGGAGGAGGCGGAGCGCGTGAAGGTGAGGCAATCGTTGCGCCCTCACGCCCCTAGTCGCCGCAGGAGGAGACACCTTGGGCGTCGGGAGTCGATAGCTGACTCCCGGCCACCGTAGGGGCCGGCTTGCGGACGGCGACCAATAGACAGCTCGCCGTCCGGTAAGGACCAGGCCCGGGTCGACGGCGCGTCGTGTTGCACGCGCGTCTCAAAGAGATTTCAGCATCATTGTCGGGGTCCGATAGGGCCGATGCCTGCCGGGGCCGCGGATTGTTCGAAAGAGTTACCTTGGCCCTGGCGCACAGGCAACTGAAGGAACACGGGTGGGTTTTAGTCAGTAAGAGTCTGACACGCCCTTCCGCTCCGCCCAGAGCGGGAGAGGTCATTCGATGATTACACACCCAAAAAAATAAAATAAGTGTGTTACATAATTACCCCGCAGGTCTCCTCTCTGTGAGGAGTGGGCCGTCAGCACGTCACCACGCTGGCTCAGTACGGGTTGGCTAATAAAATAGACATGAATCCAATAATGTAGAAAGCTGCAAGTAACGTTTTTTGCTTGTCTATTTTGGATTGTTGCCTTTTAGCTCTGTGGTGTAAGTATGTAAGTGTATTATAGAAAGGGTGTGTGTGTGTTTATGTTGTCATTGAATGGATCAAATATATACAGTGTGTTACCAGCATTCGAGATGTTTCATTGTCTTTAAATCCCGTCCTTATGGGTCTCTTCCAAAGTTACTAACACAGGATGTCAAAAACTTAGGCAAATTTTGGACAATGTCAAGATAATTTCCTCTGTCATGAAAGGATCTATTTAAAATCAACGAAAAATCAATTTTAAATAAACATAAAATCATGTTTATGCTTGAAAATAAATAGGTAATTGAGATAATACTACTTTGCTTAAAAACTGTTTTCTAATTAATTCTGTCAAACCATTGTTTTGACAATCTGAGAAAATAAAAGTAATTTTGAAGTAGGACATCCCTTGATATTTAGTACCTATTTACATATTTTTGGAATTAATTATTGCTCTATGAGTATTTCAGAGCTCAATAAAGCCACAAAATCACAAAATGAGTATGCGAATAGTAATGATATTAAACAAGAAAACCCTAAGAACGCCATTGATATGGATTTGGTCAAAAAAGAAACAAATACACCAAGAGCGATAACTTTAGCTAAAAGCAAAGATTACGTGTGCATTGATATGATCGAAAATAGTACAGAACCTGCCGCTGATAGAAATGAAGAAATAGAATCAGGAAATGTAGTGAAAATTACAGAGTTGAGGGTGCATATAATAGGTACTCCAAGGCGAAAGTTTACATTAAAGGGCATTTATGATAATATGGTTCGATTTGGACTGCCACCACAGACTTTGCGTCAAGAACAGCCTGCTCCACAACCGCAGCAAACAGTGCAGGCGCAGTACAGTCAGTATAATCATAATCATCATATAATTGTCAGAAAATGGTGTACCATATTCTGGCACTTAACTTAAGACCATTTATTGTAATAAATGATCTTAAGTTAACTTAATGGTCTCTGAATCTTGTGTTACTTTAAACTGTTTAAGACTGTGTACTTAATAACTTGATTTAAAAGTGTCCAAAGAATTTCTTGCCCTTTCCTCTCCATAGAAATCTACGCTTTGGAACGAGCAGCTAGCTTTAATTTTCTCACTAACTGACCGACTGCAACAGTGTTTTAGTTTGAGTTCTCTAACCCATGAACCATGAATCATCATTCAAATCTCAAATTCAAAAAAATGCCTGTACGTACAAATTTTTCTTAAATTAGAAAATAAACTTCAAATCGAAAATGCGTGAAGATTTTAGGTAACTTCGTGATGTTTTTTTATCGAGAAATTTTCATTACGTATTTTAAGTTTCGGTTCCACAAAAGGTTTGGAAATATCATGAAGTTTTTATTCACATTATTTTTATTTTTAACCAAGTCTTGTCAATTTTAAGAAAAATCAATTTTTTTGTTGGCAATTTTGCTTTAAGTGCCATCTCCACGAGCGAGAGAATCGCAGCGATAGTCTCGCTGTGCCATAACGTTCAATAGAAACTATGAATCAATCTCCACACGGCGATATCATCACGATAATAGTTTGACTGACTCGTTGGTCTAGTGGTCGCAAGCGCTACTGCTGAGCATGAGGTCCTGGGTTCGATTCCCGGGTCGGTCAAAGTGTTATCGGGTTTTTCCATCTGGAATTTCTCGGTAGCAGCCTGGAGTCTGGATTTGTGCCCGGTTGATGGCAATAGGGTCGCCTCCTATTACATGGGGCTTAAACATAACTGGCGAAATGTGGGTGTGCTATAGGTACACCTCTGCCTAACCCTTCGGGGAATACAGGCGTGATGTTATGTATGTATGTAATAGTTTGATGGCACAGCATGATTATCGCTACGACTTTCTCGTCTGTGGGGATGGCGCTTAAGACCCGTTCTTAGAGGCTCGGGTGTCACGGTATGCCGTTATTCCGTCTTAGCGTTGCAGGCTGGTTTGTGCAAATCGAAATTCGTAAAGTAAGATGAAGCGTGTAGCCGGGTAAAAATACGGTCAAAATCTTTTCTTCTATTAGTGAACAGGGTGACAGGAACCTCGACGCGCAACCTGTTACCATGGATTCAGTACGTCCAACCCCGATTCTCAACCCCATACGTTGAAAATTATGTTCGGAAATTGAAAAAAAAATTGCTGTTCCTTACATTTGATCGCGTAGGTATTCAACCAAGAGCGAGCTGATGATATTTAAAGCCGGTAAGAAGTGTTATAATTTTCCTACTTCACTAACACTGGGCGGGATACCACTCAGGCTTGTTCACCAGTTTAAGTACTTGGGACACTGGGTCGCAGACAACTTGGATGAAGGCTTTGATATTGAGAGAGAGCGGAGGGCTTTGTGTGTGCGTTGCAACATGTTGGGCGTAGATTTTCACGTTGTAGTAAGCAAGTTAAGCTGGCGCTTTTTAAAGCGTACTGTCAGTCCTTCTATACGTTTAGTCTATGGGTCAAATACTCGCAGCGAGTATACGGGACTCTGCGTGTACAATACAACAACGCGTTTGGGGTATTGTTTGGGCTGTCTCGTTTTTGCAGCGTATCGACTATGTTTTCTGAGGTGCACACGGATTGCTTTTATGCAATCATTCGTAAGCGAAGCGCTTCGCGGCTCAGACGCGTTCGTGGCACTGCAAACGGCATCCTGGACGCATTGGCAAACAGGTGGGATTCTCTACTGTTGAAGTTCTGGATGAGTGCACATGCGAGCATGCGATGCTTAATCTAATTGCATGAATAAACTGTACTAACACTCACCTATGGATGTAATTTTTGAATCCGAAATAAATATATTTGATTTGATTTGATTGCACTTTTCAATGAAACAGCAGTTTTTTTTTGATAACCTACGAATAATTTTTATGCTAGGGGTCTAGAATCATCTGCTGAGATCATGGTTACAGTTCGCGCGTCGATGTTCGTGCTACCCAGTATTTTCTTTAACTAAATATTTAATTAGCCGATGGCCGTTTTATGTAAGAGTAACCAAATCCTTTGGGGAAAAACGGGCATGAAGTTATATTTGTTAAAATAACGAAATAATTGTTTGTTATTGTTTCAGGCCCAACTCAAAGTCAAGGCCCTCTTCAAGCCCAGGGGTATCCCCAAAGTCCAGGGTATCCTTCCAGTCCACAATATGGACAAGGATATCCTTCCAGTCCAGGATATGGACAAGGATATCCTCAAGCACAAGGTTATCCTCAACAACAGGGATACCCTCAACCACAAGGATACCCTCAAACACCAGGATTTTTTGGTTCAGGATATCCTCAAGGGCAAGAACACATCAGAGGTCCGCCGTTACAATACGATCCTCAATCACGAAACTCTTTTGTCAGACTAGTCATGTGCATAGTGCTTGTTATGTTAATAGCTACTGCTTTCTTCGTATTTGTTGTTTATACAACGTAAGTAATGCCTCTCTCTCTCTTACTCTTTGTTTATTTGGCTATTTTGTTTTTTTTTCTGCCTGGCCTTTTGATTGTCATCAACTCATCTTGAGTTGAATACTAAATACTAAAATCTAGAGGTTACCATTTCTTAACGACATAAGAATGCTACGTATTTATAAATCTATTTATTTTAGCCCCAGTTTGAGAAGATTTTTCATAACGGCTGGATGGGCGATTATGATACCAGCAATGTAAGTTGATTTTGAAGTAATGCTACCCTTATGGCGCAAGTACTTAATTGATTATTCTACCGAATTCGATTGCCTTTGGAATTCGGGCAAACGACCATGTGTAAATGAACGGGTTCGAGTACATACGTCTTCGAACAATCTAGTCCAGCTTCATGGTTTCCATTACCCGAATTCGGATACCCGACGCCAGTTTTCCTTTCACTTCTATGCTTTGCCTGTCATCACAATGAGTAGTTCAGGTAGTGTAGGTTCAGTTGCAAACCAGCATAAGGCACGCGTTATCTGACATTTTTGCTGAACTGGACCTATTTGGCGCAGCCGCGAGGCACACTTTCCTGCTAATTTTTCACAACGCACTTTACACTATTTTTTGTTTTATTTTTCTTTTTTACTTGTATATGTTGTGTGGTGTGCTTAGTAATCTGTGCTGAATAAATGTATTTTATTTCTTTCTTTTTCTTTAGTTCTGCTCGACTGCTTTAAAACTACTCGTAGTCGTTAGCCTGTATGTTGCCCCAGTGCGATGACCAGTGTAACCACCTTTGGGTGCCCGAATTCGAGTAATGTATTTTCGCTACCGAACACGGTTAGTGTAATTGTGCCTTTAGCATAGACGGAAGGTGATTCTGTCAGTCGGTGAGAGTTAGAAAAGAGACTAAATCGCTGACTACCGATTCTGAAATAACCGTGTTTGCTAAGGACCTATGTTTATTTGCAGAGTATTTTTGATTGGAGCACAGTGTTGTTTGATGGGCTCACCGTGCGCTAGGAAACCTCCGGGCAATATCTTCTGTTTAATTTTAGCGGTATGTCAAACTCGATCACTTCGTTATCGACAAACACTACACGATGCGACACGACATGGTGATTCACGAGACGTATGCTTTACGTCAATTTAGTCATTATTTTCCAAAGCCTGGGAAGGTACAGTGCGTTGTTACTTGAAAATTCATACTTAAAGTGCAGAGTTTTAACATTTTTTTTTTCTAATAATAACCGCTGCTGACGCTCTGCGGCGCACATCGTTTGGGAAACGATCACTCTGTAGGTCGATCATAAATATAGAAAGCTTGTATTTTGCAGGCCGCCAGAACATGTTTTGATCACATTCATCGCGTTCAAAGCATTGTCAAGTTTATCCCTTTTAAGCTTTTTGGCATTTCAGTGATCTAATAAGCATAAGGCTCACTTAAACGAAAGTTTTCATCGACGCTCAGGAATACTGCAAAGTCGGTTGCTTGCTCATTAAGTTTGATTTAGAAGACAAACTGGACAACATTAAAATAAAATAAAACTCATACATAAATAAATTGTTTGCTTTGACAATTTTAGTCGCCAAACTTTCTAGTTTGATGGCGAAAATCGTTGTGTAGGTGCAAAGAAATTTGTCGTCAAATAAACGCGCCCTTAATCCATTACTTAACAACTCGGTTACTTTTCAGGTACTCGCAATGAGTACAATGACTGCAAGAATTACAGCTTTCTATAGAACTGAAATTATAATGTATGCACTCATTGCTACAACGGTAATGGTGGCGGTTTGCATTGCTCTTTCCTTTTCAAAAGTAAGTCAATCCTTTTTATTGCTTCTACTGACCCCCGTATTCTAAAGGCACTGATAAACCTTAGGCCGGTTACAGTGTTACAGTGTCATCAACAATATCTAATTTCATGATTCATTCATAAATATCTGTTCTCAAGAAGACGGCAAATATACTCGTATGTGATCATCTGTGGAAGGCATACTTAGAAAAGTAGTGGCATATCTGTGTTCATCTGTGGAAGGCATTTACTGACAAGTAGCGGCACAAATATGTGTCGTCGAAGGAAGACCAAAACTATCTGATGAGATAAGCGAGGAAAAAATATAGGACACCTCATCGGCTTCAAAAAGATGCGGAAGTGGAACTGCCAGTAGGATGATACATTTTTTTACAACAAGATTTTTGGAGGATTGGGGAGTTCATTTGCTAGATTTCACCCAAAGATCCCATGTCTTAAGTGTCACGGTAATTGAGGTATGTTTTTTTTTTTTGTTTTTTCTTTGAATTACCCGAAATGTTGCCTTTAAATCGTCATTACTTTTTATGGTTGTAATAGAACAAAATAGTTTTTATTATCGGTACATAATATACAATGTATTTTTATTTTAAATAAATTATTATTTGATGCAATTGTTCTGTAAAAAATGACGTATGTGATTCCAAAGTCTTAAAACTGTGTAAATGTATAAAAACTTGCAACTTCTAAATTCATTTAAATACAAACTAAAAGCTATTTTGAACTTAGCTTTATTTTAAAAAGTTCTCTAGTACAACGGTATGCTACATGTCATCGAAATAACTCAATATGTGGTCAAAATTAGAGATATTATTTTGCCGGAGCGGCTGATCTCGCACCCCAAAAATTGAAACAGTTTGAACAATGCAGTCAACGCAAGCAGCTAAAAAATCTGTCTCTTTCATGCGCATGTAAAATAACTCACATCCTTATGCTTATGCTTATTCTTATCCTTGTTATGTTATTACCGAGTTGTTGGAAATCTTTAAATACAGCACAATTTAAGAGTAGATTACGGAATTTTTTGATAGATAAAACATACTACAGTGTAACTGAGTTCCTATCGGAGAAAAATATTTGTTAATTAGTGATTCTTGACATTTTGATTTTTGTTGCATGACATTTTTTTGATTTTTGACATTTTGATTTTTGACATTTTGATTTTTGTTGCATGACATTTTTTTGATTTTTGACATTTTGATTTTTGACATTTTGATCTTTGACATTTTGATTTCTGACATCTTGATTTTGGTTAATAATAATAATAATAGTAATAGTAATGAATTGATCTAAATAAGTGTAATAAATGAATTGATCTAAATAAGTGTAATAATAGTGTTTATAAATAATTTCAAATGTTTGCATGCCGATTGGTAAAATATGGCTGAGCTAAATTTAATCTTAAGAACTATTATGTATTACCCATATTTGCAAAATAAAACTATTCTATTCTATCATTGTGTTGTAATTTTGGAAGTTCGGGACGTGACCAGGTTCACTCGAGATTTGACTAACTCTGCTATTGGAAGTGCCTGTGCGTTTCACGTTGTTCTCTTCGTGATTGAGTTTTCTTGTTAAATCTTGTTACTGTGAAATCGTGTCATTGTTAAATTTTGTTACTGTGAAACGTTTTTCGTTGTTCGTCGTGGCTATTGCCGTTACAAGAGTTGTGAGTGCAGTGGTGGCCTAGTGGTAATGGCCCCGACTTACGACTTGTAGGTCGTGGGATCGAACCCAGGCAGGCGTTTTACTTTGTGTAAATAATTTAATTACCGCTAATCTCAAAAACGGTGATGGGAAACATTGTAAGGAAACTGGCATGTCCTAGAACCAAAAATTCGAAGACATGTGAAATCTATCAACCCGCACTGGGCCCGCATGATAGATTACAGCCCACTCACCCTCGAAGAGAGGAGGCCTGTGTCCCAGCAGTGGGAACTTTATAGGCTGATTACGATTGTCGTTACAATGCCTAACTGCAATGACGAAGAGTATGGTGATACGTTGCTGGCGTATGGCAGGGCTAATTGCAATGCGCGTGAAGCGCGAAGAATTTATGAGAAGTGCTATCCTGATCGACCTTAACATTACGAGACCTTCTCAACAACCTAACGACGTCTAAGGGAGACCGGAAATTAGCATTTTCAAGAGCTTCGAGTGAATGTGCGACAACATATGTAGTATATGAAAGAATTCTACAAGATTTCAATGAAGATCTTACAACAAGCATACGAGTAGTTGCTGAAAGACTTCACATATCAGTGTGGAAAGCATGGTCAGTTATTCGGGTTAGATGGAAAGCATGAGTTTCATTATACACTTGTTCAAGGTAACCAAAACAGAACTTATTTACTATTAATGTGACGAAAAACAATTTTCAAAAGATTTCAAATAATTTTTAGTTTGAAAACGGTTTTTCGACGGGTTTTCACTGGTTATTTCTTCAAATACTTAAAACATTAATTTTAATTTCACAAAATTTAATGATTTTTATGTATTCGTTTTTCTCGCAAAATGTAATTTTTTTTAGTTGACTTTCCTTGCTCAGATTATAAAAAAAATGTATCACTTTTGTATAACTGTCATAAACTCACGGATTTAAATAATTGTTCCAGGTCTCGAAGAGAGTGATTATGCTAGATTGGCCGGAGTTCTGCAGATTTATACTGCATACAGATGTAGAAGGTGGCAACTTTTTGAAGAGAATTTTGTGAACTGATGAATCAAATTTTAGCCGTGAAGGAATAGTGAAGTTCCGCAATCTGCACCATTGGGAAAAAACGGCCAGGATCCTCGCAATAAAAACAGAATTCTTTTCAAAGGAAGTTAAGTGTAAACGTTTGGGCTGGTGTAATGGGTCGAAACCTTATCGGCCCTTATTTTTTGCCAAAATGCCTGACTGGAGATATTTATCTCGATTTTTTATCAAACGACCTACCACATCTGGTATTACCAAGTGTGCGCCGATTATTATTCAAAATGACGGCTGTCCTGCACATTACCAGCGATCAGTACAAGAGCACCTAGATAATTGTTTTCCTAACTCGTGGATTGGCAGAGGCGGCCTTATTCCTTGGCGTGCACGATCCCAAGACCTGACACCCCTGAATTTCTACGGCTAGGGACGTGCAAAGGAATTCATTTACGCAGCGGAGGTGCCCACAAGAGAAATTTTAATTGAAAGAATTAGCGCGGCGTTCGATACGATTCAAGCAGAAATCCGACTCCATACAATAGTCGTCGAAATAAGAAATAGGTGGCGTACCTGTATACGGAGTAGAGGAGGTATAAAATAACTTAGAACAAATTTTGTAACTGACATTTTAATAAAAATATTTTATCTTATCTCATCAGTCTTTTCTTTATCTCGCTCCTGACAACCAGTATCTCTCATTTTGACCACATTAAGAATCATTTCAATAACATGTAGCATACCGTTGAAAGGAGTATAAACTAGAGAACTTTTAAAAATAAAGCTATGTTCCAAATAGCGTTTAGTTTTTTTTCCAATAAATTTAGAAGCTGCCATTTTTTATACGTTTATACAGCTTTAAGACTTTGAGAGCGCTTAAGTCTTTTTTTACAGCCCAATTGCATCAAACAATGATTTATTAAAAATAAAAAACATTGTAGAATACAATAAAAGTTATTTCGTGCTATTACAATCATAAACAAAAAAGTATGACGATTTAAAGGCAAGATTTCGGGTAATTAAAAAATAACTGAAAATATCATATCTCAACAACCGTGACACTTAGGACATGGGGTCTTTGGGTGAAACCTTGCAAATGACCCTCCCAACCCCCCAAAAAATTGATTGTGTCGGACCATGCGCCAAACAGCCTGTATAGAAGAAAACTGCTTGAAACATTTTACGGTCAGATTTTTATGCTGCCAAAGTGATGTCAGATATTTTTGACCTCAACGAGGCATCACATTCTTCTGAACTTAACTAAATAAGCATATATTTATAACCACAAGGAAGACATGTTCGATATAATTATATGAATTCTGAGAGGTGACACATCTTTTTCTGCAGATGTTCACATTATGTTTTCTGTCTTCTTCAGAGCAGTTTAAAAAAAAAATGTCTTTAACATATCTCGGGGGGTTCGACCTTTGGAATGCGTACGAAAGGCCCATGTCCATTCGTAGAGACCTGTTAGATTTTTTAATGAAATGAGGCAGCAACCGACGAGTATCCCTGTTCGCACTATGCAAGTGCACCTAAGGACAACCCCCGGTTGGTGTAGGACTATTGCAGAATGTGGAAAGAAAGATATTTAATGCCACATTCTGCAAGTTGACCCGTGTCGGTAAAGTAAACTCTACCGGCCCAGACCCAGAGTTCAGGAGCGTGCAAGTCCTCCTACGATGTCAACGTAGAGATACAGAGATGGGGTGGGCATTATTATTATTATTAGCCACTAATCTCCCACTGCTGTGTAAAGGGCTCCCTACTTTCTTTCTACCTCTCTCTGTCATGAGCTGCCAAAGACAAATCCATATTAAAGGCGTCCAGCTCACCCCGCCATCTCTGTGTGGGCCCGTCATGATGTCGATTGCCATTAAGTAGATATTAATGAATGAATTATGAAATCAAATGTTATTGCCGATCTGTCCATAGTAATTTTATGCTCATGACTGTATGCACACAGACAATGCTACACACTTCGTGCGAAGACCGTCGTGCTATGAAAATAAATGAGCGCGTTCAGTGGTACACCGATCGATCAACCGACTGTACGCACAGTAACAAAGAAAAGAAAGAAAGAAAATATGTATACATATATTGGGGTTAACATGACGCAAAGAAAAAACACACAAATACAAAAAAGAACGAGTTGGGGGAAAATATGCGTCACATCCACGCAAAACGGCAATCGCTCAGCATAATGTTACGACCGCACAGCTCACACTGTTTGTCGGCCAGGAGAGCACTGAATACGAACTGACGGATCGTGAAGCACTGTAACCGACTTTAGCATTCACTTGTTATGACCATTCTAACGAATGTTGTTTTACTTAAAGTACAAAAATATGCTCACACTACTTCGGCAAGATCTATTTCAGCTTTTTTAGGGTTCGCTATTATCATAGATGATATGCACGTAGCATATCGTCAATCATTATAGGGACATGCATTGTCATCGACAACATTTAAAAACGGCGAATGCTCGTTGTTCTCAAGAGAATGCTCAGGTTTGTTATCGCCTATTTAGGTTTTTCTTCAAAAAATCTATCAACGCCTGTTTTTCGAATCTGTTTCCAAACTATCCACCTAGCTAGGTGGTCAGTTCCCACCCATCTTATCATCCCATCCATTGGTTTCGGTACCCATCTTCCAGTCAGCTGACTGGAAGAGGGTACCTGCATAATAATCAGCCCATGATGTTCTCACTGCTGGGATACAAGCCTTCTCTTTCTGACACACACATGCCCACACATGCCCTCGAATTTTTGGTTCTAGGATATGCCGGTTTCTCGGTAATTTATATTTTGTATTTCAGTTCGATTTTACAAGTTACATGCTATACATCGTCGGGATTGCTACAGTGTTCAGTGTGATCGTCTTGATTATTGTTATCGTTACTATGGTCACAGGAACTATGATGAAGCCCCTGATGATCGGTATTCTGATTGTAGGAACCATTATACAAGTTGTGGTAAGTTTTAACTTTTTTTTTCATTAATTTGTTAATTTGCCCGAATTTACTTCTGTATCGTGGGTACGTGTTCAGTCAGACACATATTAAGAATTACTTTAAGGCCATAGTACTATTTCGTCGTCTATTACACGGCTCAAAGTTACATTACACAAGGCGTGCAGTCCGACATGAATCCGACATAACCGTCCGTTCTCCTAAGATGGTACCCATGAGGATTTCGACACGGAAAAAAAGCGCTAGTCAGTGATAAATAGGACGAAGCTCCCAAAAAAAAACCATGCTTGCTTCACCCTTTTACTTCTCATCACCCGCTAGCTAGAGTGCTACAGTCCATTCACAGTTATTTTACCTCTGACAGCAGCAACCCAATAGCAATCTTATTGTAACGATTATAAAGATCATTGTGAGTTTGACAGACTTGTAAATGGCAGCAACCCAACAGCAACCTTATTGCAACGATTATAAAGATTATTGTGAATTTGACAGTGATGCGAACTCAGAGGTAAACTATCTGTGAACGGAGTGTACAAAGATCTTTTGGCGCCTGAATGACATTGACAGGGGCGCGTTGTTAGTAAACATTTGTCACAGAAATCATATTGACAAAAAGAGATGGCGACGTTAGTACTGCTTTTGGCCACACGCCAAAAGAACTATGCAGCGTTGTACACTCGTCGCGCATCGCCTTCGAAATTCAAAATCAGCGCAGCGAACGTGCGGTGAAAATATAATAACCGCAGTTCCTCCTAATAGGTAAAAATTGGCGTCGACTAGGCTCGCTTAGTTGAAGTAAATCAAATCCAAATAACTCCCTTCCGATATATTTATTTACTACTAGCTTCTCTCTGCGGCTTCATCCGCGTGGATGTCAGAAATTATCACACGGGAACGTGATAAATAGTAACCTATCATCCAAATCCATTCAGCCATTAAAGCGTGAAAAAGTAACAAATAATACCTAAATGCAATTTTATTTTATTTTATTGAACAGGTTTTTATGATTCTAAATATCTAACATAAAAATAATAATAGTTAATTCTAATATTATCATGATTAATTTGAAATACTTACTCTAGCATCGCCACTAACCACTATTACCTACATGTTAGCTAAGTTATTTTATAACTTCCAATTGTAATAACTTTGAAGCAGGTGGATCGATTTAATTGAAATAAATACTAAAATAAATAATACCTCAAGATACGGATTCTCTGACTATATTTCCAACTTCTTAAATCTCTTAAAAAGATGTTCAAAAAATTTCAATATTACCCCTTAGGGGATGATTTTGCAAAACCGCTGAAACAAGTAGGTAATTCTTTATTTCTTAACATAAGCATAAATTTCAATTTTCAAAACTAAAAAATAAATACAACGATTCCCATACAAACTTTCATCCCCTATATCACCCCCTTTCAGGATTATTTTGAGCCAAAACTAGCCTATGTCCTTTTCCAGAATGACATCTATCTCCTTGCCAAATTTTATCCAAATCCGTTCAGTGGTTTAGGCGTGAAAAGGTATACATACAGACAGACAGACAGACAGAGTTACTTTCGAATTTGTAATATTATTAGTATGGATGAAACAGCGCCTATTATCGTCGAGCCGCCGTCAATCGAATCTAAGAAAAACTGCACCCTAATTACGAAACGCACTATCTATCACAATCTGAATCATTTTGAAGCATATTGCTAATCCATTGCTTCATGTGTTCGAAAAATTTGTCGGCTCAACAACATAAATAGCGCAATGAATGTTGTTGAACTGTCAAAATGAAACCCAGTCCTACTGTTAGTGTGTTGCGTAATTACCCCGCTGGACATAAGTCGTATCGTAATTCCTATCCAAAAATGTAAAGCAAGTAAAAAAAGACTGGTTTCTTAAAAAAAAGGTATATAATAATAATAATAATAAAGACGGCACGGTTGACATCTGTCGGGCATGCCACCGTCCGGGTGGATCAATCAGACATATTATCTCCGGATGTTCTCGTCTAGCTAACGAAGAGTACTTGCATAGACACAACCTTGTAGCCAGGATTATCCATCGGCAACTTGCTCTGAAATACAGCCTTGTAGAATCGGAAGTGCCATACTACAGGTATGTGCCCGACCCAGTTCTCGAAAATGGACATAGCACATTATACTGGGATCGATCCATCATCACTGACAGGACTATTGTTGCCAATAAGCCTGATATAGTGGTTGTGGATCGAATAGAGCGGCGCGCAGTGATCGTTTACATCACGATTCCGCATGACGGGAACCTCGTGAAAGCCGAGAAAGATAAACAAATCAAGTATCTTGACTTGGCTCGCGAGGTTGTCGACATGTGGGACGTGGACTCAGCGATCACTGTGCCGATAGACGTAACAGCAAATGGCTTAATAGCCAAGAGCCTCGACCAATACCTGAGAAGGCTCTCATTGGGCAGCTGGATCAAGGGCTTGATTCAGAAGGCGGTACTTCTGGACACGGCTCGCATTGTTAGGAGGTTCCTCTCTCTGGAGCCCTGACCGCCGGTAGCTTGGACCCTGTTCCCGATACCGGTGGGCTACTATTTTTTATATTTTCAAATGTTTTTATATGTTATATATTCTAATATTTAAAAATATAATTTATATGTATTTAGTGAAATAAAGGAAATAATAATAATAAATTCTTTATTGAGAGTAACCATGAGACTAATAAAACAACACAATAATAACACCTTGAACATTTTTACCATCACCGGACATCTAAGGTTCCATCGATTTTCTTCACAAGAAGTGGAATCTGACTTGAACCGAAGTTTCCAGCACACCCTTATTAGATCAGTCGCATTTTATTTGCAATTTTAAGCACTCAAATGGTTTTTTAATTACGTAAAAGAAAGTTTTTCAATTTATTCTTTGTGTTAAATCGACCAGTCCCACTAAGCTAAATATAAATTACTAGATTTTGCCCGCGGCTTCGCTCGCGTTAATTTAGACTTTGACAATGAATTCGGGTTATAATTCAATCATGATTCGAAAGCCACTTGGCGCCATCTATTATCCTAAGAACGTTATTGTTGTTTTCCTCGGGAACAGTACTTTTTTTCGGGATGAAAGGTACCCTATGTCCGTTTCTGTACACCTGATAACTTATATGCAAAATATCAGGATGACCGGTTCAGTGGTTTAGGCGTGAATAGGTAACAAACAAACAAAACAAACAAACTTACTTTTGCATTTATAATATTAGTTAGGATACTGAATTTATGCAAGAAGTAGGCAGGTAGGTATTGCGATGAGTGTGCTACATTAGTGTACGTGTCCTTACAATCTATTCAAAGGCAGTATTGTCTCTTGTTTTATCCTGCCCTGATTGTATGCCACTTGGGATAGGGGCCATTTGTTTCTTTTCATGTTCCCTATGTGACTTTCAGTTACTTAGTAATCTAATATTGATATATACAGATGGACCTCAGAAATGGAAAAAGAGTCAGTGTGTTCGAAATTGTCAACAACTATCATGCGCATAATGAGCTTACTGACTCCGATTAAGGGTGCTGAAAAGGATAAACACAGTTTTTCATCCAACCACATTGGAACTTCTCCTTTTCAAAACTAACCGATGAAATATCAATGTACCCGAAATCTGGTAGTTAAAATAAAAAGTTATTCATAAATCATGCTGAAAGGAACATTTAATAATCAATCGGTACGTAATTACGGTAAATTAAAGTGTATTACTTGAATTCTTTTTCGTTTTGTTTTCCACTCCAAACGATGCTTGTTTTCCAATTTTGTTAAAAGTCGTATGAGGTAAATTACTGGAATTACTCAGCCGTAACCTCTTTCTGGTGATAATGGACGCTCTTACGACGGACATCCGAGAAGTGGCTCCCTGGTGTATGCTGTTCGCCGGTGACATTGTGCTGGTTGCCGAGAGTAGCCTAGAGGTTCAGAGCAGATTGGAGGTGTGGTGGCAAAGACTGAAGAGAGTGTTGGCCTAAGATTGAGCAGCACCTAAACAGAGTACTGGATTGTCATGCTAAATATGTAATGAGAAATTATTGCATGCAGCGGTCATGACAATGTTCAGATGGATGTCTGGAGTGACAAGACTGGATACAGTAAGAAATGAGTAGGTATATAAGAGGTAATTTGAAAGTGGCGCCAGTTACAGAAAACTTGAAAGGGAACCGTTTATCTTGGTATGGGCATGTAATGAGGAGGGATAAAACACAAGTAAACAAAAGAGTGATGAAAATAAATGTTGATGGATGAAGAGGGAGAAGAAGTCCTAAGAAAAGGTGAATGGATTGTGTAAGGGATGATACAAAAACATTTAAATATATCTCTTTGGGATGATAAGAAAGGTAAAGGAGTGAATGATAGAGTGACAGTTGACAGGGGAAAATGGAAGAAAGAAACGTGTTGCGCCGACCACAAGTAATATGGGACAATAGGAGTAAGGTGATGATTCTATCCTACTATTCATAAGCACTAAGCAGGTATCTTATTCTTGAAATAATGTAGTTCCAGTAGAATTTTCATAAATAGACTATTAATAATCCATACTAATATTATAAATTCGAAAGTAACTCTGTCTGTATATTACCTTTAAAATTAAAATTGGCTAGGAGATAGCTATCATCCTGGAAACGGACATAGGCTATTCCCGTGGGATAATAACCAACATCCACGCGGGCGAAGCCGCGGGCAGAAGCTAGTGAAATATATAACGGCACACAGTAGGTCCACTATGAATGCAAAACCAGAGGAAGAAAGGCCTTTACGTTTATAGATGCTTGATATTTGTAACAGACACACACCGTCCGGGTCCGGGTCGAGGTCTATTAAGTAGATACGGGGGGCACCATGTGCTCATGGTGACTACCGTGGTGGTTTGAGTGAGATGAGAATCCCAAACTCCCCGGTCGTATTTTGTTCAGTCTGGTTATCAAAAGTTTTAAATTGACGGGTATTTATTTGAATTCTGACACCAAAATCATATATAGAAAAAGCTTTATTAGTATGATTAGATTTATATGAATGATTAGATTTCATGGTTTTCCTTTCATTTAATATATCATGTTTGTTAGAAAGATTTGATCCTTATGATTGAACCTATTGATTGATGTCATAAAAGTACAGGATGTTATTTTATCGGATTTAAGCCGGTTATCGAACTGGCAAACATGTTGCAAGCGACAAGCGAATTTTCGAAAATCTTTTAATTCAGATTTGTTTCTTTTTAAAATTTACTATCTCCAGTATTTAGAGTATTTTCCCTCCAGGTGAGTTTAAAAAATCCACCTTGAATATAATACACGGTGATATTTGAATCACAGTTTTGCTAGAACAAACGTTGTTCAAACCATGGTCTACTACCATTCGATAGCAACCAATAAAAAAAACATCATTGGTTTTTGATAAAACACAAAAAGTTAAAAAAGTCGGGACTGTCGTTACTCCCGACAACACAGACACTGCGGCGCTCGCGTCTCAAAGTAGTTGCGGCGCAACGCGCGGCTCACGCACGGGACACAGCATTTTGTATACAAGGAAATGTACCTGGTCTCCATAAACGAAATACTTAGTAAGAACTTATTTTTATAAGTCTTACGAGAAAGTACCAAAGTTAAAAGTTAACTTCGGTAGGTATTTTATCACTGATAAGTGGCTCTACTGTAAAACAATTTTTATGGCTTGGTATGGCTTTAGCTATGGTAAGTTTTGGTAGGTATTTTCTGGCTATGAATGATTGCATAACGCGACGCACCGTACTGACGACAGCGCGGCGAGGTGGCTGACGTCTAATTTTATCATTTCGGGTAGGTACTACCAGACATGATTTTAATTAATTCCTGTATTATACTAGGTACGGGTACCTATTGTATCTAACGTGACTTTATTAGGTATTATTTATTTATTGGGATATTACAGGAACATGACAAAAACGAAACTTACCACAAACCCGGGTTAGCTCCGTGAGCACCAAGACAACATTGACTCCAATTTTGGTTGTGAGTACATGCGCCTAGCGTCCAACAAATTGTCACCTGCAATTGCGTAAAAAACGCACCATATCCAACCACTACATTCGAGTAGTTAGAACTCATTTTCACAAAAAACGCGCGATGCATGCTGTGACGTAAATACATCGGATGCATACGCGTCGCTCGTTCGAGAGATTTCGGTAGACTGGCGACAGACCGGGCGGCTCGAGCGGCCCGCGCCATTCAACAAACGAAATGCGCGGAGCGGTACTTCGCCCGATTGCATTTCATTAGCTAATGATTTATTTCCATTTAAGCCCGCATTGGCCGGACATCCTTGTAGTCTATGTGGACTTCTCATAACTCTTTTGAATGCTATATCGCTGCCGCGATGAGTACTTTGATGTTACGGTTAATGTTTGGATACGTTTGAGCAACATAAGACTAATTTTAGAGCGCCTAGTTTAGTTTGTTTTAATAACATATTTGATGCTATATAATGGCAGTAGACCACGGTCTGCACAAGGTTTGCTCTAGCAAAACTGTGATTCAAATGTCACGGTGTATAATTTTCATTAAAAGAACAAGTGCTCTGCATTCGATTTTTAAATGAAAATTACATTCCAACGAATAGAGCAACTATTTACGAATACATAATATGATGTAAAAAAAGATATTAGAAATGGATTAAAGTCACTACTACTCGATCAAGTCATGATAGCGTGTCGACAGAAGCACGCGCACGCGCCCATTTTCCAGCGGATTTTAGTAATTGGGCAGATGGAAGTAAATTGCAGCCGCGTGCGTACTTAACTGCTACAATGCGTTGAGCCATGCTCCCCGACGCGGCGCGGCCTGTGTAAATCGTACTTTTTGTCTTATGGTATACTAAACAGAGTCAATCAAATCAGTCAACTCACCTATCGCAGTCCACTGCTGGACATAGGCCTCTCCCAGGCTAAATCATAACACCCTGTTCTCCGCCTTTCGTATCCCGTCTATCGTAGCCACCTTCTTAAGGTCGTCGGTTTATCTAGCTGGGCCCACGCTACGCTTGCCGATACGCCGTCTCCACTCCAAAACTCGTCTGGCCAGCCACTGCCACTTCAATTTGCTTATTCTGCAAGCTATGTAGGTTACGTCAGTTCTTTTCCGGATGACTTCATTTCTGATTTTATCCTTCAAAGAAACTTCAAGCATAGCCCGCTCCATAGCGCGCTGTTTGACCGTGAATTTGTGGACCAGCCCGACTGTCAGTGTCCACGTATCGGTACCGCTTTACCTAAAGGAATTGACTAATCAGCATACTCACAGCATTGTTTAAAATTAGTTGCAAGTTAGCTGCCTGTATACCAAATTTCTGTTTTGGCTATACGCACATGGCGTAGGTACTTCTCTCAGATCGAATCAGATGATCGGATTTGCATTCTGTACAGAGAAGCTCTTGTCATCATGCTGATGGTTAGTTGGTAAATTTTTCATAAAATTTTAACGATCTCACTAAGATTACTAGCTCGAACAGGTAATCTTGGTGTGATAGTTCCCTCTCAAAACAAGAAATCCTGCGCAGTTTGAGTGTGGACTAAAAGCTCATATCTACTTTCAGTTACTCACAATGGAACTTCAAATGGTACTAGGCGGTGGAGCAGTAGAGATAAGCGAGTCTGACTACGCCATAGGAGCATTTATGATCTACACATCTATAGTTGATATATTTATAAAAATGGTGGCGTTGTTGGGACTAACCCAGAACTAACAGTTCAACTGCATATGCAGAAAGGATAATGACAGATATAGCCACAGGTATGTTAGTATACTTTACATATTTCCACAGTACTCGTATTATGTCGTATGGCGTTCTATTGTGGGGATCGGCAGCTGACGTAGATTCAATTTTTATATTAGAAAAGAGAGCAATCCGCGCGATTTATAAAATAGATCCTCGCGAGTCCTTTAGAAATAAATTCAAGGAAATCGATATATACTGACTCTGCCTTCACTTTATATCTTAGAAAGCATATTGCATGTTCGCAAAAACTTAGAAGTTTTCAAAATTAGAAGAGTTTTTCGTAATAAAGAATACACGCAGTAAACATGAAATTGCAATATCTAAATTCAGATTAACTGAAACAACCAAGTCGTTTCTTATAAACAGTTATAATACGCTTTTATAACAAGTTGCCAAAGTCAGTTACTGAACTTAGCGATGAAAAGTTATTATGTATGTATAGAAGATAAGGATATTCAGCAATTATACCCTCTGCACATGTGGCTTCCCTGTTACGTCATTAAAGGCATAATTATGTAAATTTCTATTAACTGCTCTCAAATTTATATAAATTCTCTTATATTTTATGAATGTGTGAATGTTGTAGGCCTTGTATACTTATAGGTGTTTTGATTTGCTGGCCAGTTCCTTTTTTATTAAATAATTGGTATTTGTTGGCCTACACTGTTCTCCCATACCTATTATCACTGTAATTTGATAACAATGTAAAAGCCAATTATTTTTAAAAGAGTAACCGTGGAGTTTCTTGCCGGCTCTTCTCCATAGGAAAAGACGAATTGAAACCGTGCACCTAGCTTTTGACGTTTCTTAAGTGCCCATGTAGGTTTATGTGAAATAAAACATTTTGATTTTAACTGACAGCTCTTAAATGAAGCTGGAGTGAGCGGAGTGCTTTTTGTCTTTCAAATTGTAAATAGAAACGAATTTTAAACTTCCGACATAAAGTTTGTTTTGCATTACCAATGGACGTACTGAGAGAATGGTCTTGAATGGAAGAACACTGTGCACTGTCTGTTGAGGGTCCTTCTCGCACAATATGGCACAAAAGTACCTGATGAAAATGCAAACAAAGGGATCAAGAACGTACCTGTTGATGCCAATTTTAGTGCTACTTACAAATCAAGTGCTATGATTTGTTTATTTGAATAGTTAAACTCGAAATTCAAATTTTAAAGCATCTTACAAATGTTTTTCATTTGACAAATTGAGGATAATTTTATAAACTCAATTGAGTTTATTAAATTATTAATGAAAAAAAAAATGTTATTGAAAAATCATCGCCTGCTATGGCAGGCCATGATTTTTCAAAAACAATTTAATCATGTTTTTCAACCCATAATTGTTAGAAAAAGTCGTGAGTGGCGTGCGTTACAATGTGCCTTTCCGTAAACGGTAAGTTTTCACACCAAAAATAAAAATGATTTCACAGCAATTATTATTTTTATACAATGTTCGGTACTCAGGTTGATGTAGGTACAGAATGCGTAGACGACGGCTTTCTAGATCGTATTTTGTTGCTTCCTGTCTCAATATGAAAGTTTATAAAAGGTATTAGAAAATTCTAGACACACTTACCGAGGATCCTTATTGAGCCGTTATTCATAATTTCTTCTCATGGGTCAAACTCAAAAGCATATAAATCAAATAAACCAATTACAGGCACTTTTAAAATTTTCAAGAGGTCAGTCAGTCAGAAAAATGAAGCTAGTTGCCCATTCCAAAGCGTAGTAGGTACCTATGGAGAAGAACGGGCATGAAACTCCATGGACACTCTTTTAAATATACATAGAGTTACAAAAAAAAAAATTGGTTACATCATTCATGTTGAAATTATACATGTGAGAACAATGTAGAAAGACGAGCACGTTAAAAGCGTCCGTAATAAAAAAGATAAAAACAAAAAACAATTCAAAAAATTTAATTAAAATAAGCCGTGGCAGCCAAGAGATGACCAGTCCCTGAGTCCCAGTGGACGGCACCCGTTCACGAATATGTCGTATGGATCAGCACCATTCAACTCAACCATTTTAAAGGGAACTTAATGATCCAACACACACGCCACCACCAGCGAGACATTTGAGTGAGCATGACATACTCTCAGCCGCCAGGGCATATTCAAGTCAATGAAAGACGAACCTAGTAAATGGTGGCTTTATAGTAGGTAAATAGTGCTCACACATGTGCTATGCAATTATACATTGATAAGAGATTGAATTTATACAATGCAAAGATAGTTTTTACAATCTTCAGCAGCTCCAACAATATTCTCGAATGCTAATCAATTAATTTATGCGCCCCTGTGGAGCAGGACCAGCGTTGAGCCAAGCATCTTTGTCAGGTATTTTTACAACCAGGGCCCCAATTCTGTATGATAATTATTAGTCCCCGCGTAATCTTCCTAGGTGCAAATCACGTCAATATCGTGTATTGTAGAAACTCATGTAACGGCAAGGTATCGAAATGTCATATTCTGTATGCTCCAAGACAAATTGTCTATGGAACATTATAAAATCACATGTGCGTTTGAAAGTATTTGATCCTAGAACTAGTAATTGCAAATACTCCATTTTGAACATCAATAATTCCTAAAATAACCTTAAGACTATTTTTTATAAAACAAAAAAATACAATGAAAATATTTTGACAGCAGTGTTAAAATTTATCGAGATTAATTCTTTTCAACGTACACTCTGCAAACATATTCGGTTTACATCCCACACACACGGGTTATTGTCACTGTGTGTGTAAATTAATGAGTCGGTCGGTCGGGTACGAATAGCAAACGCTAAACTGTTTGTGTGGGCATGATATATCCACATATACCAATAACTAATATACCAATGTATAATAGTCATAATTGAATGGATTCCAATATTTCAACAACATGAATATGGATCCCATAGCCGGTCGGTGAAAGCACCTGGTATAGATAACGATTTAAGTTCGTTTCGTAAGTTCAAACCCCGATAGAGGAATATTGTTTTACAGGTTTTTATTTTATGTCTTAATAAAAGACATCAATTTTGTGTCAAATAAAATTACTCAAACAAAAATTAAAAAGATAATTAAATAAAACCAATATAATAAAATTAAATATTTTATTAAATAAACTAGGCTTATCGCTTGGGTCATTGGTGAATGAGCCAGCTGATTTTGGCTATTATGTTTCTTACAAAAGTTGGCTTAAGGTTCAATTTGGCATGGGCTATATGTTAGCAAATAAAAAACTACGTGTTGCCAATCGAATGATTTAAAAAATGCAAACTATTTTAAACAGATTCCCAAACTTTTGGACGAGCAGAACAGTGCTGGTAACTTCTTTACCAGTTTATAAGACAAGACAAGGTTTCTTTGTTGAATAAGAAAGGACGTAAATATTTTTCCAGAGTATGTACACAAATTTAAACAAAGTGAAATTGGAGGTAAAGTGAATCAACATGTTAGATAATAAGAAATTATGACAATTTCGAACTGCATAACAATAACATCACTTACACTTCATCATTTCACTTCATTCTTATCCGACTTAAAACATTTTTCATAATTAAAGATAACCACATTATTTTCCCAATTACAATTTATATACATATATGACCTAGCGAACAGAAGTCGTGTTTGTCGGTGAGGGGTGGACAGCAAAATCTTCCGTGCTGGCTTACTACAGCGTAAACCAGCTGATTGTAAGCACACACTTTGTGCTGTTGCAGTTATATGCGGGTGGATAAAAACGGATTAGCTCTGTGCCTTGCCACGATGTAGTAATGACGAGCCGAAGAATTAGCCTTCGGTTTTGGTCCACGTCGACGATGGTCTACTTCTCCAGAATCCGCATACCGATGGACCCATAACTGCACGGTTCTGCTCTATGGATAAAAACAAAATAATATTTAAAATAGTGAAGATAAAAAATGTTGGATTGGTGGATAAAGCATAGTTAATTAATTAGTTACTTATATTGCCTCATAAATTCAAGATGTAATAATTTTATCAGAATCAAATAATGATAAAAAAATAACTTCAATATTATTCTGATATATTCATATAACTCTCTATTGCAATATTTTACATTAATTTAGTCATAGTTACCTATGACTCAAATTCTTAATTCATCTCACCTTTCAATGTTTATATTTATATTTATATTTCACGGTGAGATGAATTAAGAATATGAGTTGAAATATTATTAACGTAATGAAAATAATTTTATCTTATGTAGCTGTTACTCACCTATATTAATAAGCGCCTTGGAATTTCACTTAAGGAAAAGTTTTGCTCATGCAAAACAACGATTTCCGCCTTTTTAAACATTGTTAAATGCTGCATGGGTGGATCGAAATCAGGCACAATCGGGATCAGGAACATAGAACGCACAGGAATATGAGTAGTAATCAATATACTTAGTAGTGTAAATTATACTCGTAGACTGACAATTATGAAAGCTCATTTTATAAATTAAGTAACATAATTATATAAAAATCACGCGCTAAAAAATATAAGCTCAGTTAAATATATTTTTTGGGAGCTTTAAAGCGTCTGGCGGAAAGTGTCTGGTAATGTTGAATATTATTTTGTAATAAAATTTTATGGAATATATATAAAAGTCAACCATTAGAATTTAAGATAAATTCAAAGTT
Organism: Griposia aprilina; assembly: GCA_916610205.1. Taxonomy (NCBI): domain Eukaryota; kingdom Metazoa; phylum Arthropoda; class Insecta; order Lepidoptera; family Noctuidae; genus Griposia; species Griposia aprilina. The sequence goes on along the minus strand of OU744307.1, from coordinate 13,616,094 downwards.
ATTTATTTTGGGACCATTAGATCCAAAGGTTAGTATACAAAAACTTAGAAAAAACTAATGTTAGTACTTAAATACAATTATAAAGGACAACACTCCTCAATACATTTAATTTTATACACAAAAAATGCCCCTGTGCTGAGACACCCCGCCTCGTCAAGATAACCAATAGGGAGGATACCTCCCTAAAAGATCATCAGACGAACAAAATGCCTCAACATAGGTGCACGTACATTTTCAGCTATAGTTTTCAGGATGCTGTTGTGACTCCCCCGCACCCTCCTCATAAGTGACACGATTTTCTTCCGAATGACGGCATCAAAATCGTCAGTATGAGCCTGCGCGAACATCTCGAGGCACTGCAGAAACGGGGAAGTCTCAACATCATCCTAAAAATGTTATTGTATTGGACGCGCAAAGTGTCCAAGGATTTTTTGGTATAACTAACCCATAGACCACCCGTGTACATACCCTGACAATACGCTTTAACCAGCGTGATCTTGACTTGGTCCGTACAGCAGGCGAATCTACGGGACAGCATGTTGCCACGGACTGACAGAGCCCTGCGCTCCCTCTCTATGTCAACATCGTCCCTAAGGTCGTCGGCAAGGTAGTGTCCAAGGTGCTTAAACTGTGACACCCTATCTAAATTAACATCATTCAAAGTAATGGGTGGCACAGATTCAGGACACTTCCCGGCAGCCTTAAAGACCATGTACTGACTTTTCCTTAGATTGTAAATAAGTCCGTGTGACTCGGCATTGGACCAAACTTTGGCAAACTTTCAGCATCTCTCCGAGTGCTCCTGCAGTGGGACTCAGCAGCACCATGTCGTCCGCGTAACTGAAAATATTAAGATTAGATATTAGATAAGTTAGCCCTATTTTTAACAGACTTCAAAAAAAGGAGGAGGTTCTCCTTGTGCTTTACTTGTGGTCATTCAAATTTGATCAAGTTCTAACCAGTAGTTTTTGAGTTATCCTTATTACTGCATTTTTTTCCCACTTACTCGTAATTTATATTTATATTTAGATGATGTTTTAATAATTTCCTGTCACTGTTATTTACATATCAAGTAGTGGTCTACGAATTTGTGTGGGGTAAGTACCGCAACTAAAAAGTGCAAATGAAACTTTTTTACAAAAAAACAACCGACTTCCAAAAAAACACAAAAAAACGTAAAAAAATATAATTTAATTTTGGATGTCGGCGGCCAAGACACCGACTTCCAAAGTTATTTTTCAAGTGGTTTAGTGTATTTTTTGGAAGTCGGTTGTTTTTTGTCATAAAGTTTTTTTTACTTACCTTTCTCACCGGCAAATCGGCCGTCTAACCAACTTAGCAGGTATGAGGACGTTCATTGTACATATGAACACTACCCGAGGCCCCATATTTTATTCTTTAGAAAATAAAGTATGTCAGGCAGCTCTTGGCTCTTGGACTACGAGTATTACGTCTGTTTTCAAAAACTGTCCGAGTGTGTTAACATATATATTTTATTTGAGGGTTCTTGTAGATTTTGGGGTGGTATGGGGTCTACCTCCTAGTGGTTCACACCGGGCAACGGCACCACAGGCTTGTCTGTGGTACGACTGAACGATCTCACTTAGCGGTGGTAGGCTCCGCAAGGGGCCGCCAGGCTCGCGACCACCATCCCACCGGAGTCCGGCGCCAAGCAACTTGCTTTGTTCCGTCGGTGTGTGGGAGTGTCAGTGCCTTTGGGGGAGGAGATTGTCAGTTGCGCTGTTCAGAACCGGTCTTGGTCTCTGGGCATAACTGGGGTAACTCATTTTGGAGACTAGCGGGATCCGAAGCACGGTGCCAGCCGTTGGCCGACCGCGGTCAGTAGGGGGCCCAAGTAGCGCGCCAGCCACGTGCAAAAGGCTGCCTCACTAACTTGAAGTGAAACACCGTGCCAGCAGGATTGGATGGGACGACCCGGTGGCCATATCCGTGGGGGGTTCGGGCAACCCCGCAGTCTCCAAATGAGTTCCCCATAAGTTAGGTTAGCTCTAGTGTTCCACTTGTATTACTGAGCAGCGCCTCGACAAGTCTATTTTTTTCCTCAACAACTCTACTCAAAATGACCAATGTAAAAAATAATAAGGTTAAACAACGGCTGCACCTCCTCCCACTAAAAGAGCACCTTACTAACATCAGGTGGTTGCACTCCAATCTCGATCTGGTCCATCACCACCTTGAGGCCGAGAAGCCGCACATGTTTTTCCTAACGGAGACGAAGATAACAACCCCGTCGGATGTGGCGTACCTCAACTACCCGGGTTACTCTCTTAAACGCAAGTTTAAGAAACAAGCTGGGGTCTGTGTGTACGTCCGCGATGACATTTGTTGTCGTCGACTCCGTTGCTTTGAGAAATCGAGTTTTACTGCCATATGGCTACTTGTGGACACTGGCGTGGAGAAATCTTCAACGCCCATCATAAAGAGTGGTTGTTCCCGTACCAAAAAACTGACCATACCGGTTTAGACGCGCGCAAGTTTGCTTTAACGCTAGATCTAACCCAGATGGTGAATGTGGCAATTCGGGTACCGGATGTTGACGGCCATACACACAATTGCTTGGACCTTCTGCTGGCAACTGAACCGGACAGTCATTCAGTATCGGTCTCAGCCCCGCTGGGAACATCTGACTGCTGTCTGGTGAAATCCATATCGACCTGCTCTCCTCCGGATGAGAATCCTCGAGGCACGAGGCGTGTATGGTGATACCACTCAGCAGATTGGGATGTGGTGCGGCACTTTTTTGCGTCTTATCCATGGCGGCAAGTGTGCTTCTCTTCGGGTGACCCCTCGTGCTGTGCTGACGTGGTTGCGGACGTGATTCGGCAAGGGATGGAGTATTTTATATTCTCCGACATCCCGCTCGGTCACAAATCCCGGCCTTGGTATAATGCAGAATGCGCCCACGCTGAGGCCCAAAAAGAACCTTTTTTTTTTTTTTTGATCCGTTGTTGAAAATCCTCATGGTCTGTCAGACTCTTACTGACTAAAAACCACCCCGGTGTTTCATCTCACACCTGCACCGGGGGTCGCAGGAACGTACGGTTCTTCCGCAACCCCCGGGGTGCCGGCCCGCCTCTGCGAGCCCTGTCCGGTCGAGCGGGGGGAGTGAGGTGTTTGTCTCCCCCCGCGACGTCTAAGAGGAGCCCGCGTAGAACACTACGCGCCGCCCCCTCGGGTTCTGATGCATGGAGGGCGACGGACGTCCCCGAGTCCGTCGCCCCTGGACCCGTTTAGGGGGGCTAGAAGAGGGCGTTGTCCGCCCTCCGCCGACACCCGGTGCGCCTGCTGCAGGCTGGGTGAGAGCATAAGATCTCTCGCTCTCTTTCCGCAGTCTCCTTCTGCGAAATGAATGTTTCGGGTCAAGGCCCGCGACCGCAAAGTTAGAGCACGTAGGGTTCGCGCTAAGAAAAGAGCCTTTTATTCTGCCACCAAGCTCTGCAAACGGGTTTTACGTGGCGCACGTTTTGACCATGTCGGACGTATTGGGGCAAAACTAGCATCGCACCCTCCGGGTAGTAAACAGTTCTGGTCCCTGTCTGCAGTTGAAACGAATTTCTGTCGTCCCACATTACCTCCAATGATGAAACCTGATGGGTCGCTGGCTCACTCTGCAAGTGAGAAAGAAAATCTATTTGCATCTCTCTTTGCAAGCAATTCACGTCTGAACGCTGGCTCCAAGCAACCACCTACTGTACCTCAATGTGAATCCACGATTCCGGAGATCACAGTTCACATTAAAGAGGTCTGAAGAGTACTGTGCAGTCTAGACGTGAACAAGGCCAGCGGGCCTGACGGCATTCTAGCGAGAGTGTTGAGGCAGTGTGCGCCTAACTGTCTCCTGTGTTGACACGCTTGTTCCACCTCTCTCTTGAAAAGAGAACGGTGCCAAATTCCTGGAAGCTTGCGAATGTACAACCAGTGCCCAAAAAGGGCGACCGTGCTGACCCTGCCCATTACCGTCCCATCGCCATTACCACCATTCTGTGCAAAGTTATAGAAGGGTACTGAACAGTAAGTTGCTGACCTACCTTGAAGACAATAATCTCCTCAGTGACCGTCAATATATTATGGCTGTCGCCGGGGACGGTCAATTAGCGATCTTCTTGTGTATGTCTCGCACTGCTGGGGCGAAGCCATGGAGAAACACTGCAAGGCACTTGCTGTATCGCTTGATATCTCGAAAGCGTTTGACAGGGTCTGGCATGCTGGTCTACTCAGCAAGCTTCCTGCATAAAGCATGCCGGCTGATTTTTGTAGCTGGATATCAGACTTCCTTAGTCAACTGTCGATCAGAGTAGTCGTAGACGGCTGCTCCTCTGACCTTATGGCTATTGATGCCAGAGTTCCTCAGGGGTCTGTTCTCTCTGCAACTCTTTTCTTGCTGAACATCAATGACCTACTTCAGCCTTGTATTATTGGGTACGCAGATGACAGTACTGTTTCAGAGAGATTGTCCAGCGCAAAAACCAACGGGGCCGAAGTTTGTTCCTTGAGAGAGGCCATGGTAGAGCGGACAGATTTGACCTTAAGCCTTGTCTCCCAGTGGGGTGATGATAATCTGGTCTCTTTTAACGCCACCAAAAACACAGGCGTGTCTTTTTACCGCTAAAAGGAGTCGTTTCGACCAATCTCCTACTTTTCGGGGTGCATCTGTTCCTGTAACTGATCGGCTCGAGCTCCTAGGCATGGAGTTGGCATCTGGTCTCAACTTTGGCGCCACCATCGAGTACAAAGCTCAAACTGTGGCCAAGAAGCTGGGCATCCTAAATAGGGTGAAGCGATACTTTACGCCTGGACAGCTTTTAACCTTTTACAAAGCGCAAGTCCGCTCCTGCATGGAGTATTGTAGCCACCTTTGGGATGGCTCAGCTAAATACCAACTTGCCGCACTTTACTCGGTGGAACGCAGAGCTAAGAGGCTAATTTGCGATATAAAACTGGTGGATTCCAAGCTTCACAGCTTGGCTCATCGCCGCTAGGTTGCCTGCTTGTTGGTCTTCTACAAATTGTACTTCGGTGAGTGTGCCCAAGAACTCCACGACCTCATTCCACCAGTCCCCTTCTACCATCGGACATCTAGACGCACTGCAAGTTACCATCCCTACCTAGTTGCTATTCCACCAATTCGCACTATGCGCTTCCAAATGTCCTCTAAAATGCGCACAGCAAAAGAGTGGAACTCTCTGCCTGTGTCTGCGTTTCCAACCGCATACAACCCAAATCTCTTCAAAGTGAGAGTGAACAGGCTTCTCCTGGGTAAGCTCACTCCATCGTCGACTTTGTCTCTGTCATAGACTTGTCATAGACAGACTAGTTTGTCTGTGACTTAGACTAGAGTCAAGAGCAAATCCATCACAAATAAAAAATAAAAATTGGAATATTTTTGTTACTAACAATAACTGATTGGACCATTTCGTGATTGAAGGGAATAATCGTAGGTTCATTTGCCACCTAGAGTTTGGCCAACGAAAGCTGACCACGAATTATTTTCAAAAGTTTTAGTATGGCAATATTTTAGGACTGTCAAAATTGTTACATTGACGTTTCGTACTTGAGTCATCTTGTGTTTACGTGCATCATACTTTCGTTGGTTCTGTTTAAAATAATGCCGAAAACAATCAAAAGTTCGACGAGGAAGCTTCTATTTACTATGATTGACAAATATAAAGTCGTAAAAAGCGATTTGAATCAGAAATCTGCAGAGAAAATACGACGACTGGATTCAATCATTTCACTTTTAGGTTAGTTTTTTGAATTTCTAATAACACAACTTGATACTTTTCGACTATTTATAAAAAATCGCAATATTTTTCATGGTGTATCTAGTGTTCATGTTGTTGCTGCCACCGTATCATTGCGACCTCAATGCAATTGAGCTTGTATGGAGTAAGGCGAAGAGAAAAGTAGCAAGCAAAAATTTTAGGAATACCAGGGTCTGAAATGCAAAATTTAATAAAATAATGTTTTCTATCCATAACTGCTGATGACTGGAAGAAGTACACTGATCATGTACTAAATGTTGAACATCAGTAAAAATTGAGGGACCGAATTATTGAAAACGAATTTGAACGATTCATAATACATGTTGGGGACAGTAGCAGTAGCAGCGAAGAAAGTAATGAAGCTGATTCAAGGTTATCAGGTGTAGAGTTTTTGGAATCCGATTTCGACTATGACTCATAACCCCTATGTTTTGTTTTGATTTTATTGTGTCATCCTCATCACATCAGTGGTCTCTATTCCATTAAATAAAAGTATAGTAATAACTTTTTGTTTAATTCAAAATTTTCTGTATAAAGCTGTGCATGGAAAGTTGAGCTGTGAACTTCAATATGCAGAAGTTAAAAAATACCAAGCTAGTTTCGTTTAGCGCTTAACCTTGGTATTGATAATGATCATCCTTTTTTTTTGGGTGGCAAATTATCAAATAACTTCTCCCGCTCTGGGCGAAGCGGGAGGGCGTGTCAGACTCTTACTGACTAAAACCCACCCCTGTTCCTTCAGTTGCCTGTACGTTGCCAGGGGCCACGGTATCCCTTTCGGACATTCCCGCGACCCCGGCAGGCATTAGTCCTATCGGACCCCGCCAGTTCTGCTGCCATCTCTTTGAGGCGCTCGTGGAACATAACCCGACCCTGCCGAGCCGGGCCAGTCCTTATCGGACGGCGAGCTACCCATTGCTCACCGTCCGCAAGCCTGCACCTACGGTGGCCGGGAATCGGCCTGTGATTCTCAAAGCGAAATATTGTAACGCTAACTTGCTTATCCACCATTGTGCGAATACATAATGGTGGTTTAACAGTTCCCAGTAAATATCAAGGGTAATAAGGTTATAAATATAAAATACTGATCTAAATATCGCATAGTACGACTATGTCTTGAATAATAAATAGCATCAACTCTGTTTAAGCAGTGTATAGCCAGGGTTCTCAGCACTTGTTTTTTTTAAATTCCCGCGTTTTTTCTTGGACAGCTTTCGTTGTTCAGACTTTACCTATATTATTTTTATACAATTTTTTACTAGTTAGAGTTTCCTAATTTAAATTGATTTATTTGTATTTAATTTTTTTTCAAACCACGCCATCTTCGCGTTTATTTTGCGCTGTTTTGTTTATTGTGTCCCATAGAATATGTTATTAGCAGATGTCGTGGTTAGATAAGAATTTGGCGTGATTTTGAAGTACGGAATCGTTAAGTGGTCATAGTGAATCAGGGCCCTGTAGAATATGTATGGATACTCTGTCAAATAAAATATTTAATAAAATCTCCTTAATGATTTTATCTTTGCCCTTTTTGATTGACACTGTGATTGACATAAATAACTTTTTTTTGACAACAGTTTCAATGTTGACTACTCATGTCATTGTTGAGACGTTGAGGTTCAGACCCAAATATATAAATGAGACCGTTGTTTTAGAGATATTTTTAAACAATACAAGTAAATAATCGTTATGCGTATATAACATGACAAATTGAAGAAATGAAATGATCCCTGATACACTAAATCCAGAAATCCATGTTACCACAATTGAACTACAAAATGAAATCAAAAGCACAGAAATTAAAAAGACTGATAATATAAGTTTAACTTCTGTAAAAATTCGTGAAATACATATAGAGGAAAATGCAGAGAAACATGAAAAGAATGCTGGAATCATTAACTTTATAAATGTGGATACAGTTGTCTCGAATGTGCAAAAACATGGAATCAATACGGCAGTTACAAACATATACGGAATGGAGATAGGAGATACAAATTTCAGAAAAGTGGTTCATGGTTATCCTGGAAATAATAAACGAGGCATTTACTTAAAAGATTACTGGGTGCAATCTATTGGTAAGCTCGCTGGTAAACATAAGCTCATAAGATAAGATAAGATCATTTATTTGTTCAAAACATGAGTATTCACACATATGGCATGCTATATATTACATTAAATTATAATTATCACAGTTATGTTTTGTCTTAACGGCGTACCAAGTAGCTTGAATTCTTTTCTTTGTGAGCGATGAGTATAGATTGACCCCATGATATGATAAATGACGAATGAAGTGACGACGGTCACTTAATATAAAGCCAAAATTACATTACGAAATAAGTAGCATAAAATTATTGGGCGACTTTTTCGTACAAGTGTGCGGGTGGCAGGACTGCCTGGCGGGAACGTCAGTCGCTCGCCCGCGTGAACCATGGGACTGTCACCAACAAAATTGTCGCCCTATAATTTTATGTTATTTTATGTCACTAATTTCGTAATGTAATTTCAGCCATGCCTGAGGGCTCATCACCACTGTCCTATGATTCAAGTAGAAACTCATTCGTTGCACTTGTTTTTACTATAACGCTCATCATGATTGTCATAACGGCTTGCTTTGTTGGATACGTAAACGTTACGTAAGTACATCAAACGATTAACTCAGTCTTTTTTAGAGTAGCCGTGTCGGTTTGCCTTCCCATCGGATTATGGGAGTGAGGGAAGAGCTAGGGAAACTGTGAATGCGCACACACTTGTACATGAATACTATAATATCTCCCGTGCCTAAGGATAGTTTCCGCTGAGTTTGAGCCGACATTCAGTCTGTTTTTTTTATTGTAGGAATTTGAAAATTGTACAGAATAGTTACGCGTTTCTATGACCTCTATCATGGTAAAAGATGGAAAACTACAATAGTTTTGGTGGTACGGATAACGTAGGGGTAGTGCGCGAATTGGGATTAGTGCTTCCGTCGTTCAAATAGCAAAAGTGACAGGGGATGAGCCTATTAACAGCAACCGGGTCCGAAACCAGACTCCAGGCTGTTACTGAGAAATTCCTTTAAGAATTTTAGTATCTATAAATAAGTACCAATATTATAAAAAAGATTAAAAAAAATGAGTTTGTATCTAGGGGGTAATCTTCGGAACTACTGATTCGATTTCGAAAATTCTTTCACTGATGGAAAGCTACGCTATCGCCGAGTACCATTGAATATGCTTAATGTTAAAACACGCAGACAAAGTCGCGGGCAGAAGCTAGTATGTAATAACTGTTTTGAGAACTCATACAATTTAAAACTTCCGTTTTCTCTATCATCAAGAATCTATGTTTAGCTCAATAGCTGTATTGTTATAACTAAAATTTCTTATTTTCTGCTTATTTCTTCAATAATAGTTTTATTTACAGAGCTGATTTGCGGAATTATTTCTTACATGACGGGTTGCCTCTTTTGTTTGTTGGAATGTAAGTATAACACGACAACGATAAAAATAAATCGTAATAAAAAGATTTCAAAAAAGTGCAAAATTATTTTAGTTTCTGAAGTCGCTGGATTTGAGGGGGGGCTCGTGGCTAAATAATAGCAGCCTTATGAGACAAGTTCAAGGTTAAGCAACGCTTGTAGAGGTTGGTCCACGGATGGGTGGCCATCAATAACATACCGAGACCCCTCCGTCGCTCGGAAAAGCACGTTAAGCAGGTTCCGGCTGTCATTCGTAGATTTTTGACATTCGTTACGGGTAGGTAGTCAGAAGCCCGAAAGTCTAACAACCACTCTTGCCGTTAATTAGTATTGTGTTACCCAGTAACTGGATCGTGGAAGTCAGTGCTTGTACTGCTGGATTTTTCAAATGCTTTCCGACTCAATCAATATCTCCCTTCTCCTCTCCAAGCTATCTTACTACGGATGTCAGCCCGAAATAGACCAATAGTTTCGAAGTTACCTGAGTAACCGTTCTCAGTTTGTGCAGTGACAGTGATGGAGATATTTTGTCCTGTAGTCCCACGCAAGTCAACCAGGGCGTACAGCAAGGATCTATCCTGGGCCCTCTTCTCTTCATTCTGTACAGTGCTGACATCACCGACTGTCTGGTCAACAACAAGTTCTACTTTTATGCTAACGATCTGCAGATGTATCTCTAATTTCGCCCTCAGCACTCTGCTGAAGCTGTAAATAGAATGAACGAGGATTTAGATATGTTCAGCGTGGTCAAGAAGAAACTCTGGTTCTGAACACTGCTAAGTCCAAGTACATTCTCATGGGATCAAGAGATTTTCTGAATAAAATGTTAGGGTACCCTCTGGACTTGAATATTGATGGGTGTTCTATTGATAGGGTGCAAGAAGCCCGTAATCTTGAGATTGTGTTTGACGAGCACTAGCGTTTTAAGACTCACGTCATGGAGGCTGTGTGCAAATGTTTCCACCTTCTTAAGCTTTTGTACCGTGTACGGCCCTACGTAAGTGTGTATATGCGTGTCATGCTGTGCCAATCACTTGTTTTATCGAAGCTGAACTACGCTGTCACTTTTTATGGTGCGTGCATATTCGGTAGAAACGAGAAGTTCATCCAGCGAGAGCAGAATGCTTGTGCGAGATTTTGTTTCAATGTCCCTCCCCGATCTCACTTAACTCCATTTTTAAATAAGGGTAATTTGATGAGAATGTCAGATCGCAGAAAACTTCACCTGGCTACCGAATTCTTTGGCACCATTCTCACAAAAAAACCGAATATATTTATAGGAAATGGACTTGGTTAAGAGATATAAATCAAATTAAAACAAGAGCATCATCGTACCTCCTGTTGGCCTCAACGCATAAAACTGCTGAATTCCGTGGAAGCTTCAAATTCGCTGCTTCTCGCTGCTGGAACAACTTGCCACCTCCTTTTCGAGACAAATAAACAACAAAAAAATCTAAATAAACACAAATTATAAACAACACTTGGTACGAGTACAAAAGGAAACCAGTTTCTGAACACAGCCTGGGACTGCATGTAGTTGCTATTGGTGACTATAGGGGAGTTTTGTGTTCCAAGCAGCATGATTAGTTATCGCTTTGTTTTGCTCGGTGATTGAATATTTTTCTTCCGACTTACATAACACAACACAGCCAGTCATACACATCGAAATCTTCACATTATTTATCTGCAGCTTTCTTGCCTTATCTAATATTCACTCATTTTTTAATTTGTATCATTTCTTTATTTTCTTTTAAATATCCACATTCAAAGGGTACCTTTTTTATTGACAGCCGTTCGCCTGTGCTGCGTGGCTGCGCCCGCGTCTCATCGCTTGTCATAGACTATAAAAATAGTCTACAACATAGACAAGTGATGTTGGAGCGTCGGGCATGGGTCGATCTTTATTCGTTGTCATAAATAATTATGGTTTTTATTTATTTATTGCTTTCTTTTTTATAATTGTTTATTAGTTTTTTTTAATTTTAATTTTTAATCCCTTAGTGGGATTTATTGATGTTCCTAGGTGTGTCCGTGACATCACAGCGGAATCAGATATAGCGGATATCAGAATGCCAGCGCTGCGGTACTTATTTTTAAAATATCGCAGCATTATGCTGAGAGAGAGTCTTTTTGGCCTCGCACCGGTCTTTTATTTTTTACTTGTTGCTTTTATTGTTAATTTTGTTAGTACTATAATGCTCCTTATTTATTTTATTTTTAGTTTTTGTATTTCCTGTGCATGTCCCAAATAAAATATTTTTCTTTCTTTCTTAAGCAGTCGCTCCATGTAAATACTGGTATCCAGCTCCATCCGGTTATCCTGGAAACCGACCCAAAGATAGTTGGGGAAATGCTAGGCAGATAGATGTCTCTGACTTTGGTTTTGTGTTTTTCTGTATTGCCAAGTTGTTCCAACTTCCGAAACTAAAATAATTTTAGGCAATGTAGTCGCTTTTTTAAAGTCGGTTGTTTTTATTTTTCACTCTTTAGCTGTAGTACAGCAAAAATTGATTTAAGTACCACTGCTTACTCAGTACAAATTTATGCTCTATTACTTTCTATGAGAAGATAACATGATCACATCTATTCTAGATCACATGAACATAACGGCGTATTCCGTTTGGCCACCATAAAACAGCCACCCTAGGCTGGATACTCGAAATTGCGTGTTCATCTGTCCACCCCAGACGGGGTAGATACTCGGAAGTCACTTTTGATTATTCTTGCAACTTTTCATCCCAAGTACAGTCATCATCAACAATACAGTAAAATATACTCATACATTTGAATACATTACTTATTAGTTTTTAATAACCACAAACTTAAACAAAAATCATATTACGTGCATTTAAATCAAATTAAACTTCCTCGTTTTAAATAATATTAATAAACAATTTACAAAGAGCTACTCGACCGTTACTCTTTATCAATATATCAATTTTATCGTTACTGTTGCCAGATTCTAGCCCAATATTAGTTTTTTTTTTAAGTTTAAACCCTACTTGATTTATTTCAATACTTACTCCAATAAAACTATAAATTAAATTATGTCACATTGAATTATAGGTATTTTAAGTTAAGTAAAAACGATTTCCTGCTTTGAAATTTCAAAGAAGAACTATGTATGTATTTTTATAGGTAACTTAGGCCAGTTTCGATCATGTTTCTCTAAATTACTGTACCCAGCCGACGGAGAAAATCGCAAGCAAAATAATATACGAATTCCGATTAATCACCCCCTCTGGGGTGGAAAAACTCGCGTTTCCAAGTCTCAACCCTAGAGTGTTTATTTTAGATTGGCCAAACGGAATAACCCAGCGTAACTATTCTGGATCATCTCCTACCAGCGATTACCCACATTATAATTTTTTCTTTGTACACCGGAGTATTCCCATCCCTGTGGCGCAAAGCCTATGTTCCTCTACTACCTAAGGTTTCTAATACCTCTTTTCCTACCAAATGCCGTCCAATTTCTATCCTTCTCTTCCTATGCAAAGTGCTAGAGGCCTGTGTCCACAAACAATTCTCTAACTATGTTCATCTAACTCAATCATAAGACCTCTTCAATCTGAGTTTAGGCATGGACACAGTACTGTTTCCGCCCTCCTTAAAGTGACTGGCGATATAAGGGCAGGACAGGAAGACACCAAAGTTACTGCTCTAGTGTTGGTTGATTTCTCGAATGTCTTTGATACCGTCAGTCACAACATTCTGTTAGCTATTCTGTTATATGTTATGGTCTCTCCCGAAGGACTGGAATGATTCTCCCCTTATCTTCAGGAACGTCAGCAGTCCGATCAAGTTGTGGATTCTTCTTCTTGCTGGTGTGATTTGGAAACTGAGGTTTCTCAAGCGGTATACTTTCTTCTCTTCTGTTTTTATTAATTTCATAACTTCTGAACTTCAGTATGCAGATGACTTGCAGTTGTACTGTCAAGGGAAGGTTGATGAATTACCTGACGCTATCGATAAATTAAATAGGGACTTGTTAACCATAAAATTGAGCCGTCACGGGACGCCTGGCAGATGTGAAACCATGATGATGATAGATGTTTCACATCAAAAATGGTCACCCATCCAAAGACTGACCTTGGCAAGTGTTGCTTAACCTGGCGGCTTCACTTTTGCGAGTTAATCAAGGTAAAACACGATATAATCAAAATGGTCACCCATCCAAACACTGACCTTAGCAAGCGCTGCTTAACCTGGCGACTTCACTATTGCAAGCTAATCAACAATCAAAATGGTCACTCATCCAAAGACTGACTCAAATCTCGAAGTCAATCTTCGCCGTATGGACATTATGAACCCTGAAGACGCAGGCAGTGACTGCTTTCATAAGGGCTGTGGAAGAGATCCCCAGCTTTCGCTTCCCACCAAATAAGATCACTTGGCCTGGTCGGAAGATTCTCCCTTTTCAATGTAGGAAAAGTTATTTTAAGTTATTTCTACTTACACCTAAGTGACACATTATTGTTTTCCGAAATCCAAGTGAACGAAGTGGCGGGCACAGTTAATACTTATTGAAAGTACAACATTTCATTTGAGTAATGTAACAGTTAGTATTAAGGCTGCGCTCTCGAAAAAAGCTTAAAAAAAGCATGCAGATGAAGCAACTTTTCGTCGGCATTTACAGAGAACTTACATCTGAAAAAATATATTAGTAATCTACATGATATAATACGTAATTTGGTTTAGCCATAATTTTTCTATCGGTATCACAAAATAAAATAAAAATACACAAAATCACCTCCAAATCATTGAGATGAAACCATTTTACTCCTTCGTTTTTTATCAAAAGAGTATAAAAAAAATATCTACTGCTTTGCAATACAAAGGAAAATGATTTGGTTTTGTTACTTTTTTTAAATATGTATTATTTTTATTGTAATAAATTAAAAAGGCGTCTGATTAATGACTGCGTGTACGTCACCCCCGCACTCGTCCTTAGATTCGGTTGGTCGTTAGCTCCACCCAAATGCTCAAGGTTATTGGCATTATTACAAGCCTTAAGGATAGGAATCATTACTGATGATTGCGGGAATTTTATGGATGTAAGCAGCGCAATACAGATCGTTGGTTGGGCGTCGCCTAAGTGGGCATAGACCATAGACATAGAGAAACGTCCACTGCTGGAAAAATGGACGTCTTTTGGCTGAGGTCATGATAAAGATCACGATAAACGTGATCTACAAATTATTTCAGAATCTATAAAACATATTATCGTTTTTATTTCAGGCTCGGAATGCTAAGTCTTAATTATTCCATCATGCTTAGCAGATGTGCGAGGTCGTATCCTTTCATTATCATATGTTTAGTGTTATCGGTAAGTTTAACATCGAAGTTTTATACATTTTGCTAGTAATTTCAGACAAAGTTAAAAAAAATACCATATCTCGCCTGTCGTCTAATCATTTAATTTCGAGACCTCTCCGTGCCTCGGAAAGCATATTAAACAGTACCTGATTCCTAGATCTTTGACTGATTCGTTAAGTAACCCGAAAGTCTGACAACCAGTCTTAGCAAGTCGTTAAGGAGGTTAGATACGCAGTTGCTCCATTTGAAAATACATGGTATTCAGCTAATTCCGGTTAGAATGCAATCCAACTCCGACAACGATGGAAAAGGGTTAAGCGGAAGCTGTAACCTTCACTGATGAAAGCTTTTGTTGGTGTTTCAAATATCTTGTATATTACAAGATATTTAAAACACCAACAAAGGGTCATTAATAAATTTTGTCTTGTTTTCAGGTCACTTTCATGACCCTGATTGCATCGTTCGTAACAGTTTTGTACAAAACCGATATGATCTTAATTTCACTGGTCGCAACGGCGATCACTGTTTTAGTGTGCTTGGTTTTGGCGATGACAAGTGTAAGTATAGTAAGAATAATCATCGACTTATAAAAAATCAGGTGTAGGAAATTAGCTTTCTAACGACAGAATATCACAGCTGCAACGTGCGCTAGACCGCCGATCTCTTCTGTAAATATCTCACCGTGTAATCGTTGGTGAACTGATCTTGAGGTGAGCTGTCAATCCACCTGATGCTAGCGATTGAAACTATTTACTTCACCTTAGTTTTCACGGTAAGATTTTTACAGAATTGATCAGCTGGATGAGACTCGCACATAAACACACAGCTCCGTAAACTTGTTAAAAATAGTTTAAGTGATCATTTAGTAACGATATAGTGTTTCAGTGAATACTTATAAGATATACAGTGAGTGTTATTGATGATCATAAATATATCCAGTTAAACGGGAAAGAATTGTTAAGAAGTACGTACCAGGAAAAATAACGAACTTTGAATTAAAAAAATATAGTACAAAATTAATGAATTACTTCCGAAACTCTATCATTCCACAACAAAGAAGGAGGAAAAGTCTCAAAAGGTACATAATAAATACCAAATCAAAAATAATTTACAATTTAACACAAAATATAATAATCACCTCGATTGATTTGGCTTTATTCAACGCCATCTATTGTCAACATACGGAAAAAGTTAACAAATTGAAAATTTCTCGCTACTCCACACTAGAGGCCGTAACCAGTAGTCAATTAGAAGTAACTAAACACCTTACGAGATGGCGCTACTCCGCTTTGCTCAGGATGTCAACAAAAAGTACCGATATGAGAAAATCTAAGTTGTTCGCTATGCAAGTGCAGATATGATTTGGAATGCGCTGGTGTCTCTAAAGGTTTTTATACCAAAACAATGACCTTAGAGCATAGAAAGTCTTGAAAATGGACTTGCATATGCAAAATACCAAAGACAGGCAACACTTACACACCAATTTGCTCTGCGAGGGACTCAGAATGTACCCAATAGAGGGCTGAGGGAGAACCAATGAGAAAAATAGTAATAAACCCAAACGACAACACGACTTGCTCTGACGACCAGAATTTTATAGGAGATACTTTGCGAACTCAAGAAAATATTGAAATGTTCAAAGATACACAAATCAAACTATCGATGCAGAGTTTAAGCGAATTAATAGTACTACGTTTGAAAGAAAATAATAAATCTATAATAGAAGAACTGCAAAATACAATACAAACTGAAATCAAAAAAGCAATCACCGAATTAAAACAAGATTTTTATCGGAAAACAAGGGATTTAACCATGCAAAATAACGAAAGAAAACAAGAAATAGAAACAATCAACCTCAAACTAGAAAATCTTCGTATTGAAAATGAGGCACTAAATAAAGAAATAAAGGAATTATCCACCATTCCATTCCAAGCACCAAACACTCCTGAAATTAATCATTAAAAAATTGTACTATACGGCCTCCCTGATTATCATAAAGCGAACCAAATTTTTAAATCTTATGCAGGAATTTAAATTCACACAGCACATAAAAACCGCGACATGCATCACACCTACTACAAAAACATGTTTAGATCTCATATTCACAAACTTCGAACATAAACTTATGTACACAACGGTACAAGAGATATGTTTTTCAGATCACAATAGTACAATTTTACATATAAACTTGCCCAAATAAACAAAGAAAACAACTTGGTACACAAAAAAAGGCGATTCAACAATACAAGTATTTTAAAATTCAAATCAAAGTTACAAGAAGTAAACTGGAATGATTGTAATAACGACTGAACAAAATATTAATGAAAACTATGAAGCTTTTAAGGACATTCTAATTAGCATTCTAAATCAATGTTACATTACAAAAATATAAATTAAAAACAAATTATAATAAATACTGGCTCTCAAAAGGTATAAAAAAACACATGCAAAAATAAAAGATCTATTGAAGATACTAATTAACAAAACAAAAAATCCTATATTAACAAAATATTACAAGATGTATGATTTTTTTTAAAGAAAACTGTAGTGACAACACTATAAACATAAAATGATACAGTCAAGCAACAACGTTAAAACAATGTGGGGAATAATAAATGAACGGACAAACAAAAATATGACAAGTTAAAAACAGAATATAACTCTACAAAAAAACAATAAAAACATGACTTCGGAGTCAAAAAAGGTTACTAATATCTTTAATAATTTCTTTGCTTCTATTGGGAAAACTAGTGCGAGCCCATCCGGCAGTATACCGAAAGGAACACCCTTAATGTCTACAACAGAGAATTCGATCTTTCTGAATCAAGCAGATCCTTACGAGGTGAATGCGTTAATAAAAAACTTAAAAAATAAGTCGAGCTATTGGCGTTGGCGAACTTGCACCTGCATTATTGAGACAATGTGCAGATGAATTAACTCTTCCATTATACAAACTAGTAAATGAATATGACCAGGGAAGCATGGCACAAAAGGGAGGAGTTCTATACTGAGCAGTGAAATGGAAGGAACGAGGCTGGCAATGATGATGATCATGCAGATGATTGTGCGCTCAGACACGGCGGAAACCATAAGCAAAAGCATAAGAGCATCTTCATATTCGTTCAGACGTAACCGCGAGCTCTTGCGTGTCTGATCGTGCCATTAGAATCATCTATAATATAATAAATATAAAATGCTGTTCGTTGGTAAGCGCATCACTTGGAGAAGGCTGGACAGATTTGGCTATTTTATGTTTTAAAATGTCCATAATGGTTTGAATCAGGAAATCGCAAAGTAAAATTGGAAATGTTTACCGGAATGTCTTTAAATTCGGGAAGAACTGAACGTCCTTATTTGTATGAGTTATTGAAATTTGGACAGGGCAACGCGTGTAGGGTCAGCTAGTCTCTTATAAAACCGGACAATGAGGGTTTATAAGGTGGCAGCATTGAGACGTCATTCAGGCCCGGGCACCTGTCAAAAGTGTCAAAGTGCATATATTTCTTTAGTCGTGACTAAATGATAAACGATTGGATGAAACGAATGATGAACGTCATCATATATCTTATATTAATTGTCGAAATGGAAGACCTCTTGTCAATGTGGCGCCAAATAGTGGGGTGAATTTTCATGAAAACCTCCATTGCAAGTAGGACTCGTGCTGTGAGGCTTCACTCTCGAGACACGGCTTAAGAATGATCCAATTCTAGATTGAAGGACAAACTGATAACCAACGAGTACGAAGACAATGCTTGTGAAGTCCTTAATTTTCCCTATCATCGATTATGGTGATGTGTGTATGCAGACCTGAATGCAGATGTCGACATTCTTGACCGTCTTCTCAATACCTGCATTTATTTGTTTTCAATCTGTGTAAATCATGTATGATCATGTATGATCATGTCTCTGCGCATCGGTTGCTTCTTAACTGGTTGCCCATATGCCAGCCCAGAGAGCAAAGGGCGCTGACCAGCTTGTTTTTATTTCTTGTCTCTCCTACTTCCCCTAGATATCGATCCCTCTACCTTCATTATTATTGCGATTCCGAGCTTAGTGGTATTCATGTTCTTTTTCTTTTTTCCAACAGTTTGATTTCACAAAGTTCATGTTTTATATCATTACAATCTCATTAGCATTCTCTGCGCCGGTTATCGTAATCGGCACCATGGCGTTAACCTCAGGGGTCAAATATAAACCTCTGGACTTCGTTATGGTCGTCATTGGAACAATCCTCAATTGCGCCGTGAGTACTTTTTGTCATTCCTTGTTTTTATACTACCTATAGTTGAAAATAGAATCTATACATACCAAAACAAAAATCATTGTTCGTGTCTCTGTGTGACCACTTAGATCTCTTAAACTACACTACGGATTTGGAAGTGGTTCTCATCATCATTTAGAACATTTATTTCGGAAGGTTTATGTGTAAAATACCTATACAGGGTAGCAGGGATATCGACGCACAACCTGTTTACCATGGATTCAGTACAGGATTCTGGATGTCACTTTGAGAATAATTCTCATAGGTTTAAAAAAAAAACCTGCTGTTTCCTATACAAGTGCAACACCTACTTGGTCAAAATGTACTTAACAGCAATTTATTTTTTAATAGCCGACGAAAAATTTCAACGCAGGGAGGTCCAGAATCATACATACACATACATACATAAACTCACGCCTTCTTCCCATGGGGGTAGGCAGAAACTACAGAACGCCACCTGCTACGATCCTTACATACTTCTTTTGCCTCGTTTACGTTCATACATCTGGTCATACACGCACGCTGGTTGGGAGTACTACGCACCTGACCTTTCTAAAGAGCATCACCAATAAGGTAACTATATGTCTTCCTAAGGCGTCCCCTCCCGGCGTTTCCACTCACATCTGCCTTGTAAATACCTTTTGTTAATCGCCCTTCATTCATCCTCTCAACATGACCAAACCATCTTAGCATACTCTTTTCAAACTGCTTCTTCTTTTTTTTTCTCTTTTCTTTTTTCTTTTTTTTGTCCAGAATCATGTACTGAATCCATGGTAACAGGTTGCGCGTCGATGTCACCGCCACCCTGTATTCATATTTAACTTAGATATAGCACAGATCTTATGCACATGAAATCATGATGTTTTGACATGGCGCCATTGTACCCGTACGGAACAGGGGAGCGGGTCGCTAGTTTTTACGTAATTTACATTTGATTGCCATTTAGATACTCAACTACCGGTGTTATGTACCTAGTGTAATTGTTTATTGGATGCAATCGCATTTGAACTTTCGGTTTGTGTTTCCAAAACATGAGAACTAGTGTTTGTTATGATATTATTGCCAGAACTCATGGGCAGAACTCTCGCTGAGAGACTCACGTTTGGTACAAACGCATACTAGCGAGTAATCACTCATAGCCATCGTGCACTCGCGGCTCGTTGCTCGCCAACTCATTTTCAGTTGTTAAGTGTACTCGCTTTTCGTTAATCGCCGGCGGTAGGATAGGTCCCTTAGGCACTTTGTACATGACCCGATTTCTTTACGGTACGGCGTGTGAACTGCGCTGTAGAAAAATCGTATGAAAGGTCACACACAAGAAAAACGTGTGTACAAAGGGCCTTATTTTAATACCTGATAATGTTTTACAGGTTCTCTCAATGCAATTGCAGCTGATACTTGGCGGTAGAGCTGTTGAAATCAGGGAGGATGAATGGGCTTTGGGTGCTTTCATGCTCTACACTTCTATCTTCGATATATTTTTGAGAATCTTACAACTGCTGGGTGAAGCTACCGAAGACAGCTAATCTTCGATATATTTATGAGACTCTTACAATTGGTAGGTGAAGCTACCGAAGACTATTGAACTTGCCAAGAAGTTTCTTAAGTTTTAGAAAGTTGATCGCCAACAAGATTTGTTGAGATAATTGTTTATGTATTTCATTTCCATTTTACAATCATAGAGTTTTAAGATACAATAGATACTTGCGTTTCCGCGTATATCCACCTTAGGGTGGTTTTTTTGGGGGGAATAACCGCGTTAAGCTGTTATAGAGTAAGATCCCAAGGCCACCAGACGTCACGTATTTTCTGACGAACAAAATGTGGACGATTGAGTAGTGTTAGTATGTACTAAGCACGCATGCCTACCTACAAGCTTGCTGAGACGGCCAATGAGAATTGGCCGTCTCAGTATCAGGTAATCAAGGTACATAAAAACATTACTTACCTCACGTAAATTCTCCAAGCTGATTTTCAGGTATATTTTAGACCATATCCTTAAAAATAAGTCGCCAATACTCCCAGATACTTTCCGTCGACCGTATTGCTTTGCAGACGCTTTAAAGCTCCCAAAATAATTACTTAACTTCACGTAAATTCTGTTATAAATATCCATTTTTATTTAATAATTGATAGCAGATTTTTGTACCTCAAACGTGTGTTATGCCGCATTATACTCGTAATGGCAACTAGATAGTGACGTCAGTTGGGTTGAACCTAATCCAGAATGCCAGACCTTGTTTTCTTAGATCATGGTCGGCCCCAAGGGGGCCTTGACATCGCAATCTGTCTCACTCAGTCTCATGCGCGTGGATAATGCCCTCGCGCTCCTACCCACAGAGGCATTAAAATTGAGTTTAGGGGATGATTGGCCCGTTGGATCGGTCTGTCTTCTTGTAAAAGATTTTAAAATAGTGGTCTAGTGGACATATCGCATGCTTAATGGAACATTGACCCATTATAAGATAGGTCAGAATTGAGTTACGTACAGATACAGGCTTCTTTAGCGCCATCTAACGTCTACCGTCTGAATTACGTTGAGGTTACGCATTGTTTCCACCCCAATGATATATCCGTCTCTTTCACTCTTGTGTGATCTCTCGTCGTGTTTTCGTCGAAAAGCGACTCATGCCAGTTTGTGTCCGACATCTGTGTAGTGAGGTTATTATTATTTTATTGAACGAAGACCCAATCGTTGTTGAGTGTGTTTTCGACTAAATTCAAAGGTAAGTTTTATCAAATTGTGTAATTATTATATTGAAAAATTAAATTTTAGGTCAGTTTACTGTATATTTTAGTAATATATTTCGTGAAACATTCAGTTTTAAGCCAGTTTATCATTGAACGTTGTTATATTTTTCGAGGCCCATTACGAGTTAAGTCAGTTTACTAGTAAAAGCTATCCGTTATTAAAGGTAACACTTTGTAACATTCAAGTATAAGTCTGTTTACTACTAACGGTTATTGTTACTTAGGAGCCGCAATATTAATTGAGTCATTGTATGAAAAAAAAAAGTTATATATTGCGTAATTTTTTCATTGCCTGTAAATGTTTTATGTTAAGTCATTGTTGGTCTAAATACTGCGTACAATATTTTATCTGTACAAGAGGCATAATATTACTATTTATGTTTTAGGTTGATAATGTCATCCAATAGGTGGAAAAAGATGATAGAGCTTTTTCAGGTTCGAAACCCGGCGCCACAACCGGCAACACAAGATAAAGAACATGAATCGGTGTCATCAACTGAAGTGGAGGTAACAATTTCAAGTAACTTAAAAAAATAGGTTTATATTAATTTCTTATATATTTTATTACTACTATAAAACGTTTTGTTTTTGTTATAGATGTTAGCTGATATAACAAACAAGCCCGAAAATCAAACGTACAGGAATATTTAGAAATTTCGGAATCGGCTTCAGTCAGCAATGAAAATCACCTTCATAACACCACATTCGTTGACGATTGTACTGATGAAAGACATTCAAGATCTGAAAATAGCGATGTCGATTTAAGTGATCAAGATCCAACATACAAAGTTCCGTCTAAAAAGCAAAGGCAAATACCAGTCGATCAAAATCATTTGGAAGTTCCTCGTCTTCTACTTCTTCTTCATCCTCATCATCTTCAGGATCTTCAAGTGATAGTTCTGATACAGACTCTAGTGATGAATAGAACAAAACACAAGATAACATAGTTCAGGTAACCGCGGAAAAACAATCAGAGCAAACAAACATTAATGAACCTGCAACTATAGAAGTTTCGCTAAATCAAGAAATTGAAGACAATACTACACCACAAGAAGAAAAGAAGAAGGGAAGGAAACGTAAACGGAATGAAGAAACATGGAAACAGAATAAAGCTAAAAGTCTGAGAAATGCTGGTGAACCATACATTACAATTGCCGAGCGTAGTGAACAGACGTATCGAACAATTATTACAATAAACAAATAATCACTTGCGAAATTGTGACCTAGTTTAACCGATAGCCAGTATTAACGCATACTTTTACATTAGATTTGTGTAAGGTGTATTATTAGAAATGACCGGTGTTTAACAGGAACAGAATAACCTGCTTCGCGATGGAGGATAGTCCATTCAACCGGAGTAGTAGATGTGTTCGCTCCCCACCTTCTACACCTGTGCCCGTAGCCGTACCCGCTTCTTCCCCTCAAGCGCCTATCCAAAGGAACGATGCCCCTGAAGTTATCTCGACGTCAGAAATTCAGAACTGGATGGCGATTATCGAACAGAGCCTGAAGGAGGTGTGCACTATTGCCGCTGATGGAAAGTTGAATGTGGAGCAGAAAACGCGCATCAATAGCCTATGCCGGAAGGTTGGTCACGGGACCTCGCAGATGGCCGTCATGTACCAGTCCGTCAAAGCAAAAGCTGTCCAATCGCACTACACAGTCAGGACTCTCGAAAATCAACTCGATCTTTCGCAGCAGCTACAGAACCTTAAGTTGAGTATCGAAGATTCGACGAAACCTTCCCAGGGATCTTCCTTTGCTGACATGGTAAAGAAAGGTGCAAACAATTTTATCCAGCCGAGTTATGTAAGTTCTGTGGCCATCTATCCGAGTGACAAGTTGAAGACCAGCGATGAGACCAAAACTCTTGTCCAAAAAATTATCAGCCCCGAACAAATGAAGCTCCATGTGAGAGGCCTGCGCAAGACGAAGAACGGCGGTGTAATCATCAGCACCGAGACGAAGGACGACATCGAGAAGCTGAGACAATCGGTGCAGCTAACCAAATCAGGCCTTACAGTCGACGAGCCCCATAAAAGGAAGCCTAGGGTGGTGATTATAGGAGTACCAACATCCATGCAGGAAAATGAGGTTTTTACGTGTTTGTACAAGCAAAATATAGCCGAAAAACTTCAGGACTTCAGCCTTGAGACGTTTCTGAGTTCAATTAAATTAAGTCATAAGTCAGGTAAGAAAGACACTGAGTCCTGTAATTACATAGTTGAACTACCTGCAGTCATACGCAAAGCCCTGATAACACAAGACCGAGTTTTTGTAAATTGGTCATCATGCCCTGTGAGAGACTTTACTTTGGTCACACGATGTTATAAGTGTCAGCAGTATGGACATGCGGCCAAGTCATGTCGACAGACGTCGTATACCTGCGGCCACTGTGGTGATCAAGGTCACTCAGTAAAAGAATGTCCAAAAAAAGCTGACGAACCAAAATGCGCTACTTGCTTGCATTTTAAAAAGCCAGACAAACATAACACAGGCGCTGCTGACTGCCCCGCGAAAATAATGGCTGAAAAAAGATACATCAATTCTGTAGATTATGAAGGCGCCTAAGAGCGCCGTTAATTAATTATTTTTCTGAACTTTTATTTTATTTTATTTTACATTTTTATTTTTAACTACCATTATGATAAATAGTTTGATAAATGATTTAGATAATTTCTCTGTGTCCGAGTCCAAATTTTGTGATACTGAAAACTGCAAACAATATCTATCCGGCTACAAAACTCCGCTAACCATATTAACACAAAATATTCGCAGTGTTTTTAAGAATTTTGATAGCTTTAGTACATTTCAGCAACGGCTAAACATAAATTGTGACGTTATTGTTTTAACCGAATGCTGGCTTGCTAAACAATATAACATACCACTAATCCCGGGATATAAAATGTATAAAAGTACTATAAATTACAATCAAAATGATGGGGTGATAGTTTATGCAAGAGATCATCTCAATGTCTCTGTTCAGGAACCTGATATGCTCGACTGTAACAGATTGTTAGTTAAAATTGGATCAGAATTTGCGATATTAGCATTATATCGACCTCCGTCTTTTAGAAATACTAGCATTTTTACTGACTCTCTGAACGAGACCTTGCAAACCCTGTCATCCATCAAAAACACGATTTTAATTGGAGATATTAATATCAATATTCTGCCGGGAAGTACTGATGCGCCTGCTCAGGACTACCTCAACCTATGCGCCTTTCATGGCCTGCTCCCAGCACACAGCTTTCCTACACATCACAGTGGCTCCTGTTTGGATCATATTATGCTAAAATCGAATTTCCCTTCACTTGCACTTGTTGTTAACTCAACAATAACCGATCACAATGCTGCCCTACTAACCCTAAATTGTAAATTACCTAAACCAGACACTCGCATAATTTCGAAACTGAATATAAATAAACTTGAAGAAGATTTACGTGTCATCAATTTTGATCCAGTCTATAATTCCGCTGACCCGCAGTTTTGCATGTTGTATGTAATTGAAAACTTACGAAATGCAATTCAAAAAAACACAGTCATATCGCAACTCAGCAACAAAAATCAAAACCTAAAACCATGGATCACATCTGGCCTTATTCGCTGTATGAAACATAGGGATAAACTGCATATGAAAGCTAAATCTAATCCAGTCAATGCAGTATTGCAACTTTCATACAAAAAATATCGAAATTTCTGTAACGATCTCCTTAAAAAAATTAAAAGAAACTACGACAACGTGGCATTGGAAAAAGCTGGAATGAATAGTAAAAAGATCTGGAAATATATTAAAGATGCTACGTATACCTCGAAACAATATGAGTCATCTTCAGGTTTATTACAAGCACACTCGTCACCGTTGGAATCCGCTAACATAGCAAATAATTTCTTTGTTAATGTTGGAAAGTGTCTCGCAGAAAAAAATCTGGGTCAATCCCAAATCCCAACGAGCACTCCTTTAACATACAGCACTGCTTTAACATCCTTTACGCTGCTAGATACTGACGAGACTGAGGTAGAAAGTATAATTATGACCTTGAAAGAAGACTGTGCAGTTGGCTGGGATAACATATCGAATAAAATTATCAAAAAATTCAAGGACATTTTGGTACGACCACTGACTTATATTTTCCGCATTTGTTTATCTTCAGGTCATTTTCCTAAGTGTCTCAAAAAAGCTATAATTGTCCCTGTCTATAAATCAGGCACCAAAGAGCAAGTGACAAATTATAGACCTATTTCTTTACTGCCTTCTATGTCAAAAATATTGGAAAAAATTATAAATAAAAGGTTGTTGAAATATTTGGAAGATAAATCAATTCTGTCTGAACGGCAGTTTGGATTTAGGCCTAAAGTTTCAACTGCCGATGCGGTACACCATCTGACTGACTATCTAGCGCAAGAACTTGACAAGGGTAACCACACAGTAGGAATTTTCCTGGACCTCGCCAAAGCTTTTGACACAGTTTCCATTCCAATTCTGTTGAGCAAGCTTGAGATCATAGGTGTAAGAGGCACCCAGCTCAAAATGTTCAAAAGTTATTTAGAAGATCGTTCCCAGTGCGTAAAGATTGGCAATGTTCTCAGCGATGTTCAAAAAAACACATTTTTTGGTGTTCCTCAAGGAAGTATTTTAGGGCCCACTCTATTTTTGATCTACATAAATGACCTCTGCAATCTAAAGCTAGAGCATGGCACTATCATAACGTACGCTGACGACACTGCTCTACTTTTTTCGGCTGACTCAGAAAATGAAGTCTACAATCTTGCGCAACACGGATTCAATATTGTAAATAAATGGCTTCAAAATAACTCACTAACTCTAAATGCAGAGAAAACACATTACATTAAGTTTTCGATGCGCAAGCAAATATCGAAGAACCCCTCAGCGTTGCATGCTCATTGTTGCCCAGTCCCTGCAAATAGCCAGTGTAAGTGTCCCAATATTAACAAGACAGATAAAATAAAATACCTGGGTATAATAATAGATGAAACCCTTTCCTTCAAACAACATATGGAAGCTCTAAATAATAGAATTCGTAAGCTGATATACGTATTCAAAAAGCTACGATTTATTGCAAATCCAAAAATAATTAGGCAAGTATACTTTGCTCTTTGTCAGTCAATTTTGACTTACTGTATTACTTCATGGGGTGGGACAAGTAAAACTTTATTATTGCCCATTGAAAGAGCTCAAAGAGCTATCCTTAAGGTGGCTACTTGCCGCCCTTTCCTATTCCCCACTAACCTCCTGTATAAATCTTGTGAAGTACTAACAGTTCGACAGTTATTTATAATGAGCATTGTACTAAAACAACACGCAGCACTTCCATACAGCACTGAATTTACTATAAGGAGACGGAAAGATATCGTTTGCCCTCAAAAAAGTACAAAACATGCTTTCACAGCCAAATTTTATTTGTACCTCGGACCGCTACTCTATAACAGGCTAAATGAAAAAGGAAACATCTACCCCTTAAATCATAGAAACTGCAAGAAAATCCTTAAGGAAACTCTTCAAACTATGTCCTATGAAGATACAGAGAAGTTATTACTAGTGCTAAAGTAAATATTGTTTGTATTATTGTTATTTCTTTTTTTATTTTTTATTATTATTATTTAGTTAAGTTAAGATACTATAATTTTATATACCTTTTTACATTTATGTAACAATAAGATTAATATGATACGAGTATGTGATTATTTAATCAATTAATATTACCTCCAATCGCCTGAAACACAGGATTACCTAGTTCAGGCACAAATCATGAGTGAACTTGACATAGATTTAAGAAAAGCTGTATTTAATGTTATACCTTATATTTTTGAATAAAAATTTATTATTATAATAAATTATTTATTATTATTATTAGCAAGAAAAATAAAGAAATCAAACCTAGTTCTGTTCAACCACCCTGTGGTGCTAAATGTAGGCTCAAATGCTGTGAAAAGATAACTGTAGATCAAAGACAAACAATTTTTGATGTGTATTGGAATCTCAGAAAAATCGTTTATTATGTCTTGTATGACGAATATAACTCCAATATATAAATATACAAATGCTCGTAATCCAAGAAATTGCAATCAAGCATTCCATTTCTAAGTAGAAGGGCAATCGGTACGAGTCTGTAAAACGTTTTTTATAAAAACCTTGGATATTTCTGATCGTGTTATACGTACTGTCAAGAGCAAAATAGATGAACATGGAATTCTAGCACAAGATCTGAGAGGACAGCACAGCAACCATGTAAGGGTTGATGAACAACTAATAAACGATATCAAACAGGTCATAGACGTAATATCAAAAATGACCGATGCTAAAGTCAAAGTCAAAGTCAAAGTCAAATCGTTTATTTCAAATAGGCACATAAAATGGCACTTTTGAACGTCAAAATTTACAAAAAAACTTTTTTACAAAAAAACAACCGACTTCCAAAAAAAACACTAAAAGACGTGAAAAATAACTTTAATTTCGGAAGTCGGTGTCTGGTTTTGTATTTTCGTTTTTGGTCACCGACTTCCGAAATTAAAGTTATTTTTCACGTCTTTTAGTGTTTTTTTTGGAAGTCGGTTGTTTTTTTGTAAAAAAGTTTTTATTTTTCACTTTTTAGTTGCGGTACCTACCCCACACAAACTCGTATACCACTACTTGGTGTGTAAATAACAGTGACAGGAAATTATTAACACATCATCCATATAAACTAAGTGGAAAAAATATGCAATATTAAAGATAACTCAAAAACTACTGGTCAGACCTTGATCAAATTTAAATGGGACCACATGTGAAGCACCACCTATCAAATAAAAAAAGAATCATCCAAATCGGTTCACCCAGAAAAAAGTTATGAGCTAACACACATAAAAAAAAAAAAAAAAAAAAAAAAAAAAAAAAAACATACAGACGAATTGAGAACCTCCTCCTTTTTGTGAAGTCGGTTAAAAATAGAACTGATTCTAGTTGCTCCTTCCAAAAGGTAGTTTCGTATGGAGAAGAATGGGCAAGAAACTCCACCGTTACTCTTTTAAAAATGTTTTACAATATTATGTATATAATAATTATATGTGAAGACGATGCACCTAGAATAAAATTACTATACCACAATAGGTAAAAATAATTAAATATAACGCATGACAGGTAAATTAATTATGAGATAGATACATGGTGCTCACATATTTACAAATATTGAGAAGTAGATGATTTTCCAAAAAAAAAACAAGTAATAATTTAGTGTGTGAGTTAAAGTAGTTACATAATGTAAAAAACAATGTCATAAAAATTATAAATTATACAATTAAATTAGCAACCACTTTGATTTTGTCTAGACTCTAGATTGTCCTATGGAGCAAGACCAGCATGTTTCCAAGCATTCTTATCTAGGATATAATCCTCTAATTTGTAATATGCATGTTTACAAAGTGTACTTTTAATATGAGTTTTAAATTTTCTTTCATTTAATTGCAATATAACACAAGGTATTTTGTTGTAATATTTAACACAGTACCCCATAAAAGATGTATGCACTTTAGATAATCTAAAAAATGGTTGATCTATTTTATCTTTATTTCTAGTATTAAAATTATGTCTATCACTTATTTTATTAAAGAGATGTAGATTTTTTCTTACATACATAATATTTTCGTAAATGAATTGACAAGGCACCGTCATAATATTAATCTTTTTAAATAGTTCCCTAAGAGATTCGCAACGACGTAGATTGTAAATGGCCCTGACAGCTCTCTTTTGCAAAATGAAAATGGATTCAATGTCAGCAGCCCGACCCCACAGTAAAATGCCATATGACATAATGCTGTGGAAGTAGCTAAAATAGACCAGACGCGCGGTTTCTACATCTGTTAACTGTCTTATCTTCCTAACAGCATAAGCGGCCGAGCTTAACCGCCCCGCAAGAGATTTTATATGGGGTCCCCATTGTAATTTCTCGTCTAGCGTGATTCCCAGGAAAACCGTCTGATTAACAAATTCTAGTTTTTCTCCATTCAATATGATGTCACATTCGCAACTTCTAACATTTGGTAATTGAAATCTAATGCAAAAAACGCGGGGCCAACGAAATCGGATCTTGTTTACTAAAAGTTTTTGAGAAGCTCTCAGCAGAGTCACTAAATAACAATGGGTGTAATTTAATTATTTCTTCTGACAATTGTGCCGGCCAAAATAAAAATAAATTTATAGTAGCACTTTACCTGCAGTCACTCATCTAATTAATATTAAATCTATCACTCATAAATTCTTAATAAAAGGTCATACACAAAACAAGGGTGATAATATCCATAGCCTCATAGAAAAGGAGATCACATTACAAAAAAAAAAAAAAACCGGCACAATATATTCCCCTCACCAATATGTAGCCATAATTAAAAAATGCAAAGAAGTCTAGCAAGAAATTTTCACTAAATGAAATGACATTTGAATCGTTTTTAGACTAAAAAAAACTGCAAGAAGATTGGGGTTTTAATTTTAATAAAACTAAAGACGGGAGAACTGTTTTATGGAATGACTTAAAGGTGATAAAAGTGAGAAAAGATATACCTTTTTAATTTTTCGTTAAAACCTCGAACAAAGATGAAGTGAGCATTAGAAATAAAAGGAAAAAAATGCTTCCTCTGAGTGAGATTGTACTAATTAATGTGTACATAAATAAGCAAGAACTGAGTGAAAATAAAAAGAAAGATCTGAGATAGCTATTATCAAAAAAATTGATCCCAAATTTTTGTTCGGATTTTTATAACTCTATTATTTAATAGTGTACCTACCTTAACATTGACTACTAATTACATACCAAAGTTAATTAAAAAAGAAGGTTTCTTAAGTTTAATGATGTTTGCTTTACAAGTTTATATTCTATAGGGATTTAACTAAAGTTGATTATGACATTGTTTTATGTAATAGGTTGGATCACCAAAGTGGGTTTATTTTGTTATAAAGTAATTTAGAACTTTTAGTTTTTTTGTATAATTCGATCAATTCTCCGGGTTGATTTATATTGATTTATAGAACCTCCCCCCTCCTCTTCTTTTTTGATTTGGTTTTTGTGTGTATAGATAAGACTAATACGTTATATTTGTTATTTGTAGATGTCTACTTGTGAAGGTTGCTGCAATAAAAGATTGATGAATAAATTTATGTCTCTAATTAGAAAAAAAAAATGGCAATATTAAGTTTATTACAGTCTGCTAATTTGAATAAAGGGACCCAATCTCTAAATGTGTTTTCCTGAAGTAATCATACACAGACTAAATACTGAATTAGTCATTATAAATAATACATTATTCAAACTGAAAAAGGCTTCAAAATCAAAATGAAAATCAAACCAACACCAACAACCAACATGAAACCAACATGGGCACTTATGAAACGTCAGAAGCTAGGTGCACGGTTCCAATTGGTTTTTTCCTATGGAGAAGAGCCGGCAAGAAACTCCACGGTTACTCTTTTAAAAGTAAGGGGCTTTTACAATCTTTCCAATTACAGTGTTGATAGATATGGGAGGACAGTGTAGGCCTGTCAACAAATAACATGTACTCAACAAAATATAGAAAGGTCCACAAAGTATCTAGTCTACAAGTTAGGTCTACAACGTTCTCACATTCACAAAATATAAAAGAATCTATATAGAAATAAAGCCCTATTTAGACTAAATGACCTGATTGCCATTACTACTGTAACAAATCGGAATCAAAATACTATCCACAAAAGCCATAAATAAAACAAGCTTAAAACTTAATGGAACATTTGCATTTTAAAATATTTGCTTTACTTTTTATAAAACATTGAAGTAACTTAGTATGTATTATATATGTGTATTCGTTAAATTAAATAAGCACCTATTTACCTCAATGATTGACTTAAGACAACGCACAGCACCAATGAAGTCCCAGTATAAAAACCAATTGTGCACAGGTGGTCATAAAACAGCCTTATTAAAAAATAGCATCCTTTCCATGGGACCGCTTATATAGTATAATAAATTACCTGAAAATTTAAAAGACCTACCCATAAAAATGATTAAAAAACAATTAACAAAACTATTGCTGGAGAAATGTTATTGCACAATTAAAGACTTTTTAATTGACAAAAATATAGGAAAATGTTAGTGATAAATGTACGTTGTCTTTGAAATTTAGAATGTTTTAGAAGATAATAATGACATTGTTATCTATTTATTAGGGATTTTATGAATGTTGTTATGTTTTAATTTGACATACTTAACAGATTTTAACATTACCAGATATCTAAATTCTATTTTCTAATATTAATTGTGATTGTTGTTAATGTTTTGGAATATTTTGACATTAAGCATTACGACATATATTCCTCTTTGTATGATTTGCGAGCGATTTATGTTTAATTCTTTAATTATTTTGATTTTTTAGTCTGAGTTGTGACTACCTACTAAATTCGACTATGGCTAATAATAATTGTAATAGCTGTACCTATCTATGTATATTACTAAATAAATTCAATCCTAATATTTTGCATGCCGTAAGGTAAAATGTATCGGGACACTTAATAATTATTCCAACTTATATGTATACCTACATTATCAGCAAATAAATGATTTCTTTCTTTCTTTCTTTCTACTTTTTATAATATTTTTAAAAAATAGATAGAAATTATTTCCGTTTTTTTTTACTCAGATCTCATCTATAGTTAATCATAGACGTTCATAAAACAAGCATTCATGATTAATATAAACAGTTTTATTTTTATGCGTCAACAAGTAGGTTATGACCTCGTAGCAAGATCTTCTTTTGCGATTTCCCAAAAACGTCTTTT
This sequence comes from Griposia aprilina, assembly GCA_916610205.1. Classification (NCBI taxonomy): domain Eukaryota; kingdom Metazoa; phylum Arthropoda; class Insecta; order Lepidoptera; family Noctuidae; genus Griposia; species Griposia aprilina. Next base: position 13,583,725 of record OU744307.1, on the reverse strand, counting down.
TTTAGTTAAGTCAGTATTCCATTAAGCATGCAGTATATAAAAATGGGGCATCAGAATTTACGTGAAGTTAAGTAATTATTTTGCGAGCTTTAAAGCGTCTGCAAAGCAATACGGCCGACGGAAAGTGTCTGGGAGTATTGGCGACTTATTTTTAAGGATATTGCCTAAAATATACGTGAAAATCAGCTTGGAGAATTTACGTGAGGTAAGTAATGTTTTTATGTACCTTGATTACCTGAAACCTGAGAATTGGCCATCACAGCAAGCAAGCAGGTAGCAAGCAGGTAGGCATGCGTTTTTAGTACATACTAACACTACTCAATGGTCCACATTTCGTTCGTCAGAAAATACGTGACGTCTGGTGGCCCTGGGATCTTGGACTATTAGTCCCGGCTGTCATTCGTGGATCTTTGACAGTCATTAAGGGTCGTCAGAAACCCGAAAGTCTGGCAACCAGTCTTACCAAAGGGTATCGTATTAGCCAGTAACTGGGTTGTGCAGGTCAGATATGCAGTCGCTGGATGAAAATACTGGTATCCAGCTGCATCCAGATAGCCCCGGCATAGTTAGGAAAGACTAGCGACATGATGATGGGATATGTAGTTTGACACATCTAAGAAAATTACTTATTGCATCTAAACGCTGGCGCGATGACCTAAACTCATTCTTGACTGATTGGCCGGTAAATGTAACAGACAAAGATGAATGGAGAAGCATGGGGGAGACCTTTGCCCAGCAGTGGGACAAAATAGGTTAGTAAAAAAAAATAGAACTGGGTAAACTACAAAGTCCCAACTAACGAAAATAAAGCGTAGTCGTTTTATTGCTACGATAGTTGCAATACCATAATGCACAATTTGGCATTCGCACCTTCGGAAGAACAAGCCCCATAACTGCGCTTTTAGCGATATTACAGCAGTCATTTTAAGATCTTGTTGTGCCAAGATAGTAAAAAAAAATGCATTCATATAACAAAGGCACTGTTGCACTCTGGCAGCATTAAGCTGAGGGTACAAAGAAAATACGGGGATATGGATAAGGGTCTTTGTTCCTCCGGACAAAAAGGACTTTTAAAATCTGGCATACTCAAGTTATTTTTCGATTTTTGTCAGTTTTGTTCTACTGAAGGTGCGATATGTTTTTCCGAAAATATTTTTTTTGCACACAATGTGGCCTATCGTGTGGGGGCGTATGACATGAGACAGATAACTAAACTGAGAGGGGTGGCCCTGTAGGTAATTGCAAATAGATTTTGATGTTGTTCGCTTTGTCCCATCTATGGTAAGTTTATGTCTTTGATTACAATGTGATAAAATTTATTGGTTATCCTACGATGCACCGGCGTAAACCTTTACTTAATATTATAAAGAGGTAAAAAGACATGGACAAAAAAGTACATTCCATGTTCACATAGGTACATAGTAAATATATTGTACAAAAAAAAATCAAAATGAATTATTATGTAGTTTTGAACCTCTCTGAACTTGTCAGATTTTATTTCAAAATATGAGGAGTGCAAGCTGAATTCAAAGTATGATTTGTTAACTTCCGCCATAATGGACCATGGAGAAAGATAAATATAATTTATGGTTAATTGAACTTACCCTAAGTGAACTTCAACCAAAATTATACGAAATGTTGCATCCGACGAGATTTAACATACATTGTAGTCCGTCTTCCATTGCACTACACCACCACACCACACCACACTGTTCAAAGATTTAAAAAAAAAAAAACGTTTGATAGTCTATATCGTCTGTCAACGGTAATCTGTCACCTCATTCGTTTTAGAGCTCACTGCTTACAAGTCCTACCAACTTATCTGTGAACTGAAAGAGGACAGCACCGTCGATTCAGTGTTGCTAATTAATATAAGGTGCCAAAAATTTAGTAATATTTCAAGAAGGAAATTTCACATTAGACATAATCGTTTAATAAGAATTAGTTTTTACAAATTAAAAACAATGATACCTATATAAAAATAATAAAATAAATAAAAATAATTTGATAATTTACAGTTACGTAGATACGCTAACAGTTTAGTCTCTCAGCAATAAACAATGGCTTTATCTAAAAAGTAATCCAATGAAGTGGAAATTCAGCAGATAAAATGTTCCACGGGGGGATACAAAGTTACCTGGATGTCTAGCATTTAGTTATGACCGTACCTAACCCCTAACACCAGATTTCACTAATTATAATTAGCAGTGGTACCTAGTGGTAGTGTAGAGTAATAATAAAAAAAAAACAAATTGCTTTACAATAATTTATTAAAACCAGGTCTACAGTAATTGTGATCTTTAGATGAACCTGCATACACAACTTCATCTTGGTTGTGAGGCCATACTCCGCTTATTTCCGTACCACTATCATCATCATCACTATCGCTTTCGGTTTCAGTGACACTTACCACTTCTATAATAAAAGGTTTATCTAAATACAAATCATGTTTTAAGTATTCTCCTTCTAACCTGCGAACGTGTTTACAATGCTGTCTGTGCCCACTCATGAACTGTAATAGCATCAAAAACTTCTCTAACTAGGCGGGGAATTTCAGCATTTTTGTGCTCAATATTTACATCAGCATCTTTTCTTTTCATTGTGCTCCATATGAGTTCAATGGGATTGAGATCACAGTGATAAGGTGGTAAATGTAAGCATTTGTGTCTATTGTCTTCTAAAATGTTTTCAATCTCATATACAGGTTCAGGCTTGTTTCTCTTAATTATTTCTAAAAGCTGAGGTTTAGTCAAATTCTCTCCGTAGTCAATTTTATTTTGGGTCAACCATAAATGCATATCTTTTTTTAAGGAATTCGTATTTGGGACTTTATTCACACAAATACGGTGATAAGGAGCATTATCTATCACTATTATGGATGGCTCTCGTAAATTAGGCACATGTTTTTCAATAACCCACTTTTTAAAGTTGGTACCTACTATTCATCTCGTCATGATAATCACTACTTTTTGTGTTTGATTTAAACACAAGTAGTGCATTTGTAACAAATCCAGTATCTCCTCCCGCATGAACAATAATATATCTTTGCCCTTTCGATACAGGCTCCAATACTCCGTCTTCACCCTCTCCTTGCCAACATTTACCCGATGTACGCGAAGAGTGAATATAGGTCTCATCTAAATAAATTATGGGCCGGGGCTGGGGAGATTTATTATTTTTATCCACTGCATGCAAGTACTTAGCTCTTCAAGCTGATATTTCGTTACGCTCAATAAGAACCTTCCGATTGGATTGAGATTTATTAAAACGAAATCCTACCTTGTGAAGCAGCTTTCGCAGACTCTTTCGCTGTCCTGTGTAATTTATATCTGTCTTTAAGACCTCTAGAAGCATTTTAACAGTAGGGACCTCTTTTTTAGCAGAATAAAATTCATGTACTTTCCTCCGTATAACTCCCATGTCAAAACCATCAACATGCACAAATCCACTTTTACGTTTTCTCTCCTAGCCTAGTGTCCGAATTTTTGTACCAGTTTCTTTTGCTGCGTGCCCTTCCTTAACTATTTTTGAAATTAGTCCTTGACTCACACCTGAAATATAAGATAATAAAATAAATGTTAGTAGAAATTTGAAATCTGGCAGGTTAGTTGGCTCACTCACTTAGCAGGTTACCTAATAGATGTACGTTACCGTTGCGCTAACCTGCAGCAAGAATAGAAACGATTATTTCGTGGACTTAAATAATTAGTTAAGTATCGGGTAATTTATGACAAGAAAGTTGACAACACTAACCTGTCGCTGCCGAAATTCGTTTGTATATTTGATTAAATGGAATAATCGGAGACCCCGCCCGAGTTTCTTCTTCAAAAAAGGTTTTAACCTTTAGAATAATGTTTCGAGCATCACTTTTAATAGCTTTCGGCATATTTAACTTTATAAATTCAGCAATATCACGACAAAACAACCAGAGAAGCCGAATGTAGTAGACACTGACAATTGAATGACATTTTAACATGACGGCCGTACTTCCAATTTTCGCCATTTCACAGATAAGTTGGTAGGACTGCACTCCATTCCATAATAATAAGGGGTGATAGTTACCTGGGTGGGTAGGGTGTTAAATCTCTTCGGATGCAACATATCGTATAATTTTGGTTGAATTTCACTTAGGGTAAGTTCAATTAACCATAAATTATACTTCAATGTTGCATCCTCGAGATTTAACATACATTGTAGATGTTTAGAGAGTATGTTTATTGTGGAATGGAAAATCTGTATGTTTATGTTCACATATGAGTGGTTAGCATTTTGTTTTTAAAACAAAACAATACCGGTCAGTAATCACAATCAATTTTTATATTAAAACGCTAATACTTGGTAACAATCGAAGTAATAAAGCGGATTATGAACAGAAGATTATACTTATGAATTGATTATGCCATCAGCAAACACCCTGTCTTTTAGAGAATCAATAATAGGTTGGTTGTAAAACTTTGCAAAACATATTGAGTTACCAGTCCACCCAGCAGTCTTTTTTATTATTTCCATTGGGTCGCCGGCTCTGAAAGCCGCCGAAGTGGATGCATGACTTGTGGTGTAAGCAGTGAAAATGTTCACGTCCACGCCGCTATCATTAGTGATAGCGTTTCTTTTATCCAGCGGCTGATTTGAATTCTGTATGGGTTTTTTATAGGTTTGGATTAGTTTATCACAATTATGAGTGTTTCTAAGTGGACTAAATTTTTCCATGTAAGAAGTTAGGGTTTTTGCTGGACATATAGATTGTTTATTATTATAGAAAGGTAAAATCAAGCGGGGTTTTTTTCTGTTTGGTGCTGAAGTTTTTATCATGTCATTAATTGTGATTATTATTCCTGTTTCAGTAACATGAATATCATTAACTTGGATCAAAGATAAGGTTTGCATCCGTTGTCCCGTGGACAATGCAAGCAAAGTTACAAGTTTTTTAGAAATGTGTTTAAGGGATATACTTTCATTGGGATATAACTTAGAAAGGTGATCTAAGACCAAATTGGAATTCCAACTACCAAAATATTTAAGAAAAGTAGGCTTAATTTTAAATACACCTTAAAAAAATCTACAAATATAATCGTTTTCTATTCGACTTGATGGTAAAAATAATTTTAATGCAGAGCAAAAAGAGTTTAACGTCCCATAACTTGCACCTTTGTTAAATTCCTCAGTTAAAAATTTTAGGATATATATTATTGAGCTATCAAAGTTATCAATATTATTAGTTATACAAAAGGAATACCAACGTTTAAGAGCAGCATTATACTGGCTCATGGTATTATTAGACAAAGATTTAATCATAATTTCTATTGCTACAATTGGAATTTTTCACCTTATGTATGACTCCCTGACAATACTGCACACGCCAGGGTAAGCTTTCTCCACATGGGGTTGGGTTCCCTGGAAGGAGACAATAAATTATTTTCAATATGGTTGAAAAACATTATTTCAGAATCAACTAGTTTACGGAACCATGGTTGACTAGGCCAATAAGGAATTATAATTATAATAATAATAATAATAAATATTATATTATATTATATTTATATTTTTAAATGTTTTTATATGTTATATATTCTAATGTTTAAAAATATAATTTATATGTATATAATGAAATAAAGGAAATAATAATAATAATTCATTTAATTCAGACATAGTCTATACATTATATAAAAATAAAATAATATGATAAAAAATAATAATAACACATTACATTAAAATAATTAAAATAATCAAAGACAAATTAAACAAAATTACACATACACATTAGAATGAACACAAACACAAATGTCAAATAATAATACGAGGAGAGGCGCTAACATGAAGCTGCATCCACCTCTGTATCAGGGACAGGTCCCATCGCTCGGACAACACCCTCAGGAGACTGTTCGAGCTTCTACGTAGGCGACTCAGTAGTGAAGCGCTCCGCTTCCTTATGATCGCGTAAAAATCATCGGTCCGCGCCTCAGCAAACATAGTCGAAGCACTACAAAATCGCGGGAGCCCTAACAGTATCCTGAAAGCATTGTTGTACTGCACGCGCAGTGCGCTGTACGCCCGCTGCGTAAAGCTGTCCCACAGGCTGCACGTGTAAAACGACTGACAATATGCCTTAAATAAAGTCACCTTCACAGGTCTAGTACATCGCGCAAACCTGCGAGCCAACATATTACACCGGACAGACAGCGCCCTGCGCTCCCTATGCCAGTTGCTTCATTATGCCAGTTGCTTTGTCGTTTATAATTTTCTTTAGGATTTTTATTGTAAGAGCAAATGGGGGAAAGGCATTGAAGAAGTAATTGTTCCAAGGTATTGTGAATGCGTCTATATCAAATGCGTCTGGGTCACGTTTCCAGGATAAATATTTAGTGCATTTTTTGTTAAGGCGTGATGCAAATAAATCAATAACAGGTTTACCGGATTTTTTCGTTATAGGTAGATCTATATAATTGTGAATCTAACTCCCATTCGGTATCAACATTAGTATACCTAGAAGCTTGGTCTGCATCAGTGTTCTCTCTGGACTTAATAAACGACGCGTAAATAAATATTTTTTTCTGTTCGCACCACTGTCAAATTTTCCGAGTGATATCATTTAAATGAGGGAATTGTGTGTCACCCATTTTATTGAAATAAGCAATGGCAGTGGTATTATCTATTCTAAGAAGAACATCTATATCTGTTTTGTTTTTACAAAAAGCTTTTAGGCCCATAAACGCTGCCAGTAACTCAAGAAAGTTAATGTGGTGTTTTCTTTCCTTCATTGACCAAAGACCTCTAGTAATTTCACCCTCACAGACTATCCCCCATCCTGTGAGTGAAGAGTCTGTGGATATTTCCAATTGGAAAGAGCAATCACGAATTTAACAAAAGAAGCCTAACTTTAACGTTTTACTCATTAATTTATGTAATTTATGTTAATTAAAGGAAACTGTACGTTACAACGTTATAATATGTACCTATCTAGTTTACTTGCACGGGACCTACAACCTTTTGTTCGTTTCTTGAGCGAGACAATTGTTGATAGCTCGTCGCTTCCTCGTGAGCGATGGGACCGGTGCTTATGGCTCCATTCCATCAGGGAATTTAGCCAGCTGCTGTCAAATATACGATGATGATAATTAAAACCCTGCCGCGTTGGTCTAGTTGTCACAAGTGCGCATGGGGTCGTTCCCGGGTCGGGCAAAACCCCCTATTACATAGGTCTCAAAAACTGACGAAATATGGGAGTGCTATATAGGTCAATCTCTTCCCAACTCTTTGGGGAATACAGACGTATACGAATATGATAAATAAAACAATCAAAAAGTCATAAATCATTATTTTATTAAACCACCAAAAACAAGAAATCACATATTTTATCGACAATACACCAAAACATTTGTTGTTTATAACAGTATCTTTTAATTAGAGGAGATCTTCACTTTAGATATTTTAAGAATTGACAGTTTTACGTGTTTTAAAATTCAATGTGCAGAAATACTTGTCATTATTTACGCAAAACAGTAAGAGCGCCAATGAGATAAGACCGGTTATGGCAAGCACATACGCGAGTGTGGAAGTAGGAATATAAGAATTAATAAATCGAGGAAATTGAGCAAACCATTCACCAACTATATTTATAACATCCTCATTGTTATACATGCTTACACTGAAAATAACGAAATATCAATGGACAGTATTAAAAATTTATGTTTCTTCTCAATGATTTGCAATTTAATTATTTGATAATCATACGGGACCAAATGTTTTAAAGATATTTTTATTTATATTTAGTAAAATTGCATTTTATTTTGGACAAACTTTATATTCTATGTTGTGACTTATCATGACAGGATGACATCATTTCACCACAGAGTATTGTAGAGTTTTCTTCTTCGGAAGAGGGATACAAGCAAAGTGTTATTATATCACATGGAATTAGTAAGTAATAGTATGTTATCACTAGTGTTATAGAACTTAATAATTTCGTGGTTATAATAAACCTGTGGTTATTGTTGTGAAATGAAAAAGAAAGTAGCAGACTGGCTATAGTTATTTAATATTTATTTATTATTTACTGGCTTTTGCCCGCGGCTTCGCTCGCGTTAATTTAGAATTTAACAATCAATTCGGATTATAATTAAATTATGATTCGAAAGACACGTGGTGCCATCTATTATCATAAGAACGTTATTGTTGTTTTCCTCGGGAACAGTTCTTTTTTCGGGATGAAAAGTACCCTATGTCCGTTTCTGTACACCTGACAACGTATTTGCAAAATTTCAGGATGATCGGTTCAGTAGCTTAGGCGTGAAAAGGTAACAAACAAACAAACCTACTTTCGCATTTATAATATTATATAAAGTTAGGATTTCTTTACGCAAATCTTACCAATCAGTCCCATTAGAGATCAGCGATCCAATGCGATAGGAAGGCCTTACATGCTAAATCCTTAATCTACATCCTATAAAATTACATCCAATATCCTAAATCTTAACCTACATCTAAATAACATATTATAATATATGATGTAACTTTTGCGAATTCACTCAAGTAGCACCACAATACATCAACCCTCTCGTGAACCTCGTTCACCACACACAAAGCTCTAGTGAGAGGAGTAGGAGACTGAAAGTTTATTCACATTCATAATACTTATATAATATGATCTAAAATCCATACACACTGTCATCCATTGTTACTTTTTCCCGTCCTTACACACATTCAAAGGTGCGAAAAAAACCAGACACTCACTCACTCCCATATGCACACACACAACATACTTCCACTACATACACATTTACACACATACACTCATCTTAACACAACTTCACACACACACATACAATCGCACATAACTCTTTAGCATTATTACTTTCGTTTTGAAATTTTAATTCCTACATAATATGTGTGTTCTACCTTGTTTTTGTAATAAATAAGTACTTTTTATCTACGAGTATGTGTGTTACCAAATGACACCTCTCCAAAATGCTGATAGATTGAAAATAGAACCCACGGCTGAACGCTGACCCCTAAAATACAGGTCCAAAACTATTTTGGGGGTTAGGAGGAGGGGGGGGGTTGTGGCAATACATTCGTGTGCTATTTTATTATGACTGGCTTGTAATATGTATTTTTAAGTGTCACATAAGTATTTAAATTTTTAAGTTTAATTAATTATTAGTAAGGTGTGCTACATACTTTTTCGGGTCGGCATATTTCGGCTCCTAAGACCATCACTTGCTCGGGTCGATATTATTCGGCGCCTTAGACCAGTTCGGCACAGTTACCCCGCCCCCCCCCCCCCCCCCCCCCCCCCCCCGCCCCCCGCGCGTTATGCCGCGTTTCGATGCGGACGTGTGTGCATATTCTGTGCATTGACTAGCGCGGCGCAAGCTGTCGCTCGTAATTTTCTCGCCATGAGCAGTGAACTTGTGGCAAATGAGCTGCTGGCGTTCCTGCAGCAGAAGCTGGATGTGATGGACGAAGTGTCCGCTGTTCAGATCTGTGCAACGAACTTCAGCGAGGACGACATAGCTGCTGCCAAGCTGTTGTTGTTCAGTGTGCTTAACAAGCGCGACCAGATGGTGTCTCGCCGGCGTGACGGGACTAAGAGAAGCCTGCAAGACATAATCACGCTGTTTAAGGAGACTGACCCGGACGACGTGCCGACGTTTGTGGCGAAGGAGCTACACAAGCTTCCACCCGTCACCTTCGACCACGTCGATGTAACGAGCCTTCTGAAGGACATTGTCTATCTGAAGGCCCGCCTCGCGGATGTTCTAGCGAAATTAGATGCATCCCAAAACACCGTCGCCGATTTGCGCAAAGAATTTACTGAGTTGCGCAACAGTGTGGCGGTAACTAGGTCATCAGTCGATGCGTCTAACGTAAACATGTGTCGTGGAGCCGGCCTCGATGTATCGTCGTCAAACTCCGCGTCAGCAGTTTCATCGCCAGCGCATCCGTCGTTTGCTGAGCTTGCAGCGCGCCCCGCCCGCGTGCCCCGCAGCCCACTGCCCGTCTCCGCAGCACCTCCATGCGGCGCCGCCCGAGCCCCTCGCTCCGTCCCCCTGCCAGTGTCCGCAGCCCTGGCGAAACCCTTGCAAAAGGATTTCGCTGTCGTCACTGCGAGTGCCGCGAGTGGCGCTCCAATTATGATGCCAAACAAAGCCCCGAATAAGGCTGATGTTGAGGACTTTGTGACTGTGCAAAGGAGGAAGCGTCAGTCACGAACGAACAAGAACCGCTGCGGCAAAGCTCCTACGGAGCCCGGAGTAAGCTTACGTGCCGCTAAGCCGAACACCCCGGTGTACATCTCCCGCCTACACTACACCACTAAGGCGGAGGACATCGTGGAGTACGTGCGCCAGAAGACGAGGTACTCGCCGAGGGTGCAGTTACTGGAGTCGCAACGCAACGTCAACTTCAAGGCGTTCGTGGTGCGAGTACCGAATTGTTACCTGTCCGTCGTCATGGCAGAAGACTTTTGGCCGCAAGACGTAGTGTTCCGTCGCTTCCGCGGACAAGTACCACAAGGCAGCTCAAGGACAAGCTAGTGAAGTGTTACTAACATAGTTTTAAGTTATTTTTTTTAACAAAAGTTTTGTTTTATATTTTATGTATGTTAGTTTGTAAGGTATATGTCTATGGGCCATTTTGCCTGAAATAAATGATTTATTATTATTATTATTATTAAAATCGAATATTATGTAGATGTGTGGTCAGGAAAAAGCCGCTTGGCTTAGCTCGAATTGTGCTGAGCCTACCCGAACATGACTCAGCGACGGTGCTTATCCGCACAAGCCCAATGAAAGTCAAATATGGGCAGTAATTTCTTCAGATGAACTTTGTTGTTCACCAAATACTTCCAAATCGAATGTACCGACCCGTACAAGTGTGTAAGACCTAAAGTTTGGTATAGAAGTCATTTTGGAAGTAGGATGGCCGACTATATACTTTATGAAATGAAAAATTCTACGATCTGGCTATGACATAGTATACACATCCGAGCGTTTACTTTACACGCCTAGTCTGTACCCGTTTAGTGTGTAATGAGTTGTATTTGAACCAATAGTAATATGAATGGAGTGCAGTATCCTTGGACTTTGACTTACCGACTAGATACAGGACATGATACTGCACTCCAAGACACAAATCGATGACGTCACCGAAAAAGCAACCAAGCGCTGGGCCGCACACGTTTGCCATATGTCGGATGCATTGTGGGCTAAGCCCACCACAACGTGGGTTTCCTGAAAACGTCCAACGCCGTCGCGTCAGACCGAGGCGTAGATGGCAGGACGAGCTTGACGCTTATAGGCAAGACTGGTCCATGTTCGAAGCTCAAGTAGGGTGGAAAAAGAAAAGGATGGGCTTTGCTCTGCATTGGGACAACACAAGAAGACTTATTATAAACTAGCTGCTGCCCGCGGCTCCGCCCACGTGGATGTCGAAAATTATCCTACAGGAATGTGCTACCGGGATAAAAATAGCCTATGTTACTCCTTATAACATCAGCTATCTGCCAGTGAAAGTCCCTTCAAAATCGGACCAGCCGTTTCGAAGATTAGCCGGAACAAACAGACGGACCAAAATTGTTATTTTGGTATATGTACCGTGTATAGATCCATATGTATTTAGTAAAAAGCGGTTATTTTAAACAAATACTCCAATTTTAATTATCTGTATAGATGTATAGATAAAAGGTAAAAGCAGTAAATAATTCTTACAGCTTCATCATAATTCGCATGTAAGCGTTTGATAAACGGCCGTATTCATAGAGTACCATTTCAAGCAAATACACATTACAGAGTGACGGCTTCAGTGTCATAGAGTTCCGGTAAGCATTGTTAGTCCGACAGAGATTTATTGGCCGACCCCAGGCCGGGGCAATCGGAAATTATCCGACATTTAGTGCTAAAATCGTAGCTCTGATACATCTTAGCGTAGCAGGTTCTTTTACCCGACTGCCCGACAGCAAAGACAGAGTTATATTTTTCACGCATAGCTATTCATGTATCTTTGTATGTGGTATTCTTTATACCATCGAAGCATCATGGCGGCTGGATGGATTTTCATAGATGTCTGTCGATCGTCATCGTGCGAAGGTCATAGGCTATGTTTTTATAAAAACAAAATGGCGAATTACAAACGAAAAAAGAATAATAAAGAAATAAAAAAATCCGCTACTAAAAGTTCCAAACAACATTAATTTTTAAACAGTTCCTACATTCTATTAGTGGCTTCATATCTGAGATTGTATTAAAATAACTGCCTCCAAATTCGAAAATTCGAGGTCGGTCAGCGCGTTATGGAGTGGACTGTGTTCGGAGTTTCTTTGAAGGATAAATCAGGAATGAAGTTATCCGGAAAATAACTGGAGTTACCGACATAGCTTGCAGAGTAAGCAAGCTGAAGTGGCAGTGGGCTGTCGAAGAACCAATGGCTAGTGGAGCAGACGAGTTCTGAAGTGGAGACCACGTACCAGCAAGCATAGTGTGGGACGCCCCCCAGCTAGATGGACCGACGAACTTAAGAAGGTAACTAGGACAGACTGGATGCGAAAGGCGGAGGTCCGAGTGTTGTGGCGCAGCCTGGGAGACGCCCATATCCAACAGTGGACTGCGGTAGGCTTAGTTTATTGGTTGGTTGAACGGCCTCCAACTGCATCACACTGCTTGGAAGATTGATTATGTTTCGAATTTTGTATTTACAGTCAGTTTTTATTTTTTATGTGATAACTAGCATTTGCCAGCGACTTCTGCCTTCTGCCACGAACAGTCTTCTAAATCAAAATATTGGTTACATCATTCATGTTGAAATTGTACATACCGAGAGCCTTCCGTGCCTCGGAAAACACATTTTAAGCCGTCGGTCCCGGCTGTCATTTATAGATTTTTGACAGTCGTTACGGGTAGTCAGAAGCTCGAAGTCTGACAACCTTCTTACCAAGGTATATCGTGTTACTCATTTAGGTACTGGGTTCTGGACGTCATATAGGTAGTTGCACTATGTAAAATACTTATATTCGGTTCCTTTTGGTTAGACTGGAAGCCGACCCCGATATAGTTGGGAAGAGAAAGGATAGGCAGATTTCATCAGCGTGGACTTCAGAATTTTGTCCAAAAGTATCATATGTGTTAATCCAGGCTGAACGGATTTGGCACATAGGTAATTTATCTACCTGTGTGCCAAATCCATTCAGCCATTTTTTTGTGAATGAGTAGCAAACACCAACATCCAAAGTTTCAAATGCAATTTCATATACTAGTAGGATTTACAGTCCGTAAACATAGTTATCTGATTCCACTGTTAGAAAACTGTTTTACAAGATGTTGATGAATGATGACGAATTCTTTGACTCGGTCCGGGTCCAGCCGGTCTTGTGATTTAAAAGACACACACAGACTTTTTGTGCGTTCGAGTTTGCTGAGGTCCGCATTTACTGTGTAATTGTTTTTAGCACAGGGAAAAACAACTGCTTAAGCGCCAGTTGTGTCGGCTGTCATGAAAATGATGGCAGTGGGGGTTGACTTTACATTGTCAAAAAACGCTCTCTAGGAAAACATAGCAACTTACGTGCTACATGCACAAAGAATGCCAATTTCCATGTCCATCACTTATTAGATTTATTGAGTATAATAATTTGAATTCAGAACTAAGTACTTTATTTTTGATTATCAATTATTAGATTTATTGTGTATAATCATTTGAATTCAGATCTAAGTACTTTATTGTTCTTTTGTTTTCGATTAAATTAACAAAAAGATACTTAGTTCTGAATTAAAATGTATAAATACGACAAATCTAATAAGTGATGGACATGCAAATTAGCATTCGTTTGTATTCGGAAATCCGATTATTCTTGAGGGACATTAAGAAAATAGTTGTACTCTATTTTAATAAATAACGTTTCAGTGACGTCATTCACCGGTAAATTGCGGACGCTACGTTGCAGCTACCGCTCTTCTAAGACACCGTAGCTATAAGCATTCTTGCGAACTATCTGAAAATTCCGTAAATTCAATTGTACATCTTATGCCTCCAGAAATCATTATTTGAACAGAAAAGTTTACGTCTCCCAGACTGTCCCAGACTTTCTGCTATCGAAGAGTTTGTACAGATATATTTTGAGGTTCGAAGTAATTTCGTGCAATAAATCTCAGCAACGAACGAGTTTGAAAACTCATTACACGGTTTCGGCGACTCAAAATGTTACGATCGGGAAGAAAATTTATTAACATTCGCCAAGAAACAATTCCTTTCACCATATTTTACGCTAGAATTTGTAGCGAATCGCTAATACTAGCTTGTTATGTATTGGAGCTTTTGTGCCTGTAATATTTGAAACTGGCTGTTCACAATGGTGAGCTGGTATACGCATAAGTGTAGAAGTGAATGTTGCATGTGGCAAAAGAGGCATAGAAGAAGAATAAATGCTGTGGAAATGCGTTCCTTGCCAAGCATGTGTGGTATAACAATGAATGAAAAGCTGAAGAATGATGTGATCAGACAACGTTGTGGTTTAAAAGAAGATGTAGTGACAAACTTTTAAAAGAGTATGCTTAGATGGTTTGGTCATGTTGAGAGGATAAATGAAAGTCGACTAACAAAAAATAATTATTTACACGACACATGTGAGTGGAAATACCAAACATAAATAAAATCATAAAAATCGCTGAGTCGTTTCGGAGGAGTGCGACCACAAACACCGTGACACAAGATTTTTATATATATAGACTAGCTGCTGCGCCCCGCGGTTTCATCCGCATAAGTCTCGATCCCGTGTGAGCGGTATGAAATATACTTTGCGTATGACAAATAAAGTAGTAATGTAATAATATTAATATTAAGTATCAATATTTAGGTATGACAAAATTAAAGTTACTTAATATACTAAACATAGGACTCACGTATGTGTGCCTCGGCTTCGCCTCGGCCCAAATTTTCACGTTCGTCCAGCAATGCCTCTGTTGTCGGCCGCTTTAGTGATGTACTATTATTAGACGCACGCTCGTGCAATGCAACTAATATTGTGGTTTATACAGGTGACTTGTTAAATGCGCACACACACTCAATTCGACGGAAGACGCTGTAGTAGCTCTACTGGACTCTGTTGTCAACAAAATTGTCTGTAAACACAAATGTGTCGGCATATTCTTGGACCTCTCTAAGGCCTTCGACACTGTCTCTGTCCCTATTTTACTCGGAAAATTGGAACAGATTAGAGTGCGTGGCACAGCCTTCAAATTGCTTAAAGATTTTCAATCAGACCAGACTCAGTGCGTTAAATTAGGCGAGTCCATCAATAGTGAACAACTACTAGATTTCGGTGTGCCACAAGGAAGCTTACTCAGCCCTCTCCTCTTCCAAATCTATGTTAACGAACTTTGTCAACTTACCCTCCCGTCTACTCACATTATAGTGTACGCCGATGACACTGTTTTACTGTCCAGCGGACACGACTGGGAAACGGCAAGGGAAGCCACCGAAAAATCCTTGCCCCAAGTTATGATCTGGTTGAGCAATAATAGCTTAACTCTGAACGTCAGCAAAACTAACTTTATAACCTTTGGTTCCAGACCCTCTACCCTTCCATCTGACCTCTCAATACAAAACAAAGCCCATGTTTGTAACAAGCGTGACCGCAATAATCTCTGTTCATGCCAGACTGTGACGAGAGTCTCCTCCGTCAAGTATCTCGGCCTTTATCTGGATTCCAGTCTCAACTGGAAGACCCACATTGAATCTCTGTCTGCGCGTACCAGAAAACTCATTTACGTGTTCAAAAAATTAAGTACTTCTGCCCATAAAGATATTCTAAAAATGGTATACACCGCTCTATGTGAATCACCATTAAGTTACAGTATCGTTGCGTGGGGTGGGGCAGCCAAAACAATCCTCATACCAGCTGAAAGAGCCCAACGTGCAGTAATCAAAGTCCTGTTAAATAAACCATTTAGGTATCCCACTCAGCAAGTTTATTCGGACTTTAAGGTACTAACAGTCCGCCAAATGTATATGCTTCGTGCTATCACACGTACACATAAAATTACTCCTCTCAATAGATGTAAAAGCCCTACGCTCAGAAGAAGACCCAAACCCGTTTGTCCCAAAGTTTGTAAAAATGCCACCTTTGTACAACGGCATAACCTTTATTTAAGTACATTACTATACAATAAACTGCACAACACATTAAACATTCACTGTTTGAACAAATTCCTATGCAAACAAAAAATAAAAGAATATCTGCTCACCCTAAATTATGACGACTCGGAAGAATTACTCAAACCATAACTTAAGCAAATTCAAGCATCCATTTACACATACACACCTACCATCACCCATTCACATCTACACTCAAACATACACAGCTATACACACACACACACCCGGTACACAAATAGATACTCCCTTTTCCGCGTTATTATAATTCATTTAAACTACTTTTACTTTCATCCCCTCGTTTCTTATCCTCAAAATGAACTGTATTAGTCTAGTTTTTTGTTTTTTTTTAATAAAAGTGCACATTACTAACTTGTAAATAATTATTATAACATTCATAATGGACGGATGGATGACCCCTTTAACACAGGTTTTTCCTAGCATGGGGGCCATTGATCATTTATTTTGTACTAGGCTATTTGCACGCTTAAATTAAGTGACTACCTGTATCTGTGTACTTTCTTATGTCAAATAAAAAATATTATTATTATTTTATATATGCTAGTCGCGCAGTTAACTCTGCTTGC
Source organism: Griposia aprilina (assembly GCA_916610205.1). Lineage (NCBI taxonomy): Eukaryota > Metazoa > Arthropoda > Insecta > Lepidoptera > Noctuidae > Griposia > Griposia aprilina. The sequence continues at coordinate 13,566,995 of OU744307.1, read as the reverse complement.
GCGATGCAGGATTTGCGTGACGTCAGTGTGACATGTAGCTCGCATGTGGCGGTGTGGATACCGCTACAAATGTTTGCGCACTTCGCGGCAGTCGTTCCCACACAATAACGGCTATCCAAATACAGAGCGTTTTTATATGCTGTTATAATAATGTCGGCCATCTACCTTCTAGGAAACTGTAGCGACAGTTGCGTTGCGTCAGTTACGTTTGTTGCAGCGGCAACAATAAGGCCATCATAACAAGTAATGCCGTAAAGAGATATAACTTTGATAGTAACTTGTAATTCAAGCATGTTAACTTTATTTAAATATTACTTAGAAAAAAAGCTTTTAATAACTGTAGATATCAACAATCAATCTGTCTGCCTTTTTCCTACTATGTTGGGGTCGGCTTCTAGTCTAACCGGATACAACTGAATACCAGTATTTAACATGGAACGACTACTTATCTGACCACCACAAGCCAGTTACTGGGTAATACGATACCCCTTGGTAAGCTTGGTTGGCAGACTTTTGGGCTTCTAATTACCCTAAAGGTCTAAGAATAGCCAGTACCAACGGATTAACGTGTTTTCCGAGGCATGGAAGGGTCTCAATATCTAAAGGATGGTCACCCATCCACGAACAGACCGCTGCATCTTAGATCGACCCGTGCGATTGTTATCATTTAGCCACGAACCCCTCTTTTAACCATATTAACAATAAGGCCAATAATAATTGTGCCATGCCTGCGGCAAAGCGAAGAAGAAAACGGTGCCCATCCCTTATTTCTAAAAACTTTCACAAACAACTATTCATTAATAAAATTAGAATTTTAAAGGCCAACAGATGTTGAAAGTAAACAAAACTTTTCTTCTATTATTTAGCCAACAATACAGCAGTCTACACCATAATATTTTGTTGATAATTTTAATGAATTATTATAAGATTACACAAAACACTCTTGGCGATCTAAAATGGAATATTATTATAAAGACCTCTATTCTGGTAACGTTCGATAAGTTTACCCAGACGAAATGTTAACGAAACTTTTTTTTTTAAGACAACTACTCTACCAAATTGCTAATAACTATTAACTCAACAATGATTGTCTACGCAGAACTATTGACTCAACAATGAGTTTCTTCGCAGAACTATTGACTCAACAATGAGTCTCTTCGCAGAACTATTGACTCAACAATGAGTATCTTCGCTGAACTATTGACCCAACAATGAGTGCCCTTATAGAACTACTGACTCGACAATGAGTGCATACTATTTATTATATTTGTCATTCATTTTCGACATTTCAACACCGGGGAGGATGTACTCATAGTATCGTAGCGGTATCTACACTGCCACATGCGAGCTATACGTCATACTGACGTCACGCAAATCCTGCATCGCACAAGCAGAGTTTACCGCGCGAATAGCATATATATAACGTCCCGACATCAACCGTCGGGCAGTTGCCCACCAGACACAACACCCGTCTGGTCGGAGGATCCTCCCTTTTCCATAGAGTATGAGTGAGCTTTACACCCTGTTCCTCATACCTCTATAGTATCTTTGATATTAAACTCAAAGCATTTATTTCAAATAAACCAATTACAGGCACTTTTGAATTGTCAAGGGGTCGGTCAGTCAGAAAGATGAAGCTAGTTACCCATTCCAAAGCGTAGTAGGTACCTATGGAGAAGAACGGGCAAGAAACTCCATGGACACTCTTTTAAATCAAAAAATGGTTACAAAATATTGATTACATCGTTCATGTTGAAATTATGCATGTGAGAACGATGCAGAACGTTAAAAGCGTCTTAGTAAACACAATATTTATCGCACGATGTTAGGAATACGGACATTTTCACCTTTATACATCTCATCTTTTCATATGCAAATGCTTATATTATGAAGAGGATACCAGAGGAACGGAACTGTAGTAGAAAAGTTTGTCTCTTTGCACGTAGGTACATAGAAAAGTTTATTTTAATGTCCCGCATAAAATAAGCTGCGAGTGTTATAAAACAAAGGACTGGTCTGTCTTAAAACTTTGTGTTTCCTTTGAAAAAGTTCTTGTTTTATTCGGTTTATGTAATATATTGTACCTGACTTAGTTGTTTTATTCTGTAAGTGTTAAAAGTTCATGTCATAGCCAGGTAGTCAAATCGTAGAATTGACCATTTCACATTTCTATAGGAAATGGTCAATACGACGAAATATGACTACGACGACCATTTCGTGAAATGGTGGCATTTCATGATATAGTCAATTATTACTGGCCCTATAATTTAGGCCCCGTCCACGGCCTCGAGCGATGCGATTTGCGTCAGGCGCCACACGCGCGTGTTAGAAAGTGGATGTAATACTACATTTATAGGTATTGGCATCCACTTAATAAGTAAGCTTTGAGTGTCAGAATGGCTAGTTATTTAATATGTAAGAAAGTATCTATGATTATGGTGTGTCGGGAAGGGATTTTATGAAGAAAAGCACAGAAAGACAAGACCAGGCATTTATTTCAATTAGGCTTGTCAATAAATATATGTAGGTAACGTTAGTGAGAAAGCTATTATCCGTTCCAAAACTAGGTCTTCATGGAGAAGAAGGATAAGAAACTCCATGGCAGCTTGTTTTAGTCTTTTGTCAACACATTTTCACATTATCATATTATTATTGTTAACACAAGGTCCGTTTCTCAAAGTTAGCAACTTTGTCAATGTAAAGAAAGAACATGAATATTCCTTAATTCGATTTAACACACATAAGCAATATTAGCTATATGTATAACACATTACATAACAACATAGATCAGCAATACTAATCAATATTATAATATCAATTATATACATAACTTACATGAACATTGTAGTCAGTCGATCTTTCACTAGAAGTGATAATATGATGATCATAATTCAATCCATTTTACAATATAGGAAGAACTTTGCTATGCAGCGTGATTTGGTTAGGTACATTGGCTTTTAACAAATTAATATTATGGACAATGGACACCACTCAGGATCTGTGAGTCTGTCCTCTCTCGTCAAAACCATCCGAACCAAGATCCCCTTCAAAATTGGCGGTAACTCATTAAAATCCCTCCATATTACCAGTCAGTACCACAAACATTGCCGCCCATTCTGCCGCCATTTTAGACCAATCAGAGATGGTTGTACATAATTGCTAAATATCTTCTTATTTATATATTAATTAACAAATCTAGTATAATGGAACTATTTTAAAACTTCATAAGATTATTTAGCAATTTAATTTTAGTAATTTACGTTTTGATTAAGTAAAACCACCAAACATGACTTGTTTGAAAACTCTAGAATCGTTGTTTGTGAAGCGACCTTTTAAGTCAGAATAAATACCATTTACATTAAATACTTCTGTCTATGAAATATCAATTAAATAAATGCTAATAACATATATTTTAAATTAAGACCTTTCTATTTATAAAATAATAATTTACGTTTAATAAAATATAGTTGAAATGGAACGTTTCCTTACGTCAATGTCTTTGTCATCTGACAGCTGACGTTCATATTGTGATTCTAGATTAGAGATCATTAGACAACATCAATATTTGTGATCAATAAATAATCAATCAGTTATTCGCCTATAAATATGAATACTCTCACACGCGCCTTTCACCTGTTTCGGTCTGTCACTCCGCAAGTCGTGTCGCTGTGACTTGTGGTATGCTAGCAACTTCTTTCATTTGTTTTTTATTCGCAGCCGCTGTTACAAGCCGCGTGTCGCTTAGGCGCGTAACTCGTGCCCACAGAGTTAATGTTCTATTGTTGTCGATTTTTTCATCGATGTTTGAACATATCGTTCATTTGCGAGAAGCTTGATATAATTCAAAAAGAGCAATTATTAGATATGATGATTTAAAAATTCAAAAGTAGTGGAAAGAGTGCGACGAATCATATACTCACATCTTTATTTCTCCCTCATTTTTATAGTATACTTAACTCAAAATTGCTGATTCTCTAGTTATGTCACCCTTGTTGCCAATGAGCGATATCATTCGTTTATGGTGTCTATACAAATGTACGTCTCAGTCAAATAAGTTCGGTCGAACCATTGTATCGGTCTAAACCACCGTTGTCTACAAAAATTAGTCAAAATATCTATCATGGTGCCAAACAAGGTCCGGTCCGGGGTAGGTGAGCGAGGATCGACCAGTTGGTAATGGCAAGTAGATTACGATGTTGTTCACTCTGTCTCGTCTATCTTATGTATATTTGTTCCTTATTCGTCTTGGCTCCCACCACCGTTTACGGTTATTCCGTTTATCCACCCTAAAACAGGCACCCTTGGTTGGTTTCCTAGGAAACGCGTGTTCATCTATCGGAATTCACTTCTGATTGTTCTTCCGAATTTGTACCTTACGTTCAGTCATTATCAACAGTACAGCAGTAAACATACTCAAAACCATACTTTAATAACGGGGAATATACAGGATGGATTTTTGAGATGGGGCAGGAAGGGCAGCTACCTTAACCGTTGTAGCTACAGGAAAACGGTCTTAGGAATCTCCTAATCTTTAACTTTTTGAATTTTTTTAATTGTATTCACAGATTTTGAAAAAAAAGGTACCTAGGTACAGTCAGCAGGAGAATGGGCAATTTTCACAAAAACTTTTTTTCATGACAATCGATCAAGTTTCATATAACGATCAAAAACTTCTATCCAACCAACTGAGGTTTGAGTACTAGAAAAGTCAGATATCGCAAAAATCTTTTCCCATACCTATATTTCGTAGGAAATGAGACTACAACTTACTTTTTCATTATGGATAGACTAACCGCTACAATGAAGATTGGCCGAAAATAAACAAAAATAAAATAAACTTCGAATTTCGAACGAATACGCGTCTTAATTTAATTTGCTTTGAAAACAGGATCGAGATAGTTTGTTGCCTGGTTGCTTATGATTTCCAAAATTCTGTGACAAAAATTACCTTTGAAGATGAAGATGGCCCTCCGCCACACAACAGCCGCTAAACTCGTTCTAATTTGAACCGGCAATTCGGAAGGCAGTGGATAGGACCATATGGTCCAATACCGTGGCCACCTTGTAGTCATCATGTCCGGATCTCATGCCTCTTGATTTTAGTATGTGGGGCTATTAAAAAAAATAACTTTAACAAAGAAATACGACAGTGTTCAGGAACTCAAAGATTCACTTACCACGATTCTCTACGACGTTCATCGTTTCACATTATCTGTTGCTAGCCGGTCTGTAGTAAAGTGAGTAAAACTATTCCTACGTCAAAAAGGCTATCATTTTGAGCATCTCATATCTTAGAGAACAAAAGTAAAAATTCTAGGTGAGTCCAAATGTAAAGTGTCAAGTTTTTAATTTTAAGATAAAAAATAATACACAAAGTAGAAGTTATGAATTTTTATTTGTTTTTCGATTAGACTTTTTTATATCTGTCATTTATCGATGGTAAAAAAGTAAGTTGTAGTGTCATTTCCTACGAAATGTATGGGAAAGGTAACAAAAAAGAAAAAAAAAGGAAGATGTTGTCAGAATCAAACCTCAAACCTCAGTTGGTCCTTTAGAGTTTTTTGATCCTTATATGAAACATGATCGATTGGCATTTTTGTGAAAATTGGCCATTTTCCTGCTGATTGTAATTTTTTTTCAAAATCTGTTACTGCAAATCAAAATTTCTCAAAAAGTTAAAGAAAGTCTCCTAAGACCGTTTGCCTGTAGCTACAACGGTTAATGTAGCTGCCCTTACAGCCCCATCTCAAAAATCCAACCTGTATAAACGTATTTTAAAAATAATTTTTCACACTTTAAAATGTTGAACTATAAAAATAATGGTTTTCATTATAAATAATATGCTTAGCTTTAAAATTAATTGAATGAACTATAAAATTATAATGGGTTCCACATAAGAGCGACCGAAGCAAGCCCGGGACTTCGGAGCACCCCGACTCGGAAAGGTAAGGTATTTTTTTTTTAACCCACTCTGAAGTAGGAGTCCTGGATACGCCTTATTATTATTCGACACAGTTGTAGTGCAAACCATTATTTTTGTAGTGAAATTATTACTTTATAGTATTTTTTTTTTTTTGTAAAGTTCCTTCATGTTTATAAAAGTGATAATATTAAATTAGATGTATTATTATTTTAAAGTGCTGATATACAATTTTATAGCTTTTTTCATCAAATTTAAAGTTCTATTAGATACATCCCTCTAATAAATTATTAATTAATTGTTATTAATCCACCTTAGGGTGGCTGTTTTAGGGTGGATTAACGGAATAATCCACAGTTTATATCAAAACTTTACCTTAATCCAAAGTATGTAATGTGTGTGTGTGTGTGTTTGTGTGTGTGTGTGTGTGTGTGATGTGTGTTAATCATTTCACGTTATTAAAATTACTAAGGAAGATTAAATTCAGAATACACTATCATCCCACGTTATACACTTTTTTAAGCCTTAAGTATCTATTTGATCAAAGGAATCCTACGCATCCTCCTACGCTTTACTTGTAGAGGTTTAATAAAAAATAAAAATAAACTAGTTTTAGGTAAAGTCGGACAAGTTATTTGTTATACGGGAAGCTAAGTTGCAACTACTTTATAAAAAAAACAAGCGATCCGCCCTTGCTTCGCACGGGTACAATGGTGACATGTCAAAACATCAAAATTTATTTCTTTTATATAATTTAATATTATTGTTTTATGCACATAAACATTCCGGTATCAATTTTCTAAATAATGATAAAAACAGTTTAGAAAGAACACACAGACACGAAAAACGACTTTATTGATATTATATTTAAAACTGTAAACAGATATAGATGATGTGAGTGTGCTAGTAATCAATTCTTTTACATCATTATCTTAAGTAAGCCTTGCTTTAAGCTTTTAAGTACCAAACGGATATTCTGATTATCCACCCCAAAAAATCCACCTTATGGTGAATTCGCGGAAACGCATGTCTGAGAATCCACCAGCCTATGAATTCCGATTATCTAACTAGGCATAGGGGGAATTCTCGGACATACGTTTGCGCGTTTCCACCTTAGGGTGGATTTTTTGGGGTGGGTAAACGGAATAACCCGTACCAAAGCTTAAAAAGTTAGGCACAAAAGTGAATATTGGGAGTGTAGTGGCATGAATATTTGTATGTACCGAAATAAGGTTGTTTGATTGTATGTTTGTCCGAACTGAAACCATTACTGTAATGAGGATTCGAGACCGTCGTTAACCATTGCTTCCTTTTTTTTTTCAAAATATCCTTAAATGGTGCTAAAAGCGGGTCAAAATCAATAAATTGTGCAGCTTAGAAGAACTAAGCACGCACACAGACAAAGACGCATAATAACTTTATTGTAAACTAGTTTATGTAGATTATAGAACCGAGATTCCTAAATAGTGCTACACAATACCTGAAGGAATATTCCCGTATTTAAAAACGTTTGAAACCAACGGGGTACTGTCGTAACACACTAACAGCAGGTATGGGTTTCATTTTGACAGTACAACAACATTCATTGCGTTATTTACGTTATTGAGCAGACAAATTTTTCGAACATATGAAGCAATGGATTAGCAATAGGCTTTTTTTTTAAGTTTTTTTACTTTTTTTTTTTGCTTTGTGTGAATGTTGTGTGCCATAACCTGGGTCAAATAAATTTATTTTCTTTCTTTTCTTTCTTAGGCTTCGAAATTATTCAGATTGTGATTGATAGCGTGTTACGCAATTAGGGTCCCAATAATCATCTCGGTGACAACCAATGTCAAAAGTTATTGACAGATTGAGACTGAGATCGGAATGCGGGAATTGCCGCCTTGGAGTCCATTGCCACTCCCAGTACAATCTACTTGGAGTACTGCCCCGTAGGTTGGTGGTCACAAGCGCTACTGCTGAGCATGAGATCCTGGGTTCGATTCCCAGTTCGGACAAAGTGTTAGTTCTTGTCTATAGCGACCTACTACGCTTTGGAATGGGCAACTAGCTTCATTTTTCTGACTGACCGACCCCTTGACAATTCAAAAGTGCCTGTAATTGGTTTATTTGAAATAAATGTTTTGAGTTTGAGTTTGTTACTGGGTTTTTTTATCTGGAATTTCTCAGTAGCAGCCCGGAGTCTGGAATTATACCCAGTTGATGGCAATGGAATCGCAACCTATTACATGGGACTTAAACATAACTGGCGAAATGTGGGTGTTATAGATATAACTCTGCCCAACCCTTCGAGGAAACAAGGCATGATATTTTAAGTTACTTTTAATTATGAAAAGCTAACATATACCAAAAGAACACAATTACAAGGTGAGGTTATGCCTCAAAGACAACTCGAGGTACAAGTTACAACCGGGGCGGTAAATTATTCATTCTCGCCGTGTTATCCGGCGGACTCCCCGGTTATCCGGGCCGTGTCCGCTACGAGGCCGGTTGACTGATGTTTTCCGGACTGTTCTACTTAATTGTGGCCTGTGAAATTTGTCCGTTCGAAATGCGGTGGGCTTGTAATACAATTCTCATACGTAATGATAATATTGTTTTAATAAAAAAAAAACTAAACAAGCTCACTTTTCAAGCAGTCTGATGCAGTTGGCAAACTGCAACATGCTGCTTCAAAGGTGAGCTTGTAATCAACTTATTTGTATTTGTATCGTTTTGGTGAATTTTATTTTTGGAATCGTCTGCCTCTGCTCTTCGTCACTCCACATGGTGATTTTGACAGACTTGTCTATGGCAGCAACCCAACAGCACCATAATACAATGATGTGTATAAGCATCACTGTGATTTTGACAGTCTTGTCAGTGGCAGAGACCCAACAACAACAGCAGTTTGATACGGTAATAAAGATCACTGTGATTTTGACGGTGATGCTTATCAGAGGTAGAATAAATGTGAAAGCATCGGTTTTTCCCAATGGTCAGATTGATAGTCAGTCGAATTTAGTGATCAGCGAGTCTTGTCCGCTTGTGACACGTCGGCTTCTTCCAGCTGTTTCCATAATATTTCAATTGCCTGTGTATTGTCTGTGTTACCGACTTGCGCGCTGACACTACTTTTCGAATTACGGCTTCTGACTGTCTGAAATCTATATCATGTGACCAATGGTTAGACGCGCAATGAGCAGCTCCATGTAAAGGCATTAAAATGTGAAAACCGCCAATTTTCGACTTGAGCGGTGTTATAAGGCTAAGGGACGATAGTGTCAAATTGTGCATTATGGTATTGCAAATATCGTAGCAATAAAACGACTGTACTAAAGTAGGACGCTTTATTTTCGTTAGTTGGGATTTTGTAGTTTACCCAGTTCTTTTTTTTATTTTTTATTAGTCTATACTGTCCCACTGCTGAACAAAGGTCTCCTCCATGGTTTTCCATTCATCTTTGTCTGTTAAATTTACCGGCCAATTTGTCAGGAACGAGTCTAGGTCGTTGTGCCAACGCTTAGATGAAATAAGTAATTTTCTTAGATGTGTCAAACTACTTATCCCATCATCATCTCGCTAGCCTTTCTTTACAATGTTGGGGCCGGCTTCCAGTCTAACTGGGTGCAGCTGGATACCAGTATTTTATATAAAGCGACTGCCTATCTGACCTCCACAACCCAGTTTCTCGGTAATACGATACCCCTTTGTAAGACTGATTGTCAGAATTTCGGCCTTCTAACGACCCGTAACGACTATCAAAGATCCACGAATGACAGCCGGGATTAACAGCTTAGCGCGGTTGCTCCGTTTCTCCACCCCAAAAAATCTACCCTTTTTTTTTTTCTTTTTGGGTGTGAAATCATCAAATGACCTCTCCCGCTCTGGGCGGAGCGGAAGGGCGTGTCAGACTCTTACTGACTAAAACCCACTCGTGTTCCTTCAGTTGCCTGTGCGCCAGGGCCACGGTAACTCTTTCGAACAATCCGCGACCCCGGCAGGCATCGGCCCTATCGGACCCCGTCAATTATGCTGACATCTCTTTGGGGCGCGCGTGGAACACAACGCGCCATCGACCCGGGCCTGGTCCTTACCGGACGGCGAGCTGCCCATTGCTCGCCGTCCGCAGGCCCGCGCCTACGGTGGCCGGGAGTCGGCTATCGACTCCCGACGCCCAGGGTGTCTCCTCCAGCGGCGACTAGGGGCGTGAGGGCGCAATGATTGCCTCTCCCTCACGCGCTCCGCCTCCTCCTTCGCGAGCATTACTGCTTCGCAGAAGGAGGTGACTGCTTCCCATTCCCTCTCGCTCCGTACAATGGCATGAACCAGGGCCGGACGCGAGAGATCGCCGCCGCCGATCGCCGCCACGAGGACACGGCGGTGCTCCGCCTAAGCCGGGCAGACTTCCACCGTATGCTCCACCGTGTCCTCCGGTCGATCCACACAATGCCAACACCCGGGCGTTTCCTCCCGCCTTATCCGAAACAGGAACCTCCCGAAACAGCCATGTCCGGTGAGGACCTGCGTCAGGCGGAAGGTGAGGACGCCGTGGCGCCTCTCAAGCCACTCCTCAAAGAGGGGACTTACCGCCGCAATTGTGGCGTGCCCAGCGCTGGGTTGCGACAGTCGCACTCTCCATGCCGCCATGAGATCCCGCTGGAGCTCTGTCCGCTGTGCCGCGATTTCTCGCGGCAGCGGAGTAACGCCCCGGCGTTTCGCCTCCTCGCGTCACTCCCAAATTTCGCGAGGACTAAATATCTACCCTAAGGTGGATATACGTGGAAACGCATGTATGTGTACGGTATTAGACCACCAATAAAAGTCCAACGTTACAACGAACGGTTATATTTTGAATAAAAGTTTCACGACAGTTACACAAGAGTAAGAAGCACGATAACACTTAAGACAGTAGATAGGAAGATGAAAGAACATAAAACAAGATGCCAAGATAGTTAAGTTGATAGAATTTTAGGAAGTAACAGATAGATTAGATTTACGTGCGCGCGGCGTTTAGATGGTTTTTAGCAAAACAAGCGAGAGAGTGCCTTGCGCAACAGCGGACAATGGACTGGCGTGCGCTCCTCTCCTGCGACGAAACCGAACATTACCGAACGGAGCGCGCAGTGCGGCGGAAACAGCCGATGATGTTCGATCCATGAACTCGGGCGCTTCGTTGTGTGGCGGCGATGCCGCTACATATCTTTATTATCTTAAAACTCTATGATTGTAAAATGGAAATGAAAGACATAAACAATTATCTCAACAAATCTTGTTGGCGATCAACTTTCTAAAACTTACAAACATGTTTGCAAGTTCAATTAGTCATCCGAAAGGGCACCCAACAATTGTACGAGTTTCAAAAATATATCGACGATAGAGGTGTAGAGCATGAAAGCAGCCAACGCCCATTCATCCTCACCGATTTCAACGGCTCTACCGCCAAGTATCATCTGCAGTTGCATAATGAGAATCTGGAAAACATTATCAGGTATTAGAGTAAGGCCTTTGTACACACACGTTTTTCTTGTGTGTGACCTTTCACACGATTTTTCTACAGCACGGTTCACTCGCCGTACCGTAAAGTAATCGTGTCATGTACAAAGTGCCTAAGGCACCTGTCCTACCGCCGGCGATTAACGAAAAGCGAGTAGACCTAGCGACTAAAAACCCTTTTTATAAACAAGCTTTTATTGTACTAAAAACTACAAAGTAAAACTTACGTTAACATAGAACTTTATTATTTTCATAAAATCTTAAAGTTTATGAAAAACTTTGAAAAAGTTTCCCTTGTTTCATCGAAATGAAATTACCAAATAATCACTTCCCAAAAAAAAATCCGCATAATTTCATTTGCCAAATTATTATTTAGCAAAAAATCTCTTCACAAATAATTGTAACGCAAACCTATTGTTTGGCAAATGAACGTTTACGCAAAATAAAATAAGCCAAATATTTAGTATCGTCAATTTACCATTTCTATTATAAGGCTTAGACGACGGAGCCCCGCCGGGCGGGGCTCCTACATCTGGGTGGTTTAAAAAAAAAATAACCACGAAGGGGATGGCGGGGTCTTTCAGACCCCGCCATCCCCTTCTAACCTAACCTGTCCGAGTCGAGGTGCCCTAAGTCCCGAGCTCGCTTCGCTCGCTTCGCTCGCTCTTGCATCCTATCCCACCCTTGCTTTTTTACCCTTGAATAAATGATTATATTAAAATAAAATTGCATTTATTAAATAATTCCCAAAAAAACTTATTTTTTTTATTATATATATGTTTTTTTTTTTTTTTTTGTTGATCATTAGACCAAACGTTTATTGTCTAAAGATTGTTTGCTGTAATAAATCATTTGATTAAAGACTAAATGCCTTACTGACATTATCCTTGGTAATATTTTACCAAGTAAACATTTGACCGAATGAAAATGTGCGTACTAAAATCATTCCAAACATTGCATTTGTATAAAAAAAGGTTGCTAAAATTTGTTTGGGTTGTGAAATTTTGGCAAAATCTTTTCGGCAAAACAGCAGGATCCCGAAAGACGTTCACGCCTCAAGCTTTTAAGAAAATATTAAAGTTCTATGTTAACGTAAGTTTTATTTCGTACTTTTTAGTTCATTAAAAGCTTGTTTATAAAAAGGTTTTTACTTACATTTTATTTTGTACTTTTAGCATTAGAATTTGTTTAAATATCCCTTCTATCACCTTCTCTTGAAAGGTACTTGTAAGGACAAATCCAACGAATCCAAACACGCCTTTAAATAAGTCATGGTGTGAAGCCATCCGAGTTGCACTATCCAAGTCATGCCATACTTTAGAACGGGCTATCATCATAATTTAATAAGTACCTATAAAAAAATCATGCCTGTGCTGTTGACGCTGAGCAGATCTCTCGTATGAAGCCAATCCTGGGTGCAGCTGCTAGATCATGGTGAACTTTAGTACGAGCTATCATAATTTTATGCGTATATAAAATGTTGTGTCTCTGCTGTTGACTGTTGAGGAGTTCCCTCGACTGGAGCCAATCCTGGGTGTAGGATCAGGTCATTCATCATAAAAACGCATTGTCTTTGAAACAGAATCAACATGTAAAATTTCAACTCCGCAGGACAAGAGGAAGTGATTTTAATTCAGCTTGCAAGATTTGATCCGAACATACATACATAACACATCGTTCAGTAAGTCCCGAGACTAACTTGGAGATGGCGCATATATTAAAAACTCGTTTGATGTTTGGAAAGTAATGGCCATGAAATGAAATGTAATTTTTTTTTGAAAATCGATCTATATATTATTGAGTTACAGACATTTTAGTAACGCTACTTTTGTAATTCTGAAAAATGGAAAATTAAAAGAATTTCGAATGTTAATAAAACATTGTTTTTTAGTAGAAAGAAACACCAATCAAGCACAGCAATGGCTTAAAAAGTGTTATCCAGATTCTGCTCCGTCAAAATCAACCATTTGTCGATGGTATGTCGATTTCAAACGAGGTCGTATGAACATAAATGATGCTGAACGCTCTGGTCGTCCAAATGAAGTAGCGAAACTATTGTACCAAATTTTTTTGGCAAAAAAAGTGCATCTGTGTGCGTAGGCGCAACGCAAATGCTGCGATTGGCCGATGCCACAATACTCAGTCCCTTTCCTACAATTCTCTGTATTGCTGGTAGCGTAGTTATGGGTATATAGGGTGTCCGACTTGATGTGTAGCCGTGTGTACATAACGCCGGTAGTTGAGTAACTAAATGGCAATCGAATGTAAATTATGTAAAACAAGCGACCCGTGCAATAAATTTAAGTTAAATATTAATATTACAGGCTGGCTGGGACATCGACACGCAACCTGTTACCATGGATTCAGTACATGATGCTGGTGCCCCAGCGTTGAAAATTTTCGCTGTTCCATATATTTTAACTGCGTAAATATTGCAGTTTTGTAGGAAACAGCAATTATTTTTTAAATAACCGACGTAATTCATTTTTCACAGGGGCCTCCAGTATCATGTACTGAATCCATAGGTATTTTACACATAAACCTTCAAAAATAAATGTTCTAAATGATGATGAGAACCACTTCAAAATACGTAGTGTAGTTTCTGAGATCTAAGTGGTCACGCAGAGACACGAAAAGTGACTTTATTTTTGATGTATAGTTTCTGCTTTCAAGTATAGGTAGTATAAAAACAAGGAATGCCAAAAAGTACTCACGATAACATTGAGGATTGTTCCAACGACGAGTATAACCAAGTGCAGAGGTTTATACCTGACCCCTGTGGTAAGTGACACGATGCCGACAATGAGGACCAACGCACCGAATGCTACGGAGATTGCAATGATATACAATATGAACTTTGTGAAATCAAACTGTTGGAAAAAAAGAAGAAAAAAAACATGAACACTACTGAGCTCGGAATCGCAATAATAATGAAAGTAGAGGGCTAGAAGTAGGAGAGTCAAGAAATAAAAACAAGGTGGTCAGCGCCCTTTGCTCTCTGCGCTGGCATACGGGCAACTACTTAAGAAGCGACCGATGCGCAGAGACATGATATTTACACAGATTGAAAACGAATAAATGCAGTTATTGAGAAGATAGTCAAGAATATCGAGGAGATCTGCATTCAGGATAATAACACACATCATCATAATCGATGACAGGGAAAATTAAGGACTTTATAAGCATTGTCTTCGTATTCGGTGGTTATCAGTTTGTCCTTCAATCCAGAATTGGAACATTCTTATGCTGTGTCTCGAGAAGTGAAGCCGCGGGCAGCCGGGCACAGCTTCGAGACGGGATCCTCAGAGCGTGAGTCTTACTCGCAATGGTAGTTTTAGTTTTCATGAAAATTGACCCCTCCAGTTGGCGTCACATTGACAAGAGGTTTCCATTTCGACAATTAGTAGTTAGTTTCATCAATTCGTTTATCATTCAGACACGACTAAAGGAAATATAGGCGCTTTGACACTTTTGACAGGTGCCCGGACCTGACGTCTCAATGCTGCCACCTAGTGAACGTCATTTCAGAAAACCCTGATTGTACGGTTTTGTAAGATAATGGTGCCGATTCTCTAGTACACCGAACTAAACTATCACTAAAGTTCCTTACTTTTGGCTATGAGAATCTTAAAGCTATTCTGTAAAATACTATCTCTAAATTTAAAAATAATTTTGCGCAACTAAAATTTTATTTGACAATGGCGACTCCAAGTGCTACTTCTTTGCCCTACCCCGTAAAATGTTTTTAGAGCCGCAGGCGCGCATGTGGGGCAGTCTCGACGTGTTTTATATGGAATTTTTCACTTTTTGTATGGACAATATGAAAAATTATGACCTACATGTAGAGTTTTAGGGGTTTAAGAATTTTATAAAGGGGGTCGAAATTTTCATTATTTTTGCGATAGGATACACAATTTTCGAGATAAGCAAAATAAAAAAAACCGGCCAAGTGCGAGTCGGACTCGCGCACGAAGGATTCTGTACCATTATCTATAAAAACGGCAAAAATATCACGTTTGTTGTATGGGAGCCCCCTCAAATAATTATTTTATTCTGTTTTTTAGTATTTGTTTTTTTAGCGGCAACAGAAATACATTATCTGTGAAAATTTCAACTATCTAACCATCACGGTTCATGAGATGCAGCCTGGGGACCGACGGACGGAGAGCGGAGTCTTAGTAATAGGGTCCCGTTTTACCCTTTGGGTACGAAACCCTAAAAAGATAAAGCACTATTTTTGCACATAAAGTCGAGGTGTTGTAGTGAATTTTAGTTCATGACAACCAATTTTATTCCAAACCTATTTAATCGCGATTAAAAATAGCCAGAATTAGCTAAACAACCAAAATTTTAGATGAAAAACGTCATATTAGCAAAATTGCCATTTTCACTAAATTACTAACTCTGTGCCATCTTAGTGCTGTCAAACTAAAATTTATTATAGTTAAGTTGTGTCACTTTAGTCTATTGAAATAGACTAGAGTGATAATAAATTTAGAATGGGAAATTGTCGTTTGATAGGAATAAACAATTTTTTTGTGATTTTTAGTCTAGTTTAGAGAACTTTGTGACAAGAGAATTGGCACCACTAGCTAACCCGGAAAACGTTGCAATAATTCGTACAAAAAAGAACGGTCAATTTTTTCCCGAATTTGAAGACATTCGGGTAAACATTACCAATGTTGCTTTGCGTAAGAACCTGTTTCAAACTATTATGAACATTTTGAAACATAAAATAGCCAAATCGGTCCAGGCATTCTCAAGTGATGCGCTTACCAAAAAACAGCATTTTATTTTTATTATATTATAGATGATTCTAATCGCACATTCAGACACGCAAGAGCTCGCGGTTACGTCTGAACGAATATGAAGATGCTCATGTAAATGGCTTATGGTTTTCGCCGTGTCTGAGCGCACATTCATCTACATGATCATCATCATTGCCAGCCTTGTTCCTTCCACTGCTCAGTATAGGCCTCCTCCCTCTTGTGCCATGCTTTCCTGGGCTGTGCGAGTCTCATCCAGCCGATCTATCTTACCGTGAAAACTAAGGTGAAGTAAATAGTTTCAATCACTAACATCAGGTGGATTGACAGTTCACTTCAAGATCAGGTCACCAACGTTTCCACGGTGAGATTTTTACAGAAGAGATCGGCCGGCGGTCTAGCGCATGTTGCAGCTGTGATATTCTGACGTTATAAAGCTAAATTCCTATACCTGAGTTTTTATAAGTCGGTGATTTTTCTTACTATACTTACACTTGTCATGGCCAAACACAAACACACTAAAACAGTGATCACCGTTGCGACCAGTGCGAAAAAGATGATATCGGTGCTGTACCGAGCTGTTATGTACGATGCAATCAGGGTCATGAAAGTGACCTGAAAACAAGACAGGATTTATTAATGAGCAGTATTAAAATATATTTGAAACACCAACAAAAGCTTTCATCCGTGAAGGTTACAACTTACAACATTATTATCCGACCCCGACAACGATGGAAAAGGGTTTCCATCGTTGTCGGGGTCGGATTCCATTCTAACCTGAATGAGCTGAATACCATATATTTTCAAATGGAGCAACTGCGTATCTCACCTCCCTAACGACTTGCTAAGACCGCTTGTCAGACTTTCAGGTTCCTTGACAAAGCAGTCAAAGATCTAGGAATAAGCTACTGTTTAACGTGCCTTCCGAAGCACGGAGAGGTCTCGACATGAAATGATTAGACAAATGGCGAGATATGGGATTTTTCTTTTAATTTTGTCTGCCCCCTGCTTCGGGTGATACGAAATCCAAATTACTAGCAAAATGTATAAAAATTTACGATGTTAAACTTACGGATAACAATAAAATTATGATATTGCAAGGTAGCATCCTCGCACATGTGCAACACATCATGGAATAATTAAGAATTAGCATTCCGACCCTGAAATAAAATCGATGTTATGTTTTATAGATTCTGAAATAACTTGTAGGTACCTTTATCGTGATTGCCATCATCAACTCAGCCACAGGACGTCCACTGCTCCAGCAGTCATTTATTTATTTCAAATAGACACATAAAAGGCACTTTTGAACGTCAAAATTTGCAAAAAAAAAAAAAAAAGATTCTAGTTGCCCCTTCCAAAAGGTAGTTTCGTATGGAGAAGAATGGGCAAGAAACTCCACCGTTACTCTTTTAAAAATGTTTTACAATATTATGTATACATTAATTATATAATTATATGTGAAGACGATGCACCTAGAATAAAATGACTATACCACAATAGGTAAAAATAATTAAATATATCGCAATGACAGGTAAATTGATTATGAGATAGATAGAAATAATTTTTCACATTGAAATCTTGTTACTATGTTTTTTTTTTATCGGTTTTCGTTTCATACTTACATTCCAAAAATCATAAGAGGCATCCCGTCATATATGAAATAATCCCGCAAATGATCTCTGTAAATAAAATCATTATTGTAGAAATGAGCAAAAATAAGAAACTTTAGTTACAACAATACTGCTATTGAGCTAAAAATAGATTCTTGATGAAACAGAAAAGGAAGCTTTAAATTGTATGAGTTCTCAAAACAGTTGTTACTTACTAGCTTCTGCCCGCGACTTTGTCCGCGTGTTTTAACATTAAGCATATTCAATGGTACTCGGCGATAGCGCAGATTCCTATCAGTGAAAGAATTTTCGAAATCGGTTCTTTAGTTCCGAAGATTACGCCCTAGATACCAACATATTTTTTTATCGAAAAGGATTTTCTCAGTAACAGCCTTTTTTTATTTACTGTCTAAAATCCAGCCGTGTTCCTTCAGTTGCCTGTGTTAGGGGCCACGTAACTCTTTCGAACAATCCGCGACCCTGGCATGCATCGGCCCTAGCGGACCTCGTCAATTAGTGCCGACATCTCTTTGAAGCGCACGTGGAACACAACGCCCCGTCGACCCGGGCCTGATCCGGAGTCTGGTTTCGTACCCAGTTGCTGTTAATAGGCTTGTCTCCTGTCACTTATGCTATTTTGAATTACGCAAGCACTAGTCCCGATTCGCGCACTATCCCTACGTGATCCGTACCAATAAAATCATTATAGTTTTCCATCTTTTTACATGATATAGGTCATAGAAACACGTAACTATTCTGTACAAAAAGAACCAGACCGAATTTCGGCCAAAGCAGTCAAACTCAGCGGAGACTAGCCTTCGGCACGGGAGATATTATGGTGTTCATGTACAAGCGTGTGAGCAGACACAGGTGCACTTGCTCTTCCCTCACTTCTATAGTCCGATGGGATGGCAATCCGACACGACCGGAGAGAGATCAGGCGCAGGACCAATGGCATAGGGTGCTTGCTGAGGCACGGGGGAAGCAAACCGCCAACTTTCAAACTCCGGGCTGTTACTAAGAAATTCCTAATAAAAAAACCAAATATCACTTATCCCGACCTGAGAATCGAACCCAGGACTCCACGTCCAGCAGTCGCACTATCACGTCGTCGACCACGAGACCAACGGGGCAGTCTTTTTCAAATGAAGGAGAAGGACTAACAGACAGTGTAGGCTAAATAATAGTATTCCGTTTTCAGCCTTGGCTACTTTAAAAAAGACTGAGTAAATTGTTTGATGTACTTACGTAAAGTATACGAATCCAACAAAGCAAGCCGTTATTAGAAGCATGACGAGCGTTATAGTAAAAACAATTGCAAGAAATGAGTTTCTACTTGAATCATAGTACATTGGTGTTGAGCCCTCAGGCATAGCTGCAACTAAAAACTAAACTTTAAAGCTGAAATTACATTACATTACTCTCTTCTTGTTCTCACACTATTTTATACATTTCTTTTCATTATTCTCCGAATAAGAAATAAGCATAAGCATATATAAGAAATAAGCAGCACCCTTGTACTCAATCATCTGTATCTATTTTACTGTGTGTGTGTATTATTAATGTAAATAATTAAATAAAAATAAATTACGAAATTAGTGACATAAAACTATAGGGCGACTTTTTCGTTGGTGACGGTCCCATGGTTCACGCGGGCGAGCGACTGATGCTGTCGCGAGGCAGTCCCGCCACCCGCACACTTGTACGAAAAAGGCGCCCAATAATTTTATGCTACTTATTTCGTAATGTAATTCTAGTGTTATATTAAGTGACCGTCGTCACTACATTCGTCATTTATCATATCATGGGGTCTATCTATACTCATCGCTCACAAAGAAGATAATCCAAGCTACTTGGTACGCCGTTAAGACAAAACATGACTGTGATAATTATAATTTAATGTAAAATATAGCATGCCATGTGTATGTACACTCATGTTTTGTACAAATAAATGATCTTATCTTATCTTATGAGCTTATGTTTACCAGCGACCTTACCATGAAATTGCACCCAGTAATCTTTTGAGTAAATTTCTCGTTTATTGTTTTTAGGATAATCATGAACCATTGTTCTGAAATTTGTATCCCCTTTCTCCATTCTGTATAGGTTTGTAACTGCAGCATTGATTCCATGTTTTTGCAAGTTCGAGACAACTGTATCCACATTTATAACGTTAATAATTTCAGCATTCTTTTCATGTTTCTCTACATTTTCCTCTTTAAGTATTTCACGAATTTTTACAGAAGTTAAACTTTTATTATCAGACTTTTTAATTTCTGTGCTTTTGATTTCATTTTCTAGTTCAATTGTGGTAACATGGATTTCTGGATTTAATGTATCAGGGATCATTTTATTTCTACAATGTGTCATGTAATATACGCATAACGATTAGTTACTTGTATTGTTTAAAAATATCTCTAAAACAACTGACTCATTTATATATTTGGGTCTCAACAATGACATGAGTTGTCTACAATGTTGGAAACTGTTGTCAAAAAAAGTTTTTTGTGTCAATCAAAAAAGGCAAAGATAAAATCATTAAGAAGATTTTATTATTTTATTCAAAAGAGTATCTATACGTATTCTACAGGTTGTAAAAATACCCATTACAAATCCGTCGTCTAACATTCTATACCTACATCAAACAGAGTACCGAACATTGTATAAAAATAATAATTGCTATGAAATGATTTTTATTTTTTGGGGTGAAAAATCGCCGTTTACGGAAAGGCATATTATTGAGCACGACACTCACGACTTTTTTAAAAAACATGATTAAATTGTTATTGAAAAATCATCGCCTACAGTTGAGTTTATAAAATTACCCTCAATTTGTCAAATGAAAAACATTTGTAAGGTGATTCAAAATTTGAATTTCGGGTTTAAGTATACAAATAAACAAATCAAAGCACTCGATTTGTAAGTAGCACTTAAATTGGCATCAACATGTACGCTTTTGATCCCTTGGTTTACATTTTCATCAGGTACTTTTGTGCCACATTGTGCAGGAAGGACTCTCAACAGACAGTGCATAGTGTTCTTCTATAGAGGTATGAGGAACAGGGTGTAAAGTTCACTCATACTCTATAGAAAAGGGAGGATCCTCCGACGAGACGGGTATCGTGTCTGGTGGGCAACTGCCCGACGATTGATGTCGGGACGTTGTATACCTAGTCTTGCCATAAATATTGTCACGAAGAAAAAAATTGTTTTTTTATTGCAAATAATATTTATTACTTTTACAGTGTGTTAGTTTAATACATAAATATAAAACAATTTAAAATATAAAAAGCTTATTCGAAGTGGTCTCCATTGGCTGCAATACAGTCCTTTAAACGTTGAAGCCAGTTAACAATAGAAGCACGCACTCTTTCCATGGGAAAATTCTTCACTGCCAATCGTATGGATTGTTTTAGGGACTCTAAATTATCATGGCGTTTAGAGCAAGCCATACTCTCTAAAACTGACCATAAATCATAATCCAGCGGATTAAGATCGGGACTAGACGACGGCCAGTCTTCAGCTCTGATGAAGTCCGAAACGTTCACGTCCAACCAAGACTGCGTGGACCGAGCTTTATGATCCGGCGCCGAGTCTTGTTGGAAGGACCGTACTTGTTTATTGAACATGGTGTTGTTAAGGGGCTTAAATACCTTCTCAAGAATGGTATCTTGATACACTTGTGCCGATGTTTTGATACCTTTTTCACAAAAATATGGCTCAGTCACTCCTTCATAGCTAACACCCCACCAAACCATCACTGAAGTCGATAATACCCACGTTGCACTCTGTCAACTAATTGGGAAGCTTCCTTAGAGCTTTGAGCATAAATACGGTAATTTTGTTTGTTAAAATGTTGCGCAATTGTAAAGATTTTCTCATCCGAAAACATTTTTTTTCTGTGACCTCCCTTTGCGTACCGCTTCAGTAGTTGTTTCGATTTTACCACCCTATTCTTTTTTAAATTATCAGTTAAAAAATTACCAGTGCGTCTCTTATAGGCTGCAAGTCCTAAGTCATCTTTTAAAATATGTGACATAGTTCTGGGTGCTATCTTCATCTCCCGAAATAAAATCTTTTGCTTTCGGACAAGATTTCTTCGAATTCTTTCCCTTACTGCTTTGGCCACCTTTTTCGTACGAACACTACGTGGACGGCCAGATCTTTTTCTTTCACAAACAGAGGAGGTCTCATTGTACCTATTAATAGCCCGGTACACAAACATTTGACTAATACCAAGCGTATGGAGAGATTTAAAAATTGCATTTGGCGCCATACCAACTTTGTGTAATGCAATCACAGCGATTCGGTTCTCTTTATCATCCACTCCATTTTAATATCGCAAAATATTGTACAATGTATTGGCGCCAAAATTAGAAAACTCAATGAACAATCGTATAAAAATGACATATTCCAAATTCAAATGTAATATCTTTCTTATTTTTAACTGTACCAGTATTTATGGCCAGACTAAGTATATGCTAGTCGCGCGGTAAACTCTGCTTGCGCGATGCAGGATTTGCATGACGTTCGTATGACATGTAGCTCGCATGTGGCGATGTAGATACCGCTACACTTCCATTCAAGACCATTCTCTCAGTACGTCCATTGGTAATGCAAAATAAACTTTGTGGCGGACGTTTTAAGTTCAATATTATTTAAAATTTGAATGACAAAAACCACTCCGCACATTCTAGCTTAACCTACATGGGCACTTAGGAAACTGCAGAAGTTGCACGGTTTCAATTGGTCGTTTCCTATGGAGAAGAGCCGGCCAGAAACTCCACGGTTACTCTTTTAAAAATAATCGGCTTTTACATTGTTTTCAAATTACAGTGATAATAGGTATGGGAGAATAGTGTAGGCCAACAAGTACCAGTTATTTAACAAAAAAGGAAATGGCCAGCAAATCAAAACATCGATGAGTCTAAAAGGCCTACAACGTTCCCACATTCACAAAATATAAGAGAATTTATATTTTGGGAGCAGTTAGAGGGCCCACAGCGGTCCACTAGTGCCACTCCTTTAAAATAATATAATCTCGCGACTGAGAAGGAATTTTGAATAACGGCTCAATAAGCACCCTCGGTAAATGTGGCTAGAATTTTCTAATACCTTTTAGAAACTTTCATATTGAGACACGAAGCAACAAAATACGATCTAGAGGAATGTGGCCGCATTTCATTAGATCGAATTTTGTTGCTTCTTTTTGTTGTTTTGGTCGGTTAGTTTATGACTAAAAAGTCCATACTCAAACTGTGCAGGATTTCTTGTTTTGAGAGGGACTATCACACCAGGTCGACCTGGTAAAATTTTATCGATAGAATTTTACGAAAAATTTACCAACTATCAATTAGCACGACGACAAGAGCTTCTCTATACAGAATGCAAAATGCAATCTGATCATCCGATTCGATCTAAGAGTTGTACCTAAGCTATGTGCGTATAGCCAAAACAGAAATTTGGTATACAGGCAGCTAACTTGTAACTATTTTATACAATGCTGTAAATGTGCTGAGTACTCAATTATTTAGGTAAATAACGTTCTTTAGTGCAGTGCCGAAACGTGGACACTGACAGACCATCGGACTGGTCCACAAATTCACAGTCACTCAGCGCGCTATGGAGCGAGCTATACTTGAAGTTTCTTTGAAGGATAAAATCAGAAATGAAGTTATCCGGAAAAGAACCGATGTAACCGACATAGCTTGCAGAGTAAGCAAATTGAAGTGGAAGTGGGCTGGTCATGTTTGTCGGAGGACCGATGCGATGGCCGCTGCACCGGACGAGTCCTGGAGTGGAGACGGTGCAACGGCAAGTGCACGTGCCACCACACCTCCAATCTGCTCTGGACCTCTAGGCTACTCTCGGTAACCAGCACAATGTCACCGGCGAACAGCATACACCAGGGAGCCACTTCCCGGATATCCGACGTAAGAGCGTCCATTATCACCAGAAAGAGGTTAGGGCTGAGTAAGTCCAGTAATATAACTGAAACGTCTTTAAAAAAAAAAAGAAAGGAAAACAAGCATCGTTTGGAGTGAAAAAAAAAACGAAAAACAATTCAAGTAATACACTTTAATTTACCGTAATTACATACCGACTAATTATTAAATGTTCATTTCAGCATAATTTATGAATAACTTTTTATTTTAACTGCCAGATTTCGGGTAACTTGATATTTCATCAGCTCATAATTAAAAAAATTAAAATTCACTAACTGACATTTTCGTCAGTCAATAAACAACCATGGAAACCACCTACAATACGATTAAAATTAAATGTCATGTTACGCAAATAGGGTGTAGTTTTCTATCAACCATAAACAGAAATATATACTAAAGCATACAAGTATAGATTCTATTGCCTCATCCACGTTACTCTTTCGTTTCTGCATGCTCTGCCTTGTGCGCGCACTCAACTGAATTGCTTTTAAATGGATCCGATTTTTGTAAATGTAAATTGGACTTCATTTGATTAGGAATATTGATAAAGCTTGAATTACGGAAGGTTACTTAAAAATACATTAGCAACCTTATTTCCAGTCGTTCAAGTGAACGTATTAGGTAAGTAGGTTTCCATTTAAAATAAGAAGTTTGAGATTTTCTTTTGAAATAATATTGTAATCCTCTAGTCGAGCGGCATAAGTATTCTTTTTAACTGACTTCAAAATGGCGGAGTTTATACTTTCGTCTCGTTTTTTAACCGACTTCCAAAAAGGAGGAGGTTATGTGTTCGGCTGTATGTATCTTTTTTTTTAAATGTATTATCACCGATTTCTCCGTCAATTGTGAAGCGATTTAAAAAAATATTTTCTTGTTTGAAAGGGTTTAAGCTCTCGAGGTGGTCCCCTTGTCACCAAGTCAGAATCTAGTGTAGGGATCCCATGGAAAACGAGGGATATCCTCAAATTTTATAGGCACACCTATAGCGATTTGGGTAATTTTTATAGTAACTCGTGCTCTCGGAAAGCACCATTCGGTGAAGTGGGACTGATGATGAAGACCAGAAGTGGCCTCCGGAACTACTCATTGTGGTTGCGATTCGATTACTTTAATATGGTTGCTAAGCAAGTTAAGCTCATCACAATACATATGGTGAAATGGAGCTAATGGTGGTTTCACCATCAGCTCCAGTTCTTCTCGTTTTTATCAGGAGAACTCCTCAACAATTAACGTCCCTGCATCGGGAAAAGCAATATTTTGTAAAAGGTGATGAGCAGTTGAAATAAGGCTATTGTAACTTAGATAAATTAATAACTGACCCACTAAAAAGTGAAAACTAAAAAAACTTTTTTACAAAAAAAGACAACCGACTTCTAAAAAAAACGCCACAAAGTGAAAAATAACCTTAAGTTCGGAAGTCGGTGGCAAAAAACTAAAATACTGATCCAAAGACACCGACTTCCGAAATTAAAGTTATTTTTCACTTTGTGGTGTTTTTTTTTCTCTCTATGAAGGTAAACGCTAACGGTTTTTTTTCTGTAAAAGATGTCCGCGAAGATAATATGAATTTAATTAACTTAAAAAAATGTAAAATATTATTTGTGGTTAATTTTTTTTCACAGTTCTGAAATAATTTTTCCGAAGAAGAACACAGAGAGAGTAATTCATTTAAGCTCTATCTTCTGCCCACGACTTCCTCCGCCTGAAATTCCTTATTTTGAAAAATATATTCTATAACACTCGGCAATACTGTAATTAGTGAAAGAATTTTCGGAATCGGATCAGTAGAACACGAAGATTTTCCCCCTATATACAAACTCTCTTTATATCTTTATTGACCGAGCGAGCGCGTAGCGCGTGCGAAGCGTCTCCGTTTCAGCTTGGGCAAAAATGCTTTCGTATGTCCGGATGTCCTGCTCTTCT
Organism: Griposia aprilina; assembly: GCA_916610205.1. NCBI lineage: Eukaryota > Metazoa > Arthropoda > Insecta > Lepidoptera > Noctuidae > Griposia > Griposia aprilina. The sequence continues at coordinate 13,541,353 of OU744307.1, read as the reverse complement.
CCTCTACAGGTCGCATTTTTCAACCGATTCTCGTGAAATTTTGTGAGCAGATTCGATAAATATATGGAAAATTATGTTGATGCAGCATTTTGATTTTTTTCAAAATGGCGGTTATATATGGGTTTGAAAATGCAAAAAAACACATTTCCGCCATTTCGCGGTCTTTGTGCGCGCTTTTTGTTTAAAGGATTTTTATAAGGTGTGCGGTGAACATTTCTTCAGTTTTAAGTTATGCAAAGACAGACCCGCAAGGTCTACAGTTCACAGAGCCACTAGTTATATTTTACTAGCGTGAAATTTATTGTACCTCCGTCCGACCCCGTCGCATCGCATGGCCCGCCTGCTCTATTACTTCGTTTTCGCTTATCGTTCTTTCTGACTTTTTTTCTTTCTGCTCGTCTTCTAAGGGTCGTAGCGTGATGTTAAATAGTCTATAACCTTCCTCAAGAATCGGGCTATCAAATGCAAGAATATTTTTTCAAATGCAACTGGTAGCTCCATAGATTTCCCCCTATATACAGACTTACAAACAAACAAATTTGACTTAAGAATATGTATTATTATTATTTTGATTAATTATAATAATTATAGTTATTATTTTTATTAATTATTTTTAATTGTTACTTCTACATTTATACGTAACTGTATTTTTTATAGTGTACATAATAAAGAGTATTTTATTCAATTATAATTATTATATTACTATAGATTATTCAGTACAGATCTAACCATATAATCAAGTGTGGGTGAACTCGTACATTGCGAAAATGGCCGTTTCCTATTTGAATATGGAATTCACTTAGAAGTAGTACATCCTAGAGTAAGTTGGTTTAGTAGTTAGATGCTTTGTGTTTTTTGAGTTTAAACAGTACTACTTACAGTAGCACTTAACTACTTGCTCGCGCAAGCTTTAGTAATAAGTTTGCCATAATATTGCCGACCGCAGTTTTGAGCTATATTTCATTCCCTCCCAATTCCCATACAACAGAACGAGAGGGATGCTCATCTCACGCGCCGAATCAGATCCACTGTGATTTGATTTTAAAAACACTCTTGCAATGAGACTAGAGCCAAGCGCACCGTATCGCGCCGCGACGCAAATCAAACCGCTATTATATCAAGAAACTCAAAAACTCTTTATTTTATAAGTGTTGGCCGACACAAGTATGACATTTAAAACCCAAGTGATAGTTCATCACCGTGACAGGAAGAAATTCAGTGAATACGTGGGACGTCTGCAAGGGCTGTCCTTGAGTCAACGTGTTTCGTTCAGAAGGTTCTCAAGTAAGTCCATCCATCCCTATTTTTCTCACTCATAACCTCATCATATTCCCTTTCCCTCAATTCTGTGTGTCGTCCAATATTGCTAACCCCGCAAAACAAAAGAAAAAAAATACATTCCCGCTTATTGGTTCTTCGAAGCCGCTTCAACTTATACACCACTACTTGTAGTTGAGTGTGTGGTACTGAAAGTGTGTTTATTAATGTACTATAGTACTGATACTATAGAGGTGTGAGGAACAGGGTGTAAAGTTCACTCACACCTCCATAGAAAAGGGAGGATCCTCCGACCAGACGGGTGTTGTGTCTGGTTCGCCACTGCCCGACGGTTGTACGGAGGACGGAGTATTTTACATGGAGCGACTGGCTATCTGACCACAATCCAGTTACTGAGTAATATAATACTCCTTGGAATACTGGTTGACAGACTTTTGGGCTTCTGACTACCCGTAACGACTGTCAACGATCTACGAATGATAGCGCTGGGACCAACAGTTTAATGTGCTTTTTACAGAGTACTCTTTTATATGTACACAAGCTGACCCGACAGACGTTGAACTATGAATGTCATATGTCGTTTAGTTTTAGTTTTGACTATTGACTAAAACTAAAACTATCGACTCATTTATCAAACGATCCATCTGTGTTAAACGATATTTGCAGCGCGCATTCTGTCAATCGCTGACAGTTATTTCAAACAACTGACAGTTATGTAAAATTAATATTGGCGTCAATTTTTCTTAAATTTTGTAACGTTCTGATCAACTTCCATATTTTTTTATTTCATAAGATCCTTCTCCTGACAATAAGGAATACAACAAAAAAAATATTTGGGAAATCGGTCCAGCCGTTCACGCGTGATGGCGTGACCAAGGGAAATAGGGATTCATTTTTATATATATAGATAGCTAGTGCTTTTGAAGGCACGGAGGGGTCTCAATATGTAATGGATGGTCACCCATCCACAAACCGATCGCGGCTAGCGTGGCTTAACCTTCGGTCCACCCGTGTGGTTATCATATAGCCACGGGCTCCTCACGAACCTACTACGTCATATGCACCTTAAATGCTGCCACTCCAACGAGGATCGTGATAACCCATGTGAGTGTAAGAATGTGCGGCGGACGTAAATGTGACTTCAAATACTCCACCAGACCGTATTCCGGCCATGGCGGCCAATCTCAACGGAAATTAGTCTTCTACGCGTGAGATATTACAGTGCACAAGTGTGTGCGTAGACGTAGACAAAGGTGCGCTCTCTCCTCCTCACTTTCATAGTCCCATGGGACGGCAAACCGATACGACCGGAGATAGATCAGGCGCAGGACCAACGGCAAGCAGACCAATGTGACTTCATAATCAGCCTGTAATGGAATAGCCATAATCAGCCTCTTCTCCATAGGAAACAACCAATTGGAACCGTGCACCTAGCTTCTGACGTTTCCTAAGTGCCCATGTTGGTTTATGTGAAATAAAATATTTGAATATTCCCACCGCTAGGACACAGGCCCCCTCTCCGTGAGAGGGAGTGGCCCGTTATCCACGACGCGGGCCAATGCGAATTGATGGTAAATCTGAGTTAATGTCATAATTTTCTCTACACAAGAATCTGCTCCATAAATTAAACAGATGTAGTGTAACATCTGTCTACCATTCTTATACAAGGATAAAGATAATTATATATTAAAAACATGCATCGTGCCAGCAATCGCCCTTTGAAGTGGATGGTGTCATGAATTATTCATGTTCTCTCTCAAAGGAATCTCTTTGCGATTTATGTAAGAACCCACGGTCTGGGCGAATGAACGCTAAATGGATGAAACACTAATGTAGGATTTTTTATTTTAATTAGCGAGGACATGGTGTGGTTGTTTATGTATGAAGGATAACCATTTTGTTATACTTGAAGTAGAGTATTTTTATGGATTGGTTCTTCACATCCCGCCTAGTATAATAATAAGTATAAGTTTGTGGAATAACCATGATTTTTTTACGTGTTTACAACGTGTTATTGATATCCCTAATTAAAAACTTGAAAAACGGTTATTATAACACGTTATTATGAATAACTTTTACAATGGGAACAACAATAAATTCGTGAAAAACAAAAAACCCATCGAATTGAAATAAAGCTGTTTATGCTGTCCATAGGATATCGGAATCACTTGTACACGTCATATTAAAAAATAACAAATAAGCTAGATGGAGTCGACATTTCTTATCTGACTACCCCTGAGAAGAAATGGCAAGACAAAATCAGGGGACAAAATCTCTTTTAAATTCCAGACTTTGGTCAGATTATGTGAGGCCCATGTAGATTGGGGTCTGAAATAGTATTTTGAGGAAAAACCCACACAGATTTAAGTGGACCTGTCCAACCAGTGCAAGCATTTGTCAGCAGTCGTGTCGCTCAACTCAAACCAAAGAAAGACCATCATCATCTTATACATTGGTCGAGTTATGTGAGTTTATTGACAAAAGTCAAGTCGGCACGAAAAAGAGCAACTGGTCCCCTAATAACCTGGCTTAGCCTGATCATACAGAAGTAGGTAAGCAGAACTTTCAAACAGTGTGTCAGAGCCGTTAGACATGTTAATGTGATTACGCATTAATGACGCACCCATAAATACTAACGAACCTCCTGGATATCCGATGGTCTAACACATCATCACAGACACACACCTATTCAACACACACACGCACTCACCACTAACACATACACAGACTCATTATTATTCAACAAAAATACGCCAACTGCGTCACTACTGGAGACAAGCCTTCCTCTGGCATCGTTACAACAATCAGTCCTATATATGCTTCCCACATCCAGCAGATTTCCACGACCGTCGCCGTGTCATTGGTCCATCTTGCCGGGCTTACTCGCGCCCCGCCGTCTTTCTTATTACATAGAAAGGAAATACATTGATTAGCACAGACTAAAAGGCACACAATTTGCAAAAAAAAAAAAGAAGAAGATTATTCAGAAGTTAAAAAAAAAACTATAATGTTATTCTCGTGTCAGTGATTTATGTTTTGTCCGACTAGTAGCGATCTGGACAGCTCTCTCGTTTGTCTCATTAAAGTACTGTAGGGTGCAGGTATTTGTGCATGACAGGCAGGAGAGAAGATGATAGTACACCTATCTTAAGATACTTCTAATAGTTCTGTACCGACACAGTCCAACGAATTGCCAAACTTTAGGTGGCAGTGGGCAGGTCTGCTCGTAGACCGGATGGCTCTTGGGGTAAAAGGTTCTTGAGTGGCGACCGTGTACCGGAAGGCGTAGCGTTGCAAGGCCTCCCATCAGGAGGTCCAGTGACCTTGTGATGGCCGCAGGAATCCGCTGAATGCGAGAACCACCTATGGGTGGCCTAAGTCCACTAGTGGACTCTTTCGGCTGAATAATAATGATGAACGGTTCTGTTTTTTTTTGTTGTTTTAATAAGACCTAAATTTCAAAATAATTGACTACAATCTAGCCTAAATATTAGTTAGCAATTTAAGTCTAACTTATTATTTTACGTGATAGATAGTGATATAACTAAGTAAGAATAATGTCAATTAGCACTTTTACACCATTCCGTACCACTTTCTTAGGGTCTGATAATTGATGTTAGTGGAGAACCATCGGACACACTTGCTCTTATTCCATAAGTAACTTAATTATACTAATAAAACAACTATTTATATATATAAAAATCTCGTGCACGGTGTTTGTGGTCGCACTCCTCCGAAACGGGTCGACCGATTTTTATGTTTTTTTTATGTATATTTGGTAGGTAAGAGAATAGGTCGTAAAGTATATTTCATACCGCTCCCACGGGATCGAGAGTTATGCGGGTGAAACCGCGGGGCGCAGCTAGTAATGTATATCCTCATCCTAACTAATATTATAAATCCGAAAGTAAGTTTGTTTGTTACCTTTTCACGCCTAAGCCCGATGACCCGATCATCCTGAAATTTTGCATTATATACGTTGTCAGGTGTACAGAAACGGACATAGTTTAACTTTCATCCCGAAAAAAACTACTATTTCCGAGAAAAACCACAATAACGTTCTTATGATAATAGATGACGTCATCACGTCAACGCCGCCGGCTATCGCTGAAAACCAGCGCTGGGGCTCTGTCTCGCATAGGGTCGTAGCATTATGCTGAGCGATTGCCGTTTTGCGTGGATGTGACGCATATTTTCCCCAAACTCGTTTTTATTTTTGTATTTGTGTGTTTTTTCTTCGCGTCATGTTTACCGCAAATAAACGTATTTTCTTTCTTTTCTTTAAATGGCGCCACGTGTTTTAAGAATCATGATTGAATTAAAACCCGAATTGATTGTCAAAGTCTAAATTAACGCGAGCGAAGCCGCGGGAAAAAACTAGTGTTTCATAGACTTAACATCTTAAAACTCTAGTGTCACTAAATACAAAAAGCTCTAAAATAGGAAAGACATTCTTCTAAAAGCTCACGTAAAGATTCTATGTAAAGAAAATGCCTGATCAATATCACAAATCTTTCTTAAACTTCTTCGAACGAGAGCCTGTGTTATTGCATTTAAAATGAGGCCTATATATTGTTTACGCAAGGTTCTTGTTCGCTTAAATTAGTAGGAATTGTTGTTTCGGCTAGAAAGTCGGAGTTTGGAAATAACTTGTCGTTTATTAGGTCGTTTATTCGGTAGCCGAAGTTCTGTTATTAGAAAATATTTGGTTGGGTATCTGGCAGGGTCAAATTAAATTAGCAAGCGAAACTCTGCAGGCGTCATGGGTATAAATATCTAAAGACGATAAAACAAAAATGAAAGAATAGAAGACGTCACGCAAATCCTGCATCGCGCAAGCAGAGTTTACCGCGCGACTAGCATATATACAAAGCCCCGACTTCAACCGTCGGGCAGTTGCCCACCAGACTCAACACCCGTCTGGTCGGAGGATCCTCCCTTTTCTATAGAGTATGAGTGAACTTTTTACATCCTGTTGCTCATACCTCTACAGAGCGTTTATGTGGTTTGTGTGTGTGTGTTTGTGTATAATTATTTAACTTAGATGTAGCATACAAATCTCGATATTTTGGCATGTCGCCATAGCACCCTTGCGAAGCAGGCTTGCTAGTTTTTACTAAAACAGTGTGGACGTTATCAAATTTAAATTCTTATATTTTTAACAGAACAGCGCATCTATACTGTATTTGCAGACGGTTAAGCAGAAGTTTGTTTATAGTACAGTCACCCGCACATCAAGTTACCACAAACTGTCAGATTTTCTCATTCGATTTTGAACTTAACCATCAACATTTTAAAGTTTAAATCGTTTGGAATGACAGTTTCGTTTAGCGTGACCTGCTGGTGGCTATACATCCATATTTTGCCAGTTATAGGTCCCAGGGACACAGATGCAGATTCCGGGCTGCTATTTAGCAATTTCTAGAGGAAAAAAATCGATAACATTTGGCCGACCTGGCAATGGCTTCTAAGGCCACATGTAAGTAATTGACAAAAACTGAATTAGATACTGTAGAGCTCATACAAGCCCTGATGCTATAATGGATATGGCGATACCGCTAAATATGAAGCTGTGCTGAATTTTACCTATTTATTTCAAGAGGGGTCCTAGGTTTAATTCCCAAGTTCGGCAAAGTGTTATTGGGATTTTCTATCTGGAATTTCTCAGTAGCTGCCTTGAGTCTGGATTTGTGCCCGGTTGATAACAATAGGCTCGCTCCCAATTACATGGGCCTTAAACATAACTGGCGAAATGTGGGTGTATTATAGGAACAGCTCTGCCCAACCCTTTGCGGGAAGAAGGCGATGTTAAGTGTTATTTCAAGAGCACTTATTATTAAAAAAATCTTATTATAAAACAAACGCTTCTTTTAAAAATTTTGAAACTGAATCTAAATTAGCTTGAGAGATCGAATGCAGTCAGAACTTATTCTGCCAGCTTGCGTGGTGTAAGGTTCCCTTTTGCAAACAACCTTTACAGTGACTTTCATGCAAAGTCATTTGCGATTATATACCTTGCAGTGCAACTATTACCTATTATCTTGGCTTGTCCTGTAGTTGAAAACCTATAAATGATCATCACATGGTGCCCTGTTCAACCTTTTGTCAAAATCAATAGGAAAAAAAAACTTGCATAAACAGCATAAAATGCTCTCCTCTCTGTGAGAGGGATTGGGCCAATATACACCAGCCAGGCATTATACACCAGCCAGTGCAGGTTGGTGGATGTCACATGTTTTCGAATTTTTGGTTCTAGGGCATGTCGGTTTCCTCACGATGTTTTCCTTCACCGTTTTGAGAGCAGTGGTGGTGAAATAATTTACACAAAGTAAAGTGTCGGCTTGGGTTCGAATTCAAACCCATGACCTACTACTTGTAAGTCGTAGCCGTTACCCAGTGGCCACCACCGCTGCCAAAAAATGTACTTGAACACACAACAAATTACTCGAATACGGATCACGTGACCATAATGAGATGACGGCAAAAATGGACGCTCACTAATGCGTATAGTCATTAGTATGGGGGTAAGGACGTGCTGGGAATCTTTAAGTGTTGGGGCCTACAAAGAAATGATAGTGGGGAACGAGGACTGAAAATATTACTGTAGCTTCACTCGTTTGTTAAATGATTACGTTATTAAAACTATGATAACACTGATTATAAAATTAATATTAGATACAATTTACGTAAAATCAACATTAAATAGTAATTTTTTATACAAGGGGCTAAAATTACCCATTATTTACGAGGTAGGTTTACTACCGAGCAGCCAGCCCAGATCTGCGTCAGCCTTTATATCAGGTAATCACAGCAATTCTCAATAAGGCCAAGATCTGAAAACCGTGATCACATAAAACAGTTTCTGCTTTTACTAGTTTAAAACAAAAAAGATGGACATCACTTTTGCGTGGCACCTTTAGTACGAGGTAGGTTCGTGACAGGAATCGAAAAATGTCGAGATAATGGTCTATACGACAGGTTCTCAACTTGGGCGATAAATAATATTACATGTTTAAATATAATCGTGGCAATAGCTGAAATTCAAATGTTGGTGTTTCAAATTCGTGGCACATGGTAAATAAAAAAAGGGGGCTCTAGAAAGAAAAAAATTGGGCGGTGGGCAAATAAGGTTGAGAAATTATGGCCTAGACAGACTGACAGCAGCACTCCAATTGCGTAACACGCTATTAGTCACAATCAGAATCATTTTGAAGCCTATTGCTAATCCAGTACTTCATAAGTTCGAAAAATTGGTCGGCTCAACAATGTAAATAACGCAATGCATGTTGTTGAACTGTCAAAATAAAAGTCATTCCTACTGTTAGTGTGTTACGCAAGTAGCCCGCGGAAGTGAAGTCGAGTAGGTTGCACCAAGAGCTCCGTCAAAGTTAATTTTAACAGTAACATTAACAATGACCATTGAATTGAACTACCTATTGTTGCACCATCATGTAAAGTGTAAAAGTTAATGTTAAATGGGTGACAAGTGACAAGACGTCTTATTTCCCCAAAATGTACATGGGTAATTTTTTTGACAAGGGCAACACTGCAAGCTTGTTATCATCTCATCACGCTTTCAAAATTAATCAAATCCCTACTTATTTTTTCGGCAGGATTATTAATTAAACGCGTGGTATTTAAATTCTGCTGCAAAATATTATAAGTAGAGAAAGATAAAAGTTAAGTTAAAATATAATAGCAATTTGCTCCACAACTTCAATACAAAGTGAGTAGGTATTGCTTTCATAATTTTTTAAATATTGTTTCATCGGGTCTACCTTGTTTCATCGAAAAGAAATTGCCAAATTATCACTTCGCAAACAATTTTCCGCATAATTTCATTTGCGAAATTATTACTTAGCAAAAAATCTCTTCACAAATAATTGTAACGCAAACCTAATGTTTGGCAGGTGAAGGTTTAAAAAATAAGTTGTTTACCAACTAGTACTATTACCAATTTTTATGTAGTCAAATATTTCAGTTGGTCTATCATATTTTGCGCTAAATAAAATAAGCCCAATATTTAGTATCGTCAGTGTTCAATTTACCATTTCTATTATAAGGCTTAGACGACGGAGCCTCGCCAAGCGGGGCTCCTACTTCTGGGTGGTTTAAAAAAAAATAACCACCTAACCTGACTTGTCCGGGTCGGGGTGCCCTAAGTCTCGAGCTCGCTTCGCTCGCTCTTGCATCCTATCCCACCCTTGCTTTTTTACCCTTGAATAAATGATTATATTAAAGTAAAATTGCATTTTTTTAATAATTCCCAAAAAAAACTTATTTTTGCCTGTATATTTTTTGTCATAACAAATCATTAGACCAAACGTTTATTGTCTAAAGATTGTTTGCTGTAATAAATCATTTGATTAAAGACCAAATGCCTTACTGACATTATCCTTGGTAATATTCTACCAAGTAAAAATTTGACCAAATGAAAATGTGCGTACTAAAATCATTCCAAACATTGCATTGGTATAAAAAAAGGTTGCTAAAATTTGTTTGGGTAGTGCAATTTTGGCAAAATCTTTTCGGCAAAACGGCAGGATCCCTGTTTCATCGGTTCCTCGTTCCTCCTATATACGTAATAAAATACAACGTAAGGTCTTACACACATAACAGAATTATGCGAATTAATATTAAAATTAATTAAAAGCCTAAGATGTCTACTACTACTTCTCTTTGTTTAAAGTTGCTAAGGACCAGTTTTTGTTGAAGGAGTCCAGCTTATCCCGCCATCTCCGTCTGGGCCTGCCGCGATGTCGCTGGCTACATTCGCGGGTGGCTACATAAGACGGACCCGTTGGGTCCCATTGGCCCATTGGTCGTCTGACATACGGCACATGTGTCCAACCTAATTCCATTTTAGTGTGGCAGCTTTCCAAGTGACATCAATTATCTTTGTGATGGAACGGATAGTTGTATAGCTAACCCGGTCTGTTAGCTTGTTACTCAGAATACTCCGTTCCATAGCCCTCTGGTAAACCTCGAGCGTGGACCTCTACTGATTTGTTGAAGACCATGTTTGACCACCATATGTGAGGATGGTAAGTATGCACAAGTCAATGAGTCTTCTCTTAGCGGACAAAGGAAGATCGCCCTTCATTAGATCTTTCATGGCTCTTCCAGGCATTTTCAGTGGAACTTCTTTGTTTTGTCTTGCCTGGAAAGAGACTATTTGACCAAGATTGATACTCATCAACGTATTCAACCTCCCCAACCACCACAGTGATCCTGCGATGCACGCTGTTCTTCATCAACTAGGGCCTTGACATATTCATCTGAAGTCCGACCTCTAGGCTTGCCGTGCTAAGATCGTCTACTATCTGAGTCAACTCGGAGGCTGAAAACGAAAATTACAATTAATGTTATTATTACATAAAGACCTTTGTTTTATAATACCTATGTATCCACTACTTAAAAATACCACATGGGTGAAGTTCCAATTATGTAAAACTATAATCCATCCATATTCTATGTTGATATGATTAGTTTATTAATAAGATAACTGAAATATATTTTCAGAGAAAGAAGTGTCCATTTTAGAAAGGTAGAAGTTACTAGATTACAAATCCTTGGCGAAAAACACATTTTTGATGTGCATAAAAACAGAGAGGACTAGCACAAAAAAAAAAAAAACAAGCATGGGAAAACATTGAAAAGGAATTCAATGCCTCACTCCAAAGAAATGATGACACAAACCGTAACTATAGCCTTTAACCGCCCGAAGTTGAGCGGTTAATGTTATCGTTATTTGTGACGTAACTTTAACAATTGTTAAAATGGTGCAACCTGTATTATGGATAACCGGAGATTTAACGGCTGACAAGGCATTGGTTATCGTTAAAGTTAGTTGGTAAAACTCACTAGATCGTTTAATTTTACTGTAAAAATAATTTTTTTTTAGAGGATTGAGTAGTGGAGGACTTAAACGATGGGTGGACTGTGTGAAAGATGATATGCCTAGAAAGGGGGTGACTACCGAGATGACTAATAGAGAAGTAGGCATGACAGAAAAAGACATGCTGACTCGACCCCAAATAAATTGAAATAATGATAGAGAGGGGGGATAATGATGATTATTAGTTAAAGTTTTAGAATATAATAGGGTAGAATCCAGTTGATTCCTTATTTCAGTTCACCAGCTCACTACCACACTAACCTCTATCATGCAGACCCTGCTTCACTTTGTCTGTTTCCCGCCATTCCTAATGACTGACAGATGACAATAGTGACAGCAGCTACCCCTCTAGTGTGAACGAGACAGTGTTTACATATCTATTAAATAGATACACTACAAATAGTATGTTGGTTGAGAAGTGAAATACGACAGACGGCGCTCTGTAAGACCGAACATTCCCGATATGCGATTGGTATTCAGGGTGACAGGATGATCGACGCACAACCGGTTACCATGGATTTAGTCCATGATTCTAGAACTCTAGCATTGAATTTATCGTCGGTTATAAAAAAAAAAAACTGCTATTCCATACATTTCGACCGCGTAGGTATTGCACGTTTGTGGAAAACAGCAGATTTACTTTTTATAACCGATGAAAAATGTATACGCTAGTGGATCTAGAAACATGTGCAGAATTCATGGTTTCAGTTTGCACGTGGTGGTCCTTGCCACCGTGTATTTATTCGGGGACTGCCTAAATATTGAAGTGTCATATTCCATTGACATCCATTCTACATACATATAAACACACCATCTTCCAATGAGGGTAGACGGAAACTACGGAACGCCACCTGCTACGATCCTTACATATTCCTTTTGCTTCGTTTACGTTCATACATCTGATCAAACACGCACGCCGGTTGCGAGTACTACGTACCTGACATGTTTTTTTTTTCTATAACTACATTAATACTTTTTAATATCATGAATGCGAAAGCAACTCTGTCTATCTGTCTGTTACATTTTCACGCCTAGCAACTGAGCAAATTTTGATTAAATTTGGCACACAGGTAGATCTTGACCTGGGTTAGATCAAAGGATACTTTTTAACAGAGATGTTGATGTTGTTGTTGTTGTGGTGGATCTGTATACGCATATGGATATAGGAATAAAATTATATCGGTTTCAGATACGGTTACGGATATGTAATTATTTCGGATTATCCGTTACTTTCGGATAATTTCGGTTACGGATATTAGATTGAAGTAAAATATAAACACAAATAGTATGTAATAAGTTGGTTTTATTTATAGGTTTTTGTCTAGTCTAGGTTATCACTTGGTATTATAATCAGTCATATAGGTAAGTAATTATTTAGAGATGTTATGATAATTAGTTAGACTCCGCCCTTATACGAAACTATCCGAAACTTGTGAAACGGATACGGTTACGGTTACGGATATATTTTTATTTTGAATATCCGATGCTTTCGGTTATGGTTACGGAGCTCCATAACATCCCTGCTTTTTAACTCGGTAGCGACATAATTTACGACCTCAACGCGGGCGAATCCGTGGGTAAAAGCTAGTAGTAACTAAAAGTTCCTAACTTGCGCCAACACATATTAAGCCAGTTGTATTAGTATTTATAAAGAATACAGTCTTATAAAGTTATCATTCTAGCTCACGCAAAATATTTGTCTCGTCTGGGGATTTATTTAAGGCAACCTTTTGTGCCCTTACTTTTGTTTGTCTAAGCCTGCTTTATGTGAGGTGAGGATCGGTTAGATAAGGTTTTAATGAGTTGGGACTGACTAGAGATAAACAAGAATGTCTGAGAGTCTTAATTTAGGTTTTTGTACGGCCTATCTTGCGAGGTTTCAGTGAATGGGGCTGTTTAGAGATAAAATTTCTTGTGTCCAAAGATTTAAATTGCTAGCTCTCACCGTACTAAGTCACGTGAAAAGGTGTACAAAAGAAGAGCGAGCTCACACATTATTAATAGCAGTTCCATGACAATCAAGTCAAGTCACTGCGTAATCGTGTGTGTCAGAGGTGACAAGCAAGCGAAGCAAAAACGCGACTATCTTTTGACGCAGTAGGGCGAATCTAACGATTTTAATCTTTGTTTGTGTCACTAACGTACTTTAATGACACAAACAAAGATTTAAATCTTTAGATTCGCCCGCTGGGAACGAAGTTGTTTGATTCTTGGAGCATTTATATGCGGCTATGTAAAGTGTATGAAACGATAGTAAAAAACAACCGACTTCCAACAAAACGTGAAAAATAACTTTAATTTCGGAAGTCGGTGTCTTTGGTTTTGTATTTTCGTTTTTGGCCACCACAAAAATTCGTATACCACTACTTGATATGTAAATAACAGTGACAGGAAATTATTAAAACATCATCAATATAAACTAAGTGGAAAAAATATGCAGTATTAAGGATATCTAAAGAACTACCGGTCAGAACTTGATAAAAATCGGTTCACCCAGAAAAACACACATAAAAAAGAAACATACAGTTGAATTGAGAAACTCTACCTTTTTTTGAAGTCGGTTAATAAAGAAGGTGTTTGGCCAGTGAATGTTCATAGTAATTGAGATAAGCGTGACTGTCAAAACTAGCATTACGAGTAATGAGTTTTATCTCATCTGATATTTTCCGTGTTGCTGCGTTTACAGACCGAAGCCCTCAGGCTCGGCTCTAAACGTGTGTATCTAAGCCTCTCAAGGCTTAGATATGGTATCACAAAGCATCATGCCTGTAAGCCTCGAGGGGTTAGGCAGAAGTGTACCTATAGTACACCCACATTTCGCCAGTTATGTTTAACTCCCACGTACTAGGGGGCGAGCCTATTGCTATGATCTGGCATACATCCAGACTCCGGTCTGTTACTGAGAATTTTCAGATAGACTCAATAACACTTTTCGCGACCTGGGAATCAAACCCAGGACCTCATGCTCAGTAGCACTTGCGACTAATATAACAACGAGGCAGATATGGGTTCTGGATCCGATAAACACATGTAGACCGCACAAATACTTAGGCCGTGCGTAAATTCAGCCCGCGATATGACGCTTAGGGCAGCACTTATTTAATGCGCCATACTTTTAAGAAATTATACAAAAAAAATGCATTCTATAATTATTTATACTGTAAATAACGGAGAAGGTACATCTCTCTCGTTATCATCTGCCATATTTTAACTACTGTGGGACTACTATGGGAAGTGTTGGTTATTGCGCAATAGAAAAACCGTTTGCAGTTCAAATCAAGTTATAATTTATGAACAAATTAATCACACACTGCAGGTACACGACATAACTATACAGAACGCGCGAGAGTTTCTAAACGTGTTCACTGCTTGACCGCCACCGAGCAACTCTGCTTTAACTATGGTCGAGCGTTATATTGTAGACTCTGTCGAGCGCCGCCTGTTGGCGCTGGTGTCCCAAAGTCAGTCAAAGTCAAACGATTGAGTTAACGTATTTCCGACATACTATAGAATGCGCCGTGTCCGTCAGCAAACTTCCATAGTGATCCATAGAACACTGACGACCGGCGAATTAACCGTAGTTTTTCAAGGCAAAAAAACCTGTGTGTACACGGGCCTTTTTTTTTTTGGGTGGGAAATCATCAAATGACCTCTCCCTCTCTGGGCGGAGCGAAAGGGCGTGTCAGGCTCTTACTGACTTAAATCCACCCGTGTTCCTTCAGTTGCTTGTGCGCCAGGGCCACGGTAACTCTTTCCAACAATCCGCGACCCCGGCAGGCATCGGCGCTATCGGACCCCGTCAATTATGCTGACATCTCTTTGAGGCGCCCGTGGAACACAACGCGCCGTCGACCCGGGCTTGGTCCTTACCGGACGGCGAGCTGCCCATTGCTCGCCGTCCGCAGGCCCGCGCCTACGGTGGCCGGGAGTCGGCTATCGGCTCCCGACGCCCAGGGTGCCTCCTCCTGCGGCGACTAGGGGCGTGAGGGCGCAACGATTGCCTCTCCCGCAGGCGCTCCGCCTCCTCCTTCGCGAGCATTACTGCTTCGCAGAAGGAGGTGACTGCTTCCCATTCCCTCTCGCTCCGTACCATGGCCTGAACCAGGGCCGGACGCGAGAGATCGCCGCCACGAGGACACGGCGGTGCTCCGCCCAAGCCGGGCAGACCTCCACCGTATGCTCCACCGTATGCTCCACCGTGTCCTCCGGTCGATCCACACAATGCCAACACCCGGGCGTTTCCTCCCGCCTTATCCGAAACAGGAACCTCCCGAAACAGCCATGTCCGGTGAGGACCTGCGTCAGGCGGAAGGCGAGAACGCCGTGGCGCCTCTCAAGCCACTCCTCAAACAGGGGACTTACCGCCGCAATTGTGGCGTGTCCAGTGTACCACGGGCCTAAGGTAACATTTATAAAAGGATATAGATCGGTTTCTACCGAGAATTTTCCAAAGGATTTTCTCCTCTAATCTGATTTAGGGAATAGTCGTCTTATGGATTAACAGTTCGTAAATCTATCAAACAGTTACGATTTACGATTTATTCAATTACGAAGAAATTGTGGAAAAACATACCTACTATTTTTTATTCGTGCTAGTCGTACTACTCATTTGTTCGGAATTCTGCACAAGCAGCAAGCCAGGTAGAAAAATCGAATATATAGGATAGAATTGAGAGTAGGTAGTAAGGGCAGATAACTAAACCGTTATACCTACAGGGAAACGGTCTTAGGAGACTGTCCTTAACTTTTGAGACATTTAGATCTGCATTCACTGTTTAAAAAAAAAACGTTTTTTTTTTTTTGGTGCCAATTGATCCTATTTAGGATTTGGGTACTAGAAATGTCAAAAATCAAACGGAAATGAGACTCCAACTTACTTTTTATGATGGATAGACAATACTTTTTTTGAAGTCTGTGAATTCAGATCAAAATTTCTTTAAAAGTTAAGGTCAGTGTCCTAATACCATTTTCGAACTGCCCGTCTCGAAAATCTACCCTGTATATATATATATACTTAGACGATGTTCGGGACACTGCCACAAGGTTGCAACTACAGAACCGAAAGTCAAGTCAAATTCTCCCATTTTTTCCCCTTCAACTATTAATGCCCACGGCTGGGCCAAGGTCTCCTAGAATTCCACTCTTCCTTATTTGTTGCCTTTTTCATGAACGTTTCCAAGACTTAATGCCAGCATTTCCTAGGCCTGCCTTGGTGAGGCCGCCCGCATAACCACTGAAAAACCATGAATACAAAATTTATTTGCATAAAACGTCAGATAAACGTTGCGGTTTGTGTGTGGTAAAGAAGATAGTGACAAGAGAAAGCTTAGATGGTTTGGCCATGTTGAGAGGATGAATGAAATGCAACTAACAAAAGGTAACAAGGCAGATATGATCGGAAACACCCAGAGGTGACGCCCTCGAAGGACCTTATTGGTGATGTTGAAAAACATCACCAATAAGGCCACACACGCACCTTGACCTTTCTGAACAGTAAGGTCAGGTGCATAGTACTCGCAACCACCGTGCGTAAATGAATCGATGCAAAATGAGTATGAACGGTTCGTTGCAGGTTCTGTAGTTTCTACGTACCCCCGTGGGAAGAAGGCGTGAGTTTATGTATGTATGTAAAACGTAAGATATTTTGAATTTCACAGACTAAATTGAAGAAGTCACCTTAATTAATGCTAAAGCAGAATTTGACAAGTTCACAACTTCGAATTTTTAATTCAGAAATCGGGTATTAGTCCTGGTGCGTTCAATAACATTCTCCCACTACTAATAATTTTCCGAGATACAATAACACTCCTTATTTCACCAAAGGGTTGCGGAGAGGTGCACCTATAGTACACCCACATTTCGCCATTCGCCAGTTTTGTTAAGTTCCATGTAATAGGGGGCGAGCCTATTGCCATCAACCAGGCACAGCATCAGACTCCAGGCTGCTACTGAGAAATTCTGGATAGAAAACCTCAATAACACTTTGCGCGACCCGGGAATTGAACCTAGGACGTCATGCTCAGCACTAGTGCTTGCGACGACTAGACGAACAAGGCAGTAGAGGTTTCCGCGATACAGTTTTAGTATAATATGTATACTTAATTAGAAAGTCGAAAGGTAATAATATATTAATTAACACGAAACAAGCACTTATTTAACGGGAGCCTCATTACATCAACCCGCACATTTTAATTAACTTTAACCCCGCTGTTAGTTTATTGTATTCACGGACTGGTGCGGCGACAGACATAGATTAAATAAATATAGAAACTGAGTATACATTCTGTTCCAAAGCATCTGATAAAAGTGTAAACAAACCCGATTCTGGTTAAATTCTTACGAAATAACTCACTAAAGGGAATTGTTTGAATAACAAACAATAATTTAATTTAATTTAATTTGTTCTCCTTATAAACCAAATAGTTATACACTAATATGTAACCTGCTAAACAACACAATGTATTACGTATTGCTGTTGTATGCTCACATATTTTCCAGTCTAATTCTACACGCGAAGACTTGTAATTGGCTTCCTGCTGTATATGGTTCCCTTTTTATTAAGTTTTTAAGCTGTAAGTCTTCCATGTTTAAATAAATAAATAAATAAATTGTGTAGTAACAGGGTTCTTGGTAATACGTCGGCAATCCATAAAAGGGATGTAGGGAAGGTCCTTTGCAACTAAATTACCCCTTATGACCTCTATGCAAATGTCAATAATTTTCGAGTAATTTGTTTTTTTTTTATATTACTTGTATCTTATTGTATCTCATTGAATAGCTGAGAAGTTGTACATGTTATAAATGGTTTTGCATAAATATAAAAATGTGTCCTGAAACTACCTATACATTTTATAGTGATGCTGACGGCTGTACCAGATGGTTGGACCACTGCATCGTCACAGAGTCAGCACGGGATTCAGTCGTTAGTGTGACTGTGTGCTACGATGTGTATTGGTCGGACCACTGGTAGTGGAATGTAATCTAAATAAGCTAAAGCCTAAAGTTAATGACTTGGTAGCGGTAAAACCTATGAACCGTGTCGTATGGGGTGAAAGACAAGTACAGCAAATTAATAAACACCATGACATTTGTCATTCTAAACTACGGTTGATAGATTTTCCGCAGGAGTTGAGTGAATGTTGTGATGGTTTTTGTTCTAATAATGAACACCACTCAGTTCTTGATCAATTATACGTGCAAATTACTGATACGTTGTCTCGAGCAGCCATTCAAACATATAGAAAAAAGTGCCGCAGGAAGGGAGGTTATGTCATTGGCCTTCATCGGGAGGCGCGGCTTAAGTTTAAATTGTGGGATTTAGTTGGGCGACCAATTAATGGTCGAGTCTATGATGAGATGTCGGAGGCGAGAAAACATTTTAAAGCTAAATTGAAATGGTGTTAGGATAGCCAAGAGCAATTTAAAATGGACATCCTTGCTTCCGACCACTCAAATAAGGATTTTAAAAGTTTTTGGAAACACACAAACAAAATGAACGTTGGGCCTAGCTTCCCGTTGAGTGTTGATGGCTTTGCTGACCACAATGATATTGCCGAGGCGTTTAGGCAGCATTTTACCGTGCGGTCGCCCTTAGGTCCCTCGTCCAGAAGTGTGAGCGGTGGTGAGCCCGTCGTGACGGGGCAGAATGTAAAGAGACCTGCGAAGAGCGTGGTGAACATTATTAGAAAAATGCAGCATGGAAAATCGCCTGGTCACGATGGCCTCAATATCGAGCATTATAAATTTGCGGGGGTTCACTTGCCGCGAGTACTGTCTATGTTTTTCAGTTTGTGCATAGGTCACTCTTATTTGCCGGAGCCGCTAATGCGGACCGTAGTTGTTCCTATAGTTAAAAACAAGACGGGTGATACGTCTGACATTAGTAACTACCGCCCCATCTCACTCGCTACCACAGCAGCCAAGGTACTTGACAGTCTGCTGAATGGTCGCCTCACAGCGCAAGTTGAGTTGCATGATGCCCAGTTCGGGTTCAATGCAGGAGTCTCAGCAGAGAGCTCTATTCTGAGTCTGAAGCGAACTGTCATGTACTACACAGCGTGTTTCCTCGACTTGTCAAAAGCATTTGATCTGGTCGCTTATGATGTACTGTGGGACAAGTTGAGGGACGCGGGTGTGTCGGAGGAGTACACCTCCCTTCTCAAATATTGGTACTCTAACCAAAAGAACGAGGTGAGGTGGGTAGGTGCTCTGTCTTGACGAGTACAGGCTGGACTGCGGAGTCAGACAGGGGGGGTTAAGCTCGCCTCTGCTATTTAACCTATATATCAACCGGCTCATCGAGCGACTGAGCGGTACACATATCGGCTGCCACATTGATGGAACGTGTGCCAACAATATAAGCTATGCAGACGACATGGTGCTTCTCAGTCTTTCGATGGGCGGCTTGAAGAAGTTGTTGTCGACCTGCGGCCTATGCGGAGGAGCATGGCTTAATATATAATTCAAAGAAGAGTGAGATTCTTGTATTTAAAGCACCTAAACAGCAATGGCGCAGTGTTCCTCCCATAAGCCTCAATGGCGTAGCTCTGAAAGTTGTGGATAGTTTTAGGTATCTTGGCCACATTGTCACGAGCGACCTAAGGAATGACATAGATATAGAGAGGGAGCGCAGGGCGTTGTCTGTGAGGAGCAATATGATTGCCCGCAGGTTCGCTCGTTGTACCGCAGACGTCAAAGTAACCCTTTTTAAGGCGTTCTGTCAATCCTTTTACACGAGTGGTCTGTGGGTGTCATACATGCGCCGAGCTTACAACGTCCTGCGTGTCCAATTCAATAATGCTTTTAGGATGCTTTTGGGACTGCCATGGCGTTGTAGTGCTTCAGGAATGTTCGCGGAGGCTCGCTCAGATGGTTTCCATGCCATCATGCGAAAGAAAGCGGCCTCCTTACTACAGCGCTTGCATGGTAGTGACACTGGCATTCTAAAAATGATAGCTGCCAGACCGAATTGTCCCTTTCAGAGACACTGGGTAGGGACAGTCATTGGTCAAAATAAATAAATAATGCCTGAAAACTAACAATACCTAACTACCTTTTAAGCACCATTGTTACTAACACCAAAATACTGACTAAAATATGGACCATAGTCTGAAATAAAGTTTTATTATTATTATTATATGTTATTGAAATGTTCTGCAGATAAAGTTTACCTTGTTTTTTTTTTGTCAGAAATCGTATTTTTGTTTGTTTTTTTTTTTAATATCCTGCTCAAAATGATGAAAATTGTAGCTCTGATTAAAAAACTATCAAAGTTAATTGTCACTTTGTGGTTGGTTATTATGTATTGAAGTAGTAATAGATAGTAATATATTTTAAAAAATCATGTACTTATCGTTTTTTTTTTTTAATAAATTTTGCAAAGTGGTGTACCGCCAAAAAAATATAAAATGTCAAATTACTCGAAAATGGTTGACATTTGCATAGAGGTCACAGAACACTATTACTGCTAGTAGAGGTCATCAAGGGTCAATTGGTTGCAAATGACCTCCCTTATATTACCTTAATGGATTGCCAACTTATTACCAATAATCCTGGTAATTGACAAATCATCGGCGAATATTGAAATTATAAAATTAACCTCGTATTCGAATGTTTTTTTTTAAGGCTAGCGCAGATTTTGGCGGGCCTCACCTCAACGCAACGCATTACAAAAATGTTTGCACTGGACTGGATATACTTTTCATTCAAAATTTTAATCTGTCTGTAACAATTACTGCGTTGCGTTGCGGCGCGACGAGACGCGATTACTAATGTGATTTAGCACAAATTTGCAATGCGGCACGCTGCGGCCCGCCGTGGCTGTAATGTGTGCTTAACTTAAAGGTAATTTAAAATTCTAATTTCTACACCTTTGCTTAGCACACTATCAATCATAATCTGAATCAATTTGAAGGATATTGCTAATCCGTTGCTTCATATGTTCGAAAAATTTGCTCTCAACAACGTAAATAAAACAGTGAATGTTGTTGAACTGTCAAAATGACAGCGATTGCTACTGATAGTGTGTTACGCAATTACCCCGCAGGTTCGAATATTCAAACTATCAAGTCAAAGCACTCAATTTGTAAGTGGTGCTACTTTGAATCCACACGTACATTTACCGATCGTTTTTTTTACATTTTTATCAGATCCTTTTAGAACAGACCATAGGTACACTGTAGAACCGTTAAAAAATCACGCTGAGGTTCACTCAGTAATGCACGTTTTCACTTACACTAGGAAACATCTGAAAGAACGAATGTACCTAATTCAATAAATATTAGCGAAAAAGCGCACTGTTGGAATTGCAACGTTTGGCTTAGCGCCTAGAGTTGACAATCGTTCTCTACTGCTGTCAGGATGTTGTTTATCGTATCGTGTCGTGAAGTCAGGTACAATGTGTAGTTAAGTATGTGGCGTTATTTATGCCGCCACGCACTTAAGAGACCAACTTCAAAAAACTCCTGATTTTTCATTTCAGAGGCGATTTAAAAACAAAACCAAAAGTCATTTCTTTAAACTAGGCTGAGAAGCAGCAGTTTTTGAACGTCAAAATTACATAAGACAGGCCCCTAAAACGCCTGCACTTCACCACATTCTAGTGCTTTAGCTGGGAAGAAGCAGAAGCGCAACAAAATCTCCGGCAACACAGATGTTTGATCAGTTAGAAGAATTATGGATCAGAAGGACTTTAGGAACTTACTAAACGATTATAAATAGCCGCTCGAATGAATTCGAAGCGGAGTTTTGCATCTATGCATTTTATTCTTTGCCTCCGACTAGAAACCAACAGTGGCTATGAAATAATGGAATTGTAAGGTTACAGTAATGGCTTGTTTTACAAAGTATTCATTCAGTTCGATGATTATTTGTTTTTATTCTGTTTATATTCCTTTCTGAGCCCTGGACCGAACGTTGTGAAAATACTTTGTGGCTGTTTATTTATTTTACTATTGTGGTATTATGTTGCAATACTTTATTGTATGACGTTGTTGTTCTAGTTCTATTTGCTGAAAGCTTTGCCACGAGGAAGAGCTTACTGTTTGTCACTTGTCAAAGTGATCATGATTGAAAAGCGACCATTCGGCGGCCTGACAAAATACTTCGTGCCATCTTGCAGCATAGTTTTTAACAATTAAATCCATTGGCAGCTGAATGAAAGTACCAAAAGCTTAGCACCATCCATGCGGAAGTAATTTGCCAGTTTTCTTCCCCATTCTAGGGCTTTACCATAATCGTTGGGGCTACCATACATTCTTACAGCAGCTTCTCACTTCGCCTAAGTTTTC
Organism: Griposia aprilina; assembly: GCA_916610205.1. Classification (NCBI taxonomy): domain Eukaryota; kingdom Metazoa; phylum Arthropoda; class Insecta; order Lepidoptera; family Noctuidae; genus Griposia; species Griposia aprilina. The sequence continues at coordinate 13,518,889 of OU744307.1, read as the reverse complement.
ATGGTGAGATTATATATAGTTGGTAATGGATGGCGAGGTGACGTCATGTCACAAAGAAGTCACGCGATCAGCTGTCAACAGACGGCAGGATATAAAAGCAGGTGCGCGGTGCGGCAACGACCTTTTACAGCCGCTACTCTGGGAGAGCGCCGACCAAAATCGAAGCCCTTGTTACTTGATCGGCTCTTGCTGGGCCTTCCCTAGGGAACTATGGATCTCACCCGGCAAGTGCCTAGTTGGACGGGCGTCGTGAAGCATTTCGGGCTCAACCACAGTCAAACCCCCAGAAACACACTATAGAACGTTGAGGGGAGGTATACTCTTCAGCGGCTAGGTGTGCAATAAAGCACTTTCACTCCCTCCTGCGGGAGGGGGAAGCAATTTTAAGGACGGCTCCGCAAGTCTGGGGACCGAGAGACCGCAGCCTTGGGCAAGGGGCCAAAAAACCCAAACACCGACTCCTCGCGCCCCTTCGGGCGCAGAGAAGACGTCGAAAGTAACGGTCTTTTTTTGCTTGGTCTGTGCTCGGAACGGGCGTGCTACTCGACCATTGTCGTGTGCTTGATTATTGTTATGTTTTGGTCATGTACTGATTATTCATTTTGGCTTGTATTATTTCTATTTCATTAATATTTACAGTGTTTCTTTTGATATTTTGTTCTGTTTTGCAAACTGTAATTTTAAGGAATTAGACATTGTTTATTGTTTTAACTTATTTTATTTCTGATTCCTAACAATATGATGATATTATTACAGAATACATCGGGAGAAAGGCAAAAAAAAAAGAAGTTAAGTGTCATACGATGTTAAACTATGTGTGTGCAAGGGTACCCCACCCCTGACCAATAATATTGGCTTCGGCCCCTTCTACGCATCCCAAAGGTCCAGGACTCCAGGGTCCCGAGATATGTCAAACAAATTTTAAATGATAATAATAACAATTACCGGAGATTTATTGTGAAAGAGCCGCATGGTTGATATCTGTCGGGCATGCCACCGTCCGGGAGAATCAAACAGACATATTATTTCTGGGTGTTCTCGTCTAGCTAACGAAGAATACTTGCATAGACACAGTCTTGTAGCTAGGATAATCGATCAGAAACTTGCTCTGAAATACAGCCTTGTGGAACCGGAAGTGCCGTACTACAGGTATGTACCCGAGCCAGTTCTCGAAAATGGAAATATCCCATTTTACTGAGGTCGATCCACCATCACTGACAGTACTATTTTTGCCAATAAGCCTGATATAGTGGTGGTGGATTGAGTAGAGCGGCTCGCAATGATTGTTGACATAACGGTTTCGCATGACGGGAACCTCGTGAAAGCCGAGAGACATAAACAAATCAAGTATCTTGACTTGGCTCGCGAGGTTCTCGACATGTGGGATGAGAACTCAGTGCTCATAGTGCCGATAACCGTGACAGCCAATGGCTTAATAGCCAAAAGCCTCGACCAACAACTGAGGAGGCCTTCTTTAGCCAGCTAGATCAAGGGCTTCATTCAGAAAGTGGTACTTCTAGTCACGGCTCGCATTGTTAGGAGGTTCCTCTCTGGAGCCCTAACCGCCGGTAGCTTGGACCCTGTTCCCGATACCGGTGGGCTAAATTTTTTTAAATTTTTGAATGTTTTTATGAAAATATTTAAAAATGTAAACAATATGTAAGTATAGAAATTAAATAAAGTAGATAATAATAATAACACCAACCTATTAGGTACCATCTCACTGCAGGGGAAACGCCTCTTCTCATATAGAGAAGGCGCAAGCATTGTTCGCCATTGTTGTTCAAGACAGTTTGGCGATTCCAGACTTATATTAAGTATTAGTCCAGGTTTCCTCACGATTTTTTTCTTTCAGTGATGTCAGTAAACAAGAAGTGAAGAAAAGTAAAGAAAAAAAAAATAAGAAGAAGAAGTGAATGAAATGTGGTCCAAGATAAACTCAGAAACTACATAGTACCACAGTAAAATAGGAATATGAACTGAAAAAAAAAAAAATTAAGAAAATTATTTTACAACCGTCAAATAGAACAATTAAATTATTAAAAAACCGTAAAGAGTAGAGTGTAAAAACAGCCCGTAACTATGTTTAATTCTAATGGAAATATTATCTTCACAATTCTCATATTAAATGACTAACAGCCATACTGTGATAGATTGTCTCACTACGAAAAATAGTCCGTCAAAATACTTAGCATGGCATTTAGTAACAGCAGTTTGGTGAAATTGGTGCTCAATCTCATTTTCTAACGAAATCAAATAATAAAACCTTAAAACAGATTTTAGATTCAAAACGGTTTAAGCAAAAACCTTCATTTAAATCGCTACTTGTTAAAATAAAGTGCCCACTCGGCAGGAAATATAGGTATCCTCTAGATGGGCAATTTATAAAGGTAACCGAATTATTTCTTCGTTCGTAACATTATTTACGTAACCAATTTACGTTTTAATTTGAAAGTAAGGGACGCTTCAATTAATGTTTTATAAAACTCCGTCGCAAATGAATTAATAATCAACATCCATGCTAATATTATTAATGCGAAACTAATTCTGTTTGCCTGCCAGTCACCGCTTTTTTTTTTTTTTTTTTGGGTGGGAAGTCATCAAATGACCTCTGCAGCTCCGGGCGGACCGGAAGGGCATGTCAGACACTTACTGACTAAAACTCACCCGTGTTCCTTCAGTTGCCTGTGCGCCAGGGCCACGGTAACTATTTCGAACAATCCGCGACCCCGGCAGGCATCGGCCCTATCGGACCCCGTCAATTATGCTGACATCTCTTCGAGGCGCACGTGGAACACAACGCGCCGTCGACCCGGGCCTGGTCCTTACCGGACGGCGAGCTGCCTATTGCTCGCCGTCCGCAGGCCCGCGCCTACGGTGGCCGGGAGTCAGCTATCGACTCCCGACGCCCAGGGTGTCTCCTCCGGCGGCGACTAGGGGCGTGAGGGCGCAACGATTGCCTTTCCCTCACGCGCTCCGCCTCCTCCTTCGCGAGCATTACTGCTTCGCAGAAGGAGGTGACTGCTTCCCATTCCCTCTCGCTCCGTACCATGGCCTGAACCAAGGCTGGACGCGAGAGATCGCCGCCGCCGATCGCCACCACGAGGACACGGCGGTGCTCCGCCCAAGCTGGGCAGACCTCCACCGTATGCTCCACCGTGTCCTCCGGTCGATCCACACAATGCCAACACCCGGGCGTTTCCTCCCGCTTTATCCGAAACTGCCAGTCACCTCTGTCGCACGTGTTAGAAAGTGGATGAAACACTACATTTATAGGTATTGGCATCCACTTAATTAGTAAGCTTTGAGTGTCAGAATGGCTATTTATTTAATATGTAAGAAAGTATCCATAATTATGGTGTGTAGGGAAAGGATTGTATGAAGAAAAGCACAGAAAGACAAGACCAGGCATTTATTTCAATTAGGCTTGTCAATAATATAGGTAGCTATCGTTAATGAGAAAGCTATTATCCGTTCCAAAACTAGGTCTTCATGGAGAAGAAGGATAAGAAACTCCATGGCAGCTTGTTTTAGTCTTTTGTCAACACATTTTTACATTAGTATATTATTATTGTTAACACAAGGTCCGTTTCTCAAAGTTAGCAACTTTGTCAATGTAAAGAAAGAACATGAATATTCCTTAATTCGATCTAACACAAATAAGCAATATTAGCTATATGTATAACACATACATAACAACATAGATCAGCAATACTAATCAATATTATAATATCAATTATATACTTAACTTACATGAACTTTGTGGTCAGTCGATCTGTCACTAGAAGTGATGTGATGATCATAATTCAATCCATTTAACAATATAGGAAGAACATCGCTATGCAGCGTGATTTCCTTAAGTACATTTGCTTTTAACAAATTAATATTATGGACATTGGACACCACTCAGGATCTGTGAGTCTGTCCTATATCGTCCCACCAGTCGAACCAAGATCCCCTTCAAAATTGGCGGTAACTCATTAAAATCCCTCCGTATTACCAGTCAGTACCACAGACATTGCCGCCCATTCTGCCGCCATTTTAGACCAATCAGAGACGGTTGTACATAATTGCTAAATATCTTCAAATATAGGTATTACTCGTAATTAACAAATCTAGTATAATGGAACTATTTTAAAACTTCATATCATTATTTAGCAATTTAGTATGTATTTATTTGTAATCTTTAAGTACAATCCTATATTATAATAGCATCATCTTTAAGATCTGAGAATCGTCTAAAACAACTTGTTACTTTTAAATTACAATATTAAATCATGGGAAATATTACTAGTATCATATTAATTATTATTTAATCATTTATTGTAATGCTAAGATAATAAACATTTGTTTTGATTATGAAAAACCACCAAACATGACTTGTTTGAAAACTCTATAATCGTTGTTTGTGAAGCGGCCCTTTAAGTCAGAATAAATACCATTTACATTAAATACTTCTGTCTATGAATAAATGTTAATAACATATTTTAAATTAAGACCTTTCCATTTATAAAATAATAATTTATGTTTAATAAAATAGTTGAAATGGAACGTTTCCATACGTCAATGTCTTTGTCATCTGACAGCTGACGTTCATATTGTGATTCTAGATTAGAGATCACTAAACAACATCAATATTTGTGATCAATAATCAATCAGTTATTCGCCTATAAATATGAATACTCTAACACACGCATCTGTTTTATTCTTTAACGTCAACGAGTAAACCACTGAACCGATCTTATTTTTTGATAGGTACCCTGGGACCAGCAGCCTGATTGCGTAAAACATTTTCAATCACAAGCCGAGGGATTTGAAAGGAATTCCTAATCCATTGCGTCATAGACATGGGCGCCGGCAAGTTTATCTTCAGCTCTACGAAGCGAGCTTAATAATTCTTGCATTTCACATCGGATATGTTAGGTTATCGTTTGTCCATTCATACAAGGAGTAACCTTGTGGACTTATGCAGAAAAGCGAATGTAGGATGCAAGAGCGAGCAAAGCGAGTTCGATAATATTAGCATCTCGCCTCGAATAGGATAGGTTTTATTTTGTCAATGCATGCAGAAAGAAGAATAATTGTGTCGAATTATTTAAAGATGCTTATGAATTATGATAAAGTAGGATGCAAGAGCGAGCGAAGCAAGCTCGATAATTTAAGCATCCCGCCTAGGGCCGATTAGATTTTTGGAAATTGGAGTTCGGTACTTTGTTGACTAATGCCCAAAAGCTTTAGAATTGAGAGGAAAATTTTAGGATTCCGCCCCGAATAAGTTAAGTGCTCCATTATTGTATTAGGCATTTTCGGATATTTTTTTTAGTTCTGAATGTTTTAACACCTACATTTTATTGTGAAGCCAGGGGGGTGCGAGTGCACCCTCCTGCACCCAGCTCCCAGTACCGATGTTTATAGGTATGAAAAATTCGTCTGTACAACAACGTAAATAATGCATTGAACGTTGCTGAACTATCAAAACGCGAGGTATTGCCGTCGATTGCTATTTTATGAGTTTTACGCAATAACCCCGCCTATACTATCGTTCTGGATATTTAAAATACACGCAGACGGGCAACAGATTGTCCTTTACAAATCTTGAATGTTATAATAATGATGTATGTATAGTCAAGGAGCGATATTGTTAAGCAAATTTCATATAAATTCCTTTCTCTTAAAGCGCGCGAATGTCACCTTTTTGAACTGTCTTTTTCATTCAAAATGTTGGATAATACGCTGTCGGTAAAATTATAAGCTGTAAGTAAATATTAAAATGTTAATGTATGCGTGTGTATTATGTGTGTATTGTGTGTGTGTGTGTGTGTGTGTGTGTATGTTATGTTGTGTATTTTTTTGTATGTAATTGATCGAAATATGAAGAGAGTCAGGATTGGTGACGTGGGAGCAATTGATGTACAATTGACCGTGTGTGACGCAGCTCGTCCTGCACCTTAATTACGTAACACACTATCTATCACAATTTGAATCATTTTGAAGCCTATTGCTAACCCATTGCTTCATAAGTTCAAAAAAAATTGTCTGCACAACAACGTAAATAACGCAATGAATGTTGTTGAACTGTCAAAATGAAACCCTTTCCTACTGTTAATGTGTTACGTAACTACCCCGCTGAGGTCAACATGCACAGCCTTCAGTAGTAATTTTCCATTGCTGCTTGCGAAGTTTTTCATTTTAAGTAAATTAATGAACGCCTGCGTTCTTGCATATACTACCTAATAGCACAAAACTGGTCCCGGCACACGATTATTCCTGACGAACAGCTAGATATCACTAAAATAATGTTGAGCTCCTTAAGTTCTGAGTTGAGCTGCACGGTTACTGACAAATGCGTGCACTGACTGGACAGGTCCACTTAATCTGTGTGGTTCTTTCCTCAAAAGACCATTTCAGACACCAATCTACATGGTTCTCAAACATTATGTCCGATTTTTTTATATACACATTGACATTGTTGAATTTTATATACACAATGACATGAGTATTTACTTGTAAAGTAGTATGTTATTTTAATTATTGTGAATGTGAGGATTATGTGGGTCATTGCTTTTTTTTTTCGCAGTTAATTTTGATCATGATCTGGCAGATTGAGTAATTTATGTGGCCTACCCAAATGTCCTTTCTTTGGTATTGTTCGTCGAATCGTTGAGCTCCTTAAGTTCTGACTTCCTGAGTTGAGCTGCACGATTACTGACAAATGCGTGCACTGACTGGCCAGGTCCACTCAATCTGTGTGGTTCTTTCCTCAAAAGACCATTTCAGATACCAATTTACATGGTCTTCACATGATCTGACCAAGATTATGTCTGGACTTTAAAAGAGACTGTGACCTCTGAGTTTGTTTCGGCCTTTCTTCTCAGAGTAGTCAGATAGGAAACGCCGACCTCATCTAGTTTAAAAATATGATTGACATGTAAAAGTGTTTGTACAAACCTACTTACAGAAATAAAATCATTTATCATTTATCATTTATCATTTAATAGTAGTTTGTAAACGGGTACAATTTAAATGCTCACCAAAATATTTACCCTAAGACTAAGTAGGTACCAAGTAAAATATGTTAACTTCAAATAAAACAAACCCACTCTATACCGAGGTGCCTAAAGAACAACGTTTTAAGTTCCAAAATAATTATACACTCATCAGGATAATTGTACGTGTTGTATTTATATTCTTTTTGCGTACCTACCAAAATGGATAAATGCTCACCAAATCTTGTTTAAGTTGCTCACCAAAAATAAGTTTACTTCAAAATGCAAGGGTGGGATAGGATGCAAGAGCGAGTGAAGCGAGCTCGGGCACCCCGACTCGGACAGGTTAGGTTAGAAGCATATTTTACTTAGTGCATTTTTTTTTAAACCACCCATAAGTAGACTACGCCTTATAAATAAAAAGGAAAATAGGTTAATTTCTACAATACTTTATGAAACACAATTTGGTGAGCATTTATCCATTCTGGTGGACACAATTTGGTGAGTATTTCGAATTTTTTGGTAGTAAAATACTACCACTTGGTACTCTTCAGGTAGGCGTTTAAACACAAGCCATTATAAACATACGGGATTGCTCATTAACAGTCACCTAAACCAAAGTTATTTATTTTTATTATAACTAAAAATGACAAAAGAGGCCTAAACTTTATGTTTTTCTGTGTACGTTCTACTAGCTATCATATAGTATAACAAAATGTAAAAAAAGAAGTAGAAAAAATATCTAAAATCCCGGACAAACAATTAATTATTAAATAATTAGAGGGGACTATCATCTAGCGCGGTGGAGTCCGTAGAAGGTAGTTGTCGTCGGGCCGCGCCGTGTCGCTGCCCCGACACGCCTCAGCTTGCCAATGACGGGTTGATTACGCCGCCTACTCATGCAGACCGCGCGCAAGATAAAAGTTTCGATTCCCAATACTAAAAGAATAGCTAGCTTAGTCAAAAAAAATTAAAGTGCATATATGCTATCACTTTTTATTTCACTTTTTATTTGGCTACACGTTAGCTGGTATGCCATAGCTCCTTTTTCAGTGCACAGTTTACAAATTACATGTTATGTAAGACGAGATGATATGACAAAGCAAGAACTTTGTCAGTTTTTTTATAAGAATAAAAGATTTATGAAAAATTTCCACCTTAGCGTTTTCATGATTTACATACGTGCAAGGTAACGTTTTGAAGCACGTGTCTAGCTGCAAAGTCGAGTATGTTGAAAATTACGGAACTTGCTACAAACGCGTTGGGCATAAAGAGTATTTCAAGACTAGGGTGCTCCTCTTTCATGTAAATCTGAACTGAACCTTCCTTTTCCAGGTTGTGAAATTACATTCTTTAAAATCATTTGTTTTTTTTTTTTATTCCAAGGTCGGATAACTGAATAGTGTGCAATTGGCTCGCCACACACTTACTGGCGAAATATTGGTGTACTTACTATTGGTATACCTCTGCCTAACCCTTCAGGAATTATAGGCGTGATGTTATGTTACATCTAGAGGCGAACCAAGCTATAGTTTGTACCAAAAGTATACGATGAAAATGTAAACAAATTGAATAGAAAACGTACTTTAGATGCTAATTTGTAGCGCCGCAATTTTGTGATTTCATTTTCTTAATTTAATACTAAGACCCGAAATTCTAATTTTAAGATGTTTTTCATTTGACAATTGAGGTTAATTTTATAACCTAAATTTTCGTGGGTTTATAGCTTTTGTAGACAGGATATTAATTCAGATTTGTTTCAGTTGTAATTGCAAAGGTCATTTGGTTTTATTTTTATTATTTTATTTATCTTTTACATAACATAACATCACGCCTGTATTCCCCGAAGGGTTAGGCAGAGGTGTACCTATAGCACACCCACATTTCGCCAGTTATGTTTAAGTCCCATGTAATAGGGGGCGAGCCTATTGCCATCAACCGGGCACAAATCCAGACTCCGGGCTGCTACCGAGAAATTCCAGATGGAAAAACCCGATAACACTTTGCCCGACCCGGGAATCGAACCCAGGATAATTCTTTTATATTTTGTGAGAACATTGTAGACCTAACCTGTAGACTGTAGATTTGTAGACCATTTTCTATTTTGTTAAGTACCTGGTACTTATTGACAGGCCTACACTATGCTCCCATACCTATGCACACTGTAATTTGAAAACATTGTAAAAGCCATTTTTTTTTAAAGTGTTACCATGGAGTTTCTTGCCGGCTCTTCTCCATAGAAAACCACCAATTGGAACCGTGCACCTATCTTCTGACGTTTAAATAATATAAATAAAATATTTTGATTTGATTTGATTCGTCGATGATTTTTCAATTACAATTTATTCAAACAATTATTGTTGGCAAAAATTGTGAGATATAAATTTGAAACGTTCTAAATACAGATGAATGTTAACTGAGTTTGTTTACACTTTTAGAACATACCATAGTTTCTCCATGAATATAATAACTTTACCGAACAACATGAAACTCAGATTTTCCGAATTCCTACTAAAAATCATGATATTAATAAGTGCACATGGCCTGCTTTTGCTCGGAAGCGACAGAAAATTGAACTGTCACGGACAGGAAGCCCTCTTGGACCAGTTCCAACTGGTCAGGGGTGATTAGATGTCTCCTTTTCATACATTATTTATAGATTTTTATATTTTATTATAACTTCCTGTATGTACGTATAGTTTAGTTATCACTCTATTTAACCTACTACAAAAAAATAAGGAGGTCATGGAGTATTTTTTTCATGAATTTAGGTACAGTTATTAATTGGCTGATTTACGTGATTTTTCATTTAGTAGAAATCGCCTGCGCGATGGTTCCATATTAATTTTATTACCTTCGGTTGGGTAGTTTTTGAGTTAGGTTTAATAATTTTAGGTTTTTGATTTAACTCGTCTATGCTGACGATTTGTGGATTTGTTTGGGGTAATACAACTAAAAAGTGAAATATAAAACCTTTGTACAAAAAAACAATCGACTAAGTATAAAAAAAACAGTAAATAATATTTTAGTTTCGGAAGTCGTTGGCAATTTCCTTCCAAAACTAAAATTATTTATCACTTTATAATCCCTGTTTTTTTTTAAAGTTGGTTTCGAAATTATGTTTAAGTGAAAACTCATTTATTACATAAAAAACGTTTAACCATCAAGCACTGGTAAGATAAAAGGCTTCATTTGTAAACCACATTTCAAAAAGAATAGACCATAATTATGTGCACTATAAAAAGAAATACAGATATAAAAGTAGAAATTTTACATAGGGTGACACAAAGAATTTTCTTTCACAAAAATTGCATTTCTAATATTCATCAGGTTCACAAAAGCAGTTTGAAACGGTGGAAGTATGGAGTAGGAACCACTAGAGCTGTCTCGAGAGCGAGTCGGGAACGCCATTTTCCAGAAAACATTTTATGAGCAGCGCACATACGGCTAAAAATAATTATGGGATTTTGGGATGGAATGCCACTGCGCTACCGCTAAGCTTGAGGTCCTGGGTTCGATTCCCAGGTCGGACAAAGTTTTATTGTGTCTTCCATCAGGAATACCTGAGAAGCACCCCTAAGTCTGAATGATTAATGTTAAAAAGGTTACTTAATTGCAAAAAGGGCCTTGACTGATGTTTGCACTCAAACTCAAACTAGTTTTGATCGGTTAAGAGTTTTGTCTGTGACAGTATCATCATAGCCTTTTCTCAACTACCTATGTTGTGGTCGGCTTCTAGTCTGACCGGATGCAGCTGAATACCAGTATTTTACATGGAGCGACCACTTATCAGACCTCCATAAACTCCTTCGTAATACACCACCCATTAAGGGGACTACATGACTTAAACGCAAATTTATAATGCCTAAAAATTTATGATCCACTGCCGTAACCAAAATCAGAAAAATATATGATATTCTTCTGGATATATGCTAGTTAGATAGTTTGTTTAAAACATAATACAATTAACTTGATATGATAGAAAAAATCACGAAGATACCTCTAAAAAAAATTTGAACGATTAAAAACCATACTAATATACATGCAAACATTCAGATTTTTTGTCAGATTATTCTATAAGTAACTTAATAACGTAATAGTGTTTTAATTTTTTAGTCCAATGAATAGATTTTTTTAAATACATAATTGCTTCATATTTTGCAATAAATTACTAGCGTAGTGTCATCGCGCGTCTCTTTGTTTTTTATGCAATCCGACAGTGACCGCGCTTTAGCTCTTGTAAGCCTCTTAAGTAGTAAAACTTAGTCGGATTTATCGGCTGACTATTGGTTTATTTACTAAATACCGTATTAAAACAGCCCAATCAATGAGAACCTTTCGATTATAAGCAGAATTCTCTTAAAACAAAATCAGAAGTTAATTCAACGGACAATTAGCAAAAACCGTTTGGGCTAAAACAAACCAACGTTTTGATTAATCACTGTTTACCTGCTAACGATGTTCGGGCCATGATTCTAGAGTTTAGACGAAGTTAATCGCCGGTTGACTTTAAATCATAATTAAAAGGCAATTAGGGCAGCGTACCGCGGGAAATTATTTATCCTAACCTTTGCACTCTTAGCCTAATCGAGCAGAGATCGCTTAGATTACTGGACAGTCGGCTCAAAGTTATTATTCCGTTATATATATTTTTATCACGTCTTTTGATAGCAATTTTTTTTTCTCGTCGGTTTATTTTTATGGACCATAAGAGGGTGCACACGGGTCCACTCGCGCCACTCCTTTAAAAAAATATTATCTCGTGACTGAGAAAGAATTTTGGAAAACGGCTCAATAAGCAACCTCGGCAAGTGTGTCTAGAATTTTCTCATACCTTTTATAGACTTTCATATTGAGACACGAAGCAACAAAATTCGATATAAAGAAAAGCGGCCACATTCCCTTAGACCGTATTTTGTTGCTTCGAGTCACGAGATAATACTTTTTTAAAAGAGTGGCGCTAGTGGACCCGTATGCGCCCTCTTAAGTGGGTATGGCAATTTTATTTAATAACCATATGAACCATAGAGTCAAAATGACAACTGTCAAATAAAGAACAGCACCCTATTTGCGTAACATACTCGTACTACTCGTACTCGTCGTGTCGTACTCGTTTTGTTTGTGCAGAATAAACTATTTTTCTTTCTTTTTTTTTTTCTTTTACTAGCAGTCACAATCTGAATCATTTTGAAGCCTATTGCTAATCCATTGCTTCATTATGTTCGAAGAAAAATCTGCTCAACATCGTAAATAACGCAATTAATGTTGTTGAACTGTCAAAATGAAAGCCACTGTTAGTGTGTTACGCAATTACCCCGCAGAGCTTTACCCCTAACCTATTTTCAGTAATAACCAATTTTTTCCTTCATTTTGGTAGATTTAGGTGTAGGTACACACGGCTACACATCAAGCTATACATTTCCATTATAAGCTAATCTCGCATTGTATTTCCGAACAATGAGAGGTCAGCGTAAACTGGACATGTATAGCTTGATGTGTAGCCGTGTGTACATCATACACTTAGCAGCATTTGACGTACAGCGTAATAATGAGGTTAATTATGACAATCATTGAATCAGCATTCAGAGGCGAAAATACTGAATTCGTAAAATAATAAGGTTATTATGAATGTATGCGATAAAATAAATGATACGAACAAAAATTATAGAATCATCTAATGAAGAGCAATTGTTGCAAAAAAAAAAAAAACTTTCATGGTTAGTGCGCTCACACACGGCATACTTTTTGTAGGGCCTATAATCGGTCAGATTATTTCGTCGAGTTTTGTAACCAATTTTGTGACCGACTCAACGCACGTGAGCTCAAATATATGGGCGTATGCGTAGGACTGTGATTGTGGCCAGAGAATCAGTGAGTAGTCTGCGTTAGCGCATATATTTTCCACCGGCAATCGGGTTTTTTATTTTTTTATTTTAGATGGGTTTGCTCTTGACTCTAGTCTAGGTCAGAGATGACAGAGACAAAGTCGACGATGAGTGAGCTTACCCAGAACAAGCCTGTTCACTCTCACTTTGAAGAGATTTGGGCTGTATGCGGTCGGAAACACAGGCGCAGGTAGAGAATTCCACTCTTTTGCTGTGCGCATTATAAAAGATGTTTGGAAGCGCTTAGTGCGAATTGGTGGAATAGCAACTAGGTAGGGCTGGTAACTTGCAGTGCGCCTAGATGTCCGATGGTAGAAGGGGGCCGGTGGAATGAGGCCATGATTGTGACGTGTGCGTTGATTTTATTAACTTCTCGCACACAAACGCATACAAAGGCGGACTTAATGCCTTAGCCATTCTCTACCAGTCAACCAAGGGTGGTGAAGAGATAAGATGGCAGGTGCTCTGTATAACAGGCGTTACTAATAATAATAAATAATATTAAAAAGATAACAGAAGTATTTATAAATAAAATAGGTATACAAGTACATCGCTGTTTTGATTAGTTTATTAATATACTAAATGAAATTTTAAAATATCGTTGTGTCATTATCATCTGGCTAGTCTTTTTCCAACTATGTTGGGGTCAGCTTCCAGTCTAACCGAATGCAGCTGAATAATACATGGAGTAATTGCTTGTCTGGCCTCCACAGCCGGGATCAATTCCGAGGCACGGAGGGATATAGTTTTTTTTGTTTTTGTTCTTAGTTAACTTTACAAACTTCTAAAATATTGAATCTTACTTATAGGCCTCCTTTTAAGTATAAGAAATACTTGTGCTAGGAGACCCCGCTCCGCTCCGCTCTCCCCATCGGGAGACTCTTCTAAAACTAGAAATAATAATAATCAAATTCAAACTCAAACTCAAAGCATTTATTTCAAATAAACCAATTACGAGTACAGACACTTTTGAATTGTCAAGGGGTCGGTCAGTGAGAAAGATGAAGCTAGTTGCCCATTCCAAATTTCTAGGTACCTATGGAAAAGAACGGGCAAGAAACTCCATGGACACTCTTTTAAATCAAAATATGGTTACAAAATATTGGTTATATCGTTCATGTTAACATTATGCATGTGAGAACGATGAACGTTAAAAGCGTTCTTATTAGAAAGACAAAAACAATTCAAATAATAGGTCTTTACCTATGAAATTGCCGTTTTGTATGAAAAAATTTAAACGAATTTTTTTCATGAATTTTTTACTTGTATTAATCGAAGTAATCACCCATGCAATCAATGCATCTTTGCCATCGCAGTGGCAGTTTATTGATGCCCTTCTTAAAGAAATCAGCTGGACGGGAGGCAACAAATTCTTCAAAGGCATTTTGTACTGCCTCTCGGGTATTAAATTTTTTTCCCGCCAAGAAGTTATCCAAATTCTGGAAAAAATAGTAGTCTGTAGGCGCAAGGTCTGGTGAGTAGGGCGGATGACGGAGAGCTTCCAACCCCAGTTCTTGCAACTTGGAGACCGTCTGCTGTGCAGTATGAGGTCGCGCGTTGTCGTGCAGGAGCAGCGGAGACGAGCGATTGACCAATGCTGGTTGGAGATGCGCCAGCTTCTCCATCATTGTGTTCAGTTCTTCACAGTACACATCTGCAGTAATGCTCACCCCGTTTGGTAAGAAGCTGTGATGAATCACACCGGCGCTAGACCACCAAACAGTGACCATCACTTTTCTAGGGGTAAGTTTTCGTTTAGGGCATTGTTTAGGTGCTGAACCAGGATCCAACCAACTTGCTGAGCGCTTACGGTTATCAAACAGAATCCATTTTTCATCGCAGGTAACAATGCGGTTCAAAATTCCTTCATTTGTGTGTCTGTTGAGCAGTGCAAGGCACGTCTCGACGCGTACTTCGCGCTGGCGATCATTGAGTTCGTGGGGCACCCATTTGTCAAGCTTTTTTACCTTGCCAATTTGACGCAAATGGACCAATATTGTTTTGACGCTAACGTCGAAAGCTGCTGCTAATTCAGCCGTAGATTGTGTATCATCAGCTTCCACAATCGCCTTTAATTCGTCATTGTCGACCAAAGTCTTCGGACGACCGCGAGGTTCATTTTTCAGGTCGAAATTTCCAGAACGGAAGCGAGCAAACCAATAACAGGTGGTGCGTTGGTTTGTAGTGTTAGCTCCGTAAACGTCGTTGATGTTGCGTGCCGCTTGTGCCGCGTTGCTGCCACGACGGTACTCATATTCCATAATTACTCGAATTTTTAACGTATCCATGATGACGAAAAAGATTGAAATGCGATGAAAATGTAACACTAATCAATAAAGAAATGACTACTTTTAGAAAAAAAAATCCATGTTTTTAAAATAAAATTAATTTGAAATTAGAATTCTTAGCCAAACAAAAATTATTTTGATTTGAAATGGCCAGTACTGCAGAACGGCAATTTCATAGGTAAAGACCAATATTAAATTAAATTAAAATAAGCCGTGGCAGCTAAAAAATGACCAGTCCCTACTGACGGCGCCCGTTCACGAACATGACGCATGGATCAGCACCATTCAGCTCAACCATTTTGAAGGGAACTTACTGATCCAACACACTCGCTACCACTAGCGAGACATTTGAGTGAGCATGACATACTCTCAGCCGCCAGGGCACATTCAAGTCAATGAAAGAAAAACCTAGTAAATGGTAGCTTTATAGTAGGTACATAGTACTCACACATGTGCTATGCAATTATACAATACTAATGTAGGAAGGTTTGTGGTGTGTGTGTGTGTGTGTGTGTGTGTGTGTGTGTGTGAGTGAGTGTCGCTTTATTGTCAAATTAGCGCATGATGGTCTGTAAAAGAGTTTCAATGCTTCATAGCTCTTGTATTTTAGCCAGTCTATTAATGATTTTTTACTTTCTTGATAAGTCATGGGATAAATATTTAAAAGTTTATTTAATTTGTTGTAGATGGAAGCGCACTATCTGGTGAACTGTCTTTTTGCATAAGAGGTTTTAATGGAGACTTCTGGTGCAACAAGATATTGATGAAAAAAGAAGATTTTTTTTGCTAAGTCTAGAATAATCAATCATAGATATGTAGTATTGTTCACTACGATTGATGGTCACCCATCCTTCACAACCCAGTTACTGGGTAACACGATACCCCTTGGCAAAACTGTTTGTCAGACTTTTGGGCTTCTGACTACCCGCAACGACTGTCAAACATCTGCGAATGACAACCAGGACCAACGGCTTAACGTGCTTTCCGAGGCACGGAGGAATTCGATATGAAATGGATGGTCAGCCATCCACGAACCGACCGCGGCAAGCGTAGCTTAACCTTCAATCGACCCGTGCGGCTGTTACTATTTAGCCACGAGCAACTATAAATTTAGGTATCAATATTACTAAATAAAATTGCGAACAACCGCTCTTTGGTGCACTTAAATAATTTGACCTTCATCATCGACTTATGACTAAAAGTCACAGCTAAAATTCAGGATGCCTGTGTTGACCTTATTATCTATACATCTATACAAATAAATAAAATTGAAGTGTCTACTTATAACAAAATAATAATTAATTTAATAATACTGTTTGTTCCGGCTAATCTCCGAAACGGCAGGACCGATTTTGACCGAACTTTCACTGGCAGAGAGCTAATGTTATAAGGAGTAACATACGCTACTTTTTGTCCCGGTAGCACGTTCCCATGGGATAATTTCTGACATCCACGCGGGCGAAGCCGCGGGCAGCAGCCAGTTCTTTATATTTTTCTTCTATTCTTATTATTATTCTATCTTCATATTAGACTATATTTTTCTACCGTTATCCCTTAGCGTTTGCGTTTGCGTTTGCGTTTCCTAGCAGTAGTGGCCCAGTGGTAACTGCCGCGACTTACGAGCTGCAGGTTCGAACCCAGACAGGCGCTTTACTTTGTGTAAATTATTTCATCACCACTAATCTCAAAACGGTGAAGGAATACATCGTGAGCAAACCAGCATATCTTAGAACCAACAATTCGAAGACATCTGGCATCTACCAACCCGCACTGGGCCTGCATGATGGATTACGGCCCACACCCTCTCAATCAATCAAAATATTTTATTTCACATAAACCTATATGGGCACTTATGAAACGTCAGAAGCTAGGTGCACGGTTCCAATTGGTTGTTTCTTATGGAAAAGAGCTGGCAAGAAACTCCACGGTTACTCTTTTAAAAACAATGGTCTATTACAATGTTTCAAATTACAGTGTTGATAGGTATGGGAGGATAGTGTAGGCCTTTCAGCCAGTAAAAGATACTCAACAAAATAGAAAAGGTCTACAAATCTACAGTCTACAAGTTAGGTCTACAATGTTCTCACATTCACAATATATAGAAGAAACTATATAAAAATAAAAGCCTATTTAACCAAACGACATCATAGCCATTACATCTGTAACAAATCTGAATTAAAATCGACTACAAAAGCCATAAATAAGGAGTCTCTAAGGCTCTAAGGAGTCTCACCGAGAGGAGACCTGTATCGTGTCCCAGCAATGGGAACATTATCAGCTGATTATGTTAAGTTCCACCTCAGGTGTTCCCCTTACATGTTTGACAAATAGGATCAGGCTTTCTTGAAAGCATTTTTTCACGGTTTTATGGATATTCCAATTACGCTGAAAAGATTCACAGGTGATCGAACCGGTCAATTTGTGTTCGTCCATTGAAAGCATTGAATTGAATTGTAACAGGTTTATAAAAAGAAAATTATAGATTTTTTTTCGAGTTTGGCACTGTTGTATTAAAGTACCTATCATTTGCATTAACAATAAAATAAGTCCCAAGGACAAAAATTTTCACTGGTCGGCACCGACTTAAGAAAATAGTGCTCTCCCATGGGCAACTATACGTTAACATGTCTCGCGTGGCATCTCCGGAAAATCAAATTATTTTGCTTCAAACGTGCATCTGCACATCTATATATATAAAAATGAATCCTTATTTCCCTTGGTCACGCCATCACGCGTGAACGGCTGGACCGATTTCACTCATATTTTTTTTGTTGTGTTCGTTATTGTCAGGAGAAGGATCTTATGAAATAAAAAAATAAGGAAGTTGATCGGAACGTTACAAAATTTAAGAAAACTTAACGCCAATATTTATTTTACATAACTGTCAGTTGTTTGAAATAACTGTCAGCGATTGACAGAATGCGCGCTGCAAATATCGTTTAACACACATGAATCGGTTGATAAATGACTCGATAGTTTTAGTCTTAGTCAATAGTCAAAACTAAAACTAAACGATATATGACATTCATAGTTAAGACAGGACAACGTCTGTCGGGTCAGCTTGTTTTAAATATAGTTTACAGAGAAGCCTCGCAATGATTCTTTATAGGTATTTACATTTCATTCTTATTTTCTTTCTTTTTTACCGGACTGCGGAAAGGTTATATTTTCCATTTTTGTTTCCTCTTTGCAATATGTTTAAGTAAATGAAATATTAGCTGTGAAAGATTTTATTACTGTGTCTCCATTAATCAAATCCTGCTCTAATTGTGAAAGTTTGTGTTAGTATGTACATAATATGTTTGTAAAGAGATAAAGTGTTATTGGGTTTTTCCATCTGGGATTTCTTAGTAGCAGCCCGGAGTCTGGATTTGTGCCCGGTTGATGGCAATAGGCTCGCCCCCTATTACATGGGACTTAAACATAACTGGCGAAATGTGGGTGTACTATAATTACACCTCTGCCTAACCCTTCGGGGAATACAGGCGTGATCTTATGTTATGTTATGTAATATGTTTGTTGCTTCTTCATGCAAAAACTAATTAACCGATTGCGATGAAACTTGATAGGTAAATAGCTGTTACCTATAGCTGTTACTTTTTATCCCGATATTCCGACGGAATCGAAACTTACTCGGGTAAAACCGCGGGGCGCAGCTAGTTATATTATAAGTAGGTACTTAACTTCTGCCTGCAACTGCGTCCGCGTGAGATTTCTCATTTAAATATAAAATATATCATATTATTATCGTGAATGTCCGACGATATCACGATAACACAGGGACGTAAAATGTTTGGAAATTTATGAAGACGCTTTTAAACGTTATGTCGATAACATGCACGTATTTCCCTGCATCTTATAGTAGTGGACGTGGAAGTCCACGATAATGTCGTCACGTTAGAAATTATAAAAGCACACAATCGGTGTTGTAAATATGTTGAAATCCGCCAAAAATCGTCAATTACTGCGAAGGTTGAATTTATGAACGTACACAGTGACCGTTGTAAAAATACCGCTATGTACCGCATAATAAAATTGTTTATCCAATCATTTGCAAAGCACAACCATACATTTTATTAACATACTTATAGATAGTTCACTGAACAAAGTTGTTGCTATCCCAAGGCATATTAGAAAAGTCACAAAGTTTCTCTTGGTGGAAATCTGTGGAAAATTGGTCGCGTCGAACTTCGCGCCGACGAGTGTGGCATACGAATTGAGTTCAAAAATGTAATACTAGCCATGTGGGTCCAGCCAAGTTCTTAATTAGAAAACAGTAACAAAGGCTTATAGAGTTTCTGTTTCTATTATCAGAGGTTGTCACCCGCGTAATGACAGATCGAGATTGAGAAATAGACGAGCACGTGCTTATGAATGACAGACGCATGAGTTACATGCTTAAGCGACACGTGTCATGCGACAGTGACTGCGGAGAAAACAAATGAAAACATACCACAAGTCAGCGAGTCGCGACTAGGAAAGCAACGCACGGAAACAGATAACGCGCGCGCGTGTCGCTTGTCGCATCGCTGGACGCCGAGTCAAACATTTTCTAAAAGTCGTGTGTCATATTATAACGCGCGGGCGTGTCGCTTGTCGAATCGCTGGACGCCGAGTCAAACATTTTCTAAAACTCGCGTGTCATATTATAACGCGCGCGCGTGTCGCTTTTCGCATCGCTGGACGCCGAGTCAAACATTTTCTAAAACTCGTGTGTCATACTATAACGCGCACGCGTGTCGCTTGCGAACAAAAACGATCTAAATGAATGTGGCCTCTTTTGTTTAGATCGAATTTTGTTGCTTCGTGTCTCAATATGAAAGTTTATAAAAGGTATTAGAAAAATCTTGACACACTTACCGAGGTAGCTTACTGAGCCGTTTTTCAAAATTCCTTCCCAGTCACGAGATAATATTTTTTTAAAGTAGTGGCGCTAGTGGACTCGTGTATGCGCTCTTAAAACATGAACTTAATAGTTTTACAATATAAAAAAATACAATTATATCTTTAGACCCAATAAATCATTAATGTTCTGAGAAAATACCAAATAACACGTCTCGAAAAAAAAAGAGTAGGTATTCGCTAAAATACCGTGACCTAAATAAAAATAAATTGCACAGCTGCAAATCATCTAACTTCAAACTCTTCCTGTACTCGGTTGGAACTTGGTTATTTTTTTATTTAGCCGTCGCGAACTTGGCTCTGCAAACACCCCGTTAATAACTTCGATTTTATCAGATGCCAGTGGAAGCTGGTGGAAACTGAGAAGTAGAACGGTGTTAACTGGCTGAATTGGTCCGAAACGAGGCTTAGGCTATACAAATAAAAGTTGATAATAGTTCCGAAGCCCATTGAAAATGGATTTAAAAAAATAAACATCAAAATTGGTTGGACAATGATTGTTAGAATTGTGAAATTGCCTTTTTTTTTCGCTTTTATAACCGACTACACAAAAAGGTGGAGGTTCTCAATTCGTCTGTATGCTTTTTTTATGTTTTAGCTCAGAACTTTTTTCTGGGTGAACCGATTTGGATGATTATTTTTTGATTTGGTAGCTGGCGCTTCACACGTGGTCCCATATAAATTTGTGAGTTATCCTTAATACTGCATATTTTTTCCACTTAGTTTATATGGATGATGTGTTAATAATTTCCTGTCACTGTTATTTACACACCAAGTAGTAGTATATGAATTTGTGTCGGGCAGGTACCGCTACTAAAAAGTGAAAAATAAAAACTTTTTCACAAAAAAAACAACCGACTTCCAAGAAAAACACTAAAAGACGTGAAAAAAAACTTTAATTTCGGAAGTCGGTGGCCAAAAACGAAAATACAAAACCAAGGACACCGACTTCCGAAATTAAAGTTATTTTTCACGTCTTTTAGTGTTTTTTTGGAAGTCGGTTGTATTTTTTGTAAAAAAGTTTTTTGTTGGTAAAATGTCCCAATGACATGAATAATAAGAAAATAAACTAATTATAGGTAGGCTTAGAAGCTCGTAAAATCCACAATCTCTTTCTTTACTCACACATACAACATTGTAACATAATCAGACTATAATGTTCCCAATGCCACAGGCACTGGCAAGTTTCACTGTTCTTTCTTTTTGCAGTCGGATAATTATAAAAAGCTTAGTACTTTTTATTTCAACGACATTGCGCCCGCGGAATGAGCAACATAGTTCGTAGAATGACTACATTAGTACATTCGCATGCTAAAAGTTAGTCCAGGAGCTGTCGCCGGTTATTCGATTTTCACGTAAAGAAACTTTGCAGGGAAAGCGCTCCGAAATTCGAATTAGTTCCGCGTGTGTTTTGTTTTCTATTTTGTAGTTTACGTAATTGTGGAATTTTCTATTTTAAAGATTGCGTTTAGGTACGTGGGCGGTCATTGTTGGTTTTGCATTTTTTTTTTGTTGGTGTACTTGCAATTTTGACGTTAAAACGTATTTTCGCTCGGTGTACTGGTTGTAAATTCAATATTTCTGACCGACAAAAACATGTAAGATTTCAACCGCTAATAACTACAAGACTTTTAGTGCTAAAGGAATGGTTGAGCATAAAAAACTTTTTTACAAAAAACAACCGACTTCCAAAAAAAACACTAAAAAACGTGAAAAATAACTTTAATTCCGGAAGTCGGTGTCTTTGGTTTTGTATTTTCGTTTTTGGCCACCGACTTCCGAAATTAAAGTTATTTTTCACGTTTTTTTGTGTTTTTTTTGGAAGTCCGTTGTTTTTTTATAAAAACGTTGTTATTTTTCACTTTTTAGTTGTGGTACCTACCGCATACAATTCGTATACCACTACTTGATATGTAAATAACAGAGACAGGAAATTATCAAAACATTATCAATATAAACTAAGTGGAAAAAATATGCAGTATTAAGGATAACTCACAAAATACTGGTCAGAACTTGATCAAATTTATATGGGACCACATGTGAAGCGCCAGCTACCAAATAAAAAAAATCGTCCAAATCGGTTCACCCAGAAAAAAGTTCTGGATACATTTTGCCTTCATAGGCAAATTGTATCCTGCCTGCTCTCACAGTGTGACGGCATCGTCACACAGAGCACGCGCATGCGCGCGAACCTCCCGTTTTCACTATATGTCGAAATTCCAATTCGTATAGCACAAAAATGTATTTAGCTAGAACGGTGATTCTGTTGTCATCCCATATCTATCAACACTGTAATTGGAAATATTGTAAGAGCCCCTTATTTTTAAAAGAGTAACCGTGGAGTTTCTTGCCGGCTCTTTTCCATAGGAATCAACCAATTGGAACCGTGCACCTAGCTTTTGACGTTTCATAAGTGCCCATGTTGGTTTATGTTAAATAAAATATTTTGATTTTGATTTTGATTGTCAAGACTTTACAAATCACTACAAAATACGGATAAAAATGAATGTGAAGTTGACAATAGCAAAATAGTTTCAGATATCTTGCCTCTTAGCATCCTCTTAACAGTGCACCGGTGGTGTTTAATTTTGACAGCTACTAATCAATTGCTTAGCGACCTCTTAGCGCTAAATAGCGTTTATGAATAATAATTTTGCTAATCAGTTGCTTAGCAATTGATTAAAATTTAAGAGGCGTTTATAAATAAGACTGATTATGTTTAAATAAACATTCAGAACTAGGTATACTAGGTATAGGTGTTTTTTTTTGTTCTTTTAAATTTTCATAATTATGCTGCACTGGTTGACATCATCACGTCAACGCTGGCTGTCGCTGAAAACCAGCGCTCTGGGGCTCTGTCTCGCATAGGGTCGTAGCATTAATAATAATAATATCATTTATTTGCTAAAAACATGGTATAAAAGATGGTAATGTTAATAATGTGAACAGAAATGTTTTGCTTTATAGATATAAGCGTGCAACTTTTACATGCATAACGATAAAATCAGTCATCGTGGGATTTTATGTTCCAGGAACTCCTTAATACTGTAAAAACTATTGGCTGATAGCCATTTGTACAATTTAATTTTAATCAATCTTGTATTTAATGTTTTTAATTCATTTGGTATTCTATTATAAACCTGGACACACATAAACATGCAGCTTTTATTATATTTCGCAAGCCTAGGGAGGACATCTAACACGAGCCTGTAGGGGTCGCGCCTGCTGCGAGAATTTACATCGCTTGCTTTCGCAAACAATTCCCTATGCCTCCATAGAAATAAACAGATTTCATAAATATAAAGGGATGGCAGCGGTAACAAATCAAGTTTCTTTAATACCGGCCTGCAAGATTCGTCGGATTTAAGCCCACCTAATGCACTAATGCATCTTTTTTGTGCGACAAATGCTTTAATTTGATCAGTGCTGTTACCCCACATAATTAAGCCATAGCGTAGTACTGATTCAACATATGCATGATATGTTGTTAAAGACGTTTTAATGTTTGTTATGTTTCTAATCTGTTTCAATGCATAAACAAACTTATTAATTCGTTTGGATACAGTATCAACATGTGCTTTCCAGTTGATGTCTTGGTCCAAGGTTACGCCTAGAAATTTAGTTTGCGTTGCTTCGTGAATTCTATTTATATCCATTTTAATAATATTTTATTTATATTGGGTTTTGCATATTATGCTGAGCGATTGCCGTTTTGCGTGGATGTGACGCATATTTTCCCCCAAGTCGTTCTATTTGTATTTGTGTGTTTTCCTCTGCGTCATGTTTGCCGCAAATAAACGTATTTTCTTTCTTTTTTTCTTTCTAGATTCTGTGAGATGATGGACAAAAGATGAGTTATTTTTGAGGCAATATATTTTATTGTTACTTGTTTTGTTCGTTTTTTTTACATATTTTTTTACTTTTATTCCTTCCTTATTTATAAAAATATGTCTGTTTACATTAATATTTATGTGTGCAATAACTTGGATCTAAGTCTGTATGAATTATGTGCATGTTTTTTTCCAAATAAGTTACTGAGCAGGCGTTAACCTCATAGTCACTGATAAATTAACAACCTTTGGATAATTTAATTTAATTGATGACATCAGTTAAATTGACACTATGGGGCTAACAGGAAGCATGAAGTCCTTTCACAGATTTTTACCTCTGATTTTGCATCACTGTCAAAATCAAAGTGATCCGTATTCTCGTTACAATAAGGTTGCTGTTGGGTTGTTGCCACTGACTTGTCTTTCAAAATCACAGTGATCTTTATTTACGTTATAATAAGGTTGTAGTTAGGTTGCTGCTGTCAGAGGTAAAACTGAAAGAACCGCTAGCGCTGGTCACCTTTCTTTGCGTTTTTATTGGAGAAAATAATTTCTTTTGCCAAGTCATAATATAGACGTTAGAGGTTGCGACCTTCACCTTAGTGACTAATAGTGTTGAAAGTAATTTAGGGCTAAAATTCCAATGGTGAAAGGTAGAGTAAATTATAGGTATTTTATTCTTATATAGCTTATGGTTTGAGTAATGTTACAGAGTAATTTTTTAAACTAGGTACCATGGACGAAGAAAAAATGTCGGACGGAACTCTGCTAAGACAAAACTGAGTCTCGTTTATGTGTGAATATTTATTTGTGAGTGTTGCGGTTTGCGCGCGTAGTGGCCGACCGTCCGCGTAGTGGCCGACCGTCCACGTCGGTCGATTAATGTGTGAATATGTGAAAGAAAAGAAAGAAAGAAAGAAAGAAAATGAATTTATTTAGCACAAACTACAACACAATGTGCGTATACCGGCCTATACGTACAGCGAGCTGGCCGCTTGAGTGACACAGTTTTTTGTTAGCGAGAATCTCTCCGACTTTTTTTAATTGGTAATAGTCCACGTTAGCCACCCAAACCCATAGTCCAATATTTTTTTTCCGTATCCTGCAATAGTCCTGCACCAACCGGGGGTTGTCGTTGGATGCAATTGCATAGTGCATACAGGGATAATCGTCGGTTGGTGCTGCATTTCATTAAAATTGACAAGGAGGCCTTTGCGAGATAGCTTTGGGCACTCATACGCCTTCCAAGGATCAGGACCCCATAGTCCCGAGATAAGTGAAAATATAAAAATAATAATAATATTCTAAAGAGGTAAACTTTATTTATAAGTTTGTATGTAGGTAATCTCTGGAAAAACCGGTCGTTTTTTTTTTGCATTTGTTAGCCCAATTCTTGAGGAAGGTCATAGTCTATCTAACATCACGCTATGATCCTTAGGAGCCGAGTATAAATAATAAAAAAACAGAAATAACACTAAGCGAAAACGAAGTGATAGCGCGGGCAGGAGATGCAATGCGACGCAGCGCGTGGGGGGAACAAGAAATTTCATGCGGACGAAGTCGCGGGCAGGAGCTAGTATTAAAATATATTGTACAGATTTTAATGTTATAGTTATTTTACCCCTAGAATCCTGTAACTGTTGTTCCCGTATTTTAGCTGAATAAATCACTTCACTAGCCTATGTTTATGAGAAATTGTTTACATATCTATTAAATAAATATACTACATTCCTTTTATTAAATATTTTAATTTTGTTTGAAATATGAAAATATAATTTAATTTATTTGGGTTTTGTTTTTACTATTACACATCCTATCAAAATAATGCAGTAAAGTTTTACTCATGCATCCAATGTAGGTATGACATATTGGAAAATAAACTTTTTATGCCCGTTTCGTCTAGACACATTCAGACAATTGTTTTTAGCTTTTATAGTCCGTTATTTGTTATAGTCTTTATACAATTTTGGTTTATGTTGTACTCTTCTTTAACGATATGAACGAGGGAATAAATCTGAAGCCCGATTTACTATGTATTTGATGATTTTGACGGGGCTCGTGGCTGAATAATAAACACTGCACGGGTCGATCGAAGGTTATATGCTGCTCTTGCCGCGGTCGGTTTTTGGATGGGTGACTATCCATTACATATTGGGACCCCTCCGTGCCTCCGAAAGCACAAGCCATTGGCCCCGGCTTTTTGACAGTCGTCACGGGTAGTCACAATGCCAAAATTTTGAAAACCAGTCTTTCTAATGGGAATCGTGTTACCTTGTAGATAACTTGGTTGTGACGGTCAGATAGGTAGTCGCTCCATGTAAAATACTGGTGTTTAGCTGAATCCGGTTAGCCTGGACGCTGACCTCGATATAGTTGGGAAAAGACTGGCAGATTGACTAATTGCTGACATTGACAACACCAGTATTTTATGTAGATGACATACCTACTCGTATTTTTACATCTTGCTGTCTCGCAAATATTTTTACCAGTACTTCCAGTCACCAGAAGAGATAAGTAACCAGCACCTTAATTACGTAACACACTACCGATTACGATCTGAACCATTTTGAAGCCTATTGCTAATCCATTGCTTTATATGTTCGAAAAATTTGTCTGCTCAATAACGTAGATAACGCAATGAATGTTGTTGAACTGCCAAAATGAAACCCATTCCTACTGTTAGTGTGTTAGGTAATGACCCCGCAGGGTCGTCGGATATAGTTTAAGTTTAGTAAGAAACCAATGGATGTCTTCGAATGAAATTTAATTTGATAAATTACCTGTTTGTTTTTTATTAATTAAATTAATTTTTATTCGAAAACATTCATTGGTTTCTTAATACGGTTCAACTATGTCCGACGATCCTTATGACTTTTGGTGACTGTTCATGAGATATTCTTTTCATTATTATTATTACTGCCTCGTTGGTCTAGTGGTCGCTAGCCCAGCTGCTGTGCATGAGGTCCTGGGTTCGATTCCCGGGTCGAGCAGAGTGTTATTGGGTATTTCCACCAGGAATTTCTCAGTAGCAACCTGGAGTCCCAGAGTACTAGAGGAGGCCTGTGTCCCAGCAGTGGGAGCAATATAGGTTGATTTGCAACCCGGAGTCTGGATTTATGCCCAGTGAGAGCTGTGGTGGCCCAGTGGTATCGGCCCCAACTTACGAGTTGTAGATCGTGGGTTCGAACCCAGGTAGGCGCTTTACTTTGTGTAAATAATTTCATCACTACTGCTCTCAAAAACGGTGAAGGAAAACGTCCTGAGGAAACCGGCATGTCCTAGAACCAAAAATTTGAAGACATGTGACATCTACCAACCCGCACTGGGCCCGCGTGGTAGATTACAGCCCACTCCCTCTCAAAGAGAGGAGGCTTGTGTCCCAGCAGTGGAAACATTATAGGCTGATTATTATGCTTGATGGCCATATGCTCGCCCCTTATTACATGGGTCTTAAACATAACTGGCGAAATGGTGGTGGACTATTAGGTAGGTACACTGTAGAGACTCTTGTAGACAAGTAATTAATATGATAAAAAAATTAAAGTCCGATACTGATATTTTTTTATATAATCTACCCTATTTACATGATCCATAAAGTTCACAATATTTTGTTTTATTAGTAATGTAACCAAAGAAACAATGGGCGGACTGAGTGAAAGATGATATGGCTAGAAAGGGTGCGACTACCGAGATGACAACTAATAAAGAAGAGAAAGACATGTTGTGCTGACCTCTAATAAATTTGGATAAGGGTAGGAATGAATGATGGTGATGATGATGCTGTGCAGGTTTTTCATAGTACATCATAAGTAGAGATCGAATATTCGGATGCATTATCACCTAAAGTTGAGATGTTAGGATAAGTGCAGGAGAATGATGGTGATGATGATGCTGCGTAGGTTTTTCGTAGTAAGTACATCATAAGTAGATATCCGATATTCGGATGCATTTTCACCTAAAGTTGAGATGTTGGGATAAGTGCAGGAGAATGAAGGTGATGATGATGCTGTGCTGGTTTTTTGTGGTACATCATAAGTAGATATCGGATATTCGGATGCATTTTCGCATAACGTTGAGATGTTAGTATAAGGACAGGACAATGATGGCGATGATGATGCTGTGCAGGTTTTTCGTAGTACATCATAAGTAGATATCGGATATTCGGATGCATTTTCTACTAAAGTTGAGATGTTGGGATAAGTGCAGGAGAATGATGGTGATGATGATGCTGTGCAGGTTTTTCGTAGTACATCATAAGTAGATATCGGATATTCGGATGCATTTTCACCTAAAGTTGAGGTGTTGGGATAAGTGCAGGAGAATGATGGTGATGATGATGCTGTGCAGGTTTTTCATAGTACATCATAAGTAGATATCGGATATTCGGATGCATTTTCACCTAAAGTTGAGATGTTGGGATAAGTGCAGGAGTATGAAGGTGATGATGATGCTGTGCTGGTTTTTTGTGGTACATCATAAGTAGATATCGGATATTCGGATGCATTTTCGCATAAAGTTGAGACGTTGGCCATTAAGGAATGCGCAATTTGTATCGAAAAAATCGTTCAAACGTCAGATTTCAATGACCCAACCGGACCAAATTATAGCGATCGAAAGGTAATGATTAAAGTTGTTGTAGCCGAGGTAATATTTACGCCCAATCAGGATATAAGTACTTAATTTAATAAAACCAATAACTATTATATATTTTTTTGTTTAACTAACACACACCACCCCTACTCTTACAACCTACATACAAATATTTGCATCGGGTGTTAAACATTCATTTTAAATAAATATACATCAGATTCTTTCTAAAAAAAGTATTTTAAGAAGCGGCTTCCATAGTTAAATTTTTATCTATGAAAGCTAAATAATTTACTTTAGGTAAATATGCATCCGAATATCCTATCTCTGATCATAAGGCACTTTCAAGAGAAATATTCAGGTAATTAGTCATCTATATAGATATACATCGCTGATCTCTTCCTTCTTTGTCCCAAAATGCATGGCCCGTACCTGTAATGAAAAAAAAATTGTGAAAAGCTGGCGAATTGCGTAAGAGACTCGCGCACTAAGGTTTCCGTATCAACGTTTTTTTCAAATATATTTTTAGCCTATACTGTGCCCCACTGCTGGGCAAAGGCGCCCCCTTTTTCCTTCCAAACCCTCTTCCAAATCTATGTCTTGTGCGATCTCTGGCCATGTGAGTCCTTTTTTTTTTTTTTGCGTGAGAAATCATCAAATGACCTCTCCCGCTCTGGGCGGAGCGGAAGGGCGTGTCAGACTCTTACTGACTAACTAAAACCCACCCGTGTTCCTTCAGTTGCCTGTGCCTCTTTCGAACAATCCGCGACCCCGGCAGGCATCGGCCCTATCGGACCCCGTCAATTATGCTGACAACTTCTTGAGGCGCGCGTGGAACACAACGCGCCGTCGACCCGGGCCTGGTCCTTACCGGACGGCAAGCTGCCCATTGCCTACGGTGGCCGGGAGTCGGCTATCGACTCCCGACGCCCAGGGTGTCTCCTCCTGCGGCGACTAGGGGCGTGAGGGCGCAATGATTGCCTCTCCCTCACGCGCTCCGCCTCCTCCTTCGCGAGCATTACTGCTTCGCAGAAGGAGGTGACTGCTTCCCATTCTCTGTCGCTCCGTACCATGGCCTGAACCAGGGCCGGACGCGAGAGATCGCCGCCGCTGATCGCCGCCACGAGGACACGGTGGTGCTCCGCCCAAGCCGGGCAGACCTCCACCGTATGCTCCACCGTGTCCTCCGGTCGATCCACACAATGCCAATACTCGGGCGTTTCCTCCCGCCTTATCCGAAACAGGAACCTCCCGAAACAGCCATGTCCGGTAAGGGCCTGCCGTGGCGCCTCTCTAGCCTCTCCTCAAAGAGGGGACTTACCGCCGCAGTTGTGGCGTGCCCAGCGCTGGGTCGCGACAGTCGCACTCTCCATGCAAATGCTCGACGAAGTTCCACCGGCTGTCGAGGACGAGTCCCAGGTACTTCATCGTCGACTCGACGCCGATGTGAACCCCTCCCGCCATTATTTGGGAACCCGAGAGTGGCGCGTTCCGAGGACCATGAAAACACATGGCCTCAGACTTGTGCAGGGCCACCTCAAGTCCCAATTGCTGGATCCTCTCAATGACTGTCGCAACCCCGCGTGTCATTAATTCGGCCGCCGCCTGGTGCGACCTCCCCTGTGCCAGAACCAGCGTGTCGTCAGTGTAACAAACGACGCTGACGCCGCTAGAGAGGTCGGCGCGCAGCACCCAGTCGTACCCGATGTCCCACAGATGCGGGCCCAAGACCGATCCCTGTGGGACACCGCACGACATCTCTCGCCGGTTCCATTCTCCCTGGTGACCGGGGTAGATGACGGCCCTGTCCGTCAGATAGGCCTCGACTATGCGACAGAGGTAGGTCGGCATCCGGTGATACCGGAGTGCCTCCCTAATGCAACTCCAGGGCAGGGTATTGAAGGCATGAAGGCATTGGCGATGTCAAGAGACACCGCCAAGACGACCCCACCCCGGGCCACAGCATCCCCCGTCGTGAGGGCTCGCACGCGCATGAAGGCGTCCACCGTAGAGCGCCCCCTGCGGAAACCAAACTGGCTCTCCGCCAAATCCGGCCCCACCCGCACCAGCCGCCCGACGAGGCGGTCTGCAATGACTCTTTCAAAAAGCTTGCCCACCTGCAAACATTATCAGAATTTTTAATATGGCCACGTTAGAAGCCATAGTTTCACATATCGACGGTAACGGTAGAAATTCCAACTGGCAGGTAGATAGTTCACATATAATTACGTTAAAAAATTAAAAAAGAAAACATCTCAACCTATTATTATTATTTTTAATGAAAGAGATAGGTACGGATATCGGAAGAGAATAGCTACAGATTTGGGAGTCATGCAAGGTGATACGGCTTAGGTAGAGAAGAAAGGATTGAATCCCATTCCACACGACGTAGAACAGGCTAATGAACGGGATATGATTGTTAGTTTTTCCAACTTTTTACTACCTTTTTTGGAATCGTTTTCTTGAGCCCTGTGTCTTGACACCCATTTATTATTTGTCAAGTGACAAAATTTCTTTGGAACCGAGTTCCTTATCGCATAGTATACTTTGCAGACTGGAGGCAGAGCTAGACCGAAAAACGTGTGCCGTTACGACACTGTTTTTACGTAACAAAAGTTTCGTAGCGAAAGAAACTTTGCTCCAACCCAGTGTCCCATGATACCTCTCGTTTTTTAACCGACTTCCAAAAAGGAGGAGGTTATATGTTCGACAGGATGTATGTTTTATTTTTTTTATGTATGTTCACCGATTTCTCCGTCAATTGTAGACCGATTTTGAAAATTCTTTTTTTGTTTCAAAGGGTATGCTTTCGAGTTAGTCTCATTATCACCAAGTCAGAATCTGATGAGGGGATCCCATGGAAATCGAGGGAATTCCTCAAATTTTATAGGCACACTTATAGCGATTTGGGTATTTTTTATAGTAACTCGTGCATTTGCTCTCGGAAAGCACCATTCGGTGAAGTGGAACTGATAATGAAGACCAGAGGTGGCCACCGGAACTTCTCAATAATAAGTACATCACGGGTTGCGATTAGATTTTAATATGGTTGCTAAGCAATTTATGCTCGTCACAATGCATATGGTGAACCCACCATCAGCTCCAGTTGTTTTGGTTCTTAACAGGAGAACTCCTCAACAATTAACGTCCCTGCATCGGGAAAAGAAATATTTTGTAAAAGGTGATGAGCAGTTGACATTAGGCTATTGTAACTTAGATTTATTAATAACTGACTCAATAAAAAGTGAAAAATAAAAACTTTTTTACAAAAAAAACAACCGACTTAAAAAAAACCCTACAAAGTGAAAAATAACTTTAATTTCGGAAGTCGGTGGCAAAAAACAAAATACAGATACAATGACACCGGCTTCCAAAATTAAAGTTATTTTTCACTTTGTAGGATTTTTTTGAAGTCGGTTGTTTTTTTGTAAAAAAGTTTTTTTCTAAGTATGACTTTAATTTTAAGTCTATCATTTGTCACGTACCAATTTTTTTTTAATGTATGGAGCCTTTGTCACTCGCGCCATTAATACAAATCTAAGGACACCTCATATTTCTTTAAGGGGGTTCTTTAGCTGTAATCCGCCAAATTCAAATTTTCTTTGGTTTTTACAAATTGCAGGTCTGTTGCACGTCGTATGTTGATCAAAATGTCATTCGCGACTGTAGGAATGATATATTTACTGAATACTAATCATCGTGTATAATAATTTGAATTCAGAACTAAGTACCTTACTTTGTACTGTTTTTTTAAACAACAATAAAGTACTTAGTTCTGAATCCAAATGTTATACAAGATAAATCTAATAATTGATGGACATGGAAAGTAGCATTCGTTTGTATTCGGAAATGCGATGATTCCCGAGGGACATTAAGTAAATAGTTGGACTGTACAATATATTTCAACTAATAAAAACATTACCCTTCTTTTGGGCTCCACCGCAGTCGGTTTAATTAAAACGGACAGCCAGACAGATGGGCCGACAGACAGACGGCATAGGCAGTAATAGGGTTTCTAAAGCTACTGTTTCCTAAAATGGCGATGATGGCTTCATAGCGTCTGCAAATTACCGGTTAAAGAGGTCACTGTGTTCGTAAATATGTGAGTACCATGTATCTATCACATAATTAATTTACCTGTCATTGCTTTATATTTAATTATTTTTACCTATTGTGGTGTAGTAATTTTATTCTAGGTGCATAGTCTTCACATATACTCGTAATTATATAATTAATGTAATAAACATAATATTGTAAAACATTTTAAAAGAGTAACGGTGGAGTTTCTTGCCCATTCTTCATCATACGAAACTACCTTTTGGAAGGGGCAACTGGAATCAATTCAATTTGCTTGTAATTTTTGACGTTCAAAACTGCCTTTTTGAAATAAATGATTTGACTTTGACTGAAAAGTTATTTATGAAAATAAGCTGATGCGTTTTCCATTATTATATTATTTTAAGTATTGTGAATGTAAAGACTATGTGGGTCATTGTTTTTTTTTCTTCTCAATTAGTTTTAATCATGGTCTGGCAGTTTGAGTAACTTATGCGGCCTATCCAAATCTCCTTTCTTTGGTATTGTTCGTCGAATCGTTGAGCTCCTTAAGTTCGAGTTGAGCTGCACGATTACTGACAAATGCGTGCACTGACTGAACAGATCCACTCATTCTGTGTGGTTTTTCCTCGAAAGACCATATCAGACACAAATCTACATGGTCTTCACATGATCTGACCAAGATTATGTCTGGACTTTAATTTAAATTTTTGAATTGTTTTTTTATCTTTTTTATTACGGATACTTTAAACGTGCACGTCTTTCTACATCGTTCTCACATTTTTAATTTGAACATGAATGATGTAAAAAAAATGTTTTTTGTAACTATATATTGATTTAAAAGAGTGTCCATGGAGTTTCTTGCCCGTTCTTCTCCATAGGTACCTACTACGCTTTGGAATGGGCAACTAGCTTCATTTTTCTGACTGACTGACCCTTTGACAATTCAAAAGTGCCTGTAAATGATTTATTTGAAATAAATGCTTTGAGTTTTGAGTTTGAGTTTGAGTTTGAAGAGACTGTTTCCTTTGAGTTTGTTTCGGCCATGTCTCTCAGAGTAGTCAGATAGGAAACGCCAACCTCATAATTTTTTAAAAATATGATTGACGTGTAAAAGTGTTAGTACAAACCTACTTACAGAAATAAAATCACTTATCATTTGTCCAAGAGAGCGTTTTTGACACCCTAAAGTCAAACCCCGATGCCCAAAGACTTAAATCGCTAGTATTGCCCTCACCTCACTGTACTTAGTCGCGTTAGAGAATTGCGAGCTTACACTATTTAACAGCGTTTCCTTGACCATCAAGTCAAGTCACTGCGAGATTGTGGGACAGAGGAGACTATCATAAATATTTTGAAAATGTTCGAGCCGACATATTATCTGCCTTGAAACAATTTATTTCATAATTTTTTATCGATTTTATCGTATTCATTTTTTTTTTCAATTTAAATTTCAAACTGTTATAATTTTTTATTAGTCAATTATTATTGTTTGTAGTAGTTAAGAAGAACAACGCAGTCACACGATTTTGCCTTATATGTTTATGGACTTTCTATTTTTATATTTATTATTTTAATGTACGCAGATATTGGGTATTTATTTTAGTTTTTCTTTAATCACAACACAACACACCCACCCATGTCACAACACTAAACTTTTAATTTATTAGAACGGACTCACACATCCCTATTTGTTTATTATTCTAGCTTAAGTCACTTGTGGGTTGCAGTTGAAAATCAGCCTCAGGTACACATTGTGTTGTCATCTGACATTATGCTGAGCTGAGGCCACTTTTTGCAATGTAAAGACCTAACTCCGACTTTAAATAAAAAGCAGTGGACTGTAAACGAACTTATATAAAATAATAACTTATTAGTAAATAAACTTAGTAAATAACTTATTTCCAAAATGGAAGGTACAGAAAGACTATAGAGCGCGCGTGTGTCGTCGGTTGCGTTCGTTAGTGAAGTATCGGCCCTTTGGCCCCTCTGGTGTACCCACGTAGCCCGTCCCGTGCGCCCGCGGAGCCCCGTCCGACGCCTGATACGAAGATTGCCGACAGCGCCCGAACATGCATTATTATCATTGTTTTCCGTTTTTTTTTTGTTTTATGGTGTATTTTTGTTGCTGCAATGCCAATTAACGCTTTTTTCTTTATTTCTTTAGGTGTTGAAACGAAACTGAAATGCTACTATCTTTTGAAGCGGTAGGGTGAATCTAACGATTTAAATCTTTGCCGCTCATGATTGCCGTCACTGCGTCCGTTATGTGGTGGCTACCACTCTTCTAGGAAACCGTAGTTTTTGGTACTCTTTGTGTACGGAACCGTAAAAAATACCTGATAATTTTTGCTCGGTTTTCAGGCTCCCGTCTTGACTGGACACATCTAAATCGACACTCGTTCGTATAGGTTTTATTGTCGCTGGCACATAAGGGAAAGTAAATTCTGAAGCACTGCGTGCAGTTCAAGTCCTTTTCGAGAGGAGGATAATATTCAACCGTGTTAGGCGATGCGTAGTGATAAATTATGGAGATTACTGTTACTGCAAATTAAATAGAACTTTATAGTAATTATACTTAACATAACATCACGCCTCTTTTCCCTGAAGGTTAAGGCAGAGGTGTACCCATGTACACCCACATTTTGCTAGTTATGTTTAAGTCTCATGTAATAGGAGGCGAGCCTATTGCTACCAACCGGGCACAAATCCACACTCCAGGCTGCTATTATGAAATTCCTGGTGGAAAAACCCAATCTCACTTATTTATTGTTAAATTAGGAAGATAATTATCAGAACAAAACTGCAGCTGAACTATCACTTTCTCGTGTAATAAATCTCTACCGGAATATTTTATATATATTTTATCGCGGAATACAGGCCTGTTTTTATGTTATTGAAATCCTGGCTTTTTCATTATATTTTAGAATGAAAAGAAATAAAGAAAAATAAGTTTATTTGTCACAGAAACACATACATACAAAAAAGATAATTAGCTCTGGTAAGAATGTAAAATAAAAACAAACAGAATAGATCTATAATCACGAGCACAAAACAGAAATAGTCGATAGCTGCACGACATGACTGTGACGAGAAGCCTGAAGGCCTGTTTTGTCATCTAAACATTTTAAAATCACAAAATGATTGAAAAAAAGGCACATAAGATTGTGTTAGGCCCTTTGTACACACACGTTTTTCTTGCCGTGAAAGCTACGGTTTATTCGGCGCGTGTAGGCACATTTTTCAGTGTTGTATGGATCACTGTGGAAGCTTGTTGACGGACATCTTGTTTTTACGGCGCGGTTTAGTGCCGGCGCCTACTGGCGGCACGGCACTGCATGGGATTTGTATGCGGCAAATAGAAATATAACTTAAGGCGCAGATATACGACTTTTAATGATTTCAAATTGAATATCACGTCTAAACGAATAGTCTTATTTGTTTGAAAAAAATATATGATAAACTAGACTATTTTTTTTCGTAATTTGATATGTGAATATTTGAAATTATATTTTTATAACATAGTGTAATTAATTTGTAAAGTAATGTCTAACGCGAACACAAAAACGATAATCACGCAAAAACTATAGGGTATATTTTCATGAAATCTTCACCATCTAAAAGGCAATTTAATTACCCAAATTTTTGTATACGGCTTTTATTTTTATTGTGTTTGATAAATCAAGGTGGGTTGTTTATACGAATAAACTTGATGCGCTTTGAAGCGAGGGCTCTTGCGGGCGACGGGCGGCAGTGCATCGCTGACCAATGTCCGGGTAGACGCTAACGCTCTGTGCAATTTTATTCGCTTAAAAGTTTCGCATGCTCCTCCCACTCGCTCAAGGTCGCTGGCACTTATTGTCGCCTTAATGGTATGACAAATAAAAATAAAAATCAAATTTCAACAGCAACGCTGCCGCAGTATACATATCCTTAGGCTTCGTTCACACGGCATTGTCCTGCACGTTTTTTTGCAGTATACGTCTTAACGTATAAATAGTGACCATACAACGTACATAGATCCATTCACACGTCGATTGCACTGCAAAAAAACGTGTACCGCTTATACGTTTAAACGCATACTCAACGGACTTGTCAAGCAAATCGAATAAACTTTGACGTATTCGGTTCGCAGTGGCATATGGTATAGCTTTGTCTCTTTCACACGACACGATGTTATACGTTTTTTATCGAATAGCAACCGAAGAAGCGTTTAGTACCTGAGCGTCTTTTGGCGGGGTGGCACGTATTTTATGGTTGGATTTGGTTTGATATTCAAAATGGTTGAGGAATCTTCTATAGATAACGAACTATTAATTTCTTTAGTGGAACAAAATCCCGTTTTATGGGATAAAACTTTGGAACTTTATAAAAATCGCGTCGCAACTCAAGCGGCTTGGAAGGGAATCATGGTAATAATTGATCCTAATTTTGAAGAAAGGAAGAAAAAACAAGACAAGCCATAGGTATGTATCTTTTATTATTAATAATAAAAATTGTGTTACAACATATTTTAACTTACTCTGCTTAGTTCTAAATATATTCGTTTTGCCATGGGACTGATCCTTCGTTTGATAAAAAATAGTGACTAAAAATGGACCTTACGCTGTTTGCTTGAACATTTCTAACTGACGTACTTTGAATATTTTCAAATAATGGAGGATTTGCCACATCTTCAAAATTGTGTCCATCATTTTCACGAACGTAATTGTGTAATACAATGCATGCTTTTATGATTTCTGTCAATAAACTTGGTGAAACATCAATAGCCTTATGTAGAATTCTCCATTTTCCCGCTAAGATACCAAAAGCACACTCCACGTATCTTCTTGCTCTGCTCAGGCGGTAATTAAAGATTTTTTTACGAAAATCTAAATGTGTTCCTCCAAAAGGGCGTAGTAAATTATTATGTAGAGCAAATCCCTCATCACCAATAAATACGTAAGGTGTACTTTCTCCACCTTCTAATAATGGCATTGGTTTGGGTATATTCAGCGAACCATCATTAACTTTTTTCCATAAGACGGAATTTTTCAAAATGGATGAGTCACAATCTTTTCCGTATGATCCTATGTCTACATATATAAATCTGTATTCCGAATCAACCACCGCAAGTAGCACAATTGAAAAATAATCTTTATAATTGAAGTACATGGATCCACTATGAGGAGGCTTTAAGATTTTTATGTGTTTCCCGTCAATTGCACCTAAACAATGAGGGAAATTAGTCTTTCTTTCAAAACCTTCCACTATTTTCATCCATTCACTTTCTGTAGAAGGCGTTTGAAGATATTCTCCCTGAAGGACATGCCACAGAGTCCAGCAAACATCCCAGATGATACCACTTATAGTCGATACTCCAACTTTGTATGAATAGTGTAAATCTTTCATGGAACACCCCGATGCTAAATATCTGAAAAAAGAAATGTATATGTACCGTATTACTTATCATGTTTGTCTTTTACAGCTAAAATGATTATTCAACGGTGGACTCATATAAGAGATAATTATAATCGATCATATAAAAAGATAAAACATCAGAAAAGCTCAGGAAGTGGCGCCAAAACAGCAAAGCCTTATGTATATAGTAAACAGTTATCTTTTCTGCAGAAAGTAATACAACCTAAAGAGACAATAAATAATGTTACTACCGAAAATAACAACACGGAATCCGATAATAACACTGAATCCGAAAACCAGAAAAATTATTCTGAGGGAGGAAAAGAAACATTGGAAACAAACTCTATAGAGACACATGACACAATGGCGGCAAAGAGCCCAATACCTAATCGTGTACCTAAAAGATCTCTAAAGAATACGATTAGTTCTGTAGATGCGAAGATGATGAAATTTATGGATTCTTATTCAAATAAGGAACCTGAAACAATGAATCGGCATCTTTCATTTTTTAATGGGATATTACCATCATTAGATAAGTATGACGATGATGAAGTCCTCGAATTCCAAATGGGTGTGCTACAGTTAATAAAAAAAATTAAAAACAGTCGCCAAATTCGTGAATCGTCGTCTTTCAATCTCTCATCAGTTCACAGAGGATATTTTACACAACAATACCAAAATAGTAACATTACAC
Organism: Griposia aprilina; assembly: GCA_916610205.1. Taxonomy (NCBI): domain Eukaryota; kingdom Metazoa; phylum Arthropoda; class Insecta; order Lepidoptera; family Noctuidae; genus Griposia; species Griposia aprilina. The sequence goes on along the minus strand of OU744307.1, from coordinate 13,480,261 downwards.
AAGAAGCTACAAATTCTATCATTACAAACATGACTACAACGACTTCTCAAAGTCCAGCCTCTGTAGAATTAACTACAGCAGCTACTCTTCAAAATCCGTCCTCTGTCGAATCCTGCTATTCTAACTACACGGATATGGATTACAATGGCTTTTAATACGAAACACGAATATACTATAGTAAAATTGGTCAAATTTGAATATTTTTTTAATTATAATAATTAACATTAATAAAACTTAAATAATCACAACCTGTGTATTTTTATTTGTGTACTCACCTTAAACAGATGGCTAATTTCATTTTAGTACTAATGCATTTCCGCATATTCGTATTTGATTTTGTTAGGCTTGAATTTTCCAGTCGAGTTAATAACTTTTCAAAACTTTCAATAGACATTCGAAAGTAATTAAAAAACATTTTTTCATCGTTTCTAAGATTTTCGAAAAAAAAAACAAATGTGATCGTACGCACAGATTCTTGATTAATAGGATGTACCCAAAACCTTCTGTTTTGTCGGCGGCGAGACCGCCTTCGATACCAATATAAAAGTACAACCAAGCGTGGATCCATCAGTGACGTCTACTCACTGTGACAACTGGGGGCCTAGACAAAATCCCTTTTCTGTAAGCGTTAACGCAAACGGAAAATCAAATTGTATGGAGTTGACATTCGCCTAACACGTAACATTACGTGTCCTTTCCACACGTAATGTCATTGCCATACATTTTGACGTAAGCGTCTGGCGTTAACGCTATCAGAAAAGTTTTTGTCTAGGCCCCCTGGTTGGAAACTGCGGCTATTCGTTTTTACACGAATGAAAATTTACCATATGAACACCCGGTTGACTATACGTTATAAAAACGATTACAAAAAAAACGTGCAGGACAATGCCGTGTGAACGAAGCCTTAGGCATGCCGCGACGTCCTTAGGCATCATCATTGAAATTAAAATTTTATTGTCATACATATACAAGATATAATTCTATTCGTCGCATAAAAATCCCATGCCGTGCCGTGCCGCCAGAGGGCGTCAGGGCCCTTATACGCCGTGTGTGAGCACGGTTCGTCAGTGTTAAATGGATCACTATGGAAGCTTGTTGACTGACACGTATTTTCTACGGCGCGGTTTATATGACTCACGCCGTACCGTAAAAAAAACCGTGCCGTGTTTAAAGGGCCTTAGGCTTTGAACCTATAACTCAGTGGTTAAGAAGCAGGTACTTAAACCTTGAAATAACTAAAAAGTTTCAAATGAAAAACCAGAACGGGTCAGCTAGTTTATAATAAATATCATGTCATTCAGCAGCAGAATTTCCAGGGGGGGTTCCGGAATTGGTCTTTTAAGAGGAACCGGGACCCGCCCCTATGTGCTGTTGGTGATCACCGGAGTGGTTTTAGTGAGGTAAAAATCCCACACTCCCCGACCTCCGTCCCCAAAGGTCGGGTGCCTTTTGAAGGTTTTTCCCCCGAAAACAAAAAACAAAAAAAAGGGGTAGGCAGAAACGATAGAACGCCACACGTTACGATCATAATGCCCGGTACAGATTTATGAAACGTAACATTAAATGTAACAGAAATGAGCCGTCCAAGCTTATGCAATGCAACAAGAAATGGAACACAATAACTATGCAAATTTGTTTCCTTGTGTGCTACATTACATGTTATGTTAAGGACAAATTGCGTACAGTAGCTAGCAAGACTCATCTAATGCATGGAAGCATCTTTTGTAAAGCTTCATGCATCTTTAATAATATTCCGGCGCCTATTAGAATAATTACGGAAATGAAAAAATAAATAAAAGGATCTCCACGATCTATTAGTAATCAAGTGCTGTACTACTCTATAAAAGACTTCCTATCAGACAAATCACTGCTCCAATATTATATTCCTCCTCAGTCATGATGCGCTCAGTGGCTCACTTGATGTGTAAATTTTATGTGCAATTTGTAACAATAATTGTAAATTTATTTTTTATGTAACCATTGTATGCTCTAAGGAGGGGGCGTAGCTGATCACAATATAACAATTTAAGACCTGTATTATGTACCTACCTATGATCCACAATAAAGATATTGAATTGAATTGAATATGTTTCACGAATCTGTACCGGGCCTTACATACTCCTTTTGCTTCGTTTACATTCATACATCTGCGGAGTAATTGCGATAAACACTAAAGTAGGAATGGCTTTCATTTTGACAGTTCAGCAACATTTATTGCGTTATTTACGGTGTTGAGCAGACACATTTTTCGAACATATGAAGCAATGGAATAGCAATAACCTTCAAAATTATTCAGATGTTATGCAATTAGGGTGATGGTCATACACGCACGCCGGTTGATCAAATAAGTAAATAATAATAAATTAATTTATTTCAGGTAATTTACATTCATTGCCATCAAATCAAATCAAAATAAATCAAATAAAAATAAACTATTACTATTTATTGGGCTTTTCCGTCAGGAATTTCTCAGTAGCAACCCAGAGTCTGGATTTGGGCCCGGTTGATGGCAATAGGCTAACCCCCTATTACGTGGGACTTAAGGCGGAACTTTCAGGGTAGCCCGCGAAATTCAAATTTTGTTACGTTTTTTGCAATTTGCAGGTCACTGTCAGGTTGTCTTTTGATTAAAATATGATTCGCGACCGTAACAAATATGGTTTTCCAGAATTATAATCATTAAAATCAACAATACATCTCTAAAAGTTCATATTACCTTATTGAATGACTATTTCATGAAATCATGACATTTGAGGGCAATTCTAACTTAAGGAGTTGTATTGCTGATTATAATTCTGTAAAGCCATATTTGATACTGTCGCGAATCATATTTATATCACCATACAACCTGATACAGACCTGCAAATTGCAAAAAACGTAAGATAATTTGAATTTCGCGGGGTACCTTGGTGCATGGCCCTTAACATAACTTACCAATGGATTCAGTAGACAGGTATTTAATTCAGATTTATTATAGTTATAATGGCAATTATGTCATTTGGTTTAAATAGGCTTTTATTTTTATTCTTTGATTTATATTTTATAAAGATTCTTCTATATTTTGTGAATGTGAGAACGTTGTTGGCCTAACTTGTAGATTGTAGATTTGTAGATCTTTTTCTATTTTTAACCGACTTCAAAAAAGGAGGAGGTTCTCAATTCTTATGAATGTTTTTTTGACTTGTGTGTTAGCTCAGAACTATATTCTGGGTGAACCGATTTGAATGTATCTTTTTTTATTTGATAGCTGGTGCTTTAGATGTGGTCCCATTTAAATTTGATGAAGGTCTGACTCGTAGTTTTTGAGATATTATCCTTAATACTGCATATTTTATCCACTTAGTTTATATTGATGATGTGTTAATAATTTCCTGTCACTGTTATTTACATACCAAGTAGTGGTATACGAATTTGTGTGGGGTAGGTACCGCAACTAAAAAGTGAAAAATAAAAACTTTATTACAAAAAAAACCACCAAATTCCGAAATTAAAGTTATTTTTCACGTCTTTTTGTGTTTTTTTTTTTGGAAGTTGGTTGTTTTTTTTGTAAAAATGATTTTGTTGGTTACCTATTACTTGTTGACAGGCCTACACTGTCCTCCCATACCTAAACACTTTAATTTGAAAACACTGTCAAAGCCACTTATTTTTACAAGAGTAACCGTGAAGTTTCTTGCCGGCTCTTTTCCATAGGAAACGACCAATTGGAACCGTGCACCTAGCTTCTGACGTTTCATAAATGCCTACGTAGGTTCATGTGATATAAAATATTTTAATTTGATTAGATTTGACTGGTGAAATGTGGGTGTATTGTAAGGTACACCTCTGCCTTACCCTTCTGGTATGAGAAGCGTGATTTTTCCGTTGTGAAAGAGAACAAAAAAGAAAAAAAAAAATAGTAAATACTTACGAATTATGAACATCATTTCGACGTGTATTTTGAAATGAATACAAGGAAATGTTACATAGGTAATGTACATTTTATGAATTCTTGGCTAATTGAGTTTCATGGGTAACGTAAAAGGCATTAATGACTATTTAACTTTTATTGTATAACTAGCGACCCGCCCCCGCTTCACATGGTCTTTACGGCTTGTTGAAATATTGAGATTTCTTTGTTTTAAGAAACTTTTACACACAAACTTTCCGTCATACATTCTCTAAATGATCATGAAAAACGCATCAAAATTCGTAACTCATTCACTATGGGTAATAAACTACATCTAAAAACACATTATTAATTCGTTATTCTATCATCACATTGCTCGTTCTTATTTGTTTTTATGTGTTGTAAATACATTTAAAATCTCCGTATAAAAAAAAGAGACTAAAATTATTGATTGCATGCTTCTTTTGTTAAAGATTTAAAAATCGTTTTATTTTATTTCAAAAGCTCACTTGTCTTTTTCTAATAAAATAATTCCACAATATTTGAGAATTCTATGATAAATGGGCGTACGCAGGGAGCGGGACAGAGCGAGACTCAGTTGCGACGGAACAGAGAATGACCGAACGCTCAAGGTCGTTTGGTCAGGGAAGCGCCTTAAGAAGGACTACGCGGACTACACAGACAGATTAAAAAAGCAACTTTAAATTATAATATGTACCAGCGGGGTAATTGCATAACACACTAATAGTAGGAATGGGTTTCATTTTGACAGTTCAACAACATTCATTGCGTTGTTTACGTTGTTGAGCGGACAGATTTTTCGAACATATGAAGCAATGGATTAGCAATAGGCCTCAAAATGATTCAGATTGTGACTGATAGTTTGTTACGCAATTAGGGTGCTGAATGCCACTGCTCGCATATAGAGCAAGTCCCATACTATACCTATCTGAGATTACCAATTGATGACCGATTCAACTGGAGTTACCAAATTTTCCATTATAAACGCAATATACCGTACAGAACCCTCCTTCAAATGTACACAGCTCTTGCTAAGTCGATCATCTCCTATTGACATAAACTCACGCTTCTTCCCATGGGGGTAGGCAGAAACTACAGAACGCCACCTGCTACGATCCTTACATACTCCTTTTGCCTCGTTTACGTTCATACAATACATCTGGTCATACACGCACGCCGGTTGTGAGTACTACGCACCTGACCTTTCTGAAGAACATCACCAATAAGGTCACTATATGTCTTCCTAGGGCGTACCCTCCCGGCGTTTCCACTCACATCTGCCTTGTAAATACCTTTTGTTAATCGCCCTTCATTCATCCTCTCAAGATGACCAAACCATCTTCTTAGCATACTCTTTTCAATTTTTGTCACTACATCTTTTAAATCGCACCGTTGCTTTATCATATCATTCTTCAGTCTATCATTCATAGTCACACCACACATGCTTCGCAAGGAACGCATTTCCACAGCATTTATTCTACTTTCATGCTTCTTTTGTCACACCCAACACTCACTTCCATACATAAGAGTAGGCACCAGCACACCATTGTGAACAGCCAGTCGTGCTTTTTTGGATATCAACTGGTTGGTCACAATTGCATGTGTAGCACCATTCGCTTTATTTCCCGCATTTACCCTTCTTTCCACATCTCCATCAATCTTTCCATCCCTTGTAAATAGGCTCCTCAAATATACGAACTCACTTACTTGCTCCACACACTTATCATTTAATTTCACATAACATACCGATACATCCTCTTCTCTTTCAAACACCATGACCTTCGTCTTATTCACATTTATATTCATCCCTTTCATTTTATATGGTTCATCCATCACAGTCACCATGTCTTGCAAACCTTCCGCTGACGATGCAAGTAGAACTTGATCATCTGCATAGAGAAGGCATCCTATTGACTCACCTTTTATAAACTTACCTAGATAAAATACATACAGCATATTGGACAAATTTGTTATGTTCATTATGTATTTCGATCATAATATTCTGCCGTTTCCGGCTTACAAATATGATTTGTAAAATTATGGATCGTCATTACATTAAAATTAATTCAGAATTAGAGTTACAAATAATTTAAATAAATTGAACAATAGTTGTAAAAGAGATTATAATATAATATAAGTCAAAATTCAGGTCAAGGAGATAAAACATGATTTTAAGGCAATAATGTCAAATATTTAAGTACATTATTCATTCATATAATCTTCAGTCGAGTAATAACATTTGCTTGAAAGAAAGTTAAGTAATTCACATTTAAATGTTCTGAGGCTGAGAGTTTTAAGATAAGATAAGATAAGATAAGATAATTTATTTGTCCAAAACATTTGAAGCCATCAGGTAATTTGTTTTAAACAGTAATAGACCTGCAGTGTACATTATTAGAAAACAATTTAACTCTACGCTTGGGAACATTAAGCATATGCACTTTGTGGCTGGGTCTGGATACAACATCTCATCTCAAATACGAAAGTCGACTTTCGACTTAGACGTTATCCGTTCGAGCTCCAAGTGCATTCACCAAATATAAGAGTAACTAAAGACGTTAAAACTAGAGCCTAATAAATAAAAGCAAACCTAACCTAAATGACTTAAAACCTAGGCAATAGATCAACCTGAATGTACCTAACTAAACTAATTAAACCCTGGGGATCCCCTAAATATATAAACAAGAACAAAGTCTATACGATCGCAAATACTTAACCACATGGTCAGATGTGTTACCCGAAGCAGGTTTCCTTGCCTTTACAAATGATTTCTATCTACATCATAGGTCCATTACCGATCGCTTATTATGGATACTAACACATTTTATCTGGAATAATACTGCAGTTGGTGGCACGACAAATGGCAGCTGCAGTAAACAGTTGGTATTGTAACCACGTTTTTGCTTTTAATGACATCCTTATACCCTCGGAATAGAAGTCAAAATCGATTGAACATACTGTAAAAAGGTTTATTTTTTCTAATCTTATTTCAATTGGAGTATAAGAAAAGAAAAATAATTGAGTCCCATGGGAGGCGAGCTTATTGCTATCAACCGGGCACAAATCCAGACTCCAAGCTGCTACTGAGAAATTCCTGATGAGAAAACCCAATAAAACTTTACCCGACTCGGGAATCGAACCCAGGACCTTATGCTAAGCAGTAGTGCATGCTACCACAGACAAACGAGGCAGACATACTAACATTATAAATGCGAAAGTAACTCTATCTATCTGTCTGTCTGTTATCTTTTCACGCCATAAGGCGCGGTAAGAAGCAAAGGTAATTGAAAATACCGTTTCGTAGTAACAAATAAGGTTCAAAACCGCGGTGCATTTGAAGTTAGTTGAATCGAATAACCACCAAAATACAAAATAAAATGAACGGCTCAGAGGAAAATTATTTAGGTATTTCTTTAGTTGATTGAATTCCCTTTATTATCATTATGTAAAATATGATATTTTACGCACAACATTTGGAGGACTACGATGTGACGAAAAAAAAATTTTGAATTCTGTTTTACGATTATTTTATACCTACTTCTTTATTTTTATGAAATATTTTTTAATCTTTTTTTGTATCTTAAGTCTTTTCTGTGAACGTTTGACAATACACACGATTTTTTTCTGGCTTGTAATATTACTAATACGCCTAACTGTGCAACAAAAACAGCATTTTCGGTGTCCTACGTTTTGGCAGCACCTTAACAGCTAACGGATTTCGATCTTTGGCACACAGGTAGACCATGACCTGGGTTAGAACATATGATATTTTTTATCCCGGTTATACGTTCCCGTGGGATCATTTCCGACGTCCACGCGGGTGAAGTCGCGGGCAAAAGCTAGTATCGAATATCTTATGCTCCTGATCGAATTCTCGCACTTCGATTAAGCTGAGAACGTTACATAATTCTATTGCTCTATTACGGGACGTACCTACTTTAATGGGAACCAGGCACTACCAGCAGGCGATGGTCTTGATGTTTGGTGCAAGCCATAGACGATATCATTAGTAGTTAAAATTAAGACAAAACCGCTAACTCTCAGCAACGCACCCAAAACAAATTGTTAGGTCACACTATAGTGTTAGACAAATAAAACATTCAAGGTATAGTAAATCAAATATATTGCAATTCATCCACTTAGAGCACTTTACACTTCAAAGGCCGAACGATAACTGGCCAACATTTTCATTCCGGCACACAACTATGTACTATGGTAAAGCAGTACGGAGCTTGAAGCGCCATCTGTTACCGGACGTTATAATTATGCACTACTTTACCATAATAAGTCAAATATATTCATCTGAATAATTATCTAAACAATGTAACAACTATTTAAAATATAGCGAGTGCTTAAATTCATTATTTATGTAAGACAACATTTATAAAACAATCAATTTAGGTAAAGCGTAATTTGAGTAACAAAACATTAATCAGTGAATCAATAACATTACTTATTAACGAGTATCTAACAATAGATACTACATACAAAATACCCTAGTATGTAAAGTCAGACGAGAGAGAGAGTGCACCTGTGTCTACGCACACACTTGTGCACTATTATAATAAATTGTATATAATATCTCTCAAGCCGAAGGCTGGTCCCCGTTCTGATTGGCCGCCATGACCGAAATACAGTCTGGAGGACACGAATACTGACAAAGGCTTGCAACTGGACAGATCCCCTCAAATCTGTGTGGTTGTAGATCCTCTCATGGTCGTCATATGGCCTGACCAAGATTATGTCTAGACTTTAAAAGAGACTGTGACCTCTGAGTTTGTTTCGGCCTTTCTTCTCAGAGTAGTCAGTCAGGAAACATCAAACTCATGTAGTTTTAAAACATAATTTAATTTTGACGTGATAAAGGTTTTTTGTTTTGAACCAATTGACAGGAACAAATGTACTATCATTTATCATTTAACAACTTAAATTGTCCCTATATTCAAATCACAATTGTCATTCTTTGACAGTTGAATGTAATAGCTATAATACGGCAGATTGACGTAGGCTATCAATTTGCTTGAAAACAAAATCCCTGAATTTACCTGGTTGGTGTGTTTTTGGGGCATGCATACTCTCTCTTTTTGATAAGTCTCACTTAGTTTGTGTTCGAAAACACATACTGGAATCATTTCTACAGCTTACTTGACGTCTCTAAAAATTTCCTGGGTTTTCTATAACTTCATCGCCTTCAGTGAGCCAAACGACATCCCATGCTGGACATAGGCCTCCCTCAAGCATCGCCACATTGACCGGTCCTATGTTGTCCACCTCCATTGGATTCCTGCGACTTTTATCAGGCCAATACACTCTGCAGCTTCCACTACGCATTCACCACTCAAGAACTTTTCGGCTCCATCGGCTGTCCGTTTGCCCCCCGTGGCCTCGACCGACACGTCTCTTGCGACAGCGACTGCGGTAAAAAAACAAATGAAAGAAGTGGTTTAGAGCATGCCACGAGTCACCGCGACGCGACTTGCGGAGCGACGGACGGAAACAGGTGACGCGCGCTCGTGTTGCTTGACGCAAGTCGCAGCGCTTGAGGCCGTGAACGGGCCCGTCAATTTCTTATAACTTATAGTTAAACAGTCTTCGCGTGCGATACACGATTGCTGCTATCAGCGAACGTATAATAATATATTATACGCCACGGAAGTACGTAATGAAATTATATGGTACTAAATAGCTTTACACACTGCGATACAGGACCAAATATGAATGACCTATTTATTTTGAGTTTGGAAATATTTGAGGCTCAATATGTAACACATAATTAAATTCGCCTTGTTTAACAGCAAAACGTGTACATCCTTACATACTCGTTTTGCTTCGTTAACGTTCACACATCTGGTAATACCCGCACGCCGCCGGTTGCGAATACTATGCACCTGACCTTTCTGAAGATTACCAATAAGGTCACTATAATGTCTTTTCTGGGGCGTCCACTTCTGGCGTTTCCACTCACATCTGCCTTATTACTCGGCTTCCATTGATTTTGCCATTATGACTCAACCATCTAGGCATACTTTTTTAAATGTTTGTCACTACATTTTCTTTTAAACCGCAAAGTTGCTTCATGACATCGTTCCTCGGCCTAACATTCAATATTTTTAAACACGTATCGTTTTTAAAAAAGAATATTATGTCCGATGTCTCGAACGTACGACCGAACTTATCATCATTTTTTTTAAATTAATTTTCAAATATTTTCGGCCTATCCCAAATGTTAGTAAGCTCTTCTAAAGAATTCTCGTTCTCGATAGCACACATCCCTTCCCTACTCTTCCGCCGTAATGAAAATAGACGTTTATACTCAGAAAAAACAAAATAGTAATGAGCTGTGAGTACACTGCCCTTTGGTACCCCTACACGACAAAACGAACTGGGTAATGAATTAATTAAAAAACGAGACACGCTGGTGAGACCCCTACTGCCCGCGGCACGTTGTAATGAGATTATTTAACTAGTTTACATTTAAGCTTAGACTATGTAGCCTGAGTCTTACAATTACTGAGCCACAGAGTATGTGAAAACAGAGGTTCTATATTTATTTTTTGGTGGCGGACGGACAATACAGACTGCAAAACATTGGTTTACCAAAATACTGAAAGTCTATTCTCTCGCATCAAGAATTCGTGATCGTCATCCGATTTTGACTTTTCCCCCGAGCAAATCAAGTTGAGCTATACTCGGCATGTCGATTCAAGCATTTCTCGTCTAGCAGAAAAACTACACGGAATGCTATAATACATATGCGACATGCAAAAAGTGGGTAGGACCGCTGGATAGTAAACGGTTCGAATGTTAAGAAAATAATTTTAATTGTAATTTATCAATAGCCATTGTGTTTCCAATAGATTAAGGATCACAGTACGGTGTACCTAATAAGCAAAAAGGACATAATTATTAGTGTTTATTTTGGGCCCGTTAATAGCCCATCGTCACCGTCACAATAGCCATGCAATTTTGTAAAATACTCACCGTGAAATGAGCTTGAAGTGAGCTATCATTTCACCATATGTATATTGAGACTATTGATAGGTAGGACGGGAATCGCCCCTCTTCACAAATAACTTAAGATCTATGTTAGTAGGTACCTAACATATCCTCCTATGACAATCTGCAACATTGTAGCTTCCCATTAGTGAAATAATTTTCGGACTCGAATCGGTATTTCCGAAGATTACCCCTTACATATAAACTCACAAACTATATCTTCTAATATATAAAAATCTCATGTCACAGTGTTTGTTATCGAACTCCTCCGAAACGGCTTGACCGATTTTTATGATTTTTTGTGTGTATATGTGGTAGGTTTGAGAATAGGTCGTAAAGTATATTTTATTCCGCTTCCACGGGATCGAGACTTATAAAGGTGAAGCCGCGGGGCGCAGCTAGTCTCTTTATAATATTAGTGTAGATGAATTAGAACTCCTTGTAGCTTGTTGGCCTTTGATTGTTCAGTCAGGGACCTTCATTTTTGTACAGATTGTAACACTTAGGGCTGATTTTACCAAAGTCAGATATCTTTTATCCGTGGAATAAAATTGACGTCTGACAGTTTTATATGCGTAGCCTGACCACCATAGAAACGGAAACGGAAGACAATATGACAGATTGTAGAAAGATTTCTACGGCGCGATGTCAAAATTCAAGAAAATAATGACTTTTTGTTAAGAAAGTGATTTGTTGTCTTTTTGTAGAGTAGAGATAGAAGTGGTGATGCTACGCATGCTGTGAATGAAAAATTGTAAAAAAATAAAAACGGGATAAGACTTATTCTAGGTATAAAACTTTGGTGAAATTCGCCCTTAGTCAAAATTGACTAAAGGCCAATTTTGCAAATGCCGATTCTGTTCAAGATTTAGATTTTATCTCTGCATTGCTTTTGTTTTCAGCGGGGTGATTGCGTAACGCACTAATAGTAGGAATTGCTTTCATTTTGACAATTTAACAACATTCATTGCGTTATATACGTTGCTGAACAGACAATTTTTTCGAACATATGATGCAATGGATTAAGGAATAGGCTTCAAAATGATTCTGATTATGATAGATAGTGTGTTATACAATTAGGGTGCTGGTTGCATTGAGAACTATTAAATTAGTCATCATAGTATTTTGTTATTAGGTATCTGCCGATATATTCTGTAAAATACTCACCGTGAAAACTAAGGTGAAGTGAGCTGCTTGAAGTGGCCTAACAGTAGTGTCAATCCGTAACATTGGTGGCATGACAGCTCACTTCAAGCTCAAAACACATAAGTTTTCACGGTGAGTATTTTACAGAATAGATCGGGTGATCTCGTCTATGAAGTACGTTACAATAAAATTGAAAGAATATCGTTTTAATTGTGCAGAGGGCGAGTGTCGTATTTTTCGAAACGTTCATCAATCTGTCAATAAAACGCCTAATTAAACTTTTTTTTTTTTGGCTTTGATTGTCGCCTATTTAAGATTTGGAACGTTTTTAATTACGAGCATTTGATCTTATGTTACCATTTTATGACAGGACATTGTCAGGCTCCTCTGCATTTATACAAGGTGGCAGGGACATCAACGCGCAACCTAGTACCATGGAGTCAGTACATGATTCTGAAACCCCCCCTTTTTTTGGTGGGAAATCATCAAATAACTTCTCCCGCTCTGGGCCGAGCTGGGAGTGTCAGACTTTTACTGACTAAAACCCATCCGTGTTCCTTCAGTTCCCTGTGTGCCAGGGTCACGATAACCCTTTTGGACTAATCCACGACTCCGGCAGGCATCGGCCCTAACGGACCCCGTCAATGTGTGCTGACATCTAGTTGAAGCGCGCGTGGTACACAACGCGCCGTCGGCCCGAGCCTGGTCATTACCGGACGGTGAGCTGCATTCTGTTGTTTACATTTTTCGTCGGATATTTAAAAAAAAATGCTATTCCATACATGTTGACCGCGCAGGTATTGCACTTATCTATGAAACAGCAGTTTTTATTTTTGATAACTGGTGAAAATATTCTGCGCTAGGGGTCTAGAACTATGTTTTGAGTACATGGTTACAGTACGGACGTCGATGTCGCTACCACCCTGTGTAATCTGTGATCGGATGCGACCTAGTTCCAGTCCAGTGAGCCGTTCAAGACGTTACGATGTTACCTAATTTCGGCTCGTTATTGAAACAATGTAACATTAAAGATACTCGATTAGCTGCAACGTTATTAAGAGAATTTTCTCTTTATTAAAATGAAGTAAAGGGACGTGAAATTGCGTGTCATTTTCTGGAAATTTTCTTTTTCGTTACATTTTCGTCATTAAATAGTTGGGTTATTGACACCATTGTTTTTATGTTGGCAATTAATTACTCACAGTTGCCTGCGGATACACTCCTGTGGATTCTAGGGAAACTAAGACATAATATGTAAAGTCGTAGTGTAGACTACTAGTCTTGTTTTTGTTTATTTAGCGTTTTTATTGACCGAGCGAGCGCGAAGCGTCTCCGTTTCAGCTTGGCCAAACATGATTTCGTATGTCCGGATGTCCGGCTGTTCTCCTCTACAGGTCGCATTTCTGAACCTATTCTCGTGAAATTTTGTGGGTAGTTTCGATATTATATGGATTTTATTGTCGATTCAGTTTTTCGTTTTTTTTTTAAGAGGCTTACAAGTGCTAAAGCGCGGTCACTGTCGGATTGCATAGAAAAGAAAGAGACGCGCGATGACACAACGCTGGTAATTTATTGCAAAATATGAAGCAATTATGGATTTACAACAAAACTATTCATTGGACTAAAAAATTAAAACACTATTACGTTAGTATATTACTTGTAGAATAATCTGACAAAAAATCTGAATTTTTGCATGTATATTAGTATGGTTTTTAATCGTTTAAAAAATTTTTGAGAGGTATCTTCGTGATTATTTGCTAACATATCAAGTTAATTGTATTATGTTTTCAACACACTATCTAACTAGCATATATCCAGAAGAAAATCATATATTTTTCTGATTTTGGTTACTGCAGTGTATCATATATTTTTAGGCATTATAAATTTGCGTTTAGGTCATGTAGTCCCCTTAAATGGCGGAGATATATGGGGGTTGAAAATGTAAAAAAAAACATATTTCAGCCATTTGGCGTTCTTTGCGCGCGCTTTTTGTTTTAAGGTGCGCGGTGAATATTTATTCAGTTTTAAGCTATGCAAAGACAGACTCGCAAGGTCTACCGCTCATAGAGCCACTAGTTTATCTGTATAGATTAATCAATTATTATTTACTATTAAAATATAATAAACTAACCTGACTAAAACTATTAACAATTAACTTAAAAATAGCGTCGAAAAATTGCTCCGCATCGCTGTCGACTGGTAATGTGCCCAAGAGACTGGCGGCATTGCCACGTTGTATGGCAATGCTTAGCCTCTGGCCAAGGTAAAATCCAGCCCTTGGCTCACGTCTAGTCTTAATTTATTGTTAAGCAAATTTACTACAACCTTAAATTGTCCGTATATTCAATAACGACTGTCATTCTTTGACAGTTGCATGAATTGGCTTTATTACAGCAAATTGACGTAGGGTGTCAATTTTCCCTGATTTTAACTAGGTACCCATAAATAAATACCGAACCAACAGAAGTACAGCCACAAGCCACAGCACATTAAGGGGACTACATGACCTAAACGCAAATTTATAATACCTAAAAATATATGATCCACTGCAGTAACCAAAATCAGAAAAATATATGATATTTTTCTGGATATATGCTAGTTAGATAGTGTGTTGAAAACATAATACAATTAACTTGATATGATAGAAAAAAATCACGAAGGTACCTCTAAAATGTTTTTTTAACGATTTAAAACCATACTAATATACATGCAAACATTCAGATTTTTTATCAGATTATTCTACAAGTAAAATACTAACATAATAGTGTTTTAATTTTTTAGTCCAATGAATAGATTTTTTGTAAATCCATAATTGCTTCATATTTTGCAATAAATTACCAGCGTTGTGTCATCGCGCGTCTCTTTCTTTTCTATACAATCCGACAGTGACCGCGCTTTAGCTCTTGTAAGCCTCTTAAAAGGCTAATTCTTGTGCAGTCGCTAGCAGGTCGAGCTACATGAAACTGACAAATTTCTCCAAACAATTTTAAACCTTAAAACGTTGATGTGCGCTATCACAAAACCCGTGAGTGGAGTGGAGGTATGAGTGAACTTTACACCCTGTTCCTCATACCTCGATAACGGTACAAAGAACAAACTGTAAAAGTTTCAACGTGCAAAAACTTTATTTAAAAATATTATTAAAACGTTCGCTTCCGCGATAGGGCACAATAAAATACTTTTTTCCTCAAAAGGAAGTTTTCTCAGAAGTTACTTGTTGCTATCAACTTTTTTTAATGCTGGCGTTAAAAATACGTACCAGTGTTTTCAATACTGTGTCGGATATCAATTTACACTGAAAAAACGAATATTTATCCACTTACATTTCTGAAAAAGTTATTATTATTATAAAGCAGTTCTGGGAGCAGTCTAATGGTGGCCAAGTGGTAACGGCCGCGACTTACGAGTTCTGGGTTGTAGATTCAAACCCAGACAGGCGCTTTACTTTGTGTAAATTATTTCATCACCACTGCTCTCAAAACGGCGAAGGAAAACATCGTGACGAAACCGGCATGTCCTAGAACCAAGAAATCGAAGGCATGTGACATCTACCAAACCACCCTGAGCCCGCGTGGTAGATTACAGCGCCCACTCCTTCTCTCCAAGTGTAGGCCTGTGTCCCAGCGGTGGGCATATTATAGGCTGATTATGTTATGTTAGCATATATTTTAGAGATACGACAGTTGTAGTGGGAGCGACACAGCGAATTTTTGTAAGATGTGGCGGTAAACTAAACGTTTTCTTTCTATAATTCATTCGACTGTTAAAGTCTCCTCTAAAATGATCAAAATGAGACGAAAACGTACAGAAGTACGTTCTTATAACATTTCTTAACCAGAAATGCTTCCCATGTTCCACATATCTTGGCCTACTATACGTGAGCTTTCTCTCATGTATCTTAAGCTGCTTTTACACGCAAGTAAATTGCTCAATTTTGGGCAATATGGCGTCACTCACTACAACATAAAACCTTTAACTGCGATGCTAAAATGACATGAAGCAACTTTTTTGTAGAGTGCTAGTAAGTAGTGGAGTGTAGTACCTCCTCATAAATGAGAAAGTTAAAAACTAAAACTCAACTACGACAAAAACGCCAACAATCTTTTTTTCGGTGACTGTTAAGACGCCATGTTAAATTTTATGTGACGTCATATACCTAACCTAAACCCCGCTGAAAACATGATGCTTCCAAAGAAATCTCGTTTGTCAAAATACGACGAGCAGTTTAGGAGTTATGAACTTATGAATCAATCATAAAATCATAACCCTCTTTTGGTTTTGCCATTCGGTTAAAATTGGACAACTTTTACTGATGGTCCAACTCTGATAGTTGAAAAGAAATATCAGCTGTTCCATACAACATGCTATGTTGTATTGAACAGCTGATATATTTTTTTACCTAACTTTTTCGACTATATTTTTATACTAACTCGATTATAATGTATAGAATATGTATTTTTTTTCATGAAACCTACACTTCCTTAAAGTATAGCCCTTCCTTTATCCACCATACTGTATTACAAAGAATTGCGGCCTTTTATTTGCTCAAGTAAACACAGCCTTACACACAAACTTGAGCAATTATGAGCAATACGCCGTGTATGTAGTCTTTATGTCCGTAACTTTGTAACAATACGCGCGTAAAAGACTTTATTACTTTTTGCTTGGAAGATGTCTTGTTCTTGTATAATTGTTTTGAGGAACGTTAATTAAGGTTTTAAATGAATTTAATACCTCAATTAACCTCAATTAAACCTCAATTAATACCATAACATCGTGAGTGTATGGCGAAAGGGTAAGTAAGAATTGTTTTTTTTTAATTGTGTTCAATTGTTTTTTTTTTTGACTTTTTTATTACGGACGTATTTAACGTGCACGTCTTCTACATCGTTCCCACATGTATAATTTCAACATGAATGATGTAACCAATTTTTTTGTAACTATAATATGTTGATTTAAAAGAGTGCCCATGGAGTTTCTTGCCCGTTCTTCTTCATAGGAACCTACTACGCTTTGGAATGGGCAACTAGCTTCATCTTTCTGACTGACCGACCCCTTGATAATTCAAAAGTGCCTGTAATTGGTTTATTTGAAATAAATGCTTTGAGTTTGATGTATTACTTAACCCAGTATTTTTTTTTTGTTCTTGTGAAGTGTCTTTTCCATGAAACCTCCATATTTCTGCTGCAGTGTTGCTGAGTTCCACCTTGAAGGTTAGACAATTTAATTTTAAACTAACCTAATGTTAGATTAGTCTCTTATCCACCTAGAGAAGCTACTTGACACCTATCCTGCCTCTTAAAATACAAGTATAACTTAGCTTAAGAGGAAGAGTATTATTCTTGTACAGAATTTGCAACACAAACTATTTTTTTTTTTTGTGAACCAAATACCAAACTGTATTTCAAACTCTGTATGTTTTTTGGATAAATAAAGATTTTGATTATTATTTCTAAAATGTCTTTATCTCGGGACCCTCGAGTCCCGGACCTTTGGAGTACGAGGGCCGAAGCCAACTCGCAGAAGCCCCTTTCACAATTTTAAATGATAAAAAAAAAAAAAGTTTATTTATTTATTTTATTTATTTAACCATTTATGTACACACATATATAAACAGACAAGAAAAAAGGAACAGAAAAATAGGTACAAAGGTAATGCTTATTTCTAAAGAAATCTCTTCCAGCATACCTGCGATAGGAGAATATTATTAAAGAGATGAAGACAACGTGTGTAAGAGTAGAAAGGAAAACAAAATACATAAAATCTAAAATAATTTTCTAATTTAAATATAAACATACTCGTACAATAAGAGAATATACTAACATACATACATACTTCTAAAATAAATATCACTAAAATATATAAAATATAATGTAATTTAAATAATAAATACATAAGCAACTATGACAAAGTGGAAAGATAGTGTTCTTTTACTCTATTATGTCTTGTGTTTATTGCAATTACATAAAATGCTTTAACACACATGAGTTGGAGATCACCTTTTAAGCAAGAGGCTGCTTGTGTTAGGTGACTCTACCCCTCCACTAACATTAAATCGGTTATGCAATTGTAAAACAAAGATAAAGAAAAAATAAAATCTAAGTATAAAGTAAGCGCTAGTGTGATGTATGCGAGCGATAAGGGGCACCAACCGACGATTATCCCTGTATGTACTGCCTATGCAAGAGTACTCAAGGACAAACCTCGGTTGGTGCAGGACTATTGCAGGATATGAAAAAAAAAGATATTGAACTATGGGTTTGGGTAGCTAAAGTGGACTGGTTACCTAGAACTATGGAAAGACTATAGCCCATGTAACTCTTTACGGAAACGACTCACTGATCCGGATCATTGAAGTGATTCAAAAGATTGGTTCTGTAACAATGTTTCAAACAGATAATTTGGATCTGAAACATTATTTTGCTCTGTGCTTTTTCCGCGCGACGCGTCGCTTGCGAGACGACTGAGCAGGGAGCGAGATAGGACACTGACACACTGAGTTACTACTGACTCGCGAGTGAGCGGGTGACATATTACAATCTATAGAAGTCAGAAGTGAATGTGTATCACTCTCAGTGTTTCAATGTCGTTTACCACGTACGGTACGTAAAAATTAACACTAAGGTGCTTACTAAAATTTAATACTATACGTTCGTTTTTTGCATAAAATGCTTGCAATAACAAGTTATCGTTCGTAAGTGTATACGTAACATTCTGTATTTTATATCCTTTGAGCCGATGAGCCAAATGATCCAAATGAAACATATCAGTGTTTCGGATCATTTCAGTGATCCAGATGCAAATGTTCCAATCACAAAAATGATACACTTTGCCCACGCCTACTACCCGAGCAATGTGCTTTACAATCAATCCAATGTCAATACCAATACCAGTCAATAATATAGGATTCCGTCACAATATTCACACTAACACGCAGGTTACAATATAATTGTGCATCTGCTACTACTCGCGTTCCATTGTTCGTTCGGCAATAACGGGGCGCGATATATCTCTTGCACCTCGCCTCACTCCGACGTCATTGCTGTTGAGGTTGTTTCAATTGATATCGTCTCTTTTCTGCCGTCTATAAGGATAATCCCTGCACCCCAATAGGCTAGTTGACAATGAGAAAAATGGTTTGTGTTTTTTTTTAATATTGGTTGAGAGCCAAAAATATCAAAAATCACTTGGGTAGGTATTAATTTTGGAAATGATTTCAGATATAAATTAATATTTTTGAGACTACCGAATTTTATAATATTTCGTCAGGGGTAATAAATGAAGTTTGTGTGCGGGCAAAACGGGTTTGACAGAATGGAAGCAATGACGTCACTTGAGCCACACTCATACCAGCAGGTTACAGTATAATTGTGCATCTGCTACTACTCGCGTTCGGCAATAACGGAGCGCTATATATCTCTTGCACCTCGACTCACACTGACGGCAACGTCATTGCTGTCGTGGCTGCTTCAATAGATCTCGTTTTTTTTCTGCCATCTATCTTAAATTAAGAATACCAAGTCCCTAAGAAGAACGCGCGACGTAAATGTCGAAAATACAACTATCCTAAAGCATTTTTGTTTTTTTTTTGACACAAGCCCAATTATTAGTATCGCTATGAATAAAATTATAAAACGAAGTAAATATAATATTGGTGCCGATTCTCGTGTCACAAAAATTCTCTATACTAGACTAAAAATCACCAAAATTTAGTTTAATCCTGTCGAACTACGTCCCATTATAACAATATGTTCCATTTAACATATAGTTTGCCAGCACTAATGAATGTCATTTGGTTATTCAATTTAGTGAAAATGGCAATTTTGCTATTCTGAATATTTTTTCACTTAAAGTTTTGATTGTCTAACTAAATCAGAGTATTTTTTATCGGGATTAATTTAAAAGTGTGGAATAAATATAGTTGTCATGAACTAAAATTAACAAAGCACACTTCTCTACTAGTTCTTTAAAGTTTGGATGCTTGTGAGTTTGGAAATCAATATGGAAGCATATGTGATTGCAGCTGTTGTCGATTTACGACATAACAAAAGAGAGACTCAGACAAAGTTTGTCTGAGTCTGTCAAAGTCAAAGTCAAAGTCAAATCGTTTATTTCAAATAGGCACATAAAATAAAATAATAATAATAATAATAATATGTGTGTGTGTGTGTGTATATATATATATGTAGTAATGTCGTTAATTCAAGATATCCTTGTAGACCTTTCCTACGGCGACGAGAATGTCGAAGATTTTCAACTTACTAAACGAGAAACCGGATTATCTTTTCTCGAGATCACATTTTTATCAGTAAATTAGCTTTATTACGTTGAAATAAATAGCAACATAATCATGCTACATGAATCCATTTTTAAATGCTGTACATAGTTTGTAAATTTTAATAAGATTAAAAGTTTTTCTTATAGAAAACCTAAAAAATATCGCCGAAGTTCTAGATCGTTTTCGGTGACAACCCAAGCAGGATCAAATTGGTAACGGATAAATAAACAAAGACATGTTATTGCATCTTAATTTATTAAAATATAAACATTAATATAGTTTTATGCCGTCATTATGCTCCCTGTATTTTAATTAAAGAATTTTTGATAAACAATTAAAGATAATTATTTGATTTTACTCAGGTTCTTTTTTACAATTCCGATCATTTCATTCACTCTTTATTTTAATTTCCGACAAATCTTGGTCTATGGTCTACTCAACTTAGCGATTGTAAAACTCAATTTTAGTTAAGTCAAAATTGTTTTAAGTTAAGAAAATATTTTTTGCAGAATGGCTTTTAAGATTCCTATAGTTTAGTTCGGTGTAGGTACAAGAGAATCGGCACTATTATGTGCGAAACGTGTATTTTCAACTTTAAAATGTCCTGCGCGTTCGTCCTAGGCCGAAAGACAAAAGGAAGAACTCAGTGGCGAGGGCTTCTTAAAACTCGATTCCTACCGGCTTCCCATCGGTAAAACAATCTACTGGAGTCTACTATTGCCAAATAATATAGTACACATGATGTTTTAAAGTTATTTAATACAGCACGTGCATCATGCCGAACCGAACAGTCAGTTGTCAGACTTTCAGGCTTCTAACTACCCGTAATGACTGCCAAAGATCTTCAAATGACAGCCAGGACCAAAGCCTAAACATGCTTTTGGGCGATTGCCGTTTCAATAATTATTAAAGTAAAAAAAAAACTTGACTTATTGAAGGGGGACTAACAAAAGGTATACAAGGCAGATGTGAGTGGAAATGCCGGGAGGGGACGCCCTAGGAAGACATATAGTGACCTTATTGGTGATGTTCTTCAGAAAGGTCAGGTGCGTAGTACTCACAACCGGCGTTCGTGTATGACCAGATTTATGAACGTGAACGAGGCAAAAGGAGTATGTAAGAATCGTAGCAGGTGGCGTTCCGTAGTTTCAGTCTACCCCCATGGGAAGAAGGCGTGAGTTTATGTATGTATGTATGTACAAAAAAGCCTAATTAATATTTTTCTGCAACATTACCGATATAATAAATAACCTACATACCACGAAAACCGAAAACACAAAATTCGAGCAAGCTAATACATCAATGCAACCGAGACTTCAAGATTAGCATATCATAGCATAAGCAGCCTATAACGTTCCCACTGCTGGGATACAGGCCTCCTCTCGGTGATAGGGAGTGGGCCGTAACGCACCAAGCGGGCCTAGTGCGGGTTGGTAGATGTCTTCGAATTTGTCTTGGTTCTAGGGCATGCCGGTTTCTTCACGATGTTTTCCTTCACCGCCTTGAGAGCAGTGGTGATGTAATAATTTACACAAAGCAAAACGCCAGTCTAAGTTAGAACAACTCGTAAGTTGCGGCCACCACTGCTCAAGATTAAACTTCCACAATCCACAACTCTAATCCCAGAGCATTGAATGCAACATTCAGAACCGGAGTAACTCCCAATGCGGTTGCCCTGCTCGCAATATTTCCACTGATTCACACAGATTGCATTTCACGACATTTCATATATCATTTTCGTTTGAGTGACAACGCTGGTATTTTGTAATTTGTTACTGAAGAATTGTGAGGAAGCCAAGAGCTTAGGAAGACGTCAGATGTTTTAATAATTTTTTTGAAGCTTGAGAAGAATGAGAAACTATTTTCTTAGTTATATTTTCGACTAGCTTCTGTCCGCAACTTTGTGCACGCGATATTTTTTTTGTTTTAGCATAAAATATATCTTATTATTATTTTCATTGTATTTCGGACTGAAGCCATATAAGTGTTAGTAATTTTCTTAAGATCTGTGTTAGTAGGTACCTAACATATCCTCCTATGACAATCTGCAACATTGTAGCTTCCCATTAGTGAAATAATTTTCGGAATCGAATCAGTATTTCCGAAGATTACCCCTTACATATAAACTCACAAACTATATCTTCTAATATATAAAAATATCATGTCACAGTGTTTGTTATCGAACTCCTCCGAAACGGCTTGACCGATTTTTATGATTTTTTGTGTGTATATGTGGTAGGTTTGAGAATAGGTCGTAAAGTATATTTTATTCCGCTTCCACGGGATCGAGACTTATAAAGGTGAAGCCGCGAGGCGCAACTAGTCTCTTTATAATATTAGTGTAGATGAATTAGAACTCCTTGTAGCTTGTTGGCCTTTAATTGTTCAGTCAGGGACCTTAATTTTTGTACAGATTGTAACACTTAGGGCTGATTTTACCAAAGTCAGATATCTTTTATCCGTGGAATAAAATTGACGTCGGACAGTTTTATATGCGTAGCCTGACCACCATAGAAACGGAAACGGAAGACAATATGACAGATTGTAGAAAGATTTCTACGGCGCGATGTCAAAATTCAAGAAAATAATGACTTTTTGTTAAGAAAGTGATTTGTTGTCTCTTTGTAGAGTAGAGATAGAAGTGGCGATGCTACGCATGCTGTGAATAAAAATTGTAAAAAAATAAAAAAATAAAAACGGGATGAGACTTATTCTAGGTATAAAAGTTTTGGTGAAATTCGCCCTTAGTCAAAATTGACTAAGGGCCAATTTTGCAAATGCCGATTCTGTTCAAGATTTAGATTTTATCTCTGCATTGCTTTTGTTTTCAGCGGGGTGATTGCGTAACGCACTAATAGTAGGAATTGCTTTCATTTTGACAATTTAACAACATTCATTGCGTTATATACGTTGCTGAACAGACAAATTTTTCGAACATATGAAGCAATGGATTAAGGAATAGGCTTCAAAATGATTCTGATTGTGATAGATAGTGTGTTATACAATTAGGGCGCTGGTTGCATTGAGAACTATTAAATTAGTCATCATAGATGGGTCCACGGGTTGTTTAACAAATATAATAATGTTACAATTACCTGTGTTATAGTGATTGAAAATCAAGCTTCTCCTCAGAAAAAGAACATCATCAGGCGAAATTTCCATCCAAAATACGTCCACAAGAGTGTATCTTTGTTTAATACGGTTTCAAAGTAAATTATCAAACCCATAGATTTTGAGCGCCGAAGAAGCTTGATATATAGCAGATGCTATCTGTATATCTCTTTGATATCTATAAAATCTACTGATAATAAATTGGGAGAAATAACCTTGACCATATACTTCACGGCATCAAGTAAGGATAACATCGAGACTTTAAATAACATCGTTTCAAACAAAATCTCAGTAACATTACGCCAAATATCCAATGTATATGCATAGAATATCATGAGAGTTACGTGCAAACGTCGAACAGCATCACACCAAACGTGTTGATGACATATTCGATCTGACAACTTTATGTATTACATTTGCAAATCGGAAGGAATATTAATGTTTGTAGAATATGTTTTTGAGAGTCTGTCAGATCAGAACTCAGAACTAGGTGAAGTCAACCTTTTGTAGGTCATTATGATAGGTTTGATGATGTGGAAACAAGGGTTCTTCTAACTTAACAGACAGAGCTGCTGTTGGTAGAATCTATTTTTGGGAGTCTGTTAGACCAGAACTCAGAACTGGGTGAAGTCAACCTTTTGTAGGTCATTGCGATAGGTTTGATGATGTGGAAACAACGGTTCTTCTAACTTAACAGACAGATATGCTGTTGGGGAGTTTGTTTCGCCATTTCTTCAACCCAGCTAAAGCACTAGGAAGTGTTGACGGGTGGGCGTTTGCGGGACCGTTTTAAGTAATTTTAACGTTGAAAAGCTGCTGATTCTCAGCCTGATTTGAATAAATTACTTTTGTTTGATATTGGCAAAAATCAAAACACAATTTAAGGAAGACAGGATTAGCAAATTAAGCAAAATCATATGAAATATAAAACTAGGTAAAGACAGGTTTTTTTAACTGGAACGATTTTTATAGCTGCAATTTAGTGATTACTAAAAAAAAACTTAGTTGAGGGGCTCGTGGCAAAATAACAATAGCCGCATGGTTCAATCGAAGCTACACTTGCCGAGGTCGGTCCGTGAATGGGGGACCATCTATTACATACCAAGACCCTCAGTGCTTGGACTGTACGTTGAGACGTTGGTCCCAACTGTCAGTCGGAGATCTTTGGCAGTGATTACGGGTAGTCAGAAGCCCAAAAGTCTGGCAGACTGTCTTACCGTATAACGGTTTCGTGTTACCCACTGATCGTCCTGGCCTCTACCATCCAGAGCGGCTGCTTCATGTAAAAAACTGGTAACCAGTTGCATCCGGTAAGACTAGAAGCTGCTACCCCAACATAATAGGGGAAAGGGTAGGCAGATGAGACGTGCGATACGTTTGTATGTACAGTCACCAAAAGAGATAAGTAACCAGAGCCGCCGGATATAGTTGTAGTTTAGTAAGAAACCGATGGATGTTTTCGAATGAAATTTAATTTGTTATATGAACTGTTTGTTTTCTATTAATAATATTTAATTTTATTCAACTATCACTTTTGGTTACTTACTTATCACTTTTGGTGACCGTACAACAAAGTTTTTTTTTTAAATCTTTGTCCCACACTAGGAATTTTTCCTGTAATGTGGGTGCGTTTACAAACATTCAAACTCACATACACAAACAACCAACAATAATATTTTAGATGGGTTTGCTCTTGACTCTAGTCTAGGTCAGAGATGACCGAGACAAAGTCGACGATAGAGTCAGCTTCCCCAGAAAAAGCCTATACACTCTCACTTTGAAGAGAGTTGGGTTGTATGCATTTGGTAACACAGACGCATGTAGAGAGTTCCACTCTTTTGCTGTGCGCATTATAAAATACATTTGGAAATGCTTAGTGCGAATTGGTGGAATAGCAACTAGGCAATATACAAATTATAATTAAAATCAAATAAAAGTCCCCACAAAATACATATAAAAAATATATTTTTCCACTACCTATAGCCTACGGGCAGCTGCATTGCAGTGTGGGCAACGTATACACTTTAAATAATTGATGCGAGTTAGAAAAGTATCCACGACGGGTCGCAAGGAAATGTCGTCTTCATTGTTAATGAAACTGACACATGCTGGAGATAGTTGAGGAAATAAGGTTTCAGTAAATGTGGCTAAGAAAGGAGAAGCATGTGTCACGGGGTTATGTCATGTACGCACAATATTGAAAAAAAAACCTATGTTATTTAAAATCCTAGACTTTTTATAGGTGTCCTGTAGGTAATCTGTAAGTAAAGAACTAATTTCAGCATTTTTTTTAAATTTTAGGCTCCGTAGTTTTTGAGATAAGGGGGCACTATTGCAATTTTCATATATTTTCTTAAATAACTTAAAAACTGTTTATTTTTTAATTATCCAAAAAAAAAATTGAGGCCCTCACAATAAGTCCTTTCATTTGATATGTGACTCTGTACAGTTTGCAAAACTTTTTATTCAAAATTCATTCAAGCTTCCATGTTTGGGCCACCGAAATTCATATGTGTACCAAATTTCAACTTAATCAGTCTAGTAGATTTGGACCAAATTGGCTGTGACAAACGGATAAAGAGATAGACACACGAGTGATCCTATAAAGGTTCCGTTTTTTCATTAGGATGTACGGAAACCTAAAAATAGGATGGAATGCGTGAAAGATGATAATTATGGCATGCAAGAAACTGAACGCCTGGGAGTAGGGCCAATAGAGATATAAGGAAGTAAAAGACATGCCTTAACGTAAAATATTAGTTATTTTAGGATATCTACTTTTACGTATTAAAAAACAAAGTCACTTTTCGTGTCCGTCTGTGTGTCCACTTAGATCTTCCAACTTACACAATTATATAGTTGATGATGTGATATAGTTATCACCATTCATTTAGAGCACTTTTTTCGAAATGAGATTATAGTACAGAAATATAAATGTTTCGAACGTCACCATTGCAACAGTGCGAAGCATGGGCCCATTGGCGTAGATATTCGAGATTACTCTATGTTATTCTTCCAATTAAACCAGATTCCCCTAAATGGTACGCTGTTCGCAAAAAATTCGCGACCCAATTTGATGATCGTAATAAAAAATCACAAATTGGTCTACAGATACAATATGAGTTGCAATTTAAATTCAATTACGATTCAATAAACCAACGTCGCTCCAATTTGTGTCATTGTGTTATCACACGTCAGGCAGACCCGATAAATTTGGTCATTTCCCGGTATTCCTGAATTCCGCTTTCGTCAGTAACTTCTACTTACATTTTTTTTATACAAAATGCTCGGATACGCTTTGATAAATGTGCGCGCCCGCAATCCCGGTCGGCGGACATTTTTTCTGACGTCCGCCCGTCGGAAATATAACCCGGAGAAATTACACCGACACTGCTCAGCCCAAGTAATTTATTGTAGAGAATAGAGATGCTTTTAAAATGTATTTATTCTAGAATAAAAATATTCATGGTTTACTCTTGCATGGAGTGTTTCAAAGCAAGTTTCGGTATTTAACTTGCGTAGTTTTGTTTCTTGAGGGGCTCGTGGCTAAGTATTAACAGCCGCATGGGTGGATCGATTAGGTTAGTTAGGCCGCAGTAGGTCCTTAGATTGGTGATAATCCATTACATACCAAGATTCCTGCGTGCCTCGGTAAGTACGTTATGGGCCTTAGTACACATCCGACGCGAAAATAATGATGGGGAACCGCTTCTCCGGTAAGAAACATTACTGCGTTATGTCGCGATTCGGGTAGCGGAACATATTGTGAGTCTGTTGAATTGTAGTAATCGGAGCAAAATGTCGTCGTTTTCGACTTAGATACATAGGGTTATAGGTCTATAGGTCTACTTCGGACCTCTTAAATTAGTTTTTCCATATTATCAACGTCCATTTTACAAAAAAAAAAAACTGTTTCGCTTTATAAACTTGTCGACTGCCACACATATGTGCAAAACAAACGCGGCACCGCAACAAAATAGCAGTCTGAGCGCGGAGGTGTTAATGGCTTCCGAGCTGATCGGCGACATCACACGGGAAAGAGATAGAATCATAATCAAATGTGTGCGTTAGAGCAGGCAGTTTCGCTTCTGTTTCACTTGTCGTACAACGGTCAAGTCATGACGGAACTGCTGCGGTTTCGCGGCGGAGATGTGATATCCGCCTAAGCCGTTGGTCTCGGCTATCATTCGTAGATCAAGACAGTAAATTGCTAGATGTTGTGATGTCAAATTTGACCAGTTTGTCCAGAATTGAGCAACTAATTTGTCCGTGTAGCGCACCTTAACCCCGAGGCCACGAGCTCTACGTTCAAGCGATACGAGACTTGTGACAGCAACTGCGGTGAAAACAAATGAAAGAAGTTGTTTAGAGCAAGCCTAGCAAGAAACAAATGACGCCTGCGCGTGTCGCTTGACGCAAGTCGTACCACTCGAGTCTGTAAACGGGACCTTACATGTGTGATAGTGTCTCGGAAACGTTTGCCTGGTATTCGAAATCAGAACGGACATGAAAAGCATAATGCCCGGGTTACACGAGGCAAGCTTTTTAAGCTAGGTGTTGACGCCAAGGAATATAAATAAAATAATTTCACTCTTAATAGTATATAGCATAGTCTAAAGCACTTATAATCACAAGCAGATTCAGTTTCTCTATCAAGAACATGTTTTAATTATTCTCCCGGTCCCCTTGTAGTTTTGATAAAGTCTACAAAAACACATTTGCACTGCAGTACTTCAAATACAGACTGTCTGACAATTTGTATGTTCCTCTTATGGCCTGACCAGAATTATGTCTCGACTTTAAAAGAAACTGTGACCTCTGAGTTTGTTTCGGTATTTCTTCTCAGATTAGTCAGTTAGGAAACACCAAACTCATCTAGTTTTGAAACGTATAACTTATTTTTAAGTGTAAAAGTGTTTTTTAAGTGTAAACCAATTTACAGAAATATTTATTTATTTATTTATTTACACAACACTTCTATTATAACAGGATATCCCAAAGCGATAGGGTGGTACTTAGCTTATGCTTTTTTTTACAAATTGTAACACAAATGGTATGCGAATTCATTCAATGAACAGTAAAAAATATCAATCCTTTCGGCGACTTCATTAAGTGTCCGTAAGGCGCGAGTAACTGGAGCTATAAGAAGTAAGTTAGTCCTACTATATATATTAATATGATTTAGTATCACATCATTTTCATATACAAACTAGTCATTTAAATTTCAAATTCACTCATTAAATTAGAAATTAGTTGCTTCGTTGCAAAACTTTGTGTAAATATTCGTAATCTATCTGAAATTCTCTCATAATGAATTTAAATGTTTACATGTGAGATGGAGCTACAAAGTTTCACCAATAAAGTGAGTTACTCAGAATGCTAACGTTCAAAGTGTTTTCATTAAAATGTTTATTTCTCCGAACGTATCGTTTAATTTGTGCTTATTTGTATAATTACCTGATTAATTTTGTGTATTTCTCCATGCGTGTCGTTTAATTTGTATAATGACTTGATTAATTCTCGGGTTGTTAGTAATTTGCTTTTGATTAAGTCTGCACTTGAGAAGCTTTTCATTATAAATGCCTGTAGTCAGATTTTAAGTACAGGCAATATGCGTATGAACATCTTTTCAATGTCATTTTTAGGGTTCCGTAGTTCTGACAAGGAACCCTTCTAGTTTCGTCATGTCCGTCTGTCCGTCCGAGTTTTTGCTAAGAGACTGTTAGTACTAGAAAGCTGTAATTTTGTAGTATTGTGTATATCAATTACGCTAAAAAAGTGGTACAGTAAAATTTTGCTAAAACATTTTTTTTAGGGTAGCTCCCCTACATGTGAAGTGGGGATGAATATTTTTTTCGGCGTCTACCCCATCGTGTGGGATATTGTTGAATAGGTCTTCTAAAATGACTTGGGGGTTGCTAAAATAAATTTTAGATTTAATGCTCCATTTACGAAATATTAAACTTTAAAGTGCAAATTTTTGTTCCACTAGGGCGGTCCCCCCTCTAAAAGCTAAACTGCGGGCTTGAAAAATCTGGAAAATAATAAATAGCTGTGAAAAAAAAAATGATTTGAATTTGAATTTGTCTTTAAAAACATATAAGAAAATATGGGTGTTGCCGCCTATTTATAATATTATAAATGTGAAAGTTTGTGAGGATGGATGGATGGATGTTCGTTACTCTTTCACGCAAAAACTTCTCAACGGATTTGGATGAAATTTGGCATACAGATATTTTATGACCTGGACTACCACATTGGATACGTTTTATCCCGGTAGTACGTTCCCGTGGGATAATTTTCAACCTCGACGCGGGCGAAGCCGCGGGAAAAAGCTAGTATTGTATAATGTAATTAAGTACTTACACCTCTGTCTAGCCTTTCGGGATATAAAGACATACCGTTTATTTATTTATTTAACCATTAATGTGCACACATATAAATAGAAAAGAAAAAAGGAACAGAAAATTTTCAGTCAACAATATTTAATTGTTAATTTGATGTCACATTTCCTTGTGTCGTTATTTATAACTAGCTTCTGCTCGCAGCTACGCCCGCATGGATGTCGGAAAATATCAGGACTGGAAGTACCGTATGTCTTAATCCAGGCTATATACTATCTGTTTGGCAAATTTTATCCAAAGCCGTTTAGCCGTTTTTGCGCCAATCCGGAACATACATCTAGACAACACACAAACGGACCAAAATTCTAAAATAAAATAAACTTGATCAGACTCGTTCTCACACCCCGTAGCAATTACTTATTTTTCAAAAATATTCAATGTGCAGTTTTGATTTTGTTACTATTTTATTATAATTACTAGCTGGTGCCCGCGACGTCGTCTGCGTGAACGCTATACAGCACCAAAAATACCTACGATTATACCTTTTAAAATAATATTCATTTACCCGTTTCTTCTTTACATTTCATATCTACAGAAAGTGCAGTAACAGAGGGAGACTGACTTATGGTGATTCTGCTGAATTAAGTTATAAGTTGTGACTGAAGCAGATGGAGAAAATAAGGAATACAGAATAGGGGAGAAGTCCTATAAATACTTATATACCATTCTGTATGTAAGTATTTATAGGACTTCTCGATAAACAACATTAGTGGTTTGGCTCTCCGCAGCCAAAATGTAAAGAGAGTCAGGACTGGTGACGTGGGAGCAAGCGACGTACAGCTGCCCGTGTGAGAAGCAGCTCGTCCTGAGGTCGACACCCGCTGCCCTCAGTGTCTGCCCCTGCGACTTATTGATGGTCATCGCGAAGCAAACACTCACGGGGAACTGTACGCGCTTGAACTGGAACGGGAAGTTATGTGGTATGAGGGGAATGCGTGGTATAAATACTGCCTCGCCGACGCCACAACCCGTAAGAATTTCCGCCTCAATGGTGTGTCTGTGGAGCGAGATGACCTTAAGGCGGGTCCCGTTACACAACTTCGGAGGAGATAGGTTCCGAAGAAGCATAATCGGGACACCGACTTTCAGCTTGATGGTATGCGCTGGAAGTCCACTTGCTGGCGGGTAGTTCAGAAATTCCACGGGATAATGTGTGGCGTCATCTTGCTCGACGACAGTGTTTATAGAGGTGCAGACCACTTCATTCCCCTCAATTTCCGAGAGAATGCATTCGTTAATTGCTGCAGCCTGATCATTTTTGGGCGTCAAAATGGCCCGCTCACACACCCAAGAATTCTGCTGGTGTGGTATACGACTGATATCCCCGTACACACAGCGAATGAGTTCTTCTAAGCTGGATACAACTCTACCGAGAGACTCTGGAAGCACCACCTGTCCACCTCTCTCTTCTGGTAGAGTGCCTTCGCCATGACTTAGAAGGACATCGGAGAATTCTTGAGCACGTGTGTTGCCGCCGAGCCGAGCTCTCATATTAATGGTCAAGCGCAGCGTACGAACTCGTGACCACAACGAAGATCGTTTCAACGAAGCATTCACTCGTCAGCCCTCGATTTTTTAAATTATAATAAAATAAATAATAATAATAACTTAAACTTCTTAATAATATTCGTGCCAAAGAAGTAAATCCATGCAGTACTTTTTGAGTTTATCCCGGACATACATCCGCTGATACGTCTGCAGCTACTTTAGTAGCTAGAGCTGCAGTGCGAGAAAACGTCCCAGCTACTTTGTTGGCTTCAGTCGATTGTTGCGTTTTGGGTCGGTAGAATACCGTGGGCACACTGTACAGATGCCAAAAAATTACACCAGGTGGTTCCTTATTAGTTTCCGCGTACAATAGTATGATATAATCTGTGTCGACCATAAATATTTTTTGCAAAAAAAAAGTTGAATGTCAGCGCTCCGTCAATTTCTTCAAAATTTTCTATGAACGATGCGCGCTCCCTAGATATTATGTGTTGGTGACTTAATTAATAACCCAATGTATTAGTGTTATATACCGTAAAAATCCTCATTAATCAAGGTTTTAGAATATCTATATGTGTCATAGGTTTTGAATCAGTTTTATTGTGTTAAACTCGTTATGAAAAATTGAGGCCGTAGCGACACGCTACGCGCCGGCATTTTCGTATTAAATTACGTATTTTTTACTAAATAATCTATTATGTAATGCTTGTAATATGGACATAAGTTAATTATTAGTATTTAAAAACGCTAAGAAAGTTTTAATACTATGAAGATAGTTCAAGATCACCAGTAATCTAATTTCGTTCCGCAAGACATTTTGATAGGCAACCATAGTAGCCGTGGGCAGTTTTCATAGACGGCGAATAGGCTTCGGCCAAATGTTAAATGCACACACGCTTCGTTTTATTTCCAATTCTTTTGGTATGCTGGTATTGAATTGTTGTTAAATATATATAATTATTACATACAAATGAATACCTATCATTTCAAATATAATCACACAATAATCATCTAAAATAAATTAAATCTTATTCGTAAATCACAGGTGGGAGGACCCTTATGTCGGCCCTCTGGACCTCGCAGGGGGCATCAAAATTGTTGCGGGAATGGGGTGTTTGTTTTGGTGTATTGTGCTACTCTGAGCAAACCAATTATGGACATATGGGTATCAAAAAAAAGCTTAGATAGTCTAGTTTAATAATAAATAGGTTTTATTGACGCAAACTACAAATTAATGTACAAAAATTCAGTAAGAACAAATATTTTACGGAAATTCAACACATATTCTTATTTTAACATTTTTTTACAGTTCTTTCGACTATGAAGTTGTAATGTAGTTTTAACACCTGTTGATTCTGTATGGTTTCAGCTACACACACGATTTTTTATTTAGGTATAAGTTTGGTAGTTTTCAAGTTATTACACTTTATGTTAGAAATGACCGGTGCGCACGCGCGGTTTTAAGCATCTTTTGTTGCTTGGACGTTGGACACGCCCGCACGCGCGAAACCTGGACCTTGCAGCGGACATACAGACAAACAGACAAAAAATCTAAAAACTATATTTTTGACTTCGGTATCGATTGTAAATCACAACCCAAGTATTCTTTAAAAAAAAAAAACAATGTACAGTTTTGACTTTCCTACCATTTTATTATTATGTATAGATGTATAGATATAGATGTATAGATAGTGTCGCTGAGCTCTTGGAGTTCCACATCAGGTGTTCCAGATCTTCAAATTTATTCTCTCAGCAGAAAATGCTCATCACGTAGAACAATTTTTGCTATGGTGCCATTTATGTATCTTTTATAGTTTAGCTGGTCTGTTGCGGTTCTGCATCAGGTGTTCAAGTTTCCAAGATAAATTATAGCCTATATGTTGCTCACACTTAATACCTATACAAGAAAAAAAAACATTCAAATCCGTCCAGTATTTTTTGAGTTTATCCCGGACATACATACAGATAAACAGACAAAAATTCTAAAAATTAAATTTTTGACTTCGGTATCGATTGTAGATCACACCCCAAGTATTCCTTAAAAAAAATATTCAATGTACAGTTTTGACTTTCCTACCATTTTATTATATGTATAGATGTATAGAAGATGAATAGATTAAATAACCCTTACATTATTAATATTTTACTGTCGGTTCAAAAACAACCGCAAATCAGTCTTCAAGCTCCACAAACTCGACATTCACATCAAACGTCGTGAAAAACACATCGAAAAACATTTGAACTTGACTTCTATTCATATACTAACTTCAAGTTAAATGAAGTAAGCATAAGCACTAAATGAAACTTAGTTCTTTATAGTCTGTACCGAAAGTATCGGATGAAAAAGTAACCAAATGGTTCAGAAAACGTACCTGTGTATGCCAATCTGTAGTGTAACTTACAAATTCAGTCCCTTGATTTGATTAATTGAATACGAAAGCCCGAAAGTATCATTTTAAATTAGCTTAAAGATGTTTTTCACTTGACAGTTGAAGTTAATTTTACTAACCTTCATTTTCATCGATGACTTTCGATTACAATTTAATTAATGATGCTATTCAAACAATAATAAAATTGTTGAAAAGAGTGGTGACTTATAAAGTTGAAACCTTGTAACTACAGATGTAATTAATAGACTAGAATAGATCAATCAATCATTTTATTTTGTTAAACATAGATTTGGTTACAGATAGTTTAGTGTCTAAAATATGTGCACTATGTTTTGCTAATATATGGCGTACAAAATTAACATAAACAAACGATTACAATAATAAGGTAGCATGCCAATAGATTATATTATTTAAAATAAAAACAATTTAAATGTCAGTTAGAATACTCTTTATTATGTGTGTTTCTGTTGTGTGTAATTTCCTTTATCGAGTGATTGCGTATGAATTAAACCTGGAACAAAACACAATCAACACATCAACGAACAAGAATGTTTCCCAATACAAAAAATTACTGTAAAATACATAATTTAAGTTGCGGGTACGTATTTTCACTCCGCGCATAACACTTTGTCATAAGACCAATTTAACTCGTCTGCTTGACGTCCGTTTGTCACTGCAGGGATCCAGTAGAATATCAGCGTCAGGTATATTTGCCTGACACATGCTGAGCTGGACTCCCATTTGGTGCAATTTTGAGACGCACACCGCACATTGTATATTCGTTATTTGATTTGAGGTATGTTATGATGTCACTATTTTTTTTAAGTATGTTTTTTTTTTGTATATTGGCACCTTGTTTTTATATTTAAGTATATTCATGTAATTTGCTATCATTTAATTATGCTTTTGTGTTTTGTGCTATGTCCTTTGTGTGCACTGAATAAATGATTTATCTATGATCTATGTAAAATTTCTACATTTATATTGCACGACTCATGATGCGAAGCATCAGAGAGTGCTTTACGATCGAAAAATTTTTGACGCCTCATTTTGGCGGCTATTTTTATTATTATAGCCTTGTTAGTTCACGGAATCAAGATATTTTGCATACTATTGTCGAGATAATTTAATGGAGATTAATTTCATACTTTTTAAAAATTGATTTACTGCAATAGAATTGGAAAAAAAACACCAAAATAGGTCAAAAAAAAATCCTGTCCGTCATGTGTGAAGCCCGGAAACACTGTAACTTGTGAAAAAATCCATTATTTGAGTTTTTTTTTTTTTTTAATTCTATTCGACGAATGTAGGTCACTGAATGCGAATGATTAATTAATTCAGGGTCGTTTAATTGCAATTAATAAAAAACGAAAACTACAAGACTGTATATCTATTTATATCCATAGAAAATTAACATATGGATGGTGATATATCTATAGATATTATGTACATTTAGTCCACCAGGGGCCCTTGTGCAGTACCTTCTTCCTACTACAGCTGTTTTTTCGGCAATTAATTTTGAACGACTTGTTTGTTTTATATTTTTTTATATTTCATAATTAAATGAGCATTATGAGTCGTGCACTTTTGTATTTTCCAATTTTCTGTATTTTTTATGGTGTACATAATAAAGAATATTATATTCTATTATTAGATACTTTAGGAATAGACCTTATAAGTTTCATACTCCAAACCAGACAAATGTAATAATGTCTACGTTCCTAGATATTGCAAGCATGTCCCAGCAAATAATGTCTCGGTTATGTTATTATTTTACATTTTATTTTCCATTTCTGAAATGGAATGGAGAAGCATCCCAGACTTTCTTAAATTAAGGTAACCCGACTGAGTCTTTGAGTAATGTAATTGTTTAAAAGAAACAAAATAAATTAAGGGCACACAATATTTAAATGTGTTAGGTATCTTATCATATTTATCACAAAAAAAATCGAGTAAAATCATTTTATTTATGGTACAGTCAATGGTACGTCAGTAGTATAACTTTGACTTTAAGCTAGCCTAGCATAGTACGGAGTTTCAATAGAAAAAAAGAGGCCAGTTTACATAAGCTTACCTCACCTTGCGGCCTACTGTACAGTACCCGGGCGTTAATATGGCAGATGGACTTTAACCCAGCACCCCAATCGCGTTACACACTTTCAATTACAATCCGAAGGATTTGCAGGAAATTCGAAATCCATTGCTTCATAAAGAACAAACATCATCTGCTCAATATCGTAAATAACGCAATGAATGTTGCTGTATTGTCAAAAGAAACACAATTACCTCGTAGATGTGACAGAGACGACGTTCTACAAAGCTAACCCTAGCACGAACGCGCGGAGTAAATGTACCTATAATATTTTTATATCACATAGTGTTGCGTGCTTTACTCGTGGTAACCAGGTGTACAAACACACTATGAATATATTTTTATGCCTATTGTATTAAGTACCTTTGCTTAGGTAGTTTTTGAGTTAGCTTCTACAGTAAATACTTAATCCACTTTGTGTATATTGATGATGTTATACTTATAATACTTCCTGTCAATCTTATTTACATAGCAAGTAGTGGTATCTACATATAATAATTGGTGTGGGGGAGGCACTATAATTAAAAAGTCATAAATAACTTTAACATCGGAAGTTGCTGGCAGAAACCTAAAATACAGTTCCAAAGACACTGACTTCCCAAATTAAAGTTATTTTTCACTTAGTAGTTTTTTTTTTTGGAAGTCTTTTGTTTTTTCGAATCGAATATCGTTCGAATTTATGTTATGTTTGTACTAGGGCCTCTGTTTCTAAATCTTTCAGTGTCATTAAAAGCAGACGCGCACTGTATCGACCTACGTAATTTGGTTAGATGTATGAGGAACAGGGTGTAAAGTTCACTCATACCTCCATAGAAAACGGAGGATCCTCTGACCAGACGGGTGTCGTGTCTGGTGGGCAACTGCCCGACGGTTGATGTTGGGTCGTTGCAAATATGCTAGTTGCGCGGTAAACTCTGCTTGCGCGATGCAGGATATTGCGTGAAGTCAGTGTGACGAGTAGCTCACATGTGGCGATGTAGATGCTACAGATGTAAAGTGACGTCACACATACTACTATACACATTGTGTTAATGTCACTGGAAGTGTGTTCTCTTGTATTAGACGCGTGCTCTCTGTTAGTAGGTCACGGAAAGACGAGGTTAGTGACATTGTGGGAGATCACACAGGTCTAACTGTATTAGAGAATTACATGATTTGATACCATAAACCACATGAAGAGTAAGAATATTCGAGTACCTTATCACTGATTCTTTATCATATCGATAAAGAATCAGTGATAAGATACTCGAATTTTTAATACATACATAAACTCACGCCTTCATCCCATGTGGGTAGGCAGAAACTACAGAACGCCACCTGCTACGATCCATACATACTCCTATTGCCTCGTTTACGTTCATACATCTGGTCATACACGCACGCCGGTTGTGAGTACTACGCACTTGACCTTTCTGAAGAACATCACCAATAAGGTCACTATATGTCTTCCTAGGGCGTCCCCTCCCGGCGTTTCCACTCACATCTGCCTTATAAATACCTTTTGTTAATCGCCCTTCATTCATCCTATCAACATGACCAAACCATCTTAGCATACTCTTTTCAATTTTTGTCACTACATCTTCCTTTAAACCGCACCGTTGCCTTATCACATCATTCTTCAGTCTATCATTCATAGTCACACCACACATGCTTCGCAAGGAACGCATAATATTATAATATATTCGAATTTTTAATAAAAGTAAAAAAAAAACCTTTATTTGCGGTAAACATGACGCAGAGAAAAGCACAGATATACAAAAAAAAACGAGTTGGGGAAAATATAATTATGGTCTATTTTCAGAAAACGTATCCTAAAGTTGTCTGATGGTTTATGAAATAAACTCAAACTCAAACTCAAAGCATTTATTTCAAATAAACCAATTACAGGCACTTTTGAATTGTCAAGGGGTCGGTCAGTCAGAAAGATGAAGCTAGTTACCCATTCCAAAGCGTAGTAGGTACCTATGGAGAAGAACGGACAAGAAACTCCATGGACACTCTTTTATAATAGTTTTGATATATTCCTATGCAATAATATAATGAATAGGTAGTGTGGTATAATTGTTATTTTTAAATTAAGTGGAGTCTGGATTTGTTCCCGGTTGATGGCAATAGGACTGGCGAAATTTGGGTGTACTACTATAGGTAGCCCTCTGCATAGCCCTTCGGGAATTACAGGCGTGGTGTTATGTTATGTAAAGTTTTGTATATTTTTTTTTTTTTTTTTTTTTTTTTTTTTTTCGAATATTCAATAAAAAAAAAAAAAATACGTTTACATAATAATTGCGATAAACATGACGCAGAAAAAACACATAAATTACAAAAAAGAACGAGTCGAACATCAAGTGGTTTCAGTTCTCATAAACTGAAATATTGTACGATAAAAGTAACCCAGAATACACAATGCTTGAATTGCAATATCCAACAAAACATCTTTATATACCCTCTTTTTATATAGCTCATTATCAGATAAGCCTCATAATATAAATAACATTGATTGCCTCTCATTGCAGTAAGAATACACGTAACAGCCCTTAAATCGGTTCGCGCCTTGATTGGCCAATAAACACTCTTTAAGGCTCATCAATAAGTTTTAAGTGTGCTCTTAACCTTATCTGTTAATCCATATAATTTCGTATTTTGGATTAAATCGTAAAGCCAGTGATACATTGCCTTGGAGAGTGGACAGCGATGGGCGTAAAATAATTAAATTGAAAGTAGAAAATTAAATTGTATGCAATCGTATCGTCGACGCAATCATTATAACATAGCTAATGTAATATTACGCCTGTGTTTCCCGAAAGGTAATGAAAAATCTGGATGTACGTCAATGCCCTACATTACCTGACCCCTTTTACAAAGAAGAAGAGGCAAAAAGCGGTCAGTTAATGCAGGATTCTGACAAATTATGTTTAAGTCCCATGCATCAGGGGGCAAGCCTATTGCTATTAACTGGGCACAGAAACACACACACATTCATGAATGTATACGTCATAATATTGTAAAACATTTTAAAAGAGTAACGGTGCAGTTGCTTGCCCATTCTTCTACATACGAAACTACTTTTGGAAGGGGCAACTAGAATCAATTCAGTTTTAATGTAAATTTTGACATTCAAAAATGCCTTTAATGTGCCTATTTGAAATAAATGATTTGACTTTGACCGGGCCACTACTGAGAAACTTGTGGAAATATCCAATAGAACCTAGCCCAATTTGAGAATCGAACCCAGGACACCATACTCAGAAGTTACCCTTCCGCCTAAACCAAAGAGTGCGTCGAGGTATCGAACTTTACACAATAGAAAGAAAGAAGGAAAATGAGTTTATTGTCATAAATACAAGTAAAACACCTTAAAAGTAATTTAAAAAAAAAATGCCATTAGGGTCTGCACAATGTCAAATAGCAGCACTAGGTTATCGAGAGTCAGCGTCAGCTGATGGTTCACCAAACGCTGATTTTCATCTGCCATACGCTCGAATACGTTAAACATAGTCGCACCTTTAAAGAAAAAACATTACTAAACGAAAATATAAAATTTTACACAGGAGCTTAAATAAAATAAATGCACGGCTTTTTCGCAATATAATTTAAGATTATGGTGCTTTAAGCTATCTTTTGAGGTATAGGTAGGTAGGATATTTATTTACATTTAACATAAATTATATTGCGAAAAAGCCGTGCATTTATTTTATTTAAGCTCCCGTGTAAAATTTTATATTTTCGTTTAGGCGGTTTTTCTTTAAAGGTGTTATAAAACGACATTTTTTTTGTTGTAATTACTTAAACATTTATACTTTGGAAACCACAATTATGAAAGAAAATGTTGTGATATTGATATGTAGTAGACATGAAATATAATGTTAACTATTAAGTATTTACACTAGATAAGTTAAATACAATAAAACTTGCTGCGCCCCAACGGTTTAACTTAAGTTTTAGCCTAGCCTGTAACTGAGTGTACATTATGCAAAAATAAATAAATAAATAATCTATTAAGGGGCCTGTAGGCTTTTGAAACGCTGTCTCCGCCTGCAACGCGACGTAATTATTTACAATGCGCCGCTGACCATTTCGTGGAAAATCTATGCCACAGTATAAAATAATTACAGTTAATCAACTGAATTCGTTTTTCTTAGGATCGATTTGTTTTCCTTAGGTTTACATTTTATTGTAGGTGCCTACGGTGTAGTGAATTAAAGTTATTGCCCAAAATGTCCTGTGTACCTTATGGGCGTTTTCACATTATCAGATAACTACACCAACCCGATACCGAAGGTTGGCAGCTGTACCCACACCGATTTGATAACGATATAATTATTATCGGCCTAATGACATTGGTGAATATCGAACCATTAATTTCCCTAAAACACGAACTTATCTATGACATTTTTTTTTTCAAGACCTAGATACACTAATTTGACCATTTAAAATTTATTCTAAAATAGGCAAATTCGGATAACCCGCCATTAAATTTTTGCTCGTCAAACTCCAAATCCGTGTGTCCCAGACGTCAAGCATATCACATTAACCCCCACACAATACATTGTGCAGCAGCAAATTGATCGATCAATCGAATTCATTCCGTGAGCCGACGGCAGCAGATCAATTCAACGATTCTTTAATCGTTTGATAATTGCGAACGGTTAAGGGAAATGGATGAAGGGAATGAAAATTGATTGCTATTGCTGGAAAAATTCAAAGAATTATTCTTTGAAATGGATTTAAAACCTCGTATTCATCATGCGGTAGGCTACACGTAAGTGGTAACAAAACCAGTTTAAGGCGACAATAAGTGCCAGGGACCTTGAGCGAGTGGGAGGAGCATGTGAAACTTTTAAGCGAATAAAATTGCACAGAGCGTTAGCGTCTAACCGGACATTGGTCAGCGATGCACTGCCGCCCGTCGCCCGCAAGAGCCCCCACTTCAACGCGCATCAAGTTTATTCGCAAAAACAACCCACCTTGATTTATCAAACACAATACAAATAAAAGCCGTATACAAAAATTTGGGTAATTAAATTGTCTTTTAGATGGTACAGATTTCATGAAAATACGCCCGATAGTTTTTGCGTGATTATCGTTTTAGTGTCCGCATTAGACATTACTTTACAAATTAATTACACTATGTTATATAAATATATTTTCAAATATTCATATATCAAATTACGAAGAAAATGAGCTAGTTTATCATAATTTTTTTTAAACAAATGAGTCTATTCGTTTAGACGTGATGTTCAATTTGAAATCATTAAAAGTCGTATATCTGCGCCTTAAACTGGCCTCTTCATCATCATTCTCCTGCGCTTGTCCCAATTTATACGGGATCGGTTCTTCCATACTTCTCTGTTAGTCGTCGTGTCGGTGGTCATGGTCACCCCCTTTCTAGCCATACAGGGTGGTAGAGACATCGACACGCAACCTGTTACCATGAACTCAGTACAGGTTTCTGAACCGTTCTGCGTTAAAAAATTTCGTCGGTTATTAAAAATATTTTTTTATATGAATTAGCAATTTTTTGAATTGAAAACTTCTTTAGGCGCGTTGAGCAAATTTTGGGTGAACAAAAAGCGTGGAACTCGCGTCATCGTCACCGCACGCTTCGATGATACAATTCACAAGTTATTTAGTTTTCACTTCTATCGGCAGTCCCAAAGACTGCCCCGCTTTTTTTTTTTTGATAATCGAGTAATATTTTCTATGCTAGGGGGTCTAGAATCATGTGCTGAATTTATGGTTACAGTTTGCTCGTGGATGTCCCTGTCGGCCTGTAAAGTCAAACTTTAAGCTAGCCTCTTATTTGATCGAAACTCTGTACTTCGCTAAGCCAGCTCAAGATTAAAGTATTACCAGTAACGTGCTGCCTTCTGTATGAGAAGGTGTGCAGTGATGATCCAATTCGAGATATGACGTGATCCACCAACGCGCACAGTGTCCGCATGGTGGATAACGGCCCACCCCGAATCACAGAGACGAGGCCAGTATCCCAGTAGTGGGAACATTATATGTCGATTATGTACGGAAAGATGCTGTATGCGATCGATGACGTGTAAAGGGGACAAAAACCTAAGACCCATATAATTTGGACATTATCCTATAATCATCTATGAATATAATGTCTGTTCCAAAAGCATGTAATGAAAATGTAAACAAACGGATCAGGAAACGTAATTGTGGATGCCAATTTGTGTTACCACTTACTAATTATTTTATAATTAAAACCCGAAAGACTAACTTAAACTTACCTTATAGATATTTTAGATTTGACAATTGAGATTGATTTTGTAAGCTCCATAATAACGTTATTCAAACAATAAATGATGGAAAAAGTGGTAAGACATAAACTTGAAACCTTCTAAATATAGAAAAACTAGCTACTGCCCGCGGCTTCGCCTGCGTGGAGGTCGGAATTACCCCACGGAGACTTGCTACTGGGATAAAAGTATCCTATGTCCTAACCCAGGTCATGGCCTATCCGTAACCTACCTATCATCCAAATCCAGCCGTTAAAGCGTGAAAAAGTCACAAAAATATATTAATTACCTCAAGATACGGACTATGAATAAATTCCAATTCGTTAAATCTTTAGAGACATGAGGAACAGGGCGTAAAGTTCACTCCTCCTTCATATAAAATAGAGGACCCTCAGACCAGACGGGTGTTGTGTCTGGTGGGCTACTGCCCGACGGTTGATGTCGGGAAGTCTTATACAAGAAGCGACTGCCTATCTGACCTCCACAACCCAGTAACTGGGTAATACGATACCCCTTGGTAAGACTGGTCAGACTTTCGGTCTTCTGACGACCCGTAACGACTGCAAGACACCCACGAATGACAGCCGAGACCAACGGCTTAATGTTTCCGAGGCACGTAGGAGTCTCGGTATGTAAAGATGGTAACCCATTCACAGACCAACTCTGGCAAGAGTAACTTAACCTGATGGAACGACCCGTGCGGCTGTTATTTATTACTTAGCCACGAGTTCCTCACGTGTACTTACTTATAACATAACATAACATCACGCCTTGTTTCGCCGAAGGGTTGGGCAGAGGTGTACTTGTAGTACACTCACATTTCGCCAATTATGTTTTAAGTCCCATGTAATAGGAGGCGAGCCTATTGCCATCAACCGGGCATAATTCCAGACTCCGGAAGAAATTCCTTTTGGAAAAACCCAATAATACTTTGCCCGACCTGGGAATCGAACCCCGGACCTCATTCCTGCTCAGCAGTAGCGCTTGCGACCGCTACATACTGATAAAAATGGAAATATTAGTTCATAGTAATATCAGTTACATATTTGATACATCTTGATACCTTGGTTGAGATTGGACACCGGTGACGACAATGCTTCATTAAATCTATTTATACGAGTACACATAAGTATACTGGCATTATCAACGTCGCATATCCCGAGCTAATGCGAAAATCGGGATATCACATATTACTGATACACCTCTACCACAGAAAGATCCTATTTGACTCTGTTGGGAGATGATTTTGGGAAAACTGTGATACACATGTCTCCTAATTTTAATTGAAGAGTATGTGTACAAATTTTCGAGTCAATCGACACAGAGAATAAAATGTTTTACAGAAAATTCAACCCCCCATTTCACC
The DNA here is from genome assembly GCA_916610205.1 of Griposia aprilina. Taxonomy (NCBI): domain Eukaryota; kingdom Metazoa; phylum Arthropoda; class Insecta; order Lepidoptera; family Noctuidae; genus Griposia; species Griposia aprilina. The sequence goes on along the minus strand of OU744307.1, from coordinate 13,436,826 downwards.
CTCTTAGGGGTGGAATTTTGAAAAACCTTTTCTTAGTGGATACTTACTCTTCATAAAGAACACATCCTTCAAATTTCATATCTCTAGGACCAGTGGTTTAGGCTGTGCGTTATCTTTTAAAGTGAAGGCACGTGAGTATATCCGTCAGAAGTTGGCCGAATCATTTCAGCGTTGATTTGCTGGATTTGTTTTCTCCTCTACCGATCGTTATTTCTCCTGACAAAGTTTATTTTGTTTATATGTATGTATGTATTCGTATTTATGTATTAATATTTATTCTTGTATTTTATAGTTATTTCCAAGCTATCTATCCCGTATATTGCACCTGCCATGTTTAGTCTCTGCATCACCCTAAGGTTGACTGGTAGAAAATGCCTCAGGCATTAAGTCCGCCTTTGTACAGTATTTTTTTACTTGTCCATAAAGTTATAATAAATAAATAAATATATCAGATAGATAGGTCTCGGGTTCGATTCCCGGGTCGGGCAAAGTGTTATTGGGTTTTTCCATCTGGAATTTCTCAGTAGCAGCCCGGAGTCTGGGTTTGTGCCCGGTTGATGGCAATAGGCTCGCCCCCTATTACATGGGACTTAAACATAACTGGCGAAATGTGGGTGTACTATAGGTACACCTCTGCCTAATCCTTAGGGGAATACAGGCGTGATGTTATAACAACAACAACAACAACAATACCATTTATTTTCAGGCTACTCAGGCCCATAGATAAATACCTTAACCTAAACATACATATTTTAATGTAAACAAAACTCGTGTTAATAAATAAGGCTTAAAACTATGTTAGTAACACTTCACTTATTTGCACCAGCTTAATTAAGTGCTGCACTGTGGAACTTGTCCGCGGAAGCGACGGAATACCACGTTCAGCGGCCAAAAGTCTTCTTCCATGACGTGGGGCAGATAACAATTAGGTACGCGCACCACAAACGCCTTAAAATTGACGTTGCGGCGCGACTCCAGTAACTGCACCCTCGGCATGTACCTCGTCTTCTGGCGCACGTACTCCACGATGTCCTCCGCCTTAGTGGTGTAGTGCAGGCGGGAGATGTACACCGGTGTGTTCGGCATAGCGGCACGCAGGCTCACTTCAGGCCCCGTAGGAGCTTTGCCGCAGCGGTTCCCGTTGGTTTGAGATCGGCGCTTCCTCCTTTGCACCGTCACGAAACCCTCATCATTATCAGCTCTATTTGGTGCCTTTTCTGGCTTAGGCTTTATAATTGGCGCGCCAAGGGTACTCGCGGCGACGCTAGCGAAATCCTCTTGCAGGGGTTTCGCTAGGGCTGCACACACAGGCAGCGGGACAGGTCGAGGGGCTCGGACGGCACTGCGTGGAGGAACCGCGGTGACAGGCGCGGGGCTGCGGGGTGCGCGGGTAGGGCGCACTGCAGCCTCAGCAATCAACGGATGCGCCGGCGAAGAAACTGCTGACGCGGAATTCGACGACGATATATTGAGGCCGGCTCCGCGACACGTGTTTACATTAGACGCATCGACTGATGACCTAATTACCGCTACACTGTTGCGCAACTCGCTAACTTCTTTGCGCAAATCAGCGGCGGTGTTTTGAGATGCATCTAACTTCGTTAGCACATCTGCAAGACTGGCCTTCAAGACGACAATGTCCTTTAGAAGGCTCGTTACATCGACGTGATCGAAGGTGACGGGAGGAAGCTTGTGTAGTTCCTTCGCCACAAACGTCGGCACATCGTCAGGGTCGGTCTCCTTGAACAGCGTGATTATGTCTTGCAGGCTTCTCTTAGTCCCGTCACGCCGGCGGGACACCATCTGGTCGCGCTTGTTCAGCACACTGAACAACAACAGCTTGGCAGCAGCTATGTCATCCTCACTGAAGTTCGTTGCGCAGATCTGGACAGCAGACACTTCGTCCATCACATCCAACTTCTGCTGCAGGAACGCCAGCAACTCATTCACCACTAGTTCACTACCCATGGCGAGTAAATTACGAGCGACAGCTTGCGCCGCGCTATTCGATATAAAGAATATGCAAACGCGTCCGCATCGGAACGCGGCACAAGCGAGATAGATCTATATAGATAGATATATAGATAGATTTACCTAGATAAATTTAGGTATACCACGTTTTCTAAAGTAATGAATAAGATCTTTCATATTATAAACTGTATCCCTTTCTTTCACCCTCAGAGAAATTTTAAAAGTTCGTTAGAGATGTTTTCATGACTCAAAGATTATTTATACCATTTTGAGTTAAACAAAGCTCCCAGTAAAACCCTCCCCTGTAAAATTTACCACCCCTTTTCACCCCATTATGGTAAGATTTTCGAAAAATCCTGATACAGGTTATTCTTTATTGTTGGTTTTAAGTATAAATACTGAGTTATGAGTTAATCGGACAGCGCGTTAAAATTCTTCCATACAAACTTTGACACCCCCAATCCCCGTTTTGAGGGTAATTTAGAAAAACTAAAAATGACAAAGTTCATAATTTCCTTGGGTAACTATTCGTGCCAAGTTTCAACATTATTAACTCAAGGAATAAGATTTTCCCATACAAACTAGCACACACCCCAATCCCCCTTTTGGGGGTAATTTAGAAAAATGAAAAACGACAATGTTCATTATTTATTTGCGTTAGTATTCGTGCTAAGTTCCAAGTTTATTAACTCAAGGAATAAGATTTTTCATATCAACAAAATCCTCCCTTTTCACCCTGTTAGGGGTGGAATTTCGAAAAACTCTTTCTTAGTGGATACTTACTCTTCATAAAAAACACACTCTCCAAATATCATGTCTCTAGAACCAGCGGTTTAGGCTGTGCGTTGATATCTCAGTCAGGACATTGAATTTTATATAAATAGATTTTAAATAAGCCTTTTAACGGAATTTAATGTTCCCCGCTGGGACGCTTTTGATCACGTTGTGAGGTCACTGCAATGCGCCCATGGTGTGAATTTCCTACCAAAACGTTTTCAAAGTTTTGCGCCCATGGTGTGAAAGTCATACCATTTTTTTTTGGTTTTATTTTCATTCTTGTTTAGCCTTGTATCACCACTATTAAGCGGTACTTTCCAATTCCATGGATTTAGTTTCATACGTTATCTGTTTCCGAACCGTTTGAGATATGACAACCCTAGAAGGAATTAGTCTATGACATCAAAAAATATCATTTTTGCTGTCATTGAACGAGCGACCCGTCGTGAGTCTCAACTTTGGATGCTTTTAAATAATTAATATTGTACTGTGGTAAGTGGTTTTATTCATGTTTCGTATGAAGAACTAACACACCATGTTTTTTAAACCATAAAACATATAGGACAACCCCTGTTTTTCTTATTAGAAAAAATCTTGTTGGAATCTGTGAAAAAAGTGTCTTTGTTCGTCTTAAACAGTCGTCTACAAACGAAAACATCGTATATTCGAATACAACGCACACTTCAATATAGCCCTACTCACTAGCATTCATAAAAAAATACAACGGTCGCAGAATACCAAGAAATGACGCCGCTTATCGGGTTTGTTTACAAACACTCGGCGCGCGAGCCGACGCGTCAGATGACGTGTACAATTTAGTGGGAATACCTAAGCGCGTGAGTACAATTTAGTGTTAGAAAAGTCTGGTATTCTTTTCATACCAAAAGCGTCCCAGCGGATATAAACTTGAGTACATCCCCTATGAATTTTGAAAAATCCTTCCTTATGGATACCTACGTCATAAGAGGAATACATGTGCGAAATTTTAAGTTTCTAGCCGTAAAGGTTTGGCCTGTGCGTTGATACATCAGTCAATCACTTTTGCCTTTTATTAGGTTTATATATATATATAATGTAAGTATTTAGATAGAAGAAGATGTGTTACTAATTCCCTGTAGTGAGTGACTGCGTACGAATTTAACCTGCCTATTGTTAATCAATCGCTTCATATGTTAGAAAAAATGTCTGCTCGACAACGTAAATGACGCAATGAATGTTGTTGAACTGTCAAAATGAAAGCCATTCCTACTTTTAATATGTTTCGCTATTACCCCGCTGAACTGGGTTTGTTAACACTTTCATCTAATACTTTTGGAACACACTAATATCACAATATTCTATGGTAGAAAATGGTCCAAATAACTATTTATATTTATAGTTATCATTAATCCAAGACATTTTCTCCTATCTTCAGACAGGTTTTTAATAAAAGAACTTCAAGAATAACGCAAGTACTTAAGCTCAGAAAATCCTTCAAGGTGCTTATGACTGAAGTGCACTAGAAGAAGTTTTCTTTGAGAGTTTTTCAGTTAACACGTTCGACGTCGATAAATATTTATGTACACGATTCAATTTTATTTTGCTCAGAGAATTAGTCGAAATTACCGGATGTATTGAATTAGTACAGTCAGGCTCAAAAAGATTTATACAATAACTGTATTGTCTTTCTTTACATCAATATGAATTCATTTGATGGCCTACAATTTTGTGTTCCAGATTATGTGTAGCTACAAAAGTTAGTACACGTGACGAAATCAAACGAAACCAAACTGGTTGGTAATTTAACTGTCTATTTTATTATTTTTAAGACATTGATTTTACAATCAGTGATTACTTTAATTCACACACTGACTTATTACTTGTTAAAATTTTAGGAGCATCGTCTCCTTTTACAATATTTGTAAATATTTGAACACCATGTAGGTATCTATCACTTATTAATTTACCTGTCATTCCTTTTTGTTTTTTACTGTTGTGATATTGTCATTTTATTCTAGGTGCATCGTCTTCACATATAATTATACAATTTATTTAGATGTAAAAAATATTGTGAAACATTTTAAAAGCGAAACGGTGGAATTTCTTGCCCATTCTTCTCCATACGAAACTACCTTTTGGAAGGGGCAACTAGAATCCATTCAATTTTTGAAGTGAAAACTTCTTTAGGCGCGTGGAGCACTTTTTGGGTGAACAAAAATCATGGAACTCGCGTAGTCATTACCGAACGTTTCCATGAGCTGCATGTATACTGTGTATATATGTGTACTTTTTGGGTGAACAAAAAGCGTGAAACTCGCGTCATCGTCACCGCACGCTTCCCATGAGCGGGGTTACTTAGTTTTCACTTCTATCGGCAGTCCCCAAACAAGCCACGTTTTTTTTTTTAAATTTTTGACTTTCATAAGTCTCTTTTCTGTGCCTATTTGAACATTTATTTGACTTTGACTGTGCTTCAGTCAACACATTGATACAGTATGATGGAATACAAATTTTTGAGGCTGACTGTAAGTAAGTACTTAGGCTAGTAGTTGTTCTGAGCTAATGTCATTTTGAGTAAACTGTATGTCGGTTATGAAAACTTAACATAACATAACATCACGCCTGTATTCCGCGAAGGGTAAGTCAGCGATGTACTTATATAAAAAGAACTTACGAAAGAAGAAGCAGAATGTATAGAACAAGTACACTCACATTTCGCCAGTTATGTTTAAGTTAAGCGGGATGCGCCAAGGTAGCCCGCGAAATTCAAATTTTCATAAGTTTTTTGCAATTTGCAGGTCACTGTTAGGTTGTATGTTAATTAAAATATGATTCGCGGCCGTAACAAATATGGCTTTACAGAATTATAATCATTAGAATCAGCAATACAACTCCTTAAGTTAGAATTGGCGTCAAATGTCATGATTTCATGAAATAGTCATTCAATACGGTGATATGAACTGAGAGAGATGTATTGATGATTTTTATGATTAGAATTCTATGAATAAATATTTGATACGGCCGCGAATCATATTTAGTTCAACATACAACCTGATATTGACCCGGTAATTGCAAAAAACCTAAGAAAATTTGATTTTCGTGGGCTATCTTGGCGGATCCCCCTTAAGCATTCCCTAACTAGGCGTTGCTCTGTTTGACGTTAGTGAAAACGGGCATTAGGTAATCTATCCTCAATGACTTAAGCTGTCTGCCTATTAACATGGAATTCTAGAACTTAATAATGTATAACATTATCAGAAATGCATGCAAGTAGGTAACAGATGTTCGCGTAAGTGAATGCAATACGCGACCGTGTCGGAATATTGCTCGCGAATTGAATTCTCTTGTTATGGTATCGATGCGGCATGTTTCTCGGTCAGCCCTCGCAATGCCGTATGGCTATACCATAGTAGACATGTTGCAGATGGATTTTCGAATCCACCATCTTACATAACTGCTAGCCGTTTTACAAAACAGCTCTGTTACGTAAAACAGCTGAACGAAGTTCAGCGATTTTTCATAATTACTGGCAGAATTGTATAAACGTTTTGCGTTTATCAATGCAGCGGGTAAACGATTAGAGGTTATATGTAAAACAGCGTGAAATGAAACGTCAGATTGTAGACTTTAGTTCTAAATTTTGACGCTCGTAGTTCTGTGTGTCGTAGCAACAATAATGGAAACAGCGAAACAATAAATAAAACGAGTATTATGAGTGAAAATAACCCTAACTTAAGTGAAAACAGTGATTTTAAGGACAATTTCAATATAAATATATCAGAATTTTATGAAAGTCAGTCCTAAAAATACTATATAGCCAAGAACTGCGACCAACTTGGAAGTAGCGCTCGTCGTCCGCTGCACCGGTGCCGCTCGCTTCGCTCGCTCGGTTCACGCGCTGTTGGTCACAGTTCTAACCTAACCTAAACCTGGTCAGGGGGCCTTAGCTTAGTTACTGCGACCGATTCGGCCTTAGAAGCCACACCGAATGCTTATTGTGACTGCAAATAAGCCATTCTGCATTACGTTTACGCTTGCGTTGGGTAGCGGTTTTGTTAAACGTAACGCAATAAGTTTGAATTTACGTTCAGAAGCTATTCATATTACTGAGCATTTTACATTAAGAGTATATGTTACGGGTAATACTAGAAGATTAAGTAAACCTAGGTTTACCCGGGTTTACTTAGAATCACCCAAGGAGTTTGGGTAATGTCCGAATAATAATTAAAATAAATTGTAATTCGGTATTTACCCTTACTCATCTAGCTCTACCCAATGCTGGCTTGGTAATGTTAAAGTAATTAGTGAAATAAAAAACCAAGTGCATTGAAAGCTGTTGTTTAATCAAAGAAACATACAAAATCATGATAGCTTTCCTAAGCATATCACAGTACTTGAAGTATTTTTGGAAGACATAATTCGTATAGTTATGTAATTGTAATGAATATTGAATTTTTTTATGACAATAGTTCACTAAAGGCATGTCAAAACTAAAACTATCTTAAATTAATAATGATATTATAAAAATAGATATTATTTATTTAAGCATGACAAACTGCTGAGACACTTTTAATTGCAGAATTTTCTGCAGCCTTGCATGTACCCTTGTTTGTAGCACATTTAGCGGGGGAACGCGGGCAGGCGGGGACGCGCTTTGTGCAACGTGCTTACAATTGACGCAACACCTAATATTACCCATCCAGTGTTAGTTACACCTAAGTGTGTACGGGTAAATCCTGAATTAAATTAAATTTCAATTATTATTCGGACTTTACCCAAAAAGCTTAGTAAACCCGGGTAAACCTATGTTTACTCAATCTTCTACTATTACCCGTAACCTGAACAAATGATAATTATTAATGCGAATGGATCGAAATTATTTTTAAAGGCATTAATGAACTTCAAATGAAATAATTATGTTTAATCAAATAAATTAAATTATTATGACTTTTGTAATTCGGAGTAGTTCTTTAAAATAAATATTGAAAAATTATAGTAGTTAAAGTAAATCAGCACTTTTTTATATGGTCTGTTTCAAAAGTATTTGATGAAAATGTAAACAAATGGATCAGAAAACGTACCTGTAGGTTTGTAGAACAATTTACAACATCACTTATAAAGGAGAATGCGCAAAATTGCCCCAGCCCTGACGCAAAAGTAACCTATCCTTGATTTTTGTACATTTTATGTGTATAAAAAATACTTGTATGTGTTTCCCCAATCAGTGGCTAACATAGAAAAAAACTGCCTTGGTTTTGCATATTTAATGTTTTTCATAATAATGAGTACAATGACCCCTTTTCGGCTTTAGAGTAAACAAAAAACAAGGTTGTATTTACATGTATATTATATAGGTATAGAAATGTATATTTTGTATTGTATGTATATTGTTGTTGTATTCAAGTATATCTAATGAATAATATTAAAGAATTTTTCAGTAGTAGGTCACAATTTGTTTTTGTGCTCGGTTGATGGCAATAGGCTAGCCCCCTATTACATGATACTTAAAAATAACTAGTGAAACGTGGGTGTACTGAACACCTCTGCTTCGGGTTCACCTTCGGGAAATACAGGCGTGATAATATGTTCTGTAGCTGCAAGTCGGCACTACAAACACAACGTTCTAAAATCTACAACACATTAAACAAAACCTTACACCCAGCCACCCACCCACCAACCAAGAGCAAATGCAAAACGGAACTTAACTCCTGGTTAAAATCACAAAACTATGAACAAACATAGAAACTCGTGGAAGTGTAAAATACACACACACCCCAACAAAACCACACGCAACACACATGCCACAAACACCACATACACCCCTCGCACACTCATTGACTCTCACCCACACACCCATTCACCCTACACTCACCACATTAACTCAACATCCCAATTTATCTCCCGTACTGTTTTATTTTTGTATCTTATATTTTGTCTTTTTTATTTTATTATTAATTAACTACTTAACTCTAAATTAACTACATATCTTAACTTTACCTTTTACGCATTTGCATGGAACATCATTCCATTCTGTATCTGGAGAGGGGCGTTGTTAGCTGCGCTACAGTTTATACTTTTGCAGCTATCATCGTTTTACTTTTGGTACTTTGTGTTGTGTTATTGTTCCAAAATAAACTTTAAAAAAATACACGAAAAAACACGAAACAAGAGCAAGGAAACTAAATGTAATGATGATGTTTAAGGAGAGGAAGTGTTTTTAACCAGAATTTTAAAAGTGGACAAAGATAACATAGACAGTGTTTAATAATATTATTCAAGCAATAATTTTTGGAAAGAGTGGTGAGATATAAAGTTGAAACCTTCTAAATACAGATGAATGTGTTACTGATTCCCTAGTGTAAGACTAATAATTTTACCTTAACAGGGTTTTTTTACACTTTCTTATGATGCTTTAGCAACAAACTGTCAAAATTCATGTGACATTAAAATGCTTTACATATCCATTAATGTCAAAATCCATGTGACATTAAAATGCTTTACATTTCGATTAATGTCAAAATCCATGTGACATTAAAATGCTTTACATATCGGTTAATGTCAAAATCCATGTGACATTAAAATGCTTTACATTTCGATTAATGTCAAAATCCATGTGACATTAAAATGCTTTACATATCCATTAATGTCAAAATCCATGTGACATTAAAATGCTTTACATTTCGATTAAGGTCCAAATCCATGTGACATTAAAATGCTTTACATATCGATTAATGTCAAAATCCATGTGACATTAAAATGCTTTACATATCCATTAATGTCAAAAATTAAAATTTAGAACCTGTTACCATTGTTGACGTTATTTTGTATTTGGCATTAAGTTTATAAAACGAGAATTAATACCGAACACCAAATCGCTCAACAAACTGGCTGCTAAAGTACTAAGGATGCTAAGAAAATATTTCATCCAAATAGATGGGACTGCGGCAAAGACCAGCTAATGCAGACGGGTTCATTGAACTGTCACTAAATTGTAAAACATTAAAAGGCATAAAATTAAAACTACAATGTGAAATGAAAATTTTGTAATTATATTTATATATTTATTTATTATTAAGTTTTTTTTTAATCTATTTGTTATTTATAATTTGTATTATTTTGTCCTCGTTCATCATCATCATCATCATCAGCCTACAGCAGTCCACTGCTGGACATAGGCCCCTTTTTTTTTTTTTTTTTTCCTAATTGGCAGCTCGTAGTTGTGACCACTAAGGTCCTGGCTACTTAACCGGGCAAACCTGTGGGTGCCTTAAGCTAGTAACTTAAAGCCTCCAGCCAGGGGCGAAAAATACTTAAATTTAGGTGACCGCACGCTAAGGGCACCCCCTGTGGGGTACGAACCTCGGCTTAGGGCGTCACTGAGGGGAGGGCAGCAAGATGGGACAGGCTGGATCTAAATTATATTATTATTAACTGGGGAATTTAAAACTACAGGCTCAGCTACGGCGCGGGCTGGCGCGTCGTCGAGCAAGGGTCGGGGGGGGGGGGGGACAATTACGTCGGGGGCGTCGCGTAGGACCTCGGCGGCGAGGTCGGAACGATGGCGGTCTGTGTTTGTGTACTGTACTGGTGGCCCTACTGCTCTCCTGGAGGAGGGTTATGGGGTCATCGGGGTCGGACAGGGCATGCCTTGGACGGCGGGTACGACTAATGCGGGAGGGGGCATATCTGGCAGCCTCGACAACCAGAGGGTTGCGATGTGAGGCCGCGGAGTCGAAGAAGCGCTTGGAAATGCGCTTCATGAACTGACGGATAGTGGGGATTTTAAGATCGAGATGGAGGATCTCGTTTCGAACGAACCAGGGCGAGCCGGTTGCCCTACGGAGGAACCGGTTTTGGAGGGTCTGCATCCTATGGATGTGGTGGGGTTTCGAGTGCGCGAAAACCACGCTCGCGTAGGTCATGATTGGCCGAATGCACGCTGTGTAAATGCGCAATTTGCACTTGAGTGACAATTTGCTGCGTGCATTCAATAGGGAGTGGAGTCTACCGAGAGCGAAAGCGGCGCGCGAACGCGCCTGCTTTATGTGCTCACCGAAAGAGAGTCTATGGTCTAGAGTGACACCCAAGTATTTGGCTCGCTTCTCCCAAGGGATAGGCTTGCCGAACATGGTGATCGGACGGGACATAGGCCCCTCCAATTGCACGCCATTTAGCTCGATTTTCGGCAACTCTCATCCAGCTGCTACCAACCACCCTGCGAAGATCGTCGCTCCACCTAGCCTGAAGGCGTCCTACCTTACGTTTGCCGATTTGCGGTCTCCACTCAAGAACACGTCTACCCCAACGGTCATCGGTAATTTTGTACTCGTACGTTTGTAATGTAAGGGAAGAGCGGAGCCTTCAACTACAGGCATTTTCTATGCCCAAATGGAGACTCCTCGACATGCAATGTAAGCCAATTATGATATATGAAATAAACTTTTTTCTTTTTATTTCCTTTATTTTTATAACCTAATTCTTTTTAAATGGAAATTTTACTTGTTTTGGCACATATAATAATACCCTTTTTCTTTTATTTTTTGGTTGGAAATCATCAAATGACTTGTCCCGCTCTGAGCGGAGCGGAGGGCGTGTCTGACTTTTACTGACTAAAACCCACCCGCGTTCTTTCAGTAGCCTGTGCGCCAGGGCCATGGTAACTCTTTCGAACAATCCGCAACCCCAGCAGGCATCGGCCCTATCGGACCCCGTCAATGGTGCTGAAATGTCTTTGAGGTGCACGTGGAACACGACGCGCCGTCGACCCAGGTCTGGTCCTTACCGGAAGGCGAGCTGCCCATTATTTGCCGTCCACAAGCCCGCGCCTACGGTGGCCGGGAATCGGCTATCGACTCCCGACGCCCAGGGTGTCTCCTCCTGCGGTGACTAAGGGCGTGAGGGCGCAACGATTGCCTCTCCCTCACGCGCTCCGCCTCCTCTTTTGCAAGCATTACTGCTTCGCAGAAGGAAGTGACGGCTTCCCATTCCCTCTCGCTCCGTACCATGGCCTGGACCAGGGCCGGACGCGAGAGATCGCCGCCTTCGATCGCCGCCACGAGAACACGGCGGTGCTCCGCCCAAGCCGGGCAGACCTCCACCCTATGCTCCACCGTGTCCTCCGGTATATAATAATACCCTTGAAGCGTATTTTTGATAGATTTTATTTTTATGTGACTACTTCGTTTGTTTTGTGTCATAGATCTATATAAGAATATTTCTATGTTTTGAGCTGAGCATATCCTGAGCATGTCCTTCAGTATTTAGTTTGATCCCCAGGTCAGGCATAATGTGTTGTTGGATTTTTCCATCAGGAATTTCTCAGTAATAGTAGCCCACAATCTGGATTAGCATTGTCTAACCGCCTGTTTCATGAATCTTAAATATAACTGACTAAATGTGCGTGTAAAACCACTTCTGCCTTATCTTTCAGGAAATAGGTACTAATACTGGCATAATGGTATTATAAATTAAAAAGTTTAGGGATTCTTGAAAAGTATGTGGATTTAATTGAATTAAATTTAAAAATATTTATCTCAGTCCATTTAAGGCGGAACCTTCAGGGTAGCCCGCGAAATTCAAATTTTCTTACGTTTTTTGTAATTTGCAGGTCACTGTCAGCTTGTATTTTGATTAAAATATGATTCGCGACCGCAACAAATATGGTTTTACAGAATTATAATCATTAGAATCAGCAGATACGGTCGCGAATCATATTTAGATCACCATACTACCTGATACTGACCTGCAAATTGCAACAAGCGTAAGAAAATTTGAATTTCACGGGCTACCTTGGCGCATCCCCTTAAGATCATATTATTATGATGTACATTTGTTTTTTTATTCATCACAATAAAAAAAAATAAAAAAAGTAATTAATTAAATAATATAAGTAGAATTAAAACTAAAATTGAAAATTCTCTCTGAGTCATTTGTTTGTTTGTCATAACATTAATTAACTAACAATGGTTAATGTACTGACAATCAAACCTGGGGGTAATTACGTAACACACTAACTGAACAGTAGGAATAGGTTTCATTTTGACAGTACTTATAATAACATTCATTGCGTTATTTACGTTGTTGACCAGACAATTTTTTCGAACATAAGAAGCAATGGATTAGCAATAGGCATCAAAATGATTCAGATTGTGATAGTGTGTTACGTAATTAGGGTGCTGTACGCAAATACGTTCACGATGGTGTTGGAGGTGGTCCGGAGCCTGCGCCCCCGAGATGTGCACCGCTTTCGCATCATCGTACAAAACAGTTGACACGAGACTATAATCGTCGAATAATCGAGACAAGTTTAGTGAGACAAACTTGATACCGCATGGTGGAATAGGCCCTTTAAGGGGGCTACATGACCTAAACGCAAATTTATAATGCCTAAAAATATGTGATCCACTGCAGTAACCATAATCAGATAATAGATGAGAAATATATGATATTCTTTTGGATATATGCTAGTTAGATAGTGTGTTGAAAACATAATACAATTAAGTTGATATGATAGAAAAAAATCACGAAGATACCTCTTAAAAAAAAATTTAACGATTAAAAACCATACTAATATACATGCAAACATTCCAATTTTTTGTCAGATTATTCTACAAGTAACATCCTAACGTAATAGTGTTTTATTTTTTTTGTCCAATGAATAGATTTTTTGTAAATCCATAATTTCTTCATATTTTGCAATAAATTACTAGCGTTGTGTCATCGCGCGTCTCTTTCTTTTCTATGCAATCCGACAGTGACCGCACTTTAGGTCTTGTAAGCCTCTTAAGACAAGTCTTATCAGGCAGACTTGATACCGCGTGTTGGTACCTATAGGCCTTTTATCGTATGATCTTTAGGCACCTTAAATCGCTAAATACCCTACACGGTTTTTAGACAGCGTTCTAATGCGATTTTAATGATTATGATTATTCTAGAAATACATATTTGTTACTGTCGCCAATCATATTTTGATCAACATACAACCTGACAAAGAGCAGTGTTGGGCCAGTGGTATCTAGCTTCATTCATGGGCATCTAGCTTCATTTTTCTGACTGACTGACCCTTTAACAATTCAAAACCGCCTGGAATTGGTTTATTTGAAATAAATGCTTTGAGTTTGAGTTGAGTTGAGTTTGAGTTTATCGGTCCCTACTTACGAGTCGTAGGTCGTGGGTTCGAACCCAGGCAGGCGCTTTACTTTGTGTTAATAATATCATCACCACTGCTCTCAAAACGGTGAAGGAAAACATGCGCACACAACACACAAACCAAAAATTCGAAGACATGTGACATCTACCAACCCGCACTGGGCCCGCGTGGTAGATTACAGCCCACTCCCTCTCGAAGAGAGGAGGCCTATGTCCCAGCAGTGGGAACATTATAGGCTGACTAATTGATTATGCTACAACCTGACACTGACCTGCAAATCGCAAAAAACGTTAGAAAAATAGAATTTCGCGGGCTACCTTAGCACATCCCTCTTAAGTGATTTGTGTTGCAAGCGGGCCTTAGTGTTACAACACAAAAAAAGATTTTTATAAACCACAGTAAAATGAATGTCACATCTGCAAATAATTTTCACTCTATGCGAACGAAATTCACTAAGCGTCGACCTTGGGGAAGCGACTCGCATCCCGTTTCCTTGCACAGGAAATGAGCAGTGCTTTGACGGCCAGACATCGACCGAAGTATGGAGGCACACCACAGCTGCGTATAGAGTATATTGAATGTGATATGTAGTGGGTTAGGAACGAAATGTAGAGGTTTTGGGTTGATAGTGACGGAAATTGTTTAAGGTGAATTCCTCAGCTGTAGCCCGCCTAATTAATTGTTTATTTGTTTTTTTGCAAATTTCAACTTTGTTTGACGTCGTATGTTGATCAAAATGCGATTCGCAACTGTAGGAATGATATCACACTGATAACACAATACTGTTGTAACTCAAAGTATGTAAAATTTGAGATCATATGAAAAGAAATAATGAAGTGAATAATATTTTTTTCGTCGATTCTGAAAAAAAGTCACATTTTGAGTTACAACAGTATTGTATTATCAGTGCGATATATTTACTGTATAATATTCGTCAATTTCATATCAATCGTCAAACTTTAGAAATTTGTTCCACCTAAGAATTTTCATAAGAAATAAACAAAAACAAAAAACTGGTGTATACCTTAATGTCTTACTTAGATAAAGCACAAAAATATCGATGTTTGGACACCACATTAGTAGATCGCACACGTACGAAGCAAGATATCCAATCTTGCTTCGTACGTGTGCGATGTAGTAGTCGTAGTATAAGTGCGATAATGATGAGACTTAATCTCTTATGAGTATTCTGTTAGGTCTTGAAATTAAACTATGAATACTTTAAAACAATAATAATATGATTGTTTTACAATACTGTTTGTAATACAATATTATTGTATTACATACAAAGAAACAACACGTTATTCTCCCGCGCACTCCCAAATATTTGTGTCGTCTATCGATCAAAGTCTATTTTTATGACAAGGAAGCTCTCAGTTTTCTTAGTGTTAGCGCGCGACACGCGACGCGAATCGCACCTGACACAAAAGCACCGCTCGTCGCGCGACAGGCTGTGCCCTTGAGTCGCGTGCGATTCACGTCGCGTGTCGTGCCTTTTTGAAGGAGCCTTTAAGTGGCATAGAAAGAGGCGTCGCAGAGCGTTGCCAATCTAAGCACAAAGTTGAAACGTGTCATGGGTCTGTAATAAAAATAACACCAGCGGTACCCATATTCGTCAAACCGCAACACAGGAATGCTGCTTAAGGTCAGAAATTGTTATTGTATTAATACCCTGAATGAGCTCATTCATAAACAGCTTCATCATCATTATCATTTCAGCCGAAAGACGTCCACTGGATATAGGCCTCCCCAAGCACCGCCACTTCGACCGGTTCTGTGCTTCCTGTATCCACCGGATTCCTTCGGTCTTCACAAGGTCGTTGTTCCATCTTGTTGGAGGCCATCCAACAAACAGCTTTACTACTAGTTATTATAATCTTAATTCTCTAAACCAAGTGTACCCCATACCTAGGAGGTGTAACAGCAAACGTACACAGCTCGTAAATAACCCAAGGTTTAACGTACGAAATTGTTTTCTATTAAATTTTCAACAACTAATAACTATTCGTTTCATTGTTGAACAGTTTTGGTCGGTGTGTCCCAGTTTTGAATAATAGACGACATGAATTGAATTACAAGTTGTATTGTGTTTGTATTGGGGCCTGGCGTTTATATTAATTATTTTAACAAAATACATGGAAAAAATATTTAAAATTGTTGATCTCCCATCAACTCCACCACCATTCCTTTTCTCAGGGTCATAACCAGTAAAATATTTACTGAAAGAGTTTGTGTACTAATTGGCTAGACATTAGGCCTTGTTAACGACCTCGAGCCATGCGACTTGCGTTACCCCTTGGCCACGACATCACCGCTCGCGTGATCTACGTCTTGCGTCTGCGACCGCAGCGAGAACAAATGTTAGATATTATTTAAAGCATGACTTGCGGAGAGGAGAGCGGCGCGGAAACACTCGAACGACCGCGGCGGGCTGCCCGAATGCGTGATGCGTGTGACGCATAAATTCAGAGTCGAGCGAATTGATTAGTTTATTTTTTCCTTCGCGCAATCATTGATATAGAACTTATTATAGCAAAAACTATGCACATATTATATTTATATGAATGACAAGACATTCGCAACACAAAATGAAAAATGTAATTAAGCGATTGTGGAATGAAATAAATCTACTTTTCGATGTGAAACATCTATAGCCGCGGGTAAAACCTTTTGTTGGCGTGGCAAAGCTTGCCATGGCGACGCGTCGCCACGAGGTTTCACGTCTGCCAGGCATCCCGTGACGGCTCACTTTTTTTTCTAGACAGGAAGGTACCTATATAGGTATCTACATATTTGATTAGTTTTTTTTATTTTTATTTGGTTTGTTTTTTTTTTATCTTTGATTAGAGTTGCTTGAATTACAATTCAAGCAACTCTAATCAAATATCAGTTTAATAATAAATACTTTCTTAATATGTCAGACGCCGCGCACCGTCGCCGTCGTCGCCTCCGTCACTGGCGGGTCGTGGCATAGCACCACCAGTCGCAAGATGCCCATCGCCGCAAGACGCATCGCCCTAGGTTGGGTTTCGGTCTCGAAGTCAGCAATTGGGACGCGATGGCAGCGGTGGCGCAGCGAGCGGCGCGGCAAAACAAACCCGTGTACGCAAAATCTCCGCTCCCCGCGCTGCTGCCTTCGAGGCCAGTTCCATATAAATCTATGCATTGAATCGAGCCGCTACCGCGCCGCCGCTGCCGCCACCGCGCCGCGCTGTCTGAGTTCGGACGTCGGAGTTGACGTCGGAGCCTTTAAGCGTTACGCGCGCGCGTCACTTGTTTCCGTCCGTCGCTCCGCTTGTCTCGTCGCGGTGAGTCGTGGCATGCTCTAAACAACTTCTTTCATTTATTTTCACGGTAGTCGCTGTCGCAAGACGCTTGTCACTTGAGCATGTAGCTCGGCCACGGAGTATATATGTATTGAACAATAGACTAGCCTAGTGAATCGTATTGTAGCGATAAAAATAGTTTTTATTTCACTTCAAACTAAACCTCGATATTTTGTGAAAGAGAAATTGAAAACTCTGTCTATCTGTTAGTTTGACAGTACTCAAAAGCCTTTGTTCGACCTATGTCAGATAGCTGTAAATAGTAACTAGAAGGACATCATGTTAAAACCGCAAACTAGATGATGCCACGTGGAGTGGTCTAATTATTTTATAGTTAGACCATTCCGCGTGGCATCAACTTGTTTATGGTTTTATGGTTAAAGATATGCATCAAAATTGGGTGAAAATAGAATCGTTTTGACGGAAACATAAACGTTTGGGCGGAAAATTAAACATTTGGGCAGAAAATTAGATGTTTGAGCGTAAAAATAAAAATTTCCTTTCCTTATACAACGAAGGTCAGCACGAATGAAGGATTTTTTGAACTTCACCCCGTAAGGTGATAATAATATTGAAAAAATGTGCTTGTTCTTTATAGTGTATTTTTATAGAGATTTAACATTTCGGTGTATGTTTTTTGACTATATGGCCGAGCACCCTCCTAAAAATGGAATAAATATGTCACCGTATGATTGTGAACTGTATACCAACGTATTCATTTTCGATAGTTTACAATCTATCCATGCACCTGCACTTATCGACAGGGTTCACAATCTGTCTGATTTTATCACCCGTAAAATTGTAAACCGTCCCTGATTTGTCGGGCTTGGCGTTAACCGAATTGGTCGCAGTAACTAAGCCAGGGCACCCCGACCAAATGGGTAAAACTGCGCGCGAGCTGAGCGAGCGCTGTTTCCAAGTTGGTCGCAGCTATATGGCTATTTAGTGTTAGCGCAAGGTGAGATCCGTCGCATGCAAGTTTGATACTAGTTCACAATTTGTCGGTTTGCCATGGACAGATTATAAATTATCGAAAAATAATGCGTTAAATTATAAACGGTTTGTTGCAGTTCCCAACTTTTCGATAGTTTATAATCTCGCGAGATGGAATATGTATGTACTAACGGTGTAATTATACGGTGACAGATACACGATACAACGATATTTAAATAGGTATAGAAGTTTGTCATTTTTGTCGATGAGAAATCCCATCGGGCACGCGGCTTGTCTGTGTACAGTACGGTACTGTACAGTACTGACTTCGTTACTATTTTATTTATTATATTATTGTGGAATCGTGTGGTGGAATAGTTCCCTGCACGTCTCGCCATCTTACTTTTTTTTTCTCTCCCTTTCACTCGCACATCTGCATACGTTCTCTTTTACTCAAAATTCATTCTACATTATAATAAGTCAAAACTGAACATTGAACATTTTTGATTAAAAGTAATTGCTACTAGGTGTGAGAACGAGTTTGATGCCGAAAATGCAGTATTTAGATTTTTTGTCCGTTTGTCTGTTTGTCTGGATGCATGTATCGAATTGGTGCAAAAACGGTTTAACGGATTTGGACGAAATTTGGCACAGAGATAGTTTATAACCTGGATGGACCCTATGTGTTAGGGTAATAAATTAATCTCGGAAGTACATTCCCGTGGGTTTTTTTTTTTGGGGGCTAGTTTTAAATAAATTAATATGAAGAAGAACAAGAAAAATAATTTTGGTGCTCTCAGAAACGGCATTTCAAAGTAAGGCTTTACACCCTCCCAAAGAGGCTCTAATTAAGTTTCAAGAGAACTGTTTAACTTGTATTAAATACCTATGTTCCGTATTACGTAACACAAGCTTGGCGTTTGGCTCATAAGTAAGTTTTAAGTACTGTCAAAGTAGTTTGCTTTGAGTTAATGTAAGTTAGCTGAAGTAAATACTTGGGATTTGAATTAGTAAAGAGATTCTTGTAAATGGTACCATTTACACGAGTCTAGTCTCTTGGCAGTTAGTATAGTTATATTTTCGATGACGATTCATAAATTTTTCCTTCCATTCAAAACACACAAACCGTTTTTTTTACATTCGATTCTTTATCTCACGGTTTTAAAAGGAAACAGTAACTGTGAAAGGACTGTACAGGGGGGGGTAGTATTTTCAGTGATCTTCATTCTCGTTACAAATATTACAATAAAAGCTCCCACAAACAAGCGCGACGCGACTGCAATAGAACTATTTCTATGAAAATTTCATGGAAATTATTCTACAAGAATCGTGTCGCGCTGTCGCGTCGCGCCTATCTACAATAGCCTTAAGTTTACTTTGGTTGAAAATAAATGAAATGATGATGAAAGTGCCACCAACTGTTTCTTTTGCACTCAATATTTGAGAAAGCAGGTCAATATTTGCCAAGAAATGGAATAATTAAGCGATTTATGTGCTATGCAACTATTCCTGACAATGGCTATAAAGTAAATATGTTATGACTATTTAAATAATATGACAGTAGGAATAACGACCTTTTAGTTTTCGCGACCGCAGTTGCGAAATTTCAACCAAAAATCACCCAAGTCCTTGAACATCTATCGGGAATACGTCATTAGTTCATTACCATTTCTAAAGCACTGCCCCCCCCACAAGTCTAATGAACCGTTAACATTAGTACCAGGCTCACATAAACACATAGTGATGTGCTGAACACATAGCAGCTTTCCGACAGCCTGTCGAAGCGTATGACACGGTCGAAAGCACAAGAACACACGTGCACCTGATATGTGCACGTCACTCTCGATAGATGTCGCTGTCGCGTGTTATCCGAATGTGTACCGAACTAGGATTTGATTAGTTCTATGGTTATATGGACGTTTGTTTCGTTTTTGTTTGTTTTTGAGACGCTGCGCTGATATTCAATTTTGGAAAACATATTTGTACTGGCTTTGAATTAAAACTTTGTTAAGAATATAAAGTAGAATGCTTCCCTCAGATATAGGTAGGTATAGTAATAACGGAACAGCCACCTTTAATTTTGTGGCATATTTTTTGCCTGTTTTTTCCTTTGCTTTGGTTTTAAGGCTTTTCCTTAATAAAAATCTAGAAGATTATGAACCTGAATGAATGACCTTTGAAATTGGTTAAGAATATGTTATGAAAAATCCAGACATGTTTCAGGCAAACCCCAAAAATACAACTTTACATTTTGATAACACCTAAAACTAAACAGTATTCGATTACCAAAAGCTGTCCAAAGCAAAACATTCTAAATTCTCATAAGGTTCGCGTTAATAAAGACGATGTTGGACTGGACATCAGCCCAGGGGATGGGCAAACATGCGACTGTAGTGCGGTCAAATGAAAGGATTCAGTTGTAGGTACTATTCTATGTATGTATGTAGTGGCGGGTTGTATCTTTGTCATGTCATATAGACTACTTAATAGTTATGAAAATATTGAATGAAGATAAAGTAGTATGAGAAGTGAATATTAAGGGACACATCCCCTTCTAACCTAACCTGTCCGAGTCGGGGTGCCCCAGGTCCCGAGCTCGCTTCGCTCGCTCTTGCATCCTATCCCCGATTGTGTAGATGTCGACCAATTGTTATGGTCGATCAATAGTTGAGTCGACCAATCGTATATGTCGATTAATGGTTGTGTCGGTCAATCGTTACTGTCGGTCAATCGGTTGTCGACCAATCGTTACGTCGACCAAACGTTTGTCGACCAATCGTTAGTATCCCGTATATTCCACATACGACCCTCTAGGCACTTGTCTTTTCATAACATCCTGCTTTGAGGGTAGTTTGCATTTTTTGTCTCGGCGTTTTCTTTGCACAGTTCCTATAAATCGTATCCTTTGTTTGGCGAAATAGTAGATCAAGGGCAACAAGGTATAGAAATATTCATGGTATATAATATGATTGATATGTCTGGGTATTATTCTTGCAAGTTTTATTACTGTCTGTGATCAAATAGCGCCATCTACAAGCTGCCGCATCCAAAATTTGATGTCACCAACTCCATAATTATTTTGTGCCATTTCTACAACAAAATAATCAAGCGCATGCATACCACACCAAAGTAAAACCAAATACAACAGGAAAATATATATAATACCAAATAAAAGTCGTAATTTACGTATACCATTAGTGCATTTTGTCCCATTGTTGCATCAAAACAAAAGAAGCTTTCTCTTCACATAAAAGTTACAGAATATCGAAAATAGCAAAGGAAATCAGATAAAAAATTGTCTCACTTTTAGACAAAATATTTTTGTTGCACGAAATCACGAAATATCTCGGTCAGTGGGTCGTCTTATGGGCGGAGTCCCTATAATAAAGCTGCTAAAGTTTCGTGAAATAAGTCCAATTATAGAAACGCGCGGGAAACGGTAAATTGACGTACCGCAATAATTAGTGACGTTACATGTCTCTATTTTAGTTCTTTATTGGTGAGTGAGGAGCAACAGAATTCATACCACACAGCTAAATCTATCAAACTCAATATTATTTTCGGTTATCACTCCGTAAAATTATTGAGTCATTTTTGGGAGACTATGCATTTAAGGGTAGTTACTCTCCAAAGACTGCCCCGCATTTTTTTTAAGTACTGTACTAATGGGTAAAGTTGTTCATGGAAAGTAAAGATGCCACAGTTGACGGAGATACTTCAAATATCTGACAAACTTCTAAAAACCTACAATCTTGTACTATTGTATAATCTTGCACATTACTAGTAAACCAGTCATCATTTTAACTCCAACTCTAGTTGGACCGGGTCCAAAGTGAGATTGTTAATTGATTAGAGGATTAGATTAGTCCAATTGTATTAGTCAATGAACCAAAGTTTCCGAAACGAGATAGATTTATTTGGGTCACGGTCGATTGGCCGTTTAACAGCCAAGGGGTGAAACGGTATTTGTTTACATGTTTGTGGGAATTTGAAGGATTATGTTTTGGTCAAGAGCCTTTGAGGATTTTCAACGACTATTTGGGTATCATGTTGGCATTATGATGAATGACCCAAATGAATGCCAACATGATTTTTCCAACTATGTTGGGGTTACCTTGCAGTTTAACCGGATGCCGCTGAATACCAATATTTTACCCAGTTACTGAGTAATACGATACCCCTTAGTAAGACTGGTTGTCAGATTTTCGGGCTTCTGACTACCCTTAACCTTACAACCTTAACCCTGACAGTCGTCACAGATCTTCAAATGCCATCCGGGATCAACGGTTTACCGTGCCTTCCAAAGCAGGGGGGGTTTCGATGTGTAATGGATGGTCACCCATCCAAGGGCAGACTTCAGCAAGAGTAGCTTAATCTTCGATCGACCCGTGCGGCTGTTGTTATTTAGCCACGAGCCCTTTAAGTTAATTTAAGTTCTTATTGAAGTGTTATTTTGTCCCCCTAAGTAAACTTTTGGCAGTGGGCTGGTCATGTTTGTCGGAAGACCGATGGCCGGTGGAGTAGTCTTGGAGTGGCGACCGCGTATCGGCAAGTGTAGTGTGGGACACCCCCCAGCTAAATGGACCGACGATCTCAAAAAGGTGGCTGGGACAGACTGGATGTGGAAGGCGGAGGACAGGGTGTTGTGGGCACAGCATGGGAGAGGCCTATGTCCAGCAGTGGACTGCGATAGGCTGAGTTGATATTTAAATCTTTTGCCTGGCTGGTTTGTATAATTTGATAACTTAACGCCTTAACCTTTGTTTCAAATAAATCAAGAGCAATAGCTGATATTGCTCGTCATTTATTTCCAATAACTTATTAATAGTTTTTTTTCTCTTTTCGTTACTAGTTTACTGCGAGTATATAGTAAGCAAAAAATATTCGCTGTAGGTATTAATAGATATTCTCAGATCAGAATTTCAATAGGTAGGTATTTTTACTTTGGCAATTTCTTGTCGTTTGATATTATTTTCTATGCTAGGCTTTCGCCCGCTGACTGCAAAAATAGGCTAGACAGTCTTAAATAAATATGTATTCATTGAACTTTGGTCAAAAATAAATATTTCATATCAATTTATGAAAACGTACTGCGGACTAATTATTCTGATTTCACGTTGCTCAGTCTTTTAGCATGTAGGTTTGAGGAAGAGGGTGTAAAGTTCTTCATTCATCATAGAAAAGGGAGTGCTCTCCGACCACACGGGTTTTGTCTGGTAGACTACTGCCCAACGGTTAATTTCGGGTTGTTGTATATATTCTAGTCGCGCGGATAAAGATGCTTGCGCGGTGCAGGATGCAGGGCTTTGTGTGACGTCAGGTTTTTGTTGCATAGTTCGCATGTGGTGTTGGAGATGCCGCGACATAGTCAAAGGGTGACAAATAATCAGGCTCGTTGATGACTTTCCATCAAGAGGGCTTTATGATGACCAGCGAACTCTTCCGGACATCCACAAAAGCAGCCACATCGCATGAGCACGGCCATCAAAGATATCATCAGCTGCGTAGATTTACCAAGTATGTTGGGGTTGGCTTCCAGTCTAACAGGATACAGCGGAATGCCAGTATTTTAACCCCCGACGCAAAAAGAGGGGGGTGTTATAAGTTTGACCGCTATGTGTGTATGTCTGTCTGTGGCACTGAAGCTCATAAACGGGTGAACCGAATTGGATGCCGTTTTTTTTATTTGAAAGCAGGTTTTCTAGCGGTGTTCTTAGACATGTTTTTTATCAAAATCGGTTTAGCCGTTTCAAGGTCATCAGCTCGTTTTATTATCGGAGGTTTTTTTTAATTTTGCCTATTATACAAGGAGCTACGGCCTATCTGACCTCCACAACCAAGCAACTGGGTTACAAGATAGGTACTAATTGTCAGATTTTTAGGCTTGATCACCCGTAACGACAGTCAAAGATCTACAGATGAAAGCCGGGACCCACGGCTTAGCGTGCTTTTCGAAGCACAGAGGGTTCACGATATGTAGTGGATTTTCGGACGGTTAAATCAGGACGTTGTTTACATGCTAGTTGCGCGGTAAACTCTGCTTGCGCGATGCAGGATTTTGCGTGCTTACAGTATGATGCGTAATTCGCATGTGGCGATGGGTGTGTAATATATGGTATAATAACAGATAGTATAATATCACTTGAAATAACGTTCACATGGTATAATTTTCATATGCTATAAAAACAAATAACCTAATTTTATGTGATCTAAGCTTATATTTCATATAACCTGCTTTTGCTCTAATAACATTTAGTATAACATTCATTTCACATAATTTTCAATTTGTATAATGCTCTTTTTATATAGAGTTCAGTCGGCCTGATTTTCATATTTATACTAATTATCGCCAAAAACTGTAATGAATAATTAACTATCAGGAAACATCATACTGTTATAACCTCATCTAACCCAAATGATTCACCAACAATAAAGGGGATTTAATAATAAGGCGTATTCGAACGCGACGCGACGCGATGCGGGGTTGGCGAGGTCTTCCAGACCCCGCCATCCCCTTCTAACCTTACCTGTCCGAGTCGGGGTGCCCCAGGCCCGAGCTCGCTTCCCGAGATCCCTTCGACATATTTTTTACGAGAAACGGCTGATCGGGGACTAATACATAATACTCACACGCTATGAGTGTGAGTGTTATGTATGTACGCCCGCTGCATGTGGAGGGGAGGGGGGTGGGTGGATGCACAAAACAAAGTAAACGTTTCTAAATTATGTTTAACGATACTTATATATTTTGAACATTATAGTAACTGAATATTATACTAATTGAATATTAATACAAATGTACATTATAGAAAATGTTCTTTATACCATTTATAATTAGGTAAAAATAAATTATATCAATAATTCATTATATTATTTCATCGTTATATTAAAAAAGTATATTAAATGAAATTAGGTCATATGATCGTTAAAACTTTTGTTATTATTTCAAACGTTACACACCCTGTGGCGATATAGATCCACAGTCTGTTAACCAGAAAGTTTTGCCCAACAATAACTCGACTCAAAGTCGTCATTATTCAAATAAAAGTTTGCGATCTACGTGAGGAACGGAGTTGGTTTCGGATTTCTATACCAAAATGTCTTGATTGACAGTATTGATATGATTCGGATATTTTCTCGGTGTACGAAAACTTGTCGTTACAAGAAGTCGGACTGATTGACCTAAAGTTATTAGTTATGAATATACGTTATTGATGTAATGTAAAACATGGTAATTTTTTGCAGATTTCAATAATATGGACACTCTCAATAATTTGAAAACAGATTTGTCAGTATTAACCATCAAAAACATATTATTGTGTTGAATGCTTCTGCCAACAAAACAAAATTATTTTGATGAAAATCGTTATTGACTAGCATTTCAACGGAAATAGCATAGAATGGGAGCATCCAAGCAATCATAATTAAGATTTTCACGTCCCAATTGTTAGTCGTACTTACTCAAATCGTCCAGTGAATTGAAATAAGTAATTGAACATCACAAAGCCTATCAAAATTACTGCTAAAATATATCAAAACAAGTTCCTTTAATCGCAATCTCAACGTTTTATCAACAATCTTAACAACATCTAATTTAATTAAATACAATCCATAAACCAACGTAAAAGGGTACTTCTACCATCCATTTATTAAGCCCCCTACCCAAATAGTTAATCTCATGAGCAATCCCTGCTTCCCGAATGCAAAGAATCATAAAATTACACACGACATTAGCCATAGTTTGTAATTTGTGATTCAAATGTGAGAGGGCGAGAGTCCGGGGACGACAATGCAAGGGGGCGACAGATGTGTTCGTTACTTCGTATAAATCTGGGCCGGGTTTATTAATAGAGGGTCATGGTTCCGTGTCCTCTTGCTTGCGGTTCCTGGCGGGCAGGAAAATGCTAAGTACTTACACGGAAATATTGCTACTCAGAACCTTATGTGAATATGTGGTTAAAGTTCAACACAACTTAAAGGTTCCTTCGGCAAACTTCGTCAGACACGATCATTTCCGAACTAGAGCAATTTGAGTTTAAACAAACTTATAGTCATACAAGGATCTTTTACTAGCGCCTGAATGACATTATCAGGGGGCGGTGTAGGTCAATATTTGTGAATGCAACATACGATCGATGGGTTTCGCAGATATGGTGAAGATTATCACCATCACACCGTCGAACCACAACGTTGCAGAAATTGAATAAACAAGATAGTGGCCCGGCGTTAGTTCAATTTTTTGCCACGCGCCAAGGATCCATATACCGTTGTAGGCAGGTATCTGACAGAGACTAAAATGTTTAATAGCACGTGAGTGGAGTGTTAATACCAATTCACCTTAAAAAGTATATTTCCTTCCATAAGAAAACTTATGTCAAATTGCATATACGAGCGAAAACCATTTGATTTATTATCATTCGGAATCGACCGTCCAACAGAACATTCCACTCGGGTCCCCACGTTGCAACGTCGTGAAAAATGTCGCCCCTACTCTGATTAACGATTAGTTCTACCCTGTGCGGTGAACATAACATCAGGCCTGAAATCCCTATAGGGATAGGCAGAGACGTATATAAAACGTAGTAAAGTCAGGCTCATAAATATATATAGGTACCTACTACATGAAAAGAATTCATTTGGTTGTCTACAATCTTTGTTACATAATTTTGTATTAATGTGTAACACCAAAATTTTTACACATTGGTTACTTAATTGTAGCCATGCATTGATACAGTATTATGGAAAAATCATAGACATCTTCACGCACAATGGTCCACATGAAGGACTAAGTGTGGAAACCATAACCCTAAAGAAGAAGAAGAAGATCGTAGACATCTTTGTGTATAGTGTATACATTTTTATGAGACTGAATGTAATAAACATAAAAGTCAAAGTCAAAGTCAAAGT
Organism: Griposia aprilina; assembly: GCA_916610205.1. Taxonomy (NCBI): domain Eukaryota; kingdom Metazoa; phylum Arthropoda; class Insecta; order Lepidoptera; family Noctuidae; genus Griposia; species Griposia aprilina. The sequence goes on along the minus strand of OU744307.1, from coordinate 13,409,784 downwards.
CAAATCATTTATTTCAAATAGGCACATAAAAAGCACTTTTGAACGTCAAAAAAAAAAAAACTAAAGGGCGGGGCAGTTGCCGATAATCGGGCTTCTACCGAGAAATTCCTAATGGAATGAATAACACTTTGCCTGATCCGACGATTGTACTTAAGACCCTGTTATTGGCAGGTGCTCTTGTGGCCCCTAGACCAACATGTCTGAACTACAGGGCCGTGTCCTATCCTAAGCGATCGTCATGTCGACACAGAGCGCCTTGCAGTTTTTTAGAAATAATTATGATATATGAACACGACAACCGCGTATTCACGCAACCGATCACATTCTTTAGGACACGGGGGTACGCGGCCGTAAAAAGACACGTCGTTGACAAAGTTCGGCATTGTAAAACGACCTCTCTGTCCAACATAACAGCGTGACAGCCTGTGTAAAGCTAGTTGTTAACTGCCCCATTGGTCTCATGGTCGTACATTATCTTCTTGGCACGATAATTTTCTAAGTAATTAATTTCTTAAGTAGGTATGACATGATCATCACGTGTATAAGTATTTTTGATATGTTACCTTTCTTTATGTGCAACTTGACATACCCACATTATTCGTTTATAACTGCCCCATTGTTGATCTCGTGGTCGCAAGCGCGATAGCTGAGCGTGGGTTCCTGGGTTCGATTCCCAGGTCGGGCAAAGTGTTATTGAGTTTTTCCATTAGGAATTTCTCAGTAACAGATCGGAGTTTGGAAGATGGCGGTGTGATACTCCTGTGGCGTACGTTTGGCGTTGTCCTGCGCCTGATCTCTCTCCGGTCGGGTCGACTGGCCGTCCCACCGAACTATAAGAGTGGATGCACCTGTCTGCCCACACACTCGTGCACTGTAATATCTACCGCGTAGATGGCCTGTCTCCGCAAAAAATGGCCGCCAACGAAAAGAACCAAAACAAACACTACAAAGTGAAAAATAACTTTAATTTCGGAAGTCGGTGTCTTTGGATCTGTATTTTAGTTTTTTGCCACCGACTTCCGAAATTAAAGGTATTTTTCACTTTGTTGTGTTTTTTTTTTTGAAGTCGTTGTGTTTTTTTGTAAAAAAAGTTTTTTATTTTTTACTTTTTAGTGAGTCACTTATAAATTTACAATAGCCTAAAAATGGCAACTGCTCATCACCTTTTACAAAATATTCCTTTTCCCGATGCAGGGACGTTAATTGTTGAGGAGCTCTCCTGGTTAAAACCAAAAGAACTGCACCATATGCATTGTGACGAGCATAAATTGCTTAGCAACCATAATAAAGTAAACGAATAGCAATCCGTGAAATACTTATTATTGAGTAGTTCCGGTGGCCGCCTCTGGTCTTCATCATCAGTTCCACTTCACCGAATGGTTCTTTTCGAGAGCAAATGCACGCGTTACTATAAAGAATACCCGAATGGTTATAGGTGTGCCTATAAAATTTGAGGATTTCCCTCGATTTCCAAGAGATCCCTTTATCAGATTCTGACATGGTGACAATGGGAATACTTCGAGAGTATACCCTTTCAAAAAAAAAAATATATTTGCAAATCCGTCTATATATGACGGAGTTATGCCAGAACAAGCGTAAAAAAAAACGAACTTCCGAATTGATAACCTCCTCCTTTTTGAATTCGGTTAAAAAGAGACCATGGCCTCTGAGTTTGTTTCAGCATTTCTTCTCAGAGATCAGTCAGCTAGGAAATGCCGGTGCCACCTAGTGCCACCTAGTTTTAAAATTATGCCCAATAAAATATTGACGTGTAAAAGTGTTTCAAAAGATCTACGTATAGAAATAAACATTTAATTTAAGATCATCGCCGAAATTTGGTCTGGAGGACTATTCGAGCTATGAGTTTGTCGTAATATTAATGAATGGGCTCATTTGTTTGTAAGCCACCACAATTAGCTCGGTATGTTGTGGTATTCAGCTCACTAACGCCGTGTTTTGCTAAATTTACTTGCGCTTTGTTAAGGACGTTGCGTACACTTACTTGTTCAATATAGAGGTAGTTATTTTAGTATTTATTTTTAAGAGTAATATTTTTACGTACAAAACTAAATATTATTTGAAAAGAAAAGGGGAGTTTTGTTAGTACTGATACGTTTTCACTTATCACAAAAAAATACTTCAGTACCTGGCTCGTTAAATTCGAACAAGTTTCTAATCACTACGGCTATTTTTGGTAAAACCAAAATCAATCGGTAATACTTACCGTTTGTAAAAACTAGAAACACGGTTACTTTTAAACCTAAGTTATTGGTTTGTCTCAAATCTAGATGAAATAATACTTTAAAAACTTTTTACAAAAAAAAAAACAACCGTCTTCAAAAAAAAAACACTACAAAGTGAAAAATAACTTTAATTTCGGAAGTCGGTGTCTTTGGATCTGTGTTTTAGTTTTTTGCCACCGACTTCCGAAAATAAAGTTATTTTGAAGTTTGTAGTGTTTTTTTTTTTGTATTTTTTTATTTTATTTTTCACTTTTTTGTGAGTCAGCTATTAATTTATCTAAGTTACAATAGCCTAATGTCAACTACTCATCACCTTTTACAAAATATTCCTTTTCCCGAAGCAGGCACGTTAATTGTTGAGGAGTTCTCCTGGTAAGAACCAAAAGAACTGGAGCTGATGGTGAAGCCACTATCACTTATCAGCACCATTTCACCATTTTTTTTTTTTTTTTTTTTTTCTAGTTGTCTGACATTTTTGCTGAACTGGACCTATTTAGTGCAGCCGCGAGGCACACTTTCCTACTAATCTCTCACTATGCACTTTACACTTTTTATTTATTTGTTTTATTATATGTTGTGTTGTGTGCCTTGTAGTTTGTGCTAAATAAATTCATTTTCTTCTTCTTCTTTCTTCTTCTATATTTATTGTGACGAGCATAAATTGCTTAGCAACCATATTAAAGTAATCGAATCGTAACCCGTGAAATACTTATAATTGAGTAGTTCCGGTGGCCACATCTGGTTGAAGACCAGATGTGGCCACCGGAACTCATCATCGGAATCATCAGTTCCACTTCACCGAATGGTGCTTTCCGAGAGCAAATGCACGAGTTACTATAAAAAATACCCAAATCGCTATAGGCGTGCCTGTAAAATTTGAGGATTTCCCGCGATTTCCATGGGAACCCTTCATCAGATTCTGACTTGGTGACAATGGGACCACCTCGAGAGTATACCCTTTCAAACCAAAAAAGGAATTTTGCAAATCCGTCTATAGATGACGGAGTTATGCCCGAACATACATTAAAAAAAAAAAAAAAAAACGAATTGATAACCTCCTCCTTTTTGAAGTCGGTTAACTATTACTCTGTACTAAAACAACTATTGCTCCTACAATTTAATACATACTATGTGTACGCAACCTAAAATAGAATATCTGTAGCCTGTTATCGGTGTTCACACTTCACATAGCTCTTTGCATAGACTTAGCGCGCCTTACATTGTGGTGGTATTATTATATATTGCAACGTCTAGCTTCAGTAGAAATATTAGGAGAATTCTTCATCAGTGGACGAAGAAGTCATAATCCTTGTCTCGGTTATTTTAGCAAATAACTTACGTGTGATTTTTTAAAGAAATAAAGAAAATGAATTTATTTAGCACAAACTACAAGGCACACAACACAACATATAATAAAATAAACAAATAAAAGTGTAAAGTGCATAGTGAGAAATTAGTAGGAAAGTGTGCCTCGCGGCTGCACTAAATAGGTCCAGTTCAGCAAAAATGTCAGACAACTAGTGCCTGACGCTGGTTTTCAACTGAACCTGAAGTGTGAGGTGACGGATGTAAATCAGTTTTGTACTGCAATGTGTGTTGTATTGGAAGAGAATAATAATAACGGATATTTAATTAAGTAGTATTAAATAAAACCGCATAACAAAACATAAACAAACTGACAAATAAAATGAGACAGACGCATGGTATAATACACTCGAGAGCAATGAATCCGGGTCACTTAAAGAATCCTAAAAATCTCGGAAACTAAAAATGCTAGGTTAATGCAATAAATTGTATTTAATAGACAATGTAATACTCCTTAAATGAAGGTATTAAAACTTCTTAGTTATTGTAAAGTTATATCATAAAAAAATCAAATTTGAAAAAGGGCCACTTTCGAAGATGGAACTACGAAATTACAGCATTTGGTTTTGCTTTTGTTTGTAATCTGTCATTTATGTGGGTACATAAACCATGTTGATAGTGCTCTATATTCATTATTCAAGCTGAAATTATGTCGCTTACGCCTGAAGAATGCACCAGAATACTTACAATGCTGGAAACCGGCCGGAGTCAGCGCGATACAGCCAGGACTGTCGGTGTGACGCTGTCAACAGTACAAAGAGTTCTCCGACGTTACGAAGAAACTGGTTCTAACCTACGCAGACCAGGAACGGGCAGAACCAGGTGTACCACAGCACGAGAAGACCGATACTTGGTGAACACCATGCTTCGAAATCGCTTTCTCACAGGAACTGAACTCACAAATCAGTTTCGACGCCTCGGAGGAAGTAACCCAAGTGCATGGACAGTAAGACGTCGGCTTGCTGAATCTAACTTAAAACCCCTTAGACCTGCAAACGGCCCTAAACTGGAGCGTGGGCATCGTATTTCAAGACTAAGATATGCCCAGAGCCACGTAAATTGGAGTATTGAAGATTGGTCAAAAGTTATGTTCTCCGACGAATCAAAATTTATGCTCTACAAGCACGATGGAAGACACAGAGTGTATCGAAGACCAGGGGAAAGATTCAAGCAAGCATGCATCGAAGAAAAAGTAGCCTACGGTGGTGGGTCTGTACTTGTGTGGGCCGGAATTTCTTCTGAAAGTCGCACAGAGCTGGTGATCATAGAAAACGGCTCTTTAACTAGCGTAAGATATGTGGAAGAAATCCTCAATGATCACGTTGGTCCATTTATGGTCAATTTAGGTGAGGATGCTATATTTATGCATGACAATGCCCGACCTCATACAGGTAGGATTGTGAATGACTACCTTCAAGAGATGAACATTACTCGTATGGAGTGGCCAGCGCGCAGCCCGGATATCAACCCGATCGAGCATGCTTGGGACGAGCTAGGCAGATGCGTAAAACAACGAAACCCTCCCCCAATCACGCTTCGTGAGCTCAAAATTGCTCTCACAGAGGAATGGGAGAATATTCCCCAAAATCGTATAAGGAACTTGGTGTACAGCATGCCAAACCGCGTAAACGCAGTAATGGAAGCACGAGGAGGCAATACGAAGTATTAAAATTCAAGAAAATCGTAATAAAGTTCAAAAATTTCATGTTTCCTATTTTTGTTTTAAGGAGAGATCAGCAGTTTTTTTCTTTATGTAATTTTGTGTTAATAAAATGTATGGTGACTCATATTTTTTTTACTTTCATTTAAGGAGTATTACATTGTCTATTAAATACAATTTATTGCATTAACCTATCATTTTTAGTTTCCGAGATTTTTAACATTCTTTAAGTGACCCGGATTCATTGCTCTCGAGTGTATATAGAGATCTATTTACTTATACAACAAAACCTGTTTTGAACGATGTCAGACTTCCACGGTCCAACACATTGTGTAATTAATAAATCCGTGCACTTATCGCACAATGCGCTGCAAGCAGTCGAACGCGTCGGGCTACTTAGGGACAGTTTTACTACCTAATTTATTTCAAACTTGTCTTAGATATGTTAACATGTCGTCGTATGGGTTGCATTTAGATTATATAGAATATACGAAGAAAGAAAGTGCTGAAGGCCTAGACAAAGTGAGTTACTATCAGTGATAACGATGATAGAAAAGTCAAAACTGTATTCGATTGACATAAGCTACCGATTTTTTTTTGACAATGGTGTTGCAAGTCGTTGTAGAATTATGAAATGCTTAGAAAACGATTGCTACTTGTCTATAGTCCCCGCCACGAGAAGCTATAAATTTTGTAAAGACACATACGCAATCTTTAAATCAAATAAAAAAAAACAGTTTCGTAATGATTTTAATTTTTATATAATAATAATAATTATTAATTATAATTATTATAAAAAACAATATAACCTAATTCGCCGAAACAACTCAAACAAACTGAGACACATTTGAATCTGGAATGACAGCATTGACAGCGTCAGCGTGAACTTAGTTCAAAATGGCGGCCCAAATGTTTACGTTCCATGAGTCAGATGCGTTCCAGTACCACAAAACATTATACGACAGCGCTTTATATCGCTAAAATATAAACCGACCAAGTGAAATTGCTCGTTAGTTTCGTATTACACGTATGTTACTTTGAGTTGATTGAATTTTGGATTATTTGTTGTTAATTGAATTGTCGCTACGTAACTTAGTAGAAGTTCTTTATTAGTTCTTTATAACTTAAGGCCCTCGTCACATAAAATAAAATTGTGTTTTCTTTTTCTTTTTTATTAAATTGACATCTTTCCAACATTATCATATTATCATGCTCACTCAACAACCTATCAATTCAATTCAGTTTCCTTGAAAGTAATCACATTTAAAGTTAACTCAATATTCAGAACCAAAAAAATCCGATTCCTAGTATCTTCATGACGAATAAACTGGGCTTTTCGATAAACCGTTCATCGTTCCTTACGTCTACACTTCTACAGTTATTGGAGTTACAAATGCTGACCTAAAGTGCTTCGTATAGTAATCTATATCTTACATTATGACCGGCCTACTTCAGTCTCGAATAAAAAATATATTTTTACTGAACATCATAATACTTTTCATGACTTTTTATGGTGACATCAAATCTTTATAGCTGCGGTATGCGTTTATGAACCTTTCAAGTGATAAAAACCGTTGGTCTCTTCTTTAAAGTCGTATTTATTAATGAAGAAATGCATTATTGGAACGCTTTTTAATTCTCCTGGTTGTTAAATTTATTGCTACATGGTTTGAAAATGTCTGCGGAATGGAGGAAAATTTTGAGGTTGTCATAAATTATAATATTGATGGAGATTCTTGTAAAAGGAAATTTACTGGAATAGGTAACCAATCATTGTTACCATTTGGAGATGTAATCAGTTTTTTGAGCAGAACCATAATTTGATGACTGCCGAAATATTGTAGGTGGAGTGTAATTAGCAGACCTTCATCCCGATGGGAGGACCTACAAAAAACTGTGGGTATGAGACTCGCATATACCAGGAAAGCATGGTACAATAGGAGACCTAGTAATACTCAGCAGTGTGTGCAACAAGGCTGCCAATGATAAAATTCATGTTGTTGAATTGAGAATTTTCATTTTTATTACGATAGTATGTTCTACTGGCTGTTAAAATTCTTTATTTGACATCTTTTAAAGACACGAAGGAATCCCACTAAAAAGCAGGATGAAAAAACTTAGATAAATACAAAAAACAAATTCTCCAAGCCCATGAAACATCGCATAACTTATGAAAGTACTAAAAGCAAGCTTACTAAGACGGTTCGTGCGCTCCAGTGATTTAGATTCATTCACAACGTTAAGTCTCAGATTTACCACCGATTTTTGGCTCTGCGTTACTCCTGTTATACGATATTCTTGATATTAATATAAAATGTGTGCTGCCAAGTTTGTGGCGGACAATAAATGTTGGTTTAGGCCCCATTCACGGGCTCGAGTGTTGCGACTTGCGATGCTACTTGCAACACGTCTAGCGTGAAGCGAAACACGCGCGCGTCACCTGTTTCCACGTGTCATCTGTTTCCGTCCGGCGTCACTTCGCAAGTCACGTCGCATGCTTTAAACAACTTCATTCATTTGTTTTCTCCGCAGTCGCTGTCGCAAGACGCGTGTCGCTTGAGCGTGTGGGTCTTGTAGAATGTTGCTTCCTTGTACTTTGGGCAGGAATCCAAGTCATCCGTGTTACAGGAAAGAATGAGGCTGTTAATGGAAATAATATTGCGCTGAATTTTAGAGTATAATCAAATCTTATTGTGATTTTACGTTGTAATGTACTTATTAATTTACTCTGTGATATAAATTAGGAGAATGCGTGATCTGTGTCAAAATCTGTAGGTACAGGAAATTAAAAAAGGATTAGTTGGTTTTCATTTATGTATAGCTGAATATATTAATTCGTATCATTTACGATAATCTCACTATACTACATAAAAATAACAAGTAGCCTTTGGGTAAAACCGATAATACCAAGAAAAATTGTAAAGAACGGGCCCAACCCAATTTTATGTTCACCGTATAACTTCCACGTAAAGTTTTATGAGATGGTACTCATACGCGGGGTTTTCGTTGACACGACATACTGACATGGTTCCGTGTTTATACTCTTAATAAAAAATATTTTAGTGACCTGCCCCCAATTTGTTTTCTTTTTATTACTGTCGCTGGAGAGATGAAGAATCCTCCGGTATTTATTGTCATTGGAAGTGTTCTACAGGGGCCGATTCTTGGGCCAATGCGTTTTTTGGTTTTAGGTGGTGTTCAATTTATTTAGGTATATAAGGAGGTTTTCTTATGTTTTAATTGTAATGACTAGAGAGCTTTGCACGGTATTTAATTTATAGTTGCCGTAGGTGTGGGGAATCCAAATGAAAAGGCACGGATTTCTTGTGATCACTTTATATCGTTCCAGTTACACGGTTACAGTTTGGGCACAACAATAATAGAAGGAGATAGAGGAGAATAGAAAGAGGAGGCATACAATAATAGAAGGAGAAAGTGTCAAGAGATAGATTACTTCATAACAGATAAGCAAGCTACTTATTACGACCACACGGAAGTAACAAAATCAATGACGCAAGAGGGCGAATAACTTGTTATTCGCCCTCTTGCGTCATTGATTTTGTTAATATACAGTCTCGTCAGTCTCGAGCGCTTGCGCTCGCCAGTCGAGACTGTATATTTTAATTCTTCCAGAATAACTTTTCAAAATATTTTATTTCACATAAACCAACATGGGCACTTATGAAACGTGAGAAGCTAGGTGCACGGTTCCAATTGGTTGTTTCCTATGGAGAAGAGCCGGCAAGAAACTCCACAGTTACTCTTTTAAAAATAAGGGGCTTTTACAATGTTTCCAATTACAGTGTTGATAGATATGGGAGGACAGTGTAGGCCTTTTTTTTTTTTGTGTGGGAAATCATCAAATGACCTCTCCCGCTCTGGGCGGAGCGGAAGGGCGTGTCAGACTCTTACTGACTAAAACCCACCCGTGTTCCTTCAGTTGCCTGTGCGCCAGGGCCACGGTAACTCTTTCGAACAATCCGCGACCCCGGCAGGCATCGGCCCTATTGGACCCCTTCAATGATGCTGACATCTCTTTGAGGCGCGCGTGGGACACGACGCGCCGTCGACCCGGGCCTGGTCCTTACCGGACGGCGAGCTGCCCATTGCTCGCCGTCCGCAAGCCCGCGCCTACGGTGGCCGGGAGTCGGCAATTGACTCCCGACGCCCAGGGTGTCTCCTCCTGCGGCGACTAGGGGCGTGAGGGCGTAACGATTGCCGCACCCTCACGCGCTCCGCCTCCTCCTTCGCGAGCATTACTGCTTCACAGAAGGAGGTGACGGCTTCCCATTCCCTCTCGCTCCGTACCATGGCCTGTACCAGGGCCGGGCGCGAGAGATCGCCGCCGCCGATCGCCGCCACGAGGACACGGCGGTGCTCCACCCAAGCTGGGCAGACCTCCACCGTATGCTCCACCGTGTCCTCCGGTCGATTCACACAATGCGAACACCCGGGCGTTTCCTCCCGCCTTATCCGAAACAGGAACCTCCCGAAACAGCCATGTCCGGTGAGGACCTGCGTCAGGCGGAAGGTGAGGACGCCGTGGCGCCTCTCAAGCCACTCCTCAAAGAGGGGACTTACCGCCGCAATTGTGGCGTTTCCAATTACAGTGTTGATAGATATGGGAGGACAGTGTAGGCCTGTCAACAAGTAACAGGTACTCAACAAAATATAAAAATGTCCACAAATCTACAGTCTACAAGTTAGGCCTACAACGTTCTCACATTCACAAAATATAGAAGAATCTATATAAAAATAAAAGCCTATTTGGACCAAATGGCATGATTGCCATTACAACTGTAACAAATCTGAATCAAAATCCTATCCACAAAAGCCATAAATAAGGAGTTGAAATAAGAATGTGAGGTATATAATGTCATATAATGAGATTATGTCAAAGAAGTAAGTAAAAAGAAACAAAAAACTAACTAACTAATTTGGGAACAGTAAAGAGGGCGCAACAAGACAGAAAAAAATCAAATTTCACCCGCCGCTCTTTGCCTACCCCTCTCATCAAACACGACGCAAACAAAACACAATCCCTTCCCGCCGGCAGAAACTTTTCGCCCGGCGTATATAAAGGCATTTGAATTTGAATCTTGTGTGTAGTATGTATACGCAAAATAATCAGATGAAATCGCTCTATTCAATGTACCTACCATGCTGTATGATTGCTGTGTATATACTCGTATACCTACAAGTAGGTATATTATTCAAAATTATTGTATGTCCCCGAATCTGTTACCGATGCTGGTGAGTTGTTAGATTGGAGAGTAAACCAACTTGAATGGAATAAAGACTAAATGTTAATTCAAAATCCGACCTTTAAATTTTCGATTCCGAATTGAAAGACAAACTTAACGTTGTAGTTGAGAAAATATGGTCCCCTACATTATATAATATAACTACAAATGACGGATTTCCAGATATTTTCCTGTACCTATTTGTACTGTGAGACCTTGCTTCTTACCACATTTCGTGATTCTAGGTCAACCGGAGGTATCTTATGGGTTTTAATTTATTTGGGAGTGTCAAAATATGCGAAATGAATGGCAATTTATGCCAAGATTCTAAGTAAACTTCTTAGAAGCTCGATTTTTTTACAGCTCCAAAGTAATGCAGTTCAATTTCAACTTGATACGGGGCCGCGCATTCCAGAGAAAAGGGGTCGGACAGATGGATAAAAGTGATTCTATAAGTGTTTCGATTTTTCCTTTTGAGGCACGGAACGCTAAAAAGCAAAGCACTTGCTTCAAAGTCTTATACTACATACTCATGAGACTACCTACATGATGATGAAAACAAACTCGATAAACTTGCTTTTTTGACGATATGAAATCGAATAATTATAATCGCATCACTTACCTTCCGCTTTTTTACTTTGAGAAAATGAAATCAATTGAACAAAAATAGAAATCATCCAAGGAAATTTGTTGGACCGCTGTGATCAGCAACCCTATTCCTCGAATGGTGTTTCAGTTACAATATTTAAACGAAATATGATCATTGTCCAGTCCCTTTATTTTCAATGAAATTCTTCAGTAGGAAAAACATCTGTTTATTTTGCCTATACTATACGCTAAGCTTGAATTCAGAATCATAGATCATAGTCATGTTTTGGAACTAGAAACTCAATGCTGACATGACAAAGTTCAAATTCCAATGTAACCAAATTTTACTAAGGGCCTTCTACAAGTTGGACCTCATGACATCATCGTGGAAAACAGTGTTAACCAAGTAAAAAATATATTGTTTTATTGTGGATATTGCTTTGCTGGATCGTGCAAAGTCAATTAGCAACCGTGTTACCAAGTAAAAAATAATATTGGTATGGTGGATTTTGCACTGTATTGTGCAAAGTCAAATGTGTGTCATGTGTCATGAAAACCGTGAAAACCTATACAAAATGTACTCTGTGTATCCTGCGCGGGGCGCGAGTAGAACAAAGTCCTCGCCGAAAACATTTGAGAAAAATAGGCCAATTTCGGAACAAACAGTACCTACATTAGTCGGCTTTACCGACAAAATAATTGGCATATATATAAATGCGTGGCAAAGAAAGGCGAAAGTTTATTAGGTTCCTCTTTTGTAACTGTTGAAACTTTAGCTTTGAAAAGCTAGCCGACAATCCCAAACATTGTAATCCGTCACAACCGTTACTCATCCCCACCATAATAAGGGATCCAGTCATATGAACACTATCCGTATGAAAAATGTCATGTCTCGTGCACACCGTTTCGTACTTTTCCCGCAATAAACCCATTACCTATTTTAGTTTTCCGGTTTATTCATTTTGTTAACTCCACTAATAGTATTAGACCAATAAACTACTTATATATTAAATTTCGAGTTTCAACTTGATTCGGGGGTTGGTCGAAAAGGTTCGTCTAAGGTTACTCTTAGACGGAGTTTGTCAACGAAAGTGGGAGTAAACGAATTTGGATCTTGAGTTAATTTGCAATAAGATCTAAAATCTCCAGCACGAACTGTTGTAAATTTTCTCGGCAAGAAAATCGACCGAAATGCAGAGCAATGGCGCTAGTTGTACTATACCAGTCAAAAATCTGTCAAATAAATGTAAGTCATCTTGAGTTTTCAAATATCAACATTGAATAATTTTAATATTTTTATTTTATAGTTTTGCCGCGGTATTTATTTAGTTTATCAATTCTTGACGATTTTAATAATCGTTTCGGAAGTGGTTTTATTGGTTTTTTCATGTTTTCTATTTCACAGTCTCTTTCCTACAATGTGATAAATTACGAAAATATTATTTACGCAAATAAATTATATCCCAGAGCAGCCGAAAATTCAAGCGCAGTCCTCTCGTCTCAACAGAGCGACGGCGACTGATTTGTGAAACAAAAATATGACCAGAATATGTCAGACCTCACCGGCTTGTTTGACGCCAGCATGTGATACTTCTTTGCAACAAGGTTATATCTCTGATAATTCCCCTAAAACAGCTAAAGTTAATGTAAAATCTCATAACTGTGTAAAAACCCAAATAAATAGTGATATTGTGATATTTAGTGATGAAATTGGGAAAGACATGGGCCAGTTATTATCAAATATTTGCAAGGGACAGTCAGTTACCAATTATTGTATGCCTGGCTTAACTTATGTAGATATAATGAGAAAGATTATTAGTTTAAATTTCCACCAGGATACAATTTTGATAATATTAATTAGTAACAGAGGAAATGTGAATCAGGACAGTCTGCTTCATTACATTAACAAACTATGTGAGCTAGACATAGGACAGATTGTTATGTTTACATTTCCTTATAGTAACAGTTTGCCACAGAAAGAAAATAATTTTATGCACAAATTAAATGTAATGTTAAATAATATGACATTAAACAATAATAAATTTCATGTCATTGACTCTAACAAGTATGTTAGTAAATATTTATATGTGACAAAATACAAATTGTATTTGCCTAAATGTTTAAAAAGACAAATAGCTTTATCGCTATACTTTTTTTTACTTGATGTACCAGCCAAGAAATTGGCTAATAAAACTGTTGCTTCTATTGAGCAATTACCTGACATTTTCATTGATTCAGCCAATAACTTGGCTACACAAGCTGACATTAATTTAAATTAGAAATTGAGACAATAGAGAAAACCTCTTGCATTATTAATGGAGATAATTCAAATTTAAATACTAGTCCAAATCATCAAAATGTCAGAATAAATTCTAACACAGTTAACCTGGTGCACCAAAATATTCAAGGTATGTTGAGAAAAGACCTTGAAATTGAATTATTCATGAACTGTAATAACATTGATATTTTATGTATTACAGAACATTGGTTAAAAAGCCATCAGTTCATGTTTAATTTCCGTAATCACCAGGTTGGTAGTTCGTTCAGCAGAGAAAATGCAATACATGGTGGCTCATTGATACTGTTAAATAGACAACTTAAATTCAAAGAACGTAAGGATATTGTAAACCTTTCTGTTGAGCGGACTATAGAAATAGCCTGTGTGGAGTTGGAGCGGCTTGTTGTATTGAGCGTGTACCGGCCTCCGTCATCGATTTATGATTGCTTTGAGAGCATCATGGATGATGTTTTACAAAAACTTGGTAAATTAGGAAAAAATATAATTGTATGTGGTGATTTTAATGTCAATTTATTAGAGGACTCGTCGATGTGCCTAAAAATTAAAAATTTATTTCAGTCATATAACCTAAATTATTTATTTTTGGAGCCTACTAGAATTACTGCTACCTCAGCTACATGTTTAGACAATATATTTACTGACATTTTACCTATTAATTCAAAAATTATAAGCCAACTGGATTCTGACCACAGCGGACAACTGATTACATTTAGTATGCAAAATAAAAAAGTGGCTAAGAAAGATATCACTATAGTGCCAAAAACTGCAGGTCGCTTGGAGAACTTTAAAAATAAACTTAGTAGTAAATTACCCTACTTGCCTTACAGTGATGATCCCAATGAACTGTACAATTCTTTTTTTGCCATGTATTGTACAGAATTTAACTCAACATTTATACCCAAGCAGATCTCAGTTAATGGCTCTCCAACCTTCAGTGAATGGGCAACTAAAGGCATATTTAATAGTAGAATCAAACTTTTTGAACTTTACGAAGAAAGAAATTATAATAAAAGTAAAGAATTTTATCAATATGTTAAGAACTATTCCAAATTATTCAAACAAGTTTGTAGCGAAGCTAAGTGTCGCTATTTAAGCTCCAAGATTAAAAATAGCCAAAATAAAATAAAAACCACTTGGGAAATTATAAACAATGAGACTGGAAGAGACAGAAAGCGTAGTAGTGACTACAGCCTTAATATTAACAATAAAGTTATTAAAAAAGATTTAGAAGTTGCCACAGTTTTTGAAAATTTCTTTGCCGATATTCCAGTCTCAACCACAAAAACTTTAAATTCGGCACCCACTGTTGCCGAGTCCCTATTGAAAGAAAATGTTGATATTTGTAACCATGTATTTAATTTCGACTATGTTAGTGCTCGAGATATTATTAAAACTTTCAATACACTTAATGTTAAAAAAACAGCTGATCTATGGGGAAATTCCGTAGAGGTTGCAAAATGTATAATCAACACTGTAGCGCCTGAACTGGCAATTATTTTTAATAAATGTATTGACTATGGAGTAATTCCTGACTTAATGAAGAGTAGTAAAATAATACCTTTGTTTAAATCGGGAAGCACATCAGACCCCACGAACTTTAGGCCAATTTCTGTGCTTCCCACCTTCAGTAAAATATTTGAAAAATTGATGCTAGATCAATTGCAAAAACATTTTAATAAACATAAATTATTAAACAGTAAACAATTCGGTTTCACAAGGGGTCGCTCTACTACCGATGCTGGCGTTGAGCTTCTTGCACATATTTTTGAGGCCTGGGAGAAGTCGCATGATGCCCTAGGTATTTTTTGTGACTTGTCTAAGGCTTTCGATTGTGTTTCTCATGATACATTGGTCAGGAAATTACATCACTATGGTGTTAGAAACACTGCCTTGGATCTTCTTATTTCTTATTTGAATAATAGGATCCAAAGAGTGGACGTTAACGGCAAGCGATCCGCGGGATCTATTGTCAGTATGGGAGTTCCGCAGGGCTCAATTCTTGGCCCGTTTTTATTTCTCGTATATATTAATGACCTACCTTACCTTGTAAAGAACAGTCATGAAATAGTGTTATTTGCAGATGACACATCACTTTTATTTAAGCTTAAACGACAACGGACAGTTACTGACGATGTAAATAATGCTATCGCTAAAATAGTGCATTGGTTTAGTGTTAATAATTTACTTTTAAACGAGAAAAAGACTAAATGTATTAGATTTCTAACACCGAACGTTAAACAGGTGAAAACCAATGTACTAGTAAATGGGACGGAATTGGATCTTGTGGACACCACTGTGTTCTTAGGTGTTACTTTGGACTCGAAGCTACAGTGGGGCCCACATATAACCAAATTGTCGAAGCGGCTGAGCTCTGCAGCCTACGCGGTCTATAAAATCCGTCATTTGACTGATGTCGAAACAGCCCGATTAGTATATTTTAGTTATTTCCATAGTGTAATGTCGTACGGCATTTTGCTGTGGGGAAATGCAGCCGACATTCAGGCTATTTTTGTGCTGCAGAAACGAGCCATTCGAGCAATTTATAACCTTAGTTGTAGGCATTCACTGAGGGATAAATTTAAGGAAATAAACATAATGACTGTCGCATCTCAATATGTATATGAAAACCTTATTTATGTAAAAAAGAATATTAATCTATATTCTAAACACAGCGACATTCATAACATAAATACTAGATACAAAGATTTACTTATTGTGCCCTCGACTAGGCTCCAAAAAATTAGTAATTCATTTAAGTGCCAAAGTATACGTTTTTACAACAAACTCCCAAGTCTTGTTAAAGAACTGAGCCTCAATAAATTTAAATCATTTATTAAACAGAAACTCTGTCAAAAAGGTTTCTATAAAGTTAAAGATTACTTGGATGACAAAAAGGCTTGGGATTAATTAAGCTACTTCAATGTACCCCCAAGCAACAATCCATTTTATACTGTGATTATGTGTTTTGGAATTAATAATGTCATTTTTATTGAATTACATGACATAACATATTAAGATTTTTTGATGACATTTAAAGAGAAACCTGTCTGTGAATGTGAGTAGCATGCAGGCTAGATTAAATACATGATATTCATTTTAATATTGTGAATGTGAAGACTATGTGGGTCATTGTTGTTTTTTTTTTTTTTTTTTTTTTTCCTTTCATGTAGTTTTATCTTAGTCTGGCAGTTTGAGTAATTTTTGTGGCCTACCCAAATGTCCTTTCTTTGGTATTGTTCGTTGAATCGTTGAGCTCCTTAAGTTCTGAGTTGAGCTGCACGATTACTGACAAATGCGTGCACTGACTGGACAGGTCCACTCAATCTGTGTGGTTTTTCTTCAAAATACCATTTCAGACAAATCTACATGGTCTTCACATGATCTGACCAAGATTATGTCTGGACTTTAAAAGAGACTGTGACCTCTGAGTTTGTTTCGGCCTTTCTTCTCAGAGTAGTCAGATAGGAAACGCCGACCTCATCTAGTTTTAAAATATCATTGACGTGTAAAAGTGTTTGTACAAACCTATTTACAGAAATAAAATCATTTATCATTTATCATTTATGCTTGAAGTTCCCGCAACGTGCGACGGAAGATGACTTCTTCCACGAACTAAAAACGTCGTAAGGGCATAAAGCTTGTAGTCGTAATAAAACTAAAAATAAAAGAAATATCAAAAAATGCCTCCACAATTTTTTTCGACTTGTATTATTACAAATTATGATCTAATTTTTATCCTATTAGTCATTAGCATATTAAGTACAAATTGAAAAAACGTGAAAATTAGAGGTAACTTCGTGAAGTGGTTTTATCGAGAAAATTTTAACATTTTGTGTTTCTGTTCCACAAAAAGTTTGAAAATATCATGTAGTTACTCATATTATTTTAATTTTATATCCAAGTCTTATCAATTTCATGAAAAATCAAATTGAAGATAGGCAATTTTGGTTACTACCCGCTCGTAATAGACATTTACTTAGTGATGCCGTTAATGTGGTACCAGGGAAGCTACATGTGCAGAAGGAATTATTGCCAAACTTCCTTGTCTTCAACGTAGTCTTTAATATTATAATATGCATTTTTGATAAGTATACGTTTGATGTGGGTTAGGAACTTTCCATCGCTAAGTTCTGTAACTGACTTTGGCAACTTGTTATAAAAGCGGATACTGTTTATAAGAAACGACTTGCTTGTTTTAGTTATTCTAAATTTGGGTATCACAATTTCATTATTGCTACGTGTATTTATATTATGGAAATCACTTCTTATTTTGAAAAGTCCTAAGTTTTTGCGAACATACAAAATACTTTCTAAGATATAAAGAGAAGGCAGAGTTAGTATATCAATTGCGAAACATCTATAGCCACAGGTAAAACCGATTGTAGGCGAAGCGATGCATGTCGTGGCGAAGCGTCGCTACGCTATAAGATGGTATGTTTCACATCTGCCAGGCTTCCCGTGACGGGACATTTTTTTTTTTAGTTTTTGACTGTTTTTCTATACTAGAACTGTCAGACATCAATTTTATTACACGGATAAAATATGTATGACTTAGGTAAAATCAGACCTAAATGATGATGAAAACTGCATCAGAATAGATTACGTAGTTTAGAAGAATTATTCGGTCACATAGACAGAATAAACAAAAAGCGACTTTGTTTTAAACTATTTATAGTTAAGGCTGTCAATAGGGTTCAACCATTTCTATTTCATTCATGACGTAATGATTATTTGTGTTCCAAATTCAGTTTATATTGACGAGGAATTTAATGAAAGAATTATTAAAGAAATTATTTGAGTTATCATCCGGAATTGTGAATTTATAAATAACTGTAATGGCTTTTGTGAGAAAAGATTACTTTATATAATCCAATAATTAATCCTTAAGATATAAAACAAATAAACCTAAGTATTACGTTATGGGACGTGATTCTATAATCTTTATAGGTAAAATTAGCAATTAAAATGATTTTATGACGTTTAAAACATTTATTACAGGTACTAAAGTTATTGTAACACCTTTTGAATACGAAAACTCTCTGGTATAGATAATATAGATAGGCATTTTATTAGGTAATTCGAGGCTAGGTATGGTATGGAGTTTTTGTTTCCCCTTCAAGTGTCGAGTGAATAGGTTACTTTTAGGCAAACATGGCACCATTGTCGTTTGAGCTATGATTTGTTCCATAAGTGTAAACAAACTGTACAAAGTGTAAACAAATGTATCAGAAAACGTACCTATGGATACTAATTTGTAGTTCCACTTACAGATTCTCATCCTTTGATGTGATTATTTGTGTACTTAAGGGGACTACATGACCTAAACGCAAATTTATAATGCCTAAAAATATATGATCGACTGCAGTAACCAAAATCAGAAAAATATATGATATTCTTCTGGATATATGATAGTTAGATAGTGTGTTGAAAACACAATACAATTATCTTGATATCATAGAAAAAAATCACGAAGATACCTCTAAAAAAATATTTTAACGATTAAAAACCATACTAATATACATGCAAATATTCAGATTATTCTACAAGTAACAAACTAACGTAATAGTGTTTTAATTTTTTAGTCCAATGAATAGATTTTTTGTAAATCCATAATTGCTTCATATTTTGCAATTAATTACCAGCGTTGTGTCATGGCGCGTCTCTTTCTTTTCTATGCAATCCGACAGTGACCGCGCTTTAGCTCATGTAAGCCTCTTAAACCAGAAATTCTAATTTTAGATTTAAATTTAGAATTTACCTTAAAGATGTTTTCCGTTTCACAATAATTGAGGTTAATTTTATAAGCTCAATTTTCGTCGGTGCTTTTTCAATTACAATTTAATAAAGTTATTAAAACATATTTTTTTAAAGTGGTTCAATAAAAAATTCTAAATACAGATGAAGTGTTACTAATTCCCTTAAGTGAGTGATTGCGTAAAAGAAAACCTGAATAGGGTTTGTTCATTCGTTTTTTTTTAGGACAGACTATAAAAACTGTCTACAGTTGTCACGCCAGCCTATATAAAAACGTTCTATTGAAGTTCATAATGACCAATCCCAATGATTAAATTTACTCAGCCACACATAATAATACTTATCAAAATAAAGGCTAGTACAGATGTCCTGACTAATATGCGCACGAAAAAGTCGATTTAAACGTAAACTTCGACGTTAACGTAAACAAAATGAATATGTATATTTCGTGGTGTTATCCTTACTTACTTAAATATTATAAATCCGAAAGTAATTATGTACTATATGTGTCTGTCTGTTACCTTTTCACGCCTGCGCCAACAGCTGAACGGATTTGGCACACGGCTATAACAAGACCTGGGTTAGGGCATAGAATATTTTTTATCCCGGTAGTAAGTTCCCGTGGGATAATTTCCGACCTCCACTCGGGCGAAAGTGCGGGCAAAAGCTAGTGGCTTATATGTCGTGTACTCGTGTCGTATGGGTTTACAGGATTGTGACAGCTGACATCATTGCACTACCTTAAGTGTAGGTCGTAAAGTGAACGTAATTTTGTTTTATGTGTTGTTTTGTTATTGATTGCAGTAGTGTTTCTAGTCTTGCACCGTTTGTTTTACACGATCTTCCTGATTTTTCTACTTGATTAATAGTATTGTAACAAATTCTATCGTACAACCACTTTACGCTAATTTGTAATGATAAATTATTTAGTTTTGGGAAATAGTTAATAAAATCACGTTTACATGTCATAAATAAATTATATTTTAAAACTAGATGGGGTCGGTATTTCCAATCCGACTTCTTTGAGAAGAAATACCGGAACCGGAACAAACTCAGAGGTCTCTTTTAAAATCTAGAGAATATATTTTTTTTATTTTTTTTATTTTCTTTATTATTATTATTTCACATTTCTCGGGACCCTGGGATCCCGGACCTTTGGAAGGCATACGAGGGGCCGAAGCCAACTCGCAGATGCCCGTTAGACGTTTTTAATGAAATGAAGCACCAACCGACGATTATCCCTGTTCGGACTATATAAGTGCACCCAAGGACAACCCCCGGTTATAAATGATAAATGATTTTATTTCTGTAAGTAGGTTTGTACAAACACTTTTACACGTCAATCATATTTTTAAACTAGATGAGGTCGGCGTTTCCTATCTGACTACTCTGAGAAGAAAGGCTGAAACAAACTCAGAGGTCACAGTCTCTTTTAAAGTCCAGACATAATCTTGGTCAGATCATGTGAAGACCATGTAGATTGGTATCTGAAATGGTCTTTTGAGGAAAGCATTTGTCAGTAAACGTGCAGCTCAACTCAGGAAGTCAGGACTTAAGGAGCTCAACGATTCGACGAACAATACCAAAGAAAGGACATTTGGGTAGGCCACATAAATTACTCAATCTGCCAGATCATGATCAAAATTAACTGCGAAAAAAAAGCAATGAACCACCATGAATGGTTGGTGTAGGACTATTGAAAGATATGGAAACAAATGAGTCATCTTGATACAAAGGCAGCAACATCCTATTTTTCAATGATAGCAACTTTTAATGCAGTCTGTCAATGTTAAATCAGCTTCATTATTTGACTTAATATGTCTGTAGCAAAAACGGGAACATCTCATTTGAAATAAACGTTGAAATTGTAGATTTGCAGCAAAAACAGCGATAAATGCACTGCTTTGAAACCAAAAATACTGTTTACCGCCATTTTGTTTTGATTTTTTGCTACCCGAACTCGTTCTTTTTTGTATTTGTGTGTTTTTCTCTGCGTCATGTTTACTGCAAATAAAAGTATTTTCTTTCTTTCTTTTATTTTTTTTGTTTGGATGTTGCTAGTTTTGCATTTATATGACTCAAATATATAGGACTATGGATTTGGGTAGCTTAAGTGGACTGGTTATCTAGGACTATGGAAAGACTATGGCCCCTGCCTGACCAATGTTTTATATAAAATACACAGATAAAATGGCAGGGGGTGACTTGCACACTCAATAATGGGCCCCCGAAAATGGTCGCTAGCACATAGTGTCGAAGTGACAAAGGGGCAACATGTCCTGAGGTGCTTATGAGGAGTGGAGAGGTATCCCACGGCTATCAGGACAATCCCGGAAGTACGGTCAAGATCCCTACCAGCATCTTACTGGAATACTTCCTTCCTCCGAGCACGTTTGCTCTTGCGAATCTCCACTCTAGCCGGCCAATAAAGGCAAGAAAGAGGCGGGAGCACTGTCCCTCTTAATTTTTCACTCCAGCCGGCCAATAAAGGCAAGCCAGAGGTGAGGAACAAGACTTCTGCCGGGAGATAGGGTCCGTGGGGTCGCTACTGCCCAACAGCTCGCCACATGCTGCCCTGCGGGTTTATTATTATTATTATCATCTGGAGAATATAATGGCAATCGCAAAAACACAACTTATCAAGAAAAAATTAAAAACCGATTTCTGATGATTTCTTACCAGTTATAAACACAAAAGTTCAAGCGAGAGAGCTTAAATGAAAGCTGATGTTTTAATATATGAAAATTATTAATTAGATTTACCTACCAATTAGAAGATATTGACAAAATTAAGATATTGGTAAAACGAAATATTTGCGCTAAAATTGTAACTTTATTCTCGTTTCGTCCAAGCAAGGATGAATATTGCAGGATTGTCTTAGAATGCTATTCTACGGTAAATTACCGGTCAAGTAGCAAAAATGAGGGTAATTTATAATTTTATGCTGGTAAATTTTGGTAATATTGTAGAGAAACTTAAGACTCTTATTCTTGGTTTTTTAATTAAACGATTTTGTAAGTGTTACAGTGAAAACATAGCTATATCTTTCGTCGCTCGACGTTTAGTTAAAAGTTTTCCATGCACTATTACTGACAAATGCGCGCACTGACTGAACAGATCCACTCAATCTGTGTCGTTCTTTCCTCAAAACACCATTTCAGACACAAATCTACATGGTCTTCACATGATCTGACCAAGATTATGTCTGGATTTTAAAAGAGACTAACGGAGTTTGTTTCGGCCTTTCTTGTCAGAGTAGTCAGATAGGAAACGCCGACCTCATCTAGCTTTTAAAATATTATTGACGTTTAAAAGTGTTTGTACAAACCTACTTACAGATCGAATGTAAACATCTATTTACGTGAATAAAATAACAATATCCGTAAGACCTGTTCAATACAATGGGAACATATATTTTGATATTCTAAAACATTATAAGTTGATGCAATTAATGGTAGTAATTTATAATGATTTAGAATCAAATCAAATGAAATATTTTTGTATTTTCATGTTTTTTTATGTGTGCAACACTGTTGTGCCTTAAAAATGTTTTTTAAGTGTGGCAACACACCTTTTCTTGGTCCCTTGTAAAAACTGCTTTGAGTGTAATCCGCCCTTGTTTTTTCATTTAATTATAATAAAAGTAAATTCTGTATTTTACTTTCTCTCTGTATATTATTTCATATATTAACTAGTATTTTGTGAACTGGCAAATACGAAAACATTATTGCTAAGGTTTTTATGATTTGTTGAGTGATGTAAATATTTTATCAACATTTTCTGTCAACGTTATTCGCGTAACTATACAGGGTGGAAAGAAAATCGACACACAACCTGTTACCATGGATTTAGTACCTACATGATACTGGACCCCCTTTTTTTATTTATGATTGGGGGTCATGAAATGACCTCTCCCACTCTGGGCGGAGCGGAAGGGCGTGTCAGACTCTTACTGACTAAAACCCACCCGTGCATTACTGCTTCGCAGAAGGAGGTGACTGCTTCCCATTCCCTCTCGCTCTGTACCATGGACTGAACCAGGGCCGGACGCGAGAGATCGCCGCCGCCGATCGCCGCCACGAGGATACGGCGGCGCTCCGCCCAAGCCGGGCAGACCTCCACCGTATGCTCCACCGTGTCCTTCGGTCGATCCACACAATGCCAACACCCGGGCGTTTCCTCCCGCTTTATACGAAACAGTAACCTCCTGAAAAAGCCTTGTCCGGTGAGGACCTGCGTCAGGCGGAAGGTGAGGACGCCGTGGCGCCTTTCAAGCGACTTCTCAAAGAGGGGACTTACCGCCGTAATTGTGGCGTGCCCAGCGCTGGGTTGCGACAGTCGCACTCTCCATGCCGCCATGAGATCCCGCCGGAGCTCTGTCCGCTGTGCCGCGATTTCTCGCGGCAGCGGAGTTATGCCCCGGCGTTTCGCCTCCTCGCACCACTCCCAAATGTGCGCGAGGACTTTTGCCTCCAGATCCCATGGCGGCAATCCGGCAAGGAGGGTCGCCGCCTCGCAGGAGACCGTGCGGTATCCCCAGACCAGCCGGATGGCCATGACCCTTTGGGACGCGTTCAACCGGCGTGCTGGTCGGAGCC
This sequence comes from Griposia aprilina, assembly GCA_916610205.1. NCBI lineage: Eukaryota > Metazoa > Arthropoda > Insecta > Lepidoptera > Noctuidae > Griposia > Griposia aprilina. Next base: position 13,386,034 of record OU744307.1, on the reverse strand, counting down.
TCAATGAACGCGCCCACACCGGTGCCCCGTAAAGGGCCATGGACCGCACGACCCCCGCGTAGAGCCTCCGGCAGGAGGCGTTTGGACCCCCTAGATTGGGCAGGAGCCGCTTCAAGGCAGCCCCGGCCCGGTCCAGTCCTGGAACCAAACGTCGGAAATGCTCGACGAAGTTCTACCGGCTGTCGAGGACGAGTCCCAGGTACTTCATCGTCGACTCGATGCCGATGTGAACCCCTCCCGCCATTATTTGAGAACCCGAGAGTGGCGCGTTCCGAGGACTATGAAAACACATGGCCTCTGACTTGTGCAGGGCCACCTCGAGTCCCAATTGCCGGAAACTTGATGTGCTGGCGACTGTACCTGCCACCCTGTATATGGTGGATAAAGCTTCGAAAAAATTGTTTTATAACTTCGACATTTACAGCAAAAAGAATCAGAAAAAAATTGGTTAGATATATTGGGATCCATAGATCTCAAATGTGGCATAACATTATTTATTTATTTAACCATTTATGTACACACATATATAAACAGACAAGAAGAAAGGAACAGAAAAATAGGTACAAAGGTGATGCTTATTACTAAAGAAATCTCTTCCAGCATACCTGCGATAGGAGAGTATATTAAAGAGATGAAGACAACGTGTGTAAGAGTAGAAGGGAAAACAAAATACATAAAATCTAAAATAACTTTCTAATTTAAATATAAACATACAATAAGAGAATATACTAACATACATACATACTTCTAAAATAAATATCACTAAAATATATAAAAATATATTGTTACAATAAAGTTATTAAGTACCTGTTATTATGTATTTTGTTTCCCGGGGACGGCGACATATGGATATGGATATGTATAAATCTGTGAATCTATTTTAGTGTATTGTATAGGTATTTATTATTTTCACCAACGACAGCCCCATTTTAGGTCCAGGCAAATCACTGTCCATTCCAAGGCAGCCTGGAAGAGATCGCAGAAAGTGATAAGGCAGCCCATTGTATATTTTCTAGTGTTTGACTTATTTTTTGTTATGTATTTTGTGGTGTAGGTAAACATTGACACATTATTTATTTGACGGCGCTTCGATGTTTTGAGAGTGTCAAGAAACGTCAAAAATGACAGCGGACATTTGACCAGCGTTGATAGACGTTTCTTCACTCTGACACAACTCCAGGCTCTTTTGCACGCGGCCGTCAGACAGGATATAATCCGTTTGCATCGCGCTCAAGCAAGACGTGTTCGGTGGAGTGTCACTATTTTAAGATTAATTAGAAAGTGCTGATTGCAATACTGTTAATAGTTTCTTAAAATTAATAATCGTGCATCGTTGATCAACTTCAACACGTGGTTTTAATTCTCCTCGCCCGCCTACCCACGATAGCTCGGCAGCCGCAATGAACCCAGAATCGTTCGATAATAGCCACGTGCCGTTATCAGAAGTGGGATCTGAAGGGCTTGCTTCAGAGGAGAATAGTCGTACGAGGTTTTCAGCGCCAGCATCAGAACCAGGCCTGTCTCAACAGATGGAGTTGTTTTTAGCCCGATTGATGGCTATATCACAGCCGCAACCTTCGAGAAACACGTCTACTCAGTTGATTGAGTTTGATCCTGAGGGCAACGAAGCGGACATCGAAGGTTGGTGCAACGTGACAGAAATCGTAGTCAACGACCGTAAGTTAGAAGGCGCAGAACTACTTTTGTTACTCACACGCGCACTCAGAGGCCGAGCTGCTACCTGTTTGACACGACTGCAGGCATCGCAGCTGACATGGCCTCAAATAAAAGAAGTATTGCTTGCAAAGTTTGCTAAACCTATGCTGCCACAAGATTACTTCGATGAAATTCTACGTTTTCAAGTTAGTGTTAAAGAAACCGCGAGTGAGGCGGCCATGCGCCTTTGGAACATCATCGAACGCATTCCGCGGATGGAGATGTCTGAAGACATTACAACGGGATTTGTATCTTCAGTCTTATGCCAAAAGGAAGCCGTGATCCGCCGTGAGCTCCACTCTCATAGCCTGACCACCAGATCTCAACTTCTGCGCGTTCTTAACGGCATTTCACTGAAACGAAGGCATGAGGGTAGTGATGACCATACTGTGGATGTGAAAAGGACCCGATTGAACGAATCACGCTTCATGGGAACATGTCACCGCTGCGGTACTTCGGGTCACAAAGCGATAGATTGCCGCAAGCGAAGAGAAGAGCCTGCTACTTCAGAGAAGACGCGCGACCAAACATCCAGAGCTGCTGATAAATCAAGACCAATCACCTGCTTCGCGTGTGGACGACCAGGACACTTGGCGTCTGCGTGTCCAGATCGAGCGGGTGGCGGCGGAGCAGCGGCTGTCAAAGAAGTCCATGTGTGTGAACGCAAGGCATCGAGGAGCACCTTGACTACATCATCCGGTGAGCCAGTTTCCTTTCTTTTTGATAGCGGATCTGCTTGTTCATTAGTAACTAACAGCCACGCCGAGAAGTTCCCTGGTACGGTGCAGAATGATTTAGTTTATCTGACGGGCATTGGTAAGGGGGATGTAGAATGTGTTTCCCAGGTTATTAGCCCCATCAATGTTCAAGGCCTATCGCTCTCAGTGTTGTTTCACATAGTACCTGATGGCACTATTGCTGAACCAGTTATAATAGGTAGGGATGTATTAGAGGATAACGTACACGTGCATATGGATAACGATCAAGTAACTTTTTCTCAGCGTAATAAAGTTAATTTTTGTGACAAATCTAGTAACTTTGATTTTATTAACATTGATACAGACTTACGAGGTGATGACAAATTAGTATTGATTGGAATTTTAGAGAAATATAGTGAGTTCTTCACAGACGGTATACCAACGCGACGGGTTACGACAGGCGTTCTCCGTATAGACCTTATTGATCCAAATAAGACCGTGCAAAGGCATCCCTATAGGTTAGCACCCGCGGAAAAAGAAATAGTTAACGAGAAAATAGAGTCCCTATTAAAAGCGGGCGTTATTCGGGAGAGTAGTTCCCCTTTTGCTAGCCCCATTTTATTAGTCAAAAAGAAAGACAACACTGATAGGATGTGTGTAGATTATAGGGAACTCAACGCTAACACGCGTCCCGAGCATTATCCGTTGCCCCGCATTGACGAACAAATCGACCGTCTCCATGGCGCGCACTATTTCTCGTCATTAGATATGACATCTGGTTATCACCAGATAATCGTTGACCCCGATAGCATAGCAAAAACGGCATTTGTGACGCCGGATGGTCAATTCGAATACTTGACGATGCCGTTCGGTTTACGGAATGCCGCTTCCGTGTATCAGCGGTGCATAAATACAGCTCTAGGTCCCCTAAAAGACAAGGTAGCGCTGGCCTACGTGGATGATGTCATGTGCTATTCAAATGACGTCACTGCAGGGCTAGAACGTCTAGACCTAACTTTGAAAGCTCTCACTGACGCGGGTTTTTCGTTGAACTTTAAAAAGTGCAGATTCATGAAAAAGGAAATAGATTACCTCGGTTACGTCATAAAAGCAGGAGTAGTTACACCGAACCCTAGAAAGATACAGGCTTTGGTTGACGCTCCGACTCCAAAAACAGCTACACATGTTAGGCAATTCTTAGGCCTAGCTTCTTATTTCAGACGGTTCATACCAAATTTCAACCGTATAGTTGGACCTCTTTACCCATTAACAAAATTGAAAGGGCCCATCAAATGGACAGATGCTCACAATGATATCCATAAAAAAATTGTTGACATTCTTACGTCAGAACCGGTGTTAACAATATTTGATCAAGATTCGCCCACTGAACTTCACACTGACGCGAGTTCAGGAGGTTACGGGGCTATACTGATCCAGAGGAAAGATAATGTTCCTCACGTGGTATCTTACTTCAGCCGTCGAACGTCCGACGCGGAATCGCGATATCATTCATACGAATTAGAAACCCTGGCGGTCGTTCGTGCGGTTGAGAACTTCCGGCATTACTTATACGGTCAGCACTTTACTGTCTTCACAGACTGTAATTCTTTGAAAGCATCCAAATTAAAAACCGACCTTACTCCACGCGTACACAGATGGTGGGCTTTCTTACAAGCGTACGATTTTGATATTGTTCACAAGCAGGGCATTAGCATGAGCCACGCTGACTATCTATCTAGAAATCCCGTTTCGGAGCCCACACATAGTTTGCAAGGATTAAATGATTTAACTGTTGCTACGACTAGGAATAAGAAAGTTCACTTTATAGAGTTACATCAGGGTTGGCTAGCCGTAGAGCAAAAACGTGATAACGAAATTTGTGACCTTATCAGCAAACATCAAAACAACGAGTTACCAGAATCAATTGCACACACGTATGACGTGCAGAAAGGCATACTGTATAGGAAAATTGAACGCAATAGAACCAGCTCTTGGTTACCAGTTGTGCCAAGATCCCTGACATGGACACTTATTAATCATGTTCATACAGAAATCATGCATCTCGGTGTTGATAAGACGCTTGACAAAATATATGAACAGTATTGGTTTCCACAAATGTGCAAGCAGGTGCGTAAATTTGTAGATTCATGCATAGTATGCAAAGCTTCAAAGGGATGTTCGGGAGCGCAGCAGGTTCGATTACATCCAATACCTAAAGTGTCTACGCCTTGGCATACGATACATATAGACATCACGGGCAAATTAAGTGGTAAAAGTGATAGGAAAGAATATGCGTCCGTTATTATCGATTCGTTCACCAAATATGTTCTCTTAGATTACACACCTTCTCTCGATGCTGCTAGCGCAATTCAATCTCTTAAAAGGGCAGTTTACCTATTTGGTGCACCGAAGCGTATAATATCAGACCAAGGTAGGTGTTATATTAGTGCGGATTTCAAACGGTTTTGTAGTGAGCATAGTATAGAGCTTCACCTTATCGCTACTGGCTCCAGTAGAGCCAATGGTCAAGTTGAGCGTATAATGCGCACTCTAAAATGTCTGCTCACAATAGTAGAGAACGATCCAAACAAAACGTGGCGCGACGAGCTTCCTGAAGTTCAGCTCGCCTTGAATAGCACTAGATCCAGAGTAACAGGCTACTCCCCTACGGAATTGATGTTCGGTATACGAGCAAAATCATTAGGAATGTCAACCTTATCCTTACATGCTGAACCTGAGCCCCGTTTAGATTTAAACACCATTAGGCATAATGCTTCCGAGAATATCAAAAAGGCTGCTTCGTCAGAGGTAGAACGCTTTAACCTAGGTAGAGCAATAGTGAGACCATTTAGTGTAGGCGACTTTGTCTTTATCAAGGGTAGTGAGCGTAACCAAACTAAACTACAGCGAAAGTTCAAAGGTCCTTTTACGATTGTCAAGGTACTAGATCACGATAGATATGAGCTGAGAGACATTGATGGGTCTAACCGAACCTATAAGTACGCCCATGAAAACTTGCGCGCAGTACCCAGGGGCTACGGTGGATTGATTGAAGTAGCTACTTCTTTAGTCAATGAGTCAGAGGAGGCCGAGACGGCGAAAGTTCTTATTCATGAGAATGGAATGGTAACATCTGATGATGATAGTGACACAGTATCGGTATCTAGTTCACACACTTTGACCGCAAGCTCTGGCACCCTCTCTGCCTCCGAACATGAGGAGTTGTAAATGGTGAGTTTATAACAATTATGTAAATCCTGTGCTTTTATCGAGCATCGATCTAGAGCGTAGGGCACTGGATAGGCAGTAGGGAGCGGTGTGGTTGATCAATGGGGCTGGCCTAAACCGGGTCGATGCCCCTGATCAGACTATGTTTTCCTATGTGGTGTGTAGTGTAGTTGATCGACTGGGCTGGCCTAAACCGGGTCGACGCCCACGATCAGACTACAGCTTCTCTGGTATGAGCTGGGTGGCAGGAGATTGGTCTGGGGCTGGCCTATGCGGGTCAACGTTCCGGACCAGTTGATCGCAGCAGCTGTGCGTGGTTTTCGTGACTGGTGGAAGGGGCGCTGACGGGTTGTCCGGTCCACCGCACCATGCGAGTTGGTGGGTGGTCGAAGGGGCGCCGGAAGTCAGTTGTCCGCCCAGTGTGTTTAATTTAGACGTGAGGGGCAAAGATTGAGATCTTTTTAAACAGGCAGCATAAATGGGTAGCTAGTCAGGGATGGGCGAGCATACCCAGACGTGTTCTACAGATTTGTATTTGGTCTTTGCAGGTAACTCGAAGCGTGAGCAGTCGCACGAGGACGTGCTAATGTCAGTCCGGCCGTGACGGCGCTTCGATGTTTTGAGAGTGTCAAGAAACGTCAAAAATGACAGCGGACATTTGACCAGCGTTGATAGACGTTTCTTCACTCTGACACAACTCCGGGCTCTTTTGCACGCGGCCGTCAGACAGGATATAATCCGTTTGCATCGCGCTCAAGCAAGACGTGTTCGGTGGAGTGTCACTATTTTAAGATTAATTAGAAAGTGCTGATTGCAATACTGTTAATAATTTCTTAAAATTAATAATCGTGCATCGTTGATCAACTTCAACACGTGGTTTTAATTCTCCTCGCCCGCCTACCCACGATAGCTCGGCAGCCGCAATGAACCCAGAATCGTTCGATAATAGCCACGTGCCGTTATATTTTATAGCATAAGTATAATCAGCCTATAATGTTCCCACTGCTGGGACACAGGCCTGCTCTCTTTGAGAGGGAATGGGCTGTAATCTACCACGCGGGCCCAGTGCGTGTTGGTAAATGTCACATGTCTTCCCATTTTTGTTTCTAGGACAGGCCATTTTCCTCACGACGTTTTCCTTCACTGTTTTGAGAGCAGTGGTGATGAAATTATTTACACAAAGTAAAGCGCCTGCCTGGGTTCGAACCCACGACCTACAACTCTTAAGGCGCAGATATACGACTTTTAACGATTTCAAATTGAACATCACGTCTAAGTCTTATTTGTTTGAAAAAATATATGAAAAACTAGACTATTTTCTTCGTAATTTGATATGTGAATATTTCAAATTATATTTTTATAACATAGTTTAATTAATTTGTAAAGTAATGTCTAACGCGAACACAAAAACGATAATCACGCAAAAACTATCGGGCGTACTTTCATGAAATCTGCACAATCTAAAAGACAATTTAATTACCCAAATTTTTGTATATGGATTTTATTTGTATTGTGTTGGATAAATCAAGGTGGGTTGTTTTTGCGAATAAACTTCATGCGCGTTGAAGCGGGGGCTCTTGCGGGCGACGGGCGGCAGTGCATCGCTGATCAAAGTCCGGGTAGACGCTAACGCTCTGTGCAATTTTATTCGCTTAAAAGTTTCGCATACTCCTTCCACTCGCTCAAGGTCGCCAGCACTTATTGTCGCCTTAAGTCGAGGCCGATATCACTGGGCCACTATTTATTTTATACTCGAAAATATTTAGAATAAAAAATTGATCAAATAGTTTAATTGTGATATCTAGGTTTCAATCTACATCTACCACAAATAAAAACCAAAGAAAGAAAAGAAAACAACTTCATACTTACAAGTAACATACAACAACAACACACCCACAACAACACGCAACACATAACAACTACAACAAAAAATGCTTGCTTGTTACAACTTTGTAACATTACAATGTTTATCGACTAAAAGTCGTGTCACTAATTAAATTAGTCGCTCCGTGTTACCTCCATAGAATGTTCTGTAGATCAATTTATAACAATAATGGGCGACAGCTCTAACTAATAATGATTAATTGTATCACTTCTCACCTCTATTGTCTCGTGTGAACGAGACTTTGTATCTAACTATTTAATACGTCGATATTGTTGTTTGTTCTTGTATATTTTAGGCGTATATTTTTCATCCCGTGGACCCTGAAGAAATTTTTAATGGGATTTTTCCAGTAGAACTTTGTCAGTAGCAGCCCTGGGCTTGGATTTGTGCCTAGTTAATTGAACGGCAGCTGGGTGTGGATGCGGAGCTATGTCGCAAACTATGCTCTACCTTCTATCTTGTCCTCTGTGTCCCAAAACTTGCAGTAAAGTGACCTCTGCGCTGCACAGATAACGCCGTGGAAGAGGCGAAGTATTGGGCCAACAAAATTTGAAAAAAGTCGTGTCAGCAACACGAAGAAGAAGAATTGTAATTGGACTGCCTCGTCGGTTAGCGCTACTGCTGAGCTTGAGGTCCTGGGTTCACTTCCCGGGTCAGGCAAAGTGTTAATGACTTTTTCCATCTGGAATTTCTCAGTAGCAGCTGGGAGTCTGGATTTGTGCCCAGTTGATGGCAATAGTCTCGCCCCCTGTTACATGGGACTTAAACATAACTGGCCAAATATGGGTGTATGCCTAACCCTTTCGGGGAATGAAGGCGTAATGTTATGTTATGTTATGTTAATTGTAATAGCCGAGCTCCTTGGAATGTGGGTGTGCCGTATCTGCTAGCTTTTAGGGCGAATAAGCGTGGCAGAAACACTTTAGCCTCTCGATTCTCCCCTTCTTCAACCCGTATTTACCCAATGCTGAGTGTTGGGAATCGACCCCAACACTTGGCACGCGGTCTGCATGATCAGGCGTTGTGATCAACGCGTCACTGGCAAGCTGAGGCGTGGCGCGGCTGCGACACAGCTCGGCCCAACGACCACTCGCTTGCTCGGACTCCACCGCGACGGACAATACTCCTATTTTAAACTATATCATTAATTGTTTCTCCGGAAAGTTATATATTTGTAAAGATCAGATGGCATTAAACCATTGCCTATTTATACAGTCCACTCTTTCAATGCTCCTCGCGCTAACACTGAATGTAGGTCTCCTCCATCACGCCCCTTTACCCGATCCTGAGCCTACCGCGTCAAATTTGCCTGCTCCTCTGATTAGATGGTCGGTCCACTTGACTCGTGGACGTGTGTCATTCACTATATTCTCATCATACACTTGCAGTGTTAGTGTGTAGTGTGGCACTGGAGGTGTGTTGACGATAATAATAATAATAATAATTAGATAGAATGCTAAACATCATCCCTTTCCCTTTGTGAAGCTTATAGGTACAGCAAGGCAAGACAATGACAAGAAGAAAGTTGCCATTGATAAAGAAAGGTTCAGGAAATATTCTGATACTATACATATTATATAACTCGTCATTCTCCTGCCCTTAGGCTGCCTTTCCAACAGAGATGTGCGAGGATGCGTGGCGAGGGATTTGTGTAAAACTGACCAATAACAGCGCTAGCTTAGCTCCAGCAATGAAAATGAAGCGATGTTATTGGATAGTTTCACAGACATCCCTAGCTCATCAGCATCCTCGCACATCTTTGCTGGAAACGCAGACTTATACCAATTTATTTGTGGTTGGCGCAACATTAAAAAAAAAAAAAAAAAAAAAAAAAAAAAAAAAAAAAAAAAAAAAAAAAAAAAAAAAAAATTATTCACAAACTTTTTTACAAAAATCCTATGAAAACCCTGACTTCTGAGCTAGGTAAAAACCTGTATTACAGAAGTCAGTGCCCTCTCCCACTTTCTACTTTATACAAATTGCGAATAAAAAATATAAAAAAGAGAAAAAAAAAAAAAACAAATAAGATGAAACAAATCAAATAAGTGATGGGTTAGGTTTACTCATGTTGTGTTTATGCATGTAGATAAAGTGTTTGTGTGTACGTGTGTGTGCGAGTGTGTGAGGGTGTGTGTGTGTGTGTGATTTTAGATGATGATGGATGTTAGATGTAGGTGAGGTATGTGGTAGTATGGAATATTAATCTGTGAGCAATAACATTTCTGTTTGGTCGTAGTTTAATTGAAGTAGCCAGTTCTTAGTTTTCATTTTTGTTTCTCGAACAGTAAGTGGATGAATGTTTATTATTTTATTTATTTTATTGTATAAGTAGGATGACCTATAAGATTGCTGTCGTCTAGCCGTAGCTGTCCGACATCTGACAGGTAAGCATACGTTAGTAATAACCCGTTTTCTCTTATACACATTTACGTCACAGGGGGTTTGCTTGTGCTTTTTTAATATAATTTGGGATATATATAATTGTCTAACTGTTAACAATTCGCAATTTTCATATAATTGTTTAGTCGGATATCTGAAGGGTTTAAAAGTCATTACTTTCAATAATGACCTTTGAGCCCTTTCTAATTGCATCATGTGGGTTTTACAGGCACCACCCCAGACCCCTACACAATAGCCAAGTATGGATTGAGCTAAAGCATAATATATATTACGTAGAAGAGGGAATTCCGCGGCGTGCCTAAGCTTTTTGAAAGCCCAGATTAGCTTCCTAGTGCGACCCGTAACAAGACTTATATGGGGTTCCCAACTTAGTCTCTCATCTAAGATAACACCTAAGTATTTGACCTGTGTAACTTTATTAATAAAAAGACAAGAACAGCCATTACTATTAGGATAATTACAAGAATGAACTTTAATATTAACGTTTTTAAGGTTAGTTTTGGAAAATGAAAATTGCATGAATGAAGTTTTAGATACATTGAGAGTAAGGAGATTGGCTCCGAGCCATTGGCCAAGTCGATGGAGGCCGTCCTCGGCAATGCGACGTACCTCATCCCAAGTCTCTCCATGGAATATTACGGCTGTATCATCAGCATACGTAAATATTTTACCGTTGCAGAGTGGTTGAAGACATAGGTCATTGATGTACACCAGGAAGAGACTTGGGCCAAGTATACTGCCCTGAGGAACGCCATAGACAACATTTGCATCAGAGCTAACATAGTTTCCAATCTTTACCTGCTGTCTACGGTTACACAAAAAGTCCCCAAACATTTTTAGGGCAGTTCCTCTTACGCCAATGACATCTAGCTTGTTCACAAGTGCTGAAATCGAGACTGTGTCGAATGCTTTGGCTAAATCAAGGAAAACTCCTATACACTTTTGATTTTCGTCAACTTTAGATGATACAAAATCAGTAAGCTGACTAACTGCATCATCGGTGCTTTTGGACGCCCTGAAGCCAAATTGAGTGTTAGCCAAAATATGTTTACTTTCAAGAAATTGAATGAGTCTGCTATTAAGTGTTTTTTCTAATAGTTTTGAGAGCGCAGACAATACAGAGATAGGCCTATAATTCGACACAACGAACATATATTACTCTTCTATACTTCTCTTTTAGTCGTTCGGCAGTCACTCCCTTTCTAGTTATATCACACAGTCCATCCATTGTTTATTTGGTCCTCCCCTACTCTCCTAGTGGCCTCCATTATATACAGAATTAAGTTTAATCAATAATACATTTCCTATGCAATAACACAAGGTATCTTTTTTTAGCACATACTATTTCGGAAATACGTTAAATCGATCCTTTGACTTTGACTAATCGGGACGCCATCGCCAGTGCCACCAGGAAGCGCTCGACAAACTCTACAACATAACGCTCGACCAGAGTTAAAGCAGAGTTGGTCGGTCGCGGTCAAGCATTGAACACGTTTAGAAATTGTCGCGTGTTTTGTATAGTTGTGTCGTGTAACTAAAGTGTGTGATTTATTTGTACGTAAATTATGATTTGATTTGAACTGCAAACGGTTTTTCTATTGCACAATAACCAACACTTCCCATAATACGCCCACTTAACGAGAGACGTACCTTCGCCGTCAACTACAATAAATAACAAAATAGTTAACACATTATTTACTCAAAAAATTGTCACATTCGAGAAACTCGACGCTACGTCCCGAGTTTGTCCGTTTGTTCCGGTTTCAAACAAAAACAGTGAAGCGGATGTTGACAGAATTAACTGTGTTGGAAACTGCAGGTTCGAAACTGAAATATAAAATGTATTACAATACAACACGTGAAGTAGAGATTCTTACGTCATTGTATCAGCACAGTCCATAAGCGTCTAATTATAATGCCTATGCTCGTCTTTAAGCACCTTATAAACTGCCGATCTATTATGTACAGATCTCATCGTGAAAACTTAAGTCAAGTGAGCTTGAAGTGTGCTGTCATTTCACCTGATGTTTAAGATTGACACTATTGACAGCTGGCTTCAATTTACATCATATATCAATAAGTTCGATTGCATTTACTAGTGAATATCTAGTTACATTCCCACCATTTTCATTCATAAGCAGTGGACACAACATTACGCAACGCACGCAACAAATACTTGGGATCTCGTACATTATAGGAGCATATCTATGCAAAATAAGTACGTCAGAGTAAGGCAGAAACGAAAACTCGCGTTCAGTGGAGTATAAAATCAGTTCACGGTCGATTTATGTTATGTGGGTAGGTGGGTACCGGGATTTAGAGGGCTTCATGTTACATAATCAGTGGTATAAGTTTCGAGATTTGTATGTATGTATACAATGTTAGTATGCATTTGCATATTTCTGGACCTCTTTGTTCTGGTGTATTGAGAAACAGAATAGACGCTTATTTTGTAAACCTCTCTTATTGTATTACCCAGTGTCCCAATAGCTGGCTTGTGAAGCTCAGATAGGCAGCCGCTCCATATAAAATATTAGTATTCAGCTGCATCTAGTTAGAATGTAAGCCAACAAAAAAACAGTTACACAGATTATGATGATATCCCATTTGGTCCCATGAATAGGTAACGATAGATGAGTACTCACGATCCAGTATATAAATAGGTATGAGAGGCAGGGTGTAAGGTTGACTCATCCTCTATAAAAAAGGGAGGATCCTTCGACCAGACAGGTATTGTGTCTGGTGGGCTACTACCTGAGGATTGCTAACGGGATGTTGTATATGTATATATGCTAGTTGCACGGTAAACTTTGCTTGCGCGATGCAGGAGTTTTGCGTGACGTCAGTGTTATGCGTAGTTTGCATGTGGTGTTGTAGATGCTGCCACAAGTTAGCCCCTATTATATATTATAAAAATAAATCAAAAGTTAGCCTTCCGGCTGGCTTTCCGCAGTGTGATATTAGATCAGGGAAAAAGTTCTTTCGTTTTTTCTATACAAATTCAAGACTAAGAGCTCGTGTGGCACCCATTTATCGAGGTTTTTTGTATACCCAGATTTTTTTAAATGGGTCTGTACCGGTTTGTGGTCAATCCCTAACTCTTCAACAATGTCGTAACTACTTATATGCATCTTGCTGCACTTTTTCAAAAATGGCATCGACTTTATCCGTAACAGGGCGACCAGAGCGAGCTGCATCTTTGATCTCAAAATTTCAGGACTGAAAGCACTTGAACCAACTTTGTGCTACTCCTTCTGACACTGTGTTAAGTCCATAAACGTAATTAGTAGTAGTAGTAGTAGTAGTCTGCAGCATTTTTCCCTTTATTGTATAAAACTTTAAAATGTATCAATTTTTTTCGTTAGGTTCACTCATTTTTGCGGACAGAAAAACAATTGAAAAATGGCGGGAAATCGTTATTACTTTTAATTTTTCTTTTATTAAATATCATCTAGGTATTTAGTGCTATCAAAACCAGCCAGATACAAACAGTACAGCCAAAGAGATTTTACTACAACGTTATACCTATAAAATACGAAAAAACTGTTCCCCGACCTATTATGAAAAACGATTCGATCCCGAGGGAAAACAATTTGTCAATGAGAGTATGGACTGTCACCCTCAACTGTACACTATTATCCCCAAAAACTGCTAACATACAAACGAATACTTTCTAACCACAAGAAATCTCCAACAAAATACACAACGTAACTTCAGCTATCTGAGGCAATAAACTGTATCCAGGAGCTGTTTGTTACTCCATATCTTCTACCAAATGCCTTGTTTAGGTACAAATTGAAAAATATCGAGGACTCCTTCACTGCAGATTTCAAATTGTCCAACACTTGGTCTACCCACACAGCACGGAATCGCCGCATCGGAAGCGTGACGAATGTAATACTACTATAACTTTACGTTTTCCTTTGCGGGGTAGATAGAGAAACTCAAACTCAAACTCAAAGCATTTATTTCAAATAAACCAATTACAGGCATTTTTGAATTATCAAGGGGTCGGTCAGTCAGAAAGATGAAGCTAGTTGCCCATTCCAAAGCGTAGTAGGTACCTATGGAGATGAACGGGCAAGAAACTCCATGGACACTCTTTTAAATTAAAATATGGTTACAAAATATTGGTTACATCGTTTATGTTGAAATTATGCATATGAGAACGATGCAGAACGTTAAAAGAGCTCCGTAATAAAAAGACAAAAACAATTCAAATATTAAATTAAATTAAAATAAGCCGTGGCAGCTTAGAAATGACCAGTCCCCACTGACGGCGCCCGTTCACGAACATGACGCATACAGAGATACGGACTAGACACGGGTAGATAGAGAGGATCGAGCAGCATACATTAGCGTAAAGAGTGTTGTTGGATCCCATGATTAAAAAGATTATGATGTTTCTATATTTTCCGGTTACAACCGCAGTAACATTGGTATAAATAGTTTTTTGTTTCAAATTAACTATGATGTACAGCTTACTTTTGCAGTCGATAAAACAATACTGTAATAGCGTCACTCATCATAACTAAGGAACCCTTCACTGCACGATTGCGATACGCACTTGGCCAGTTTGTCTACGTTATTATTGTTGTAGTGGTAATAAAATATTTTTCCTTCTTTCTTTGTTTTAGGCCATGTAAACGGTGACACGCTTGGTTTGTATGGATTGTGTTGACAAAGCCGCCTCTAACACCAGCACTCTAACTAGTTACGTAACACACTATGTATCACAATCTGAATCATTTTGAAGCCTATTGCTAATCCATTGCTTCATATGTTCGAAAAATTTGTCTGCTCAACATCGTAAATAACGCAATGAATGTTGTTGATCTGTCAAAATGAAAGCTACTGCTAGTGTGTTACGCAGGCCGCCGGGCGGCGCCGAGGCGCCTGCGTGGTCTCTAGTCCACTCTGGTCGACTGATTTGATCTGTGGTTTTATTAGTTTCGCCTGTAAGCTATCACTCTTTCTATTTTGATTCGCCACTACCTTTTGCTTTGTTGAAATTATAGAAACACTTATAATTTGTTTATTTAGATCAATGGTCTAGTGGAAACAAATGTGACTTCAAAGCCTGGGGTCTGGGTTCGGCACATGTAGCTTACTTCCATATTAACAGCATCGATATATAAATGTCTATTAACTGCTCCCAAATTATGATCTTTATTTTTTATAAATTAAATTTTTCGTACTCCTTTGTCATAATCTTCTCATTATTCACATTATAATACATACAATTCTAATTTCAACTCTTTATTAGTAGCTTTGGTGGACAGGATATTCATTTAGATTTGTTACAGTTATAATGGCAATCATGTCATTTGGTTTAAAAAGATTTTCATTTTTAATATCTTATTTATCTTTTATATAGATTATATTATATCTTGTGCAATGTGAAAACGTTGTAGACCTTGTAGACTGTAGATTTTTAGACCATTTTCTATTTTGTTACGTACGTGGTACTTGTTGACAGGCCTACACTGTCCTCCTATTCCTATTATCACTATAATTTGAAAACGCTGTAAAAGCCAATTATTTTTAAAAGAGTAACCGTGGAGTTTCTTGACGGCTCTTCTCCATAGGAAACGACAATTGGAACCGTGCATCTAACTTCTGACGTTTCATAAGTGCCCATGTAGTAGGTTTATCCGAGATAAAACATTTTGTTTTTTTGATCGGGCAAAGGGATATAGTGCTTTATTAGTATTTGGAGTAAGTCCTCTTCGAAAAGGGTAGGCAACGCACCTGTAGTACCCCTGATATTGCAGATTTCTATGGGCGACGGGGACCACATATCATTAAGGGGTCTACTCTCTAAGCACGGAATCCGTAGTTCCGGCTGACGTTACGGGCGTTTCCTGCTCCGTATCACCTACGGACATAAGATTGGTTTGTGGCCCGAGCTAATAATGAATGAAACCACAAAATGACAGTTGTTCCTATTCCCGATGTGTTTTTATTGATCCGAAAAAGTTAACTAATTGGGTGTAGGGTCCACTCCAAGGTTATAAACTACTTTCGGATGGGCCCGTATCTTCGTTGACAGACTTAAGAGTAGCCCCCCCCCGGTTAGTTAGTTTGCAATACAAAAGCATTAAAAAAAACATATTCATCATCATTTCAGCCGAAAAGCGTCCACTGAGGGGCATAGGCCTCCCCCAAGCACCGCTACTTCTACTGGTTCTATGCTTCCTGCATCCAGTCCTGCGGCCTTCACAAGGTCATCCCCAACCAAGGTCACCTTGTGATAGGCCTTCCAACGCTACGTCTTTCGGCACGCGGTCGCCACTCCAGAACCTTTCGACCCCATTGGCCATCTGTTCTGCGAGCGATGTGCCCTGCCCACTGCCATTTAAGTTTGGCAATTCTTCTATTCTGACAAAAAAAAAAAACATTACGTATTTTTAAGTTGCAGCTCCGGGTCTTTGTGAGTGAGAGTTCTTGTGCCTGATTGAGGGCAATAAGCTCGCCCCTTAGTACGTGGTACTTATAATAGCTGGTAAAATGAGGGTGTACGTAAGAAGCCTCTGCCTACCTCTTTTAGGAATTAAATTGACGTCTGACAGTTCTAGTATGGCAAAACGCCAAATATTCAAAAAAACAACTCAGCGTAAGACTTATTCTAGGTATAAAAGTTTGGTGAAATTCACCCTTAGTGATGCAGTGTGATTTACAGCACAGTATTTTCTATACTTAGAAACCCAGGTGCATGGTACCCACCAATCAATCGTATTTTTTGACGAACTCATTCCAATGAACTCGCAATGCCTTAAGAATAACCTTGGTCTAAATAACTCACAAAATTTTAGAAAACACAGTTAAAAATATTTTGTTTGTAAACTTCAAAAATTTGTAATTTCAAATAAAAATATTAGAGGGTTTATTTATAAACGTTGCTTGAAGTTAAGAGGCGTTTAAACGTCAAAATTGTATGGTTGAACAGTCGCTAATCATTACTCTGCTTTATGGGACGTTAATAAATAAAGGGGTAGGGGTTGAAGTGGTTATAGGCATCCAAAAATAACCTTATAAAACCCGAATCATAAAGTAACGGGATGGATTATAAATAAAAGTTAGTAACACTAAAAGCTTTCACAACAGTACTTTGATAATGTTTTGTACATATGGTTTTGAGCTAGAATAATATTTTTTAGCGTAACATCACGCCTGTATTACCCGAAGGGTTAGGTAGAGGTGTACTATAGGTCCACCCACATTTCGCCAGTTTTAACAATTTGTATTTTTTTCTCAAACAAGCTTGGATATTCGAGCATTATTTTGACAACTTTCTTCGAGATAAATTGGAAATGTTATACTGGTCAATTACATCCAAGCAGCGGCCGGCAATGTTAGTATGAAAATCCATATCTGTCGTGTTTAGCGGCCGCCAATGTTAGAATGAAAATCCATAACTGTCGTGTTTAGCGGCCGCCAATGTTAGAACGAAAATCCATATCTGTCGTGTTTAGCGGCCGCCAATGTTAGAATGAAAATCCATATCTGTCGTGTTTAGCGGCCGCCAATGTTAGAATGAAAATCCATATCTGTCTTGTTTAGCGGCCGCCAATGTTAGAATGAAAATCCATATCTGTCGTGTTTAGCGGCCGCCAATGCTAGAATGAAAATCCATATCTGTCGTGTTTAGCGGCCGCCAATGTTAGTATGAAAATCCATGTCTGTCGTGCTTACCGGCCGATTAAATTACTATGAAAACTCATATCTGTCGTATAATTTGAAATGGAACGTACTTTTTACTTTGACCTATGGCGACCAAGGAGGTACATAACTTATCAAATATTTTATGTAAATCTCAAACTGGCTTAGCAAATAGAGCTGTTTACACGGACTACAAAAAAAAGACGGACTCCGTGCCATGCATATCGAAAGTGTAGCACCGTACCAATCTATTTGTGTGTGTGTGTGTAAATAAGTGTCTTACTTGTGATATGATATGCCTTGACACTTTTTCTGGGTTGTAGAATTATTTTTACTCCATTTCACAACACAAGAGGGCATTATTTTATTTTATTATAGTGTCCGGCATACTTATAGTGCTTCACTTTCGACACGCGTGGCGTGGAGTCCTTCTTTTTTTTCTAGTCCGTGGCTGCTTAAAGTGAAAAAGAAACAAAAATAAACATATCAAATTGCGAGAAAAGATATCGTTCTTCGTTATTGATTCTGGAATTTATAATTAATTTACTAAAGTCAAACTAGACTTTCCGCACATTATTTGAGCCGACAAGCCTTGGCTATAGCCTTGGTTATAACCAGGCATTGATGGACTCTCGGTTTCGCCTCGGCCCACATTTTCACGTTCGCCCATCAATGCCTTTGTTGTCGGCCGCTGCAGTAATGTTTTACTTAAATTTAATTAAATATAAATATAAATATTTTATTTATTTATTTTTCCAACTTACATCTATCTTTACAGGGGTAACCTAATGCGGTAGTGTACTTATCTAAAGTCTTATATTAACTTATTATTATAATATTTTTTTGTAACTTATTACTAATAATGCATTCTTTGTGAATTCACTCAGAGAACAACAGAATAGGTCGGTAGGGTGTGTAGGTAGGTAGGTAGGTTAATTTAATTACTAAGATAAACCATATTTATTTTTTCTAGTTAATCTTAGGTCAACGTGATGCGTTCGACAAACAGGTTAAACAGCACTTGCTACGGTTAATCAGAGGACGGGTTCTCATTTCAATTCAATCAACGAATCACAAAATTTTCGTGATTTTATTATACCACTTTGTCGGCGTGATTAATATGTACGCCAAATTATAGCTTTCTAGTTCCAAGAGTCTCTGAGCTAAGCTGCGGACGGATGGACAGACAGACATGGCGAAACTATAAGAGTTCCTTGTTGACTACGGAACCCTAAAAACGAGAGATTTCGTGAGACACCCGGTTTGAAGTTCCTTTCGCTTTTCACAACACGTTTGTTTTTTTTTTTTTTTTTTTTTTTTTTTTTTACTTTAACATAAAACCGCCAAAGGCCAATTACATTAGTTAAAGATACAACACGTTTTAGTATAAAAAGAAAAAAAGAAAGCAAAAGTATACAGCTACTCGACAGTCATACGCTCATCTCACAATACTCCAGACATGTTGACAATATCTTTTTCCATTCATCCGCAAACACATCACAGTGAGGCATAGCGTCCAAGAGAGCGTTGAGCGCAGAGAGTGTGCGAGGGACAGGAGACTGGGCTCGAGCGACGGTTCGACTCCAAGGTACGGCGAACAATCTGTGCCTTCTGCCACGGTTATAGTTAATCGGAGCAAACAGATGGGACAGTTCGTCATGCAATTCAGGAGCATCTGTTTTTCCGTGAAGGATCTTACACATATTAATGATTTGGTCATTTTTTCTTCTAACCTCGAGAGAATTGTTACGTAAAAAGTGTCGTGACGGTCAAAATGGTACTCTTTCTTCGGTCTAGCTCTTATTCGCCAAGTGTGCAAAGTATAACGTGCGACAAGGAACTTCGTTAAAAAAAACTGATTTCGTAAACTTTTAATTTATAGTAACTACAACTGATTAGGCGGGATGAAGTACAACAGATAGGATGCTGGTGGGGCTGCCCCGCTTCTGTAGTACTACATCACTACATCCATTTTCGCGGATGCGCATGTAGATTGTTTTTAAACAATCATGCGCAAAGGGTACGCTCCAACAGTATCCTAAGCATGATTCCAAGGCGCCTAGACTGTGTTTTTGTGGGCCGCTGTTGTGCATCTCACATGGGTTGCCACAGCGGTGATTCACTACCATTTGGTTTTTTTTGTGAACTGTCAGTTCTTAATAATTTAGTTGTAAGTCTTACTAATTATTTTTGAGTTATATGATGCTTGAATAAAAATAATTCTAAAATTACGTAGTCAATGGCCGCTAGTAGTGAATTTCATCAAGTTATGATTTAAAATTATCGTTTTTTTTGTCTTATATTGATTAGATATACCCATCACGTCTATGAACTTTTGCCAGCTAATTGAATGTGACCTTGTTAATACAGCTTAGTAAATGTCATTCACAATATTTGTAAAAGAAAACTCTTCAACAGAAAACAGCACGAAGTCCGAACAAAAACCAACTTGAATGCAGAAACTAAAACCAATAGTACCGTCAACCGGCTCCTCGTTACGAATCGCGTGAACTTTTTTCATTTCTATTTCTAAAAACGAGAACTACAATCTGAGTTTATGCCAACACCGGTTTGCGTTTTAACGAGACCGTGTATGTCACTTAAAGGTTTCAAGTTTTGAAGATATTGACACGGTGAGGGGTTAAAATTGTGAAGTGATTTATTAGCTATCTCGGGTCATGTTCGAGGGTTAGTTAAATCATTAAAATCATCATCATCATGTTATGTTACTTCGCAGACGTGACAGGAACGGATATCTAAGTATAATGACGATAAAACAATATAAAAAACGTTTTTACAAAAAAACACAACCGACTTCCAAAAAAAAACACTACAAAGTGAAAAATAACTTTAATTTCGTAAGTCGGTGTCTTTGGATCTGTATTTTAGATTTTTGCCACCGACTTGAAATCACGAAAAAAAAATCAGCTTTTCCCTACATTTATGTTCGCATAACTCGGCAAAATGTAGGCAACACCTGATTTTTTTTCGCGATTTCGAATTTGGTCCCATAGTAAAAGTTGTTCATAATGCTGAGTACAATGACCCCTTAAGACGTTGTGCGTTATTTAAGATACACATTGTATAATATTACGGAGTTATGCACGAACATACATTAAAAAAAACCGGATTGATAACCTCCTCCTTTTTGAAGACGGTTAAATAAACGGTTTTTATAATTTATAGTAACATTAAGCTGATGACGTGGCCATAGGCCGCTGGTACTTAGTGTAATTCGTGAAGTAATAAGTTTAGAGAATCGTTTTTATTTTATTTTATCATGATTACCTTTATTTGCGGTTTAACGAGACCGTGTATGTAACTTATTGGTTTAAAGTTTTTGACACGATGAGGGGTTGAAAAAGTTAAGTGATTTATTAGTTACAAGCTATGTTCCCGATGGAATTCCCAATGACGAAAGACCAAAAAATTACGAACTTCCATACAAACTTTTATCCGTATTTAACCACATTAGGGGACGAACTTTCCAAAATCCTTTCTTAGTGCTCACCTCTTTTTTTTTTGAGTTTTTCATCTTGCAGGTCAACTTAGGAAAATGAAGGAACACGGGTAAGTCAGTAAGAGTCTGACACGCCCTTCCGCTCCGCCCAGAGCGGGAGAGGTCATTTGATGATTTCCCACGCAAAAAAAAAAAAAGGTCAACTTAGGAGGTTGTCGGCTGCTTAACCGGTCATGCCTGCGGTGGCCTTAATAAATTAAGGTCTCCAGCCAGGGCTTAAAAAGCTTATAAACTAGGCGACTACATGCGAAGGGCACCCCCTGTGGGGTATGGACCTCGGCTTAGGGCGTCGCTGGGGGAGGGTAGCAAAGGACAGGCTGGATAAAAAAATATTATTAAGGGACGAATTTAAAGCTAAAGGCTCAGCGGCGCGGGCTAGCTTGAGCAAGGGTTGGGGCGGAATTGCTCACCTTCACTAAATGAGAAACTTTACAAAACTTTATGCTTCTAGATCTTTGTCAGTGAATTGGTGATATAAAGATTGGTCTAGGGTTACTGTTCGTATATTATTATAAGCTGTGTTACAATTTTATTTATTTACTTATTCTTCTTCAGAAAGCTTACGGTCTAATATCTAAGTAAATAATGTAGAATTACCACCTACAGTTGCCATTTGTTATAAGCATCCACAAATTAAAAACTATGTACCTAAAGTTAAAAGAAATAAAAATAAACACACAACAAAATAATATAAAATATAATCTTCATAAACAAATAAAACAAAACATATTCTTCTTCAAGACAAAACTTACTTACAAACCAGAATGAAAACAAAATCAACTACATGTGCTTTAATTAGGAATAATTGTATTGCGGTCTTTCCCAAAGTATGGTTTGGTGAACATAATTTAACATCAAGACTATATTTCCCCGAAGGGGGAGAGAAAGAGAGTACCAGAGGCGTAACAATGTACCATAATTATATTCTATCTATAGGTGACGTAATTAAAGTTTGCTATACAGGATGTAAAAAGACCCATCGCATAGCCGTCAACTACGCATTCTGTAGGTACATCAAACTAGAAAACATTGCAGAAAAATAATTGCTGGGAAACGACTTTTATTTTTGGTGTGAAAATTTTATATTTGCGGTAGAGCGCAATGTAACTCATGCAAAACATTGCTTATAGGTGCATGCAACAGTACAGGCGTCGTGGGGGTATTTAAAGTTGTTTTATTACATTAAAAACATGTTTTCGTAAAAAAAAAACAGTAAATTTGAATTGAAATTTTCACCTTCAATATCTTCTTCCCCTCTCTCCCTTTCCTCCCTTTCTTCTTCTTTTCTTTTTCTTCCTCTTCTACTTCTTCTTTCCTTCTTTTCTTCTTCTATCTCTTCATTTGTATCTGTAATTTTTATGGCTATTCTATTGTTCGTAACCAGAAGGTTCCCAGGTAAGGTCCAGTACAAAAAAAATATACAATAACGGGGCGTACGAGTGATTCTTAGCTTCGCTGTCTTTTTACACCCATTATTAGTATACCGCTTTCCCAATGCACCGAGGAAACGTTTCTCATACAAAGAACAGGATCACCTGGTCTAATCTAATAGCTTCCGGTCCACTGGTCGTTTTCCTTTTGGCACCCCAATTTTTCCCATCAATTGGGCAGTCAAACTCAAACTCAAAGCATTTATTACGAATAAACCAATTACAGGCACTTTCGAACTGTCAAGGGGTCGGTTGGTCAGAAAGTTGAAGCTAGTTGCCCATTCCAAATCGTAGTAGGTACCTATGGAGAAGGATGGGTCAGAAACTCCAAGGACACTCTTTTAAATCAAAGTGGTTACAAAATATTGGTTACATATTTCATGTTGAATTTACCGTACTGTAGTACCTACTATTGTTATTGTCTAGCGCTTACCGTTTTCATCCTAATCTTCTTCGTCTGTTTACGCTTGTTTTATACTTCCACTTCCACTTTCGCCAACAATGTTTGGCTGACTTATTTATGTACGTATATTCCATCGTAATGTGTCAATCTTTATGCAACCCATACGAAAAAAAAAGAAAAAAGAAAGGAAGAAAAATAGTTTATTCTGCACAAACAAAACGCATATTACAAATAAATGACATTAATAAAAATACAGACATACAAAGTAGCCAAAAGCCTCGTACCCAAAAATTTAAAGTTTTACAATTTTGTCCATTGCTTGAGGTTAGGGCCAGGGACCAAAGACAATACACATTGCTCTGCAAGGAACGACACACGAGGACACACGACGACATGTTAACATATTTAAAAGAAAAGTTTGAAACAAATTAGGTAGTAAAACTGTCCGTAAATTGTCGGCTGCTTGCAGAGGATTGTGCGATGAAGTACACGGATTTATTAATTAAACAATGTGTTGGAGCGTGGAAGTCTGACATCGTTCAAAACAGGTTTTGTTGTAAAAATAAATAGATCTCTAGATATTATATCATGCGTCTGTCTCATTTATTTGTCAGTTTGTTTATGTTTTGTTATGCAGTTTTATTTAATACCATACTAATTATTTAAATATTCGTTATTATTATTCTCTTACAATCATTTATTTTATATAATAAGTATTCATACATAGTTTACAATTACATACACACATTGCAGTACAAAATTAATTTACATCCGTCACCTCACACTTCAGGTTCAGTTGAAAACCAGCGTCAGGCACTAGTTGTCGGATATTTTTGCTGAACTGGACCTATTTACTGCAGCCACGTGGCACACTTTCCTGCTAATTTTTCACTACGCACTTTACACTTTTTATTTGTTTTATTTTTCTTTGTTATTTGTAGGTATATTATGTTGTGTTGTGTACATTTTTTTTTTCTTTCTTTCAATTTATGCATGTGAGAACGATGCAAAACGTTAAAAGCGTCCGTAATAAAAAGACAAAAACTATTGGAATATTAAAATAAATTAAAATAATCCGTGCAGTCTTCGTATTATATTTTACACATCACATAACATAGCATCACGCCTGTATTACCCGAAGGGTTAGGCAGCGGTGTACCTATAGCACACCCACATTTCGCCAGTTATGTTTAAGTCCCATGTAATAGGGGGCGAGCCTATTGCCATCAATCGGGCACAAATCCAGACTCCGGGCTGCTACCGAAAAATTCCAGATGGAAAAACCCAATAACACTTTGCCCGACCCGGGAATCGAACACCAGGATCTCATGCTCAGCAGT
The DNA here is from genome assembly GCA_916610205.1 of Griposia aprilina. Taxonomy (NCBI): domain Eukaryota; kingdom Metazoa; phylum Arthropoda; class Insecta; order Lepidoptera; family Noctuidae; genus Griposia; species Griposia aprilina. The sequence goes on along the minus strand of OU744307.1, from coordinate 13,361,752 downwards.
AGCGCTTGCGACCACTAGACCAACGAGGCAGTCGAGGATTATATTTTACATCCCAACCAAATACTCCTATTTATTTAATAGGAGATGAAAGTTTGTATGGAAGTTCGTAATTTTTTAAGTCAGGAAATCGCATCGGGCACTGCTTGTCTACTTAGTATAAAAGTTAAATTCAATGACTGACAACACATAGTCTTTACCACTAAAAGTCTTCCATATACATAGGTGAACGATATGGAGGAAATAAATAAAAAAACATCTAAACAACGTATGAAAGTTTCAAAACAAAACAAGATGGGAAATCTCGTGGCTCGTTTTCCAATATAACACAATCCATGAGAGGTCTGAATTGCACAGCACACCACAAAGCAACTGAATCAGCAGAATATCAGAGAAGCCACAGGATGTAAGGTATGTAATGGCTGACCGCCATTCGGCGCTGTGGGCTCGTGGTTAGGCCCCTCTGAACTCCGCAAGGCACGGCGCGGTAGGCCTGTCGTAATGCCGGCAGCCGCAAACCCGGTGAGCACTGCGGTTCACCGGGCCCTTCATTGTTATGAATTGTATCCTTCTCGCTCCATTGCCCTGGCAATGATAAGGACGAATGGAATTAATAAAGAGCATAGTCAAGTCAAATCTTGTAGAGCAGGCGGGGGAAGGTCTAGTCTAGAGCTTGATTCTCAGATTATATTTTCTGTAACAAATTATTTTTATGATAGTTCAGCAGTTCCAATCCGAATCATTTTGAAGGATATTTATTGCAAACCCATTGCTTCATATGTTCAAAAAAATTGTCAGGTCAACAACGTAAATAACGCAATGAATATTGTTGAATTGTCAAAATTAAAGCCATTACTACTGATAGTGTTACGCAACTACCCCGCTGGTTCAACTGACTTGAAAAAGCTTTTGTTAGTTGTAGGTACGTACAATCGACCGCACGTCGCGTCGGTAGTCATACTTTGACCTTGAGCCGGCCTAGCGTATTACGGAGTTTCAATAGAGGCTAACTTACATATACTAGCTATACTGGTTTTCTTATCACTAAAGTGCAGCCAACTGTACCTTCTAGGCTAAACACAAATGATGATTATCAGTAAAAAAAAGAATACAAATCGTCATCGCATAATTAAAGTATAATTAGCCTAGAATGTTCCCACTGCTGGGACACAAGCCTCCTCTCTGTGAGAGGGAGTGGGCTGTAATCCACCACGCGGGCCCAGTGCGGGTTGGTAGATGTCACAGTCTTCGATTTTTTTAGTTCTAGGACATGCCACTTTCTTCATGATGTTTTCCTTCACCGTTTTGAGAACAGTGGGTCTGTCTGGGTTCGAAACAGCAACCTACAACTCGTAAGTCACTAATATTTTATTTAACATAAACCAAAATAGGTACTTATGAAACGTCAGAAGCTAGGTGCACGGTTCCAATTGGTTGTTTCCTATGGAGAAGAGCCGGCAAGAAACTCCACGGTTACGCTTTTAAAAATAAGGGGCTTTTACTATGTTTCAAATTACAATCTTGATAGGTATGGGAGGACAATGTAGGCCTGTCAACAAGTAACAACTGTTAAAAAAACAATTTTTACTTCAGCGTAAAAAACATATGTAAGGTTTTAACAGACTTAATTACTAATTACAATAGGAGTTACAAAAACGAAAGCATTGCAAATATATACTCGGACACGGTTATGTATTTTTTTGTTCTAAAAATATTTTGTAGGGCTCAACGCTATCTGCATTTTCACAGCTATTCGCGATATGTGGCTTTTAAAATGGCGGAGCGGTTTAAAATAACGGTAAGAGGATTTAGAATGCAATTTCGCGCATGCGGTGTAATAATTCTAGCCTGAATTATGAAAGTTGCCAGGTTTACCACAACTTAGTGTTTTAGCGAAAACTAGGGTTAATCCATTTCGCCTTGGATATGGGAGCTTAGAAAGGTGACTTAGAAATGATAGCTTGAAAGTATGCTGTAATAACTACAAACAATTTCGATTTTTTCTCGCATTTTGGCCCTTGAATTCATTGCGATTTGGGATCGATCGTCTTTTTGCCCATCATATCAATATTATAAGAGAACAGCTTTTCCCATAATTCCTAGGACAGCATTATATAGTAAGTATAGCTATGCAATGTGTGGTCGCATATTTAATGCTATACCTGACAGCATTAATATCTTACCAGCTATTATAGCAACGTGTCTTAAAGTATGGTTATGGGAAAATATATATTTTTTGAAGTGAATAATCTTTTAAAGTGAATATTCTAAAGGCGCGCTGAGCACTTTTGGGTGAACAAAAATGCTGGAACTCGCGTCATCGTCACCGAACGCTTTCCATGAGCTATATGTATACTGTGTATATATGTGTACTTTTTGGGTGAACAAAAAGCATGTAACTCGCGTAATCGTCACCGCACGCTTCGACGATACAATTCACCAGTTACTTAGTTTTCACTTCTATCGGCAGTCCCCAAAGAATGCCCCGTATTATTTTTTTAACTAAGTATAAACCCAAATGTTAGCATGACACAGTATTAGGGATTTGTATAATTATTTATGTTAAAACCAAAATCAAATCGAAGAAATTGTACCAACACTTATGGCAAAAATAAAATTTATTGATTGATTTAAACATATCTCCTCAGAACATTGTGGTTGCTTAGTAATATTTGAGAGTTATTGAAAAAAGGTCCTACCCTTGATAAGAAGAATAAGATTACTATATCTCCGGAGCAAGTTTTTAACCCAGGATATATTCTAATATACAAGTCCATGGATCTTTATTATCAATGACAGATGGATCATAATTATGTTATGGTAAATTCAGTGTCTGTTCATATTCATATAAATATATTTAAAAATCTTACAATGACTTAAAGGAAAGTTACAATTACGGAATATGAAGGGCACAGCAAAAAGTAATCATGTTTTAAATATGTTACTAATATCTATTATTAAACTAAATTATAACATTTATATAGATTGACATCAGTAGGCACATAATAAGTGTCTGGAAAGGTTAATTAAACGTCGTGTACCCGCTAACCTCCTGGCCAAATCCGCAGTGGCGGATAGCCAACTCAGAACTCAAACAAATAACATTATAAGTAACATATTTCCGGATAAGCCTACACACCGAAATTGTTTGTATTTATGCTACACAGTGCAATTAATTTTAACTTAATTTTTTAGGCAGAACATTATAGTTTATTGAAGTCAAATCTTTAAACAATGAGTGTTTGAATTTTCCAAATAAAACGTTGATCCAGCATGCGTAGCATGACCACTTCTATCTCTACTCTACGAAGAGAAAACAAATCACTTTCTTAACAAAAAGTCATTCTTTTCTTGAATTTTGACATCGCGCCGTAGATATCTTTCTACAATCTGTCGTTTTGTCTTCCGTTTCTACAGTGGCCACTCTACTTATGCAGGTCGACCAGTTGATATTGACCTAAGCCCCATAAAATAAAATCCACCGTCAATTGTTTATTTAGAAGATTAGATGTTGTAGAACTTTCAAGCTTTGTAAGTATCGTTTCACGTAGCAAACATAAGCCCATTTGGTTCGAACATTACAATAAGTAAAACTATAACGTACATATAATAAATCATATTTTTCAATTCAACGTACCTACGTTGCCAAACAGAATGTTCGCAAACAGAAAAAAAAATGCTAATACTGTTGCTTTTTCACCATATTTTTCAGACTTACATTTCAATTCAAGCACCATTCAAAATAATACTTAAATTCAACTAAATAAAGTTCAAAATGCATTAGTGGCTACTCAGTATTAAATAATACTCTTGACGGTACTTACACACGAACTATGCGATTCGATTTTTGCTAAGTATACTTGCAAGTCTTATATTTTAATGTGGACGGGGCGCTCGCGAGTATCTCTGTAAAGCGGTCTGTACATTCGCGGAGTGAACGCGAAAGAGAAAGAGAATGGTTGTTTAAAAATCACATCAAATCAAATAAAAATATTTTATTTCACATAAACCAACATAGGCACTTATGAAATGTCAGAAGCTAGGTGCACGGTTCCAATTAGTTGTTTCCTATGTAGAAGCGCCGGCAAGAAACTCCACGGTTACTCTTTTAAAAAATAAGGGTCTTTTACAATGTTTCCAATAACAATGTTGATAGATATGGGAGGACAGTGCAGGCCTGTCAACAGGTACTCATCAAAATATAAAAAGGTCCACAAATCTACAGTCTACAAGTTAGGTCTATAACGTTCTCACATTCACAAAATATAGAAGAATCTATATAAAAATAAAAGCCTATTTAGACCAAATGACATGATTGCCATTACTACTGTAACAAATCGGAATCAAAATCCTATACACAAAAGCCAAAAATAAGGAGTTGAAATAAGAATCCGAGGTATATAATGTCAAATAATGAGATTATGTCAAAGAAGTAAGTAAAAAGAAACAAAAAACTTCGTAATTTGGGAACAGTTAATAGACATTTACTTAGTGATGCCGTTAATGTGGTACTAGGGAAGCCACATGTGCAGAAGGAATTGTTGCCCAATTTCCTTGTCTTCAACGTAGTATTTAATGTCATAATATGCATTTTTGATAAGTATACGTTTTATACGATGTGGGTTTTGAACTTTCCATCGCTAAGTTCTGTAACTGACTTTGGCAACTTGTTATAAAAGCGGATATTGTTTATATAATAAATTACTTGCTTGTTTTAGTTAATCTTTTAGGTATTACAATTTTATTTTTGCTACGTGTATTTATATTATGGAAATCACTTCTTATTTTGAAAAGTCCTAAGTTTTTGCGAACATAAAAAATACTTTCTAAGATATAAAGAGAAGGCAGAGTTAGTATATCAATTACTTTGAATTTGTTCCTAAGTGACTCGCGAGGACCCATTTTATAGATCGCGCGGATTGCCCTCTTTTGTAAAATGAAAATTGAATCTACGTTAGCTGCCGATCCCCACAGCAGAACACCATAAGACATATTACTGTGGAAATAAGCAAAGTATACCACCCCTACCTACCAGCACCACCTACCAGTGCAGTGTTTACCTAGCAGTGGCTATATCAGTCAACTGCCTTATTTTTCTTACTGCATATGCAGCTGAGCTTAATCTACCTGAAAGAGCTCTAATGTGGGCACCCCATTGCAATCTTGAATCTAAAGTAATTCCTAGAAATACAGTTTATTTATTTCTTTATTTATTTATTATATTTGGGAAAACAAACAGTAGTATACTAGGCATAAACAATGTAGTTTTAAAAATTAAAACAACAACATCCCAGTCCGACATCAACAGTTTCCGTAATAACATCTAGTTCCTTGCCATCAAGTTTTAAATTTAGACCCATTTGGGGTACATTTGGTAATGAAAACTTAAGACATTTAGTTTTGTTCACATGTAATATATCCGTATCTTTTCTATCTATTTTAAAAATAAGAGAAGTGTCATCAGCGAATAAAATTATATCCGATAAGTTAGCCATCATGTAAGGCAGGTCATTAATATAAACTAGAAATAGGAAAGGGCCCAGAATTGAACCTTGAGGTACGCCCATGCTATCATGTAGAGTGGTTTGGCAATATAGACACAAAGCTAATAAAAACACAAAAATAACATGCATGACGCTTGAATGAGAATAAGTACAATTATGGACATTCCATTAGAGTCACGACAGCAGCAACTTCTTAGTCCATTTCTAACAAACGCAAGACGTTATAGTGAACGTTGTGAGTGTACAGAACGTATTTTACGCGTGCGAATCGCGGCGAAAGCTTGCAGCCGCGATTTGTGGGCGAGTGTACAGGCCGCTTTACACATTTTGCTCAAAAGTTCGTGTAGTGGGAATAAGCGTGAGTATTATTTTTCAGTTAGTAAATTAAATGGTTGTGCCATTTTGTATTCCACTTTAAGGACCATATTCGTTTTAATTTTGTTTTGGAGTCAACTTGGTTTTTTTTATTCTGTCAGAAAGATTTAAATATTTACATATTTATTTCAAAATTTAAATGTCGCTAAAATTAAATTATCACCAAGAACATCTGAACAAAAACAAAAGAAACGTTTACTGTGCACAATCTAATTTGAGTATTAAAATAATTAAAAGATGTAAAAAAGTTCTAAACTTTTGTACGCGAAATAGTTTAAAGTTTTAATTCGAGAATTTGTTTAAAACTTACCTAAATGCAGACCACAATTATATTATACAAAATATAAAGGTACAGAAGGCCGGCTTCATACAACGAGCGAAAACAAGCGCACGCACACATAGATGCGTACTTACGGTGATCTCAAGGCGCTCTCTCGACAGGAGCATTCGCCTGTAATGTAACCTTTACCTGCGACCTAGCCGTGTTACTTGTACCTATTTAACTAGTGGCTCTGTGAGCTGTAGAAGTCACGAGTCTTTCTTTGCATAGCTTAAAACTGAATCAATGTTCACTTTTTGTTTTAAGGTGCGCCTTAAAACAAAAAGCGCGCGCAAAGAGCGCAAAATAGCTGAAATGTTTTGTTTACTTATTGTACCCCCATATCTACGCCGTTTTGAAAAATTTCGGAAAGCTGATTCGACAAATAATTCCATAATTTTCAGTTGAATCGGTTGAAAAATGCGACCTGTAGAGGAGAACAGCCGGACATACGAAAGCATTTTTGCCCAAGCTGAAACAGAGACGCTTCACTCGCGTTTCGCACTCGCTCCGTCAACTACCTAGCAGTTGACGGACTGCGCAGTCTACTAGCAAAAATGGCTAGGACAGCCATTAACGACCTTGGATTGTTACATTACTGGCGAATCCTCCCGTTGAGGGAGCGCCTTCAAACATTTGTTTGAAGGAGCTCCCTTCGCGACCAGTAGGCCAGTCGCGAATGCGCTTGCACTCGCTGTACGTGAAGCGTGTCTATGTGTGCGGGCGTTCTCTTTCGTTGTATAGAGCCGGCCTTCTGTACCTATCTATCTAGTGTGGTTCGTGCAGCGATCCCTGTAGACATGACAATGTAGTTGTTTAATTTGTAATTTTGTTCAGAACAAAGAGATTCTCTTTTTTAAGTGGTTTCATCATGAACTTCGATTAAAAGGACATACAGGGGTGGTAAAAGGTCAACAATGATTTAAAAGGTAAACTGTGAACTATAATTACAAAGTAACGTTGTTTGTTTATGTCCAGATTTTTAATCGACGAAAAAAAGGAGGAAGTTCTCAAGTCGACGCGTAGGTATATGTATTATTTTTTAATGTATGATCACGCTTTTTTTTTTACAGAGTAGTTCGATTTTAACAACTCTTATTTTATTGGGGAGGGTATACCTCGAAGTTCGCGCCATTTAAAATTGAAAATTAAAATCTACCCCGAAGGGTAGAAAAATAGGGGATGATTGTTTTTCACCTACTGAATTTTTAACTGTGAACCGATTCTGTTGTTGGCACAAATATGTGGTTCTGATGACAAAACAATGTAAAAAAGATCTGGAATTGATCTGATGATGGACGGAACACAACTTCTCAACAGTTTGCAGCTACATACATCGTGTTTGGGCTTATTTCATTCGCCTTGATGGGAACTTTTAATCTATCTGGGGTATGACTAGCATCGAGGATCTGTCGATAGAGACGGAAGGCTGTCGAGGAAGTTCCTTAATTGGGAAAAGTAATTACAATAGTAAGTATAGTGATTAATGCAAGTTTTCTAGAAATAAAGTCATAGTATATCTGGTTTTTTTTTATAAATAATTTATTATTCAGGGTTGTTACAAAAACCAGTCCTCGAGCCTATTGCTGATTTTAAGGTACCTCACAGTATCTGCATTTCTGCCAAAGCTTTTCGTCATGAAGTTTGTTTAATATCTTATTTGGTTCTAAATCAGATTTATCTCACTCATACCAGTCCCATCCCCCATCAGTGTTTTTACTCAACCCAGTGCCACATATGAGGCGCCTTTTGGCAAAGACTTTAAAACCGAGGTCGATTACAGCTTTATCAAGGGTCGTTCCTTATTATTTGTGTACCGTGATGATCGAGCACAAAGTTATCGGCAACATCCTACGCTCAATATCACCATAACCCTTCTTACCTTGGCAAGTTGCATATACCGGAGGTATAGCAACACAACCATCTCTATCTTGCAGTCTGCTTCCAATGCTTTCATCGTAAATGCAATCCGGTATTTCTTTTTCATGTTACCCATAACACCGTTGATGAGGCCTTCAAATACTGATATGTAACGTCTCCGCTTATCACGGGATTTGATAGCTAATTTTACTTCAGATAAAAGGCTACCACAATTGTTCACACTCTTTGGATCTACATTATCTGGAGGTTCCTTCCTATAGGTAGCAACTTCGCAAGACGCATCTATTGAACGAATTGTATAGACGCGATGGTGTTTAGAATTCATAGGTATCATCTCACTATTGTACTCATCAACCTGTTTGACAGTAGGAAATATTTGAACCACAACACCATCCTTGAACTCTTCACCTAAAGCTATCCTTCGCCTCTAACAGAGCAATTCCAGTTGGCGTGTTCTCAATTCGCCAACGCGTAGATTGTTTAACAGGTCAACGAATTCGATGTCAAAATGCATGCCTTAAATTAACTTCTGCGGGCAACAAAGGGGGCAGTTGCATGTTGTCACCAAAGAGTAGAAAATTTACAACTTCAGACGACTTATCGTTGTTTTTAAAGTCCTGTAGTCGCATATGAATTATTCGTAAGTTCTCATAAGATACCATTGAAACTTCGTCGATCACTAACCAACTTATGTTACGCCATTTACGTCTTTCCTGTTCTAATTTTGATCATTTAAGCGTCTATATGCAATTGAGTTTCCTTCTTCGATAGGAAAAGAAAATAGAGAAAGCAAAGTTTTTCCAGTGTTTGGCGGGCGGCGGCGGCGACACCAGTCCATGCACCAATATCAATAAATTTAGGCTTTAGAAGCGCATCAACGGTAGGCGCTAGCACCTGTTGATGTGCTCCATGAGTAATTTTAACACAAATGATTTGCCACTACCTGCTCCTCCAGTTATAAAAAGCAACAACTTTCTCAATCAACATCACCATTTCAGTCATATTCGACGGCCGTAGAAATTTTTAGAAATAAATAATTCTGCTTATGTTGTATACCTCTGATATTATCAACAAAAAAAATATCAGTCATTGCACCTCTTTCTTCTACATCCTTGCAGTAATCGTCCTGATATTAATGAATATGTTCATCGGCATTTACAATTTTATCATCCCTGATATTTTGGGAACGCGTTTTAAGAACCTGTTAATTGTGCATTACTTTTCGTTAGGGGTAACACATGAACTACGAAAAGCATTCCCTTACTGCGACGAAATAAGGTACGGCCAAAGTAGAATTGTATGTAAAGTCAGCATGAACCGGGACGTGCACTTCACTGTATATGCGGCTTACCCCAACCTGTCAATCTTGCAACCATGACTGATTATTTAAACCGTCACCACAATATGCTCTTTGCCTGTACAGTTCGTGTTAAAACTGACTTGGAACAACCTTCCTCATACTTACTTTTGAAACTTAAGAATCTCTTCAATCATGACAAGGCCTAGACAAGTCGCAATTGCTTTCAAAGCGTTTCGTATTTCTGCAACGGCTTTCATCGACATTGAAATATTTAAGATTTTCAGTAGCTAATGTCAGGCCTATAAATTTTTGACCAGTCTATTATTGCTATCATCACTGATGGAATGACATTTTGTCTATGCCCTGAGGGCCCCATTTAATTTCAACACTACTTTATAATCCTTCAAAACTACCGTTCATAAGATCCTTACATTGTTATTTAAAATCACATTGTTAAACTAAATTCACATTCTCACAATCCATCAACCCTACTAAGTGGATACAGCTCTTCAATTAGCCAGAAAATTACAACTTTCAAAAACACACATGTTCTTTAAACTAAGCAGCAATGTGTATCGCATGTCGGGGCTAATTTCGTGCAGTTCAAAAGGCGAGTAATTGCCGTACCGTTGCATGATAATGGGCCTATACGAACTAAAGTTGTTAGCGTCTTAGTATATTGTGATCTCACTTCGCTTGCTCGAGCTGTTTTAATTAGTAGTTAACATTTTCTATTAAAGCCTAAAAAGGTGGGAGTTGTTGGAAATAATTTTATGTGGAGTTGATGAGACATGGAGATGAAAATGTAATCTTTTGTTCTGTTAGATAATTTTGGGTTAAGGTCAGCGTCGGGATAAGGCCGTATGAATAAATTCACGGCGTTTTTTTTTTTGTGCTGACCGCAGTTTGTTTTGCGCGCAGAATTTGGATTGGTGCAGAATAAAATCGGGCAGAATTTGACTCGTACGGTCTTATGCCATCACCGAACTTACCCCAATATACTTATTTACATATGCCTTATAACTTATGCGTATATATACATTAAGAGATAAAACTGAATAGACGAATTTGGTACCTTTGGTCTGACCGTATGCGTGCACATACACGATCCGATCGGACTGTTTAGTGCCAACGTACAACAGTAATCGATCCAGCCGTCGCGTCGATCGTTGCGCATACGATTGAACTTGAGGCTGTAACCGCCACATATAGTTAAAATTTTGGTTTAAATCAGACGGATCTTTAGGAAGAAAATTTGCAGGTCAGTGTACACACACACACACACAAAGGGTTAGCCAGAGAAGTACCTATAGCACACCCACATTTCGCCAGTTATGTTTAAGTCCCGTGTAATAGGGGGCGAGCCCATTGCCAACAACCAGGCAAATCCAGACTCCGGGCTGCTACCGAGAAATTCCAGATGGAAAAACCCGATAACACTTTGCCCGACCCGAGAATCGAACCCAGGACCTCATGCTCAGCAGTAGCGCTTGCGACCACTAGACCAACGAGGCGAGGCGAGGCGAGGAGGTCAGTGTGTAATATGTTTTTACAGAATTATAATCATTAGAATCATCAATACAACTTTCCAAGTTACAATTGGCCTCAAAGTGTATGTGGTGTTGCCAAATCATTAAAATCAGCAAAACGTGATGATTTTAATGATTGCGATGGCACTTGCGCCTTAAGGTATGGTGGTGGGTAGGTACGATATTTATGGTGTTCTTAAGCGTCGTCATCCCGAATAGCATATTTTTGGAAGCAATGTTTCAAAGGGACACTGCACACGAAATAATGCTTAGAAAATCGTAGTAATTGCATGTTTTGTGGTAGCTATAGTTTCACGTTTTTGGGTCAAACCGTAAAAATCCCCGGAGAGATGTCGACTTTGCAATTAATTTGTGTGGATGGGAGTGTTATTATAACTTTAAATTGTTCTCAAACTTGATTTTAGCTAACGCTGTTGACGATACTTAAAACGAGAATCCAGTAGACAATTAACATGGCACATGGAGTTTTACGAAATTTGGCTTTGTACATCATCCTCTCTGTTACTCAAAACATAACACATCACATCACGCCTGCCTGTAATCCCCGAAGGTATAGAGAAAAGTATACCTATAGTACACCCACATTGCGCCAGTTATGTTTAAGTTCCATGTAATAGGGGGCGAGCTTATTGCCATCAACCGGGCACAGCATCAGACTCCAGGCTGCTACTGAGAAATTCCTGATGGAGAAACCCAATAACACTTTGCCCAACCTGGGAATCGAACCCAGGACCTCATGCTCAGCAGTAGCACGGACTCTTGATGCACAATCTATCGGATTTGACAGAGGTACTGTCGAATACGCCAATAGAGGTATGAGGAACAGGGTGCAAAGTTCACTCATATTCCATCTAAAAGGGAGGGTCCTCCGACCAGACGGGTGTTGTGACTGGTGGGCTACAGCCAAACTTTTGATCACGGGACGTTGCAATGCTAGTCGCGCGTTGAACTTTGCTTGCGGGATGCAGAATTTTGCGTGACGTCAGTGTGATGCGTTAGAGTTTGCATGTGGCGTTGCAGATGCTGTCACACGCCAAATAAAGAGAAAGGGTAAGATGAAACGCTTACCGACTAAAACCCCACGGTGATCCGACTACTATCTTAGGGCTGAGACGTGGGGTTCGCTCGAATAGGAATTATTATCCCCCCAAGATCTTTCCTTATTCTTTTCGGGGGATACATGTTTATCAGCAAACGTTTCGGTATGGTAGACGTGTGTGCGTAATAAAAGATCCCCTTACCTTAAATGTTTTTCGGCCTTTATTACTTTTGGCAGCTGTAGAATAAAGTCGCTATTCAATACCTAACTGAAAGATGTTAATATCGGAGGTCCTGATTTCGAATCTCGGGTCGATCAAAGAGTTATTGAGTTTTTCCATCTAGAAATTCTGAGTAGCAGCCTGGAGTCCTCTGGAGTTACCCTCAGGGTAAAACATGCGTGGTGGTTTTTTTTTTAGAATTTACATTTTTCTAAGTTGGATAAAAATCACGATAAATCCTGAAGGAATTAGTCATTCTATAGCATAGTTTTAAATTTTTTGTGAATATTGTCTTGGAACTTGGGTCAAATAAATTTATTTTCTTTCTTTCTTTATATTCTTACTCTGTGTACCTTTGCCCAATAGTAGGTTAGTTTAAATTTCTATGTAGTGTCCTAATGGTCTTTACATCAACGCTTTTGAGAATTATGAGTATCCAGATTCTGCAATCAAAATGCGGCCACCATAACCTGGGCCCAATTAATGGACAAAAAGAAGAAGAATTTTCATTACATTAAAATTAACTGGTCAAACAAAAAACAGCGGGGTACTTGCGTAACACACTAACAGTAGCAATACCTTTAATTTTGATAGTTCAACAACGTTCATTGCGTTATTTTCGTTGCTGAGCAGACAATTTTTCGAACATATGTATGAATGGATTAGCAATAATAGGCTTCAAAATGTTTCAGATTGTGATGGATAGGTTGTTGCGCAAGTTGTGTGCAGATCTCTAAACATAACCTACATCTTCTATATCTATACATATTATATTGTGTATATCTGTGTGACGCGTTGTTTTTCTAAACAACACAGCGGAATTTGATGTGGTTTTCACAATCATTTATACAATTTATTTCGAAAGGTTTATGTGTATAATTTTATTTAAGTATCTTGTTTGGATAATATATAAGCTAACAGGCTTAAAATAATATTAATAACAGATACATTTATGACGGAGAAGGCATGTCGATCTCGTTATCATCAGCCATATTTCAACTACTGTGGGCGTATTATGGGTAGTGTTGGTTATTGCGCAATAGAAAAACCGTTTGCAGTTCAAATCAAATTATAATGTACGATCAAATTAATCACACTAGCGAATCACACACTGTAGGTACACGACACAACTATACGGAACACGCGACAGTTTCTAAACGTGTTCACTGCTTAACCGCCAACAACAAACTCTGCTGTACTCTGGTCAAGCGTGAGCGTTATAGACTCTGTCCAACGCCACCTGGTGGCGCTAGCGTCCCGATTAGTCAAAGTCAAACGATTGATTTAACATTGGATTTAACGTATTTTCGACATGTATATAAGAAAGAAGGAAAAAAATCATAGGGCATCAAAAATTCGCCCGCATCGCTGTCAACGGGAAAAGTGCCCATAAGGCTGGCAGCATTGCCACGTTGTATGGCGATGCTGATTCTTTGGTCAAATAATAAGCCAGGCCTGTGGTCACGTGAAGAGCTGACCAACCGCTTGGCGAAGTATCGGAAAACCAAGTGGATACTGGGACCCCATGGCACTAATGTTTCAACCCCAAACGGCTCGAACAAGAATCCCAAATCCCAATTCTCATTTCCCAATTTTTCTTTCTTTATTTTAATAAGTTTGGAATATTTCCGCCGTTTGAGGTTTTCCACACCTGGAGCAATAATACGAGTAATAACCTGTGTATGATAAATTATTTATATAAAACTTACATATAAAAAATAAATCTCGATGTTGTATCAAGTCGTCAAAACCGTGCGAAGCAGAGATGGGTCGCAAATCTTAACTAATATTACAATGAGAAAATATTAGACTTTTTGTATGTTAGTTACGCTTGCATGCTAAAACCACTGAATGGATTTGGATGAAATTTGGCACATGGATAGACCATGACCTGGATTAGGAAATAGAATACAATTTATACCGATATTCCCACGGGATCGAGACTTATGTAGGTGAAAACGCGGCGCACAGCTAGTACATAATAAAACACAAAGATGAACCCAACAAAATCTGATTCCCTTCAAGTAAATGCGTATGAACGCGGGTAAGGAAAAGCGTTGGTAGTTCATTAGTTGGATGAACTCATTATGGCCGCTATTGAAGGCTGCTCGTCTAATTATATGCAACTATATTTTACTACACATTCTTGTATGTAGAGAATACGGGCTTTGAAGACGGCAAGCATTTATATTTCTCCTAAATGGAATTTGGCATCAGTCTGGTAATTATCGAAGCTGACATAATATTTTGATATTCACAAAGACTTAAATTACGGTAGACGGGACAGAGGGAACAACATCAAAATGTACTACAGGTCGCACCTCACTCAGTTTAGTTCTACGGCTCGAGTCACAATCTCCACGTCAGAAACTATCCCAAGAATTTTTTTTTAGCTGGAACAAATTTCCAGAGATTAATGATTTTTATTGAATTGATCATTATTATCCAGTAAATATATCATTCCTACAGCCGTGAATCGTATTTTGATCAACATACAACATAAAACAGAGCTGAAATTTGCAAAAAATCTAAGAAAATTTGAATTTGGCGAGCTACACCTGAGGATTCACCCTTAACCTCTCCGTGTAAACCTTTACAAAATACCTTTGACAAAAGTTTGCCACACATTCCATCAGTGCGTTTTAGTCAGACTTGCCGAGATGTTCATGAATGCAGGTTTAATTACCGTGTACCTTCTCCTTAGCGACAGAATATTGTACAAGAAACAAACCTAACCTAACCCGTTTGATCTGTGGATTTTATCCTAGCTTAGTTAACGCAGTGCGAGAACGTGCCAGAAAAAAAAATTGGCTCATTTATAAAAAAAACAGTGCATCAATTGAATATCAATAAGTGAGAAAGCTTCAGAAATAAAAAAAAAGGCTTATTGATTTAAAAAAGTGCGTATTATTAGAATCTCAATAAGTTTTTACAGGATCAGTTAAATATATCCCTTTGACAAAAGTGTGCCACACATTCGAACAGTGTGTTCCACAGGCGTGTTTATGGATGCAGTCTTAATTACCGTGTAATGAGGCACCTTCTCTATAGCGACAAGATATTGTACAAGAAACACTAAGAATGCTTTTGATGAGACTAATATTATGAAGGTGTTATTTAGCGGAGTTTCACGTGAGAATTAATTTTGTTGTGTTAATATTTTGTGTTTTATTTCTTTGGATAAATGATTTTATTTCTGGAAGTAGGTTTGTACAAACACATGTCAATCACATTTTAAAAAAACTAGATGAGGTCGGCGTTTCCTATCTGACTACTCTGAGAAGAAAGGCCGAAACAAACTCAGAGGTCACAGTCTCTTTTAAAGTCCAGAGATAATCTTGGTCAGATCATTTGAAGACCATCTAGATTTGTGTCTTAAATGGTATTTTGAGGAAAAACCACACAGATTGAGTGGACCTGTCCAGTCAGTGCACGCATTTGTCAGTAATCGTGCAGCAGCTCAACTCATAACATAAGAGGCTTACAAGAGCTAAAGCGCGGTCACTGTCGGATTGCATAGAAAAGAAACAGACGCACGATGACACAACGCTGGTAATTTATTGCAAAATATGTAGCAATTATGGATTTACAAAAAATCTATTCATTGGACTAAAAAATCAAAACACTATTACGTTAGTATGTTGCTTGTAGAATAATCTGACAAAAAATCTGAATGTTTACATGTATATTAGTATGGTTTTTAATCGTTAAAATATTTTTTTAGAGGTATCTTCGTGATTTTTTTAGAGGTATCTTCGTGATTTTTTTCTATCATATCAAGTTAATTGTATTATGGTTTCAATACACTATCTAACTAGCATATATCTTGCAGAATATCATATATTTTTTCTGATTTTGGTTACTGCATATATATATTATATCATATATTTTTAGGCATTATAAATTTGCGTTTAGGTCATGTAGTCCCCTTAAGGAGCTCAACGATAGAGATGTGGCCGTCGGTAGACTGATTTTACTACATAGATGGTAATAATTTATTCCAAAGTTGTTCAACAGGGTTGACTGATTTTTCAGACGAAGGATATTTAAGGCTTTAGACTACCCATAACTTCTATTGTACAATTTTATTTGAGCCATTTGTCTTATTCGAGCAATAAAATTGTTTTATGGTAAATTATCTTCATTTTCTGTAATTTGCATGCCGTATGGTTTAAATGTGGTAAAACCAAATTATGTACCGTTATATATTATATTACATTTATTTATTTATATTTTCTACCATATTTACAAATGAATTATTAAAGGAAAGATTAAAGGGACATCTTAAATAAACCTATACTATGTTTAAAACCAGGAGAAAGTCTATCTGCATGCCAAGTTCCATTTGATTCAGTTTAGCCGTTTTTGCGTGATGAAGTACCAAACATACGAACTTTCACTGTTATTATTAAGAAAGGTAGAATAATACTCGTATAATCATAAAATTCTCGCTCACCGCATCGTTTAGTTAAAAATGTTCGCTCATTACATGTAATTAAGTTGTTAATGGTACAGCATGTTGTTTATTTTCATGTACAGGATGCTGTTAACGTTTATTGCCTTGTATGGGAGGATATATTTGCATTTTTACGCTCATTTGAAGTTTAATTATATGCTAATTGTTTTTAGGTATTGTGGTATTGCGAGATTTTGGAATCTGGTGAACGTTTAATAATATTGTGCCTCATTCCATTTAAAAATTTCTAAGGGGCCTCTGCAATTTGGATTCGGCCCCTCGTACGCCTTCCAAAGGTCCGAGACCCCCCGAGATATATTAACATAAAAATAAAATAATGATAATAATAAAATAATTTATTTTGAACAAACATATTTAGCTAAGATATAACATAGCTTGCAAAAAATTAATGTTACAGGGTAATTATAATTAAGCACATTAATGTTAGAGAGAATACAATGTCAACATTATTTATCCATAAATTCTTTCAAACTAAGTATAAAAGCTTATTTCATTTAGCCATTTGAATAATTTGTTCGAAAAGGTATGGTAATGGTATGTTGGTGTTAATTTGTTTGTTTGTTCGATTTTTTTAATCGTGTTTGTGGAATTTAACTATTAAAAACAGCTCTTAGGCCCCTTTTACACGATGCTAGTTTTTTTTGCTTGTGAAAATTTAGCAACACTCGGCTAATCCAAGCACTGTTGAGACCATAGGTTCTCAAGCTTAATTTCCTCACCGCACTTTTGGAGAAAAAAAAAAATATTGTAGACCCCCCATTTTTTTTAAATTTCCTTTTGTCGCGAATCTGAAACAGCTATTACTACGATTATATTTAAACGTGTAAGCGTGTGTATATAGTCGTAAGATCCCATCTCAATACCCCCTAATTTTCTCTAGGTTTTCTACTGCCCTCCTGAAAGTCTCAAAGGCCCACAACGGGGCGTTATCGCCCATGTTGAGAACCTATGGTTCAGGCGGTTCCACTTTTATTATTGCTTCAACTTGTGGTATGCTAAAAATTGCACCGTATAAGTAAATCAGTCTTTATTTTCGAGATTACTTAATAGGTCCTCCGCAACATAGGTCAATGTATACCCAAAAAACTGCGTTTAAACATTTACAATTCACTTGTCCAATCACATTTATTATATGTCGTATATATGTAGTATATATGGTAGCGCTGGTAGAACAAAGCTACAGAAACTGCAAAGAATGCAGAACAGGATCATAAAAACACTGTTTCGCTATCCGTACTTGACACCAACGAACGAAATTTTTAAAGAAACAAAACTTATTAATATCAAAAAACTTTAAATGTATAACACTTGTATCGTTATTACAAAAATAATGGATGAAACCATTCACACAAACGTAACATTTACAAAAATATCCCAAATAAGTAAACGCAGTCTTCGTCGACCCAGCTTACTTGTCCTGCCAAGTACACGTACAAATTATGCTAAAAAGAATATTACATATGAAGGAGCACAATTTTATAATAACTTACCATCCTACATAAAAAAAATTAAGCTCTTTCAGTGGTTTTAAATCAAAACTGTCAAATTACATAATGGAAACCACTGACTAATAATGTTACTAACTAGCCCAATAGTTCAGAATAGAACCGCAGAAGGTGTAACCCAACCAAAATGAACACAAAATAATTTTAATATTATTGTATTGTATCAGTGACCGTTACCTTTTTTTTTTTTTTTTTTTTTTTCGCTGAGAAATGCTTTATGCATTCCCGCTCGTGGGGGGACGAGACGGGATATGTGGGACTCCTGTTGGAATGACAGTATACCCACTAAAACTCAGCGGTGTTCCCACATCGCCGTGATGGGAGGGCCATGGGAATCCGGCTCAGCCTTTGCATCCACAACCCTCCCGGCGCGTGCCCGCCTAGCTGGCGGGCCCCGCATTCCCCCCAGCTTGGGGGCTATGGGAATGGCCGGGAACACCTGGCCATTCCCGTCTGACACTGGTGGAGGCCTGTGCAATACAGGCAAGGGCGCCCCCGCACCCGCTGCCTGCTGGCCTCCACCTGGGAGGAGTCGGAGATGACTATCAAACTGACGTCTTCTTCGACCCCTCCTCCGCCTTCGGAGCGACGCCGCGTGAGGATCGTCCTCCCGCGCGCGCTCAGCCGCCTCCTTCTGGGACATGACGTGTTCGCAGAAGGAGGCGACTGCCGCCCAGGACCTCTCATCCTGCAGCATGGCATTAACCAAGCCGGGAAGTGAGAGGTCCGGTCCGATCACCGCGATGAGACTGCGGCGCGTCTCGGACCACGACGGGCACACCTCGAGGGTGTGCTGCGCCGTGTCGTCCACCGCGCCACAGTCGTGGCACGACGGCGTCTCCTCCCGTCCTATCCGGTGCAGGTACGATCCGAAGCAACCGTGTCCGGACAGCACCTGCACCAGACGGAACGAGAGGAACCCATGTGACCGCTCGAGCCAGTCTCGCAACACTGGCCCAATCGCGTCTAGGGTTCGGCGGCCAAAAGCTGCGGTGGCGAGCTCCCCCGTCCAATGGAGGACGATGGCATCCCTCGCCTCCCGCCGGACGGCCTCCCGCTCTTCCGGGGCTGGGCGTTCTCCTCCCGCTCTCCGCCCCGCCGTCCATTCATATACTCTGGCGAGCACCCACGCCTCGAGTTCCCAAGGAGGGGTGCCGGCCAGACCACATGCTGCCGCGAAACCCACTGTGCGGTAGGCCCGCACCGCCCGCTGGGCTATGGCCCTTTGGGGCGCCCGCAAGGCGGCGGCGTTCTCCCTCCTTTGGAGGGAGTCCTCCCAGATAGGAGCCCCGTAAAGGGCCATACTCCTCAAGATGCCGGCGTAAAGTTGCCGGCATCGCGCGCTGGGCCTCCCCAAGTTGGGTAGCAGCCACGAGAGCGCGCCTGCGGCCTTCAGCAGGCGCGACGACAGCCCGCTAAAATGCGGACCGAAGCGCCACCTGCTGTCGAATACAAGGCCCAGATATTTCATCTGGGCTTTCACCTCAATTCTGATGCCCTCCATGAAAATGTGGGCATCAGGTGGGGGGCGCCGCAGAGGCCCGTGGAAGAACACGGCCTCGGTCTTGTGCAGCGCCACCGTTAAACCTAGGCGGCGGATCCTCCCCGCGACCAAGGATCCACCCGCCGAGGCCAGATTGGCCGCCTCCCTAAAACTCCCCCCCCGGGCGGTGAGGAGAGTGTCATCCGCATAGCAGATGACACTCGTGCCCCGAAGGAGAGTTCCCCGCAAGAGCCAATCATAGGCGATGTTCCAGAGGACAGGTCCTATGACTGACCCCTGCGGAACGCCGGCTTCGACGGCGTACCGCCGGACTTGGCCAGCCCTATTAACGAGGACGATCGTCCGATCCTCTAGGTAGCTGGCCAGCAGATGACGCATGTATAGGGGCACTCCGTGGAATCGGAGTGCCTCTAGGATGGTGGAGTGGGGAACGGAGTTGAAGGCATTGGCTATATCGAATGACACAGCCAACAATCCGTCCCTCGCCTCCATCGGCCCCTTCACCTGGCCCTTGAGGCGGGCCAGCGCGTCCACCGTGGAGCGCTCAGCCCGAAAACCGAACTGAGCGTCTGACAAGTCCGGCCCGATATTCCGCAGGTGGCTGTTTAGGCGGCCAGCGATTATCCCCTAGAACATTTTGCCGACCTCATCGAGCAGAACGATGGGCCGGAATGCCGAGGGGGAGTCCACCGGGCGGCCCTCCTTGCGAAGGAGGCACAACTGCCCCTCCTTCCACGGTTTCGGGAACCTCCCACACGCAAGACATGCGCTGAAGAGGTCCCGAAACCTCTCCTCCATTTGAGTGGCACTGATCGCCACCACTCTTGCCGGAACACCGTCGGGGCCCGGAGCCGTCTTCTTGGCGCGGATGTGGACAATCGCCGCGCGGAGTTCCAACTCCGTGACAGGGGGGGCCTCCTCTTCTTCCTCAGCTGGCAGAGCTATCCCTAGCGGTGCGCCCATCACTGGTGGGGTGAAGTTGTCCCTGCACGGGAATAGGGACTGAACCACCCCATCCAGGAATGAGGGCTCCAGGGTCTCGGCCACTGGGGGACCAAAGGGGCGCAATTTGTTGCGCGCCGCCTTATAAGGTCTCCCGTAGGGGTCTCTGTCGAGACCCTCCAGCATCTCCGCTCTCGCCGAGTCTCTGGCAGCGGCGATGGCCCTATCGAGGACCATTTTTGCCTCCACATACACCTCATAGAGGTGGTCCTCGTTGGCGTGGGCTCGTCGACGCCCTCAGGCGCCCCGCCACGGTATCCACATCCAGGCCGGCGGAAGGCGGCGAAAACCAATCCTGGATGAACGCCGCCTCCCCTGCTGCCTCCCTGTCCAGGCGGGTGAGAGCCCACCGCGGGAACGGCGATCGCCCCGAGAGGGGCCGCGTCTCTCCGGGGCCACCGGTGGAGACCTAGAATAAGCTTATTATAATAATGTTACCTTATGTTCTCATGTAAGTGGTTCTTTTGTCTTTTTGAGAATAAAGTATTTAAACCTAAATAAATAGTGAAAGATCTCAACATAAATAGACCGATTATGCTAATACTACGGTGTAATGTGGACCCACACAATAAGATTTCATCCACAATAAGACCACTAACATTACACCGTGGCCACGAGGTACACGCTCAAGCGACACGCGTCTTGTGGCAGCGACTGCGGGGAAAACAAATGGATCAAGTTGCATAGCCTACTAAGTGGCTGCGACCGGAGCACCGTCTGACAAGTCGCCGTCGCCACTGATAGGGAATGTATAGTCAAGTCAAGATTGACAACTCGAAGCCTGCCTTGTTAAGTTTGAGGTCGAGATTGGCTTTTCGAGATCTAGACCGCCAACCTCTTTTTCGAGATTTCACCCACTTTTCAAAATAATGCGTTTTTTTAATAAAAATGCTTAAATACTTATTGCAAACCAAAACTATACCTACTTGTGTATTGGTTTTGTTTTTGTTATTAGAACAACATTAATTGAATTTCAAAACAAAAACATCTATAATTATTTAAGTAATAACCATGTTTACTACGTATACATAACGCAAAAAATTAGCACACACTTATCACATACATTATAAGTTCATTAATTATTACTTTGAAAATGGTTTCTCAGAAAGCATTGTGTGTTGTCCCGCGCGCTCTCAGTCTCAAAATCTCGAAAGCTGCCTTGTGAGATCGAGATTGCATTCCATAGTCCGTGGCATGACATGTAGTCGCGCATGCGTGTCGCTTGACGCAAATAGCATCGCAAGTCGAATCGCCCGAGGTAGTGAATGGGCCCTAAGACGAATTACGTAATGCATCCCTAGTTTTCTTGTTAACCGTCCCAACTAAGCTAATTTAAGTTAAGTTACGCTAAAAGTGGATTTAGTACAATAGCTTTACAAACCGAGGATTACACGGTACAAGAAACTTTGTTTGGGGAATTCTTTTTGAGTTTTTATTTCAAGTTTCATACGAACATTAGCTTATAAATGGAATGCGCACAAATAGTCCAATTTAGAAAAGACGACGATCGGTGTTATGTTTTTCTAAAATTCTATGCTTTGTCCTGTTGTACTTTTGGCTCAAATTTGTTATGCACACCTAGTACATATTATACAGGGTGGCAGGGACATCGACGTGAATGTGAAGACTATGTGGGTCATTGTGGCTTTTTTTTCCCTCTCCGGTAGTTTTAATCTTAGTCTGGCAGTTTGAGTAATTTTTGTGGCCTACCCAAATGCCCTTTCTTTGGTTTTGTTCGTCGAATTGTTGAGCTCCTTAAGTTCTGAGTTGAGCTGCACGATTACTGACAAATGCGTGCACTGACTGGACAGGTCTACTCAATCTGTGTGGATTTTCCTCACAAGACCATTTCAGACACAAATCTACATGGTCTTCATATGATCTGACCAAGATTATGTCTGGACTTTAAAAGAGACTGTGACCTCTGAGTTTGTTTTGGCTTTTCTTCTCAGAGTAGTCAGATAGGAAACGCCGACCTCATCTAGTTTTTAAAATATTTTGGACGTATAAAAGTGTTTGTACAAACCTATTTACAGAAATAAAATCATTTGTCATTTATCATTTGACGTGCAACCTGTTATCATGGATTCAGTACATGATTCTGAACCCCCGTGCGTTGAAATTTTTAGTCGGTAATTTAAAAAAATTAGCTCTGCCCACGGACTAGAAAAAAAGGACTCTGCGCCACGCATATCGAAAGTGAAGCATCGTACCGATCAATTTGTGTGTGTAAATCTTCTTACTTGTGACATGTTATTCCTTGGCACTTTTTCTGGGATGTAGAATTATTTTTACACCATTTCACAACACAAGTAAGGATTATTTTATTTTATTACTTGACGTAAACAGTACCTACAGTGACGCCGTAGTGCCGCGTAATGGCGGCCGGTCGGCACCTTATGATGTAAATGTGTGCGTGAGGAATGTTTGTACAAACGGTCCGGCTTATAGTGCTTCACTTTCGATATGCGTGCCGCGGAGTCCTTCTTTTTTTTCTAGTCTGTGGCTCTGCCATACATTTTGACCGCGTAGGTATTGCACTTGCATGCTTGCTTGCTTGCATGTGTTTTGTTTGTTTGTTTTTAGAGAGCTAATTATCTTTTTTGTATGCACGTGTTTGTGTTGCAAATAAACCAATTTTTAACCGACTTCAAATAAAGGAGGAGGTTCTCAATTCGTCTGTATGTTTTTATTATTGTGTGTTAGCTCAAAACTTTTTTTCAGGGTGAACCGATTTGGATTAATCTTTTTTATTTGATAGCTGGTGCTTCACATGTAGTCCCATTTAAATTTGAACAAGGTTTGACCAGTAGTTTTTGAGTTATTATTAATACTGCATATTTTTTCCACTAGTTTATATTGATGATGTGTTAATAATTTCCTATCACTGTTATTTACACACCAAGTAGTGGTATACGAATTTGTGTGGGGTAGGTACCGCAACTAAAAAGTGAAAAATAAAAACTTATTTACAAAAAAACAACAGACTTCCAAAAAAAAACACTAAAAGACGTGAAAAATAACTTTAATTTCGGAAGTCGGTGGCCAAAAACGAAAACACAAAACAAATACACTTCACTTTTCTATGAAACAGGAGTTTTTTTTTAATTAACTGGCCAAAAATTTTTCGCCGTGATTCTAGAAGCACGTGCTGAGTTTATGATTCTAGTTTGCGCGTCGATGTCCACTCTGTATTCATTCAGTCAAAAAAGTATCGGGAATGGATGATTTGTTTATGGTTCCAAATTCAAATTTTTGTTTTTATTGTTGTTGTTAGATTGGCACAACAGTTTTCCATTTTGGCGCGGAGTTTGAGTTGCATCTGTTATTTATATTAAATACAGTGCTGTTTTTAGTTATATCATATCTAGTGTGTATAGCAAATTTCATTATGGACAAAAACACCGATCAAAGCGTTTGTCTTAAATTTTGCATGGCCAATGGAATTTCGTGTTCGGAGTCATTGAAAATGTTACAGAAGGCTTACGGTGAATCGACTTTATCAAAAACACGTGCTTATGAGTGGTACAAAGCGTTCAAAAGCGGTCGAGATGTGATGGAAGATTTGCCTCGCTCTGGTAGGCCATCAACGTCTGCAACTGAAGTTAACATGTCAAAAGTGAAGGAAATAGTGACTGAAAATCCTCATTCAACTTTGAGAGAGATAGCCGCCGAACTTTCTGTATCTCACGAGTCGATCCGTACCATTTTAACTAATCATTTGGGTATGAAACATGTTACCGCTCGGCTAGTCCCAAAACCCTGAATTTTCTTCAAAAACAATGCAATGCATGAGAATGCATGAGAGTCGCTGAGGACATGCTAGAACGAGTCAATTCGAAGAAAAAGGCCAGATTTGTGGAAAGAAAATTCTTGGATTTTGCACCACGATAATGCGCCTTCACACACGGCCATCATTGAGAACGAACTTTTGACCAAACACTCAACAAATACCATCGAGCAACCACTGTATTCACCAGATATGGCTCCAGCCGACTTCTTCCTTTTTCCTAAACTCAAATTACCACTTCGTGGCACCCGTTTTCAATCGGTAGAAGACATAAAGGAGAATTCGTGGCGAGAACTGAACTCAATTCCGGAAACAGCGTTTAAAAAACGTTTTGATGATTGGATTTTTCGTTGGCGTTAGTGTATCGTTTCTGAAGGAGCATACTTTGAAGGTGATAAAATAAATTTGGATGAATAACAAACATTTTGTGTATTATTGATCATTTCCCGTTACTTTCTTGACAGAGTAGTATAATTAATGGCAAAAATGGTAGAATCACTTCCTACATTACAAATGAGAAATTAGAAGTCAACAAAAGTACTAATGTCACCAAAATAAAATTATTCAAAGATGGATTTACTTTATTCCGTTAGTAAACAGATTTTTTAAATAGGAAAATGGTCTTTATTAAAATATAAAAAAAATAACACTATATTACCGGTGAACACACAATGTAGGCGGTTTTATTGCTTAATTAGATAACGAGAGTTCTGAAACCAAAGTAATGGAAGCAACTTTGGTTCTTTGCCATTTGACATTTTTAACCGACTTCCAAAAAGGAGGAGGTTATTATGTTCGGCTGTGTGTATGTTTTTTTTGTTTTTTTTTTTATGTATGTTCACCGATTTCACCGTCAATTGTGGACCGATTTTGAAAATTCTTTTTTTTTGTTCGAAAGGGTATGCTCTCGAGGTGGTCCCATTGTCACCAAGTCAGAACCTGATGAGGGGATCCCATGGAAATCGAGGGAAATCGTCAAATTTTATAGGCACACGTATAGCGATTTGGGTATTTGTTATAGTAACTCGTGCATTTGCTCTCGGAAAGAAACATTCGGTGAAGTGGTGGACCAGAGGTGGCCACCGGGACTACTCAATAGTAAGTATTTCACGGGTTGCGATTCAATTACTTTAATTTAGTTGCTAAGCAGTTTATGCTTGTCACAATGTATATAATGAAATGGAGCTGATGGGGACTTTACCATCAGCTCTAGTGGTTTTGGTTATTAACAGGAGAGCAAAAAAAAAACTTTTATTTCCAGAATCGCAATAACAACCTTAAGATTAACAATTTATACGTATAAAGAAAAGAGAAAAAAATAATAAAACAATACAAAACAAAAAAAAATAAGATCTCATGTCGTGCGTAGAAATATGGTTGTTAGAGAGTAATTCCCGCTGACCTCCGTATTAGTAAAAACTGTATCACCAATACAACTAACCCAACAATAACTCCTCAACAATTAACGTCCCTGCATCGGGAAAAAGAATATTTTGAAAAAGGAGGTGAGGATAGCGACATGTCCTAGAACTAGAAGTCAAAGACGTGATTGTGACATCCACTAACCCGCACTGGGCCCGCGTGATGGTTTAAGGCCCGCTCCCTCTCACGGTGAGATGGTATGTGTGCGTCCCAGTAGGTGGAAACGTTATAGGTTAAATTTATGTGGGAATGAATGCCAGAAGGAATAAAAGAATAAATAAACGTGAGTCTTAAAAAAGTAAAAAAGGCACAAGGCAGATGTGAGTGGAAACACCGCCGCCGGGAGAGGACGCTGTAGAAGGACATAATAATGAGAACGCATAGTACGCAACTCCACACCTGACCTTTCTGAAGAACATAACCAATAATTGTGTTCTTCATAAAGGTCAGGTGCTTAGTTCTCGCAACCGGCGTGCGTGTATGACCAGATGTACGAACGTAAACGAAGCAAAAGGAGTAGGCTAGGATCCTTTCAGGTGGTGTTCTGTAGTTTCTGCCTATGCCCTCGTGAGATTATGTATGTATGACATGGGTATTAAATAAAAAGTGATTATATTGGTACTCGAATCCCAAACACTTAACTCTTCATAGATCTTTTCCGAATTTAGGTAAAAAGATCTCCTTACGTTTTACGTCTTATTTAACCTAAATACATTCACATCTTCCAAGTCCCACTTTCCAGGTTTTATTTTACATCTCAACGTACATTTACCTAATTTCGGGAGGGATGCTATAATGATAGCTCATATAAATGCAAATGCAAGGTGAGTTTAGGTAAGATCCTAACCTTTGTTAAAACTTGTCAAATTACTGGGAAAGTTCCTCAGGCTCTCGAAACTTGGGCGTTTCGTTGCTAGTTAAGACGCCTATGATACCGTTGTTTTATAGTAATTCCTCTTTGAATAAAATGTTATTTCTTGTGTTTGAATGTAATTGGTTTATTAAAACATCTTGGCCTTGTTTTTCGGTGTTTCAATTTTGTTACCTAATTTCTTTGTATTTTTAATCCTGTTTTACTCTTGGATGTAGGTATCAATATTATATTTTGAATTATCTCAATTTTTGTTTGTATTTTTTTTTTTTTTTGTTTATTAATCAAAACGACAAAGTTTATAGCATATTTTTAAATTATAAACATACCACACAAACCATCGCAACTCAGTGCCACTACATATTACATCATTCAATTAGTACATAGATATTTTTCCTAGATCGCACTGCAATCTAGAAAGTATTTTTTTAATACCTTTGAGCAGTTCATCTCATTTATAACATTGCATATTTCTATAGGTAACTCGTTCATATACACTGGTAGCATGCATTCTCACGTCCGCGCTCCATAAACATTCTTAGACTTAGGTACGATAAATGTGGGTAGGTAGGTCAAACAACGCAATGACTTTAGTCTTTCGTATTTACAAATATTAATTAAATTATGGTTATCCTCAATTATAACACGTAAACGTACGCGCGTAACGTATATATTATATAGTCTTAAATGTTATGTCTTATATTTGTCTGTAATTGGTTTATTAAAACTTCTTGGCCTCCTTCTTGTCTTGTTTTTAGGTGTTTCAATTTTGCTATCTAATTTATTCGTATTTTCGAATGGCTGTTTTACTTACGAGTAGATATCATATTTTGATACCAGCCTAAAACTAGACTATATAGCTTTTACCCGCGCCTTCGCCCGGGTGGAGAAAAAAAAGTATTATATATCCAAGCCTAGGTCATGGTCTACCTGTGCGCCAAGTTTAATCGAAATCCGTTCAGTCTTAAAGGTGTAAAAAAGTAACAGAAAAACACTCACAGTTACTTTCACATTTGTAATATTTGTATGGATTAACGCAATGGTTGTTATAGAAGGGTCTTGCCAAAGTATATCCAGTTCCTGTGTTGTGGAGGTCATATAGGCATCATCTGCATCTGAAACTGAACCAACATCAACATACGAAATGGCTAGGGAAATAGGTAACGACAGTGGTTGTTTGCTATATTATACGATTCAGTGTTATCCTCATCCGCATTGATTATTTCAATAATACACGCTATGATTTGACCTATTGTCACATGAAAAGAATAAAAGTCCTCATAATTATAATTTCAATATTACCTTTAGTTCCTTTACTTGTTTTGAATTAAAGATATAACAACAATAGATTTTTGTTTATCTAATCGATGAGATGAATGAGATTGATCTTGAATCGTATCTGTATCGACAGCTATATATTGATGGAAAGTATCGCTTTTACACCATAACTACGAATCGTGATTATTAGTGCAGACGTATAAAAGTGCAAACATGAGATTTATTTTCGGTTCGTCTTTGCTTCTTGTGTTTGCATTAACGAGGTCACAATACAGTGCGATAGATCCAAAATGGATGAAAATACTACGGAATGGAAACCAAAGTAAGTTTAAACAGATTTTTTTTTTTCATAAATGGCAGCGTTTTTGACTTTATTAGCACCAAACTACGTTTACCTATGCCATACAGTTCCAAAAATGCTTTCTTTTAACACAACCATAAACTAACTATTCTTTATATGTTTTTACAATAAGTCTTCGCTTTTTAAAATATTTCACCAACTCTAGATAAGTTCCGATTATTTTGTCTGGCAAACGTTTCATATATGTTTTTGTAGATAATATAAATCTTGACATACAAATAGAATTTGATGAAATCCACCCGTAAAGTTTCCCATTTTTGTGGAACAGGGAGTGGGCCGTAATAATTTGGGTTGGTGGACGTCACACATGTCTTCGAAGTTTTGATTGTTAGGGCATGCCGTGTTTCTCACGATGTTTTCTTTTAATGTTTTGAGAACAGTTGTGATGAATAAATTGTAAAGATTTATGTTTTTCGGTCTTTATTTCAGCTTTCTCGCCTTTATTAGCAGCTACAGTAAACAATCATCAAAACGGCACACTAGTCAAAGTATTGAATATTGCACCATCAAAAAAAACCAAATTGACAATTCTGAAGCCAACAACTCTGAAATCAACAACTCCGAAACCAATAACTCTGAAACCAACAACTCTGAAAACTTCTTTTTTTGAAACAACAAAACCGTTTTCAACATACGATAAATCATACAAGAAAGAATTTTCCAAGAAATCAACAAACAACGGAACGACCCACAAGAAAAGAATGTACATAATACTAACACAAAATGTAACCACAACAAACCCAACACTCAGCGGTACAATATATACAAGATCAACGTACAACGAAATCACAACAAGACCAACACACGAAGGAGCAACATACACAAGACAAATACAAAACGAAACAACATACACAAGACCTTTGCAAAACGGAACATACGAAACAACTTACAAAATACCAACACATGAGAGAAGAACATACACAAGATCAATACATAACGAAACAAACGGAACCACATACAAAATACCAACAAAAAATGAAACCACAACAAGACCAACCCATTATATCGGAATAACGCACAAAATACCAACATACAAAAAACAGCCATGTTGGTCTCCGGGACCAACATGTAACTTGACATCATACAAAGGAGCAACATACTACGGATTAGCATACAAAAAACCAACATTCAAAAGAAAAGCATTCAGGACACGAATAGTATTTACAAGACCAGTGTTCAACAATAGCAAACTGTTGGGATTTTTGTAGAACGAAATTTTTTTGTCAAGTTTTACATGAAATTATATTTATTGCTTTAATTTAAGATTTTAATAGTTTTTGTTAAGTTAGAATATTTGTTATTTACTATATTATTTACATAGTTTGTTAGTTAATTTAGAATAAGAATTATATCCATCCAGTGTATATATTTTATTGTATTCATAAATGCAGTGAGTATTATTGAAACAACTTTGGAACTGGGAACTGCATATGGTGTACAGGACACAGTTTGTCCCAATTCTGGGATACGATTCATCATGTTGTAGCGTTAAGCTTACAATCCAGTGAGATAGCCAAAATAGTTCCGTATCTTTGTCAAAACTTAGAAAGAGAGGAACGAAGATAGATAGAGAGGCTGAAAATTCCTTAAAAGTGTTAGACTTTTTGTATCTAGAATGTCTAGAAATTATTTAAGTATATTAATAGTAAAACTTTGATATAATAATTTATGATCTACAGGTACTTAGGTACTTAATAATAATAAGATCTATTTATGTCCTGTTTAATTTAAATACCCTAGATTTTTAAGTAGTAATAGTTTTTAGTTTTTTTGGTATTTTTTTTATCCTGATACTGTGCCCTAACAGGGTACATAATTTTTACCTAGCTATAGGCCTGTTTATAACATATTTTATACATAAGAAAACGCAATAAATGAATTTGAATATGTTAGCCTTTAATAACCAGAAAAAAATGCATAAAATTACTGAAACAGACTATATTAGAAAGGTGTGCTCAAACTTCAGGATGTGGTACTGACTATCAAACTAAACAATTTTCTCCATGGGACCAACATTTTAATCGGGAAAACAATATCAGCCATCCGGTAAGGACCAGGCCCGGGTCGACGGCGCTTAGTGTTCCACGCGCGCCTCAAAGAGATGTCAGCATAACTGATGGGGACCGATAAGGCCGATGCCTGCCAGGGTCGCGGATTGTTCGAAAGAGTTACCGTGGCCCTGGTGCACAGGCAACTGAAGGAACACGGGTGGGTTTTAGTCAGTAAGAGTCTGACACACCCTTCCGCTCTGCCCAGAGCGGGAGAGGTCATTCGATGAAATACCACCCAAAAAAAAAAAAAACCCGTCCCATACATTTGGGTCGAGTAGGTATTGAAATTTTGTATTTAATATTTTTTATCGATTGCGATGTTGGTCCCATGGAGACAGTTGTTCAGTTTAATGGTCTGTACCACACCCTTAAATTTGACTATACGTTTCTAATACTCCCTGTATAAATCCTGCGGCCTTCACCAGGTCATCAATCTAATTTGTCGGGAAACTACCCACGTTGCTATGCGGTCGCCACTCTAGAACTCTGCGGCAATTCGCGGGCTGCGGAAAGCAAAATATTGATGGTTATCAATGGACATGCTTCGGGTAAGCCCATATCCAACAGTGGACGTATTTTGTCTGATTAATTTATTTAATATAATTATTATGTAGGGTAATACGAGCCGAGGTAGCTAATAATCTAAAAATCATAAACCGCAAAAACTCGTACAATTTATTGGTACGAGTATATTAAATCAGATAAGAAATAAATAATAAAGAAAAAAAATAAAATGGTAAAAATATTTTAAGAATTCGGTCGTTGGTACTATGAATAAAATACAATATAGGTTAAATATTAGAACTTACAGGTTAAACTTAAAATATACTACTAAATATAATCTGTGTTAAATGCGCTCTGACGAATTAAAAGTTCGATTGCAATCGTAATGGATTCGTGACGCTCTTTAAAGAACTATATGAAAATAAGCAGAAGGTTTAAGTTTTTCTTTACATAACTCATTCAGAAAATTAGAATTTACACTAAGAGACCTGGAGTCGAAAATTAGGTAAGGAGTTAGGATGTAAGTTGGGTTGATTTAGAATTTTTTTAAATCTCTTGACGATGAAGAGTACTTATTGTACGCTTCGTCTATTGGGATTTTTGCGCGTTATAGCACCACGTAAACTATTACTTATTAAGCACCTGATGACCCAGCTGACGTATGTGAGATGAACCAGACTCGTCGACCTTACACGGCAACGGATCCGTGGTATCTGGATGGATCGGAACTTCAACAGCCGGCAGATGATCGATGATGTCAGGCGGACAGTTAGGTGGCTGAGTAATGCCAAAAAAAGGTTGCCTTCCGAACAATACAAAAATAGAAGAACAATCGTGGGAACGGGCAGACGATCGATAATTACAAATTAATACTTCATGACGGAAACTTCACTTTCGAAAATCTAGCATTAGCTAAACATATTTGATAAATCCTTCGCTTTAATAACAGAATTAAAAATTCATGATCTCATTAAGAATTCTAACGACAGAATGACGCTTTGAAGTTTTTCTGACAAGCTTGATTGGAACAGTTGTCGATTTGAATCTTCTAAAAGATTACGAATAATAAAAAGCAAACCGATTGAGTCGTAAAATGTATTTAATAGCTTTGTGAGAAAAAAGTATGTAACAGCAAGAATAATACTGTATCAAACCTTTCCAGCAAAAAAAAAGTATCGATAAAGAAATAACAACTCTATATGAGTAACATCACTAAAATCAGGAACATCACCAAAGGACTGTTAACATGAAAAGGAGGAACATCACTATAAGAGTGAAACATGCAATAACACTTACAACCTACTACAGGTATACTCAACGATCACCGTATCTTACATAGATAACAACATATAATCGTCTAAGACCAAATATAAAATATAAAAAAACATAAAATATAAGGTGATTTCCATTACATGATGATAATGATGACGGACAATTACTTTTCCATGATCGTATTCATTATCAGCCTATAATGTTCCCACTGCTGAGACACAGGCCTCTTCTCTGTGAGAGGGAGTGGGTCGTTATCCAGCACGCGGGCCCAGTGCGGGTTGGTGGATGTCACATGTCTTCGGATTCTTGGTTCTAAGACATGTCGGTTTCCTCACGATGTTTTCCTTAACCGTTTTGAGAGCAGTGGTGATGTTGTAAAATTCACAAAGTAAAGTGCCTGGGTTCAAACTCACGACCTACAACTCGTAAGTCGGGGCTGATACCACTGGGCCACCACTCTTAAACTGATCATATTAGTAGCTTCAATAGTATATCCTACTTCAGTGGACTGCAGTCCTAACACTGCAACTAATGTAAGTTTGAAGTTCTTGCAGTAAAACAAACAAGGCACTGTTGACAAAGCGCGCTATCTCTTAATGTACCTTAGTGTTTCGCTGCAAGTTTCCTCATACCGTTTGTACCAACACCACACACCGTAGCTGCATTTTGTCACACGGTATTTCGTCAAAACTAGATTTAAGTTAAGAAAAACTTAAAACTATGACAGATACAGATCCTTTATAGCTACAGATATACTGGAAACATTAGCATGTCGCATGTTAGTGACATGAACCCATAAGAGGGGGAAGGGTAGCACCATAATCCTATCGATGGTAGCAAGCAGGCTAGATTGTGCATTTGTGAACCACTGCTGCAAGGTATGGGCTGGGCCTGTCACCTTGCAGCAGTGATGTCATAAATTGTTTTTGTGTTAATGTTTTACTAACATAGTTTGTAAGTATATTGTAACTAGCACTATGTGTGTAGCACTTGAATAAAATGGTAATTATTAGAAGATTTTCCCTTACCAAAAATCACTCAACGCTCCTAAAGTTGCCACTTCAATAAAATGTAAAAAATACCATACCATCTATTAATGAAAAGCCACATTAGGGAGTGACCACTTCATCATCATCATTATCTGCCTAGCCTACCCAACTATGTTGAGGTCGGCTTCCAGTCTTACCAGGTGTAACTGAATACCAGTTTTTTACATGGAGTGACTGTTTATCTAACCTCCACAATCGAGTTACTGAAAACTCAAAACTCAAACTCAAACTCAAACTCAAAGCATTTATTTCAAATAAACCAATTACAGGCACTTTTGAATTGTCAAGGGTTCAGTCAGTCAGAAAGATGAAGCTTTAAAGCGTAGTAGGTACCTATGGAGAAGAACAGGCAAGAAACTCCATGGACACTCTTTTAAATTAAAATATGTTTACAAAATATTGGTTACATCGTTCAAGTTGAAATTATGCATGTGAGAACGATGCAGAACGTTAAAAGCGTCCGTAATAAAACGACAAAAACAATTCAAATATTAAATTAAATTAAAAATAAGCCGTAGCAGCTAAGAAATGACCAGTCCCTACTGACGGCGCCAGTTCACGAACATGTCGCATGGATCAGCCCCATTCACACTGGATAACACGATACCCCTTGTTAGGATTGGGTAATCTTGGTGACCAGACTTAGGTATCGACGCGAAATCAGCGTGAGCCGGTCAGAAAGAGCATTTTCTCCATGCAATATGAGCGAAAAAAACATCATTCGCTTCGTTTCGGTTTAGCAACGCGACTCTACACACCGTCGAACTTAATGTGACAAGTGTCGAATGTCCGTGATGATAAGTGTTGTCACTCCTTTATTTATTTATTTGTTTGTATTTATTGCCTTATTTCAGTGTGGTAGTTGTAGTACAAAACGTTTAATATCAGTTCTGAGTCTCTCTGTGCCCTTTAGCAAAGGCCTCCTCCAGCCCCTTCCAATTCTCCCTGTTTCTTG
The DNA here is from genome assembly GCA_916610205.1 of Griposia aprilina. NCBI lineage: Eukaryota > Metazoa > Arthropoda > Insecta > Lepidoptera > Noctuidae > Griposia > Griposia aprilina. The sequence continues at coordinate 13,327,526 of OU744307.1, read as the reverse complement.
CCTGTCCAGTCCGTGTCTTTACAGCCGTCTTCGCGAAGTCATCCTGCCATCTTTTCAAGGGTTTTCCTTACTTTCTCTTCCCCGCCCTAGGGTACCATAAGGTCACTTTTTTGTTCCATTTCACCCCTTATCTATTATATATATATAAAAATGAATCCCTATTTCCCTTGGTCACGCCATCACGCGCGAATGGCTGGACCGATTTCACTAATTTGTTTTTGTTGTGTTCGTTATTGTCAGGAGAAGGATCTTATGACATAAAAAAATAAGGAAGTTAATCGGAACGTTACAAAATTCAAGAAAATTTAACGCCAATATTAATTTTACATAACTGTCAGTTGTTTGAAATAACTGTCAGCGATTGACAGAATGCGCGCTGCAAATATCGTTTAACACAGATGGATCGGTTGATAAATGAGTCAATAGTTTTAGTTTTAGTCAATAGTCAAAACTAAAACCAAACGACATAATGACATTCATAGTTAAGACACGACAACGTCTGTCGGGTCAGCTAGTGAACAATAATGTTCACTGCTTTATGAAGCAAAATTACCTTTAATTTCATACCAAAACCGAATACATATACCTACAATTGAAATAATAATACATTTTAATAGTAAACAGCTCTGCTCAGCAATTCACTAATAAGATTAAAGCAACCAGGGATGTACCCACACTATTTCCATATTTTAATTAGATGTTATAATGAAACCATCTGTTTCGTACGAGGCCGCGGGCAAATCATGGTACATAACCAAATATTAGATGTACATTTTACACATCTTGTTACTAAAATTATTAATCTTATATTCTGATAAGAACATGTAATGGAGGAATAATATTATCCGTAATTATATGATAGTGAATACAGTAATAAGCGACAGTCAAATGTCTCGCTGGTGGTGGCGTGTGTGTTGTATCATTAAGTTTGCTTCAAAATGGTTGAGCTGAATGGTGCTGATCCAAACGTCATGTTCGTGAACGGGCGCCGTCAGTAGGGACTGGTCATCTCTTGGCTGCCACAGCTTATTTTAATTAAAATTTTTGAATTGTTTTTTTTTGTTTTTTCTTCTTATTACGAACGCTTTTAACGTGCGCGTCTATCTACATCGTTCTCAAATGTATAATTTCAACATGAATGATGTATACAATTCTTTTTTGTAACTTTTTGTTGATTTAAAATAGTGTCCACTGACCATGGAGTTTCTTGCCTGTTCTTCTCCATAGGTACCTACTACGCTTTGGAATGGGCAACTAGCTTCATTTTTCTGACTGACTCACCCCTTAACAATTCAAAAGTGCCTGTAATTGGTTTATTTGAAATAAATGCTTTAAATTTGCGTTTGATATACAGCGTGTATTAGAAAGTTGTGGTCATAGTTAAGGGTGTGGTACTGACTATCAAACTGAACAATTTTCTCCTTGGGACCAACATCGTACCTAATCGAGAAAAAATAATCAGCCGTCCCATAAACTTGGGTCGAAGGTATTGTCGTGAACCTGTATATGACGTGAACAGACCATTCATTGCCAAAAAATGTGTCAGAGCTGTGTATGGGGTAGAATATTAGGAGCATTGTAAGCCATTAAGTAAATCACAAAAAAATCTACCACTTCCTTGCCTTTACATTTTTGAAATTTGTGTTTTTATATAAAAGTATCCGCACATACGTTCCCATTGTATGAACACATTTCTAAAAGAGTTAATAAAATAAGCCCAAATAAATTACTTGCACCTAGCCAGAGACTACATTTGTATAGCAGGAATTCCAATTGCATAGCGATCAAAATCTTCAACAATTTACCCCCAGATATCAGAGAGTTGCCCACTAATAAATTCAGAAAAACAATATTGGCTTGGCTTTTAGACAACTGTTTCTATTCAGTTAACGAATTTTTTAATTATAAAATTTGACATTACATTGTATCAATATTTTGTTTTTTTGTTGTTAACGTTAGACATTATAATTATAATTGGTATATTTTTGACATTTAATTCATAAATAATATTAAGAAAAAATTGTAAGCAATTGACACTGTATTAAAAATAACCTATCATTTCAAACTATTTTATAATCATTAATGGGAATATTAATTGTACTATAATTTTAATTTTAATATTTCTACACCGGCAACAATATTTATACGTGAAACTTTTTATTAATATTAAGATCTTAATGTACCATGTACCTACTGAGAAGTAAATTATAAATTATATCTTATTGTAGTTTTGTAACGGACAGTTCAATGTTTTTTCGTGATGACGATGTTGTCCTTATGAATAAAATTGTTCAGTTTCATGCTCTGTATGCCCTTGAATTTGATCATACCTTTCTGATACATGCTGTAGACTAAGATCTAACTAAACGATTATTTTGAGTTTAGCAGACGAAAGTGTACAGAAGGGCAAATTTCACCAATGAAACTGAACGGGTTCTGCACATATAAAACGTCGATAATCCACAACAATGATGACATTGACCACTAACAGCCCTTGAACGCGGTTATCCAAACCGCGTTCAAGAGCTAATCGCTTTCCGCGTCATTGGTGCAATTCGCTCTAAGAAATCGGTTAAAAAGCAAAATGTATTTGGATTTACAAAAGAATCCTCACCATGGAAAAAAAATTCACGTGCATCTCATCTTATCTTCCACCTCAATACTTAATAAAAACGTAAGACACATAACAAAACAATTTAACACAAACAGACCTTCAGAAACAAATAATATGAAAGAATGAATAAAACATAAAGTCTGTTTTTACTGTCCACAACAATTTCAGAACCTGCTTATCCTCTTATGAGACTTTAGTCTTTGACATTCGGCCAAACCCTACTTAGTTAGCAATTTCTTGGAAATTCTTTTACTTAAATAAATATTCTCCTTGCGGACTATTTTCGTTAGTGTTGGATATAGACCATTGTTTTTATACCAAGAGAATTGGAAGACACAGAAATAGTTTTAAAACTTTGTATTTTTGGGACATGAAACACTATTCAGTTTAAGTCTCTAATAGTTTTCTTGGTTTTTTTTTTTTAAATCTAGATATTTTTTAGGCCCACTCGCGACGCCATTCCCTTAACACGTTTAACGGTACACGAGTTTAAAACATAATTCTGTTTCTGTCAAATGTTGGGAGATGTCAGAGACAGAATGATGTTACAAACTCGTTTAGCGCTAAATGTGTTTAGTGATTGGCGGTGCAAGTAGGTCTCAGTAGTTCGAACAAATCGATTACTTCAATTATCTAAATATCATTGTGCTCAAGGCGTCTGGATTTGTGCCCATTTGATGGCATTAGGCTCGTCCCCTATTAAGTGCATGGCGAAATGTAGGTGTATTATATAGTGTAGGTACACATCTGCTGCTCCCTTTGGGTACAACAGGCGTGATGTTATGTTTATGTCAAGGGACAATGTTACACTATATGTTGTAACCTGAATTCAGGCAAGCCACATACGGGTAAACAACCAACGTGATTCAATCACCAATTTGATTTTAAAACAGCATTTTTACAGAACACAAATGCCTTAAAAACAATAGAATCCGATTTTATACTTACTCATCGTTCCATCCGAAAGACATCCACTACTTGACGTAGGCCTCCCCCAAGGATCGCCACTTCGACAGGTTCTGTGCTTCTCGTATCCAGCGGATTCCTGTGGTCCTCACAGGGTCATCGGTTCATCATGTGGGAGGCCTTTCAACGCTGCGTCTCTCGGCACGCGGTCACCACTCCAGAACCTTTCGGCCCCATCGGCCATCTATTCTGCGAGCAATGTGCCTCGCCGTTTGGCAATTCTTCGCGCTATGTCGGTTACCTTGGTTCTTGGTGGTCATTCTAGACATACTAATTCAGGTAAATACAAAGGCAGAAGAACTGCTAACATTTTAAAAGAAACAAACAGTAATACAGCAAAAATACACATCTACCAATTCATACCACTGCAGCCGTCTAAGCTTTAGATCATAATGCTACAATTAAACGAATACACCTCTGAGCACAAAACTCCATAATAATTAGTTCACCAAGTAAAAAGTACCTCAGTGTTTTGTGAAAAATCTTTTGTCTTTATACAAAGAAGCTTAATAAACATTAACAAGACTATTCAAAAGCGAAAAATTGGTTACGACATTCATTTGTTTCATAAAATGTAGTTTAAAAGGCTTGTCCGTTGGACTTGTATTATTTCGAATGTATTCGGAATAACAACAATTGTTGAAGTTTGTTTCAGTAAATAAAAGGGCTCATTCATTAGTATTATAATTCGATGTGATTAGCATGTAATTTAATTAAAGAATTTACAGATTGATTGCATGTGTTAGAAAGTGGATGAAACACTACATTTATAGGTATTGGCATCCACTTAATTAGTAAGCTTTGAGTGTCAGAATGGCTAGTTATATAATATGTAAGAAAGTATCTATGATTATGGTGTGTTGGGAAGGGATTTTATGAAGAAAAGCACAGAAAGACAAGACCAGGCATTTATTTCAATTAGGCTTGTCGTTAATGAGAAAGCTATTATCCGTTCCAAAACTAGGTCTTCATGGAGAAGAAGGATAAGAAACTCCATGGCAGCTTGTTTTAGTCTTTTGTCAACACATTATCACATTAGTATATTACTATTGTTAACACAAGGTCCGTTTCTCAAAGTTAGCAACTTTGTCAATGTAAAGAAAGAACATGAATATTCCTTAATTCGATTTAACACAGTTAAGCAATATTAGCTATATGTATAACACATACATAACAACATAGATCAGCAATACTAATCAATATTATAATATCAATTATATACATAACTTACATGAACATTGTAGTCAGTCGATCTTTCACTAGAAGTGATAATATGATGATCATAATTCAATCCATTTTACAATATAGCAAGAACTTCGCTATGCAGCGTGATTTCCTTAGGTACATTGGCTTTTAACAAATTAATATTATGGACATTGGACACCACTCAGGATCTGTGAGTCTGTCCTCTCTCGTCAAACCATTCGAACCACGATCCCCTTCGAAATTGGCGGTAACTCCTTAAAATCCCTCCATATTACCAGTCAGTACCACAAACATTGCCGCCCATTCTGCCGCCATTTTAGACCAATCAGAGATGGTTGTACATAATTGCTAAATATCTTCTTATTTATGTATTAATTAACAAATCTAGTATAGTGAAACTATTTTAAAACTTCATAAGATTATTTAGCAATTTAGTATGTATTTATTTGTAATCTTTAAGTAAAATCTTATACTACATTACCATCATCTTTAAGATCTGAGAATCGTCTAAAACAACTTGTTACTTTTAAATTGCAATATTAAATCATGAGAAATATTACTAGTATCATATTAATTGTTATTTAATCATTTATTTTAATACTAAGATAATATACATTTGTTTTGATTAAGTAAAACCACCAAACATGACTTGTTTGAAAACTCTAGAATCGTTGTTTGTGAAGCGACCTTTTAAGTCAGAATAAATACCATTTACATTAAATACTTCTGTCTATGAAATATCAATTAAATAAATGCTAATAACATATATTTTAAATTAAGACCTTTCTATTTATAAAATAATAATTTATGTTAAATAAAATATAGTTGAAATGGAACGTTTCCATACGTCAATGTCTTTGTCATCTGACAGCTGACGTTCATATTGTGATTCTAGATTATAGATCATTAAACAACATCAATATTTGTGATCAATAATCAATCAGTTATTCGCCTATAAATAGGAATACTCTCACACATGCAATACAATGTGTGGTGAATTTGAGAAACATTCATCCATCATTCATTCCATCATAATAATGGCTAATACCATTCACGCCTCAATTTTCAAGGGTTAGACAGAAGTGTACAGCAGGTACCTACATCCACATTTTTCAAGTTGTATTAAAACCCCATGTAATAGGAGACGAGCCTTTGTCATTAACTGGGCATTAATCTGAACTTCAAGCTGCTACTGAAAAAAACCTGATGGATAAAGCCAATAATACTACGTACCGTGAAACGGGGTGAATAGCGATGCAGGGGTGAATCAAGACGAAACTATAGAAGGGATTTTAACATTAAAATAATATAGTTTGTTATAGCCAACAAGGGCACTTAATCGTTAATTATAATACAGTAAACACATTAGAGTCCTTTTTGATAACAAACTAATTATTTCAATGTTAAAATCCCTTTCAAAGTTTCGTCTCGATTCACCCCTTTAGCAAAGTCAAAGTCAAATCATTTATTTCAAATAGGCACATAAAAGGCACTTTTGAACGTCAAAATTTCCAAAAAAATAGAATTAATTCTAGTTGCCCCTTCCAAAAGGTAGTTGCGTATGGAGAAGAATGGGCAAGAAACTCCACCTTTACTTTTTACTTTTTTTTACAATATTATGTATACATTAATTATATAATTATATGTGAATACGATGCACCTAGGAATAAAATTACTATACCACAACAGGTAAAAAAAAAAAAATATAACGCAACGACAGGTAAATTAATTATGAGATAGCTACATGGTGCTCACATATTTACAAATATTGAAAAATAAATGATTTTTCCAAAATTTCACAAGTAATAATTTAGTGTGTGAGTTAAAGTAGTTACATAATGTAAAAATCAATGTCATAAAGATTATAAATTATACAATTAAATTAGCAACCAGTTTGATTTTGTCTAGACTCTAGATTGTCCTATGGAGCAGGACCAGCATGTTTCCAAGCATTATACAAAGTGTACTATTAATATGATTTTTAAATTTTCTTTCATTTAATTGCAATTTATCACAAGGTATCCCTATTAACCCTGTTTCGTCAAACAGGGTGAATAGGGATACAGGGTTGAATTTATATATTTAACTAAACTAAACTAAATAGCAATCCAAAATTAGAATTCTTTGTCATAAAAATCAGAAAAAATTATGACTAAACTCCGCAAAAAAAAAATAAAAAAACAAAATGTTTAATATTATAATTCGATATTTCACTCAAGGCTACCGTAAAAAAAAAACTACGAAGAAAAACTTGATTTTCTTTCATTTAATTGCAATATATCACAAGGTGTCCCTATTAACCCTGTTTCGTCAAACAGGGTGAATAGGGATACAGGTGTGAATGTATATATTTAACTAAACTAAACTAAATAGCAATCCAAAATTAGAATTCTTTGTCGTAAAAATCCGAAAAATTATAACTAAACTCCGCAAAAAAAAAAAAAAAACAAAATGTTTAATATTATAATTCGATATTTCACTCAAGGCTACCGTAAAAAAAAAACTACGAAGAAAAACTTGAATGCGAAATACGCGTATATTTTTCCGGCATCTAAATCAAAAGCACCTTGGACATAGTATTCCTCTAAAGGAATTCCCCTTAATCCCGGTTCCACTGCGATAAGGAATAAAGTGTTGGCAACCTATGTGAGGTGCAAGTCAATAACTTTTGTGTTTTTATTTTCCTCGTCTGTTCATCCACCATGGGGTTGCCTTGTAATACGGGGAATAGAACACCATCGAGATTGGTTAGTACAGTGTCCGAACACAAATGTCAACACATCGAGTTTTAGAGGAAATTCGACTTTGTAGAGCGTTATTTTTTTCACGTCATACACTTGTGTGAGTCTTTTTATAAAACCCGTTTTTTTTTTGTGATAGGATAGGTACTTGTAGTTACTTAGTAAGAGGGAGAGAGTTTAAAAGAGAATAGTCTTGGTATCAGCGGATATTATTATAACTTCCACAAAAAGGACAACATAATACTGATAACAATGTAGATCTAGATAAATCCAATTTCATAGATAAAGGTAACTGATGGCTTTTTGATTAGTGTTGATAGAATGTTTGCGTTGAGATATTGGTATGTGCGCGGGTTCGAGGATGAGCATCTGTCGAAAGGAAGGAATCAGGTAAGGACTGACCTGGAATACTGGCGTGAGCTTTTAGCAGCTTCCACGTGGCTTCACTAGTCGGTATCTCCTTCGGCTGGAAATCGCTGTACCTCCTCACGATTAATATTCACTCAACGTTAGTAGGTTGCAGTATTAGGTTTATATTAGAGCGGTTAGAAAAGTTTCCAGAAAAATTGTGCGCGAACTCCTGAAATACGAACATGAGTCTTCCGCGGTGTCTTGGCGTAGAGAGTGAAGTTTGTCACTCGATTGCGGTGCGAACTGCACCGACATTAGCCAAAGTACGTCCTCTTGTCTCTCAATCATTATGAAAGGAAAAGGGAAAGATAAAGGACGACTGAATGCTCATCATAATAACTTCTTAAACATTTTATAGACGAATGAATTAGAGCATAAGGCCTTTTTAGACTATAAGGGACAAATTATATTATTTTCCATTTTATTGGCGTCAACAGTAACGGTGTTACAATGAAACTAGAATCTTAACTAAAGATTTCGGTTTCCTAGGAAAGCGGTTCCTTTAGCGGCTGTCATTGAAATCTGTCATTTTCTCCAATATTTGATATTAGGTGTCAAAAAACACCCTGGTATCCAAATATGGACAGCCCCATGGTGACCGTTCACCGCTTTCTTAAGAAACCCAAAGCTTTACAGATGATGAATATGTCAATGCATGCTCCAACCAATAGCAATGCAAGCTTACCATAGTCGTTACTCAATTGCAAGAAACAAAACTGCCCCTTTTGAAATATGAAAGGATATAAATCACTCGCTGTCAGCTCCAAGCTTGCACAGTCTAATCACAAAAGAATAAACAAGCGGAACGATTAGAACGCATGAGTGGCGTGAAAGTAATATATTGCAGAACTTGCAATCGGCTTTTTTCCTGCAGCCGTGCGAAGTGTTGGCTCGAGAAACGAGTAGGCTTAGGCTGTGTTCACTGCATAGACCTGAGTCAAGACGGCCTTTAAAAGTTCAATGGGTTACGGTTTCAATCATCATCAGCCTATGTTCGTCCACTGCTGGACGTAGGCCTGTCCTAGGTGAATGCCACTGAGCCCGATCTTCGGCTCTCCTCATCCAGTCTCTGCCAGCCGCCTTTCGCAAGTCGTCACTCCACCTGGCCAATGAGCGTCCCACACTACGTTTGCCTAATCGCGGTCTCCACTCTAGAACTCGTTTTCCCCAACGATTGTCGGTTCTGCGAGAGATGTGACCAGCGCATTGCCACTTCAGCTTGCTTAGTCTTTGGGCAATGTCGGTTACCTTGGTTCTCTGGCGGATCACCTCGTTTCGGTTTCACAGATTCAATGGATCCTCAATTTTTTTTTTTAGTTTGCCTGCTTTGCCGGGCCAAGAACCCCAATTTTTTTTTAATTTTTTTCCAGTGCCACCTCTCAAACCAACCCTTGCGGTACGCGTCTAGGTCGTCTCGCCAGCTCGTCCTGGGCTCGGTGATACCGACCATCCTCAGACACCCACTGTATGTGGAGACTGTGGCTCAGCGGTCACTATGCATGCGACTGATGTCAATCGATTACCAGAATAAAAATGCTAACTCATTCGAAGTGTTTACGTTATGGTCGAGTTCCCGCTTCACGTGGTTAGACAGGGTTAAGCCACACATGGTGTTGAAAACATGCTCCATTTAGGGTAATTGAATGATCGAAGCAGGGTTCGGTCTCTGGTCAAAAGAGTCTGGTGAGGTCTAGTGTATCCTTTCAAATTGCTGCGATTTTATTGGTTCTAATCCTAACATTAAACATGGGAGAGGGAGGCCTTTGCCCAGCAGTGGGCAGTACAGGCTAAATAGATAGATATGTCGAAAATATGGTCGATAAATCAATCGTTTGACTTTGACTAATCGGGACGCCAGCGCCACCAGGTGGTGCTCGACGGAGTCTACGACATAACGCTCGACCAGATTTAAAGCAGAGTTTATCGGTGGCGGTCAAACAGTGAGCACGTTTAGAAACTGTCGCGTGTTCTGTATAGTTTTGTCGTGTACGGTCACCAAAAGTGATAAGTAACCAGGGTCGTCGGATATAGTTGAAGTTTAGTAAGAAACTGATGGATGTTCTCGAATAAAATTTAATTTAATTAATAGAAAACAAACAGATAATTTATCAAATTAAATTTCATTCGTAAACATCCATCAGTTTCTTACTAAACTACAACTATATCCGACGAACCTGGTTCCTTATATCTTTTGGTTACTGTACCTACAGTGTGTGGTTCGCTAGTGTGATTAATTAGTTCGTAAATTATAATTTGATTTGAACTGCAAACGGTATTTCTATTGCACAATAACCAACACTTCCCATAGCACGCCCGCAGTAGTTCAAATATTGCTGATGATAACGAGACACACGCACCTTCTCCGTCAGATATTATCCTGATATTGTAGTCCTTCTGGACAATATTTTTTTTTCGCTTCAACGTGGCTAAAAAACCACTTTCATGTGTGAGTAGGCTAATGAAAGAAAAATTGAGGGCCGGGTGCAACCAGTTTTTGTTCCCGTGTGATGAGTTTGATTTCGCAGTGCAATAGTTCGGAATAGATTGTATGATCCGAACTAGATGGGAGCCATTTTTTCAACGCTGTGCGTTGTGATTGCATTTTTATTTCGTTTGCTTTTTTTCGGTTTTGCACGCTCGCTTTGATTCGAGAGGTAAGCAGTTTTGACCCCTGTCAAATTGCAATCTAGCAATGCTCAAAGCTTCGCAAAATACTTGGTTAAAAAAATATTTAGAAAGACCTGAGAGCCTGTAATTTTAATAACTTATTAGAAACCGCTTTGCAAAAAATTAAGCTATCTATAGCTTTATGAATTATCTTCTTCTTTGGAAATGAATGAAAGCATGTGAACAGAATATTACTATTTGCCAAAAAATAATGGCCAAATCCGATTTCTTTGGTCTGCTGGAAACGGTTAGTAAACAAGAAACTGAAAATATTTTTAAGTAAAAATATTTTTAAAGACGCACTGCAGTTACAAGTGTAACTGCAGTGCGTCTTTAAAACTACTAAAGAGCCACTAAAACCGATACCACTAACAAGAAGCATGAAATAAAGGATAGAACAGCTTTATACTTAAACTAAGAAATAAAATCAAAACGAAAAACAAAAGAAAGCGTCAACTTAAAACACTACAATCCACAAATGGACATTAAAAACCAGAGCCAATTATATACAAAAAATCCCTCCAACACCGCAATTAGGCACCGCTGCTCAAAGGCATGAAGCTGATTAAAAACGCTCCGGAAAACCGGAGGCGATGAAACGTCCGCAGTTAACAGCTTCCAATAACGAAGTGTATAGAAACAGAAGGCCGGTTTCATACAACTAGCGAAACAGCACGCACACATAGGTGTGCGTGCGCGAGCGTGTCTACCGTGTATTGACATGCTAAAGCATGTTTCTCGTACACGGCATTTGTTTGAGATCGCCGTGCTTTCACTCGTTGTATGAAGCCAGCCTTCTGTACCTATCTATCTTGTGGCCCAAGCTCTGTTTACAAAATAATTAATCAGAAGAGTGTCTTTAGTCAGGTATTAAAAATAAAATGACAAGTTCCGACAGCAATTCTTTGGACCAACGAAGCGAAAAACTCAACATGACTTCGCCTTGACATAAATAGTTTTATGAAGTGGTTGCAGTTTATTTCTTGAAGCATCTTTTGTTAAAAATATGTTGTGGAAAATTACTTTTTACGTATACATACATAAAACTTATGAACTCACCCCTTCTTCCCATGGGTGTAGGCAGAATCTACAAAACGCCACCTGCTACTATTGTTAGTAACAAGCGTAGCAGGTGGTAATAGGTCTTTACCTATGAAATTGCCGTTTTGTATGAAAAAATTTAAACGAATTTTTTTCATGAATTTTTTATTTGTATTAATCGAAGTAATCACCCATGCAATCAATGCATCTTTGCCATCGCAGTGGCAGTTTATTGATGCCCTTCTTAAAGAAATCAGCTGGACGGGAGGCAACAAATTCTTCAAAGGCATTTTGTACTGCCTCTCGGGTATTAAATTTTTTTCCCGCCAAGAAGTTATCCAAATTCTGGAAAAAGTAGTAGTCTGTAGGCGCAAGGTCTGGTGAGTAGGGCGGATGACGGAGAGCTTCCAACACCAGTTCTTGCAACTTGGAGACCGTCTGCTGTGCAGTATGAGGTCGCGCGTTGTCGTGCAGGAGCAGCGGAGACGAGCGATTGACCAATGCTGGTTGGAGATGCGCCAGCTTCTCCATCATTGTGTTCAGTTCTTCACAGTACACATCTGCAGTAATGCTCACCCCGTTTGGTAAGAAGCTGTGATGAATCACACCGGCGCTAGACCACCAAACAGTGACCATCACTTTTCTAGGGGTAAGTTTTCGTTTAGGGCATTGTTTAGGTGCTGAACCAGGATCCAACCAACTTGCTGAGCGCTTACGGTTATCAAACAGAATCCATTTTTCATCGCAGGTAACAATGCGGTTCAAAATTCCTTCATTTGTGTGTCTGTTGAGCAGTGCAAGGCACGTCTCGACGCGTACTTCGCGCTGGCGATCATTGAGTTCGTGGGGCACCCATTTGTCAAGCTTTTTTACCTTGCCAATTTGACGCAAATGGACCAATATTGTTTTGACGCTAACGTCGAAAGCTGCTGCTAATTCAGCCGTAGATTGTGTATCATCAGCTTCCACAATCGCCTTTAATTCGTCATTGTCGACCAAAGTCTTCGGACGACCGCGAGGTTCATTTTTCAGGTCGAAATTTCCAGAACGGAAGCGAGCAAACCAATAACAGGTGGTGCGTTGGTTTGTAGTGTTAGCTCCGTAAACGTCGTTGATGTTGCGTGCCGCTTGTGCCGCGTTGCTGCCACGACGGTACTCATATTCCATAATTACTCGAATTTTTAACGTATCCATGATGACGAAAAAGATTGAAATGCGATGAAAATGTAACACTAATCAATAAAGAAATGACTACTTTTAGAAAAAAAAATCCATGTTTTTAAAATAAAATTAATTTGAAATTAGAATTCTTAGCCAAACAAAAATTATTTTGATTTGAAATGGCCAGTACTGCAGAACGGCAATTTCATAGGTAAAGACCTAATATTTTGTAGATGCTGCTTAATTAACGTTACTGAACGGTTATTATTTTGTTATTTGGTAACGTTAACAAGCCCTGATTGTTACATACTCCTTTTGCGTCGCTTAAATTCATACATCTGGTCATACACGCATGCTGGTTGCGAGCACTACGCACCTAACCTTTCTGAAGAACATCACCAATAAAGTCACTATACAGGGTTAGTTTTCAAAGACCAACCAAATTTAAGGATGTGGTACAGACCAGCGTACTGAACAATTTTCTCCTTGGGATCAAAATCGTAATCACGAAAAAAAAATCAGCGGTCCCATACATTTAGGTCAAGTAGGTATTGAAGTTTTTTATGGGACAGTTTATAAATTTTTCGCGATGATGATATTGGTCCCATGGAGAGAGTTGTTCAGTTTGATGGTCTGTACCACATCCTTAAATTTGGCTGGTCTTTGAAAACTAACCCTGTATATCCTCCTAGGGCGTCCCCTCCTGGCATTTCCAGTCACATCTGCCTTGTAAATACCTTTTGTTAGTCGCCTTTCATTCATCCTATCAACATGACCAAACCATACTCTTTTAAATGTTTGTCACTACATCTTCTTAATCTTATAATGTATCGTATTTTTCTTGTGTTTCCAATAGACATAAAAGTATATTTTTTTCAGTCAGGCTTGGAATTTGAACCTCGATGTTGAATATGTAAAATTTGTCAACGCTGTTTGGAATTGCTGAATAGATACTTACGTTTTGTTCCATAGGGAATCATCATCATTCTATTGTCCTAATCCCAATTAATTTGGGATTTTTTCATTCATACGTCTTTCTATATCAGTCATCATCTCAGAAACCACTCCCTTTCTAGCCATAACATCTTTTAATATCATAATTATATTTTTGCTCTTTAATGAATAAATTAAAGTCTAAAATCATCGGGTAAAGACTATCTATTACCTTTTCTATTAAAACAACCTAGTACATTCCCGTAATATATTCATGGTTTCCCTAATGGTGCCTTCGTAATAACCACCTGATTTACGATTAGTGGCACAGCACTACATGAAACTACATTTGCATACATCACGATTAAGATACTTAGCTGTCCCGATTATTCTGTTCTCATGGGTAAATGGGAGCAGCGGAAATCTACAGACAGATCTGCAAAAAGTTAAACTGGATTGGGCCCAATCAGTCCATGGATGTATGCTCGTTGTTCTTTGACTTGAATGTGCCCTGGCGGCTGAGAGTATGTCATGCTCACTCAAATGTTTCGCTGGTGGTGGCGTGTGTGTTGGATCATTAAGTTCCCTTCAAAATGAAACTCAAACTCAAAGTATTTATTTCAAATAAACCAATTACAGGCACTTTTGAATTGTCAAGGGGTCGGTCAGTCAGAAAGATGAAGCTAGTTACCCATTCCAAAGCGTAGTAGGTACCTATGGAGAAGAACGGGCAAGAAACTCCATGGACACTCTTTTAAATCAAAAAATGGTTACAAAATATTGATTACATCGTTCATGTTGAAATTATGCATGTGAGAACGATGCAGAACGTTAAAAGCGTCCGTAATAAAAAGACAAAAGCAATTCAAATATTAAATTAAATTAAAATAAGCCGTGGCAGCCAAGAAATTACCAGTCCCCACTGACGGCGCCCGTTCACGAACATGACGCATAGATCAGCACCATTCAGCTCAACCATTTTGAAGGGAACTTAATGATCCAACACACACGCCACCACCAGCGAGACATTAGAGTGAGCATGACAAACTCTCAGCCGCCAGGGCACATTCAAGTCAATGAAAGAAAAACCTATTAAATGGTAGCTTTATAGTAGGTGCATAGTACTCACACCTGTGCTATGCAATTATACAATACTAAAACATTGAATTTATACAATGCAAAGATAAGTTTTTAAAATCTTCAGCAGCTCCAACAGTAGTTTCAAATGCTAATCAATTATTTTATGCGCCCTTGTGGAGCAGGACCAGCGTTGAGCCAAGCAATGGTTGAGCTGAATGGTGCTGATCCATGCGTCATGTTCGTGAACGGGCGCCGTCAGTAGGGACTGGTCAACTCTTGCCTGCCACGGCTTATTTTAATTTAAATTTTTGAATTGTTTTTTTATCTTTTTTATTACGGATACTTTATACGTGCACGTCTTTCTACATCGTTCTCACATTTTTAATTTGAACATGAATGATGTAAACAATTTGTTTTTTGTAACTATAATATATGTTGATTTAAAAGAGTGTCCATGGAGTTTCTTGCACGTTCTTCTCCATAGGTACCTACTACGCTTTGGAATGGGCAACTAGCTTCATTTTTCTGACTGACTGACCCTTTGACAATTCAAAAGTGCCTGTAATTGGTTTATTTGAAATAAATGCTTTGAGTTTAAGTTTGAGTTTGAGTTTTGCAAATAGCTTACACACAGATACCCCGTATCCACGAGCAACACGCTCAAGCGACACGCATATTGCGACAACGAATACGGAGACACAAATGAAAAAACTTGTTTAGAGCGTGCCACGAGTCACTGCGACGCAACTTGCGGAGCGATGGACGGACACTATTGACGCGTGCGCATGTCGCTTGTCGCAAGGCTGTGAACGGATTCTTAATCTCAGAGCTTAGCTACATTTGAATTTTTCGCTTTCGCTTTAGAACAGGCAATTGCCTGTTCTAAAGCGCATGTAGTCGCTATAAGTAGCAACTAATATGATAACGCTTTTATATTTTATTTTACTTAACCCAAACATTTTGAAGAATTAAATGAAATCGAACTTGTGCTACAATTGAAACATGCGGCTAAGGTACATACAACTTCAATACACTGACGAAATAAGTGGAGAATTATGTTCCAAATTAATAACGAACGTTTTTCACTCCTGTTTAATCGTTTATCAATGTCCAAACTGCGGGAGGTTCGCGTTGAATCGAATTGATTTTCGTCTCGAAGGTCCTTGGTATTAGTTTGCATTTTCTCTTCTACGTCCTCGTGCCCTAGTGAATAAGTGCTCTGATGGAATATGTCACAGTATAATTCTGGGAATATCGTATGGAGTATCTTTGTTGATTTAGCTGGCAATGAAGACCTTTCTAAAACAATAGTGCTCCAGTGGATAGTGAGCCAGTTCGCAATTTGTCTTCTTGAAAAGACAGTTCTGAAAACCAAACATGCTGGTGCTATCACATGTTTTGTCATTTCTCAGAACTGTCATTGTATTGTCAGTTTACAAAAGACAATATATCCGACAGATGACTTCCAAAAGTCAAATAAAACTTCAATTCTTATTTGACATTTTGGGAGTCCTCGTTTCTATGAGGTTATAGATACTCGTTATTTTTTTTATTATTATTGGAAAGTAATATCTGGTTGTCTCGTTTGTGTGATTGCAATGTTGACAGCTAAGTCGACATTGAGCTTTCATCTGGAAATTCGTAGTCCAAGCCAGGTCTCAGGATTTGGAGCCAGGTTAATGGTTATAGACTCGCTCGATGCCCCTTATGATATGGCACTTAAAATTGGCGAATGTCAGTGTAGTATCATGGTCATCTCCACGTCAACAGTATCTCTTGAACAGCCAAAAGCGCTAACTCTACAAGATAAAGCCGCTGTGAGAATCAAATTGTCACCATAGACGTGCACATGAAAACACCTATCCGTCTGCCTAGTACCTGCCCCTCTACCTACCTTTCCATTGATAACTAAGGCGTGATGCAATCAATCAGCCGACTAAATCAATGCCAATTCAACACTACAAAATCAATTATTCCGCTCAACAGACGCGCGTAGTTGCCTCAGTTATTAGATGCTGCGCTTAGTACTAAGTGTTAATTACTGGCAGTTATCAGGCAGAACAGTCAGCTAAGCACGAAGTAGATACGTACAGGAGGTTAAAATTTTAATTGCGGAACACACTTTCTATCACAATACGTTCGAAGAAATCGTCTGCTTGACTACGTTAATAACACAATGATTATTGATGATTGATGAATTGTCATAATGGAATGAGGCGCCTGAATACGAGTCTCATTACAACGAAAAAAGGTTTGTGTTCAGACCCAGGTTTAAACCACGGAGCCATTATTTAATTTCGAACTTTATTCCGACCGCAATAAAGATTTTAATACAAAATGACAATTTAGTACCGAACTAAGTTGTCAGTTTTGTTTAAAGAACTGTGTATTTCAATCACACGTTCTTATTACAAAAAAAAAACAGGCTGGGTTAAAACCATGTCAACAAAAACAAACCATGTTTTGTCTTGTAATCAGACCAATAGACCTCGCCGATGTGAAACAAATGCCAATCGCGTCTTTCGTTGTATAGTCCACCTCGCTCTCCTTCCCGCTAAATTGAACCTTCAATAAGGATGAAACTATCTAACTGTCACATTGAAAAATAGACCTTGTTGTTTTATAACGTGCAAGTGACATTCCACCTTAGGGTGATAAAACGAATTGATTATTACGTAGACGCATGTCTGTGTGCGTGCGTTTTCGCTCGTTGTTTCGAACCGACCTTCTGAATTTCTATTTTGTGCTGGTATAGACTGAATATGTAATGGCTGTAGTCACTCAACTGTATTCTATGCACGATAATAACTATGGTATTAAGTTGGTGTCTTAGTTGTGTGTACCTACTGTTTTAGTGACGCGGATGGTGCGATTAATATCGGTAGTGTTTGGCTGTATAACGATTGGTGCAGCGGTTAAATTGTATGTTACAAAACATTGGACTGCCTCGTCGGTTTAGGGTTTAGCTTATGGGGTAGCCCATAAGCTAGATACTAGACTAGAATCGTGAAGTTTGAATCCCCGTTTGGGCCAATAAATGTGATTGTGTTTTTTTGCAAAATAAATTTTTGGTAGCAAGCTAAAGTTAATATTCTGTGATTTAAAGAAAATTCGTATATTTGCGGTAAACATGACGCAGAGAAAAACACACATATACAAAAAAAAACGAGTTGGGGGAAAATATGCGTCACATCCACGCAAAACGGCAATCGCTCAGCATAATGCTACGACCCTATGCGAGACAGAGCCCCAGCGCTGGTTCTCAGCGACAGCCGGCGTTGACGTGATGACGTCAACCAGTGCAGCATACGAAAATATAAAAATAAAAACAAAAAAGAAATAAAATAAATACACTATACCTAATTCTAAATGTTCATATAAACATAATATTTATAAAATGGTCACATTCCGATTTGTATGAATTCTAGGTCAAGTAAAATTTAATACGTTTGCTTAATAAAAGCAACAGCCTTTAGAAAAATGAAAACTTCTTGAATAATGAATTTGCATCAACATTGAACCAGACAAACAAATTAACAAATGACTGACTCCACTCCACAGAACAGTTTTGATATATTACAGAAAATCTTGTATCACTAATTATGTACATTTATAATACTACCAAATTATTTTGGATAGGAAACTGCCACGAATTTGTATGAATTAATTCAGTTTTAGATTACACGGCGTGAATAATATG
This sequence comes from Griposia aprilina, assembly GCA_916610205.1. Classification (NCBI taxonomy): domain Eukaryota; kingdom Metazoa; phylum Arthropoda; class Insecta; order Lepidoptera; family Noctuidae; genus Griposia; species Griposia aprilina. The sequence goes on along the minus strand of OU744307.1, from coordinate 13,309,006 downwards.
GAAATACAGGCTGTTGGTGGTATAGAAAATTTAGTTTATGTCGAGGTAGAGATTGCCCTTGAGTTATGTAATAATCTGAAGTTGATTATTTTGTAGGTCACACTGTAGAAGTCAGAGTCATTTGGTTTAAATAGGCTTTTATTTTTATTATTTTGCTTATGTTTTATATAGGTTGTTTGTAAATCTGAGAACGTTGTAGGCCTAACTTCTAGACTATAGATTTGTAGACCTTTTTCTATTTTGTTGAGTACCTGTTACTTGTTGACAGGCCTACACAGTCCTCTCATACCTATTAACACTATAATTTGAAAACAGAGTTTCTTTCCTGCTCTGCTCCATAGGAAACGATCAATTAGAACCATGCACCTAGCTTCTGACGTTTAATAAATGCCCATGTGGGTTTATGTCAAATAAAATATTATGATTTTGTTATTTTTTTTTGTTTTAGAGCGTGTGCAAAACTCAGGACTCATTAATTCGATATGGTATGAACCAGACCGATTTGTAACGTTATTGATACTATAGACGTAGCCGTAGAGTAAAACAAAGAGTAGAAGGTGGAAGGCCACATGTGCCGCACTTAGGACGGTAAATAGGGTATAATAATTCTATAGAGGAGTCCTGGAACTGGCGGTAGGAGTGTAGATCGGCCAAACGTCAGGTGGACTGACGATTTCATCAAGGTAGCAAGAACAAATTGGATGCGAAAGGAAAGATCGAGAGACAATCCTCTATAATGTTGTGTGTGTGTGTGTGTGAGTGTAATTCTCCTTCATTGCACGCCAATGCATGCAATGACACTCAGCATTGCATGGGTTAACGAAGAAAGATAAAAGTGAGATATATCCAAAATTCGTCCACTTTTCACTGCTTCCTAGTGTTTAAACTGGAGTTGGTGGTGGTGGTCTTGGAGTTCGTAGTAATCCATCCTTCCATAGCATGATCAGTCTATAATGTTGCCACTGCTGGGATACAGGCATCCACTCTTTGAGAAGGAGTGGGCTGTAATCATCCAAGCGGGCGTAGTGGGCAACCCGCAAAAAATTCGAAGACATGTGACATCTACCAACGTAGATGTCACATCTCTTCGTTTTTTTTCTTCCTAGGACATACCGGTTGCTTCGCGATGTTTTCCTTCACCGTTTTGAGAGCAGTGGTGATACATCCATCCTAATGTTATAAATAAGAAAGTAACTCTATCTGTATGTCTGTTACTTTTTCACGCCTCAACGGCACAGAGGTAGACCATGATCTGGGTTAGGACAAAGGGTACTTTTTATTCCGGTAGTATGTTCCCGTAGGATAATTTTCAAGCTCAACGCAGGCGAAAGCTAGTAATAAATCGTTTACGCAACCACGTGAGGATTACTGAATTAACCTGTGGGCGATCCTCATAGAACTATAATACTCTTTATTATGTACACCATAAAAATTACAGAAAAAAAACATCATTGTGATGATGAAAAAAAATGAGGTGGTTTTGTACAACTCTGTTAGATCACAGAATCTTATAAGTGGGCGCTCGTTTCTTACTGAGAAACTCTTAATATACCAATATTTAACGTGTCGTACTTTTTGAATCAGAAAATACCTTCACTTCTTAGAATTTGCAAAATATTTTATCAGAAACGTAACTAATTTGAAGGCCAAATGTTTGAATCGTAATGAAATGTAAGGAAAATGGTAATTTAGGTAGGCAACACACAGGAAAATTACATTATGTTCTACATATGAAATAAAGACTAGTATTTTACTTGTCTTTCAGATTTAAATTTCATATGAAATCAACGCAGACACAGTGAAATGCTAATACGAAATGTTATCAAATTGAGACACAGAAAATTTGGAATTCATTTTGCGTTGCTAAAGGTGCGTTTCCAATAAATACGCTTAGTCTTAATAAAGTGTTGCATAAGATGAGCTTAAGTCGAACTATAAGTAGCAGTAAAATTTTGTTGAAACTGCGTTCATTCTCAAATTGCTCTATACGACGGTGTGAGAAACTTCTTGACTGCAGCAAATGCAAGTTTTCACTAGACTACAAAATCCATTTCCCGAGAATCCACAAAACAGCCAGAGACCCCATAGAAGATGGCGAGACGAGCTGGATCAACCAATGACCAGGGTCCATATTAGCCCTGGATCGCAAGCACTGGAAGTCACGGAGAGAGGCCTTTTCCCAGCAATGAGATGATACAGGCTACCAGTAACAGTAGAACAGATTCATACTGGGGTCACAGTGTAGTGACAATGTTTAGCAGCAGTAGCTTCCAGCTCTAAAAAAAAATCTTCCTAAGCTCACTCGATAAATTATCGCAAAGTCGCCACAGTGAAACCGTACCGTAAATCACACGAACCGTCGCACCCGCTCAAGAACGAGATTTGAGTTACTCATGTATTGAACACTCCCAAATCAAGTAGGTACCCAGGTACTCTCGAGAGAACGTAGAATGGAATATTCAAATAAGGTACCCACAAAGAAGCTAATTTTAATGAGAATATTATAACGAACCAATACGAATTTCAAATTTTTGTATTACATTTCTTCTTGGTATTTCTTTATGATTGATTGTAAATGGATTCCGTACTTGATACTTTTCGTTTTTTATATGAATGCGTTATGACTGCTTTAGTAGCTAAGTTTTTATTTAAGTTCCTGACCTGGTTTTTTTTTTCTTGAAAATGCCTTGAGTGAAACTCGTGTAACCAATCATTATGTAATTCCGTTGACTTCTAGGGCATTTTATATTAATGATTCTGAAGGACTAGTGCCGTATCCGCGACTTTGTCTGAATTTTAGTTAGAGTTAGGATTTTCCTCCACTAACTTTAACACTCTGTTTCACTTCCTTAGGGGTTGAAATGTTTAAGTAGATATTATGCTTATGTTCTTCCTCAAGGTGCCAGTTTACTTTAAGGATCCTTCAAACAGCTGCGACACGCGACGCAAAACGCACGCGACAAAAAGGCACCGCCTGTCGCGCGACGGGCGGTGCCTTTGTGACGCGAGCGCATGTTTGAAGGAGCCTTTATGCCGTAAGTCCATCAAAATCAATTAGGCAGTTTATCGATGAAAAGGTAACAAACAGACTTAGTTACTTTCACACTTATAATCTAAGGATTTTTAAGATCATATTAATTTCATAGTACTTTTGCCTGTTTTCGCGGAAAATTTTCAACAGCGCTCTTAAAGCGTGAACCTTCTTCACCATGATAATGCTTCAGCACACTCCGCGAGGCAGGCAGTCGAATTATTGAGTGCGACAGGTTTGTGCACAGATAATGAGCCTCGACCAGGAGCCTTGAGTTTTAGGGTTCCGTACCCAAAGGGTAAAACGGGACCCTATTACTAAGACTCCGCTGTCCGTCCGTCCTTCCGTCTGTCTCAAAATCAAAATCAAAATATTTTATTTCACATAAACCAACATGGGCACGTATGAAACGTCAGAAGCTAGGTGCACGGTTCCAATTGGTTGTTTCCTATGGAGAAGAGCCGGCAAGAAACTCCACGGTTACTCTTTTAAAAATAAGGGGCTTTTACAATGTTTCCAATTATAGTGTTGATAGATATGGGAGGACAGTGTAGGCCTGTCAACAAGTAACATGTACTCAACAAAATATAATAAGGTCCACAAATCTAGTCTACAAGTGAGGTCTACAACGTTCTCACATTCACAAAATATAAAAGAATCTATATAATATAAAAGAGTCTGTCTGTCTATCTGCCACCAGGCTGTATCTCATGGAGTTAGACAGTTGACATTTTCACAGATGATGTATTTCTGTAGCCGCTATAACAACAAATACAAAAAAATAGAATAAAATAAATATTTAAGGGGCCTCCCATGCAACAAACGTGATTTTTTTGCCGTTTTTATAGATAATGGTACGGAACCCTTCGTGCGCGAGTCCGATTCACACTTGGCTGGTTTTTATTTATTCTCAATAATCATAGTGCCACTTCGTCGCATTGATATTATGAAACCTGATGAAGATGCAGTTACTGTATTTGAAAGGGCTGTGGTAGAGAATCACAGGTAGTTCTCCCCACCAGGCAACATCGGAAGATTCATCCTTTTCGATGGAGGAGTGGTAACTTCACCTTTTCTAAGCGACACATTATTGTTTTCCGACATCCACGCGAAAGAAGTCCCGGGCACAGCTAGTATGTTCCAAGGATATAAGTGATAATTGCAGAGCAGTGGTGGCTCAGTGGTAACAGCCCTGACTTACGAGTTGTAGGTCGTGGGTTCGAACCCAGGCTGGCGCTTTACTTTGTGTAAATAATTTCATCACCACTGCTCTCAAAATGGTGAAGGAACACATCGTGAGGAAACAGGCATGTCCTAGAACCAAAAATTCGAAGACATGTGATATCTACCAACCCACACTGGGCCCGCGTGGTGGGTTACAGCGTACTACCTCTCGAAAAGAGGATTCCTGTGTCCCAGCAGTGGGAATATTATAGGGTGATTATGCAAGTGATGGTTACCCAAATATCAACATATTTTAAGTAATCTAAAACTTGAATCACTCCATAATAATATCCCCTGTACGAGTATGTAATTTTCCACTGTCTATGCTCTATTATCTAATATACATATTAACGCGCCCTTCCGCTCTGTTGCATCGAAATTCTAAATGAAAATCTAACATGTTTGTAATTTTGCAATCCGTGACTTCAAAAGGATTCCTGATATTGACCGTAATGCTAACCTAATTATACAGCCGGACTGGTTAAATAAGGGACATATTTATTTAGTAATAACCAACATCAATTTACAGTTTCCACCCCCACCATACAAGAGAGTTAATCAGATAATAATCTGTACAATATTATAAATTCGAAAGTAACTCTGTCTGTATGTTACCTTTTCACGCCTAAACCACAGAACGGATTTCGGTAAAATTTGGCAAAGCGACAGATGGCATCCTGGGGAATAACATAGACTACTTTTTGTCGCAGTAACACGTTCCTGTGGGTTACAATGGCGCCTCCTCGGTGGACGGTACCGGAAAAAGTATTAAGTTAGTGAGAACAATGAAAAAGTGTCGTGGTGGACGAAACGTAAAAACTAATTCGGTTGTCTCTTTTATTTATTAAAACTTTATGCACAAGTAAAAAAAAAATACCGTACAAAGGCGGACTTAAAGTCTGAGGCATTATTTTCTCATAAAAATATTGTTGGAATTTTATAAAGCAATAAATGTTATAACTACAGTATAGCCGTGCATAATTTCCACCCACCGCACACACTCGTCGCATAACATACGAGTTCAAGAATAAAATATAAAAAGGACGCCTAACAACCATCAGATCGCGTGGAAGTGGTGGTATCAGGAAGGCGCCCTAACACTGTGTTACGCAATAACCCCGCAGGTTAAGATCGCTACAGTGCATACAGTTGTGATGGATCAGTATGGAAAAGAATCCGTCTCAACAACAGATCACTTTGTATAAATAAGCCGTGCAATGCATATAATGCTTACTTGAAATATGAATACAAAAAATACAGATTTCGGTTGGCGATCGGTGATCCGTGGAGACCGGTGAGTTTGGAGAAGAAACTATATCTACAGATCACCTTCAGTACGCTGTGCAGTGCAAGTATTTGCAACACTCAAGCTTCATAAAATTTACATGTCTACATGAGCTAATCTTGCGATTCGACATGAAATTGACCATCTTCTTTAAATTTCAAACCAGCTTTGTCTTTCTCCTCAAATGAACGAACACCTAATCTAAAATTAGCTCCCGCCCACTGTTTCCATTTATTTATTTATCTAGTTTTTAGTTATATTTGTCTAGTTTGATCACGTACTGTCTCGCTGAATCCACAGAACTCATATTGGCAAGGTTTTCAAAACAAATTCACATTGTTTTCGCTATAAATATTAATGGAATTCTTGTAATCATGTTTTGTATCGTACAATTTAGTTCGTGAATAATAAATAATAATGCTGCGATACATGTCATGTATTTATACCTACGTGACACGATATTACCAATACAATCCCAGCTATCAAAACTTGGTCTTACAAGTATCCTAAAACCGTATTTTTCTTACTCTTTTAGTAACATACAAATGTTGGTAAGTGTAGAATTGGGCGCACTTTGTAAGAGCGTTTGCCGTTACGGTTATTGTATTAAGATCTTATGAAGAGTGTTTTCAATCTTACAGTGATCTGCCTAGTGCTGTTGTAAAAGCAAGTAGTCTTACAAATGTCTTATACTGGCATGGTTTAAGGGTTAAATTCCATTGTGTAGTCTTACTAATGCCGTTCTAAGTGTGATTCGCTTTATTTGCCTCTTTGTGAGATCAATGTAAGAGTATTTTTAAGCGTGTCGAAAATCACAAGAAACCGTTGTGCTCAAGTTGTGAATTAAAAAAAACCTTTACAAATCTATAATAAAGATGTGAAATTGTATAACGACTTTACAACGTTTGCCTTTTTTATTTTCTTTTTAATGTTTTTTTTTAATGCTAATATATATTTCTTTGTTACTTGTATCTTACTATTATTATAATGTTGAACTACCTGCGGAGTAGATTTCTTCGAAGGATTTTTTATATAAATAAACTAAAACAATTGTCGGTGGCAATTGTCCATAATTTTAGGGTTCCATAAGCAACGGAAGAACCAAAAATCATATTGTGTACCTAATAATTTTAGTTTATAATCTGGGGGCACGCCCGTTCCCCCCGCCAAGACGAGCCAAGCGAAGTGCAAGGGCACTACCTACCTTTTCTCGAAGTGTTTCGTCGTTTTTTTGAACCCTCATAGAGTTGGTTTCCGATGTACCAGATAGTTAATATTCTCAGTATATGATGTCAATAATAGATTAATTAAACATACAAAGTCTCAATTGTATAGCTTTAATATTTTAGATTTTATTGATATCTAAAATACACCGATTTCGTCACTGACACACTCACTGATACACTGACACACTGATGATCATCAAAATGTTTGGCTACTTCCTGAAGTGCTAGAAAGCTGGAATTTGGTATGTAATCTAAGTTTAGTATACAACCAACAAAAAAAAACATAAACTTATAATTGTCGCCCCCCATCCCCTAAAATGGGGGGGCGTGGAAGTTTGTATGAGACTTCAAAATGTTAGGGTAATTACTGAAGTGCTAGAAAGCCGAAATTTGGTATGTAAACAAAGTTCAGTATACAAAAAAACACTACCGTGCCCCCAGATAAACTTAAAAAAAAGAAGAAAAAAATAAACACTACAAAGACTGCCTAGCAACTTACAAAAAGAACTGAAATCCCACCAAAAACATTTCATGTAAAATGTTGCCAAGACGACCACATAAGGTTTGCCCTGTGAAAAAGATATCAGATCTCATCTAGAGCCAAGCTTCTGAATCTACACGGCCTACATCTACTGACCCTAACTTCACAAATTCTACATACTTTTACTTACTTCAGAAACTAAATATTCGCATCACCTCCACGACGGTAGCGAAACGGCGAAGCCATACATTTTTACTGATATGTAGAATTTGTGAAGTTAGGGTTGGTAGAGTTAGGCCGTGTAGATTCAGAAGCTTGGCTCTACATGAGATCTGATATCTTTTTCACAGGGCAAACCTTATGTGGTCGTCTTGGCAACATTTTACATCAAATGTTTTTGGTGGGATGTAAATATGCTTAGAATGTAGATTGAATTTTAATTGTTTGTTCTACTGTTGCAACTGCTGTACCCAAATAATTATGGTTATTATGAATGAAATTACGGATGCCGATAGTTTTTTAAATAAGAAAAAAAACAGAAAGCTCAATAATAAAAAATGGCCTTGGACCTTAAACACGGTACTTGATGTCCGTAATAAATAAGTAAATGAGATCGGTAATATATTTAATAAAGCATGCTTACGACGTTTATGAGCTCAAAATTTCTTATAAACATCTTCCTATGTGCTACTACTCTTTAATATGATTTAGCTAAGACCACACTTATAATTTTTTGGTTATTCAACAGTTCTATTCTTATTCTCCTCTCGTTTTCTAAACTATCAATTAAAAAAAGGTTATTTTTTATATTTATGTACATGCTTTTTTATAAGAGGTCCCTTCTTAATCAGGTCACTTATAAACCTGATATAGGTAATACTTTTTTTCCTATAAGTGATTTTGTACTATTAGACTATTTTGCTAGCTGGGATGGTACTATGGAATTATGTAAGAATGTAAAATTGTCTACTTACATTAACAATTTAAAAATCCTTTGACTAAGGAATTATGATCCGTTTTAGGGAGCGGTTACGTTAATCACTAAGCCTACGCCGCGCGCCGCGCCGTCTGTTTGTTTATCGGTCATTCCATCGGTCTATCACAGGGCTGTAACTTTTTAATCCAGTTGAAATCAGTATTGACCGATTTTTCTTCGTACTTCAATCAGAGCTAAGTACTGGCAAAAACCATGCACACATGGCATGCATGCATAGCATTTTATTCTTGAACTCGTATGTTATGCGACGAGTGTGTGCGGTGGGTGGAAATTATGCACGGCTATACTGCAGTTATAACATTTATTGCTTTATAAAATTCCAACAATATTTTTATGAGAAAATAATGCCTCGGACTTTAAGTCCGCCTTTGTACAGTTTCTTTTTTTTACTTGTGCATAAAGTTTTAATAAATAAAAGAGACAACCGAATTAGTTTTTACGTTTCGTCCACCACGACACTTTTTCATTGTTCTCAGTAACTTAACACTTTTTCCGATGCCCGGCGGTACCGTCCACCGAGGAGGCGCCATTGTCAGCGCCGCATTCTGGCCGGTTGCCTCACGCCGCCCTTGCCTAGACAAAATCCCTTTTCTGTAAGCGTTAACGCCAACGGAAAATCAAATTGTATGGAGTTGACATTTAACACGTGAAATTACGTGTCCTTTCCACAGGTAATGTCATTGCCATATATTTTGACGTTAGCGTCTGGCGTTAACGCTATCAGAAAAGTTTTTTTCTAGGCCCCCTTGTTAGATGGCGTTAGCAGATCAATAAACACACACTAACAATAAGAATGGCTTTCATTTTGACAGTTCAACAACACCCATTGCGTTATTTATGTTGTTAAACAGACAAATTTTTCGAACATACGAAGCAATGGTTTGGCAACAAACTTCAAAATTATTAAGATTGTGATTGATAGTGCGTTAGGCAATTAGAGTACTGTTTGGTTTTACCATGCAACCTTTTCGAGTAATTATATGAATATGGCATGAGATTATCACGAATTAGAGTACTGTTTGGTTTTACCATGCAACCTTTTCGAGTAATTATATGAATATGGCATGAGATTATCACGAATTTAGAAGACAGTAAAAACAATTAGGGGTCAGCTAGAAGAGCTGTCAAGTAAATGTCTTGATGCAAAACGGTAAAACGATTCCATGAACAATTACTATTTTAATTCAAAAGACATCTTTTATTGAAGTACCTCTCCCACAGTATCTATATATTTGTTTAGAGCCTATTATTATTATATTGCAATGGAGCTTTATCTGTTGCTAACTTTTTCTATTCCACATACATCGGCTGTACCTATAACCTATCTAGTTCCAAATAAGAAACTCGTAACATAACACGAAACTTTTGCATTGAAAATGGAGGCTCTGAAGTAAAACGGCAAGTTTCATTCCTTCAGAGGCCGATTTGCTTATCAATAAACTATTCATAGATTCTCATAAATTAAGTTACTTGTCAATTTAAGTATGTTACATTATTTTATTTCAGTAAGTAGGTTTGTACAAACACTTTTACACGTCAATCATATTTTTTTAATTAGATGAGGTTGGCGTTTCCTATCTGATTACTCTGAGAAGAAAGGCCGAAACAAACTCAGAGGTCACAGTCTCTTTTAAAGTCCAGACATAATCTTGGTCAGATCATGTGAAGACCATGTAGATTGGTGTCTGGAATGGTCTTTGCAATGGCAATTGGTCTTTAATCGTGAAGCTCAAGTCAGAACTTAGGGTACTTTGGTAAGGTGTACTCAGTACTTACTCATATTATTGCGAATAAATGATTCATCTTATTTAATTTTTCGCATTCTCAACAGCTGCACGATTACTGATAAATGCGTGTACTGACTTGAGTCTGAGAGAAGGAGGAGACTTGAGTGGGCCTGACTCCGTGTGGTTCTTTCCTCAAAGGTCCAACTCAGACATTAATCTCCATCTCCTTAAGGCTTGACTAAGATTGGTTTACGTATGTCCTTTTTGGGTAACCACAAAAAATCAGGGCTGTGCTGTGGGTTCCTCATAGCACAGCATCATGCTGAGTGGAAGTCTTCTTGTCACAGTCATGACGTGTAGCTGTCGACTATTTCTGTTTTGTGCTCGTGATTACCTATAGATCTATTTTGTTTGTTTTTATTTTTCATTATTATCAGAGCTAATTATCTTTTTTTGTACGCACTTTTCCTGTGACAAATAAACCTATTTTTCTTTCTTTCTATTATTTCTGGACTTTAAAAATACTGTGACCCTCTGAGTTTGTTTCGGTCTTTCTTCTCATCGTAGTCAGATAGGAAACACCGAACTCGTCTACTTAAAAAATAAGTAATTTTTGACGTATAAAAGTGTTTTTTGAACCAATTTTCAAAAATAAATATTAATTATTATCATCGTCACATTTTCATAGTATGAAAATGTCACGCTACTGTGGCGCTATTTCTTTAGCACAGCTGTGAACAAGATGAGGAAATATCAAAATCCTTGCTTTTCACTAGTAGGTAGTTTTTGCCGTCGTGAATTAAAGTATTATTCGATAACCTTAATTCCAAAAGAAACCATGCAAGCATCTTATAAGTACCAAAAACAAAACACAACTTCATCTCCTGATGACGTCACTCGATTACAAAGTTATCTTCGCTCACAGGTCAAAAAGGCTACGAGATGAACAATGTTCCTTTTTTCAAAGGAAAATAATGAATTTGTAAGTTCCCAATGAGTCGAGAACCACACGAGGGAACAAAAACTGGACCGTCTTCTGTCCTGGGCAGACGATCCTTCCTTGTACTGTCGGGGACAGAATTGTCAACGTATTAAAAGTAAGGTGGAATTTTTTACGTACTTACACGCCTTGCGTCTCGGAGTTTCTGGAAACTGTTTTATTAGTACGGACTATCGGTTCAATGTAAAAATTGTTATGAAATAAATAAATGAAATGAAATGAAACTCTTGGATTAATTTACCAGTTTTACCAAAGAGTATCGTGTTATCCAGTAATTGGGGTGTGGCTTTGGAGGTCAGATAGAGATAGGCAGTCGCTCAATTTCAAATACTGGTACTCAGCTGCAAATGGTAAGATTGGAACCCGACTCCAACATAGTTTTGATAAGGCTAGGCAGATTATGACTCTTGGATCAATTTCTAATGCAGAACATATACTCGTAAGTCTAAAAACGTGACAACCAATAATTCAAACCCATTGATCAGCAAATTTGTTACAGTGGTTAAGACTGCGGGGTAGTTACGTAACACACTAACAGTAGGAATGGGTTTCATTTTGACAGATCAACAACATTCATTGCGTTATTTACATTGTTGAGCAGACAAATTTTTCAAACATATGTAGCAATGGATTAGCAATAGGCTTTTGATTGTGACTGAAAGTATGTTACGCAATTAGGATGCTGGTAAAAGCTATGCATTCCAATCCGCTTGAAATGCCCTTATTAAGAGTCGATCAATCGATGATTCGTGTCAAATCTAAATTAGGCTTATGTTAAATACATCATCTCACACAGTCGATTCTGGGCTAATATACGAGTGCCACCAGCGCCTCAATCAGGTGGGTAGCCTCAATAACATAACCATTCAATGGATCAAAGGACACAGCGGTTCGCTAGGTAATGATGCAGCCGATGAACTTGCCAGGAAGGGATCGAGCGTGGCATCAGTGGGACCTGAACCCATCTTGCCACTATCCTTTGGGTACTTACGCACTCTGGTAAGGAAACGCACCAGGGACCAACATCACAAACTGTGGGAGGACACAGGTGAGTGCAGGCAGGCTAGGGAAGCACTCCCTACAATTGATGGCCGCCTCACGAAACAGTTTCTCCGACTAACTAAACAACAGCTTCATATAATAACAGCAGCTTAACTGGCCACGGGTCATTTAATAAACACCTCTTTGTCATAGGAGTCACAGACAGTCCACTGTGCAGGGCCAGCATGGAAGACGACGAAACAGCAGCTCATGTGCTTCTAAACTGCCCGGTGGTCGCCACGTACAGGGCAAAGTACTTCGGTAACCCAGGTACTCTACGTGAGATTGTCAGTATCACCAAGGCGTTGCTGGCCTTCCTCGAGGAGCTGGGGTGAATCGAATTATCGATTTTCCCACCCGTACGCAAAATACGCGCATTGACGTGGAGTTGCGGACATCAGCCCGTATTACCTATTACCTAAATACATCATCTTTATGCAAGTTATTAATATTAACTACGTCCCGTTGTGGCTCTATCACGAAACCCGTCGAAATCCTGTACCCTTTTACAAGAACAAAAAAACAACACACAACAAGTGTTTTTATGTAAGTCGATTGTTTTTTTGTAAAAAAGTTTTTATTTTACACTTTTTAGTTGCGGTACCTACCCCACACAAATTCGTATACTACTACTTGTGTGTGTAAATAACAGTGACAGGAAATTATTAACACATCATCCATATAAACTAAGTGGAAAAAATATTCAGTATTAAGGATAACTCAAAAACTACTAGTCAAACCTTAATCAAATTTAAGTGGGACCACATGTGAAGCACCAGCTATCAAATAAAAAAAGAATCATCCAAATCGGTTCACCAAGAAAAAAGTTCTGAGCTAACACACATAAAAAAATACATACAGTGGAATTGAGAACCTCCTCCTTTTTGTGAATTCGGTTAAAAAATTGACACAAAACTGCCCACAAAAATCGCATCCTAACCTTCAATTTTTAAGACCAAACCAACCGAACATTATAACAAAGTACACGTGATTCAACTCGAAGCTCTCTGAAAAATTCATTGTAAGACTTTTTCTTGTAACTGTCCATATTTTTTGTAGTATCTCGAGGGAGGGACGGACGTGATATTTCTCGTGTCCCTGATAAACTGTACGATATTTTCTCAGTTCGAAAGGAACTTTATTTCCTGTCCTTGTCTCTGAATTTTGTTTTATTGTTCCTGTGTTTTAAAGGTTGAAAAATTTGTAAGGCGTTAGTGAAGTACCGTGTGTCTGGATTAAGTCGTGAGTGAGACTATTTTACTTTTAAGACGTACAGAAAATGCCTGAAAGAGCTACTGGTCCATGAAAGAGTTTATGAAAGGAAACCTTCCTTTGTCACTAAAGCGTAAAATTATGGACATTTGTTTATCCTTCCCATATTGACCTATGGAGCCCAGACTTGTTCTTTGACAAACATTCAAAAGTCCAAACTCAAGGTTTGCCAACGTGCAATGGAGCGCAGTATTCTAGGCGTAAAGCTGACAGACCGTATTCGCAACACCACACTACGCTCCAAAACACAGATTACTGACGTTGCTCAAAACGCCGCTTAGCTGAAGTGGGACTGGGCTGGCCACGTCTGCCGCATGCCCAATGAGCAATGGGCCAAAATAACCACTACGTGAAGCCCTGACACAGCCAGAAGGCGTTGCGGCAGACCCCATAGAAGATGGCGGGCCTAGCTAGACAAAACAAACTACCAGTGGTCTACTCTAGTCTTGGATCGAAAGAGCTGGAAGTCATGGGGAGAGGCCTTTGCCCAGCAGTGGGATGATGCAGGCTAATAGTAGTAGTAGTAGTAGTAGAGACTATTCAACTATTTCATCCAAAAATATATCATAAGACATCGGAATCGATGAGTTCGGCAGTTTTTCTGTGCTTCGGATTAATAGGGTATGGTGGTGATATACAGGCACTTGTCACATTGACGTTTTGTGTTTGAGATTGCATAGCAGTTGCGATGACTCGGGTATTTCAGAAGTCAAGAAACCGTGGCGGTGACAATGGGGTTGTCAGCCCTATAAATTATTTACCTATCTATTAAAATGTAAAAGAAATTAAGTACTATCATCTCTCCTTAATCTTAGAAGCATTTCATTTTCATAAATCTTTTCCAACATGCTTGTCTGAACATTTTCTATAGTCGGCAATTTTTCGTACCCAATTATAATTTTGAGGTTGAGAAGTTTAACCTAAAAGGTAGTGTTTAATCATTATTCCAGGTATTAAGGGTACTGAACTTTCTACCTATTTAATATAAATATTTATTTACGAAACTAAACGGTGTTAGTTTAGGACAGCGTTGGAATTTAAATACGCTGAGTTTATTTTGAAATCGTTGGTGTTCGAAAGTCTTAAACTATGTTTGAGCTTAAATGTATGTTTAATGTTTACGTTTATAATTGATTTATTTTAAGTCAAATAATTATCATATTCTTCTCTTCTTGTTCTCACAGACTATTGTCTAAATTTCTATTTCATTTCTGCTTTCGCAGGTCTGCTGGAAGAAATTTCTTAAGAAATAAACAGTACCTTTGTACTCAATTCTTACTCGTATATGTCGTATCTGTGTCTATTTTACTATATGTACCTACATAAATAATAAAATAAATAATTGAAATGTAATGATGTTCATTTCTGTAATTAGGTAGATCTTGTATGTGTACACATGTTTATGCAAATAAATGTATCTTATCTTATCATAGATAGATCTTTTAAGACACGTAAAGTTTTTGGCTAATATTTTAAAACTATAAAGCATTTCCTAGCTGACTGATTCCTGAGAAGAAATGCTGAAACAAACTCAGAGGTCATGGTCTCTTTTACAGTCCAAACATTATATTACTAAAATTGTATGTGAGTCTATGCATGGCCATGTCTGGAAAGGCCTTTTGAAAAAAGATCTATTGCAGCTTTGAGTTGATAAGCCCCTTATTGCGTGGTACACTATCAATCACACCCTGAATCATTTTGAAGAATAGGTATTGCTAATCCATTGCTTCATAATGTTCAAAAAATTGTCAATGAATGTTGTCAAAATCAATTCATATTGACTTCACTAACAAACGCTGTGATTACCACCCAATCTATATAAAGGGCATGCAAGTGGCTTATGCTAATACAGCCAAATACCTTGGCATAACTCTTGACGCGTTGGAAATCTCACGTCAAAAAGAAAAGACAGGAACTCGACATACGTTATAAAAGTATGTATTGGTTACTCGGAAGGAAATCCTGCCTATGAATACGTAATAAAATTATATTATACAAGCATATTCTTATGCCAATTTGGACGTATGGCATCCAACTTTGGGGCTGTACTAAACGAAGTAACGTCAAAATAATCCAACAATTCCAAAATAAAGTACTCAGGGATGCTGTAAATGCACCATAGTACATTAGAAATGACGACCTCCACCGTGACCTTAAAATGGAACTCGTCACCACCGTCATCCAAAAATTTGCTGAAGCCCACGAACACAGACTTCACCGACATGTGAATGTCGAGGCAATTCAGCTGCTAGACAACACGGACTTAGTGCGTAGGCTAACGAGAACTAAACCATTTGAGTTAGTGTAGTGTATAAATTGTGACGAATAATGTGTAAGCAATGTGTTTTTTTTTATTATTAATTTATCAGACTCTAAGAAAGTGCTGCGGAATTGTGTGAAAGTGCAATAGGACACTATTCTTAGTTATAACGTAAACTATCACGTAAAATAATAAGTTAAAGTTAAGTTGCTTATTTGTCTATTAGGCTAGATTAGTATGATCACATTTCTGAATTTCGTACAAAGCTCAAGTGGCTTCCCATACGTCTTCGCGTATACTACACGTATTCTGTTCAACCCTAAAACCCCCTCTTATCTTAAAGAACGTTTCAAGTTCCTTCATGACACACATAATAGATACCTGAGGTCATCGGAAAACTTAAGACTAGAGATGCCGAGGCATTCCACCAGTTTTTATGACAAGTCTTTTACAGTTCAAGCAGTACGGTTATGGAATGCCTTGCCCATGTCGATAAGGCGTGCTCAATCTTTGTTCACTTTTAAAATTCTGATTAAAAAACACTTCCTCTCTCCTTAAACATTGTCATTACATTTAGTTTCCTTACTCTTGTTTCATGTTTATTATTGTATATATTATATTATGTAGATAGGTATATGTTTTATGTATGTATGTATTTGTTGTATATGTAAATGGTACACCACTGACTACCTGCATTATTGTCTCTCCTTCTACCTTGAATCCATCCAAAGGTTGTCTGTAAAAGATCGCTTTTAGCGATAAGACCGCCCATTGTGTCACCCTATGTAAAATTTCTGCTTTTATATCTGTCATTTTTATGGTGTACATAATAAAGAGTATTCTATTCTATTCTATTCTATTCTAGATTGTAATAAATTACTAAGAACTTATGTTCTTTTAAATAAAATAAAAAAATAAAATAAATGTTGTTGAACTGTCAAAATGAAAGCCACTGCAGATGTTAATGTGTTACGAAATTACCCCGCAGAAACACTAGTTAAAACCATTTTTACTCGCCGATGATGGTGCAAGTAGTGAGTACTGTAACACGCAAAAGAACGAATCAACGAATTGTTCATCGTATCCATTAGGGTTTGAATACCAAACGTCAATTTTAAAACAAACGCCGCATTGTTTGCTCGGATGCCACAATAATTGCTGTTCCGTCCCGTACATCAAAGGCTTTGAATTTTGAAGATAAATCAAAGCTTGAACTTTGTGCTTCTTTCAAATGATTATTTTTGTGACAGGAGGAAGGGGTTAAATCCTGTGATTATTTTCCATTATTCTTTTTCTTAAATATTTGAATTAAATCTTATACCAACTCTGTTACTCCACAATTATTTCAAGGTAGTTTATTCATGTAATTTGCGTATTTTGACAGGCTATGAAGCCTTGACATACGACGTTGATGTAACTTCTTGATATCCGGTCTTTATCTTGCCCGGTCCTAATGTGTGGTTTTTCAAGGCACAAATCGATAAAAAACCGGGTTTTCATACGGTCGATTAGTCCTTATCGGCCAATTAGCCCCCTCTTCAATAACTGCAACAAAACTACTGATTTTTGCAAGTCTTCAAAGAGGCAATTATGGCCTGTAGCGCACAAAATATTTCTTACTTAGTTACGAGAATCGACCCAGCTTCTCGTCGCGCATAGGCTAAACCGTCAGCCAATTAAGCCCAACTGTGTTAAATAAAACTGAAATAAGAATATAAGCAGACATTTATTTCATCTTGTCAAACATATATTCAGAATACTTGCCGTATTCTGTGAACCTTTTAAAATTAAAGCTGAAATGTGAGACAGCATTTAGTTTAAAAATAAAATATGTAAATAAAGTAGGAATCTTCACGTCTCGGAATTTAACCTCTTGTGAGTTAACTTGTGTTGGCTTGCTCGTTTTGCAAAATGGTTGAGACAGGCAAGTCTTTTTATTTCTTATGTAACCTACATCAGAAGTGGCATTTTTCTCAAGTAAAACCTGAACTTCTTTTCTCGTATAAGCAAGTTTTTCAAGAGGTCATAATCAGCCTATAATGTTCCCACTGCTCAGACACAGGTCTTTTCTCTGTGAGAGGGAGTGGGCTGTAATTTACCACGCGGGCCCAGTGCGGGTTGGTAGATGTCACATGTTTTCGAATTCTTGCACCGTTTTGAGAGCAGTGGTGATGAAATTATTTACACAAAGTAAAGCGCCTGCGTGGGTCCTGGCCACGACCTACAACTCGTAATTCGGGGCCGTTACAACTGGGCCACCACTGATCTGCAATTATCACTTATATATAGTTAGAATATACTAGCCGCGCCCGCGACTTCGTTCGCGTGGATGTCGGAAAACAATTATGTATCGCTTGGAAAAAGTTAGTTAGAAGTAGTTACCACTCCTCCATTGAAACGGAAGAATCATCCGATCTTGCCTGGAGGGAAGCGCTACCTGCGTTTCTTTACCACAGCCCTTTCGTATGCAGTCACTGTGATTTCATCAGGGTTCATAATGTCAATGCGACAAAGTGTCACTATGATTTTTGAGAATAAACAAAAAGTAAAGCTATTCATATATAAACATAAGAGGCAAAACTAAACAAACGTAATTTAAATTCTGAACCAAATTGTACTTCCTCAAACATTAAAATAACTAATTATCACGCAAAAGAAAAGGCAATTTTCAAAGCTAGCACAAACGCGTCCGTAGGCCAGTGCTAAATATTCTTTTGATACAGGCATCCCTCGTTTGCAGCGAGCCTTAAACCGTGGTTACGTGCGATGATTCGTACTATGAGCTAAATAGGCGAGAATAAATGAAAGAGTTTGCTTATGAAACTCTCGTGTGTGTGGCACCTACATTCATGTGCAAAATTGTTTTGCGTGAAGATTTTTTTTGGTGTGTTAGTATTTTTAACCGACTTCAAAAAGGAGGAGGTTATCAATTCGGATGTTTATATAATATATAAACATCCGAATTGATAACCTCCTTATATATTTTTTTAATGTATTTTCGGGCATAACTCCGTCATATATAAACGGATTTGCAAAATTCTATTTTTGTTCGAAAGGGTATGCTCTCGAGGTGGTCCCATTGTCTCAAGTCAGAATCTGATGAAGGGATCCCATGGAAATCGAGGGAAATCCTCAAATTTTATAGGCACACCTATAGCGATTTGGGTATTTTTTATAGTAACTCGTGCATTTGCTTTCGGAAAGCACCATTCCGTGAAGTGGAACTGATGATGAAGGCCATTGGTGGCAACCGGAACTACCCAATAATAAGTATTTCACGGGTTGCGATTCGATTACTTTAATATGTTTGCTAAGCAATTTATGCTCGTCACAATGTCTAATATGTTGAAATGGAGCTGATGGTGCCTTCACCATCAGCTCCAGTTCTTTTGGTTCATACCAGGAGAACTCCTCAATAATTAACGTCCCTGCATCGGGGAAAGGAATATTTTGTAAAAGGTGATGAGCAGTTGACATTAGGGTATTGTAATTTATATAAATTAATAACTGACCCAGTAAAAAGTGAAAAATAAAAAACGTTTTTACAAAAAAAATAAAAAAACAACCGGCTTCAAAAAAAACACACTACAAAGTGAAAAATAACTTTAATTTCGGAAGTCGGTGGCAAAAAACTAACATACAGATCCAAAGACACCGACTTCCGAAATTAAAATTATTTTTCACTTTGTAGTGTGGTTTTTTTTTAAGTCAGTTGTGTAGCTATAAGATAGCAGAGGCGTATGGTTTTTGTTAAATAAGTGACTTAATAAAATTTCATTATAATATTGTCTTTATTTATTTTTTGCCAAAATATTATAGGTACCTACTTGCACTGACAGCTAAACTATCATCGTACATTTTAAAGCAGTTCAATGGAAATTGGTTTAAAGCGAAAAACAAAGCTGGAATTTTGTTTAGTAGTTGTCCTAATGCCAATTCAGAATCAGCATTGCCATACAACGTGCCAATGCTGCCAGCTTTTTGGGCACCTTTCCTGTTGAAACGATGCGGACGAATTTTTTGATGCCTTGTGATTCTTTCCCCTCCCTTTTTATATAAATGTACCTACATATTATTATTCTAAGAATTATACCTTACTAGCGACCCGCCCCGGCTTCGCACGGGTGCAATGTAGATACTAATATGGTGTCAGTGTGGAGTGATTAATAAGTAGGTAATATTATGTTACTAATAAGTAACATTTTGGATTGATTTATATGCACGCGCCGCGCCCTCCGGCCGCTTCCACCGGACGGACGTACAGCCTGACGCCCGCTCTGCCCCCGCATTTTAAATCTCTGATATCTTCTAAGATATTCGTTTTAATGATATACTGTAAATGGCCATATTGATCTATATTAAATGCACATTATATTTAAGGTACTTAATTGGATAAGGATTAATGCTGTATTGCTTAAAATCGCTTCGTAAATAAGCCATTATTTCTCGTAAAAAGTAAAGGATAAAAAATAGTTATTGTGGGTTATCCCTAAGAGATAGACATATACCATTGCGGCCTTTTTTGTAGACTTTTTTATGGTGTACAATACTGTAGTACATTATTTTGATCTATCTCGTTAGGTTCAGCCAGCGTTTGCATAGTAAGCGCAAAAAAATGTGTTTATTTACGACATCACATTAGAAACCTCTAAAATTATCAGTATTTCTCTACTATATTATGCATGTATTATACATATAAACCTTCCTCTTGAATCATACTATCTATTAAAAAAAAACGCATCAAAATCTGTTGCGTAGTTTTAAAGATCTAAGCATACATAGGGACAGACAGACAGCGGGAAGCGACTTTGTTTTATACTATGTAGTGATATTGCATCCATTTTTAACCGACGAAAAAAAAAGGAGGAGGTTCTCAAGTCGACCCGTATATTTTTTTGTTTTTTTTTTTTTTTTATGTATTTGTTAGTGCAATTGCGAGCTTACAACTAGTTTATGTGTGTGTGTGTATATATATTGCATGTTTTAAAATAAATATTCTAGCCCTTATATACTCAATAAAGATTTTTTAACGTTTAAAAAAAATGACAATTCAATATGTTTTGGTTAAATGTTTGTTTATTATATTTAAATTAATCTCATTGACGTCTTTAGGTAAACTTTAATCATTTTATTACCTGCGTTGACCTGAGCTTTATTCTGATGTCGAATCACACTGGTACAAATTATAATCTATTTATAAACTTTAATACGAAGCCCTAATACAATTTAAAGACTTCATTTAAATTGAATGAAACAAAAACTAAATAGCTTATGAAAGTATTCCATCAAAGTATAATAATTGGTTAAATAAAATTCATTTAAAGTTTTTGTAATACAATAATACCTGAAACTTAAGAAATAGCATAAAAGTGGTTTTGTTTTTGGAACGAAATTTTGGAACGAAGTTTTGATACGAAGTTTCTTGACACACGTTATACTCTGCACACTTGGCGAATTAGAGTTAAGACCAAAAAAACTGTAACATTTTGACCATCATAAGAAAGAAAGAAAGAAAGAAAAATAGGTTTATCACATCACACAACATCATCACATCATGACATTTTTGTTACGTAACAAAAGTGTCTTGTTGAGGAAAATGCTGGTTATCTTGTGTTGATCGATACGAAGCACGCTAAGAACTCATACCAAAATGCTTGGTCAGTCAGCAAGGTAAAAAAATACTAACAGTAAAATAAGCACCGGCTATAGTTTTCGGAACTATGCAATACCCTTAAAATATCCAAAATATTATGGCAATAGGTGATTATAAATAGCATCCCAAAGTACAATACATACTATTGTCTACATTTCTCTTTCACTTCTCTTTTCGCAGGTCTGCCAGAAGAAATTTCTTAAGAAATAAGCAGTACCTTTGTATTCAATACTAATATGTCGGTTCTGTATCTGTGTGTTCATAAATAAAATAAATAAATAAAAGAGCCTTTTTATTTTTGCTTTATTCTTTTCAATTTTACCATACAAAAAGACATGAGCTTTCCTTTTAATACCTTTTTTGAAGTCTACTATCCCTATGATGTGTAGAATGTTTACAAACATACATTACGTAACGTTTCCCCGTCATTTTGTAGGAGATTAAAAGTAACCTAATTTTTTATGATGTCCAAAGTATTTATAGGTTTTCAAAAGTTTAAAGAGGTTAATAGATAACTATTTAATACAGTATTATTTATTATTCTTTACACAATCAACTTTGGATTATACAATTATACTAAATATTAATAGTATGTACATCTGAATAAAAATAAATAAAATAAAAAAGAAAGAATGATAAGATTCGAATATTTTCGCCGTTTGAGGTTTTCTGCACCTGCAGCAGTCGCCCCAGCACAGCCCGCCGTGCTAGGAAGATGGAATGGCGCAAGGGTGTCGACACACGTTGCATCCCACTCCAAAGGCCTGCCTAACTTCCAGGGCACTATGGTCAGTCCATCTGGTCTCTTCCCATCGTCGCGTGCCAAACCGTTGGGTTCTAAAACAGCTGGCACCCGGCGGTGGCAAGAGCCCGACGGATTATGTCATTAATGCAGGCGTGCCGTGCTATCCGGCCTGCGCTCTTACTGCAAGATAGGCCATGGTATCCGAGGCAGTCAACAGCTTCACCGCACTGGCAGCGTTGCGGAGCCCCGCGAGGAGCGCCCAGACGCAGACAAGTAGCGAGCCGGAAAGTAGTGTCACCCAACATAGTACCTATGTTGGGCGACGGTAGCGCCTGAAGCCAGAGGCCCGACTCCCATTCTCCCACAGCCAGCAGGCGGGCACGCTCAGCAGTATTGGAGGACGTATTGATAAGTTTATACCATACCGACCTGCAGAGCGGCTCATCCCATTGTCTCTGGGAAGATGGTTCACGGGCTGATCTGTATCTGGGCAAACCGCTGTCCAGGCGTTCACCGCATCAGTCAAGCACGGCACTTCAGAGTCAACCAGGGAGGGGGCTAAAATTTTCCTGGTTAACTTTTCGGTGCTGTGAATAGAGGACAGGAACGCCGGTAAGCTAATACTGGTAATTTTGCGGATGCCGAGGCCACCAAAACGGATGGGTAGTGTGGCTTGAAGCCACGCTCGGTCGTCCAAGGCTACGTTTAAAATGGATGTTACTGTGCTGCGAATAATTTGGTCAATTTTGTCCAACAGATGTGGCTGCTTCCATAAAGGGGAGTAACGTAGAAAATATATAAAGTTTGGGCCAAAACAACAGTATCTAATCAGGGTGAATGCCGAATGTAAATTAATTTTGGAAAATCTGTCCGAAATTTCGTTGAAGTTTTTGATTTTTTCGTCGATGAAAGGATAAAAGCTGTGGGGCTATTGCATTAAATTTCTCTATGGTCAATTCTCTGTCGGTAATGTCAGAAAGATAAATTTCACATTTTGAGGGGTTAAGGTCCAAGCCTATAGATTTAAATTGCTGTTTGAGCAGTTGTAGGTCTTTCAAAACGGTGTCTACATCGCCTCCTAGCGTTCCATCATCTAAATACCACACGTTAAATTTTGTATTTAGTTTTTGGATAATTGGTTGAATAGCCAAGCTGAAAATGACTGGCCCGAGAGGATCACCTTGTTGGCATCCTACTGCAGATTCCAAAACATTGTCCTTGTATAATAATTTGGAAGGATACCTGTAACATTGCCACAAAAAAACATAAATTTCGGGAAGTTCCTTTTTGACTTCAGCCAACAAAGTGTCCCTGTTTACAGAGTTAAAGGCATTCTTCACGTCAACCTTGAGGATGATCTCACCTTTGTTGGAGTTTAAAAAGATGGAACGGGCATGTACGGCTGCCTCACAGCCCCATTTCGAGCCAAACCAAGCTGTAGGGGCTGAAACTTAGCTGTAAGCGATTCGCTATACAGCTTACAGCAAATTTTGGCTGCCGTACGCCTATAGGCGCCTATAGGACGCCTTCCCCGGCGCCTGAACTCAGTAGATCTTTTAAATGTTGTGGAGTCAGGCCGTCGAGGCCGCCGGCGGAACCACTTCGAAAAGAGCTGACGGCTGCAATCAACTGGGGGGCCGAAACGTTTAGGAAGGTTGAATTAAGATTGGGAGGGTCGGGTGGGTCGGGACAGGTTAGACCTTCCGCAGGCGCTGGGTGTTTACTCTCTAGAGCTGTTAGCGTTTCTGGAGAGTAAGGCGCCACCACATCGCTGCTGAACAGTATCCTGGCCGCGCCCCTGATGTCACCTTCACTTAATTTGGATTCCACATGTGAACATAAGCCTTTTTGTGATTGGTTGTAAAATTTAGGTAATTTTGGATCTAAAATTAGGGTCGAATTGTTACAATTGTCTTTAATTTGGTTAGTTAGTGTTTTTTTGGGTGTCAAATTTTTTTGCACATGTAGAATCCTATAAGGGAAGGTAAGTAATTGCTCCCAGGCACTTTGTGAGTTCTCCTGGGTCACAAAACGGAGACATCGCGCCAAATTTAACGCAACCAACCGTCTCGCGCCCCGGGGAACTCTCTTTAAAACCGAGGTTGAATCTTTTAATTTTGTTAGTGTTTGCCACAAGGTTTGGTCTGGAGGTGTTGATGTTGGGAATGCAGCTGGGGGGCACAATGGTACACTATGTGATCTGTGGATCTTTCCATAGTGTATACTCAGCCCCCGTTCGCCTTTAAAAAAACGTGCCTTTGAGCAATACGGGCATCTCACCAGCTGGACATCGAGCGATGTGACTGGTTGACTGGCACTGTTTCCGGCGTCGCAACTGTCGTCATTGATCATATATTAAACTTACCTATCAAAATTAACTGCATGCACTAACTATTAAACTTGCACTAAAAACAAACACATAAAAAAATAAACAGCACAACCAATTTTTCACTATTTACACATGATTTTTACACTTCATAAAATGTCACTGAAGAATGTCACAGATTGACGAGTGCGGCGCAGTCGCGTTCGGAACCTGAGACGCCGCGCATGCAGGGCCACATGCAGGGCGCAGCCCTCGCAACCGCTGCCCTGGTTGCAGGCCGCGTCGTCAGGCAGATAATAAAAGTGACAACAATGAACAAAACGCGTAACAATCAATCTGCTGCCCTTTCCCAAATATTTTGTTCGGCTTCCAGTCTAATCGGATGCAGCTGAATACCGGTATTTTACATAGAGCCTATCTGACCGCCACAACCCAGTTATTGGGTAATACGATTTCTCTTGGTTAGACTGGTTGTCAGACTTTCGAGCTTTTGAGCTTTTTCTATACAGGGTTAGTTTTCAAAGACCAGCCAAATTTAAGGATGTGGTACAGACCATCAAACTGAACAACTCTCTCCATGGGACCAATATCATCATCGCGAAAAATTTATAAACTGTCCCATAAAAAACTTCAATACCTACTTGACCTAAATGTATGGGACCGCTGATTTTTTTTTCGTGATTACGATTTTGATCCCAAGGAGAAAATTGTTCAGTACGCTGGCCTGTACCACACCCTTAAATTTGGCTGGTCTTTGAAAACTAACCCTGTATTTCGCGACTTTTTACATTTTGTTATACTATTTTATTATGATAGTTTGTAAAACGTACACAAAAAAACCGACTTTTTTGTAATAAATCAATCTTTTACACTTTTAAATATTTCAAATTCAAAATTCAAAACTATAGTTATCTATAGTCAGTTTCAAAAGTACCTGATGAAAATGTGAACAAATGGATCAGAAAATATACTTGTGGATGTCAATTTGTAGTGCCACTTACAAATTGAGTGCATTGATTTGATTATTTGAATATTTAAATGCAAAATTCTAATTTTTAAATCACCTTAAATATGTTTTTCATTTGAAAATTGATATGTTAAATGTCCTCAATTTTCTTCGAGGATTTTTCAATAACAATTTAATAATGTTATTCAAACAATAATTATTGTTAAGTAGGAAAAGTGGTGAGATAAAAAGTTGAAACCTTCTCAATACAGATGAAAGTGTTGTTTATTCCCTTCAGTGAGCATTGGAATTTAACCTGAACAGGATTTGTTTACACTTTAATTCGATACTTTTGGAACAGATCATCGTAATTTTCCCGCAAAATTTTCGCACAAACATAAAAAATCTCGTACCATTCTTCAAAACTAATTTATCAACACTCTCATTCCACACGACCACGTTACTGCATACTACACTACAGTTTTTCAATTCTGAACGTACAAACGCCTCCATTTTTCTGCAACCATCTGTGAATGAAAGGCGCACTTCGAGAGCGTCATCTAATAATTGCTTCCGCAAACGCTAGGGAATCAACTAGCTGAAGGGTTATCCAATGGTGTTGCCAGGATGCTTGGTACCGGTTTGTATATGAAGGTTTTTGAATTTTTTTATTTAGCAGTATTTGATTGGGTCGGTGTGGTGAGGTTTAAGCTGTGTAATCACTACTCCATGCATCTCTAGAGAAATCGCGCGGGTTTGTCCTTTGATTTAAAAGCTCGGTGGAGTGAAATCACCAACAATAGACAACTTATCATGATTAGCCTAGCCTTTTCCCAATCTTGGGATCGGTTTACAATTTAACCAGATGCAGCTTAATACCATTACTTTACCTGGAGCGACTGCCTATTTTCCACAGCTATTTTTTATTTATTTTTTTGTTACTGGATTACACGAGACCCCTTGGCAAGACAAAGAAAAAAATAAACCATCCTACTGAAATATTGATTTGGTTCTTATTAATGGTCGCATCTTAGAAATTTCCTCATATCTCCTCCTTACTCAGCCGACTTCTACTCCTACTCTTTCACTGTGCACGGGGTTCGGTCGTGGAATTCATTTCCGCCTGACATTAGGAACTGCAGAACTTTTGCAGTATTTAAAAGTAGAGTGAAAAAACACTATCCCTCCACTTTGTCATAATTGCATAAGTATTTATTATTTAAATTACTTTATATTTTTATATATTTTAGTGATATTTATTTTATAAGTATGTGTGTATGTGTAAGTATATTCTCCAATTGTATGTTTATATTTAAATTGGAAAATAGTTTTGGATTGTATTTTGTTTTATTTTACCTTCTACTCTTACACACGTTGTTTACATCTCTTATAAGATACTCTTCTATCGCAGGTATGCTGGAAGAGATTTCTTTAGAAATAAGCATCACCTTTGAACGTATTTTTCTGTTCCTTTCTTCCTGTCTGTTTATATGTGTGTAAATAAATGGTTCAAAAAAGAATGTCCTTGTACTTCGATCGTAAAGACATATTTATTGGAAATGTCCGCGGGCCAAATTTGATAAGATAAGACAGTAAACTGTCACACATAAGCAAGAAACTAGCAACGATAATAACACTATTCGTATTTCGTCAATAAGGGCGGATCAAAACTCTCCGAAAAAATCTGTCTTGGGAAAGAACATAAAATAAAGAAAGAACCGTCACTCAAGCGATAAACCTACAGCTCCTAGAATCAACAAAATATCGCGAAAAGAATATCTTGACACAAAATAAAATGGTACAGAAGGTCGGGCCCGTATATCGAGCGAAAACGCATGCACACATAGACACACTTCACGTACAGCGAGTGCAAGCGCACTCGCGAAGACTGGCATTCATTTGAGACAGTTTCAGATCTCAGCACGTTCAGTCACGAGCATAATATTACTATGGACCGTTCGGAAATAATATCTGATTTCATGATTCATATCTGTTCTTAAGAAGACAGCAAATATATGTGATCATCACTGGAAGGCATTATTATTACTCTGTGAGATTGTTAATGCTGCCAAAGTGATTTCAGATATTTTTTATGACAACGAGGTATCATATTCATCTAAACTGAAGTGAGTGGGCAGATATTTGTAACGCAGGACATGTCCGATATTTATGCATTCTGAGAGGGGATACATTTTTTTGAAGCCAATGCGGCATCCTATATTTAGTCGTTTTGTGGCTCGTAAGATCGTTTTGGTGTTTCTTCGATGTCACATATTTGTGCTGCTAGTTTACATGTTTTCCACAGATGATCACATATTTGGTATCTTCTTGAGAACAGATATTTATGAAAGAATCATGAAATTAGATGTTTTTGCCGATCAGTCCATATTAATATAATTAAGCTTGTGACTATACGTGTCTAAGTATGCGTGTGCCTGTTTTTTGCTCGTTGTATGGAGCCGACCTTCTGTTTCTATTTATTAAGTGGTCTTGAGTGGTTCCGAGAATTCTTGTTACTCGGAGGTACTATAACAATAACATCTTGAACTGTGAGCACATACTCGATCACAGCTGGAGATAAATCTTTACTATTTTTGGAACCTAGAGTAAATGGATTTCATTTCTATCTACTCGAAGCGTACTTCGCGTTTTTTATTTAATACTTGAATGACTAGATCTTTATATTTGATATACCTTTTTGACAACTTTTTTGTGCCTTTACCTATCTTTTGTGTATCAGTTTATTTTAGATTTAGAGCATTAGGTAGGTACAGGTGTTGAGTTACCTAGAGTTCATCTTGTCCTTCTGTCTGACCCGTAGTCCCAAGTTACATGGAGTCGGCGTGAATGGGTTAACTCTTCTGCCATTTTCTTCTGCCCTTTGAGATACAACCTTTTTCTTCAAATTGGGTTTAAAAATACAACATGATGTTTTACACATAACATCACCTGGTGAAATGTGGGTGTACCTATAGTATACCAACATTTCGCCAGTTATGTTTAAGTCCCATGTAATAGGGGGCGAGCCTATTGCCATCAACCGGGCACAAATCCAGACACCGGGCTGCTACCGAGAAATTCTAGATGGAAAAACCCAATAACACTTTGCCCGACCCGGGAATCGAACCCAGGACCTCATGCTCAGCAGTAGCGATTGCGACCACTAGACCAACGAGGCAGTCCACATGATGAACATGATGTTTTACTATATCATAAACTGCCTTTAAATCAAAATAATACGAAAAAACGGGCCGTTGAGCAAACTTCATTTAGGGGTTTGTCTTATAATGTGGGACGAATATATGATGAGCCACCGCTCACATATAGAAGCCGAAGACAGAACTCTAAAAGAGCTTAGAAGTTCATACAAAATTATGGGAGGCGTCACCTTCGTGATTGCCGGTGACTTTCGTCACCTCTTCTTGAGGTCCCTAGAGGAACACGTGCAGATATACTTGAAGCCTGCTTAAAGGCGTCTCCTTTATGGAGCTCTGTACAATCAAACACCGTAAAAACAAACATGAGAGCCCACTTAGGAGGTTATCAGACCCATTTCTCAAACCTTTTATTACAAGTAGGTGACGGGAAAATATCTGAACAAGATGGTCTTATCAACATAACATATGAGTTAGGAAAGTCTGTCGCAAGTCTGAATTATTTCATTTTAAATGTTCACCCAGCAATTGAGAATCATTGTCAAAAATATTACACGTCGATGTGTGAGAGGGATAGTTTCACCGCGAAATTCTTCCTGTTGATCATGAACTATTAAAATAAATTAAACCTAATATTTAAGATACATAAAGTGAGTTATTTTAACACAAATGACACCACAAAATGACACCGCTCGCTAGCTACTATATTGAAATAAAAGGCTCGTGTAACAGTGTATAAAAGTTTTTTTAAATCCAATTTGGACTTCTGAAATAGTACTTAAGTTGCTATTTAATTTGTAAATATATACTTTCTAAAGTCAATGTTAGCACATTGTGATTACTTCTGACTAAATACGATTTACTTACATAGTCGTGCAGTATAAATAGTAATTTCAAACGGATTATTACATTTTCATAGCGAATACTTTGACTTTTATAGCGTTTGAGTAAATAAATAAATAAAACAACAATAAAATAAAAATAAAACACAACTGCAATAAAAGCGAATTAAAAACATGTATATAATTATGTAAAAACTAAATAAATCATGCCAATCACGCTGTCTTCGATATACCTAAGACTTTAAGGAATTATACCTATTTTAATACAGTCCACTAATTATTTTATTATAAAGTCCCAATTGAGCTCATAATCAGCCTATAATGTTCCCATTGCTGGGACACAGGCCTCCTCTCCGTGAGCCGGAGTGGGCTGTAAGATAAGATAAGATAAGATAATATTTATTTGCTTAAACATGTGTCATACATATAAGAAAAGACATGCATATAGGATGGTAACAACATTATCAGGTGCAGACATGTTTGCCACATGATGTGACGTGCAAATGTCAAGAAATATTATTAATTAAAACATTCTCTTAAAATAACAGTAAATTAAGTAGGTAATTAAAGAATCATAATTATATTGTAATAAATTTAAAATAACAAAAAAAAAACAGAATATAAAAAACAAAAATAAGTTAATAAACAATAATCATGTCAAATCAAATAAGCAACTATGTCAATACAAATCTTTCCTCTAGGAACTCCTTAATGATATAGTATGCTTGATTTATTAAATATATCTTAAGTTTTCTTTTCAAGTGTACATTATTAAGCTCCTTCCAACTTTTAGGCAACTTTGGCTTTTAATCAACCACACGAGTCCAGTGCGGGTTGGATGACACATGTCTTCGAATTTTTGGGTTCGAAGTCATGCCGGTTTCCTCACGATGTTTTCCTTCACAGTTTTGAGAGCAGTGGTGATGAAACTAAATACACAAAGTAAAGTGCCTGCCTGGGTTTGAACTCAAAACTTACAACTCGTAAGTCAGGGCCAATACCACTGGGCCACCACTGCTCTTGATTTTAACTGCAATTGAGCCCATTCACTCTTAAATCATAACATTCCGTCGCAGAGATATATACTTATAGATACCTACGCGTGAAAATCATAACCCTGTCTTTACTGTCGCGTATAAACAGTGGAGAGAACGAGTTTTGTAGCGACATAATTATCGATTATGATTACCAGCAACCGGGCACAAATCCAATCTTCAAGCTGTTACTGAAAACTTCCTAATGGGAAAACGAATAACACTATACTTGATTACGGAATTCAACCAATTTAATTTGTAAAGTATTATATTATTTTAATTATTGTGAATGTGAGGACTATGTGGTTCATTGCTTTTTTTTCCAGTTAATTTTAATCATGACCTGCCAAGTTTGAGTATTTTATGCGGCCTACCTAAATATCCTTTCTCTGGTATTGTTCGTCGAATCGTTGAGCTCCTTAAGTTCCGAGTTGAGCTGCACGATTTCTGATAAATGCGTGCACTAACTTGACAGGTCCACTCAATTTGTGTGTTTCTTTCTTCAAAAGACCATTTCATACACTAATCGACATGGTCTTCACATGGTCTGACCAAGATTATGTCTGGACTTTAAAAGAGACTCTGACCGTGAGTTTGTTTCTACCTTTCTTCTTACAGTAGTAAGATAGGAAACGCCAACTTCATCTAGTTTAAAAAATATGATTGACGTGTAAAAGTGTTTGTACAAACCTACTTACAGAAATAAAATCATTTATTGTTTAACCCAGAACTAGGGCTTGCAACCAGTAGACCAAATTACTAGGCAGTCTAAAAAAGTAATATTTATTCATATTAATCTAAAGCCCGCTGTCGACTGGCCCGTATCAGAAAGCCTTCAGTGTCACCATGTCACATATAAAATTTATACCAAGCGTTAAGGACATATAAAGGTGAAAGGAGAAAAAGTTTTATTTCGTCCTCAGAGACCTAATTTGGAAGTGCGAAAGGTAAGTTTTCGAACGTTAAGTAAGATATATTTTAGTTTAATGCTGTTTTACTATCAATAAAGAGATTTTTGGAGGACTTTCCTCAATCGACACATCAGGGTGAGGTTTTGGGTTCATTGTAACTAGGATAAATCAATGAAGTTTTTTTGTTTTTGACTATTTTTGTCATGGACATTAATGATTTTAGTGGCAGTTTCAGGACGGATTATTCAGTCTTCACATAAATTTTATTTCAGGAATCAAAATTGAGATTCGATAGGTTTTATAGAAAATATACCAAACCGCAAACTTTATTCTTCCGATAAAAGTTACCAGGCTATTGAAAAATAGGCCCAAAGTTATCTTTAGACACGCTTGCACGACAAATAATTAATGTGTTGAGCGTTAAAACTGGTTGGTCGTGCAAACGGCGGGGTAATTACGTAACACACTAACAGTAAGAATGGGTTACATTTTGACAGTTCAACAACATTCATTGCGTTATTTACGTTGTCGAGCAAACAAATTTTTCGATCATATGAAGCAATAGATTAGCAATACGCTTCAAAATGATTCAGAGTAGGATAGATAGTGTGTTACGTAATTAGGTTAGGGTGCTGGTCTTAGTCCAGAAAGATGTTTCAATTTAATCGTATGGCAATCTCATGTCAAGTGATTTGATTGGCTCCTGGTATTTCGGTCTCATTAGCAAACATAAGATTTGACAACAGATTTACTTGACTCGACTTTATGAAACCGAAAATATAAAACTTTCGACTTTTTACAAGTTATAATAATACTTCTTCAATACCATTACGCTTCACTGCTAATGTTTTATGAAATCCCCAAAGAACACTAAGGGCTCGTCATTTAAGACGGGACTTTTAATAGACTCCTCATATTTTTTTTTGGTGCAAATTACTTATTATCTTGAACAATCTCACGAAGTTACAGGTCTAGGAAATAAATACTTTCTGAAATAAAATGTATCAAACTTTGTTAAAATAACCTCAACGTTTGTACTATTTAATTGCTTTGACGCACCTTCGACAGAAGGTGCTTCTATTTTAGGGAATTTTAAAAATGCATTATGATTTCTCAAAAAATATGTAGACGCGAATAATTTTTTTTTGTTGAAAATTCACGTTATTTTTCGTTATGAAGCTCAAATCAAAGTGATTTGAGCTTTTGTTGGGTGAATAAACACGGCTATTTTCATTTTGTGGTATCTGCTAAAGTTGAAATGAAACGTATTGGCAGCCATTTTATGAACTTTTGTGGCATGTCATCACAGCATGTCATTCAATGTCTGTACTCGCGTTTGAGAACACCTGCCATCGCACTAGGAGAACAACTTTGAATACCTGTCATCATGTCTTCACCCTCTGGATCAAGTCTGCTGTGTGTGCTGTACATGAGAAGTGATGCGTGTTTTGGACTCTGTCGAGATGCATGCTCCTTCAGTATGTACTAGTTACAGTGAAGTGACGTGTGTTTTCGACTCTGTTGAGCCGCATGCTCCTTCCGTATCTACGAGTTTGGACGACCAATATTCCCTAAGGCGATACAAAAGCTAGCTAATGTATAGGTCAAAATCCGTTTTGCTACATTAATCTTGAAACTTGGGGCACACCGGCTCGGATAGGTTAGGTTCCTTTAAATCATGCAGACAGAAATAAGAAAACGGGCAAAGTGGGGCTCCGTCGACTGCGTGTCAGGTCCCCCCCCCCCCCCATAAATCAAGGAAAAGGATTTAAAAAAATATAAGATTTTTAAAAATGTATCAAAACTAACCTATGCATTTCCTAAAGTTGCCCCTTGATCCATCCATCCGCAGATATACATATATATACCCTTATATTAAAGTCCTACTGTAAACGCGTTGTTATTAGAACTGCGCTACGAATTTTGATGCAGTTTTCACTATCATTTTGAAAAATTATTCCGGAAGGTTTATGTCTATAATACATTAATATTAATTTTACATTTAATAAAGCAATCTCGACGTTTTGTCAATTCGTAAAAATCGTGCGTAGTAGGGGCGGGTCGGTAGTAGGTAACACATAATTATGAATTAATGATAAAAAATGTTTGATTTTCCTTATCGAAGCCTTAAGTATGTAAGGAAGAGAAAAGTAGCTATGGATTTAGATAACTTTTGTAATGATAAGTACGCCGAAATCTCTAGATATTTGTTAAGGTTTCTACATGTATTTCCGGTATACTTAATTCGGTTACGGCTGAGCTCGACATGGCGGGGGCACTGCCATGCCCCCAGATACACAATCTGATGATCTTGAAATGTGTGATTTGAATATTATCCTAACTAATATTATAAATACGAAAGTGAGTTTGTTTGTTAGTTACGCTTTCACGCTAAAACAACTGAACGGAATTTGATGAAATTTACATACCATAAATTTCCAAACCATTTTATCCCGGTAGTTCTATAGAAGTATGAGAAACAGGGTGTAAAGCTCATTCATACCCTATGGAAAAGGGAGGATCCTCCGACCAGACAAGTGTCGTGTCTGGTGGGCAACTGCCCGACGGTTGATGTCGGAACATTGTATACATAATTATACTATTTTATTATTTACTAGCATATGCTAGTCACGCGGTAAACTCTGCTTGCGCGATGCAGGATTTGCGTGACGTCAGTGTGACGTGTAGCTCGCGTGTGGTGGTGTACATACCGCTACATCACTCCCCCCCGGAGACCGGAGGTTGATAGTGGGCTGAGTCTTGTATCTTGCGATGCTTTCCAGGGCCAATTGAGGTTCCAGTGAGTTGGAACCGGGTGCCGCATAGTTCACGGTGAGTCGGAACTGTCTGCGGTGGTACCCTAGTGAGTCCAGGTGGCGCTGCGTTATGCTCCAGTGTGTCGGATGTGGTACAGCGCCGGGTTGGGGTTGACTGCTGGCGTCGAACAGAAGATTGTTTGAAGGCTCTGCTTGTGGACCAGCCGAGAGTGCAGTGTGCTGTGCCAAGGTTGCTGATGAGGCTGAGGGTAGTGACCAGGTATGCGCGGTCGCTGTATGCTAGTGGTCAGGTTACCCGTTGAAGCCGTGGGTGCTGGCTGGCTATGTGATTCGCCAATCGAAAGCTTGAAGGAAGTGATGATGACGTCACGCTGATGTAGATGCACGAAGACTGCGCTGACGTTCATGTTCGGGGTCACCAGTGCAGAGGTATGAGGAACAAGGTGTAAAGCTCACTCATACTCTATGGAAAAGGTAGGATCCTCCGACCAGACGGGTGTCGTGTCTGGTGGGCAACTGCCCGACGGTTGATGACGGGACATTGTATAATGCTAGTCGCGCGGTAAACTCTGCTTGCGCGATGCAGGATTTGCGTGATGTCAGTGTGACGTGAAGCTCGCATGTGGCGGTGTAGATACCGCAAAAAAATTAAAACCCGATTTGCGACAAATAAACGTTATAGAAAAATTCGATTCTAATACAATAACCTCTTAAGGTAAGTAATGTGTCCTTACTTTCTTTGTTTTAAGCTACTTACTTAAATACTTGCATTAAGAAGTGGGGATTTACCAAGAAGAAGGTTCCTCAGCACAGAATTCCTAATAAAAAGTTTGCCTGGCTACATTACCGCGTAGACTATTTAAAATTCCTGTACAAAAAAAGGGACTCAGGCAGGAACAAGCTGGAATTTCAATACCAGCCGGAATATGCATCTGAATACATTAAGCACCTCCTTCAATATACCTACTACCCGCTCAAACGTAAACGTCAAACGCCTGCAGGAGTGTCATACGCAAACGTCAAACGCCTGCAGGAGTGTCATACGACGAGGTCACTATAGTCGCCCGGCCACGGCACCGCGCACCGGTCATTTCTAACATAAAGTGTAATAACTTGAAAACTACCGAACTTATACCCTAATAAAAAATCGTGTGTGTAGCTGAAACCATACAGAATCAACAAGTGTTAAAACTACCATACAACTTCATAGTCGAAAGAACTGTAAAAAAATGTTAAACTAAAAATATGTGTTGAATTTCCGTAAAATATTTGTTCTTACTGAAATTTTGTACATTAGTTTGTAGTTTGTGTCAATAAAACCTATTAATTATTAAACTAGACTATCTAAGCTTTTTTTTGATACCCATATGTCCGTACTTGGTTTGCTCAGAGTAGCACAATACACTAAAACAAACACCCCATTCCCGCAACAATTTCATGCCCCCATAAGGGTTCTGCGAAACGTGTGTTTATAAATAGGATTTAATTTATTTTACATGATTTTTGTGTAATTATATTTGAAATGATAGGCAATCATTTGTATGCAATAATTATATTAGGTCTTTACCTATGAAATTGCCGTTCTGCAGTACTGGCCATTTCAAATCAAAATAATTTTTGTTTGGCTAAGAATTCTAATTTCAAATTAATTTTATTTTAAAAACATGGATTTTTTTTTCTAAAAGTAGTCATTTCTTTATTGATTAGTGTTACATTTTCATCGCATTTCAATCTTTTTCGTCATCATGGATACGTTAAAAATTCGAGTAATTATGGAATATGAGTACCGTCGTGGCAGCAACGCGGCACAAGCGGCACGCAACATCAACGACGTTTACGGAGCTAACACTACAAACCAACGCACCACCTGTTATTGGTTTGCTCGCTTCCGTTCTGGAAATTTCGACCTGAAAAATGAACCTCGCGGTCGTCCGAAGACTTTGGTCGACAATGACGAATTAAAGGCGATTGTGGAAGCTGATGATACACAATCTACGGCTGAATTAGCAGCAGCTTTCGACGTTAGCGTCAAAACAATATTGGTCCATTTGCGTCAAATTGGCAAGGTAAAAAAGCTTGACAAATGGGTGCCCCACGAACTCAATGATCGCCAGCGCGAAGTACGCGTCGAGACGTGCCTTGCACTGCTCAACAGACACACAAATGAAGGAATTTTGAACCGCATTGTTACCTGCGATGAAAAATGGATTCTGTTTGATAACCGTAAGCGCTCAGCAAGTTGGTTGGATCCTGGTTCAGCACCTAAACAATGCCCTAAACGAAAACTTACCCCTAGAAAAGTGATGGTCACTGTTTGGTGGTCTAGCGCCGGTGTGATTCATCACAGCTTCTTACCAAACGGGGTGAGCATTACTGCAGATGTGTACTGTGAAGAACTGAACACAATGATGGAGAAGCTGGCGCATCTCCAACCAGCATTGGTCAATCGCTCGTCTCCGCTGCTCCTGCACGACAACGCGCGACCTCATACTGCACAGCAGACGGTCTCCAAGTTGCAAGAACTGGGGTTGGAAGCTCTCCGTCATCCGCCCTACTCACCAGACCTTGCGCCTACAGACTACTACTTTTTCCAGAATTTGGATAACTTCTTGGCGGGAAAAAAATTTAATACCCGAGAGGCAGTACAAAATGCCTTTGAAGAATTTGTTGCCTCCCGTCCAGCTGATTTCTTTAAGAAGGGCATCAATAAACTGCCACTGCGATGGCAAAGATGCATTGATTGCATGGGTGATTACTTCGATTAATACAAATAAAAAATTCATGAAAAAAATTCGTTTAAATTTTTTCATACAAAACGGCAATTTCATAGGTAAAGACCTATTATATACTTTACAACAATTCAGTACCGGCATACCAAAAGAATTGGAAAAACAACGAAGCGTATGCGCGGTTAAACATTCGTCTGAACCCTTATCTGTTAAATTCGTGAACGTGTTAAAACGTCCACGCCTCAACTGTTGCTGATTACAAATTGTACTGCGGAACGAATTAGATTATTCGTGATCTTGAACTATCTTCATAGTATTAAAACGTTCTGAGCGTTTTAAAATACTAATAATTAACTTATGTCCATATTACAAGCATTACTTTAGTAATTTTTTTAGTAAAACACACGTAATTTAACACGAAAATGCCGGCGCGTAGCGTGTCGCTACGGCCTCAATTTTTCACAACGAGTTTAACACATAAAAACTGATTCAAAACCTATGACACATATAGATATTCGTAAACCTTGATTAATGA
This sequence comes from Griposia aprilina, assembly GCA_916610205.1. Taxonomy (NCBI): domain Eukaryota; kingdom Metazoa; phylum Arthropoda; class Insecta; order Lepidoptera; family Noctuidae; genus Griposia; species Griposia aprilina. Next base: position 13,271,809 of record OU744307.1, on the reverse strand, counting down.
GGATTTTTATGATATATAACACTAATACATTGGGTTATTAACTACGCCATCAACACATAATATGTACGGAGCGCGCATCGTTCGTCATCCAAAATGGCGGAGCGCTGACTTAAAACTTTTATTTTGCAAAAAATATTTATGGTCGCCACAGATTATAGCATAATATTGTACGCGGAAACTAATAGGGCGCCACCCGGCGGAATTTTTTTGCAACAGTACAGTGTGCCAGTGGTATTTAAATCGATTTGAACGCAGCAAACCGAATCGGTCACGATCGGGGGGTCTGACGTTAGACCGGAAAATATTTTCGGTCACGCTCGGGGGTTTGACGTTAGACCGGAAAATATTTTCGGTCACACTCGGGGGGTCTGACGCTAGAGCGGTAGGTAAGTACAGTGTCAACTATTTGACTGGGCCCTGGATATGTCAGAAACCTCTAGTACTGATAATTACAATGAGGTCTCCAGACTTTGTTTTTTTTTTAATACTTCTTATTCTGGAAATAATTAAACATGTATAACTGAGAATGCATTTGTAAGATTTTACTTATTTTTACGTAGTTTTAGTTCAATATATGTAAAACAACTTGAAATAATTGATCATTTTGAATATTGGACTAGACTTGTCGCGACGCCATTTTAATGAACATTTTTATGTATAAAAATTAAAAACGGTACATTTTGTCTTAGCAGGGACCTCTGTAAATCAGACAACTGTCATTTTAAATGAAAAGTCTCTTTAAGTGATTAATAATCCTAGGTCCCTTGAGATCCCACTTATCCAACACCTTTATTGCATAAAATACTATCCATCACAATTTAAATCATTTTGAAGCCTATTTCTAACCCATTGCTTCATATGTTCGAAAAAATTGTCTGCTCAATAACGTAAATAACGCAATGAATGTTGTTTAACTGTCAAAAAAAAAGCCATTCCTACTGTTAGTGTGTTACGCAATTACCCCGCTGGTTACACTGCATTTATCTTTGGCCGCGTAAAAGTATTGATAATTTGGTTCGGTAGTATTACTACACTTTAAGAGCGCATACATGGATCCACTAGCGCCACTCCTTTAAAAAAATATTATCTCGTCACTGAGAAGTAATTTTGAAAAACGGCTCGATAAGCGACCTCGGTAAGTGTGTCAAGATTTTTCTAATACCTTTTATAAACTTTCATATTGAAACACGAAGCAACAAAATTCGATCTAAACAAAAGCGGCCACATTCATTTAGATCGTATTTTGTTGCTTCTTGTCTCAATATGAAAGTCTATAAATGGTATTAGAAAACTCTAGACACATTTACCGAGTTGGCTTATTGAGCCGTTATTCAAAATTCCTTCTGAGTCACGAGATAATACGTTTTTAAAGGAGTGGCGCTAGTGGACCAGTGTGCGCCCTCTTAAGAGCAATACAGTAAGGTAGCCTGCAAAATCCGTACAGGCTTGTATTAATGATTTTAATGATTATAATTAAATCTGCCTTGACATTTCTCAACTATGTTGGGGTCAACTTCCAGTCTAACCCGATGCAGCTGAATACCGTTATTTAACATGGAGCGACTGCCTACCTGACCTCCACAACCTAGTTACTGGTATACCCCTTGGTAAGACTGGTTATCAATCTTTTGCGCTTCTGACTGCCCGTAATGACTCTCAAAGAGCGTCGAATGACAGCCGGGACCAACGGCTTAACGTGCTTTCCGAGGTATTTGTAACGGTCGCGAATCATATTGAATGAATGAATGAATCATCATCACTCGCGATCAACGCGTTGTTCTAAAAAAATATGATTGATGATTAGTGTCAAGCTTGACACTAACCACAAATTGACAGAAGCTTAAATAATAAAATTGAGAGCTACACAGGCGATTTCGCCTTAAGTTCTTGAAAAAAAAAATCTATTTACTCAACAATAGTAAATCTCTTTGCTCACAACGCACCTTACACCTTTTATTTGTTTTGTTTTTTTTTTTTCTGGTTTTACTTACCTACTACCTATACTCGTAATATGTTGTGTGCCTTTTAGTCTGTGCTAAATAATTATATTTTATTTATTTCTTTTCTTCCTTTCCTAACAATTAAAATAAAAATATTTTATTTCTCATATACATACGTACATGGGCACTTATGAAACATCACAAGCTAGGTGCACGGTTCCAATTAGTCGTTTCCTATGGAGAAGAGCCGGCAAGAAAAACCATGGTTACTCTTTTAAAAATAATGGTTTTTACTATGTTTTCAAATTACAGTGTTAATAGGTATGGGAGGACAGTGTAGCCCAGTCAACAAGTACCAGGTACTTAATAAAATTGAAAATGGTCTACAAATCTACAGTCTGGCCACTAGCCTGCCCGTTAGACCTATCTGAACCAGGTTGAAGACGATAGCTTTGTGCTCTACATGGCACAGCAAGTCACGTAACTGGCGAAGTCTGCCTACCCCTGCCTAGGAAATACTGGGGATTAAAAGCCCACGATTATGATTATCTAAAGACAATCATTTGCCCAGGGCAGTTGATGTCCACCACAGATCAAGGTGATAGTTAACAGGTACACCGAGTTCCAAATCGCATGACACGTTATCTTTCGTCCATTATAGATATGTTCTGAAAATATCTCACCGTGGAAACTTAGTAGAAATGAGCTGAGGAGGTTAGTATCAAAACCACTACATATCCAGTTTTTTCAATAAGGCAGAAATCCAAAAAAAAACTTAATAAGTAGTGAGAACGTATTTTTGCATTTTTTTTTAAAGGTTGCCGTTTTCTTACGTGGTAAATAGGTCCTTAAAACGGTTTTTTTTTTAACCAGAATATGTTGAGGTTTTGAACTAAACGTGAATATTAGACATTACTTTACTAAGGAGAAGCTGTTTTGAACAGTTACTGCTAATGGTAGGTTCTATTATCTTGTGCAGAAAATGTGAAACAAAACAAAATTTCCAAAACTGAATATGTTTTGGTTTTGATCCTAACCTCCTCAGCTGTTATTCCTGCGGATTTAGCATGACGCTGTCTATCTCTTCGTAGAATAGACAAGGCTATTCCCATACAAAGTGACATTTCGTTTCTCCATTTTTGACATCGCACCGTAAAAATCCTTCTAAAATCTGTCATTTTGTCTTTCGATTCTACCGATCGTTGTCTAGGTCCTTTTTAGTGTAGACTATTTCAGAAGACAGTTGTCTAAGGTAGTGAAGAAAATTTGATTTCTTAATTGCCATGCTAAAGACGTTAGAAAACTTTTTACTCGACGGCCACAAAGATAAAAATGGAATGGAAAAATGGAATTTTTCACTTTTTGTATGGAAAATGTGAAAAATTATTACCTACATGTTGAGTTTTAGGGGTTTAAGGGTGTCATAAAGGTGGTCGAAATTTTCATTATTCTTGCGATAGGACACACCATTTTCGAGATATAAGCAAAATAAAAGACAAACGTGAATAAATTACTGAATTTCGTAAAAAGTACAGTTGACTCTTTCTACTTTGCTGCCGTCGTACTGTCTTCACGAAACGTCATTTTTGTCTATTCTTCCGTCGACAAGAGGGTGCTTGTGCTAAGCCTGCTGCTGATGCTGCCGGTTGACACTATTGACAGGTCAGTTGAAGCTAACTTCACTTAAGTTTTCACGGTGAGATTTTTACTGAATAGCTTGGCTGCTATAGGCGTGTTGGGTTGCTATGGGGGGTGGTAGGGGGTATGGGGCTAAGTCCCTTGATCTATCTAACTCTCCAACTGCAAGTAAAATAACTTCGATATTTTTTTTGACAAATTATTTGAAGAGCTTCTCAGAAAATCAGAGAGTCTGTGTATTCTCAAGTGGCTTTCCAATTAGGCTAGTATCTTGAGTCACCTGTTAGGCGGAGACTGCGATATTGATTCGGTGCCACCGTGTTCGGCAGTTTGAGAGCTTGTCAAATATTAATGTAGGTTAAGGAGTTCACAGTTCGAAGATTGTGGAGATCATTTCCATTCTTAGTTTTTGTTGTATCATTTATAATATCAGGTAAAGTTAAAGACTTATCATTTTTCCTAGTTATATTTCCGAGCAAAACATACATTATAATAACATCACGCCTATTTCATCGAATGGTTTCAAACATGTCTCTATAAAAGTCAAACTCAAACCATAAGCGTAAGTAAGAACGATGCAGAACGTTAAAAGCGTCCGTAATAAAAATACTGAAATAATTCAAATATTATATTAAATTAAATTAATATAAGCCGTGACAACTAAGAGATAACCAGTTTCAACTGACGGCGCCCGTTCACGAACATGACGTATGCCTTGTAGCCTTGTCGCTATATAGGTATTTGGTCATTCAGACTTGGAAAAACCCGAGAAATTTTTTAAATCTTTTGGAATATTTTTCTTTTGATAGGTACTTATTTTAAACTACCTACTACTTTTGCTTTACTTTTTCTCGCTCGTCTACTGATTCTTGCCTTCCTTCACTAATGTTTAACTATATGTATCTAGCTGTAAGTTTGCTGCACTAATATTTTTGTTTTTATTTTTATTTATTATTCGAGTAAATTATGTTTTGTATGCACGTGTTTCTGTGACTAATAAACATATTTTTCTTTCTTTCTTACTTAATATTTTTTTCGTAAACACTCTTTTTACCATGGTAACAAGTCTTCAGCATCAACCGAACGCAATCGGTATGCACGTACCTATAGGATAAGATTAATTATTGTCGAACCCCTTCGTAAACGATTAAAACTCCTTCCATTAAATATAATGTAACAATCAAAGTTTTAACGTCACTGAAATGTATACCGTACTTTATATTACCTCGCGCGTGTATCCCCTTCCTTATTTCCCTAAGGGTACGTGGTGAAATTGCTTAAGGTGCGAGTAAAATTGACGAGAAAGAATTTCGTACATACAAAATGCACAATAGTAGGTCCTGTACCCGTAGATAATTTGGTAAAAAAATTGCCTATATTAGAAATTTTCAATTTTAGCTGCCGGGTTGAGTACTTACATCGTTTTGACATATACCTACATAACACAAACACACAAACACATACACACGCACACATATACATATACACACAGTACACACCCACATATACCATATTAATGTATGGTGTATGTGGGTGTGTACTGTGCGTAGTATACAAAATGTTGTAAAACATTTTAAAAGAGTAAGTATGGAGTTTCTTGCCTATTCTTCTCCTAACGAAACTAGCTTTTGGAAGGGGAACTAGAATAAATTCTATTTTCTAGTAAATGTCGTCATTTAAAAGTGCCTTTTATGTGCCTAATTGAAATAAAATTAGACTTACACTTTGGCCCCAGCACGAACCAGTGAAGTAAACATTTGGCGCCAGCGCGAATGAGTGACGTAAACATTTGGCCCCAGCTCGAACAAGTGATATAAACATTTGGCCCCAGCAAGAACGAGTGACAATACAAGTGACAATTTTGCGACAAGCACAATAAGTATCACCCATAGATATGAATACAAGTTTAAAACATATACACTGGATAAATTTCTTATACTAAATTAACTAACAAACTATTGGCATAAAACGTGGCAATGCCGCCAGTCTCTGGGTACATTACCAGTCGACAGCGATGTGGAGGAATTTTCGACGCCATAATTTAGTTTGTTAATGTAAATATAATATAATATAATATAATATAATACTTGAATAAATAAATATTATGTGCGAAACAGCATTTTTTTTTTTTTTTAATTTTTACTTTACGTTTACTCTGCGCGTTCATACTAGGACCACAGGTTACATGCCCAATATTTGACAAAAAGGGTTAAAAAGGTAGTTGTTGAACTATGGAGCAGCTGTTACTGTCACCTTGATCTGCCCTACGCCAAAACTGCCCTGCAAACGGTTATGCTATGGGTACAGGAAATTGCATTTTGTAAGTTCGAATCCCGATGCACTCAAAAGTCTACTTCTGGCATAAGTATTAAAAGGTAGGTAGATAGGTAATTTAAATAATTGTAGCTGTTACCCACGATTTCGTCTGCAATCCAGGATGAAAAGTAGCCCATATCCTTTTCAAGGACCCAGGCTTTATAAGAAAAATTTTTTTTTGGAACAATAACACAAGACAAAGTACATACAACAAGTAAACGATGATAGCTGCAAAAGTATAAACTGTAGTTCAACTAACAACGCCCTTCTCCAGATACAGAGTGGAATGATGTTCCATGCAAAAGTGCTTAATGGGTAAAGTTAATATAGTTAATTTAGAATTAGACTTATCTAACAATAAAAACGAAAAATAAGATAAAATAAACTGAACAGGACATTGTTTGTTGGTGAAGACAACATTGTTTAAAAGCGGGACCTTCAGGGTAGCCCGCGAAATTCAAATTTTGTTACGTTTTTTGCCATTTGCGGGTCACTGTCAGGTTGTATTTTGATTGAAATATGATTCGCGACTGTAACAAATATGGTTTTACAGAATTATAATCATTAGAATCAGCAATACATCTCTATAAGTTCATATCACCCTATTGAATGACTATTTCATGAAATCATGACATTTGAGGGCAATTCTAACTTAAGGAGTTGTATTGCTGATTCTAATGATTATAATTCTGTAAAGCCATATGTGATACGGTCGCGAATCATATTTTAATCAACATACAACCTGACACCGTCCTGCAAATTGCAAAAATCGTAAGTAAATTTGAATTTGGCGGGCTACCTTAGTGCATGCCCCTTAAGGCGTTCTGCCAGTCGTTTTACTCTAGTGGCTTGTGGGTGAATCATACGCAGCGAACCTACACAGCCCTGTGCACCCAGTATAATAATGCTTTTAGGATGCTGTTGGGGCTGCTGTCGCGCTGCAGCGCACCTATGGTATGTTTGCTGAAGCGCGTACGGATGGCTTTCAAGCCATCATGCGCAAGAAAGCAAACTTCTAGCTGCATCGTCTTCGAAGCAGCAGCAACAGCATTCTGAATGTGATTGCTGCCCGTTTTGACTGTCCTTTCCAGAATCGGTGGATAAGGACAGCCATATTCATCAGTTAGGTATAGGTACTAACAATACTAACATAATTTGAGGTACCTACAATTTTTGTTACTAACTCACTAACATTTTAAAATTTTATTTTTGTATGTTTTGTTTTTTGTGATACATACATACATACATACATACATAAACTCACGCCTTCTTCCCATGGGGGTAGGCAGAAACTACAGAATGCCACCTGCTACGATCCATACATACTCCTTTTGCCTTGTTACGTTCATACATCTGGTCATACACGCACGCCGGTTGTGAGTACTACGCACCTGACCTTTCTGAAGAATATCACCAATAAGGTCACTATACGTCTTCTTAGGGCGTCCCCTCCCGGCGTGATTTTTTGTGATATTATACCTAATATGGAGATTTTGTGAAATAAATAAATAATATTAATAATAGTAAAAATATGAATTGGGATATCTTTTGACATTAAGTTAATGTGGTGAGTGTAGGGTGAATGGGTGTGTGGGTGAGAGTTAATGAGTGTGCGAGGGGTGTTTGTGGTGTTTGTGGCATGTGTGTTGCGTGTTTTTTTGTTGGGGTGTGTGAGGCAGTGATGTGTATTTTACACTTCCACCAGTTTCTCTGTTTCATCATAATTTTGTGATTTAACTAGGAGTTTAGTTCCATTTTGCTTTTGTTCTTGGTTAATCGGTAGATGTATAAGGTTTTGTTTATTGGTCTTTGTAGTGACGACTTGCAGCTACGGTTCTACGAGACTCAGTGTTACCAACCCTATTCGAGCGGCGTGTTTTATTCTATTCTATTCTATTCTGACGGTGAGGACCTGGCAGAGGGTATTTAGAGACTGTCGGGAGGACACGGCGCGGCATACGCTGGCAGTGTGCCGCTTGGGAGGAGCCGCGCCGTGCCCTCACCTCAGGAGTAGGCAGTGACCTGTTGCTGCCGGCCGTAGTGAATGCTATGGTCGGCGGCGACGAGTCCTGGGACGCGGTGGTATCCTTCTGCGAAACGGTAATTTCGCTGAAGGAGGCTGCGGAAAGGGAGCGAGAGATCTCATCCTGCAGCCCCCCTAAATGGGTCCAGGGACGACGGACTTGCCACCTCGACACCTCACTCCCCCCGCTCGACCGGACGGGGCCCGCAGAGGTGAGCTGGCACCAGCCGGGGGTTGCGGAAGATTCGTACGTTCCCGTGACCCCCGGCGCAGGTGTGAGATGGAACACCGGGGTGGTTTTTAGTCAGTAAGAGTCTGACAGACCCCTCCGCCCCCCCAGGGCGGAGGACATCCATGAGGATTTTCCACCCCGGATCAAAAAATAAAAAAATGGTATTTAGAGAGGATGTCGAATTTCGGATCCGTTTCCTTGCCAGCACCTTCAGGACAGCTCTATGTGCTCGTTCGACCCGAAGCATCACTGTTTTACCGGATTTATACCTTTTTTTTTTGGGTGGAAACTCATCAAATGACTTACTGACTAAAACCCATCCGTGTTCCTTCAGTTGCCTATGCGCCAACTACAACTACACTACTACTTATACCTATCTGTCAAATTTCATAACGAGGGATTCAATGGTTTAGGTGTGAACAGGTAACAGACAGACAGAATGAGTTACTTTCCCATTTATAATATAAAATACTAGGTTCTGCCCGCGACTTCTTATACTTTTTTATACTAAGTATGTCTATAACCTTCGCGCAAGTCCAAGCAATAAGTTGACAAAAGTTTATCGCAATCGGATTAACAGTATGCCAGAGCATAAAATACAAACAAACATTTATTTGTATATAAATTACTAGCTGCCCGGCGCGACTTCGTTCGCGTGGTGTCCTACTCCTACCCTGCCCCAAAACCTTCGCAGGCGTATGCAAAAATCTCACCAAAGTTTCATCAAAATCGATACAGTCCTTTCGGAGTCCGACTCCCGGCCACCGCAGGCGCGGGCTTGCGGAGGGCGAGCAATGGGCAGCTTGCCGTCCGGTAAGGACCAGGCCCGGGTCGACGGCGCGTTGTGTTCCACGCGCGCCTCAAAGAGATGTCAGCATAATTGACGGGGTCCCATAGGGCCGATGCCTGCCGGGGTCGCGGATTGCTCGAAAAAGTTACCGGGGCCCTGACGCACTGGTAACTGTAGGAACACGGGTGGGTTTTAGTCAGTAAGAACCTGACACGCCCTTCCGCTCCGACCAGAGCGGGAGAGGTCATTTGATGGTATCCGAACCAATTAAAAATAAAAATTCCTTCAGAGTCCATAGTCCATATTTTTATATATATAGATAGATAAGATAATATAAATATAATACCTAAATTAAGTATGCATTAAGTTTGATGCAACAAACATTTCTAGTCATTCTTAAAAACACATAAGTAAGTAATTTGTCCATTTTGGTAAACACAAGGGAATGCCTTAAGCTCGTACACACCTCTACACGACTGTATACACATAAGAAATTTACGTGCAATGACGTACTCGTAGAACCTTGCTCCCGATACAGGCCCATAAACTCAGGCCCGTGTGTCCATGTATTATTCAAATTCGACCCATATTCATACGTTGCTGTATTGTCAGATCCGGAGTACAACGTGATCCGGAATGCTTACTGAAAAAACTCCGGTGTTTTTTTCTGTGTTCTGTATTCAATATGTCTAGGCAATAGAGTATTTACATGTTACTTTTGGGTTTTTAAGGAGTGGTTTAATTTCTTAATGCTCTGAAATCCTGTAATTTGATGCAATTACAAAAAAAACAAAAACCACTAAAATATGTGAAAAATAACTTTAATTTCGGAAGTCGGTGTCTTTGGTTTTGTATTTTCGTTTTTGGCCACCGACTTCCAAAATTAAAGTCATTTTTCACGTCTTTTAGTGTTTTTTTTTTGGACGTCGGTTGTTTTTTTTGTAAATAAGTTTTTATTTTTCACTTTTTAGTTGCGGTACCTACCCCACACAAATTCGTATACCACTACTTGGTGTGTAAATAACAGTGACAGGAAATTATTAACACATCATCCATATAAACTAAGTGGAAAAAATATGCAGTATTAAGGATAACTCAAAAACTACTGGTCAGACCTTGATCTAATTTAAATGTTACTACATGTGAAGCAGCACCTATCAAATAAAAAAAGAATTATCCAAATCGGTTCACCTAGAAAAAAGTTCTGAGCTAAAACACATTTAAAAAGAACATACAGACGAATTGAGAACCTCCTCCTTTTTGTGAAGTCGGTTAAAAAGCAATGGCATTTTACTGATACGATGAAGGAACGGCCAAGAAGCTACAAAACTGTAGCATTATAGGCACTAAGCTCGCTTTTAGTAACCCCAATACCCGTTGGCAAAACTGGTTGACAGACTTTCTAGCTTCTGACCCGTACCGAGTGTCAAAGATCTACGAATAAAGGCTCCCGTAAACCGGCACGACGCGACAGCGCGACGTGACTTTTGTAAAACCATTTCCATGAATTTTTCAAAGGAATATTGTTCTACTAGAGTCGCATCGCGCTTGTTTGCGGGAGTCTTGACAACCGGAAAGACGATGACGGTTTGACGTCACTTTTTACGTGATCTTCGACACACGTATGGGTCTCGGTATGAAAAGGATGGTCATCGATTCATGGACCAACCGCGGCAAGAGTAGCTTAAACTTGATCGATCGACCCGTGCGGCTGGTACTTAGCCACAAGCCCCTCTACATAAGTCTAAGTCTAACTAAATGGGGATATTTATATGTACTGAAATAGCGAAGTTGCCTAGTGTATTACGTTCTTTATGATAATAGTATTCCCATACGGGGAGGATAAAGATAATTTGAGTGTCAAGCGTTTGTTCTCGTTCGAAATGATAAATGGAATGCGTCATATATTATTTATTTTAACTTCCCAACACGAGGATCCAATTATTATTTTTATTGCATGAAATATAAGTAACTGAAAGCCAGTCTGTTTGAATGGAATGGATATTTTCTGATTCATTCATCATCATAATCTGCTTCCTGTTCAACCGGATGCAGCAGGGCACCAGCATTTTACATGAAGCGACTGCCTATCTGAGCTCCTCAAACCCGTTACTGGGTAACACGATACAGCATGGTAGACTGTCTTCTGTTTAACTACTTCTTTATGCAATATGCTGATTGGAAGCCTTCTTGTCACAGTTACGGTGCGACGTCCAGCTGCCGAATATTAATGTTGTCTGCATAATGTCTTTTGGTTTTATTTTCTTTATTCAAAATCAAAGTCAAAGTCAAATCATTTATATCAAATAGGCACATAAAAGGCACTTTTGAAAGCCAAAATTTACAAATAAAAAATTGAAATGATTCTAGTTGCCACTTCCAAAAGGTAGTTTCGTATGGAGAAGAATGGGCAAGAAACTCCGCCGTTACTCTTTTAAAAATGTTTTACATTAATTATATAATTATATGTGAAGACGATGCACCTAGATTAAAATTACTATACCACAGGTAAAAATAATTAAATGACAAGTAAATTGATTATGAGATAGATACATGGTGCTCACATATTTACAAATATTGAAAAGTACCTAAATGATTTTTCCAAAATTTCACAAGTATTATTTTAGTGTGTGAGTTAAAGTAGTTACATAATGTAAAAAAAAAAGTCAATGTATTCGAGTTATCTTATCTTTTTGGATTTCTGTGACAAATAAATCCTTTTTTTTCTTTCTTTCTTTTCTTAACAGATTTTTATGGAATAGAAGGACAGATTCGTAAACGTCAGTAGCCCAACTGTTAAGAATAATGAAGAGGGGTACAAATAAAGTCCCTTAAGGGTTCCTAATGTACCCCGTGTTTCTATAGAGCCAATGCAATCTACGGTAAAACGGGGGCCTTCTTTATTTGTTAGGGATTTACTGCATTGTGCCCCTTTCATTATGAATAGAGGTTACTTACAGGGGGTGAAAGCGATACCTTATCTTTTTATTTTGCAATGTTTCTTAAAAATTTTTAAAATTTTTCTCACATATAGAACCAACACGAATAATGTACCCAGAATTTTGTAATATCTTGATGGTTTAGTCCCATCTCGGCACCTTCCTATCTCGGCACCCATGATATTTTTGTGGGCATGATAAATAAATTCATGGGTGCCGCGATGGGAAGGTCCCGAAATGGGACTAAACCATCTTGATGTAGAAGAGTGTCCTTGGAGTTTCTTGCCCGTTCTTCTCCAAAGAGCGATCTACGTTTTGGAATAGCCTCAACTTCAACTGACCAATTCTTTGACAATTCTATAGTGCCTGTAACAGGTTTAATTGAAATAAATGCCTTGAGTTTGAGTTATACATGGGAACGGTCTTATTAGAGGCTTTTTAATATCAGCCTATTATTATCCCACTGCACAGTAAGAGCCTCTTCCCTAACAGAGAAGGCATTAGTATAATTATATTGAGTCGAGGTTTCGTCCCGGTTTCATCAAGAAGTTTTCATTCATCGTATGTCCGTGATGTCTTAGATTAACTTAAAAGGTAGGTTAATTATGTATTTAGTCACATTAGTAGGTCCTTTTGCTCGGGAAGCAAATTTTATTAGTGTATTATTTTGTTTTGTCATTTGTCCCTAAGGGTTTAATAGAAAACCAACATCAGACAGCATCTGTCTCTCACTTTCATCTTTTTATTTTTAACCGACTTCAAAAAAGGAGGAGGTTCTCAATTCTACTGGTTTTTTTTTAATGTGTTTTAGTTCAGATTTTTTTTCTAAATGAACCGATTGGATGATTTTTTTTTTATTTGAAAGCTGATGCTTTTCATGTGGTCCTATGTAAATTTGATTAAATTCTGAGCAGTAGTTTTTGAGTTATCCTTAATACTGCTTATTTTTTTTCACTTAGTTTATATTGATAATGTTTTAATAATTTTCTGTCACTGTTATTTATATATCAAGTAGTGGTATTCGAATTTGTGTGGGGTAGGTTTCACAACTAAAAATTGTCAAATAACTTTAATTTCGGAAGTCAGTGGCAAAAAACGAAAATACAAAACCAAGACACCGACTTCTGAAATTAAAGTAATTTTTCACTTATTTTTGTTTTTTTTGTAAGTCGGTTGTTTTTTTGTAAAAAAAGTATTTATGTTATTTGTATTTTGCGTTTCACGAACTGTGTGGACACAGTTCCTGAAACAAAAAAAAAAGAAAATAAAGTAATTGTAACAGTAGGAAAATGGTAACAGTAGGAAAGTTGGTAGGTACGGTACCTACAACTTTTTACGTTTTTTATCGCCTCGTAGGTACCGTACCTACCAAGTTTCCTACTGTTGTTCTTGTATATTCTCAACAAGCCTATGCAACAAGTTTGCTTCTACAATAATTCAACTTCGAACATGGAATTAATAATGAACGTTGCAAGTCGTTACTTGGCCTTGTCGCAATGTACCTTACTATTAAGCCTTAAGGCACATGTAAGCCAGTACATAGTTACCGGGTACGGTAGAAGCAAGGTAATTACATGAAGGGTGTTACAACAGTTACAAGTTTTGAATTATTCTTGGACGTAAGGTGTAGATTCCTGGTGGGATAATTTAGATACATTAGGTACAGACTGTAACCAAACCAAATGTCCTTTCTTTAGTATTGTTCGTCGAATCGTTGAGCTCCTTAAGTTCTGAGTGGAGCTGCACGATAACTGACAAATCCGTGCACTGACTGGAGAGGTTCACTCAATCTGTGTGGTTCTTTCCTGAAAAGAGCATTTCAGACACCAATCTACCATGTAGATTCACATGATCTGATCGATATTATGTCTGGACTTTAAAATAAACTCTGGCCTCTGAGTTTGTTTCGGCCTTTCTTCTTAGAGTATTCAGATAGGAAACGCCGCCGACCTTATCTAGTTTACATAATATGATTCGACGTGTAAAGTGTTTGTACAAACCTACTTACAGAAATAAAATCAATAAATAATGTATTATTTATCATTTACTGTAAGCACATGGCGCGCCAAACGTACTGGAACCAATAAAGGGTAGGTGCTACTTACGAAAATAAGAAGCAATATTGAATTTTATTTCAAGGGGACGTGCTCACTTTACGCGCCTATTACAATAACTGTTGTTTTTTGAACACAAGATTCAATTTCCGGCGTGCGTGAATGACCAGATGTATGAACGTAAACGAGGCAAAAGGAGCATGTAAGGATCGTAGCAGGTGGCGTTCTGTAGTTTCTGCCTACCCCCATGGGAAGAAGGCGTGAGTTTATGTATGTATGTATGTGTATTCAATTTGAAACTAATGCTAAATACGCTTGAGTGATCGAATGCCACCAGAGTCATTTTTCTACCAGCCTACATGATGTAAGGTTTCTTTTTTCGGGAGACCAATAACAATCAGCGCTGTGCTGTGGGTTCCCCATAGCACAGCATCATGCTGAGTGGAAACCTTCGTGTCACTGTCATGACGTGCAGCTGTCGACTATTTCTGTGTTTTATACTCGTGATTAATGGGACAACATGACCTAAACGAAAATGTATAATGCCTAAAAATATAAGATCCACTGCAGTAACCAAAATCAGAAAAATATATGATATTCTTCTGGATATATGCTAGTTAGATAGTGTGTTGAAAACATAATACAATTAACTTGATATGATAGAAAAAAATCACGAAGATACCTCTAAAAATATATTTTAACGATTAAAAACCATACTAATATACATGCAAACATTCTGTTTTTTTGTCAGATTATTGTACAAGTAACATACTAACGTAATAGTGTTTTAATTTTTAACCGACGAAAAAAAAAGGAGGAGGTTCTCAAGTCGACCCGTATATTTTTTTTTTTTTTTTTTTTTATGTATGACCACGCATAACTTTTTACCGAGTAGTCCGATTTTGATGATTCTTTTTTTAATGGAAAGAGTATACCCCAAAGTTGGTCCCATTTAAAATTGAAAAACGAAATCCACCCCTAAGGGTAGAAAAATAGGGGTTAAATGATTTTTCACCTACAGAATGCTCCCTTGTGAACCGATTCTGTTGAAACTTGGCACATATACGTAGTTCTAATGATGCTTCAACAAAAAAGAGACCTGAAGATCATCTGATGATGGAGACGGAAAACAGTAGACAGGGCTCCTCGACAACTTACAGCAGTTAGATCGTGTTTGGGCTTGTTTCATTCATCTTGATGAGAACTTTAAGCCTAGCTGGAGTATGACTGTCATAGAGGGTGTGATGTTGGGTACGGAAGGCAGTCGAGGGAAGTTCTAAATATTAGCAGTGAGAGCATACTCAAAACATTCAAAAGCTTATAAATTAATAAAGGTAATATTTATTACAGCTATAAACAGCAAATCCTTAACTTCTGGCATATTCCCTATAAAATGGAAAGTGGCAAAGATGGTGACTATACATAAATGGGATAACAATTTCAACATAAAAACTATAGGCCCAACTCAATTTTGAGAGGGAAGCCGATAGTATGATTCAGCTGGGATGGGCAGCATTTGGTAAAATTCATCAACTCTTCTCCTCGTCTATACCGCAGTGCCCAAAGACGACAGTCTTCAACGCGTGTGTCCTACTGGTTACGACTTACGGAGTAGAAACGTCGACACTCACGGTGAGATTGGTCCATAAGTTTAAAGTCACTCAGCGAGTTATGGAGAGAGCTATGCTTGGAGTCTCTCTGAAGGATAAAATCCAAAACGACGTTATCCACTAGAGAACCAAGGTAATCGACATAGCCCAAAGACTAAGCAAGCTGAAGCTGTAACGGGCTAGTCACATCTCTCGTTGAAGTTCAAGAGTGGAGAACGCGTTTAGGCAAACGTAGTTGGGGCGCCCGCCGGCCAGGTGGACTGACGACTTGCGAAATGCGGCTGGCAGAGACTGGATGACGAGAGCCAAGGATCGGGCTCAATGGCGTTCACTAGGAGAGGCTTACGTCCAGTAGTGGACAAATATAGGCTGATGATGATGATGATGAATGGTGCAAAAATAAAAATAAAGTATTTGAACTCAATGAAGTGTTACTACGTTAAATATACAGGAACAAATAATCTTATAATTAAAGGCAAAGTAATAATAATAATAATATTAAAACAGACTATACACATAGACACAATCAGGTAGCAAAAGTCATCCATCAAAAACTAGCACTCAAATATAAACTCATACAAGATATGAACACTCCTTATTACAAGTACGTACCACATTCAGTTCTAGAAAATATCGCTCTAAGACTAAGTACCAAAGTAAAATATGTTAACTTCAAATAAAATAAACCCTCTCTATACCGAGGTGCCTAAAGAACAACGCCTTAAGTTCCAAAATAATTATACACTCATCAGAATAATTGTACGTGTTGTATTTATATTCTTATTGCCTACCAAAATGGATAAATGCTCACCAAATCTAACCATAGACGGTCGACATCAGGGGCACCCCGAGGTTCGGTTGGTTAGGTTCCTTTAAACCCTTTAGACAGAAATAGGAGCCCCGCGGAGCGGGGCTCCGTCGACCTGCTTATTAACCCTAACCCACGCCGGACGACGTCAGGGGCACCCCGAGGTTTGGTTGGTTACAGATATAGGAGCCACGATAAGCGGGGCTCCGTCGAGCTATCTTGGCAGGTAGTAAGAAATTAAAAGACGTTTATAAATCTTTATGGCATAGAATAAAAAGGAAAATAGGTTCATTTCTACAATACTTTATGAAACACAATTTGGTGAGCATTTATCCATTCTGGCAGGTATTTCGAATTTGGTGGTAGTAAAATAGGAACTTTTCTGGTAGGCGTTTAAATACAAGCCCCAAAAAAGCGTCCAAGATGCTGGGTTTTTGTCATAAGACAGTGCACTTTGTAGTTGATATGTAGCAGAATACTGTAATACGAGTATGATGTGGCGGCCGCACTGTGCTACGAATAGTTTGCGTCTAGAACACGTTCAAAAACGCTTTGATTGGCATCTAGCTGTTTCTGTTTGCATAGATAAAAAGTCATCTTCTTATTAAAAAAAAATAGCTTGAATTTCTTTAACACTTTAGAAGAACGAAGATGTTTAAACGACGCAATGTTTGTATGTAAATTTCATAAAGGAATTATCGACTAGCCTCCACTGCTCGCACTCAATATCTTGCGTGCTCCGTCCGTCATGAATTCCGTGTAGACCTGTTACTACTCTTTGTCCTCCACAGAGAAAATCGGTATAGCATATAACTGTCTATATGCTAGGTTTTGCAAAGGTTTTACTATGTAATAGCTATCTAATTGATTTACACTTTGATTCCCTAAGCTGAAATCTAAAATTTTTGACTGTTTGTCTGATTTGTTATTAAACCTTTATGATGACTTTTGAATCTAGCATGTTTTTCCCCGGTATTAAGATTGCTTGAAAAGTAGTCATGTACGCAAGTTGTCAATTAACATAATTTAATTTGGGTAATGTGGTGTTTACCTTATAGTACCTAATTAATCCACTGTACTAAGTTTTAATTTCATGTTTTTTTTAAAGACATCTGTAGTGTAAGCTATTGTTGGTAGTCCTAAATAAATAAATAAGTTCATTTATTTGAAACGGAAACTGAAAAGCGAAAAATAAAAAACTTTTTTACAAAAAATTAAACCGACGAAAAAAGAAACTGAAAAGCAAAAAATAAATCTTTCAGTCTAACTAAGCTCTTAAATTAATGTAAATTACAAATTTTGAGTCGGCGCCAAACATACAAGGCGCCATGAAAACTTATGGCAGCTTGATTGATCGTAGTTAATCGATCTGCGGTGATTGTTTGGCACCGACTCAAAATTTGTAATTTACATTAATTTAAGAGCTTAGTTAGACTGAAAGATTTATTTTTTGCTTTTCAGTTTCTTTTTTCGTCGGTTTAATTTTTTGTAAAAAAGTTTTTTAGTCCAATCAATAGATTTTTGTAAATCCATAATTGCTTCATATTTTGCAATAAATTACCAGCGTTGTGTCATCACGCGTCTCTTTCTTTTCTATGCAATCCGACAGTGACCGCGCTTTAGGTCTTGTAAGCCTCTTAACTATACTAGTATGTAGATCTATTTTGTTTTTTGTGATTTTCTCGAGTTAGTTAACTTTTTGTCTATACGTGTTTCTGTGATACATAAACCTATTTTTCTTTCTTTTTTTAACCGACGAAAAAAAAGGAGGAGGTTCTCAAGTCGTATATCATCATATATTTTTTTTTATGTATGACCACGCATAACTTTTTACAGAGTAGTCAGATTTTGATGATTCTTTTTTTAATGGAAAGATTATACCCCAAAGTTGGTCCCATTTAAAATTGAAAAACGAAATACACCCCTGAGGCTAGAAAAATAGGGGTTAAATGATTTTTCACCTACTGGATGTTCTCTTGTGAAACGATTCTATTGAAACTTGGCACATATATGTAGTTCTAATGATGCTTCAACAAAAAAGAGACCTGAAGATCATCTGATGATGGAGACGGAAGACAGTCGAGAGGGCTCCTCGACAGATTACAGCAGTTAGATCGTGTTTGGGCTTATTTCATTAATCTTGATGAGAACTTTAAACCTAGCTGGAGTATGACTGTCATAAAGGGTGTGCTGTTGGGTTCGGAAGCCAGTCGAGGGAAATTCTAAATATTAGCTGTGAGAGCATACTCAAAACATTCAAAAGCTTAGAAATTAATAAAGGTAATATTTATTACAGCTATAAACAACAAATCCTTAACATCTGGCATATTCCCTATAAAATGGAAAATGGCAAAGATGGTGACTGTACATAAATCGGATAACAACGTCAACATAAAAACTATAGGCCCATCTCAATTTTGAGAGGGAAGCCGATAGTAGGATTCAGCTGGGATGGGCAGCATTTGGTAAACTTCATCGGGTCTTCTCGTCGTCTATACCGCAGTGCCTAAAGACGACAGTCTTCAACGCGTGTGTCCTACTGGTTACGACTTACGGAGTCGAAACGTCGACACTCACGGTGAGACTGGTCCATAAGTTTAAAGTCACTCAGCCAGCTATGGAGAGAGCTATGCTTGGAGTCTCTCTGAAGGATAAAATCCGAAACGACGTTATCCGCCAGAGAACCAAGGTAATCGACATAGCCCAAAGACTAAGCAAGCTGAAGCTGCAATGGGCTGGTCACATCTCTCGTAGAAGTTCAAGAGTGGAGACCGCGTTTAGGCAGACGTAGTATGGGGCGCCCGCCGGCCAGGTGGACTGACGACTTGCGGAATTCAGCTGGCAGAGACTGGATGACAAGAGCCGAGGATCGGGCTCAATGGCGTTCACCAGGAGAGGCTTACGTCCAGCAGTGGACGAATATAGGCTGATGATGACGATGATGAATGGTGCAACTATAAAGAAATGTATTTGAACTCAATGAAGTGTAACCACGTTAAATATACAAGAACAAATAATCTCATAATTAAAGGCAAAATAATAATAATAATAATAATATTAAAACAGACTATAGACACAGACACAATCAGGTAGCAAAATGACACATCAAAAACTAGCATTCAAATATAAACTCATACTTACAAGGTATAAACAATCCATATTACAAGTACATAAGTACACAACCATGATGAAGGACCAACAGATGTCGGATCAGCAGCTACACGTAGTATCTCAGCCGGTCGAACATCCCGCCATATATATATAATTTTGTCTAAGTAAATAAACATATATAAATTGTTAAAAACAAGCAAAAGTGAGACCGTGCTACGTACGGCTCGGCTGTACAATTTATATCTATTTATTATACAACAAAAAGCATGATTAAAATGATACCAACGCGCAGTTAATCAAAACTTAATAAATAGCAACGATTTGTAATGCCACTGAAAAACAAGTACAAAGAAATATTTATATTTTGGATTTCTTCGAAGCTGGATAGATGGTGTTGGCACCTAAATAAATTGTGCTATGTCGTCAAGTCAAGAGTAAGTAGGTTTATTACTGATCTGTATTACTCTAATTTACGTTGCCGTAACGTTTATCGAGCGTTAAAACGGAAATATATAAAATAAAAATTAGGTTCAGAAAACTGTAACCCGACTTCTGAAAAATAAAAGTGATTTAAAAAGTACGAAACAAGAAAATATTTCAGACAGTAATAAAGATACATACCTATAGGTACAAAAATGGTCAAGGTAAAGCCGTGGTCGCATGCCTGTATACCCGTGTGCTAGGAACACCTACAAAATTATAATGGCATGTGACCACGGCTTCATCTTGATCATTTTTGTACCTATGTCTTGATTTCTGACTGAAATTTTCTTGTTTCGTACATTTAGATCAACTATATTTTTCGGTAGTCGGGTTACAGTTTTTTAAACTTAATTTTTAAAGTGAAACTTTTATTACATCGTCTCAAACTTTTTCGTCTGTGTGTTGCATGTCGCGTGACGGTCGGCCGCGGAGTAGGGATAAAGTGAAAGGCGCTCGTCAGAGCAGGCGAGGCCAATATGGCGGCGCCTATAGTTTGCATCAGCTGACCGTGTAGTGTATAGACTATTACTCATTAATGTGAAAAAAAGTTTCACTTTTACCGTGGTTTCATAAAACCACACAATCCTTTTATTTTATAACCAACGAAACATTTCAATGCAGTTAGGTCCAGAATCATGTAAGTACTGAATCCATGGTAATAAGTTGCACGTCGATGTCCCTGCCACCCCGGAGACAGTTGAACGAGTAAACAAAGAAGAAAAAGAAAAAAAAAAAGATTAAAACAATCCTTGAAGGAAAATCCAAAGAAAAATCAGAAAAAACCAGCGATTAGGTATCATTATTACCTGTAGTGGAAATATCATCTACAACAATGAAAAATATAACGAACAAGAAATATGAACACGCAAAAATGTAGCAATAAACGCCAAAAACTTTCTGACTACTTACTCACTTCACTAAGGAGGTGAAACAATAGCTTCTCACTCTAGCCTCACACACCAAACTTTAAGGCCTCAATGAGGGTGAACACGCGGTGACTAGAGCGGTAGCGGACGCGGTGGTGGGTGCGATTTCCTAGGTGGATACCACAGAGCATGGAGAGGCCTCAGTGGCCGCTGCTAGTGGTGGCCATAACCACCACTTTCCATAGTTTAATCGCGGGATGCATAATAAAGACTTTCTGTGACAGACCGACATCCACGCGGGCGAAGTCGCGAGTAGAAGCTAGTAGGTATAAGTATATTTTGTTCCTTCATTCGGGCATCGATCACATGGTAAATAGAGATTCTTATCTACTAAGTCCCTCTCAAGGAAGTTATGCTCGCTACGCTTCAATAAATAATACAAATATCTACTCATCACAGAAATAAATTAAAACTAAAAACAATGTTATTTTTATAGGCTTACCTTGCCGACTGACTCAGTAATTTAAAAAAAAATCTGTTAACGATATTGATGAAATCGAATATTCATACTCTGAATAATACAGTCGATAACTTCGTGCCATATTTCACGTAAATAAATGTGCGGGAGCGTCTCGCACCGTCCGCGCCCGCACGTAACTACGGGCGCACGCACGTCTGTTGAATACTGGTGTATACCGAGATTTCAAAGTGCGTCGTATCGGCCTTTTTGTATGAAGACGTAATACTAATTACCTTATTATAATGTGCTAGACGTGTTTCTACAGATATACAACAATATAGACGATCACTCGCATATAACAGTTATTTAACCTCTGATTTTGCATCACTGTCAAAATCATTGTAATGTTTGCGAAAACAAGATACTAAACTAAAGTAATAGTAAAATAACTATAATAGATAAAATAAAAAATAAAAAACCCGACACAAAAAAGAGTGATGACCTTGAAACGGCTGAACCGATTTTGATAAAAGATGTCTAAGAACTACCACTAGAAAACCTGCTTTTAAATAAAAAAACCCCATCCAAATCGGTTCACCCGTTTAAGAGCTACGGTGCCAAAGACAAGCGGTCAAACTTATAACACCCCTTATCTTGGGTGGGGTGTTAAAAATATAGATCAATGAAGGGAATTGTGAACAAAAATGTCATGAGGCAATAGAATAATAAATATGTTTCATATTTCGCGCCCACTTTAGGACCCGCGCAATCTCCTCACCATAGACGAGGACTAACTTATATCTTAGAGCTAGTTTCAAAACTTATTCTGGAATATCAAGAGGAAACTTATCTTTGAGAAGCAAATTGAATGATAACATCATGTATGGAAAGTTACTTGAAAAGTTAGAGCAAAATTCTTCAATACTGACGTAGCTTTTGAAAATTTAAAACTTTTTGTAGAACAAATTGACATCACGCCTGAAATCCCCACAGATATAGAGTGTGCATTGCAGAATCCGGTCGTAAGTATAATTATGCCACATCAAGCTTTGGTACACCAATTCACACTGGGCACTCGTGGTGGATTACGGCCCACTCCCTCTCACAGAGAGGAGGTCTGTGTTCAAGTAGTGGGAAAATTATAGGCTGATTATGTTAAGCTTTGGTAAGATATTGTCACACAAGTATGAGTGATCAAGATAGTAGAATTTCCTATCCTTATAAACTATTATCCCCTAATTCCATACATAAACTCACGTCTTCTTCCCTTGGGGGTATGTAGAAACTACAGAACGCTACTTGCCAGGATCCTTACATACTCCTCTTGCCTCGTTTACGTTCATACATCTGGTTCATACACGTGCGCCGTTTGCGAGTACTACGGACCTGACCTTTCTGAATAACATTACCAATAAGGTCACTATAATTATGTCCCCTTAGGGCGTCCCGTTCCAGCGTTTCCACTCACATCTGCATCGTAAATACCTTTTGCTAGTCAATTCCACACAAATTTTCAAAAATCCCTCCTTACTGTTCACTCACCTTCGTTACAATATGAGAAACTCTTCCGCGTAATTTCATGCTACTAGTCTCATTGGTTTAGGCTGTGCGTTGTTAGCCAGTAAATGAATAAATGTAAGTTTTTTATTAACTCGTAGTAAAAACTCGTAGTGAACCTAAGACACCGCGCGTGTGAGCACTCGTGTTTGACTACTAGACCAAAGTAATAGTCTATTTTGAATTCCTTATTTTCCTACTCTTGGAATTGTCAAGGAATTATGCAGAATAATATTTTTTTTCAGTTTTCTGATGTCCATTTCTAGGAATGAAAAATATTACGAAGAAAGAATAAAGTGGCTTGCTGCGGTGGTTTTTTACCTACTTTCCATGTAATTTCAAGCCGGGCCAAGCCAATACTTTAAAATAATAATTAAAGATACTCAAAGAAAATAATATAACATACACCTAAGAAAATATTATTAGGTACATACACTCTCCCGTATGAATTTTATTGCGGTTGAAGCATTTATTACAAATAACCCAATTACAGGCACTTTTGTATTGTCAAGAGGTCGGTCAGTCAGAAAGATGAAGCTAGCTGCCCATTCTAAAGCGTAGTAGGTACCTATGACTAACAACGGGCAAGAAACTCCACGGAAACTCTTAAATCAACATATTGTTACAAAAAAATTATTACATCATTCATTTTGAAATTATACATGTGAGAACGATCTAGAAAAACGTACACATTAAAAGCTTCCGTAATAAAAAAAAACACAATTCTGAAATTAAAATAAGCCGTGGCAGCCAAGATATGACCAGTCTCTACTGAAGGCGCCCATTGTAGTACATGACGTATGGATCAGCACTTTTCAGCTCAACCATTTTGAAGGGAACTTAATTATCCAACACACACGTAACCACATTTGAGTGAGCATGACATACTTTCAGCCGACAGGGCACATTCAAGTCAATGAAAAATTAACCCAGCAAATAGTAGCTTTATACAATATTAATAGATTGAATTTATAAAATGTAAATATAGTTTTTACAACTTTCACCTGCTCCAACAATATTTTCGAATGCTAATCAATTAGTTTATGCGCCTCTGAGGAACACGACCAGCGTTGAGCCAAGCATCTTTTTCAGCGATGTAATCCCCAACTTATAATATGCTTGGCTGCATGGGTTGTATTATATACTAGATTTGAATTTCGATTCATTCAGTTGGAGTATGTGGGGAGGTATTTTATTGTAAAATTTTAAACATTACCCCATGAAGGAAAAGTCTACTTTAGCCAGTCTGAAACAATTCGTCCCTATTTCTAGTGCTATAGTTGTGTCTTTCATCTCTTTTACTGAAAAGATTTAAATTTTTCCTTACGTACATGATGATTTCATAGATATATTGGAAAGGTACCGTCATGATGTTAATATCTTAAAACAGTTCCCTTTGAGAATCGCGCCTGCGGAGGCCGTAGCTCTCTCTCTCTCTGATGGCTCTTTTCTGCAGAATAAAAATAGACTTCATATATGCAGCCCGTCCCCATACTAAAATACCGTAAGACATGATACTATGAAATTAACTTTAATAGACTAGCCTCAAGGTATCGACATTAGTAAATTGACGGATTTTTTTTACAGCATTATGGTGCTGAACTTAGCCGTCCTGTCCTGCAAGAGATGTTAAATGAGGACCCCATTGTGGCCTTGGGTCGAGTGTGATCCCCAGGAAAACAGTTTTATCGACGAGTTTTTATTTATTCAATACTATGTCACAATCACTACTTTTAAAATTCGGCTAAGCAAATCTTATGCAATCAGTTTTTTCGCATTAATACTAAATTATTAACAGTGAACCTTTGTACCTGCAGTAGGGCGATAATTACGTCGTCAAGATTTGATGAACGTCTATTTAACTTAAAAATTATGGAAGTATCGTCAGAAAATAGCACCATTTGTGGTTGTTTTTTTTTAATAAAAAAGGAAAATCATTAATATATACTAAAGACAGGAAAGGACCTAATATCGAGCCTTGTGGGTCACCCATTTTTACTTTTAAATAAAGTAAATTGACACCATTTATTTGGTATTTTTGCTGTCTATCAATAAGATTTTACTAAACTGAGCGCTAGTTTACATAGTCCGTAATGCTCAAGTTTTAAGAGTAAGGTTTCGCGATCAACGCAGTCAAATACCTTGGAGAGATCACAAAAGATTTCTATGACATCTTGGACCTCCTCCCACGCTGAAAATATGTGTTTTAATAAAGTGACATCGGCGTAAGTCGTACAACGTCCTTTGGTGAAACCATATTGCTGATCGTGTAAGATTTTATAGGTGTTAAAATGATTAAACTTTTGATTGAGCATTACCTTTTCGAACACCATGCAGAATACTGGCAACACGGTTAATGGTCTAAAATTTTTGGTGTCGTTGCTGTCCCCAGATTTAAAAAGTGGTTAATCTTACTGCATTTCATTAAATCCGGGAAGACTCCTTGTACAACGTCCCAAAAAT
Source organism: Griposia aprilina (assembly GCA_916610205.1). NCBI lineage: Eukaryota > Metazoa > Arthropoda > Insecta > Lepidoptera > Noctuidae > Griposia > Griposia aprilina. The sequence continues at coordinate 13,246,519 of OU744307.1, read as the reverse complement.
ATCTCGCCGAGAAATAAAACAAGGGTGTCCAGAGTAAGACAATTTATTACATAAGTACAAAAGTGACGTTACGGCACAACGCCATCTGTTATCCAATAGCGGTACCAAGCTAATGACAAATATTGACTTATGTATTACTTATTATCTAAACAGATTAGACATTCCGCCCACCATGGACGGCTCTGTCCATCAACCTTAACATGACAATATAAACTTAAATTAATTATTAGTTGTTTGGCTATCAACTATACCGTAAGCTTAGGGCCTTATATCTACGATACGAGTTCACAAAAAATAAACAACGGTAAAACAAGTAAACAATACAAGTTCATTAAAGTACATTAATAAACAGTGTATATTGTGTAAATAAAACAGTATAAAAATTTCATCAGTATGATGGTAAACAATAATACTAAGTGTTCACAGGTAAAATAATTAATTTGGATACAGGTCTTTTAATCTCATTATTTTTACAGCGTAGGGTTACAACGCGAGTGATGTTGTCCAAACCTGTGTGTTTATTTGTAATAACCCCGTATAGCCATCTAGCGGGTGGAAGACCATCCTCCCTCACCAGAACCACGTCCCCAATCTCAGGTTCAGGCTTGCAATCGGTCCATTTATATCGATGCTGCAATTGAGTTAAATACTCTAGTGACCATCTACGCCAGAAATTTTGAAGCATTTTTTGCGTAAGATGCCACCGCTTCAGATTACTAATGGATGAATTTTCGTAATTTGCATCAGGCACAGTTACCAGAGGTTCGCCCACGAGGAAGTGCCCAGGCGTCAAAGGACACAAGTCCTCTGGATTATTAGAAAGCTGAGAGATCGGCCTCGAGTTAAGGCAGGCCTCAATTTGAGCCAGCACGGTTGACATTTCTTCAAATGTCAATGTGCTGGTGCCTATAATTCTTTTCAAATGGTGCTTCGTGGACTTGACACCAGCCTCCCACAATCCTCCAAAGTTTGGAGCATGGGGAGGTATGAAGTGCCAAGTCGTACCATTCATAGATAGGAAATCAGCTATTTCCGAAGCTACCATAGACCTTTCAGCGTTGAATAGTTGTCGCAATTCCCTTGCACTACCAACAAATGTGGTCCCATTATCACTCCACAAGTCCAATACTCGGCCCCGTCTGGCTACAAAGCGCTTAAAAGACGCAAGAAAACTCTGAGAAGTCATGTCCCCGACAACCTCTAAATGGATGGCCCGAGTGGACATGCAAACAAACAAGCATATGTAACCCTTTGTGGAGTGATGACCACGACCTTTCGAGGTTCGGATGCTGATTGGACCTGCGTAATCTACACCACTGCATTGGAAGGGCTTCTGAGCAGACACCCTGGCCTTCGGTAATTGGCCCATCATTTGTTGGTGTGTTTGTGTTGAGTGTCGAATACAAGTTACACACTTATGAACATATTGCCTCACGAGAGTCCTTGCATTGAGTATCCAGTATTTGGATCTCAAGTAATTGAGCATCAATTGCGGCCCGCCATGCAAAGTTCTCTCGTGAGCCTCCGCAATCAAAAGATTGGTGATGTGTGATTTATGAGGGATTAATATGGGGTGCTTCATGTTCTCATCAATAGAAGCTCGGTGCAAGCGGCCGCCAACTCTTAAGATCCCGCTATCGTCAAGAAAAGGACTCAACGAGGTAAGTCTACTATCCTTATTTAATTTACGGTTTTTTTTTACAGATTCTATTTCAACACTAAAGGACTGGAGTTGGCAGTGTTTGATACAGGTAAGTACAGCTTCATTTAATTCCTTTGTAGTTAGCCAAGTAGTTATTTTATTTTTATTATGTTCAATATCCTTCATTCGTAAAAATCTTCTACAGTAACCTATGATTCTAATTAACCTACTGAACTTAGAAAATCTAGTAAATAGACTATCATCACATTCTACCGGAGTTGCATGACATTTTGTTTTCATCTTTCTTTCTTCTAGCGAAGTTACTTGTATATTTCCTCTATTATAGTCTATTTTTTCATTCTGTAACCATATTGGGCCTCTTTTCCAGAGTTTCATATCGTTACACTCAGAAGGGCTTGCTCCCCGAGATGCACAATCCGCTGGATTTTCCGACGACGAAACATGTGACCACTGACTTCTATATTCATAATAGTAAGTATTTCGGAAACACGATTCGCGATAAACGTTTTCCAGCGACTAGGGTGGCTGCTTAACCACGCTAATACGACGGATGAGTCTGTCCACGCATATAAGTGCTGTTTGGGAACTTCTAGAGTTGAAGCGACTTCCTGAAGAAGCTTTGCTAGTAAGACAGCTGCACAAAGCTCTAGCCGCGGGATTGATACCTGCTTGACAGGAGCAACCTTGGTTTTTGAAGTCACCAAGGTTGTGTGAATATGTCCATCTCTATCAATGATGCGGACGTATACTACCGCGGCGTATGCTACATTGGACGCATCTGAAAAGCCATGCAATTCTAGAATCTTGTTGTCCTTGTTAGAGTTGATCCAACGAGGCAACCGAAACTTAATAAGGTTGCAAAGGTTCTTCCGGAAGTCAAGCCACTCTGTCAGCAATGGTGCAGGTAGTTCTGCGTCCCATTCGATCCCAGTCATCCATATTCGTTGAATAAACACCTTCGCAGTGATGATTGTCGGTGCTAACAACCCAAGGGGATCGAATAGTCGCGCTATGTCCGAAATAACCTTACGCTTTGTCACTGGAAAATCCAGATCATTAAGCTGAATAGTGTAAATGAACTCGTCATTGTCTTTGTCCCACGTTAAACCTAATATTTTTGAAAGTGCATCTGATTTTAGTTCCATGTTCCCTTGTGTTTGTGATATTTGTTCACCGTCTTCAATCAATCTTAATAGTTCTTTGTTGTTACTAGCCCACTTTTGGAGCTGGAAACCTCCACGTTTAAGCAACTCTGATGTCTGCTTATGTATTTCTACTCCTTCCTCTATGGTTTGACATCCCGTCATTAGGTCATCCATATAGAAGTCGGATACAACACGGTTTTTTGCTAAAGGAAATTGAGCACCTTCATCTTGAGCTAACTGCTGCAATGCCCTTACTGCTAGGTAAGGCGCCGATGATGTTCCGAACGTCACTCGCAAATGACGTAACACCTGAATTTCGTCATCAGGATTTTCACGCCATAATATACGCTGAAAATCTGTGTGATTATCGCATACTTTAATCTGTCTGTACATCTTGACGATGTCCGCTACCAGACAGACAGGTTCACAACGCCAACGCATGATAATATGACGAAGCTCAGGTTGTAGAGGAGGCCCCACCATTAAATCGTGATTAAGAGATACTCCGTTGCTACCTACACATGATGCATCAAATACGATGCGCAACTTCGTTGTACTTTTTTCGTTACGAATGACGGCATGATGAGGTAAGTACACAGAACCTTCATTTTCCCTATCTTGTACTATATCCATATGATTAAGAGCTATATACTCATTTATAACAGCTGAATACTGAGCCTTGAACTCGGGATTCCTTAGAAATCGCTTTTCTAAGGTTAAAAATCGTTTAAGAGCAATGTTTTTCGATCCACCATATTTACAAGCTGGATCACTTGACCTGAAAGGCATATGTACAATATAGCGACCAGATTCGTCTCGTTTAGTCGTGGCCTTAAATATATCTTCGCACTTCTGTTCTTCTGGGGTCAAATAAACCTTATTATAATCGCCCTTGGGCTCAGCTTCTAGTTCCCAGAATTTTTTAAGGAGTGTATTCTCATCTGTATGAGTAGAATGCAATGTGATTACGGTATTGTGGCATGTCTCGCTTTCGTTGATTTCACCTACTTGACCAGACAAGATCCATCCTAGTCTAGTATCTTGTGCAATGAGCCGACCAGATGGACCTCTGATTAAACCTTCTAACAAAATCTGACCATAAACTTCGGCACCTAAAAGCAAATCAATCTTGTTCGGAGTATCGAACGAAGGATCTGCTAAAGCCAAAGACGAGATTGCGTTCAAAACTTTTGCCACAACCTTCCTTTCTGGTAAAATAGTCGTTAGTTTCTTTAAAACATAAGCTTTAACAGTGATAATAAAACTAGGGTCGACGCGTGATTTAATTTTTATGAGAACCATCGAATTTAATGAAATCTTTGAATGGCCTTGATCACCGCCTATACCTGATATTGAACCTTTAGTTGGTATTCTTTTGAGACCTAAGAGCTGGACTGCGGACTCCGTCACAAAGGAAGCCTGAGTCCCCTGGTCTAACAGGGATCTTAATACTATAGCAGTACCGCTCTTTGATTCTGCTTCAATTAGTGCAGTCGCCAATAATATTTGGCTATGACTATTAGCAAAACAACTTACAACATTAGTGGAATTACTCTGGGGTGTAGTGGTATCAACAGAAACGCTGCTGTCTACAACTTGATCAGTTTTGTTACTATCACCAACTGATTTGGAGACATTTTTGAGATGAAGAAGACTATGATGCTTCTTTTTACATATATGACACCTGGTGGACTGGCGGCATGCATATACGGAGTGATTTGCCCCTAGACAATTGTAGCATAAACCATTTGTTTGGACAAAATTACGACGCTTATCCATATCGAGACCGGCGAACTTTTTACAATTAGCAAGCTTGTGGTTATCTTGACAGCAAATACACAAAGAAGTTGACACATGGAGCGATTTGACTGGCACGTTACGATTGGACTGATGACGTTGACCTTTGTTGTCTAAAAATTCCAAAGACCGAAATCTTTGTTCAAGGAATGATTTGAACTGATTCATTGTAGGCAAGTCGTCTGAACAATCACTAATTTTCATTTCCCATTGTTTACGTGACTCAGTGTCTAGTTTTAAACTCAATACATAAATAACTATAATATCCCAATGCTCAACCATTATGCCTAAATTTTCCAAAGCATGTAAACATTCGTTAGAAGTATCTAATAACTCCTTAACTGCGCTGGATGATTCGGTTACAATATTCTTTTGACTCATAAAACGTTTATGTAAACAATTCGCTAAATATTTTTTATTATCATATCGATCCTCTAATTTTGTCCAACAGGTTGCATAATTACTACTAGTTATAGGAATGTGCCGTAAAAGACCTTCAGCTTCTCCAGACAAATGTGATTTCAAATAATGCAGTTTCTGAACATCGTCTAGTAGGCCATTGTTGTGTATTAAGGATTTAAATAAATCTCTAAAACTAATCCACTCAGAATAACTTCCGGTAAACATAGGCAACTCAATCTTTGGCAATTTTACAGAACATGTTTCTTTCGAACCCTTCGCAGAAGATTCAGGTACTTTACTTAAACTATCCGAACATACAATTTTCTTCAATGTTTCCCTCAACTCTGCTTTATAATCAGTAAATAGTTCTTCCGTTGTCTCATATACATTTTTTATGTTATAATCTGATTTTTCGAATTCAATAGACTTAACCGATGATACAATTTTTATATGAGTTTCAGAAAACGCTGACCAGTTAGCTTCTAAATTTTCTAATCTAGTTTCTATGTATGAACTAGTTACTCGTTCCTTAGGTGACTTCTTAAAGTTGGACCTTGCCTTACTAATAGTAGAATGCAAATTAAACTGTAAATTACTTAAAGCTTCCATATTGAATAATATTAAAGTCTTTTAAATAAACTGTTCTGGAACGCTGTGTTAACTTCACGTAAAAATTCACAAGTCTTTGAACTTAAACTGCAAAATCGGGCATAGGTTCCCCGTAGTTCACTTTTTATTGAAATTATTCTAAGTCCATGCACATGTTAAAGGTCAAATTGTTAATTAAAATTGTCTAAGTTAAAAAGGTCTAAATTTGCCTTTATTGGTTAAGTCTCAATGTATTAATTTAGTCACTTTGATATTTTAAAGTACTCACAGTTTATCTTCGTATCACATTACTTCACTGTCACTCACTTTTACGTAGCTCGTCGTAATGATATGCGGGATTTTCTCCCCCGCACCGCAGCTGCTGCTCCCGCTAACACGAACTGTTTGGTAGCACCAGTGCTGACCGTTGTGTACCACTTGTACATATACGCTGAACCTTGTACGATCCGCCGATACTGCTACCCTGACTGGGCGCGCTGACGTCACACTCGCAGCAGGTTGACTATTCAACCTGACTCCACCACAACAATGACAATGCACACCAATCCTTCTTCCGGTTCCGAAGGACCACTTGTACAACGTCCCAAAAATATCTCGCCGAGAAATAAAACAAGGGTGTCCAGAGTAAGACAATTTATTACATAAGTACTGCGGTGGTCATGTTTTGCCGGAGAATCTTATCACCGCGATTCACAAAAGTGACGTTACGGCACAACGCCATCTGTTATCCAATAGCGGTACCAAGCTAATGACAAATATTGACTTATGTATTACTTATTATCTAAACAGATTAGACACTCCTTGATCTTCACAAAAATTAAATATTAAAGCTAAGTATGGTGCTATAGTCTCAATTATGGATATAAAAACTTTGATAGACATTCCCCATAGATCTTTGGTCAATTTGACTTTTATTTACTGAAAAGCTTTTACAACTATTATAGGGTTAATATATTTAAATTGAAATTCAACCGGGCAGTTTGGAACGTTCGCTCTTAAAAAATCAGTTGAGACATCGGGTGAGAATTTAAAGCTTCTTTCGTTTTAGATGGTATATTAGTAAATAAATTTACAAATTCTTGAGCTACCTACTTCTAAGTTAGAGCTTATGGCACTACGTGAAGTCTCCAATGTATAATCAGTGCTTCTTATTTTTTTCCACTAGTTTCGTTATTTATAACTTTCCAAACTATTTTTATTTTATTCTCTGCTGATTTGGTCTTGTTGCTAATGTACAGGGCTTTAGCTATCTTGCAGGTAATCCTAATAATTGTAGAATATGTAGCAACATACTCGTTGAAAGTTTCAGTGCTAATGTAAGGCTTAAGTCCATATAGCTCAAACAGTCTTTCCCTACTTATCCTAATATCTCTAGTTGCCCAGGAACTAAATATAACATTGTGTCAAATATTTTTGTTTTCTTTTTAAAAGTTTTATTGAATTCATTGTGCACTACTGAAAGGTAATCCTCATACAATTTATTGGCGTCGTCTATAGTATGACCCAGAACATTTAACTTAATATTTAGGGTACTATATAATTTGCCAGTCGTTTTGGGTCTAAATTGTATTGTAATAATTTTAAGTCCTTGTAAGAAGTCTTACTCCGCACCACTGCAAACCAGCCTGTGTGGGCCTGTGCTGGAATCCGCGGGGCCACCCGCGGCGAAGTCGGCGCCTCCCAAGCCCAAGAATGGCGGAGGGCCTACGCAGGTGGCGAGGGCCGCAGCTCTGGCGGCGCGAAGACCGCCCCCCCCGCCTCCTAATGCTCCTCCGGCCGATGCCGAATGGCAAGTAGCCGGAGAGAAGAGGAAGGCGGGTAAGGCTTCAAGGGCGGCCAAAAGGAAGGAGAGGCGGCAGCGGCGCAAGGAGCGAAGCGTCGCGGCTAGGCTCCGCGCTCCAAAGTCCGCAGCTGTAGTGATTACACTACAGCCGGACGCGGAGAAGAAGGGCGTGTCCTACCGCGACGTGCTTACGAAAGCGAGGGCGGCGGTGAACCTCGAAGAGCTTGGTGTCACCAATGGCATCCGGGTAAGGGTTACTGCGACTGGGGCCCGGATGCTGGAGGTCCCTGGTGCGGCCAGCGGCCCGACCGCTGACGCTCTGGCCGAAAGGCTTAGGGCGTCCCTAAATGCGGACGAGGCCCGAGTCTCCAGGCCCACCAAGTGCATTGACATGCGAATCCTGGGCCTGGACGACTGCGTGACGGAGGCTGAGATAGTGGCCGCCGTCGTCAGGACTGGGGGGTGCTCTGCCGAGCAGGTGAGGGCGGGCACCATTCGTCCTGACCACACGGGGATGCGGGAGCCATTACGGTGAGCTGCCCCGTGTCGGCGGCCAGAAAAGTTGCTGGGGAGGGCCGAAGGCTCCTGGAGGGCTGGGTTTCCGCGCAGGTGAAACTGCTGGAACCCAGACCTCTGAGGTGCTTCCGCTGCCAGGTGGGCAACCACGTGGGAGTGCAATGCACCTCGGAGGTGGACCGCAGCGATCACTGCTTCCGCTGCGGTCAGCCCGGGCACAAGGCCGGCTCGTGCAATGCCACGCCGCACTGCTTTTTATGTGCGGCAGCTGGCAAGCCGGCCGATCACCGGGCTGGGAGTAAGGCCTGCGCCCCACCCGCCAAAGCCAGGGGCAGAGGTAAACCCTCCGCAACCGCCGTCACCGCCGCACCCGCCGCCACTGCCGCAGCCGCTGCCGCCTCCATCGTCGTCACCGCCGCAGAAACCGCGGCAGCGCCCTCACAAGGGCCTCGGGAGGGGGCTAATATGGAGTGCCAATAATGGCCCCATTACGCCTCCTCCAGGCGAACATCAACCACTGCGTCGCTGCTCAGGATCTGTTGCTCCAGAGCATGGCGCAGTGGTCGATTAACATCGCCGTGGTCGCTGAGCCGTACTTTGTCCCGCCCAGGGATGACTGGGTGGAGGACCTGAGCGGCTCAGTGACCCTAATTTCGTCGGCCGCCGCCGGTACCCCGTTGCTCGAGGCAGTCAAGAGGGGACGGGGTTGCGTGGCAGCACGGTTCGGGGAGATTGTTGTCGTAGGGGTATACTCCGAACAGAACTCTCGCCGAGTTCCACAACTCCCTTGCGGAGTTGAGAGTCGTCGTCGTCGGGTACCATTCCCTCCCCGTGCTCGTGCTCGGGGACTTCAATGCCAAGAACACGGCTTGGGGTTCCCGGTATACAGACGCGCGGGACAGGATGGTGGAGGACTGGGCTCTGGAGGCAGGCCTGGTCGTCCTAAACCGGGGTTCTGTCCCCACGTGTGTGCGGATGCGGGGTGAGTCAGTGGTGGACATCTCGTTCGCCAGCCCCGCTCTGTCACCGCGTGTCATTGACTGGCGCGTCATGGAGGGGGTGGAGACGCACTCCGACCACCGGTACATCCGGTTTGACGTCTCCACCCAGACCTCGAGCGCGCTGGTCCGACAGGCCCCGAGTGGTCCGCGGTGGGCGCTGAAGCGGCTGGACCGGGAGCTCCTCCTGGAAGCCTCGATCGTGCAGGCCTGGGTGTCATCACCGGACAGGCCTGCTGATATTAACGACGAGGCGGAGTGGTTCCGGGAGGCCATGTCCGAAATATGTGACGTGGCAATGCCCCGTGTCCAGCCTGGACGCGCCTGGCGCCAGGTGTACTGGTGGTCGCCGGAGTTAACAACTCTACGCGAGGCGTGCGTTGCTGCGCGACGCCTGTACACCAGGCACCGCAGGCTCCGTATCCGCCCTCCGGATACGGAAGCCATTCAGGCGGAGCTGTACGAGGGTTACAGAGCGGCGAAGACCGCCCTCCGAGCGGAGATACTGCGGGCCAGGGGACTGGCCCGTGAGGAGTCACTGGGGACTCTGAACAGGGACCCGTGGGGACGCCCATACAAAATGGTGCGGGAGATACTTCGCCCATGGGCTCCCCCCCTGACGCAGAGTCTCCGGCCTCAGCTTGTAGAGGGCGTGGTGAGCGCTCTGTTCCCTTCGCGAGGGGAGCATACTCCTCCGCCCATGGCTCCACCTCCTGCGGTGCCAACTGTGAACCACGTAACCGACGACGACGACGATGCTCCTGAGGTGACCGAGGTAAAGTTGAGAGTGGCGGTACGTAGGCTGAGTGCCAAAAATACCGCCCCAGGACCCGACGGGCTACCTGGAAAAGCCTGGGTCTGGCCTTGGAGGCTCTCGGGCCTCGACTTAGAGGGCTCCTAAGCGCATGCTTGGAGGGGGGCCGGTTTCCAATTCGTTGGAAGACGGGGAAACTGGTCCTCATTAAGAAGACGGGGCGCCCTGCGGACTCTCCGTCCGCTTACCGGCCCATCGTGCTGCTCGACGAGGTGGGCAAACTCTTTGAAAGAGTCATTGCACACCGCCTCGTCGGGCGGCTGGTGCGGGTGGGGCCGGATTTGGCGGACAGCCAGTTTGGTTTCCGCAGGGGGCGCTCTACGGTGGACGCCATCATGCGCGTGCGAGCCCTCACGACGGGGGATGCTGTGGCCCGGGGTGGGGTCGTCTTGGCGGTGTCTCTAGACATCGCCAATGCCTTCAATACCCTGCCCTGGAGTTGCATCAGGGAGGCACTCTGGTATCACCGGATGCCGACCTACCTCTGTTGCATAGTCGAGGCCTATCTGACGGACAGGGCCGTCATCTACCCCGGTCACCAGGGAGAATGGAACCGGCGAGAGATGGGGCACCGGTGTGGGCGCGTTCATTGAGGCTCCGACCAGCACGCCGGTTGAACGCGTCCCAAAGGGTCATGGCCATCCGGCTGGTCCGAGGATACCGCACGGTCTCCTGCGAGGCGGCGAGCCTCCTTGCCGGATTGCCGCCATGGGATCTGGAGGCAAAAGTCCTCGCGCACATTTGGGAGTGGCGCGAGGAGGCGAAACGCCGGGGCGTTACTCCGCTGCCGCGAGAAATCGCGGCACAGCGGACAGAGCTCCGGCGGGATCTCATGGCGGCATGGAGAGTGCGACTGTCGCAACCCAGCGCTGGGCACGCCACAATTGCGGCGGTAAGTCCCCTCTTTGAGGAGTGGCTTGAGAGGCGCCACGGCGTCCTCACCTTCCGCCTGACGCAGGTCCTCACCGGACATGGCTGTTTCGGGAGGTTCCTGTTTCGGATAAGGCGGGAGGAAACGCCCGGGTGTTGGCATTGTGTGGATCGACCGGAAGACACGGTGGAGCATACGGTGGAGGTCTGCCCAGCTTGGGTGGAGCACCGCCGTGTCCTCGTGGCAGCGATCGGCGGCGGCGATCTCTCGCGTCCGGCCCTGGTACAGGCCATGGTACGGAGCGAGAGGGAATGGGAAGCCGTCACTTCCTTCTGTGAAGCAGTAATGCTCGCGAAGGAGGAGGCGGAGCGCGTGAGGGTGCGGCAATCGTTGCGCCCTCACGCCCCTAGTCGCCGCAGGAGGAGACACCCTGGGCGTCGGGAGTCAATTGCCGACTCCCGGCCACCGTAGGCGCGGGCTTGCGAACGGCGAGCAATGGGCAGCTCGCCGTCCGGTAAGGACCAGGCCCGGGTCGACGGCGCGTCGTGTTCCACGCGCGCCTCAAAGAGATGTCAGCATCATTGAAGGTGTCCGATAGGGCCGATGCCTGCCGGGGTCGCGGATTGTTCGAAAGAGTTACCGTGGCCCTGGCGCACAGGCAACTGAAGGAACACGGGTGGGTTTTAGTCAGTAAGAGTCTAACACGCCCTTCCGCTCCGCCCAGAGCGGGAGAGGTCATTCGATGATTTCCCACCCAAAAAAAAAAAAAAGCCCTCATGATACGCGTTCAGGTAATCTTGGCACCGCGTTCTGGGTCGGTCTCGTCAGCGCCGTCCATCTTCACGTAAACATTGTGAAGAGACTGTTTGAAATGTTTAATTCGCCAATTAACATCTCCTTTGTTCACAATCCTCTTAAATAACAAATCGGCGAACTAATTAACAGCTATCAAAAGAAATTAATATAAACCAATTATGACCAAAGTTACGTTTGAAAGCCTCAAAATTAATTGTAGCAGACGGAACAATGGCATAAACATTGATAAAACGTTTTGATACTTAAAATCACGCGAAGTTGTATAAATAATGGGTTAATTATCACGCGTTACAGTAATTACTTTTGTCGACACAATTTGCTTACATGTTGGTGGCTAGTATATCTTGGTCTGTTATTATACAGAGTGGATTTTTGAGACGTGGCTGTAAATAACCTGGACCGTTGCAGCTACAGGAAACCGGTCTGAGGAGACTGTATTTAATATTTTGAAACATTTTGATCTGTAGACACAGATTATGAAAAAAAAAAATAAGTCAGCAAGAAAATGGACTATTTTCACAAAAGCTTTTTCTGATGCCAATCAATTCTGTTTTTTATAAGGATCAAAAAACTATATAGTACCAATGGTGGTTCGACTGCTAGAAAAGTCAGAAATCACAAAAAAAACTCAAACATTTCGTAGGAAATGAGGCTCCAAACACTCATAAAACCACTTTTTATCAAGGACAAAATGGCAAAAAAAAAAAATTAACTCGGGAAGAAATTAAGTATTTGAGGTATTTTTTTTCTCTTAATGTAGGAAATCACAAGAAACATGCTATCTTGTTCATAAAACCAATAAAATTATACTTCTAACAGAAGTTGAAACTTTTGTTTATTACGGCTTGTCTCTCTATCATAAAAAAGTAAGTCGGAGTTTTTTTCTTACAAAATGTATGGAAAAAGTTTTTTTGGGGTTTCTAACTTTTATAGCTGTCAAACCTCAGTTGATTCTATCGTTATTTGATCCTTTTAGAAAACAATACCGATTGGCATCAAAAACATTTTTATGAAAACTGCCCATTTTCTTACTGACTATATTTTTTTCAAAATCTTTGTATGCGGGTAAAAATGTCTCAAAAAGTTAAAGACCGTTTTCTATTAGCGACAACGGTTAAAGTTCCTACCCTTACTGCCCCATCTCAAAAATCCAACCTGTATTGAGGCTCTTCATATAAAATAAAGCTGATAATTTGCATTTCCCGTAGCACTAGGGTGGCCCGCTATTACATTTAATTCCTCCCCCAAGCGTCGCCACAATGACCTTCACCAGGTCATCAACGCTGTTGGAACCTAAGCACAACTGGCGAAATGTTTGCCCCCGCCCTTGGGAGAATTCAGGCGTTTTTTTTTTGTGGTTTGGGGAAACAAAACCCGACCTTGTTCCTTCAGTTGCCTGTGCGCCTGGGCCACGGTAAATGCGACTTTTTGAATAAATGGTTTTTGTTTCTCTTGTGATAAACTTAAATTAGAGTACATCCCTACTTTTTTCCATGAGCATTATTTACTACTGAAAACAAATTCAAAATTAAATGTAGATTTTGAAGTCAAGTTCTTTATGTCGCTGCGTGCCAAGCTAAACTGGTTAACGTTTAACACGCACGAATTATGTTGGTTATGTTAAAGTGACATGTTAATTAGTAACACGCTATTGTGCGGAGTGAGACCGTGAACTAACATGATAAGCCTTTTTTAAACACACGTATTTTGCTTTATTTTTTTAACAAAATAAATGACCAGCCAAGTGCGTGTTGGGTCCCGCGCAGTGTGGGGTTCCGTAGTTGGTCTCCTGTTACTCGTTAACTTGTAAAGTGTACTTAGCTGTGATAGTTTTCTTTTTAATTTCGTTATATTATTATGTCCAATGTCGTACTGCACTTGCGCGGCGACACTATCGTGCCCAAAGCGCAGTAATGTATAACAAAATAAACAAAAAACTTTCAATTTATAAACTAACCCTACATAAAGTCAAGCAGGCTTCTTTTCACCGTTTTTTGTTTAGTTTATTTAACTTTTTAGTTGTTACCATATTCTTTTTGTTTTTTTTTTTGTTAATCTTTTTGCATAAGATTCTGTAATATCTCCTAATGGGAGAGGGCACTGGCTCTTGTAACACAGGTATATCACCTAGCACAGGAGTCAGGGACTTCATACTATTTTGTAACCACTTTCTTGTGCAATAAAGATTATTATTATTATAAAGATTATTATTAGACTACTACCGTAAATTATTTCACATATCCAAAAACAATATTTTAGCTGGCCGGGGGGGGGGACTATTGACTCTAGCAAAAACGTGCATTTTAAAGCTTAATATTTCGCTAAAAGATCCCTGAATTGATAAATGGTTTACACACCCGCAATATTTTTGAACGACCTATCCAACGACACTCCACACTGGGATATACGGAAAAAAAAATCCCCACTTTACATGTAGATACGGTTATTTTTTCAATATTTTATTTGACTACTTTGTCGGTGTGATTAATACGTGTGCCCATGCCAAATTATAGGTTTCTAGTACTAAGAGTGTCTGAGCTGAGCCATGGACAGACAGACCGACGGACATGGCGAAACTATAAAGGTGGGATTTTAGCTTCGGAACCCTAAAAAGCAGACGTCAATGGGAATATTGTTGACTTCGGCAAGTAATAATAATATCTATGTTCTATTCTCAGTCTACAGCTTACTATCCCGTCACTGAATTTCGGAGCATTGTTAAGGGGACTACATGACTTAAACGCAAATTTATAATGCCTAAAAATATATGATCCGCTGCAGGAACCAAAATCAGAAAAATATAATTATGATATTCTTCTGGATATAGGCTAGTTAGATAGTGTGTTGAAAACATAATACAATTAACTTGATATGATAGAAAAAAATCACGAAGATACCTCTACAAAAATATTTTAACAATTAAAAACCATACTACTAAAAATGCAAACATTCAGATTTTTTGTCAGATTATTCTACAAGTAACATACTAACGTAATAGTGTTTTAATGTTTTAGTCCAATGAATAGATTTTTTGTAAATCCATAATTGCTTCATATTTTGCAATAAATTACCAGCGTTGTGTCATCGCGCGTCTCTTTCTTTTCTATGCAATCCGACAGTGACCGCGCTTTAGCTCTTGTAAGCCTCTTAAAGCATATTTATACCTTGGTTAAAGTTTGTGCAAAATATAACAAACTAGCGACCTGACCTTGTTTCGCACGAGTGCAATATACTGATTTGACGACATGTCAAAAAATCGAGATTTCTGTGCTATATCGCAGTTAAATTTAAATGTTTTAAACCCATAAACTTTCCGGAATAAATTCTCTAAATAATGGTCTAAACCACATCAAAATTCATTGTGTAGTTTAAAAGAACTGATCGGTCACACAGTCAAACACATACCTATAGATGGTTAGTAGGTATACATAAAATTGAGTATTAGTATGCCCTTTTCCCATTCATGTCGCACATAATGTCCCAAAGCAGGTCAAAGGCACGCCTTCCTGCCTCACTTTCATGCAATTTGAGACAGGGAGAGCCACAGACTGGACGCCATTATTATGCAAGTGATTTCTGATTCGTTAAATCCGATCACGGATAGCTACAAATTAGATAAACTCATATAATTACTCATTTAAACAAGATCACTGAACGAGCTCAAACTCAAATTCAAAGCATTTATTTCAATGAAACCAGGTGTCGGTCAGTCAGAGAGATGAAGCTTGTAGATTAAAATGGAGAAGAACGGACATAAAACTCTATCTACACTCTTCTAAATCAACCACTTGTTTCAAAATATTTAGTTAAAAAATATACATATGTCGGAGACGGTCATTAGTATGGACACTAAACGAAGCGCAGCACGAGTTCCGGGAGGTGGCAGCACCGTCACGATGACGTGCATACTCGGCTAACTTCGTGCTATGACAGAGCCTGGCTGATGGAGGAGCGCTGATGGGACGACTGCAGTGGACACTTACCATTCTGCCTTCGAGGAGATCAGTACCTCCACCCTAGGAACTGTCACGCGTTCCGTATAGTTGTGTCGTGTACCTACAGTACTGTGAGATTCGCTAGTGTGATTAATTTGTTCATAAATTATGATTTGATTTGAACTATAAACGGTTTTTCTATTGCGCAATAACTAACATTACCCATTGCCGTTAAAATATGGCTGACGATAACGAGAGACAAGTATCTTCTCCGTCACATACATATAATGTAAGAATGATGTAGAACGACGTGACGAGCAATGAACAAACTTTTATAAAACATTATATTACTTATCCTCATAACAAACCCAAATATAGAAGAAAAGTGAGTAATAAATAATATACTTTATCTTACAAAAACCAGACACAAGACCCGTAACTGTGAAGTTGTGAGCTCGATAACTTAATATAGATAAAAGCTTAAACTAGATCAGGCCCCCCCAATCACTCACCCACTCACTGACATCGGCGAAAAAATGGCCTTACCCCGTGGCTGGCCACGAGCAAAATGCTCAAGCGGCACGCGTGTTTCGACAGCGACTGCGGGAGAAAACAATTGAAAGAAGTTGTTTGGAGCAACCCACAAGTCACCGCGATGCGACTTGCAGAGCGACCGACGTAAAAGGTGACACGTGCGCGTGTCGCTTGACGCAAGTCGCATCGCTCGAGGCCGTGAACGAGGCCTTAAGGCGGCAAGGCCACGGTTCACGGACTAAGCCTTGGCCTCGCAAGTTGTAATCCGATTTTATGGTTACTTGTTATCATGAATATTCTGTACTTTGATTATTTCTTTCAGAAACATTGGTGGGTCGGGTATCATTATGAACATGATTATATTTTATTGTATGCACAAATAATAATTATACAGTGCTAATGAGATTTACTTGTCGTTTACTGTTTCCGGTCTAAAAATAAAACTATTAAAACTACTTACTAGGGTAGGGTTTTAACGGAACCTCGCCTCCGTCTTCGCAAGGGCGAAATTTCCATAAGAAATCATACTTGGTGGCTGGTTTGTGTTACCTGATTCCTTGAACAGTACAGTTCATGGACGGGACGGGTACGCACTAGACGACTGTTCGCTACCAGCTTCGGTAGATCCAATGCTAGTGTGCGCTCACCGCTATACCGCTTAGTCGATACGTACAATACGCGTTTTAGTGCAATATACATATTATTCCTAAGCAGATATAAATTTAAAAATGATATAGTTAAAATTCTAAAGGATCGGCCGTATGTGCCATAGGTTTTAATCAATGTAGGTTTCATTATTAATAGGCTAGGGACCGGGTGTGATACATCACATCACGCATGTTTTATTTTTTCATGCTTATTATTTCTTTTATAGAATAATGTTCAACTTTTTTTTCTTTTAACTTATCTTTTTATATGTTAGCCCTGCTACAGTTAACATTTGCCAACAGGTTGTTTTTTATCTGTGGAAAATGTTGTGGGTAGTATATTTGTTAAGTTTAATTTTAAGACAACACTTCCTTTTTTTGGTGTGGGAAATCATCAAATGACCTCTCCCGCACTGGGTGGAGCTGAAGGGCATGTTAAACTCTTACTGACTAAAACCCACTTGTGTTCAGTCGCCTGTGCGCCAGGGCCACGGTAACTCTTTCGAATAATCCGCGACCCCGGCAGGCATCGGCCCTATCGGACCCCGTCAATTATGCTGACATCTCTTTGAGGCGCGCGTGGAACACAACGCGCCGTCGACCCGGCCCTGGTCCTTACCGGACGGCGAACTGCCCATTGCTCGCTGCCCGCAAGCCCGCACGCCTACGGTGGCCGGGAGTCGGCTATCGACTCTCGACGTCCAGGGTGTCTCCTCCTGCGGCAACTGGGGGCGTGAGAGCGCAACAATTGCCTCACCTTTACTATTTATGCTAACGTTTAACGTAATTTTAATGTTAATGTAAGACTGTTTATGCCTAATATGCTACTGTTTGTGTTCCTAAATATAATAAATAAATACGTCCGGCAGACTCCGCCTCCGCAAGTTTTATAGCGGAGTTGTAACTGAGATTTCCTCACGTCAGGTTATTGCGTACAACGCTATGTGCATCATCTGCCCAGCCGTTTTCAAACTATGTTGGTGTCATCTTACAGTCTAATTGGATGCAGTAGAATGCCAGCATTTTACATGGAGCGACTGTCTATCTGACCTCCACAACCCAGTTACTGGGTAACATGATACCCCTTGTTAAGACTGATTGCTAGACTTTTGGGCTTCTGACTACCCGGTACGACTGTTCTACAAATGATAGCTGGGAACAAAGGCTTAATGTGCTTTTCGAGACACGGAGGGGTCTCAATATGAAATGGATGGACCGACCTCAACAAGCGTTGCCCGACTCGAATGATCGACCTTAGCGACCATTACTTGGCCACGAGCCCCTTAGATCGGTTAGATAACCACTCAAATAAATCCATCACCATTTTTCGTACAATACTCGGAGCTAGCTTTCATAAACAAACCAATTTTTGTCTGAAACATAAAAAAAAACCTTAAAAGCATTTTCCACGATTTCACATCGGACATAAACGGTTGGGGTAAAAGAGAAAATACTTCCTTTATAGGTCAAGAGCGATGTCACGCTAGAGTCCGCTTTGAGTTCAATAAAAAAATAAAAAAACCGGTAATTACGAGGAAGGTACATCTCTATTTGCATGAAGTCTTTTTACGATTGGGTGAGCGTCTGTTGGTTCCAGGAAATATTTAATGCTTATTCGTTAAATGTGGCGGAAAATTATGTGGACGTTAGATGTTATCGGTTTTTTTGAGATAGTGTCGTGCTATAAGTAAATGTGCAAGGTATGTTTATTTAGCTTTTTTACCGACTGCGGCATAATGGAGGGAGAAATTGTAATTACGAATATTTTTTGAGTCCAAAAAGATAAAGTTAAGGAGTGATATTGACATATAATGCACCTGTAGCGGCATCTACGTCGCCACATGCAAGCTTCGCGTCACACTGACGTCACTCAAAATCCTGCATCGCGCAAGCAGAGTTTACCGCGCAACTAGCATATAATATACAACGTCTCGACATCAAATGTCGGGCAGTTGCCCACCAGACACGACACCCATCTGGCCGGAGGATAATCCCTTTTCTAAGGAGGTATGAGTGAACTTTACACCCTGTTACAAATACCTCTATACACCTAATAAACTGACTTTTTCAAATCAAATTAAAATATTTTATTTCACATAAACCAACATGGGTACTTATGAAAAGTCAGAAGCTAGGTGCACGGTACCAATTGGTTGTTTCCTTTGGAGAAGAGCCGGCAAGAAACTCCACTCTTTTTATGATGTTCGTCAGAAAAGTCAGGTGCGTAGTACTCGCTACCGGCGTACGTGTATTACTTATAATACACGCACGCGGGTTGTAAGTATTCCTCTTGCCTCATTTACGTTCATACATCTGGATGTATAGAGACATCTGGAGACAAAAGGAGTATGTAAGGATCGTAGCAGTTGGCGTTCTATAGTTTCTGCCTAGCCCTATGAGAAGAAGGCGTGAGTTTATGTTAATCAATTGAGTGATTTTTAGGTAGGTATCCTTCAACATAGCTCACTTTTCTGTCTTAAAATAACTTAGTGAAAAACTAAAGCCTGAAAAATGTACAGTAGGCTGCACGTCAGTGGTTACACTTTGACTTTCAATATTATTCGAGGCCAGCTTATACTGGTTTGGTTACTACTGACGTGCTAATGCGGCCTACCGTACCTAACTTTAATCTTTATGTATATAAACACATGGTTGCATATTAGAAAATCAAAACTTTCTCGAGCAAATTTCAAAAGAACAACGTGCAAATCAACAAGTTTAAAATAACGATGGTCATTTGATCAAAAGTTCAGCTGACCAAAGTGTGGAATATCAATGTTTAAATTATTTATTACACTATTGACCAAATCGTTTAAAGGTCAAAATGGATTACTGGATAAATTATTAATTATCAAATGGATTAACTGAAAAAGGTAAAAATAATATTAATATTAGCGAATAGCGCCTGTCGGGTACATATTTGAATGTCGAAGATTAAAATACCTACGGGTAAAATGTCAATGTACAAAACATCGAAAACTTAAATATCGAATGACCATATAACCGAAAATTAAAATAACGTAAGTTTATAATGTCGAATGGTTAGATAACCTACGTCCAATATAACTAAAATCTAATTATCTATAAAAGTGACATCGAAATACATAAATATCGAAAGTACACAGTATCGAATGTCCTAAATATCGAAGCACAGAGTATCGAATGTCCTAAATGTCGATATTTATTTATTATGTATGTCGCAGGGTAATTTTATAATTCGGAGATTGCAAAAACCCGGATTATATGAAAATGGTGAAATAAAATCTGCGAGCAACTTGGACGTAGCGCTCGCCGGCCGCTGCCGCGCCACCGCTCGCTTCGCTCGCTCGGCTCGCGCGCGGTTGGTCACTGTTCTAACCTAACCTAACCTATCCGAGTCGTAGTATACCTACATTTAAATTAATAATTCTTAATAACAAATCATTTGTGATTATAAAATTTGATTAGTTATGTTTTCATATTTTAAAATTACATTCAGCAACTTTTGATCAGTCGTTCATTTGATGTCACATACATTGGGATTTTAATTTTTTTCTAAATAAAACATTTGGTCATTTAAATTTTGTTATTTCGTTTATTGTTCTTTTGAAATTTGCTCGAGAAACTTTTGATTTTCTAATATGCAACCAAACACATACATTGTTTTTACTTATGTCCGTTATAGACATTGAAACCATTCAATAGATGTGCCCCAAACCAGTTTCATTAGAAATCCAATAATGCGTAGATGGTTCTATACTACTAAAACAATGGAAAAAACTTTATGAATTGACGAATGTACTCGCCGGATATCGGCTAGTTTAAATAAAGTAAAAATCCAACCAAACCTTTGTGTATTCATGAATATTTTATCAAAATGTATTAAATGCCTACTAATTACCCATTCACGACAAATATGCCTTCCATTTTGTTTCCCTTTCATCAATTCTTAACAATTTTGGTCGGCTTCCAAATATTTGGTGTTTTGACCGAGAATCAACTAATCCCAGCCAGTTGTTTAGAATTTGATCTGATAAAATAATTACGTCTCTTTGAATTCAAAGAGAAGTGAAATTAATGTTAATGAAATATTCCTTTGTTAATATTACTTAGTGCACGTAAACCAAGGTCTAATAAAAAGCGCGAGTCCGACTCGCTCACGAAGGGTTCCATACCACTGTGCAATATTATCCATTATTAAGATCAAGCAAAAAACACCGAAAACAACACGTTCGTGGTATTTATAATTAAAATATAGTAAAATATTAAAGGGGGCTTTTATTTATTTTTTGTTATAGCGGCCATATTAGTACACTTTCTGTTAAAATTTCAAGTGTCTAACTACTATGGTTCAAAAGATGCAGCCCTGTGACAGGACGTACGGACAGCGGAGCCTTAGCAACAGGGTCCCATTGTCACTCTTTGGGTACGGAACCCTAAAAAGCTACAAAAACAAACAAATGAAGACAGCAAAAATTGTCACAGAAACACATGTTATAAAAATATAAAATAACTTAGAATTATGATAGTAAAAACAAAACAAATTCTATAATAATTATAAACATAGAACAGAAATTGTCTGTAGCTGCACTTCGTGGCTATGACAAGTAGGCTTCTACTCAGCATGATGCTGTACTATGGCAGAGAATCAGTGCTGTGCCGTGACAGCGCTGGTTTTGAGTAGTCACCTTAAAACGTCATGTGGAAACCAATTTAGGTAAAAACATTATAATATATGTAGTCTGTAAATTATTTTTAAATAATAATGATAAATGATTTTATTTTTGTAAGTAGGTTTATACAAACACTTTTACACGTCAATCATATTTTTAAAACTAGATGAGGTCGGCGTTTCCTATCTGACTACTCTGAGAAGAAAGGCCGAAACAAACTCAGGTCACAGTCTCTTTTAAAGTCCAGACATAATCTTGGTCAGATCATGTGAAGACCATGTAGATTTATGTCTGAAATGGTCTTTTGAGGAAAAACCACACAGAATGAGTGGACCTGTCCAGTCAGTGCACGCATTGGTCACTAATCGTGCAGTTCAACTCAGAACTTAAGGAGCTCAACCACTCTACGAACAACACCAAAGAAAGGACATTTGGGTAGGCCGCATAAAGCACTCAAACTGCCAGATTATCATTGAAACTACCTGAGAAAATGAAAAATAAAAATAAAAAATAAAAGTTACCTACATAGTCCTCACATTCACAATAAATAAATAATAATACTATACTTCACAAAGTAAATTGTCATGAGATTGTATATATAATAATTATCAAAATGTCAAAGTTTATATAAAATAAAAAACTAAAAATTTTTGCAAAAATATAAAATAATCATAAAAAATAACATTCAGTATGCAAAAATTGGAGCAACTCAATCCCAAGCCTTTTTGTCCTCAATATAATCCATAACGGTATGAAAAGCTTTGTGGCACAACTTACGTTTAATTCATTATTTGTATTTATTAAGGCTTAGATCTTGAACGTGGCTTGGAAGTTTATTATAAAAGCGAATACATTGACACCTGAACGAGCCGCCTATTTTTTTGAGCCTTTTTGTTAGTACAACAAATTTGTGTTTATTCCTAGTATTTATATTATGGATATCACTGTATTTTTTAATCAATTTTATATTTTTATGTGCATATAAAGGATTTTCATAAATATATTGAGAAGGCACAGTCATTACATTAATCTCCTTAAATTTCTCTCTGAGAGATTGTCTCGGACTTAATTTATAAATTGATCGAACAGCTCTTTTCTGCAAAATAAAAATAGTCTGAATGTCGGCGGCATTTTCCCATAACAGAATACCGTACGACATAACACTATGAAAATAGCTAAAGTACACTAAACAGGCTGTCTCTGTGTCGGTTAAATTACGAATTTTTCTAACAGCGTATGCTGCGGAGGTTAGCTTTTTTGACAATTTATCTATATGTGGGCCCCACTGAAGCTTAGCATCCAAAGTTAAGCCCAAGAATACTGTGCTATCTTCAGGATTCAATTCTTCGCCCTTCATTAATACATTCGTTTTCACCTGTCTAACGTGAGGTAGCGTAAACTTAATGCATTTGGTTTTTTTTTCGTTAAGGAGTAAATTATTGACATTGAACTAGTAAACTACTTTTGAAATCGCGCTATTTACATCGTCAGTAACCAGCTGCTGACGTTTAAGTTTAAACAAAAGTGAAGTATCATCCGCAAACAACACTATATCATGATTATCCTTTATGAGGTACGGCAAGTCATTAATATAAATAAGAAACAAGAAAAGACCAAGAATTGAGCCCTGCGGGACTCCCATTGTCACTATAGATCCGGGAGATTTTTTTCCATTAACGTCAACGCTCTGAATCCTATTACTCAAGTATGAAGTAAGAAGATCCAGAGCGGTGTTCCGGATCCCGTAGTGGCGGAGTTTCCTGATTAACGTTTCATGAAAAACGCAATCTAATGCCTTGGACAAGTCACAAAAGATGCCGAAGGCATCGCATTTATCTTCCCATGCATTATAAATATGTCCTAAAAGTTCAACACTAGCATCAGTAGTTGAACGACCCCTAGTAAAACCAAACTGTTTGCTATGTAATAATTTATGTTTATAAAAAAATCTTTGCAATTGGTCTAAAATTTTTTTTTTTTTTAAATTACTAAAAGTAGAAGTACTGAAATAGGTCTATAGTTTGTGGGATCTGAAGTACTACCTGATTTAAACAAAGGTATAAGTTTACTTTTTTCATAAGGTCAGGAAACTCCCCACAGTCGATACAATTATTAAAGATAAGAGCTAAAGTAGGTGCTACAATGTCAATAATAGACTTAGCAACTTCTATAGAATTACCCCACAGATCTGCAGTCTTTTTTACATTTAAAGTGTGAAAGGTCTTAGTTATATCTCTACAGGTAATATGTTCGAAATGAAATTCCGAATCGCAAACATGAAGATTTTCTTCAAGCAAAGACTCAGCAGCAGAAGGTGATGAGTTTAGGGATTTAGTAGTTGAAACAGGAATGTCCGAAAATAAATTTTCAAAAGCAGCGGCGACTTGTGAGTCTGATTTTATTATATTGTCATTAATAGACAGGCTGTAGTCAGAATTTCGGTTCGTAGACCTTCCCGTTTCACTATTAATAATATTCCAAGTCGTTTTAATTACATTACTACTGTTTTTAATCTT
This sequence comes from Griposia aprilina, assembly GCA_916610205.1. Taxonomy (NCBI): domain Eukaryota; kingdom Metazoa; phylum Arthropoda; class Insecta; order Lepidoptera; family Noctuidae; genus Griposia; species Griposia aprilina. The sequence goes on along the minus strand of OU744307.1, from coordinate 13,222,821 downwards.
CGAACTCAAATAACGCGACTTGGCCATACAACAAACTTTTTTAAATCATTTTGAAAAATTTCTAACATATAAATTAAATTCAGTAGTGTTTACAGAAGTCCTTTCATTGTACAGCTCATAAAGCCGTGTTCTACTTTTATGAATACCAATGGTAGCCCAATCGCTGAAAGATGCGTTACTATTAACCGAGATAGTCTTGGGTAAAAATGTAGAATCAAATTGTTTACAGTATAAATTAAAGAAATCATCATAAATATATGATTAGGATCAGCATGAAAAGACAAAACTGATAATTGATTAATGATTTTTACTTTAAAAACTTCCAAGCGACTTGCAGTTTTGGGGTTAACAGTAATATCCTTTTTAGCCACTTTGATGTTTTGGTTTTGGATAGTAATCCTTTGCCCGCAATGATCAGAATCTAGTAAATTTATAATTTCTTTGTGGCTTGGTATAACATCTGTATAAATATTATCTAGGCATGTTGCACTAGTAGGGGTTATTCTTGTAGGCTCCAAAAATAGGTTTACAAGATTGTAGGACTGAAAGAGACTTAATATTTTACTACAAGAACCCGAGTTTTCTAATAAATTAATATTAAAATCACCGCAAGTGATAATGGACTTGTTCGAGTTACAAATCTTGTTTAACACTTCATCCATTACCTTTTCAAAGCAGTCATACACTCCTGAGGGGGGTCTGTACACACTTAATACAATAAACTGCTCCAATTCTATACAGGCTATCTCAACTGTTCGCTCAACAGATAGGCTCACAATATCCTTACGTTCTTTATATTTAAGCTGGTACGAACTACCAACTTGGTGATTATTAAAATTGAACAAGAACTGGTGGCTTTTAAGCCAATGTTCTGTTATACAAAGAATATCAATACTGTTAAAATTCATAAATAATTCTACTTCTAAATCTTTGTTCATAAATCCTTGAATGTTTTGATGCACCAGGTTTATACTATTTACTGATTTTGAACTCTTACTTGATTTTGATTTATTTCTACTATTCCGTACATTATTGCTAGAGGTTGCCTCTATTGTCTTAACTTCTAATTTAAATTATTATCAATGTCAATTAAAACCAAATTATTGGGTGAATTATTTAATAATTCATAGCTTTGCTCAATAGGAGCAATTTGTTTAGCCAACTTCTTGGCTGTAATTGAAAGTAATATGATAGCGACACAGCTATCTGTCTTTTAAGATAGTTAGAAAGATAGTACCTACATAAAAATATTATATCTATCTTTTGTCAAATACAAATTATTACCAACATAATTGTTAGTATCAACTAATTGGAATAAATTATTATTAAATGTTAAATTATGCAAGGTCATATTAATTTCAAATCTTATGTTATTTTCTTACTGTGGCAAACTGTTACTGTATGGGAATGTAAACAAAACAATTTTTCTTAAACTAAGATTACACAATGTCCTATAATATTGGAGTAATTCTCTTTTGTTCACATTTCCCCTATTACCCATAAAAATCAATAATGTAGTGTCCTGGTTGAAGTTACATTTAATAATTTCTCTTATAATGTCAAATAAGGAACAACCAGGCATACAGTAATTTATTATGGAGTGTCCCGGATATTCATCCGTCAACAAGTGGCCTAAGTCCTTTCCAATCTCATCACAAAATAACACTAAATCATTATTTACAATTTCTTTACATTGTCTAATGGAACTAATAATAGAAGAACTTGTCAAATCAACACAAGGATGCAGTAAGGTGGTATTGCATGTTGACAATGAAAGGTCTGGTGTAGGTACATTGGATGGTGTTTGACAATGCTCACAGCTGTTCTTTTGTGAGTTGACCAGCTCATTCATTGCCAACACATATTCCCTCATTAGATTTTCAGAGGTATTATATTTGTTAGTCATTGCGCTAAGTTTCTCTTGCAGATGATCAAGTTGAGATTGCAAGTCCTGTGTGTCATTGTTGTACCTCCTACTAATTTGCTCCAAATTAAAAGAACACATATCCAGTTGTTTCAGTAAATTTAGCCTTTCTTTATTAAGTTTAACATTTTTGATAAAGAACCTTTGTCTTTTTACCATTTTCTGTGTTTTAACAATGTATTTATTAATTTTTATGTATTTTTTAAGTTTGTTTTTACTGGTGACTACTTTCACTGAATTACATTTACTTTAGCACAATAATTCGTCATTAGCACGTTGACGGACAGAATACCTCTCGAGGTTGTCTCTGCAAAAAATAGTACGACGCTACGCCTGTCGCCGTCAAAGTTTTGACTTGTATAAATTCAGTTCGCCTTGTGGCGTTTTATTTTCTATACATTAGTATAGCCGAACCGAGTTGTGTGTGACTCTACAGAATGCCCTTCCTTGGATTACCAAGGAAGGGCATTCTGTAGAGTCATCACCGATAGAATTTTAAACCTTTTACTGTCACAACTTATTGTTAAAAAAAATAAGACACGTACGGAAAAAATAAAGAAAGAATGAAAATATTTTTTTTTGACCCAGGTTAAGGTACACAACATTCACACAAAATAAAAACCAAAAAATGTAAAAAAAACTTCAAAACAGTATTGTGTGGCTCACGGCTCCGCCAAATAGGCCCAGTTCAGCATTAACGCCAGACAACTAGTGCCTGACGCGGGTTTTGAACTGGAGGCTATGTTACGAGGACGTCTTACGGATGTAAATCAGTTTTATAGTGTGTGTAAACATTTAAATAAAAAATAGATATGTATGTGTAACAAATAATAATAAAATTGATTAGATATTTGGTTAAAACATAATTATAGATAGTGGTATTTATGGAAATAAATAAAATGGTATGGTTGCACAAGAAACAAAGGACTATCGTCAATAAATAACAGATAACTACATATACAATCACAAAATTATATCAAAGAAACATTCAGATTGATCATGTCTAGCTTCCGTTGCGCATCTATGAGGTACGGCCGTAGGCGTCTTCTAAATGTGTTGATCGTGCTTATTGCTCGAATAGGCGGTGGCAGGTTATTCCATACCTTAGAAGCCGCATAACGAAAGCTACCTCTAAAAGCCGCTGTACTATGCGACTGGGTCGAGAGTTGCTGCGAACATTGCCTTCTCGCACATTCTCGTCTACTCGCTATCCAACTCAACCTGTCTTACAGGTAGTCTGGTTTCTGGTATTTAACTACACCGAACAGAACGGCCAAGTGTAGCTTGCATCTCGATTTCATTCTCAATGTGAAGTGTTTGTTTAAAAATGGAATTACGTGACTTCTGGGAGGAATTTTATAACAAAACCGAGCACAAGCGTTTTGGACCCTTTGAATGAGCCGATCTGTGCGAGCCAACAGGCGCAGGCCGTATACTGTATCGGCGTAGTTTAGCCTAGACAAAACCAGGGTTTCAACAAGCTGCTCCCGTCGTGTTTCGGACAAGTATGGCCTAATTTCTCCTCCAAGTCATTCTACGAACTCTTTTCCCGCGCCACCTCTAATCAGTCCTCACGGTACTCGTCCAGGTCATATCGCCACCTCTTTCTGGGCCAGCCTCGGTGGCGCCGTCCATCTTCAGGAACCCATTGTATAGACACTTTAGCCCAGCGGTCATCGTACACGCGGCTAATGTGATCCGCCCAATCCCATTTGAGTCTGGCAGCCTTGTTGGCTACGTCCATTATAGAACCGTTTTAGAACCGTTTTGCATTTTAATCTTCTTTCGAAACATTAGCGGTATGTCGCTTCCGACAATAAAAGTAGTAGCATTTGATTGCTGTTTCAATGTTATAAGTTTTTTACAGCTTGAGAATGTCACTCGATTAACATTTCTGAATGAATTACACATAAAACTTGGACTGTAGTTTCTACTCTTCATTCCTGTTCATAGTTTTATTCCAGCGCTTTCTCTGATTATCCACAGATTGTTCAGCTATAAAATACTTTTCCCCCCTTTCTACCTAGCTAACTATTGCAAAACCAAAAGGACTAACAGTTTAGGTACAACCTATGTTAGGTTGTGATAGTTTTTTACCTTGCACAGTCTGGGAAAATTATTTTTAAACAAATTGACACCGTACGTCGTGTCGTGTTCGCATTTGCCGTGTTTTATATAGCCGTTTCATACAACTGTCAAAATGACAGTGATTTGTATAGGTAAGTACATGGACAATTTAAATTAAATTAATTTCCCTGACTTTAGGTACACTACATTTTAATCTGCTGCATCGATACCGCTTCTAACCGCATGAAGAAAATGAGATGCATTGTTCATGTAGGTATGTATGTCTTGAATTCGTCTTAAGTTGAAGTTACTGAAATTAGCATACGTTATACTTTTCAGTTAGTAATTTCATTAATTGAGTTTTAGATAAGTTACTGTTACTCTGTCCATTACCTACTATACTACTATACAAGTTGGTAGAGATATCGACGCAGAACCTGATACCGTGAATTTAGTACATGATTCTGAACCCGCATCGTTGAAATTTTTCGTTGGTTATAAAAAAAACAAAATTTCTCTGCCATTCATTTCTACCGCGTAGCTATTGCACTTTTCTATGAAACAGTTGTTTTTTTTTTGCTAACTTACGAAATATTTTATCGCAGGGGGGTTCAGAATCATGTACTAAATTCATGGTTTCAGTTTGCTCGTCGATGTCCCGGCCACCCTGTATACTAAAATTCCTCAATAATTCCGGCGCCATTATTATTATTATTATCTACTTAACGAAATTTAAATTCCAAGTACAATTCACCACATGATTAATTGTACATACATACATATATACATGCGTCATGTTCGTGAACGGGCGCCGTCAGTAGGGACTGGTCATTTCTTAGCTGCCACGGCTTATTTTAATTTAATTTAATATTTGAATTGTTTTTGTCCTTTTATTACACACGCTTTAAACGTTCTGCATCGTTTTCACATGCATAATTTCAACATGAATTATGATGTAACCAATATTTTGTAACCATATTTTGATTTAAAAGAGTGTCCATGGAGTTTCTTGCCCGTTCTTCTCCATAGGTACCTACTACGCTTTGGAATGGGCAACTAGCTTCATCTTTCTGACTGACCGGCCCATTGACAATTCAAAAGTGCCGGTAATTGGTTTATTTGAAATAAATGCTTTGAGTTTGAGTACGACTATGATGAACATCACCCATTCATTTAATTTTCATTCTTAATTCTACCTTTGATTAAATTGATCTATGTCACTCAGCTTTTAATACAATTTTAATATACAAAAACCCTCGAGAATTCGAAACATTATGGGTAACGGGCTATCCCCAATAGACACGCCTCTGATGAAACTGTAATCAGTAGATAGGCTCCTAGGATACCTTCGAGAATACCTGTATAAATGCCTTTGAATAATTCATTTTAATACCGGCTTACTTATAAATCTTTAGATTTTGTCGTAGATCACGATCATTTTACTTGGATTGTAGTTAGTTATCGAGTGATAGTATAGAGGTATGAGGAACAGGGTGTAAAGTTCACTCATACCTCCATAGAAAAGGTAGGATCCTCCGACCAGACAGGTGTTGTTTCTGGTGGGCAACTGCCCGACAATTGATGTCGAGACGTTGTTTATATTCCAGTTGCGCGGCAAACTCTGCTTGCGCGATGCAAGATTTTGCATGACGTCAGTGTGACGCGTAGCTCGCTTGTGGCGTTGTACAATAGTAATAAGTTTTATGTTGTATTTTGAGGTCTAGAAGATGGATTGCAGACCACTACCAGATCCAATCACAGTCAATACAGCCTCCTGAAAACAACGTAGTACAGTAGCAGCCTGGAGTCTGAAATTGGGCCTGCTTGACGGCAATAGGCTCATTCCCTAATAAGTACCTACTATGGAGTGAGCCTTGTGCCAAGTAAATAAATAAATTAACTACATTTCGTTAGAAAAGGTTAACATAACTGGCGAAATGTGAATGTAATAATAATGTTACCATGGATCCAGTACATGATTCTGAACCCCCCTGCGTCCAAATTTTTGGTCAGTTATTACAAAATAAATTGCTGGTCATTTTGACCGCGTAGGTATTGCACTTTTTTATAAAAGAGCAGTGTGTGGCGTGGCTTTAGTAAAAGACGACAAACAGTACGGAAAACAGTTTCTTGTCAGCACATTCACACATTTTGGCGGGAGCGAGCGAGAGCCACGGAAGGACGAAAACGTTACGTGCGCTTGTCGGAGCGGCCGCGCGACTGGTTCGCATTTCGCAAGCGCGAGGGCCGCCGCCGACGACGCGCGAGCAGGGCGCATGCGCGGCGCTCGGCCGATGCCTATTTAACCCTGCGACAGCGCACCGTACCGCGCCTTCGACATAGCGAAAGCGTTCGACAAAGTCCGGCACAATGGCTTATTATATAAGCTATACAAACTTAAAGTGCCAGATCGTCTCGTGCTCATCTTGTGAGACTATTTGTCGAACCGCACTTTCCGATTCCGCATCGAAGGAGCGCTAACCTCCCCCCATCCCATTCGCACCGGAGTCCCTCAGGGCTCCGTGCTCGCCCCTCTCATTTTCACGCTATTCACCAGCGATATCCCCAAAAGTAAAAGGGCTCAGTTGGCTCTGTTCGCAGACGATACGGCCATTTACTACACCGGCGTAAGCCCCGATGCGATATCTCGCACTCTCCAAACCACAGTCAACCAACTCGGTGACTGGTTTAGGAAGTGGAGAATCGAAGTCAATCCCGATAAGAGTCAAGCGGTTCTATTTTCGAAACCGGGACTCAACCTCACCCCTCCCCGTCCGATCACCATGTTCGGCAAGCCTATCCCTTGGGAGAAGCGAGCCAAATACTTGGGTGTCATACTGGACCATAAACTCTCTTTCGGTGAGCACATAAGACAGGTGAATTTACGCGCCGCTTTCGCTCTCGGTAGACTCCACTCCCTATTGAATGCACGCAGCAAATTGTCACTCAAGTGCAAATTGCGCATTTACACAGCGTGCATTCGGCCAATCATGACCTACGCGAGCGTGGTTTTCGCACACTCGAAACCCCACCACATCCATAGGATGCAGACCCTCCAAAACCGGTTCCTCCGTAGGGCAACCGGCTTCCCTTGGTTCGTTCGGAACGAGATCCTCCATCTCGATCTTAAAATCCCCACTATCCGTCAGTTCATGAAGCGCATTTCCAAGCGTTTCTTCGACTCCGCGGCCTCACATCGCAACCCTCTGGTTGTCGAGGCTGCCAGATATACCCCCTCCCGCAATAGTCATACCCGCCGTCCAAGGCATGCCCTGTCCGACCCCGATGACCCCATAACCCTCCTCCAGGAGAGCAGTAGGACCACCAGTACAGTACACAAAAACAGACCGCCATCGTTCCGACCTCGCCGCCGAGGTCCTACGCGACGCCCCCGACGTAATTGTCCCCCCCCCCCGACCCTTGCTCGACGACGCGCCAGCCCGCGCCGTAGCTGAGCCTGTAGCTTTAAATTCCCCTGATAATAATAATATAATTTCGATCCAGCCTGTCCCACCTTGCTGCCCTCCCCTCAGTGACGCCCTAAGCCGAGGTTCGTACCCCACAGGGGGTGCCCTTAGCGTGCGGTCGCCTAGTACTTAAGAATTTCGCCCCTGGCTGGAGGCTTTAAGTTAGTAGCTTAAGGCACCCACAGGCTTGCCCGGTTAACTAGCCAAGACCTCAGTGGTCAAAACTACGAGCTGCCCAATAGGAAAAAAAAAACGTACCGTGCGTCAACCCGAAAATGCGTGTGATAGCAGTTTTTTTTGACGTGATAACTTTTTATAAATCGATGAACGCCGGCTGCACGCCCGAAAAAGCATGACTCATTGTCACGTTCCGCCATGACTTTATCACGTAAAATTATCGTCCGTAAACCGACTTTACAGATAACCTTAAATTTTTTTTGGTAGGTAACCGTTGTATTTCTCTACTCTACGTGGTCTAGGATCATGTGCTGAATTCATGGATTCAGTTTGCCCTTCGATGTCCCTGCCACCCTCTATAAACCTCTGCGAAAGCCTTCAGTTAAATCATGGATAATGTTAAATTATTAATAAACCTATGCCTAAGCTTTCAGTTAATTCAGGGGTAATGTTAAGTTATTAATCTAACATATCAAAGTTTCTTGCCGGCTCTTCTCCATAGGAAACCACCAATTGAAACCGTGCACCTAGCTTCTGACGTTTCATAAGTGCCCATGTAGGTTTATGTGAAATAAAATATTTGATAAAAAGCTTCCCTCTTCTTTGCTAGATCTGCCTTTTAATGCGTTTGAAGCTAAAGTAAAATCCAACCTTTGTTCAAAGGCATACTATTCTATCAACGACTACTTAAACTTTAAGAATAGATAGTCGCTGTGATCAAATAATCAAATAACTTCTCCCGCTCTGGGCGGAGCGGGAGGGCCGGAAAGCGGGTGTCAGACCTTTACTGACTAAAACCCACCCGTGTTCCTTCAGTTGCCTGTGCGCCAGGGCCACGGTAACTCTTTCGAACAATCCGTGACCCTGGCAGTCGCTATGTTTAACTCAAAACAATGTTTATGTTCTTTCAGAGTACTTACATATAATTGTTTATTTCATTTGACTATAAAAGTCAATTTAGTTTTATTTTATATTTTATTCCTGATGGAAACCCGTGATTTAACCTAGACTACTTATAGAGAGAAATATCAATTTCAAGCATGGGTACTGCATACAAGGCAAATGCCTCTTCTCTGCTTGATTTCTGACCCCAGTACCCTCAAGTAATACTTCATGCTAAAATAGTTGTATTCCCTGTTCAACCATTTAGTATACGGTCATGAAATAATATTAATTAAATACGTCTATTTACATAACAGTCGGGCCATTGTGATTATTTGCTCGACCTAATAGGTCACGAAGTTAGGATTTAAGGGCATTTATGTTTGGTATAAATTATAGATTGATAACTTTACTTACGATGAACATAATACAAAGTCGTAGAGAATAAAATTGCAGTTTTCAAAACAAATTACTTTAAAGATTTTAGTATACAGAATTCTGTATAGGATGAAGAGGATTATTTTAATGTGTTACAAATCCGCGAGAAATCTGTCAAGATGTGAACAATGAACAACGTTACAGTACGACGAAAGGGAAAAACCACAATGCTGATAATGATTGTGATATCACCACTAACCAGTATCATTCAAAGATTTTCCACATAATTTTTTGTTTTAGACGATACAAAATCAAGCACCTTTGAGATACAGAAGTCATAATATGTGGAGAAACAAACGTAAGTACCACACAAGTTTTATTTACATCTACATCGCTTTACTTCCCAACTTGTTCCACATGAGGAACAAATCTCCAGAGCTGCTTTTGATTCCGCAAATTAAAAGACACTGTTCCTGATAATATTATCAGCCTGTAACCTATTTTTTTTGTTTCAGACGCAAACAAAATCAATTATCTTTAAATCAGAAGTCAAAATAGCTGGAGTAACAAACTTAAGTACCACAAAGATTTTATTCACCCTTCAAATCGCTTCACCTCGCAACTTGTACCACATATGGAACAAATCTACAAAGCTGCTATTGTATCCTGTAATCTAATCTAAATTGCGTGAAAGCACCTTGGCGAGATTATAGGTACAATATTAAGACAGGAAGGGTCTTACATAGAGGACTGTGATTTTAATACATTGTGTACTGTAATTTAGTTTTTTTGGTCGTTATATTTCGTGAATACGGTGTAATTATGAAGACATGAGTCTATTTAGGTTAGTCAGTAGTAAATAAATACAAAGTAAATAAAAAGAAAAAAAAATGGTTTATTTGGTACAAATATATGAGCATACAAAGAGATAATTACCTTTTGTAATAAGAAAAATAAAACAATAAACGTTTTGAGTTTGACTTTGACAAAATAGATCTACATAATCACGAGCACAAACAGAAGTAGTCGGTAGCTGCACGTCACCGTCGTGACCAAAGACTGCAATAGTATACTGGGTCGTGACTGTGACATAGAAGGCTTCTACTCAGCATGATGCTGTGCTATGGGGGACCCACACCACAGCGCAGCGCTCTACGTTGTCAGCTGCGATGCCTCCTAGTATTGCAAATGTTCATAGGCAGCGGTGCACGTTTGACCGCCGTCTACTTGCCTATAAAATGTATGCATTTATAAATACGAAATTTGAAAAAAAACTGCCATCAGCTATTTATGCCCGTTCCACATCCCAGAGACGACACACCACAAAGCAGTTTTTTTAAACCCCATCTTTGCCTTATTAAACAGCCAGCCTCAATTAATTTTATTGTGTACATTTTGTGTTCCATAATACTTTATTAATGAATAGCTACAATTAATTACCGAATGTGTAACAGGTTTTGTGGCTACACATTGATACAATGTTCTGGAACAAAATGTTCTGGAAAGAACAAAGATTGTAGACAATTAAATTAATTATATACAGGGTAGGCTGTAACCCTTGGCGTAGGAAATCATCGACGGTTATCAAAAAAAGAAACTGCTTTTTCATAGAAAAGTGCAATACCTACGCGGTCGAAATGTATGGCTGCGCATGGGTTTCAAAACGGCGGCGGCGATCTCTCGCGTCCGGCCCTGGTTCAGGCATGGTACGGAGCGAGAGGGAATGGGAAGCAGTCACCTCCCCGCGAAGCAGTAATGCTCGCGAAGGAGGAGGCGGAGCGCGTGAGGGAGAAGCAATCATTGCGCCTTCACGCCCCTAGTCGCCGCAGGAGGAGACACCCTGGGCGTCGTGAGTCGATAGCCGACTCCCGGCCACCGTAGGCGCGGGCTTGCCGACGGCAAGCAATGGGCAGCTCGCCGTCCGGTAAGGACCAGGCCCGGGTCGACGGCGCGTTGTGTTCCACGCGCGCCTCAAAGAGATGTCAGCATAATTGACGGGGTCCGTTAGGGCCGCTGCCTGCCGGGGTCGCGGATTGTTCGATAGAGTTACCGTGGCCCTGGCGCACAGGCAACTGAAGGAACACGGGTGGGTTTTAGTCAGTAAGAGTCTGACACGCCCTTCCGCTCCGCCCAGAGCGGGAGAGGTCAGTTGATGATTTCCCACTGAAAAAAAAAAGAAAAAAAAGGGGTTTCAAAACCGTGTACTGAATCCATGGTAACAGGTTGATCGTTGATGTCACTGCGACCCTGTATATAGTTTTGAGGCCGACTATACCTACAGTACCTAAAAGGCTGATTTTATTTGCATTATTTAAGTAGCGAATTAAGTCCTTACCATCATTTGGACATAAACTTGAACTGTCGTTTGAACAATACTTTCTACTTGAATTAAACTCCCTAGGTACATAACTAAAGAAAATCAGAGATAAATGTTGCTTAATTTACTTCATATCAGCAACAAAATCCTACATCAATTCCCTATACTTTACCGTGCAAACAAAAGCAGAACTCGACACAACAAATCGAATACTACTTTGCAGTCTGGCTAGAAATAAACCTAATACAAATCCAACTATCCGTCTGTCTGAAGAATAGTTCAGTTCACAGTCTGAGTCGAAACAATCCAGGCAAAACAATACGTGTTCCTATTCTGCCGAACTGCACGGAGCCGGTATTCATTTACGTGTGCTTTTGAGGGTTCCGTGGGTGATTTTATTTGCGGGCATTTGTGCAGCGGATGCAAGACTGTTATATGGCTTAAAAATACAAGTTCTTTAGTTCGATTGTATTGGTGATTCTTTCTGAATAATCTCATTAGTGCCTAAACTGAAGTTTGGGAAATGTCATGTTAATGGCAAATACAGAGGCACGGAATAGCTGTCTGCGTCTTAAGGCGGTACCCCGACCAAAACCTTGCCATAGTGCGTTATTCAGAGGCTATTAACTCATTCACTATGGGTAATAAACTACATCTAAAAGCACATTATTAATGTTCGATATCCTATCATCACATTGCACGTTCTTATTTGTTTTTATGTGTTATAAATACAGTTAAAATCTACTACTAAAATCTACGACTAAAATTATTGATTGCATGTGTTAGAAAGTGGATGAAATACTACATTTATAGGTATTGGCATCCACTTAATTAGTAAGCTTTGAGTGTCAGAATGGCTAGTTATTTAATATGTAAGAAAGTATCTATGATTATGGTGTGTCGGGAAGGCATTTTATGAAGAAAAGCACAGAAAGACAAGACCAGGCATTTATTTCAATTAGGCTTGTCAATAGATATATGTAGGTAACGTTAGTGAGAAAGCTATTATCCGTTCCAAAACTAGGTCTTCATGGAGAAGAAGGATAAGAAACTCCATGGCAGCTTGTTTTAGTCTTTTGTCAACACATTTTCACATTATTATTGTTAACACAAGGTCCGTTTCTCAAAGTTACCAACTTTGTCAATGTAAAGAAAGAACATGAATATTCCTTAATTCGATCTAACACACATAAGCAATATTAGCTATATGTATAACACATTACATAACAACATAGATCAGCAATACTAATCAATATTATAATATCAATTATATACATAACTTACATGAACATTGTAGTCAGTCGATCTTTCACTAGAAGTGATAATATGATGATCATAATTCAATCCATTTTACAATATAGGAAGAACTTCGCTATGCAGCGTGATTTCCTTAGGTACATTGGCTTTTAACAAATTAATATTATGGACAATGGACACCACTCAGGATCTGTGAGTCTGTCCTCTCTCGTCAAACCATCCGAACCAAGATCCCCTTCAAAATTGGCGGTCACTCATTAAAATCCCTCCATATTACCAGTCAGTACCACAAACATTGCCGCCCATTCTGCCGCCAGTTTAGACCAATCAGAGATGGTTGTACATAATTGCTAAATATATTATAATATAGGTACTAATTAACAAATCTAGTATAGTGGAACTATTTTAAAACTTCATAAGATTATTTAGCAATTTAGTATGTATTTATTTGTAATCTTTAAGTAAAATCTTATATTATATTACCATCATCTGTAAGATCTGAGAATCGTCTAAAACAACTTGTTACTTTTAAATTGCAATATTAAATCATGAGAAATATTACTAGTATCATATTAATTATTATTTAATCATTTATTTTAATACTAAGATAATATACATTTGTTTTGATTAAGTAAAACCACCAAACATACTCGTAACTTGTTTGAAAACTCTAGAATCGTTGTTTGTGAAGCGACCTTTTAAGTCAGAATAAATACCATTTACATTAAATATGTTATATTCTGTCTATGAAATATCAATTAAATAAATGCTAATATCATATATTTTAAATTAAGACCTTTCTATTTATAAAATAATAATTTACGTTTAATAAAATATAGTTGAAATGGAACGTTTCCATACGTCAATCGTCGTCGTCTTTGTCATCTGACAGCTGACGTTCATATTGTGATTCTAGATTATAGATCATTAGACAACATCAATATTTGTGATCAATAATCAATCAGTTATTCGCCTATAAATATGAATACTCTCACACATGCATCTTTTGCTAAAGGTGTCGTTTTATTAATTTGAGGATTACACTAATGGATAGATAATTTAAAATCTAAATAATTCACGTTTTATTTTATTTCAAAACATCACTTGTCTTTTTTTATTACAATAATTTCATATTTTTTTGTGAATTTTATGATAAATGAGCGTGCACAGGGAGCGAGACAGAGCGAGTCTCAGCGACGGGACAGAGAAGGACCGAACGCTCAAGGTCGTTTGGTCGGGGAAGCGCCTTAAGATAGCAGTACTATTAAAATTCAAGGTGTCAAATGTGCCTTGAACGCACAACTTCTGTCATGGACCACCTTCAAAGCCCTCCGTTTCTCTACGTCATTTGTGTCGTAGTGGGAGTAAACGGTGAAACGCTTAGTTTATATGGAAAGTGTGGACCAATGCCGCCTATAGCAGCGAGCGCCATCTCCGTGCTCTGTACTGTCAAAGGTCGTAAACTCCCTTTATGAAACGCCGTCTGCTACAAAATATAGGTATATAAAGGTGACACAGCTCAGTTACACGTCTGCTTATTGATTGGGGAATCCCTATAGTACTTAAAAGGAAAGCTTTATGCTATCTTCATAAATAAAAAATGTATCAAAAAGCTTTTGGGGGTACTACAGGTACACTTCTGCCTAACCCTCCGGGGATTGCAGTCGTGATGTTATCTTAGGTTATAAAAGCTTTTAAAGTTTATTAAAACCTATTTCTAATGCCCAGCCAGCAGAGCAAAATCTTTTATTTACGCTTGTAACTTTGATTTTGAATATTGGCAACATTCCAGTTCAGTCTTTTGCTCTTCCGGTGTCAAGACGCGATAAAAACTTAATAGGTATCGAGCTTATTATTTACTCTTGGGTCATTGGTATTGAGGAAACTTTTAAAGGAAAATGTTTTTAAGAATTAATTGCTGTTATTAAATGTTCTGTAATTCAATAAGTTGTCCGATGGATGATTGACAGACAACGCAGTCCAGGGGTGGTCAGCTTTCTAAGCGGCCAATGCCAACAATGGCAGGATTTGCAAAAAAAGGATAGCGCTGTACGAAAGAATGAGATAGTTGGATTCATAAATTTACATACCCGATTGAATACTTACCTACCATTTTGGTAGTTTTTGTCATTTGAAATATATAGATGATGGACATTTAGCGAGTGTTTTTTAAAAGTATTTTCAATTTATATGGAAAACATGGTGTTACAAATTTGAATATCATGATTTCTACAATATTACAGATTTTAATTTTAATTATCACAACCAAATTATGCTCGGACTTATATTTTTACGTTATGGCAACTTTTACTAGTTGTCACTGGGAGACGAATTCTTTTCTCTGTTTTCAGCATCTGTTTTTGTGTTTTTGCCGGTTTGTTTTTAATTAATATTACGAGATACAGACTCCTGTGCGAAATTGACGCTTTTTGTGTTGTGAATAATAACGAGTTAAAGACTCTTGTGCGAAATTGACGCTTTCGTGTTGTGAAACCTTAGATGACGAGATAGAGACTCGATTCTCTTCGTGCAATACTGACTTGTTTTTGCACCATGGTGGGACCAGGGAGTGTTAAGTGCGCAAAATGCGGTATAACCTTATAGGAAATCGAGGATTTGTTGCGAGAGCCTCAAAAAAATCTTTATTAAGAAAAATAAATATCTTGAAACATGTTTAAGAAGGTTGTATTATTTGGCATCATTAGGAAATTCCCTACACGAAGAATTTTCGTTTGATGTTTTTGCACATTTTTTTTTAACTGTGCAGAAACAGGAAATGCAAATTCTATGACTTCATCGATACCGGAGTTTCAACAGGCGTAAGTGACAAACAATTAAATGTGCCATTTAATTGATTGTGTTTTACGCCAATTGAAATTCCGGTATCGAAATATAAAAAAGGAGATTAAAAACACCCTTCAAATCTCCCGCGTTATCAAAAGTTACTGATGGCATAAACGGCAGCGCTAGCGTGCTTCCCTGTAAGCATTTTTAGAGTATGAAGTTGACGTTCTTCCCTTTAGGGTATATATGTTCTGTGACGCAGTCTCATCGTGTTCAATATTATCATCTTGATAATTGATATAAAAGGTGCGTCTTTAAAAGTTTTTGTACTAAATATGGCACTTAATTTTTTTTAAGAAGACGTAGTCATAGATTAGCGGGGGTTAAAGCTTTTATGTAAACGAGTCTGGGGTGACTATTTATGTATACTACTCATAGACACTTTAGTAGTCGTGCTTGGCCGCAAATTATGTGTAAATGTTAAATGGTAACTTTGTTTTCTTCGTAGGCACTAACTAAACGTGACATTGGCTGAATACAAAAACCTTGCGAACCCAAAAGAAAAAAAAAATGTATGTAAAGTTTCCAAAATTCTAACTAGGTATAGGCATTTATCAAAGATCATTTTCATAGCAGGTTAACGTTTTAAAAAATATGCTTCATAACACGGTATCTAAGATTTTTTTATCAATACTACAAACATCCAGCTGGAGTTTTAATATTAATAATAATAGTTATATTCAGAAAATAAATTCCATATAAAGTTATTAGTAAAGCTTAAAACTAATATAGTAACTTATACCTACATATAAAAAAATACTATTTATTTTACATTAAAAAGGGCACCACCAGAATTGTGTACCTTATTCCAGTGCCTCACAATAGGACACTCAACCGTTTCTGTTATGGTGTTTAGAAGGCCGTTGGTGCTGCCCCGTACACGACGCATCAGGGAGGCCACTCTCTTGCGCACTATTGCTCTAAAGCAGTCGGTGTTGGCCTCCGCAAACATCCCCGATGCACTACAGTAAGCCTTCTGCGTATAGCGGACCCACAACCTGCAGGTGTATTGTAAAAAAAACTACTCAAGTGGTAGGGAGCACTTGCCAATAACTACTAGATTTAAAAATAAAATTTTCCCTATACGGAACCCCTTATTGAACCCAACGTGCACTCCCAGCGTTTCTCCAACATTTAGGGAAACAATTCCCATTCCGTATTTAAATTACGTAATGACGCATCCGTACCGGTGGCTGCGAAATTTCGGACGAAATTGTTACAACTTTTAACTTAATTGGTCAGTTTTACAATGATTACATTGTATTGTATTGCTTTCTGTGTAATGTCTGTTTTGACTAAAGTTAAAAGGTAAGGTTTTGCATAAAAATTTAATCTTGTGAAAATTTTTGGTAGGTATAGCTATAACACGGCGCGTGACAAATATTGGTAGGTACTAATGCCGCCATTTTGTTTTTTTAAAGACATTTCACAAAATAATCGCATAAATGTTTACCAAAAACGCCACCCCGTCAACGTCTTTCGAGTGCCAAACGAACATTGTAGCACTTTAGTGGTGGCCCGAAGTGTCAGTGAGGGCATCACTACTTTTCGCATTTTTTTTTACAAATATATTTTGGCATAACCGTTTTCGCATAACTATAATTAGCATAATGATACTGTGGCATAATAATACTTTGGCATAATTATGCAATGGTTAGGTTAGGTTAGGTTTTCGGGAGGTACCTCCATCGCATAGGCAGGTAGCCAGACGCTCGGTGTCATCACTGCGTCCATTGCCGGGCGGACACGGCATGGCATACGCTTGCAGAGTGTGCAGCTTGGAAGGAGCCACGCCGTGACCTCGTTTCGGAAGTTGGAAGCGACCTGTCGCTGCCGGCTGTGATTTATTCTATGGACGGCGGCGCAGCGTCGTGGGACGCGGTGATCTCTTTCTGCGAAAATGTCATGTCGTAGAAGAAGGCAGCGGAAAGGGAGAGGGAGATGTCAAGTGCTCTCCCGGCCCGCAGCAGGCGCACCGGGCGTCGGCAGAGGGCAGATAATGCCCTCTTCCGGCCCCCCTTAATGGATCCAGGGATGGTGGACTCGGGGACGTCCGCCGCCCCCTATCATATAAGACCCGAGGTGGCGGCGCGTAATGTTCCACGCGCGCCTCTCGTCAAACACCTCACTCCCCCCTCTTGACAAGACGCGGCCCGCAGAGGCGGGGCGGCACCAGTCGGGGGCTGCGTTCAAGTGTGCTTAAGTGCCCCCATAGCTCCCGGTGCAAGTGTGCGAGGGAACTCGGGGTGGTTTTAGTCAGTAGAAGCCTGACAGACCCCTCCGCCCGCCCCAGGGCGAAGGACATCCATGAGGATTTCCACCCCGTTAATAAAATAAAATAAAAATAGGCTAGATTAGGTTAATTTATGGCAAAACATTTATGCGTAATAATACACTCGAGAGCAATGAATCCGGGTCACTTAAAGAATGTTAAAAATCTCGGAAACTAAAAATGATAGGTTAATGCAATAAATTTTATTTAATAGACAATGTAATACTCCTTAAATGAAAGTAAAAAAAATATGAGTCACCATACATTTTATTAACACAAAATTACATAAAGAAAAAAACTGCTGATCTCTCCTTAAAACAAAAATAAGAAACATGAAATTTTTGAACTTTATTACGATTTTCTTGAATTTTAATACTTCGTATTGCCTCCTCGTGCTTCCATTACTGCGTTTACGCGGTTTGGCATGCTGTACACCAAGTTCCTTATACGATTTTGGGGAATATTCTCCCATTCCTCTGTGAGAGCAATTTTGAGCTCACGAAGCGTGATTGGGGGAGGGTTTCGTTGTTTTACGCATCTGCCTAGCTCGTCCCAAGCATGCTCGATCGGGTTGATATCCGGGCTGCGCGCTGGCCACTCCATACGAGTAATGTTCATCTCTTGAAGGTAGTCATTCACAATCCTACCTGTATGAGGTCGGGCATTGTCATGCATAAATATAGCATCCTCACCTAAATTGACCATAAATGGACCAACGTGATCATTGAGGATTTCTTCCACATATCTTACGCTAGTTAAAGAGCCGTTTTCTATGATCACCAGCTCTGTGCGACTTTCAGAAGAAATTCCGGCCCACACAAGTACAGACCCACCACCGTAGGCTACTTTTTCTTCGATGCATGCTTGCTTGAATCTTTCCCCTGGTCTTCGATACACTCTGTGTCTTCCATCGTGCTTGTAGAGCATAAATTTTGATTCGTCGGAGAACATAACTTTTGACCAATCTTCAATACTCCAATTTACGTGGCTCTGGGCATATCTTAGTCTTGAAATACGATGCCCACGCTCCAGTTTAGGGCCGTTTGCAGGTCTAAGGGGTTTTAAGTTAGATTCAGCAAGCCGACGTCTTACTGTCCATGCACTTGGGTTACTTCCTCCGAGGCGTCGAAACTGATTTGTGAGTTCAGTTCCTGTGAGAAAGCAATTTCGAAGCATGGTGTTCACCAAGTATCGGTCTTCTCGTGCTGTGGTACACCTGGTTCTGCCCGTTCCTGGTCTGCGTAGGTTAGAACCAGTTTCTTCGTAACGTCGGAGAACTCTTTGTACTGTTGACAGCGACACACCGACAGTCCTGGCTGTATCGCGCTGACTCCGGCCGGTTTCCAGCATTGTAAGTATTCTGGTGCATTCTTCAGGCGTAAGCGACATAATTTCAGCTTGAATAATGAATATAGAGCACTATCAACATGGTTTATGTACCCACATAAATGACAGATTACAAACAAAAGCAAAACCAAATGCTGTAATTTCGTAGTTCCATCTTCGAAAGTGGCCCTTTTTCAAATTTGATTTTTTTATGATATAACTTTACAATAACTAAGAAGTTTTAATACCTTCATTTAAGGAGTATTACATTGTCTATTAAATACAATTTATTGCATTAACCTAGCATTTTTAGTTTCCGAGATTTTTAGGATTCTTTAAGTGACCCGGATTCATTACTCTCGAGTGTATTATGAGTAATGATCATTATGCTGAATTTCGTTATGCCAATGTATATCGATACCTTTGGGTAGAAAGGTCGTATAAACCAAAACCCGACTTTTCAGGAGAGCAGAAAAACTATTTTTTTTTTACATGAAAATTCATAACTTTTTTGTTTTTGAAGTTATAAAAAAATGATATATGAGAAAGGTTCTTACAATTTGCAAATAAAAAAGGTTTAATCATCAAAACCTATCCATCTTCTTTAGTTTTAAAGTTAGCTTGGATTTACGTCTAAGAAAAAATCAATTCTTGGTTAATACACCCCATGAAAATGTACTTTAAAAAAACTGTATAGGTCGTATATCCATTTTTAGTCACTACTTATTATTCATTTGTTGTAATAACAATAAAACTTGTAAACGAAACTTGTGACGAAACGCTCAGTGCACGAACTCGCATCCAAGTAAACAAATGCGCCGGTATCTGTCTATCCCGCTCGCTCTTCTGCTTGTCGCTGCGCGCCAAATGCGAGCCTTGTGTGTTGGTCGTAAAGTGCTTCTTGCAATGAACATGGTTTATCCACCAACGTCGCGAACTGCCTTTGGATTTACGACGTCGAATTTAAGCTATGTTTAGGTAATGCATTTAACACGTTAGGGCGTATAAACCATTTACAATTAACGACTATTTTTACGCCCTGAGTTAATATAAATTATGGTCATTACATCATAACAAAACTACAAAAATAAACATTCGGCTTTTACATTGAAAATTTACATTTTTTAAGAGGCTATGACCGAAAATTTCCGGGTCGTATTAACCATTTTTGTGCGAATTTCTGCATTTCGTATATACAGATCGATAGAGAAAAAAAAACTGAGAAAAATGGTTTATATAACTCAATTTGGCCAAAATGGTTTATACGACCTTTCTACCCAAAGGTATCGATATCATGTCTTAAAATTTTATGCAAATGGATAGAGAACCATCAGTGAGATATAGGCAGGATGGATTATTGATTATTTTGTAGAAACACGATCAATTGGCATCAAAACAGTTTTTGTGTAAATTGCCCATTTTCTTGCTGACTGTAATTTTTCACAGAATCTGTAAACGCAGTTTACAATTACTCAAAAATTTAAGGAGAGTCTCTTAAGAACGTTTTCCTGTAGCTGCAATGGTTAAGGTGGTTGCCCATACTGTCCCATCTCAAAAATCGACCATATAAGATACTGGTATACCTCGGCGCACACTGGTCCCGAATGATAAAAAAGTGGACATTAAGAAATTTTTGACAGAAGGTCAACGGATTCGGCTGATTTTTTTTTTTGTAGACAGCTGATGCAATTACAAATCACTTTTATAGATTGAGTTTTTGCCAAAAAAGCCGTATTTTCAGAGAAAAAAAATATTGAAATATTTTTTGTATGAAAGAAATCCTAATTTTGTCTTTATCTTCCAAGATTCAAACGTATTCAAAATAAAACTTAGCGCAGCTTGTAGAGGGGCTAATTGCTCACTACTTTGTCATAGACACTCTTCTGCGATTTTGTGCTCCTTTTGAGTTACAGGCACTTTAAATATTTTTTGTATGAAAAAATCCTAATTTTGTCTTTATCTTCCAAGATTCAAACGTATTCAAAATAAAACTTAGCGCAGCTTGTAGAGGGGCTAATTGCTCACTACTTTGTCATAGACACTCTTCTGCGATTTTGTGCTCCTTTTGAGTTACAGGCACTTTAAATATTTTTTGTATGAAAAAATCCTAATTTTGTCTTTATCTTCCAAGATTCAAACGTATTCAAAATAAAACTTAGCGCAGCTTGTAGAGGGGTTAATTGTTCATCACTTTGCCATAGACACTCAATTGCGATTTTGTGCTCCTTTTCAGTTACAGGCACTTTAAATTTTTCGTTGTCGGATGAGCTTTACTAGTTTTTTGTAGACAGCTGATACAATTACAAGTAACTTTTAAAGATGTATTTTTTGTTAAATAAGCCGTATTTTCAGAGTTAAAAAATTAATTCAGGCGGATTAGAAATAATCTTGAAAAACTGAAAATGTTATTACATCTTAGTCTATCTTTAACAAGATTATTTCTAATCCACCTGAATTAATTTTTTAACTCTGAAAATACGGCTTATTTAACAAAAAATACATCTTTAAAAGTTACTTGTAATTGTATCAGCTGTCTACAAAAAACTAGTAAAGCTCATCCGACAACGAAAAATTTAAAGTGCCTGTAACTGAAAAGGAGCACAAAATCGCAATTGAGTGTCTATGGCAAAGTGATGAACAATTAACCCCTCTACAAGCTGCGCTAAGTTTTATTTTGAATACGTTTGAATCTTGGAAGATAAAGACAAAATTAGGATTTTTTCATACAAAAAATATTTAAAGTGCCTGTAACTCAAAAGGAGCACAAAATCGCAGAAGAGTGTCTATGACAAAGTAGTGAGCAATTAGCCCCTCTACAAGCTGCGCTAAGTTTTATTTTGAATACGTTTGAATCTTGGAAGATAAAGACAAAATTAGGATTTTTTCATACAAAAAATATTTAAAGTGCCTGTAACTCAAAAGGAGCACAAAATCGCAGAAGAGTGTCTATGACAAAGTAGTGAGCAATTAGCCCCTCTACAAGCTGCGCTAAGTTTTATTTTGAATACGTTTGAATCTTGGAAGATAAAGACAAAATTAGGATTTCTTTCATACAAAAAATATTTCAATATTTTTTTTCTCTGAAAATACGGCTTTTTTGGCAAAAACTCAATCTATAAAAGTGATTTGTAATTGCATCAGCTGTCTACAAAAAAAAAATCAGCCGAATCCGTTGACCTTCTGTCAAAAATTTCTTAATGTCCACTTTTTTATCATTCGGGACCAGTGTGCGGCGGCGCAGCTCTGGTCACGCTGCCAACAAAGTGCAGTGTATCCCTAAAGATTTATGGTGACTCACCAGGCGAGAGCAGTGGTAGCCCAGTGGTATCAGCCCCGACTTACGAGTTGTAGGTCGTGGGTTCGAACCCAGGCAGGGCTTTACTTTGTGTAAATAATTTCATCACCACTGCTCTCAAAACGGTGAAGAAAAACATCGTGAGGAAACCGGCATGTCCTAGAACCAAAAATTTGAAGACATGTGACATCTACCAACCCGCACTGGGCCCGCGTGGTAGATTACAGCCCACTCCCTCTCAAAGAGAGGAGGCCTGTGTCCCAGCAGTGGGAACATTAAAGGCTGATTATGAGTCACCAGGCATTCAATTGGTTGCGCAACCAATCACATATTTTATTGGTAGCAGGACCACGGTTGCACCACTATGGTTTTGCCAGACTAATATTGCTCAAAGAGTTTCTAAAGAACTTAGTATTCGAAACACAGATTTCAAACCTTAGTTTCGTACAGTCACCGCAGGTCAAGCTACACGAAACTGTCAAATATCTCCAAACGATTTTGAAACTTAAAATGTTGATAGTTAAGTTCAAAATCGAATGAGAAAATCTGAGAGTTAGTGGTAACTTGATGTTCTGGCGACTACTTCATCAAACTAAGTAACATTATGCAAAAATTATTACTGGGAAACAACTTTTATTTTTGATTTGTACAGTCACTGTACACGGTAGCGCGCAATGCACGCTAAACATTGTGCTTATGGGTGGATGCAACGGTACAGGAGTTGTGTGGTATTTAAAGTTAAGTTATTTATAACATTCAAAACCTGTTTTCGTGAAAAAACAGTTGGAACTTTCACCTTTATTATCTCCGTATCCACAAATTTCAGAAGGTACAATTTTTTTTTACAATGACTGCGATGGAGGTGACTCTCGGCTTCGTTAGGCGTCTTTTTACACTAGTTAAACTTACCTACCAAGACTTAGTAGTTAAGTAGTAAGTATACTTACATAGTTCTAGATTTTGCCAACAAGCAGCGTTATTACGAGTATGTACCGGTTTTAAAAGATATTTAGTTTATTTTCTCAATTGCTAGTTTGTTTCTTGGATTGTAATGTAATGAATGGCACATCTCTAGATCTCTACGTAATATAAAACAATGTCGTATCCCGCCGATGTACGCGGTACGCTTAGTTATTTTAAAATCCGCAACGGATTGTGCGGTTTTCATCAACAGACATAGTGATTCAAGATGAAGGTTTATATGTATAATACAAGTATATTATAATAGAGAAAAGCTGAGAATTTGAAGGATATTTTTGTGCGCTTACATTGAAAACGCTGGCTAATCCTTACGATATTGATCAAAATAATGTAGTACGGAATTGTATATCTTAAAATCATCTACAAAAAAGTCTGCGATGGTATTTAACTATCTCCTAAGTATAACCCACAGTAAACATTTTTATCTTTTACATATTACAAAAAAAAATGGGTTATTTACGAAGCTATTTTAAACAATATATTATTATTTCAATTAATGTAGATCAAAATTGCCCTTTACAGCATATCATTAAAATAAAAAGCTACAAAGATAACACATATTTAAAAGTGTAACATCTAACAATGGGGGTCGATATCATACATAAGTATTTCTATGGTCGATATAGACCACTGTGGTTATCATTGGGTAGTCATATTCAAGGTCCAGACAGCATAGCAGCAGAAGGTAAAAACATCTGTGAACATTGTGTATAAAGATATCCTATAGTATAGTCTAATCAAAATAATAATGTTATTAAACACTCCACACTGACACCACATTAATATCTGCATACACCCGTGTGAAGCCGTGGCGGGTGGGTAGTTCAAGATAAAAATACATTTATTTATGCTTGCAATTCTTTCTTTTTTTTTCTTTATAAAGATAACACATATTTAAAAGTGTAACATCTAACAATGGGGGTCGATATCATATATAAGTATTTCTATGGTCGATAAAGACCACTATGGGTATCATTGGGCAGTCATATTCAAGGTCCAGACAGCATAGCAGCAGAAGGTAAAAACATCTGTGAACATTGTGCATAAAGATATCCTGTAGTATAGTCTAATCAAAATAATAATGTTATTAAACACTCCACACTGACACCACATTAATATCTACATTACACCCGTGTGAAGCCGTGACGGGTGGGTAGTTCAAGATAAAAATACATTTATTTATGCTTGCAATTCTTTCTTTTTTTTTCTTTATAAATGCTACTTTGAAGACTATGGTGTCACATGAATCGAAATTAGATTACCATAACAGATAACATCATACCTTTTTTCCCAGAAGGGTTAAACAGAAACTTACCATAGTACACCCACATTACGCCAGATAAATCGCCATTTCGACTAAGAGCGAATTTCACCAAACTTTTATACCTATACCCGAAAGGTTTAGGTAATTAAATAAAGGTAAACAAAAAATACCACGTGACTCATAGATGTTAAACCTTTTATTTCAAATGTTAATTTCATATTATTTTGAGTCCCATAATATAAGGCTCTATTCTGAATCTGAATTTGTGGAACTGTCTGTCACATTAATAATAAAGCGTTCAGTGGTATCATCAATTATTTTGTCTAATTTAAACATTTTTGTTCTTCTTTTATTACATGAACCTCGCAAATTTTCCAATTCTCAGCAGTCACATTAGCTAAAGCCTCTGGCAAAAGAATGTTTAAGTCAGACATTTTAAAAGTATTGTTTTTCTCGGCTACAAACCCTTTAACTTGAGCACATATTAACTCAATTGAATTGCGTTAACAGTGGTATGGTGGCAGCCGCAATACAGTGACACCATAAAACATTTTTTCTAATTCATCCACAACTTATAAGGCATCTGGTTAACCGACTAAACGTAATACCTGCTACTTCAGTTGCCATACTACGTCACAGGTGTACTCTTCAATATAGCAACGTTATCTAATTCGTTGTATGTTCTAAAAGGTTTAGGGAACCTGTCTTTTTGGGCTCTTTACAATAGACAGATTACAAAATATTATACTATTTTATAATCTAACAAAAAAATTGTGCTCAAGCAATTACATGTACGAAGAGTATAGTTTACGAATAAATGATAAAGTTTAACATACATTAATAAAAGAGGAAAATATCGTATAAATCGCAAATAACTTTAATTTTGTTGTGACGTATTTTTAAACAAGAAAGTGTCAACTATAAAAAACCCTTTTTACGATTTGTTTACCTTTATTTAATTACCTAAACCTTTCGGGTATAGAATAAGTCTTATCCTGAGAATGAATTTTGAATTTCTGACAGGTTTTCCATACTGTCAGACGTCAATTTTATTCCACGGCTAAAAGATATCTGACTTTGGTTAAATCAGCCCTAAGTAAATTAGATCGGTAAATTAGGTCGGTACTAACTTAGTCGATCTCAGTTTAACTTTGTACAGAACAAAAATAACCTAATAAAGGCTGTTTCCATATATTAGAGACATACAAAAACCGCCTTCATTACGCTCTTTTTTTTCGGTATAAAGTGTGTTTTTGTATATTTGTATTAACCATCATTATAATGGACAGGGGGTCTACTCCCAAAGCACGTAATCCGTAGTTTCGTTCGAAGTTTCGGGCGTTTCCAACTTTGTATCACTTACGGACATAAGATTATTTCGAGGCCCGAATTAAAAATGATTGACAACACCACTTGACAGTTGTCCTTACTCCCGACGTGTTATTGCCTGTCCGAATAAGTTAATCTTAATTAATCGGGAGTAGGGTTCATTGTAAAGTATCTAAATACTTCCGGGCGGGCCCGTTTGTTCGTTAACAGACTTAGAGAGTAGGCCCCCAGAGCATATTATCCTAATTTGTGATGTTGCTAAATTACACAAGGAAGTCTATCAAAAATAAACGAACCAAGAAAACTTTGTAAGCAAAAATGTGCCTTAGAAATTCTACACGAGCGTATAAGAAAAATAACACCCCGCTTATGATGTAGGCAATAACTCCTGAACACTTTCTTGTGGGTGAAAAATGTACGAGTTTCAGTCTCCTATAGTTTTATATTTGAGGCCCAAACATTGTAGTATTTTTCCTAGGAAAGATTTTTATTTATTTTTAGCGTCGGCAAGGGAGGTTTTATGCGATGTAACGCAGTTAGGAACTTGAGTTTTTTATGTTGACTTGTACATACAGCTAAGTGTGAATGTTTGAAGAC
The DNA here is from genome assembly GCA_916610205.1 of Griposia aprilina. Lineage (NCBI taxonomy): Eukaryota > Metazoa > Arthropoda > Insecta > Lepidoptera > Noctuidae > Griposia > Griposia aprilina. The sequence goes on along the minus strand of OU744307.1, from coordinate 13,196,444 downwards.
ATAAAGAGGTACCTGATGCTAACTAAAAAACTGTTTTAATAAAAATAAGTAAATTAGATAGCCTATCAGGGGCGTAGCTATCGCCATATCAGCCGTATCAATGATACGGGCCCCCCCAGCTGCAGGGGCCCCCAGACGCGACGTGAAAATTCGTAAAATATTATCCGTAATTCTTATTGATAAGAGGCCCGTCATAAATGAGTACATAATGAAAAAGAAAACATTAATAAAATTGGTTTGTGGCTTCAAACTCAAAGTATTTATTTCAATTAAACCATTTACATTTGAATCGTCAAGGTGCCGGTTAGTCTTAAACATTTTGCTAGTTAGTTGCCCATTCCAAAGCGTAGTAGGTATCTATGGAGAAGAACGGGCGAGAAACTCACAGTAATAGTTTTAATTCCAAGTCAGTGTGCTATTTTGTAAAAAGCAATACTTAAGGTAGGTATTGTTTTTTGTAGTTTCTTTACAGTTGGGTAAAAAGGGCACCCAATTTTTGATACCGGGCCCCTTTAGGACTAGCTACGCCACTGTAGCCTACCTGCTGCATTTTATAAAGAATCTTTCTTGGGATGCTAAGAGATGTCACATAGATATAGATATATTATATTATGTAGATAGGTATATGTTTTATGTATGTATGTATTTGTTGTATATGTAAATGGTACACTACTGACTACCTGCATTATTGTCTCTCCTTCTACCTTGAATCCATCCAAAGGTTGTCTGTAAAAGATCGCTTTCAGCGATAAGACCGCCCATTGTGTCACCCTATGTAAAATTTCTACTTTTATATCTGTAATTTTTATGGTGTACATAATAAAGAGTATTCTATTCTATTCTATAGATAATAATTACAGGAGGCAGAGGCGTAGCTACCGCCGCGCCGTATCAGTCGTGGCAATGATACGGGGCCCCCCAAGCTTCAACCACGTGTTCTTCAATAATTCGTAAAATATTACCCAAGACTTATTTATTCTTATTGATAAGAGGCCCGTAATAAATTAATACCTAGGAAAAGGTTTTGAGCTATAGGCGCGGCATATTTCACTGCAAATCTAACCTATCCGAGTCGGGATGCTCCAATTTTCTATCTTGCTTCGCTTGCTCGCATTCTCTTAAAAACGTAGCAATGAAATCTTTATTCATCCCGGTCTAGAATACTCCAATTTCCGAGCTCGCTTCGCTTGCTCTTCAATGAAAACTTTCTGTATTTGGGTCAGAATGTCTCAAGTTTCTACTTCGCTTCGATCGCTCTTGCATTTTCTTATTGAGGGCGCAATAAGTTTGACCTCCTGACTCTGGATGCTATTTTAATTATTTTGTAAATACAAAATTTCGCCATTTTTAGCGGCAGTCGGGTAAAAACGGCCCCTAACATATTTTAATACAGAGCCCCTTTAGGTCTAGCTACGCCACTGACTGGAGGTTACTACATACAACTTCATTACCTATTACAGAGCCTACCATGATTACAGACATGATCAGGTAATCGGACTAACCAGAAGATATCGATTGTCAATATGTCAATAATTACCTTGGGGTCAGCTTGCACTCGGTGCGAATCAATATCAAATTGCATCTAATTAGGCTTGAAGTTGACCTGAGCGACCTCGGAATTAACTAGGCTGATGATAATGAGTCTAGACTTATTTGTTATACCTGACGAAAGTTATTACGGTTGATTGAATTAGTTATGCCCGTTGCCACTAACACTAGGCTAGCTCTTGGGATTTTCAACGCTCGTCTCAGCGCTGAAAGTTGAAAATCCAACAGCGTGCTTTTATTTAGGCATTAAATTAAGTATCACCTTGTGTTACCTACTGAAAACAGGCTAGTCTAAGCAATCGTGAGTTAAGGTGAATCCTCAGCTGTAGCCCGCCAAATTCTAATTTTCTTTTTCACAGCTTGGCTCATCGCCGTAAGGTTGCCTGCTTGCCGGTCTTCTACAGATTGTACTTCGGTGAGTGTGCCCAAGAACTCCACGACCTCATTCCACCGGCCCCCTTCTACCATCGGATATCTAGGCGCACTGCAAGTTACCATCCCTACCTTGTTGCTATTCCACCAATTCGCATTAAGCGCATCCAAACATCTTTTATAATGCGCACAGCAAAAGAGTGGAATTCTCTACCTGCGCCTGTGTTTCCGACCGCATACTCGTACAACCCAAATCTCTTCAAAGTGAGAGTGAACAGGCTTCTTCTGGGTAAGCTCACTCCATCGTCGACTTTGTCTCTGTCATCTCTGACCTAGACTAGAGTCAAGAGCAAACCCATCTAAAATAAAATAAAAAAGTGCAGCTCTAGTTACGTCGTATGTTGATCAAAATGCAATTCGTGACTATAGGAATGTTATATTTACTAAATAATAATTATCATTTTCATATCAATCGTCAAACTTTGGAAAGTTCCACCTACAAAATTCTTAGGTGGAACTGTGGTGGTGGTGGATGATTGACATGAAATTGATAATTAATTATTCAGTAAATTTAACATTCCTACAGTCGTGCAAAAAACCAAAGATTTTTTTAATTTGGCGGGCTACAGCTGAGGATAACAGGCAATCTCTCAATCTCTGTGCTCGATATGACTTACATATTCCTAGTTAGTTTATCATACAACATTGCGCCTATATTTCCTGAAGGGTAAGCAGAGGTCCTTAGTACCTACACCAATATTTCGCGAGTTATGTTTTATTTTGTCTATTTACTTAATTATGTAGGGGTATCGTGTTACCCAGTAACTGGGTTGTAGGGGTCAGATAGACAGTATCTCCATGTAAAATACTGGTATTCAGTTTTATTTGTTTAGACTGGAAGCCCCAAAATTGTTGGGGAAATGCTAAACAGATGATGAGAGTGATATAGATGCAAAGGTAGCAACATCCAGATATACCAAAATGGCGGTAAACAATCTTTTTGGTTTCAAAGCAGTGCACTTACTATTGGATATTGCTGTGTTTGCTGCAAACCCATAATTTCAACGATTATTTTAAATGAAATGTTGCTGTTTTTGCTACTAACTTATTAAGGCGGAACCTTCAGGGTAGCCCGCAAATTTCAAATTTTATTACGTTTTTTGCAATTTGGAAGTCACTGTCAGGTTGTATTTTGATTAAAATATGATTCGCGACCGTAACAAATATGGCTTTACAGAATTATAATAATTGGAATCAGCAGTACATCTCTATAAGTTCATATTACCCTATTGAATAACTATTTCATGAAATCATGACATTTGAGGGCAATTCTAATTTAAGGAGTTGTATTGCTGATTGTAATGATTATAATTCTGTAAAGCCATATTTGATACGGTTGCGAATCATATTTAGATCACCATACAACCTGATACTGACCTGCAAATTGCAAACACGTTAGAAAATTTGAATTTCACGGGCTACATTGGCGCATCGCCCTTAAGTCAATTAATGAAGCTGATTTGACATTGACAGACTGTATTCAAAGTTGCTATCATTGAAAAATAGGATGTTGCTGCCTTTATATATGACTCAATTTAAAAATGTGAGTGCCATTTTCATCATAATCATTATTCCACTATTCCAATTTATTTGGGGTTGGCGCCGCACGTCTTTTTCATCCATTTACTCCATTAGCCGTTATGTAGGTAGGTAATTTCCACTAACCGGCCACAAATCCAAACTCCGAGCTGCTTCTCAGAATTTCCTAGTCATCTTCAAACAGTACCTAATTCCATAAAACCGAATGAAGGAACTCATTAATAAGTAACACAAGAGCCTATCACCACGAACTCAAGGAAACTCAATCAGAATAATCTTTTAGAAGTAGGTAAGTACTACCTACGTAAATACAGAACCTCGTACCGTCGAAAGGAATATATAGAGCCATGCAATGTAGGTAAACAAAGTTGGCGGACGAACAAGTTTCGACCATCAACAGTTAGTAGATTCTTAATTATATTAAAGGTAGCCTGAGGTGTGGATGTGAGCGGGAAAAGCTGGTATCATTATAAGGCGTATCACAGAATGAGTGCGCTTGTTCGGTTATGGTACGGTTTTTAGCTGTCATGGCCGGGTAGTGAGCGAGGTCCTTTATGGAAACGATTGTAATGCAAAAACATATTCTTTATTCAGACTTTTTTATTTTTTTTAAGCAAATGAGGATTTTACATAACACTCGTAAATTAAAATAAACGGTCAGTGGGTCGTCTTAGGGGCGGAGTTGTAGGACTTGGAGTATACGCTTAGGGGCACTATGAGCGGCAAAAAAAAAAAAATGAAAAAAAAATGGAGCGAAGACAGAAAATTTTCATGTTTTTTTTTTATTTCCGGAAATTGACTAATTTTATTGCCGTGTCAGGTTAACCTTGATCATATAAACCAATTAGGGTCTGAGAAGGATGGTTCTAATACGCACCGTTTCCGAGAAACGGACCTTGGTTCCTTCTTTGTTTAAAAAAAAACACAAAAGTTTTCTAAGTCTTCGCTCCATAGCGCCCCTAAGGGTACACTCCAACCATATTTTTGAATTCTTTATAGTAAAAACTGCAAAGGATCTAGTATAAAATAAGACAACGCCTAAAGAAGACGAAGAAATGTGCACAAAGAAAAGTGAAAAGATATCAGCCGAAGGTACGCACGACTCAAGCTATACATTTCCAATGTAAGCTGACTTCTCATTGTACGAAAAGCCTATACAATGCGAGGTCAGCTAGAACTAGAAATGTATAGCTTAATATGTAGTTGTGTACAGGAACGGGAAACTTAGAATTAAACTCCTATACAAAACCCCAAAACTTGAAAGAAGTCTGAGTATATCTAATTTCTTTCGCAATCAGCTTCGTTCAACAAACAAATCTAACTATGACATTGGCTTCGTTGTTGGTTGCAGATAAGGTTTAATCCATACTAATATTATAAATTCGAAAGAAGGTAACTCTGTCTGTATGTTTCCATTTCACGCCTAAACCACAGAACGGATTTCGATAAAATTTGGCAAGGAGATAGATCGCGTCTTAGGGAAGGACGTAGGCTACTTTTTGTCCCGGTAGCACGTCCCCGTGGGATAATTTCCGACATCCACGCGGAAGAAGCCACGGGCAGAAGCTCGTATAACATATGTAAGTAGGTGCAACGCGACAAGGCTCTTTTGGCGTGTGGCCAAAATTGGAACTAACGACGCCATCTTGTTTTGTCAATTCAATTTATGTGAAAATTACATAAATGTTTACCAACAACGCCCCCCTGTCAATGTCACTCAAGCGCCAGAAGAAACTTGTAGCATTTTTAAATAATGTATTTACCTACGTCTAAAGGTTAGTATAGATCATCTAAGACCTAAGTTAAAATTGCGCCCCTCCACTAAATCTATGCAAATTATTTTTAATGTGTACGCACGATGACGTATCAAGCTATAGGTACATTTCCTTTTTTAGCTATGTGAAGTCAGCTTAAACTGGAAAAATGTGGCTCGATATGTCGTCGTGTTTACGTAACAAGCTTTGTAGGGGCAAGCGATTTTAAATTAGTCGAAATTTAAAGGTTTTTTCATTATTCTATGTTAATTCAAATAATAAAACAAAATTATTTGTTATCAAAAAGTATGTATTTATTAACCAAATTCAAACAATTCTAAAGTGTCACTGTTCCAAACATTTTAATCAAACAATAAAGCTTTAATTAAGTAATTTTAGACGACATAGCTTTGTAATGAAAATACACAAGTTATTAAATATAACATTCAGTATTCATTAATTTAATGTTTTAACTTAATTGCAACGAAACATGATCATCACCAAGTATAAATTGAAATAATTATAAATCTTAAACTAATCAGCTCGTACGGTAATTAACATTTATTTTTCAAAAAAGGCGGGGTAATCCACGTCATTTTTGTCCTGAACCGGTAATTAAAGAACTGATTAAAAGGAATGCCAACGAATTCTTCGTTACTATACAATCTGGTAAACCGCTTTTCAGTTGTATTCAATTTGTATTGCACGATATGGCAACTCTGCTCCCAATAAGTGTCTTGCATCATATCCATCCAATTTTTGATCTCCTTTAAAACCTCCTCCTTGTCTTGTTCAAAGACATTATTAAAATGGCTTACTTGTTCTACTGGCACATTCACTGCAGGATAAATTGAGTAAACGATATGGAAAATCTTTTTATAAAATTTTATCATGTTTGGTACACATACTTTCTCCGGGTAACCAAATTCGGTAAATAGTTTCATTAAATCCAAACCTAGTTCTTCACAAGTCTCGTAGATTGGTCTTAAAACCACGAAATTTGTGGCATCCTCCTTTAAAATTAATAGAAAACTCACTCTACTAGCATTTGAAACCAGAGACTTGTCTCTGATGATGTTCAGCCGCCATAAACCTCTGCTTGATGGATTTATTAACTTTTCAACAGTTGGTGGCACAGGCGGATCCTGGGTTTCAACTTTGCTCGAATTACAGACGTTGCACGATTCGACAATCCAATTCGCACAAAATATTGGCACTGAGTATGTCTTTGTGACTTTTTTGTATGTGAGCTGTGCGTCGCCATGGTAACAGTCAACGTGTGCGTTCAACAAAACATCGAAAGCATCTTCAACAGAAAGAACTTCTACATATTGCGGTGGCGGTGCGGCAGTCTGTACGGTACGTGGGTTTCTTTTTACATACAGTTTGTTTTCGCCATCCACAACTTCAATTAAACAATTATCCGCTTCACTAGGATCAATAGTAGCTAGCATAATTTTCTCTTCTATCCCCTGTCTGGTGCACATTGGTTCTTTTAACAATTCTATATTCAATTCTACCCGGTCGAAGTAATTTCTTTTTACTTGGTCGTAGTTTACCGCCATTTTGTGATAAGTACGTGTAAGTACAGCGCGGAGACGGGAACAAAAATAATAGCGACGCGGCAAGCGTGCGCGGCGGCGACGAGGACACTGAAGTGGGAAAGAGCGCGCGCAGGGGGCAGGGCGCGACCGGCTGCGCGTGCCGAGACAGAGATAGCTATCGTTTTTTTCTGACGAAATTAACCGACCACGACGCCTGATGGATGACGCCGAAGCTATGGCCATTGGTCGCATTATGTAGTTATCATGATAATTATTATCGCATAGTTAAAAGTTGTCGTGTCGATTTATAAATAATTTAGATATTGTTTGATAAAGTTAATAGTTTTAGTTAGGTTAGAATATTCTAATTTAATTTTAATAGTTTGTTAGCTAAGTAATTTTGTATAAGAAGTTTATCCAGTATATATATTTATCCTCTTAAATATGTAAATAGAATTAAGATATTATGACGTATTAGAATATAGTATTGGTTTGGTGACATTTAAGGATAATCATTTTTATTTTACTGCTAGATATGTTCGCACGTAAGATTCAGACCTAAAGAAGGATCAAATGAATCCTACTTAGAATAGAATAGAATATATTTATATGCAAATAATGTAGGTATTACAAACCAGATGTTACAATTAATCTTAGAGTCTTTGTACATACTGGCTATAAGGCATGCAAAAATATTATGAAATTATTGCTATACAAATATAAAAACAAACTACCAGTACTAGTTGAGCTCCTTAAGTTCTGAGTTGAGCTGCACGGTTACTGACAAATGCGTGCACTGACTGGACAGGTCCACTTAATCTGTGTGGTTCTTTCCTCAAAAGACCATTTCAGACACCAATCTACATGGTTCTCAAACATTATGTCCGATTTTTTTATATACACATTGACATTGTTGAATTTTATATACACAATGACATGAGTATTTACTTGTAAAGTAGTATGTTATTTTAATTATTGTGAATGTGAGGATTATGTGGGTCATTGCTTTTTTTTTTCGCAGCTAATTTTGATCATGATCTGGCAGATTGAGTAATTTATGTGGCCTACCCAAATGTCCTTTCTTTGGTATTGTTCGTCGAATCGTTGAGCTCCTTAAGTTCTGGCTTCCTGAGTTGAGCTGCACGATTACTGACAAATGCGTGCACTGACTGGACAGGTCCACTCAATCTGTGTGGTTCTTTCCTCAAAAGACCATTTCAGATACCAATCTACATGGTCTTCACATGATCTGACCAAGATTATGTCTGGACTTTAAAAGAGACTGTGACCTCTGAGTTTGTTTCGGCCTTTCTTCTCAGAGTAGTCAGATAGGAAACGCCGACCTCATCTAGTTTTAAAAATATGATTGACGTGTAAAAGTGTTTGTACAAACCTACTTACAGAAATAAAATCATTTATCATTTATCATTTAGTAGGTACTTAGGTATCATACCCATCAGTAGTAATAAACCTAATTATCTTTCTTTTCATTCAGTCTAGTTAAAACTAAGTACTAATGTACCTACTTGAATCGTAGTTTATGCAATGCAATTGATTAGGTATGTTGAAGATTTTTTTTCCCATTAAAATGGCATAAAGTACCCTTGCCTAATAAAACACTACCTTCTTACATAGGTAATTCAAGAATAAAAAAGGAAAAATAAAAGAATTAGATGCATGGTACCACGCAAGTAATTATATGTAAGCTTAGGTAATATAATAAGTTACTTAATAAAGTAATTCACTTTATTTATTAACTAGCTGTTGCCGGCGACTTCGTCTGCGATCCAGGATGAAGAGTAGCCTTTGCCCTTCTCCAGGTCATGGTCTACCGTTGTGCCAGACATCCAAATCCGTTTTAGCGTGAAAGCGTAACAAACAAACATACAAAAAAATATTTTCTCTTTATTATAATACCAGCTTTTTCCCGCGGCTTCGCCCGCGTGCTTGTCGGAAATTATCCCACAGGAACGTACTACTGGGGTAAAAAGTATCCTACTTGTTAATTCAGGTTATAAACTATCTGTGTTCCAAATTCCATCTAAATCCGTTCAGTAGTTTTTGCGTGAAAGAGTAACAAACATCCATCCATCCATCCATCCATCCATCCATCCTCACAAACTTTCACATTTATAATATTAGTAGGATTAGTTTAGATTCAAGTCTACCAAAAACTGCTTACACTGTTAATATATATTATTAAAATATAACCTCGTGTTTTTGGAAGTCGGTTAAAAAATGGAATATTCCGATCTGTCACCCTACTTTGTCTCCTTAGGGGAACCGCTGTTAGCAACGAGAGGTGAGGAGGTGTTAGGGACAAAGCAGGGTGACAGATCGGTATAATTAAAAAAAAAAACATGCATTTAAAAACATAATACATTGCAACAATTATTGTCTATAGGGAGAAGTGGTGGCCCAGTGGTACCGGCCGCGACTTTCGAGTTGTAGGTCATAGGTTCAAACCTAAACAGGCTATTTACATTTTACATAGTGTAAATTATTTCATCACCATGAAAATATCGTGAGGAAACCTAGAAGCAAAAATTCGACGACATGTCACATCTACCAACCCGCACTGGGCCCGCGTGGTGGATAACAGCCCACTCCCTCTCACAGAGAGGAGGCCTGTGTCCCAGCAGTGGGAACATTATAGGCCGATTACTTAGGAAAAATAAATAGAATGTGCTAAATTACTTTACCTTAGTAGCTAGGTAAGCATTCCATACAATACAATAATGTCTATGGTCATTCTAACTAATATTATAAATGCGAAAGTAAGTTTGTTTGTTACCTTTTCACGCCTAAACCACTGAACCGATCATCATGAAAATTTGCATATACGTTGTTAGGGATATAGAAAAGGACATATGGTACCTACTCCAGAAAAAAAGTACTGTTCACAAGGTAAAGAACAATAACTTTCGACGATCACAATTATTGCTTTAGGATGCTAGATGGCGATATGTGTCGTTCGAATTATGATTGAATTATATAATTATAAACTTTAGTAGTTTTTAAAGAGTTTTTTTTAATACACATACATACATAACATCACGCCTGTATTCCCCGAAGGGTTAGGTAGAGGTGTACCTATAGCACACCCACATTTCGCCAGTTATGTTTAAGTCCCATGTAATAGGGGGCGAGCCTATTGCCATCAACCGGGCACAAATCCAGACTCCGGGCTGCTACCGAGAAATTCTAGAAGGAAAAACCCGATAACACTTTGCCCGACCCGGGAATCGAAGCCAGGACCTCATGCTCAGCAGTAGCGCTTGCGACCACTAGACTAACGAGGCAGTCGAGTTTTTTTTTTTTGTATAAGTACCTACTTAATACATTTTGTGAGTCTAGAGTGAACTCCAACACCGTTTGACCGAACACTATGAAAGTTTGCACAAAAGCTAGTAACTTATAATTTAAATAATTAATTAAAATTTTTAGGTACCTACCTACCTACATTTTGTCAACAAACATCACGGCCTCCAAAACGAAGCCTGTGACAAATTCAAAACCACCTAACGAGGCAAACGGGATGTCCACACGTTCTCCAAAATGTTTCTAGCTTGCTAAAACCGCAGTTCAATCAGTGGAGAAGTACTTGTCCCGGTTTTCACGTGGTCACCCTGTATGTGGATATAGACGGCTGACATTTATCGGGTTATGGAAGTGATGTAGATGACATTGCTTTTTTATTTATGTTTTCCGAGAGACGTACAATACAGGATCAAATTAAATTAGCTAGCGAAATTCCGCAAACGTGACGGATATCGATATCTTAAGATGATAAAACAAATAAAAATATCAATGAAATTAAAAAAAAAAAAAAATTTTACATATTTTATAAAAAAATATTAATGATATTTAAAAAAAAAAAACATATTTTTTATAAAAATATCAATGATATTTAAAAAAAAAATATATAAAAATATCAATGATATTTAAATAAATACCTATATATTTTTTATAAAAATATCAATGATATTTTTATTTGTTTTATTATCTTTAGATATCGATACCCGTCACGTTTGCGGTCTCCCATTTGATCCTCTGTATTTTTTTTTGAGATCAAAGACTGTAGGTAGTGTAGTTCTTTGAAATGTCAGTTTAAAGCAACAGTTATTTTTTGTCTAAACTTCATGGACGTGACGGGTATCGATATCAAAATACGATTTATACAAAAAAAAAAACTCAGCTCTATGTTCAAGTAGACCGAAACTACTTCCTACGGGCATTGACCCAAAAAAATTAACATTAATTCATACTTTATTTTTTCGTGTTTAGATATCTATAGAAGTAACGAAAAATATATTCAACTCAAACTATAAACGAATTGGCAAGGGTTCGGTATCGGTAAGGGCAAGAAACTCCACGGACACTCTTTTAAATCAAAATATTGTTACAAAATATTAGTTACATCATTCATGTTGAAATTATTTCGATGTGATTGGTTCGATTTTGTTAAATTAAACCTGTAATCAGAACAGAATCACCGATAGTTTTAGGTTTAGCGCCTACAGAATTTTAAATAGCAATTTAACATCGCAACTAACATTGTTTCGAAGTAGACTTTTACAGGCAGTTTCTTATCTCGTACTGGTCATGGTTTACTAGCCTATTGCAGTCCACTGCGGAAATAGGCCACTGTGAGGCTACGCCACAACACCCTGCCCTCCACTTTCCGCATCCAGTCTGTCCCAGCCACCTTTTTAAGACCGTTGGTCCATCTAGACGGCAGGCGTCTCACACTAGGCTTGCTGATACCCGGTCTCCACTCCAGAACTCGTCTGCTCCACCGGCATCGGTCCTTCGACAAACATGGCCCACCCATAGCCACATGGGTACTATGTAGGTATACTTTTTCCTGCCTCCAAATTCTGGTCACTTCATGTTTTAGTTCAGCGTAATTACTGATCTTCTCACCTATTGTTTTTTGTAAATTGTATGTATTAGGGACTGCAATATTTATGAGGTATGTGACTTTATTAACTTTATTTTGAAGGGCTATATCTGGTCTATTATAGTGAACGGTCCTGTCGGTTAGTATGCCGCGATCGTAGTAGAGTTTGTGTGTGGTATTTTCTAGAACTGTTTGTGGTACACACGGCTACACATCAAGCTATACATTTCCAGTTTACAATGACCTATACAATGCGAGATCAGCTTATAATGGAAATGTATAGCTTGATCTGTAGTACATGCAGGTGTTTAGAAAATAATACTCGCAAAATAACGCACTTCATTCACTTTCAAATATCGCAACGAGACTTAACTATAAAATGTAAAGATTAACAATGTTTAACACTGATTAAGTCTAATCACAATCATTGTTAAACTTGCATTTAGAGCCAATGGATTTGTGCGTGTGTACCGCGTGACGATCGCATCAAAAAGTACTCCCCACCGCCGCCGCCATGACACTCACAACCCCATTAGGTGTTAGCCGCTCTAAGTTAAAAATACCACTATAGAAATGATGAATGAATGAATGCAGATGGGTCCATCATGTAGAGAATCCATGGTAACAGGTTGCGCATCGATGTCCCTAGCTGCCATCTTGTATATTCGGGTTATTATTTAACTAAACAAGAAAAAAAAAAGATGCTGCAGAAGTACGACTTGGATGTAAGTCCTCGCACATGTAGGTAAAAGGTCAAATTAAATTGACTGGCATAATTTCACAGACGTGATGGTTAACAATATATAAAAAATAAATAAACAAAAAAAAAAAAGAAGGCCTAAATTTACACTAAGCGTCTACTTCACTTAGGCTGCCCACTTGCGCGTTTATGGGTTATCCTAAATAACTTTGTGTTAACAGCTAACTCAGGGTTAATCAAATCTTGTGCCACCAAGAGTTAGAGGTAAACCTGGAGTTACATTTTTAAATATTAAACCCACCTATGTGGGGGGAGAGTTAAGTCGCTAAACCTTGGGTTAGTGTTACTAATGTCAAAATAAATTGACGTTTCGAGGTACCGCTGATAACTTATTTTGTATTTTATATTTTTCGACGTTGTAGTAAGTGAAAATTCGATACTATATCAGCATGCAATATATTCATGAAATTATATAAAAATAAATACAAACATACTTTTCCTCATCAGACGTTTTCGTCAATCAATAAGCTAAATCTCCATGGATGGAAACGAAATTCAATACGATTGAAATGGAATGTCATGTTATAAAATTCATAGACAATAAAGTATTATGTAGGTATCGTAATGTAGTGTAAACGAGATGGGTATAACATTTCTGTTCATTATTCGTTCTTAGATTTTTGGTCGGATTACGTCTCAGGGCACAGACATTGCACTGTCCATGCAGTTCAATCGACGAAACATAAAATAGATTTTATTTTGTCGATTGAACTGCAATGTTCCAAACTCAAAAAACACAAAAGTCTGGTTAACTAACCCGGTGTTACTGTTTAGTGGCGCAACGCATAATAAGAGTTAAAACTTTAATTACTTAACCCCGAGTTTACAAATTCTACTTTTATTAATTTAACACGACTAAACGCGTAAATGGGCCTTGAAGAATAATATAACCAAGCTTTAGGAAAAAACATAACATACCAAAATGTACTGCGGTTATAAGAATAAGAAATAATAGGTTTGTATGTAATTTTGTATAAGTGGAACATTCCGCTCAGAAAAATCCAATATCTTACAGATTCATTACATCTGCGCTTTTCCGGGTTCCTATATTCTTTGAGTGTTTTCAATTTCGTATATTTTCTTTATTGGGTACATCTCTGTTTATATTTCTGTATTTTAGGGTATCTAAAGTTGTATAATTTATCGTCTGATGAGCATGACAAATATTGCCAATTGGTTATAACCAATCCTTTTTTTTATTTTTTTATTTAGATGGGTTTGCTCTTGACTCTAGTCTAGGTCAGAGATGACAGAGCCAAAGTCGACGATGGAGTGAGCTCACCCAGAAGAAGCCTGTTCACTCTCACTTTGAAGAGATTTGGATTGAATGCGGTCGGAAACACAGGCGCAGGTAGAGAATTCCACTCTTTTGCTGTGCGCATTACGAGTATAAAAGAAGGATAGCATTATAGTATCTCTCTCAAGGAACAAACTTCTTATTTGCAACAAAAAGCAAATATAATTGAAAGAAAACAATTTGAAACGAAACTGTGGCACAACCAACGCCTGACTAGACCGCCGGACTAGTGCGAAGGTAGGTTGTTCTAGACTTAAGGAGACTACATGACCTAAACGCAAATTTATAATGCCTAAAAATATATGATCCACTGCAGTAACCAAAATCAGACAAATATATGATATTCATCAGGGTATATGCCAGTTAGATAGTGTGTTGAATACATAATACAATTAAATTGATATGATAGAAAAAAATCACGAAGATACCTCTAAAAAAATATTTTAACGATTAAAAACCATAATAGTATACATGCAAACATTCAGATTTTTTGTCAGATTATTCTACAAGTAACATACTAACGTAATAGTGTTTTACTTTTTTAGTCCAATGAATAGATTTTTTATAAATCCACAATTGCTTCATATTTTGCAATAAATTATCAGCGTTGTGTCATCGCGCGTCTCTTTCTTTTCTATGCAATCCGACAGTGACCGCGCTTTAGCTCTTGTAAGCCTCTTAAAGCTCTCGCAGACAGGCGCGACGCGACTCTAGTAGAACAATTTCTATGAAGGTTTCATATAAATTGGTCTACTAGAGTCGCATCGCGCCTGTTTGCGGGAGCCTTTATGCATTAGATTAGAGATTTTAGACAGATGATTTCAAAATGTACGAACTGAGTCGAGTAAATACTAGATATACCTAGTAGCAGGCGGCGGTCTCCATAATCAGTAGCAGCCGCGTTCCACCGACTGCTGAGTTTACATATAGGCCTCCATTATTTTGTCCCATGCAGCCTAGCGGGGTAATTACGTAAAACACTAACAGTAGGAATAGCTTTCATTTTGACAGTTCAAGAACATTCATTGCGTTATTTACGTTGTTGAGCAGACAAATTTTTCGAACATATGAAGCAATGGATTAGCAATAGGCTTCAAAATGATTCAGATTGTGATTGATAGTGTGTAACGTAATTAGGGTGCTGGTCTGTGCGAGCCTCATCAATTTGTCGTACAGCCACTGAATTCATAAATAAATGGGTATCTAATCTTGGACGACCTTGCTTTTGCGAAAATAATGACTAACTGCTAATCAAATCACTATCTTATTTATGTTTACCAAACTCTTTAATAATTATCTAAGCATTATTAGATTGAGTATGTGCCGTGATTTGATTTTCCAAATAATTTCCTTTTTTTTTTGGTTTTTCCGACCATCATAATCAATAACTTTAGAAGGTCCTACTAAATAATCAATGACACATGAAACATGTCATACAATACAATATAATAATATACGTGTATAATAATCTCATCAAGCAGATTTAAAAACCATCCATTTTTGCAGACCCCTGAAAACAGA
Organism: Griposia aprilina; assembly: GCA_916610205.1. Classification (NCBI taxonomy): domain Eukaryota; kingdom Metazoa; phylum Arthropoda; class Insecta; order Lepidoptera; family Noctuidae; genus Griposia; species Griposia aprilina. The sequence continues at coordinate 13,181,146 of OU744307.1, read as the reverse complement.
ACCTATCATATGACGTCAATCATCAACATGAAAACATGACAGTCAATTAATGGATGTATCCAATTTGCGCGAACAGTTCAGAAATGATGTTGTATTATGATGACTCTGCATATAGCTACTGTCAGCAGTTTTTGATATACGATTTTTATTAACAAACTAAATCATCAAGCGTGAACGAATCTAGATTGTTGTATGTTAGTTTAGTTTAGCAGTTTTTTTAAAACCCAGTTTCAGCAGAACTTTTGACAGTTTGACACGTCAAAGAACATTTTGTTTATTGACCGAGCGAGCGCGTAGCATTTCCGTTTTTTTTTAGCTTGGCCAAAAATGCTTTCGTTTATCCGGATGTCCGGCGGATGTCCGGCTGTTCTCCTCTACAGGTCGCATTTCTCAACCTATTCTCGTGAAATTTTGTGAGCAGGTTCGATGATTATATGGAATTACTTTTTCGACTAAATGTTTCGAATTTTTTCAAAATACATACATACATACATACATAACATCACGCCTGTATTCCCCGAAGGGTTAGGCGGAGGTGTACCTATAGCTCACCCACATTTCGCCAGTTATGTTTAAGTCCCATGTAATAGGGGGCGAGCCTATTGCCATCAACCGAGCACAAATCCAGACTCCGGGCTGCTACCGAGAAATTCCAGATGGAAAAACCCGATAACACCTTGCCCGACCCGGGAATCGAACCCAGGACCTCAAAATGAATGGATGGATGGATGATGGAATGGATGGATTTTTCAAAATGGCGGAGATAATGGGGTTGAAAACGTAAAAAAAACATACTTCAGCCATTTCGCTCTCTTTGCGCGCTTTTTGTTGTAAGGATTTTGTTTTAACGTACGCGGTGAATATTTATTCAGTTTTAAGCTATGCAAAGACAGACTAGCGAGGTCTACAACTCATAGAGCCACTAGTTTTATTGTAATATTATTAACTGCGCTTTACGCCATCAAAGTAAAGGTGGAACAGGGTGGAAAGTTCACTCACACCTCCATAGAAAAGGGTGGATCCTCCGACCAGACGGGTATTGTGTCTGGTGGGCGACGGTTGATGTCGGGACGTTGTATATTGTATGCTAGTCGCTCGGTAAACTCTGCTTGCGCGATGCAGGATTTGCGTGACGTCAGTATGACGTGTAGCTCGCATGTGGCGATGTTGATACCGCTACAAAGGCATAACGTTCCGCAAAGTAATTCATGTACCTACTCTTCAAAACAATATAAAAAAACACCAACTCTCTCCGTTTGAGTTCAGTCCGTTTTCTTTCAAAACAAGGTTAAGACCGACTTTCCGGTGCTTAAAAGCATTCCTGTTGTACTATTTATATGGTACTTACTGATTCTATGCCTTTTACCTACTATTAAACCAAATTTCGCAAAACTTATCAAAATATCTGCTTGAAAAAATGTTCCTGTCAATGAGACCGACGACGACGCCTGTTTAACGACGCCCCGCGACGACGGGACGCTAGGCTCCCTAGCAACGGTCTTCAAGGCTCAAAGACTGCGCCATGCACGCGCAGCGCTGCAGCGCCCTAGGCCCGCACGTCTGCGTCGCAGCCGTCAAGCGGTCACCAAGTGACATGATAGTCATAAAATTCCTAGTTCTATTAACTACGATTTTGTATAGTATTTGTTATCAGTGTAAAAAAATATTTTAGTGTTTTTTGTTCGGAGTTGATAATTATTTTTCATTTAGGTAAGTGTATGTTCACTTAGGTTAAATGCCGCCTGTAGCGACGTCGGTATTAGTGCCAGTTAATCTGCCACGTCACTCGATGTTCAGGTGAGAAGTCCCCATTGCTCCCAGCCACGCTTCTTTAAAGGCGAACGGGGGCTACGAATACACTATGGCAAGGTTCACAAACCGACGTGGGTTCTTCTTTTTATTTTGACAGTTTTTCCATACTAGAACTGTCAGACGTCAATTTTATTCCACGGATAAAATATATCTAACTTTGGTAAAACCAGCCCGTAATCATTAACCATGTGCAATCTTGTATACTTTGCTTTTTAACCGAATAGCATTATTGAGGTAACTAATAAATACAGCCGCATCAAATATTGTGAAATTAATAATGTAGCATGATAACATAACGCATAAAGGCTTCCCGCATATAGCCGCGACGCGACCGCGTGACGCAACTCTTGTAGAAAAATATCGATGTAGTTTTCATAGGAATTGTTTCTACTAGAGTGGCGTCGCGCCTCTTTGCGGGAGCCTCCACATGAACTCACGCCTTCTTCCCATCGGGGTAGGCAGAAACTACAGAACGCCACCAGATACGATCGTAATCATAGATCTGAGGCCCTAGACAAAGTAACATTCGATTAGCGATGACGCTAGTAGAAAAGCCAAAAATGTATTGGGTTGACATAAGCTATCGAAATATCACGTGATCATAGGTCAACCAATAGAAATTAGCTAGACAATGTTAACATCATTCGATTCTATGAAACGAATCGACAGCGTCGAACGATTACTTCCATAGAGATGCGTAGCCAAGTGGCACTTTTTGACAAGCGTTATCGCTAGTTTTCGATTCGTAAGATGGAAACATTACCGAAAGCGATAGCGATTGTAGAAATAGAATCGGTCCGAATGCCATTTGTCTAGGCCCTCTGGTCATATAGCATGGTGACCATGCAAAAAGCATTTTTGGTATTACCAGAATAAAAGTGGCATAAAACAAAATATCAAACCATAAGGCCTGAGCTAAGCAAAAGACTTGCGGATCTTCGTAACGTTCAAGCCACTTTTATTACAACCGCTTATGTACCTACTCTTTCTACAGCGAATGTAACAGTCGCAGAAATAAATAACGTTAGGGAATCAAACGAGACGCGGCGCATCTCGACGCCAATAACTGCGCCGGAAATCGATTGTTACTGGTACGGTACGCAGAACAGACTATGTATTAAGAAGTTGGAATTATTTTTCTGTTTCCAAAACTTTTAGTCTTTTTTTTTTGTTTTGTAAATGTAATGAAGTTACTAATTTTGTTTATGCTGTACAAAAGGGGCAAGCCTATTGCTATATATACCGGGCACACATTTCGAAACCGGGTTACTGCGAATGTCCTGTTGGAAAAACCCAATAAATAACACTTTATCCGAACCGAGCATCGAACCTAGGCCCCATGCTCGGTGGAAGCGCATGCTAGCAAAATGTGGGTAAAGAGTATGTAGATAGGTACGACAACTTTGCCTAACCTTTCGAGGAACACAAGCGTAATATTATATGTTATAATATATGCGAAAATTACTTACGAATTATACTGTGTCTGTAATCTTCAGTTTCATTGTTAGACAGCTTATAGGCAACCATAAACTGAAAGAAATAAAGAAAGAAAGAAAAAATATTTATTGGGACTCGCTCAGGATTATCACAAACTAAACTAAACACACTCTTACAAAAAAAAACCATATAAAACAAAAGTGAAATGAAAATAACAATTGAGAGTCCTCTACGAGACCAAAAGTCCCCTATCTAAGTATGATGCTACGACATTTAACAATAAGTGTTGCAGCGCTGGTATTCTGATAAAATAATTTAAGGGGCTTTACAAGAGCTAAAGCGCGGTCACTGTCGGGTTGCATAGAAAATAAAGAGACGCGCGATGACACAACGCTGGTAATTTATTGCAAAATATGAAGCAATTATGGATTTACAAAAAATCTATTCATTGGACTAAAAAATTAAAACACTATTATTACGTTAGTATGTTACTTGTAGAATAATCTGACAAAAAATCTGAATATTTGCATGTATATTAGTATGGTTTTTATTCGTAAAAAAATTTTTTAGAGGTATATTCGTGATTTTTTTATATCATATCAAGTTAATTGTATTATGTTTTCAATACACTATCTAACTAGCATATATCCTGCAGAATATCATATATTTTTCTGATTTTGGGTACTGCAGTGGATCATATATTTTTAGGCATTCTAAATTTGCGTTTAGGTCATGTAGTCCCCTTAATGAATAGAAGAATTATTGTGCTGAAAGACAATAAAGATAAACTTAATAAAACTGCTGTTGATAGGAAAACAAAATTTAAATTTTCGAAAATTTAAATCACTTTCGAACAGACCTGGATATAATCATATTATGTTTTAGGTCAACAGCAAAGTGAGAAAGACGTGAGCGGCTGTTATCCAACTTAGCTCGAGAACCTTTTCGAACATTAAAAACTTAGTCAAAGACCAAGAACTTAGGAAAGTCTTAAGACTTACCAAAAACAGTAACTAACTGTATGTAGGAATTATAAACAAAAGGTAAAGGTATATCCTTCGACTTCTTATGCCTTCCTAATTTTCTAAGCGATGAAGATAAAAACAAACTAAGTAATGCAAAGTGTAGGATCCTCTCACTTTACAATTCTAATCGTGTAAAAGTTGGAAGATACCCTCGAATTTGATTTATCTTACAATGTTGGAAGGGCAGAAAGACCTTATAAAGCTGATACATACATAATCATCACGCCTGTATTCCCCGAAGGGTTAGGCGGAGGTGTACCTATAGCTCACCCACATTTCGCCAGTTATGTTTAAGTCCCATGTAATAGGGGGCGAGCCTATTGCCATCAACCGAGCACAAATCCAGACTCCGGGCTGCTACCGAGAAATTCCAGATGGAAAAACCCGATAACACTTTGCCCGACCCGGGAAGCTGATACATCTGGACATATTTTTAGTTTATGTATTTCAGTAGGTGCGGTCGAAAGAAATTAAAATTATATTCCTTGCAACTAAAAATAGAGTCCGTTTTTGCTAGGTTTTGAAAGCATTTCAGCCCTACGAGAATATTATACAGGGTAGCAGGCCCATCGACGAGCATCCTGTTACCATGGATTCTGTAGATACATGATTTTGAACTCCCTTGCATTGAGAATTTTCAAAGGTTATAAAAAAAAAATGCTGTACCATACATTTAGTCGCGTAGGTATGGCACATTTCTATGAAAAAGCCTTTTTTTTTTGATAACTGACGAAAACTTTCTACGCTAGGGGTCTAGAATCATTTGCTGAATTCATGTTTACAGTTCGCACGTCCATGTCCCTGCCATTCTGTATAAGAAATTTCTTGTTAGAAAAGCGGGTAACAATGGGATTTACTATGTTTCTTTCTAAGAATCGCCTTTTATTCTTCATAACATCGTCTATTCATGGCAAATTGACAGTATTCACTGCATGCTGTCAATGTCATGCTACTCCTAATTTTTTTAGTAATTATCTGATACGAACATTGTCATTTTTTTTTTTAATTTTTCTTCAATCCTGTATTATTAAGTCTCATACTTCAAATGTTTTATAAATAACTCCTCCTGCTGCGAAATGTCGTGTCAATTTCGAAGAATTTATAGAATATTTTTTATACTTAATTTAAGTTCATTTACATTCTTCCTCTTCTTTTGCATTAACTTGAGTTGGACGATGGACTCAATGAAATGGAACAAGAAGATTATGCCGTAGTTTAATTACAAGTACGTAAAACTTATGGTGAGGAGTTCGTGGCAAAAAAATAACGGTCACACGTGTCGATCGAAGGAAGAGCTACGCTTGCCGCGGTCGGTTCGTGGATGGGAGATCATTCATTACATATCAAGACCCCTCCATCTCCCGGCTGTTATTTTTAGTAGTCTGTAGGAGTAGTCAGATGCCCAAAAGTCTGACAACCAGTCATACCAAGGGGTATCGTGTTACCTAGAGACTGGATCGTGGAGGTCAGATAGGCAGTCGCTCCATGTTAAATAATGGTACTCAGCTGCATCGGGTTAGACTGGAAGCCGACCCCTACATAGTTGGAAAAAGGCTAGGAAGATTGTTTTGATGAAAACTTGTGGTTAAAGAAAATTACCTATAACCTCAATAAAAAAAGTATACAAGGTGTTTGGCAGAACGTTGAACATACGAAAATGGTGGATAGGTGGGGACATCTGCTACTTACTCAGCCCTAATTTATTTGGCCCTAGCCCCAAGGACATTAAAAAAAAAAATGCTTTCCTCTAGTTTCACCACTTTCTAAACTTTAAAGCGTAATTTTTTATAAAAAATGGGTAAAACAGGCAATTTTTTTTGTAATCTTTTTTATAATATTTACAGCAGGTTCTTATAAAATTATTGCTTTATTCAGATGTTAGCTAGAAAAAAAGTTATGAGTCCTCAAACTTACAGAAAGATGTAAAAAATACTTAAATCTTACACTTTAAAAATTACACTTAAAACTTTAGAAAGTGGTGAAACTAGAAGAAACCAAAAACATTTTTTTTTTATATCCATGGGGCTAGAGCCAAATAAATTAGGGCTGAGTAGCAGATGACCCCACTTATATATCCACCATTAATATATTTACTACCATTAATAATATCCACCATTTTCGTATGTTCAACGTTCTGCCAAACAACCTGTATAACATTAAAATTGTGTTTTCTATCTCTACAGGTAGTGTCTTGTAGTTATTACTTCTCATAATTTCCATAAAGTTGCATTTCCTTCGAACGGAGAGGCGTCCAGATTGAATTCGTTCGTTCATCCGCGAATAATTTCTATTTGTCGATTTTAATTTTAGTCGTCAGTTCTTTTATCAATCCGGGCGAGGTTAACGATGTTGTGTTTACTTATTCAACTAGTTTCTTGCCTTTAATTACACTGAGGTTTTAACCGTAAAAGACTGGTTGGTGTGGCGATGTATGGAGAGGCTTGGTTCAGGTCCAGGATTATGTGTCTATTGTTTAAATAATTATACCTAATGAGAATTTCAGAGATGGTTTTAGAAGCGAAAAGTATATTGTGTCCAGAATAAAAGGCCACAAGGTGTCAAAATTTTACATCTGATTTACAAGTCAGCGCCCTAATTGCGTATCACTCACAATCTGAATCATTTTCAAGCCTATTATTTATAATGCTTCTTTATGTTTGAAAAAATTGTCTGCTCAACAACGTAAATAACGCAATGAGTGTTGTTGAACTGTCAAAATGAAAGCCATTCCTACTGTTAGTGTGTTACGCAATTACCCCGCTGATTCGGATGTTTAGGTCTGATGTAGTTTAGTATAATTATGATCTTAAGGAATATGATTCTTGTGCTATAATGTGTTTTCCAAATTATTTGTAACCAATAATTCCCTTTATGAACGTACAAAATTATAGATGTGCATATTAAGCAGTCTACATGCTGATGTTTTGATTGTCATTAAATCTAAAATAACCTACTCATAATGAGTACCTAGTACCGACACATAACTTCTATTCAGTCTACAGTGCGTAGGTGTTATAATTAATTACTAAGTTACACACACCAAATTAATTAACGCCACAGCCTACAATCTATCTTTGAGAATCTACCACACATGCTGTAGAGGTTCAATAATCTCGTGTGATACTAACTTAGTCTGTCACTTTGTACAAATATTGGCTCGAATGGTAAACAATGGTGTAATCCCAGAGGAAATAAGGAGGATTTGATGTAACACGGGTAGGGACAGGTGATTGGCTACCATAAATTGGATGTAAAAACCAGTCAAATATAAATATTCATCATTTATTGGTTAATTTTGCGTGTGGAATAACAATATATTGCAATAGAGGCTATATTGTATATAGATTCAAGCAAATTATTTACGAAAACAAATGAGACATTTGACTTTTATCGATAAGTTTTGAGCAGACATTTTCTGTTTGAAATTTAGTTCCACTATCTAATTGAATTGGTAAGCAAAAAGATTAGATCCACCGTATGTGTCCAAACAATCGCCATTCATTGCGGATGCGCACAATCCAAGTTTCTTGCCTGTGTCAAACAATAAATTTGAAGCAAAAAATTACTCGCGTTGACTAAATAATGTTTAGACAGTACAAATTTTATTGTCACTTCAACCAATTAAATCGCACCGTGCAAATCAGTCAGGCGGTTTGTCCACCCCCACCGTCAACGGGACGTCAGCGAGAACGAAGTGACGGCGCCAAAGTAGCGACACATACATTTACTATGGCCACGTGTCCACCGCACGTCCGTCTCCCGAGCGCTAGAATCCCGGTCCCAAAATTTTGAGTAGTTCAGCGTAACCGCTAGAACTCGGCCCAAGATCATGACGGGTCGATGTGTCGGCAATACAAAACACGTTTGATTTAGTCCACACACTGCCGTCGTACCGGCGCCGTTCGTTCGGATTTTGTTTTGTCTATCATCATAACATTCATAACATACTGAACCGCCGAGTTCGGTCGCGGTGGACAAACGATCGCCGTCACCGGGACGTCACGTTCAGTTTGAATATTGTCGTTCCGTTGACGGTGGCAGTGGACAAACGGCGTTACGGTCATTTTACCGCGATCTTCATTCAAAAATAACTTTTTAAGTTCCTAGCTACTAGTTTATTCCACCTACATTGATAACGTAATCTAAAGACACAAGTAGTAATTTCATTACGTATATTGACTGAGTATCTATTCTCGTAACAACGCCTACGTTACAGAATCCTATGAATGAATACCCACCCACATAAGAAAAACCTTTGAATATAGGGCTTTTTTAAATCCCTTCCAAAATCCTTGGTTATATTTTTGGAACGCATGAATAAAGCCCATTCAAGTACAGTATAACCGCAACACACATACACACAACACAGCGAAATTAATGGTTTAGCAAATTGAAAAGAAACATTACTTGAATGAAAAAGTATTTATTCACCGTTTTTTTTTACAAGATAATTAAAATACATCTGCCAAACTACATACAAAGTAGTTTGTTGGCAGACGTAGCTCCTTTTTAGGGCTCCGTACCCAAAGGGTGCCAACGGGACCCTATTACTCGTTGGGCTCTAACTCATGGTCCGTAACAGGTAGACAGTTGAAATTTTCACTGAGTGTGTATTTCTATTGCCACTATAACAACAAATAATAAATTTCAATTAAATTAAAAATTAAAGGGGTCCCCAAACAAGAAACGTGTTTAAAAAAAAATTAGTGTTAAATATTGTATGGTGGTACAGAAGCCTTTGTGTGCGAGTTCAACTCGAACTTGGCCGGTTTTTTTTAGTGCATTTAAACATAAGTATAATGACACCCTACGTCAATAAGCCGTGTTATAACCATTTAATACAATTAACAAAGAATGACAGTTCTGATTTGAATATTGACAATATTTCGGTTGGTAATCAATTTGCTTAACAATTAATTGCCCTGGATTTACAATTTACTTTTTTTGGCGCAATCATTCATTAGGCCACATTTACACAAACATAACATCACGCCTGTATTCCCCGAAGGGTTAGGCAGAGGTGTACCTATAGTACACCCATATTTCGCCAGTTATGTTTAACTCCCATGTAATAGGGGGCGAGCCTATTGGCATCAACCGGGCACAAATCCAGACTCCGGGCTGCTACCGAGAAATTCCAGATGGAAAAACCCAATAACACTTTGCCCGACCCGGGATTCGAACCCGGGACCTCATGCTCAGCAGTAGCGCTTGCGACCACTTGACCAACGAGGCAGTCAACATATTTACGAGCCACGCCACATTTACACTGCAGATAAAACCGTGAATCTCAACACTTTTCTTGCGCCGAGATATTTATTACTCGGCGTTTTACCTGAACATATGGGGAGCAATAAAAACTGCACGGAATTCACTTTTTACTTTACTCTGAGCGTTTGCGGTGATATTTCCCGAACCGGCATCGTAGACATCTGTGCCCATTAATTTATGAGGACAGTTGAGGAGAATATTACTTGTTATTATTTCGAACTAGTAATGGGCCGGCATTGCGTGGAAAGATAGTTAAATTCTTGATGGTCTTTTTTGGTAGAGAGTTAATGGTGGAATTCTTAGAATCGAGAAATAATAGTACTGTTGGTGAGTTTTAGTCTTAACAAATACGGATTGTGGTTTAATCAAAAGGGTCTTATTATTATTTCTTGAAGCAATATTCTAAATCTCGCTTGACACAAACGTAAACGTAACGTATTATTTATTGAGTTTTAAGACTTTCTTAGAGTCATAAAACTCATCAAATACACACATCATAAGTGTCTAGAGGTTAAGGTAAACAAACAAAAAAATGCCCTATTGAAATTCAATAAAAATGTATATTTAAATTGATTCAATAAAATGTTTTCGTATTTGTGTAGATCAACGAAGTACTCTCTGCTTTTGCATTAATAAATAATTTTCGCAATTTTTGATCCTGACATTAAAATGTGATAAAAGTTTTTAAAGGTTTTTATTGCGTTAAATAAACAATTAGTAGTCTATTTTTCCGTCGCCGCCGTTAAAGCGTAAAACACAATCGCAGCGATTGGATACTCAATATCAGTTCATACAAATCACGTTGCGGAATGGCCGCCCACGTCCGTTGTAACAGGCGAAAAATATTTTCTGGTGTGTGTACGGCGTCCATATTAAGCAGAGCTCTTCTTTGAAGTATATTCCATGAGTACTCAATGGGATTCAAGTCTGGTGATTGAGCAGGCCATGGTAGGACGTTGATATTAGCGGCGGCAAGTGTGGTTGCAACGATTCTGGCAGTGTGTGGACGTGCCTTATCATGCATAAGCAGGAATGAAGCACCAAACTGTGTCCGCAAAGGAATGACAACACCTGATACAATCCTTTCAGCGTAAATCTGTGCATTGAGATTGCTTCTGATCCAAATCAGTTAGGTTCTTCCGCCACCACTGTATGCATGGACTTCCTCGCATGATTTTAAACGATCTTGACGTCCAGGAGTCCTCAAATACCATGTACGTCTAGTATCTGGCCTCATACCAAAGCGAGATTGGTCAGAAAACCACACAAAATAGCCTCTCTTCTTCAAATACACACAAAAACCCATTAGAAACGGGCTCTGCGCTGGCGGGGTTCAATAGGTGGTAAAGAAAGAAAGAAAGAAAAAAAAAAATTTGGGACACGCACAGGAAATACAAAGAGTAAAAAATAAAATAAAAATGGAGACACGACGGTGGTTCCTTTGGGAACGGAGATTGACTTCATGTAAAATCAGAATCAGACCATAAGAAATCGCTTACATGCAGTCAATCTCCGGATTCATGTAAGCGATTTCTTATGGTCTGATTGCTTACTAACATCCCTGAAGAGCTATGAAGACTCGTAACCAACATCATCGCGGTCATAGTACGATTTCATCGAGCATTAATTTGTGTGTAGCGATCTTGTCTGTGTGGTGATACGAGCTCGTCTTCCATGTCACTCTGCTACGCTGCCAGTGATGTGGTATCGTGTCCAAGGTCGACTTATAACACTCTGCGTTGTGCCCAGAGCGATTGTCACAGCACGTTGCCGAGAACCAGCTTCCAAAATTCCCACGGCTCTGATCATTTCTTCTCGGCTCAAATGACGTCTTCTCTCCATAATAACGTTCTTTTGTATTGATTCCACTCAGAAGTATAGCAGAAATTTTACTGATTTGGGTTTAAACCCGTTGCAGGATTATATAGGAATAAGACTTGACAGCACATTCTCATCTTTTGACTGCAATTTAAAAACTATTCCCTTTTCAAACGACGAAATTTACTAAAAAATATCTATAGTGTATAGGAGTAAGAAACCTGATTTTTTGTAACTACTAACTACAAAAAACGTGCTTCATCCCTAGACACTTTTGATGTGTGTACTATGATAACGTAAACTTGGTAACGTATTATTTTTAGAGTTTTAAGAAAAGAGTTTTACTAAGTCTTAAAACTGAATGAATATTATGTGCGAAACGAGTTTTTCAACTTTATAATCGTTCGATTTTACGTTATGGTTGCTTCGTGCGTTCGTGCTAGGGCCTAGGCCCTCAGAATAGTTATTGTTCTGGGCCAATATAACCAAAATGACAGATCATCTTGTGACAAACCAAAAAAATAAAACAAAGTGCGAATCATTGATCTCGTTCTAACATCCCTTTTCTTGCCATAGGATAGTATGAGACTAAAGGCAGTTACTGAATTTTTATTTTAGCCTTCCTTCTATGCTTTAGTTATTGTTCTGAGCCTAGGCCCTAGAACATGTGAAGCAATCAGTAGGCCATCAGCCGGTCAATTCTGTAAAAATCTCACCGTCAAAACATAGGTGAAGTGAGCTGTCAATAGTATCAATCGCCGACATATAACCAATAACCCTCATTAAGATTCTCTTTTGACCACTAACACGCCATTATGAATTCAGAAGATTACAAACTTTTAGCACGACGGTAAAGGCGTTGTTTTAGTAAAGTTGTCATAAAGACTATTTATCGAAATTAGCAAACTTGGCTCCTTTAAACGTTTTCTCGAATTGATTCAACGAATGAAATTCTCAAAACCAGAGAATGACGAAATTAGATAAATAAGTAGGTTAATATTGGCACAAGCCCAAAAAATATATCACAAGCAGGATATCCTCTACGTCTGCTATAAAACCACGATGGGTAGTCAAAATCCCCGATATAGAACTTAATTTTGTAAGCCAGGAAAACAAGAAAATTTCAATGTTATAAAAAAACTAGCCACACGTCCCTGCTTGGCACGTTTTGTATGACTTGACAAAACATAGATATTTATTAAGAATTCGCCTGGGTTTGGGAAGCTTCGTCGAGTCTACTAGTCGCGTATTCCGCAGAACCTAAAGACTAAAGTCTTCAATCAGTGCGTCCTGCCTGTTATGACCTACGGAGCCGAAACGTGGACACTCACTATACGGCTGGTCCAAAAATTCTCCATAGAGTCTATCTGAGGGATAGAATCCGGAGTGACGTGATCCGGCAGAGAACCAAAGTTGTTGACATAGCTCACAGATTAAGCAAGCTGAAGTGGCAGTGGGCCGGCCTTATTAGCCGTAGAACCGATGACCGTTGGGGTAGACGTGTTCTTGAATGGAGACCGCGAATCGGCAAACATAAGGTAGGACGCCCTCAGGCTAGGTGGAGCGACGATCTTCGCAGGGTGGCTGGTAGCAGCTGGATGACAGTTGCCGACAATCAAGCTAAATGGCGTGCAATTGGAGAGGCCTATGTCCAGCAGTGGACTGCTGTAGGCTGATGATGATCATGACTTGTACGTCTGACATTTGCTGAGTTAATATAATAGGCTGTGTTGATTTGTGTTGTTGAGATATTTATTTATTTATAATGATGATATGTGAGTTTGTATTAATGAATATACATACACTTTCTGGAAAAAAATCCGTAAATTATGATGAAATCCGGATCAAAATCCGGTGTGTAGTTTAGAAGGACAACGCGGTTACACAGAAAGCCACGAAAATCTAATTTAATTTATAAAATACTACACTCTGCCCGCGGCTTTGCCGCGTGGTAACGGGACAAAAAGTAGCCTATGTCCTTCCCCAGGATGCCATCTACCTCCTTGCCAAATTTTATCGAAATCCGTTTAGTAGTTTAGGCGTGAAAAGATGATATACAGATAGAGTTACTTTCGAATTTCTAATATTAGTATGGATATAATATAAAGACGATTTAGATGACGTCCACAAGGAAAACAATTCATTGCTATAAAATAATAATAAACTGAGGAATCTGGCATCGGAATAGTTTATTAATTCCAAGACCCAAGAATGTTAAACAATCATAAAGTTCACTGTTCTGTATCGTATTATTGAGATATTTTAATATTGATAAACTTCCCGAACCTCTAAGAATATTTTGGTCAATAAAAAACATAAATACTTTTTAGGGTTCCGTACTCAAAGCTTGCCAACGGGAACCTATTACGAATGCTCCACTGTCCGTCCATCTGTCACAAGGTTGTATCTTTTGAACCGAAATAGGTAGACACTTGAAATTTTCATAGTGTGTACTACTTCTAGGGCTAATAATAAAAAAAAAATTAAGATGGGTACCCATTTGTATGCGGACCCAAGTTTTTTTTTTTAAACGCCTTTCTTGTGAACCGTGCTTTTATGGGCGTTTTTTTCTCGATCTTAAGAATGGAAAATATTGTACAACAGTACGATTCGCACTTGGCCGCCTTTTTATATTTATATTCCTGTGGTTGAAAATATTGTAAACAGCTAGAAAACGACTTTATTTATCCGATATATTCATACTTAACTAGGAGAGTTTAATCCATCTCTGTCGCTAATGGTCTTTATGTTTCAAGAACAGTTGATTTAGCTTCGTTGCGATGTAGTATTATTTTATTATATCAGGAACTACTTTATAAAATCGCTGCTTTACTTGAATGTATATAATACATTTTTCACTCATCTTGCTTTAAAAGTCCGTCATTGTAGCGTACCAGAGCGGGGATAAAATAGTATATTTTCCTCTAGGTGAAAAATTATATATTTTTAAATATTTAAATTAATATTTAAATTTAAAAATATTTAATTATTTACTTGAATGTATATATTTACTTTCTAGAATTGTCTAGCACGCTCATTACGAATAAATGTATTGGCGTTTTTCAATTGTCTTCCGGTTTCACGAAAATCATCCATCTATTTTTTGAAGACGAAAAAAAAAAATGTCTTCGTCTCGGTTTCTTATACTAAGTGGTTCAACAACGTTCGAGACATTGTATTTAAAAGTTAAGTATGCACAAATTTCACGGCATGAAATACAGCACACTGCATGTACTAAAACAAACATCTAATTGGTTACCCCATGTGTTATAAACTAGATCGTTTAATGTCAACATGTTTCAAATACATTAAATAAAAATACAAAACATGAAATGCCATACGAATATGGACTTAAACAAAACAAGCTAAAGTTTAATTTACATTGCTGCTGAAATTCAAAACGATTCATTGACTCCCCGTATTAGCAAACAAATTTATGACTTGAAAAATCGTTTGGCACTTAAGCTATTTAAAGTATTATTTGAAGCCATTAGCGTTGGCTGTTTATGGTTACTTTTTGGGCGTTTTACATACATAAAAGTGTTTTTTGATGTTCCTTGCTTTGATGTTCTGTTATTTATTAATTTATTTAGGGACATTTGAGTGTATAATATCATTTCGCTGTATATTTTTGGTATGTTAACAACTGTTATGAATATTTGCAGCATTTGTCATCCATGTTCCTGTGTCGTTAAGAAACGTTTGGATGTATCATCTATTTTTGTTCGAACATTCCTCTTTGAGTCTGCGATATGTAAGCAAATATTGTCTCTTTTGATTTACTAACTTCTATGTTTGATTCTAAGAAATGGTTACTGAGTGCTTTATCATTAAACATACGCTTAGAATTCACACTCTCAACTATTTCTACGTTAAAATTTCTAAACAACTGCAGGACACTTCAGACACTTGTGTTGCCATTTGTTTCACTGCACTCTCTGGAAAAATAGAAAGCACAGAGATGCTCGTAATAAATGCGGTACACTCCGTGGTACATAAGGGTGAACCGCAGTGTAATGATGTATATTGTGTGATGAAAGTGTTAACCACACTTGACGCAGCAACGTTTCTATTTTTATGGTCTGGTAACTTTCTAATTTCTTTTTTATTTGCTGGATGAGAGTTGGCATGAATCGAAATGAATGGCGTGCAATTTTATAGGCCTTTGTCCAGCAGTAGACTGCTGCAGGTTGGTGACGACTTTCTTACGTACTGTTAGAGTAGTTAGGTATTGAATAAATATCTTAAAAATCGAATGTAGTAGAGCAGTGTTCATACCATGTTACGGGCTCCTTTAAAGTAAGAAAGTACAATATTGACACCATGCATTCTGATTGGAAAATTTCTTCAAGAAAACAGAAACTACTCAAAGCATTTATTTCAATTAAACCATTTACAGGCACTTTTTAACTGTGATTGAGGCGGTCCGTTAGTCAGAAATTTGAAGCTAGTTGCCCATTCCAAAACGTAGATCTCTATGGAGAAGAACGGGCAAGAAACTCTAAAACACTCTATTTAAATCAAGATATTACAAAATCCTTGATACTTTATTCTTGTTGCTTCTTTACGTTAGAAAAATGTAAACAAAAATGTATATTAAAAAAGAAATAAAAATATAAGAATAATAAAAATAAGCGTGGCAGTTAAGACATGACTAGTCTCAAGTCTCAACTGACGGCGTCCGTTCACGAACATGACGCGTGGATCAGCACCATCCAGCTCAACCATTTTGTAGGAAACCGAATGATCCAACACACGCGCCACCAACAGTGAGACATTTAAGTGAGCATGAAATAGTTTCAACTGCCATGCTTTCAAGTCAACATACAGGTTGGTCTCGATAGAATTACTATGGAGAAGGATAAACGCGAATGGAGGTATCTCCATGTTTCTTTTCCATCAGGTGATCAGAAAGTTAGTTACTTTGCTTTAAGGAGCTCGTGTCTAAATAATAATAGTTAAGTTACACTTGCTGTGGTCGGTTCGTGTGTGGGTGTGTGGTGTCTTGAGTTAGGTTAGATATGTGCAATAAAACACTCAATTACTCTTACACTTTCTTCAGCTGGACATTTCCTGTCGTTTTTCGTCCATAATTTGACAGTATTTCTAAAACAAAAAAAAAACAAAAAAGGTTAAAGTCCATTTAACATTGCACGTGTAATTTTTTGTATCATTTTAATTAATATATATTCTTTTTCTCTCTTTTTTGTATTTTGTTTATACTTTATTTGAATATTGACGTAGAAAACTTATTTTTAATTTTTATCTTTTTGACATGTAATAAATATTTTTTCTTATTTCTATTTTTGAGAAAACCAATTAATATCGTTTGATTAATGTAATTATATTATCAATTCTAATATCAGTGACATCCGCGAATATTTGTACGCCGTCTGGTATAACATAGAGCGCTTGTAATTCAAAAATAAAAATAAAAAATTGTACCTATGTTAACAAATGATTATGATTATAATTATTAACATTTTTGAGAAATTAAAGATGTAAATGTGGGCAAATGTTTATTTAGTCGATTTTAATGCTATTACCAGTATATTAAGTCTCAACAAACACAATAACATCAATAACTTTGATTCCAACATAATCTTCATAAAGGAAGATTTTTTCCTATTTTGTATAATAATCACTTAGTTGCGACAACTGCTTTGTAAAAACAAAATTAAACAAAAGGACTTGTCTAGCAACTACTTCTAGTCTTTCGTGATTTACGTAAAATGTATACCTACAAGTGTTTGTGCGTTGTCACTGCTATCAAGAGTAGACAGATAACTAAGTATATTTTCACTGACGCGCGGTACTTTCTTTATCAATATGGGTATATTTGTCTCTCTTTGGTAAGTTTTACTCGACGTGTTGCTTATTAATACTTTTAAGCCTTTCAACCCTAACGACAACCAGATAATGATAAAAATCGCTTAACAACATGATGTATTGGAATGCACGAAGAAGTATTCCAAATTCGCGATAAGGTTCAAATTGATTAAAACCAAAGGGGGTTAGGTAATGTTGATCACAGACTGTAGAATGAAACACTTTTTCTAAAAATACTACGGTAAGCTATATCCAGATATTTTCTATTGTCCGTACCGTTCCTCAGTTCTGATCTCCGTTCCGTATCGACAAAGTATGGACGCACTGAAAATAGCCCGTATCTCCGTACAGCAATACTCCAAAAAGCGATGAGATACGGGCTATTTTCAGTGCGTCCATAGTTTGTCGATACGGAACGGAGGAAGGAACGGAGGAACAGTACGGACAAAAAAACATATCTGGACGAAGCTTTAAGCCGCTGGCATTCGTATAACTTTGACAGTCGTTAAAGGTAATCCGAAACTCATGAGATTGGAGAGGCTTTTGTCTAGCAGTAGACTGCTGTTGGCTAATGATGACTTTCTCACGTCTTACTGAATGAATGTGTAAAACATACATTTTATATATACTACTAGATCTAAAAATCCTATGTAGTAGAGCAGTGTTTTTTACCATGAATGTTTCTAATATATATAATAAAATAGTGCAATTAAACGAGTTCATTTGAGTTTATTTTTTATGATAAAAAAGTAAAAAAATATAAAGTTTCTATTGTTCTAAAACATGTTCCATAATTAGGGCTGGTCTGTCCCTAGAAGGAAACAGTCATTTGTTTATTATCGGTTCATAGAAATATTTTGTTTACGAGTCGTGTAAACCCCCCCGCCCCGCCCCGTGGCGCGCCGACAAAAACTGTTCCGGGATGTTCCTGTCGACGTCACGCTTTGACAAGGGCGCGTGAGTGGGTAGAAAACAGAAAGTACAGGTTGGTCTGGATATAATTGCTATAGAGGAGAATAAGCACATATCTCATTTTTTTTTTCCATAACCAGTTTTTTGTTTTTAATTTATTATAGTGCATTTTGTTTGTTGAAGACGAGGCTTTTGGCTATTTCGTATTAATGTGTGTGTTTTTGTAATGTGCGTCTTGTTTCTGTAGCATTAAACAGTTTATCTTTGTACAATAAAAGAGAATTCTCTCTATACCTCAGAAGCAGCTCAATATCACACCAATTGATGCGACAGCAAAATTTCCAAAATCAGATAAAATTAGAAGCAATAATTCTGTCACGTGCCACGATACCCCCATACTAACACAACAGAAACGAAGTACTGACGTGTGGACGTCCATCAATCATAATTAATCGAAACTTCACGCTCTGCGGACGCTTATACGAAGATTGATTAGTTCTCTTGTCCCTTGACGTATTTACTGCTACATTTTTTAGGATGTCAACAAATGGAGATACAGTGGATTTTGGATGACTGGAAGAAGTTTTCACATTTTTATCATCCCACCATATCCCTTGACTGCCATTTTGGTCTAGTGGTCGCAAACGCTACTCCTGAGCATGACGTCCTGAGTTCGATTCCCGGGTCGGGCAAAGTGTTATTGGGTATTTCTATCTAGAATTTCTCAGTAGCAGCCCGGAGTCTGCATTTGTGCCCGGGCGATGGCAATAGGCTCGCCAGCTATTACATCGGACTTATACATAACAGGTGAAATGTGGGTGTACTATAATAACAATAATAAAACATTGATTATTTCAGGCTACAATGGCCCATAGACAAATACCTTACAAACTAATTTAATATAAAGTATAAAACAAAACTTGTGCTATTAGATATAGCTTAAAACTATGTTAGTAACACTCCACTAGCTTTTTCTTGTGCTGTGCTGTCCACCAAGTACCACGGACAAGTACCACAGTACTTGTCCGCGGAAGCGACGGAACACCAAGACTTGCGGCCAAAAGTCTTCTTCCATAACAACGGGCTGATAACAATTCTGTACGCGCACCAGAAATGCCATGAAGTTGACGTTGCGGTGTGACTCCAGTGACTGCACCCTCGGCGTGTTCCTCGTCTTCTGCTGCATGTACTCCATGATGTCTTCCGCCTTAGTGGTGTAGTGTAGGTGGGATATGTACACAGTTGCGTTCGGCTTTGCGGCGCGCAAGCTGACTTCAGGGTCCGCAGCGGTTCTTGTTCGTTTGCGATCGGTGTTTCCTCCTTTGCACCAACACGAAACTCTTATCATGAGCCCTATTCGGCGCGTTTTCTGGCATAGGCTTCATACTTGGAGTGCCTGGGGCACTCTCGTTGACGCTAGCGAAATCCTTTTGTAGAGACTTTGCCAGGGCTGCAATGATTGGCAGCGGGACGGGGCGAGAGGCGAAGATAGCGCTGCGTGGAGATGCCGCGATGAAGGGCGCCGGGGTGTGGGGCACGCAGGCGAGGCGCTCTGCCAGCAAACGATGGCTGCGCTGGCGACGAAACTGCTTCCACGGAATTTGATGACGATACGTCGAGGCCGGCTATGCGACACATGTTTACGTTAGACGCATCGACTGATGATCTAGTTACCTCCACATTGTTGCGCAACTCAATAAATTCGTCCCGCAAATCAGCCACGGTGTTTTGGGATAAATGTAACTTCGCTAGAACATCCGCGAGGCGGGCCTTCAGAAAGTCCCCAGAAGGAACGTTACATCGACTTGGTTGAAGGTGACGAGTGGACGCTTGTGCAGCTCCTTCGCCACAAACGTCGGCACATCGTCTGGGTCGGTTACCTTGAACAGCGTGATAATGTCTTGCAAGCTTCTCTTAGTCCCGTCACGCCGGCGGAAAACCATCTGGTCGCATTTGTATAGCATACTGAACAACAATAGCTTGGCAGCAGTTATATCGTCCTCGCTGAAGTTCGTTGCGCCGATTTGGACAGCAGATACCACGTCCATCACAACCTGCTTTTGCTGCAGGAAAGCCAGCAGCTCATTCGCCACAAGGTAAAACAATAATAACCATGACTAGGAAATTAAGAGCGACAGCTTGCGCTGCAATAGTCAATACACAGAATATGCTCACAGATCCGCATCGAAACGCGGCAAGGAGACTCAAATCAAATCAAAATATTTTATTTCACATAAACCAACATGGGCACTTGTGAAACGTCAGAAGCTAGGTGGACAGTTCCAATTGATTGTATCCCATGGAGAAGAGCCGGCAAGAAACTCAACGGTTACTCTTTTAAAAATAAGGGGCTTTTACAATGTTTCAAATTACAGTGTTGATAGATATGGGAGGGCAGTGTAGGCCTGTCAACAAGTAACAGGTACTCAACAAAATATAAACTATACGTGTACCTCTGCCTATCCCTTCGAGGAATACATGCGCGATGTTATGTTATGTGTGTTAGTTAATTCAGGTTCTTACTGGATGGGGCTGGCACAGGAGCATGAAGACAGGCTCAAACAAAGAGAAGCCTATGTGCAGCAGTGGGTGAAGTCGGGTTCCAGATGATGATGACGATGATGATTTCAGAGTCTAAAAAGCTAGATGTTACTCTATCGAATAACATATCTAATGAGTTGGTCATAGCTGGCATGATTTTCTTCATCTATATCTAACTAATTTTAAACAATCATATTATAAATTAAAGTCGCTTTTCCTGTCTGTATATTATGATATTGATATTGATATGATATGATATTTTTGATGACATTTAAAGAGAAACCTGTCTGTGAATGTGAGTAGCATGCAGGCTAAATTAAATACATGATATTCATTTTAATATTGTGAATGTGAAGACTATATGGGTTATTGTTGCTTTTTTTTCCCTCTCGGGTAGTTTTAATCTTAGTCTGGCAGTTTGAGTAATTTTTGTGGCCTCCCCAAATGTCCTGTCGTTGGTATTGTTCGTCGAATCGTTGAGCTCCTTAAGTTCTGCGTTGAGCTGCACGATTACTGACAAATGTGTGCACTGACTGGACAGGTCTACTCAATCTGTGTGGTTTTTCCTCAAAAGACCATTTCAGACAAATCTATATGGTCATCACATGATCTGACCAAGATTATGTCTGGACTTTAAAAGAGACTGTGACCTCTGAGTTTGTTTCGGCCTTTGTTCTCAGAGTAGTCAGATACGAAACGCCAACCTCATCTAGTTTTAAAATATGATTGAGGTGTAAAAGTGTTTGTACAAACCTATTTACAGAAACAAAATCATTTATCATTTAATCATTTATATGTGACCGCGTTCTTCTAATAAACTACGCAACGGATTTTGATGCAGTTTTTAACATCATTAAGAATTTGTTCCGGAAAGTTTATGTGTATACAGTCATATTAAACTTAAATAGACTGAAGAAATGTAGATGTTCTGTCAAGTCGTAAAAACATTGTGAAGCAGAGGCGTGTTGCTTGTACAAAAACAAAAATCAAAGCACTCCACATTCCTAAAACTTATCTAAATAGCCCGGAACTTGAAACTACATTTTATGTACATTTCATGTTTTAAATGCTTACATAAAACTGAGAATACCAGTTCTGAAGTCTCTATTGAGAATAAATGGGGTATAACAGAAAATAAATGGCTGGGACCTTCCCAGCCAGTCAGAAAAAGGTAGCAAAAAGCATAAAAAGAACCGGTAGATGTTTACGTAAATGCTTTTTCATAGGAATGAAGAGGAACAAATATATTTTTATGGCGGTTTCCAGCAACAGCTTTGTTGGCATTTTCTTTAATGATGGTAATAATACTGAAATAAAAATATTGTCAAGCATCAAGGCCCATAAGGTCTTATCTTACTTAAAACAAAACTATAATAGTAATATGCAGAAACACTAAAAAGAAAGAAAAAGAAAATCACAATCACAGGAAGGTTTAACAAGCTTGATGCCAACATGTAGCTTAGTAAGCCTCCCCATTATAGACTCATCCAGCCTCTCTGCAAATACCCTCAGAATGCTGTTACTGCTTCCTCTCACTTGGGATATTACTGAGGCAACTTTCTTTCGGATTATCGCAAAGTAGTCGTCAGTGTGCGAATCAGCGAACATACCTGACGCACTACAGTAAGGTGGAAGCCTCAACAGCACCCTGAAGGCATTGTTGTACTGAATGCGCAGGGCATTGTCTGCTTTTAGGGTATGCAGGTCATCCTAAACGCTGCTGTTTTAAAATATAGTATAGGAAGTATTTTTAGCCGACTTCACAAACAGGAGGAGGTTCTCAATTCATCTGTATGTTTTTATATGTGTGTTAGCTCAGAACTTTTTTCTGGGTGAACCAATTTAGATGATTCTTATTTTATTTGATAGGTGGTGCTTCACATGTGGTCCCATTTAAATTTGATCAAGGTCTGACCAGTAGTTTTTGAGTTATCCTTAATACTGCATATTTTTCCACTTGGTTTATATGGATGATGTGTTAATAATTTCCTTTCACTGTTATTTACACACCAAGTACTGGTATACGAATTTGTGTGGGGTAGGTACCGCCACTAAAAAGTGAAAAATATAAACTTTATGTTTTTTTTTTGGAAGTCAGTTGTTTTTTTGTAAAAAAGTTTTTTGATATGTTATTTTCCAATCGTCAAACTTTGGGTCCCACCTAAGAATTTTTCAGAATATTTCATATGAAAATTGTTAGGTGGAACAAATTTCCAAAGTTTAACGATTGATATGAAATTGATGATTATTATTCAGTTAATATATCATCCCTACAGTCGCGAATCGCATTTGATCAACATACGACGTAAAACAGAGCTGCAATTTGCAAAATCCACGGCGGGATACAGCTGAGGATTCACCATAGCTAAGCTTCGTCCGTACGAGTAGTGAATCAACGACGTATTTCGAGCACATGGCAAGTTTGCGAGTCACTTTTGTACCATTCCTGAGCCGCTGCTGTTGTTTTTTTCGGAGGCTTGTGTCCCAGCAGTGGGAACATTATAGGCTGATTATGCCTGATATAGTGAAGTTCTATTTTCGTGAGCCTTAATTATTGTCAAGAGTTACTTAAAGATACATCTAGTCAACTGTGTCATTTTTGTACCATTCCTGAGCTGCTGCTGTCGTTTTTTCGGAGGCTTGTGTCCCAGTAGTGGGAACATTATAGGCTGATTATGCCTGATACAGTGCAGTTCTATTTTCGTGCGCGTTAATTATTGTCAAAAATTATATAAATATACATCTAGTCAACTGTGTCTTCTTTTATTCTTTTTTATTCAAGGTTCATTCGTGAAAGGATATGTACATAGGATTAATACAGTAGGTAAACGAAACACGAGAAGCTCTATTAATACTACGTCTCAACAGGGAGATCAGTTCTTAAGACTAAGTCCAGGACACAACTGCCGGGATTACCCGTTATTAAGTCCAGCTTATTGTTTGATACCCGGCTTTACGTACCAGCTACTCTATAGTCTACGTCAAATCGCTTTGAGTAAGACGCTTGTGTAACCCCTGCTTTACTGCGAATTCTGCATTGTATGAGTTTTATCATTTGGATTCTGTTGAAAATTGTCGGGTCGAAGAGAGAATTAATTCGTTTCTGTATACCTGTGACTGGGTAATTGTGGAGGTGAAAATCAGGATACTAGGAATCTAAGGCTTGTATCGAATAATTATAACATACACACCGTTTATCTGTTTTAATTTTTTCTTTGTTAATTTTAATTGTAGGTTTGCACCAAAAAAGTCCCTAATTCTTGCGGTTAGTTTATGACAATCTAATATTCAACTTATTATGAATAATTATAACTTAAACTTAATTATATTTCAAATTGTTCCTGTATTTAAGATATATTTATCCACATAATTTATACCTTATTGATCATTGACTATAATGATAACGAAGGGGGTGCTGGTACCTATAATTACAGGATATTAAGTTATCTGAGCTTAGGTATTGGCTGCTACTCTAACATACAACATATATAAAGAAGAAAAAAATAAAAATAAATTGGGAAAAGAAAAAAAAATGATAAAGAGAGAGAAAAAGAGTATTTTATTCTATTCTATTCTATTCTATTCTTAGGCCTATTTTTATTGTAAACCATATTTGTTACTTGAACGTGCAAATAAACTGTTTTTATTAAAAAAAATAGGAGTTCTGAAAAAAAAAGAAGATTATTCTGTAAATATGAAAATTATTTAAAAAAACAAAAAACTCGACTGCAAAACTCATAACTGAAGAGAAAAAAACTAGCACTAGAATCTATAGAATTTTGTATAGATGTTTGAATTTTGATAGAATTTTGTTTTTTGTAAGGTATTGCAGGCCAAACCAATAACCTGAAATATGGTGTAACTTTTGTTTAAATAATTGAATGACAATTTCACAAAATATCAATCAATAGGATTATACGAACTTATAGGATTGTATTGATGATTTTAATGATTATAATTTTGTAAATATATATTTGTTTCGGTCGCGAAACATATTTTGATCAACATGCAACCTAACACTGACCTGGAAATTGCAAAAAACGTAAGAATATTTTAATTTCGCGGGCTACCTGGCGCTTTCCCCTTAATTATTAGTGAATGGAAATAAACCTAGTTATGTTGCCATTGAAAATACATATATACATAAACTCACGCCTTCTTCCCATGGCGGTAGGCAGAAACTACAGAAAGCCACCTGCTACGATCCTTACATACTCCTTTTGCCTCGTTTACGTTCATACATCTGGTGATACACTCACGCCGGTTGTGAGTACTACGCACCTGACCTTTCTGAAGAACATCACCAATAAGGTCACTATATGTCTTCCTGGGGCGTCTCCTCCCCGCCATTGCAAATATAGTTTAAATATTGTTGAGAAGTCAAATATTTGATATTGGCCATTCGTTGGAGTGTTTTTCATGTTTTAATCAAGCTAAAACAAGTTTTTCCCTACGTGATCGAATCAGAAATGAAGAGATTCGTTGAAGAACCAAGGTAACCGACAAATCCCGAAGAATTGCTAAACCTAAGTGACAGTGGCCAGTAACAGATGGCCGATGGAGCCGAAAGGTTCAGGAGGTTCACGTTTTCCTTAGGGACTGCACTGCTGGTGGTGGTGGTGGTGATATTCTGGTCCTCATGAAGTCATTCAACGAGATGACAAAGTGTTTAAAATAATAGTAAATGGAAAACAGGTTACCGTATCGATTGACCGCATTAAGCTGGCCTTCATACTGCGTGATCCTCACACATCATCCTCACAACCAACCATTAACATTCATCACGTCGGGGTCATCAGTATAGAGGTATGAGGAACAGGGTGTAAAGTTCACTCATACTCTATAGAAAAGGAAGGATCCTCCGACCAGACGGGTGTTGTGTCTGGTGGGCAACTGCCCGACGGTTGATGTCGGGACGTTGTATATATGCATATATGCTAGTCGCGCGGTAAACTCTGCTTGCGCGATGCAGGATTTGCGTGACGTCAGTATGACGCTCGCGTGACGCGATGATGGTGCTCGCATGTGGCGATGTTGATACCGCTACATGGTGACCGTGTACCGGAAGATGCAGCGTTGGAAGGCCTCCCACAAGGTGGACCGATGACCTTCCGACGACAGCCGCAGGAATCCGCGATGCGAGAAGCACTGAACCAGTCGAAATGGCGATGATTGGTGGAGGCCTATGTCCAGCAGTAGACTTTTTTGGCTGAAATGATGATGAACTCCACTTTCGAAACAATTTTAAGTTGTTTGATCTGCCACCTAAGTATTTGTATCCTGTAAGTCTTCCTGTAGGTACTGTTAGCAGGCTTTATTAGCCAATAAAGCCTGCTAATAATACCATCTAAATCTGTATCTTATCTCACGAAACATCAGATAGGAACAGTTGCTAAGTCACATTTTAATCACCGCTTAATGAATTCCTTAAATCTATGTCTCCTTTGAGATTTAAGCTATATTAATATTATCATTTCTAACTGAGGCTACTGCTACAGTATCCTCACAAAATGGTGGTTTATGTTGCACAGAATAGAGTTCAAAATGCGATAGCTGGTTGGTAGACGGCAAATTAAGACTTCTTAAATTATGGAATGTCAGTGCTTTGATTATCAATAGATAGATACTTTATCTTTTCAAATAGAGGCTGGAATATGTTATCTTTAGCAGAAATAATCTCGTACCTAAACTCTGATTTTCAATTTGCTAGACCGAAATGACAGCTGCGATCGACATTTTACATCAGTCAGCATCACCACTTAAACCATCACCACATCAATTTTGTCACAATTCTTTAATTTTCTTTTTCTCTAATTTTATCCACTTTTATCTCATTTTTATCTAATTTGTCTAATTTCATCTAATTTCATAAAATTTTGTCTACTTTTATGTAATTTAATCTAATTTGGTGTGGGATGCAGCGTGTGTCGACACCCTTGCGCCATCCCATCTTCCTAGCACGGCGGGTTGTGCTGGGGCGGCTGCTGCAGGTGCAAAAAACCTCAAACGGCGAAAATATTCGAATCTTATTGGGAGTTATATGTTCGAGCCGTTTGGGGTTGAAACACTAGGGCCGTGGGGTCCGAGTGCCCACTTGGTTTTTGGAGACATCGCCAAGCGATTGGTCGACTCTTCACGTGACCAGAGGGCTGGCCTATTTTTTGGCAAAAGAATCAGCATCGCCATACAACTTTTGGGCACTTTTCCTGTCGACAGCGATGCGGACGAATTTTTAAATGCCCTATGATTCTTTTCATTCTTTCTTTTTTATTTTATTTATTTTTATTTAGATGTACATACTATTAATATCTAGTTTAATTGTATGATCCAAAGTTGATTGAAATAAGGCATGCATTATGTGTTTAATTCTCAAAATTATGTTGCTAAGTGAATAATATGAGGTTGTATTTTCTATAATTTTATGATTGTATGTGTAATTACTAGTATTGACTGATAACTTGTATTTGTGGTGCAAACTGTAAATATAAATTGGTTATTAATAAATAAATAAATAAACCACGCTTGCCCATGATGGGTTGGCGATTTCAAACAGATTTTAACTATAAAATTCCAGCACCCTAACACACACACACAACAACAAGTCAAGTGTGTGTAACACACTTTCACACAACAACAAGTCAAGTGTGTGTAACACATTTTCACACAACTTTGAACGATATTGCTTGAAAAATTCGTCTGCTCAACACCGTAAATAACGCAATGACTGCTGTTGAACTGTCAAAATGAAAGCCATTATAATGTTAGTCTGTTTCGCAATATCCCGCAGGTTTCCTTACGATGTTTTCCTTTAAGTTTGGATTAACAACACTACATAAATTGCGATTAATTATTTATCTATCGCTATATTCACTTTGACCGTAAATTGTAGAGTTCATTGCCCTAGTACATACAGACTGGTCTCCACAGTAAAAGGGCTATTATTATATCCACTAGCTTTTGCCCGCGACTTCGCGTGAAATCTCAAGCCACCCGCGTCGCATCGTACTATCCGCCCGCGCTATTACTTCGTTTCCGCTTAGCGTTCTTTCTGTCTTGTTGTCTCTTTGCTCGGCTCCTAAGAGTCGTAGCGTAATGTTTAGTTCGACGAATAATAACATAATACAACTGGTAGTTCCAGAATTTGTGCGTTCAAACAAAAAAACTAACTCTTCAGCTTTATTATCTATATATATATAAATGAATCCCTATTTCCCTTGGTCACGCCATAACGCGTGAACGGCTGGACCGATGTCACTATTTTTTTTTTGTGTTCGTTGTTGTCAGGAAAAGGATCTTAGGAAATAAAAAAATAAGGAAGTTGATCGGAACGTTATAAAATTTAAGAAAACTTAACGCCAATATTAATTTTACATAACTTTCAGCGATTGACAGAATGCTCGCTGCAAATATCGTTTAACACAGATGGATCGGTTGATAAATGAGTCGATAGTTTTAGTTTTAGTCAATAGTCAAAACTAAAACTAAACGACATAAATGACATTCATAGTTATGACAGGACAACGTCTGTCGGGTCAGCTTGTATTAGTATAATAAAAACAAAATAGTAAAGAAAAAAATATTGTTTTTGTTCTGTCTTTCAGGCATCCATTTTATGTACTTATGGTTGACCTTATTAATATTAATTTGCTATATCAGCCGTCTGTTTATATTTCTTCTCATATCTGTTTTGATTTACCGTCAACATTTATTTAGTTGTAGAGAATTGTTTGTCCCATTAGATAAGTAATTTTTCTGAGAAATAATGTACGCAGTATTTTCTCTAGAACTCCTTATCGTGAACAATTTTTTTTTTTTAAATCTATATAAGAAAATTCTTGTCCCGTCCATCACCACTGATCTAAAAACGGTGAAGAAAACATCATGATCAAACCGGCATGTCCTAGAAATAGAAATTCGAAGACGTGACATCCACCAATCCGCACTGGACCCGTGTGGTGAATTACGGCTCTCTTCCTCTCACAGGGAGGCCTGTATCAGCCAGTAGTGGGAACGTTACAGGCTGGGGTTCTACTCTCTAAGTCTGTCAACGAAGATACGGACCCGTCCGAAAGTAGTTTGAAACTTTGGAGTGAACCCTACACCCGATTAATTAACTTTTTCGGACAGATAAAAACACATCGGGAATAGGGACAACTGTCACATCATGGTGTCATTCAATCTTAGGACGGACCCCAAACTAATCTTACGACCGTAAGTAATACGCAGTAGGATACGCCCGTAACGTCGGCCGAAACTACAGAAGTCGTGCTTAGAGATTAGACCCCCCGGTCAGGAGAAGGATTTACCTTGTACCCCTTGGCCAAGAACTAAAAACTCAAGCGACTTGCATCTTGCAACGTCGGCTGCAGAGAAAACAAATGAAATGAATTGTATAGAGCTTGTCACGAGTCACCGCGACGCGACTTGTGGTGTCATGGTACTCATGGTAAGGAAACAAGTCAGTTGCGAGGGTCGTTTGACGAAAGTCTCATCGCCGGATGCCGTGAAAGGGGCCTTTAATTTCTTTTTACTGCGAATTTGTAACCTACTTGCTTTTTTCCAACTCGCCATTAGCATCGATTTGCTTGTTGCTTGAACTATAAAACAGGAACATTATAAGCTTTGCGTTTTAAAACCCCTTGGCCACAAGCTACATGCTCAAGCGTCTTCTATCTTGCGCACAGATTACCCCGCCCGTGCATCTTGTGGCAGAGACTACGGAGAAAACAAATCAAAGAAGTTGTATATAGCATGCCACGAGACCCGCGACTCGAATTGCGGAACGATGGTACTCACGCAAAGGAAACAAGTGACGCACGCGCGTGTCGCTTGACGCAAGTCACAAGTCACTTTGCCCGAGGCCGTGGCTGGATGGGGCCTTCATTTTGTTCACTACGAACTCGCAACTTCTGCTACCTACTTGCATTTTTCGAACCAGCCGTTAGCATCGATTTGCATTTTGCTTGAACTACAAAACACCTGTGGGAACGTTTATAGGCTTTGCCTTTTACCCCTCGGCCACGAGCTACACGCTCAAGCGACTTATTGTGTCTTGCACACAGATTACCTCGTCCGTGCGTCTTGCGACAGCACACTGCGCAAGAAACAAATGAAAGAAGTTGTATAGAGCAAGCCAAGAGGTCACCGCGACGCGACTTGCGGAGCTTGACGGTACTCATGCGCAGGAAATAAGTAACGCACGCGCGGGTCACATGACGCAAGTCGCTTCGCCCGAGGCCGTGAACGGGGCCTTAATTTTGTTTCACGGCAAATTCGTAACCTACTTGCATTTTTCCAACTCGCCTGTAACATCGATTTGCATATTGCTAGAACAACAAAATTACTATGCACTAGGTTCGATGTTGATAAACTTTGAGATGCATTAATTGATTGCTAATCACTCCGGCGCCCGGCGTCCTTGAGAGCGCTCACGAATGGCTCCTGCACTGATTCACGAGATAACATGCCTATAGGTAGCAAAATTACCTACTGTTGTTTACTTGGAAGACTACTGTTGACAAGATGCTCTTCCGTGTCTCAAGAAGGTGGTAGGATGGTATATCATATCTACCACTTTCTTTTTAATGTTAGTTAGTTGGGGTATGATTGATAGCAGTGTTGTCTACCCGGGATGACTTGATTAATTTTGTATTGTCATACTAGGTGAAACCTGATTCAAATAGACTATAATAGACCCTCAAATCCTAAAACTGGCTTTTGGTATATACACATGATGGCATCAAGCTAGCTGATCTCGCATTGTATAGGCTTTTCGTACAATGAGAAGTCAGCTTATATGGTGAAAAGCTTCTTTACAGAAAAGTAATTGTTTGCATCTAAATTATTCTTAGTTTGTATTAGTCAATCGTGTAATATTTATTTCCCAATTTATGTTATAGGCATTTTGTATCAACCTTTTCTCTTTTTTGGTTTTCTAATTCTAGTGTTTAGCAGTGGAAACTTGTAAATGGCCTTCAATTGCATATTATTTAGGAATACTGTATAAGTTAGCTGTAAGTTTCCCGAATAAAATAAATTAATAAGTAGTTGTGCGTACCTTACTCGTGGGTATGTTTTATAATCGTGGAATCCATTAAAATACAGATAATACATATTTGACATTGAAATATAACGAGAAAAGTCATGCAAAAAAAATTACAACAATTGTCAGAACCGACCTTTTAGGGAAATGGATTGTACTCGTAATAATATCAATTCACAAAAATCGTAAAAAAAACCAACTATTTTGGGATCGGTTTCCAGTCAAACCAGAGGCAGCTGAATACCAGACTATGTGATCTCCACAACTCAGTTACTGGCTAATAAGATACCCCTTGGTAAGACTGGTTATCTGACTTTCAGTCTTCTGACGACTCGTAAAGGCTGTCAAAGATCCACGAATGATAACCAACGGCTTCAGCTCTTTGGTACGGAGGTTCTTGGTATGTAAAGATGGTCACCCAACCACGGACCAACCGCGGCAAGCGTAGCTTAACCTGATCGATCGAACCGTGCGGCTGTTATTACTTGACTACAAGACCAAGTGAAAAAATCACCGGTATTTCCATTAAATGCAAGGGATAAACCTCGTCAAAAATATACTTACCACAATTTTCAGAAAGCATGAGACTCTGCTGTTCGAAGCATTAGCTTTGCAATGACCCCCCATCAACTTAATGCTTCAGGCCATTTGTTTTACGACTGCATTACTCAATATTACTAATGAGGTCGGTTCGAATCACGCGACAAACGGACCTCTAATGGCTCTTGTGTATACAGAACCTGTTGTATCGTAAAGTATCTTTATGATGGAGAAGTTACGTCTCTCTCGTTATCATCAGCCTTATTTTAATGCTGTGGGCGTATTATGGGAAGTGATGTCATTGCGCAATAGAAAAACCGTTTACAGTTCAAATCAAATTATATTTTACGAACAAATGAATCACACGCTGTAGGTACACGACGCAACTATAAAGAACACGCGACAGTTTCTAAACGTGTTCACTGCTTGACCGTCACCGACAAACTCTGCTTTATCTCTGGTCGAGCGTTATTTTGTAGACTATGTCGAGTGCCGCCAGGTGGCGCTGGTGGCGTACCGATTAGTCAAAGCATTGATTTAATGTATTTCCGACATATAGATAAGCTTATATGTATGTATGTATTTATTGTTGTAAACGGTACACCACTGACTACCTGCAGTATTGTAAAAGATAGCGATTAGAATGCCCATTGTGTCCGCCTATGTCATTTTTTTACATTTATATCTTGTATCCATTATGGTGTACATGATAAAGAGTATGCTATTATATTCTAAAGTGTGAAGGATAAGAGAATATCTTTGGAAACTGGTCTATCTTTAGGATTATGATAGTAGCCAGTAATAGGATTGTGGAGGTCAAATTATAGACGCTCGATACAAAATATTGATAATGCGGTTGTACGTGCAGGTTGACAGACTATTTTATTGAATGACAAGGAAGTGACATGTAGGCCAGTCATTTAATGTCTTAAATGACTGGCCTACTTGCCAGCCAAAAACAGAATAAGAAAATATCAGTAAACTGCAATTTTTTTGGTATGTTGTTAGGTTATATACCAATAGTGTACGACCAAGTTTGCAGCTTCGAAAGACCTGTGCTAATTGCGTGGTTCTCGAAAAACCTTGAAATTTTTGCTTGAAGTTTTTGACTTATAACTTCTAAAAGGTGCATCCTACGCATAAGGCACCCCATACATTTTTAAAGTATACAAAATTTACAACAATTTTAGGAACAATATCATAACCCGAGACAAGGCACTTCATAAATTCAAATTTAAACGTCCTACATTACGGGATATTTGTCCTATTTGCTGCCAACGCCAAAGTCCACCTCGCTTGTCTGTTCGCAACCGAAGAGGCTGCAGACCAACATCCCTACAGAACATACCATAGGGGCAGACGTGGTTGGGGGTTGAGAAAGAGCCCACAAACTGGCGTAGGACAAGTAGTCAACAAGGGCTGACACCAGTTACCTCAACCAAGGAATCAGCGCCGCTAACCCGCAGACGTGATGGGTATATATTGATATCTAAATACGTTAAAAAAATGATTTCCAAAACTCATTTTTCATGTAACTAAACTACCAATTTTTTTTTTTCAATGGCCCATAACACCTTTGGAGTTTTGCCAGTTAATTTAATTTGACCTTGTATTATGAAGACACACTCACACATTTTTTTACAAAAGCCATTCCCTTAACCTATTAAAATCCAGCCCTAATCCAAAACCGTCATAAAAAGTAATTAAAAACACCAAAATGAAATCAGATCCAGATAGCCACCAACATAACGTGTGGGGGCAAGCGAAAATTTGAAAAACATTCATGCAAGAGAGGGTCTGGCCGATACAATCGCGGCATAATACTCCCATCGGTCGAGATTGTATCGTGTCGCGAGATTCATAATTTATGAACCGCCAATACCTAGGGGTATGTGATATGGGACTGCGGAATTAGGGGCCCTGGATGTGTCTGGGTATTTTCGTTTATATTTTTTGTTTAGGAAGGGAAGTAGTGTTTGATTTTGTGATTTTGTGAATTTTATTGGATTTTCTATATGGAATTTCTCAGTAGTAGTTGGAGTCTGGGTTGGTTCTCGGTAGATGGCAATAGGCTCGCCTCCTATTACATGGGGCTTAAACATAACTGGCTAAATGTGGGTATACAACACCTACGCCTAATTCTCGGGGAGACAGACAGACAGATAACAAAAAATGTTAGTTATAAAAATATATATATAATAGGTACGCGGTTTTTTTTTGCCAAAATGTGGCTGGCGAATTCAGGTATACTAGTCAAGCAACGCTAATGAGACGCAATTGATTTTCTACTATAATGGCCCTCTAGCGGGCCACCTCGGGCCTGACTAGGCTTGCTTAAACATAGATAGCTGCCGCATGATATCCACAAAAATCATGCAATTTTTTGCATAAGTTATATTCTGTTTACTTAGCAAATATAGCGCCCTTGAACGAAGGTGCAGTATCATTTTTTTGGGGAGAACAGATCATTTAAAATCTCTAAAGTTACCATTTTCTATAAGAACAGCGGCCACCACATAATATAAAAAAAACGCTGAAAAATTACGCTGTTTAAGGCGTATTGCCAGTCGTTCTACACGAGCGGCCTGTGGGTAAGGTATACCAAGAGATCGCTAGACGCCCTGCGTGTTCAATATACTAACTGCTTCAGGTTGCTGTTGGGACTGCCGCGCTATTGCAGTGCGTACGGTATGTTCGCTTTTGCGCATACCGATGATTTTTACGTTATAATGCGCAAAAAAACATTTTCCATTCTGTCAAGAGCGCGGTCTAGTTCTAACAGCATCCTAGGTATGTTAATGGAAAAGCACGACGCACCTTTGTTGTCGCACGCTGTGGACGTGTTGGTCAGAAGACAGCTAACCGTATAATTTTCTTTTTGTTTCTGTGTTTTGTTTACTAATAATACTTTCTAAGAACAATGTTACTAACAATCGGGCCTAGTTGCCATAAATAAACAAATATTAATTAATTAATTAATTATAATGGCCGCAGTGAAGGTCGTTATAAAAATGGTGTCAAAAAACGCTCTCTAGGAAAACAAACAAACTTACTTTCACTAATAACGTTTCAGTGACGTCACTCGACGGCAAAGTGCGGGTGCCATGTGGTGGCCACCGCATTCTTAGGAAACCCTAGCTTTAACAGCCAACACAATAATAAAAGCAGTAGTACCTATATAAACGAATTCCAATAAATGATAATCGTAGACGGGAAAACAAAGGGAACGCTAAATTAAAGCTCTACTAGTTTTAAACGTATAAAGAGTAGTCCAAGAGACTGTTATGTCAAAGTTAGAAGCTCTCAATCAAGAACAGCTACTAGTACTGAAGTTACGTAATTACGCCTACCGTAATGAAGTTAACGATCATTTATTTATTTAGATACGGAATATTAGTATTGAGTACAAAGGTACTGCTTATTTCTTAAAAAAATATTCCACATACAAAAGAAAAAAATAAAAGAAAATGTAGACAATAATGTGTGAGAACAAGAAGTTTTGAATTTGATTTTGTGTCGTTTTAAAATAGAATATTACATATACTTACATATAATGTAAAAAAATTAACATATATTTAAACAAGTACATAATGTAAACAAGGAAAGGTCTTACTCGATATTTGGTTTGAGAACTAGATTTAAAATCTCGAATGCTAGGCGGAAGTGAGTTCCACAATCTTACAGCATGAATAGAGACGGAATAAGAATAGTGAAAATTTTGAACGCAGTTTCGTTGAAATAGATTACCGTGAATTATGTGACCCGGATTCACCAGTAGTTTAATATTCTGAACAAATGAGTGGGAGTACTTTATAACACTAGCTTCTGCCCGCGATATCGTTGGCGTGGTAGTCGTAAGATACACAATATATTAAATAACAGCCACTTTTTATAAAACTCTTTCTTTCAACTTTACTCTTATTTTTGAGCAAGTCCTAAGGGTCGTGGCGTAATGTTAAACCTTTCTAAAGAATAGGGCTAGCAAATCCGTCTGGTATTTCTAGAGATTAGCGTATCGAAACAAAAAATAACAAACTCTTCAGCTTTATTACATTATATAATAAAGATATTAAAATAAAGTATAGATGAAGAATGAATGGCATACATTTAGATATTCCGAGAAAATCTGATTAAATCACAGAGCAAACATAGGCAATTAAAGAAACTTTTCATCCGCGAAAAATAGTTTAATTTGTATATTGTTTTGATAAAATGTTTTAGATCTTTAATCGTCTAGACACTTTTTATTTGAGAAAGTCAAGCCAATTACAAGTATGAAGGATTTTTTTTTACATAAAAAGTAATTACACAGCTAAAATCTAAATTTCAACATCCACGTTACAAATACCGACGGTAAAATATAAACCTGCCACCAGACAAAACAATAGTCAATTCTAATTTTCTATTTCCCAAACGGAACTTTGAGAATTGAGGACATTTAAATATTTAAATGGACGTCTGCGAAAGCCTTTTTATGTGATGGTGTTTTAAAATTGAAGTTGATTTTGATTACGGTTGAATTTAAAGAAAGAAAGTAAATAAGAGAAGAAAAGGTAAAAAAAGAATATAGGAAAAAAAAGAGGAGGAGGAGGTCAAGGAAAGGAAGAGAAGAATGGGAAGATTTGGTCTAGAAGTATGAAATTTTGCACAAGAATTCTCTATCTAAGTTGAAGGTGAGCAATAAATAAAGATTTTTGAAAATTCATCCCCTAAAAAGGTGATGAAAGTTTGTATGGAAATTCTGTAATTTTAACCGATGGGAAATCCCATCGGGCACATGGTTAGTAAAGGATATAACTCTGTTAACATACCTACAGACAGACAAACGATGGCAAAGGCTAATTTATAAAGTTCCATTATGCTCCTTTTAAGTACGGAACCGTAAAAATTACGGTTACGAATTATATTTATTTTTATGCTCTTTTACACGTTTTATTAAACAATAAACAACACAGTAAGCTTGTAAACTGACAATTCGATGATCATCAACAATACGTAGCTGTTTCAATGATAATAATGACCAATGACGAATGACAGTAATTAAATTTTAATAATTACATTATCATTGAACACAATTCGGCATTTTTGAGTATGATTCTGAATTGATCGATAAAGAATTAATGTCAAATAGTAATGGGATTAAGGGACACTAAAAGAGTATTTTGGGGTTATTCTACTGTAAATATAGTGTAGAGGTAGTGATGGTAAATTCGAGAGAATATCCTAGCGAGAACTTTGCTGTTAAGTTCTCGAGAATATTATTTTGGAAGAGAATGTATGAGAATAAAATAATTGTCTATATTGTATTGATCTATTTTTGTACTGAGTAATAGTTTTGAGTGTATCTGAACGTTTTACAAAGTTGTCGTGACAATAATCTACCCCACAACTTAAATTCTCAGTTAATTCTCATTCAGTTTTGTCGACGGAATAATAGACACTAATGACGTTCCGTGAAGACAGTACGACGGCTGTAAAGTAGAAAGAGTCAAATGCACTTTTTACGAAGTACAGTGTTTTATTCACGTTTTTCTTATAGTTTGCTTATATCTTGAAAATGGTGTGTCCTATCGCAAAAAATATGAAAATTTCGACCTCCTCTATGAAACCCTTAACCCCCTAAAACTCATCATGTAGGTAATCATTTTTCTCATTTTCCATACAAAAAGGAAAAATTCCATTTTTCCATTCTATTTTTATACTTTGTGGCCGTCGAATAAAAAGTTTTTTACTGTCTTTAGCATGGCGATTACAAAATCAAATTGTCTTCACTACCTTAGACAACTGTCAGTTGTCAGTGTGATTTTGACAGTTTGGAATAAAAAACTATCTTCTGAAATAGTCTACATAAAAAAAGACTTAGACAACAATCGGTAGAAACGAAAGACAAAATGACAGATGACAGTAGAAGGATTTTTACGGTGCGATATCAAAAATGGAGAAACGATATGTCACTTTGTATAGAAATAGCTATGTCTATTCTTCCAAGAAATAGAAAGCGTCATGCTAAGCCTGCTGATTGAAAACATTCTACAGAATATTTCCAAGAAAATCCTCTTAAATCTCTGTATGTTATTAAATTAGGATTTCTGGATTAAAACCAACTTTACGATTTACTTGCTTTAAATATCTCTCGGCCCATCATTAGTTATAGGTTCAGTAAATCGCACGTTGGTGGTTACACTTTGACCTTCAGAGGCTTTACGCTAAGCCGGCCTAAGTACGGAACTTCAATAGAATGAGAGGTCAGCTTATATGGTTTAGTTACCATTGACGTAAGGCCCAGTGTATCTATTTTTGCCTTTGCCCTGGCCTGGTCCTTCAAGGCGCGACCCTTGTAAAAGCTTTTAAACAAGTTTCGTAATACATACAGAAGTATATTAAAGTTAGGACGGTGACTTTTCATTTTCTATCACAATAATTTAGCGAAAGCTCTAAGGCAAAATGTTAAGCATCCGTGAAGAATATTTTAAATGGAAATATTAAATATTAGAGGGTGGCGTGAGTATAAATGATAAATGATTTTATTTCTTTAAGTAGGTTTGTACAAACACTTTTACACGTCAATTATATTTTTTAAACTAGATAAGGTCGGCGTTTCCTATCCCACTACTCCGAGAAGAAAGGCTGAAACAAAGTCAGACGTCACAGTCTCTTTTAAAGTCCCGACATAATCTTGGTCAGATAATGTGAAGACCATGTAGATTATTGTCTGAAATGGTCTTTTGAGGAAACAACCACACAGATTTAGTGGACCTATCCAGTCAGTGCACGTTTTTGTCAGTAATAGTGCAGCTCAACTCGGAACTTAAGGAGCTCAACGATTCAAAGAACAATATTAAAGAAAGGACAAATTTGGGTAGGCTGCATAAATTACTCAAAATTGCTAGACAAAAAAACAATGATCCACATAGTCCTCATATTTACAATAATTAAAATAATATAATAATTTACACAGTAAATACTCATGTCATTGTATACAATATTCATCAATGTCAATGTTTATATAAAAATCTTTGAGGACCATGTATATTGCTGTCTGAAATGGTCTTTTGAGGAAAGAACCACACAGATTAATTGGCCTGTCCAATCAGTGCACGCATTTGTCAGTAACCGAGCAGCTCAACTCAGAACTTGATTCAACTTAAATCGTTGAGAAGCTCAACGATTAGGAAACGGATGATAGGGAATGCTACTACAATTTCAGTGATAAAATATATGTTCAGAAATAAATTTGACTAGGAAGAAGAACGAAATGTGATTTAATGTAGACATTTGACAAACTTCTATACTTTATCAACCTAGCCTTTCCCAATTAAGTTGGGGTCGGCTTCCTGTCTAACCAGATGCAGCTGAATACCTGTACCAGTATTTTACAGGGACTGATTGCCTTATCTGACCTCCACAACAGTTACTGGTTAACACGATATCCCTTGGTAAAACTGGTTGTCAGACTTTCAGGCTTCTGACTACCCGTAATGATTGATTGATTGATTGTTTGTCTTTTGACTTAACATGCTTTCCGAGGCACGGAGGGATCTCAGTATGAAATACATGGTCAATCATTCACAGACCTACCTCCGGAGCACAACATAACCTGATCGAAAGACCAGTGCGGCTGTTACTACTTAGCCATGAGTCTCACATAAACTTTTATACTTACTGCATTAAATTAGCTTGAAATTTTTGTGGTCCTGAGTTCCAAAAGCATTACAGAAGCTTGAAACCTTATTTGCTTTTATATGAGCACACCATGTATAGCAAAACGCGTTGTATGAATGATGCGTGCGTGATTTGATTAAATTTATGAATACTGCAATCTGTTTTAGCATGTATAAATGTACATTCGTTTTGATTGATTACTAGCAGAGCATTATTTATGAAAATATATATTTTGGGAGCGAAGAAAAACAATGAAATTTATGTATTTTTTGTTTTCAGATTTATTTTGTTGAAGGAATTTTAAATTGAATGCGAAATTACTTTACCTCGTAAGACTATAAGTAATGATAGTGAAATGTAGTCGTTTGATACCTAACGTTATAATAAATAAAGTTTTTATGTCAGTCATTATGCCGATAGTCGTGACGGCTAGTGGCATAATAGCCAAGAGCCTCGACCAATACTAAGGTATTGGTATTGTAAGGTTTGCAGGTATTGGTATTGGTTTTGGTATTTGTAGGGTTGGTATTGCTTGGTTTGTTGGTTTGGGCCTTCTAAGGAAGGCTCTCGTTAGGCAACTGGATCAAGGGCTTGATCCAAAAAGCGGTACTTCCTCTCTCAGGAGTCCTGACCACCGGTAGCTTGGACACTGTACCTGATACCGGTGCGCTACTATTGTTAATATTATTAATGTTCTCTATAAAAATATTTAATAATGTATTTCATATGTATGTAATTATAGAGGTATGAGGATCAGGGTTTAAAGTTTACTCATCCTCCATAGAAAATGGAGGATCTTCAGACCAGATGGGTGTCGTCGTGACCGTCGGGACGTTGTATATATGCTAGTTGCGCGATAAACTCTGCTTGAGCGATGCAGGATTTTGCGTGACGTCAGTGTGACATGTAGCTCACATGTAGCGTTGTAGATGTCGCTACATAATAAGGGACATACTAAATGTACCACATTTTCTGGCTTGGGTAACATTACGAGTTTCATCATTATCATCATAGACTGCTAGACATAGGTCTCTCCAATTGCACGTCTTGGTCCTCTGTTGGATCACCCGTTCCAGATTCGATCACTTGGAGAGATTCCAAGCTTAGCACGATCCGTAGCTAGCTGAGCGACCTTAAATTTATGGACCAGCCGTACCGTGAGTGTCCACGTTTTGGCTCCGTAATTCACAACAGGCAGGACACACTGATTGAAGACCTTAATCTTTAGGTGCTGTGGATTACGCCACGACGCTTCCCGACGCTGCCCAGCCTCGATGAATTCTTCTGCCAGCCTCCCTATCAGAGTTGTTCTCACCAAACTGCAGAATTTGCCCGAGGTAAACGTAATCTCGTATTCGTGGGTAGGGCACATTGCTCGCAAATGGCCGATGGGGCCGATAGATTCTGGAGTGGTGATCGCATAGCGGAACACGTAGTGTTGGAAGGCCTCCCACAAGGTGGGCCGATGACCTTGTGAAGGCCGCAGGAATCCGCTGGATACGGAAAGCACAGAACTAGTCGAAGTGGCGGTGTTTGGGGGAGGCCTATGTCCAGCA
This sequence comes from Griposia aprilina, assembly GCA_916610205.1. Lineage (NCBI taxonomy): Eukaryota > Metazoa > Arthropoda > Insecta > Lepidoptera > Noctuidae > Griposia > Griposia aprilina. Next base: position 13,140,701 of record OU744307.1, on the reverse strand, counting down.
TTGGACGTCTTTCGGCTGAAATGATGATGACGATGAAACGTATTCTTGAACAACCACGAGAGCATCGGCATTGACAGAAATCGGACTTTTAGACTTCGAAATAATCTAATTCAATGCACAATAATAGACCACTATCATCCTGTTGGACTTATTGGGTATTGATAATTTGTGGACCTTTCTATATTTTGTTGAGTACATGTTACTTGTTGACAGGCCTACACTGTCCTCCCATATCTATCAACACTGTAATTGGAAACATTATAAAAGTTTTAAAAGAGAATCCGTGGAGTTTCTTGCCGGCTCTTCTCCATAGGAAACAACCAATTGGAACCGTGCACCTAGCTTCTGTCGTTTCATAAGCGCCCATGTTGGTTTATGTGAAATAAAATATTTTGATTTTGATTTTGTTTGATTTATTAGTCATTGATAGGCTGAGGTTTACAAAATGTTATGGCACAAATGAACAATAAAATCACAAAGGAAGTTCCCAGAAACATGAATTTAAAAAGGTGCTTTTCACAAAAAAGGTGCCCTATGTTTATAGGTTTCCACGAGCTGAAAACTTTCTGAAATTTAACTCCAGAAAGACTTTAAATGAATACATGTGTTTGGTACAGAATTCGTAACAGGATAAAGTAAAAATATTTTGTTTCATTCATTTTTAACGGACTTCAAAAAAGGAGGAGGATAAGCATCCGACGAGTTTTTTTACTATTAAATTGCTGTTAATATACCCATGTATATCAAAACTGCAAATGAGAACTTTTAATAGAATAATAACTATAATCTCGTGCCCTAGTCGCAAACGCTACAGCTGTGCATGAAATCCTGGATTCGGATTCCGGGATCGGCAAAGTGTTTCTGGGTTTTTCCATATGGAATTTCTCAGTAGCAGCCCGGAGTCTGGATTTGTGCCCGGTTGATGGCAATAGGTTCGCCCCCGATACATGGGACTTAAACATAACTGGCGAAATGTAGGTGTACTATAGGTACACTTCTCAATAAAGTTTTCGATAATCTAGCAAAAAGAGCAAGGTCACGAATTTTTTGTCAAAATTAATACAAAACTATTTTCTAAGTCGCCACTTCCTGTGGCCAGAGGGCTGGCTCGTTCTTTGGCCAAAGAATTAATATTGCCATTCAATGTGGCAATGCTACCAGTCTTCTGGGCACTTTTCTGGATGACAGCGATGCGGACGAGTAGTTCGACGCTAAGTTTTCTCTTTTTTTTGTATTTATTTGTAAATTTAGTTAGTCATTTAATTTAGTACCTAGTCACGTACTAGAAAAAAAGAAGGATTCCGCGTCACGCGTATTTAAAGTAAAGCTCTTTATGTAAGCCGGACCGTTTGTACAAACATGCCTCACACACACATTTACATCGTAGGGTGCCATTACGGGGCATTACGGCGTCATTGTAGGTACTGTTTACGTCAAGTAATAAAATAAAATAATGCCTTCTTGTGTTGTGATATGGTGTAAAAATAATTCTACATCCCAGAAAAAGTGTCAAGGAATATCATATCACAAGTAAAACACTTATTTACACAAACGCACTTATAGACCGGTACGATGCTACACTTTCGATAAACGTGGCGCGGAGTCCTTCTTTTTTTTTCTAGACCATGTAACTAGTGTAAATAGTTACAAGTGCAGTGTTATTTCAACTTAGCGATAACCTTTAGTTGCCAATAAAATATTTATAAGTCCTGAACAAACTGCTTGGGGTTTATGCCATAAACCTCTAAGTTCTGCATTGTTACCGCAAAACCCCCGTTAAACTCAAGAAAATCGATTTACGGTAATGTTGCAAGATTGAAGACTGATAAGAAGAACAGCGCCTTTATATTGCAAACTAGCTTCTGCCCGTTACTTCCGTCCACGTGTGAAGTTTCTTGTTTTTACATAGAATATTGTATGACACTCTGAAATACTGTAGCTTCGCATTAGTAAAAGAATTTTCGGCATCGCATCAGTAGTTCCCTGCCTTGTTCAGTTGACTGCATCGTTGGTCTAGTGGTCGCAAGCGCTACTGCTGAGCATGAGGTCCTGGCTTCGATTCTCGGGTCCGGCAAAGTGTTATCGGGTTTTTCCATCTGGAATTTCTCGGTAGCAGCCCGGAGTCTGGATTTGTGCCCGGTTGATGGTATTAGGCTCGCCCCCTATTACATGGGACTTAAACATAACTGGCGAAATGTGGGTATGCTATAGGTACACCTCTGCCTAACCCTTCGGGGAATACAGGCGTGATGTTATGCTTATGCATCAGTAGTTCTGATGATTACCCTCTACCTGCAGGGTTGCAGGGACAACGACGCGAAAATTGTTACCATGAATTCAGCACTTGATTTTAGACCCCTTAGCGTAGACATATGAAGTTAGTCGCATATCAAAAAAAAAACAGCTGATTAATAGAAAACTGCAATACCTACGCAATGAAAATGTACGGAACAGCTATTGAATTTTTTTATAACCGACGAAATATTTCAACGCAGGGGGGTTCATAATGGTACGGAGCGAGAGGGAATGGGAAGCCGTAACTTCCTTCTGCGAAGCAGTAATGCTTGCGAAGGAGTAGGCGGAGCGCGTGAGGGTGAGGCAATCGTTGCGCCCTCATGCCCCTAGTCGCCGCAGGAGGAGACACCCTGGGCGTCGGGAGTCGATAGCCGATTCCCGGCCACTGTAGGCGGGGGTTTGCGGACGGCGAGCAGGCCCGGGTCGACGACGGTGCGTTATGTTCCACGCGCGCCTCAAAGAGATGTCAGCATAATTGATGGGGTCCGATAGGGCCGATACCTGCCGGGGTCGCGGATTGTTCGAAAGAGTTACCGTGGCCCTGGCACACAGGCAACTGAAGGAACACGGGTGGGCTTTAATCAGTAAGAGTCTGACACGCCCTCCCGCTCCGCCCAGAGCGGGAGAGGTCATTTAATGATTTCACAACCAAAAAAAAAAAAGTGGAAGTTCATAATCATGCAGTTACTAAAACCATGATAACAGGTTGCGCGTTGATATCCCTGCCACAAAACCTGAAATTTGTAAAGACTCCAAAATTTATACAAACTCTAAAATTTTTTGCTAGCAGGAGATAATAATACAGTTGCACAGTGCACTGCATACAGGGATAATCGCCGGTTTGCTTCATTTTCTTTACCTATAGAGTCTAACGGGCCTCTGCAAGTTGGCTTCGGAACCTCGTATGCCTACCAAAGGCCCGGGACCATTATTATAGTCCCGACACATGCGAAAAGCTAAAAAAATAAAAACTTTGACAATAAGTATTATTCAGAATGGTAAAAAAAAACTTAAGTAGAATTATAAAGATTGGGTATGAAAAGCAAGTAGAGGTTGAAAGTCCAATTCAAATAGTTACCCTGCTCCCCAAACTATCCTGTATCTTGGGGCGGCTTATTGCTTGATATAATGACCATTATAGACAATAGTTGTTGCGAATATTTGACATCTTTTGGGCTTAAGGCGCTTCCCTGACCAAACGACCTTGAGCGTTCGGTCCTTCTCTGTCCCGTCGCTGAGTCTCGCTCTGTCTCGCTCCCTCCACACGCTCATTTATCATAAAATTCACAAAAATAATGAAATTTTTTGAAAAAAAAAAGACAAGTGAAGTTTCAAAATAAAATAAAACGTGTATTATTTAGATTTTTAAATTATCTATCCATTAGTGTAATCCTCAAATGAATAGAACGTCACCTTTAGCAAAAGATGCATGCAATCAATAATTTTAGTCACTTTTTTACAAGGAGATTTCAGATGAATTTATAACACATAAAAACAAATAAGAACGTGCAATGTGATGATAGGATATCGAACATTAATAATGTGCTTTTAGATGTAGTTTATTAACCATAGTGAATGAGTTAATAGCCTCTGAATAACGCACTTTGACAAGGTTTTGGTCGGGGTACCGCCTTAACAAAAGCAGCAATATTGTGAAATTAGAATTAGTATTTTGTTTCTATAACATTACCTATACCTACAATTACAGATTAAAGGCTCCCGTAAACAGGCGCGACGCGACAGCATGGCGCTTCTCTAGTAGAATAATTTCTATGAAAACTTCATGGAAATTGTTCTACAAGAGTCGCGTTACGCCTGTCTGTGGGAGCCTTAATTGAGTACTTGCCTCATCTGTAGGAATGATAGGCAATTTGAGTGTCGTTACTTTGATAGGACAGTTATAAGGAATATTTATCATAGTCGTTCGATAACATTGAATAATTTTATTGTATTTTTTACCATGATGTTAATTTTGGTGATGATGTGTGTTATATTGTTAATTATTAAATGTGTTACTTGTATAATAAATGTTTTTTTAATTATTTTTATTTTATAGAACAATTTTATGCACAATGTAAATTGTTAGTGAATAAATTGACTTGAATTAAATGGACTCATAATAATTTATTAGCATTAGGAATTGGTACAGTGTTGGTCTTAAAGTCAGTAATTAATTTTCCTAATGCATAGTCAGACATTTGTCATGTTACATTTTACAATGTATTATTTAACGCTTGAGTATATTTGTGTCCAATGGCATGCTGCTAGAGTATAATAGGTCTTTACCTATGAAATTGCCGTTTTGTATGAAAAAATTTAAACGAATTTTTTTCATGAATTTTTTATTTGTATTAATCGAAGTAATCACCCATGCAATCAATGCATCTTTGCCATCGCAGTGGCAGTTTATTGATGCCCTTCTTAAAGAAATCAGCTGGACGGGAGGCAACAAATTCTTCAAAGGCATTTTGTACTGCCTCTCGGGTATTAAATTTTTTTCCCGCCAAGAAGTTATCCAAATTCTGGAAAAAGTAGTAGTCTGTAGGCGCAAGGTCTGGTGAGTAGGGCGGATGACGGAGAGCTTCCAACCCCAGTTCTTGCAACTTGGAGACCGTCTGCTGTGCAGTATGAGGTCGCGCGTTGTCGTGCAGGAGCAGCGGAGACGAGCGATTGACCAATGCTGGTTGGAGATGCGCCAGCTTCTCCATCATTGTGTTCAGTTCTTCACAGTACACATCTGCAGTAATGCTCACCCCGTTTGGTAAGAAGCTGTGATGAATCACACCGGCGCTAGACCACCAAACAGTGACCATCACATTTCTAGGGGTAAGTTTTCGTTTAGGGCATTGTTTAGGTGCTGAACCAGGATCCAACCAACTTGCTGAGCGCTTACGGTTATCAAACAGAATCCATTTTTCATCGCAGGTAACAATGCGGTTCAAAATTCCTTCATTTGTGTGTCTGTTGAGCAGTGCAAGGCACGTCTCGACGCGTACTTCGCGCTGGCGATCATTGAGTTCGTGGGGCACCCATTTGTCAAGCTTTTTTACCTTGCCAATTTGACGCAAATGGACCAATATTGTTTTGACGCTAACGTCGAAAGCTGCTGCTAATTCAGCCGTAGATTGTGTATCATCAGCTTCCACAATCGCCTTTAATTCGTCATTGTCGACCAAAGTCTTCGGACGACCGCGAGGTTCATTTTTCAGGTCGAAATTTCCAGAACGGAAGCGAGCAAACCAATAACAGGTGGTGCGTTGGTTTGTAGTGTTAGCTCCGTAAACGTCGTTGATGTTGCGTGCCGCTTGTGCCGCGTTGCTGCCACGACGGTACTCATATTCCATAATTACTCGAATTTTTAACGTATCCATGTAGACGAAAAAGATTGAAATGCGATGAAAATGTAACACTAATCAATAAAGAAATGACTACTTTTAGAAAAAAAAATCCATGTTTTTAAAATAAAATTAATTTGAAATTAGAATTCTTAGCCAAACAAAAATTATTTTGATTTGAAATGGCCAGTACTGCAGAACGGCAATTTCATAGGTAAAGACCTAATATTTACATCGTCTTTGAAGCATCCTTCAGAAGCTTGATATCGACCTTCAATACATCAACATGTGTGAATAATAGTATTTAATATTTTATGACTATCCATCTTAGAGATTTTCATCAAATCTCGCAAATAATGTGCAAAAAAGTTATATGAAAAATCTTTGAGAGCAAAATCAGCTGGGGGTTTATAAAATAGACGGATTCTATATAGGTATCAAATCCGTCTACATAGTATAAACATAAATCCCAAAAGTAATTAAAATTAAAATACTACAAATATTTATACACTAGCTTTTGTCCGCGGCTTCGCTATCGTTAATTTAGACTTTGGCAATCAATTCGGGTTATAATTTAATCATGATTCGAAAGACACGTGGCGCCATCTATTCTCATGAGAACGTTATTGTTGTTTTCCTCGGGAACAGTACTTTTTTTCGGGATGAAAGGTAACCTATGTCCTTTTCTGTATACCTGACAACGTATAAGCAAAATTTCAGGATGATAGGTTCAGTGGTTTAGGCGTGAAATGGTAACAAAGAAACTTATTTTCGCATTTATAATATTAGTTAGGATTATAATATGTAGTAGAACATACAAATTCACAGTACCATCTTTATTATTAGCTCGGATAAGTTCGGCTATCATCGTGAACCATCGGCAAAGCTTCTCAATGTGCACACGGCAGCTGAACATAATTTATTACTAACTATCTTTGGTCACAGCTTTGTCGTCACACTTTTGTCACGTGCCACATTTGTCACAAAGCGTTTGAGGGTTGAACCCATTGTTTGTTGAATACGAGAAGTGTCGCAGTTTTTCGATTATTTATAGTGTGGTTGGGTTGGGGTAGCGATATTGTTTTTTTTTTGGAAGTATGTTTAAAGGCCTGCGCCCACTGGCAGCAGGGCACGGCAAGGGATTTTTATGCGACGAATAGGAATATAACTTAATAATATAACAATAAAATTGAAATTTCAATGACGCCTAAGGATGTCGCCACATGCCGCGGCATCATTGTCGTCAGTATGCGCTTGCATGTAGTGATGCCAAAGGATCCCGTGCCGTGCCATGCCGCCAGCGGGCGCAGGCCCTAATGGTAAATGTCGTGCGGATATAAATGCGTCATCGATTTAATTATTTTGATTGTTCCTCACAACGATCTCTCATATAACTTACTAGCTTTTACCCAGGGCTTCGCCCGCGTGGAGGTCGGAAATTATCCCACGGGAACGTACTACCGAGATAAAAAGTACCCTACGTGTTAATCCAGGTTATAAACTATCTGTGTTCCAAATTCCATCCAAATACGTTCTGTAGTTTATAAGCGAAAGAGTAACAAACATCCATCTATTCTCACAAACTTTCACATTTATAATATTAGTAGGATTTCTAGCTTGCAAATTAGCAGTGAACTGATTTCGTAGTAGTATAATAAGATTAAAAGTCTGATATCCCCACCCCGTCTTGAACAAGGGTGGTGATCAATGCTCGTGCCTTCTCTGTATGAGAAGATGCCTTCACCCTGAAGTGGGATAATAACAGACTGGCATGATTATCATAAGAATCTATCGGTCTACATTTTTTATAAATTTGTAATACTTTTTCTTGCATTTTAACTTTTTCAGCAGATATTCAGAAGTAGGTAGTTAATTCTTAAAACTTGTAGGAAAATCTTCCAGAAAAATAATTCTTACAACCACGCCACCATGTTAAAAACCGTTCCATTTAAAAATGCAATTATGAAACTGCGAGATTCTGCTAAAGCAATCTCCATAAAACAACATTCCTACTATTTCGAGCGTACAATCGCTGAATCACTATTTATCTATCATTTAAATACCAAGTAACAATATTCACAATTCCGCACGGGTCGATCTTCAAGGTTTAGCAACGCTTGCCGAACGAAATCTGTCCGTAGATGGGTGACCATTTTGTTTCTGGTTTTTTGTATTCTGTTCTGTTCTGTTGTTGATAGGAGCCTTTTTGGCCTTGCACAGGTTTTTTAATTGTTTATTGTTGTTTTGTATTGCTAATTTTGTTCGTTTTAAATTCTCCTTTTTTAATTTTTTTACTCTTTGTATTTCCTGTGCGTGTCCCAAATAAAATATTTTTCTTTCTTTCTTTCTTTCTTTCTTTACATACCAAGATCCCTCCGTGCCTTGGAAAACACATTAAGCCATTGCAGCTGTCATTCATAGATCTTTGACAGACGTTACAGGTAGCCTGAAAGTCTGGCAACCAGTCTGTCAAGGGGTATCGTGTTGCCCATTTACTGGGTTGTGGAGTTCAGATAGGCAGCCGCTCCATGTAAACCTGCATCTAGTTAGACTGGATGATGACCCCAACATAGGCACAGGCTAGGTTCAGTAGGAATTCAGTAGTTTTTCCTGTCCGAAGCTCAGACCAAATAAAAAATCAAGACAGCGCTGTCAACAGTGACATGAAGTTTCGTAAACATGTGTGCACTTAGTGAGGTGTAGTTTGGTTGTAAATGTGTGCGTGTAAACGTGTATGCACAGAGCAAGGTGTAGTTTTGCATGCATCACTGTATTGTTCATACTAGGGAGCCAGTGTGATATGGGAAAATACAGATCATTTTTCCATTCCTCACGATCTATTTAAACAAACTTTCAATCTCCTACATAGTATTAAAACCCTCATAACATTACGTGCACAGTTAAACAACGCATATGCTAACACAACTGTGCACTCCTAACAACGAAGATTTGCAGCGGCTTGCAGCGATTTAAGCTGGATTTGCATAAGAGCTGGCGACAACAACGTTTCCAATACGATGAAAAGCGCTGATATTTTCTGAACAAGCGCTTTGTGTTTGATTTTTTAGGGTGATGGTAAGTAATTAAAACACAGCTTGGTTGAGTAGTTTTGTGGCTGAAAATGAAATCCGGTATCCTGGAGTTGTTTAAAAAAATATAATTTTTTATTGTTTTCAATCATCTCAGCCTATCGCAGTCCAATGCTGGACATAAGCCTCTCCCATGCTGCGTCACAACACCTTGTCCTCCGCCCAGTGCAAGTGGCGTAACTATACCACCTGAGGCCCGTTGCACATTCATTGGATGGGGCCCAGTAAAAATCGTCACGTTGTAATTTAATTTAGTTACCCAACAACATTAATGTGTGCATTTTAGTTAAATATATAGTAAATTTAATTTTCAAAAGCATAGGTATTATATATTTATAATAAAATAACAAAGTCAAAGTCAAAACGTTTATTGCGAACTAAGTGTTACAATGTTGGTGTTATCTTATGTTAGTACTTATGACTTAGCAGCCTTTTACAAGCATTGCAATTATCATTCGCCTGCCCTTATCATTCTAAATTAGCATGCAACAATTTAATCTTAACAATATATTTATTAATAAAATTGTTTTCTCCGAGCTTTCTGTTCCGCAAAAGTAAGTATTAATAACATCATCAAAGTTGAAAGATCGGGCCATAGAATGTTCAATAGACGGAATAGCTAAGTTACGTAGCCTGTCTTGTGCCATAGAGTTCCTTGATTGATTTTAAGTTATATATTTTTTACTAAATTTTGTTAAAAATGTTAGGTTATTCTGAGCTCGCGGCTTTTCGGGTCGGGGGCCCCGTCGCTTCGGGCCTCTCGGGCCGGGGGCCCCGTCGCTTCGGGCCTCTCGGGCCGGGGGCCCCGTCGCTTCGGGCCGATGGCCCGTGGTATTTTGCCAGCCCTGCCTGCCTGCTGCTGCTGTATCGCTTAGGCCTGCTGTTTTTTTTGTTGCTACTGTATAGTTACGCCACCGTCCGCCTTCCGCATCCAGACTATCTCAGCCACCTTCGGTCGTCAGGTCGTCGTTAAATCTGGATGGAGGCGTCCCACATGACGCTTAGTACACTTTAGTACGCATAGTAGGTTTATTATATAAAATTACAGTATAAAAGCATAATTATACTTCTTTTATTATAAAATAACTCATAAACTTTACCCACAACAGCCCATACTTGAATTAACACCCAAATTCCCACAGACTATTATGCAAAGCCAGTATAACAATGCTTAGCGGAACTAATCCGGCAACACTGTAACTACTGTTCTTTTGTGTCTGCGACCGCCGACAGTTGTTCACGTATTGTGTGCAGTATGCACAAATGGTCCAATATTAAAGCTTTACTGTCCAATAATTCGATTAGCTAATTGTTGGTACGTGTTCGCACATTTTCGAATGTTTTGGTGCTGGCTGTTTAGATTTTGGACTGTTTTTTTTTGTGTTGTGGTTTGAATACCGTTTTATAGGTAGTCGCAATTAGTTCTTTCTGTCTGTCTTTTCGTGTTGGGAATAATAAGGGAGAGTTTACTCTAGCACAGTCTTTTTATCTCACGGAGCAACGCGCGCTTCACTTGTGGTAACCTAGTGTACAAACACACTGTGAACGTGTGTGTGAAGACTAGTAGCGTCAGCATATAATACACACACATTCACACACACACCCACACATTTCCGACTACACCCTTATCTCGGACGGTATCGAGAGCTCCTGCACTTACACACACATTCACGGCGTTTTTGTAAACTATTGTTTATCACAGGTAAAGCGCGCGCTTCGTGACATAAAAACCTACTGATGATGTCACTGAGGACCTCAAAGATCAGGTAGATGTTGATCGTGAGCGCAGGGCACTAGCAGCCAGATGCAACATGTTGGCTCACAGATTCGCTCGTTGTAGTAATGAGGTCAAAATACTCTGTTTAAAGCTTATTTTCAAGCGTTATACACGGGCAGTTTGTGGGTCAAATGTACGCGGAGGGCTCTAGATGCTCTGCGTGTGCAATATAATAATGGCTTCAGAGTGCTGTTGAGGTTGCCCCGGTTCTGCAGCGCGTCTGGCATGTTTGCTGTAGCACAAACTGATGACTTTTATGCCATCATTAGGAAAAATACCGCATCCTTAATAAGCAGAATGAGGGCTAGCAACAACAGCATTTTAAAAACCCTAGCCGAACAAAATGATGCATCAATATGGAACACTTTGTCCGGTTGCACGTGCGGCAGTGATATGGAATAATTATGTGTACCTAGTTAATAAATACTAACTCTTAGTTGATAAGTTTCTTACTAACCAATGGACCAATGTTGCCAATTAAATAAATATTATTATTATATAACGTTTGCACCCATAAATTCAAAATAATTAAAATTTCATTACGGACTACATTTTTTAACAGATGATAGACGAGTAATTTGAAAGGATTTACATCCGCTGTCTAGCAGTTGGCTTAATCATTAATTTTGTGGGTTTTTTGTCACTTGAAATAGTTTGACTTTTGTAAATATTCCCACTCACAAACGCGAATTGTTTGGACTTTTTGATGGCTACTTATCTGGCACAATTTTACAAACTACCGCAGTCTATAATAATACGAGTAAGACAAAAATCTTGATAGAATACACTCCTACTAAATCATCACAGTTTACCAACATAATTTAATTACTACCCTCGGCCGCAATCGTCCGTGAAAGAAGATAAACAAGCACATTCATTAGAGATGTATTCAACTAATTCAGAACGAGTAAAGTTGTGATGTTATGACACTTCAACATAAAATAGGTCCAGAAGGTCGGTTCTATACATATATAGTCCTCCAGACCATATTTTGGCCATGGCGGCCAATCTCAACGGAGACTAGCGGGAGATATAGTGCACAAGTGTGTGCGCACACACAGGTGCACACTCTCTTCCCTCACTCTCATAGTCCGATGGGACGGCAATCCGACACGACCGGAGAGAAATCAGGCGCAGGACCAATGACTTAACGTGTTTTCTGAGGCTCGGGTACACACCACCATCTTCCAAACTCTGGGCTGTTACTAAGAAATTCCTAATGTAAAATCCCAATAACAGTTTTCCCGACCTGGGAATCGAACCCAGGACCCCACGCTCAGCTGTCGTGCGTGCAAACACGAGACCAATGGAGCAGTTCGGTCTATACAACGAACGTAAACGCACGCATACATAGACATGATTCACGTACAACGAGTGCAAGCGCACTCGCGACTGGCATTCGTTTGGTTGAAGCCACACAGCTACAGTGCTACAATGATCTTATGGTAATGTTTTTTCTCCTTGATTCACTATCAGGGCATGGTTTTCCTATTGCATTGGCCTGCTTGGTACTGTAAAGGTTTTCTGCAAAAGTCGACCTTGTGTTGTGCAGGCTAGTAGTAAAATAAGTCTAGTTATATTATATAACAGAGAATGAGCTTTTTTAGGTTATTGTTTGAAAAAACGAGTGAAAAGATAGGCGCGTTGATGTAAACACGAATGCTCAGAATAAACATAATAATTTAATTATGACATGTTTTCCCTCTGCTACATCCCCGCAGACATTATAGTACAGTTCGCGCAAAACTTTATGAGCTCTCGGAAGTTGCAGCGAGTGGCTGCGCGGTATGTATAATATAGGTGTCCAAGTGAACTCTCTCACTCTCACACAACTGCACCATGCGCGGTTTCGTTCTTGGGCCTACGTTCAGAGGGTTCATAAAGTTTAGCGCCAACTGTACCATGCTGCATGATTAATTTGTCACTTTTCAAGCCACGCTTCTCACCAAGCGAAACTCATGGGGGCCAAGTCTGCTAACGCAATTGTGTCAGAATACACCGACATAATAATTGTAGATTTTTACCGTTTTGGTAATCTCCTAATTGAAAGGAATCGTTATAATTTTCCAATGGCGTGCCACTGGCACTTCTTTGTATTTGGTAATCTCGTATTATTTTGACATTTCTTTTGACTACTAACACGCCATTATGAATTTGGAAGATTACGAACTATTAGCACAATGGTAATGGCGTTGCCTTGGTGTGGTTGTCATTATGAAAAATAATTGAAAATAGCAGACTTCGCTCCCAGCCGCGTGGCTTTGACTTAGCAAATGACAGTCGCGACTTAAACTCGCTGTACGTAAAGCGTGTCTTTGTGTGCGTGCGTTTGCGCTAATTGTGTAAAAATGAACTTCTGTATTTAATTATTTTGTCACTTCGCACAATACATCGCCCACTGCGTCGATACAAAGTTTGGCTTTAAGGCTCGTGCACACTGGCGCGACGCGACAGCGTGATACGTGCCAAGCGTGCCGCGTGACGAGCGGCGCCTTTGTGTCAAATGATAAATGATAAATGATTTTATTTCTGTAAATAGGTTTGTACAAACACTTTTACACGTCAATGATATTTTAAAACTAGATGAGGTCGGCGTTTCCTATCTGACTACTCTGAGAAGAAAGGCCGAAACAAACTCAGAGGTCACAGTCTCTTTTAAAGTCCAGACATAATCTTGGTCAGATCATGTGAAGACCATGTAGATTTGTCTGAAATGGTATTTTGAAGAAAAACCACACAGATTGAGTGGACCTGTCCAGTCAGTGCACGCATTTGTCAGTAATCGTGCAGCTCAACTCAGAACTTAAGGAGCTCAACGATTCAACGAACAATACCAAAGAAAGGACATTTGGGTAGGCCACAAAAATTACTCAAACTGCCAGACTAAGATAAAACTACCTGAAAGGAAAAAAAAAAAGCAACAATGACCCACATAGTCTTCACATTCACAATATTAAAATGAATATCATGTATTTAATCTAGCCTGCATGCTACTCACATTCACAGACAGGTTTCTCTTTAAATGTCATCAAAAAATCTTAATATGGTATGTCATGTAATTCAATAAAAATGACATTATTAATTCCAAAACACATAATCACAGTATAAAATGGATTGTTGCTTGGGGGTACATTGAAGTAGCTTAATTAATCCCAAGCCTTTTTGTCATCCAAGTAATCTTTAACTTTATAGAAACCTTTTTGACAGAGTTTCTGTTTATTATATGATTTAAATTTATTGAGGCTCGGTTCTTTAACAAGACTTGGGAGTTTGTTGTAAAAACGTATACTTTGGCACTTAAATGAATTACTAATTTTTTGGAGCCTAGTCGAGGGCACAATAAGTAAATCTTTGTATCTAGTATTTATGTTATGAATGTCGCTGTGTTTAGAATATAGATTAATATTCTTTTTTACATAAATAAGGTTTTCAGGTTGTCGTGCTGACGCGTCGCGCTTGTTTGTGGGAGCCTTTATATGAAGACCCGTCATTCAGAAAACTATTTGGTAAAAGGTTTGACTTTTCTTTATGTCAGTTTGGTTGACTGGAACCTGACCCCATTTTTTTTTTTTTTTATTTTGGATGGGGTGCTCTTGACTCTAGTCTAGGTCAGAGATGACAGAGACAAAGTCGACGATGAAGTGAGCTTACCCAGAAGAAGCCTGTTCACTCTCACTTTGAAGAAATTTGGGTTGTATGCGGTCGGAAACACAGGCGCAAGTAGAGAATTCCACTCTTTTGCTGTGCGCATTATAAAAGATGTTTGGAAGCGCTTAGTGCCAATTGGTGGAATAGCAACTAGTATTTTTTTAGATTGTTGCAGATTGATTAGTTATGTGCTATTTAAATCTTACTTTAGGCAGTATTCTTCATTAAAACCATGGTCATTTTCGAGCAACTGTCATCAGAACCCAAATTGCGTAAAAAACTATCTGTCACAATTAGTATCATTGTGAAGCCTACTGCTAATCCATTTCTTAATATGTTCGAAAAATTTGTCTGCTCAACAACGCAATGAATGTTGTTGAACTGTCAAAATGAAAGCCATTCCTACTGTTAGTGTGTTACGCAATTACCCCGCTGGCCTATTACCTTTTCTTGTGAATTGGTTGATGTTCCATCGGTCTTTTGTAAAATGTATGGTCATTCGCAAGGTCCCCTTATCTAGGTTTTTCGTTTTCTTTTCTGACTTTTCTTATTAAGCAATAGGTAAAATAAATGTGTATCAATTTTATTGTAATAGGTGTTGCTGTGACTGTAACTGTAAGTCTGTATAGTCCCACTGCTGGACAAAGGCCTCTCACCATGTGCTTGTGATCTAGTGCTAATGTGGTCCTTTATTTGTGTAAAGCTGTTATTATTCCAATTTTATTATCAACTACTAAATCTTATCATTAAATGGAGCAAAAAACACAACCTTTTACATTAAATTAAATGCACACAAATTAGATCTTCCGATACGCCAGTTGTATCTAAATCCCCACAAAATACCTTTTACCATTTGCATAACTTAAGGTTGATTTAAAATTTAAATAAGCCACTCCCCTCGTTTCTTGCAACAATACGGGGACTAACATGTACATCTATTAATGTATTAATGTAGATTCGACCCTAAATTCGGATTCTTCATACAGTGATTCACATATTAATATATTCGAGACACAGTTGATGCAATTTAAGACTCTATTTTTATGAAAATAAAGATGGGAATTGAACGGAAGGTACGGTGTGAGGTGTAAAGAACAGGACACTTTAATAATTTATCAAGGATTAATTTTATAGCTTGTCATGTTGGGATCATAAAGGCATAAAATGGACCCTAAACCTGTATAATCCAGTGACGTGCACTTTTAGAAAATGTATTACTTTTAGGGTTCCGTGCCCAAAGGATGCCAACGGGATCCTATTACTAATGCTCCACTGTCCGCCCGTCTGTTACAGGACTACTGTTATAATTATATAGACACTTGAACTTGAGTGTGAACTAGTATGGCCGCTATAACAACAAATAATAAAAATAAAGTAAAGTAAAAAAAAAAATTCGGCGTGTTTTGCTCGATCTTAATAGTGGTAATAATGACATTAAATATTGTACGGTGGTACGGAATCCTTTGAGTGCGAGTCCGACTCGCACTTGGCCGTTTTTTTTCTTACAGTATAAAATTAACATACATAAATAAATTGGGTGATTTATTAGCAGTTTTAATCGAATATACATTTTCTATCCTAAAGTTCAAAGCCCCGAAGGATTATCCGATTGGCGTTTTGCTAATTAAGCACATGTATTTTCTAAGTAATACCTCTATTGAGAGCGTCCTAATTATAAATGATAAATGATTTTATTTCTCTAAATATGTTTGTACAAACACTTTTACACGTCAATCATATTTTTTTTAACTAGATGAGATCGGCGTTTCCTATCTGACTACTCTGAGAAGAAAGGCCGAAACAAAGTCAGAGGTCACAGCCTCTTTTAAAGTACAGACATAATCTTGGTCAGATCATGAGACCATGTAGATTAGTGTCTGAAATAGTCTTTGAGGAAAGAACCACACAGATTGAGTGGACGTATCCAGTCAGTGCACACATTTGTTAGTTGGCGTGCAGCTCAACTCGTAACTCAAGGAGCTCAACGATTCGACGAACAATACCAAAGAAAGGAGGTTTGGGTAGGCCGCATAATCATTTTCATTTGTTAAATCAAATTCGTTACTATCAAACACAATGTCTCGATCCTTTGCAGTGAAGCTTAGAATATCTGCTCGGTTTAAAAGCGTATTTTCACTATAACATCGAATCTGATATTTATGATTCTAAGAATTTAATAGCAATAGGCAATAGGCAATAGGCTCGCCCCCTATTACATGGGACTTAAACATAACTGGCGAAATGTGGGTGTGCTATAGGTACACCTCTGCCTAACCCTTCCGGGAATACAGGCGTGATGTTATGTTTGTTGTGTTAAGAATTTATTCGGTTTTTTACAGTCGGTTCTTGCTATTAATTTAGTACGTGACCCGAGTAATCTAATACAGCAGATATATGCTGTTATAATCTCACCGTAAGTACTTAATAGGAGAAGCGGGCTGTCATTCCATCTGTCATTCTAGTCTGTAAATAAAAGATTTTTATTTTCATTTTATTTTTGTTAATAACTAGCTTTTGCCCACGGCTTCACCCGCGTGGATGTTGGAAATTATCCCACGGGAACGTACTACCGGGATAAAAAGTAGCCTACATGTTAGTCCAGGTTATAAACTATCTGTGTTCCAATTTCAATCCAAATCCGTTAAGTAGTTTCTGCGTGAAAGAGTAACAAATATCTATCCATCCATCCTCAAAAACTTTCACATTTATAATATTAGTAGGATCTGTGAGCTGTCGTTTCACCTGACCGACACTATTGTCAACTCATTTCACTAGCACTACTTGTCTCTTATAATAATATATTAAGGCTTTTAGCCATTATTTTTGGCGCACTACAATCCCTCAGTATAAAAAGCAACAGCTTGTAAACAACAAAATAATTTCGAATTTATTGAAATGAATTATGAATTTCGCAGAACTATGAACGGATTGTAGCTCATTCAATATGAAAACCGAACAACAAACATCTAATATAATATAATGACTAATAATATGTTTCGTCAAAATAATAATTAATGAAAAGCACTAACAATTTGTGGTCTATCAAATGTCCAAATCATGATTTAAACCAGCTTAAATTGATCCCAATCCCTTTTGTGCTGTAGCTGTAATCCATTGATATGAAATTCTGGTTCTGAATGGGAGGATCAATTTATAATGGCCATGTCGCTATACGTTAGATTATTGTCACCCTTGTATTCTGAATCAATTCTGTTACGGACGCTGGGGTATTAAATTTGTAGGATGAGCACAAAGCTATTGTCCAAATTAATGTCCCTGTAGGATTAATTACGAATAGTGAATTTGCAGGCGAATAGGGGCTTCGAAACTACTTTTCTATATTTTTTTATATAATTTGCTGTAACTACGCTATTTTGTGCTATTAATAACTGAAATGTTTAGGTTTCCTCTGCTCTGTAATACAATCATTTAAATTGGTACGTGGTTCTTTTAAAAACATCAATTTTGTTTGTCAGTCTTCAGTAAGTTAATGATAATATTGTTTATGACTTTTGTCCTTTTTTATAACACTATTTAAAATTTATTTATTATGTAAGATAATAATTAAACGGAATATTAATATACAGGATAGATGTTTGAGACTGTAGGTATGGTACCTGCTTTTACTGTCCTATATCAAAAATCCCCCCTGTATATTGGTGAAGCAGAATAAACATTAAAATCATGCACAAAATTTGTATTCTATGTACCTTTGATGAAAGTGAAATTGAAAGCGTTCAATGTATGCAAAAAGAATCGTGGGGGATTTGTCGAAAAAAATTGGTTTGAGCCTCAAAAATTATACCGCAATACCCAACCCGACCTCCATTTCTTTTGAAATAATATTCAACCACATTAAATTTTCATTACAAAGACTGCGAGCGTCAAACAGTATAGCGAGTAAAGTTCTTTGGCAAAATTACACCAGCCCTAGATTTTATCTATACCAAATTATATTTCACGTGAAATTACGCATAACTTATTTGACAGTTGTGTTGGAACGCGTCCTGTATTTGACATTGATTCATGGCCAACCTAGTTGGTATAGAAATGAGGGTGGATGTATTAAATCGTACGAGATTCATTCGCCTGCAATGTAGTGGAACAAACTAGTGCATTGTTCTCATAGAATTTAAATGTGTAATTCATTTCAGAATTTTTGCATTAACGCTGTGAGCTGGGCAAGATTTAATAAATAGTCTTTCTACTAAGATTTTCTTAATTGAAAAATTGAGTGCAAAGAGGATAGTGGACTTAGCTTTGTTTCAGTTTGCAGTTGTATTGTTTTGTTTCCTTGTTAGACAGGGAAGCTGGATGTGTGTATTGTTTATAGCAAAGTTGCTTCAGTATATTGAACTAAAGCGATATTTCTCGCAATTGGTGCTCTTGGATTTATTTTGAGGATTGAAAATAGGAAGTTTATCTAGATTGACTTCGATAAATGCATTTGTATTTTCAAAAACATTTATTGTGTTATTTACGTGGTTGAGCAGTTGAACTTTTCAAACCTATTATTACAAGTGGTTCTGTGAGCTGTAGATGTCGCGAGTCTGTCTTTGCATAGCTTAAACCTGAATATATGTTGACCGCGCACCTTAAGGGGACTACATGACCTAAACGCAAATTTATAATGCCTAAAAATATATTATCCACTGCAGTCTCCAAAATCTGAAAAATATATGATATTCTGCAGGATATATGCCAGTTAGATAGTGTGTTGAAAACATAATACAATTAACTTGATATGATACAAAAAAATCACGAAGACACCTCTAAAAAAAATTTTTAACGATTACAAACCATACTAATATACATGCAAACATTCAGATTTTTTGTCAGATTATTCTACAAGCAACATACTAACGTAATAGTGTTTTAATTTTTTAGTCCAATGAATAGATTTTTTGCAAATCCATAATTGCTTCATATTTTGGAATAAATTACCAGCGGATTGCATAGAAAAGAAAGAGACGCGCGATGACACAAGTCATTGTGCGTCTCTTTCTTTTCTATGCAAACCGACAGTGACCGCGCTTTAGCTCTTGTAATCCCCTTAAACCAAAAAGCATGCGCAAAAAGTACATTTTAACCCCCATATCACAGCCATTTTCAAAAAATTCGAATAACTTAATCGACAAAAATATTCATATAATTATCAAACCTGCTCACAAAATTTCACAAGAATCGGTTGAGAAATGCGACCTGTAGAGGAAAACAGCCATTCGCCGGACATCCGGATATACGAAAACATTTTTGCCCAAGTTGAAACGAAGACACTTCGCGCCAGCTCTGTCAATGGATTAGGAACTTCCTTCAAAATCTTTCAGATTGTGATAGGAAGTGTGTTACGCTATTACGGTGCTATGCGGCAAGTGAGAAAATGCGATAGAAATCACAAAAAAAAAAAGAAAAGACAAGCGATGTTTTGAAATAAAATAAAACGTGAATTATTTAGATTTTTTCATTATCTATCCATTAGTGTAATCCTCAAATTACTATTTAGCAAAAGATGCATGCAATCAATAATTTTAGTCACTTTTTTACAAGGAGATTTTAAATGTATTTATAACACAAAAACAAATAAGAACGTTCAATATGATGATAGAATATCGAACATTAATAATGTGCTTTTAGATGTAGTTTATTACCCATAGTGAATGAGGTAATAGCCTCTGAATAACGCACTATGGCAAGGTTTTGGTCGGGGTACCGCCTTAAATCAACGTTAAAATGATCTTCCTCTACAAGTGATGCTCGAACATTTCGCAATTTCAAAAATTATTGGCCTCAGTATCTGTAAATGAACGCAAACCGCTAGCATATTTAACGACCCGCAAACATTTAACAGCAAAAACTTGTCATAATAAATAAAATTAATATTTAAACCAATCAGTGTTTGCGCTATTTACTTTTCACCCATTCGAGCATTAACTAAATGTGATTTTAGTAACATATGAAACCAATTTATTTAACAAATCGGATCGGAATTCACATTAAATTAAATTAACGGTTATTTGGTGTAAAATTAACTGTTTGCACTAAGCCCCGCTTAGGCTGTGGTCGTAAAGCTCTCATTTCACCACAAAATGTTTAAAACCTGCATGTGATATTATTTTCATTATTATTGAACGTAGCTATTCACAATCATTAGATTTTCCGTGGGATTCGATTGTAAGGTTCATTTAGGGAGACGGCTACAAAATGCTAATTTATAATATATATTTTATAAACTAACCAGCATAGCAACAAGGATTACATATTAAAAATAGTTGATACTAGGTAAGTATACTAATGTCTTATACATTATACAAAAAATAATCCAGCAGCATTTGTGGTAGTAAAAAGTGGTTCACTTAGGGCATTGACTCTATCTTCTGAACTAGGGGAGGCCTGTATCTCAGAAGATAGCACTCAGCTGACCATTTCGTTATTTTATAACCTAAAAACATTGTGTGCTACTTTTAATTTATTAATATAAAATGTGACAAAAAATGCTGTACTGTATTGTGTGTTATGGTAGAAAATGTTTAAGTGGTAAATCAATTAAGTAAGTTTATTCACTCAGTTCTAGCCCGGAGTCTGGATTTGTGCCTGATTGATGTAATAGGCTTGCCCTCTATTACATGGGACTTAAACATAACTGACGAAATTTAGGTGTAGAATGTTCACATCTGCCTAATCCTTACGGAAAACAAGCGTGATGTTGGGTGTTATGTTTATTTTAAATAAGACTACTACTACTACTGTTAGCCTGCATTATCCCACTGCTGGGCAAAGGCCTCTCCCTATGACTTCCAGATCTTTCGATCCAGGGCTAAAATGGACCACTGGTGCCAGAGTTCATCGAAAACACTTTTTCCCTTAGTTGTAACTCTGCATAATGTTTTAATTAAGTGTTTTTGTACAACTGAAGGTAATATTTTTTTTTTTTTTTTGGTTGTTTGTTTTTTCTAGCTTGTCCGCCATCTTCTGCGGGGTCTGCCGCGATGACTTCTGATTGATTCAGGGCTCCACGTAGTGGTTATTTTGGCCCACAGCTCATAAATAAGAAAAACATAATATTCTATGTATTATTTTATAAATTACCGCTGGTTTCCTTTCTATAGAAGCACTTAAGTTCGATTACGAAATATCTAATATTATAATAATTTATTTACCACTTAAACATTTTCATCAGTTGATTTCTTCATGTAAACTTTAATTCCTAGTAGCACCCTGTAGTTACCATGTTATAGACAAGTTGCCTACAAGATAGAATTGGTGAAGGTCTAGGGAAACCGAAGGTCATCAACAGCGGAAGATCAATAGTTGTTGCGAGGCCATGTCATAGAATAAAGTTGAGCAGTCTACGAGTTTTGGAATCGGCAGCTAGCTTCATTTTTCTGACTGGCTGACCCCTTGACAATTCAAAAGTGCCTGTACTTGGTTTATTTGAAATAAATGCTTTGAGTTTGACGTCTTTTGAGCAGAATGGAATTTCAGGATATAGGTAAAGGTGTCATCATCTGAATAGCCTTTTCCCATCAATATTGTAGTTGGTTTTCATTCTATCGGATGCAGCTGAATACCATAATTTTACACGCAGCTGCGAAGGGACTGCCTCTAAATGACTTTCACAAACCTACTCCCTAGTGGGATATAAGGATGTCCGTGAGCGTGTCCGTGGCATCACAACGGGCCCTATCAGAATACCAGCGCTGCGGTACTTATTTTTTAAATATCGCAGCTTTATGCTAAGATAGGAGCCTTTTTGGCGTCGCACAGGTTTTTTTATTGTTTATTGTTGTTTTTATTGTTAATTTTGTTAGTTTTAAATGCTCCTTTTTTTTTTTTTACTCTTTGTATTTCCTGTGCCTGTCCCAAATAAAATATTTTCATTCTTTCTTTCTTACTGGGTAACACGATACCTCTTGGTAAGACTGATCGTCATACTTTCTGGCTTCTGAATACCTGCAACGACTGTAAAAGATCTACAAATGATAGCCTGGACCAGTGCTTGCTGAGTCATGGAGGGGTCTCGATATGTAGTAGATGGTCACGCATCCACCGACTGACCGCGGCAAGCGAAGGTTATTATAAATCATAATTTAAGGCTCCGTTACTTAGAACGCTCATTGAAACCCAAGCGTATTTCATAGCTACTCTAATGTATGAGCTTGTATGAATGACGTCACACTGAAGACAACGTCGACCAGACACTCACAGTGGGTCAATATTAACCGAGAATAAGTGACTTCTATGCAAAGTGTCACACGATGACACGATTCTGCATCATGATGTGTGTACCAAATGCTTGCTGTAACTTTGAGCTACGCTGCACATGATTGTGGTAGTTCCCCATAACTCCCATTGCCTATGATTGACCCTTGCGGCTGTTATTATTGAACCAAGAGACCCCGATAGCACTATATAGGTGCAGGCCTGATTTGTAAAATATTGCCCTGGCTG
Organism: Griposia aprilina; assembly: GCA_916610205.1. Lineage (NCBI taxonomy): Eukaryota > Metazoa > Arthropoda > Insecta > Lepidoptera > Noctuidae > Griposia > Griposia aprilina. Next base: position 13,118,109 of record OU744307.1, on the reverse strand, counting down.
GAGGCTTTAAGTTAGTAGCTTAAGGCACCCACAGGCTTGCCCGGTTAAGTAGCCAAGACCTCAGTGGTCAAAACTACGAGCTGCCCATTAGGAAAAAAAAAAAAAATATGTAAGATATTGGATGGGTTTACAGGAGTACTAACAATGTGACACCTATAGATATTACTTGGTCTTTTTTTTTAATAATTTTGTCTGTCCTAGTAAGGACTCGTTGTTTGATACACAGTTATACATGACCAATAGTCAAATTAACAATTAGTCACTTGACAATAGTCAATAGCTATCAAAGTTTAACTACTCTGTCTACGCATGGTTAACTTTCATAGCAAACTGACATTTTTTTTAACTGTAGTTAGCTTAACTATTTCTCAAAAAACATACTTCTGTCATTTTTAACAAATTGTTAGTTTAACTGACGCATTTTAACTATTAGTATGTTTGACTACTGATCAAACAACGGGCCCTTAGTAGAAGTGTTTTAAGCAAGCTCAGAGTTGCTCCACTCGCATTGCCTGAAATCGTGGCCACGACCTTATCAAAACGCATTTAAAATGTATGAAAGCCATAACATTGGCTTCTAGCCAAGTCACACAGCTGAAAGTTACTACCGAGGAGTTTGTCGCGTTTTAGGAAATATGAAACTTACACAGGAAGGAAAAGTCAACAGATTTTTCATTAAATTGTTTTCATTTTGTTATATTTGGTCAAGGAAAAGTATTTTAAAGTAGATTTTAAGTATGTTAATTATGAGATGTTTTGCGATTTATTAGTTCTGTTAATTTTAATCCGAAAATTACTAGTTCTAATTAAGTTTAGCATCATAATATCATGATTCTTGGACTTGTGTTGGTCGGTTAAAATGGGACTTTCTTAAAAATACGGACTATATGGAACAGATATTTTTTTACCTATCTTATTGTCTTTGCTATGAACTCTTGGTACCCACTACCAAGAGTTCGTTGCACCAAAGACAATTATTTATCAGAATTTTTCAAATATTGAACCAAATAGTCTAGCATAACAAAATTTTGCCAGTTTTTTTCAGTTGTAGGTAATAGTGGAACCTAATTTCATTTCATTTTGGCTTTCAAACCAACGCGGCAACGATTCAGATGCATCAAAATTCAACCTATATTATTATGTTCAGATATCTACCATTATATTTATATTTATTGTAGTGATATTTATTTTAAAAATATTTATAAATACATACTAAAAAAAAAAAAAAAAAACTAATTAACTAATTTAAATATAAACATACATACAATGTTTATATTTAAATTGGAAATTGTTTTTGATTTTATGTATTTTGTTTTTAATATACTCTCCTATCGCAGGTATCCTGGAAGAGGTTTGTTTAGAAATAAGTATCACCTTTGTACGTATTTTCCTGTTCCTTTCTTCCTGTCTGTTTATACGAGTGTACGGTCTCCAAATGTCATAAGTAACCAGGGTCGTCGGATATAGTTGAAGTTTAGTAAGAAACTGATGGATGTTTTCGAATGTAAGTTAATTTAATAAATGACCTGTTTGTTTTCTATTAATTAAATTACATTTTATTCGAAAACATTCATCGGTTTCTTACTAAACTTCGACTATATAGACGACCCTGGTTATTTATCTATTTTGGTGACTGTACATAGATGTTTAAACAAATACATAAATATATTCCAAGCCACTAAAAAGCTGAGATCTCCCAAGACAATCAGAGAGCGTCCCAACATCCATATGACAATGCTATGATTAACGACGGGACGTGGTGTCAACCACCCCGTTGAATCATCCAAATATTCATATAATTTCCATTCCGAGTGTCATTCCTTTAAATTGATGATCTCGCTTGCCTCGTTAAGTTTCTAAAGTGAATTCTTTGGTTTAGGTATGATGTATTGGTTTCTTGGTTATTTAGAGTTTCAGCTGTTTTAGGCGTGCGGTTATTTATATTTAAAAAAAAACTGTGTTTGATATATCAGATGCGTAGTACTCGCAAACCGGCGCGCGTGTATGACCAGCATGCGTTGCATAACCACTTCTATCTCTACTCTACGAAGAGAAGACCAATCACTTTCTTAACAAAAAGTCATTCTTTTTTTGAATTTTGACATCGCGCCGTAGAAATCTTTCTACAATCTGTCATTTTGTCTTCCGTTTTTTCTGTTTCTATAGTGGCCATGCTACTCATGCTGATGTGTGAACGTAGACGAAGCAAAAGGAGTATGAGAGGATCGTAGCAGGTGGCGTTCTGTAGTTTCTACCTACCCCATGGGATGAAGGCGTGAGTTTATGTATGTAAGTGTTTGGAAAATGAAAACGGATTATCTAGCCAAATACCTATTCATAGTTATCTCTTCGATTTGGTGACTTTTTAACAGCTAGTTGTTTAACTACTAAGATAAGATAAAAATAAGAAAAGATAAAACAAGATTTATGACCACATTAGTAACACGTTAACTACGACAAACGCCCTTACTGCCACATACCTAAAGGTGCTATCAATGTTGAATTAATACCAGTGACTGTACTAAAATAAATTAAACAGATAAAATGAGATTAAAGTTCGAGTTCGCGACATGAGTAAGCCATTAAGCCATTTAAGAATACAGACAAGCTTACGTATGAATTACCAGGCTGTTATAATCCTACTGCAGGGCAAAGGCTTCTTCTCATGCAGAGAAGGCACGAGCAGTAGAGCATTGATCACCACGCTTGCTCAAGACGGGTTGGCCATTTCAGACTAATAAATAGAGAGAAAGAGAGAGAGAGAGAGAGTAATCAGAGTAATGATTAAGTACTAGCTCCTGTCCGCAACAACATCCACATGAAATTTCTGGTTCCCCAACCCACCCCATCGCATTGCATCGCCTGCCCGTGCTATTACTTCATTTTCGCTTACCGTTCTCTCCATAAGGTCCTAGCGTGATGTTAAATAGCCTATAGCCTTCCCCAAGAATTAGGCTATTAATGCAAAAAGATTTTTTGTAATTTGACTAGTACCTAGTTCCAGAGATTCCCCTACATAAAAACTTACAATCAAACAAATTTTACCTCTTTATAATATTTGTAAAAATAAGTCCAGATTTCCTCACGATGGTTTTCTTGAACAATGTCAGCAATGTCCAAGATAAACTCAGAAAGGACATATGCATTGAAAAAGCTACACCACATTAAAAAACTCTTACACACCACAGCTACATCACGAAACACACACACACGCCACACCTACATCACAAAACACACAGTCAAATAATTTATTTCAAATAGGCACCTATAAGGCACTTTAGAACGTCATACAAGAAAATAGAATTGATTCTAGTTTCCCCCTTAAAAAGGTAGTTTCGTATGGAAAAGAATGGGCAAGAAAGTCCACCGTTACACTTTTTTAAATGTTTTACAATATTATGTATACATTAATTATATAAATATACTCATGCTTAGTCCTCGATTATTATCCTGATTTACTATATAGTTCCACTATGGTCCATCGTGTATACGCGAATATTCAGAGAATAAAATCCTGCAAAAAAACTTTTACACTGGCAACTATTTCCAGCTTATGTCATTCATTATTTTCGCGTCGTGTAACGCACGTTGCTAAGCAAAATATTGTTTTTCATTTCATATTAAAAACTTCTTATTATCAATTTATAATGCCAGACGATAAATTGTGGAGAAAATTAAAGAAAATAGAAAAGAAACTGCGTAGGCGAACTCGAGGGCGACATCGGCTAAGGTCGTCGTCGGAGTCCTCTTTACATTTAGTATTACAGACCGATCAGGAAAAAATATCTGATGATATTGTAAATGAGGAAGAAAACGCAGGTAATGTATGTGCGATAACATTGAATAATTTCACAGGATGACGACGATTGATTTGGATTGCAAAGGCAGAGGCTTATTATTATCAGCCATATTGTCGGTGCTCGGTCCATCCGTTCTGATAAAATGTAACATGAAGTTCGTGTTACGACAGGACCTCGAGGGTTAATCTCGAAACCACAAGTTGAGGAAAGAAGCACAAAATATAATGCATTTCTAGAAGTTCGATGATAAGCATGTAATATTTTTCTCGTGAGAATTTATTATTACAATATTAACAGTTCTCTACACATACTTAATATCACCGATCATAAGACTTAGTTAGTCTAATGATTATTGTGTATTTTGTAGATACTCAAGAATTAAAGGAAGATGGTTTAATGGAATTGGATGATACAGTACTATCAGCCTTGGGAAATCCATCTAGCTCTGAGAAATCCTACGCTGATGATATTCATCCAGAAATAATAAAACGGGTGGAAAACATCTTGACAAGCGGATTGGATAAAGACACTAAAGAAGCATTATGTAAGAAATATCTTATTCCTCAGAATTTAAAATTACTGGATGCTCCAAAATTGAACTCTGAATTGACGGGTCTGATGAGTGACCCAATCAAGGAAAGGGACAAAAGGGTGGAGGACCGCCATCAACAATTGGGGATTGCATTATCTGCAGTGTTAACAGTTGTCAATACCTTGATAAAAACCAATCAAAACACTAACATAGAAATTCTCACAGATGTCTCAAGATTGTTAAGTGATTTACATCACAATGATACATGTACACGGAGGAAATTAGTTGCAATTAACCTGGACAAAAACATTGTTAAGACAACATATGCTGCGAAACGGGACAGTTTCCTGTTTGGCGAAAAGTTCAATGAAAACGTCAAGTCTGCAAATGCAATCAAGAAGGCAGCCCCAACTATACTTAAGAAATCCAGTTTCCCACGTAAAACACAACCTAAGCAATCAACATATTATTACAAAAACAAGGAAAACTTCAATGCCCCCCCATTCTTGAGTCGAGCCAAACAGGGGAGGGGGGGCAGGTACCAATCGCGGTCGGGAAGGCAGCAACAGCAGAGGACCTCAGCAGGCAAGACGTACCGTCACAAACATGTGCGTCAAACATAGAGGTAAAGACATTGGCAGGCCGCCTTAAATATTTTTACTCTTGTTGGCAAAAGATCACATAAGATAAAGTTATCTTGTCATGGCTAGATGGATATAAAATTCCATTTAAGGAAATTCCTACCCAACACATATCACCTAAAAATGGTACATTTTCAGAATCTGAAAATATAGTTATATCAAACGAAATTAATAGGTTGTTAGATTTGAGTGTTATTAGTAAGTATGCACCTGTCAGTGGCCAGTTTTTATCAAAAATATTTGCTGTACCCAAAGAAAGTGGAGGTACCAGACTAATATTAAATCGGAAGTGTCTGAATAAGTTTATCCATACAGAACATTTTAAAATGGAAGATTTGAGGACTTTATGTAAACTTATTTCCAAAAATGATTACATGTGCACAATTGATTTAAAAGATGCATACTTTTTAATACCAGTGAACAATGATGACAAAAGATATTTGAGGTTTTATTTTAAAAACAAAATTTATGAATTCAATTGTTTGTGCTTTGGTTTATGTACTGCTCCACTAACTTTTACTTAAATATTAAAACCAGTAATATCATATCTACGTAGTCGGGGATTCAAATCTGTGATTTATCTCGATGATGTTATTTGTATTGGAGAATCTTATAAAGAATGTTTAGAAAATTGTAGTAATACGGTCACACTTTTGGAGTGCCTCGGTTTTTATATAAACAAGGATAACAGTAATCTCCAACCCAAGAAAGTTGCAGAGTACTTAGGATTTGTGATTAATACAAAGGATATGACCTTGTCCGTGACAGATAAAAAGAGATATTCTATAACTTTAACAGCTTGTTGTCCAGCTGTGAGTTACGATTATCTATACACAAAAACTTTGGAGAAACAGAAGTGTGCAGAGTTATTTAAACACAATAATGACTTTGATTCAATTATGATCATAAATAGGGAGTGTAATAGAGATTTACAATGGTGGTATAAAAGTATAGGAACAGCTAGAAACCCTATAAAAAATTGTCAATTTGAGATTGAAATTTATTCAGACGCATCTCGCACTGGTTGGGGAATATTTTGTGATGGTCAGGTAGCAAATGGGTTTTGGACAGAAGAAGACAAGAAAAATCATATAAATTATTTGGAACTTTTAGCGGCCTTTCTTGGTCTACAATGTTTTGTCAAAGAATTAAATTCATGCCAAATTTTATTACGTATAGACAATACTACAGCCATCGCTTATATCAATAGAATGGGTGGTATTCAATTTAATCATCTTAATTGCCTGGCTCACGATATATGGCAGTGGTGTGAAGCCCGAAAAATTTCGATATTTGCATCTTATGTAAAATCTAAAGATAACATTGAAGCTGATTTTGAGTCTAGAAATAAAAACATTGATTGTGAGTGGGAACTGTCTCCTGCAGCGTTCCAGGACATAGTGAGATGTTTTGGAAATCCTTCCATTGATCTATTTGCTACTAGAGCTAATACTAAGTGTGATAGATATCAGTCCTGGCATAGAGATCCACTTGCAGAAACTATAGATGCATTTACAGTAAATTGGGAACATTACCTATTATTTTATGCTTTTCCACCATTTGCCTTAATTTCAAAACTATTCAAAAAATTAAAGATGATCAAGCTTTGGGCATCTTAGTTTTTCCTATGTGGCAATCACAACCTTGGTATCCATTTATTAATTCCATGGTCATATCAGAAATGAAAGTGTTCAAACCATCAAACCTTTTATTGTTGTCACCTTCCAGAATACTACATACTCTGCACAGGAGTCTTTCCCTGGGGGCCTGCATATTATCAGGGAAGCATTTAAGAAGCAAACAATACCAGATGGCACCATTCAAGTCATGATATCTTCATTATCAGATAACACTGTCAAACAGTATTCGGTAGCACTACATAAGTGGTGGATTTTTTGTAACGGTAAAAACATCTATGATTTTTCAATCACTAAAATATTAGACTTTCTTACACAACAATTCAACAATGGCAGTTCATATACTTCACTCAACACTAATAGATCTGCATTGTCATTGATCTTACATTCTGATGTAGGGACGGATCCTCAAATTAAGAGGTTCTTTAAAGGTATCTTCAAATTGCGACCAAGCCGCCCTAAATACGATGATACATAGGACCCATCAATGGTACTGAATTTTATAGAAAGATGGTACCCATTACAGGAATTATCGCTTGACAAAGTAACTAAAAAGTTGGTAATTCTTTTAGCTCTTACTAGTGCACAAAGAATACAAACCTTATCTGTAATTAGACTGAATAACATTAAATTTATTGATTCGGGTGTTAACATAAAAATCACTGATTTGTTAAAAACATCTATGCCAGGAAAACAGCAAATGAGTATTATGTTACCTTATTTTCGTATGAAACCTGAAATTTGTCCTGTGATTACATTACAATATTATATAAATTATACACACAAATTGAGAAAACCAGAGTCAGGTAATACAGAAAAATTATTGATTAGTTTTAAAAAGCCGCATAATTATGTAAGTAGCCAAACAATTATTCTTTGGATTAAACAGACTATGATGAACAGTGGCATAGATATCAAGAAATTTACTCCTCACTCAACTCGTAATGCATTCACCTCATTGGCGAGTAGAGAAGGAGTGACAGTAGATACTATATTTATAACAGCTGGTTGGTGCGTAAGATCAAAAGTATTTGCCAACCACTATAATAGATCTTTGATTACTGAAAATGATAAATATCTCTTTGTTAAGACTGTTTGTAATGTTGAGATATAAATTTTGTCATAAATTAATATTAAGCCAAAAGAGTATGAGTACTGAATGGGTACCTATGTGTTAATTAAAAGAGAATTAAGTTAAAATGTTGTAAAGCATTCCAGTTTCAATAAAAGGCTGATTTTATTTTATTTGGATGTTTGATTGTTTAATTATGCCAAACATATTTGTAATTTCCAACTTCATCTCTCTAAACATCTACATAGTAAATCAGGATAATAATCGAGGACTAAGCATGAGTATAATTACTAAATTAAACGAACTTACCTAAGTGAAGTTCTATTGTAATTATACGAAGTGCTTAGTCGTCGATACTATGTTCCCTCCCAAGCCCTAAACAAGACCATAGTCTGTTTTTCGACCCTGTGATTGAAGTTGGGAAATTACTGTCGGTTAATTTTAATTCTCTTATTGCAGATTACTCTAAATAGAATGACATAAGCTGGAAATAGTTGCCAGTGTAAAAAAAAAATTTGCAGGATTTTATTCTCTGAGTATTCGCGTATACACGATGGACCATAGTGGAACTACATAGTAAATCAGGATAATAATCGAGGACTAAGCACTTCGTATAATTACAATAGAACTTCACTTTAGTAAGTTCGTTTAATTTAGTAATTATATGTGAAGACGATGCACCTAGAATAAATGACTATACCAAAATAGGAAAAAAAAATTAAGTAATGACAGGTAAATTAATTATTGTGTTAAATACATGGTGCTCACATATTTACAAATATTGAAAGTAGATGATTTTTCAAAAATTTCAACAAGTAATAATTTAGTATGTGAGTTAAAGTACATATAGTCCGGTCATTTTAGACAATTGAAATAAAGAAAATTCCGACAGAGCCAAATCTTCGTAGAGACCTTAGGTTTACCACAAGGAATAAAGTGTCAAAAGTCCCCATCAGTCCCATGTGAGCTTAGGGACTTATTCGGGGCCCAAGCTCAAAATTTTAGGTTTTTTGGATTTTTCTCGAAAACGGTAAGTTTTATCGAAAAGTACTTCAGAGCAAAGTTGTAGATCTTAAAATTCTCTATAAAAATGGTCCCTATGATTTTTTCTCTAAGACCCACTATTTCCCAGATATTGCGCTTGTAAGAATCATGTTCTACATAGTATGCACACATATGCCACGTATATACATATTTAGGTACTCAAGCAAGCAAAAATGCCTACTCGTGTCTCTTTTATGTATACATTATACTATTCTAAGAAAATTTACTCTAAAATGACCGCCGGCCCTTACCGAATCCCCTCTACTTGAATAACATCTGGCCTTGAAAAACATCTGCCTATTCTTTTGTCCATGTGGTGTCGTTCACGTATACCTGCTTCTTTTAGTGTTGAACGAGCAGTTCGAGTGACTATACGTATTTATTACAAGCGTCTACTATTGAAGTTAGTGCTGATTAATATTTAAAAAAAAAAACACAATCTTGCTTTATTTGTAATAAACTTTTGACTGAAGATGAAACTGTTGTGGTCAGTCGTGGAATGCCAACTTTAATCGATGCAAATGTCGCGAGAAGTGATGAGTTTGCTGATTATTTGAAAAAAATGACTTGATTGACTGCGCAAAAGTATTTACAGAAATTAATTCTTCACCTCAAATACTAATTACTAAAGGAATTCGGTTTCTTCTTGCGGTTTATGGAGCTCCAAAAAAAATTGATTGCATAGATACGTACAGATATTTTACATTTGTAAAAAATACACGAAACAAAAAGCAAGTACAGCTATCTTGTCTTCCTCCAACATCGGCATCTGCTAGTCAACATTTGTTTCGAGTATACTATCAAGTTCAGACATGGCAAGGCAATGAACTGAACCCTGAAGACTGGGGTTGGAAATTAATAAATAATACTTTGGAACCGATTCGAACTTTACTGCCCCCTGCTCCAGAAAAACTTCTTAACACTATTTTTTGCAATTGCAAGAAAGGTTGTAGTGCCAAATGTGGCTGTAAAAAAGTAGGGTTGCAGTGTTCTCCAGCGTGTACCAATTGCCAAGGTGTCTCTTGCTCAAACGTTCAATTAAATACAAGAGAGGAAGATTCATGTGATTTTGATGAAGAGACAACTGATTCATCTTCATTTGAACAATTTCTAAGCGTTCATCAACAGGAAGGAGAAGAAGAAATTGAAGAAAACATGATTGTTGAAGTTGAATATGAAGAGTATGAGTCAGATTAAAGTAATAAAAAAGAGTTAGAACGACAGTTAAACTCAGTAACCCATATCAATAATCTTCATACTATTAAATAATTATTGTTCCTGAAAATAACGTCATAAAGGTTCGTGGAATAGGCCTACCGGGGATACCACGTTAAAAAAAACGCGCCTAGTACACTACCTCACAGGTGGTGTGGAAATCTGTGCATATTATGTAGAACGTGATTCTTACAAGCGCAATATCTGGGAAATAGTGGGTCTTAGAGAAAAAATCATAGGGACCATTTTTATAGAGAATTTTAAGATCTACAACTTTGCTCTGAGGTACTTTTTCGATAAAACTTACAGTTTTCGAGAAAAATCCAAAAAACCTAAAATTTTGACCTTGGGCCCCGAATAAGTCCCTAAGCTCACATGGGACTGATGGGGACTTTTGACACTTTATTCCTTGTGGTAAACCTAAGGTCTCTACGAAGATTTGGCTCTGTCGGATTTTTTTTTATTTGATCACTATTTTTATGTCTAAAATGACCGGGCTAATAGTTACAGAATGTAAAACCAATGTCATAAAAATTATAAATTATACAGTTAAATTAGCAACCAGTTTGATTTTGTCTAGACTCTTGATTGTCCCATGGAGCAGGACCAGCATGTTTCCAAGCATTCTTATCTAGGCTATAATCCTCTAATTTCTAACATGCTTGTTTACAAAGTGTACTTTTAATAAGAGTTTTAAATTTTCTTTCCTTTTATTGCAAGATATCACAAGGTATTTTGTTGTAACATTTAACACAGTACCCCATAAAAGATGTATGTACTTTAGATAATCTAAAAAATGGTTGATCTATTTTATCTTTATTTATTGTATTAAAATTATGTCTATCACTTATTTTATTAAAAAGACGTAGATTTTTTCAGAGAGACGAACCTCCTAACGATGCGGGCCGTGTCCAGAAGTACCGCTTTCTGAATCAAGCCTATTATTATTATTGAAAACATCTAATTTTTTATTGCCCGGATTTAAACTCACACCCTCGTGCATGATAGGCGAAGCCTTAATAACAACGTAGCCATCACGGCATTTATTAAATGAATTACTTAAAGCCGAAAACATTTCATATTAAAATAATTCACGAAATAAACGACTCATCTTCACAAGACGCGTAGGAGCTCTCACAATTAGCTCACAACACAAACCTTTGAGTTAACAGTTTACAACTTACTTTCATTTGGGAGCGTCAATATTTGGGAACAAACAGACTCTTCATAGTTTAGGAATTTGTAAAGCTAGAAACAGTCGTTGATTAATTGGGGAAAGTGTTTGTAGTGTCAATGTGCTTAGTCAAAAAGTTAGGTGCTTAGGTGCCCTTGAGGGGACAATGAGGGCGGGCCTGGAAAGCTGGTGTTGTGCCATTAGAAAATACGTTTTTGTTGTTTATGCCTCAAGAGCGTTCGTCCACCGCAGCCGTCACCTAGAAACGAGATTATTCGAACCACGCGTATCGTACTGGTGACGGCGATCATGTATCCACTGCCACTACACCCGGCCGTTCAGTATGTGGACGAGATCAAACGTGTTATATTGCCAGCACATCGCCCGTTCATAATTTCAGACCGAGTTCAAGCGGTCACGCTAGAATGCCGCGGTGGACACGCGGCCATAGTAAATTTATGTATCACTACTTCGCTACTACTTCGGTGCCGTCATCTCGTTCTCGGTGACGAATATGATGGACAAACGCACTCAGGATGGTGAAAGGATTAGTCAGCTAGACTCTGCGTTACCGAGTGCTAGCTCGCCAGTACGATTTAGATTGACGCCGCTCGGAGAGGCTCCTTTCGTGCACATTGAAAATTGAAATATACAAAATTATAGTCAAAGAAAGACTTTTTTTTTTGGTTGGGAAGTCATCAAATGACCTCTCCCGCTCTGGGCGGAGCGGAAGGGCGTGTCAGACTCTTACTGACTAAAACCCACCCGTGTTCCTTCAAAAAAAGACAAGTCAAAGAATGACGGACTACCTTGTTGGTGTAGAGGTCGCACATGTTAAGCGTGGGGTCCTGGGTTTAATACTTTCGATTCCAGCTACTTTGCTCATGCGCTATGTCATCATACATATTACAAGTGTGGGTTCCAGGACCATCGAGATTACGTTTGCACTAAAGTGAACCCTCGAGGAGGGTCACCGGCATTAGGTTTGAAACCGTATTATAAAACACTGTAAAACGAAGTAAAATTGTGTTTTCAGGGAGTCATGTTGCTATTTTTAGTAGGTATTTTCATGTACTTGTGGGTAGGGGACGTGATGAAATAATAAAAAATACGAAAATAAAGAAAATGTATAATCGCTCGCTCTGATCCCGAACCAGGGGTATCCAACCTCTTCTGAAATTTTCATGCAAAGTAATAAATTGAAATTTTCGGCATAAATGAAGTCATGTTTTTTTTACTCGTAATTAATGTGTAACAGCTGATTAACGTTCGTTCCTTGATCGTCACTCATGATTTCAAAAACCGGCAAAGTGCGAGTCGGACTTGCGCACTCAGTTGGTAGGAAAAATATTTTTACATTTTCATAGCAAAATTTTAATTTTATTTTATTGCTTAGCAAAAATCCTAAATCCTTATAAATCTGCAAAAATCCTTTACAAACAAACTTATTGTTTGTAAAGGATTTAAGCAAAATTTTTAAAAACTGCTAGTTAAAGACATCGTTTCATTTTTCGTTATATTTACAAAAAAAACCCCCCAACTAAATTTATTTTAGAATTTTTGCTATGCAAAGAACATTGGCCATTTTGGACAAAAAAAAACAGGATTTGTTACTGAGATGAGACTATTACCAAAAATAAGAGCCTACATTGGTAATGTAACCAACAGATATTATTAATTCATTTTAAAAGCAGGAGAAATCATAGAAAATTGTCTTCAAAAATACAACTTCTACTTATCAGAACGCAGGATAATATATTTTATTTCTTAACGCATTCGTAATTCTTGGTCCTAGAGATGTCCATACTTTTTCTAAGTTTCGAAAAAGAATTAATTTCTAAATCCAAATTAAATCCCAGAGAATGTCAACTGATGACTATTATTTAAATTATAATAGGCTAAGTCACTTGCAGAATTTAATGTTACTGATAAGTAAAAAGATTTAAAGTAAGTAAGTAATATTTTTTTTTTGTTTAAACATGGTGTACATGATATATTGCATGCAAGATAATAAAAGATACAGAAAAGTTCTAACATGTTCAGCCGCATATCGTGCGTACAAATTGATAGGAAGAGATGGTGCATAAACCGTGATAATATTCATCAAAATTACATTAAAGAAATTATATAGGTACTTATTAAATAATCATTATTCACAATTCAGCAAGCACATTACATAAAACTAAATGTCAAAGTAGTCATTACATAAATTAGTCAATAAAAGATATGAATTACTGTCATTGAAATATCAATCCAAATTACAATTATTCCACAAAAAATACAATAGATGTCAATAAAATACAACATCGTCATCTCAAAAACGAAGAAATTTTATCCTCTTTCATAAACTCTGCTATACTGTAATATGCTCTTTCAGTTAGTAAACTCTTCAATTTACTTTTAAGAGCAGATATATTTAATGTTCTCCATGATTTGGGCAATTTATTAAAGATGGTCGGATCTATGCAAAAGATGCTCTTACGCATAAGAGTGGTTTTAGCGCCATGACCACAGAGTTGAAATTATCACGTCTATTCCTAGGGACGGCATCAGACAAAAGCTGAAATAAATGAGTATTCGCTTTAATGAACATTACAGTTTCCAGGATATATAATGAGGGCAATGTCAATATCTTACGTTTGATAAAATAATATTTACAGCTGTCCGTTGTTTGCAGTCTAAACATCGATCTAATGCACATTTTCTGTTTTGTTTTGTGTTGTCCGAGACGCTATTTCATTGTCCGTGCTACGAGTATTCCCCCAAAAGATGACTCCATATCTAAGAATCGATTCGGCTAGACCATAGTAAGCAGTAATTAGCGCATCTGTGTTGAGAACCACAGCAAGCTGTTTCAGAGCGTAGGCTGCACTACTAATTTTTTTACTAAGTGCCTCTATTTGAGGTTTCCAATTCAATCGAGAATCTATTATTAGTCCCAGAAATTTTGTTGTGTCAGCTTCATTGATATGTATATTATCAAATTGAATATTAAGATTGTTGATTGTTTGTGTACGTTGTCTAAAGTCCATAACGTTAGTCTTTTTTAAATTAATTATTAAATTATCATCATTTAACCAATTTATAATAGCTAGTAGTGAATTATTAATGTCATTTTCATATGTGTTTATGTCATTACAAGCTATTGTCATAGTGCAATCGTCAGCAAAAAGAAAAGACCCAGTTTATTCATGAATAACATGATTTTACGTTTATAAACCGTACTTACCGTAAATAAAAAAATTGATCGATAACGAAGCCTATTTTTGGCAAATAAAGTAAAGAATAGATGGACGTTTTACGTTTAGTAATTTCGGTGTCGACTCTGTGTTCTGTGCGGTCTTGTATTACTTATTTTGCTCTCCTTACTATTTTGTATTTATGCGTACTCTACAGTACACTTATTATTAAGTGAAAAGCATTTTAATTCAAAATACCACAGGTTAAAAATATACCACTTAAATTCTCAGAAACTTTTTGCGTAGTTACTTTATTCTCTATACGTATACAAATAGATTGAATCCCGTACTAAGTTACTTATAAATATGCAAATGAAACGACATATCGCTCATTTGGAGAAACTACGACGTAACTGGTGCTTTTCAAATATAACAGGAGAGTGATTTAAATTGGATATTTTTTTGTAATGGGGTTCAACATTTCAGAACGAGACGGTAAAGTCTAGTTCTGAAATGTCGATAAATCCCAATACATATTAAATATTTTACTCGTCTGCACCTCTGAAAATTTGTTCGAGCATTGATGTGTAAACATCTTAGCGCTCGGTCGACGGTAGGGGCTAGCTGGGACTTCGAGCGTCCGACGCGTAAGCGTAAGACTTCGAGCGTCAGATGACGTCAGCGTAAGACCCGTGTCTGTGTGAGCGCGTGAACCAAATTGATGCGAGCTCACATGTTTACACATCAATTTTCGTGAGTGCCAAACCAACTCACACCGATTTTTTATAAATGCGAAAGTAAGTTTGTTTGTATGTTTGTTACCTTTTCACGCCTAAACCACTGAACCGATCATCCTGAACTTGTGCATATACGTTGTCAGGTGTACAGAAACGGACATAGGGTACCTTTTATCCCGAAAAAAAGTACTTTTCCCGAGGAAAACAACAATAACGTTCTTATGATAATAGATGGCGTGTGTTTTTCGAATCATGATTGAATTATAACCTGAATTGATTGTCAAGGTCTAAACTAACGTTTGCGAAGCCACGGGCAAAAGCTAGTATTTTCATAATTTGTCAAACAAACAATTAATAAAATAAACCATTATTCACATGACATTAAAACCAATTACTAAGAAAACAAATCGATTGTACCAGCCATGTTTGTGTACACCAAATATATCTACCATTTGATATATTGACTCTATTTGATACATTGCCATGCCTATTGCCGACGTTAGAGATACAAGCAAATACATGCAAGATGATTTACGTGAAGCAGTCGCAATAATATTGGTGAGTGCAAGACGTACAATAATTGCAATCACATTGGCTTAAGGTGGAACCTTTAGGGTAGCCCGCAAAATTAAATTTTTGTTACGTTTTTTGTAATTTGCAGGTCATTGGCATGTTGTATTTTGATTTAAATATGATTCGCGACCGTAATAAATATGGCTTTACAGAATTATAATCATTAGAATCAGCAACACATCTCTATAAGTTCATATTACCCTATTTAGTGACTATTTCATGAAATCATGACATTTGAGGGCAATTCTAATTTAAGGAGTTGTATTGCTGATTCTAATGATTATAATTCTGTAAAGCGAATCATCATTTAGATCACCATACAACCTGATACTGACCTGCAAATGGCAAAAAACGTAGGAAATTTTGAATTTCGCGGGCTACCTTGGCGAATCCCCCTTAAGATAAGGGGCTCGTAACTAAGGGCGAATTTTACCAAACTTTTATACCTTGAGTAAGTCTTATACTGAAAATAAATTTTGAATATTTGACAGTTTTTCCATACTAGAATTGTCAGACGTCAATTTTATTCTATCGCTAAAAGATATCTGACTTTGATAAAATCAGCCCTTAATGGTACCAGCCGCATGGGTCGATTGAAGTCTACGGTTGCCGCGGTCGGTTCGTGGATGGGTGACCATCCATTACACCCTTCGTACCTCGGAAAGCACGTTCAGCCATTGGTCCCGGCTGTCATTCGTTGATCTTTGACAGTCGGTACGGGTAGTCAGAAGCCAGAAAGTATGACGATCAGTCTTACCAAGGGGTAATCGTGTTTCCCAGTAACTGGGTTATGACGGTCAGATAAGCAGTCCCTCCATGTAAAATATAAGTATTCAGTGGCATCCGGTTAGACTGTACTCCGACCCCAACATAAGCGTAAGCATAAGCATAATCAGTTTATAACGTTCCCACTGCTGGGACACAGGCTTCCTCTCTGTGAGAGGGATTGCGCCGTATTCCACCACGCGGGGGTTGGTAGATGTCACAGGTCTTCGAATGTTTGGTTTTAAGATATTCTGGTTTCCTCACGATACTTTTGCTCACCGTTTTGAGTGCAGTGGTGATGAAATAAATTACACAAGGTATACAAATCGGGGCCGTTACCACTAAGGCACCACTGCTTATTGTCTTATTTATCATTGATCGTTTTTTGCTAAATTGGTAATGGCCGCTTTCGGTACAGCCAAAAGGAAATTGTCATTGTCAATACGCGTAGCAGATATTTGTGGTCATAGCATTTTTGTCAAAATTTGGTATAGATATCTAATCTACTCAAAGTCTGTTCCAAAAGTATGATTAGAAAACGTACCGGTGGATGCCAATTTATAATGACAAACAAATTGAGTGTTTTTTTTATTTGAATGAATACTTAAACACAACATTCTAATTTTAAATCACCATAAAAATGTTCTTCATTTGACAATAAGACGTTAATTTTATAACCTCAATTGTGGTCAGTGATTTTTCTATTTAGATTGCTTGTCTACTGACCATTTCAAACCCCAATTTGTCTGCATCATGGCTTGCTGTTCGATTTTGGTCGAATATTTGCTACCGTTGTTTATAATGCCAAACAAAATACACACAAGCCATAAACACACAACACAGTGCAACAATACAACGCAATATTTAACGCATTCTGCACCGAATAAGCAAACATTTCAGACTATACGTACCTACATAGAATGTTTGGTAAGATTCCAATTTGCCTGTCAAGCGCTTCTGTCGCCACAATGCGTGGCACCGCGTTGTTGCAACATTATTAGATTATTACTGAGAGATATACAGATTTTATCTAAGGAATTAAGCTGCTTCAACTAGCTTGAAAGACGCAGCGCTGCAGCGCCGCAGCGGTGCCGCAGTCTCGTCAATTGTCTCGGCATTCTACGCTAATACTTGGAATTGCAAAATATCGGTTGGAAATAATCTTGTTATGAATCGAAGAAGAAAACTCGTATGGTTTTACCGAGAGAGTTTGTCATGAGACTATTTGTATGTCCATGTTAGTCCAGTATGTTATATCCATTAACTGCTCCCAAATTACGAAGTTTATTTAAAAAATAAATGTATTTTTGTTTTTTACTTTCTTCTTGATATGATTTTCTCATTATTTGACATTATATACCTCCAATTATTATTTCAGCTCTTTACTTATGGCTTTTGTAGACAGGATATTAATTCAGATTTGTTACAGTTGTAATGGCAATCATGTCATTTGGTTTAAATAGGCTTTTATTTTTATATAGATTCTTCTATATTTTGTGAATGTGAGAACGTTGTAGGCCTAACTTGTAGACTGTAGATTTGTAGACCTTTTTATATTTTGTTGAGTACCTCTTACTTGTTGACAGGCCTACACTATCCTCCTATATCTATCAACATTGTAATTGGAAACATTGTAAAAGCCCCTTATTTTTTAAAGAGTAACCATGGAGTTTCTTGCCGGCTCTTCTCCATAGGAAACAACCAATTGGAACCGTGCACCTAGCTTCTGAAGTTTCATAAGTACCCATGTTGGTTTATGTGAAATAAAATATTTTGATTGTATTTGATTTGATTTGAGTATGTTGCAAACAATGTAAGTATTTACACAGTTAAACATTAAATTATTTTCGTTTCTGCAAAGATATTTTCTATACCGTTTTTAGAATTAAATAAATCACTCTAAATCCTTAATATTCTGACTGATTTAAAGGTGCATGACCAGCTTAAAACATAAACTGAAAACCATTAATAACACAAAACGCTAATAAATCATATGAAGCATATACTGGTGATGTTTCACGGACAAAAACTATTTTAATGGTTGAGACAAATCCTGTCATTAAAATAAAATACCACAGAATATTACAGAGGGTTGGTTCCATACAATAGGCTACAGTTGTAGGCGCACGCACACATGTACTGCGTTAGTTCCCAAACGTGTTAACAAATATGCGTATTTGGAAAAACGACTTTAATACTCACTGTAAAGTTCAGTTAGCGTTACAAATTGAAACATTTCATGACTTTTTTGATATATTGCTATTAATTCTGAAATCACCTTAATTTACACAGAAATTATATATATTATAAACAGGGACAAATTAAATTAGCTAGCGAAACTCCGCAGACGTGATTGGTATGGATATCTAAACATATTTTTCAAGATAAACTTCATGCAACAACAATACAAGCGCGAGCGGTCATTGACCCTTTAAAAACAACATCAATTCTATTAAAGTGAAACTTTTATTACATCGTTTCAAACTGTTTCGTCTGTGTGTTGCATGTCGCGTGACAGTCGGCCGCGGAGTAGGGATAAAGTGAAAGGAAGGAGGTTTTTAGTTAAATGTCTATAATGTGAAAAAAAGTTTCACTTTTACCGTGGTTTCATAAAACCACACAATCCTTTTTTATTTTTTTATTTTATCGTGGAGTTTCGCTAGCCAATTTAATTTGACCCTGTATAATTGATATTGGTTTAAGTGGAAATAATAAAAATTGTAAACAAGAATTTGAATAGACGATCGATAGGCGATCTTGGTATATCCCCGCCGAATGCCAGTCGCGAGTGCGCTTGCACTCGCTGTACGTGAAGTGTGTCCATGAGCGTGCGTTTTCGCTCGTTGTATGAAGCCGACCTTCTGTACCTACCATTCTGTGTAAAAACAGTTGCATGTGCTACGATTAATCATAACAATAAAACATATGATGTATTAATCTTAGTATTTTAAGGTTGAAGTGAGTTATGTTCTTCGCAATTTATCAAACTCGCAAGAATTTAGTTAAGTTTCTAGATTTATTTTATTACGCTTGAAATAAAAGGATGTTTGTTCAGAATAATGATGCGGTTTGGTCATTAATGAATGTTCTGTTTTAAGATGATAAAATAGCTGCGATTAACTTTAAATATTTGGTAAGTACATTTACAAAGAGTCGCCCTTTTCTAATCTTTGAGAACATACCTTACTTTAGTGTTCTAACATACATACATAAATTATAGTTATTTACAATACATGTACAACTATTACAATACATTTACAACTATTACATTACATATACAATTATTACAATACATTTACAACTATTATTTTATATATACAACTATTACAATACATATAGGTTAACTAGTATGTAATTTTGCTGTGTCTCTAGAGTGGGCGCGCAACTAACATTTTGCCGCGCTCAGCTATTTTTTTAAATATTTTTATAAAATAACTGCGCGTTAAGTTTAGGCTATTGAGTAGCTGCCTCCATTTTCGTCGTCGATCCGTGCCTAAAGGTTGAACTCGATCAGTACACGAAGGGCTGCAGGAGGAGAACGTTTTCACCATCAGGTCTCACGTGGCGGCATTTCGCTCAGCACGCGCCCACTCACGTAAGTACAAATTCTGTAAAATATATGGTCTTATATTGGATTTTTAAATAAGCACGTATTTATTTGATAGTGTAGAACCAAAACACGTATTTTCGTTTACTATTAAATCATACAGAGGTTGTAAAATATGATCTATGGAGATAGAAAGTTGCTCACAAAGTAACTCTATTTCCGAATAAAATATGCGTTTCGGCCTGTGACGCCATCATAAATTGATGTAAAGTATAATTTCAAGAATTTTTAGTAAATATTTTTCATTTTAGGGTTTGCGCTTTGTATCTTTCGAAGAATCCCCCTATCTTCGAGGGAAAATGAGGGAAAAGGAGGGCAAATGCTGTATATATCCAACAAAGAAAAATACATCAAAAAAGGGCACAGGGGCATAGGTGCTCAAAATTACTGTGCAACAATTATTGTATGTACTTTTGTGAAGACTGTTATGCTAAAACATATCCTGCAGCTGTAGAAAAAATAAAATTTTGTCATATTTTATTCTACACTCGGCGTCACAAAAATCGCACCTCTTTAAGAATTCCCTTCAAAGTCATTTTAACCCTATTAATCAATGGTAGACATATGACTGTAAGGTATCATTGGAAAGGCAATTCATTTAAATTTCAGAATAAATCAATGGATTTGGTTTTTTGTTTACCAGGGAATAAAAAAAAGCAAGCAAATGCAAATGATTAAAAAGCTAAATTTTATTTTATCAGCAAAAATTACAAAGAAGTCCTTAAAAACAACTTAAAACCTAGTGTTACCCCCTCTAGCCCTGATGACTGCTTCCATGCGTCCTCTCATGGACCGAATTAATGTGACAACAGTCTCTTGAGGAATGTTGTCCCATTCTGCAACGACGGCATCTTGGAGGTCTTGGAGAGTGGTAGGGGCAGGATCACGTGCCCGTACTCGCCGTTTCAGTTCATCCCAAAGATGCTCAATAGGGTTCAGGTCTGGACTTCGCGCCGGCCAGCGCATAACAGGGATTCCAACTTCTTGCAGGTAGTCTCTTACAATTAAAGCGGTGTGACAGCGGGCGTTATCGTGCATTAACGTGAACCCACTGCCAACAAAACCAGCATAAGGGACAACCTGCTCCTCTAAGATCTCTGTTATGTACCGAGCAGCAGTCAGCGACCCTTGCCCGCGAGCACTTCCAGCCCGAGAAACGCACACAAGGTTCGTTTTACCCTCGATTGACATGCCGCCCCAGAACATGCACGAGCCACCCCCGTATTGCACTGTCTCTTGAATACAGGCTTGCGCGAATCGTTCCCCTTGCCTCCTATACACTCTTCGACGCCTGTCGTTGCAGAAAAGACACACCCTCGTCTCATCCGAGAAGAGCACAGCCCTCCATTGGTCTATTGTCCAATCCACATGGTCACGGGCAAATTGCAACCGGTCTCTCCTATGCTGTGCAGTTAATTTTGGCCCTGTAGCAGCCCTATGAGCTGCAATTTTCTTCTCCCGCATTCTTCTTCTAATCGTGGAGACGCTTACAGAAGTTCTGCGAGCTGATCGCAGTTGTTGTTGCAGCTCAACAGCATTGGAGAACCGATTACGTAAAGACGTCGAAACAATGAAGCGATCGTCTCTTTCGGATGTGCACCGTTGTCTTCCAGATCCACGTCTTCGGATATAGCCACCAGTCTCTTGGAAGCGTTGGAACACTCGTCGAACGGCAAAACGACTCAAGTTCAGTTGCCGAGCAACATCACATTGCCGCATCCCTGATTGCAGTAGTGCAATGACTTGAGCGGCTTCATCTGCAGTGGTATCCATCTTCTGGGGTATTTTTCTTGCTGTAGCTGTTCACGTGTGTTCACTTTAAAGGTTGAATAGCGAATGACTCACATTTTTTTTTTTTTTTTCCTATTGGGCAGCTCGTAGTTGTGACCACTAAGGTCCTGGCTACTTAACCGGGCAAAACTCACATTTAACCCGGGTCGCCCGTTTTATACCCTTGTAGGGAGGTGCAATTAGTGGCCGTTGTAATGCGTATTTTGACAACATTTTTTTTAACGTTACGTGCTAATGAGATCTGTTGTGTTTAGGAATTCTAACTGTTGTTAATTTAAAGGTCATTAAACATACTTTCAATTGATACCAATATTAATAAGGTTTAATGTATTCGTTACTGGCGGGACATGTTTTAAACTTATTTTCGAAGAGGTGCGATTTTTGTGACGCCGAGTGTATTTTTATAAATATATGTGGAATAAGTTAAACAAGTGAATTAAAAACTTACTCTTTCCACAACAATATATAATCTTAAGTGTTCTTTGACATTTTTTTTTTATAGATATGTTTTTTTTGTCATTTAAAATAAATTAATTTAATTGCAGTATTCAATAGTGCAATAGTGTTAGGACTGAAACGCGTCGAGAAATAAAGGCAACTCAACTGTTGAGTTTCAACTTTTCAAGTTACCATGCAGTTAACCTTTCACCCATTCTGTTAATGCGAAGCATTTACCAAAGCTTCACGGCTTCACTGTTTCCTATTTTGTCTGTGAGCGTCTGAGACGTTCGTCGTCTAGAAACTAGTCCTTTTTACCCGACTTCAAAAAAAGGAATAGGTTCTCTATTCGACTGTATTTTTTTTATTCGTGTTAGCTTAGAACTTTTTTCAAGGTTAACCGATTTGAATGATTCGTGTTTTATTTGAAAGCTGGTTCTTCTTATGTGAACCCATATAAATCAATCAAGATCTGAAAAAATACGCAGTATTAAGGATGACTTAAAAACTACTTTGTTAGTTATCCTTAATACTGCGTATTTTTTCCACTTAGTTAATATTGATGATGTTTTAATAAATTCCTGTCACTGTTATTTACATATCATGTAGCGGTATAAGAATTTGTGTGGGGTACCACAACTAAAAAGTGAAAAATAACTTTAATTTCGGACCAAATTAGTAACCAATTTCAAATGACGAGAAAATATTGCATAATGATAAATAATTTTATTTCTGTAAGAAGATTTGTAGAAACAATGTTACACGTCAAAAATAAATTATGTTTTAAAACTAAATCAGTTTGGTGTTTCCTATCCGAATACTCTGAGAAGAAAGACCGAAACAAACTAAGAGGTAAGTCCCTTTCAAAGTCGGACATAAATTTGATCACGTCATCATGTGAGGACATGTAGGTACAGTACAACTATTTTCATAATGTCCCTCGAAAACTAGGTGACCTCAGTCGTCTGATTTCTGTCAGTTGCCTTTTACACTTGGTGCAGATCGGACGCTCTCAATCGACTTGGAAATATATAGAGTTGTTAATACTCTTTTAACTTAATGTAATTTATTTAAAAAATGGGAAGAAACTGACCAAACACGAAGTTTGCCGAATCAGCATCTAAAATGGTATTTTCAGGAAAGAACCACGCAGATTTGAATGGACCTGTCCAGTCTACACACGCATTTGTCAGTAATCGTGTAGCTCATAGCAGACATGGACTAACTTTACGCTAAGTACAGTACATGATTGTGAACCCCACTGCGTTGAAATTCTTCGTCGGTTAAAAATAAAATAGGTCTGCCATTCATTTTGACCGCGTAGGTATTGAAATTTTCTTATAAAAGAGCATATTCTTTTTTTGATAACTGACGATAAATTTGTACGCCGGGTCCGATAGGGCCGATGCCTGCCGGGGTTGCGGATTGTTCGAAAGAGTTACCGTGGCCCTGGCGCACAGGCAACTGAAGGAACACGGGTGGGTTTTAGTCAGTAAGAGTCTGACACGCCCTTCCGCTCCGCCCAGAGCGGGAGAGGTTATTTGATGATTACCCATACAAATAAAAAATAAAAAAATGTGTCTAGATTCATGTGCTGGATTCATGGTTTCAGTTTGCACGTCCATGTCCCTGCCAACTTGTATTGCACACCTTTGTGTAGATATGTACACTTTATGTAGGTATCGTTTTAACTTTATCTTTTAAAAACGGTTTAAAAATTGACAGTAGACTCAATTGGAAATGTCACATAGAAGACCTTTGTATAAAAATAAGTAATTTATCTTTTGCGATGTACAAACTGGCACCAACAGTGAGTAAGAAACGCATTATTGATGGCATATTATGGACTTATTGAATCGGTGCTTAGATACGGTCTAATATTTTGGGGTAATTCGACAAACACCGACATGGTATTTAAAATGCAAATGCGTTGTATTCGGGCTATGTTTAAGATCAAAACTACGGACAGCTGTCAACCACTCTTTATTAAATACCTTATACTGACACTTCCGTCACTATATATCTTGGAAATAGCTTTATTTGTTAAAAACAATCCTCACTGGTTTCCTCTTTTGTCAGACAATGTCATTAGAAATAGACGTACTAAATATAAGAATTTCTTACAGCCTCACTCTGCGAAAACAGCACTCCTTCACAAAAGCGTGTTTTGTATGGCATTTTTAATATATAATAAAATTCCAGAGGTTATTAAAAATATAAACCAGCCAAATTTATTCAAAAGAGAACTTAAGAAGTTACTCACGGAAAAATGTTACTACTATGTTAAAGATTTTTTAAATGATAGTTTCTAATCTATTTGTGTTATATTTTAATTTTGTTATGCTTTTTTTATTTCTTAATTGTGTTAAATATATTTCAAGTGTATATAATTCATTTTGTACGCCAATGGTGGCAAAACATGTTGAAACTCTCAGATTTGCACTTTTACATCCACATTTTCATGTAAATGTATAATGTTACACATGTTTACAAACAAATAAATATATCAAATATATCAAATATCTCCAGCTACTTCGACACTTGACATTTTCAATGAAAGCAGCTGTTATCTGACTCTCAAATATCATCGTCCACTCGATCGCTTTTGTGTGAGTTTTGTTTACTTAGTTAGTTAGTTAACTTGACTAAGTTCGAAAGAGCAGGGCAAGCAGATGGCACCTTGGAGATAAAATGACAATTAATTTTGGTAGTATTTAATTTGTTTAGACATTCTGTAAATGTTTTTGTTTTACGTAAACAATGAAATTGACGAAAACAATTGAATTGTGTATCAACGTTTTTAGAGACTGATAAATTATAAATGATTTTATTTCTGTAAGCAGGTATATACAAACACTTTTGCACATCAATAATATTTTGAAAGCTAAATGAGGTCCCTATTTATTTTTGTAATGTTTTTGTTTGTGCAGAATAAACTATTTTTCTTTTAAAAATAGATGAGGTCGGCGTTTCTTATCTGACTACTCTGAGAAGAAAGGCCGAAACAAACTCAGAGGTCACAGTCTCTTTTAAAGTCCAGACATAATATTGGTCAGATCATATGAAGACCATGTAGATTTGTGTCTGAAATGGTATTTTGAGGAAAACCACACAGATTGAGTGGACAGGTCCAGTCAGTGCACGCATTTTTCAGTACCTAATCGTGCAGCTCAACTCAGAACTTAAGGAGCTCAACGATTCGATGAACAATACCAAAGAAAGGACATTTGGGTAGGCCGCATAAATTACTCAAAATGCCAGACCACGATGACAACTAACTGGGAAGACAAGCAAATAAAACAATGACCCACATAGTCTTTACATTCACAACAATTGAAATAATATACCATTTTACAACGTAAATATTAATGTCAATGTATTAATAAAAGCATGGTTTGGCCATGATTAAAATTAACTGAGAACAAAAAGAAAAAAAAAACAATGACCCATTGAAGGTAGAAGGTATCGACGTTTGTCAGGACTAAGTTCGGGGCTCGTGGCTAAATAATAACAGCCGCACGAGTCGATCGAGCAGGTTAAGGCGCTTCCCCGACCAAACGACCTTGAGCGTTCGGTCCTTCTCTGTCCCGTCGCTGAGTCTCGGTCTGTCTCGCTCCCTGCGCACGCTCATTTATCACAAAATTCACAAAAAAATTGAAATTATTTTAATAAAAAAAGACAAGCGATGTTTTGAAATAAAATAAAACGTGAATTATTAGATTTTTAAATTATCTATCCATTAGTGTAATCCTCAAATAAATAGAACGTCACCTTTAGCAAAAGATGCATGCAATCAATAATTTTAGTCACTTTTTTACAAGGAGATTTCAAATGTATTTATAACACTTAAACACAAATAAGAACGTGCAATGTGATGATAGGATATCGAACATTAATAATGTGCTTTTAGATTTAGTTTATTACCCATAGTGAATGAGTTAATAGCCTCTGAATAACGCACTATAGCAAGGTTTTGGTCGGGGTACCGCCTTAAGCTACGCTTGTTGAAGTCGGTCCTATGGATTCGTCAATACTGAAAAAGTTCAATAAATCGTAATACAAAATGTTCCACTGAAGGGTATTTGCCTCACCTTCCCACTTTGAAGAATAACTAAAACGAAAATTAAAAGCTAGCAAACCAACTTACTGATACTACACAACAATCCCCGACAGTTGTATTAAAAATTAACTATATTTATGCCTTGCAGGAGCCCTCTAATTAATGCAGCCCCCAACACGGACATATGGGAGCGATATAATGTAACACGCGGCGTGACTTGTGATTCTACGGCGGTATGGCGTAGTTTTGGCCAATTACTGGCAATTTCTATGGGGAGACGTTTATGATATGCGATTGGGGATAATAAGTCATTTTGTTGGGAAAGAAATGAATTATTTTTCTGTTATATTTTCTGCCTATCTGTGTATAGGGTTTGGTTAGTAAAAGCAAAATGGTTGATACTATTTTTATCAGGTGCATGGTTAAATATTGTAGATTAGAGTTTTTCTGAAGATTTAATTTAATTTTATAATCCAAATAAAAAAAACAAATTGGAGATTTTTTGTTTAGAAACAATAGCTAACATAGCAAATAGCTAGCATTTATATCTGTTATATTTATGGTGTTCATAATAACGAGTATTCTATTATATTCTACTTACCACCCTAGACTTGATGGAAATATAAGCTGATGGAACACACGGCTACATAATTATCAAGCTATGAATTTTCAGAATAAGCTGACCTCTTACTGTGCGGATATCGCGATAACGCGACAGCTTACACTGGAAATGTATAGCTTGATATGCAGCCGTGTGTACCATGGACAGTCCGTTGTAGATAATATTGTACTGGTAGGTACACACGGCGACATAAATCAAGCTATACTTTTCCAGTAAAGGCTGACCTCTTATAATACGGCAAGCCGAACCAATGCGAGGTCAGCTTATACTGGAAATATGTAGCTTGATTATGTACCCGTGTGTTCAGTGACGTCTAGCTTAAAAAGACGACATATAGGGCCAAAAAAAGTTACAAAAAACGTTGCAATTTTATCCTAAAATAATCGTCTTTCGTAAACATCAAACGACTCTTGTCATTACACTATAATTTTGATTACGAGACTGCATCCCCTCGAGTCGTCACATGTAAAGAGGATTTGCATCTAACTAAGGGGGGTTTCAAAATGACGGGTTTAGCGCATAACGTCATTACGACACTCCCTAGGGACGTAAAATTTACAAATGACAGTATCTTTAATGACGTGTAATAACTTGTGGCCTGTAATTACTGACGTAGTAAGCAGAGGTTCGATTATTGACAGGAAATTATAGATAATTGCTTCATTATGACAGGGTTAGGTGGAAACGTGTGTCTTAACTTTTCCGGTGTAGGTATTCATAGTAGTCAGTGTGCTGTGATTACTGAACGTTTTGGAATATAGGTATTAGCATAATCGACGTATAATTTTTCCACTTAATTACACTTACTTGTGCGCCAGGGCCACGGTAACTCTTCCGAACAATCCGTGACCCCGGCAGGCATTGGCCCTATCGGACCCCATCAATGGTGCTGACATCTCTTTGAGGCGCGCGTGGAACACAACGCGCCGTCGACCCGGACCTGCGGGGTAATTACGTAACACACTAACAGTAGGAATGGGTTTCATTTTGACAGTTTGATAGCATTCATTGTGTTATTTACATTGTTGAGCAGACAAATTTTTGGAACATATGAAGCAATGGATTAGCAATAGGCTTCATAATTATTCAGATTATGATACATAATGAGTTACGTAATAAGGGGGCTGGTCCTTACCGGACGGCGAGCTAACCTGACACTGACTTACATATTGCAAAAAAAAAAAGTAAATTTGAATTTCGCGGACTACCTTTGCGCATCCCCCTTATGGTTCACAGGCCTCATCTCTGTGTGAGGAAGTGGGCCGTAATCCAACAAGCGGCCGCGTGGGCCCAGTGCGGGTTGGTGGATGTCAGTGTCTTCGAATATTTTATTCCAGGACATGCCGGTTTACTCAGGATGTTTTCCTTCACCATTTTGAGAGTAGAACCTAATAAGGAAAGGAAAGTGCATGTGTGCCTGGGATTGACACCGTGTTAAGTACGCGGCGCGGGTGCGGGGAAAGGGGTGTACAACTGAAACACTCGCTAGCTAGCAACGCACTGGTTTATTTGAGAGTTGGACTCACAGATGCCATAGATGGCGTGGAGGGGGAGCGCGCCTTGCACACATACATAACAATTCCTCCCTCTAGTCCAAAAACACACAATACAAATTAACATCCTTAGTAGGTATCCATAACATAATATACTCTTAATCTAAAAAAGCACAAAGTACCTAAAAGTACTTTTTATAACAAATAACGGGGCGATTACGTAACGACCTCTTTGGCGTAGCAATTATTGACTCATCGTGTCGTGTGGTCTGGGTATCGAGTTCAGTCCCTGCTTTGTGACCAACATCCTCGGAGTTCGAATGTCTCTCTGTTCTTTCGATATCTACATCGACCGTACCAGCTTGTTGTTCATCACCATGGGCCTGTTGTGGGACCTACAACTTCGAGGTCGGGCCAGTTACAAACCATATTGGCTCCTTCGTTATAATATATATAACATATTACATATAGTGTGGCAGGGACTTTTAAGCGCATTCTGTTACCATGGATTTAGTACATGATTCTAAACACCCATGCGTTAATATTTTTGGTAGGTTATTAAAAAAAAATATGCCCTGCCATACATTTTGACCACGTAGGTATTGCACTTTTCTATGAAACAGCAGATTTTTGTTTTGATAACCGGCGAAAAATTTCTACGCTGGGGATCTAGGAACATGTGCCGAATTCATGGTTTCAGTTTGCGAAACGATTGCGATTTGCGTTTCGATGTCCCTGTCACCCTGCGTATAATATGTATAATAAAGCTAAAGAGTATGTTCGTTTGAATGAGCTTATCTCAAGAACCAGTCGGATTTGTTTTTTTACTTACTTCAAAAAAGGAGGAGGTTCTCAATTCGACAGTATGTATTTTTTTTTCATCTTATAGCCCTATTCTTGAGGGAGGTTACCTACCTACAGGCTATTTAACAGCGCGCTAGGACTCTTAGGAGTCGAGCAAAAAGAAAAAAGTCAGAAAGAATGCTAAGCGAAAATGAAGTAATAGCGACGGGGGCCGAGGGAGTGTTTATAACAATGTGGTTGTTATTTCAGTACATAATGGGATCTTACGACTTCCACGAGAACGAAGTCACCGGCAGAAGCTCGTAGTTAAATAATTGTGTCAGGAGCTGTATTACTCTGATATCTTTGTCTTCTTCGCTTCGCTCTTGACACAGCGGTCGTGGTCACGATGAACTGTGTCCAATCACAGGTGTAGTAGGTGCCCGCCATCTATGTAGTTCTGGCGCATTCATTAACAGGGCTTCCAACTGCGGATTTTATTTGATTGGTCCACCTCATCGTTGACCTTCCGCATGGCCTATTACTTTATACTGTGCTCTGCACCACTTGACTCTCTATGAAGTCTTTATTCCGCCTGGAGACCAAAGAACTTCACTGTTCGGAACTGTACTAGTGCTGATAGACGCTGATTGATGCCGAGTTCTTGGAGTATGGAGACGTTTGTGCCTCTGACATATCTACCCTACAAAGTTAACAAGCATGAAGATTTGGACATAATTTATGATGATTATTTTGTTACCACAAAGTTTTAACCAGTATTTTCACCAAAATCGCCTGTTTTACTGGATACAGCCCTTTTATATTATAAGTATTTTTGATAAGCTATGATTAATTACCCTGCTTTTCTCAGTTATGCTGGAAAATAATATAGGTATAATTTTTAAATAAGATCAAGGTTGGGCAGTATTTTAATTACTTGTGATTGAAATACAAATACATATTATATTTGGTACTTGTATTTCAATTACTTCCTAAAAATTTAATTTGTGATTGGTATTTCAAATACCTGACGCAGAGGTATTTTGTAGTTAGTATTTCAAATACTTATGCATTAAAAATACATATTAACCTAAATACATTTAGCGATCTTATTAATGAAAATGAAAAATAAGCTGACTTATACATAAACTAAAAACACTAGAACCCAGAGCAGCATAAATGTCAATCTTTAGAGTTAGTAACACTATACCTGTACTGTACGTCAAATTTTTAAGTATGTTGTCAATTTTCATTTTTAGTCTTGTACCTGGGGGTCTTCTCTCTTAGCACGCAATCCGTAGTTTCAGCCGACGTTACGGGCGTTTCCTACTCCGTATCACCTACGGACATAATAATAAGATTAGTATAGGGCCCGATTTATGAATGAATGGCAACACGATGTGACAGTTGTCCCTACTTCCGATGTGTTTTCACCTGTCCGAAAAATGTATTAATCGGGTGTAGGGTTCACTCCAAAGCTTCAGAGTTCTTTCGGACGGGCCCGTATCTTCGTTGACAGACATAGAGAGTAGGCCCCCTATACCGTGCACATCGCGATAATATTTTGCGATTAAAACTTCGCGTTCGGCCTACGCCGAATGTGCATGGCCACATTTCAGTGAAGTTTATCGCGCCAACAAACGCAAATCATCATTATAGACGCAGCGGTCACTATATATTTTATGGCAGTGTACATTTTTTTTTTAAATTACTTTAAAAAAAACAATGAAATGGCGACAGTGGACCTGAAGAAACATTTTTTTCTTTAGCCGGTTTTATTCATTCCTCAACAAAAGCTGTTTGTCTGACGGTAAATTTAAAAATCTAGTATTCATGAAAGGAAATTCTTCTTTTACTGATTAATAGGCTGAGCTGGATTAGTTTTATTTACATTACTTAACACCTGGGCCCTATAACACAAAGCTTTACAAATCTACAATTTGACAAAATTGTAGATTTGTATTTTCCATATATTTTTTTAATCAATATTGTCAAATTGTGTGCTTGTAAAGTTTTCTGATATAGTGCTCTGTACATACTCGTGGTACTTGTGCCATAATATTCCAAAATTACATAAGCAATATGATACTTTCAAGTGTGCAAGTTATAGTAGTTCTCACATTAGGGCACTTAAGAAAATGTATTATATTAAAAGGCTCTGAATGTATTTTGTAATGGGAAATTATATGTGCGGCAACAAAAGTTTTCTTTAGCACCTGCAACCTAGCGTCTTTTTTTATATGTAGGCGACGAGTTAATAGAACAGCTTCAATTATATTAATTCATCATCTTTACTATTCCAACAGAATATCAAAAAACCAGCGTCAATTTACGAACGTAAATTAGTATGAGTCAGAGCTACCGATAAATATAATATATTTACTTCTGAATTGATAACTCCGTGACTAATGTTGTAAGTGAGCTACTAAGCGAGCTCAGTACTTAGGGCACCCCGACTCCGACAGGTTAGGTTAGAAGGGAATGGCGGGGTCTTTTAGACCCCGCCATCCCCTTCGTGGTTATTTGTTTTTAAACCACCCAGAAGTAGGAGCCCCGCCTAGCGGGGCTCCGTCGACTACGCTTGTCATTATTCATAATGCGCGGGCATTATGAATAATGCCCCTATTTATTACTTGGTCCATAACGTTGCTTAAGAATTATCACCATGCTGCGTCATATTAACAGTAGCTCGTTTTACAATATATGGTCGCTTGAAAACCATTTATTAGACGCTAAAAGTTCGTCACTGAGCTATTAATTCATTAGCCAACGAAATAAATTTGAAGACGAGAATGACATTTTAAAGAAGCTGCCTTAATTAGCACCCTTTTGTAATTTGTATTTTAAATAAAAAGAGTTAAAATACTGTAATTTGTATTTTATATTTCAAATACACGACTTGAAAATTATTTTGTATATCGTATTTTACTAAATACGAAAAAGTATTTTGTAATTTGTATTTTAATTAACGCAAAGTAGGTATGTATTTTGCCCAGCCCTGATTAAGATAATTCCCTTTTTGATGCTTAGTATTTTGGCTGTCTAATAAATTATAAGGATAAGTGTCAGTGCCTATGTTTTTCACAATAATTCCATGTAGATACAGTGTAAAAATAATTGATTAATGAATTTTATCGACACGCGCGTTTACAAGAGTCTAAATTAACAAAAAAAAAACCTACTGAAGTAAGTAACATACACAATAAATATATCTAAGCGGAAATAGCCCAAAGGTTATGGCACTGGAAAGTGAGAGGTCGTATTGTAGCTCGATACCCAGTTAGGTATCCACTTGTCACACAAATTCATACAATTGATGATATCCCACTCATCTTACAGTGCTACATCATGAATCTTTTGGGGATTTGAATGACAGGTTGTTGTTGGTAAACATTTGTGAAATTGTACTGAAAAAAAAAATTGTGGCGTTAGTTCCAATTACGGCCACGCGTCAAAAAAACCTTGTACTGCTATAGCTTATTTGAAGAGGGCGAAAAACAAAATTCTGTAGTTCTAATGTCAATAAGCTAAAAACAGTACCCTTAGTAGTGTTGAGCTGAAACCTTCGTAGTCTTTAACATCCCAATGGGGGTGAGGAAGCCTATTTTTAGTTGAACTGTTCGGGTTACGTCCGGTAGTGTCTCGTCAAAGATTTTGTGTTGCCTTTATAAAACTCTTACATCGCAATTTGAAGTCATGATGATCTAGAGGTAATGGGAGATAGTACATGTTATAACGTGAGGTTGTGAATTCAAATCAGACCAGTTCCAATTATAAATTTTTAGCCTATTTTGTCCCATTGGGGCAAATGACTTTCCCTCCTTTCCAAATACCAATGTACAGTCAGCAAAAGAGATAAGTATCCAGAGTTGCCGGATATAGCTGAAGTTTAGTAAGAAACCTATGAATGTTTTTAATTTGATAAATAACCAGTATGTTTCCTAATGATTTAATTAAATTTTATTCGAAAACATTCATCGGTTTCTTACTACACATAACATAACATCACGCCTGTATTCCCCGAAGGGTTAGGTAGAGGTGTACCTATACACCCACATTTCGCCAGTTATGTTTAAGTCCCATGTAATAGGGGGCGAGCCTATTGCCATCAACCGGGCACAAATCCAGACTCCGGGCTGCTACTGAGAAATTCCAGATGGAAAAACCCAATAACACTTTGCCCGACCCGGGAATCGAACCCGAGACCTCATGCTCAGCAGTAGCGCTTGCGACCACTAGACCAACGAGGCAGTCAAACTGATCGATGTTACACAAACATAGGCAACGAGCTGAAAATAGAATTGTTTGTGTTGTATGATTCGGAAAAAAAAAAAGAATTTCCCAAAATAATATACCAAGAAAAAGATAGAAAATGATTTAATACGATCTCGAATATCCTTACTAAAGAATCATGGTAAGAACATGATACAGATGACCCAAGTTATTAAACACTATATCCGGTGACCCTGCATACTTATCTCTTTTGCTGACTGTATCTTTTTAATTTCTTAGTTACCTATTTATTTTCTAGATTATTACTATTAGTCTTGAATTATTGAAGACAGACGACAGAAAATATGGTGAAAAAAATGGTATTTATAATCATTTTCGCTCTTACTATATTGCTGTTTTTTAGGTGAATGTTAAATGATTTTCTTCTAGCTGTTGGAGCTTTAATGAATAAAACAAAGTAATCACTCTTTTATAATCAAAAATGTTTTAATTAGTCGTAACAAAAATGTCATGAGATCATGACTCATGTCGTAAAACAGTTAATTCTTAGTATCGTCTAACCCTTCGAAAACATAAGTCTCTCTCTCCTGTTTTAGGCTTGCTGGACCGATGTTTCCTACTTCCATAATTACTTCTAGTATCTTAGACCTAAACTTAAGTTTCTGATGGATATCAAAATTATTAATTAAAGGTGCTAAAGAATTAAAGAAGAATTGATCATCAGTTTGAAGGGCGGAAGTGTTTGCACTTGTCCTATTTTTCAAACGCATGATTTTCAAAAGTTTTGTTTCAAATTCGGTCATATTACTTTTTAACTTTCTTGCTCGAGCAATGCGACGCCTCTTTCTTGGTGGTTCAGTGACATCTGCCAATGGATCCTTTTGATCATTATTCTGTGATGACGTTCCAGGTAGACATTCCTGCTCCATATCATCGTTGACGGCTTTGTCGTTAACGCCATCGATAGCGGTAACTACATCTTTAATCTTCCCTTTAAAATCATCGTGAATATCGATGTCAAAATCCATAACTTCATCGCTTGCTTCGCCATCGTCCTCTTCGAAAACTGTGAAAGTCGATTGACTAGCTGAATTGTCACCGACAAAGCTGTTAGAGCCTTCTTCGTCGTCTTTGATTCTATTATTGACGCTTTCATCTATATCTTTGACTTGTTCCAAGAATTTTAGTTTCTCCTGATAAATGTATTTGTGATGTTTCGCTTTGTATGTCGGTTTCTTTACTTCTGTTAGTCTGCACTTCATGTAAGCGTCGCGGGCTGTCTTCCATCTTGATTGCACAGCTCTCACTGTAAAGAAAAAAAAGTATTTTAAACATATAGGGTGGGACCATCGACGCGCAAACTGTAACCAGGAATTCAGCACATTATTGAAGGTATTATGTATTTTCTAATAGACAAATGCACTAACTCTGGGCGACACTTGGGTTTTCAACGCTCGGCTTACTAACGAAAGTTGCAATTCCATCAGTGCAGCAATATTTAAGCATTCATTCGGATGGCGCCTAGTGTGCCCCCCCGACCCTTGCTCGACGACGCGCCAGCCCGCGCCGTAGCTGAGCCTGTAGTTTTAAATTCCCCAGTTAATAATAATATAATTTAGATCCAGCCTGTCCCATCTTGCTGCCCTCCCCTCAGTGACGCCCTAAGCCGAGGTTCGTACCCCACAGGGGGTGCCCTTAGCGTGCGGTCACCTAATTTTTAAGTATTTTTCGCCCCTGGCTGGAGGCTTTAAGTTAGTAGCTTAAGGCACCCACAGGTTTGCCCGGTTAAGTAGCCAGGACCTTAGTGGTCACAACTACGAGCTGCCAATTGGAAAAAAAAAAAAAAATGCGCCTAGTGTTAGTGAAAATGGAATACTTAACAGGATAAAAACACAAACAAGAACATAAATATTATTGTTAACAATTATGCAGTAAGTACAGGCAATCATATGATCCTATCTCTAAAATATATTTTTATACTCCATCGGATGAAATCAAAATAATGTTCAAGAAAAGATAACGAGAAGTTCACAGCGTTCTTTATAGAATAAATAGGTATAAATATTATTAACTATTATAATAATTTACGTTACTAAAATGTCGTTTCAAATTAAATATTTTCGAGAACTAAAACAAGCGGCAATAACCCAACGTCTAAAAGTACACCGCACACGACACCTGGCAAAATGAAGTGCAGTTGCTAAAATAATATCAACATTACCTGCGTTAAGATAAAGTCCAAAATAAATAAACTACTAACTAGTCCGCGAGAGCAAGATTTAAACTTACAGCCGGGCCGGGAGGAAAGCCAATCGCGGTTATTGTTGCCAAAAGAAATATCAACCTTGTTTGCATTAGATTATAGTTAAAAATAAATAAACTACAATTAGTCCTTGATATTATCACAGCTGACGGGAGGAAACAGACTCACGAGTGAAAAAGCCGACGCACACGCACAGTGGGTGCAGTGGTGCAGCTTGTTGTTGGTGTTTGTACGACTCAAATACAGGCAGTAGAAATGTGAGAATACGTTAAAAGAAAATAGTTACTTATCTTATCATTTTTTATAGATATACCGTCAAACGGGTTGAATAGGGATGCAGACGTGAATCGGGACGAAACTTTAAAAGGGATTTTAACATTGAAGTAACATAGTTTGTTGTTAACAAGGGCACTTAATCGTTTATTATAAATAACAATACAGTAAACACATTAGAGTACTTTTTGGCAACAAACTATAACTAAACAATAAAATATTTTGTAACAAACATATTCTTAAGTTCTTTGGAACGTCACTATTTTTATTACATTCATTCATCCTAATTAATATTTTGATTGCGACACGGAGCGAGTTCTGTACCCCGCGCCCACCACAAGCAGTCACCAGACGATACAATCCGCAAGGCATATAGATCTCTCGCTCGCACGCGGGAAGGTGCGAGCGAGAGATCAATAGGTATGCTTTGCGGATAATAAGTACGCAGCGGGCTAGTACGTTTGTACGAAGCTAATCAGCTGCTGTTATCATTATTACGCGGTGTAAATATAATACAAGTTTCAATGTGTAGTTACGTCATATTTTGTTACAAAACTCACCGATTCGTTTCTTGCCATCTTCGCAACGCGTCGAGTATTTAGGTAAAACCGCTTCACAAACTTCTTCCCACGCCTTGTATTTGTCCCTTTTATTTTTGTAGTACTCATTTCGAGGATTCCATAAACATTCACGCGATCGTACTTCATTTATCACTACTTCAGTGTCCATAAGTCGGCATAACATACTAGCGGCTTTGAACCGCGTCGGAGTCCGTCGCTGTACCGGTTGGGGGAGTGAAGCACGCGGGGCATCCGTGCGATGCGCGGCGCGGGGCGCGGATGACTGACGGTTCACGGTAGACTAGTGACAGTATACGCGTCACGCGGTTTCGTTATTTGCCAGCGCCAGCGCGCGGCATCCGCTGTTGCCAGGTCGGATTGAATGCGGTTTGGCAACAGCGCACGCGTATTTATTCATCCGCGGCGGACGGCTTCATGTAACTCAGTTAAGATTTAAAAATTTAAAAGACGTTGATTACAGTTTAGTCGCGCCTGTATTAACTAAGAAATTAAGTATACAGTATCAGAAATCAAGTATACATATAACTTTGATTAATTTTTATTTAATTTTAATCATTTCATGTCACCAACAGAAATAAAAACGGTTCTTGTGGTACTTAATCATTAAAAATCAAAGTTTTAATAGAAAACTGTCAAATTAATAAGTCAATAAATTATTTATTTAGTAAAATCAAAAATATGACCAATATTAAATTAAGAACATATTTTCAAAAGTATTATCAATTGTGCTAGAAATAAACTGATCAATTTCAGTTACCGAATTATGAAAGAAAAATAGGTTTATTTGTCACAGAAACACGTGCATACAAAAAAGATAACAAACAAAATAACAATGTAAAATAAAAACGAACAAAATAGTTCTATATTCATGAGCACAAAAGAAAAATAGTCGACAGCTGCACGTCATGACTGTGATAAGAAGGCTTCCACTCAGCATGATGCTGTGCTATGGGGGACCCACAGCACAGCGCTGATTTTCAGTGGTTACCCAAAAAGGACGTACGGAAACCAAGTCAGGTTTAATGATTGGTACTTTTTGTAACAAAATTAAATAAATCAAACAGTAAGCACTAAGAATGCGAAGCAACCACATAAACAAACAATAAAATAATATGAATAAATATTTTTAAATAACCTAAACATTTATTAATTTATAGGCATTGCCGTCCGTTCATAAACAATGTATTGTACCCAGACCCACTCATATTGCACAAGAATATCCAGTGTTTTGCGTTTTGTCTCGCTCCCACCCTTACCTCTGCGTCCGTCGCCTGCGCACGCCTAATGCGTCTATGAGCGTGATGACGTATCGCGACTTGCGAGTCATCGCGCGCCACGGGCTGTGGCGGCACGCGCGGCTCACGGATGAATTCATATTGTTTTTTTTAAGTTAGGTAATCGCTTTTCGGTGCGGTTTGTTTTTTAAAATATATAGGTTTTTGAATCTGCAGGAGGACCAGCGGATCCAATCTTTTTTTTGGGTGGGAATTCATCAAATAGCTTCTCCCGCTCTGGGCGGAGCGGGATGGCGTGTCAGACTTTTACTGACTAAAGACCACCCGTGTTCCTCCAGTTGCCTGTGTGCCAGGGCTACGGTAACCCTTTCGGAAAAACCCGCGACCCTGGCAGGCGTCGGCCCTAACGGACCCCGTTAATGTATGCTGACATCTCTTTGAGGCACGCTTGGAAAAATATGCGCCGTCAACCCGGGCCTGGTCCTTACCGGACGGCGAGCTACCCATTGCTCGCCACCCGCAAGCCCGCATCTACGGTGGCCGGGAATTGGCTATGGACTCCCGACGCTCAGGGCGTCTCCTGCGGCGACTAGGGGAGTGAGGGCGCATCTACATATTGCCTCACCCTCACGCGCTCCGCCCCTCTTTCGCAAGCATTACTGCTTCGCAGAAGGAGGTGACGGCTTTCCATGCCCTCTCACTCCATACCATGACTTGGACCAGAGCCGGACGCGAGAAATCGTCGCCTGAGTCCTTAGCCTAAGTTAGTTATGTGTGTGCGCTTGTTTGTACCTATTTATCTGTAAACACACCCACGTACGGTCGACTCACGAAAACCTTAACTTCACTTAGTACCTTGTGATACTGTACGAAGCAATCGGTGACGCCAGAAATGTGACGTATTTACGAGGGGCGTAGCTACCGCAGTATTAGCCGTATAGATGATACGAGGCCCTAAGCTCTAGCTTGGGGCCCCCGTAGCGGCCGGTGGCTACAAGCAAAAATCAGTTACATGTTGTCAAAAACCTCAAATTCTTATTGATAAGAGGCTCGTAACGAGTAAAAACCTACTGAAG
This sequence comes from Griposia aprilina, assembly GCA_916610205.1. Classification (NCBI taxonomy): domain Eukaryota; kingdom Metazoa; phylum Arthropoda; class Insecta; order Lepidoptera; family Noctuidae; genus Griposia; species Griposia aprilina. The sequence goes on along the minus strand of OU744307.1, from coordinate 13,079,285 downwards.
TAATGGAAATTAACGTAGTTTATTTGTGAATTACAAAGGCTTATATTCATTACGTAAAATCACACAGAAAATCTAAACTATTTATCAAAGTCAGGGTGCTCCGACTTTCGAACTCGCTTCGCTCGCTCGTAAGTTCTCTTAGTAGAATCACAAGTCACAACCTAGCATCCGAGTCAGAGTGCTAAAATTTTCTAGTTCACTTCACTCACTCTTGCAGTCTCTTAGTCAAACTACAATGGAAACTTAACCTTCCAAGTCAGTACGATTTTTTGTAAACAAATACCCTTCTTTGGAATCTCGCCGCAGTCGGGTAAAAAATGCCCACAGTAAATTTTGATACTGGGCCCCTTTATTACTGACTATGCCACTGCGTATTACATCATTGACAAGTCCAAAATACTGTGATCAACGTTTTTGTAAAGTAAAAATAATTATTGTACATATCACTAGAAATTCGAAACCAGTCCTTATTGCTTTGGAATAAAAGCGCAAATCAAGCTAGAAACAAACATAATTATTAAAAGGTAAAAACGTCCTACACAAAATCTGCAAATTCGTATTTATTGCAATAACACAAAAGGTGTGACTCGCGAAAATATAATTCCATCAGTGGTGAAATTTATTGCCTCAACGAGAGGTTACATTGAAATATAAATTTTCATGTTCTTGCCCGTATTTTTTTCGGTTACACGTGTCATGATAAATAAGAGGAGGTTTAAGAGAATATCTCCGCTTTCGGCAATGGTTGCGGAAATATGAAACAAGAAAATTATAGAGACAATCTTTTATCTACGTGAGTATTATTGACAAGTTTGTTTAACGATGCGGACTTGGTTGTTATCCTGACAAGTCGTACATAGTGGTTCTCCTCCAGATTTATTATGCGCATGACCAAATAGTTGCCAGTCTCTCTGCCAGCATCTGTGTTCCTTTCCACGTGTAACCCGTCAGCTTTCAAAGCAAGAAAAACACCTTTTACTTTCACCTTTTAAACCTTTTACTTTTGAAACAGAAAAACTAAAATAGTTCCTTTTTCTGTAATGTTATGTATTTAATCAACATTAACTGCGCACCAAAATCAGCTAAATCCAGAACAGGTCATACCAATGCCAATGCAAAGCCAAATGGGCAATCTCTTCTTCTTAGCTTGTCGATGGCAATCTAAATGGAGTCGGCCCCGAATTTGGCTACATGTTTGGCGTTATCCCTATCGCCCATAAGTTCCTGTAACGTGCAGACGACAGGGCTCACAGGACACGATATTAAAGTGCCTCATCGTTTGTGAATCAGCACCATATTTATACTCCAAGGCTGAGTCGTCTATGAATCTCTACCTGAACAGGTTTTCCTTGTTTTGGCCAACTTGGGTCTACAATGGGCAATTTGACAGTGCTAATCATTCCGTATAGTTTTCTTGACGTAGATACCATAGTAAACTGTATCTGCATGTTGTTTAAAATATAAAAATCCAATAGATACTTGGTTATTATCCTTTACAATTTTCACACTATCAAATTATTGAACGGTACGAGCATAATTAATATTTATGACCTTATCCGTCGACCTCTAAAGTTCATTTCAAATTCCCGACCACACAGAATACGGAACTACCTTTGGGGAACAATAAAAAGTCAGAGATAATGTACATTATAACTCAGTTTAATTTGAAGGTTAAAGTAATGGAGCGATAGAGGTCTCAAGAGATTCCTCTTGAACTTGACATTGGCCCAGATTCACTGTTAAGTAAGTAGGTATATTTTAATATACGTAATAATTAAGTCATTGGTATACTGCTAGTGTAGGATGCGCACACGGAGTTTAAATATGCTGTCCCACAAACAATGTGACACTTGACATCGTTTTCCGCGTGTCCTATTGCGTGCACTTTGCAGGAGCTGATGGACGCTACTGAAGGTGCCAATCTCGTAGTCAAATTCTGGGCTGACTCTATATAGATTGTCAACGACAAGCTAAAAAGAAGACGGATAGGTTTGCTACCTTAGTTTCGCGGCTCATTTGTTTGCCAGCTAGGCATCCGTGCGTAGCATGGCCGTGGGTCGCAGTATGTAATCATTTAATGTCTTTGGTCGCAGTGGACAATCCCGCCTACATTTTCATACAAAGCGAGGCTAAGTCCACGTGCTTAGCTTAGCTGCCTTTAACCATTTAATTGGTGTGAATTTACTCCTTAGATTTCCATTTCTAAATGCATTTCATTAGTCCTACCAAAATTATCAAACTGTTCAATCAAACACATTTAAACACTTCATTACTGGCAACAGAAACAATACCTACATTGACGTAAAAATATCATCCTAAAAATTCACCATTCACTCAACTTCATTCACCACTGATTACCTTCACCAAAAACTGTTTTATTCCTCATTAATTAAAGACCCTTTTAACTTAGAAAAATTAACGCCATAAAGTGAATTCTGTGCGAACAATGAAGACGGTATATTAAAACCGAACCTACTGACTCAACGTCACTATATAGTTAATCTAGATTTGGGCGACAAAGCGATCTGTCTTGATCTAAGACAATTGTGAAGCATTAAACACGATTTATATCTAACAATTGTTTTGATTTAGGTAAGATTACACTATATTTGTATTTGGAAGACAGGTTTTAAATTAATCAACAAATCTAAATTCATCAAACTGAGCTTCGTAAGAGGAACATTCTTAAGATAATACTTAGTGTACGAGTGGGTATATTAGATATCCCTTAGAATCGATACAAAGTATCAGTCCATAGGCTGCTCACCTTGATCGCAAGACGATTACTCGTAGAAGACTGAATATTAGTTGTGGTAAATCTTCATCAAGGTGAGCAGCCACAGCTGTTGATTGTTGAGATTGATCATAGAAAAACATCCTAACTTATATGTATAATAAATATTTAAATAATATCATAAATTCGAAAGTAAGTTTGTTTGTTTATTCGTTACCTTTTCACGCCTAAACCACTGAACCGATCATCCTGAAATTTTGCATATTACGTTGTCAGGTGACAGAAACGGACATAGGGTACCTTTCATCCCGAAAAAAAGTACTATTCCCGAAGAAAACAACAAAAACGTTCTTTTAATAATAGATGGCGCCACGTATCTTTCGAATCATGATTGAATTTTATTATTATATAATAACTAATAACAATAATAACTTTTATTTCTTAAAAAAATACAGCTTTAGCATGTCTTTTATATACATAGACAATTTAAATAAGCTTTGGTAGTAACACAATGCAATACAAATCTAAGAACTGAAATCTGTATACAATATGGAAAACTCTGCCTCTCAAACTAGGATAACCTGTATATTGAGCGACAGTGATTCAGCTTACAATGTGATGCTATATGTATAATAGTAGACTGTGTCGATCTATCTGAGTGATTGCAGATAATACAGAAACTTTTGTGAGTTTTTAATATAAGTACCTAATACATATTGTGAGTCTAGAGTGTCGATAGACCGGTTTTTCATCCTCCTAACTATAATTCCCCGAACAACCCGAATTGATTGCCAAATTGTAAATTAACGCGAGCGAAGCCGCGGGAAAAAGCTAGTAATATTATAAAGGAGAACTTCACGAAACATTTCCATGTTGGGGTCGGCGTCTGGTCTAACCGGATGCAGCTGAATATCAGTATTTTACAAGGAGCGACGAAATGGCGATATACGAATCATAAATCAAAAGGACTCAATTTGAACAATTTCTGACTACGAACTGCAAGGCAACTCCTGTTTTAATAAAAAACAGCGAAAAAAAGAAGTTGTTTTAAAATTTGTCACACAGTGGAGTGCTATCATTCAGAGGTATTAAAACTGTGAGTATTATGATAAAGGCCTCCAATAAAATTCAAAACTGCAAACTGATACGATTTTCTTTTTTCTTTCGCATGAAACACCAAACCTATCGACGGTTCACTATTCTAAAAACGGCTTTGTTATAAAAATTGCTCCATTAACTTTTGTTATACCAATCTATCGTCCATCAGGTTAGAACAATGGGATACGAGTATGAACGATTCGTGTCAAAAGGATAAGCCTTCGGCGTGTTAAAAAATATGAAACAAATCCTCTTGTTTTTTTGATATTAGATTTATATTATTAGGTAGATTTTTTTTAAACATTTGTGTTTTCGTAAGTTGAAGTATCCTAAGAATAGGTACAGGTAGGTTAGATATATATGTATATATATATATATATATTTGTTTTTAAGTGAGTATAAATTTAAAATGTATACGTACTTTTTTATTAATTTTCGACTCTAAATTTAGTCACTAAATATGGAAGTACTGTGTCGAAAAGCTATCGAATTAAGAGAGAAGAGAAGAAAGAGGTCATTTGTAAAATGGACGCTTATAATAAAAGCAAAGCTTAGATTGTTTTTAGCTCACCAGTGATTGGTTGCAGTATGTTACCGGAATTCAACTGAATTCTGGTAACACACTAACTTAAATTAGATTCACGTAAATAGTAAGAAACTGTTTCAAAATAAAACCACTGATTGTATAAATAAACCAATACTGCCATCTCTTTCTTATTTTGTGCGCATTTCAGAATTCAGCTTACTATTTATCTGAATGTAACAAACTGTAAACGTCTCGAAAATAGTACATTTTCTTGACCCAAATTCTTTAGAACCTTATGAAAAAGTAAGAAAGGCAAACACTGACCAACATTTGCGACCACTGTTTTATGTTGTCGTGACGTGGATTAATCCTAATGACTTTAACGTCAAGGTTGGATCAAATGACGACGTTTCATTTGTGAAAAAGCCTGCCTAATAGTTAGTGACAAATGATCAATAGCAATAATAAAAATGTTCTATAGGTGATATAAATATTAATCTTGATTGAATATTGAGTATAAACCGATAGATCAAATCACGCGCTCCTGACAATATTATTTTAATTTAGGTTATACAAATTGCCAATAAAAATATAAAAATATTGTTCGACACACTGTTTCCAATGTTGGTTGTTGGAGCACTTGGAACATTGGCCCAACAGATGGGGTTTTCTCAACGTCATATTATGTCGATCTATCATACGCATGAGGCAACATGTGCAAAGGGATTTATTATGAAACAACCGGAACCCAGAATTGTATGTACTTTAAGGTCCTGGAGAAAATGGTTCCTTTTCGTTTCGTGTTTTCCTTCTGTTTATTTTATATTTTCTTGCGTTTTTGCTTATAGTTGTTGAAGAGAATGTTTAGATTTTGCGCGAATTTCGTTTTCAAGAGAAATTTGAGGTCTTTGTAAAAGGTCCTTTCATGGAAGTTGGTAAGAAAGAAATAGGAGGGAACTTGAATGAGTTATTTACGCATATAGTAGAAAAAGGAGGTTTGAATGCTGTCCTTGCAATTCTCGCTAAAGAAACCTATATTCTAGACCTGAACAAGCATGTTTTTAAATACGAAGAAAGCGACGAAGCAAACCTTTAACAAAACACACATAACAGTAATACTAGAACAGTTAGTTAAAAGAAAAGAGGAACCAACGTCTGGCAAAGCGTACAGAAACGTTCACGAGTTTTTGTGCTCAACGCCCGAATACTTGTCAAATTGCGATCTGAGTGATGAATGACGCGACACGACTCGCTTTATACATAGATTGTATGCCACAATCTACGGCTCCCGGCCTTTTTTGATGGTAAAATCTAGATAGTGGGCTAAAAGATTTTAGATTGGACTTTTGATGGTTTTACCGTGTTGGCTAGGCTATAAATAGAGGTATTGTTGTTGGATAGAATACAAATTGGGGATTTTTGGGAGAGGTTGTCGTGAGAAGGGTTATTTTGGGAGGATTAGCAGCAGCGTTTGACAAGGTTCTAACGTTTTTGTTACTTCTCAAGTAATGGAATATTAAAGGCGGACGATCGGGTGCCACGGCATGCTGGGTTTAGAAGCATGAAGTTTCACACAAGAGTCCCTTAAGCGAAGGTGAGCTCTAAAGAAGGATTTGAAAATTCCACCCTTAAAGGGGGAAGAACTCAAGTGCCAACAAAGGGTGAAAGGTTAAATGAACTTCATAATTTTTGCCGATGAAAAATTCCATCGGACACAAGGCTTGTGCTGATGATCGTAACGATATAGTTGAAAACAATCATTTTTATTTAATTTATCTTTATTTCAGACATACAGTCTATATAATTATTATACAGAAAGCGTTACTAGTAGGCACAAACGAAAATTAAAACAAAAATAAAATAAAAAGGTGTTAGTAATTTCTTAGTAAACAAAACAAGTTACACAATAATTAGTTACAGTATATTTCCTATTCCTGTGCAGATGTACATCTGCCCAGTACATAGATAAATGGACCATCTCTTTTGCACGCTAGCGTTCTGAGGACAGTGTTGGTGCTACCACGATTCCTACTCATCATCGATGCAGTTCTTTCCCTAATAACGGCGAAGAAATCATCGATAGAAGCATCCGCAAACATATAATAAATGAAGACAAAGAAATCTGAAGAAAATTGTTTGATGATCTTAAAGAAGTACCTAAGCATTTTGATTAGGGAACGGTACTGTGGGAGCTCCTCTGAAAATGCAACATAATAGTGATAGAGCTCCAACCTTTATTAGTAATTAGTATGCATTCGTTTATTTGTAAACAAAATCATAATACCTACGTTTTTTATTAAAACTAAGAAGAGCAATTCTCAGAGGAGCCACACAGAAATCCATTATTCTAGGAAGAATAAATTGTTCTGAATACAAAAAGAGATTCCTACACTTGATACAAATATTGTCAACAGGAATATCTCGGAAATCTCGTCTATTCCTTTCACTAAAATACTACGTAGATATTCTCTAAGTCCCCTAAAACCATATTGGAAGCGTAAACGTATTCGCCAAAAATCTACATTCGTGATTCTTACTTATTCCAATAAGTAATATAATATTCACTGAATCTAAGATGGGGTGGGTGACCAGAAAATATAGACCTGTCTTCCTTATGTCCGTTTTGATAAGTAGGGGTCAAGTTATGTTTGTCAACGTAAGTAGCAATATATGCTAGTCGAATCCTGTAGGGAGATGATCGGCTTGCCACCCCTTGATGTCATTTTGTATTAGTCCTCCCCTTCTATGATATGAGGACGAGTAATATGTACGTGAAAGTTTTTATTGATATTCCTTTCTAAATAGGTTTTATTGTGAATCTATGTAAGGATCTAAAAGGGTTTGGTCATGTTGTAGATATGAATGGCCTTGCTAATTTTGTTGTTTAAGGAAATATTTTTATACTTGTGTCCCAGAATATTGAAAATTGTTGAATGATTTAACAACATTTGATGCAATATCTAGATTTTGGTCTTGTGTTTAGTAATACTACTACTATATTGTAATACTACTATTATATTGTCTTAATATTAGGTCTTTACCTATGAAATTGCCGTTCTGCAGTACTGGCCATTTCAAATCAAAATAATTTTTGTTTGGCTAAGAATTCTAATTTCAAATTAATTTTATTTTAAAAACATGGATTTTTTTTTCTAAAAGTAGTCATTTCTTTATTGATTAGTGTTACATTTTCATCGCATTTCAATCTTTTTCGTCATCATGGATACGTTAAAAATTCGAGTAATTATGGAATATGAGTACCGTCGTGGCAGCAACGCGGCACAAGCGGCACGCAACATCAACGACGTTTACGGAGCTAACACTACAAACCAACGCACCACCTGTTATTGGTTTGCTCGCTTCCGTTCTGGAAATTTCGACCTGAAAAATGAACCTCGCGGTCGTCCGAAGACTTTGGTCGACAATGACGAATTAAAGGCGATTGTGGAAGCTGATGATACACAATCTACGGCTGAATTAGCAGCAGCTTTCGACGTTAGCGTCAAAACAATATTGGTCCATTTGCGTCAAATTGGCAAGGTAAAAAAGCTTGACAAATGGGTGCCCCACGAACTCAATGATCGCCAGCGCGAAGTACGCGTCGAGACGTGCCTTGCACTGCTCAACAGACACACAAATGAAGGAATTTTGAACCGCATTGTTACCTGCGATGAAAAATGGATTCTGTTTGATAACCGTAAGCGCTCAGCAAGTTGGTTGGATCCTGGTTCAGCACCTAAACAATGCCCTAAACGAAAACTTACCCCTAGAAAAGTGATGGTCACTGTTTGGTGGTCTAGCGCCGGTGTGATTCATCACAGCTTCTTACCAAACGGGGTGAGCATTACTGCAGATGTGTACTGTGAAGAACTGAACACAATGATGGAGGAGCTGGCGCATCTCCAACCAGCATTGGTCAATCGCTCGTCTCCGCTGCTCCTGCACGACAACGCGCGACCTCATACTGCACAGCAGACGGTCTCCAAGTTGCAAGAACTGGGGTTGGAAGCTCTCCGTCATCCGCCCTACTCACCAGACCTTGCGCCTACAGACTACTACTTTTTCCAGAATTTGGATAACTTCTTGGCGGGAAAAAAATTGAATACCCGAGAGGCAGTACAAAATGCCTTTGAAGAATTTGTTGCCTCCCGTCCAGCTGATTTCTTTAAGAAGGGCATCAATAAACTGCCACTGCGATGGCAAAGATGCATTGATTGCATGGGTGATTACTTCGATTAATACAAATAAAAAATTCATGAAAAAAATTCGTTTAAATTTTTTCATACAAAACGGCAATTTCATAGGTAAAGACCTATTATAATATAATGTAACAAAATAAAATTGAAGTGTCTGTTTGTAATGTCTTATTAACAGCTTTTTATTGAGTGCATATGAAAGTATATACGGTACTTATTACAAAAAAACATTTATTTTTTATTTTTTGTCCTTCTGCCGGTTTGTTTCAGCTAATCTTCGAAATGTCTGGACTGATTTTGACAGGGCTTTCACTGGCAGATATCTGATGTTATAAGGAGTAACATTTTTGTCCCGGTAGCTCGTTTCCGAAGGATAATTCTCGACATCCACGCGGGCGAAGCCGCGGGCAGCAGCTAATTTTCTTAATATTAACAGTATAAGATTTTTATTTTAATACGTTTATCATTGTGTAGGCGGCAGAAATGAATATTGAATTAGGTAGATTAACACAATTATCAAACAACTAGTTTTCTTTAATATTTCTGTCTATTTTAGCTTCATTGGATTTTAGGTTACCATGAGGCTTTTCTATAACCTTCTTTATTCGAACCTTATTTAACTAATCACTCGTTCTTTGGCTAAATAATTAGCATTGTCATTCAACGTGGCTATGTTGCCAGTCTTCCGAGCATATTTCCGGATGGCAGCGATGCTGACGAGTACTTCGACGTCTATAGGCCTACTTATTTTTGTATTTATTTGTATAATAAGTTAGTTAGTCCGTTAATATGGTACCTAGTGTATATACATAGTTAGTTGTGTTTTATATTTTATATAAGAATTTTAATGTATAAGAAATAACATTACAAATGAACTATTTTTTTTTTTAAAGCGTTTTTTTTTGTAGTTATTTTTTATGATTTTGTTTTAAAGAAATTTATGTCTCAAAAAGAACATACATAGTTTACTTAAATAATTATGAGAAACTTAACAAAATAATCTTAAGTAATAAAAGATCTGCCAAAAAACCGTCATCCATAATGGGTTACGATTCATCATTATGTGTTCAATTTATTTATATCTACAAAAAATAATACTGTTACAATAAGTTACTACAAGAAAAAATATTTCACACCCTACACCCCATCTCGCTCTTGACAGCTTTTATTATAACTATCAAGTAACGTCACTCCCATTCGGCCGTAGATAAAGCAGGCCAACCATAAATTGTAATGGTTTCCCTTCCCATTCATCACTGTGATCGTTATTGAATCCTGATCTTTAGTACACGAGCTACTACTGTTAATTGGTTTGCTATAGAAAGTTAGGCTCATTGTGAATGATTTGGGCTGGGTAGGAAAAGGATTGATATTCATCGTTGGCAACACAGAACAATGGCGTAAGAAAGGAGGTTTATGCTCTGCAGTGCGATGCCAAAAACTTTGGATGTTGATAATGTCTAAAAAGTCCAATGAAATAAAACAAAAAGTCATTCCCTTCATTCTTTTATACTGAAATCTACAAAATAATTCCTTCCCCCTCCCTTTTTATACACGTATGTCGGGACAGGAGGCCGATTCGAGCTAAGTTCTTCACCGTTGAATATGGGACGGGCGGATGTGACGTGTTGCGGGCGAAAAAAAATACTCTGAAGATGATTATTGTTTTTTAGGTGATATTTGAACTTGACAAAATGTATACAAAGAAACGTTGGAAAGTTTCTAGGCACTTTGTAGTCCGTACGATGTGCGATGGTCAAGAGAGCTGCCCTGCGCCATGCTGCTGAAGCAGTCTCGTCGACTCGCACGAACGTCAGGCTACGGGCTACGAGGCTAGGAGCATACGGTGGAGGTCTGCCCGGCATGGGCGGAGCACCGCCGTGTCCTCGAGGCGGCGATCGGTGGCGGCGATCTCTCGCGTCCGGCCCTGGTTCCGGCCATGGTACGGAGCGAGAGGGAATGGGAAGCTGTCACCTCCTTCTGCGAAGCAGTAATGCTCGCAAAGGAGGAGGCGGAGCGCGTGACGGAGAGGCAATCGTTGCGCCCTCACACTCCTAGTCGCCGGAGGACGAGACACCCTGGGCGTCGGGAGTCGATAGCCGAATCCCGGCCACCGTAGGCACGGGCTTGCGGACGGCGAGCAATGGGCAGCTCGCCGTCCGATAAGGACCAGGCCCGGGTCGACGGCGCGTACTTTTCCACTTGCGCCTCAAAGAGATGTCAGCACCATTGACGGGGTCCGATAGGGTCGATGCCTGCCGGGGTCGCGGATTGTTCGAAAGAGTTACCATGGCCCTGGCGCACAGGCAACTGAAGGAACACGAGTGGGTATTACTCAGTAAGAGTCTGGAACGCCCTTCCACTCCGCCCAGAGCGGGAGAAGTCATTTGATGATTTCCCATAAAAAAAATAAAAAAAACTCCTGTCAAAGTGCGCCAACTAACACACTTGCTTTCCGTTGTCAATTGATATCCCGTACTCATGACTCTTCCGATATGTACCTACATATTAGTTTTATATTAAGTTTTCTTATACAATCATCAAACTTTTAAATTGGTTCAATAAAATAATCTATTAAAGCAGCTACATACAGAAACAAAACAGCAAGCCGGTTATACTAATATATATGTCTAAAACTATACAGCGTAACAAAATTATTCATTTACTTCTTTCACAGTGAAATCTACGAAAGTATACAACACAGAACACATTTTCGAACAAGTTGTGACTGATTGCGACAAATCGCAACTACAAAACACTGCTTCAAGCCAAAACTACATCTCCACATGATGAGTTCTGCTTCCTTTATACCAAAATCAACAGAGATATAACGCAACAATAAACCAAAACTTATTCAAGACACGATTGCGACAAATCGCACATAAAAGTCTTTCGTCTGCACCCCACATATAATCCACACTGCAGAGACACTAGGGCCTCACAACATCGACATAACGCGTTAGCAATCCGATACAAGATGGTTATTTATCTTGAAATATGGACCGGAGGAAGCAATGCAATCTATCAGAAATGATATGTCGGTCTCGTCAAATTTGAAGGGAGATACATGGCTTTGTTGTTCTGGGTGTGAGCATTTTTAAGGGTTTGGAATATATAGGAAGAAGTTGATGCTATAATTCATTTGTTTTGAAGAGTTTCATCACTGTTAATAAATTGATATTATACTTAAAAATTTTACGCTAGGCAATGTCCTACCTGAACACAACTACGCGACCATCACAAATAGTTACCTAACGTAACGTACGTACTCGTATGGTCCCAAAAGAGATAAGTAACTAGGGTCGTCGATATAGTTGAAGTTTAGTAAGAAACCGATGAATGTTTTCGAATAAAATTTAATTTAATTAATAGAAAACAAACAGGTCATTTATCATTTTTTTCTTCCTAAAGACTCCTATCGTTTTCTTACTAAACTTCAACTATATCCGACGACCCTGCTGTTTACTTTATCACATTTGGTGACCATATGTTACGTAACGTACGTTAGTTATCGAACGTATATACAGGGGTTGAATAGATGTCCTAATTCGTAATAATTACCACTCGGGCGATTACGTCATCGTAATCGTAATCGTATTAGCTTGTAGGACAACAGCTTATAGTGCCATTTATGGTTTAAATTTTGTGTGTGTGACACCTCTAAAATCATCTTTTAGCTGACTTTTCTATAAACCCTTCTATACAGACGAGATATTGTGTGTGTTACTTTTTAAGCCGGTTACTACACAAATAATGGCAGTATCGTAGACTTGAATTGGCTCGACCCGTATTGCGGTTAACTGAGTCGACCCTTTCGAGGCAAATACACGTAAAGAGGGCAAAATATACGTACACGCGAATAGAAGTGACGTAAGCAAAGGGACTAGTACTTAGCAGTGGGTAGATCCAGGTGTAGATGATGTTAATGATGATAGCACTTAACGCCATTAGTTAGAAAAGGTAGAATAGGACCCTTTGATAGTTGTGAATAATTTAAAGGTGACCTATGCTAACATTTATAAAGGAACTAGGTTTTTAGGGTGGTACTTTAAAAGCAAGATCTACAAATTTTACATCATTCTATTATCAAGCTACTAGTTTAATGATACAAAAACAGAGATAAGATAAAGCAAAATTATGGATTTATATGGAAATCCATATAAATCCATATTTTTCCTTTATCCTATCTCTGTCTCTCTGTATCTGTGTCTCTGTCGGTCTGTATTCTCTTTTTAACTGCTTAAATAAGCAGTTAAAAAGTAATTTATCTATACATACAAATAACTAAAATTGAAGTGTCTATTTGTAATGTCAAAATATCAGCGTTTTACTAAATGCATACTTATGAAAGTACAGTAAACAAAAGTCAGCACAGTAGGCCGCATGTCAGTGATAACAAAACCAGCAGCCTAATTACTAAACACACTATCACTCACAATCTGAATAATTTTAAAGCCTATTGCTAATCCATTTCTTCATATGTTCGAAAAATTTGTCAGCTCAATAACGTAATTATCGCAATGAATGTTGTTGAACTGTCAAAATGTAAACCATTCTTACTGTTAGTATATAACCCCGCAGAATAAGCTGGCCTCTTATTCTATTGAAACTCCGTAGTACACTAGGCCAGCTCAAAGTCATAGTGTTACTTCAGGCGTTTAATCGACTGTACAACAACTTCAAAATTCCAACATTGATATGTAATAATATTTTGTAAGTCTGCATTCCTTGTATGACAAGAATTATATCGAATGTGTCAACAAAATATGAGGTAGGAAAGTAAAGAATTTCGGAGTAAGTTAGTTTTCCACGAAATAAGATTAGCATATTACAGTGGCTTTAAAACGAATAATTTATAGTAATCGCTTCAGTCAGAATTCATCGGATAATATTTATTGTGGAAGCAGAATAATATTTCTATATTCCTTTAGCCTCTTCTTACCTATTTATGTAACTACTCTATTTAATCACTAACTGTTATCGATTTTTCTTGTTTTATGTCACTATTTTTATAAAATGATCTATGTACTATTCTGAGCATTTCAACACGATAAGGATCGGCAGATCCACGTCTAGATAGGTAGGCAACCTGAAAAGGTAATTTAAATATTTATTATTGGTATTAGTACTGGAACGTCTTTATTGAAACCACTCAAACATTATAATGGAATATTGTCAATATGACAACTTGGTTTATAGTTAACATCAGTAGCAGCCCGGTGTCTGGATTTGTGTCCAGTTGATGACAATAGGCTCGCCCCCTATTACATGGGAGTTAAACATAACTGGTGAAATGTGAATGCACTATAGGTACACCTCTGCTTAGCCTTTCGAGGAATACAGGCGTGATATTATGTTATGTTATCTAAATTCAAGGTCTACTTAGTTAACTATTGGAGTCACTGCCGAAGGTTTTTAAAATAAATAAAAGAAACACAAGAGTCTAGTCGCGAAGACATTTTAATACAGACTAGCTAACTTAAAACTTAAATCTAATAGTGTTCTTAATACTCAAAAACTCCAAATAAACCAATTACAGGCAGTTTTGAACTGTCAAGGAACCGGTCTGTCAGAAAGATGAAGCTACTGGCCCATTCCAAAGCGTATTAGGTACGTAGTAAGAGAAGAACGGGCAAGAATCTCAATGGACACTCTTTTTAATCAAAATATGGTTACAAAATATTAGTTACATCATTCATGTTTAAATTATGCATCTGAGAACGATGCAGAACGTTAAAAGCGTCCGTAATAAAAAGATAAAAACTATTCAAATATTAAATTAAATTAAAATAAGCCGTGGCAGCTAAGAGATGACCAGTCCCTACTGACGGCGCCCATTCACGAACATGACGCATGGATTAGCACCATTTTCAGCTCAACCATTTTGAAGTGAGCTAAATGATCCAACACATGCGCCACCATCAGCGAGACATTAGAGTGAGCATGACATGCTCTCAGCCGCCAGGGCGCATTAAAGTCAATGGAAGACGTACCCAGTAAATGGTAGCGTTATAGTATGTACATAGTACTCTACTAAGTCCTTATCTCTACGGATGCGTGTCGCCGGCGCCCCGGGTGCTAGCCATAACATCACGACGCTACCACGAATACTCTATCAGCGTAACTGCATTGTCGCGTACCAGCTAACACGATGTTATCCTGCTAATATTATAAATCTGAAAGTTTGTGAGGATGGATGGGTGGATGAATGGATGGATGTTTGTTACTCTCTCACGCAAAAACTACTGCACGGATTTGGATGGAATTTGGAACACAGATAAATTATAACCTGGATTAACACGTAGGATACTTTTTATCCCGGTAGTACGTTGCCGTGGGTTAATTTCCGACATCCACAAGGGCGAAGCCGCGGGCAAAAGATAGTAATACATAATATGTATTAATAGAGATCGATACATATCGATCTATAATATTATTATGGATCGATACAGCCTGCAGTGGCCTACTAGTTACTGATCTAAATCTATTTAAAAATATTTATGTAGATTCAGAAGGCATTCATAAAGTAGATTTAGATACTAAATTATGAAGTTACTCTAAACTATATTACCTTCTATATGCAAATCTAAAAGAAAATGAGCCCAAACATAATCTCAAAGCCCATTTGAACTAAACTGTGTGGAAATAAAATAATGAAGGTTTTATAGAAGGCAATAACATTCATATTTTAAAAGAAATGCAAGATATCTACGCTAAACTTCACCTGCATACAAATTCTCTCGGTTGACTAACAAGATTCTGGCGAGTGACAGATGTCAGAACAACTATTTTGAAGTATGAAGCGTAACGGCAAAAATATTTTAGGGGTAACATTGTATTGGATTGTCTAGTTACTGGGTTGTGGAAGTCAGATAGGCAGTCGCTCCATGTCAAATACTAGCATTCAGGAGCATCGTCCAAGACTGGAAGCCGACCCCAACATAGTGAGAAACAGCTATGGCACTTTTAGAAAGAAAAATACTGTGTTGCCCTATTGGATGCATTGCACGCTCCAATTTTCCTATTAGTAAAAGTGATTAGGCGGTGGTGTGGTAGCGGCATGGCAACGGAAATGTCAGCCTAAGCCCTTAAGGGGACTTCATGACCTAAACGCAAATTTATAATGCCTAAAAATATACGATCCACTGCAATAATCAAAATCAGAAAAATATATGATATTCTTCTGGATGTATGCTAGTTAGATAGTGTGTTGAGAACATAATACAATTAACTTGATATGATAGAAAAAAATCACGAAGACACCTCTAAAAAAATATTTTAACGATTAAAAACCATACTAATATCCATGCAAACATTCAGTTTTTTTGTCAGATTATTCTACAAGTAACATACTAACGTAATAGTGTTTTAATTTTTTAGTCCAATGAATAGATTTTTTGTAAATCCTTAATTGCTTCATATTTTGCAATAAATTATCAGCGTTGTGTCATCGCGCGTCTCTTTCTTTTCTATGCAATCCGACAGTGACCGAGCTTTAGCTCTTGTAAGCCTCTTAATGCTCATATACACGAGCGGCACGTTGTCGATGGCAGCCGCCGATGTTGTTCTTATACATTTCTAATAATTGGTTGGTTTTTTTCGTATTTTATAGGTATAAAGTTGCAGTAAAATCTCTTTGGCTTATACTGTTTATATCTGGCTGGTTTTGGTACCATTAAATAGATGAAATTTTAAAAACGAAAAATAATAAGTTTATATGATTTTTCGCCATTTTTCTATTGTTTTTCTGTCCGCCTAAATGGGTGAATCTAACGAAGAAATTCGATATAATTTGAAGTTTTAGTACAAAACAGAGAAAAATGCGATACTAGCCGCTAAAAAAAAATGTAACGTTTATGGACTTAACACAGTGTCATTAAGAGTATTTAGCACAAAGTTAGTTCAAGCGTTTTCTGTCCGGGAATTTTGATGTCAAAGATGCAACTCGCTCTGATCAATGTGTTACAAGTGGAGCGAGATCGGCATATTAGTAGTTACGACATACCTGAAGAGTTAGAGGTTGACCACAAAACAGTTTAGACCCATTTACAAAATTCCGGGTAAATATAAAAGCCCGATATTTGGGTGCCACACGAGCTCTTAATCTTGAATTTGTATATAAAATACGAAAGAACTTTTTCCCCGACTTAATATTTTGGCTCTCTTCTTTACCGCTTATGTTAGATGATATGGTCGCTTAACTTAAGTAGGTAATCATCAACCCTTGTTGTTTGATGATAACGAAAAATGGAGGGTAATTCTCTTCTTTTTAAGAACTCAATCAGTAAAAAGTACTCTAATTTACCAATATTTTTGACAAGTTCCTGACTTTGACTGACTTAATTTTTTTATAATGCTAAGTTTGTCGCGATAACGCGAACTACACATCGTGCGCTGTCTGTTGTACAGTGAGACGTCGAGCGTTGTAGGAGAGAGAGTTCGCGAAGTGTATAGCACTATCGCGACAATGTAGCCATAGCATAAGTACGAGAATTGGCTTTCAATTTACAGTGATTCACATCTTTATGTGCTTCCATTTTCCTATATTTTAATGACTTTTCAATTAATAATGTCAATAAAAAAATAATTGTCTGAAAAATGTATGTGTGTGTGTGTGTATGTTGTGTGTCTGATTTACAGTTGGAATCTTCTAAAATATAGATGAATGTGTTATTAATTCCCGATAGTGAGTGATTGCGTAAGAATTTAACCGTAACAGGGATTGTTTAAATTTTCATCACATACTTTTGGAACAGACCATAATACCTTACTATACAGGGTGGATTTTTGAGATGGGGCAGCAAGGGCAGCTGCCTTAACCGTTGTAGCTACAGGAAAACGGTCTTAAGAGACTTTCCTTAACTTTTTGAGAAAATTTTATTCGCATTCACAGATTTTGAAAAAAAAAATCGCATTTCCTACGAAATGTATGGCAAATGTTTTTGAGATTTCTGACTTTTCTAGTACTGAAACCTGAGTTGGTCCTATAGAGGTTTTTGATCCTTATATGAAACATGATCGATTGGCATAAAAAAAGGGTTTTGTGAAAATTGCCCATTTTTTGCATTGCTGACTGTACATTTTTTTTAAAATCTGTGAATGCAAATCTGGGGGCACGGTAGTGCCCCCGCCAAGACGAGCCAAGCGAAGCGCAAGGGCACTACCTACCTTTTCTCGAAGTGTTTCGTCGTTTTTTTGAACCCTCATAGAGTTGGTTTCCAATGTACCAGATAGTTCATATTCTCAGGATATAATGTCAATAATAGACTAATTAAATATACAAAGTCTCAATTGAATAGCTCTAATACTTTAGATTTTATTGATATCTAAAATACACCGATTTCGTCACTGACACACTCACTGATACACTTAATACTCAATACTCAATTCTTTATTGCATTCCATATGTATTACATAGATGGTCTAAAAAAGTAAATGATCAATATGGACCCTGTCGGGCACAGCAACATTTGGAGAGAGGAAGAGAGCTAAGCAGCAATTCAAGCAATTCAATATTATTAAAAATTATTAGATGAGTTTAATTGGGTTTATAATTATGTATATTTATATATTAATAGGTTTGTGTATAGTATATTAGTTATTTTATTTTATGTATTGCACAATAATAATGTAGGTAATTATTGTGAAATTCTTAGTAGTACTTATTTTTATTATTATTAAATTATGCTATTATTTATGTATTCATATTTTCATATTTAGGTTTGATTTTCTATATTCTTATTATATTATACCTATATATTTTATAATGTTTGGTGAATAAGAGAGAGATTTTTATTTTTTATTTTGCAATAGATTTGTCATCTAAAAACTCCTTTACTGAGTAGTAAGACTTAGATTCCAGAAATTGTTTCAATTTATTAATAAATACATTTGTTTTTCTTACTTCTCTAATGTCATTTGGTAATTGGTTATATATTTTAATGGACATAACTAAAGGGCTAGTTGAGTGCATTTTGAGTCGGGATTGAGGTATGTTTATTTTGTTTTTGTTGTGTCGAAAGGTGTATCTTTTTTGTGTTTCTTCGCAAGTGGTGTAAAAATCTGGGTGATTTTTGACAAATTTACATAATTCTAAGATATATAAACAGGGAAGTGTGAGTATTTTGTGTTTTAGGAAGTGTGGTTTGCAGCTATCTGACTGGTCTATGTTGGTTATTATTCGAATTAACTTCTTTTGTAAAATAAATATGGTTTGTGAATCTGTACTGTTACCCCACAGCATGACCCCATAGCTGAGCCATGCGTGGGCATATGCATAGTAAGTGACAAGTGCAGTTTGCAGGGTGGTAGTTTTTTTAATTTCGCGTAGGGCATAAGAAAATTTGGATAGTTTTGCTCTTCTCTTACTTTCTGTATATGGGATTTCCAATTTATGTGGGTATCTATAGACAAACCAAGGAGAGTAAATTCATTTACTTGTTCCAGTTTTGCATTATTAAAAATGAAATTTAGTTTTAATGGGGATGAAAAGTAATTAATTTTGTTTTGGTGAAGTTAATTTCTAGATTATGGTTTTCCAACCAGTTTACAGCTGTTGAAAGAAGGGAGTTTAATTTGGCGTTTATATTGTCATCGTTTAGGCATGAGGTGAGCAGAGATATAGCGTCCGCAAATAGAACACATGGTTCGTTTATAATTTTAGGAAGGTCATTTATGTAGATGAGAAACAAAAGGCAGCCTATTACACTCCCTTGGGGAATTGAAGCGTTAACTGCTTTTCTGTCGGATCTCATTTTAATTATTTCATCAGTTTTGTTATCGAAATATTCAATTTCTACTACTTGTACCCTATCCTTTAGGTATGATGCAAACCATTCATGAGCTTTTCCTCTTATTCCTATCCCATGCAACTTGTCTAATAGTATTTTAAATTGTACCTTATCATAGGCTTTGGTCATGTCGAGCAGCATACCTATGGCGTATTTTTTATTATTAATAATAGTTAGAGCCTCTTGTACGTATTTGTAGACTGCTAACGTTGTAGACCTGTTTTTACGAAAGCCATTTTGGCAGTCGTCAAGTATTTTATATTTTTCACAAAAAGAGTATAGGCGGTCACACATAGCCTTCTCAAAGATTTTAGACTTAGTTGGTAACAGCGCGATAGGGCGATAGTTGTTAGGGTCGGTTTTAGAATTTTTCTTATGTATGGGTTTTATCAGAGCGTTTTTAAGTTGACTGGGAAAGGTTCCCTCTTCAAACGATTGGTTAATTAATTTATAAAATAGTAGGGTTAGCTCGTCTGCACATTGCTTAAGTAGAAATGGGGGAAGTTCGTCTACTGACACACTGATGATCATCAAAATGTTTGGCTACTTCCTGAAGTGCTAGAAAGCTGAAATTTGGTATGTAATCTAAGTTTAGTATACAACCAACAAAAAAAATGTATAAACTTATAACTTTCGCCCCCCATCCCCTAAAATGGGGGGGTGGAAGTTTGTATGAGACTTCAAAATGTTAGGGTACTTCCTGAAGTGCTAGAAAGCCGAAATTTGGTATGTAAACAAAGTTCAGTATACAAAAAAGCACTGCCGTGCCCCCAGATAAACTTAAAAAAAGAAGAAGAAAATAAACACAAAAAACCTTTTTGACAAAAAAAAACAACCGACTTCCAACAAATACACTACAAAGTGAAAAATAACTTTAATTTCGGAAGTCGGTGTCTTTGGATCTTTATTTTAGTTTTTTGCCACCGACTTCCGAAATTAAAGTTATTTTTCACTTTGTAGGGTATTTTTTGGAAGTCGGTTGTTTTTTTTGTCAAAAAGTTTATATTTTTCACTTTTTAGTAGGTTAAATAATAATTTATCGAAGTTACAATAGCCTAATGTCAACTGCTCATCACCTTTTACAAAATATTTCGTTTCCCGATTCAAGGAATTGAGGAGTTTATTGTTGAGTATTTCTCTTGGTAAAAACCAGAAGAACTGAAGCTGATGGTGAAGCCACCATCAGCTCCATTTCACCATATGCATTGTCACAAACATAACTTGCTTAGCAACCAACGAAAGAGCATTGCTAGAGATGACGCGATTACGCAACTTAAATTCAGTCTCAAATTGACGCATCAGCATGACTAGTAGGTAGTGGTTGCCCTATGAAAAACTTCAATCTTAATTGGGTATTATTTTTGTTCGACCTGAATATTTTGGAATATTGAACCGTATGAAGTAAGCCCAACAAAAGGTAACTGCTGTAAATCGTTGAGGAATTCCCTCGACTGTCTATGGTCTCCATCATCAGACCTGTAATGGCACTTATAACCCATATGGGTGCAAAGTTCTCATCAATATAAATGAATTAAGTCCAAACACAAGGTAGCTACTGTAAACCGTTGAGGAGTTTCCTTAACTGTCTTTCATCTTCACCATCAGACCCCTAATGACAGTCATAACACATCTGGGTATAATATTCTCATCAATAAAAATTAATCAAGCCCAAACACAAGGTAACTGCTGTAAATCGTTAAGGAATTCCTTCAACTGTCTATGGTCTCCATCATCAGACCTGTAATGGCACTTATAACCTATATGAGTGCAAAGTTCTCATCAATATAAATGAATTAAAACGAATCACAAGGTAGCTACTGTAAACCGTTGAGGAGTTCCCTTAACTGTCCTTCGTCTTCATCATCAGACCCCTAATGACTGTCCCAACCCTTCAGGTGTAAAGTTCTCATAAATACAAATTAATCAAGCCCAAACACAAGGTACCTGCTGTAAATCATTGAGGAATTCCCTCGACTGTCTTTCGGCTCCATCATCAAATCGATTCCAGACCTTCATTAAATTGTAGTTCTTTAAAATACTTAATGAAAAAATTAACAAACGCACTAGGCGCTCCTACGATTTTCGAAGGTTCTCCTCGATTTCTCCAGGATTCCATCATCAGATCCTGGTTTCCTTATCATGGGACCACCCTTGAGGTATGTCCTTTCTAACAAAAAAAGAATCATCCAAATCGGTTCACCCAGGAAAGAGTTCTGAGCTAACAAACACAAAAAAAAAAAACATACAGGCGTATTGAGAACCTCCTCCTTTTTTTGAAGTCGGTTAAAAAGACTGCCTAGCAACTTACAAAAAGAACTGAAATCCCACCAAAAACATTTCATATAAAATGTTGTAAAATTTCTCAAAAAGTTAAGGAAAGTCTCCTAAGACCGTTTTCCTGTAGCTACAATGGTTAAGGTAGCTGCCCTAGCTGCCCCACCTCAAAAATCCAGCCTTTATACAACGAGGTTACAACAACAAAAAAAAAAAAACCATTTTGAAATTGAGCCTACTGTTTTATGTCTAACTATTCTATTTCAATAGAATTTTGCAATGATCCACCCACACAACGAGTGTGCAGAATACTTTTTGCTACAAATAACAATTTTGAAACTGAATACCCTGACGTTTCAATATGATTGTTGAACCTCAAATAATTGAATTTTGATTTTGATATTCAAAATTGTTTGCGAATTGAAAACTAGTAAAATAAAAACATTAAGTAAATTGTTATCATGCCTGTATTCCCTGAACCTTTTGGTTTGATAAAATTGATTTTATTTTTGACGTGATAGTGAATAGAATCTATAGATAAAATTATCTAGAGCTATTTCGATTTCAATGTAAATGGACTGTTTTTTTTTTTTTTTTTTTCTTTTATATTTTTGTTTTTTTTTTTGAGTTTTAAGACTGTTTAGTTTAGTTTGTGATAATCCTGTGCGAGTCGCAATAAATACTTTTTCTTTCTTTTTGTACATTTTGTTGTGTCCCAAAAACAGAAAAGCTTTGGTCGGCGGCTTAACCCGTGTGGTGGTCGGAATTTATCCCACGGGAAGCATGTGCCAAAATTCATCCAAATCCGTTTAGCCATTAATACATGAAAAGTTAACATAAAGACTAAACAGATAAACAGACTTACTTGCCCATTTATTATATTAGTATGGAAGTATGGATAATTACTCAATCAGGGTTTGGTTATGTTAGTTTCTTTGACAGCCTACACCTCACTACCCACGCTTGACTAGACGGAGCCCGCAGAGTCGGGCTGGCACCAGGGCGGGGCCGCGCTGAAGAGTGCTTAAGTGCCCCCGTAGCCCCCGGTGCAAGTGTGCGAGGGAACACGGGGTGGTTTTAGTCAGTAGAAGTCTGACAGACCCCTCCGTACGCCCCAGGGCGGAGGACATCCATAAGGATTTCCACACCGTAACAAAAAAAAAAGAAAAGATTTTCAACAGCTTGATTATCAATATTCCGTCTGCCAAGACATGACCAAGACTTTTGATTTTCCTTTCATTGTTAAAGTTGTTCATAATTTTTAGCACAGGATGATTAAAGAATATTAACATTGACATCAAAATTCTTTTCTCTTTCACTAATTAAACTAAAAAAAAAATAGTCCATTTGTTTGTCAGCCTCGCATAGCCTTAAGCAATGAAGTGGACTCTGATATTTTCAAAGCATTAAAGTCAAAGATTGCTAGCTACAATATACAAATGAATTTACATGTAAATTCTTGTAACACATACGTTATAAGGCTAATAATTCTAATAACCTATAAGAAGAAGACAAAAGAAACAATAGTAACAACTTTAACTAAGAATACATGAACCACAGGCTTTGTGTCGTGCCATAGAATTAGAATATACAGAAGCGCCACTCTGACCTTTGTGCGTCACGTGACGTTGCAAAATCGATAAATAACGCAACAAATAGCGACATCTTGTGTCAGGACAAACAGGCTCATGGCATGGCTGCCAACGTAGTCTCTGTAACACTAGAGAAACCTAGAGAAATTATGTCATGTAAATTATATACCAGATTATTAGTTAATTTAAATAAATAAACATACAGACATACTTTCCCACATTTTATTTAAAACAATGCCTAATAAATGCAAAATAACCAATAGACAAGAATTCTATTTGGTCTATGGTGGTGGAAGCGTCTAGAAGGATTGTGACATTGATCAGGAAAATGATGCTGATGCTGTAGATATACTGCTCACGTGCACTGAAAGCGATAATACATATAATCCTGATTATTTTGAGCCATCTATCGCGACGTTTAGCTCGCGAAGTAAACAGGTAGCTAGCTAGCATCCTAGCAGATTTGTACGTGTGTAACATTCTGCGCTGT
The DNA here is from genome assembly GCA_916610205.1 of Griposia aprilina. Classification (NCBI taxonomy): domain Eukaryota; kingdom Metazoa; phylum Arthropoda; class Insecta; order Lepidoptera; family Noctuidae; genus Griposia; species Griposia aprilina. The sequence continues at coordinate 13,055,585 of OU744307.1, read as the reverse complement.
GACTTTATACCTAAGACACCAGAAACGTTTATGTAATAAATTGCAATGTTTTGAATGGTCGGAATCGGTTTAATTTTAACTACAGATGGCGAGCTGAATCATGGTGCGAGCTAGTAAGAACTAAAGCCGATGAATGCGAAGCAAACCTCCCAAATATTGAAGATTGTTCTCGGATCAAACCCCAGGTACGGATAACTCTCCTGATACATATAAATCTCCCTACAATAAAGGGGAGAAGAGAGACCATTCTCGTCGCGTCTCTCCGCTGCGTTGTCTTCTCCCTCCGGGACGGGGCGCGGCGAGCCTGGTCAGCTCGTGCGGGCCTCGTTCGGCGGAGGGATGGCGTGGCGCGTGGCGGCGGAGAGGCGCGGTGACACCATCGTCAGATCCGCCTGACCGGTCAAGAAAAGCTGACGGTGACACAAACAAAACAACTTCATCTTCAGTAGTGATGAATGATGAAATGACCGCTGGTTGCGTGTTGCTTACATACTTATTATTAACGCACGAACATTCCGTAGGCATTCGCGATTTTTTGAGAGATTAGATGTAACTGAAGTTAGTTTTGTTCTTGTAATAGTATTGTAGCCTTATTAACGTGACGAAAATTCAGGCATTAATGCCGTGGGCACGAGCTACGTGCTCAAGCAATACGCGTCTTGCGACAGCGACTGCACAAAAAACAAATGAAAGAACTCCTTTAGAGCATGACACGAGTTATCGCGAGACGACTACCGGAGCGACGGTGACGGACGGAAACAAGGGCCGTGCGTGCGTGTCACTTGACGCAAGCAAGTCGCATCGCTCGAGACCGTGAAACCTTAGAATACTTTAGGGGCACATAAGTTTTGCTTCTGTTCTAATTTCTTACTCTATGGCTGTACTTCAGGCCAGAGGGCTATTAAGGATAAGAAAGGATTTCTTTGAATAGAGTGTTATTCTTTTTTCTAGGCCCATAGTGGGCTCTTGAACGTTGTTTTACTGCAAGATTTGTCTTTTCTTTTCAAACAGTAAAACTATATATTTCTAATGTAAAATATATATATACTACTGCTGCTGCCCGCGGCTTCACCCGCGTGATCCTCGGAAATTATCCTATAGGAACGTGCTACCGGGATAAAAAGCCTATGTTACTCCTTATAACATCAGCTATCTGCAAGTGAAAGTCGCATGAAAATCGGTCCAGCCGTTTCGGAGATTAGCCGGAACAAACAGACAGACAGACAGATAAAAATTGTAAAAAAAAAAAAATTGGTATATGTACCGTGTATACATCCATATGCATTTAGTAAAAAGCGGTTATTTTAATATTACAAACAGACATTCCAATTTTATTTATCTGTATAGATGTATAGATGTTGCGGATTAGGGAGCAAAATGACGTCATTAAAAGAGAGATCGAGATTTCAAACTTATAACACCTTTTTTGTTGCGGGTTCTTAAAGTATTAACTTGCTATTAAGTTAGCTGTTTCTTATGACTTCTTAAGTAGTCCTACCTACTTATACTTACATAGTCTTTAGTGTATTTTCGTGTTTTTTCTTTTTGACCTGTATTTAAACTTATTTGAGAAAGCCCTAAAGGCTATTCAAGTTAGGTGTCTACCTAACTTGAAAAACAGTTTTAGCTTTTGATTTTTTTTTATGAAAATAGATACTATACTGTTTTCAATTCAGGCAACGCTTAGTTTTAAGTAAATAATATAATCTTTAATATGTACTAAAGTTACTTTTCTTCAAGTTACCTAAGACTTTTTCTAAACAATTTTCATTTGTTTTTAGTTCATCGTTATTTTGGTCTTCATGGGCATTTTTTTAAATTATTTTTCATAATATCAAGTGCTCAAAATATAGCCACAATCTGTTGGACGGTCAATTTTGTCCGAGCTTAGCCACAGGCGAAAAGCGAGGTTCTCATGACAGGTTGGTTATTAATCGCCTAAATTCTCAATAAAGGCAGTAATTCATTTTCTGAAGTTGACCCTACTCGGTGGTAACTACATGACAAATAGCGTTTCAATATGACAATCAATTTTCTTTGCCTCTACGTCCATTTTAGTCTTACCATTTATACAGCGTATTAGGTTTAACGAGGGACATACTTTAAGGGAGTGTGTGTTTTTTACGAAATGTAAAAAAAACAGGTGTTGCCTAAATTTTGTTCGTGAAGGTGTTGCTTTTTTTAGGGAACAGTAGATTTTTTATATCTTTTATGGTCACTTGCCTATAAAAATTGTTCTTTTCCACGAGTACTTCCCTAAAGTATGTATGTCCCTCGTAGAACCTAACACTATGTATATAATAGTTTCTTAAGGGGACTACATGACCTAAACGCAAATTTATAATGCCTAAAAATATATGATATTCTGCAGGATATATGCTAGTTAGAAAGTGTGTTGAAAACATAATACAATTAACTTCATATGATAGAAAAAAATCACGAAGGTACCTCAAAAACTTTTTTTTAACGATTAAAAACCATACTAATATACATGCAAACATTCAGATTTTTTGTCAGATTATTCTACAAGCAACTTAGTAACGTAATAGTGTTTTCATTTTTTAGTCTAATGAATAGATTTTTTGTCCATAATTGCTTCATATTTTGCAATAAACTACCAGCGTTGTGTCATCGCGCGTCTCTTTCTTTTCTACGCAATCCGACAGTGACCGCGCTTTAGCTCTTGTAAGCCCCTTAAACTAAATCCTAAACAGATTACATACCGTACGTACTGTACACTCGTCGACGTACTTTATACTCCTCAAATTTATTTAAAACTGTCACCCTTTTTCTGAAAGCCTGACCAAAATTCTAACCAGTAACTCTGCCGTCAAATCTCATTAAGCTAAAGCCGTTATGATTAATTGATACAAATAATAACACCAATTAAATCATTTGACACGAGATTTGACGGGGACAACAGATTAAATTGAACGAGGCTTTCAAACTAGGGTAATGTAAAGGTCCACTAATTTAACCCTAGAGTGGGCACGCTATTAGCATTTTGCCGCCCTTGGCAAAAAAAATACAATGTTTTGTAAAGTATTTGCACGTTAAGTTTAGATATTTTTTTTGTAGCTTCCTCCATTTTTGTGTTCGACCTGTGCCGAAAGCTTGAATTCGATCAGTGCACGAAGGGCTGCAGTACGAGAGCGTTTTCACCATCAGGTGTCGCGTGGTGGCATTTTGTTAAGCATAAGTACAAATTCTGTAAAATTTATGGTTTTACTTGGATTTTTAAATAATTAGTACCTATTTATTTGATAGTCTAGAACCTAAGCACGTATTTTTTTTTTTTTATTATTATGGAGAGGTTGTAAAGTTTCTATCGACACGACGAAACTGAAAAGCAAAGAAGAGGGACATAGCCACACTACTTTCAATAAACTATCACATCCGAAGAAAAAACACTACCTCATAAATGTAATTTCTCGCTTTCATATTCCGTCCTTGACATTTTACTACCAAAGACAGTTGAAAAAGTTATCGCGTGAACGAACAGCAATGCATAATCCATCGAGCCCCGTTCCCGTACCAATGCCGCCGACCCAATGCGAAATCAAATATTTTCTTTGTACCTATCTCCATTGTGTAAACAACCCTTTGAACCAGTCCTTGAACTGCCTTCTGTTCCTACTATTTGTTCTATAATGTAAAATATATCGCGAAATGAAAAATACATTTCTGTAACCAGGAATGATTTATGTATTTCATTAAATCCTGGCATGAAATGTGGACTTAATATCTTTACATTTCTGGCTCTGCTTTGTATTAAGGGATCAAATTGGTAAAAAGTTTGCTGAATAAAATATAGCTTTTTATTTTAAATCTGTCCGTGCGAAGCTGAAGCTGGATGTCAGCTTTAGTATTCCATGACAAATAATGAGAAACTGTACCAACTTTAAAGTGGAGAAGTGAATTTACTTAGAGTAATAATTATTTTTAAAACCACGAAAAACCGAATTTTGTTTTTAGTGCACCGTTCTTTCAAATCTATGGACATTGCATTATTTTTCATGACGCTGTCATAATATTAAATAATGATCTTTTATAAAGATTCTTCTACTTATATTTTGTGATTGTGAACGTTGTAGGCCTAACTTGTAGGCTGTATATTTGTAGACCTTTTTCTATTTTCTTCAGTACCTGTTATTTGTTGACAGGCCTACACTGCCCTCCCATACCTATTAACTTAACACTGTAATTTAAAAATATTGTAAAAGCCACTTATTTTTAAAAGAGTAACCGTGGAGTTTTTGTAAATTTTTAACTATCTTCAATCACTATAATGACACTAAAGCCAGAATAAACGTCAATGATAACGTTTAAGATGAAAACCCTCATCTCCTTAGTAAGGGTAATATTGCAAACAAACAAGAATGCTTCTATTTACTTGAGAATTTAGCAAAATCAGTCCGTGACTTCGAATGTAGTAGCAGTGTTATGACACTTAAACTCGGTATTGAGGATCACGTAAATAAAACACCCATAGATGGAGGACATAAAAACAAGGAAAAGTGTACAGTAAATATTGTAACTTGTCAATATTATATCCGCATAAAGATGCTCTAATGGAATTGGCTGGTACAAAAGTCTTTTGTGCTTTAAAAATGTAAGACACTCCCCGGTGATCAGAGTCGTTACTTAATATTAATCAATTATTAACTTAGAAATACTATAAATTAGTAAATTCTGACTTTATCTTGGATATTACTGACATTGGTGAAGAAAAAGATCGTGAGTAAACCTGAACTTATAGTTAATGTAGGTCTGAAATCAACAACCTTTTATGAGCAAGCGTGATGATCAACGCTCGTACCATCGCTGTATGAAACGAAGCCTTTGTTTTGCAATGGGACAATACTAGTGGAGGATTAATTATTTAGTGCTATTACGTTTACGGTGCGCGGGTTCATTACTAATTACGTGACACGTTCGAAGAGAGCAATCGTCGCTGAGGAAGAGAGTAAAGGGCTGACTTGAAATACTGCTGTGGGCTGTTTAGCTAGCTGGCTCCACGTGGCTTTATTGGGCGGTGTTTTCTTCGGCACGAGATCACTGTACTTCACTCACAAATAATGTTCAGTCAAGGTTAGTAGGTTGCAGTATTAGCAGCCCTACATTATGGCAGTTATAAAAGTTCCAGAAACTGCGCGCGCACACGTAATTATGAATATGTGATATCAGCGGTGTCATCAAGCGAAATGTCCTTCGTAAAATATATCGACTCCATACCAGCATTGCGAACGGAACTGCTTCGGACATTAACCGGAGATGGCCGAAGTAAGTCCTCTTGTCTCTCAATCATTATGGGAGGGAAAAGGATGGATATAGGAAGCGACCAAATGCTCGTCATAATAACTTATTTTATTTTATAAATTAATGATTTTGCGTACTAGGCCTTTTAGACTATAAGAGTGAGAGAAGGTAAAAGGAAAAGAGGTAGACCACAAAAAAGATGGGATGGCGACTTAAGACAAGTGGCAGGCGTCACATGGAACAGAGTGGCTCAAGAAAGACATGAGTGGAAGAGGTTGGAGGAGGCCTTTGTCGACTGGCAAACAGATCTACAGAAAATAAGTAAAACTCAAATAAGAGACTAGATTAAGGTTTACATCAAATTTAATTTTTCTATGTATTTTGTCATATAATTGTAACATGGATCTGAATAAAAGGCTATATTATTATTATTATATTATTACATAGTGTTGACATGTTCAATGATATGCTGGCGAACTACAGTTAATTATTGTTTATTTTTAAGTGACATCTCTGAATAAGGCAGTTAGTTGGAACAATGGATGATGATTTCATGAATTAGATCTCGAAAATAACTGACAACGTGAATTAAATAAGGTCAAAGAACGACCTAATTTTATTCAGTTAATAAAAATGATTTTTATTCTGATCAAGAAGTCAAAGAAAAACATCAACTTATATTTGTTGGCTATAAAAATGTAATTGCTTGCCATCCAGTAATGCAGGAAGTATTAGTAAATAATGTACGAATTTGATTGTCCTTTTCTGATGGCAATCTTCTTCATGGTGTGTCTTGCAAACTTGAGTGCTTTAAATATTGGGCCTTGAAATGAGTCTATGTTATGATCTTAGGTTAATAGAATATCATTCTGGACGTTTCGTTTGACGCCTTGTTTCATTCGTAAAGCATTGTTAACTACATTCATACTTCTGAAAATTTTAAACTGATCGATAACATAACATAACGCCTGTATTCCCCGGTAAGGGTTCAAAATCAAAAATCAAAATATTTTATGTCACATAATCCTACATGGGCACTTATGAAACGTCAGAAGCTAGGTACACGGTTCTAATTAATCGTTTCCTATGGAGAAGAGCCCGCAAAAAACTCCACAGTTACTCTTTTAAAAATAAGTGGCTTTTAAAATGTTTTCAAATTACAGTATTAATAGGTATGGGAGGACAGTGCAGGCCTGTCAACAAGTAACAGGTACTCAACAAAATAGAAAAAGGTCTACATACAAATCTATAGTCTACAAGTTGTACGTAACTTTGTATTCCTAACAACTTTCTCACGTTCATAAAATATAGAAGAAACTATATAAAAGAAAAAAAGGATTGTGTGGTTTTATGAAACCACGGTAAAAGTGAAACTTTTTTTCACATTAATGAGTAATAGTCTATACACTACACGGTCAGCTGATGCGAACTATAGGCGCCGCCATATTGGCCTCGGCTGCTCTAACGAGCGCCTTTCACTTTATCCCTACTCCACGGCCGACCGTCACGCGACATGCAACACACAGACGAAAAAGTTTGAGACGATGTAATAAAAGTTTCACTTTAAAAATAAAAGCCTATTTAAATCAAATGACATGATTGCTATTAAAACTGTACCAAATCTGAATTAAAATCCTGTCTGCAAAAGCCATTAGTAAAGAGTTGAAATACCAATTGAAGGTACATAATGTCAAGTAATGAGAAGATTATGTCAAAGAAGAATGTAATAGGTCTTTACCTATGAAATTGCCGTTTTGTATGAAAAAATTTAAACGAATTTTTTTCATGAATTTTTTATTTGTATTAATCGAAGTAATCACCCATGCAATCAATGCATCTTTGCCATCGCAGTGGCAGTTTATTGATGCCCTTCTTAAAGAAATCAGCTGGACGGGAGGCAACAAATTCTTCAAAGGCATTTTGTACTGCCTCTCGGGTATTAAATTTTTTTCCCGCCAAGAAATTATCCAAATTCTGGAAAAAGTAGTAGTCTGTAGGCGCAAGGTCTGGTGAGTAGGGCGGATGACGGAGAGCTTCCAACCCCAGTTCTTGCAACTTGGAGACCGTCTGCTGTGCAGTATGAGGTCGCGCGTTGTCGTGCAGGAGCAGCGGAGACGAGCGATTGACCAATGCTGGTTGGAGATGCGCCAGCTTCTCCATCATTGTGTTCAGTTCTTCACAGTACACATCTGCAGTAATGCTCACCCCGTTTGGTAAGAAGCTGTGATGAATCACACCGGCGCTAGACCACCAAACAGTGACCATCACTTTTCTAGGGGTAAGTTTTCGTTTAGGGCATTGTTTAGGTGCTGAACCAGGATCCAACCAACTTGCTGAGCGCTTACGGTTATCAAACAGAATCCATTTTTCATCGCAGGTAACAATGCGGTTCAAAATTCCTTCATTTGTGTGTCTGTTGAGCAGTGCAAGGCACGTCTCGACGCGTACTTCGCGCTGGCGATCATTGAGTTCGTGGGGCACCCATTTGTCAAGCTTTTTTACCTTGCCAATTTGACGCAAATGGACCAATATTGTTTTGACGCTAACGTCGAAAGCTGCTGCTAATTCAGCCGTAGATTGTGTATCATCAGCTTCCACAATCGCCTTTAATTCGTCATTGTCGACCAAAGTCTTCGGACGACCGCGAGGTTCATTTTTCAGGTCGAAATTTCCAGAACGGAAGCGAGCAAACCAATAACAGGTGGTGCGTTGGTTTGTAGTGTTAGCTCCGTAAACGTCGTTGATGTTGCGTGCCGCTTGTGCCGCGTTGCTGCCACGACGGTACTCATATTCCATAATTACTCGAATTTTTAACGTATCCATGATGACGAAAAAGATTGAAATGCGATGAAAATGTAACACTAATCAATAAAGAAATGACTACTTTTAGAAAAAAAAATCCATGTTTTTAAAATAAAATTAATTTGAAATTAGAATTCTTAGCCAAACAAAAATTATTTTGATTTGAAATGGCCAGTACTGCAGAATGGCAATTTCATAGGTAAAGACCTAATATAATAAATATAAACTTTTTTTTAAAATAAACTTCGTAACTTGGTAGCAATTAGACTTTACATAGTGATACCGTTAATGAGGTTTTTGTTATAATGGTTAGGCAGAGGTGTACCTATTTTAGTACACACATATTTCGTCAGTTATATTTAAGTTCCATGTAATAGGGGGCGAGTCTATTGCCATCAACCGTACACAAATCCAGACTCCGGGCTGCTATTGAGAAACTGCAGATAGCAAAACCCAATATCACTTTGCCCGACCCGGGAATCGAACCCAGGACCTCATGCTCAGCAGTGGCGCTTGCGACCACTACACCAATGAGGCAATCAAACTGATCGATGTTACACAAAAATAGGCAACGAGCTGAAAATAGAATTGTTTGTGTTGTATTATTGGGAAGAAAAAATAAGAATTTCCGAAAATAATATACCAAGAAAAAGATAGAAAATGATTTAATACGATCTCGAATATCCTTACTAAAGAATCATGGTAAGAACATGATACAGACGACCCAAGTTATTAAACATATTTCTGAACTAAGCGTCTAAATATAATTCATTAGCTACTTAGAGTAGGTACTTTTGTAATTTAATATACGCAGGCATTTGTAAGACTTTCCAACATTCCCCGATATTTTCTGATATTCGATATTATTTGCAAGGTATCGCCTCTTTTATTTTTTTTCATATATATGTTTTGTACTTACAATATTCATGCTAACATGATCGTTTTTCGCGAACGAAATTATTAAACTCAGACTCAAAGCATTTATTTCAAATAAACCAATTACAGGCACTTTTGAATTGTCAAGGGGTCGGTCGGTCAGTCAGACGAATTGAAATCTTTAGTGTTATGATAACAATAATGTGTGATATGTTTGAAACAATGTTGTTGTTCTTTTGTATGAATTTTGTTTGTATGGAAATTGACAACATTTATTTTGTGACATTAAAACGAAAAGTTGTTGTCATTTATCTGCTTCGATAATGATTATTTCGCTCTTGTATTCTTTCTATGTTTTAAAAGTTATCTTATTAAGCAATCGTTTCAGCATAATGTTACTGCATATCTGTTTCCAAATTGATAAAATTCATCGTTATTTAGACTGCTGTGCTATCCTAACTAATATTATAAATGCGAAAGTAAGTTTGTTTGTTTGTTACGCCATCACGCTAAAACGGCTGAATGGATTTGGTTGAAAGGAACACAGATAGACCAAGACCTGGGTAAGGACATAGGCTAATTTTTATCCTGGATCGCAGACGAAGTCGCGGGCAACAGTCAGTAGAATAATAAAAGAATCGATTCTGAACTCAAACAGATGTTTCATTTTTAATATATGTCAGTATATATCAATAAAGATATTAAAATCAGTTCCAGTAATCAAATCAGACGATCTATCAATCAAATCTTCGGATGTAGGTCAAAAAGTATCATTAGAGGTGCTCAAACATCAAGCCATAGAGGCGTTAGCAGTGAACGAACCATAATTCATCCTATGTAAAACTGGTGTCTACCGACCGCTGACTCGGATAGGAGTCGATATATCAAGCCTTCGGACAATAGGCCTGGACGATATTTCACATTGGAATCTTTTGTTCGTCCATCCATTGTCGAGAATTAAGATGTTGGCGTGAATGATAGAATTTTGCCCATTATATCGATTATGGACGAAGAATCGATTAGTCTGAAACTCGATTTGATGAATCGTTTCTGCTTGACTGCTGATTGTGTTTTAGATGGATAGAAATTTTGATTTAATTCTAATATTTTAAGTTTAAGTTCTGTCACTGGTACTTGCATTTTATAATTAGATAGCTCTGTTAAATGCTCGAACATTGTAAACTTAAGTTTTCGAAATTTTGCTAGATTATTTGGATATTTGGTTGAATATCATTTTGTCTTTCAAAAGTCTTTGCGTTTATTTGTTCTCCAAGAAAACTACGTTTCATACCCTTCAATAAATAATATTTATTTCGAATGACTATTGTAAATTGCTATGCTTACGTATCTCCAAAGTTGAAGACGAACCTTTTATAAGCAGCTTTTTTTAAACATTGCCCCACTCTAGGAATTTCTCCTGTATTGTGGGTGCGTTTACAAACATTTAAACTCACATACACATACAGCCAGACACGGAACAACTACTTGTAGGTCATACAAATATTTGTTCCGTGCGGGAATCGAACCCGCGACACGCAGCGCACCACTGCGCCAACCGCGCCGTCAAATGTTTTATGCCTTGAGCAGGTGAATCCTTTAACCTTTAAACGTTATATGAAAGCAGTAACTAATGAATGAGAACACAATTAGCACAATTTTTCTGGATATTTCTGGAAAGTTCCTTGGCTAAATGTACATTATATTGGAGGCTTTTACTTTCATCGTGACAGGTCTTCAACGGAGTAGTTTGGAATCGAGAAATAACTTTTTTCACATTCGTTTTGGGAGTGCACGTGCCCGTGAGAAGAAGTTAAGGCTGATGTCAATAGATGATGCTCACTATTAGAATGTTACATTAAAAAAAAAGTTCTACCAACTGAACTGACGATTGTGTTGCTGGGCAGTTTGTTGCGCTACTTATTCTCCCCAGCTGAAGCCTTAGGAAGTGGTGAAAGGCGGGCGTTTTGGGTGACTGTCTTAAACGCGAATTACACAGAAACGGCGTAAGGTGAAGGCGCGGCGCAGGCATCTTGCCGCTTCAAAACGTTTCAACACAAAATGTAGGTAGGCGACACGAGCATCCGGCTGGTCCGAGGATACCGCACGGTCTCCTGCGAGGCAGCGAGCCTCCTTGCCAGATTGCCGCCAGGGGATCTGGAGGCAAAAGTCCTCGCCCACATTTGGGAGTGGCGCGAGGAGGCGAAACGCCGGGGCGTAACTCCGCTGCCGCGAGAGATCGCGGTACAGCGGACAGAGCTCCGGCGGGATCTCATGGCGGCATGGAGAGTGCGACTGTCGCAACCCAGCGCTGGGCACGCCACAATTGCGGCGGTAAGTCCCCTCTTTGAGGAGTGGCTTGAGAGGCGCCACGGCGTCCTCACCTTCCACCTGACGCAGGTCCTCACCGGACATGGCTGTTTCGGGAGGTTCCTGTTTCGGATAAGGCGGGAGGAAACGCCCGGGTGTTGGCAATGTGTGGATCGACCGGAGGACACGGTGGAGCATACGGTGGAGGTCTGCCCAGCTTGGGTGGAGCACCGCCGTGTCCTCGTGGCGGCGATCGGCGGCGGCGATCTCTCGCGTCCGGCCCTGGTACAGGCCATGGTACGGAGCGAGAGGGAATGGGAAGCCGTCACCTCCTTCTGCGAAGCAGTAATGCTCGCGAAGGAGGAGGCAGAGCGCGTGAGGGTGTGGCAATCGTTGCGCCCTCACACCCCTAGTCGCCGCAGGAGGAGACACCCTGGGCGTCGGGAGTCAATTGCCGACTCCCGGCCACCGTAGGCGCGGGCTTGCGGATGGCGAGCAATGGGCAGCTTGCCATCCGGTAAGGACCAGGCCCGGGTCGACGGCGCGTCGTGTTCCACGCGCGCCTCAAAGAGATGTCAGCATCATTGAAGGGGTCCGATAGGGCCGATGCCTGCCGGGGTCGCGGATTGTTCGAAAGACTTACCGTGGCCCTGGCGCACAGGCAACTGAAGGAACACGGGTGTTTTAGTCAGTAAGAGTCTGACACGCCCTTCCGCTCCGCCCAGAGCGGGAAAGGTCATTTGATGATTTCCCAAAAAAAAAAAAAAAACAAATAGGCGACACGATGTGAATTATACTCAAGCGGCGTGGCGCAGGTACGTCGCTTCGTCGCCTGTTCCGCGTCGCTAGCAGAGCAGTCGCGACTGAAGAGGCGCGCAAGCAGCACGACTTTTGTTTATACAGTAGGTGCAGAAAAATGCGTGACGATAGTGAGTTTAATGTGGAGTTCTGCGAGCTAATGAAAATTTTTGGCGTCTCTTCGCCTCTTTGATATAATTTAAATCGCGTCCGTGTCTTATCTGTTCCACGCCTACTCTGTGCCTGCGCCGCGTTTTCACCGTACGCCGTTTCTGTGTAATTCGCGCCATATGTCATTTTGACGTTTGAAAATTACTGATTCTGAGCCTAGTTTCAATAAATGACAATTTATTTTGAGTTTTGAGTCTCCCAGGACCAAAACTGAAAAGATAAACTATAATTCAGAACACCAAAGTACTCAAATACGTATTAATCCAATAAAAATTGATACTATACATAATAATATTCTAAATGTGAAAGGAACTCGGTCCGTCTGTTACCTTTTTACGCCTTATCGGATTTGGATGATAGACCATGACTTGGTTTAGACATAGGATACTTTTTATCACGGTAGTACGTTCCCATGGGATAATTTCCTACCTCCAAGTGGGTGAAGTCACAAAAAAAACTACATTCCCGTAGAATAAATCACATGAGGGATTTCTACTGCAAGCAAAATATAGGTACCTACGTAGACTCGGATCCGCTTAAAAATCTATGCCCATGAATGGAACGTGGATTACGGCAGGTGACGGTAGGTCGACAGGCTGTCAAAATATAATCCCCAAGTTGACGTAGGTCGACGGACATAACATTTAAACGTTGTCGCTAATACCTGTAAAAACTACGGGCTACACCTGTGAACTCCTGTAGACCTGGTACTAATAATCACCGAATTTACACTGGAGTGACATAAATTGAGATTTTTTGACAGTTTTATTTTGGTTTCAGCTAGTTTTTGATTGAAGAAATTATAAATTGGAAGAGTTTGCAATACAGAGACGTTTGGACTTTAAAAAGTTGAATATGAACGCCAAAATGTTATGATAGCATAATTACAGATGAGAAAAACACAACGCACAAAATAATTAATGAAGAACTTAAACCAGTCTTTTCTGACACGCAAACAAATAGGCTGATAAATATTATAAATGCTGGACGAAACACAACATAGTGATATCATCAAACAACTTGACTCTTTTATAGAATTAAGCAGTTCATTTTAAAACGATGACAATTTCTTCTGGAAAGAAGAAAAAACAGGAATTTTTCAATTTGTCGTGATAGTAAGACAGTAAAAAGTAGTGCTTAAAGACAACAGAATCCTGAAAACACCCAATTACGTAGCTAGGTAAATTATCACACACAAAACACCGCTGCCTCCGAACAAACTAACAAAAGGGATAATCATATTCGTAACCGAGAACCACACGGCGGTATTAATTATAATATTTTAATTATATTCTAGAAATTTTACCCGCCAATGGGGAACTAACACATGAAGTTAATATTAGTGAAATAGGTTGGCAAGTAGCTAATTTTGCTGTCTTAGAACTTAGTTTAGCTGAACGTGTGCTAATACAATGTCATTACTAGCTGCTTTAATTATAAGTTCGTGTTTATTAAGAGCTCTAAGCTAATGCACTTGAAGATGAAACGAGAATTGAGTTGCTTTAATTTTTACAATTCATGTGGGAAACGCAGAAACTTAGCTACTCTCATTTTTATTGTTAGATCATCGTGTTTGCATGCTTTTGATTACTCATCTTACTGCTTAGAAATCCCAAATTATGTTAATGTCTCATTTTGCGTGAAGAAGAACAAGTGCACCTAAATCATGTTTTTTTCATGCAGAATGAATAATGACTCTACCTCGGGGTTGAACTATATACTATCGAACTATGTATTAGCGATAATATTTTTGTAATATGAATGTTCCACGAAATCCATGAATTTTCCATCAGTCATCTACTACGGAAAGACGAGCTAGATATTACTGCAAACAAGTTATTTTTTGTACGTATTGAATATTTTATTCCTGCAACGCAACAACACAATTTGCAGTCACTGCACTTCTCCCGAAATCCCGGTAACAGTATACGAAAATCGATCAGCAAGATCTAAGTTATTCCCTACTGAACCCAGTCCAGGTTATATCAGTCACCCAGATCACGTCCGAATGGACAACGATCACCCGAATCTATTCGTGTGTCGGTACACCGAAGCTTCTTCAATAGAATCAATAAATAGGCTGGGAAATAATGCCAATTGCGGTAGTCATGTTTTTCCGGGAGGTGGGATGGTTGAAAACACGGAACATTCGTAGAATTTTTCGGTAATGTTTAAAATTGTGCATGATTTATGCGCACTGTGAGTGCCGTTTTGATATAATAGACTTATTATCCCACTAATATTATAAATGTAAAAGTTGTTTGATGTTTGTTACACAATCACACAAGCACAGCTAAATGGATTTGTATGAAATTTAGCACACAGGTAGACCATGACGTCGGTTACGGTCAGTCAGCTCGGCTGCGAGCAAAAGCTAGCTGGATAGCAATTTAAAGTTTAGCTTCGTAGTATCATCATAAATTGTTAGCTTCACCATCATTGACATCAATTATGACCTTTCAAACGCCCGCTGCAAGTGTTGACGTAAAAGTCTTTTTATATTCATTTCACTCCATAAAACAATACTTACGGCAAAGTTACCAACATTAGGAGGAAAAAATTCATTAAAACTTAAAATTCATGACCTGCAATTTTCCGGGCATCACGTTGAATAAAAATCATGAAATGAGGTAAGTACATCACTTTACGTCAATAAAGGATATCATTGACTCTCCCCCATTATAACGCCGAATTCCATCAATAATGAAGTCAATTTTAATAATCCGATACTCTGGGTCTGAGTAAAATATTTTTCATTTCGTTGACCGAAAATTGATCCGGCACTTAATCGTTCCGATTTACGACGCAACTGCGTTTTATATTTACGATTTCCGAATAATAAAGTGGGCTTTGGTCGAAAGGATATTTGGGACAAGTCTTTTGTTAAAAAAAAGGACGCGGTAATTTATTTTTTCGGTAATGCAGATGTTAACGAGGTGGAATTGTACTCGAATAAAAAGACAAGGAAGTTCGAGGAGGATTAAAGATTAGATACGGCACGGTTCCAGAATGCAATAAAGCGCCACGAAATTTTCTCGTTGCGTATATAAATCGTTCCGATATTCGGAATTGGGATATTAAAATTTGTTTTCTGTGTTGCGAACTGTATGCATACCTGCAATTGTTTGTTTATAATATTGCATGACATGTTTATCACGCAGACAATTACAATAATTGTTTTTAATGCCTTGTCGCAGTTCACTGCTATTTATAGGTTTATACAGGTGGTCCTGGTTTTAACATAGTCAGAATCTTCCATTAACACTTCCCATTATGCTCATAATCATATTTATAAAATACTAGCGACCGACGCCTACTTCGCACGGGGTTTGACTTGCTAAAATAACGAGATCTTTTTATTATAATATTTAAGTTTAATATTAATGTATTATACACGAAAACTTTTCGGAATAAATTCTTAAAATAATGTTGAAAACCACATCAAAATACGTTGCGTAACTGAGAAGAACAACACGATCACACACAGACATGACAAGCGACTTTAATTTACAATATGTTTATACATATACATACATACATAAACTTACGTCTTCTTCCCATGGGGGTAGGCAGAAACTACAGAACGCCACCTGCTACGATCCCTACATACTCCTTTTGCCTCGTTTACGTTCATACATCTAGTCATACACGCACGCAGGTTGCGAGTACTACGCACCTGACCTTTCTGAATAACTTCACCTGTAAGTTCACTCTATGTCCTCCTACGGCGACCCCTCGCGGCGTTTCCACATAAGCTGATTTTCGTAATAAATAAATAAGAAAGAATTGTAGGTAAAACAACCATCAAATTATCTTTTTAAATATGATTTTAGCAGGTATTCAGGTACTCCGACAGGTTGCTTGAATGATGATTGCTACTTGACCTAAATGTTTAAGTCTGCCAAAATTTTATGAGCACGACGATTTTTGTCGAGCGGTCTGTTATTTTTTTATAAAAAGTAAATAAATTCTGCAAACAGTTATACTACATTACTGTTATTAATACAAAAACATAAACATATGAATATTATAAAAGAAGCTATTTTGAAGTACTTACCACTTAGTCTTTGACTATATTATTGTTTTGTAATTTATGAAATTGTATAATTTTAATGATAAATTTTGCATGCCTGAATTGGTATAACAAAGTGGACTGCATATTCACTTGACATCTGGAAATCTATGATTATGTAATGTGTTGAGCAATCAACTTTTGAATTTGAATTTAAATAATGTCAATATAAAATAATAGAAGGGCATGAAGATGATAATAAAAAAATATGCTCGTGATTAAAATACCCGCTTTTAATATGCACTGCACATATTAGTAAAATTCTGGAATCCCTTTCAAATCAAATCAAAATATTTTATTTCACTTAAACCTACATGGGCACTTATGAAACGTCAGAAGCTAGGTGCATGGTTCCAATTGGTTGTTTCGTATGGAGAAGAGCCGACAAGAAACTCCACGGTTAGTCTTTTAAAAATAAGGATCTTTTATAATGTTTCAAATTACAGTGTTGATAGGTATGGGAGGACAGTGTAGGCCTGTCAAACAGTAACAGCACACGGTGTAGTAAACATCTTGTAAGCTTCTCATGTTAGTAGCTATATTAAAAATACCTCAAGAGCAGCTGAGATTTTCTTTCACCTCCAAACCCCTCAAATGCCAGCACCCTTTAAATTCTACCCTTACAAAAACTGCAACCATTCAATTTTACTCCCCAATACTTTTAACAACGCCAATTCCCGCCAAAACTGGGTCACTCAACTTCATCAAACGCTTACGTAAAATCCATTTCTCCAGTTATTAGCCAATGGAGACGCCGCACTTATAGTAATGGTCACACCTTATTGTTTTATTGTCTGTGCATAATAAACGCGCCATTTTGTGGTTATTATGACAGATGGGAAGACGGTGACGATCATAATTCATTATAATGTTGCCATCGATCGCAGTTCGGAGAATTCTGAAGCTGAGCAGAGTTCTTATTGTTTCTGGAAGTACTTAGTAATGATAGATGCTGGGTTTCTGAATTTTCATTTGAAGTTTGGTATGATATGTTTCCTATCTGAGTTTAATTGTCCGTCTGTTATAGTAATGTTTTTGGGTTCGATAGTAACAATATTTTATATAAGCAGAACAAATATTTTGAATTAGCCACGATAACACAAATCTTTTGAATTAGTCCAACTTTAAGAGCGCGCACACGGGTTCACTAGCGTCACTCCTTTAAAAAAAGTATTATTTCGTGGCTCAAATGGAATTTTGAATAACGGCTCAATAAGCGACCTCGGTAAGTGTGTCTAGAATTTTCTAATACCTTTTATAAACTTTCATATTGAGACACGCAGCAACAAAATTCAATCTAAATGAATGTGGCCGCTTTTGTTTAGATCGTATTTTGTTGCTTCGTGTCACAATATAAAAGTTTATAAAAGGTATTAGAAAATTCTAGACACACTTACCGAGGTCGCTTATTGAGCCGTTATTCAAAATTCCTTCTCAGTCACGAGATAATATTTTTTTAAAGGAGTGGCGCTAGTGGACCCGTGTACGCGATCTTAAGCCATTCAATTTACTCGAAAAAGGGATCTTGGTAAATCATTTGATGAGATACGCAAGATTTCCCAAACATGTTGGGGTTGGCTTACAGTCTAACCGGTTGCAGCTGAATACCAGTATTTTACATGGAGCTACTGTCTATCTAACCTTCACAATCCAGGTAATACGATATCCTTACGCAAGAAAGAGAGATTCCTGTAGCTAATTTTCTTTATCGAATCAAATAAAATAACTTACAAACAAATTAAAATCTAAAATAATCAAAATATCCAAACTATACTAAAACGCAACAACGGAGATGATTGGTTTATTAATATTCAAAGACAAATATAACACACGTATACACAAAACAAACAAATATAACACACGTATACATAAAACAAACATTCTTGTGGAACATTCGCGACCTCTTACCCCATATAAAGTTTAGACAATTTCTTTCCCATCTCTGTCCATATCGTGTCTCGGAGGAAAACAAACAAGAAACCTTTTTGTAAACTTGTTATGGCTATTTTGGCTATGGGTTTTCTATTATTCTGTTCTTGATGTGTTTGTATAATGACGTGTTGTTTATATTTGTCAGTAGCAGCCTTTTTTTTTTTTAGTGCTTTGTTATCAAGTGACCTCTCCCGCTCTGGCCGGAGCGGAAGGGTGTGTCAGACTCTTACTGACTAAAACCCACCCGTGTTCCTTTAGTTGCCTGTGCGCCAGGGCCACGGTAACTCTTTCGAACAATCCGCGACCCCGGCAGGCATCGGCCCTATCGGACCCCGTCAATTATGCTGACATCTCTTTGAGGTGCGCGTGGAACACAACGCGTCGTTGACCCGGGCCTGGTCCTTACCGGACGGCGAGCTGCCCATTGCTCGTCGTCCGCAAGCCCGCGCCTACGGTGGCCGGGAGTTGGCTATCGACTCCCAACGCCCAGGGTGTCTCCTCCTGCGGCGACTAGGGGCGTGAGGGCGCAACAATTGCCTGACCCTCACGCGCTGCGCCTCCTCCTTCGCGAGCATTACTGCTTCGCAGAAGGAGGTGACTGCTTCCTATTCCCTATCGGTCCGTACCATGGCCTGAACCAGGGCCGGACGCAAGAGATCGCCGCCGCCGATTGCCGCCACTAGGACACGGCGGTGCTCCGCCCAAGCGGGGCAGACCTCCACCGTATGCTCCACCGTGTCCTCAGCAGCCTGGAGTCTGGATTCATGCCCGATTGATGGCAATAACCGTCCCCACTATTTCATGAAGCTTTAATATAACTGGCGAAATGTCATATAATATAGGTAGGTACACCTCTGCTTAACCCTTCAGGGAAAATATGTGGAACGTTATGTTATGTGTGTTTATTTTTGGGCCATCATTAAAATAACCATATTTATTTCTCTGATATAGTATTCCGTCTGCTTATCTTCATATTCGATAATTCCTTTATCGTCTACGATAAAACATATTTGGTTGTACTTTTCTAAATATTTGGCAGAATAAAAGATAATTCAAATCCGGACATTTCTACTTTCATAATAAATAGAACAAACAACTAAATATCTTTTCATGCTTAGTACAGAGCAGTTTTTACCTGCCGTAAGTAAACCCTATTATACCATCATCTAAAGGTAAGTGTATCGTTACAATTACATATATAACTAACTCCAGCATCTGCCTATCCGTCACAATTCCCTTTAGTAACAAGTCCTTCAAGTTTTCATGAGATTCCTGTAGACAAACAGATACTATTCTACGTACTCATGAGTATGTAGAATTGTAGCCACAAAATTACTAAGTCTACACTAATAGATGAGCTAGCTAGCTTACGAATTACAAATTCAATTCTACAAATTCTACATCAAGCAAAGTGATATGCTACCCAAATACTGAAGTGTTATTACAATCATTGGTTTAATAGTTGAACTTTGCTTTTGTAAGTTCGTTTGTGAAATTATTTTTCATTTCTCATACTTTGAAACTAGTGTTTGTTTGATCCGAGTAGCGAATGGAAGACGCTGCTCCCCATATTTGGGCGGGAATGAATTTTAAAAATAGAACTATGTTTGGGATTATGAGAAATATTACCTAATTAAGAAAAATATGGAATAAAATAAAAATAAAAATGCTGCTGTCTTGTTAGTGTATAAACAGCCAGTGTGAATTAAAAAAAAAAAAACCTTATATGCGGGAAAGCCCGCGGCAGTGACGCGGTGTTCCATATTTAAAATTAAAAAAGACTATATAATTTTTCGGGATACTAACTCTGTAAGCTGTACCGAAATTCAAAATATCGGTTTAATAGACTAATATTTGTTTAAAAATGTGTGCCATGTTATTATTATGAAAAACTTTTTAGAAAATCTACTATTTTTTAATTTACTTATATTCGTAATGAAAAGTAGAGTCTTTAACAAGGGTGCAAGTCATCAATTCCTACTCGGACTATAGCCGCTCGGGCGTCTTAATGCCTCGTATCGGAATTGATTCCTTTCGACCCTTGTATAACAGTCTATTATTAATGTGTAGGAATATTTTTGGTTAGATTATTAGTTTTTTTGGTCTTTCTCATGGTTTGCTGAATTTGCTTTTTCAAATTATTATTTTATTTGAAATGTTATGTGTCCATTGCTCTTTTATTTCAAAGGAGATGGACAAAATGTACCCCACGGAGTACAAACATAAATTGATTGCAGTTAATTTGAATTTAAAAAATAAAGAATATTGAATAACTTTGTATGTCTTATAGCAGAAGTGGAGAAATAATCATAATTAAAAGTTTTTACTAAACCACCTTTTAATGTTGCCATTTAATATTAACAAAGATCAGAACAGGGAAAAACAATAACTAAACGCATTAAAAAATAAATAAAAAACCGCATAGCGGGCCTAAAATATACTTGTAAATTATTCATAACCTAAATCTAATAAAACATCATTTTTGTATGTTTTCTTATCTATAAATTGAACCACCTATGATTGAATTTATAGATATTAGTGCAGTTACGGGTAGGATTATTTCACGTTATTACCGTCAACACCGCCGACTAATGTCAATTGTCTATACCATATTCCCTCCTCTCTTTGACGTTTGCGCCAGGATTTCTTTCGGTGTTCGTTCGATTCGAATTGTGTTAATGTTTTCGCTTACCTATACGTTTATATTTTATAGAGTCCTGGCCCACGCGAGTGCTCCACTTATTGTAAACTGTGTAATACGAAATCGCTCATTA
Organism: Griposia aprilina; assembly: GCA_916610205.1. NCBI lineage: Eukaryota > Metazoa > Arthropoda > Insecta > Lepidoptera > Noctuidae > Griposia > Griposia aprilina. Next base: position 13,034,594 of record OU744307.1, on the reverse strand, counting down.
AACATTTTATATTTTATAGTGTCGTAGCGCCATGCGAGTGCTCCACTAATAATTATTGTAAACTGTGTAATACATACTTAAGGAAAATGGATCTTTTACATGCGTGTGTTACACGAACACATACACATTTAGAGAACAATTAGAGAACGCATCAGGCGGCATGTATTATCATCATTAACCCCCTGATGTGAATGTTCTTTTATCGGAGTGGTTAACTTTTGAGGTAACTTCTAGTTTCAATAAGTACCTCTTACTAAAATATTTACGAAAGGTATTATTTACCCCATATTCTGACGTCATGGTCAAATCTTGAGACTAATAGGTTCTTATTTTACCTTCACTGTTATCACCTAATAGCTATGTCGGTGGTGACTGCTATGACAATATAACAAGATGCCTTGCAACCAATTCAAGGGAAAGACAACGTTAACTAAAATACTATTTATATGAAATGCTCTACAAATATATACATATTAATCTACATAAAATACCTAAACCGTAGTGCAAAAATCAACTTTTTCAAGCCCTCACAACTTTTGTCCACTACTGCTGATCAATATGCACCTTTTTAATTTTGTTTATAGAAGATCAGTACTATTAAATAACATAGATTTTATATCTGTACATTCTGAGGCATAAGCCCATACAATTTTTGGCCATGTCTTTTGCGTTATTTGCACTTTTCCATTTTTTTTAAGTCAATGTCAGAATCAGATTTTTTACGTCAATAAGAAATTAAAAATTATTGGTACGGTTTTTTTTCTACACACAGTGGTTTTTATATTTTTTGGTGGTTTTTATAATACCTAATTTTATAAAAAATCTTAAGAGCCATCAACAGTGTCAGAAATAGCATAATAAATTGCAATTACGATGAAATATTTAAAACAAACTCAAAATCGAAATCAAAATATTTTATTTCACATAAACCTACATGGGCATAGAAACGTCAAAAGCTAGGTGCACGGTTCTAATTGGTCGTTCGTTTCCTATGGCGGAGAGACGGCAGGAAAGTCCACAAACTCCGTTCGCATTGTAACCTCTGCATCAATCTGTCGAGGGTTTCAGAGCGGCGAAGACCGCCCTCCGAGCGGAGATACTGCGGGCCAGGGGACTGGCCCGTGAGGAGTCACTGGGGACTCTGAATAGGGATCCGTGGGGACGCCCATACAAAATGGTGCGGGAGATACTTCGCCCATGGGCTCCCCCCCTGACGCAGAGTCTCCGGCCTCAGCTTGTAGAGCGCGTGGTGAGCGCTCTGTTCCCTTCGCGAGGGGAGCATACTCCTCCGCCCATGGCTCCGCCTCCTGCGGTGCCAACTGTGGACCACGTAACCGACGACGACGACGATGCTCCTGAGGTGACCGAGGTAGAGTTGAGAGTGGCGGTACGTAGGTTGAGTGCCAAAAATACCGCCCCAGGACCTGACGGGCTACCTGGAAAAGCCTGGGTCCTGGCTTTGGAGGCTCTCGGGCCTCGACTTAGAGGGCTCCTAAGCGCACGCTTGGAGGGGGGCCAGTTTCCAATTCGTTGGAAGACGGGGAAACTGATCCTCATTAAGAAGACGGGGCGCCCTGCGGACTGTCCGTCCGCTTACCGGCCCATCGTGCTGCTCGACGAGGTGGGCAAGCTCTTTGAAAGAGTCATTGCAGACCGCCTCGTCGGGCGGCTGGTGAGGGTGGGGCTTGATTTGGCGGACAGCCAGTTTGGATTCCGCAGGGGGCGCTCTACGGTGGACGCCGTCATGCGCATGCGACCCTCACGACGTGGGATGCTGTGGCCCGGGGTGGGGTCGTCTTGGCGGTGTCTCTAGACATCGCCAATGCCTTCAATACCCTGCCCTGGAGTTGCATCAGGGAGGCACTCTGGTATCACCGGATGCCGACCTACCTCTGTCGCATAGTCGAGGCCTATCTGACGGACAGGGCCGTCATCTACCCCGGTCACCAGGGAGAATGGAACCGGCGAGAGATGTCGTGCGGTGTCCCACAGGGATCGGTCCTGGGGCCGCATCTGTGGGACATCGGGTACGACTGGGTGCTGCGCGCCGACCTCCCTAGCGGCGTCAGCGTCGTTTGTTACGCTGACGACACGCTGGTCCTGGCGCAGGGGAGGTCGCACCAGGCGGCGGCCGAATTAATGACACGCGGGGTTGCGACAGTCATTGAGAGGATCCGGCAATTGGGACTCGAGGTGGCCCTGCACAAGTCCGAGGCCATGTGTTTTCATGGTCCTCGGAACGCGCCACTGTCGGGTTCCAAAATAATGGCGGGAGGGGTTCACATCGGCGTCGAGTCGACGATGAGGTACCTGGGACTCGTCCTCGACAGCCGGTGGAACTTCGTTGAGCGTTTCCGACGTTTGGCTCCCAGACTGGACCGGGCCGGGGCTGCCTTGAAGCGGCTCCTGTCCAATCTAGGGGTTCCAAATGCCTCCTGCCGGAGGCTCTACGCGGGGATCGTGCGGTCGATGGCCCTTTACGGGGCACCGGTGTGGGCGCGTTCAGTGAGGCTCCGACCAGCACGCCGGTTGAACGCGTCCCAAAGGGTCATGGCCATCCGGCTGGTCCGAGGATACCGCACGGTCTCCTGCAAGGGGACGAGCCTCCTTGCTGGATTGCCGCCATGGGATCTGGAGGCAAAAGTCCTCGCGCACATTTGGGAGTGGCGCGAGGAGGCGAAACGCCGGGGCGTTACTCCGCTGCCGCGAGAAATCGCGGCACAGCGGACAGAGCTCCGGCGGGATCTCATGGCGGCATGGAGAGTACGACTGTCGCAACCCAGCGCTGGGCACGCCACAATTGCGGCGGTAAGTCCCCTCTTTGAGGAGTGGCTTGAGAGGCGCCACGGCGTCCTCACCTTCCGCCTGACGCAGGTCCTCACCGGACATGGCTGTTTCGGGAGGTTCCTGTTTCGGATAAGGCGGGAGGAAACGCCTGGGTATTGGCATTGTGTGGATCGACCGGAGGATACGGTGGAGCATACGGTGGAGGTCTGCCCAGCTTGGGTGGAGCACTGCCGTGTCCTCGTGGCGGCGATCGGCGGCGGCGATCTCTCGCGTCCGGCCCTGGTATAGGCCATGGTACGGAGCGAGAGGGAATGGGAAGTCGTCACCTCCTTCTGTGAAGCAGTAATGCTCGCGAAGGAGGAGGCAGAGTGCGTGAGGGTGCGGCAATTGTTGCGCCCTCACGCCCCTAGTCACTGCAGGAGGAGACACCCTGGGCGTCGGGAGTCAATTGCCGACTCCCGGCCACCGTAGGCGCGGGCTTGCGGACGGCGAGCAATGGGCAGCTCGCCGTCCGGTAAGGACCAGGCCTGGGTCGACGGCGCGTCGTGTTCCACGCGCGCCTCAAAGAGATGTCAGCATCATTGAAGGGGTCCGATAGGGCCGCTGCCTGCCGGGTTCGCGGATTGTTCGAAAGAGTTACCGTGGCCCTGGCGCACAGGCAACTGAACGAACACGGGTGGGTTTTAGTCAGTAAGAGTCTGACACGCCCTTCCGCTCCGCCCAGAGCGGGAGAGGTAATTTGATGACATCCCACCCAAAAAAAAAAAAAGCATTAATCTGTCAAAAATACCTCTCGTTTAACTACAGACATTTTTGACAAATCATTGGCATTTATTGTTCATATTCATTCATATTCATATTTATTTATTTGCGTACCATAATGTGTATACAGGTGTTACATAAGGCTTATAGCTAAAAGAACAGTTATGGACCCTGTTAGGGCACAGCAACATTTAAGGTATAATTAAACTTTGAAAAATACAAATTAAAAATTAAATTAAAATTAAAATTTAAAAACATAAAAAATAATATAACACTTCTTCGTAACATTTATAGTTTTTAAAGTCACTAATTTAAAAATTACTTTTAATATTTATATTTAGAAATTATTTTAAGTTTTTATGAGATCATAATAGTATATTATCATTATCAAAAAAGGTAAGGAAAATAAAAATAATTATAAAATTAATTTTACATGAAAAGCCGAAAATTGAGCACGTGAACTAAGGAGTGAATAACAATAACATGAATAACTCTAATATTAGTTACCTATTTTCTTAAAATCATTACTTTAACATTTAGATAAAGTTATATTTACTTAGGTAATCTTATTATAAACAATTTTTATCACAATATAAGACAGTTTATTGATTAAGGTAGCATTTTGTAATTTACTTATTGTTTATTTATTTAGTCCTGTTATGTTTAGTTAAATAATCCTACTGTAAATATTTGTATATTTGTACTTGGTGTATATTTGTATATTTGTACTTGGTGTATAATAATATGTGTATGCATGTGTATATATTTAAAATTTGTATTTATTGTAATTATAGTTTATCATTCAAGTATTCATTCACATTATAGTAACTTTTGTTTAGTAGAAGTAGGTTTAATTTATTTATGAAGATGCTATATTTATTTATATTTCTTATTTCTTCCGGTAACTTATTATATATTTTTATCGACATCACATAGGCACTTGAGGAGTGCATTTTTATTCGGGATGTAGGTATGTTCAATCTATTTTTATGTCTTAAAGTAATTTTAGTTTGTATTTCTTCTCTTTTTGTGTAAAATTCCGGATAGTTGCGTACAAATTTACTGATTTCAAATATGTAGAGGCATGGTAGGGTTAGAATTTTCTGTTCTTGGAAATGGGGCTTTGCTGGGAATTTTGTTTGTTACTGGGAAGAGATTGTGGCTAGATTTTTAACGTTTATAATTACGGGAATTGGCCTTCAGGTGCCAGCTGAAAAATAAAATATAAACTTCATCTTAATCTCCACTGTTTCAACTTAAACGATTACATCAATATCTCAAGCACGAGGCAAGCCTCTCAAAGCATCACGTTATGATTTTAATTCACTGCGCGCGCTTCCTTTGACGTTGCCGTTCAGAAATGCATACTAAAGTCGATCGTGCATACTGTCATGCTAGGAACTAGTAATAATGTTACTGGGAATCGATAACGTCTTCCAAACATTGTCTTGGCAGATGAAGATGCTATATTTGCATTCAATTATAACGGGCACGATGTCATTTTTTATAAAAAAATTGTGGGGAAGCAAAGCAGATGTTGTAAAAGGAAGAAAGCTTTTGCATTTTTTTTTTTTTGTTATAGAGTTTGTTCGTCTTCAGTCTTTTCCCGTATTGGCACGTACTGTTTAGGAAAATATAATGTCGTGGAAAATAAATAGCTTGTCTGGAAGGTGGCTGCGGAGCTGGTTGTCTGGGCGTACATTTAAAGCGTTGCCCAAAAGTAGGACACCGTAATACGCTCAGTTTTTTGTCGCTCAGTTAGGCGTGTTAGTGTATATTACAAGTCAGAAAAAAATTGGACTGAATTGTCAAATACTTAAAGAAAAGACTTATTCTAAAATGTTTTTATAAAAATAAAACAGTACCATGATAAAAAAAAACCTAATAAAAAGAGGTCAAAAAAATCTTTTACGTCGCAAATTTTTTAAGCGAAACTATCATTTTTTATGTAATGATAAGAAAGGGAATTCAATCAACTAAAGAAATACCTAAAAAAACTACTGAGCCGTGCATTTATTTTTAATTTAATTAAAACTATTCAACTAACATCAAACGCATCGCTGTTTTGAACCTAATTTGTTGCCGCGATGCGCTAGTGACAACTTCCAAAAAAATTGCTTCTTAAGGCGGTACCCCGACCAAAACCTTGCCATAGTGCGTTATTCAGAAGCTATTATCTTATTCACTATGGGTAATAAACTACATCTAAAAGCACATTATTAATGTTCGATATCCTATGATCACATTGCACGTTCTTATTTTTTTTTATGTGTTATGAACACATTTAAAATCTCCTTGTAAAAAAGTGACAAAAATGATTGATTGCATGCATCTTTTGCTAATGGTGACGTTCTATTAATTTGAGGACTACAAGAATAGATCTAATAATATAATTAAATCTAAATTATTCAGGTTTTTTTTTTTTTTTTTTTGTGAATATTATGATAAATGAGCGTACGCAGGGAGCGAGATAGAGCGAGACTCAGCGACGGGGCAGAGAAGGACCAAACGCCCAAGGACGTTTGGTCAGGGAGGCGCCTTAACGCGCTTTAAATATCGAAAGGTGCTCCAATGAGCACAACAACAATTCAACAACACAAGAACACAACAACAATTCAACACAACAACACAACAACAACAATTAGACAATTCTAGTAAGCGTTGAAGGATTTGTTATTTTAGGCCGCATTCACACCAAGCGTATACTCCGCCAATAATTGTGATACCGACTAATTCTGTGGAGCGTAGAGTTGTCGAAGACTTACATAACTTATTGATGGACTGTGTTCGATATGAGTCTCATAACAATGATCTGTTTGCAGTCTTGAGGTTGAACCGACTAGATATAGATAGATAGAAAAATCAATCATTTATTCAGTGCACACAAAAGACACAAAAACACTATTAAATGATATCAAATTACATTAACTTAAATGTAAAAACAAGGGGCCAATATACAAAAAGTAAAACATACTTATAAAAGAAATATAGAGACACTATGACACACTTCAAAACAAATAACGAATATACAAGGTGCGGCGTGCGTCTCAAGGTTGTACCAAATGGGAGTCCAGCTCAGCATGTGTCAGGCAAATATACCTACATAATATACATGTAGATGCAAGCAGACCCGACAGACGTTGTCCTGCCATAAGAGGCTTACAAGAGATAAAGCGCGGTCACTGTCGAATTGCATAGAAAAGAAAGAGACGCGCGATGACACAACGCTGGTAATTTATTGCAATATATGAAGAAATTATGGATTTATAAAAAAAACTATTCATTGGACTAAAAAATTCAAACACTATCACGTTAGCATTTTACTTGTAGAATAATCTGACAAAAAATCTGAATGTTTGTATGTATATTAGTATGGTTTTTAATCGTTAAAAGATTTTTTTAGAGGTATCTTCGTGATTTTTTTCTATCATACCAAGTTAATTGTATTATGTACTCAACACACTATCTAACTAGCATATATCCAGTAGAATATCTTATATTTTTCTGATTTTTGTTACTGCAGTGGATCATATATTTTTAGACATTATAAATTTGCGATTAGGTCATGTAGTCCCCTTAAATGCAAATTAACCCCTTTTTTTTTTTTTTTTTTGGGTGGGAAATCATCAAATGACCTCTCCCGCTCTGGGCGGAGCGGAAGGGCGTGTCAGACTCTTACTGACTAAAACCCACCCGTGTTCCTTCAGTTGCCTGTGCGCCAGGGCCACGGTAAGTCTTTCGAACAATCCGCGACCCCGGCAGGCATCGGCCCTATCGGACCCCTTCAATGCTGCTGACATCTCTTTGAGGCGCACGTGGAACACGACGCGCCGTCGACCCGGGCCTGGTCCTTACCGGACGGCGAGCTGCCCATTGCTCGCCGTCCGCAAGCCTGCGCCTACGGTGGCCGGGAGTCGGCAATTGATTCCTGACGCCCAGGGTGTCTCCTCCTGCGGCGACTAGGGGCGTGAGGGTGCAACGATTGCGGCACCCTCACGCGCTCCGCCTCCTCCTTCGCGAGCATTACTGCTTCGCAGAAGGAGGTGACGGCTTTCCATTCCCTCTCGCTCCGTACCATGGCCTGTACCAGGGCCGGACGCAAGAGATCGCCGCCACGACGACACGGCGGTGCTCCACCCAAGCTGGGCAGACCTCCACCGTATGCTCCACCGTGTCCTCTGGTAGATCCACACAATGCCAACACCCGGGCGTTTCCTCCCGCCTTATCCGAAACAGGAACCTCCCGAAACAGTCATGTCCGGTGAGGAACTGCGTCAGGCGGAAGGTGAGGACGCCGTGGCGTCTCTCAAGCCACTCCTCAAAGAGGGGACTTACCGCCACAATTGTGGCGTGCCCAGAGCGTTTTAGTCAGTAAGAGTCTGACACGCTCTTCCGCTCCGCCTAGAGCGAGAGAGGTCATTTGATGATTTCCCACCCAAAAAAAAAAAAAGGCTAAATTCATCCATAATAGGTACATCAGATTTTGAAGGCTTTCTAAAAGATCATAATGTCTTTAGCTAGTTCACCAAATCTTGACGGAAAACATAATTGTTTTTACATCACCGTAAACTGGATTTCTGATATAAAATTCGTACTTCAATCAAATTATGTTATAAGTTTTGAAATATGTCAAGCGTTGAAACTAAAATTAAGTAAGTTAATAGGTTTATCGTTATTAACGAAGTTACCTTAGATATTTGACTCTACAGCTTTATTATTAGTATAGATCATTCTATAATAATAATTATTATCTATATAGAGTTAGTTTAATAGAGGTATGAGGAACAGGGTGTAAAGTTCACTCACACCTCCATAGAAAATGGAGGATCCTCCGACCAGACGGATGCCGACGGTTGATGTCGGGATGTTGTATATATGCTAGTCGCGCGGTAAACTCTGCTTGCGCGATGCAGGATTTGCGTGACGTCAGTGTGACGTGTAGCTCGCATGTGGCGGTATAGATATCGCTAAGTTTGTTTGTTTGAACGCGGTTTTCTCTGAAACTACCACTCAGAGTTGAAAAAATATTTTAGCATTTGATAGTCCAATTCTTGAGGAAGGTTAAACACTATCTGTTTAACATCTCGCTACAAGCCATAGGAGCCGAGCAAAAATTAAAAAAAAGTCAGAAAGAACGCTAAGTAAAAACGAAGTAGAAGCGCGGGAAGGAGTACGAGGGAAAAATTAATTTCACACGGACACAGTCACGGGCGGAAGGTAGTTTTTTGATATAATATATAGGAACGCTGTATTACTCGAATGTGCCCTGGTGGCTGAGAGTATGTCAAGCTCACTCAAATGTCTCGCTGGTGGTGGCGTGTGTATTGGATCATTAAGTTCCCTTCAAAATAGTTGAGCTGAGTGGTGCTGATCCATACGTCATGTTCGTGAAGGGGCGCCGTGAGTAGGGACTGGTCAACTCTTGGCTGCCACGGCTTATTTTAAACCGACGAAAAAAAAAGGAGGAGCTTCTCAAGTCGACCCGTATATTTTTTTTTATTTTTTTTTTATGTATGACCACGCATAACTTTTTACAGAGTAGTCTGATTTTGATGATTCTTTTTTAATAGAAAGAGTATATCCCAAAGTTGGTCCCATTTAAAATTGAAAAACGAAATCCACCCCTAAGGGTAGAAAAATAGGGGTTAAATGATTTTTCACCTACATAATGTTCCCTTGTGAACCGATTCTGTTGAAACTTGGCACATATATGTTGTTCTAATGATGCTTCAACAAAAAAGAGACCTGAAGATCATCTGATGATGGAGACGGAAGACAGTCGAGAGGGCTCCTCGACAGCTTACAGCAGTTAGATCGTGTTTGAGCTTATTTCATTCATCGTGATGAGAACTTTAAGCCTAGCTGGAGTATGACTGTCATAGAGGGTGTGATGTTGGGTACGGAAGGCAGTCGAGGGAAGTTCTAAATATTAGCAGTGAGAGCATACTCAAAACATTCAATAGCTATAAACAGCAAATCCTTAACTTCTGGCATATTCCCTATAAAATGGAAAGTGGCAAAGATGGTGACTATACATAAATGGGATAACAATTTCAACATAAAAACTGTAGGCCCAACTCAATTTTGAGAGGGAAGCCGATAGTAGGATTCAATTGGGATAGGCAGCATTTGGTAAACTTCATCAGGTCTTCTCGTCGTCTATACCGCAATGCCCAAAGACGACAGTCTTCAACGCGTGTGTCCTACTGGTTACGACTTACGGAGTAGAAACGTCGACACTCACGGTGAGACTGGTCCATAAGTTTAAAGTCACTCAGCGAGCTATGGAGAGAGCTATGCTTGGAGTCTCTCTGAAGGATAAAATCCAAAACGACGTTATCCGCCAGAGAATCAAGGTAATCGACATAGCCCAAAGACTAAGAAAGCTGAAGCTGTAATGGGCTGGTCTCATCTCTCGTAGACGTTCAAGAGTGGAAAACGCGTTTAGGCAAACGTAGTGTGGGGCGCCCGCCGGCCAGGTGGACTGACGACTTGCGAAATGCGGCTGGCAGAGACTGGATGACGAGACCCGAGGATCGGGCTCAATGGCGTTCACTAGGAGAGGCTTACGTCCAGCAGTGGACGAATATAGGCTGATGATGATGATGATGAATTGTGCAAAAATAAAGAAATGTATTTGAACTCAATGAAGTATTACTACGTTAAATATACAAGAACAAATAATCTTATAATTAAAGGCAAAGTAATAATAATAATAATATTATAACAGACTATACACATAGACACAATCAGGAAGCAAAAGTCATCCATCAAAAACTAGGACTCAAATATAAACTCATACAAGATATGAGCACTCCTTATTACAAGTACGTACCACAAACAGTTCTAGAAAATATCACACACAAACTCTACTACGATCGCGGCATACTAACCGACAGGACCGTTCACTATAATAGACCAGATATAACCCTTCAAAATAAAGTTAATAAAGTCACATACCTGATAGATATTGCAGTCCCTAATACATACAATTTACAAAAAACAATAGGTTAGAAGATCAGTAATTACGCTGAACTAAAAGAAGAACTGACCAGAATTTGGAGGCAGGAAAAAGTATACGTAGTAATCAAATAGACTTGAAAGACTCAGTTTACATAATACTCCAAAAAGCTGCAATTTTAAACACCTGCAGTATAGTTAGGCAGTTCATGCAAATTCAGGAAAATCAAATAACTCCTCATAACATTAATTCTAGGTGCTTAAAAACAACACCACACACGCTACATTGTCTTGGCTTGGGCCCATTAATGTACGAGTAGCATAAACTAGCCAAAGAACTGAGAAACCAATTTCTTTAGCAAAATAATAATTTATTTAATGGCATAAAAACTGGTTATAGAAAATGTGGAGAGTATTACATTAATGACGACAAAGTTACAGACACTGTACGTGACCTTGGAGTTCTATTTGACCAAAAATTTATATTTGCACCATATCTACACCACATAACTAAAAAAAGACTACAATTAAAATGCTCACCAAAAAAAAATTTTGACTCTAAGACTAAGTACCAAGTAAAATATGTTAACTTCAAATAAAATAAACCCTCTCTATACCGAGGTGCCTAAAGAACAATGCCTTAAGTTCCAAAATAATTATACACTCATCAGAATAATTGTACGTGTAGTATTTATATTCTTATTGCCTACCAAAATGGATAAATGCTCACCAAATCTAACCATAGACGGTCGACATCAGGGGCACCCCGAGGTTCGGTTGGTTAGGTTCCTTTAAACCCTTTAGACAGAAATAGGAGCCCCGCGAAGCGGGGCTCCGTCGACCTGCTTATTGACCCTAACCCATGCCGGTCGACGTCAGGGGCACCCCGAGGTTTGGTCGGTTACAGAAATAGGAGCCACGCTAAGCGGGGCTCCGTCGAGCTATCTTGGCAGGTAGTAAGAAATTAAAAGAAGTTTATAAATCTTTATGGCATAGAATATAAAGGAAAATAGGTTCATTTCTACAATACTTTATGAAACACAATTTGGTGAGCATTTATCCATTCTGGCAGGTATTTAGAATTTGTTGGTAGTAAAATAGGCACTTTTCTGGTAGGCGTTTAAATACAAGCCCCAAAAAAGCATCCCAGATGCTGGGTTTTTGTCATAAGACAGTGTACTTTACACTTTGTAGTTGATATGTAGCAGAATACTGTAACATGTTGTGGCGGCCGCACTATGCTACGAATAGTTTACGTCTAGAACACGTTCAAAAACGCTCTGATTGGTATCTAGCTGTTTCTGTTGGCATAGCTAAAAAAACATCTTCTTATAAAAATAGATTGAATTTCTTCAACACTTTAGAAGAACGAAGATGTTTAAAGGACGCAATGTTTGTATGTAAATTTCTTAAAGGAATTATCAACTAGCCTCCACTGCTCGCACTCAATATCTTGCGTGCTTCGTCCGTCATGAATTCCGTGTAGACCTATTACTACTCTTTGTCCTCCACAGAGAAAAACGGTATAGCATATACCTGTCTATATGCTAGGTTTTGCAAGGTTTTACTATGTAATAGTGATCTAATCGATTTACACTTTGATTCCCTAAGCTGAAAACTAAAATTCTTGTCTGTTTGTCTTATTTGTTATGAAACCTTTATGATGACTTTTGTATCTAGCATATTTTGCCCCTGGTATTAAGATTGCTTGAAAACTTGTCATGTACCCAAGCTGTCAATTAATATAATTTAATTTTGGTAATGTGAGGTTTACCTTAAAGTAATTAATCCATTGTACCAAGTTTTAGTTTCATTTTTTTTTTAAATAGGTCTACAGATATCTTATTTATTTGAAAACGAAACTGAAAAGCGAAAAATAAAAAACTTTTTTACAAAAAATTAAACCGACGAAATAGAAACTGAAATGCAAAAAATAAACCTTCAGTCTAACTAAGCTCTTAAATTAATGTAAATTACTAATTTTGAGTCGGCGCCAAACATACAAGGCGCCAAGAAAACTTATGGCAGCTTGATTGATCGTCGTTAATCGATCTGCGTTGATTGTTTGGCGCCGACTCAAAATTAGTAATTTACATTAATTTAAGAGCTTAGTTAGCCTGAAGGTTTATTTTTTGCTTTTCAGTTTCTTTTTCGTCGGTTTAATTTTTTGTAAAAAAGTTTTATTTTAATTTAAATTTTTGAATTGTTTTTATCTTTTTTATTACGGATACTTTAAACGTGCACGTCTTTCTACATCGTTCTCACATTTTTAGTTTGAACATGAATTATGTAAACAATTTGTTTTTTGTAACTATGTGTCGATTTAAAAGAGTGTCCATGGAGTTTCTTGCCCGTTCTTCTCCATAGGTACCTACTACGCTTTGGAATGGGCAACTAGCTTCATTTTTCTGACTGACTGACCCTTTGACAATTCAAAAGTGCCTGTAATTGGTTTATTTTAAATAAATGCTTTGAGTTTGAGTTTGAGTTTGAATGTAAAAAGCTGAGTTGCGTAAGTTAATTTCAGTATTTTATGAATTATGACATTAAAACGCAAACATCTCCCTGTCTTTCCGTCCTGCGGGGTATTTACGTAACACCCTAAAAGTAGGAATGGCTTTCCTTTTGATAGTTCAACAACGTTCCAACAACATTCATTGCGTTATTTACGTTGTTGAGCATATGAATTCTTGGAACATATGAGGCAATGGATGACCAATATCCATCAAAATTATTCAGAATGTGATTGATAGTGTGCTACGAAATTCCGGTGCTGTTATTACGTTTATTATGACATTCATACGTATGACATGATAAGTACGTCACCCTATACTTCTGCCCATTAATAAATACGCTATATCCCGACTAAAGTAATTATCCAATTACCGTTATTAAAATTCACAAATAGATATGTAAGTTTCGGCCCAATCCGTGTAAACGGAGTCGGTTTCAAATAAGTTCTAATACGAAAACCCTGAGGATAAAGTCACACTCTCAAGCTAATAATTATTTTTCCCCAGTTCTCAACAAGTGGCCACTCGAATACAGTCATTAGTGACCTTATCAAGGCTGTCCTTCAAACAGAATTCCCGGGCAAAGTGTGATCGAGAAACACTTATTAAATACCCGGTAGAGGTCAAGTTGGTAAGGACCCTTTTGCCAAAGTATAGTAATAAACAGGATGAATTTTCGTGAAGTAAGCGTGGATGGACAAATCAAAAACTATAAGAAATACCGGAAAATACTCAAAGGAGTCTTGGGGCCGATTTCAATAACCAGTGGCTTTGTGGGCTGTAAACCTCGCAAGTTTGTCTTTGCATAGGTTAAAACTTAATAAATATTCACCGCGCTATTTTTAAAACCAACGAGCGCGAAATGGTTGAAATATGTTTTTTTATGTTTTCAACCCCCATAGATATGGGGGTTGAAAACATAAAAAAACATATACATAAAAATAAACATAAAAGGCGGAGATCCGCCATTTAGAAAAAAAAACGAAAAACTGAATCGTCTATAAAAAATCCATATAATTATCGAACCTACTCACAATATTTCACGGCAATCGTTTGAGAAATGCGACTTTTAGAGGAGAACAGACATTCAGACATCCGGATATATGAAAGCATTTTTGCCCAAGCTGTAACGGAGACGCTTCGCGCTCGCTCGGTCAAAAACTAAAACGGTTTCTTTTTTTTTAATATTCATCTATTGTAATAAAAATGTGAGGAGGTTGAAGGGCTGACCTCTCATTCGTAATCTGTGTCTCTCATGCATGAAAGTTTGAAAACAGACTAGAACCTTATGAAACGAAGATTCAGGCGCGCTGTTGGATTTTTAACTCTCAACGTTGCAAATCCAAGAGCGCGGTTTTATTTAGGCATTCATTTAGATATCACCTATTATTAGAGAAAATGGGCATTATAAACAGTGTCCATTTGGCCACACGAACTGAGCAAGCGTGAAGTGACTAATGCTCGTTCCTTCGGCCTTTTCCCTACTACGAGTGGGACAATTAAAGGCAGATAATATTATATCCATACTAATAATATAGATGCGAAAGAGTAACTCTGCCTATCGGTATGTCTGTAACCATGTCAAGGCTAAACCAGAGAACAGATTGTTATAAAGAAAGAGAGGAGAAAGACATACAAGGGGTACTTTTCAACCTGGATATTAGTATTAAACTTGATGAAATACATAAATAAACGCAGACGAAGCCAAAAGCAACCACTTGTGTGTGCTTGGCGCATAGACTCGATTACCAAGCATTATTATAACTATCATTAATATTGTAGCCTTCAAAAGGCCTATCACTAAACGCACAACGTTTGAAAACCATTAAAATGTTCAATAGTTTATCAAAGGCTTTGAGCCTTCAAGAGGTATTTACTGCAGTGGTTAAAAGCAATAAATAAAGGTTCATCGACCCTACGAAGCGCGAACAACGGTAGACTTCTTAATTCTAAGAAACCTATTAACTGAAAATCGAAGTATACTGCAGTGTACCTTTACCGTAGGTAGATACTTGGTATCGTGCCAAGTCCGTCTGGTGGGAATTCAATCGCAGGCCAACTGATTACCGACAAATTGATTGTATCTTTTAAATACTTTAATAAATTGTGGTGCTTTCAATTGGCTGCACGAGTAAAGGCAATACTTATTTAAAGATTTGCGCGTGCTGCATTGCAACGCAACTCCTTGTGGAAATCCTTCACTCGTCTCAACAGTGACTGCGGAGAAAACCAACGAAAGACGTTGTTTAGACAATGTCACGGGTCCGCGACGCGACTTGCGCAGCGACGGTCGGAAACAGGGGAAGCACGCGCGTTTCATTTGACGCAAGGCGCATCGCAGGTCGACTAGCTCAAGGCCGTGAATGGAGCCTAACAGAGTTTGTCCACCTCCACCGTCAACGGGACGTCAACGAGAAGCTACATTATTCGAACCGAACGTGACGTTCCGTTGACGGACGTGCGGTGGTCAGGCAGCCATAGTAAATATACGAGTATGTATCGCTATTTCATCACGTTCTTGTTGACGTCCTGTTGACGTGGTGGTGGACAAGCGGCCTTAGTAACAGCTGCGGTCAAAAGACGTATCCAGAGACATTCTAAGATGATCGATCAATATCGCACCTTATGAAAGGAATATTAGTATTCTTATGCCGTTCTAGGGGAGTAGGAAGAACCCATTGAATATGCAGCTCACACTAAGTTCTGAGCTCCTCACTTACTTTAAACGAGCAATAACGGGGATGCTTAAGTCATCACCGCATCTTCCGCCGCCATATTGAAAATGTGGAAGAATTTTTATTATTGTTCGTGTTATGGAAGATGGCGGATGATTTTCTGGTAATTTTTCATTTAATAAAGCTCGGATGCTAATGAATTCCTCATAGAGGGACTCATGGGTAAATGATAACAGCCGCACGGGTCAATCAAGATCAGTCAAGGCTAAGCTACGCTTACTGAGGTCGGTTGGTGGATGGGTGGCCATCCATTACATATCGAGACCCCTCAGTGTCTCGGAAAGCACGTTAAGCCGTTGGTCCCGACTTTCATTCGTAGATCTTTGACAGTCGTGGTCAGAAGCCCAAGAGTCTGACAATCAGTCTTACCAAGGGGTTGTGGAGGTCAGATAGGAAGTTGCTCCATGTAAAGTAGTAAGTATTCAGCTGTATCCGGTTAGACTTAAAGTCGACCCCAACATCGTTGTAAAAACGATAGATTGTTTTTGTATTGAATTCCGCATAAAGAATATTTGTTTTTAAACTGAAGGTGAAGTATCGAAAATGGTGGAAGGAAATGAATATGATCCACTCTTGTTTCATTTGCACCAAAACCCGGAAAGATTAGTTCACTAAACAAAAATCTTCAGTAAAACATATCACAGAGAAAATTAATAAAAGCAAGGATGTTTTGAATTCTCAAACCCATACAAATGAAAATTTCAGCGTGATATTAAAAAGTAACGACAATGTTAGATTTTCCGGAAACATGATTAAACCTTCCGAACAAAGACTATTGCACTGAGAGGATTTTAAACCCAACCCAAATAAAACCAAAAACAAAAGCAGCATTCATTTTTCGTGTATTCAACAAAATTCTCTAAAATTTCGACCCTCACTTATGAACGTAATTATGTGCTTTTTGTGGGCCTAGCACGTATGCGCGGAGTAAACGCAACGTAAATTCGAAAGAAAAGTGAAAATACTCATTCCAAACATATCATTTTGTATAATTAGCCTATAATGTACCCACTGCTGGGACACAGGCCTTCTCTCAGTGAGAGGGAGTGGGCCGTAATCCACCACGTGGGCCCGGTGCGAGTTGGTAGACAACAATCATGTCTTCGAATTTTTGGTTCTAGGCCATGCCGGTTTCCTCATGATGTTTTCCTAAACCGTTTTTTAAAAAACAGTGGTGATGAAATAATTTACACCAAGTAATGACATTTACTGAGTATTAATATTTATTCACATCTATGGGTGAAAAAAATTGCGCTTGTTGCAAAAAAAAAATTACCAGAATGCTATAGAATATTTGTATTTTAAGGAGCGTTGGCAGGCGAATAGCCAGGTGGTTGGACGACCTCCATGATCGCGGGAAAGACCTGGATGAGACTCGCACAGACCAGGGAAGCATGGTACAAAAGGGAGGAGGTCTAAAGTCAGCAGTGGCTGGGACAAAGCTGTCAATACTGATGTTGATGATTTGTGTTAAAATGAAACTTTTATTACATCGTCTCAAACTTTTTCGTCTGTGTGTTGCATGTCGCGTGACGGTCGGCCGCGGAGTAGGGATAAAGTGAAAGGAAGGAAGTTTTTAATTAAATATCTATAATGTGAAAAAAAAACACTTTTACCGTGGTTTCATAAAACCACACAATCCTTTTTTTTCGATTCTAAGGTTGTTCTATTTTACGTCACATTTACATCGCCCGTTCGTCCTTGGGCCTCTAGACATGAAACTGCGGACGTAGCACTACAAATTTGATGCTAGGACACGTCGAAGTAATAAATAAACTCTTTAAATATGTATATGTTTTACTTTGACACATCCCGGTGTCAAACTTTCTGATGTTTTTCGAGTCTATGAGCCAGTTCGGATGTAGTTGGTCAGTTTATTTAGGTCGCGGAAGATCGATCGTGCGTTATGTCTTTAGAAGTTTAGAGTTGGTAGACGTGTTCTAAATAGATCCAAACATGATTATGGATGTTCATATTGTGCTGTTCTGTAAGAGACAACTGTTAGTAAAATTTTAAGATGAAGAATGAGTATTTGGAACAGGATGTTCTTTTTTGCCCATCCTTTGAAACCTGACGACATTATTAATTTCGTTTAATTAGACTGCTGTGCTGGTTTCTGGGGTGTTTTTTTTAAGTTCTCCTGTATTGTGGGTGCGTTTACAAACATTCAAACTCACATACACAAACAGCCAGACCCGGAACAACTACTTGTAGATCATACAAAAAAAAACCGTGCGGGAATCGAACCCGCGACACGCAACGCAGCAGTTCATCCCTTAACCACTGCGCCAACCGTGCCGCCAGTTTTCTTCAGTAGGTTTTGTTAGGTATTAATGTAATATTAACCATAAAAAAAACGGTAAACAGCAGTATAAATGCGTAACACACGCACAACCAGAAGAAAAGTACTCAATAAAAAATCATTCATTATTATCACTACGGATATAATAATACCAGCTTATTATTATCCCACTGCAGGGTAAACGCCTCTTCTCATACAGAGAAGACATGGGCATTGATCACCACGCCTGCTTTTTTTTATTTTTTGATTGGGACATCATCAAATGACCTCTCCCGCTCTGGGCGGAGCGGAAGGGCGTGTCAGACTCTTACTGACTAAAACTCACCCGTGTTCCTTCAGTTGCCTGTGCGCCAGGGCCACGGTAACTCTTTCGAACAATCCGCGACCACGGCAGGCATCGGCCCTATCGGACCTTGTCAATGATGCTGACATCTCTTTGAGGCGCGCGTGGAACAAGACGCGCCGTTGACCCGGGCCTGGTCCTTACCGGACGGCGAGCTGCCCATTGCTCGCCGTTCACAAGCCCGCGCCTACGGTGGCTGGGACTCGGCAATCAACTCCCGACACCCAGGGTGTCTACTCGAATTTGCGATTCACACTTATATTAACTACTAGCTGCTGCCCACGGCTTCGCCAGGGTGGATGTCGGAAATTATCCCACAGGAACGTGCTACCGGAACAAAAAACCTATGTTACTCCTTATAACATTAGCTGTCTGCCAGTGAAAGTCCGGTCAAAATCGGTCCAGCCGTTTCGGAGATTAGCCGGAACAAACAGACAGACATAAAGACAGACAAAAAATAAAAACAATGGTATTTTATTGTCAGTACCGTATATACTTTCATAATTATGTATTTAGTAAAAAGCTGTTATTTTGATATTGCAAACAGACATTTCAATTTTATTTATTTGCTGTATGTAGTATGTATGTATGTATGTATAGATAAGTCCAGGTTTCCAGGTCAGGCCTATAACTTTTTCTTGTACATTAAGTAGAATTTACTATTAATTTTAAACAGTATCCAAGTTTTATCCCAAATACAGCCCAAGGTCACGCCCCAAATGCAACGCAGGCACTGCCTCATTGAGCGTGACCACATCGTCAATTAGTCACGATAATGGCGTCCCTGGATCGGAACCGATCCAATCCGTTTCGTACTTTAAAATAAATTGACCGATACAAGGAGTATTACTAACGTGTATTTAAAGGAGTATTGTTATCAGAAAAAATCTGCTTCAACAGCCCAGTGAAAAAGAAATCAACAAATACGTTATATGAAAAAGTCGACTGAATCCTTATGTATAAGTTATTTTATGTATGAGTGAAGTAATTATTTTGCTTCCAGTAATGCTCACGCATCATAATAATTGAAACAGATAGAAAATTATGACAGGGATTTTAAAATGTTTTTAAACAAGTATGTTTATTAAAGAAAGAAAGAAAGAAATCATTTATTTGCTGATAATGTAGGTATACATATCAGTTGGAATAATTATTAAGTGTCCCGATACATTTTACCTTACGGCATGCAAAATATTAGGATTGAATTTATTTAGTAATATACTCGTACATAGATAGGTACAGCTATTACAATTATTATTAGCCATAGTCGAATTTAGTAGGTAGTCACAGATCAGACTAAAAAATCAAAATAATTAATGAATTAAATATAAATCTCTCTCAAATCATACAAAGAGGAATATATGTCGTAATGCGTAATGTCAAAAAGCTTAATGTCAAAATATTCCAAAACAAATCACAATTAATATTAGAAAATAGAATTTAGATAATCTGGTAATGTCAAAAACTGTTAAGTATGTCAAATTAAAATATAACAACATTCCTAAAATCACTAATAAATAGATAACAATGTCATTATTATCTTCTAAAACATTCTAAATTTCAAAGACAACGTACATTTATCACTAAAATTTTCCTATAGTTTTGTCATTTAAAAAGTCTTTAATTGTGTAATAACATTTCTCCAGCAATAGTTTTGTTAATAATAATACCTTATCGAGACAATCAGTAAGCTATAAGAACCGTGTGGTTACAAAAGCCAACCCTCGGTGGTATGAAACTTAATACTGAGAGGAAAAAGTGACAGTTATATGATTTATTGCATTTTGATTCCCTCGCGATTTCAGTATTGCCATTCCAAAATATTACCACTCTTTTGCGTGTCACTGTGCCCAGTTGGTCTAGTCGCAAATGCGACTGCTGAGCATGAGGCATAGAACGCTTTAGAATGGGCAACTAGCTTCATTTTTTCTGACTGACCGACCCCTTGACAATTCAAAAGTGCCTGTAATTGGTTTATTTGAAATAAATGATTTGAGTTTGAGGTTTGATTTCCAGGTCAGGCAAAGTGTTATTGGGTTTTTTCATCAGGAATTTCTCAGTAGCGACCTGGAGTCTGGATTTGAGGCCGATTTTCGGCAAGGGCTCGCCACCTTTTACATAACAGGCGAAATATGACTACAGGTGTAGCGGTATCAACATCGCCACGTGCGAGCTACACGTCATACTGACGTCACGCAAATCCTGCATCGCGCAAGCGTTTACCGCGCGACTAGCATATATAAGTATACAACGTCCCGACATCAACCGTTGGGCAGTTGCCCACCAGACACAACACCCGTCTGGTCGGAGGATCCTCCCTTTTCCATAGAGTATGAGTGAACTTTACACCCTGTTCCTCATACCTCTATACTGGTGACCCCGAACTTGAACGTCAGCGCAGCCTTCGTGCAACTAGTACAGCGTGACGTCATCATCACATCATCATCTCTTCCGCAAGCTTTAGAGCGGCGAGTCACACAGCCAGCCAGCACCCACGGCTTCAACGGGTATCCTGACCACCAGCATGCAGCGACCGCGCATACCTGGTCATCACCCTCAGCCTCATCAGCAACCTTGGCACAGCACACTGCACTCTCGGCCGGTCCACAAGCAGAGCCTTCAAACCCTCTCCTGGTCGACGCCAGCAGTCAGCCTCAACCCGGCGCTGTACCACATCCGACGCACTGGAGCATAACGCAGCGCCACCCCGACTCACTGGGGAAAAACCTTCGCAGACAGTTCCAACCCACCGTGAACTATGCGACACCCGGTTCCGACTCACTGGAACCTCAACTGGCCTTGGCAAGCATCGCAAGATACAAGACTCAGCCCACTATCGACCTCCGGTCTCCGGGGGGCAGTGATGTAGCGGTATCAACATCGCCACATGCGAGCTACACGTCATACTGACGTCACGCAAATCCTGCATCGCGCAAGCGTTTACCGCGCGACTAGCATATATAAGTATACAACGTCCCGACGTCAACCGTCGGGCAGTTGCCCACCAGACCCAACACCCGTCTGGTCGGAGGATCCTCCCTTATCCATAGAGTATGAGTGAACTTTACACCCTGTTCCTCTTACCTCTATACAGGTACTTTATATCTCCGCCTTTTTTTTGTGTGGGAAGTCATCAATTAACTTCTCCCGCTCTGGGTGGAGGGGGTGGGCGTGTCAGACTTTTACTGACTAAAATCCACCCGTGTTCCTTCAGTTGCCTGTGCGCCAGGGCCACGGTAACTCTTTCGAACAATCCGCGACCCCGGCAGGATATACGAGTACCTCCGCCTAACCTTTCGTTTTTCAAATCACATATAAATGCTTTTCACTTTCCACGAATCTAACAGAAAGCCCTTATAAAATATCAGCCTTTGAACTCACAATATGTAACCAAAGGTGGGAGCGATTCCTATGAAATATTTCATAGTTTTGAAGAGGGAAAAAGCTGGGGGTATTTAAAAGCGGTCGTTCGAACGGTTAACACTCAGAATGATTGGATTCCTATCCGATCTCCTTTTGTTTTAAAGCCGCTTTGCGATAACAGTTTTCTGCTATTTGCGGATGGAAACGACGACTTACAAACTCAAATAACGTGTAAAAAGCAACGTGTTACAGACTCAAACCAGCAATGATTAGCAAGAATATTACAGCACTAGTATTTTAATAATAATAATAATACCACTTTTTTCAGGCGACACAGGCCCAAAGAAAAATACCTTAACTTAAACGTACATATTTTTATATAAACAAAAGTTGTGTTAGTAAAAGGCTTAAGACTATGTTAGTAGCGCTTCACTTTGCACTAGCTTAACTGTGTGCTGTCCAGTGGACAAGATTAAGACTAGACAAGACAAGACTTACTAATGGCCGATTACTGTATTTTACGGACCGTTATTGGTTAAAATTAAGACTTGTATCTTTACCAATAATGAAGTAAATACCTCCTAGCTTTACATAGTAGAACCTCCCATAATGGAAATAACCATGAAAACTAGCATATGAATCTATTTATATGCCCAGTTTGGCAATCAGAAATGCTACCATTGGAAAGCAAAACTATTATTTTTTAACCGACTAAAAAAAGGTTCTCAAATCAACTGGTTTTTTTATGTTTGTTACCTCAGGACTTTTTCCTAGGTAAACCGATTTAAATGATTCTCTTTTATTTGAAAGCTGATGCTTCTTACGTGGTCCTATATAAATTTGATCAGGTTCTGACCAGTAGTTTCTCAGTTATCCTTAATACTGTGTATTTTTTCCACTTAGTTTATATTGATGATGTTTTAATAATTTCCTGTCACTGTTATTTACATAACAAGTACTGGTATACAAATTTGTGCGGGGTAGGTACCACAACAAAAAAGTTAATAAAAATAAAAACTTTTTTACAAAAATAAAAAACAAGGAAATTCCAAAATAAAACACTAAAATATGAAACACCACCGAAATTAAAGTTATTTTTCACGATTTTTGGTGTTTTTGCTTGAGAGACAGTTTATTTTTTATTTTTTTTGTTCTTAGGAACCGAGTACAAGACGTTGTTCACTAGTTTGTGATTGGTTGTATCGTGGACGATAGACCTCATGCAAAGCAAAATGTTCTCTAATACTTGACTGTAAACAATTTCCAGCAATATTTGGATTTACTTCCAGTCTACTGGGCGCGGCTAGCAATCACTATTTACATTTCGTCGAATCGTTGAGCTCCTTAAGTTCTGACTTCCTGAGTTGAGCTGCACGATTACTGACAAATGCGTGCACTGACTGGACAGGTCCACTCAATCTGTGTGGTTCTTTCCTCAAAAGACCATTTCAGATACCAATCTACATGGTCTTCACATGATCTGACCAAGATTATGTCTGGACTTTAAAAGAGACTGTGACCTCTGAGTTTGTTTCGACCTTTCTTCTCAGAGTAGTCAGATAGGAAACGCCGACCTCATCTACTTTAAAAATATGATTGACGTGTAAAAGTGTTTGTACAAACCTACTTACTGAAATAAAATCATTTATCATTTATCATTTTACATGAAACGACTGCCATTTGATCTGTCTGTACAAACTTATCTTTGCCAATACCAATATCTTACTCACCAGTTCTTAGAATATTGGGCGTCTGATTACTTGTAGCAATTGTCTAAGAATCGTGCTCATCCAGCTAGGAAGGCATGAGGTAGTTTAAGTTTAGGAAATAATGAATTGATCCTTTAAAAATTTATTGACCTTCTAATGATGAATTTCTTCTTTTTGGGATTCTGAAGATGCAATGAATAAATGGACCTCTTTTTAGATTCTTGGCCATTTCTCTTAATCGGTCGCTGTAACTAAACTAGGATACCCCGACCAAATGGGTTGGGGATACTGCCCTCTTCCGGCCCCCCTAAATGGGTCCAGGGACGGCGGACTCGGGGACGTCCGCCGCACCCTATCATATAAGACCCGAGGTGGCGGCGCGTAATATTCTTAGACGTCGCGGGGGGAGTCAAACACCTCACTCCCTCCGTTTGACCAGACGGGGCCCGCAGAGGCGGGCTGGCACCAGTCGGGAGTTTCGTTGAAGAGTGTTTAAGTGCCCCCGTAGGCCCCGGTGCAAGTGTGCGAGGGAACACATGGTGGTTTTATTCAGTAGAAGCCTGACAGACCCTTCCGTCCGCCCCAGGGTGGAGGACATCCATGAGGATTTCCACCAGGTAAACAAAAAAAAAAGGTTAGAACTGTGACCAACCGCTACATCCAAGTTAGTTGCAATTACTTGGCTTTATAATATTTTTCTGACCCCAAAATAGAAATTATTAGAGGTTCACAAAAAGAAGTGCATTCATTATATTAGAGTGTTGAAGTTTTTTCTGCAAAATTAACACATATCATAACATAACATCACGCTTGTAATCCCCGAAAGGTTAGGCAGAAGTGTACCTATAGTACACTCACATTTCGCCTGTTATATTTAAGTCCCATTTAATAGGGGGCGAGCCTATTGCCATCAACCGGTCACAAATCCAGACTCCGGTCTGCTACTGAGAAATTCCAGATGGAAAACCCAATAACAGTTTGCCCAACCCGGGAATCGAACCCAGGACCTCGTGCTCAGCAGTAGCGCTTGCGACCACTAGACCAATGAGGCAGTCTGAAAAAATGTAATAGGAATTATTTGAGATTCGGTTAAATATATGCCTTTTGATTTGTAGGGAATGGTCATTTATACTTCCAGAAAGTTAGTTACTTCAAAAATAACTTGAAGCACAATATTTTTCACATAAAACCATTTCCATACATTATCATCTGCTGCTTTTGAAGTTGAATCTTCTATTACAAAAAAAGATACTATTACTCATGTAGGATCAAATACCAAACCTGATAACATCCCTCAAATGCGTACACGTTCAGCCATGACCGTGAATAACCCGGCAAATAAAACCACCCACGCAAAACCAAAACGACACAAATATTACCAACACAACGGGGCCTAATCTTGGCGGTGTTCCATCCATTCAGTTTGGGAAACATAACGCCACGACAAATTTCGACATCCATCAAATTAGAGTCGCATCTGCTATTCATCTTTCTTTACTTATGTTTGGGTTGGCAATAGTGGGCGATATTCGATTATGCCTACAACCATCTGTGAGGAGAATTTATTCCCTCTTTATATTTTCCCAAATACGTGTACCGATATTATTTGCGTCTGCTACAAGAATTTGTGTGGAAAGGGCGATTTGATATTCGAACTTTTTGGTGTGACAATTTTGAAATGTTGTCGTTCTAAGTTTAAAAAGAATTGGTGATAATTATGGAAATATTACAGTGTTCTTTTGTCTATTCATTTAGGGGTAAGGAAAATACCTAAGTAGGTATACTTAGTTATAATATTTTTTAATGAAAGGACTGACTGAATATTATTATAATGAGTCAAACGTAACCTTTGTTTGGTCGTAGTAATAGTTATTATTCTTCGTAACAGTATGATTAAAAGAAAATTTTAATATATATTTAGATATAATAAAAATAAAAATAAATAAAAAAAAAACATAAATTAAAGTCGCTTTTCGTGTCTGTCTGTTCGACCGCATTATTCTTCTAAACTACGCAACGGATTTTGATCCGGTGTTCACCATCATTTATAGAATGAATTCCGAAAGGTTACTTAGATATAATAAAGTATATAAAGAAATCTCTGTGTTTTTTTTCAAGTCGTAAAAACCGTGCGAACCATGGGCGGGTCGCTAGTACGCAATAAATTAAGCCATTTAAACACAGAACGTACCTAATAGGTATAAATCCTAATTCGAATGCTGAACATGTGAACAAAATAATTCTTGTACAATTTAAAGAACCATAAAGAGAATTTACGATTTTTGGTCAAAAGTAATAAAAAGGTATATGTAAAGATGCGTTTACTTTTTACAGTTTACACGAAGCGTGTGTCAGTTGGGGCTTTCAGACGAGCGGATTAAATTAACATAATTTGAATAACTATTAAATGTATTTGTAAAAGAAAAAACCCTTTTGTGGTTACCAAAAAATAATAATAATGATGAATTGTTTACAGCCATGTTCTTTAATTCATTAAACTTTAGCTGACAAAAAACACGATAATTTTAATTTTAAGTTCCAGTTACTTAGTATTATTTGTTTGATCATTCATAAAATATAATTATAAAAGCTAATACTTAATTAAATCTTAAACGAACAAGAATTTAATAACATTTTTAAATTCATATGAATTTAGCCGTGACCAATAACTTCACATGACAAAGTTTCATAGCCAAGCTTTACCTCGCAGATTGTCTTACCTACATAACAATGCCTTACTGTAGGAACTCAACCTCAACTCGGAAATGAAACAACGATTGTATAGATATTCTTCGATATAATTTTCACAGCAAAATATGGACGCTCTGTTTGACAGTTCAATCACAAGCGTGCCCTTTAGGGCACGCTACAATTGCCGCGGTAAGTCCCCTCTTTAAGGAGTGGCTTGAAAGGCGCCACGGCCTCCTCACCTTCCGCCTGACGATGGTCCTCACCGGACATGGCTGTTTCGGGAGGTTCCTGTTTCGGATAAGGCGGGAGGAAACGCCCGGGTGTTGTCATTGTGTGGATCGACCGGAGGACACGGTGGAGCTCTGCCCGGTTTGGGCGGAGCACCGCCATGTCCTCATGGCGGCGATCGGTGGCGGCGATCAGCGGCGGCAATCTCTCGCGTCCGGCCCTGGTTCAGGCCATGGTATGGAGCGTGAGGGAATGGGAAGCAGACATGTCCTTCTGCGAAGCAGTAATGCTTGCGAAGAAGGAGGTGGAGCGCGTGAGGGAGAGGCAATCATTGCGCCCTCACGCCCCTAGTCGCCGCAGGAGGAGACAGCCTGGGCGTCGGGAGTCGATAGCCGACTCCCGGCCACCGTAGGCGCGGGCTTGCGGACGGGGAGCAATGGGCAGCTCGCCTTCGGGTAAGGACCAGGCGTGGGTCGACGGCGCATTGTATTCCACGCGCGCCACAAAGACATGTCAGCATAATTGACGGGGTCCGATAGGGCCGAAGCCTGCCGGGATCGCGGATTGTTCGAAAGAGTTACCGTGGCCCTGGCGCACAGGCAACTGAAGGAACACGAGTGGGTTTTAGTCAGTAAGAGTCTGACACGCCCTTCCGCTCCACCTAAGAGCGGGAGAGGTCATTTGAAGATTTCCAACACAAAAAAAAAAAAAATGCCGTGCAAAAGTCAAACCGTCACAATTCAAAATAATGGAGGCAAAAGTCTCAACTCTCAAACAGCCAAACAATACTCATTAAATTATTCGATAACTACTTTAGTGACGGGTATCTGTCAATGTTATCAGCCGAAAAATACAAGGCTGTTTACGTATCTATGACAGCTGACAGATACACGTCACTGTTAAAAATAATAACAATTGGATAAACGAAATCGTGAACATAATAATACTGTTAGTCTTACAATACTAACAACGCAACGCAACATACTGACAAACTCAAACAAAGCAATCAACTCAGCGTCGCAAACCAAATACATTCAAAAGAAGATTCTTTCAAATCCTCCTCCCTTACCGGAGCCGCCAATCTTAAAGCCACACAATCAAGATTGTCGCGAGGACACATAAATATTCCTAATCTTCACTCAAATATCTCTTTGGAACATACGACAGCTGTGGAGGATGTGTTCTCTTAAATCTCGAAGAGATTAGTGCTAACGATTGGAGTAATTATTAGGAAAAATACATTTAATGGAGGTAAACGTTGATTTTGAGAAGTGTTTGAAGTTATTTTGGGATTTAATGGTTTGGCTAGCACATGTCGTTTTGCGGGTATCGTAAATGGTGGTCGTATGGGATTTTGTAAAGAAGTACCAAGTTATGAGTCGTTGCACGGAATGTTACCACTTTATAAATATTATGTTTTTAAACATTTAGAACTAGATATAGTGTATTTATTTTATTTCTTATTTGTTGTTTATTTTTAGTTTTCGTATGCTACACTGATTTTGAAGTCATCACGTCAACGCCGGCTATCGCTGAAAACCAGCGCTGGGGCTCTGTCTCGCATAGGGTCGTAGCATTATGCTGAGCGTTTGCCGTTTTGCGTGGATGTGACGCATATTTTCCCCCAACTCGTTTTATTTTTTTGTATTTGTGTGTTTTTTCTTTGCGTCATATTTACCGCAAATAAACGTATTTTCTTTCTTTCTTTCTTTATAATCATACCCTTGTAAAGATCAACCTAAATGCTATGTATATTTATCTAGCTTTTGCCCGCGTCTTCACCCGCGTAGATGTCAGAAATTATCCCACAGGAATGTGCTACCGGAACAAAAAGTCTATGTCCTTCCCCGGGATGTCATCTATCTCCTTGCCAAATTATATAGAAATTCGTTCAATGGTTTATGCGTGAAAAGGTAACATACACACAGACAAATACACAGACACCTGTATTGATTGCAAATATTTTGAAATTTTTGAACACGTGTGGGTGCGCTATTTTAAGAACCGATATCGGAATAGCTTCTAACGATTCCAACCCTTTCTACAATCTGATTTCAATTTCCCATAAAAACGTACATGCTCTCATTGGTTACAATATACCAAGGATCTATTCATATTTCCGTTATGTTCCCATAATTTATCTATATAATATATATTAAGCTGAAGAGTTTATTTGTGTGATTGAACGCGCTAATCTCTGGAACTATCAGCCGGATTTGAAACATTATTTTTCTTTTTAATAGCCCAATTCTGAGGAAGGTTTTAAGCTATTTAACATCACGCTACAACCCAAGGGGCCGTACAAAAAGAAAAAAAAGTCTGAAAGAACGCTAAGCGGAAACGAAGCAATTAATAAATAATTCTATTTCTTTTTAACCGACTTCAAAAAAAGGAGGAGGGTCTCAATTCAACAGTGTTTTTTTTTATGTGTAAAAATACGAATATACATAACCAAAGACACCGACTCCCGAAACTAAAGTTATTTTTCACTTTTATTTATGTTTTTTTGGAAGTGGTTTGTTTTTTGAAATTAAACGGTGGGTGGATACGTGGGGCACAACTAGTTAGATACTATAATTCCTCGTATCCATTCATTCAGTAAAACGATTTATTTACCCTAACCCAAGTTCATTCAAGGGTAAGGCTGTGAATCAGGACCAAGGATAATATTCTCCCGCGCCATATCTTATATTTTCATAGCCTTCTTCATTCACGTATGGGTAGGTACATCACTGGTTTATTGTGATTATTCAAACGTATGAATGAAAGGTAATTGACATTTATTAAGAATACACGTCTATTTTTGCGGTATCCATACTAATACTCCATACAAATTCGAAAGAAACTCTGTCTGTAGTTTTTTTTTTCTTTTTTTATTCTTTTTTTTTTTGGACTTTTATACTACTTGTATATGTCAGTCCGATTAATCTTATTCAATACTTCACTAGTTTAACTTAAGATGATAATAGTTTAAACAAAAGACACGCTCCGTCACTGTTAGGGTTTGAGAGTATACAATTCATAATTCCGACCTGCAATGTGTCCAGATCTAATTTGTCCAACAATTCCACTCTCTCTGCTTGAAATTGAACACATTCCATCAACAAATGGTATACATCATCTATTACTCCACAAGTATCACATTTAGGGGAAGAAACCTTTCCTATTAAAAAGGCAAAATTGTTTGATGGAATATGTCCGGTTCTGATTCTGTGCGCTATAATAATCAGTTTTCTACTTAAACGACTATACGTACACCAAGGTATACGAGGAGGCTCACATTAAATAGTTTTATACCATATGCCCTTTTCCAATGATCTCTGATTGAAATATTCCTTCCACAAATCATAACACTGTCCATTGTATTTCGTTAATATTTCTGAATAATATGGTTTCACATAAATTTCTTGTCCTTCTGTACATCCAATTTTCGCCAATCTATCTGCCTCCTCATTACCACGTATCCCAATGTGTGAAGGAACCCACTGCAACCTCAGATCCACTCCTTTCTCCGCTAAATGTCTGTAGTTGTTACCTTTTTACGCCTAAACCACTCAATTTGACTCGATTTCGATAAAATTTGGCAAAGAGATAGATGGCATCTTGACGAAGGACATAAGCTACTTTTGTTTAAAAAAATATCCAAAAAAGGGGGTAATTTAAGGGATGAAAGTTTGTATCAGAAACTTAGCATTATTTTGCTTAGACATACTACACACAAGATTCAAATCCAATTGCCTAGATATATGCCGGACGTAAAGTTTCTGCTGGCGGGAAGGGATTGTGTTTTGTTTTCGTCGTGTTTGATGAGAGGGGTAGGCATAGAGGCGCTGGTGAAACTTCATTTTTTTCTGTCTTGCTGCGCCCTCTTAAGTTATGGATATGAAAATTTAAATTTATGATATTGGTGATAAATAATAAAAAAAAAGTTTCAGCGTTTTTGTAATATCATCCCGCAAGGGGGTAAAATAGGGGATGATTTTAAAATTCACATGATTATTGAAAGATTTTTGTACCTCTTAGAGATATAAGGAATTGGAAATATTATAGTCAGAACCCATATCTTGAGATATTATTTATTTCATTTAAATCGGTGCAACCGCTTAAAAGTTCCTGCAATTTGAAGTTATAAAATAACTTAGCTAATATGTAGATAATACGTGGTCAATGGCGACGCTAGAGTACTACAAATTAATGATGATATTTTTTTTTTTTAAGTTAGACCTTTATTATCAAAACCTGTTTAATGAAAATAAAAAAGATTATTTGCATTTATTATTTTTCTGTCTGTTATCTTTTCACGCTTTAATGACCGCATGGATTTTGATGATAGAATACTATTTATTCCGGTAGCACGTTCCCGTGGGATAATTTGCAACATCCACGCGGGTGAAGTCGCGGGAAGCAGCTAGTATATATAGTAACATTATTGGTGATGTTCTTCAGAAAGGCCAGGCGCATATTGCTCGCAACCAGCGTGAGTGTATGACCAGATGTATGAACGTAAACGAAGCAAGAGGAGTATGTACGGATCGTAGCAGATGGCGTTCTGTAGTTTCTGCCTATCCCCATGGGAAGAAGGCGTGAGTTTATGTATGTATGTTTTTACATTATCATGCTAGATCATCATTAAAGATAGTCATGATTATAATAGAAATAGAATAACGGCAGAGAAAGAAAAAGAACACAAGAAATAAACTACATTTTGATCAAGTTAGAATTTCTATACATTATTAAACGAATGTTTTGGTGTAACTAAAAATCTCAACGACCTGAGATTCAGATTGGAACTGTGCCCAATAAAAAACAATATTACTACGTGTGATTATTATGGCGACCTTATACTGTTACAGATAATATAATTAAACTATTAGAGGTGAATCTAAGTATGACGTGATCAGTGATAACCAGCGATCGGATATTCGGACTCATATTTACCTAAAGTTAATTTTTAGCTATGAAAGTATAGAAGCAGCTTCTTAAAATATTTATTTGGAGAAAAAAAAACCCGGTATGCCAGGCACACTGGGAATGTATAGTTAACTAGTCGGGTGTATAGTATGGATTTATGGAAGCGACATCCAAAAACAATTTATTAAAAAAAAAACGGTTTCTTGGATTGCATTAATATTCTGAAAATGAATGTTTAACCCCGATGCAAATATGTGTATGTAGGGTGTAAGAGGAGGGGTGATGTGTGTTAGTTAAAACAAAAATAAACTCGCATTCCATATTAGCCAACATCTCAACTTTAGGTGAATATGCATTCGAATATCCGATCTCTGGTGAAAACACAAATATTAATTAATTTTTTGACGCCATCTTTTAATTTGTTATTAGTTTTAGTTAGGTTAGGTAATTAAAAGGGTAGGTAATTACCATCATTTTAAAGATATTAAAATAGTTGTGCTTTCGGATACTGGTCCTTATATGCAAAAATATTAATCTATAACTACAGTACTGTCCAATTATTGATTAAATTTTATTATTATTATTGATTGATTAATTTGTCCATAGCGATTTTTTTAATCGGCATCTTTTTTGTTCGTCAGCCGCAACCATATCAGTTTTGTCTAGGTAGAGCTGCCCCATCATCGAAGCCAAATAACTTGGCTATAGGTCCAGCACTTAAATTGCCCAATACACCATCTGTCACAATCTGAATCATTTTGAAGCCTATTGCTAATCCATTGCTTCATAAGTTCGAAATATTTGTCTGCTCAACGACGTAAATAACGCAATGAATGATGTTGAACTGTCAAAATGAAAGCTATTTCTACTATTAGTGTATTAAGCAATTACCCCGCTGGTCCTAATATTCCTTTTATCTAGATAATATTATGAAGGTTTTATGATAAAAAATAATTATGTGAACTTAACTATTACATTAGTGTGTGTTTTTTTTTTTTAATAAATCAATCTGTCTAGCCTTTTCCTAACATGTTGGCTTCAAGTCTAACCGGAAACAGCGGAATATCAGTATTTTACATGGAGCTACTGCCTATCTGAACTCAAGAATCGAGTTTCTAAGTAACACGATACCCCTTGTTAAGACTAGTCAGACTTTTGGGCTTCTGTCTACCCGTAAAGATTGTCAATGGTCTACGATTGACGGCCGGGACCAACTGCTTAACGTGCTTTCCGAGGCACGGAAGGGTCTCGATATGTAATGAATGGTCACCAATCCACGACCCGACCGCGGCAAGCGTAGACCTACGATTAACCCGTGGGGCTGTTATTATTTAGCCACGGGCCCCTTTAAATAAATAAATATGTAAAGCACTAACATTTTGAGCACTTAACTTAGAATAGTTTCGTCAAACGACATATTATTAAATCTAAAGATGTGTATGACTATGCAAGATTCTCATAAAGTTTATAATAAACTTCTCGATTAATATAATAGAGTTTACATTCCCTAGAGAGTGGTAACACTATTACTCTGGTTTTGTTGCAAATAGATCTTAGAACTTTGGAAATTAGTAATTGCATTTGCATCGAATTGAATTTGCGGTCAAACGCAGCACATGCGACCTTAAGAGCTAAGTTGGGTGCATAGACAAGAAACTTTAAATGAGTTTCTCAATTTATATGTACTAACTGAGTTTATCTTAGACATTACTCTCACCGGGGAAGTAAAATCATCGTAAGGAATCCTGAACTTATAGTTAACGTAAGTCTGAAATCGCCAACCCGTCTTGACCAAGCGTGGTGATCAATGCTCGTGCCTCCTCTGTGTGAGAAGAGACTTTTGCCCTGCTGTGGGTATGATTAAATATCTCGGGGGTCTTTTGGAAGGCGTACGAGGGGTCGAAGCTTAATCGCAGAGGCCCTTTAGACAATTTTAAATGGAATGAGGCACCAACCGACGAGTTTCCCTGTATGTACTATGCAAGTGAACTCAAAGGCAACCCCCAGTCGGTGCAGGACTATTGCAGAACATGGAAACAAAATATTTTGGGCTATGGGTTGAGGTGGCTATAGTGGATTGGTTTCCTTGAATATGGAAGAACTATGTTGCCAGGCTATACAGGATGCATTATTGAGATGGGGCAGTAACGGCAGGACCTACCGAAACCATTGTAGCTACGGGAAATCTTAGGAGACTGTCACAATTTTTTTGAGACATTATGATCTCCATTCACAGTTTTTGGAAAAAGTTTACAGTCAGCACGAAAATGGATCATTTTCACAAAAAAATATTGATGCCAGTCGATCCTGGTATAAGGATCAAAAAACTCTATTGGACCAACTGAGGTTTGAGTACCAGAAAAGTCAGAAATCACAAAAAAAAAACCCCGTATATTTCTTAGGAAATGAGACTCCCAACTTACTATTTGTGTATAGACTGGCCGAAAATAAAAATAAAACATCTAGACTTCGGATTTCGAACGAAAACGTGTTATAATTTCTATTTAGGCTTTGAGAACAGAATTTTGATGGTTTGTTGCTTGTTACGAGTATTTCTGTAATTCTGAGAAAAATGTGCTTCTACTCGTACAGTTTAGATCGTTAATAATTCTATGGGAAAAGTTTCTTTCGATTTCATTCATTTGTGGTGGCCAGTCTATTATCCATCATATAAAAGTAAGTTGGAGTCTCATTTCCTCCGAAATGTATGGGAAAGTTTTTGCGATTTCTGACTTTTCCTTTACTCAAACCTCAGTTGGTCCGAGAGAGTTTTTTGATCATTATAATAAAACGTATTGATTGGCATCACAAAAACTTTTTGTGAAAACTGCCCATTTTCTTGGTGACTGCTTTTTTTTAAATTTACGAATGCAGATCAAAATATCTCAAAAAATTAACGACAGTCTCCCAAGACCATTTTCTTGTATCGACAACGGTTAACGTACCTTACTGCCCCATCTCAAAAAACACCCTGTGTAAGATACACGGATAAAATGGCAGGGAGTGACTTGCACACTCAATAATGGCCCCCGGAAACTGTCTCTAGCACATAGTGACGTAGCGAAAAGAGGGGCAACATGTCCTGCGGTGCTTGAGGAGTATTCTACGGCTATCAGGACACTCCCAGTGCTTGGAAGATAGTCAAGATCCCTTCCAGCATCTTACTGAAATACTTCCTTCCTCCGAGCACGTTTGCTCTTGCGAATTTCCACTCTAGCCGATCAATAAAGATAAGAAAGAGGTGGAAGCTCTTTTTTTCGTCAGTGTTCACTTCAGCCGGCCAATAACGGCAAGCCAGAGGTGAGGAACAAGACTTCTACCGGAAGATAAGGTCAGTGGGGTCGCTGCCCAACAGTTCGCTACATGCTGCCCTGCAGGATTATGTATCTCTCTTGGTCTGGCTCCTCACCCCAGACCAGTTTCGGCGAAGTAAACCCTTTCACTCAGCACAGACTTAGAGTTCAGGAGCACGCAAGCCCCAGCACGATGTCAACGTAGAGATACGGCGGTGACGGTATTATTATTATTATTTATCTTTTTGATCCTTGTATTGTACACTATGATAAAAATAAATTTAGCCAGTCGATATAAATCATTTATAGTATTTACATCTAACGGACCTCTGCGGCTTCGGCCCCTTGTACGGCTTCCAAAGGTCCGGCACACCAAGGTCCCGAGCACTGTCAAATTCAAATTGTATATATATGGTGTTTAATAATATATTTACGTGTGGACGACGTCGAAGCAAAACGGGAAAGGATTATCTTCTGAAAAAAAAAAAAAAAACTTAGGTCTGCCAGTATTTGTTTTAGGTAATTTAACGTGCAAATTGATGATTTCCAAACGGAACCCGTAGCACTATATGTTTATCTTATAACTGTTTTTACCAGAATTTGGGGTCTCTAATCTGTTTGAGTACCAAGAAATTCACATGACAGCTGTCAGCGGAAAAGTTATCGTATGTTTTCCGAGAAACGGTTTATTGAGGAAAAATGTTGTGAAAATATTGTTTTGAAAAATTGCGTAATTCTTTGTGGCGATCCATATCAATTATACATACTTATACAAATACATAAACATAACAAATAAATTATACACTTACACATATATACAAATCATATTTACACCTATCTAATCTTAACATTGTTTATGATACAAATTCACCACAGTCGTACACAACGACAACGTACTGTGGAAGCGCGCCGCGTTTACGTAACGCGGTGACGTATGTGGTTGATGCGCATGAGTGGGGTCGTTCGACTCAGCGCGCGTTCGGCCACCTTGGCTGACCTTCAGTCCGACCTCGCTGTCGCGACGCGAAGCCTGCGCAATTTTGTGCTATTCCAGTTATCCTTGTGTTCGCCTTGATCCTTCAGGATTAGTTTAATAGTAATACCAAGATCTTCCTGTAAACCTAATAAGACTTTCTTTTCCGTGTTCATCTATCTATGTGACTGTCAAACTCATGTGCCTTTCTTCCGTGAATGTTAATGTGTTTTGTGTTGGACATTATAACCGTGAGTAGCAAATGCAATCTTTTATTTAGCTCTGCTCACCACACAAGCACAACAGTTAGTGGACAACAAACACTAAATTGGTGACCCCGCCTAGAATACGCCAGAAAGGCTCGATAACCAGGTGTGCCCTAAAAAGGACCTTCAATATTTAAACAAGTGAAGAAATATCACAGTAGCACGATGAGTGATAGTAGTGAATCCGCAAAATCGTTCGGAAGTAGCCGTTCTCGTCAAAAACCTCGCCGCGCAAAGTGCGTGTCCATTGACGAGCCATCCGACATTTGTCGTGTCGCGGTACGAATTCCACCATTTTGGCCGGACGACCCAGAGGTTTGGTTCGCACAAGTAGAGGCTCAGTTCGCGAACGCAAACATCACCAGCGACGCGACGAAATTTAACCACGTCATCGGCAACCTTGAGCATCAGTACTCGAAACAAGTAAGGGATATTTTTCTTAACCCGCCGGAGCACAACAAGTATGACAAGCTGAAGCAGGCTGACTGCGTCACACGAGAAGAGAGTGAAGCAGCTTCTCATCCACGAAGAGCTCGGAGATCGCAAGCCCTCACAGTTCTTGCGCCATCTTCAAAGTTTGGCCGGACCGAGCGTCCCAGAAGACTTTCTCCGGACAATATGGAGCAGCCGTCTGCCGAGCAACGTACAGACTCTGCTGGCTTCACAGCCACATACTTCCTTGGAGGGATTAGCAGACCTGGCGGACAGGGTCCAGGACATTGTGACCCCATGCCAAGTTGCCGTAGCATCGGCGTCGGGCCCTAGCATGCACGAGATGGCAAACGAGATCGCCGAATTGAAGAAGGCCGTCAAGAACCTGACGACGCAGCTGACCAGGAGACCTCGTTCGCAATCGCGTTCCAACAACCAGCAGCGTCATCGATCCAGACAGCGGTCCGAGTCCAGCCATCAGAGGCAACCGTTCTGCTTTTATCACTCCAAGTTCGGGGCCAATGCTCATAAATGCGTTAAGCCATGTGATTACGAAAAGTCGGGAAACTCCAAAGGCAGTCGGTAATGGCGGCTGACGACTGTCCGACGTCCACCGGTCGCCTCTTCGTTACGGACCGAACATCAAAGACACAGTATCTAGTGGACACTGGTAGTGATTTGTGTGTGTTTCCGCGGCATGTTCTACGTGAACAGCGTGTCAAGTCGAACTATCAATTATCGGCCGCTAACGGGTCTATAATTGATACTTACGGCTATCTACAACTAAACTTAGATCTAAGTTTGCGCCGTAACTTCCCATGGCGGTTTATTGTAGCTGATGTCACCAAGCCGATCATTGGTGTAGATTTTTTAAGCTTTTACGATCTGCTTGTTGACATCAGAAATCAACGTTTGGTGGACAAAACCACCTCAATGTTTGTAATAGCTTCCGTTGCAAAGGCTTCAGCGACGTGTTCAGTAAAGGTCTCAGTTGGTGATTCGAAGTATCACTTGATACTTAATAACTACCCCGTGATCACACGACCCGCTGGCACACACCGAAAAACCACACACCAAACAGTACACCACATACGCACCACACCCGGCCCGCCCATCTCTTGTTCCCCTCGCAGGCTCGCTCCAGACAAGCTGCAGATTGCTAAGCGGGAATTTGAGATCATGCTTAGCAACGGCACTGCTCGACCATCTGAGAGCCCCTGGTCTTCACCCCTTCATTTAGCGCCGAAGAAAGACAAGAGCTGGCGACCCTGCGGTGACTACAGGCTGCTCAACGCGAGGACTATACCTGATAGGTATCCAATTAAACATGTCCACGACCTTACCCACAGCATAGCCGGTTGCAAGGTCTTCTCAACTATTGATCTTGTTAAGGCGTATAACCAGTTGCCGGTCTGCGAGGACGACATCCAGAAGACGGCGATAACAACTCCGTTTGGCCTGTACGAGTTTCCTTATATGACCTTTGGTCTGAGGAACGCAGGTCAAACATTTCAGAGATTCGTCGATGA
Source organism: Griposia aprilina (assembly GCA_916610205.1). NCBI lineage: Eukaryota > Metazoa > Arthropoda > Insecta > Lepidoptera > Noctuidae > Griposia > Griposia aprilina. The sequence goes on along the minus strand of OU744307.1, from coordinate 12,996,797 downwards.
AATGACCCGCGGGCTTGACTTCTGCTATTGTTACCTAGATGATTTTCTAATCTTCTCTAAAGACCAGGAGCAGCATGAGGACCACCTGCATCAGCTATTCACCAGAATGCAGAAATATGGCATCGTCATCAACACCTCGAAGTGCGTATTCGGAGCAGACGAAGTCATATTTTTAGGTTACCGCATCTCTGCAGCCGGAACCAGACCCTTGGAGTCCAAAGTGGAAGCTATCAAGGACTTCCCTACGCCTAAAACTGTTAGGGAGCTCAGGCGTTTCTTAGGGATGTTGAACTTCTACAGGCGGTTCATACCCAAAGCCGCAAAATTTCAAGGTCCCCTTAACGCCCTGCTAACTGGCTCAGTAAAAGGTCAACACCCTGTGGAAATAACAGGCGAGGCGCTCAATGCCTTTAATATGTGCAAAGACAGCCTCTGCAACGCTGCTTTGCTTGCACACCCTAACTACCAAGCGAAGCTCGTTCTAGTTACAGATGCGTCTGATCTGGCAATGGGTGGAGTTTTGCAACAGTACAGCGACGAGCAGTGGCAACCGCTTGCCTTCTTTTCACGCAAGTTTAGCCCCGCCCAGCAGAAGTACTCGCCATATGATCGCGAACTACTCGCGATCTATGAAGGCATAAAATACTTCCGCCACATGTTGGAAGCGAGACACTTCACCGTCTATACTGACCACAAGCCGTTGATATACGCTTTCCATGAGCGAAAGCACAACTGTGCTCCGCGTCAGTATAGACACCTTGACTTTATTTCGCAGTTCACAACGGACATTAAACATATATCCGGCAAGGACAACATCGTCGCCGATACATTGTCCCGCGTCAGTGAACTGCAAACTCCAGTCGATTTCGAAGTTCTCGCCAAATCCCAAGCTTCCGACCCGGAACTGTTGGGACTTCTGCAGTCAGAAACGTCGCTTCAACTAAAGAAGCTTAAAATCAACAGCAGTCCCGTCGAGCTACTCTGTGACGTGAGTACAGCCACTCCCAGACCATTCGTGACCAAACCCTTACGACGGCAAATATTTGAGTGCCTTCACAGCCTCAGCCATCCAGGAGCAAACACATCCGCAAAATTAGTTACGCAGCGATACGTTTGGCCTGGAATTCGCAAGGACTGTCGACAATGGTCACGAACGTGTCTCAGCTGTCAGCGCACAAAGGTAAATCGCCATGTGTCATCACCCTTGGGCACATTCGAATTACCCCGTGCTAGGTTTGCCTTCGTACACATTGACCTAATAGGTCCTCTTCCCCCATCACAGGGGTACCGGTACTGCCTGACGGCCGTGGATCGTTTCACTAGGTGGCCAGAAGTAGTACCGATAGTAGACATTACCGCTGATACAGTTGGTAAAGCATTGCTGACCAACTGGATCTCCCGCTTTGGTTGTCCAACGGATATTGTCACAGACAGAGGACGGCAATTTGAATCCGCACTGTTCCAATATCTAGCTAAAATAGTCGGATTCAAACACCGGAAGACCATAGCCTACCACCCAGCATGCAACGGCCTAGTGGAACGATTCCACAGGCAACTCAAAACGGCAATAATGTGCCATGCAGACCATAACTGGACAGAATCCCTACCCTTGGTTTTACTGGGTGTCCGGAGCGCTTTTAAAGAGGATCTCCAAACTTCTTCTGCGGAACTCCTATATGGCGAGCCTTTACGACTTCCGGGAGAATTTTTCAATCCTGGTGACAGTTGCACCACTGATATCTCGGAGTTCACCACTCGTTTACGCTCGTTTGCCGCAAAATTGCAGCCTACGCCAGCTGCACGTCATTCCAAGGACAAAATATTTGTCCACAAGGACCTCGCTACCTCAAGCCACATATTCCTTAGGGACGATGCGCTTCGAGGTTCATTGCAGCCAGCATACACCGGTCCTCATGAAGTGGTACAAAAAGGCGACAAAACCTTTACCATAATGGTAAAAGGTAAAAAGGTCATAGTTTCCGTGGACCGCCTAAAACCCGCCTACATATTGGCTGACATGCCACCAACCGACCAAGATGTTGAAGAAGAGGAAAAACAGCTCACGGATACTCCTGTCAGAACTACCAGGTCTGGTCGAAGGGTTCGATTCCCAGATTATTATCGCCCGTAGGACGGTCTCTGGAGGGGAGTGATGTGGCGATCCATATCAATTATACATACTTATACAAATACATAAACATAACAAATAAATTATACACTTACACATATATACAAATCATATTTACACCTATCTAATCTTAACATTGTTTATGATACAAATTCACCACAGTCGTACACAACGACAACGTACTGTGGAAGCGCGCCGCGTTTACGTAACGCGGTGACGTATGTGGTTGATGCGCATGAGTGGGGTCGTTCGACTCAGCGCGCGTTCGGCCACCTTGGCTGACCTTCAGTCCGATCTCGCTGTCGCGACGCGAAGCCTGCGCAATTTTGTGCTATTCCAGTTATCCTTGTGTTCGCCTTGATCCTTCAGGATTAGTTTAATAGTAATACCAAGATCTTCCTGTAAACCTAATAAGACTTTCTTTTCCGTGTTCATCTATCTATGTGACTGTCAAACTCATGTGCCTTTCTTCCGTGAATGTTAATGTGTTTTGTGTTGGACATTATAACCGTGAGTAGCAAATGCAATCTTTTATTTAGCTCTGCTCACCACACAAGCACAACAGTTAGTGGACAACAAACACTAAATCTTTTTACGAAACTATAGAATTGGAGGTACTGTAAAAATCTACGCGTATATATGTTATAGGGGAACGTAGCGGTAGAGTAATACACGTAATACGATATTGAATGTAATACTATTTTATCAAGGTATCCTCCTAATACACCGGCAGGCACTAGCTCTGCCTATATACTTCTCAAACAAACTACTATCATTTCTCCTTTCAAAGCTTATTTCAAACTTGCTTGACTACTCGAGGTAAACCAGCGATAATACATATTTATATTACCAGTCAAAAAAAGTCAAGAAAAAGTCAAATCATCTATTTCAAATAGGCACATAGACGGCATTTTTGATCGTCAAAATTTACAAAAAAATTGAATTTATTCTAGTTGCCCCTTCCAAAAGTTAGTTTCGTATGGAGAAGAATGGGCAAGTAACTACACCGTTAATCTTTTAAAAATGTTTTACAATGTTATGTCTATACATTAATGACATGTGAAGACGATGCACCTAGAATAAAATTACTATACCACAATTGGTAAAAATAATTAAATATAACGCATGACAGGTAAATTAATTATGAGATAGATACATGGTGCTCACATATTTACAAATATTGAAAAGTAAATGATTTTTCCAAAATTTCACAAGTAATAATTAAGTTTGTGAGTTAAAGTAGTTACATAATGTAAAAAACAATGTCATAAAAATTTTAAATTATACAATTAAATTAGCAACCAGTTTGATTTTGTCTAGATAAGGTTGACACATGCAGACGGCCTCTACAGTACCTATATAAATTGTTACTATGAGGCATTTCTCAAATAGTAATTATTCTATGTAAGTAAGTACTTACTAATGTTACAATTTTATTGTAATCAATCGAGTACCAAAACTATAGAATGATATAATAAAATTTCTCAAAATCGTATTCCCTTTAAAAAAAAAAACATGTTTTGTAAATCACCATCATCATCATTTCAGCCGAAAGACGTCCACTGCCGGACATAGGCCTCCCCAAGCACATCCACATCGACTGGTTCTGTACTTCTCACATTTAGCGATTTCCTTCAGCCTTCAGAAGGTCCACCTTGTTTTCAAAATGCCTTAAAACTTTTATCTAAATAATCTCCAAAATAACCATTAAATCCGATCATCTCCATAAAAAGCCACCCCTATGATAATTAATCGAAACCGTCCCGATTCAATCAATCAGTTTATCAATATTTACTGAAGTGAAAGAAAAATAAAAACGCGACAAAAGTTATTCCTGAAAGGCAATAAAGAAGTTTTGAAACTTCGCTAACAATTCGCTCAAAGAAAATGGCTCTTGCTTGTTATTTCGTTAGATTTTTTGGGCGGACTGAATATACTTAGTTCTTTTACGGATGTATATTTTACTTACTTCCTCTGACAGTTGTGTAATAAATAATTCTGGCAAACTTTTATTTATGATAAACATTATTTTTCTCGTTGAAAGAAAAACAGAGTGTTTCCATGTTTATTAATATTATCTACTTGTTTTATTAATATTTAGTTTAAAATAATAATCGAGTTACCATGTTGCTATGCAAACTTTTTGCTCACTTAGTAATTAAATCTCTAAGACTTCAAGCCTTTCATAAACTAGACCATAAAACATGTTTATTAATTTGATTTAATTTTGTTATAGTTATCTACTACTTCCAGTAGTCCAAGGCTAATATTAATGTAATTTGTACCGAATTAATGATTTCTTCTTAAAGATAACTGACAAGACAAGGTCGGCCCTCAGAGAGCATAGAATTGTTTTTTATTCTCTAATGGGTTGCTCTTTACATGGATCTCGCCTGATGGAAAGAGAAAGAAAATAAGGAACGAAAGCAACATAGGTTTATTTGTCACAGAAACACGTGCATACAAAAAAGATAATTAGCTCTAATAATAAAGAAAAAAGAAGAAGCAAAAAGAAGAGAAAGGGTGGATAAGGTGTACGATAGTACTCAATCAATCAATTAACTCAGCCTATCACAGCCCACTGCTGGACATAGGCCTCTCCCATGCTGCGCCACAACACCCTGTCCTCCGCTTTTCGCATACAGTCGGTCCCAGACACTTTTATGAGGTCGTCGGTCCGTCTAGCTTATGGGCGTCCCACACTACGCTTGCCGGTACGCGGTCTCCACTCCAGGACTCTTCTGCTCCACCGGCTATCGGTCCTTCGACAAACATGGCCAGCCTACTACCACTTTAGCTTGCTTACTCTGCAAGCTATGTCGGTAACTTCGTTTCCTTTATCCTTCAAACAAATTCCGAGCATAACCCGCGCCATAGCACGCTGAGTATAAATTTGTGAACCAGCCCAACCGTCAGTGTCCACGTTTCAGCACCGTATGTTATAACGGGCAGGATGCAGTGATTGTAGACCTTAGTCTTCAAACATTGCGGGATTGGTGACGAGAAGACTTGAAGAAGTTTTCCAAATGTTGCCCTATCCAACTGGATCCTTCTGTCGGCGTCTTTCTCAAAGTTATGTCTACTGAGTTGGATGACTTGCCATAGGTAGACATACTCCTTCACAACTTCGAGAAGCGACCCTTCGATGTGGATTGGACTCGGGAAAACATACGAATTGTACAAGAATTTTATCTTGTCCAAATTCATGCCGAGGCTAACTCACCGAGAGGCTCCATTTAGGCTAAGCAGCATCTGGTCTAACTGTTCCAGCGTCTCTGCTATTATGATGTCACCGGCAAAGCGATGCTGTGAGATCTAACATCGGTCGGTCACCAGGGCCTCATCTATCAGTGGCATGGTGTACCGCGCACAGGTGAGGTTGACATTTGAGGAGTCCGGTTGTTATGTGCTCACCTTTACACTCCACGCCCAAACCGATAGGACCACTAAATTGGTGTATGAAAATCAATTATTATTATTATTTATTTTCTCGTCTCGACGCGAACTGTAGGAGAAAAACTCAAGCCATGCTAAATATACCAGCTCTATTATGGAGTTACCCAGGTTGCAGACGTACTACCCGTGCGAGTTAACTACGCACCTAGCGCTGTGACATCACATCACAGAGATCCTATCGAATGCACAAGGCGAACATGAGGCACAGTGCGGTTAAGTAGGAGGGGGCCACATTCCAGCGAGGTGCATAGTTAGCTCGCACGGATTGTACATTCAAGTATACTCGTGGAGGCGTTTAAAAGCATCCCAGTAACTAAATAAACCGTAATGACTCTAAACCCCGTACCCAAAATTCCAAATAAAATTATTCCAAGCCATAGGACAGAACAAGACATAAAAACATTTTCCTTTAGCCATACAATAAAAAAAAGTAATTGTATCAAGAAAGACCTCCCTTTCGTAATTGTAGGTACGCGAGCTTTTTTGAGTTCCGGAGCGCGGCCAGGAAAAAAATCGTGAAGGATCCTTTTGTTGGAAATTTTTCTAAAAGGTCTAATGAACCATGTTCTTTCCAGAGTCGGAGATAAAATTAATATGTTTATGTTTTCTGTAATACAGACATTTGAGAAGGATTTTTTTATTTAACTTCGTAGAATTTTTCAAGGTTAAATCTGAGAATTGGTTTTATGTTTTGATTATTCGATACAACATGACCAAGATCGATTTCTTATTAATTTCATCTACTTACACACTTGTATCTGACCTTAAACTAAGACGTATATATAAGTCCTTTCACTGTTACTTACTGTTTTTTTTTTTATCAATACTTATATTATAAATGCGAAAATAACTCTGTCTGTCTGTTACATTTTTAGGTCATAACGAAATTTGGCACGCGGGTAGTGGTCTATTTGTCACCTGGGTTAGGACATAAGATACTTTTTATCCTGGTAGTACGTTCATATGGGATTATTCCAACCTCCAGGCTGGCGAAGCGGGGCAGGAGTATAGTATCTGACCAGAAGCATTTATTAAATACATACGTTTATTCCTACTATAATAATACCATTAATGTTTCATTCTCAAAATAAATAGGGCAAAACAAAACTTTGACATGCAATAAATGGTTTTATATTTTCGTGTCGAACCCACCATCTTCAACTCCCAACAGAATAAACACCATCCATTAGAATTAAATGACGGAAGAGAGGCATTAGTAGAATAAACATAGCCGGGAAAGCCAAAACAGTAGGGTATAAAGATAATAATATTATTAAATAATATTATTATTAAGTTAAACAACAACGTTAGATTAACGACTAGGTTACTATAGTGGTCGCGTTTTAGCAAGGCAATAGTGGTCCACCACCCACCTACATTTCATAGAATTAAAAAAATGGGATAAGGTCCGTTAACGTCCTGAATCAATATCAATCGTGATAATCAACTGTTCCAGTAATTAAAAACCGTACATAGTTTATTGTTTGGGTTCCTAGGGAAGAGATATTAGGGAAAGGGCAATGACCGCTAATGCTATGCTAAAACGTGATAACTATACTTGTAAATACTAGAATTTTCATATATTTACAAATCCACATTAATAATATAAATTCGAAAGTAACTCTGTCTGTATATTACCTTTTTACGCCTAAATCACTGAATGGATTTCGATAAAATTTGGCAAGGAGATAGATGGCATCCTAGGGAAGAACATACTTTTTGTCTCGGTAATACGTTCCCGTAGGAAAATTTCTGACATCCACGTGGGTGAAGCCACGGGCAAAAGCTAGTATACAATATAACTGTTAATCATTTTGCATTGACTGCCTCGTTGATCTAGCGGTCGCTAGCGCTACTGTTGAGCATGCGGTCCTGTGTTCCAGGTCGGGCAAAGTTTTATAGGGTTTTTCCGTCAGGAATTTCTTAGTAGCAGCCCGATGTCTGGATTTGTGCCCGGTTGATGGCAATAGGCTCGCCCCCTATTACATACATGGGACTAAAAAACATAACTGGCGAAATCTGGGTGTATTAAACTCGTAGGTACACATCTGCCTGGACCTTCGGGGATTATAGGCGTGATACTATGTTATAATTTTGTTATTTTACATTAAGAGGGCGTAAAAAGGTACACCAGCGCCACTCCTTTAAAAAAATTGTCTGAGAAAGAATTATGAATAACAGCTCAATAAGGACCCTCGTTAAGTGTGTCTACATTTTTCTAATAACTGTTATAAACTTTCATATTCAGACGCGAAGCAACAAAATACGATCTAGAGGAATGCAGCCGCTTTTTTTTTAGATCTAATTTTATTACTTCGTGTATCAATATGAAAATTTATAAAAGGTATTACAAAATTCTAGACACACTCACCGAGGGTCCTTATTGAGCCGTTATTCATAATTCCTTCTCAGTCACGAGATAATATTATTTTAAAGGAGTGGCGCTAGTGTACGGTTGTACGCCCTCTTAAGAGACCTTAGACAAGTGGCAATCGCTTTCAAAGCGTTACGTATTTCTACAACGACTTTCGATCAACGGGATTGAGATAAGCTTTCCGGTAGCTTATGTCAGTCCCATACATTTTTTACTTTTCCATTATCGTTATCGTTGAGAAAATGTCACTTTATCTAAGCCCTAAGGACCATTAAAGACAAAACGAGCGGTAAAATAAATGATCATTTTGAGTATGGTGAATATACGATGCTTTCTGAACAATTGCTTCAGGTGTAGATTTGTCAAAGACAAGAAAAATAAAGAAATGCGCAGACCGGTCGAAGTGGCAGTGCTTGAGGGAAGCCTATGGTCTAGCAGTGGACGTCTTTCGGCTGAAATCATGATGATGATGATGATGATGAAGAAGATCTAATGTAGGACAAGCATGTCGACGACCCTTCATTTACAAACGCTTCTACTGTCAAAGAAGTCGACATCTACAGGGTGTTTGGCAGAACGTTGAACATACGAAATTGGTGGATAGGTGGGGTAATCTGCTACTTACTCAGCCCTAATTTATTGGGCCCTGCCCCTCTGGATATTAAAAAAAAAAAAATGCTTTCTTCTAGTTTCACCAATTTCTAAACTTTAAAGTGATTTTTTTTTTAAATGTGTAAAACAGGCAATATATTGTTTTTTTTTTCAAATCTTTAACAAAATATTGCCTGTTTTACCCACTTTTAATAAAAAATACACTCTGCCAATCATCCTGTATGTAGGCATAGAAATATTAAGACAAGTACACAAGTCCACAGCTAATAGCATTGCGTTCTGTCTTCGAAACTGAGCGCACTTTCCTATAGGCTTGTGACTTTGATCAAAGAATGAAAGTGTTACTCGACAATCTCTAAATGCATTGGGATTGACGTAAGCTTTTCAGCTAATGTCAGTCTCAGATAGTTTCAACTTTTCCATCATCGATAACACTGATAAAATGTCACTTTGTCTAAATCCTAAGGACTATTAAGGAAAAATGGGCCGCAAATTATCATTTTGAATATGGTGAAAATACGACGCTTTCTGAAGAATTGTTTTAGTTGTGTGTCAAACAAGAGAAAAAATAAATTGTACACAGGTTTAATCTAATGCAGGAGAAACAAGATCCGCGATTTTCGACAAACCTGAAATTGCAAACGCTTCTACTGTCAAAGCAGTCGACATCTATGTACACATAGAAAGGTTAGGCCAAGTACACACGTCTACAGCTAACAGCATTGTGTTCTATCTTCGAAGCTGAGCGCACTTTCCTTTAAGCTTGTGACTTTGATCAAAGAAAAAAAGTGCTACGCGACAATCCTAACCGCTTTAACAGAAAACGTTGGTCAAAGATAATAAAGGATACAAAGTATTGTCCTCAAGCCAGATACAAATTGATTTAAAGAAAACGTCACAAAGCTTTAAATATCCACAACTAAAATAAAGGAAAATAAAAAATGCCATTCCAGCTTTCTGCTAAATGTCCTCCAATATGAAATTTCATCCGATCGGCTCAACGATTTCGGGTTTGGTATACCAAACAGATATTTTTCAGAGTTTTAATCTCCTACAATGCATCGAATTGAATTTAGAAAAAGACCACAGCGGTATTTTTTAAATTCGAATGCACTAGACGCTTAAATATAAATAAAACCTCCATTAGTGGAACTCGCAAGTCATGGCAGCTCGTTACATAATGTTGGAAACCATTAGCATTTAACGTTGGCCAAATATTCTTAAGGCCCTACTGACGTCCACGCTGTATGGCCTGAGACTTCCGTAGTATTTTCGTGGCCAGTTTATAAGCTCCATATAGATTTCACTGGCTACCCCTCCTGCTTTAGTATCGTTGTCTCTCTCGCACGCTCGCACGTAAAGACACCCCAGACCCCAGTGCGTTTTCGTACCTCGTTGCGGGCGGTCGCTAATGGACGTGATCCCGAATTGTGGGAGATCGCGATTAAATTTTTCGAATCCGACGCGCTTCAAACTGTTCGGAACAATTGTGATGGTTGACAAAAAAGGTTTTAATGAAACGTGAAGCGTGAAATTAATTAAATTGGGAACTTTATTTTGAATTATTTAGTGTAAATAGAATTGAAGTGACAGAGGATAGTGAGTTAAGTGAAAAAATATTGTTGTAGTGGATTTTTAAGAGGTAAATATTATTTAATCGTATTCTTAATTTTAGAATTTTAAAATATTTGTCCGTAATTCATTGTTTATCATTAATATTTATATTTTTGCTCTACTGTCACCAAAATATTTGTTGGAACCGCCGAAGATTATTTCAATAATTTGTCAAACATTTTTTGGGGATGAAACTCTTTTACTCTGATGCAGTATCTTTGGTAGTTACAAAAAAAGAGTATAATAAATAGTATACATATTAGTTATGGAGATCTTTAACTTAACTTTCACCTATCATGTTGATCAGTTTAATCAATTATTTATTCTTATTTCAACTAATTAGTTCGATCTCTTTTAAAATTCCGAAATGTTTTGTTTAGTAGCAAGCGATGTATATTGTCTACGGTGTCTCGAAGATTTAAAACAATTAACGATTTTATGTATGACGACTTTTTTAAAATATTTTCTTGTTCTATTAAGTTATTTATTTAAGAAAGCTGAAATAAATAAAGTTTCGAGGTCGTTTGATAGAAGGGTTTCTAAAAATTAATGAATAATTTTATACTTTAAGTAGGCTCGTGGAAGCAAAAGCTATTTATCTTTTCATCCTATTTTACTCAAGTTACGGTAATTAAGGCAGTTACTTTAAAATTAATTGGATATCCATTGAGTGTCTTCATTTTACCCAAGGAACAGTGAACGATGTTTTCGTCAAGTTAACAAACTAAATTCTGATTGGATTTTCATCAAGTGAAATTATTTTAACGGATCCTATCATTATTGGGAATTAAGTTAAATGTGCATCATTCCTGAAATTATCATTACTTTTCATAGATTAAATTGGAATTACTCAAATTAACTACTTATTTTATTTAGAAAACTTGGGAGCTTCAATATTGCCTAGTGTGATTAATCATGGACTTGATTTGAGCAGACTTATATATTATGTGAAATTTGGAACTTAAATATTACATACATATATATACACACATATAAAGTGTTATCATTCCTGTAATTATCATTACTATTGACAGGAGGAATGACTTAAATTAGCTATATATTATTAGGAAACTTAAGACTTCAGCGTCCATTAATTTGTTTTTCACCAATAACCATCCTCATGTCTTTGGGGTCGGTGCAGCATAATTATCTTTCTTTTTATACCTGAAAGTCACTGTCCCGTAATGAGAACCGTTCAAAATCTAGTCGCAATCTCAGCGACAATCAACGTCGAAAACTTGTCAAATTTTTTGAAATTTTTGCACTATTTTTTGATTGATTAAGACCGAGTTGCTTGAAAGAGATCGCAGAAAGTGATAACTGTGATAAGGCCGTCCGTTGTCTGTTTTATAGTAGTGTATAAATAATAAACTAAACAATTTTTTTGTTATGTATAATTATGAAAAAATACGGGAAATTATAATCACTTTGATTTGAAATCACATAATCATTTTTCTTCTCGCCTCGCAGTGTGCGTTTTATGCAATCCTACTGCGGTATCAAGATGGTCAGATTCATCCAAACACTTTATCTGCAGTAATTGGCTTAGGACTTTCGGCCCCAGACTGGAACTAATTAACTTTGGCACGGCACGTAAAACACATTACCTGCTTTTTTAGATTTGCTGTTATAGGGAAAGAGCTAAATGGATTCTAATTGGAGTCGTGTTGTTTCGTTTCTATCTTTTATTGTTAATTTAGCATCTAAGAGGTGCATTCTTAAAATGTATTTGAATGTTTGAATTTAAATGTTCGGGGTAGGCACAATCCATGGTGTTATGCAATGGTGCTAAACGTTATATCGTGTAATATATGTAGTATGGGAATTGTGGTATTAAAGTTATGATCTGTGTCTATATTTTCTATATTTATAAATAATATTATAAATTAGGTTACTTTTCATGTCTTTTGGTGTAACTGCTTGATTTTTCTGAACTAAGCAACGGATTTTCATGTGGTTTTTACCATCATTTTGATTTTTTTTTTCCGGAAGGTTCATTTATTAGCCTAATACATTATTATTAAACTTACACGTGCGAAGCGGGGCTAGTAGCTGGTATAATTTTAAAATCAATGTTAAATTCGCGTCTTTATCTTTAAGACCCGGAATACACATGGCCGTAACTTGCACAAAAGTATGCAAATATCTAGCATGCCATTATAGTATTCACCAATCAGAATTTGCTATGGCACCCGACATGCAAGCTACTTGTATACTTTGCGCAATTTAAAGGCATTTGTATTCCGGGCTTAATTGAAAGTACGTCACTTGAGATCTCCCTAACCGGATCATTTTGATCATGTTTAATACAAATATTATGTTCAGCCTTAATTTCGTTTCATCCCCAATTTAGAAGCTAATTTTGACATATAACACGATGCCGATAAAGTCTTCAATTCTGTTTATAAATATCATGCTTCACTCTTGCAAGTCAGATAGAATACTAACTATAATCTTGTCGGCACGTATCTATATACGTTCCTGATTCTAACCCCCAGCGTTGATATTATAAATCATTCATAAAAAAAAAAATTGTCAGCGATATATTTTGACTGCGTAGGTCTTGCACTTTTCTATGAAATAACAGTTTCAACGCAGGGGGTTTCAGAATCATATGCTGAATTCATGATTTCCGTTTCAGTTAGCGCGTCGATGTCCCTACCACCCTATATTATATACTAGTCTGTGTATTATTTCGTATACCAGCTGTTGGTATAGTCTTTTAGAAGTATCTGACAATTTTCTGGATGAAACTTATTCGTAGTTATTATGTCGGACTTTCACCGAAATGCGGGTGATATATGAGTTATTGTCAATGTCTACTTGATCGTTTTGTGATTGACTATCTGCCGTCGGATTCATAATAGTTGGTTTCGGTATTCTATCAAGGGAAAGAGCAACATTATTTTCGTCTTTGTTGTTATCTTTCATAGTTGCAAGTTTATCAAGGTTTATAATTTCAGATTGGAGTTGTCTGCGTTTGATGTCTAACTTATTGACTTTAAAATTTTCTGTTCTTGCTTTTTCAACTAAGTTAGCCGTTTTATTAATAATATGTCTATCATACTCAGGATATATTATTATATTTGTAACAATATAATCCAAAAGTGTTCATGGAGTTTATTGCCCGTTCTTCTCCATAGGTACCTACTACGCTTTGGAATGGGCAACTAGCTTTGTATTTCTGAATGACTGACTCTTTGACAATGGTGAATTGCCTGTAAATGGTTTAATTGAAATAATTGCTTTGTGTTTTGAGTTTGAGTTATTCTAATAACTGCCAGTTTCTATACAAACTTTGACGTTGATCTATATTCTAGGCTCTCGATAAAATCGGCCTCTTTTCATTTAGTGATGTGTGACTTGTAATTATTAAAGATTTTCAAATTATTATTTTATGAATTGAATCCAACATTTTGACACTATCAAACAATATAACGTGACCAGCCACACTAAATTATTTTTTATATATACTTATAAAAACTGTTTTCAATTCATATTAGCCGAAAGCACCGTTTAATATACGTTCAAGGAATTTTCTGCTATAAATTTATGATATAAAGGGAATAGCTTTCTTTGATGGTAAAGATTGATAATTATGCTGTGGTATATTGCGTTGCGTATTATGTAAGGCCTGTTGCCAGTTTATTAATGGGCATAATATTGGCTTCGTTCAATATGAATTTGTTCTAGTTTAATAGACGATTTTAGTGCAGTTGTATTTTATTTCGTTCTCAGTTATTCACTATCATTAAAAACAATTGTTACTACAGAGTATGATCCCTCTTATATTTGTAATACTAAAGTACATGTATCTTTAGTTAAACTCTCTTTTTGACCAATTTTAAACAAGGAGGAGATTTTATTTAGTCGTCTGTTTTCTGTAAGTTTTAGAAAAGTTAGAGAGATTTAATTAACTGGAACAATAGTAGTATCGTTATCAATCTTGGATGACGCAGTGGCTAAGTGATTGCCTTCTGAGCTGCGGAAATAAAATTAAACAGTGGGGTAATTGTGTAACAGACTTGCAGTGGCAACGACTTTCATTATGACAATTCAACAACATTCATTGCATCATTCGTGTTGTCGAGCAGATGAATTTTACTAACATATGACGCATTGGATTAGTAAAAAATCCATTAAATTGTTATTGAAAGTATGTTATGCCATTGGGGTGCTGGTTGGTTTTCTGTATGTGCTTGTGCATGTAGAATTTTTTAGAAATCCCATTGCAAGTCAATGTGGTTTTAAGAACAAATAAAATATTTTGGAAGGATATGTTAAAGATGATCTAAATCAGACACAAATTATTTATGACCCAGCAAATGTATAATTCCAATGCAAGTATGAACTCGTTTGTGGCTAACGATATACCCACTTGATATAATTTATTCGTAGGAGACACAGACAGACGACTGGCGAAGTCCGAAACAGAGACATTACTCTGTATAAATAATAAGTCACTACTAGATATTGTACTACTAAGACTTCTAAGCTTATTATTTATACAAAGACTAGCGACCCGTCCCTGCTTCGCACAGTTTTTACGATACAACATTTAGGTTTCTATATTATACAAGATGATTTTATCTAAATGATAGTGAAAATCACATCAAAATCCATTTCGTAGTTGACAAGAATAACTCGGTCACACAAACACACCAAACACACACGAAAAGCAACTTTTATTCATAATACATACGTAGGACTACGTTTACGTGCCTGACTTGACTTGACTGCCTCGTTGGTCCAGTGGTCGCAAGCGCTACTGCTGAGCATGAGGTCCTGGGTTCGATTCCCGGGTCGGGCAAAGTGTTATCGGGTTTTTCCATCTGGAATTTCTCGGTAGCAGCCCGGAGTCTGGATTTGTGCCCGGTTGATGGCAATAGGCTCGCCACCTATTACATGGGACTTAAACATAACTGGCGAAATGTGAGTGTGCTATAGGTACACCTCTGCCTAACCCTTCGGGGAATACAGGCGTGATGTTTTATGTACGTTTACGTATAGAAAAGGCCAAACTTCAGCCACATTTATCCTACCTACGTAGGTATAAATGTGGCGGTTACAGTTTTATGTGGCAATAACGTCTAGGTCAAGTCCAGTAGGTTATGCCTAGGAGAAATTCAGGGCATTGAATAGAATCGTGGGGTATTTGTTAACGGTTGTGAGAAACGTAGGCGTAGTCTGGTCTTAATAATAAATATTAAATGTTCGTTCATTTGTCTCAATGCTTCTAGAATGGAATGTAATTTTGACTGGATATTTTTTATGATGTAGGTATTGTAGAAGGATATCATTTATGTGAAGATGTATAGCGTTGGTTGGTCTTTCAAAAGGTGGACCGATGACGAAGTGGCGGTGCTTGGGGGAGGCCATGTCCAGCAGTGGACGTTTTTCGTGTGAAATATGTTTGGTTAAATAAATATTATAATTATCTCGGATGTCTTTTGAAACAGTATGAGCACCCGTGGCGGACCCATAGAATGTTTAATAAAGTATTCCAGAAAATAAAATTAAAATTAATCCAGATCTATCGCAATTAGGCAACTTGTTCATTGTTTGTCTTTTTTATTATTGGCAATTTTACTCCAACTACTTAGCATGGTTTTATGGCATTATGCTTTTCTTTTAAGTGCAGTACATACTGGTGCTAGGTTCCGCGTAAAACAAAATTGAAATTACATTCCTTACACCAAATGACTCGTGCATTAAAAACATGAATTAATAAAAATGACGTGAAAACAAAATCGAAATACGAACTAAACAATATAAATGTGAAACGATTTGCAAAATTAATACAATTTCATGTTGTTTATAATAAAATTTATGATTTTTTACTATGTGATTACACCATCGTAACGTTTTTCTTAGCTGTAATAAAAATAATGTAGGTTATACCTTAGAAGCCTTTTAGTTCAACGACGTGAAGTAAATTATGATTATCGCACACTAATTCTTATAAATTGGCTCCCGTTCGCACGCGCAGTATTTAATAAGTTTTTCACGAAAAAAGAATCAATTTAAAGATCTTATCTGTTGCATAGACGTTACCTTAGGTACCCATTTGATTTTATTATACAGTAGGTAGCTTTTTATCTTAGCTCCAGTAAATTGCTTCGCTTTAATTAATCTGGTCCTTTCATCATTTGCAACCGAATGACTTAGTTTATCCAAAAGTGTTGGGTCAGGGGAATTTACTTCTTACTTGAACCTTATTGACTACCAAATATGTTAGTGCTGGTTTTTTTTTATTAAAGATGTTGATGACGCTTCAAAATCTTCTTTTAATATTGCTGTCAAAGTTTACACCAACTCATTCAGAGACAGAAGAGATTTTAAACTCAACACACTAAAGTCCGAGTCTACTGTTCCTCTGACAAAAAACTCCGGAAACATAAATCCAAACCGAGTGTCAAGTTTGCCATTTCGTTTCTACAGCCATTCCCTTCCATTCACTTTAAAAGACCATGAAAATTGATCCTTCGAGAACATTGGTCCTCTCAAATATCTGGAATCACAGTAAAGCGGTATCATGTTCGATTGTAAGCCACGTGCCAGATGAGGCACGTGGTCACAAACGATGTCGCACGATAATTGCGCGACGCGCGACGTTAGCCGTCGTCATGGCGATCTGATTGGTGTCGCTTCAAGCCTCATTAATTTTTGTCCCTGCATTTTATTTTTGCAGTTTGCCCTGGCGAAATAAGAGGAGGGACATAATGTAAAATGTTCGAGTTTTTAATGTATAAAATTAACTTCACGCTTGCCGTTCTGGTGAACTAAGCGAAGGGCCATTTTAAAGCCAATAATGATGGGAATGGTATAATTATTTCCAAAGATCGAAACAGTGCAAAATAATAATCTTTTTTTGTAAGGCTATCATTATAAGTTGTCCTAAAGCTTATTAATAGTAATATTAATATATATAAAATAAATATATTATTTATTAGGAGGAACTAACTGACTGACTGACTGATATATTAACGCGCAGCCGAAACTACTGGAAGAACCCGAAATTTTGCAAATGGCTTCCTATAATAATGTAGATGAGCTCTAAGAAGTGGTTTTTGGGAAATCGACCTTTAAAGGGGTGAAAATAGGGGATTTCATTTGTATGAAAGATCATACTTCTTGAGATTATAAACTAGAAACTTAACCCGAAAACATTATTATACAGATAATAAAGTTTGTTATTATTAGGTTTTCAAACTGCCCCTCAAAGGGATTTTAAAGGGTGCTAAAATTTGTACGGCTGTCCGGTTAACTCGAATAACGGTATTAAAACTTTTGACAAAGAATGAAGAGTTACAAGCTTTTGGGTTTTTCGAAAATGGACAAAGAAAAGGGGGTAATTAAGTGTTTAATTAAGGATTTCTCTGCGTATCTGGATTAAGCCAACGGAAGTAAAAATATCGTAATCATTAATTTTCCAAAACTACCGGTTTAAAGGGGTGGAGGGGAGCTAGATTTTGTAGGAGATAATAAGAAATCCACGCGGACGAGGTCGCGGGCAAAAGCTAGTGGTTATTTAATAAAACCAGGAAAGTGGTTACGTTAAGGTAAATGCTGGAAATTATAGTCACTTTCCCGTGACATGTATTCTTACAATCTAATACGTTAAACAAAGCGAGACCAAATTGCACGCTACTATTATGTTAAGAGCATTTTTTTTACCTTAGTTTGAATTAATTTCTCCTTATACTCCCTTGATCTTAAACACAAATTAAGGAAGTCTATTTCTTTTCTTACTTTCCTTAATCAACTTCCCTTATTCTTCGGTTTACTATCACTAAAGTTCCTGAAATGTGTACTTAAATGCCTTTATTTTCTTGTCCAATGAAACATTCAATCTACCAAGCCTTTTCTCATCTAGCAGCTGAATACCAGTATTTTACATGAAGCGATTGGCTATATAACCTCTACAACCCAGTTACTGGGTAATACGATACCCCTTGGTAAGACTGGTTGTAAGACTTTCGGGCTTCCGACGACCAGTAAGGAATTTCAAAGATCTACGAATGACAGTAGGGACGGCTAACGGCTTAACGTACTTTTTGAGGCACGAAGGGGTCTCGGTATGTAAAGATGATCACTCATCCACGAACACACTGCGGTAAGCGTAGCTTAACCTGATCAATCGCCCCGTGCGACTGTTATAACTTAGCACCAGTGAAACATCCAAGTCTAATTAATAACAGTGCCATCGCAAAATTGCCAAACAAAAAAGAGCCTTACGGATAATTTTACTCCGCATAATGTAACTACTTTTATTCTTACACTATTAATAACGACAGCGCTATTGTAATAACGCCACAACACGTTATTGCTATAAAAGCGTCACGCTTAACAATTTGCCAAGCCAACAAAGAATGGTATGCGTAAATTGGAGCACAGAGTGCAGTTCACAGCAAAACAACTATTATTTTACATACCTGCCTCGCTCTATGCAGTCTTTTAAATAAAAACAAATGCGGTTCATGTAAACCTGGTAGCTCGAAAAAAACAACAAAATGGGGTAGCACGTTCCCGTTGGATAATTTCCGACATCCACGCGAACGAAGTCGCGGGCAGACGAAAGAAAAAAAAGAATAAAAGAAAAGAAAGAAAGAAAAGAAATAAAAGAAAGAAACTAAAGAAATATATTTTATTTGGGACATGCACAAGAAATCCAAAAGAAGAAGCTAGTAGTATACAGGGTTGTAGGGAAATCGACGCGCAAACTATAACCATGAATTTAGCACATGATTTTAGAACCCCTAGTGTAGAAGTATTTTAAAGGTTATCAAAAAAAAAACTGCTGTTACATAAAAAAGCGCAATACCTATGCGGTCAAAATGTATGGAACAGCATTTTTTTTATTTTAGAACTGATGAAAAACTTCAACGTAGGGGGGTTCAGAATCCTGCCGGGGCCGCGGATTGTTCGAAAGGGCTACCGTGGCCCTTGCGCACAGGCAACTGAAGGAACACGGGTGGGTTCTAGTCAGTAAGAGTCTGATACGCCCAGAGCGGGAGAGGTCAATTGATGATGTCCCACCCAAAAAAAAAAAGAAAGGGGGGTACAGAATTATAATTATGCTGAATTTATGGTTACAGTTTGCGCGTCCATATCCCTGCCAACCTGTACAATCTGTGCTGCTGGGGCGTTTATTACGATACTTCGTTCCAGCTGAGGCACTAAGAAGTGGTGAAGGGCGGGCATTTAAAGGGACTGTGCTAAGTAATTTTGACGTCCAAAAAAACTTTTTTACAAAAAAACAACCGACTTCCAAAAAAAACACTAAAAGACGTGAAAAATAACTTTAATTTCGGAAGTCGGTGTCTTTGGTTTTGTATATTTTTCACGTTTTTTAGTGTTTTTTTTTGAAGTCGGTTGTATTTTTGTAAAAAAAAAAATATTTTTCACTTTTTAGTTGCGGTACCTACCCCAAACAAATTCGTATACCACTACTTGGTGTGAAAATACCAGTGACAGGAAATTATTAACACATCATCCATATAAACTAAGTAGAAAAAATATGCAGTATTAAGGATAACTCAAAAACTGCTGGTCAGACCTTAATCAAATTTAAATGGGACCACATGTGAAGCACCACCTATCAAATAAAAAAAGAATCATCCAAATCGGTTCACCCAGAAAAAAGTTCTGAGCTAACACACACAAAAAAAAAAAAAACATGGAGACGGATTGAGAACCTCCTCCTTTTTGTGAAATCGGTTAAAAAGTACTCTCAGCCTAATTTGAATAAATTACTTTTGATTTGATATTGAAATGTCTCTAAGTGGCGGTGACAACTTATCATCACATGAACCAAATAATAATTTACGACTTAAAACAATGTCTTTTTCGAATCATTCGAAGAAGCAGAAGTGATATTACAAACGACGCATACAATGGAGTATTTGCTCAACCAACTTTTTTGAGTGCTGTGTCAAAGTTGGTTTTGTAATGATGGGAGAGAGCCTAACATCACAAAACCAACTTTCATTTTACTGTAAATCTTGAATTTTCAATATTTTCCAGTAGTCCGTAATGTATCCCAGACCAATCGGTTGTTTTTTGGGCTTTGGTGCTTGTTTTTTAACGTACGACGACGGAGTGTGCAGATGGCTCCCAGCCAGTCCGCAGTGACCACGATCGTAGTTTTCAATATTCGGAGTGATAGGAAAAAATTAAAAGTTATTTCAATCAATAGCTTGGTTGAGAACTTGAGACTGGAACCTTGTGGCATCCCACAAAGAATATGCTACTTCATTTACTTTAGGGAATGTCGGGCAAGGGAACATAATTATCTAAAGGGTTTTTTTTTTTACCTTGGCCAGAGGCTAAGCATTACCTTATAATGTGGCAATGCCGCCAGTCTCTTGGGGACATTATCAGTCTGTAGCAACGCGTAGGAATTTTTCGACGCCATATTTTAGTTTGTTAATAGTGTTTGTTAGATTAGGTTAATCTAACAAAAACTAATTAATAATTAGTTAATTTAGTATAAGAAGTTTTTCATGTGTGTTTATTTTTATCCTTTTTTTTTAATAAAACTAAAGCCGATATTAGCTACCTAAAGGGTTTGAGATATTCATGTTTGTGTTCGTAATGTTAAGGCTCTGACTTACAAATTTTATATCCTAATAAAGACCTATGAATACAACAAAATTTTACATGTATTCTGAACAAATAAACAAGATGTTATCATTGAAGGTGATATCAGACGTTTTGCTCGAGTGAATAGCCATCAATGGTTCACTCGAGTGAATGTTCATTTTTGTTTCGTTCCACGTTCACATGCACGACACCGATAAAATTACATAGAAATGAACGTTCATCGTCTCATTTAATTTCATTTTTCGATCATTTGGAGCGAGAGTGAATGATGCGCTGCCAAATGCCGAAATCCAACATCATTGGAACGATTCGCTTATAAATTCGTTTTTCACTTTTGGTTCATTCTGTGTTCGTTTCTCTTCGAGTGAAAGATGGCGAATGCATATATAAGAGCAGTGGTGGCCCAGTGGTATCGGCCCCGACTTACGAGTTGTAGGTCGTGGGTTCGCACCCAGGTAGGCGCTTTACTTTGTGTTAATAATTTCATCACCGCTGCTCTCAAAACGGTGAAGGAAAACATCGTGAGGAAACCGGCATGTCCTAGAACCAAAAATTCGAAAGACATGTGACATCTACCAACCCGCACTGGGCCCGCGTGGTAGATTACAGCCCATTCCCTCTAGAAGAGAGGAGGCCTGTGTCCCAGCAGTGGGAACATTATAGGCTGATTATGTATGTATGTATGTATGCATATACAATAGCATGATTTTTTTATGGGTAGCTACGAGTTAGAAATTAATTGCGTTAAATTAAAGGATTGACAAGTTTTTGTCAAAATTATTTGAGTCTCCGAATCATTAGGATTATGATGCTTCCAGCCAAATAAAATGAGTTTTGTTCAATGGCGGACTCGAAAACAAACCCCGTAGCGATTTGTAAGAAGACAAATAAAAAATCATTTTCATGGCATTATAACTACCTACTATTTGTTGCTTATAAAGTGTTAATAAATAGATAAGGATTTATAAGAAATTGAGGGATTATACTTTTCCATTTCAATATAATCTCCTTGTCTAAAACATCATAATAATTCTTCATAATATGACCTGGGGGCCTAAAATGGACACTTTGGCAGAATCATAATATGATTTGCGTACAATTCGTATATCCCGCAATTCATCTGTTTGACAGCTGCTATTTGACATTAGACTTCATTAAAGCAATGCATAATTTGAGGAGCACTTTACGAAACTTCATACAAAATTGTCAAACAGATGAATTGCGGGATATTAATTGTACGCAGATCATAATATGATTCTGCCAAAGCGTCCTTTTTAGGCCCACTGTTTTCATCTTCGACTGAATAATCCAGTGAATTTTAATTTTGGCTCCATATTCATCTGTCATTTAAAGTCTAATTAAATACGTCGTTCATAATGCTAGAGGCAAAGTCACTAGAACAGTCAGTCTAGCGGACATTAATCGCAAAACCTCATAAACGCTACTATTTGGCAGCATGAGCGAAAAAAAAGTAATACAATCAAGAATTATTATTAGACATTCAGAATTTTCTTAGTATAAATTCTGTGTAGTGACCAATCTGCACAAATTAAATAAGGAATATATAGTATTTGCTCGAGTTTATTTGTGATATTAGCTGTTACTTGGCAGAAGACCAGAGTTATTTTGCTATTGGAATAAATTGGATTAATCCCGTCACAGTTTTCATTGAGATTTATTTCTTTTTTTATGATTATTAGGGTACTAACTGCTGTACTTACAGACCATCAACCATTAATTTCGTTGTAAGACACATTTCTTCGATTAGGTCAATGTTTCATAACTAGATGGCGCTAGTAATTCTTTGCTGACTGATCCCTGAGAAGAAATGCCGAAGCAACGTCAGAGATCATTGTCTCTTTGAAAGTCAAAACATTATTTTAGTAGTTTTGTGTGTTAGTCAATAAAGTTAATGGTTGATTATATTTTTAAGAGACGTCTTAGATTGTGGCAGATACAAACCGTAACTATCAGTACAATAACTATGTTATTAAAAATACAGCGAGTCATTTTTTTTTTTTATAATCTTAGTTTGTCACATCTATTCTCACCATTTCAATATCTATCCGGAACAATTTATTTGACATCCTGCCAACCGACCAAATGACAGTCCAACTTAACCACCTTATCTGTGTTCTCAATAGACAGAGGTAGGAAACGTGGTTCCGGTATCAATTGGGCACGTTTCCAATCTTGATAATTGTCGTACAGGAACAGACTATTATACGTTAGGTCCTCCTTATCGAAACCGTTGTTCGAAGTTCTGCTAGGATCTAGTGGAATGACAGTAATGTCGTTTGTTCTCACATCATCAGCCTTTTCTCAACTTAGTGATCAATTCTTGATGAACCACAATCTTATAACACTGACCTAATTGCATATATACCCACAATCCCAGTGCTATTCATTTCGACAATTCAACAATATTCATTACGTTATTTACTTTGTCAAGCAGACGAAGTTTTCAAACATATGAAGCATTGGATTACAAATTTCCTTTAATATCCTTCAGATTGTGATGGAATGTGTGTTCTGCAACTCGGGTGCAGGTCAAAATTTTTAGACAAAATGATGATATGTCATGTCAAATATCTTGCGATTTTGTACCATATGTCAACCAACTTACTGTCATCTTGATATGTACCGTCCAAATTATTTTGGTTGGACGAAGATGGACCAAGATGCGAATAAAATGTCTTTATGATATATCGCAATATACACACATACATAACATCACGCCTGTATTCCCCGAAGCGTTAGGCAGAGGTGTACCTATAGCACACCCACATTTCGCCAGTTATGTTTAAGTCCCATGTAATAGGGGGCGAGCCTATTGCCATCAACCGGACACAAATCCAGACTCCGGGCTGCTACCGAGTAATTCCAGATGGAAAAACCCGATAACACTTTGCCCGACCCGGGAATCGAAGCGAGGACCTCGTGCTCAGCAGTAGCGCTTGCGACCACTAGACCAACGAGGCAGTCGTAATTTATCAAGTGATAATCTTATTTTTATTTGATCTGTCCAGTGATTTACTCAGAATAATAGAGTGGGAAGAGAAAATTACTAAACACTAGCTCTCCAAAAACATATCATGTATTATCCAGAGCCTGTACTTCTTGTATTCTTTGGAACAGTTACAAAATAGTATCGTTTGGTAAGATTCCTGCCCATTAGCAATAAATGTTAACAGAGCTCGGCTAATGAATTTCAGTATTGGGTCCCAAGAGAACACAAAACGAACTCTTTCTAAATACCAGACTTTTCACTGTTTGCTTAGCAAATTTCAGTCTTGATTCTAAAGGGGATAATTCGCCAAAAGAGTTTCGGTAAAAACGAACGCAGGCTGAGTTTTAAAATACCAATAGAATAGAATAGAATAGAGTAGAATACTCTTTATTATGTACACCATACAAATTACTGATATAAAAGTAGAAATTTTACATAGGGTGACACAATGGGCGGTCTTATCGCTAAAAGCGATCTTTTACAGACAAACTTTGGATGGATTCAAGGTAGAAGGAGAGACAATAATGCAGGTAGTCAGTGATGTACCATTTACTTATACAACAAATACTTATAAAACATAATACTTATCTACATAATATAATATATACAATAATAAACATGAAACAAGAGTAAGGAAACTAAATGTAACCACAATGTTTAAGGAGAATTTTAAAAGTGGACAAAGATTGAGCACGCCTTATCGACATGGGCAAGGTATTCCATAACCGTACTGCTTGAACTGTAAAAGACTTGTCATAAAAAAACTGGTGGAATGCATCGGCATCTCTAGTCTTAAGTTTTCCGATGACCTCAGGTATCTATTATGTGTGTCATGAAGGAACTTGAAACGTTCTTTAAGATAAGAGGGGGTTTTAGGGTTGAACAGAATACTGTAGAGCTGAAACAAGATATGAGAATTCCGGCGAAGACGTATGGGAAGCCACTTGAGCTTTACCAAAAATGTGGAATATTTGTTATGTAGACAAAAATAAATTGTTTGCCTACGTAACAAATAGAATAAAATAAAAATAGCAGCCTAGAGATTAATCGTAGACTTTCGTTGTAATAGTAAAAATGTCAGGATGCCTTTTCCAGTAAGAAAACCGTATTTTATTTTTCTGGCGACGGTTATTTTTGGATACAAAGTGAATGACGCCTGAATGATCACCTTCGCGTATTTTATTATAATTTTGAGGTATTTCGCCATATCCTAGCTTTACTCAATATCCGCGCTAAATATATAGGTACTATTTCGTCACGTCCCCAGAGAGGTTAAAAGAAACAACACTCTAGTACATTAAACTTAAGACTACCCACTGTACAACTTTTGTAGCGGACACGAGAAAATGAGGCACTTCGTCAGGCTTAACCCGTTTACCGCGACACACGCTCTCTCACAGGGCGGGTCTTAACGACCAAACATGGTTAAATATTCAAAAATTCATCAATTCGACACACAGTAAATATGCTTTAGAGGAACTTTTGTGGGTTGGAAATAATTTTGTAAGTTATATGAAGAGAAAAGTTAAGAAGTGTTTGGTATTTATTTATAGACTAGCTCTGCATCGCAGTTTCACCCGTTGTTTTATTTAAACCCGTTGTTTTAGTTGACTGCTTCGTTGGTCTAGTGGTCGCAAGCGCTACTGCTGAGCATGAGGTTCTGGGTGCGATTCCCGGGTCGGGCAAAGTGTTATTGGGTTTTTCCATCTCGAATTTGTCGGTAGCAGTCCGGAGTCTGGATTCGTGCCCGGTTGATGGCAATAGGCTCGCCCCCTATTACATGGGACTTAAACATAACTGGCAAAATGTGGGTGTGCTATAGGTACACCTCTGCCTAACCCTTCGGGGAATACAGGCGTGATGTTATGTGTTTTATTTAAAATAAAAGAAATCAGATCACCCACCCGCGTTACTACTTCGTTTCCGCGTAGCGTTCTTTCTGACTTTATTCATTTTTCCTCGGCTCCTAAGCGTCATAGCGTGCTGTTAAATATCTTATAACCTTCCTCAAGAATTGCGCTACCAAATACAAAAAGAATATTTCAAAACCGACTGTTAGTTCCAGAGATTAGTGCTTTCAAACAAACTCTTCAGCTATATTATTAGTAAAGATTAAGAACTTTAACATTGAGCTTATTTTTTGGTTCTATAGGTGAATATCACAAATTAAAATTAAAGCGATGAGAAAACCAATTCCCGTAATTAAAAACATTCAAATTTAAGTCGCCATCTCATCTCAGCGAAAATCAACGGCAAAAAATTGTCAAAAATGTATGAAAATTAGACGAATTTCTGACAGATGGAAACTGAGACTAGTCAAAGTCAAATTATTTATTTCAAACAGGCACATAAAAGGCACTTTTGAACATCAAAATTTACAAGAATATAGAATTGTTTCTAGTTACCCCTTCCAAAGTGTAGTTTCGTATGGAAAAGAATAGGCAAGAAACTCCTCCATTACCTACTCTTTTAAATGTTTTACATTCACATATAATTATATGTGAATACGATGCACCTAGAATAAAATTACTATAACCACAATAGGTAAAAATATTTGCTGACGATACTTCCTTAATTTTTAAGATAAATAGACGTGCATCAAATCTTGACGACGTAAATAACGCCCTACTGCAGGTACATGATTGGTTCACTGCTAATAATTTTGTATTAAATGGGAATAAAACTAAATGCATAAGATTTGCTTTACCGAGTGTTAAAAGTAATGATTGTGACATAGTATTGTATAAAGAGAAACTAGAATTCGTCGATAAAACTGTTTTCCTGGGGATCACGCTCGACTCAAGGCTGCAATGGGGTCCTCATTTAACATCTCTTGCAGGACGGCTAAGTTCAGCAGCATATGCTGTGAGAAAAATCCGTCAATTTACTAACGTAGATACCGCGAGGCTAGTCTATTTCAGTTACTTTCATAGTATCATGTCTTACGGTATTTTACTATGGGGACGGGCTGCAGATATTGAGTCTATTTTTATTCTGCAGAAAAGAGCCATCAGAGCAATATATTGCCTCCGCAGGCGCGATTCTCTAAGGGAACTGTTTAAAGATATTAACATCATGACGGTACCTTGTCAATATATCTATGAAAACATCATGTACGTAAGAAAAAATTTAAATCTTTTCAGTAAAAGAGGTGAAAGACATAACCATATGACTAGAAATAGGGACCAATTAGTTCAACCAGGTTTCAGACTGGCTAAAGTAGACTCATCCTTCATGGGGTACTGTTTAAAATGTTATAATAAAATACCTCCCCACATACTCCAACTGAATGAAACAAAATTTAAATCTCGTATAAAACGCACACTATGCAGCCAAGCATATTATAAGTTGGGGGATTACATCGCTGACAAAGATGCTTGGCTCAACGCTGGTCCTGCTCCACAGGGGGGCCTCCACAGGGGGGCATAAATTAATTGATTAGCATTCGCAAAAATTGTAAAAACAACAACATCTTTGCATTGTATAAATTCAATTTCTTAACAATGTATAATTGAATAGCACATGTGTGAGCACTATGTACCTACTTTAAAGCCACCATTTACTAGGCTCGTCTTTCATTGACTTGAATGTGCCCTGGCGGCTGAGAGTATGTCATGCTCACTCAAATGTTTCGCTGGTGGTGGCGTGTGTGTTGGATCATTAAGTTCCCTTCAAAATGGTTGAGCTGAATGGTGCTGATCCATGCGTCATGTTCGTGAACGGGCGCCGTCAGTAGGGACTGGTCAACTCTTGGCTGCCACGGCTTATTTTAATTTAAATTTTTGAATTGTTTTTTTTATCTTTTTTATTACGGATACTTTAAACGTGCACGTCTTTCTACATAGTTCTCACATTTTTAATTTGAACATGAATGATGTAAACAATTTGTTTTTTTGTAACTATATATTGATTTAAAAGAGTGTCCATCGAGTTTCTTGCCCGTTCTTCTCCATAGGTACCTACTACGCTTTGGAATGGGCAACTAGCTTCATTTTTCTGACTGACTGACCCTTTGACAATTCAAAAGTGCCTGTAATTGGTTTATTTGAAATAAATGCTTTGAGTTTGAGTTTGAAAATTAAATATAAATCAATGACAGGTAAATTAATTATGTGATAGATACATGGTGCTCACATATTTACAAATATTGAAAGTTGATGATTTTTCTAAAATTTTAACCTACCTAATAATGAATGATTACTTGGGAAAAAATTTAGAAAACTAAAGTGTGTGAGTTAGTAGAATCCGAACATTCTTAAAATACGGGAATTACCCCTCAGAACATCTGAACCGCGCTGAAGAGCTGTCAGTTTCATCATTATTGTTGATTATGACACTGATAGCTCTCGAACGCGATTTACACGTGCTAATCGCGTTCAGTTTCATTAGTGAAATTCACTCGAAAACTACAGAGTATTAGAGATGTAATGTGATTAGATGTATGCATAGTTATTAAATACTTACTTATCTGTGACTAGTCATCAATAATTGTGTGTGCATTCTTAAATTTAAAAGCTATGCTCTTTTCAGTGCAATATTCTCTCTTATTGTCGTCTTTTTGTTAGTCATTATTCCATTTTAGGAGAGCGAATGCCAACTTATCATACTTATTACAAAATGCCTCATTAATTTTGAAGTAATGCATTGTCGTAGAAGCCGAATTATTATGCATGATTAAATGCTTTTTAAGCGATGTTCATATTACCTAAAAGCAAAGCTGGAATCCTTTTGGTGGCTCTCATTTTTAAAATAGGGTTTGTGAAATATTCAACAATTTTTATATGTGGTAGCAGAGGTTCACAAAAACGCTAACAATTTAGAATGACGACGAAACATTTTTCTGGGAAACCTCCTTTTATAACAATGATATCAAAAGTTAACTCACACTCATATTATTACATTATTTAGAATTATTTTATTCTGCACAATTTATTATATATTTTTTTTTATGTTGTTAGTTCGCTAACCTTATTTAATTAAGTATGCTTTCCATTATCTTATCAAATATCCTGCAAAAAAAATAAGTTAACGCAAACATGTCTCGAATTAAAATTTAAGATAGCGCAAATCAAGCCCTAAGATACAGGCTGCCTAGTTTGGGGCCGCTGTTCGAAAAACTAATAGGTCGGGGAACAAGTTTTGTCGTGTTTTATAGGTATGAATTTGTAGTATAATCTCTTTGGTTGTACTGTTTGTATCTAGCTAGTTAAAACCATTAAACGGATAGCATTTAAAAAAATTAAAATAAACCGTGAAGAGATTTCGCGCCATTTTTAAATTGTTTTTCTGTTCGCCAAAATGAGTTAATTTAAGGAAGAAATTGGATACATTTTGAAGTGTTATTACAAAAAAGGGAAAAATGCGACACAAGCCGCGAAAAAAATATGTGACGTTTGTGGACTTACCGCAGTGTCAGTAAGAGTAGCACAAAGTTCGTTCAAGCGTTTTCAGTCCAGGAATTTTGTTTAGATTTTGAAACCAATACGATTGCCACAACAATCAATGAGACATCTAAATAGAACTACTTCAACTTCGTGCAACTTATTGCATTGAAGACTTCATCAGGCGTTTTTTTGTGACGGTGAATTAGTTTTAAGTCTACCTACATACATGTTGTGTCTTATCTTTGTTCCTCGGAATACATATGCATTTTACAGCTCCAGGCTCTAATTTTCATTTTTCCTGCCTAATCACACATCTCAACAAATTTTGATATCAAAGATGCAGCTCACTCTGGTCGCCCTGTTAAGGATAAAATCGACGCCATTTTTCAAAAACTGGACCGAGATCGGCATATTAATAGTAACGACATAGCTGAAGAGTTAGGGTTGACCGTAAAACAGTTTTGACCCATTTGAAAAAGTCTGGGTATACAAAAAGTCTTGATATTTGGGTGCCACACGAGCTCTTAGTCTTGAATTTATATATTATAAAATAGGGAAGAACTTTTTCCCGACATAATATGTTGTAATAAATATTCTAGTTACAGTAAGTATACATTATTATTTATTATTTAATTTATTTTATAACAATGTAGCAATAAGTTAATCTTATTCTTATATATTCTTTTACAACCCGACGTTTTTGGGTATTTGGTATTAGCTATACGTATATGGTTTCATATTGGTATTTAAATTTACTGTGTTCTCATTTTTATTTTAGGGGAAATTCAACTTATCATGTCTAAATAGAGGTACTTATTTGCAGATAAGTACGAAATTGCTGAAATGATTTTTATATTAGTATTTATCGGATGTTGTTGCTTATCAAAAAAAAAACCTTCCTCTGTTCCGTCTGTGGCTGCTTTAGTTCTAATTTTAATAACCAGCACCCTAATTACGTAACACACTATCTATCACAATCTGAATCATTTTGAAGCCTATTGCTAAACCATTGCTTCATAAGTTCGAAAAATTTGTCTGCTCAACAACTTAGATAACGCAATGAATGTTGTTGAACTGTCAAAATGAAACCCATTCCTACTGTTAGTGTGTTACGTAATTACGCCACTGATTTGAATTCTCCAGCCTGTTTATACCCTAGTCACGACCAATTGGTATACTGTTTTTTTTGTCTGATGCTGGTTGGTTAACATTTTGGTCGGCGAATTTCATCCATTGCGTTACAATATCTGGAAGATGTTCGACATCTATATTATCATAAAAGACTATACATATATATACATCTTCCCATGCCGGTTTCGACTACGGTGATCATCTCTGTTTCTATGAGCATTTCTGTTTTTGACGGCTATGGATTAAGAGCGTGTACTCTTATGTGGCTAATGAAGCTTATCTTGGCTGAGAAGCCAGAGAGCTTGACTCATCGATACAATCAAATCGACGGCCATAAATTATATACGGTTATTTACAAAATCATGATTTTACAGGAGAGTGTTTTTAACGCAAAACTGTGATAATTAACAGTAGAACAAAGCTATCTTCTTCTATTTTACAACTTCTCTTTCCAAAATACGGTATGTGTTTTTATCTACTTCGGATAAAAAGTAAACTAAATGAGTCAACTGTCATAATAACCGCTATTACGCGAGTGTTCCTAATTGCTTAAGTTTATATAATTTTAAATTTTATAACAGTCATTACTATTCTCTAGTATTTTAAATTGTTGTAGTATGTCATCATTTTCCTTATTGAACTATTATTTATAACACCGACGTGACTTATTATTGTTGTTGCACTAAAATAACGCAAGTTTAAAAAACAGTCATTTGACTGATATCTTTGTTTACAACAGGTGAACGCGCCGATAGTCCGACGTATAAACGGACTAATGGTATATGTCCGTTACTACTTCTTCACTTTGTGAAAAATAGGTGTAGTTGTCATGCGTAACTCCTTAATAGTAAAAAATGAGAATTAAACGGAAAAATAAAATCCTATTATAAAACAATGAATTCCGAGTCAAATTATGTAGAAAAAGTGAATTTCGTACATAGTGCAGTTGACTCTTTGTACTTTTCTGCTGTCAAAATGACCGATACCGCAATTTTGCACGCTCCAATACATTCATTCATTGAAGTTAGGGCCAAACCGAAAATTGCAATAAATTTATTGCTGTATGAAAAAAATATAATCTAGGCTCATTCGTACGGACACACTCGTTTATTGAATAGTGTGGTTCAACACGGATCACTAGCTTGTTCCGCTTTTTTCAATTTATATCCGAGCTCAACCTTACGTTTGTTTTGGTTTACTTTACGATTGTTTATTACTTAAATACGTCCCTGTGTTTAGCGTGTCGTACTGTGACTTAATTCCTGCGAATTATTATTTCGAGTGAAGAATTAAATTTTTGTATTGCAATATTTTCATATTCATATCATACGTTTGTTTTTTATACATTTATTTATAGTTTTCTATAAGTTATATCATAATCTATTTTGACTTATAATTTTTTGAAAACATAGTATGTTCTCAATTTTATACACCATATCATATTTGAAAACAATGGTACCGTAAGGTATGTTTGTATCATTTATAAAACATGAAGGTCATAGTATATATTAACCTTTATGATAAATGATAAATGGTTTCATTTCTGTATAGGTTTGTACAAACACTTTTTTACACGTCAATCATATTTTTTTAAATAGATGAGGTCGGCGTTTCCTATAGAACTACTCTGTGAAAAAAGGCCGAAACAAACTCAGAGGTCACAGTCTCGTTTAAATAACTTAGACTTAGACTGTAAAAGAGAGTGTGCAGGCCATGTAGATTAGTGTCTGAAATGGTATTTTTAGGAAAGGACCACACAGATTGAGCGGACCTGTCAAGTCAGTGCACGCATTTGTCAGTAATCGTGCAGCTCAACTCTGAACTTAAGGAGCGCAATGTTTCGACTAACCATACCAAAGAAAGGACATTTGGGTAGGCCGCATAAACTGCTTAAACTGCCAGTTTATCATGTTTAGTATGAACATAAAAAAGAGGAATAAAAAGAAAAGGAGTATGTAAGGATCATAGCTGGGGGGTTTATAGTTTCTGCCTACCCTCATGGGAAGAAGGCGTGAGTTTATGTATGTATATTAATGAGAACATAAAATGGATATTGTAATTAAGGTAAAAATTAAGCTTCTTCTTTTGTCAAAGACGTTACTAGTACTCAATCATTTAATTGACAAGTTTATCTTTGAACACTTTCAATAAAAAATATGACAGAATTAGAATGAAGATTGATTTATTTGCCAGAATATTATGTGCATATAACACGTGCATACAATTGACAGTTTCGTTATATTTGACTTTTCAATCTCAACATTTCAATTGTGTTAAAAAGTGCCAAGATATTATGCTGGTCAATTAAAGTTAATGATTGACAATTTTTAAGTGATGTTCATGAGTGCATAATCAGCCTATAATGTTCCCACTGCTGGGACACAGGCCTCCTCTCTTTGACAGGGAATGGGCTGTAATCCACCACGCGGGTCCAGTGCGGGTTGGTAGATGACACATATCTTCGGATTTTTGGTTCTAAGACATGCCGGTTTCCTCACGATGTTTTTCTTCACCGTTTTGAGAGCAGTGGTGATGAAATTATTTACACAAAATAAAGCGCCTGCCTGGCTTCGAAACCATGATCTACAACTCGTAAGTCGGGGCCGATACCACTGGGCCACCACTGCTCTACGTGAGTGCAACGGCAATCAACCTGCCTAGCATTTCTCAACTATCTTGGAGTCAGCTTCCAGTCTAACCAGATGCAGCTGACTACCAGTATTTTTACATTTGGCGACTCCCTATCTGACCACCACAGCCCGGGTACTGGGTAACACGATACCCCTTGGTAATACAGGTTGTCAGATTTTTGGGCTTCTGATTACCCGTAACGACTGTCAAAGCTCTACGAATGACAGCCGGGACCAGCGACTATCCGTCCTCCGTGCCACGGGAAGGACGTTGTTGTTGTTGATTGGTGACTACCCATCCACGAAATGACCGCGGCAAGTTGCTTAACCTTCGATTTGCCCGTGAGGCTGTTATTATTTAGCCGCGAATCCGTGCCGGGGTACTTGAGTGCGACGGTAAGATAAATGAATTAAATTATTAAAAACAAATATTAATGTCGGAAATACGTTAAATCAATCGTCTAACTTTGACTAATCGAGACGCCAGCGCAACTTGGTGGCGCTGGACAGAGTCTATAACGCTAACACTTGACCAGAGTACAGCAGATTTTGTTGTTCACGGGTAAGCAGTGAACACGTTTAGAAACTGTCGCGCGTTCCGTATAGTTGTGTCGTGTACCTATAGTGTGTGATTAATTTGTTCTTAAATTATGATTTGATTTGAACTGTAAACGGTTTTTCTATTGCGCAATAACCACCGCTACCCATAGTACGCCCACAGTAGTTAAAACATTGCTGATAATAACAAGAGAGACGTACGTTCTCCGTCATATATATTATTATTATTTATTTATTAATTATTATTTAAACTTGTAAAATATGAATCGGATATAACCTCACTTTCAAACCTCTAGTATTGTTATGTCTTATAAATGGGACAAAAAACCCTTTTAGGTGAGTATTTTATTATACAAATAACTGTTTGCAGAATCGATAATCGAGTTATGAGTCTCTTGATCGCAAACTCATAGTCATACAGAGTTCTATATGATAAAGGAATTGTTACCGAACAAACACTTAAAACATCTTACGATTTTCTCGAATGGTGGAAATAAAAGGGATTTTGGTAAGAGTAAAAATGTATGTCACGCTTGTTTGCTTTTGATAAAAGAATAATGGCGAGCTCGTTGCCATGGCAACGGTAAGGGTATGTTTGTAACTTAAACTTAAAGAAAAAAGATGAGGAAGATAGTTTTCTCGTGTTGCTGTCATTAGCTGTTTACAAGGGTTGTCAAGGACAGATTTTCTGATTATTATATATAGTTACTTAAAACTATTTTTTTACAAAACATCATAACATCACGCCTTGATTCCGCGAGGGGCTGGGCAGAGGTGTACCTGTGGTAAACCCACATTTCGCCAGTTATGTTTAAGTCCCATGTAAGAGGGGGCGAACCTATTGACATCAACCTGGCACAAATCTAGACCCTGGGCTGCTACTGAGAAATTTCAGATAGAATAACCCAATAACACTTTGTCCGACCTAGGAATCGAACCCAACAAAATATGTTTTTTTAAACTTTATTACAGTGTGGCAGAGACATCGACGAACAACCTGTTATAATGGATTCAGTAGGTACATGACTCTGGACCCTTCTGCATTGAAATTATTGGTCGTTTATTTTAAATAATAATTTTCCTACAAAAGTGCAATACCTGTGCCGTCAAAATATGTATATGGAACAGCAAATTTAAGTTTTAATAACCTATGAAAAATTTCAACGCAGTGAGGTCCAGAATCATATATTTAATTCATGATAACAGGTTGTGCGTTGATTTCCCGGCCACCCTATTTTTTTTAAGTTAGTTAGTTCTTAATATAGCACAACATATTAGTTTTCTAAGCTTCATCATTCGACTGTCCTTATCTCAATTTATATGAGTTCAGCGCAATATGTATTTTCTTCCAAACATCTCAGCCATAATTCCAGTGGTCATCCCCTTTAGAGCCATGTTCTCTATCACATAATTCCTCTGTTTTATGTGGTCTTCTTAGTTTTTCAACCTTCCATTGTTTTTGAAGCATTAGAACAAAGGACAATAATGTTACCAAAGTTACTGATTCCATTGAAAACAATCAACAATATTCACTTTTTGTAAAATTTACAATGTTTTTGTTTACGACGGAGACAAACTGGCAAAACGTAAGGATGGTTTCCGGACAATGGGTCCTAACAATAAATGAACTGCATCTTTGCCATCTAATGAAATAAAATAAACCTTAAATAGTTTTAATAAAAAGAATAAAACCCCACTGCAACTGAAAAGTTCAAAACAAGCTCACTTTTCAAGCAGTCTGATGCGTAACGTTACAATTAGTTGGAGAACTAATTGTAAGTGACGTCATAAAAAATAAGAGTACAATACAATAACATAAAGTATAAAAGTTAATTAGGATTAGGAACAGGTCTTCAACGCAAGACACGCGCAGCAAGGTCCACCACGGGCATCTGCACAGGAGCGAGGAAGGGACTTGGAACTCCCCGGGCTACAACATCATCACGCCGTGCAATAGGGCCTTTAGGGTCCGATCTACGGCGTCCATGCGCCGAACAGGAGGACTATCCTAGCGTGGGGGCATAGATGTCCGAGGGAAGACTTTGAGCTGGTCACCGGTGCTCACCGGTATAATAAAAAATCTGGTCTACAGCGTCCGAAGCATTTTTTTACGTCTTTTTATACGTTTACCTATTTCAACGTCCACCTCGTGGGCTATATTATAATGGGAAATTATGAGTGCAGCAACAAAAGTTTTCTTTAGCACCTACAACCTAACGTCTGTTTTTATATGTAGGCAACGAGTTAATAGAACAGCTTTAATTATATTAATTCATCATCTTTACTATTCCAACAGAATATCAAAAACCCAGCGTCAATTTACGAACGTAAATTAATATGACTCAGAGCTACCGATAAATATATTTACTTCTGAATTGATAACTCAAGTGACTAATGTTGTAAGTGAGCTACTAAGCGAGCTCGGGACTTAGGGCACCCCGACTCGGACAGGTTAGGTTAGAAGGGAATGGCGGGGTGTAAAAGACCCCGCCATCCCCTTCGTGGTTATTTTTTTTAAACCACCCAGAAGTAGGAGCCCCGCCAAGCGGGGCTCCGTCGACTACGCTTGTCATTATTCATAATGCGCGGGCATTATGAATAATGCCCCTATTTATTACTTGGTCCATAACGTTGCTTAAGAATTATCACCATGCTGCGTCATATTAACAGTAGCTCGTTTTACAATATATATTCGCTTGAAAACCATTTATTAGACGCTAAAAGTTTGTCGCTTACCTATTAATTATTTAGACAACTAAATATATTTGAAGACGAGAATGACATTTTAAAGAAGCTGCCTTAATTAGCACGCTATTATAATGAGATGATGCTATTTTTGGATTGTGTGTCGATGTGTGCGTGTATTCTTAATAAATATGTGATAAAAACACAAGCCTGTCGCGCAGTCAGGTAGGTAGCAACTGTCTGCTGCTAATAAGCAATAATTCACAACGGTATCCCTTCTGGGAATCTTTATAAGTTCCTCAAGTCAAGATAGTCGGATTGCGTAATTAAGTTTTTTTGGCAAGAAAACTTTTACTATCTGGAAATTGGAACGGTGTCTACTACTTATTAAAGAAGAATAGGAGTCGGAGCTCCTATCATTCTACGATCTGATTTTTATCTATGGAAAATCGGGGACAGTTTCTAGTACATTCACCCTAGATGGAACATTTTAGGAAGCTACAAACGTGACTACAACTGTTAAAGGAAATTAGCTTTTAGCAGGAAATTCTACAGTAATGTACAACTACAACATTTTAACGGAACACGCCATTTCGGTTTATGAAAAAAGTGTTCAACTATAACAAAAACGCCAACTAAAAAGGTATAAACAAGACATCGATATCGATTGTTTTTGGTTTTCGTAAAGCCGGAATCACACGTCATAACTAAGTCATGCAATTAAGGGGGATGCACCAAGGTAGCCCGCGAAATTCAAATTTTCTTACGTTTTTTGCTATTTGCAGGTCAGTATCAGGTTGTATGGTGATCTAAATATGATTCGCGACCGTATCAAATATGGATTTACAGAATTATAATCATTAGAATCAGCAATACAACTCCTTAAGTTAGAATTGCCGTCAAATGTCATGATTTCATGAAATAGTCATTCAATAGGGTAATATGAACTTATAGAGATATATTGCTGATTCTAATGATTATAATTCTGTAAAACCATATTTGTTACGGTCGCGAATCATATTTTGATCAAAATACAACCTGACAGTGACCTGCACATTGCAAAAAACGTAACAAATTTTGAATTTCGCGGGTTACCCTGAAGGTTCCGCCTTAAGGCATTTACAGATAAAAATTATAGCCTCGCTACGGCTATTTATGTACATACATAGACTCCTAAAAATATAACCCCAACAAAAACAAAAAATACAAAAAACCCTAAAATATAACCTTTGGCTTTGGCGTAGTCTGGTGAAAAGAAAACAATGTCAAAAAAAAATACAGGAGAAAATAAGCTTGAGATGGGTACAATAAATATTGCGAACAGTCAGCAAAAACATCAGGCTGGCCATGCTAATACGGTAACACTAAAACCCTTTAACATTGAACCAAAAAATATTCGAAAAGAGAACGGATCAACTGCGAACAATGCGTGGCGTGACCTAGCGTCGTAATAGATAATTATATTATAATGCCTTCTTTTCACGAAACTTTTAAACTTCACCTATTTTCTAATTAAGTACTCCTTTGTGATTTAATCGCCATTCATTAGAACCATTATCCTTATGTTTTTTTAATTAAAATTTTTGTTGGCCTACTTTCAGTTTTTGTTTTTAATGTTTTCCTTTGTTGTTAATGTTTTTTTACTTAGCAAAGGTAATACTGTTTTTTTTTTCAATTATTTTCTTGTTGTTGCCTGTTTTAGAGAAGAGTTTACAGTTTAAAGGATTATCTAAAATACTGAATTGCTTAGTCAGTTTTATTTT
The DNA here is from genome assembly GCA_916610205.1 of Griposia aprilina. NCBI lineage: Eukaryota > Metazoa > Arthropoda > Insecta > Lepidoptera > Noctuidae > Griposia > Griposia aprilina. The sequence continues at coordinate 12,958,847 of OU744307.1, read as the reverse complement.
TAAATTTGTTAACCCTAAAAATAATTTTATAAGCATTAGTTTTCCATAATAATTATTATTTCTCAAGTACGCAGCTATTAAGTCTTTAAAATGGTCTAAAGATTATTATTTCATTTCATTTTCACTTATTGTCAAGATTCGACACTCACTTGATATAACATTTATTTATTGACTTATACATCCCTCGGAAATTATCGATAAAACAGGCAAATAAAATATTAACAATAAACCCTGCTCTATTTCTAATCGAGTTCAACAATAAAGAGAACCAACATTCTGTTAACCCTGTAACTGTTTCTGTATTTTTATAGGCATTCGAGCTCAGACCCTACAAAACATTCCTACACGAAAAGTAAATTATTTGTGAACAAAAAACAGTACAAATATAAGACAAATGGAACACGTAGAACATGCCTCGGTGAGTTAAGGTGCTACCACACTGAACTGAGTTTGATGGAGTACCCCGGTTTGATTTAGTACTGTAGTAGAAGTGTTACTTTATTATCAACAATTGAAAGAACAAGAGTCATTGTTTATTTTTCAGGTGAAACATTGTGTCTGGAACTTTAGTTATTACAAAGCGAAATAAATAAATCAAAACTATTATTTTTAGTCAATGTTGTGCCACTGCAGGATGGAGGCCTCTCTTTTCATGTCTTTACAAACTTTTTCTGATGTACCTACTGCGATTTTGGGTCCAGACTCCAGTGTTTGACAACAGAAACTATGGAAGAAAAACGTCAATTAAAGTTTTGAGTCAAGTAACCTTTTTGTAAATACCATCACCAAGCTGCTATCTACAGTATGCCAGGAGCGTGCCCTCAGCTTTTTCAGACATAGAATGCGTTCACCTAAGCATAGTCTGGAAAGCATAAGATACTGGACCGGTTGGAAGGTAACCGTGCTCAAGGCAGAGCACCGGCTAGATGGTCAGACGCGGCAACATCTATCGAGCGGTCCACACTGCAGAAGACCGCATAACTTGGAGACGCGTCGTTTGTGGTCGCAGTCCTCAGCATTGAGGGAACGGCGAAGAAGAGAACCTTTTTGTATGCAACTTCTAATCGCAAAGAGCTAAATATAAAATAAAAAATTACTAAACAAATCTTAAACTCAAAGAAGTCGTGAAAACTCTTGAAATATATTAATAGTATAAGAAAACTTTACTATTGTTAAGCCAATAGATTCCATCCATTTACCAGCAATGTAGAACTACCTTAATCCTTCTCACATACCGAGAATGCCTCCTCAGATGTTCGAAACACGTGGGGCTATAAAAACTATTCTCCGAGCCTGTCACAGAATCAATGCGAGCCTTGTAACTGATATATTGTTCACGTTTGAAGTAAATATTTTAGTTTCCCTGGCTTTCTTTACACTAGCTCTTTCAAATTTATAGCCTCGAAGGATCGAGAATGTTTCCATAGTATGTCAATGACATTTAGAGCTGAATTATTGCTGTAAGGTCGATTTTTAGTGTCTTAAGGTACTTCAATTTATGTAAATTGATTGTGTGCTGACATTTAACGATTTTGATTGGTTTAATTACTAGGTAGATAAAATTTAAATTTAAATTAATGAATGATGAAATGAATTTCATGTAAGGTTACTTTTGATCACCTACGTTAAGGTCAACGATAAAATGTTAATGATGATATTTTCTGAAGATTTAAACCGAATTTAATGAAAATAATTCGCTTTAACAGTAACAGAGTTAAAATTCTTAATTTTAAAGCAAAAGTAATTATTACAACAGCATTCAAAGTGTGCTTTCATGTGAGTATGAGAGGTTGTAGCAAACTTCATTCATGCAAAAATTTTAACCTTTAATGAGATTTTCTGATAAAGCATTTAATTATAATGTGAAAAATTATAATTTAAACGTCACAATATAATTACAAAAGATGAAAGTGAAGGGTTAATATACAACGACATCAAAGTTAAAATGTTTTTTTTTTTAATTATAACAAGATCATGACAGGACAAGTTTCAAAATGGAGGCTTCAAGTAAGTTTGTCAATAATAAATTGGGGTTAAGTCTCTCTTAAGCATTATCTCCACCTTTTGTGCGAAGAAGAGGTGATATTACTAATTAATTTGAACGTCTCGCCTACAATGTTCGCGCCAAGTTTTTGATAAATAGCGCGTTGAATGGAGTCGTAAAGTACCTTCTCCGCGTACTTCGATTTTCAATGCAGTTTAATTTATTGATGGCTTATTTTCAGTATTGAAATATTTATTTGTATTTTGATTTACGATTTCAAATTATATCAGCTATCGACAGTTATTAAGTTGATCAATATTCACGGAGGTATTAACCCGAAAATGACTTTTGTTTATGAAAATAATAATTGTAGATTGATTTTAAAAAAAGTGGCCAAGTGCGAGTCGGACTCACACACGAAGAGTTTCAAACCGCCGTACAATATTTGGCGGGCTGGGCAGCATTTGGGAAGTTTCGTCGAGTCTCCTCGTCACGTATTCCGCAGACTTCAATCAGTGCATCCTGCTTGTTATGACTTACGGAGCCGAAACGTGGACACTCACGGTACGACTGGTCCATAAATTCAAGGTCGCTCAGCGAGCTATGGCACGAGCTATGGTAGAAGTCTCTTTGAGGATATAATCCAGAATAAGGTGATCCGGCAGAGAACCAAAGTTGTCGAAATAGCTCACAGAATAAGCAAGCTGAAGTGGCAATGGGCCGGCCATATTACCCGTAGAACCGATGACCGTTGTGGTAGACATGTTCTTGAGTAGAGACCGTGAATCGGCAAACGTAATTTACGACCTCAGTCTAGGCTCGACTAGGTAGTCTAGTCTAGGTACGAATCGCTGTCGAGCCCACCATGAAATACCTGGGCTTGGTGCTCGACAGTCGGTGGGATTTCGGCCCCCACTTCCGGCGGCTGGCGCCCAAGTTGTTGGGCGCGGCTGGGGCGCTGTCAACGCTGCTTCCCAATCTGGGGGGCCCGAGCGCCGCTTGTAGGCGGCTCTATGTAGGGATCGTGCGATCGATGGCCCTTTACGGGGCCCCGATCTGGGCGGCTGACCTGACGGCCGGCAGCATTGCTGTTCTGCGAAAGCCGCAGAGAGCGATGGCCGTCAGAGTCATAAGGGGGTACCGCACGATCTCCTACGAGGCGGCTTGTGCACTGGCCGGATCCCCGCCCTGGGACCTGGAGGCGAAGGTGCTCGCGTCACTGTACCAGTGGCGCGAGGAATGGCGGGCGCGGGGCGAGCGACCGATGCAGCGACATATGGAGCAGCGTCGGTCGCAGCTCCGCGAGGTCCTGGTGGCGGAATGGCGGGACAGGCTCTCACGCTCTACCGCCGGCCTCGTCACCATCGAGGCGGTCCGGCCGGTGCTCGACCTCTGGCTCGGGAGGAGGCACGGCTCCCTGTCATTTCGGGTGACGCAGGTGCTCTCGGGGCATGGTTGCTTCGGGAAGTACCTGTGTCGCATAAACAGGGAGCCAGACGCCCGGTGTCACCACTGCGTCGACTGTCGGGAGGATACGTCGCGGCATACGCTGGCAGAGTGTGCCGCTTGGGAGGAGCCGCGCCGTGCCCTCATCTCAGGAGTAGGCAGTGACCTGTCGCTGCCGGCCGTAGTGATGCTATGGTCCTCATGTTAGACAAGTAGAAACTAGTGTTCTCATAAAGGGTGAAGTGCTGAAACCCGAAAATACCACAGTTTTCTTAGGCATAACTTTGGATACCAAGCTTCAATGGGGCCCCCACATAGATAAATTGTCAAAAAAGCTTAGCTCTGCAGCATACGCCGTTAGAAAAATTCGTGGTTTAACTGATTTAGAGACAGCCCGTTTAGTATACTTTAGTTATTTTCATAGTGTGATGTCGTACGGTATTCTGTTGTGGGGAAATGCCGCCGATATCCAGACAATTTTCGTTTTACAAAAAAGGGCAATTCGTTCTATCTATAAATTAAGTCCCAGACACTCCCTCAGAGATAAATTTAAAGAGATTAATATAATTACTGTGCCTTCTCAGTATATTTATGAAAATCTTTTGTATGCACATAAAAATATTAATCTGTTTAAAAAATACAGTGATATCCACAATATAAATACTAGAAACAAACACAAATTTATTGTTCCTACAACCAGGCTCAAGAAAATAGGTGGCTCGTTTAGATGCCAATGTATACGTTTTTATAATAAACTTCCTAGCCACATTCAAGATCTAAGCTTTAGTAAATTCAAATCTTTTATAAAACGGAAACTATGCCAGAAAGCCTATTATACTGTGAAAGACTATATTGAAGACAAAAAGGCTTGGGATTGAGCTGCTCCAATAAATTTACACGGTGAATGTTGATTTTAATTTGCTAGCTATTTTAGACATGAATATTTACTGTAAAAAGTATTATATTATTTTCATTATTGAGAATATGAGGACTATGTGGGTCATTGTTTCAGTTATATTCTTGATCTGGCAGTTTAAGTAGTTTATGCGGCCTACCCAAATGTCCTTTCTTTGTTCGTCGAATCGTTGAGCTCCTTAAGTTCTGAGTTGAGCTGCACGGTTACTGACAAATGCGTGCACTGACTGGACAGGTCCACTTAATCTGTGTGGTTCTTTCCTCAAAAGACCATTTCAGACACCAATCTACATGGTTCTCAAACATTATGTCCGATTTTTTTATATACACATTGACATTGTTGAATTTTATATACACAATGACATGAGTATTTACTTGTAAAGTAGTATGTTATTTTAATTATTGTGAATGTGAGGATTATGTGGGTCATTGCTTTTTTTTTCGCAGTTAATTTTTATCATGATCTGGCAGATTGAGTAATTTATGTGGCCTACCCAAATGTCCTTTCTTTGGTATTGTTCGTCGAATCGTTGAGCTCCTTAAGTTCTGACTTCCTGAGTTGAGCTGCACGATTACTGACAAATGCGTGCACTGACTGGACAGGTCCACTCAATCTGTGTGGTTCTTTCCTCAAAAGACCATTTCAGATACCAATCTACATGGTCTTCACATGATCTGACCAAGATTATGTCTGGACTTTAAAAGAGACTGTGACCTCTGAGTTTGTTTCGGCCTTTCTTCTCAGAGTAGTCAGATAGGAAACGCCGACCTCATCTAGTTTAAAAATATGATTGACGTGTAAAAGTGTTTGTACAAACCTACTTACAGAAATAAAATCATTTATCATTTATCATTGTCGGCGGCGACGAGTCCTGGGACGCGGTGGTATCCTTCTGCGAAACAGTTATCTCGCAGAAGGAGGCTGCGGAAAGGGAGCGAGAGATCTCATCCTCTCACCCGGCCCGCAGCAGGCGCACCGGGCGTCGGCGGAGGGCGGACAACGCCCTCTTCCAGCCCCCCTAAATGGGTCCAGGGACGACGGACTTGGGGACGTCCGTCGCCCCCCATACATCAGGACCCGAGGCGGCGGCGCGTAGTGTTCCACGCGCGCCCCTCTTAGATGTCGCGGGGGGAGTCAAACACCTCACTCCCCCCGCTCGACCGGACGGGGCCCGCAGAGGCGGGCCGGCACCAGTCGGGGGTTGCGGAAGATTCATATATTCCCGCGACCCCCGACGCAGGTGTGAGATGGAACACCGGGGTGGTTTTTAGTCAGTAAGAGTCTGACAGACCCCTCCGCCCCCCCAGGGCGGGGGACATCCATGAGGATTTTCCACCCCGGATCACAAAAAAAAAAAAAAAGGCTGTTAGCAACTGGATGAGAGTTGCCGAGAATCGAGTTGAATGGCCTGCGATTGGAGACGCCTATGTCCAGCAGTGGACTGCTGTAGGCTGATGATGAAGATCTTATTTATATAAACTAGCTTTTTCCCGCAGCTTCGCCCGCGTGATTTTCGGTAATTATCCCACGGGAATTTATTACCGGGATAAAAAAGTATCCTATGTCCTAACCCAGGTCATGGCGTATCCGTATGCCTCTCACACTTTGGTTTTCTGCCGGATCACCTTATTCTGGATTATATCCCTCCGAGAGACTCCAAGCATAGCTCGTTGCCTAGCTCGCTGAGCGATCTTGATTATAAGATCTTAAGCCTTATTTACCCAGTTCAATTTCATTGCCAGTGTCATGTAATAAGTTGAAGCAACGATACAAGTTGCACTATCTTAACAGTGTTTAGATGATGCAAGTCATTTTTTGTAAATTGCATCGTGTAAAGGCTTAAGTCATGTTCAGCATTATAATTATGAAAAAATAAACCAACCAAACCAGCGCTGGGGCTCGGTCCCGCATACGGTCGTAGCATTATGCTGAGCGATAACCGTTTTGCGTGGATGTGACGCATATTTTCCCTTAACTAGTTCTTTTTTGTGTTTGTAAGTTTTTTTCTGCGTCATTTTTACCGCAAATAAATATATTTTCTTTCATATGTCAAAGTAGCATAATTATGTGAATAAACGTAGGTACATTTTCTTTTTCAAAATAATTTCTTGGTAGAATTAAATACTGTAGGCTGAACGTCAGTAGTAACAAAAACTATATATAAAGCTAGCCTCTTTTTCTACTGAAACTATGTACGTATTACGCTAGGCCTCATCGTCAAAGTCTTACCACTGACGTACGGTCGACTGTACAACTCAAATACAATATGTCGTGGGTTGAATTAACCTACATATTGATAAAGCAGTAGCTCTCAATGAAATTATTACCAGACCTAAAGTTGCCTACAAATAGTTTCCAAACTAATAACTCCAACTAATTCTAAAGACCAATTTATTCCATATTAGTATCAATTCATGAAACTTTAATAATAGACTTAAGGAGAACATGTATTTTGTGATTTAAATTGTCAGTTAAATTCATTTAGAATGTGCAATTTAGAGTACCTATGCTTAGATGGTTTGGTCAAGTAAGAGGATTAATGAAAGGCGACTAACAAAAGGTCCTATTTACAAGGCAGACGTGGGTATAGAAACGCCGAGAGCGGACGCCCTAGGAGGACATCACACTGACCTTATTAGTGATGGTCTTCAGAAAGGTCAGGTGCGTAGTACTCGCCACCAGGGTGCGTGTATGACTAGATATATTGTGAAAGGATCGTAGGAACTGGCGTTCTGTACTTTTTGCATACGTTCATGGGCATGGGATGGAAGGAGGAAGGATATGCATTATGTATGTATTTAGATATGAAGTTTGTAGCATCCATACTAATATTATAAATTCGAAAGTAGCACAACTGAACGGAATTCGATATTTGGCAAGGAGATAGATGGCAACCTGAGGAAGGACATAGGCTTCATTATGTCTCAAAAATAATCCTGAAAGGGGGTGACCCCTTTTTGGATTATTTTTATACAGGTTGAAAGTTTGTATGGGAAACAGCATTTTTTCAGTTAGGGATATGAAAATTTAAATTTATGCTATTGGTAAGAAATAACAAAAACTATTTGTTTTAGCGATTTTATAAATATAGGGGGTATAGTAGGTGATTTTTGTCCCGGCAGCAGGTTTCCATGGTATAATTTCCGATATCCACACGGGAAAAGCCAAGGGCAGAAGCTAGCTATTCAATATTTAATTCAACGCGGTTTAACTTTTATTATAAATTCTGATATTATTACGATTGACGGCGATAAGCGCGTTACTATCGCTCGGCTTTTTAATAAAACCGCAAATATTTGCAATTAAACGTATTTATATTTTGTTTGTATTTTTAATTTCCGTGTGAAAATACGGTTTTATGAAATTTATGGGTTTAAAGTGGCAATTTCATTCTTTGAAATATATGTTTGTGCAAATAAAATTCTTGGAAGAATTCGCTATTTTCGTTCATTATGAAATAGGCAGAGAGTTCTTCTTGTTTTTCTGCAAAATACTTATTGTGCCTTTGAACCAGGTATAGTACAAACAAAAACCTTCCTTTGCAAAGATGGACAGTTGAGATTCTGAAGAAAAACGTAAAGATAAAAATTAAGATTTACTTTTTACGAAGGTCATATACTAGAGGTCGTAAATTAAACAGTCCTTTACCGTTACTTTACGGACAAGTAAAAAAAACAAGGAAAGATGGTGACAAAATGTCTGATTAAGGAATATCCAACGTTTCCATTTCAAAGAAAATTATTGAAGTCCTTCCATTTTTTGCATTTTATTTTTGTGGCGGTTGCCCCGTGTTATTCCACTGCACGATGCAAAGGCCACCTTTTTAGGGTTTGGTACGTCCTAATAAAAAAACGGAACCCTTATAGGATCACTCGTGTGTCTGTCTGTGCGTCTGTCATAGCCAATGTGCTCCGAATCGACTGGACTGATTAAGTTTTAATTTGGTACACATATGAATTTATGTACCAAACACGGACGTGTAACGTAAATAAATAAATTTTGAATAAGGGGTCACTTTTGGGGTAAACTAGAAAATTAAAAACAATCGTTTGGCAAACTGTACCGAGTGACATACCAAATGAAAGGGCTTGTTGGGTCTCAAATATATTCTTTGAATCATTTTAAAATAAACAGTTTTGAAGTTATTCAAGAAAATGTATGCAAATTTAACATATATCCCTTATCTCCGAAACTACAATCATGAGCTGAATTCATGATAACAGTTTGCGCACTGTTTATTTTTTTATTCTTGTATAGAGGAAAAGGATTACTAAAAACGCCTTTAAAACAAATGAAGCTTTCAAATCAAACTGCGAGGCACAAAGTATCAGACAAAATTAGCAGCTGAGCCCGCATCGAACGAGACCAGTATTTGGTCGATTTATTTTCGTAAAACCTCCGCTTGACCGACGTTTTGCCGCGGTTCCTATGGCCAGGTTATATAAAACAGCTATTTGTTTTAGGGCAGATAAAAAATGCTGACTGGAAGTTGAAATTGTAGATTTTGAACCAAATAGATAGCAGATTAAAAAACTTTGTTTTAGTTTCGGAGTTATTGATGGAAATACTACTCCAAAAACAAATTGTTGTCAAACTCAAACTCAAAGCATTTATTTGAAATAAACCAGGCATGCAATAAAACAGGCACTTTTGAATTGTCAACAGGTCGGTCAGTCAGAAAGATGAAGCTAGTTGCCCATTCCAAAGCGTAGTAGGTACCTTTGGAGAAGAACGAGCAAAAAACTTCACAGACACTCTTTTAAATCAAAATATTGTTACAAAAAATTGGTTACATCATTCATGTTGAAATTATGTAAAAACGATGTAAAAAGACGAGTTGTATGGAGAATGAACCGCAAAACATGATTTTTTAAAAGAGTATTAAAATCGCTTTTATAGTTCAGTAGGTTTTCCTTTTGTATGGATTTTGTTTGTGACTTTTGACATTTTCATTGTTACATGAGATAACATAACATCACTTTGTATTCTCCAAAGAATTAGGCAGAGGTTCACCTATTATTAGTACACCCAAATTTCGCACATTCCACTTTAATACAAACAACAACAACATATAACAACTTACAACTTGACAACACGCACTTATGTAACACGTAACCTAAGATATTCTGGAATCTTGCATACATTAGAACTTCTCGAATCTTTTAGAAGGATAGTGAAATGAAAACTCAAAACGATATAGAAAAATAAAATTTGCCTTCAGATGCTAAAGGCATTTCTTTTTCGAATGAGTGACTTAACTGACACGGACTTAGGATAGAATATAATGCTTTTTATTATGTATGTACACCATATAAATTAACAGATATAAATGTATAAATTTTACATAGGGTGACACAAAGGGCGGACTTATTTATTTTCATAAATGCACACTAAATAACCAATCTGATACTCCATCTTTCAACATATATACCAAAAGTCATCTTGGCAGACCGATGGTTGTCTCTTCAGAAGCCTAAACTGCATTCATGCATCATTCGCTCGAAACTAGTACAAAACACACTCTGTCTTAGTTAAGCTTAAGTTAGTTAGCTAGAGCTAATTGGACTACCTCGGCCACCATCCAATTAAGCTATAAGGAAATCATGTGAAACGTGTCCAAATACATCGTAGAAAAATTTACTTGCTATTTACTACTAATTTACTATTTTTTTTACTAACTTGTATGTTCTCTTTTTATTTTAACATCAATTTGATTGGCAAGAGCAACCATTCCATGGGACATTTTGAAGGGATTTTGAGGAGACTTCTCATAATTTTCAGATCATTCTATCGACGGTTTCGTCTTCTTTTGTAACAGCACGACTTGTAGGAAAAAGTCCAGCTCTGGCCAAAATCCCGCGCGGGATGCGGGACGAAATTTGTTCCCGCCGATTGTGCCAACTAACTTATATGGAGGTGTTTGAACTGGCGCGAATAGTCGCGGGTCTTCTTAATTATAAAAACAATAGACGCTCGTAGTCATTTCCCGCATCCCTCGACGTGAAAATATCGCGGCTAGATTTTATCGCGCACTTGATTTTCAAATCTCGGCGCTGAGCAAAGCGTTGAAAATCTAGTGTGCGATAAAATCCTGCCACGATATTTTTACGTCCGCGTGAATGTGGGCTCAGTGTTGCCAGAGGGGCAATTCCGGTATTTATAAGAATGAATTTGAATGTTCGCATTATAATCTTAATCTCAGTCTCAATCTGTCAAAAATACCCCCAAATTTCCCTACATTTTTGACATTGATTTGGTCACTGAGATGTCATGGCGGCTAGATTTCGAACGTTTTAAATACGGAAATTGGCCTTCAGAGCTTCAGCTGTTATAAAAAAAAAACTATTAACAGGGCTCACATCACTGCCCCGAGAGCACCAGGTGTACCAAAGTATCATTATTCATTGAGGCTCTTTTAATGAACACCTTAATTACACCTGTTGAACGCAAAACCTCCTGATTGACCTCTGTAATAAATATCAAAGGCGGAATTTGAACACGCTTTTGTCAGAACAGTGAACAGTCACGCGAAATTCAACCTTTGGAAATAATGTCCGAAGGTTGAATTTTCGTTATCATGAGTAAAGTAGGATATAATCAGCCTTCTTCATAATACCTTGGAGTAGGAAAGAGGCATTCGGTTTGCAGGAAACCACAAAGCTAACGTATAACTACTCAACGAAAATACCTGAAAACAAGCTGCCCATGTATTTTTATCACTATCCGCCATCAAAGGGACCTGCAAACGTACACTCAGCGACAAAATTGTATAACGTTATTTTACAAATCATTTAAATTGACACAAAATTATTCGAAATATTTTGTTTCAGCATTTCATATAATAGCTAAGAGTTAATATCTTTTAATTTTACTTCTGTTCCGATTTAAATTAAACATAATAATGATACATACACATACATAAACTCACGTTTTCTTCCCATGGGGGTAGGCAGAAACTATAGAACGCACCTGCTACGATCCTTACATACTCCGTTTGCCTCGTTTACATTCATACATCTGGTCATGCACGCACGCCCGTTGCGAGTACTACGCACCTGACCTTTCTGAAGAACATCACCAATAAGGTCACTATAATTATGTCCTTCTAGGGTGTGACCTCTTGGCGTTTCCACTCGCATCTGCTATGTAAATCCCTTTTGTTAGTCCTACCTTGTTGTTTACTTTTGTCGTTTTCTTTTTTGTTGTTGTACCTTTTTTGCCACTCAACTGTCCGAAACTACAAAGTCACCAGTTCAGAAAACCCTGACTGTACCTAATATGGAAAATATTTCTGAGCACAAGAGACTCGGTTGACATTTTCATTGAAATTAATAGAGGGACAGATATAACTAAGGATGGTTTGTAAAAGTCCGGGTCTTTCGCATCTAATATATTTATGCTGAGGTGAATACGGTACGCACGATATATCAAGCTATATAGCTACATTTCTCGAATAAGCTGACCTCTCTTTCTACGGAAAATTTATACAATGTCAAGTTAACTTATACGGGGACTGTACAGCTTTGTAATATTGTGACATCGTGAGTACATCTGGACTTCAAAGCTATATTGATAAGGCTGATGTTTTAGGTGGTAATTTTTGGAAAGGCTATTTTATCAAGTTGATGTTGTGTGTATAATAGCAGCAAATGAAGGTTGTTAAAGACGCAAGGATGCCGTTATAACTTTAATTTTAACAGCCGAGGAAATAAAAAACCTTGATGCTAACGTATTGACAGATGACGTTACGAAAAAATGTTACCTCAAGGTGGAAGCGGCAGGATAGTCCATAAAATTATTTTTTTCTTACGTTTTTTGCAATTTTTAGGTCAGTGTCAGGTTCTATGTTGAACAAAATATGGTTCGCGACTGTAATAAGTAAGTATTTGTAGAATTAAAATCATTAAAATAATCAATACAACCCTCTAAGTTCATATAATCCCACTGAATAACTATTTAGAGCTATTGATGTTACAGCTATTGATGTTCATGACAATACCATTTAACATCTGAAAGAAGGCACATTTTAGGAAAACAGGAACCGACATGAAAGCTGATTGAATCCCTATAAGTAATATGGTTAAACACTATAATTCAAGTATTACTACCCATTATGCTCCCACACAAATCAATCATTGTTACCATACCACTAATAGTTTCACCATTGAAACAGCAAAGTACTTAGTTTAATTGATTTCCTTCGTGGGTTGATGTGATTACGTACCCTCCAGAAACATGTTAGTTAAGGTTTAAGTTCACAATGATGCTCTTTGGTCCCGCCTTTATTACATCCCTTACCCTTTAAGATCCATAACCCTTTTCCTCCGCGACTTTTACGGTCTTCTGAAGATTTATAAGTCAATTATGTAAGGGTCTTAAATCTTTTTTAGGTATCCAAGGTAACTATTACTCTTTCGATCTTCAAGAGCTGCTGACATTTCAATAATCTGCTTAGATTGTCGAAGGCTTGAGGGAAATTGAAAATTATATTCTTATTGCGATCAACGCTGTTATCATCTATAGTTTTTTTTGGAAACAACAGGAAATGAACCCCTCGATCCTCTCTCTCGATTTATCCTCTCCGGAAGGTAGTTTCTTTTCATTCTCTTGTTTTATTGCGATATTGCTACCCCTCTGTGTTTTCTTAATTCGTAACTGGTAAACCAATTTTTTTATCAAAGAATGACGACATTACATAGCGATACAATTTACTCATTGCTGATATTTGATTATTCCATTCTTTAAATTCTTAATTTCGTCCCCCGACAACAACCTTAATTTACTAAATTGAGCAATATTCAAAATCAAACACATGTATACTATACATAGATCGAAACAAATGCGTAAACACAGCCGTATAATCTCTTAATGAGCTTACACATAATATTATACTCGCGGAATCCGCTTACAATTTATTAGGGCCGTTCCAGAGCATACATAAGTTATGTTTATGTTCGTGTAAAACGGACTTAAGACGAACTTCGTCGCATTCGATGTAAAGTCAACATAAAACGGAATTGAGTCGTCGAGATTTTCAAAGAGAATGGACTTTTTATAGAGATACTGTAAAAGGTGCTGTGTTTCGTGCCCTGAGTGGGTTATTTGCCAATTCAAGTGTTTTAAGTGATGGGAATGTTTTGTTTTAGTTCTGAGAGGTTTGAGACCTACTAAAATGCAATATAGTTACAAAAATACACATCTTTGAATATCGGTATAATTATCCCATATAAACACCCCGGATAGTAAATGCATTATTCTGTTACTTCTATGCTCATTACCTAAAGTTAATAAAAAAATATTGTTGCATAAAAATCCATAAACTTTATTAAGCCATACAATTCTATAAACAACAATAATAAAGAAAAAAAGAAAAGCAAAAAGAAAGAAAGTAGTAAAGAATGGAATTTTGTATTTAAAATATAATATAACATATAAATGAAAATTGAACAAAAGATCGATTGGAAATAAAGTAAAATATTAAATCTTACTAAAAATACGCTCGCCTCGGGCTATTTGATTAGACCGAAGAGAAATAGACGTACTCATAGGTATGGTACAAGTTCTGTAGGCTGAGCGATAGTAGACTACTAAATTAAATTAACTTTACTTGCAGAGCTAATAATTTGTATACGTCCCAAATTCTGTTTCACATTTACATCTCGATCTAAAGGACGTTATTTTTACACAGAAATGCAGTTATGCATAAAAAAAGTAACATGACATCACGTCAATATTCCTCGAGTAGAGAACATATTTCCCCAGTTATGTTTAAATTACATGTAACAGAGGGTGAGACAAAGTGAGCGCATTAAGAATTTGTGGCAATGTGAAGTAATTTTAAAGCCTAAGGTTTTGTTAATAAAATGGCTATGTAGCGCAAGCTAAATCATTTCACTAAACTTGCACATTTCTTGACCTGAAGACTATCCCACCAAACATGGACTTCACTTTACTGAACAAAGACATTATTATTACCACCACGCTCGTCAATCGGATTGAAGTTCGTACAATTATATATAATAATGTTCAAGAAAATATTCTGTACTATGGACGCAAATCATGCAAAAAAGTAAATACCAAATCTTCGGTCAGTTATACCACTCCCAAGTCCTTTTTAGGCTTTCATAGTCAACAATAAACCCTTATTGTTTCGCCATGTCCGTCCGTCTGTCCGCAGCTTACCTCAGAGACTCTTAGTACTAGAAAGCTGTAATTTGGCATGGATATACATACTAGTCACGCCGACAAAGTGGTAAAAACAAATAATAATAAAAAACATTTTTTAGGGTACCTCCTCTACGCGTAAAGGGGGTAGTTTTCTTTTCTCGTCTAACCCGTGGTGTGGAGTGTCGTTGGATAGGTCTTTCAAAAATATTGCGGGATTATCACAATATTTTTTCGAATAAAAGATCCAGTTGTGAAATATTAAGCTTTAAAGTGCAATTTTTTGTTAGAGTCAAGTGAACCCCCACTCCCTGATAAATAATTAATTATGGATGTGTGAAAAAATTCACGGAAGTAGTGTTTATAATGAAGTTAAAAAGAAAACTGTCACCGCTAAATAGGCCTTACAAGTTAACGAGTAATAGTCGACCAACTTACATTTGCAGTTGGAACGTATGGGAAAACACGTTTTTCAACTACAATGTTAAGTTTGTTCTTGGGATTAATTCATTCCAACTACGGACGCACTTGGCCGGTTTTACCTTTACATGTAGGCCACCGATGTCGTTGATGGAACGGCAAATGAAAGTCAAATTAGTACCAGAAAACTCGTCCCAATACATCATTTTGTATTTAAACTAGACTAGACATGTTTCTAGAATGTTCGTCTCTGGGAGTATTCACATTTGATTGATGGTCATACACTAGGTCTTAACTTTGAGTACCCTTTATGATTTATGCATGTAGTTTGTAGATGATATCGGCGGGGTAAATATTTGTAGAGGTACTTTTGAATTAATTAAATTCTGTCTGACATTCTATTGTTTAAATAGGCAAACGAATCGTTTTTCTATAGAAATCGATTTTATAATTTTGCTTAGTAAACGCAAGCGCGAATGCTGACCATTCAGTTCAAACAGAGAGCCTAACGAGCGGGGTAACCGTAATATAAATCCTAACGATTTCAAAAATTTGAATTAAGTATTCGTTTACCACGTAATATTTATTTTATTCATATCTATTATGGGGGATATTAATTGTTATATTTTCGATTAAAACATCGATTGAATTTACCTACGTTACTTTTACTTCGCGTGTTCATGCTAGGCTCATGTAGTAACCTTTTTTTTTGTGTGGGATATCATCAAATAACTTCTCCCGCTCTGGGAGGAGCGGTAGGTGTCAGACTTTTACTGACTAAAACCCACCCGTGTTCCTTAGGTTTTCTGTGCGCCAGGGCCACGGTAACTCTTTTGAACAATCCGCGACCCAGGCAGGCATCGGCCCTATCGGACCCCGTCAATTAGTGCTGACATCTCGGAGGCGTGCGTGGAACACAACGCGCTGTCGACCCGGGCCTGGTCCTTACCGGACGGTGAGCTTCCCATTGCTCACCGTCCGCGAGCCCGCGCCTACGCTGTTCGGGAATCGGCTATTGATTCCCGACACCCTGAGGCCGATGTAATAGCCTTTTCTACCCGCTTAAAGGGAATAGGATCGCCCCCAATAACAAAAGACTAAGATTTATAGAAAAAGAAAAAAAAAAGAAAATATGTTTAGATACACCTCTGCCTACCCATCCAGTGAAAAAGGCGTTTAAAGAAAAGAAACATAATTATCACGATTCGAAGTTGATGAAAATTGGTGACTGGAGTATAAATTTCCGACAAGATACTCATTGAAAACTGTCACGTAGTTAGTTGAACAAAGTTTTTCAAAACTTAAATCACCAATTCCAGTGAAAGTTAGCTAAAATTTGGAATTTCGTAAATTATCGAATAATTTAAACTTGGTTCAGGTTATTGATTTATAACCAAAAGTTAGTAAAACATGTGATAGCAAAGGCATTTGGAAAGACAAAGACAGTAAATACGGCAGTAAAAATACCTTTATTAAGTTATTACATAACGTTCTTCAATGTGATCAGGATAATATCATATCGAGTATCTCGCAAAACATTGTAATCTGGATCTAATTTTCTGCTTCTTTATCGGCGCATACTTAGAATTAGAGAAAGCTTATGTTGTGGATAAAGCATTTCTCAGTCAGCTAGATGGAAGTACAGCTGAAACTGTCCAGGTTGTGACAGACGTACGAAGACGAAGACGTACGTAAGTTTATTCTCACTCATGGAGGCGAGTTTTAAATCCATTGAGAATAAGCTGTTATATTTGTACTATATCCATTCAAATAGTCTAGTTGACTTCCAAAATATACCCAACATAATTCAGGTATTATTAAATTTCATAGCATTGAATTACAACAACACTTTTAGTATCAAGGCCCATAATCCTCTAAAGCAAAAGTCTGTAATTAGTCACGTCCCAGATACAGCATCCTGACTAAATATGCTACCTGCTACTTAAAGCGGCTGGATTACATCCCCAACTCAATTTGTCTTGAGTTCTCGCTTTAAAGTATTAATAAGTCAAGCAATGAAGATACAGAGCGAGGGAAACTGGCTTCAAGTTTAAAAGGGATTAGAATTATTTATACTTGGCCGTTTTCAAGCAACAAGTCGAAATGTATGGTGGTGATAACAGGAATAAAACAAACAGTAAAATCCTCAAAGGTATCTAAGAGAGAGGTTCTAGATAATAGATAATTATGAAGATTGTATGGCTTTAATGTGGTGATTATCAAGATGATGGTAGATAAAGATGTATGGAAGTAGATGACTTGTTGTGACCCTAAATAAAATGATAAGGGCAGTAGGACGATGATTATGAATGAGCAGAAGGTCTACTTCATGACTTTTTCATTGAGAAAATGAGTTTTAGTCAGAATTTTATAAGCAACAGAACGTTTCAATAAGCACGTGAATCAGTTTTAACTACGTGTAGTAAGTACCACATACTCAGCTTCTTCTTTGCCATTGTCACATATTCCCCATTAATACCTTGTCTTATTCATACCTAATCTCGGTTACACGGTAACATATCAGAGTGAAATAAACAAATCAAGCCAACACTGTTCCACTGTATCGCAATTGTTATTCTTTAAGAGGCTTACAAGACCTAAAGCGCGGTCACTGTCGAATTGCATAGAAAGGAAAGAGACGCGTGATGACACAACGCAGGTAATTTATTGCCAAATATGAAGCAATTATGGATTTACAAAAAATCTATTCATTGGACTAAAAAATTAAAACACTATTACGTTAGTATGTTACTTGTAGAATAATCTGACAAAAAATCTGAATGTCTGCATGTATATTAGTATGATTTTTAATCGTTAAAATTTTTTTTTAGAGGTATCTTCGTGATTTTTTTCTATCATATCAAGTTAATTGTATTATGTTTTCAACACACTATATAACTAGCATATATCCAGAAGAATATCATATATTTTTCTGGTTATGGTTACTGCAGTGGATCTTATATTTTTAGACATTATAAATTTGCTTTTAGGTCATGTAGTCCCCTTAACAAAGAACATTGTGTCATCTTTTGGAACACAGGTATTTATTATTTGGCTTAATACACACTAGACACGATGCTATTTTTGTACCAGCGGGGTAATTACGTAACATACTAACAGTAGAAATGGCTTTCATTTTGACAATTCAACAATATTCATTGCGTTATTTACGTTGTTGAGCAGACAAATTGTTCGAACATATGAAGCAATGGATTAGCAATATCCTTCAAAATGATTCAGATTGTGATTGATAGTACACATACACATCATACATAACATCACGCCTGTATTCCCCGAAGGGTTAGGCAGAGGTGTACCTATAGCACACCCACATTTCGCCAGTTATGTTTAAGTCCCATGTAATAGGGGGCGAGCCTTACATGTGGGGGGGGGGGGGATTGATAGTGTGTTACGCAATTAGGGTGTTGGTATGATTTTAAATATTGTAATTGTAGTCTTTGTTATAAATGGATGACATAAAAATACTTTTACACAAGCCTTTTTCATCTTCTCGAATTCGTTATTTTTTTATCCTTTTTTATGTGAAAAGGGTTCGACTTGAAGAAACCTTTCTTCATATTAAACTAGATCATTGTTTGTAAGTAAAATATATTTCACAAGAATTGTGTGCTCATTATGAGATCATCCATTTCTCGTTCATTTCAGAATTAAATGGGTAGTTCTTAGCTGTTAACACTAACTAAACATCTTAATAGCATTCTAACCTAACCTAACGATGCTTGAACTTCATAATGTAACGTCTACAAAATCTTTCGTGATTTTAGACGTGCAAACAAGTTACTATGAGGAAAAAAAAATGATTACCAGTTTCGAAGAGTAAAGTGAGACATATTGAGGAAACCCACGTTTTTCATAATAAATTCATTACACGTTTGTTTTGGAAACTTCTGATTCCGCCATCTTTACTTACACGATTCGATTTATCGTGATGGGTCCCTTTTGGATCTACCATTTGGAGTTTCATATTACCAATGTTATCATTATTTGACACTTTTTTATGATTACTTATCTTCTTGACATTGTCTCTTACAAATTTGCTACAAATTATTTAAATTATTTTATTTACAAATTTATTATCTTGCTCTCAAAAGTTTACAAGCAATATACATCTAAATAACTTAAACAGAACTAAGCACACACAAAATATGCAATCTAAACATAACTCGAACAAAATCGCAGAAATTTGGCCAACTTGCTTCAGAAGATGTTGTTATATATGACATATTCAACGTTCTCGAGCCAAATATGATGGATGCAAAGTTTGCTATAGAACCTTGTTGAGGGTCGTTGTTCTATTTTTTGCGAGTTCTATATGAAATGGTTGATGAAGAGAAATGGAATTTCGAGCTTGACGGATTGACACCGCATGTGCAAATTCGATCATTCGAGCATCGATGTTGGTGAAGTGAAGATTTTATGTAGTCTGTCATAAAACCAGTTACAAAAGTTGGATAATAATATTACAGTGATGAAATTTTTGATCATACCAATGTTATGCACTTGATTAGAAATCTCAATTTAATAGTTGTGTCTATAGCTGTGATCTTCTTTTTTGGGATTTGTGCTTTATTTCTACGTTCTTATTAAATGAATTGTTTTCATTATCTTTTCCATATGTGTATATATTATATCTGCACATTTCTCTTTCATCATACAATGTTATTACTTCACACCAAATCAATTAGTTCAGAGACCAATCAATGGACCTATTCATATTATGCATAATGGAGAAACCTACTTCAATACAGCCTTGCTGACCAATCAGAACTGTTGACCCTGATTGCAATTAGCTTTATCCAATGACGTCTTTGATAGGAACCTATACCATTTCACGAAAGTCTACTTGCTTTAAACGTTCTCAATTTTGACACATATTGAACTGAAGAACGGCCAATTCAGGAAATGCAGTGTCGCATATTTGATGACGGATGGAATGGAAGTAATACTGAAATACACTGTATAAAATCGACTTTGTACATGGAAAAGGAGCAGCGATTTTCGTTGCATGGTGTGATGTATATATTTGTATGTATAAGTTTATTATTAAGTACCCATGCACATTTCTGTTACTTATCTTATATTAGTATGTAGGTACAAATTAGTAAAAGGTAACAATTATGAAATGTAACATATTAGGTTGGGGAAAAAGTCTTTTCGCATTATAGTATGTATGAACTTGTAATAAAATCTCTTTGTCTATTCTATTTGTATCTGGCTGGTTTGGGTATCATTGAAAGTTTAAATTTTAAAGAACATAATTCCAAATTCATATTAGGAAAATGTGTGATTTTCATTTGTTTTTCGTACTGTCAAGATGAGTGAATCTAATGAAGAAATTCGATACATTTTAAAATTTTACTACAAAAAAGGTAAAAATGCAACGCAAGCCGCGAAAAAAATTGCGATGTTTATGGACCTAGTGCAGTGTCTGTGAGAGTAGCACAAATTTGGTTTAAGCGTTTTCAATCCGGAAATTTTGATGTCAAAGATGCACGTCGCTCTGGTCGCCCTATTACGGATAAAATGGATGCCATTTTTGAAAAAGTGGAGCAAGATCGGCATATCAGTAGTTACGACGTAGCTGAAGAACTAGGAATTGACCACAAAACAGTTTTCGCACATTTGAAAAAACTGGGTACACTAAAAAGCTCGATATTTGGGTACCTCACGAGCTCACTGAAAGAAACCTAATGAACCGTGTACTCATTTGTGATTCTTTATTACGACGTAATGAAACCGAACCATTTTTGAAGAAGCTGATAACTGGTGATGAAAAGTGGATTACGTACGACAAGAACGTGCGAAAAAGGTCGTGATCAAAGGCCTGTCAGGCTTCACAGACTGGCGAAACCCGGGTTAACTCGCAACAAGGTGATGCTGTGTGTGTGTGGTGGTATTGGAAGGGCATTATTCATTATGAGCTGTTATCACCAGGCAGGACCATTGATTCTGAACTCTACTGCGGACAACTGATGAGATTAAAGCAAGAAGTTGAGAGAAAGGGGCCGGAATTAATCAACAGAAGGGGTGTGGTTTTTCATCATGATAACGCTAGACCTCACACATCTTTAGCCACTCAGCAAAAATTAAGAGAGTTTGGCTGGGAGGTGTTAATGCATTCGCCGTATAGTCCTGACCTTGCACCTTCAGATTTCCACCTGTTTCGGTCTCTTCAGAATTCTTTAGGCAGTGTCAGGTTAACATCACGAGAGGACTGCCAAAACCACTTGTCGCGGTATTTTGATCAGAAGTCCCAAAATTTCTATAGCAATGGGATCATGTCCCTACATACTTTAGTTAAATATAAATAAACTATATTAAAAAATGTTTTGAATTTTCTTAAAAAATGTGAAGAAACTTTTTCCCTAACCTGTTACGTTGAAACCAATTTGCGTTGTTTGTGTATTAGATTTCATGTTGCATTGCATAAATTTGGATAGTTTATTTGTGTTACGTTTCACCAACTGACATTATATTCTTGATTCTTTTTTATTCATCAAACTTTTTTCAACGTCTTCAAAATATATTTTCACCTAAGCTGTAATATTGATTACTTTATAAACTTTCTCTTTATAGAAAAGAAAGAACTCTGTATTACTAGGACATCGAAATTCAGGATTCACAAATCCGCGATGAATAAAGGCAAACAGACGTATCGTGACTCTAGCTAGTAGAACAATTCATGGAAATTGATCTACAAAAGTCGCGTCGCGCTGTCATGTCGCGCCTGTCTGCACAACTTTATAAACAAGTGATTTCGCTTTCAAATTGTGACCATTCAAAGTGATCTTGACACAATAGCACTACTTATGTGTAGCTGAAATCAATTCAGCCGATCGTGGTGTATAACAGGATCCCAGACAACTAATAATAGCCGCTTTCGAATATTAAATAAGTTCATAACCTGAGCGGTATTTTAGGAAACCACCACCAGACTAGACGTTACAATCTACATGACTAGTTTCGAAGCTGTCTAGCTCATATCATGTTGTTGCTATCCTCATACATATTTATCAGCGAAAGCTTATGCAGAACGCTTGAAATTCAGAGGTTTATTAAAATTTGAACAGGACTGGGTTCTCGTCATTTTGCAAAGTTTTAGATGTCGAGCAAAGTTTAGTTGATGCGTTATTTAAGATAGGTACAGAATATTATTTTCATGGTCGTTTAAGTTAGTGTGGTTAGTAATTACGTAGTAGATCTATGAACTCTTTAGACAACCAGAGAGCTAGAGAACCGGCAATCGCTTTCAATTCAAAGCTTTTCGCATTTCTGCAACGATTTTCAATATGATGGGCATAAGTTTTTCGATACCTTGTGTCAATTCAATACATTTTTGACTTTTGCTTCATCGTTATCGCTGATCGAATGACCAATCAATGATCGAATGGCTGTTATCAGGAATCAGAAAAGCAAAAGCTTTTCTGATTCCTGACATTGTGTTAGCCAGAGATTGCATTTTTTTTCCTAAACAAAGTGTCATTCGATCTTTTTTTTTTTCTGATTGATTTATGCATTTGGTAACCCAAGAAAGTGATTGTTGAAATACATAAAATAATGTTACTATCTGTTTCAGTGCGTGTTTAACAGGACGAATTTCAGTTCCAGCCAGTATCTTGTTTTAAATACAACTTTCCACAGGCATAGCTTATTAACCAGCACGCAAATGAGAAACAAGTACCTAAACTCATAATAATTTTAATGAGAATGGTAAGTTGACAAAAACAATATATTTTCAACTTTGTCATGACCCGGTTCGTGGCTACGGTATATAAATAATTCACAATTTTCTGTGACAAGACAGGCACAAATTAAAATGTAATTGCTTACTCGTACATGTTTTCTTTTGCGCCAGGCATTTTGATCATAGGCAGAAAATTTCGCTTTAAAATTGAACGCTACCCTTTTAGTAAAAGATGATTGTAATTTAAGATTTCTGTATAGCGTCATCCTCAGAGTTACATATATTAAGTAACCGTAATTTTTTTTAACCCTAAAACTAAAAAGGGTAACAGTAAATCGTGAAAAAAAAATTTGCTCCTTAGGTAGGTACATCATGTCAATTTATGTGAACACAAATGCAACAGCAATTTTTTTTTCGCGTATTCGGGTTTGGTACCATTATCAAAGTTGTACAAAATGATGAGTACAAAGACCTCTTTTTAGGTTTAGGGTAACCAAAAACAAAACTTATTAAAGCCTCGAATGCATTAGGAGACAAATTGTGGAACATGGCGCTCGACAACTACGTAAATGTCCCGAGAGATTGCCGTGGAACGTTTTGCAGGCCACACTAGTCAGAGTTTATAGAAATGTCGCCCGAGGAGGTTGTGACGATAAGTGCTGTGTATATACTTATTTGGAGCAGTTTAAGCGAAACGCAACCGAAAAAGGAGTTGCTGGATACGGAATTACTTACTACAACGAGAAAAATGAATTAATATTTTAGGAGAGAAATAGCGCGGCACTGACGCGCAACACGTGCGCTCGCTCTCAGAGCGGGAGCTAGTAACATGTTCCGCGTCACGTAATTGCATCTCAAGATGTTCCGCGGCATTTTGCGAGACACAGGGCAACGTTGCAGCGTCACGTAGGTTGAGCGTTGCGCGTCAATTTGGGGTCATTTTGTTCCCTAGTGTATTCGCGGCTTAAATGTATTGTACATCAGTAAACCAATTTTTGGATTACATTTCGATACAGAATTAAATAAAGAGATTACCTAAGTGGGTGGCTTTATCGCTCAAAGCGATCTCTTTTAGGCAACTAAATGGACATGGAAAATTATAAAACAGACATCAGGCTGTTCGAGTACGAAATTACAATAAATAGAGCAGTACAGCTCTCGCCGGTGAAACATCAATATATAATAGCTAACATTTTAGGGATTTTCACTTTATTGCATATTCATAGGTAAAATATCAAAGACCTCGTATTTGCAAAGACATAAGGTCCGAAATCATTAGCACCATCTCAAGCGTCTCCTAGTTTTTTTTTAATATAGAAATTAAATGTTTTTTTCACCTCCTGCAAAATCATGGTTTTGTAGTTAATCGTTATTGAAACTACACCGTCACTCTGTAAGTTTCAGACAGCATTTCAGAAGACGGCTACCTTTCTAATGGAGTAACTAGAACAAAATGAAAACGAATATTTTCTCAGATCTATTAGGTCCTACAACTTCTTTACGACGTAAATTCAAAAAAATACCCTTAAACCTCATACCTATTAACGATAACTTTATATTTACAAACGATAAACATACGAGCTACTAAAGCCCTTAATGCACGCTCACTTGAATTTCCGAAGCCTCCCAAAATCGGTCACGTATTGGAAGGTCCGAAATATGAGCAACCTTACGAAGATTTTAGATTACCCAAACCTCTGCTTATAAATCCGGGCCTCTTATTGGCGGAATTGTGAGATTATATGCGTATTACAACGGTAATTCAGGTGGGATTTTGAATAATAATATTGAACGTGTAGGTCAGCTCTTGAGTAAGTATGTACTGTATTTAGGTACGGTGGAATTTGAACGGTTGATTTTTTATTAATGGCTTAGCACGTCGATTAGTTTAAGCAAAACTCCCACTCTCTTTCGTATACATAATCAGCTTTCACTGCTGGGACTCGGGCCTCCTCACTGTGAGAGGAAGCAGGTCGTAAACCACAAAGCGGTCCCAGTGCGGGTTGGTGAATGTCAAATGTCTTTGGTTCCAGGACTTACCGGTTTCCCCACGATGTTTTCCTTTGCCGTCTTAAGAGGACTAGTTATGATATAAGTTACAGAAAGTAAATTGTGCGCCTGCCTTAGTGACCCAAATCTTACAACCCGTAAGTCGGAGTGGTTATACCACTAGGCCACCACTGCTCTCACTTAATTCCTTTAGAATGACATCCCAAATTATATTGTCTTCAGAATTACACGAGCATGAGCAATTTCAACTCAATCAGATGACGGGAAGTGGGAAAAAAATTACCACAACATTGAACTCAACTGCTGCACCGGCGTAAAGCTAAATCAAACAGTTGAACAACAGTGTGTAGTATAAGAGAAACGAGTGCATTGAAAAAGTAGAGTTGATATTATGTAAAACCACAAATTCAAAAACAGGTTTGGTCATACTCGGTTGTGGTTACAATGCAGTTGCATGAAGTCGGTAAATGTCACTAATGTACCCGCAAATTTGCAACAATTTTATCATCAACCACCAGCCGATATTACGATTTTGTTTGAGGTTGGCAGAGCATGTCTTTTTCAGCTGTAATGAAATAATAATTTAATTTTATTGGCCGGTGCCGGCGGCTGCGTCTCTTTAGTTGTCACAGCGAAGCCATAGAGAGCCAGAGATACCAAATGCATAGAAAAGTAATCATCATGTTATGGCGGGTGCTGACCCGCGGATAATTATTATTTTTTGATTTTGTTACTGACACATACCGATCTAAATTTTAATTTTATTTAATTTATTTTTGTATCTCTCCGTAACGTCACAGCAGCGGGCGCTATCAGAATACCAGCGCTGCGACACTTATTTTTAAATTTCGCAGCATCACGCCGAGATATGCGCCTTTTATTCTCGTACATGACTTTCTGTTGTTATTTTCATTTTACTTCTTTTTTTTAAGTCTTTGTTTAGTTTAGTTTGTGATAATACTGTGCGAGTCCCAATAAATACTTTTTCTTTCTTTCATACATCTCTATCAACCGTGATCTCAGTATTAACCCGCAATCTAGCCACAATATCATCTCTTTAAACAATCTATAGAGGTATGAGGAACAGGATGTTAAGCTCACTCATACTCTATGGAAAAGGGAGGATCCTGCGACCCAACTGGTGTTGTGTCTGGTGGGCCACTGCCCGACGGTTGATATATATGCTATTTGTGCAGTAAACTCTGCTTGCGCGATGCAGGATTTTGCGTGACGGCAGTGTGACGTGTAGCTCGCATGTGGCGATGTAGATACCGCTACAAATCCATCCGGTTTTTTAGCATTCCCCTAGTATTTCAATCAATCAACTCTAATATGGCAGTCCACTGCTGGACATAGGCATCTCCCATGTTGCGCCACAACACCCGGTCCTCCACCTTTTGCATCCAGTCTGTCTCAGCCACCTTTTTGAGGTCGTCGGTCCATCTAGCTGGGGGGCGTGCCACACTATTTTTTTGCCTTGGAAATTTTCTATTGACTTTTCCCGCTCTGGGCGGAGCGGGAGGGCGTGTCAGATTCTTACTAACTAAAACCCATCCGTGTTCCTTCAGTTGCCTGTGCGTCAGGGCCACGGTAACTCTTTCGACCAATCCGCGACCCTGGCAGGGGGCGTTCTCCACTACGCTTGCCATAGTATTTGCAACAACTTTAATCAGATATATTAAGTAAAGTTATTGTTAAGTGTTATTGGGTTTTTTCATCAGGAATTTCTCAGGCGCAGTCCGGAGTCTAGATGTGTGCCTGTTTGATGGCAATAGGCTCGCTTTCGATTACATGGGACTTAAACATAACTGGCGAAATGTGGATGTACTATAGATAGGTACTGTACCCAATCCTTCGAGGAAACAAGGCGTGATGTTATGTTATATAAAGTAAGGTTTTTCATACAAATCTACCGTCACTTTTATGTTTGTCAAGTGTATGTTTCAAGTCGTATGACTGAACCAACTCCAAGTAAATAAATAATACGAGCGGTGTTCCTCGCTTTGCTCTCAGACTTTTAAATAAGTCACGAATTTTGACTTGCTGAATTGCTAATAGAACGGACTTGGAAGCTCTGTCTCTTAAGTTGTTCTTTTTCGAGCAAAAGGTCAAGGCTGGCAAGTTATATAAGATTAAAGGGAATTGTTTTTGTACTGACGTCAACATAAACGTAGTCCGAAATTGGGAACTGAAAAAATATTTACGTGCCTGACGTCTAAAATATGTACTTTTTATTATATGTTTTATTTCTATAAAAATGTTAATTAAGGGGATTATATTTAACCCCTTCATTTATAAAGGATGCTTAAAGTTAAGTAATGATCAGCGACTGTTTAACCATTAATTTTCGACGTTTAAATGTGTCTTAACTTTAAGCAACTTTTATGAATAAATCCTTATTTTTCTAATCACTTTTTAATAATTTCAACACAAGAAAGAAAATGATTAAAGATACACACACAACACACCACCCACATATCTAATAGACAAGACACACACACACATCTCACATCATCTAGACATCTAATGTCGATACTTTTGTTAGATTAATAGTAATACTTTAATAAGTATACATTTTGTGTGATATTAAACGCTTTTAATTTATTTTAGCAAACAAAGAAAATACCAACGCATACGAATATTCTCAGTAATAACAATTCGTGCAGAAAATTCACATGATATTTACACTAAACTGAATGAAGATATTCGTACAACAAATTCTCTGCCAGACCCATTAAAACTAGCGCTGTTGTTTAAACATACCTGAGGGCCTAGACAAAGTAACATACGATTAGCGATGACGCTAGCAGAAAAGTCATTTTTTTTTTATCATTATTTATATAACAAATACAAAGTTTATAAAAATCTTAACTTAAGAACTATGTGCCCCGCAAAACATTTTTCACGGTGTATCTGTGGGAACAGAGCAAACAGTATCACAAATAAGATTTATTACTGCGGATACTTAATTTTCACTTATTGCACTAATAAAGTAACTAACAATAATATCTTATCTTAAATGTATGGAAAGTGAATAAAGGAAATATATTAATTTACATCAAATGACTTATATATCTTATAAAACTACTTAATTACTTATTCCTCTCTCTACCTCAATAATCTGCAAACCACTTTCGTAAGAACATCGTTGTCGTATAACGTATTTCCTTAGGGTTGACATAAGCTATCGAAATGTCACGTGATCGTAGGTTAACGAATAGAAATTAGCTAGACAATGTTAACATCATTCGATTCTATGAAACTAACTGTCAGCGTCGTACGATTACTTCCATAGAGACACGTAGCCAAGTGGCACTTTTTGACAAGCAATATCGCTAGTTTTCGATTCGTATGATGGAAACATTAGCGAAAACGATAGTGATTGTAGAAATAGAATCGCTCCGAAGCGAATGCCATTTGTCTAGGCCCTCTGTTCGGTACTAAAATTATATGTCCGCTAATACGTTGAAATTAAATTTCCCTGAACCGTAGAAATTAAAAAAAAAAGAATTTGAATTTGATTGCTGTGATAACAGTACGCTTATGACTGTTAAGCAAAAACATGTATGCTCTTTTAACTTTTTGTATTTTACCATCTTTGTATACCATGTTTTTAAAGAAATAAATATTATGCTATTCTATTCTGTTCTAATAATATTGCATTATGTGTCACAGCCTAAATTCATACCAATATTCTCTCTCTGGCTCATTTGGTTTAGTGGTTGCAAGCACTACTTTTGAGTATGAGGTCCTGGGCTCGATTGCCAGGTCGGGTAAAAGTACCAAGAATTTCTCAGTAGTAGACCGGAGTCTGAATTTGTTTCCGGTTGATGGCAATAGGCCCGACCTTTACATGGGGCTTAGCATCAGGCTTTTTTTTGTGATTGTTAACCTAGGAGTGGTTGTCGCCTGCATTACCGGTCATGCCTGTGATTGCCTTAATAAATTAAGGCCTCCAGCCAGGGCTTAACAAACTTATAACGACTACACGCTAATGGCACCCCTGTGGGGTACGGACCTCGGCTTAGGGCGTCGCTGGTGGCAAGGGTCAGGCTGGATCGGAATTATTATTAAGGGACCAATTTAAAGCTACGGGGTCAGCGGCGTGGGCTGGCGCGAGCAAGGGTCACGGCGGGAATTGGCAGTGAGGACGGAAGAACGGCGGTCTGTTTTAATATTTCTTAATGGTACTGGTGGTCTTACTATTCTTCTGGAGGAGGATGGTGGTGTCGTCGCGGATGAATGCTTCTGGCTATATGTGGGTGTGCTAATATAAATACACCTCTACCTGACCCTTCCGGGAAATAGGCGTGATGATATGTTATGTAATTCTCTCTTTATGCGTATACCTTATTTATAGCTTCAGCTACTATTATCTAGTCCTTGAAGGTAAAACCAGTCTAGACAAACTTATATTTTCTTTATGGTTATTTCTTCTACAGTAAAATAAAATATGTACATATTTTTCTTTATATCTTTCTTCATATCACCTTTTTCATGTTTACTAAAAGTTTGGTTAGAGGATAAGAAATGGTATATATTGGGTCCCTCACATATTTTATGATTAGGTAGGTATAAAGACCGGCGAGGTAATTGCATACCACACTAACAGTAGGAATGGCTTTCATTGTGACAGTTCGACAACAGTCATTGCGTTATTTACGTTGTTGAGCGGACAAATTTTTCGAACATATGAAGCAATGGATTAGCAATAGGCTTCAAAATGATTCAGATTGTGACTGATAGTGTGTAATGATTTCGCAATTAGGGTGCCGTATAGAAATTCTTTTAACTTTGTTAATCGTAGAATGTCTGTCTTGTTTATTTATTTATTTTATTATTTATGTACACACAGTAAAATAGATACAGATACGGCATATTAGTATTAAGTACAAAGGTACTGCTTATTTCTTAAGAAATTTCTTCCAGCAGACCTGCGAAAGGAGAAATGAAAAAGAAATGTAGACAATAGTGTGTGAAAACAAGAAGAGAAGAATTTGATTGGTGACGTCTTAAACTAGAATATTAAATATACTTACATATAATACAAAAATAAATAACAATAACATATACTTAAATAATACATAATGCTAAAATAAATAAACGTATATATAAATATATAAATTCTCACAGTTAAATGGAAACGTAATGCTCTTTTACTCGGTATTTGAAATGAGAAATAGATTTGATGATTAGATCTTGTTGTTCCTAGCTTAAATTGTTTGTTTTTGTATTTATTTGTATAGTTAGTTAGTCTAATCTATTTTTTATTATGGCAAGCAAAGCCGATGTCGACTATTCTGCCAATGTCTAAAGTGAATTGGAAAGCAAATGTGTATTATTATAAATGGAAAAAAAAAAAAACTACGATGGTACAGTTGAACTTAATGTAGATCTTGTAGTACTGGACTGAAACAAACCAAAAAAAAAAAATTACATATTATAGATTATAATTATTGTTAGAACATTAAATATACTTATACCACATCCACAATGACAGAATATTTGGGGAAACAAATCATAACTTTATATTACTGTGGCGAATTAAAATCATCAGCGCCACAAGCAGGTCTGGAGAGGAATATGTTAAAAGGGAGGGGAAATTAATCGGAAGAGGGATCTTAAATTTAGGGAATTTAGTTAGTCATTTCATTTGGTACTTAGTATAAATAATTATCAGTTGTGATGGCATGGACGTCGACGTGCAACTTGACGGAGGGTGTCAGTTTGCTTAATAATTATATAAAATAATATGTAACGCAGCTAACTATTTACGCTAGATAATAAATTAACTAACTAAATACACAAATAAATACAAAAACCAAAAGGACACTCAGGCGTCGATGTACTCGTCCGTATGGCCGTCATCCGGTATCGTGCCCAGAAGACTGGCAATATTGCCACGTTGAGCAATTAATTATTAAGTTCTCTGACTGCCTCGTTGGTCTAGTGGTCGCAAGCGCTACTGCTGAGCATGAGGTCCTGGGTTCGATTCCTGGGTCGGACAAAGTGTTATCGGGTTTTTCCATCTGGAATTACTCGGTAGCAGCCCGGAGTCTGAATTTGTGCCCGGTTGATGGCAATAGGCTCGCCCCCTATTACATGGGACTTAAACATAACTGGCGAAATGTGGGTGTGCTATAGGTACACCTCTGCCTAACCCTTCGGGGAATACAGGCGTGATGTTATGTTATGTTCTCTGACTGTATATCAAATTGTCTTCCATAAAATAATCCCCAAAAACGTTTAAATGTCATCTTCTAGCTCAGTTTCTAAGAATTGATTTAATATCATCACCTTCTTGTGATCAGAAGCGAAGACTGTATCTACTTCAACTACTCGTGATACCACTTTTAACTTTGTTCCTTCACAAAACAAAAAGAATATACAAAGATTCTAGGATATTTTTTACTAAATAAAACTTTAATTATTCTTGTTATCACTACGAAACTTTCGTCAACTCAACAAACTTCAGTGGTAATGTCTTGATAATTTAAACTAATATGTTTTTTCTAAACTAATATTGTATGTTTGTTTGTTACGCTTTCATGCTAAAACGGCTCAACGAATTTGGATGAAATTTGGCACATAGCACTGTGCATACTCTGTGACGAAACTACGAAAGGTACGATAACGGGTCTCTTAGGTCTGTGATTTGAATTTTTGAATATTCAGAAGTTTGATCTATTGGCCTGAGTTCAAGCTGATTTGATTTGGCTATGCCTAATTTGCAATTGTGTTGTATTGTGTTTCATGGTGAGTATTAGAGTTTACATTGTCTCTGGACTGTTGTAATTGGGCATGATTACAACAGTCTAGACACAATGTCCAACCGAGCCAAAAAATTTTCAACGTCAAATACTTTTGACGTTGAACATTTTTTGGCTCGTTCTTTTGGTTTAATAAATATGTGGGAGTTATAATTACTTACATTTAGTAACATCACGCCTGTATTTCCCAAAGGGTTAAACAGAGGTGCACCTATAGTACACCCACATTTCGCCAGTTATGTTTAAGTCTCATGTAATAGGGGGCGACTACGGCCATCAACCGAGCACCAATCCAGATTCCGGGCTGCTACTGAGAAATTCCAGATGGAAAATCCCAATAACACTTTGCCCGATCCAGGAATTGAACTCAGGATCTTATGCTCAGCAATAGCGCTAGCAACCACGAGACCAACTACTACTTACTTATGATTACTTATTTAGGGTTTGACACATGTTTCCGTGAACAGTTTTAAGTGGAAACGAGTGTAAACTCACAATGTAATTTCCAATTCAAGGACGTAATTATTTTTATTTAGTTCTTCTTACTGAACAGACACGCCACTTCTTCCTAGCTAAAGCACTAGGAAGTGGTGAAGGGCGGCCGTTTTAGAATAGAATAGAAAACTTTTATTTTAAACTGGGAGTCCATAGTGTTAGTAACAATTTTACTTAACTGCTAGTGTTAGTAGGTTACAGACACAAATCAACATACTACAATTAAAAATCAGCGTGGAGCCGCATCCACCTCCGCAACATCGGGGAATCCCTCCGATCTGCGAATACACTGAGAATACTGTTGTTGCTGCCGCGAACACGCGTCATCAGGGATGCACACCTATTCCTAATAATGGCGGCAAAACCATTAATATTATTATCTGCAAACATCCCTGACGCACTGCAACGCCACGGCAGCCGCAGCAGCACTCTCAGTGCATTATTATATTGAACGCGTAGGTCGCTGTATGCCCGCTGAGTGAAGTTGACCCACAGGCTGCACGTGTAGAAGGATTGACAGTAAGCTTTGAAAAGCGTTACTTTAACTGGCTTCGTACATCGTGAAAACCTGCG
Source organism: Griposia aprilina (assembly GCA_916610205.1). Classification (NCBI taxonomy): domain Eukaryota; kingdom Metazoa; phylum Arthropoda; class Insecta; order Lepidoptera; family Noctuidae; genus Griposia; species Griposia aprilina. Next base: position 12,926,364 of record OU744307.1, on the reverse strand, counting down.
GGCCAGCATGTTACAACGGACAGCCAGCGACCTACGTTCCCTTTCAATGTCACAATTATCTTTTAGATCTTCAGAAACCCAGCGCGACGCGACGACGTTCAAAAGTGCTGATTCTCAGACTAGTTTGAATAAATGTCTTTTGATTTTGATTTGATTCTACTATTTTGGGGGATATTGATGTAGTCCATAAGTTATACGCCTCGATTATTTGCTTTCATGAAGGTTTTGGCATGAGTTTGCTCTAGTGATTACTAGTGAATAAATAAATAAATATATGGACTAAGAGAACCATGTAATACAAATCTATTGGATATGTTCCGCTTATTTGGCTGATTCCTAGTAAAGCGAATTTGGAGTAAATCGATCTTCGTCATAGCATGCCACTCAGATGTTCACGAACCGAATCAATAAGTATATTTTTATACGAAAAACAAACAAAACCGAGGCCATTGAAATAATTCCTTGCAGATATCTTTCGATAAGCTCAGAATATGGTGGTTCTGCTGACAAAAAAATGAGTTCTTACAAAGTCTCGATTCAATTTCTGTATTCATTGGTGCAAAAATTTCTTATTCCGATTCTCGTATCGGAAACTTCTCGGTAGGTACAAAGTTGTATTTTTACAAGAGTTTTAACAGACGCTTGGGATTGAACGTTTGTCGAATATTTCTAGGTCATTTCCTTCGCTGATTTGTTGAAATATTGAAAATTGCTAAAGAGACATTTCGAGGGGCTTCTATTCTTGGAAATGTTGTGTCGTCTTATAAGATTCTAGAGCTCTATTTGGCTGATTAAGTTAAAGGTATTTTCATTAAAACACCAGCTGGACTACCTAGCAACTAATGTTTCATGGTATAAAGTAAATCATGATCTAGGTATGTGATTCATCTCAGTATTTCATTCTGCATCTCACACTATATTATTTTGATGAAGAAGAAATATCGCTTGTCCAAAATATGACGATGACATTTTTTTTGATAAACATACTGCACTCAGAAACAAACTTAACTACAAAAAAAAAATAAGTTAGTAAAAACTAAAACCCAACTACGACAAAAACAATAACTAAAAATGTATAAGCAAGACATCACGGACGGACAAATTTAAAATCCAGAGTCACCTGAAACTGTTCGATGTATGCCTTAATTACGTAACGTGAGACTCATATAACCATTACCTCCGATACCTCATTTGTCAAATTATGATAAGTAGTTTACGAGTTATGGAAAACACATGAACATACATACATTACCCGTCAAAATCATAACCCTCCTTTTTATTTCGCCGTAGTCAGGTAAAAAAAAGTATGTCATTGATGCTACAGAAAAAAGGGAAGATATCATAGTACACAAGCTCATATTTCTAAAGCAAAGAATTACACTATACAATAAAGACTTTCATTCGTACCCAAAATCAAAAAATGAGAAGCATATATGTGTTCGATTCAGTCAAAGAATCTCTTGGAATTCAATTTTTCATTCCGTCTATGATGACAGAAGCTAGAGATCACGCTTTGAATATTGATGTTTAGCTATGAGATGAATCGAATTTCTATTCCCATTTGGGATTGAAAGGGAATCTTAGTCCTGTCAGCTATTGCAAGTTCTAAAAAGATAGCAAATTTAGATACGGGTGCTCTAGTCAAAGTGTCACCTAGAGCATTCAAATATATTATTATCTTTCTATCTATCTGTTACTTTCTGCACATTTGTTGTTTTGTATAATCAATTAATCATGTATCACCTTTGTCTTTTAAAAGATAATGTTGATATCAGAGTTTCACATTTGCGTCGGAAAAAAAATTTTGATTGACATTTTAGTAATGCTTGTTCTTATACATTTATCATCATAAACACTGCCCGACTTCATCCATTGCTATGGGCTTAGATCTCTTGTTGTTTGTAGCGCTATCTACGGTTCCCTATCCATTTGCATAAAATTTTAAGACCTAATATAACTTAGCATAATTTTGTTTGGCATAATTATATTTTCGCATAATATAATTACGCATAATTTTTTTAAACATAATTTCTCTAACCATAGTAATGATTAAGCATTATATTCTAAAGTATAAATTTATTAAACCACCACCTGCGCTAAGATAGGTCGACGGAGCCCCGCATCGCGGGGCTCCTATTTCTCGGTGGTTTAAAAAAAATAACCACGAAGGCTAAGGCAGGGGCTCCGCTCCGCTTCGCTCCCGCCTTACCTTCTAACCTAACCTATCCGAGTCGGGGTACTCTGAGTCGGGGTGTTAACCATAATGACGTTTTTTATATCGCACCCGTAATTATTGGCATAGTACGTTGTGTTCAACTCCCAACAGATGCCTACTAACGTTATGCTAATAGTCATTAGGCCTACTAACGTTATGCGAATCAAATTTATGCCAAAACAAATTAGTCTTTAAAATAATTATGCCAACATAAAATGTATGCCTAAAAAAATTATGCCCAAGTATTATTATGCCAAAACAAATTGTGCCAAAATCTTTATGCCGAAGTATATTTGGACAAAGAACATTATGCGAAAAGAAGGGGTCCCTCGATTCTAATACGGTTTTCACCATCATTTAGAGAATTTATTCCGGAAGGTGTGTTTATTTCATTGATATTATACTTATGTATGATATAGAAATTTGAGGAGCTCGTGTCTACATAAAAACAGCCGCACGGGTCGATCGAAGGTTAAGCTACGGTTGCCGAGGTTGGTTCGTCGATGGGTGACCATCCATTACATATTGAGACCCCTTCGTGCCTCAGAAAGCACGTTAAGCTGTTGGTCCCGGCTGTCATTTGTAAATCTTTGACAGTCATTACGGGTAGTCAGAAGCCCGAAAGTCTGACAACCAGTCTTTTCAAGGGGATATTACCTAGTAACTGGGATTATTATGGAGGTCAGATAAGCAGTCACTCCATATAAAATACTGGTATTCAGCTGCATCCGGTTAGACAGGAAGCTGACCCCAATATATTCAGGAAAAGGCTAAGCAGATGATGATGATAATATAGAAATATCAATATTTTTCAATACATAAAAACCGTATGAAGCAGGGACTGGACGCTAGTTAAATATCAATTCAATATCGATAACTACCATAGCAACACTGTGTCAAAAGCTTCACTCAGATTCAAAACTGTTTCACCATTATTACCGAACGCCTACATAATCTACCTTACTTTCATAAACTAGTCTTCCATTACCCTTATAGATTTCAAGCACTGTCCATTAGCCATATGATACCGTCTACCGTAAGAGTACAATGTTTGATTCTCATCTCATCGAGAACCTTATTGTGTGGAAGTAAGGATATTGATTTAATTTGAGTACTTTTTACTAAGTAATTTATGTAAAGGTTTTTGCTATCAAAGACGTAGGTATTAGCAATATTATTATGGGTTTCAGATTCTTAATATTTCTCTTACTTGCCAACTTAGGTTTGAGGTTCGGGTATTTTCACGTCTATATAGAAACTGATGTGGAATGAGTAGATGAAAGTCACGACCTCTGACTTATCAGTATGTGCCGTAACCGTTGGGTTATTGCCACTTAAAATTGTATCAATTCCTAATAATTCTAGTTCACTGCTTTACTAGAAAATTTGCTACTACTAATGAAAGAATCACTGATTACTATAAAAGTAACCTTTCACTTGACGACGTACAAGTTTGTAAGTCTAATATCAAAAATTTGTACAAAAGAAAGACTGAACTCGTCACAACTCTTTTACAATTTTTGTAGGTTAGTTGCCTCACAGTAACAATTTGACAGTAATTACCGTCAAATTGTTACTGTGTGGTAAAAAAAATATGTAATTACATACAATTTTCATCAACAAGCAACAAAATAAATTTATGTAACAAGAATAGATGGCATATTACGAAAGTTTTGATCTATTAAAAATGAACAAGGCTATTTGACACATTATCACTGAAGCTGGTGAGTTGACGAAAGTTTGTGACAGCGATACGAATAATTAAAGTTTAACAGCTTTTGCCCGCGGCATCGTCGGCGCGCGTGTCGAACACTATCCCACGGGAACGTACTACCGAGATTAAAAGTATCCTATGTCCTAATCCAGGTTATGCAAACAAAAAAAATCAGCTCCATACAATGAGCAGCAATACACGCACACAGTGATACGGCTCACGGACAGCGAGTGCATGCACTCCCGACTGGCATTCGTTTGACTTTGAAAGTGCGTTTAGACATAAGTAGACCATAGAATTTAGTTCTATGTTCGCTGACCAAGAGAAAGAGCATTATTTTCTTGACATTTTAATATGGATAGACCAACGATACGATGTTCTAGCCCTGCCTACACAAAAAATAATTTAGTAAAGTGGGGATAGAATGTTCATTTGCTCGTTTAGTGTAAACTCACCAAATCACATCAGTATTAACAATTTGACAGCGCTTTTATGTCGTAACAGTCGGGGTGATTTTCGTCGTGCAAGTGTTACCACTGATTTTCGGTTGACTGTACGCATCTATTTCTTTCGCTTGCCGTAGCTGGCTCGTTAGCTGGTCTTCTGTAACTATCTATTCTGTGCTTCCGTACCTAGATTGGTTCTATCCTAGATGATATCAGAGTAACACCGCCGGGATTACGGTCTCTGAGATCCGCCAGTCTGCATATTTTTCGCTCCGGTTCGATTTATTACATACCTTCCTGTCAGAGATTAGGGTTAGCTTTTGCTCGGATACACATCACAAGGGCTTTAATAGGGAATAAAAACAGGATGGACGTTGGACGTTTATTGGGTTATTCCCAGTTGGCGCAAAATATTTTTTATTTCATTAGAACCTTTGTAAAAATTAAACTTACGAGTTTCTGTAAAGGAAAAAAAAAATATGTTGTAAGACTTGATAGAAGTGGTATTCAAGAAAAATGAAAAAAAAACATAAAAACTTTGTAGGTGTTCTATAATGAAGTGTTCTTTATAAAAGGGTTTTTGAAGCTCCTTCCATAAATGGGTCAAACGAGGGATTAAACCAACGATGAGGGATTTGTATGCCAACGAAGTTGCAGGTAGATAGCATATTTTATTTTTATTTGTATTGTATTGTTGTAGTAATATTTTTAATCGGTTGAAGGACACTGAACGAAACACAATAGATGTTTTATTGTTATTACGTCTGGGGGCGCTTAGTGTCCCGCAACGTGTTAAACGAGGGCGACCTTCGAACACATGATTATGTAAGACTGCCTATTGTACATAGGTATTATTTTTGTTTCTTTTTTTGCTGCAAAGTGGTATCAAAATGTAGTCTTAATAAATAATAATAATCCCCCCGCCAAGACAAGCCAAGCGAAGCGCAAGGGCACTACCTACCTTTTCTCGAAGTGTTTCGTCGTTTTTTTGAACCCTCATAGAGTTGGTTTCCGATGTACCAGATAGTTCATATTCTCAGGATATGATGTCAATAATAGACTTATTAAACATACAAAGTCTCAATGGAATAGCTTTAATACTTTAGATTTTATTGATATCTAAAATACACCGATTTCGTCACTGACACACTCACTGATACACTGATACACTGATGATCATCAAAATGTTTGGCTACTTCCTGAAGTACTAGAAAGCTGAAATTTGGTATATAATCTAAGTTTAGTATACAACGAACAAAAAAAATCATAAACTTATAACTTTTTCCCCCCATTCCCTAAAATGGGGGGGGTGGAAGTTTGTATGAGACTTCAAAATGTTAGGGTACTTTCTGAAGTGCTAGAAAGCCGAAATTTGGTATGTAAACAAAGTTCAGTATACAAAAAAACACTACCATGCCCCCAGATAAACTTAAAAAAAAGAAGAAAAAAATAAACACTAAAAAGACTGCCTAGCAACTTACAAAAAGAACTGAAATCCAACCAAAAACATTTCATGTAAAATGTTGCCAAGACGACCACATAACGTTTGCCCTGTGAAAAAGATATTAGATCTCATGTAGAGCCAAGCTTCTGAATCTACACGGCTAACTCTACCGACCCTAACTTCACAAATTCTACATATCAGTAAAAATGTATGGCTTGGCTGTTTCCTTACTTACTTCATAAACTAAATATTCGCATCACCTCCACGACGGTAGCGAAACGGCGAAGCCATAATTTTTTACTGATATGTAGAATTTGTGAAGTTAGGGTCGGTAGAGTTAGGCCGTGTAGATTCAGAAGCTTGGCTCTACCTGAGATCTGATATCTTTTTCACAGGGCAAACGTTATGTGGTCGTCTTGGCAACATTTTACATGAAATGTTTTTGGTGGGATTATATTTGAGAGCAACTGAGAATGACCCTTTCATTTCCAATTCGGGCTATAGGATTTGCATTAATTAAAATTTATTTTCAAATTCGTTTTTACGACGCGTGTAGAATTGGTGCCATATTTCAGGAGGCTTTAGGCTCTTTATGTTTAACGTTTTGTTATGAGGTATACCCGTATTTTATTGTGACCTTTCTGCGTAAGCTTATGTGTAAGATAAGACCTTCGTTGACATTAAAAGCTAGGTGGGCAAAGTTGTAACGAATACATGAGAGAAACCGTGAAGTCTGACACGCTCTCCCGCTCCGTCTAGAGGGGAGAAGTTATTAGATGATTTCCCACCCAAAAAAAAGGAGTCACAGTGAAACAGATGCCCAGAGCAACGGCTAAAATATAATAATTATAATACCAGCATGTTACAGTCCCACAGTAAAAAAGGCCTCTTCTCATACATAGAAGGCATCCGCATTGATCACCATGTTTGCTCACGACGGGTTGGCGATTTCAAACTTATATAAACTACAAGAATATCTATGTACTAGCTTTTGGCCGCGACTTCGCACGCGTGGAGGTAGGAAATTATCCCACGGGAACGTACTACTGAGATAAAAAGTCTACATGTTAATCCAGGTTATAAACTATCTATGTTCCAAATTTCATCCAAATCCGTTCTGTAGTTTTTGCGTGAAAGAGTAACAAACATCCATCTATCCATCCATCTATCCATCCATCTATCCATCCATCTATCCATCCATCTATGCATCCATCTATCTATCCATCTATCCATCCATTAATCCATCCATCTATCCATCCATCAATCCATCCATCAATCCATCCATCTATCCATCCATCTATCCATCCATCAATCCATCCATCTATCTATCCATCAATCCATCCAACTATCCATCCATCTATCCATCAATCCATCCATCCATCCTCACAAACTTTCATATTTATAATATTAGTAGGATAAGTCCAGGTTTCCTGACGATGTTTTTCTTCACCGCTGTCAGTGATGTCCAAGATGAACTTAGAAAGTTAGACTTAGAAACGGCTAAAACATAATATTTTCTAATTATTACTGGAAAAAGTTATAGTTAGAGGTTTTATATTCAATTATAGTAATTACATTGATTTTTTTGACGAAAAAAGAGGCTTATAATGGGCATTTTCAACATGAAACCTGTTACAATCATAATTGTAATTCAAGTCATATCAAAATGTCTACACTTAGCCTAGAGGTTGGTCCAGAATAAACACAAGTGACGTCAAAATGTTGTTCCAAATTCAAATCATAATCATTATTGCTAACCCTTAGTTGTCAAGAACCTTACTTAATGTCAGTGAACTATGTTGAATAAGGTTAAATTATACATTTGACCTTCATAATTTTGAAGCTTTATACCTTCAAGAAGGGATACCTATATCCTTCTTGCTACCTTTTTGGGATTTCCAGACAGACTCTTCAAGGGTAACTTGAAGGTTATTGTATTGTATCCGCCTGATTAAACCTCTTTGTTGCCTTTGCATCATCCGTGATTAGAGATAGTTGGTATATCGGTTCTTATATCTTCCTGATTGTTGGGTATTGGTTAGTGCAACAACCCAAGTTTAGCAAATTATGCAAATTAGTGTCCTTATATCCTTTCACTTCAGATAGGACCCAGTTTTCGACGATCTACTTAATAAAAAATCTTTAATTCATTCATTGACTGACAGACAATGCACATCCTGAACCGATGTGTCAAGAAGCATGCTATTTTGAATAAAAGTTTCATAAATAATGAATGTGAGCACTAATGAAAGATTTTAGAAAATTAATCCCCTAAAGGGGTCAAATAGACAATGGAAGTTGGTATAGAAGTTCGTAATTTTTTCCGACCAGAAATCCTATCAGCACATGGCTTTCCTTTCCAATTTTTGATAGCATTAAGAGCATTCCGAATTATATGATTTTTAAACACGTGAATTTTGAAGTTACCTAAAACTACGATTGGTTCATGTTTTGTTCATGTAATGATTTCCAATAATTATCTACTGTAGTGTATCTTTTTAATAGATATGTAAACACTGTCTCATTTACTTAAGAGGGGTAGCTGCTGTCACTAATGTCATCTGTCAGTCACGAGGAATGGCGGGAAACAGACAAAGTGAAGCAGGGTCTGCACGATAGAGCTTGGTGTGATAATGAGCCAGTGAAGTGTTATATTCAACTTAAATACGGAATCAATAGGATTCTAAATCTCCTAAAGATTATTTTACTGAATGCGGTTACCGATATGTCGATACCTATGTAACTATAGAGGTATGAGGAACAGGGTGTAAAGCTCACTCATACTCTTTGGAAAAGGGAGGATCCTCCGACCAGACGGGTGTTGTGTCTGGTGGGCAACTGCCCGACGGTTGATGTCGGGACATTGTATATATGCTAATCGCGCGGTAAACTCTGTTTGCGCGATGCAGGATTTGCGTGACGTCAGTATGACGTGTAGCTCGCATGTGGCGATGTTTGATACCGCTACATAACTACCAAAGCAAAACCTCTAAAACAAAACCCACAAAATGAAAACAGTATAGAATTTCCTCCCATTTCTTATACGGTTCATCCCAAAAGTAATAACAAACGTCATCCATTTTTCAATAGCGAGCACCATGTGGAATAGAAAACGTTACGGAAAATTATATTATTTCTTATACGGTAATCCACTATACTTTTTTTTGCCTCCCTACGCAGAAATTGCTTGTACAGTCAGCACGAGCTCGCTTGCTATTTCCGATATTGTTAACGGTTTTTTTGCGGAGTTTTTGTTTATTGAGTTTTTTGTATTTTTGTGTCGTTTTATTAAGACCCACTTGCACCGCCTATCACTAAACACGTTTAGCGATAAACGAGTTTAAAACATATTTCTGTTTCTGTCAAATGTTTGAAGATGACAGAGACAATGATGTTTAAAACTCGTTTAGCGCTAAACGTGTTTAGTTATTGGCGGTGCAAGTAGGTCTTAGTGATTTTGGTCGAATACAATCGGGCAGATGAACAAAGCTTTTTAGGATGCGTTAAGCCCTACTTATGCTTAGTGATCACTGTATTCGACGAACATACAAGATTAAAAATCGCATGAGATAAAGAGGTTTCGTTTGCCATCGAAAAGAAAACATTGTGAGAAAATCGGCATTTCCTAGAACCAAAAATTCGAAGACATCTGACATCCACCAACCCGCACTGGGCCCGCGTGGTGGATTACGGACGGGCCACTCCCTCTCACAGAGGTAGGCCTATGTCCCAGCAGTGGGAATAAAGCTGATTAAGTAAAAAGGTTCAGAATAACATGTTTTTTTCCAAAAAGTGGGGAAAAACAAAACAAGCATAAAGTAATAAATTGCTTCAGGTGACCTGCACCAAGACGCGTGGGCAGTGCACTTCTTTGTGAAGAGAGGCTTCGAGCTCGTCTGCGCCCAGTCCTACGCTAAGAACTTCGGGTTATACCGTATTGTACACATTGAATAACAGTTCTGTGAAACCTAAGAACTTAGTTTCAGTGTGACCATAATCATTGTATTGTTACGAGTATACTGTATTGTAACCATTGGGTCAAATGTTCGATTATAAGGGTCGTTTCGCGGTTTAATTTTATATAAAAAAAAAAAACGAATACATGCTTATACTTGTGAAGTGTGCATGTTGTGTACACGTATCTTTTGTATTCTGGCTCTCGAGTAAATAAAAATATTTTTTAAGTTGCTCATGAATAAAAAATCTTTCGTATTTTTTAAAGTTATCAAAAATCAAATCATTCTTATTTCAGGTATACACCCATATTGAAATTAAACCAAAATACAAATTAATTTATTAATTAATTATTAAAAATAAAATATTAAATGAATACAAAATAATAATAATAATAATCATAAATAATATAAAATAAAAGAAAAATAAATTAAATATAACATTACCTTACACAAATCAATAGATATTGTTTGAGCTGGAATATTAATTGCCATATACGAAAAAATAGTTTACCTCTTATAAGGTCCTCAATATTAACAACCAAATATCTAACGGCGCAGGATAGCCTTTATCAGACTAGCTTTTTATTTAAGACTAGAGATGCCGATGCATTCCACCAGTTTTTATGACAAATCTTTTACAGTTCAAGCAGTACGGTTATAGAATGCCTTGCCCATGTCGATAAGGCGTGCACAAACTTTGCCCACTTTTAAAATTCTGGTTAAAAAACACTTCCTCTCTCCTTAAACCTTGTCATTACATTTAGTTTCCTTACTTTTTTTCATGTTTATTATTGTATATATTATATTAAGTAGATAAGTATATGTTTCATGTATGTCTGTATTTGTTGTATATGTAAATGGTACACCACTGACTACCTGCATTATTGTCTCTCCTTCTCCCTTGAATCCATCCAAAGGTTGCCTGTAAAAGATCGCTTTTAGCGATAAGACCGCCCATTGTGTCACCCTATGTAAAATTTCTACATTTATATTTGTAATTTTTATGGTGTACATAATAAAGAGTATTATTCTATTCTATCAAAAGTGGCCATCAGATCAAAGGTTCAGCAGCTTCAATATCATCAGAATTGTACCAGAATATAGCAGTTTGTCGTATACGTGGTACGACAGCAGCTCCCCTGACATCATCTGTGTCATCAGAAGACACCCACCACGCGACGCTCTGCTAGAGTGACAGTAATCAGCCAGTGTCTTCGTAACAATACGAGGCGGTACCACTTGCTGCGCCGTCATGTCTTTTAAGAGTGTAAAGTAAGCATTTAAGACCGTCTTCGATGTTATATTCTTGTTCTTCCATATCGGCACTACCTATTTATAGTCAGGGAAGTAACTAACTAAACAAATGTACAAAAATACAAAGACACTTACTACGTCAATTAGCCGTGTTGCCTAAAGCTTTTTCATATAATTGTCAAAGAATGACAACTGTGATTTGTATATACGGATAATATAAGTTGGTAGTCAATCTAGTTCATGCTATGGTAAACTTATCAGCCAGTCTGGAAAATAATAGTTGGCCTGACTGCCCAGGGAGCGCCAGACGAGCATTTGCGTCTTCCTTGTCTTATTAGTACTGGTTTTCCCTGAGTCAGCTTAGTAACGCGGATTTAAACTCAGACGACAACGAAGCAGCCATAAAATTGTTTCACTAAAGCGAAACGAAAATGCTTTGGAGACAAATTGCTTTCTTTAGTACAAGCTTATCCTTTTAGCCAGAAAAACGACGTCGGGCACACAATTAGACGATTAAAAATGTTTAATTGCCTACATTTTGTTGCTGTTACCTCATTTTTGTTTTCGTTTTATTTTACTTCCATTTTTTGCAATGTCATTTAGTTTGTCAAGTCTCTTATCAAATTTAATATTATTTTGGTCATTTACCAAAGCCAAAATAAGGATTCATATTTGACAAAGGCCCGTACCACAATCATTAATTGCTGACCAGTTTAAGTGTAGAGCAATTTAAGGTGACAGGACAGGTAATAGTTGCACTGCATATGGTACAAAATCGCATGACACTTTGCACTTCAATTTTTGTCAATATTTGATCAGCTGGTTTATTCTATGAAAACGAAATGAAAAAAAATGGAAACGATGATGAACTTTGGATAAGTCGGCTGATACAAGAGTGAATAGCGCATTGGTAACCCCATTGATTAAGTTTCAGAACAATTTAAGTACCAGTCATTAATCTTAACATTTTCTTTGCTACAGAAAATACTAAATAAGAAGGTCATTTGAAGATTTATGTGGTAATTTAATGCCCTAAGTCCATTTGTGTTGGCCCATCTTATAGTGCAACGTCACATAACGCTTTATTTATGACTCTAAATACAAGTGTGGGACTAATAAAAATAATGCAGTCTCTTTAGTAACAGAAAATAATAGTATGAATTGTAAAGAATTGTACACTGTTACAAGGATATTTTGCCGCTCGAATGACGTTGCCATGTGGGCGCTGTTTTTAAAACATCTATATTTGATAAATAATCATTGCATATTCATCGCCAATTATAGTAAAAAAAATCAACGCGAAAAAGAAATCGAAAGCACTTAAAAAAAATGCTATAAATAGCTAACCGACACGGGCACCTTAAATGCCCTCCATTTTGGTGCGCTTGGTGTGACGTCATAGTCTATGACATTAACAACGGACTGAATCGCAAACACTCCTAAAAACACATTGACATATTTTATTGTTGTCATAGACTTTTACGTCATATTCGCTCTGACAAATGACGTAGCTTTTCAAATATTTGAATGTCTCACGGTTCTATTACAATTAAAAAAAAACTTGTTTAAAAAGAAATTATAATCAAAAATATTGGTGTAGGAATAATTCTGAAGCAATACAGTTTATTAAAAAAAAATTGGGCCTTATTTGAATCACATGCGTATTCACTATTGTTTTGTGGAATGTCACTTGAAATGTATTCAAAAAAATAAAATGGCGGCGGATATCCGATTTTGGCCACGCGCCACAATAACCTTGTAGCGCTATACAATGAATAGATGAGAGATAGTGGTCAAAAGATAAACTATTCATCTCATTTTTTTTTTATAATACTTTTGTAATGTTCTTAGAATATCATTTAAAAAAGAGATTTTCATAATTTTTACAAAATCACATAGATCAAAGCCATAGAAACAATTTACATAGTTGCAGATTTTCTTTAAAATCTTTTACACCGTCTTTCAGAAATGTTTTCTAAAGCAACTTCTATCATTTTGTTTTCAAAAGCTTTTATTTTTTGTCTACACAGAACCCATAGTTACGATGGGTGTTTATAGGTTTCCTAAGACTGCGATGCGGTCAGTGAAACGTTATTTATGAAAGTAAGTTGGTATGTTTCCCTAGAGAAGGTTTTTTGAAACGGTAAAGTCAAACTCCGCTGCCAACATTTTCATGACGGCAATCACTGCGGCCGTTGTGGCGCCCACCACTGATGTAGAAAATCCAAGCTTTACGGAAAGGATACACTGTAAAGAAAAATATAATAATACAACCCTAATATTTTCTCATCCGACTGTACACAAAACCAACTTGTACCAAGCACGAAATGGCACTCGAATATGTTTGACTCATATTTCCTCATCTTACTACCCAGCATGAATTATTCATGAAGATATTCCCTACAACTGACAATTTTTATATGAAGATGTTGCTTCCGACCTTGATAACAATCTAGGTTCTTTAACAGTCAAAGAACATGTAATTTTCATTCTTCTTTTTCATGATTTGTCTCAAACATTTTTGGTGTGCGTCATTTTAGCGTCAAATTTTTAAGGCATTATTTCTTACACCAGCTGAAGCCTTAGGCCCGTATTACTGAACCTCACTCAAGTATTACTTAAAATTCGATTAAAGCCATTTGATTGATTGAAACTAGTTTTAAGTAATGCATGAGTTTTGAGTAAGGTTCTGTAATACGGCCCTTAGTCTGACAACCAGTCTTACCGAGGGGTATAGTGTTATCCGGCAATTGGATTATGGAGGTTAGATAGGCAGTAGCTCCATGTAAAATACTGGTACTCAGCTGCATCCGGTTAGACTGGAAGCCGACCCCAAAATACCCAAAAAAAACACCAGCTGCTTAATTGCGTATGGTGCCACAAACTTATCTGACCTGATGGCTGAAAGTGGAACTAACGAAATCACTATTTTATTTCTTATAATTATTTTATACACACACACAACTAATGTGTAATTATTTTATACAATTTTTTTTAAGAGCTGGAAACCATGTGGTCAGGCCTTTGCCCAGCAGTGGGTTCATCATCATCATCAGCCTATATTCGTCCACTGCTGGACGTAGGCCTCCTAGTGAACGCCACTGAGCCCGATCCTTGGCTCTCCTCATCTAGTCTTTGCCAGCTGCTTTCCGCAAGTCGTCACTCCACCTGGCCGGCGGGCGTCCCACAATACGTTTGCCTAGATGCGGTCTCCACTCTAGATAGAACTTGTTTTCCCCAACGATTATCACTTCTGCGGCAGATGTGACCAGCCCATTACCACTTCAGCTTGCTGCAGTGGCAATGAGCATAGGATGAGTAGTAGTAATAGTATTTTACACACGCGTTTCTTGTAGCTTCAAGTTTTTCCTGATTTTCTATATATCTTAGATGGTATTAGACGTGTAATGGTTGCGAAATGGGGTGTTAAATTGACGAGTGATATGAATACTAATCGTGCTGAAATAATATCGGAATGAAAGAGGCTTATAATGTTTGGGTTATAGAACTTGTGGATATAGAATTTCCGGGTAATTGCGTTACACACTAACAAGTTGGACAACATTCATTGTGTTATGTACATTGTCGAGCAGATGAATTTTTCAAACGTATGTAGCAATGGATAAGGATATTTTTTCAAAATCTTTCGGATTGTGAAAGAGTGTTACGTAATTGAGGTGCTGTTTTTTGTAAGGCATAGTTTTCTTCGTGAATAGTACTAGCAATTGAAAGTTCTTTCAAGTTTAAAATAACTTAGCTCATTTCAGTCCTCCTGAGTTGTAACGCGACACCAAACTTTCGTCGTTTCTAACGACAAGTTGTCTTTGTTTTTTGTTTTCTTTGGTCTAGTGGAGGTGTCACCAAATGCTGGGCCTATTTTGAGCGGACCTCGAGTAAACAGTAAAATATATAGCTAAAACTAAATGTAAAAATATTTCTTTTGTAACTTAATTTAGCTCACTTTTTTTTCTGAAACACATAATGTTAGTTCAAAGTTGAAAATAGCGTTCACATTAATTCATTACATAATTACCTTTTTTTTTTTTTTTTGGGTGGGAAATCATCAAATGACCTCTCCCGCTCTGGGCGGAGCGGAAGGGCGTGTCAGACTCTTACTGACTAAAACCCACCCGTGTTCCTTCAGTTGCCTGTGCGCCAGGGCCACGGTAACTCTTTCGAACAATCCGCGACCCCGGCAGGCATCGGCCCTGTCGGACCCCGTCAATTATGCTGACATCTCTTTGAGGCGCGCGTGGAACACAACGCGCCGTCGACCCGGGCCTGGTCCTTGCCGGACGGCGAGCTGCCCATTGCTCGCCGTCCGCAGGCCCGCGCCTACGGTGGCCGGGAGTCGGCTATCGACTCCCGACGCCCAGGGTGTCTCCTCCTGCGGCGACTAGGGTCGTGAGGGCGCAACGATTGCCGCACCCTCACGCGCTCCGCCCCCCAAGCGCCACCCAAGCTGGGCAGACCTCCACCGTATGCTCCACCGTGTCCTCCGGTCGATCCACACAATGCCAACACCCGGGCGTTTCCTCCCGCCTTATCCGAAACAGGAACCTCCCGAAACAGCCATGTCCGGTGAGGACCTGCGTCAGGTGGAAGGTGAGGACGCCGTGGCGCCTCTCAAGCCACTCCTCAAAGAGGGGACTTACCGCCGCAATTGTGGCGTGCCCAGCGTTGGGTTGCGACAGTCGCACTCTCCATGCCGCCATGAGATCCCGCCGGAGCTCTGTCCGCTGTGCCGCGATTTCTCGCGGCAGCGGAGTAACGCCCCGGCGTTTCGCCTCCTCACGCCACTCCCAAATGTGCGCGAGGACTTTTGCCTCCAGATCCCATGGCGGCAATCCGGCAAGGAGGCTCGCCGCCTCGCAGGAGACCGTGCGGTATCCTCGGACCAGCCGGATGGCCATGACCCTTTGGGACGCGTTCAACCGGCGTGCTGGTCGGAGCCTCAATGAACGCGCCCACACCGGTGCCCCGTAAAGGGCCATGGACCGCACGACCCCCGCGTAGAGCCTCCGGCAGGAGGCGTTTGGACCCCCTAGATTGGGCAGGAGCCGCTTCAAGGCAGCTCCGGCCCGGTCCAGTCTGGGAGCCAAACGTCGGAAATGCTCAACGAAGTTCCACCGGCTGTCGAGGACGAGTCCCAGGTACCTCATCGTCGACTCGACGCCGATGTGAACCCCTCCCGCCATTATTTGGGAACCCGACAGTGGCGCGTTCCGAGGACCATGAAAACACATGGCCTCGGACTTGTGCAGGGCCACCTCGAGTCCCGATTGCCGGATCCTCTCAATGACTGTCGCAACCCCGCGTGTCATTAATTCGGCCGCCGCCTGGTGCGACCTCCCCTGCGCCAGGACCAGCGTGTCGTCAGCGTAACAAACGACGCTGACGCCGCTAGGGAGGTCGGCGCGCAGCACCCAGTCGTACCCGATGTCCCACAGATGCGGTCCCAGGACCGATCCCTGTGGGACACCTCACGACATCTCTCGCCGGTTCCATTCTCCCTGGTGACCGGGGTAGATGACGGCCCTGTCCGTCAGATAGGCCTCGACTATGCGACAGAGGTAGGTCGGCATCCGGTGATACCAGAGTGCCTCCCTGATGCAACTCCAGGGCAGGGTATTGAAGGCATTGGCGATGTCTAGAGACACCGCCAAGACGACCCCACCCCGGGCCACAGCACCCCCCGTCGTGAGGGCTCGCACGCGCATGATGGCGTCCACCGTAGAGCGCCCCCTGCGGAAACCAAACTGGCTGTCCGCCAGATCCAGCCTCACCCGCACCAGCCGCCCGACGAGGCGGTCTGCAATGACTCTTTCAAAGAGCTTGCCCACCTCGTCGAGCAGCACGATGGGCCGGTAAGCGGACGGAGAGTCCGCAGGGCGCCCCGTCTTCTTAATGAGGACCAGTTTCCCCGTCTTCCAACGAATTGGAAACTGGCCCCTCTCCATGCATGCGCTTAGGAGCCCTCTTAGTCGAGGCCCGAGAGCCTCCAAGGCCAGGACCCAGGCTTTTCCAGGTAGCCCGTCGGGTCCTGGGGCGGTATTTTTGGCACTCAGCCTACGTACCGCCACTCTCAACTCTACCTCGGTCACCTCAGGAGCATCGTCGTCGTCGTCGGTTACGTGGTCCACAGTTGGCACCGCAGGAGGCGGAGCCATGGGCGGAGGAGTATGCTCCCCTCGCGAAGGGAACAGAGCACTCACCACGCCCTCTACAAGCTGAGGCCGGAGACTCTGTGTCAGGGGGGGAGCCCATGGGCGAAGTTTCTCCCGCACCATTTTGTATGGGCGTCCCCATGGGTCCCTGTTCAGAGTCCCCAGCGACTCCTCACGGGCCAGTCCCCTGGCCCGCAGTATCTCAGCTCGGAGGGCGGCCTTCGCCGCTCTGTAACCCTCGTACAGCTCCGCCTGAATGGCTTCCGTATCCGGAGGGCGGATACGGAGCCTGCGGTGCCTGGTGTACAGGCGTCGCGCAGCAACGCACGCCTCGCGCAGAGTTGTTAACTCCGGCGACCACCAGTACACCTGGCGCCAGGCGCGTCCAGGCTGGACACGGGGCATTGCCACGTCATATATTTCGGACATGGCCTCCCGGAACCACTCCGCCTCGTCGTTAATATCAGCAGGCCTGTCCGGTGATGACACCCAGGCCTGCACGATCGAGGCTTCCAGGAGGAGCTCCCGGTCCAGCCGCTTCAGCGCCCACCGCGGACCACTCGGGGCCTGTCGGACCAGCGCGCTCGAGATCTGGGCGGAGACGTCAAACCGGATTTACCGGTGGTCGGAGTACGTCTCCACCCCCTCCATGACGCGCCAGTCAATGACACGCGGTGGCAGAGCGGGGCTGGCGAACGAAATGTCCACCACTGACTCACCCCGCATCCGCACACACGTGGGGACAGAACCCCGGTTTAGGATGACCAGGCCTATCTCCAGAGCCCAGTCCTCCACCATCCTGCCCCGCGCGTCCGTATACCGGGAACCCCGAGCCGTGTTCTTGGCATTGAAGTCCCCGAGTACGAGCACGGGGAGGGAATGGTACCCGACGACGACGACTCTCAACTCCGCAAGGGAGTTGTAGAACTCGGCGAGAGTTCGGTTCGGGGAGAAGTATACCCCTACGACAACAATCTCCCCGAACCGTGCTGCCACGCAACCCCGTCCCCTCTTGACTGCCTCGAGCGACGGGGTACCGGCGGTGGCCGACGAAATTAGGGTCACTGAGCCGCTCAGGTCCTCCACCCAGTCATCCCTGGGCGGGACAAAGTACGGCTCAGCGACCACGGCGATGTTAATCGACCACTGCGCCATGCTCTGGAGCAACAGATCCTGAGCGGCGACGCAGTGGTTGATGTTCGCCTGGAGGATGCGTAATGGGGCGCTTATTGGCATTCCATAGCAGCAACCTCCCGAGCCCCCTGTGAGGGCCCCGCCGCGGTGTTTGCGGCAGCAATGACGGTGGAGGCGGCAGCGGCGGCGGCAGTGGCGGCGGGTGCGGCGATGACGGCGGTGACGGCAGTGGCGGAGGGCTTGCCCCTGCCCCTGGCTTTGGCGGGTGGAGCGCAGGCCTTACTCCCAGCCCGGTGATCGGCCGGCTTGCCAGTTGCCGCACATATAAAGCAGTGCGGCGTGGCGTTACACGAGCCGGCCTTGTGACCGGGCTGACCACAGCGGAAGCAATGATCGCTGCGGTCCACCTCCGAGGTGCATTGCACTCCCACGTGGTTGCCCACCTGGCAGCGGAAGCACCTCAGAGGTCTGGGTTCCAACAGTTTTACCTGCGCAGAAACCCAGCCCACCAGGAGCCTTCGGCCCTCCCCGGCAATTTTCCTAGCCGCCGACACGGGGCAGCTCACCGTAACGGCTCGCATCCCCATGTGGTCAGGATGGATGGTGCCCACCCTCACCTGCTCGGCAGAGCACCCCCCAGTCCTGACGACGGCGGCCACCACCTCGGCCTCCGTCACACAGTCATCCAGGCCCAGGATGCGCATGTCAATGCACTTGGTGGGCCTGGACACTCGGGCCTCGTCCGCATTTAGGGACGCCCTAAGCCTTTCGGCTAGAGCGTCAGCGGTCGGGCCGCTGGCCGCACCGGGGACCTCCAGCATCCGGGCCCCAGTCGCAGTGACCCTTACCCGGATGCCATTGGTGACTCCTAGCTCCTCTAGGTTCACCGCCGCCCTTGCTTTGGTGAGCACGTCGCGGTAGGACACGCCCTTCTTTGCCGCTTCCGGCTGTAGTGTGATCACTACAGCTGCGGACTTCGGGGCACGGAGCCTAGCCGCGACGGTTCGCTCCTTGCGCCGCTGCCGCTTCTCCTTCCTTTTGGCCGCCCTTGATGCCTTACCCGCCTTTCTCTTCTCTCCGGCTACTTGCCATTCGGCGTCAGCCGGAGGAGCATTAGGAGGCAGGGTGGGCGGCCGTCTCGCCGCCAGGGTTGGGGCCCTCGCCGCCTGCGTAGCCACACTGCCCTTCTTGGGCTTAGGTGGCGCCGACTTAGCCAGGGCTGGCGCTGCCGGATCCGGCACTGGCCCGCCTTTCGACCGCCCTGACGTTCCCGGCTTGGCTGCAGCGGCGGCAAACGATACCTGCCGGCTCGCCGCTAGCGGGGGGCGCAGGACAATGGCCTCCAGAGCAGAAAATCGGCTCTTGAAGGCAGCCAGCTCACGCCGCACCAGAGCCAGAACCCGGTCCTCAGCAGGCACCGGCATCGGCACCGGCAAGCCTTGTCCATGCTGCGGCCCCTCCTGTGACACTTCCCGGGAGCCGGCTGCCCGGAGGCCAGCCAGGTCTGCTCGGAGCTCCTCATTCTCCTTTCGGAGAAGCTCCATGGCGGCTGTCAAGCGGGTGACCTCCGCCCGCATCTCCGACATTCCGTCCGACGGAGGCCCAAGGTGTAAAGCCTCCGCTGCCGCCATAATGGAGGCCGTGGCAGTGGGTATGACCTTGTCTTTAGAGGACTGAATCCTCTTCAAAGCCACACCCCTGATCGCGGCTACCACGACTTTCTCGAAACAGGCCACTCGCTCCGACTTGGAGACGCCAGCGGATTCTGGCTCACCGCCGGCCGGCTCGGCTGGGCTAGCTCGGCTAGGCTCGCTTTCCTCCTCGGTGGAGAGCCCTCCGCTCATTGCCCGCTCGTGTATTCCGCCCCGCCGAGTAAATTTTCTGCGGGCGGCGTGCCTCCCTCCATCAGAGGACGACCCCTGGTCATCCCCTGATTTGGGGCGCTTCTGGAAGAGCCGTCGGTTCTTCTCAGCAGCCCCCACCACTACGCGCTCCGGGCTCTTGAATGAGACCCTCGCGCCCGATGGGGCGTCGGACTCTGACCCCGCATCACTCACCTCCTCTTCGCTACTTTTTTGTGTGTTATTTTTTTCCATTTCCATATTTGATCCCACGAGTGTGGGGGATATAAAAGGTCCATCCTAGGTTCACCCCCTGTCCCTAGGCAAGTGTTCATTTGTAACCCAACCAGAGGGTCCACTGGTACTCTGCTGGGGGTGCGCTAGCGACTGATGCGCCACCTACAACTACAAAGTTATAGATGACACTACTCCTCAGCCATTCATACCCTCGCCACGCACCAAAACTTGATATTAGAGGATTTTTTTATAGAGGTTATCTTCCTCGCGGCCCGGGCGGTTAAGCCAAGACCCTCGACCCCCGTCAAAAGTCAGAGACATAACCTTGACAATCTTCGGGGCTACGAGACTAACGGTGGCAGAAGGAGAAGACTCCCTCCTGCCTGCCCGGCGGCAGAGTTAGTGCACACCGAGCCCGCTCTTACTCCGCCGCTGTGCGTCTCTGCTTAAACAAAGAGACACACGTTGGAGCGTTCCTCCGACAGGATATTAGCGTACGGGCAACTAGACCCATTAGGCACACAGTACCTAATGGGGAGTCATTGCCCGCACCCCAGGGTGCACCGTCCCGGAGACTGGCCTTTCCCCCAGACGCATCCAAGGGAAACTCCAGCCCACGGGCACACGGGGAGGTTTCCTGTCCTAGCACCCCATTACATAATTACCTAAGTTTTTGTTTATTAAGTACTTATTAAATATAATATTTAGGTTTCTTTTCGTGTTATTTCTTAATTGATATTTTTAATATTTGTTGCTCGTAATCGTCTACCAAACGGATCGCACAGTCATATTATTAAAAAAAATCGGCAAAGTGCGAGTCAGTCTCGCGCACGAAGGGTTCCGTTCCATTATCTATAAAAACGGCAAAAAAATCACGTTTGTTGTATCGGAGCCCTATTAAATATTTATTTTATTCTGTGTTTTTGTATTTGTTTTTATAGCCGCAACAGAAATACAACATCTGTGAAAATTTCAACTGTCTAACTATCACGGTTCATGAGATACAGCCTGGTGACAGACGGACAGACAGACGGACGGACGGATAGCGGTGTGTTAGTAACTGGGTCCCGTTTTACCCTTTGGGTACGGAACCCTAAAAATGGACCTGCAATGAAACTTATTGGTGGTCCTTGATCCAGCAGTTGCAGGCGCTACTACTGAGCATGAAGCCCTGGGTTCGATTCGCAGGTCAGGGAGTGTTATTGGGTTATTCCATCAGGAACTTCTCAGTAGCAGCCCGGGGTCTGGATTTGTGCCCGGTTGATGGCAATTTGCTCGCTGCCTATTACATGGGGCTTAAACATAACTGGCGAAATGTGGGTGTATTTATTGGTACACCACTACCTAACTCTTTGGGGATTGCAGGCGTGATGTTATGAAATGTTATGTTTTTTATTACCTTAATTTAATTATACATTTTTGTACATTCATTAAGAACTTACTTTGTATCATATTTGTGTATTACGTCACCGGTAACGAGTTTAATATGACAAAGAGAATGCTGGGGAGCGGGCCCCTCTCTGTCGATTATTGGCAACCTATAACTCACATTTCATAGATTTTGATATTTACGAGCTAATACAGACTAAATTTAAAAATGGCTTCTCAATTTCTCGCTAATCGCCCTTAAAAAGGATTCCTCTCGCACCTGCTTTTCTCAGATTGGTTTTACCACCTGATTTGGAGCACGTAATAGGTGGCATCCCCTTAAGGCGACAATAAGTGCCAGCGACCTTGAGTGATTGGGAGGAGCATGCGAAACTTTTAAACGAATAAAATTGCACAGAGCGTTAGCGTCTACCCGTGACATTGGTCAGCGATGCACTACCGCCCGTCGCCCGCAAGAGGCCCCGCTTCAACGCGCATCAAGTTTATTCGCAAAAACAACCCACCTTGATTTATCAAACACAATACAAATAAAAGCCGTATACAAAAGTTTAGGTAATTAAATTGTCTTTTAGATGGTGCAGATTTCATGAAAATACGCTCGATAGTTTTTGCGTGATTATCGTTTTTGTGTTCGCGTTAGAATCAAATTATAAAGAAAATAGTCTAGTTTATCATATATATTTTTCAAACAAATAAGACTATTCGTTTAGACGTGATGTTCAATTTGAAATCATTAACAGTCGTATATGTGCGCCTTAAGGTAAATCCTCAGCTGTAGCCCGCCAAATTCAAATTTTCTTTGGTTTTTTGCAAATTGCAGCTCTGTTTTACGTCGTATGTTGATCAAAATGTGATTCGCGACTGTAGGAATTATATATTTACTGAATAATAATCATAAATTTCATATCAATAGTCAAACTTTAGAAATTTGTTCCACCTAAGAATTTTCATCTGAAAAATTCTTAGGTGGAACAAATTTCCAAAGCAAAAAACCAAAGAAAAAATTTGAATTTGGCGGGCTACACCTGAGGATTCGCATCAAGAGCAGTTGCCTGTTACTCGATATTTTTATTAAATACACGGTCTCTATCTTATCTACATTTCCGATATCAGTTCGTCATACTCCTCACACTTAACGTATAACTGTTCCTTTTTCCACAAAAAATATAATAAAGGCGAAAAGTATCAGTTTTCCTAAAATTATTGTTCAGGCATTGTATGCACTTTATTTACCCAGAATTCTAAAATTAATTCATGACAAGGTTATGTGTGACAAAGCTGAAACGAGACACGTGACATGAATGCTGAAATATGACGTCATAGCGTCCATTGACGGATATGCGGCTTTCATCGAACTATACAAAAGGGTGATTGGAAAGCCGAATATAAAAGTGTATCACTGTCAATTTATACAGGCTATATTGTTGAAAAGGAAAAAGAATATTTTTTGTTTTTTTTTTGTTTTGGGGAATATTTAAATGATCCTCTAAAAACTTTTTGCGCACTTTTTTTTGAATAAGTTAGCCTCTTTTTAACTTTTTGGCCTTTCTTTACAGTTGGTTGCAGTAACTAAGCTAGGGTCACAAGCGCTACTGCTGAGCATGAGGCCCTGGGTTCTGTTCCCAGGTCCTGCAAACTCCTGCCGGGGTCGCGGATTGTTCGAAAGAGTTACCGTGGCCCTGGCGCATAGGCAACTGAAGGAACTCGTGTGGGTTTTAGTCAGTAAGAGTCTGACACGCCCTTCCAGTCATTTGATGATATCCCACCCAAAAGAAATGGTTTTGTAACCGATTGACGACAATAGGCTCGCCCCCTGTTACATGGGTCTTAAATATAACTGCCGAAATGTGAGTGTCCTAAAAGGTACACCTCTGCGCAACCCTTCGAAGACTACAGGCGTGATATTATGCTATATTAGTATAGTACAGATACACCAACATACACAATTTTTACTTTACCATCAAGTAAAATACAATAGCTGTTCCCTTTATTATGGTCACATCTGTGTATTGCACCTGGGAGAGACGAACCATTACAGGCAATTGGACATTAGGTTGAGCTGGCACTATTCGCTCCTTACGTTTTCTCATTCAATTTTCACTGGTAGAAATAATGGAGATTGTGTTTTGTTTTAGTTACGTAACGAACGCAGGGACAGTGGTTGATTACGGCGTCGTCCGTTCCATCCCGTTCTGAGGTCTAAGGTCTGAGTTGAGCTGCAAGATTACTGACAAATGCGTGCACTGACTGGACAGGTCCACTCAATCTGTGTGGTTCTTACCTTCAAATACCATTTCAGACACCAATCTACACGGTCTCCACATGATCTGACCAAGATTATGATATTTTTTTAAACAAACTGTTATTGAATATCGGTACTAGGTCGCCAGCCATAGCCCTATACATGGATATGTCAAAAACATTTGACCGCGTAAATCACAAAATACTCTTGCACAAATTATATGCGTTTGGTAGAAGAGGTAACGTGCATAAACTAATTTTATCCTATCTTAGTGAGAGAAAACAGGTAGAAGAATTAAAAAGAATCTCCCAAATTACCAGAACTGAAGAGACCTTTACCTTTGAGGTTAGAAATATAAACTCTGGAGTGCCACAGGGCAGCATCCTAGGCCCACTGTTTTTTAACCGACTTCAAAAAAAGGAGGAGGTTCTCAATTCGCCTGTATGTTTTTTTTTTTTTTTTTTTTTTTTTTTTTTATGTGTGTTAGCTCATAACTCTTTCCTGGGTGAACCGATTTGGATGATTTTTTTTTTGTTACAAAGGACATACCTCAAGGGTGGTCCCATGATAAGGAAACCAGGATCTGATGATGGAATCCCGGAGAAATCGAGGGGAACCTTCGAAAATCGTAGGAGCGCCTAGTGCGTTTGTTAATTTTTTCATTAAGTATTTTGAAGAACTACAATTTAATGAAGGTCTGGAATCGATCTGATGATGGAGCCGAAAGACAGTCGAGGGAATTCCTCAATGATTTACAGCAGGTACCTTGTGTTTGGGCTTGTTTAATTTGTATTTATGAGAACTTTACACCTGAGGGGTTGTGACTGTCATAAGGGGTCTGATGATGAAGACGAAGGACAGTTAAAAGAACTCCTCAACGGTTTACAGTAGCTACCTTGTGATTCGACTTAATTCATTTATATTGATGAGAACTTTGCACCCATATGGGTTATAAGTGCCATTACAGGTCTGATGATGGAGACCATAGACAGTTGAAGGAATTCCTCAACGATTTACAGCAGTTACCTTGTGTTTGGGCTTGATTAATTTGTATTGATGAGAACTTTACACCTAGATGGGTTGTTACTGTCATTAGGGGTCTGATGATGAAGACGAAGGACAGTTAAGGGAACTCCTCAACGGTTTACAGTAGCTACCTTGTGATTCGACTTAATTCATTTATATTGATGAGAACTTGGCACCCATATGGGTTATAAGTGCCATTACAGGTCTGATGATGGAGACCATAGACAGTCGAGGGAATTCCTCAACGATTTACAACAGTTATCTTTTGTTGGGCTTACTTCATACGGTTCAATATTCCAAAATATTCAGGTCGTACAAAAATAATACCCAATTAAGATTGAAGTTTTTCATAGGGCAACCACTACCTACTAGTCATGCTGATGCGTCAATTTGAGACTGAATTTAAGTTGCGTAATCGCGTCATCTCTAGCAATGCTCTTTCGTTGGTTGCTAAGCAATTTATGCTTGTCACAATGCATATGGTGAAATGGAGCTGATGGTGGCTTCACCATCAGCTCCAGTTCTTCTGGTTTTTACCAAGAGAAATCCTCAACAATAAACTCCTCAATTCCTTGCATCGGGAAACGAAATATTTTGTAAAAGGTGATGAGCAGTTGACATTAGGCTATTGTAACTGCGATACATTATTGTCTAACCCACTAAAAAGTGAAAAATAAAAACTTTTTGACAAAAAAAACAACCGACTTCCAAAAAATACACTACAAAGTGAAAAATAACTTTAATTTCGGAAGTCGGTGGCAAAAAACTAAAATAAAGATCCAAAGACACCGACTTCCGAAATTAAAGTTATTTTTCACTTTGTAGTGTATTTTTTGGAAGTCGGTTGTTTTTTTTGTCAAAAAGTTTTTTCTAATTTATATAAATGACATGTCGACAGTTACAATGCATCATAAATATGACCCTATTGCTGACGATAGTACGATACTGCTTACCGGTAATGACAGAACCGTTTTAAAATTTGACCTACTTAATACTATGACAACAATTATAAAATTGCTTGATGAAAATGACCTGTAAATGAATCTAGATAAACAAAAATCATGAATTTTAAACAGCGAGTAAAATCAGATTGTAACTTAAACATACATTACGATAAAACTGACATTGAGGAAATGGAAGAAACCAAATTTTTGGGTCTTCATAAAGACAATAAAGTAAACTGGAAAGCACAAATTGAGCAAGTGTGCAAGAGGCATACTCAGAGCTCTTATGCCCTCTACAGGTTAAAGAAAAATTTCAATCAACATGCATTACTAATTGCCTATCATGGATATGTTGCTTCAGTCATACGGTACGGTATAATTTTTTGGGGTAACTCTGTAAAAAAAGACCGTGCATTTAAAGCTCAAAAACGTTGTATTTAGATCAATGTACAATCTACAACGGAAGCCGATAGCCGATATTTTTTACGCGATTGACCACTTATGAGTCTGATGGTGTTTAAATAATGGTGTCTCATGTAATAGGGGACTAGCGTGTATGTATATAGTATACTCCAGGCTAGTACTGCGAAATTCTGACTGAAAAACCCAATAACACACATACAATTTACCCGACATGGGATCGAACCCAAAACCCCACGCTCAGACGACTAGAAAAACGGAGCGGTTAGTTGGATTTTCTGAAAATGCTGATGAATGTCAGAGCTTTAACACTGATCTTATATGGTAAAGATACTTGAATGCAAGTTTAAATCAATAATATTTGTTACAACAGAATCAACAATATTTGTTGTTAAAGCATAACATTGTAACATATAGAAATCGGATATTCGGATGCATATTCACCTAAAGTTGAGATGTTGGCTAATAAGGAACGCACTTTTGTATCGAAAACATCTTAATTTTAAAGAACACGCACCACCCCTCCTCTTAAACATATTTGCAACGACGGTTAAATATTAATTTAAAATAAATATGCATCCGAATAGTTATGCAATCCAAGAATCCCGGGGTTTTACTTAATTTTTTTTTTTTTTAGTAGTCGCTTTCATACTATGCACCCGACTAGTTATGCATTCCCGGTCTTCCTGTCATCCCGGGTTTTTTTTACAAAATTAATATTTTAAGAAGCCGCTTCTACACTTTCATTGCTAAAAATTAACTTTAGGTGAATATGCATCCGAATATCCGATCGTTAGTTATCACTGATCACGTCATACTTACCTTAACCTCTAAAAATGTAATTATGTCGTATGTAACAGTTGATAAGGTCGCCATAATAATCACGCGTAGTAATATTGCGAAAAAAATTACTTTGGATAATACTCGTATGCATCCGAATATCTGATCTATGAACATACATAACTATTGCTCTAGCTTCAGCAAGCACGGAAACTGCTCCCTAATTACGTAACACACACTATCTATTACAATGTGAATCATTTTGAAGCCTATTGCTAATCCATTGCTTCATATGTTCGAAAAAAATGTCTGTTCAACAACGTAAATAATGCAATAAATGTTGTTGAACTGTCAAAATCTGATAGTGTGTTACGTATCACAAAGGAAGTGTGATCTTAGTTGCAGCACCAGATTACATTTTGTGTTTGTGAAGTGATCGCTTCCTCTTACATGTAACTTTATATTGGTGAACTAGCGTGAACGGGTGTAAAAAGATCTATCACATAGCCGTCAACGCAAAACATTGTGCTTATAGGTGCATCAAACGGTGCAGAGGTTATGGGGGTATTTAAAGATGTGTTACAACATTAAAAACTTGTTTTCGTAAAAAAAAAAAACGTCAGTAAACTTTGAATTTTGACCTTCAATATCTCCATAACCAGACGGTTCCCAGGTATGGTTCAGTACAAAAAAAGAATACAATGACGGGGAGTACAAGTAACTCTCGGCTTCAGTTACACCCGTTATACCTTTTCAGGAATATAGAAGACGAATTTATACATATTCATAAAAATGCCAAGGTAAAGTCAGAAAAATATTTATTAAGAAAATTGCCTACTAACTTAAATGGTTCGAATATTCAAAATAATTCAAATCACAATTGTCATGCCATATTGACAACAACGATGAAATTATGACTTTCATCCTGAGATAATTATGGGTACATACGTGATACTGATGTATGCTAATACTCGTACAGTGTGAACGAACAAATGGTGTTTGAAATTAAAAACACAGTATGTTGTCATTCACACGGTCTATTTTTGAAAGTCGTATAGAAGGCAGGTTCGTAACTCAAATTAATAAATAATGATGGTGGGCAAAGAAAGGAGGTACATGTTTCTAAAAAAAATGCGCCTCGAATCTAAATATTTATTCAGACAGAACTCATTTGGAAATTGCTGAAAGGTGTTGTTGTTGAGAGCAGTGGTGGCCTATAGTGGTATTGGCCGCGGATAACGAGTTGTAGGTTTGTGTAAATTATTTCATCACCACTGCTCTTCAAACGGTGAAGGAAAACATCGTGAAGAAACCGGCATGTCCTAGAACCAAAAATTCGAAGACACGTGACAACTACCAACCAGCACTGGGCCCGCGTGGTGAATTGCAGCAGATGTGCAGCAGTGGGCACATTATAGGCTGATTATGTTGTAAAGATTACAGCCACACAATGAGACATAAGAGTCACGAGCAATCATAGTCATACTTTACAGTTACACAAAATTCACAAGCGACTTTCTCGTGAAATAACTATTGCCACTTTGAGAATGTAGACATAATTATTTCATAATAATATACATAGTTATGGTCGTAACCCAATAAAACTATCTATGTATAAGTACTTTAGAAGAAATTTACTTTTCAATCTTACTTAAGGGGAAAGCGCCAAGTTCCCCACGAAATTAAAATTTTATTACCTACGTTTTTCTGCAATTTCCAGGCCAGTGTCAGGTTGTATGTTGAACAAAATAATATGATTTGCGATTAATATTATTATAATATAATCCTATTGAATGAAAATTTCATAAAATATCAATACTATGCTATGTGACGTCACATTAAATTGAATATGGCGCCCTCTAGAGGTCATAAAGTCGTGACCTAAAAAACATTGTCTAATGATGCCATGTTCGGTATCAAATGAAAGTACACACACACATAACACACAGAATAACAGTTAAAAAAAAAAAGTATATATTGTTAGCACGCGACAATAAACAAAAAAATTAAAGCGGCTCTCTAAAATACTTTATCTATAATTTGTTAGAGTAAATGGTACATGAATACCGCTATCCTCTGAACATCACTATGAATATGTATTACTCGTAAATACATTAAAATATATTACATGTAAGTTGATTTTTTAAAGATGAGAACATTTTCTCGTTTCATACTTTTTAGAACGTGATTTTTTTCTTTAACAATATGTATAACAACTAACTATATACAATACGTACTAAATTAAATGACTAACTAACTAGATACTTACTCGTAAATTAATTCAAAAACAAAATAACACTTAGGTGTCCAAGTACTCGCATCGCTGTCATCCGGAAAAGTGCCCAGAAGACTAGCAACATTGCCACGTTGAATGGGAATGCTAATTATTTGGCCAAAGAACGACCCAGCCTTATGTTCACTTGAAGTGTCGACCAGTCGGCAAAAAATTTCCTTAAAAAGGAGACGCGCACTCGGGCCCCATGACCCGAGCGTTTCGACCCCAAACTGCTAAAACTGTTTTTTTTTCTATATATGTATTCTATTCTACTAATTTTCTCAGTACTATTAAACCTAGACCAAGTTCCCAAGTTTTTATGTTATCGAAACGTTCCTAGAATTACAAATGGCCGGAGATTGGCCGGAATAACTAAATACTCAATTGTACAATGTATCGATTTAAATTGAAATAGATTGAAGGTTTCATATTACTCGATACCTTCACATAATAAATAGGTACAGAAGGCCCGCGTCAAACAACGAGCAAAAACAGGCGCACGCACATATAGACACGTACGTACGGCGATCTCAAACAAATGCCAGTCGCGAGTGCAAGTGCCCTTAGGGCTCGATCACACGCACGACAGCCACCCCAAATTGCAACGACAAAATGTGGGCAAGCATTGGTTATTTGTCGATAGTATCGCTGCAGTTTCTTGTAGTTGTTATAACTACAAAATCAAATCAAATGGTCAACGAAACGTGGTGGTTGAGATGTGGCCGGTCGCCAGTGCGCGGTGTTGCTAGTTAGTGGTTGCGTTGTGGCTGCGACGTGGTCGATATCGCCCACACGGTTGACTTTGACGGCCAAATGTAGTCCGTGTGAATAAACTATCGCTATAAAGCTACCCTTTGTATGTTTTGTAGTGTTAAATATATGTTTTGTTATGTATTTGCTGGTGCACAATAAAGTATATATAAATAAATAAAAATACTATTCATTTTCATACAAAATAGCGTCCGTAAACGTGATGTCGTTGTGGTGTGGTTGTAGTACGTGTGATCGGGCCCTTGCACTCGCTGTACGTGAAGCGTGTCTAGTCTATGTGTGCGTGCGTTGTCGCTCGCTGTATGAACCTGGCCTTCTGTACGTTTCTAGTTAGTAACACCACTATGAAGGTTTCACAATCGTTTCTTGGTAAAAGCTATAAAGATGAATCGATTTTCAATCTAGGTTAGTGAGGGGTTGGTAAATGCTTATGAAGGAGATAAGACTTGCTGTGGTAAGCGGTAGATAGACTGAAGATTGAAGCGCAAGGATTGTGTCTTGATCACTCAGTAGGTTCCTGTTTAAGGGTAACGTAACTTTGATCAAATATTATTTCCTAACAAGTTGTGTGCCCGATAGAATGTATGGAAATTCCAAGACGAACTTTCATACAAACTTTCTTGCCTTATTTAAGTTTAAATTTTTAACCAACTTCAAAAAAGGACGTCATATATTCGTGTGTATGTATTTTTTTTAAATGTGTTTTCATCGATATTTTCGTCAATTGTGAACCGAATTGGAAAATTATTTTTGCATTTGTTAGAGAAAACTCGCGCGGTGGTCTCATATATATTTTTATTAACTTTGCTTGGGCAGTTTTTGAGTTAGCTTCGATAACACGTATTTAATCCACTTAGTGTATCTTGATGATGTTATAATACTTCCTGCCACTGTTGTTTTATAGCAAGTAGTGGTAAACAAATTGGTGTGGGGTAGGTACCATAACTAAAAAGAGAAATATAAAGATTTTTTTACAAAAAAAAAAAGAAGTTTTTATAATAGTTCACCTTCGATATTAAAAGAAACTCTTTTGCTGCATCTTTAATTCTAGTCAGTGGCTTAAGCTGCGCGTGCGTTAGGTACAATTAGATTGTTTCTATCTGAACTGAAGCTGTTTTTGTTCTGTAGATATTGAAGTATCAATTTTAACATTTCGTTTTACTTGAGAAGTTATTCAGGTTCTTATTATTTCTGCATTAATTATCCAAAAGTTTGCATAAGATCTGTATCGTTTGCTTCTAGTGTCAATATTTAGGTACCTACCTATAGCTATACATTTTCATGAAACCCAGAAAATGTATATAACTAAAATCTCCATTTATGTACCTAGTTATTAGGTACACAATTACACATCCAAAATAACGTGGAATATTATATCAAGTACCTATCGCGCACGCGCCCTTAGAGCTTTAAGGTATAAGTCCGTAGCTGACTGCAGACAGCAGCAGCAAGCGACGTGTCGCCGCGAACCTACCGGTTTCTTTGTATTTCTGTGAAATACCTTCCGTAGCTAGCGACACGTCGTTTTCATAGAAATACATAGAAACCAGTAGTGTCGCGGAAACAGGTCGCCTGCCTGCTGCTGTTCTCTGCAGTCAGCTACGGACTTGTATCTTAAAACTCAAAGGGCGCGTGCGTGATAGGTGTTTCGTGCACTACCCTCAAAGACATCGGCGTTGGACCTCGGGCGACGCATACCCGCTGCCGACCTACGTCGCCCGCGCCGGAGAAATTGGAATCTCGAAATTCTCGACAACGCTCACCACCGTTACCCCCGTCCCAATTCGCGCATATAGAATTATGTCTTAAGTCGTTTTCTGTAAGTACATTTTTCGCTTGACGTATTTCGCAGCCCCGCGGCCTTCGGTCTCGCATAGAAAATTATGCTTTATACTATTAGCAGTAGGGGCGTAAGTACATTTATCACTCGTGGAAAAAAATAGTATCTAGATTGTCTCTGAACAGCATCATCTATCATTCCCCAACTATGTTGGAGTCGGCTTCCAGTCTCACCAAATGCAGCTGAAAACCATTATTTTATATGGAGAGACTGCGTATCTAACCTCCACAACCCAATAACTGGGCAATACGATCGATATTCTTTTTCTTAGTAAAAGTTCATTTAAGAAGCAAATCCAAGCAACCCTAAAGGATCAGCAAAGTATTATATTATGATGTAAAGATCGCTTTTAGCGATAAGACCGCCCATTGTGTCACCCTGTGTAAAATTTCTACATTTATATCTGTAAGTTTATGGTATACATAATAAAGAGTATTCTATTCTATACAATGACGTAATGTTTTATAATGTATGCACACAAATTTACTTTCTTTTTTTATAAATTTAAAAATCCAGATATGAGTTCTAGGATTATGTCATTTTAGATATTGTATCTGTGTTACTGGCTAGTTTTTAAATACTTTTTATTGTAATCTGTGGAGAACGTAGTGGGTAGCATAATTGTTTAAAATAGTATATTTAAGATATTATGACTGTTTTTATTATGCTACTGTTTGTTTTTCCTTAAATAAATAAATACGATACACCTTGGTAAGACTGGTTGTCAGACTTTTGGGCTTCTGACGACCCTTATCGACTGTCAAAGATGTCGAATGTCAGCCGGGAGCTGTGTGTTTCAGAACTTAAT
The DNA here is from genome assembly GCA_916610205.1 of Griposia aprilina. Classification (NCBI taxonomy): domain Eukaryota; kingdom Metazoa; phylum Arthropoda; class Insecta; order Lepidoptera; family Noctuidae; genus Griposia; species Griposia aprilina. The sequence continues at coordinate 12,893,461 of OU744307.1, read as the reverse complement.
TACTGATGACAACTATTTAATTCATTGCCATATTAACTAAGCCTGGAAAACAAATCCAATAAACGCTCAACTGTTGCTAATGAGACATAATTACTTTTCTATTGTTACCGAACTTAATAAAATCGATCGACAGATGAGGCAATAAGTTAAAACACTATCATATTATGGATCACCAAAAAGTTGCCTGAATGTATTTATCAATAAAGCATAAGCAGCCTTTAACACCCACTGATGATGTAGAGGCCTCCTTTCTGTGAGAGGTAGTGAGCCGTAATCCACCACGCGGGTCCAGTGCGGCTTGTTGGATGTCACATGTCCTTGATATTACGGTTCTAAGACATGCCAATTTCCTCACGAGATTTTCCTTCACCGTTTTGAGTGAAAAATCTAATATAAATTTATTTCTGTCTTTCCAGAATGCGCCAGCATCCACCACATCCAGACTCGAACAAAAAAAGATAGCAGTACCTAAAATGACTATTAATTTAAGTATATCATGTGAAGTGCTACCAATGTGACCACAATACAGTGCCAAAACAATGCTTTGCTGTAGAGAACTCAAACTACTCTACGCCACTATTGTTCTTTTACTTGAAGCCGAGTTGTTAGTGAACACGGGTGCTATGGAATCGAAGAGGTCTTCCATTTTGGTCGCGCAGAATGCAGACGATTTGAAATCGTTAGAGCTTTGCACGACAAGAAATCAACAACGGCTTGGGAGTGTTTTTGGGAATTTTACTAGGCATCACAAGAAAGGTAAGACCGTGTTAATTATCTTAACATTATGTTGTTTGTTAAAGATTCGCTCGTATTAAGCCGCTGTCCTACGACCCTTTAACTGACAGGCCTCGCCAGGCGTTGCTACGCCAACCATTCCCACGGCGTGTCGCGGCCTGGTACGGCCTGTTCACCGCTATTTTAACATTTAAAGTGATATGGAGCGTCAGGCTGCGTGGGCAGTCACTATGATTTTTTTAGTGGTCAACATTTGTTTGATAAATAAAGCAAAAATAAATGCCTGTACAGACCATACAGCTCGCGAGAAGCGCCCCTATGCCGCGCCACGCCGCGTCTTTGAACTTCGCGTTCCCACAGCCTGACGGCGTGGCCTGGCCTGGCGCGATCTGGCCTGTGCGAAAGCACGCCGTGGGAACGCAACATAACATGGAACTTATATGGATAGTAACAGCCAAAATATGACCGTCATCTGAAGGGCTATTTCTGTCTGCTCGGTGCACGATAGAATCTGCTTTACCGACTCAGTATTATAGATTGCGTCATAGTGACAATACCGCAGAATGACATTCAGTCATCTTCTTTACATATCAGATGCACAGTTAGAAGGTATTTATGGGCAGGTGCCTGTCTTCATCAGAATCGGCCATGTCTCCAATAAGTGGTAATGTGGGTAGGAACCAACAAAGAATCACGCGAGTCACAATCAAGTTATTTAATTTCATAAAATATCTTCCTTACAGAGTTTCACTAAAATCTATTCACGAGTAATTAGGAAATCACTTAATCAATCGGTTTTAATTATTTTTGAAATAAAAAGGGATAAGATTACACGGAACAAAAGCGATTCGTCGGATACGTGGTGCGCTCGCCGTTGACGTTCGGAAACAAGTGAAGTTCAACATGGCCGCGCTGACCATCGCCTTGACGCTCCGCCAGACTGACAGTGGTCAAATCTAGTTCCAACGTATCTCTTAACAGATGGCGCAAGCAATGGGCCGTCATATTAAAAGCGTGACAGTGACAGAAACTAACAATGAATAAATAAAAAACATAAAATGGCCAGGCCACTAAAAAGGTTTCAGGTTGATGTCAACTCGACATTTTAGTCAAAGGTGTATGCTATTTTGATGTTTGATATCAAGTAATTAACTGTAGTTTTCTTTTTCTCAGTGCCATAGCTTCAAAATGTATTGTCCCCTAAGTTGATAAAAGAAATAATATGAAAACTGACGAAGATACAAAAGACTTGACGGTACATAACGAAAAGTTGGTGCGTTATACACCTCTGTCTACCTTTTTACGGAATACTGGCGTTGTAGTGTATCTATTTAATATATATATGTAAACAGTGTCTCATTCACACGAGCGGGATCTTTGCCGTCACTATTGTCATCTGTCAGTCATGAAAAATGGCGGGAAACAGACAAAAGTGGCGTGGTCTGCACGATCTAACTTGGTGTGGTAGTGAGCCAGTGACGTGTTAATATTCAACATAAAGACGGAATCAACAGGATGCTACAGGCGTGATAGTCTATTTTAGTTAAGGTTAAACGAACAATTGCAATCAATTCCAATTTAAGTAATATTGTCAATCGTTTCAATCGCATTTCGTAGACGATCATTTTGCGCATCAATGTACATTAATCACAATATGGACAATTGCAATTGAAAAACCATAGAATGAATGGCTATAGTGAACGGTTGATTTGAAATTGCTTATGTTGTAGGTGAATTGATTTTGCAGGCTGATTTTATAAACACACAAAATATTTGCATTTTTCTCGGCTTAGTTGATTTTAACGGTTTTTAATACGAATACCTCTGACCCGTAACCTATATTTTCAAACTCAAATCATTTATTTCAAATAAACCAATTACAGGCACTTTTGAATCGTCAAGGGATCGGTCAGTCAGAAAGATGAAACTAGTTGCCCATTCCATAGTGTAGTAGGCACCTATGGAGAAGAACGGGCAAGAAACTCCACGGACACTCTTTTAAATCAAAATATGGTTACAAAATATTGGTTACATTATTCATGTTGAAATTATGCATGTGAGAATGATGCAGAACGTTAAAAGCGTTCGTAATAAGAAGGAAAAAAAACAATTCAAATATTAAATTAAATTAAAATAAGCCGTGACTGCGAACAGATGACCAGTCTCTACTGACAGCGCCCGTTCACGAACATGACATACAAATTTATAAACAAATATAATCAATCTGGTTCTGCTGATATGAAGAAAGTTATATATAGCTTTTTCTTTTACCGATGGCAAATCATATTAAAGCAAAAGGAGTATGTAAGGATCGTAGCCGGTGGCGTTCTGTAGTTTCTGCCTACCCCCATGGGAAGATGGCGTGAGTTTATGTATACATATATGTATGGAAAAGACTCACCTTCCTGACTTCAACAGCAGCCTTATCCAATTTCTCTTGAAGCTTGTCGATCTCCGAATGAGGCAAGGCCTGTAGTTTGTCCTGCTGCAGTTGAGCCTTGCCAAGCATGGTCTGAGTTCTTCCTAGCTCTTCCCTGGCCTTATCCAGTTCAGCCACGGCCTTGTCTCGTTCGGAGTGGAGACAGCTTACTGATTGCACCTTGTTTATAAATCATATTAAATTCGAACGCATAAAAGTGAAATCTGTCTAGCCTTATCTCAACTATGTTGGGGTTGGCTTCTAGTCTAACCGGATGCAGCTGAATACCAGTATTTTACAAGGAGCAACTGTCTATCTGTCACACTTCTTGAAACTTAAAATAAGAACCAAACCTTTTATCCTAGGAAATCAATATTTTGGTAACACGGGTACTGATAAAAAAAAAATAACGAACAGAACGAAAAACGAAACATCAACACCTACATAATTAACTTTTTGTTATAGTATTTATCTAGTCTCATTTGGAAGTATTATGTCTAGATATTTTAGGTAATAACAGATAATTAGGTAGGTAAAATCAATATGGTTTAGAAGCCCTCAACTAGTTCGCCTATTCTGCGTCGTAGGTACAAGTAGAATGGACCAGGCCCGGGTCGACGGCGCGATGTGTTCCACGCGCGCCTCAAAGAGATGTCAGCATAATTGACGGAGTCCGATAGGGCCGATGCCTGCCGGGGTCGCAGATTGTTCGAAAGAGTTACCGTGGACCTGGCGCACAGGCAACTGAAGGAACACGGATGGGTTTTAGTCAGTAAGAGTCTGACACGCCCTTCTGCTCCGCCCAGAGCGGGAGAGGTCATTTGATGATTTCCCACCAAAAAAAAAAAAAGGTAGAAGTAGAATATTCTAGAAAAAAAATATTGTATTTTACTTCTTTTTTTTTATAAAATCGGCAAAAGTTAATACAGGGTGGATTTTTGAGATGGGGCAGCAAGGGCAGCTACCTTAACCGTTGTAGCTACAGGAAAACGGTCTTAGGAGACTTTCCTTAACTTTTTGAGAAATTTTGAATTAAATTCACAGATTTTGAAAAAAATAATACAGTCAGCAGGAAAATGGGCAGTTTTCACAAAAACTTTTTTTATGCCAATCTATCATGTTTCATATAAGCATCAAAAACCTCTATTGGACCAACTGAGGTTTCAGTACTAGAAAAGTCAGCAATCGAAAAAAACTTTTCCCATACATTTCGTAGGAAATGAGACTACAACTTACTTTTTGATTATGGAAAGACAAACTGCTACAATGAAGACTGGGCGAAAATAAACAAAAACTAAAAAATGACTTCGAATTTTGAACGAAAACGCGTCATAATTTAATTTGCTTTGAAAACAGAATCGAGATAGTTCGTTGCCTGGTTGCTTATGATTTCCGAAATTCTGTGATAAAATGACCTCTGAAAATAAAGATCCTTACATGAAACATGATCGATTGGCATAAAAAAACGTTTTTGTGAAAATTGTCCATTTTTCTGCTGAATGTAAATTTTTTTCAAATTCTGTGAATGCAATACAAAATTTCACAAAAATTTAAGGAAAGTCTCGTAAGACCATTTTCCTGTTGCTACAAAGGTTAAGGTAGCTGTCCTTGCTGCCCCATCTCAAAAATCCACCCTGTATACTACAATGTAACCAAATCTATGGAGCCAAGTCTGCTGCGAGTCTCAAAAACTTTTCTTAGATAGGATTGGGGAAATAACATAGCGGTTAGTATTCTTCACCAACTCACCCTATAGTAGTGTACTGCTGAATATAGGCCTCTTTCAGGCTTCGCATAAACATCCTTTCCTGAGCATTCTGTCCCTGCCACCTTTAAGGTCGTTGGTCTATCTAGATGGGGAGCGTCCCACACTACGCTCACTGATACGCGGTCTCCATTCCAGATCTCATCTGCTCCACCGGCCATTGGTCCTTCGATAAACATGGCCAGCCCACTGCCACTTCAGCTTGCTTACTCTACAAGCTATGCCGGTAACTCTGGTTATTTTCGGGATAATTCAGCATTCCTATAACACCTTTAACGTTCTATTCAGAATTAAAGATCCTGATCTGCCCAGAGATACAAACGTGATGAAGAATGGGATGGCCAATTAGAACAATGTGGCGGTAAAAAATTCTTTAATAATAAAAACGTGTATTTTGACCAACAATGGATCATAGTAGTCATAGTTGTTATGTTTACATACATTTAGAACTAGGTAAAGTGTATTTATTGTATTTCTTATTTTTTGTTTATTTTTAGTTTTCGTATGCTGCACTGGTTTTGACGTCATCACGTCAACGCCGGCTATCGCTGAAAACCAGGGCTGGGGCTCTGTCTCGCATAGGGTCATAGCACTATGCTGAGCGATTGCCGTTTCGCGTGGATGTGACGCATATTTTCCCCGAACTCATATTTTTTTTGTATTTGTGTTTTTTTCCTTGCGTCATGTTTACCGCAAATAAACGTATTTTCTTTCTTTTCTTTCTAGTAAAAACAAATTTAAAAAAACATACAAATAAACATATTAAATAGGTACATTTAATTGCTCAGTACGTGAGCCATACAGCTACGCTTCAGGTACAGTCATCTCTGCGTGAATGCCCTTGAATGCCGCTGGTGCTAGCTCGATACCTGCGCACCAGGAATGTAGGGATGTGCATCGTTATCGCATAGTAGCCTAACAACACACAAAGATGACAAATGGTCCCGTAAGGCACCAACATAGGAACATTTTCATCATCAGCCTACAGCAGTCCACTGCTGGACATAGGCCTCTTCAATTGCACGCCATTTAGCTCGATTTACCTGCTACCAGCCCCCCTGTTGTCGCTATACCTAGCATGAGGGCGTCCTACCTTACGTTTGCCGATTCGCGGTCTCCACTCAAGAACACGTCTACACCAACGGTCATCGGTTCTACGGCTAATATGGCACGCCCACTGCCACTTTAGCTTGCTTATTCTGTGAGCTATATCAACAATTTTGGTTCTCTGTTGGATCACCTCATAGGACACCACATAGGAACATTTTGTTTTATGGAAATAAGTTCATAATCCCTTCATTAGTGCACTCATTAAGGAAGGATTCCTGGAAGCAAAACCATTTTTTTTTTTGAGTGGGTATTCATCAAATGACCTCTCCCGCTCTGGGCGGAGCGGAAGGGCGTGTCAGACTCTTACTGACTAAAACCCACCCGTGTTCCTACAGTTGCCTGTATGCCAGGGCCACGGTAACTCTTTCGAACAATCCGCAACCCCGGCAGGCATCGGCCCTATCGGACCCCGTCAATGATGCTGACATCTCATTGAGGCGCGCGTGGAACACGACGCGCCGTCGACCCGGGCCTGGTCCTCACCGGACGGCGAGCTGCCTATTGCTCGCCATCCGCAGGCCCGCGCCTACGGCGGCCAGGAGTCGGCTATCGACTTTCGACGCCCAGGGTGTCTCCTCCTGCGGTGACTAGGGGCGTGAGGGCGTAACGATTGCCTCACCCTCACACGCTCCGCCTCCTGCTTCGCGAGCATTACTGCTTCGCAGAAGGAGGTGACTGTTTCCCATTCCCTCTCGCTCCGTACCATGGCCTGAACCAGGGCCGGCTGCGAGAGATCGCCGCCGCCCATCGCCGCCACGAGGACACGGCGGTGCTCCGCCTAAGCCGGGCAGACCTCCACCGTATGCTCCACCGTGTCCTCCGGTCGATCTACACAATGACAACACCTGGGCGTTTCCTCCCGCCTTATCCGAAACAGGAACCTCCCGAAACAGCCATATCCGGTGAGGACCTGCGTCAGGCGGAAGGTGAGGACGCCGTGGCGCCTCTCAAGTCACTCTTCAAAGAGTGGACTTACCGCGTCAATTGTAGCGTGCCCAGCGCTGGGTTGCGACAGTCGCACTCTCCATGCCGCCATGAGAATAGAAGCAAACCCTGGCCCCAATATCCAAAGTTTATTCGCAAACGAAGAACCAGGAAAAATCTAGTACATAACAAATATTCTTTCCCATATTATTTTATTTTGAATTTGTAGCTTAAATTCGAGAATTGCAGGAAATTCAGTAAAAGATTCTATCGAAGCTGACGCAGCGTTTATCTATATTATACGTCATATGAATGGACATTTTGAGCTCTGCGAACCGACGCGATGTTAGAACCGAGAGTTATTTGAAATGAAACTTTGGGATATAAGAATATTCGGGGAGCCGTGATATAGCTTGCTTTTTGGCTGTAAATGTGATTTCTGGTACCTAAAGATGTAAGAAGAATGTGAGACACCAAATAGTGGTATAGTAATTTTATTTTAGGGGCATCGTCTTCACATAATTATAATTATTTGATGTATGTAAAACAGTAAGGCTTTTTGTACACGGCACGGTTTCTTTACGGTACGGCGTTAAAATGCTCCGAAGAAAAAACGTGTTTGTCAACTAGCTTTCATAGTGATCCATACAACACTGACGACCGTGCCTACACCCGGCAAATAAACTGTAGTTTTTCATGCCAAGAAAAACGTGTTTGTACAAAGAGCCTGACTATGGAGTTTTTGCCCATTCTTCTCCATACGAAACTACCTTTTGGGAGGGGCAAGTTAATTTTGACGTTTAAGAGTATCTTTTATGAATATGAAGAAGGGTGTTACGTGTAGTATCGATTAAAACCTCATATAACTTCAAATTGACTTGAATTCGATAATTGATAATATATGTATTTGGGATATTCTATTCTAGTTCTTTGATTAAATATGAAGTAATTAGTAGTTCTTCAATTGTCTAGCAAACCGAATAATTTTCCGGTTGATAATGTTGAGATTTTTAAGGTGAATTCTCAGCTGTACCCCGCCAAATAAAAAAAAATCTTTGGTTTTTTGCAAATTGCTTGCTCAGTTTTACGTTGTATGTTGATTTTCATAATTATGTAATATTCTGAAAAGTTCTTAAGTGGAACAAATTTTTAAAGTTTGACAATGGATGATTATTATTCAGTAAATATATCATTCTTACAATTGCAAATAGCATTTAATCAAAACACGACGTAAAACAGAGCAGCAATTTGCAAAAAAACAGAAAAATTGAATTTGGCGGGCTACAGCTGACGATTCACCTTAAGTAGTTACCGACTGTAGTCAATTTTAACAGAAAATAGCAGGATTGAATGTATGGGTTGCGCTAAGTTTTAAGTATTGCGACTCGTGGAGTCTTTTCTATGTATATGTCCCAGCCAACTAGCTTAATTATCATTTCAGTAAACAGCTTAGCCTTTGAAAGTAGCGCTTGCCGCTACCAAGGAACCGCTCGCTTCACTCGCTTGGCTCTCACTGGGTCTTAAGGCATGAAATGCACAAGAGTTCCATGAAAACGAGAGCAGTAAGGATTTTTGAAGATTCATCCGCATAAGGGGTTACATAGGGGATGGAAGTTTGTATAGGAGTTCGTCAATATTGCCGATAGATGATTCCATGGAGCACACGGCTTGAAGTTCTAATTATAGCCTTTTTCAAGTACATCTTGACGTAATGAAAACATTTTCAACTTACTTACATACAAATACATAAACTCACGCCTTCTTATAAACTACAGAACGCCACCTGCTACGGTCCTTACATACTCCTTTTGCCTCGTTAAATTCCAAAAAAAAACAAAACAAATTCCATCTTCTTTGTAAGTGAGACCTTCTAATTTTATCAACACAGAACTGAATGATGCAATCTATTCACTTAATAGATTCCGTTAATCGCTTTCCACGACTCCCTCGTGCATTGAGACTGTGGTATATTTCCAACGGAAACTGTGTGACCTAGTGACACAGTATACTATGCTATACACTATGCAGTGTATCTACAGGTTGAGTTGAGTTGAGATAGGACTGAAGGACGGGTATGAGGTACTGCATACATAGGAGTTACATAAAGCCCGAAAGTCTGACCACTAGTCTTACCAAAGGCTATCGTGTTACCCAGTAATTGGAGTGGTTTGCGTAGGACAGATAGGCAGTCGCTCCATGTAAAATACTGGTGTTCAGCTGCATCTGGTGAGACTAGAAGCCGACTCCAACATAGTTGGAGAGGCTAGGCAGCTAATGATGAATTTAAAACTTTGAAGTTTATAGGAGTATATGGGGCAAAGTTCTTTAACATTTTTGGTAGGTACCTTTAGTTTATTTGTAACAGTCAGATGGTTAGGTTACGATCGTCAGTCCTAATAGGGTCAACTCAAAACGGGTTCAGAGTAATGTATATGACGGATGTTCGAGCGGCTGAGACACCACGTGTCGCTGCTGATCCATCATCTGTTGGTCCTTCATCATGGGCGTGTACGTGCAAGTGTTTGGAAAATAACACTCGGAAAATAACGCACTTAATTTACTTTCAAATATCGCAACGAGACTTAACTGTAAACTTTAATGATTACAATGATTATCACTCATTAAGTTTAATCACAATAATTGTTAAACTTGCATTTAGAGCCAATGTATTTGTGCGTGTGCACCGCGTGACGATCGCAACACAAATGTGCTCGCCACCACCGCCATGACACTCACGCCCCCATTTGGTGTTACCCGCTCTAAGTTTAAAATACCACTAAAGAAATAAATTCTAAACCACAGGGTAAAAATAATCGATTAAAACTTTTAAAAAGTGTTACAATAAATCGACTAAATAATCGCGCGCCGTCATATAGATTTAAAACAGTCCTCTAAAGGTGGCACATAGTTATCTTTGTATGTTGATTGGATTGGACTAGTAGAATCCCTGTCATAGGTACCACCGGACGGCAAGCAATGGGCAGCTCGCCGTCCGGTAAGGACCAGGCCCGGACCGACGGCGCGTTGTGTTCTACGCGCGCCTCAAAGAGATGTCAGCATAATTGACGGGGTCCGATAGTGCCGATTCCTGGCGGGGTTGCGGATTGTTCGAAAGAGTTACCGTGGCCCTGGTGCACAGGCAACTGAAGGAACGCGGGTGGGTTTTAGTCAGTAAGAGTCTGACACACCCTTCCGCTCCGCCCAGAGCGGGAGAGGTCATTTGATGATTTCAAACCAAAAAAAAAAAAAAAATTGGTACCATCTACCCTGTAAAAGTCTTTATTTATTTAAATGTTAGTCTTTGGTTTTGAGAAATAGCCTTAGTCCGATACCCAAACATTACAGGCAAAAAAAAAACAGCAAAGATTAGAACAAAAAGCCTCATCAAAATAATCGCCGATCTACCAAAGGCCTTATGATGACATAAATTCATCGTCTAACAAATACCCATCGGTCACGCCAGCATCGGTCGTCCTTTACCCTACTAATCCGGTCTGATTGCGCACGGGATTACCTGGGACCTGCCTTTGTATTACTGTTATGCTATTAGGCCGTAAATGCTGTGATATTACTGGGATGACGTCATTTATAGAGGTCATTCAGGGTAAACAATGGCGTGAGTTTAGTCTTATAGAACATGTTAAGCTTGATGTTGGTCGAAATTTGTAGTACTTAATTAGGAGATTTATGAGACACTGGTGGCCCAGTGGTAACGGCCGCGACTTACCAAGTTGTAGGTTGTACGCTCGAACTCTGACAAGCACTTTACTTTGTGTAAATTATTTCATCACCACTGCTCTCAAAACGGTGAAGAAGCCGTGAGGAAACCGGCATGTCTTAGAACCAAAAAATTCGAAGACATTTGACATCCACCAACCCGCAATGGGCCCGCGTGGTGGATTACGGCCCACTCCCTCTCACCGAGAGGAGGCCTGTGTTCCAACAGTGAGAACATTATAGGCTGATTATGATGAAGAAGAGATTTATGCTGTTTCTGAGATAGTTTGAGTAAAAAGGCCACACGTCAGTAGTACCCTTGAGCTGGCGTAGCGTAGTTCGAAGTTACAATAGAATAACAGGCCAACGTAAACTGGATTTCTGTTCACTGACGTGTAGCCTATCGTACAAGATTAGATCTGCGTTAAGCGCAGGCTACACCGCCAGCTAGCGAGCGAGCGAGCTGGCGGGCAAAGCGAGGCGAGGGAAACTATATAAACTAAGCGAAGGTTTGGCGAGCTAAACTATGTGGGTTCACACCAAAAACTACGGACGGACGGGCGAGCGAGTGGGCGGGCGGGAGATTGAGGGGAGCGTTCCGTCTCAAGCGCAGGCCACACCACCAGCTAGCGAGCGAGTGAGCTAGACGGGCGATTGTCGTTGCAACTCACACCGCGAACTACGCAGCTAAGCTACGCCAACGAGGTAAACGAATAGCATCGCTGGCATCGTCGGATATTTCGTTTGCAACGTTTCTATCGCTGTCGTAGCTTATCTCTGTAGGTCGGTCGGCCGGCATGTGAAACGAAGTACCAAAAGATGTAAAACGATGCTCGCCCGGCTCGGTCGCTCGCTCACTAGCTGGCGGTGTGGCCTGCCCTTTAAGAATGATATCCGTCTATAATTATTTAAACGAAGATATTTATTTCTGTGTTGTAGTCCCTTCTTTTAAGACATAGATTATTTTTTTTAAACTACTAAAATACATAATCATGGTAAAAAAGAAAGTTATTTTCGATTGATTAGTCTGTAGAAGATCGAAAGCTATAGTATATTTTTATGAGCAATAATTTTTAGAAGATCACTTGAAAATTGGAGCTTTAAAAGCTTGATAATACAATACAAACTAAGTAATATTTTTCAATGTACCGAAACGCTTCGAAATTTATCCCATAAAATATTTTTTCATTTGCTAACGACTATAAGTCAAGTGATATTTATGTTCTTAAAAATTTCAGCATTTTTTAAGTCTAAACCCCATTCAAAAATGATTAAGTGTAACTTGTATCTAATTATTTGCTCAAGGCTCAGGTTTGTGAAGTGATATTTAAAAGGTAGGGGCTAAGATAATAAATGAACAAGATAATAATTAAAATCCGAGGCGATACTCAATAGCTTTAGTCTAAAAATTAACCTAAAGAACACAATCAAAAGTTTTTAGAATTAATGCAAATAAAATAGTGTGTTTTATTCCAATCAACCTTAAAAAATCTCACCAAATTATGTCAAAATGCAAAGCAAACTAAATATTTAAATATTTAAACGGTTCTTTCAAATAAAATGTGTAGTACATGCTTCGGAACAAATTGTCATACCTTTAATGTAAGCAACACTAACGACCTGCCACTCAAGCATTGTTTAAATTTTCTACATTACTTCTCGTATTTCCATTCTACATTTTAGGGTTTTAGGAAGCTCGTAAAAGAATTACCTTGTGTTAGGTATTTAAAAGAATATGAATGAGTTGTTTTCTTTGACAGGTCACAGAAGAAGAACAACAACAACATCACCATCCCCAACAACAGTTAACTTCTTAACAATAAACGGAGAAGAACCAACAGAAGTATATACAACAACAGAATATGTTCTAACAACATATCCAAAGCTACCCAAACCACTTCGCCTCTCTTCACTATTAGATAATGAATATAATGATGATGTACATAATATAGATAACATTATAGATGAAGTTACATTAGGTAGAGGGAGACACACTAAACATGATAGAATAACAGATAAAGAAATTATACAAGAATTAGATGAAACTTCGCTATCTAAGTCTATGAATAAAGTTAAGAAAATGTACAGAGATTCTGCGGGTTCAGCCGTTAATAAGTTAAGTGGAAAAGGAGGAAAAGCTGGTATATTTTTGACTGAAAACTGTACGACCGTTATAGCTCAAATAGGAACTACAGCGATATTGCACTGTGAAGTTAGTGATATCACCGAAAATACGGTAAGTGGATGCATTGATTTTTGATTCTTAGATTTAGTTGAAAACAATTCAGCGAAAAAATTGCAAAACCATTTTTCCATCGACCCCAAATTATTTTTTGAAATAACAGACCCATTGGTATATGAATGCAGTCTGAAATATTTCTCAGACTGCATTCATATACCAGCAGGCTTAGCATGACGCTGTATAGCTCTTCGAAGAAAAGACACGGCTATTCCCATACAAAGTGATATTTCGTTTCTCCATTTTTGACATCGCACCTTAAAAATCCTTCTAAAATCTGTCATTTTGTCTTTCGTTTCTGCCGATCGTTGTCTAGGTCCTTTTTAATGTAGACTATTTCAGCAGACAGTTGTCTAAGGTAGTGAAGACAAATTGATTTTTTAATCGCCATACTAAAGACAGTAGAAACACTTCACTTTTTGTATGGAAAATGTGAAAAATTACTACCTACAAGGTTGAGTTTCAGGGGTTTAAGGGTGTCATAAAGGGGGTCGAAATTTTCATTATTTTTGCGATAGAACACACCATTTTTGAGATATAAGCAAAATAAAAGATAAACGTGAATAAATTAGTGAATTTCGTAAAAAGTGCAGTTGACTCTTTCTACTTTTCTGCCGTAGTACTGTCTTCATGAAACGTAATTTTTGTCTATTCTTCCGTCGATAAGACGGTGCTTGTGCTAAGCCTGCAGTGTGTCTGTTATTTCTAAAGCCTATTAAATTCTTGACGTGGTCGAACTCTCCATTAAAATTGATGCCAATTTTTTTCATCCATTTGAGCTAGGCTATCAAACATAAACCCGCCAAATTCAGTTAAGCCAAAGATAATCGAAATAGAAAATTGAATGCTTGTATTTTATATTAAACCAGTTCCCATAGAATTTTGTTCCAACGTCCAATATACTGTAACAAACAAAACAAAATTCTTCAAAAAGTTTGTAACCAAACCGAGTATAAACACGCATAGAACTTCGGCTGTAACTTTGTAAACTCTTGAATGACTTCCAAAACTCCAACCAGAATGTTTATTGTTTCGTTTAGGTCGAAAATTACAAAAATTTGTTTAGCTGAATTCATAACTCATATAAACACATGTGGGTAGTCTACACGTTTTATATCATAATTGTTATGAATGGTTCTTCCAAATTGTTGCGTGGGTTTTGTGTTTTTTTGTGTGTTTATTGTTATGTGTCGTACTTTCTGATTATGTAAAATGGTTGGAATGAGTTTTAAACTTATAAGCGATCATCGTTAATCAACTAAGAATTTGGCATCATTAAAATGTTCAGACTTTAATACTCTCAAAATGACAGAACAATCAAGTTTTACAAGTTAAAACGTAAACGAATTAGTATCACTTAATTCAAAACTTTTATTTGAAAACTTATTCTGGGCATCCAAGATGTTAATAGAATTCTGAGATACCATTTTAAGCTTTATGATTTCTTGCAGGTGACTTGGATAAGAAGAAAAGACTACTCTTTGCTGTCAGTTGGTCTGGTCACGTACAGTGCTGATAGCAGGTTCTTCTCAGCTCATGGAAGGCATGTGAAGGTATGACTACGTACTTATATATGACTCAAAAAGTATCCTAGTAGTTCCCTTTTCTATAACAAACTTGTTTAAGATCCCTGTCTATTGTTGCTGATTCTTGCAAATTTCTTTCTTCCTAATGATTAGAGTTACGGTTCCAGGAGTTGTTAGTCAGGGATTCAGATATTTTGCGTTTAGGGGACTTAAATCTAAACCGTGCTGGTTCATTTCACTGGCTCAGTCTTTTTTATACTACAGTTATTACAGGTCTATTATTACCGTGATTCTATAATAATCTATTCTGCTTGCAATTTAAATTACGTCACATAAAACACTCGTATTTTTTTTCTTATTGCATAAAATATAATTAATAATTTGAACACCATTCTAATTACTTTCAGAGTTCAATATAAAGTCCTTTTTGCCTCTCATAATACAGTTACGTACTCACTATTAACAAAATCATTAATGAATATCTTCACGAAGGTACAAAAAACGTTATTTCACAAACAATGGCCTACAACTAATTACAAATGTGTCACCATATTCAATTAAAACCTAATTAATACCATTGTTAACCAGCGACGCGGTTTTATATTCATAATAATTACTTGTTAATGGGTGAATGCATCGTGGAGTGGGCTGGGCATTCATTTAGCGGTCGCTAATGGGTGAATAGGCTAAATTAATAGCTGTAACCCAAATTGGATTTTTTCCAGTAAAGGAAAGGAAGGGATTGAATTGATTTGATTTTTTGTAAATGACCTCTATGGTGCTGGTCTGCCCTATAGCAGTGTGTTCAACGATGACAAGTTTGTGTGAATATGACGTGAAATTTCTCGAAAGTTTATCTTCATGTTAATTTGCATTTACCGAACTAAAAACATTCGTTCTCAGTATTCTAAACCTGAAAAGTGGTGATTGTACAAGATACAAAATCTCATTGTGTAAGCTGTGCGTAACGACATCATTACCGACCATGAAATCTCGAAAAAAAAACTGTTATTTGAAATACCACTTTCATGAGAGCATCTGAAGAACATTTAAAGATTAAGATGAATTTGAATGTAACATTCTAATCTACTTTCAAACAGACGTAAATTTCATTAAAATCCCAATCCACTATTATAACATCAAAAAATATTAAACTTTAAAACCAAGAGACAATCGACGAAACAAAAAAATTGAGTCAAATACGTAATAGTTCAGACTAGAGCCTACTCAGTCAGCATTTATTACATCAAATAAATCGATATGAAGTTGCACAGGTCAATGAGTTCGGTCCCGGTCAGCGCTATCTAAAACCGTTGGAGGGAGAGGAATTTATATAATTAAATTTGAATGGTTCAAAATGTAGCCAGTATATTGGAATTTATAATAAAGCAAAGATAATAAGGTTGACTGATTTGGAGATGGGGTGAGGCTTATATTGATAAAGACTACGGTTAACTTAAAAGGAGATGGTTGGAAAACCAAATAAAATAGATTTAAGGTCATCCATAGTGGACTAAAATTATATTCCATGTGATTTAACTGTGTGGCCCCCGATTTAAATGCACATAAGCTGTTTCTGTTTTCATAATCAAAGACAAAATATTTTATTTCACATAAACCTACATGGGCATTTATGAAACGTCAGAAGCTAAGTGCACGGTTTGAATTGGTCATTTCCTATGGTGAAGACCCGGCAAGAAACTCCACGGTTACACTTTTAAAAATATTTGGTTTTTACAATGTTTTAAAATTACACATAACATCACGCCTGTATTCCCCGAAGGGTTAGGCAGAGGTGTACCTATAGCACACCCACATTTCGCCAGTTATGTTTAAGTCCCATGTAATAGGTGGCGAGCCAATTGCCATCAACCGGGCACAAATCCAGACTCCGGGCTGCTACCGAGAAATTCCAGACGGAAAAACCCGATAACACCTTGCCCGACCCGGGAATCGAACCCAGGACCTCATGCTCAGCAGTAGCGCTTGCGACCACTAGACCAACGAGGCATTGGGGGAGGGGGGTTTAAAATTACAATGTTATTATGTATGGGGGGACAGTGTAGGCCTGTCGACTAGTACCAGGAACTTAATAAAATAGAAAATGGTCTCCAAAGCTTCAGTCAACAAGGCCTATAATGTTCTCACATTCACAAAATATAAAAGAATCTGTATAGAAGATTAATAACATATAAAAACCTATTTAAACCAAATGACATGATTGCCATTACAACCACTAATAAACAGTTGAATTGTAGGTATATAATGCCAAATAATGAGAAGACTATGACAAAGAAGTATGTAAAAAAAAAACACCGTGATTTGTTATCCCATATCTCCCAACCACCACAACATAGAGGTCAACAAAGAACTGCTTAAATAATTTTATTTGGTGCTCGACGTTAGTTATTTATTTTTTTCATCTTCTTGCTGCTCTATTAGGTTTTTGCGTTCTCTAACAGTCAAGAGTGTTTTATATATAAGTAAATTATTTTCTTTCCACAATGCCAATCGATTCTGAGGTTAAAGATTCTGTCGTTAAAAGATTTTTATGAAATTATTATTTGTCTTAAAAAATCTTTTAACGGCAGACACTTTAGCCGCAGTAATTCTTAAATCTCCTACTTAAGCAATGCCCCGAGGAACGACTAAAACTCAAGCGTTCAGAAACTTTAGAAAAGAAACGACTAAGTCTAATCTAAGGAAATTAGTAAAATATTCCTTGCGGGGCAAGCGGAAGTAATTAATCGCTTGAACCTCGATAAATGAGGTTCTAATAGTTCACGTTGATCGTGACTAATGATACTGCGGTTCATGCGAAAGTAAGTGTCGTAAGTAGTGGGGGTTGTAGCTAAAGAACGGTCTGTGCTATAACCAATGACGTAATTTTCGCCACAACTATTGATACCATGCACCCCACGCTTTTTATTACAATAAAATTATTTTTTCTTACACAATTTTTTTGAAATCAAATTTATTTAAATTTATTTTCTATTTTTTTGTTGGATTTTCTATAAAAGCGTATTTTTTTAGTTTTTTAAAACTTTTATTTATTTTTAATTTTTTAGTGATTATTTAGCAATAGCTTTATGATA
The DNA here is from genome assembly GCA_916610205.1 of Griposia aprilina. Lineage (NCBI taxonomy): Eukaryota > Metazoa > Arthropoda > Insecta > Lepidoptera > Noctuidae > Griposia > Griposia aprilina. The sequence goes on along the minus strand of OU744307.1, from coordinate 12,875,931 downwards.
TTTACATCTCTATTAGCTATTGCATAGAAGAGCGGTGTTTCACCTAGACGGTCTCTGCAATTGTCATATGCTCCTTTATTTATTAATAAATTAATAATTTTACGCTGATGATGACGGCAGACTATGTGTAGCATGCAATAGTTAAAATCGTTACTTAAAACAGTGTTGGGATTAGCTCCCTATTTTAACAGCTCTTCCAAAATATTAACAAAGCCTAACCTTCCGAATCTACACGGCCTAACTCTACCGACCCTAACTTCACAAATTCTACATATCAGTAAAAATGTATGTCTTGGCTGTTTCGTTACTTACTTATAGAAACTAAATATTCGCATCACCTCCACGACGGTAGCGAAACGGCGAAGCCATACATTTTTACTGATATGTAGAGTTTGTGAAGTTAGGGTCGGTAGAGTTAGGCCTCGTAGATTCAGAAGCTTGGCTCTACATGAGATCTGATATCGTTTTCACAGGGCAAACCTTATGTGGTCGTTTATCTGGAATAAACTAAATATCGTTGTGCCAATTCTTGGTAACGTTTTAATTCAGCAGTAGATGTCTTTGAGTGATCTTCCGTCTATAGTTTTTACACACTATGGAATGCACAGGATGTTAGAATAGACGAGGGGAGTGTCAGTCATAGGTACTCATAAAAATGTCAAACGCCAAAATATGAAAAATAAAATCAACTATTTCAAACGTTTTGGTCACGAAAGTATTGCACTTTGTAGGGAACAGATTTTTATTTCATACTTCAGGGTTGAACCCACAATAAAATTTGTTAATTTTTAGCCTAAAACCCTGCATAACTTCCAAATGTTTTGTATTGTACGCATTTGTCTATCTGTATATTACGTTCAATGATGTTATATAGGACTAGATCAGCAGTGTATGTCGCCGATGCGTTACTACGTCGTATATGTCCACAAGCATATCTCACTTCAGTCGTCAGCTTGACGTCAAGTGAGCGATTGCTTAGCGCTAAAAAAATTACAAAATGGTGAAATATGCGATTAATATTTGTATGACACGGTCTGAAAAGGTCAATAAAGCAAATGGTGTTTCATTTTATAAATAAGTTTGTTCAATTTTATTCAGATTATCCAAAAAAACATTACGAAAAGAAATAAATTTATCAAACATTGTTTTTACCATCAGTGTTACCATTAAAAATGATTTTGATTTTGCCAGACAGTTGGGAGTTTAGTAGACCACGAATGTATGTTCCTGGAAGTCTAAATTATTATTGTAGTCTGTTTGGTTTAAACATATATATTGTACAGTACAAATATATTGTATAAATGATTGTACATAGAAATTATATCATTAAATTTTACACAAAAGTAATTTGACACGATCTTAATAATTTTGAAATATAATATTTACGTTTACGCATTTGTTTTTCTTCTTCCTATATGTACCTAATTTTTGTCAGCTTCTTTAAATCTTTAATCTATTGGAAGTTCCATAATACAAACTATCTATATAGTAATTGATTCAATAAATACGTTAATTTATATTGGGGAATTTATGTTGATCATTGGCAACTCTGGCCGTTTTTCCGATAACAATGTCTTGTCTCATTCCAATGTAATAAGTTTGACGATAGAAGAAATGAGACAAACATAGATTCTTTTGACAGATTGATATAACTAGTATCCGTTTCAGAGCTACGGCTTTAAACTCGTAAGTGGTTACGTTTTTCTGTTTTTTTTAGTACGACGTTGCTCCTCTAGTATTATATAACCTCATTGATTACGTTTATTAAGTCTGACATTAACGAAGCATTTCGTGGAAGTCATATATTGCTTAACAGAATAGTAGGTAATTATCTCTGAAATGTTTAATAACAATTCTATAGAAACACAATACATTCCAATTTCCTATAACCGCAACAGAGAGTTATGCCACAAATATTCCTCAAACCAATTTTAAATTCACTAGAAAATGGCTGTGGCCTTCAGCGACGAGGCATTAGAAGAATCGATTCTATTATCAGAAATGGGGACATGGTAAGAACTAGGGGAAACTTGTAAACTACTTAATAGTCAACTGTCATAATTATGGAATGTTGCAGTGTCAAACTCAAAGCATTTATTTCAAATAGGCACATAAAAGGCACTTTTGAACGTCAACATTTACATTACAATAGAATTGATTCTAGTCACCCCTTCCAAAAGGTAGTTTCGGAAGTAGCCAAGAAATTGTTAAGAATATAATTGGACCTGTAATTATGTCGTTAGCTACTGAAGAAAAACTGGCCATAAGTGAGTCGGATTCGCACACAAAGGGTTCTGTCAAAAACACGTTTCTTGTTGGATAAAAAATTAAAGACCCCTTAAATTTTTCGTTTATTTTATATAGAAACCATAGTAAACACTAGTTGTCACTTTGTGAAAATTTCAAGTGTTACGGTTCAAAAGATTCAGTCCTGAGACAGGCGGACGGATAGCGGAGACTTAGTAATAGCGTCCCGTTGGCACCCTTTAGGTACAAATCCCTAAAAACGCGGCCATAGACGAGTTAGACTCGTGTCTAAAGAAAAACCTTGCTTTGTAATAAGACCGTTAGTCTTTTAGGTTCTTACTTCAAAAATAGACTTTAAGCCTGTTTTCGAAATAAGAACCTAACAGAAATCCAAATACAGTTCCTTTTACAAGACTGACATATTAGTCCGGTCTTAGTTTGTCAATTTTGTATTAAGAACTTTACTTATGTCAGCATAAAGTTCGAAATACAAAAATTGACTCGGAGGTTTATGATCGGGCTAAAGTTAGATCGTGTTATGTAATAAGACGGTAAGAGTTCCGTATCACCAAAGTTATAACATTTAACCTCTTTTTTATTTGTCACGATGGAGGCCGTAATAACACGTATTATGTAAAAAAAAAACTGTTACGGTTCTAAACATCTTGTGATTGAAATACTGACGAATGTAGTCTTCGTAAAAGCCGATTTATTTTGCAAAAATCCTATAGTGAAAATTTATATGAAGTGAGCTTAACGTGGGCTGTCAATAATGTCAAACTCTAGCATAAAGTGGTATGACAGCTCACTTCGCCTAAATTTTCGTGGTGAGAATTTTACAGAATAAACCGGCTGGCCGTTAGCACCCTTTGGTTACGGAATCCTAAAAAAATACAATTAAGTAAATTATACAACTAAAATTACAAAAGTTAACCACCAATTGGAAATGACAATGTTTGGCCTTTAATTACTTTAAAAGGTCTGCATTACAACATTTGTATTGTCTGGTAATTGAGTTGTAAAGGTCAGTTGAAAGCCGCTTAGTGTAAAATATCTATACTAATTTATTCAAATAAAGCTGAAGAGTTTCTTGGTTATAGTCCATTTATTTGCCAAAATATTGTTACAGAGATGTTACATAGTTTTGAAAGTTCATAATATTTGGCCGTTTCCGGCGTACAAATATATTTTCTGGTGTTGGATAGCTTCTTAGATATAACATTTTAAAACATGTTTTTTTTTTCATTTGACCGCGCTAATCTCTGGAATTACGACGCATTTAAAACATTTGGTAGCCCAATTCTTGAGAAAGGTTATAGGCTATTGAACATCACGCTACGACCTTAAGGAGTCGAGAAAAAAAACAAAAAGGTCAGAAAGAACGCTAAGCGAAAACGAAGTATTATCACGCGTGGGATGCGATGTGAATGTGATGCGGTAGGGTAGGTCAGGGGTAGAAATTTCACGTCGACGAAGTTGCGGGCTGGAGCTAATTGAAATATATACCTACATTTCGTTAGGTTACAAGCCGACCTATTAAAGTCAAAGTCAAAACGTTTATTGCGAACTAAGTGTTACAATGTTGGTGTTATCTTATGTTAGTACTTATGACTTAGCAGCCTTTTACAAGCATTGCAATTATCATTCGCCTGCCCTTATCATTCTAAATTAGCATGCATTTAACATTTTTATTACTTAATAGAAAATAAAAATAAATTATACAATAAAATTGAGTAATTTTAGTTACGTACGTCAAAATTAAATTTCAATAATAATTAATTTAATACAGTTATTCAGCAATATTAATGTCATCCTTTTCAGGTATTACAAATTATAATTATAATTTTATATGAAATTAAATAGGATAGACTAAATCTTATTGTTTGTATAGGACAGATCGCTCAGGGGATGGTGTGTAAGGCTGATTACCGTCGCCGATTTCACATAATAGAAAGAAAGTTACTCATATCTTGTCGTTTATTGCTCATCTCGGCAACAAATTGTGTGGTTTATTGACTATTAAAATAATAATTATCCATGTTGCTCACAGAGTAAAATATGGTGACTAGAAACGTGTAGATATATCAGACTATGAGAGTGTTTGATGATTATCAACTTATGGTGCACATTATCTTCGGAATAATAATTATCTTTAATGTCAAGATATACTGAAGATGATGAATATAAAAATAATATGCAGACCATAATGTTCCATAAATTGTTCAAAAACAAAACTAAAATATTTTGTTTCACATAAATCTATATGGACACTTATGAAACGTCAGAAGCTAGCTGCACGATTCCAACTGTTTGTTTCCTATGGAGAAGAGCGGGCAAGAAACTCTACGGTTACTCTTTTAAAAATGATTAACTTTAACAATGTTTTCAAATTACAGTATTAATAGGTATGGGAGGACAGTGTAGGCCTGGCAACAAGTACCAGGTACTTTACAAAATACAAAATGATCTACAAATCTACAGCCTACAACGTTCTCACATTCACAACATATAGAAGAATCTATGTAAAAGATAAATAAAATATTTTTTATTATTTTATTTATCAATCATGCAATCATGTCATTTGGTTTAAATAGGCTTTTATTTTTATAAAAGCCTATTTAAACCAAATGACATGATTGCCATTACAACTGCAACAAATCAAAATTAAAATACTGTCTACAAAAGCCATTAGTAAAGCATTAAAGTAAGAATTGGAGGTATGTAATGTCATTCTAAAGTTATTCATAGATCTTTGACAGTCGTTACGGGTAGCCAGAAGTCTGAAAGTCTGACAACTAGTCTTACCAAGGGATATCGTGTTACCCAGTAACTGGGTTGTGGAGGTCAAATAGGCAGTCGTTTTATGTAAGATACTGGTTTTAATCTGAATCCAGTTATACTGGGAGCCGACTCCAAGTTCAACACAGTTGAGAAAATGCTAGGTTTATGACGATGCTAGCCGTACACCAAGTTAATTTTATATTCAGACCATAATGAAATTAATAATAATAATAATAAACCAGTAGTGCTTGACACTAATGATCGCATGGAAGTATGGCAGAGTAAGGAGCTTCACGGACGCTTTTTTCGGGCCCTACATGAGCCCGATGTAGACCAACTAGCGTCCGTAGCCTGGCTGCGTTTCGGTGACCTCTTTGGAGAAACCGAAGGTTTTGTCTGTGCAATTATGGACGAAGTTATCTTAACGAATAACTACCGGAGACATATTATGAAGGACGGGACGGTTGACGTGTGTCGGGCATGCCATCGTCCGGGTGAGTCCATCAGACATATTATCTCCGGATGTTCTCGTCTAGCTAACGAAGAGTACTTGCATAGACACAACCTTGTAGCCAGGATTATCCATCAGCAACTTGCTCTGAAATACAGCCTTGTAGAATCGGAAGTGCCGTACTACAGGTATGTGCCCGACCCAGTTCTCGTAAATGGACATATCACATTGTACTGGGATCGATCCATCATCACTGACAGGACTATTGTTGCCAATAAGCCTGATATAGTGGTGGTGGATCGATTAGAGCGGCACGCAATGATTGTTGACATAACGGTCCCGCATGACGGGAACCTCGTGAAAGCCGAGAAAGATAAACAAATCAAGTATCTAGACTTGGCTCGCGAGGTTGTCGACATGTGGGATGTGGACTCAGCGATCATTGTGCCGATAGTCGTGACAGCCAATGGCTTAATAGCCAAGAGCCTCGACCAACACCTGAGGAGGCTCTCGTTGGGCAGCTGGATCAAGGGCTTGATTCAGAAAGCGGTACTTCTGGACACGGCTCGCATTGTTAGGAGGTTCCTCTCTCTGGAGCCCTGACCGCCGGTAACTTGGACCCTGTTCCCGATACCGGTGGGCTACTATTTTTTGTATTTTTAAATGTTTTTATAATTTTTTATATTCTAATATTTAAAAATATAATTTATATGTATATAGTGAAATAAAGGAAATAATAATAATAATAAAGGTTTTATTGATTCATAAACGTGTGTTACAATACTTAGGTAAGACACTGGATCCCGCACTAGGATACCCTGTATCGCAGGATCCAGTCTCTTTCGACAGACAATAAGGAATATAAACTTTAGTAACAAATGCAACGGTTTACGTATAATTAATTAATTAAACTTAGGACTAAAAGGTAACAAAATGTATGTGTGAATGTGATGGGTGTAAGTATGTATGTGATGAGTGAGTGTGATGAGTGTGTGTGTATGTGATGAGTGTAAGTATGTATGTGATGAGTGAGTGTGATGAGTGTGTGTGTATGTGATGAGTGTAAGTATGAATGTGATGAGTGTGTGAAATTCACGCCCTTAAAACTATTTTACGGCTAAGGGACTTGTGAAAAGGCAATCCGATTCCCAACAAATATTTCCTTACCATGACCCTTTGTAAGTAATAAACGGACCTACAGAATCGGGTTGTAATAATAAAATTTACCGACCGCAAAATTAAGTTTAAATACGAAGATAGTATCTAATAGGATGGAAAAGGGCTAATAGACAGATGGATAAGTGAATGATCTTGTAAGGGTTCCATTATCTTTTGTGAGACTTGTTACAATGTCTTAAGATTTTACCTTTTGGAACAATAGTCCAACGGACATTAATTCGAACGATTCGTGTTAAGGGGGAAGGTTCTTTGTTGTTTAAAATATGATTCGCGACCGTAACAAATACTGCTTTACAGAATTATAAGAATAAGAATCAGTAATACCACTCCTTAAGTTAGAATTGGTGTCAAATGTTATGATTTCATGAAATAGTCATTAAATAAAGTAATATGAACTTAGGGTTGTATTGTTGATTTTAAAGGTTATACTTCTTTAAATACATACTTGTTTTGGTCGTGAATCATATTTTGTTCAATATACGACCTGACACTGACCTACAAATTTGAATATCGTGGGCTACCCTGGCGCTTCCCCCTTAGATATTTTTAAACTTCATTGCTAAACTTTATCAGTTCTTCTTGTCGTCCATACCGCAGTGCCTAAAGACGAAAGTCTTCAACACGTGCGTCTTACCAGTTATGACTTACGGAGCCGAAACTTGGACACTCACGGTGAGACCGGTTCATAAATTTAAAGTTGCCCAGCGAGCTATGCTTGGAGTCTCTCTGAATGATGAAAGCCGAAACGAGGTGATCCGCCAGATAACCAATATTACCGACATAGCCCAAAGACAAAGCAAGCTGAAGTGGTAATGGGCTGGTCACATCTCTCACAGAACCGACAAATGTTGGGGAAAACGAGTTCTAGAGTGGTGACCGCGTTAAGGCCAACGTTGTGTGGGACGCCCACTAGCCAGGTGGAGTGACGACTTACGAAAGGCGGCTGGCAGAGACTGGATAAAGAGAGCCGAAGATTGATCTTAGTGGTGTTCACTGGGAGAGGCCTACGTCCAGCGGTGGACAAATATAGGCTGATGATTATGATGATGATGAACCTTCATTACGGAAATCTAGTTTCTAGGCCCTGCCAAAATTACTGTTTCGATCATTGAAATAACGTTTTTTGTTACTTCATTATTGTTAGTTTTAAGGTTACTATGAAAAGAGATCTTATTTTCAAGGATAGGACTGAACCTATTTAGTTCTTAGCTGTGTCCTTGAGACTAAGAATTCTAGGACCTTTTTGTTAACTTACGGAAAATAATAAAGCTTCCGAAAAACAAATTAACTTCTAGCGATCTCTGGTTGACTATAATACTAACTAGCTGTGTTAAAATGAATTACCGAAACATTAATACAAAATTAACCGACAAAAATGTTGTATTTAACGAACAAACATGAACTTATTCAAATTATAATTCTACGAAAAATAATCTATACTTTCAAATAAAATAAACTAAATTTCCAAAAAAAACACTAAACTTCCGAAAAAATTACTAAGTGGCCGAAAACATATAATATGTTCCCGAAAATCCTAACTCTAAACGGTCGACGTCAGGGGCACCCCGAGGTTCGGTTGGTTAGGTTCCTTTAAAACCTTTAGACAGAAATAGGAGCGACTTCGACCTGCTTATTAACCCTAACCCTAGCCGGCCGACCTCAGGGGCACCCCGAGGTTTGGTTGGTTAGGTGTAAGGTTGATTCTAAATTTATAATAGGTAAGTTACAATAAAAATGACTACCTGTAGATTTTGGTAAAACGCAATTTATGCTGGTGAAACATATTACGTCAGCAAATATTGTATTAATTTTTCGGAATTTTCAGTATTTTATTCGGTCGTTTCTTTATTTGTATTCGCATGTAAGCTGTCGGAAAGTTAGTATTTAAAGCAGTAAATTTCATATTTTGAGTACGCTCATATTTTAATTCTTTTTCGGAGCTTTTATTACTACCCTTAAGTTACGTGGGAGTCTCAAGTCTTTCGCAGAGAATTTTCAGCTGCCGGAATTTGCAGGTTAATAGCCAACTAAGTTTATTAGGCTCAATCGTGATGCAATCTGAGGTGGCTAAGCCACACTCCACCCCATTGTGCAATATTGTCATGTTAGACAAGATATTTGATAATTTGATAATTTTAGTTCTTATTCAAAATTATCTATCTGTTTTTTTGTTTGTAAGCCACCAACCGCAAGGGCGCTTTTTTTTAACGCGTAGTTATTGACCGTGCTCTGGATTTTAAATTCTTGGTATCGAACTGAGCGTTGAGAATCAAACAGAGTGCATCTCTAGCGCGTTGAAAAAGTGCACAGTTGGATTTTCAACTCGCACCGCTAAGCCGAGCGTTGAAAATCCAGTGCGCGGCAAAAACCGTCGCGTTAAAAAGAGCGCTCGTGTGAACGTAGGCTAACAACAATTACGACACTTATAATATTGTGAATGAAAACTTAGCACGTGATGCCCCAAAAATACAGGGACCAGAAAAATCGAAAGATGTCAAAGGTATAAGAATGGCCGCAGATACAACATGTAATGTTAGCACGAACGAAATATTTTGTAATGTTATTTGACTACCTGTAGTAAGCTTTTGTTCGAATAAATAACCTAGTTTCGAGGAAAATCCTTTTGCTAAAAGCGCTGGTTTGTTTAAAATTATTGGTGTCTAAATTCAAGGTGCTATGTATGTTGAGGGTGTGGAAATGTTTTCAAAGTAATTATGTTGAAAGTACTGTACTGACCAGTCTTCAGAGGGCACCGTTATACCCAGAAATTGGGTTGTGGATGGCAGATACGCAATCACTCCGTGTATAATTCTGATATTCAGCTACATCTGGTTAGGCTGGAAGCTAACCTATTTGAGTTGAAAAAAAGCAAAGCAATGAGGACGATAACATTGAAATGAAGGTTATTGAAACATTTACCACTAATAGTGAGGAAACGCTAACGGTAACATCAGAGAACAAAAACTGCAAACGATGGGAATTAGGCGTAATAAAACTCGTGCGTGACGGAAAGCGTTTTGGTGAAGTAGTGGCAATAGCCATATCTCACTAAAGCGCAAGCTCGTCAAAATTTGTATTCTGCCTATCTTAACATAGGGCGCTCAAACTTGGTCTTTAACCGAGGCTCAGAACACCAAATTCAAGATTTGCCAAAGAGCGATGGAGCGTAGCATCTCAAAAATCAAACTCACCGATCAAATTCATAACACCACAATACGCTCCCAGTCAGGTATCGCCGATGTTGGCAATAAGTCTGCAAGGCTGAAGTGGGATTAAGCGGGTCACACCTATAGGATGCATCCAAACAGAAGGGCCAGGATCGTCACACAGTGGGTGCCTGAAGACAGGCATCGTCACCGAGGCAGGCCTAAGAAACCCTGGTGTGACGATTTGAATACCTAACCGATGGGGCGGAGAAGGCACAGCATAAAGAAAATTGGAAAAATATGTGGGAGACCTTTGCCTAGTAGTGCGATAACATAGGATAACAGAAAAAAAAGTACCAATAATCTCTAGTACATAGTTGAATACGCGTGACAAGAGAGTTTTTTTACCAATTACATATACATATATTTTTACTGATAATTATATTAAAATGAATAAATTTGCATTATGTATACAGTAGACTTACGAAAAAAATTACCGTACTCTGAACAACCTTAGAACCTTGTGATATTAAACAGCAAATTGCGACATCAACGACGAATTGACTAGTAACGTACTTAGTGTGAAGAAGTCCAAAAAAGTATAAGCAACGTTTTCGTAAGATAATCGTTTGTGCTAGAAACTACCACATCTATTTGCTAAAGAATGTTTTGACGGCATATAAATTTATTCAAGAATGTCTTTATATTGACAAAATTATATTCCAAATCCATCTGAATCCTAGTAATCATAAGATTCGTCATAAACTAATGTAGTATAAAATCCTCCTTTCAAATCAATATTTGAATCTAAATTGAGAACAGTATTTCCATCTGACCGATCGTCAATCGATTGCATGAACCGTTAAGCATTTAGTATACTCGGCGCTGCTTTGAATTGAATATCATCATGAACACGTAGGAAGGCTATTGGGCTGTTCCCGTTTATTATAGGTAGAAAACAGAACTGGTTGCTAAATGTACTTTATCAAATATATTATCATCATTTTGGTTTGGTAAAATTGTTGTCTCTGTTAAATGATATGTTCTTATTCATTACTTAGCAAATAAATTAATTTGTTTGCCCAGAATTACCTTGAAATCCTTCCGCTGTGTTCTAAGACCTTAATTTATTCAACAATATCTCCTTCTACAATACAATTTCTAGCAAGATCATTAATAGGTAATATTTTATGAGGATGGTATTTATTATATTAGTTATAGGTCTGAGCACTTAATTTATTTCTTTTTAATATACGAGCATAAGGATTATTTTTCACATCGCAATGTTCATTATAAGAACATGAATGATTTTGTTCGGCTTCCAACTAAAATGAATCTGTTTTCGATAATTCTGCTTTTAAATGATAAATGATATATGATAAATGATTTTATTTCTGTAAGTAGGTTTGTACAAAAACTTTTACACGTCAATCATATTTTTAAACTAGATGAGGTCGGGGTTTCCTATCTGACTACTCTGAGAAGAAAGGCCGAAACAAACTCAGAGGTCACAGTCTCTTTTAAAGTCCAGACATAATCTTGGTCAAATCATGTGAAGACCATGTAGATTGGTATCTGAAATGGTCTTTTGAGGAAAGAACCACACAGATTGAGTGGACCTGTCCAGTCAGTGCACGCATTTGTCAGTAATCGTGCAGCTCAACTCAGGAAGTCAGGACTTATGGAGCTCAACGATTCGACGAACAATACCAAAGAAAGGACATTTGGGTAGGCCACATAAATTACTCAATCTGCCAGATCATGATTAAAATTAACTGCGAAAAAAATATAGCAATGACCCACATAATCCTCACATTCACAATAATTAAAATAACATAATACTTTACAAGTAAATACTCATGTCATTGTGTATATAAAATTCAACAATGTCAACGTGTATATAAAAAAAAATCGGACATAATATTTGAGAACCATGTAGATTGGTGTCTGAAATGGTCTTTTGAGGAAAGAACCACACAGATTAAGTGGACCTGTCCAGTCAGTGCACGCATTTGTCAGTAACCATGCAGCTCAACTCAGAACATAAGGAGCTCAACGATTCGACGAACAATACCAAAGAAAGGACATTTGGGTAGGCCGCATAAACTACTTAAACTGCCAGATCAAGAATATAATTGAACAATGACCCACATAGTCCTCATATTCTCAATAATGAAAATAATATAATACTTTTTACAGTAAATATTCATGTCTAAAATAGCTAGCAAATTAAAATCAACATTCACCGTGTAAATTTATTGGAGCAGCTCAATCCCAAGCCTTTTTGTCCTCAATATAGTCTTTTTATAATAGGCTTTCTGGCATAGTTTCCGTTTTATAAAAGATTTGAATTTATTAAAGCTTAGATCTTGAATGTGGCTAGGAAGTTTATTATAAAAACGTATACATTGGCATCTAAACGAGCCACCTATTTTCTTGAGCCTGGTTGTAGGAACAATAAATTTGTGTTTGTTTCTAGTATGTATATTGTGGATATCACTGTATTTTTTAAACAGATTAATATTTTTATGTGCATACAAAAGATTTTCATAAATATACTGAGAAGGCACAATTTTACAAAAGTAATATTGTTTATTCTAGTTCAACATTATTTGAACCCACAAAAGTAACTGGAACTAATATTTAAAATAGTCAATACCGAAACCAAATGGACAATATCAAAGCCTAAAGCTTATTAGCATGCAGCTAACAATACCTTTGATTCGCACGCATTAGTGCAAAATAAAGTCCGATGTGATTATATCGATACCGCAAACATAATTGAATTTCCGATTGGCGAATTCTCAACAGAGTGCGCCACCACGCTGCATTTATTATACGTCAAGGCTATTAATATGTACAGTTTTACTGACGCATTTGTTTCAGAATTATCCAACTACATAGTTTAAAATTCGAATCATGAGCTAGTCTTAAACCAGTTAAAAACTATTTTTAAGAGAACTACTGATATTATATTCTTTAGAAAAGGAACAATGCATTGGATTCAAATCATCAAGCCCTGGTTTCTATTCATAATCTTATGGTCTGGATAATCGATGACGGAACTCTTCGTCCAAGGAAGTATAGGTATTCAGTCATCGGTAGTAGGCTACCAACATGCCTATTTCTGCCCTCAAGCAGCATTATTGAGTTCCAGAGTAATTTTAGAAACTTCAACATTAAACACACCAAAATATTTTTGTTTTATAACTAGAAAGATAAAACCTGCTGGTAATGCTTTTGATATTACAGATGTCCCATAGGTGACGGTGAAAACCTATTAAAAACATAAAACAAGAAGACGTGATCCTTCAAAACTCACATAATAAAATACCAGCACAATTTTAAAGCCACATATAATAAAGTATATCTCTAACATGTTTATGCTAAAGACTTACCGGTGAGGGATAACAACGAGACATGCATATATACAGCGCGTTTCCTTTGTACATGGACATTATGAAACGTCTTTGTCTGTCGAGAGATCCGCTTGCTGCATCTGATTCAATTTTCTTGCGGTTTTCCTTCCGAGTCTAGTCTTTTATTAAAGTGTTGTACAGTGCGTTACGAGTTTCTTTTGTTATAAAGATGATGGGTTAGAATTAGGTTAGGTCGGTTTTGTCAAGTTTTAGTGAGGACAATTTGAGGAGCTTGTTAAAGTTTTTTCTTTTTCTTCTTCTTTGTAGTACTCTTGTTAGAGTGGTCGTGGTCTTCATAAAGTTTCTTGTCGAGGAACTGATGTGGTTCGCCTCACGATTTAAAATTATTTTTATTAAAGTTTAATATAATTTAAATATTTACAGTCACCGTTTTGAGATTTAGAATACGTTGTCAAATTTTATGATTTTACTAAACTTTACTTTAAATAATCTTCCACAATGGACTGTTTTTTATTTTCGTCTTTAAACATAAGAAAATGTTTCTATATGCGTGTACTGTACTGGTACTACAAATAAAAAATCATATCTTTTAAACTTTTGCGATCATAAAATTCCGTCACATTCACGCCAATTCAGCCAGCCACCCAATCATAAAATTCAACCACTCTACATAAAAACACGTACCCCAAAATATACCTATTTTTCCCTGATTAAAATCATCAACACCGCTCCCTTTACACAAACACTTTTTATACTCATACATCTCATGTCAGGAGGCACAAGTACTCTCGAAATGTCCCGGTGAAGAGCCCCCGATTAAATTAATCTTACGTCGATCTCGCTCCATCCGCAATTCAAAAGTTACGTTCCATTTGGATTTTCTACTTCCATTCTTTGCGCATAATGAGGGAGCCTGGATTTTGTAGTCTTTGTTTACATTTCTGGTTCATTTAGTTTTTGAAATATATTACGTAAGCTGGATGTAAATTAAAGTGTATGTTATGCTGAATGGAAGCTAGATTTTGAGATTGTTGTACTTGGTAATAAAGCTGAGTAAAAAGTTGGAATTTTTTGGGTTACATATTTACGTGACAAAGATGAAAGGATGAGAAATTAGTTATTACTTGAAGTAGCAGAGCTATAAATGTCAAATAAAATTTATGAAAAAAATGCTGTTGTGTGTAATCTTGATTTACTAACTCAACCTAATTACTATAGTAAACCTGCATAACCATAAATGAAAAAAGGAAATGACAGAACACAAGAAGCTAAGATTGAACGTCAAAAATCTTAACTCTAAGACAAAGCAGCGAATATGAAGGAAAGAGTGCAACATTGACTCATGTACCAAAAGATACATGAACAACTTAAAGTAAACGATGCTCGCGATTCGACGATCGAGCGAATTTGAGTTTAAGAACATCCATTATCGTCAAATTCCTTTCAATTATTCCTCGCGGTTTTGTTCCAAAGTCTCCTACATTGTTTGTATTGTTTAATTTACTGATTACAACCCAGTTCACTGGATTTGGATTGAAATCGAAAATTGTTTTAGATTTGTTTGGTTAAATCTTTTGGAACTGTATCCAGGAATTATTGCTGTTGTTTGTTGTTTGCTTATCTCCTTTGTGTCATCAGCTTGTTGTTTTCATTAGAATTTAAGTAGCCGATCATATTGATTGTTGTGACTACTTGCTTTTGTGTTCACATGAAACCGTATTTCTGTAAACAATTAATTTTATCGTGTTGTAGGTATCTAGGTAAACCATTTTTTCTTGAAACATATTGACAGTATTATGGATAATTTTATGTGAGTTCTTACCCAATGCTTGTTATCAAATTATTTTAATATATTAGTAGGACCCTATCTTGAAAACGTTGACAAAAATAACCTACAAACCAAAACTTCGAAACATACATTCCCATTTCCCTCTAACATACGTTTCGCTTGGCTGTTCGAATCGATTCTTATAGAACCCTTACCAAACTTTATATCACGATAACCACTAGTTACCACACTTGGAGACCGTTAACGTGATTTATTTCTACCAGGATTGGGCGTTACACATTAGATTCGCCACTTCAGCAGACGCTGGGTACTACGAGTGCCAGGTTCCAACGCACCCGCCTACCAGCATCTTCTTCAAACTCGTTCTAGTTGGTAAGTATATTGTCAGCTTTTATTTTGTTTAGAACTCAGTTTCGTTATTTTTCTGTGTTTTTTTGTACTATTGTCTAAGTAGACTAAAAGTTAGGCTTTTAAATAAGTAAGTGCCTGTTTATTGTTATATAATTTTGTTAGTCTTTACTTACAAAAACAAATTTGTTTTGTGTTTGTTTTTTTGTGAGTCTGTAAGTATTTATAGCTTGCAAAGTAAATAATAATAATTTTAGTTAAAAAATACTGACCGGCCATGGTTTTGTGTTTTCATAAAGATTAAATTCCGATGCCAAATTAATCATTCTTAAATGTGCACTCGCTTTTGGTAACGTTCCCGAGTTAAATATTTAAATAGTCCTCAACCACTTAATAATTCAATTTCCTGTACACACGTCATTTAAAACTGAAATGTCGTCAACTTTAAATTCATTACACTGTTTTATTTTAAAGCCTTAATGAACATTGTCAATTAAAATTATCATTATAAATTCATTGATCTGGCCTCCCAATTTGTGGAACGTAACAACAGAATTAATTTCTGCGGCTTCATTGTATTGTTCAGTTGTTTCAATATTTTACTATCTTATTTTGTATTTATAGAGGTATGATGAACAGGGTGTAAAGTTAACTCATACTCTATAGAAAAGGGAGGATCCTCCGACCAGACGGGTATATTGTCTGGTGGGCAACTTCCCGACGGTTGATGTCGGGACGTTGTATATATGCTAGTCGCGCGGTAAACTCTGCTTGCGCGATGCAGGATTTGCGTGACGCCAGTATGACGTGTCGCTCGCATGTGGCGATGATGATACCGCTACATATTTATGAAAAATGGATTTAAAGAAAATGTTCCAATTTTCGAGATAACTCTTACTGAAGAAATGATTTTGAAGTGTTGGCACCTTTTTTATTAAAGCTGTCTTATTATCTAATTGGTTCACTGTTAGAAGTTATCTGAACATCGGCTCTAAGTTTAAATCGCCTTACTTTGCATTTCATTTCCTTTTGAAATTATTTACTAGTAATTGGATAAGCAGAGCTTTCTCCAATCCTCTCTCGATCTTTATTTACCTAGAAAACTTTAACTAACATCTGACCTATTACATTTGAAAAACGAGAAAACTGTCTTTTCATTTGTTTCATAATTAAGATTTGCATTTCAAACATGCTTGTAGAACACTTAAAATGCTGATTTTTCGCTTACTTTTTATCATAACCCGTGTTTTCGCGTATTGGAAAGTAGGTTAAGAACGCCTGTATATTAAGAGAGTTCTGTTTATAATGAGTCATGTGACGTCCTCCACCCTTTTCATAATAGTGTCGTAATTTTCAATGCGATTACACCAGTCGAGACTACGTTATATAATTAATATTTTAAGTAGGCATCCTGTTGACTACGAATACCGGATTACTTGAGTGAGGATATCTCGGGGGTGCTGTAAAAGGCAGCCGGGAAATTACTGCAGGTTGATGGGCATAATTTAAGCTGTGTGTTGATGTTGTTTTAGTCATGACTAATTATGATAACCGTCAAATGTTGTTTCATACAAGAAATTGTAACGGTATCAGAACAATTTTAAGCTTCAACCTTAAAGAAATATTCTCAGGGACCAAATTCCCGTGGCCGCATGCGGTAGCGAGACCGCAACCTACGTAGAATGAGTAAGTGTAGGTAAAGCGGCTTCCCCCGGTGGTCTTGCTGCCGCAAACGCATGCGGGGCACGCAAGTTTAGTCCCGTAGAAAACCACTTTACGCTAGAAGCATAATATAGTTTTTCTGTTATTGTAACAACTAGCATGCCTAAAAACTGGCCAAGTGCGAGTCGGACTCGTGCACGAAGGGTTCCGTACCATTATCTGTAAAAACGGCAAAAAAAACACGTTTGTTGTATGGGAGCCCCCTTAAATATTTATTTTATTCTGTTTTTTTAGTATTTTTTGTTAAAGCGGTAACAGAAACACATCATCTGTGAAAATTTCAACTGTCTAACTGTCACGGTTCATGAGATACAGCCTGGTGACAGACGAACGGACAGCGGAGTCTTAGTAATAGGGTTCCGTTTTACCCTTTGGATACGGAACCCTAAAAATAAACTGACACTTTTAATAATTAAGATGTTGAATATTATTAGAATAAACGTATATAGTAATAGTCCGCCTCGTTGGTGTAGCGGTCGCAAGCGCTACTGTTCAGGTTGAGGTCCTAGGTTAGATTACCAGGTCAGGCTAAGTGTTATTGGATTTTTCCATCAGGAATTTCTCAGTAGCAGCCCGGAGTCTGGATTTTTGCCCGGTTGATGGCAATACGCTCGCACCACATGAGACGTAAACATAACTGAAAGAATCCGGTGTGCTATGTTATCTTAAAAATAAACTCATTAATACTGATGTATTTGTTAACAGCGGCATACGCAGAGATAGTGGGAGAATCAGAGAAGATAATTCACGAGGGGTCGATGCTGAGGCTCGTCTGTGTCGTGAAGAGGTCCACGGAGCCACCATCGTACGTGTTCTGGTACTTCGAGAACAGGATGATCAACTATGATTTAAGTAAGTACATACTTATTATGAAGTACTGGGTTATGGAGGTCAGATAGACTTATCTGAACTCCATGTAAACTACTGGTATTCCGCTGCATCCGGTTAGACTGGAAGTCGACCCCAAATTAGTTGGAAAAAGACGAGGCAGAGGATGATAGTTATTATTAAGTTGGATTTTTATTTAAGAAATGTATTTATTACTCGTTTTGGTCTTCGTTGAAGGATTTATGGATTTGGAATCATTTGTTTTGTTGTGGTTTATGTGGCGGAAGTTGATTTAAAACTTTGGTGGTTCTTAAACAATAAAACTGATGCAACTTATACGTTATAATAGCTCCAGCAACTATACATTATTGTTATTCATTCACATTGTTTACAAAATTATACATAGTTATGGCAAGTATTTAAAAAAAAAAAAAATAGAGAAATTTGGAGGTAAAAGATACCACCAAAGATTTTTTCCAAGGTTCAGTATCCTCCAAATAGGTTTTCCCATTTGAAACTAGTTTAAATATGCAGATTTTAGCTCGTAATATTATTTTCTAATAATATGAATATTGCATATATAAACTAATCAGTTCTCACCAGAACATAAAGTTAGCTTGAACTCTTGGAATTACGCGCTAAAGTGAGGTGAGAAATCAAACAAGATGCTTATTGTTTCCTACACAAACAAAGTAGGATCAAAATGGATTAAAAGCTAGCAATAAGTAACTACAGCAGTTTTCACCAAAGCTGCCTCAAGTAAAAAGCTGAGTAGGTAAAAAGGATTAAAAGTGTACCTTTTTGAACCGACATGAAGCCACAAAGTCTCCACTGGAATCACAAAGCGATATCAAACGTATATAAAATTTAAAAAAATGCATACTTTACAAGGCCTAACCCAAAAGCATTTTAACATAACAGGGTAAAAAGCATTAAGCTACATTTTTAAAGCACTTTCCATTAAAGAAATGTGAGCTCTAGAGTCAAAAGTTCTTCAAAAACGTATATACCGTAAACATTAAATTCAGAAATAATTTTGTTTTTATTACTGTAACTGGCGAAGTTTATTTTTAACTAGCTCTGCCTATATTTCCAACCGTGTGTATGATGAAAAACATTATAATGTTGTTAGTTCATCGAGCATATTACGGCAGGACACAATTTATGACAAAAAACTTTTGTATGCGATTTTTCCCACATGCATATCTGAAATTATCCCATGGGAACGTACTAATAATATTAGAAAGAATCAGAACTAGCATATGGGACGATGAATCAAACCATGTGGCGGCAAAAAAGTTATTTCACAAAGCGTAATATGCGAGAAGGAGTGGACGAAGCGAGCACCATTCCTCCAAATGCCCGACAGACGTGACCCGAAGGTTTCAAATAAAAAACTCGTCAGAACCATTTCCGATTGAAATGAACTTATTCCAACGATCTAGTGACAAATGACTCTCGATATGAATTTCGCGATTTTGATCGATGACCTTCCGATTTAGAACGAGCCTATTGAATTGATAATCGAGAGGCATATCGAAACGTTGGCTCTAATTTGAAAATGACAGCTTTTGATAGTAATTTGTTTTATGTTGATGCGATTGGACGCTATATTGTGCTAGCTGTGCTGCTCCGCGACTCCGCATGGAAGTCGGAAAACAATATAACATCGTTATTTCCTATAGTACATAGCAGAATAATATTTAGAATCAAATAATACAGGGTGTAACAAGAACCTTTACGAAGCTGTCATCTACGCATTCTGCAAAAATAATTGCTGGGAAACGACTTTTATTTTTGGTGTGAAAATTCGCTGTTTACGGTAGTACGCAACGTGACGCACGCAAAACATTGTGCTTATCGGTGCATGCAACTATTAAGATTAAGTTATAACACAAACCATCAAGAATAGTTGGAACTTTGGCCTTCAATATCTCCGTAACCAGAAAGTTCCCAGATATACTCCAGCACAAAAAAAAATCATAATAACAAAAATAATAAATGACTATCAGCTTCGTTAAGGGTATTTTTAAACTCGTTATAGTAGGCCAGAAAGCCACAATCAGTACGTAGAATTGTGGGTGGACAAATCAAACCATGTGGCGGTAAAACCTTTTTCCGATTAGACACTACGGTATATTCAATATCAAAAGGCGTGTTAAAATGACTGTTGAGTGCTATTCGCAAAATTTTTCGTCGAACCTATCCTACAATGGCGGTTTAATATTCTGAACTGGAAAACAGCGGAAATGAGAAGCGTGTGCGATAAATAAAAAAAAAACATGTCCGCTATCTTAAATTTGAATTTTGACATAATCACGAAGTATGCATCATAATTATTTCTACAGTGGTTTATTCCTTCTGTGGCACCAGACACCAAGAATTTGATGCAACGCGTGAACACAGTAAATTATGCCGCGTTACCATAATAACTGTCTCTGTTAGTAACGTGTATGATGCCATTACTGTCATGTACGGTATTATATTCGGGGGACTGGCTTTCGATGGTGGTTATATTCGTTTTAATCAGCTTTTTGATGAAATCTTGCTCTGTGAAGTGCACTTGAATTTGCAAAGGGTTTTGGAAAGCATCCAATTGAAGGTACAGACTTGATCACGTCACGGAGGACTTCTTCTTCTTTGTCGTTCCCTCAACGACGCATCTCCAATTTATGCGATCTTCTGTAGTGTGGACTGCTGGGTAAATGCTGCCTCCAGCGACTTACAGGATCGCATTTGACCATCTTGCCAGTGCTCTATGGACGCATAATTCCACTGCTGGGACACAGGACTATGTGAGAGGGAGTGGGCCATAATCCACCACGCGGGCCCAGTGCGGGTGGACAGATGTCACATGACTTCGAAATGTTTGGTTCTAGGACATGCCGGTTTCCTCACGATGTTTTCCTTCGCCGTTTTGAAAGCAGTGGTGATTAAATAAATTACACAAATTAAAGCGCCTGCTATGGTTCGAACCTACAACTTATAAATCGGGGCCGATACCTCTGGGCCTCTCCTGCTCCTTAGAGGCTCTGTGAAGGAAAACTACCAAAAAAAAAAGAAGTAAATGGAGATTTTAGAAAAATATTACCACTATATTGTTCTTACAGCCGTTAAAGAATGTTGAAAAACAACATAAAAACTACGCCCATAAAAATCACAAAATGATTTCATAAAAATTATAAACCGACATAAAATTGTTACTGCAGTGAACGCACGCTACAGCAAATCCAAATAGAAAGTTAAATCCAGTTCAGTTTTACTACCAAGTGTGCTCGTAATTAGTACTTTTTTAACTTCAACTTTTTCTCGTCGAATCACTAAGGTACTTGTTAAAGTATATACGTTTTGAAATGAAACGTCGATTCGAGAAAGAATTTGGAATTTAATTTTGAACATAAAACAATAAAAAGTTTTCATCTGGTATGAGGTTATTGATTTGTCAATGGAAGCGGTATTAAGGTAGGTAAGGGGGATGCGAAAAGGTAGGCCGCGAAATTAAATATTTCTTAAGATTTTTGTAATTTGCAGGTCAGTGTCAGGTTTTATATTGATTAAAATATGATTCGCGAACGTAACAAATAAGTCTTTACAGAATTATAATCATAAGTATCAGCAATACAACTCCCTAAGTTAGAAATGGCCTCAAATATCATGATTCTATGAAATAGTCATTTAATAGCTAGGGTAATTATTAAAGCTATCATTGGCACTTGATTATCAACATTGATATTCTAATTCACAGTAATAACAAACCGATATCCATAATCCTCAAAAACCAATACTTTCATTACTAATCCAATAATCTCATCCATAAAATAACAGTCTAAAAACAAAAACTATTTCTTTTACAATGACCGGCGCCATTTTGCCAAAGTCTCTTTATAAAGCTGTAAGCTTCAGTAATCCCTCGAGCATCGTACTTCGTTAGTAGTCAGGTGGGTTCTGAGCTAAAGAAAAGTACAAAAGTATTATAGTACCTTATTTCCCCTGCGATGTAAGCAGGGAAAGTGAAAGGCAGGGGACGGATTTATTGTAGGGATTTATTCCTCGTTGTAACGCCATAACAGGGATTAATTTGTACAATCATCGTGAGATTTTCTTTTCATGGTGTGGTAGATTTGGAAAATCTTCTTTTCTTTTGCATCTATATCCTACAATGTTTGACAAATATTATCAAATTGACGACGAAGGTACATTAAGAGTCCTTTACAAGTGGTGATTGAAGTACAGTCCATCGTAAGTGGTAACAATTGTCTCTTGTACTAACGACATCATGTTACCCAGTAACTGTGTTGTGGCCTGGAAGCTGACTTCAACATAGTTGTGACAAGGCTAGGGCCTAGCCTAAATATTTGACTTTGATTTTATTTCTGTAAGTAGGTTTGTACAAACACTTTTACACGTCAATCATATTTCAAAAACAAGATGAGGTCGACGTTTCCTATCTGACTACTCTGAGAAGAAAGGCCGAAATAAACTCTGAGATCACAGTATCTTTTAAAGTCCAGACATAATCTTGGTCAGATCACGTGCAGACCATGTGTGACAGTTTTTCCATCTTTGAACTCAAAACTTATCGCTTAAAGTTATTCGATCGCAACTGTCATTTTGGTCTAGCAAATAAAAAATCTGACCTTAAGAAGTTTACTTATTATAAAAACGTATACATTGGCATCTAAACGAGTACCTAGTCGTATTACCTATACCCGAAAAAAGTAACCAATTAACCATTTGGTTGGTTTTTTTTTAATAAAGTCTAACCTGAATCACAAAAACAAAATAAATAAAAAATGTTTTGATAATGCACTCAATTGATTCAATTCAAATATGCTCGTCAATGTCATAAAAATGCATGTATGGAAACGATAATAACGAATTTCTGAAAAAATAAATGCCTAATTGCAGTTCAAGTTGGTACCAAATCGGTTTTTACGTAAAAAAATATGTAACATTGACGCTGCAGCAGGTCCTCCTGTGTTTAATTCCATTTTTAAGTTTGCTTGCTCTCGCGGAAAGTAGTATAAAAAAATCAACGTGAAACGGATTGTAGCTTTTGATTGCTTGTCAGTTTGACTTTAGTGACGTTACTCAGTCATTAAAGGTCAGGCACTAGATTGTGTTTGTTAATAGTGTTCTTGTTCTACAAAAACGGTCCTATTATTATACCTTATTACCACTGATGTGCCAGGTGGTATACCGAATGTCTGGCGCTCCCTGGCCTAGGTACTTAGATAGTCAGTCTGCCCCTCTGTCATCCTCGTTTATTATCTAAATCACCATAAAAATAAGCTATTTTCCTTTCTCTTTTATCTATTTAGACTAGACCATCCCAAAGCAAAGAAAATATCTAAAAATAAAATAAAGGTACACGTCAAAAATTTCCATAGGAATAGATAAAATTGTGATTGCGAATGGCTTCTATACATATATACATGTCGGAGCCGGTCATTAGTTTGGACACTAAACGAAGCGCAGCACGAGTTCCGGGAGGTGGCAGCACCGTCGCGATGACGTGCATACTCGGCTAACTTCGTACGATGACAGAGCCTGGCTGATGGAGGAGCGCTGATGGGACGAGTGGACACTTACTATTCTGACTTTGAGGAGGTCAGTACCTCCACCCTAGGAACTGTCGCGCGTTCCATATAGTTTTGTCGTATACCTACGGTGTGTGATTCGCTAGTGTGATTAATTTGTTCGTAAATTATAATTTGATTTGAACTGCAAACGGTTTTTCTATAGCGCAATAACCAACATTACCCATAGTACGCCCACAGCAGTTAAAATATGGCTGAAGGTAACGAGAGATAAGTTCCTTCTCCGTCATATAATTATTATATAATTGTTATAAAATAAAGTTGCTTTTCGTGTCTTTCTGTGTGACCGCATTGTTCTTCTAAACTACGCAATGGATTTTAATG
Source organism: Griposia aprilina (assembly GCA_916610205.1). Taxonomy (NCBI): domain Eukaryota; kingdom Metazoa; phylum Arthropoda; class Insecta; order Lepidoptera; family Noctuidae; genus Griposia; species Griposia aprilina. Next base: position 12,852,136 of record OU744307.1, on the reverse strand, counting down.
TGTTTTTCACCATTAGTTAGAGATTTTATCCCTGAAGGTTTATAATAATTATGTGTAATACAGTCATATGAAACCTACTGTAATAAATAAATCTCGATCGAATCGATGTTTTGTCAAGTTGTCAAAACCGGGTGAAACAGGGGTGTCTCGCTAGTATAAGTCATTCGCAATTCTGTAGTCACAATTTTATGTTATGTTTATCTTAAAGATGGAAAGAGTAATACAATTCCACTTGCCATACCATGAAATACCTTCCATTTCTAAAGAACTTCACAGCATTCCCACTAATGTAAACAAAAGGCTCCTGAGCTGACCTAATTTACAACATCTCGAAGTGGACGTAGGCCTTTGTCTTATTTTACTTGTATTTCAATCTGGAGAGTGAAGCTTGAGAGATAAATAATTTATGTTGTACAAGGTTTTGAGATGTTGAGTGCCTGGTAGCCATTTTATGGGATTGTTTCTGGTTTGAAGTATTGAAAAAATGAGTGTTTTATTTTCCAATAGAAATAAGTTTTTCAGTTTTTCATATTTCATTTTCAAAAAGAGAAGCGTAAATGTATGAAAATGTTTTACTTGTGTTAGACTTAAGATTTTGTATACATAAGAAGTATCCAGGTATTTTAAAGGAGTTCTCTTGTATAATAATGTAAATATAACCTACCTAACGTAAATAAAAATATATATACTGGATTTTGAAAACTTTGTTAGTTAATTTTGTATCAGAAGTTTTCTGATACAAAATTAACTAACAAAGTATTCAAAATAAAAATATACTCGTAATAACCTAACCTACCTAAAACTATTAACAAACTAAAATAAGGACTCTAAAAATTCCTCCGCATCGCTGTCGACTGGTAATGTACCCATAAGACACCGCCACATTGTATGGCAATGGTTAGCCTCTGGCCAAGGTAAAAGCCAACCCTTGGGTCATGGGAAGTGTCAACCAGCCGTTTAGAGATTTCATTGAACTAAGCATGACCACTCGGACCCCACGGCCCGAGGGTTACAACCCTAAACGGCTTGAAAATATAATTACCGATAAGGATATTATACTTTCGCTACTTGAGGTTTTCCGCAGCTGCAGCAGCAGTGTCAGTACAGCACGCCGAGCCAGGAACATAGGATGGCGCAAGAGTTTCAACATACGTTGCGTCCCACACTAAAGGGCTATCCATCTTCCATGGAAATAAAGAAATCCGGTCACTTGCCATCGTCGCGTGCCAAGCCATTAGGTTCTAATACAGCTACGGTGACGAGAGCTCGTCAGATGATGTCCTTAATGTTTGCGTGCCGCCCTAAGCGGCCCGCACTTCGGCTGCAAGACACGTCGTTGTGTCCGAGGCTACAGTGACAGCCAGCGATGAAAAGAACAACACGGAGCTCGTAGTCGCAGCAAAGCAGCGAGGCGGAAAGTAGTGTTGTCGAACCAAGTGCCTATGTTCGATGGCGGTAGTGCATGAAGCCAAATACCCGACTCCCACTTAACCACAGCCAGCAGGACCGCACGCTCCGTAGTAGTAGCAGCCGTGTCAAGTAAATAGTGCTGAACTACTCCACAGAGCGGCTCATTCGACTGTCTTTGGCAAGATGGATTGTCAGGGGGATTGGAATTCCTCGGAACGCGCCACTGTCGGGTTCCCAAATAACGGTAGGAGGGCTTCATATCGGCGTCGAGTCGATGATGAAGTACCTGGGAGTCGTCCTCGGCAGCCGGTGAAAATTCGTCCGGCATTTCCGACGTTTGGCTCCCAGACTGAAGCGGGCCGGGGCTGCCTTGAAGTGGTTTCTGCCCAATCTACGGGGTCCAAACGCCTTCTACCGGAGGCTCTACGTGTGGGTCGTGCGGGCCATGGCCCTTTACGGGGCACCGGTGTGGGCGCGTTCATTGAGGCGCCGACCAGCCCGTCGGTTGAATACGCGTCCCAGAAGATTGTGGTCATCCGGCTCGTCCGGGGATACCGCACGGTCTCCTGTGAGGCGGCGAGCCTCCTTGCCGGATTGCTGCCATGTAAACTGGAGGCAAAAGTTCTCGAGCACATTTGGGAGTGGCGCGAGGAGGCGAAACGCCGGGGCGTAACTCCACTACCGCGAGAAATCGCGGAACAGCGGACAGAGCTCTGGCGGGATCTCACGGCGGCATGGAGAGTGCGACTATCGCAGCATTGAGCATACGGTGGCGGTCTGCCCCACCTGGACGGAGCACCGCCGTGTCCTCGTGGCGGCGATCTCTCACGTCCGGCCCTGGTTCAGGCCATGGTACGGAGCGAGAGGGAATGGGAAGCAGTCACCTCCTTCTGAGAAGCAGTAATGCTCGCGAAGGAGGAGACGGAGCGCGTGAGGGAGAGGCAATCGTTGCGCCTTCACGCCCCTAGTCACCGCAGGAGGAGACACCCTGGGTGTCGGGAGTCGATAGCCGACTCCCGGCCACCATAGTCGCGGGCTTGCGGACGGCGAGCAATAGGGTAGCTCGCCGGTCCTTTCCGGTAAGGACCAGGCCCGGTCGACGGCACGTTGTGTTCCACGCGCGCCTCACAGAGGTGTAAGCATAATTGAACAGTGTGGAGGCTAGGATTTTCCTGATTCATTTCTCAGTACCGTAGTTCGAGGATATGCAAGCCGGTAAACTATACTAGAAATTTTGCGGATGCAGAGACCATCTATACGAATGGGAAGATAAAATCGAAGTTGTAATGTATAATTTTGGTAAATTTTCTCTAAAAGGTGAGTGTGCTTCCATAAACCGAAAGCGCGAAAGAAATATGTTACTTTATGGCCAAAACAGCAGTAAAGGATTAAGATTATGGCCGAATGCAATATAATTTGGAACAATCTTTCAGAAACATCATTGAAATTTTGTATTTTTTCCTGAATAAAAACGGGAAAGGAATTCTCAAAGATTGGAGACCCAAGGAAATGAAGAGAGCTTTTTTCAATAATTTTGATTTCTGGAGCTATTGCGTTAAATTTGAGAAGTGTCAGATATCTGTCAGTATTGTCCGGTAAAAATAGTTCACATTTCGAAAGGTTGAGATCAAAGCCAATAGAATGTTTTTTTTTAAGAATTGTATATCAATAAAAACAGTTCCTACATCTGCTCCCAAGGTTCAATCATCAAGATACCAAACGTTAAATTTGGAATCTAACCGTCGAATAATTGGATGAATGGCTAAACTAAAAATTACTGGCCCGAGGACTCCTATTGTTGACAGCTAATAGTAGATTCCAGAAGGTTGTCCTAATACAGTAATTTAGAAAGGTGTCTGTAAACTATAGATTTGGAGTATTTCTATTTTAGTTCGCCAATATCACCTTCCCCTAACTTAGATTCTAACAGATGGGATATACCTCTTGAAGAGGTATATATTAACTGTGTCTGTAATTTTGAATCTAAATTATGAGCCGAAATAATACAGTTTTCATTCATTTATGAAGTTAATGTCTTTTTGGTTGCCAAATTCTTTTGTACATGTAAAATTCTGTAAGAGAAGGTGAGCAGCTGTTCCCAAGCACTTTGCGAGTTCTTCCGGGTGCTAAGACAAGCGCACCTGGTAGGTGTTGTGTCACTAGAGGTCTAGCACCGCGGGGAACTCACTTCAGAACAGGAATAGAGTTTTGAATTTTGAAAGGGTTTTGCAAACCGGTTCAAAATTGGATGTAGCTGGTGTTGTAGGTGTAATTGTTGAGACAGAGTCTGAGGTGAGTGCATTTTGTGGTCTGTGTACTTTTCCAATATGCACATTCGAACCGCGCTCACACAGCGGGAATCTATCCGGGATGTTCAGCGATGTTCAATGTTGACAAGCACTATCACTATCATCCACCACACAGCTGCTGCCCCTGAGCATCTATTTAGATTGATTTAAATTTATATTATCCGTAAACGATGTTCCTTTGTTTTCATGCCTATTTTGACCGCTTACTAAAATTTTAATTTTCTCCCCACAGATGGCGTCAGCGTCCACAATGGCCGACAAACAAGTGAGTTGGTGATCGGCAAAGCAGAGCCACGCCATGCTGGTAACTACACCTGCGTACCTGCTAATGCTAAGGCGGCTTCAGTTACTGTCCATGTTATACAGAGTAAGTATCTACCGTCTATAACTAAAGACTCTCTTTTTGTGGAATGCAACGATGCACGAATTTTGAATTAAAACTACAGTCCTTTCACAGTTATAAAATCTCTGATTTTGCATCACTGTCAAAATTAAACTGCCCTTTATAATTGTAACACTAAGGTTGCTATTGAGTTGCTGCCACTGATAAGTGTGTCAAAATTACAGCGAACTTTATATACTATACAATTAGGTTGCTGTTCGGTTGCTGCTGTCAGAGGTAAAGTCACAGTAAAAGGACTGTACAGCTTACTACTTAATTGAGACGGTCTTTGAGGTAGCTGCGTGGTACGGGAGGATGTGGTGACGTGTCGCAAGAACTCAGTCATTCGCTCGGTGACCAGTATCAATATCTACTACCTCAGGAACTGTCTCAGTTAAGCGGTAGGCCTGTAGATTTGATTTGAATCGAGATCCTTGGTTGAGCACCGTTCTAGAAACCTGTATTCAACTCTAACTATCTAGCCAATAGAGAAATTATTGAAATATATGGCAAAAATTAATAACGTATCTTTACCCAAGTCTTTGACTACAGCTTGTGATTGGCTCTCCCATGGATCCAAGATGGAAAAGTTATGCCCGTTTTCTTTTATCATAGGCGACACCTGAAAGAATTAATAAATAAAAGCGCACTGTTGGAGTTTCAACGCTTGGATCAGCATCGAAAGTTGGAAATTCAACAGCGCGTCACCTAGTGTTATTGAAAACGGGCACTATTGTTTTTAGCAAGCTTCACCCAAGAACGAAAGAATTATCCATGTCGATTTTTGAATTCAGGCTTTAGGTGTTAAAAGCAAAGTAACAGCAAGATATCAAAATGTTTTAGTTTGAAAGCCAAAGATCTGACCAGATTCCTATTGTTGATGTTGTCTTTAAAAATAAAACAACGACTGAAGGAAACATATCCTATGGTTGTGTATGTCAATAATAAACCAGATCCTGCCAGGATCTTACGGCGGATTTAAAAGCAAACCAACATTGTGGTTTGTTTTCAAAATAATCCGTAGAACAGCACTACAGTTATTGATCGATTGATCGTATGAACACCGTATGTGCAAACTCTAAAGGATCCGTCCTTTGGACAACCAAAGGTATTTCCAAGAAACTCTATTAGACGGCACACAAAAGGTTCAACAAAGCATTTAGTTTCGAAACCCATCAACGGACATTGGACGTCGTTTGAGCAACGTAAGCCTTTTAAGTTGGTAGCTAAAGCTACGATGAATACTGTAAACGTGGTTTAAAGGAATCCCACGAATTTTGAAAACACAGTCTGTATTCAAGAACTACTTTATAAAACCTTGAAAGTATAGACATTATATTACATCGATTACATTTTCTGCCCATGAATTAAGCGAGAATCGAAACCCCGTAAATTCGCATTAACGAAACAGATTATAGTTCTTCACAATAAAATAAATAAATAACAAGTTTATTGTACACAGAGAAACACATTCTGAGAGTTAGTCATACACTAAACATGATTGTACAAGTGGAGGTCAAAAACAGCTTGAACAGCTGGCTCCTGAACTAAGTAAAAATATACTCGTATCTCAGGAGCCAAAAAACACAAGATGGTTAGACACGTAAAAATGGCGTCAAAATAGACAACATTATAAAACGATAATTTAATTCTAGTCAAGTTTATTAGAAAAGGGGTAAAGTTAAAGCCCTTTATCAGGCAATAGGTTAAGTGTTAGAGCTGAACGAGGTCTTCAATCACGTAAAGTTTCAGACTAAAATAGACGTTCAGTTGGAAAGAAAAATGATATTACAAGATGTAACAAGCATCCAATAAAAAAAATCCAGTCATCCAATAAACAAACTTTTACAATTCTTCCGCTTCCTCTTCTTGGAATGTTTATTATGCGAACAATTAGGTATCTTTTTAATTTACTACAAAGATATCGGTAAAGTGAAAGAGTACTTCAACCATCAGGATTTTCATTCAATAACCCGAATCCCGTTCCGAAAGTTTATTAAATACTTGGTATAAATAATAAATTTGAAATTTCATTTTATAAGCACAATTTCGTTTCTGCTTCAAGAAAAGATTTAGACGACGTAGCTTCAAAGGCTAATGAGTATAATGTAATAGAAAAAAAGGTAAAATGATATTTTTGAGATAGAATACAATTAGAGAAACAAAGTCCCTTTTCGTAATTATATTTACGGAAGACCTTAATTCTTGGAAAAAATCGTAAAAACGTGAAAACTTAGGCAAGTTTAATGTACTCACAATTCGTTCGTAGATAAATTAGACACTTAATAATTACTTACAAAGTTTTTGTTGTTTATTCTAGCGGAGTATACTTTATTGTAATTTTGTTCAGTTCTTGAAGTCGTAAAGATTCTTGATGCGTAATAAGAGATTTTGAATTGAATGAAGTTTAAAATTAGTTCTTTGAAGAGGGCTTGACGAAAATCTAAGCCATGTGTTAGTACATTATTTACGGTATCTTACTCATGCAAAGTTTTTTGCTCTTCTTTACTTTTGAGAGGCTTATAAACTTTATCATTCTCCTGTAGTCTAATATTGCTCAAAATATAAATTAAATCCCAAATGATGAAACCAATTTCTATCTTCCAAGAACGAATATATTAATTTTTATCACGACAAAGTTAAAATTTATTCAATGACTCTGTAACAAAATTAATAACCTCTCTCTTTGAAGCCGGTAAATTAAAATTCGGCATGCTAGATAAAGATGAGACATGCCTGAAAATTTCCAGATAAGTTTTAAAAGGAGTTCCTATGGTTATAAAACAGGATTTCGATATTGAAGTGTATTCGGAAGATGAAGACTTTTAAGCCATAAAGTAGATATGAAGTTGCCAGTTTAAAAGACTTATAAGAAAAGCTTTCCGTGTAGCGACTTCGAGAACCAATAATAGTGTTAATGTATGAAATGGATTTCCTGGTGGTGGAGTAGGAGGAAATATATTTTATCCGCGATGGTAGAAAATCTTTGATATACGATAGTGAAAAGTATGAACCAAATATACAAGAGTCTTATATCCATTGTACGGCTACATTTAATCCTTTACTGAACAATGGACATTGTGCAAGCCATGAATCCATCGCCGGTCCATTACGATGATTATATTCCAACATTTAATCTACCTGCGGACTCTCCTAGGAGATTTATACAGGGTGTAAAAAGACCCATCACATAGCCGTCAACTATGCAATCTGTACATCAAACTAACTAACATAGTACAAAGATAATTGCTGGGGAAACCAATTATATTTTTTGTGTGAAAAATCGCTGTTAACTGTAGTGCGCAACGTAACGCACGCAAAACATTGTGCTTATGGGTGCATTCAACGGTACAAGGGTCGTGGGGGCATTTAAAGCTATGTTATAACATTAAAAACTAGTTTGCCGTAAAAAAAAGTCAGTAAATGTTGGAATTTTGACCTTCAATATCTCCGTAACTAGAAGTTTCCCAGATATGGTCCAGTACAAAAAAAATAGTATAATGACGGGGAGTCCAAGTAACCCTCGGCTTTGTTAAGAATCTTTTTACACCCGTTATGATGTTGATTATCATGAATTCTTTTGCTATTGTCTACAGGTGAAACCCCAGCTGCGATGCAACACGGCAATAATTCTTCAGCAGCCACTTCCCAGACTCATTTACTCATACATTTGCTAGTGGTCCTTGTCGCTCTAAGATTGCTCGTCGTACAAAATCATCAGGAGTTTGGATAACGTCATTTGTATTAAAAAGTAATTTATATTGTTGTAACAATTTTTCTGTGTATAAGCAATACTCTCTGATGTTAATATTTTTCAGCTGTAGATAGGAATCAGGATATAAAAGTGTCTCATTTCTTACAAGACTCAACGATTGATTTTATTGCTTGAATGCATATGTTTTTTTCTAAATTCGTCCGACTGTACATTTCAAAGAGCACTTATTTATACCAGTAAAAGTACATTTACTTCACGGTTCACCATTACATGCAAATGCAGGGTCGATTCAGGTACAATATAACAACAATATACGAGTATATATATCGTACAACTATACAATGGATTGGCAACATGCCATTCCATATCGCAATTTTAACAACTTTTGATCGTGTTTATGTTGAACTCGATTTCTGATAGTACTCTAGAGCTATTTGAAACTCTTTCCATGTATACTGTGAATATATATTTCTTGCTTTTGTTTCTAGAGTATTTTATTAAGCTTATTTTTTATAGTACGTTTAAATGAATTCCTGTAAGCTAATGTTCGACTACTTCGTTTTGACCTATCATAAAACTTTGTGTACTCGTTACGTTCCGATATCACTACATTTATTTGCCAGAAATGACTTTAAGGCGCTTCTCCGACCAAACGACCTTGAGCATTCGGTCCTTCTCTGTCCCGTCGCTGAGTCTCGCTCTGTCTCGCTCCCTGCCCACGCTCATTTAACATAAAATTCACAAAAAAAAAAAAAAAACGTGCGATGTTTTGAAATAAAATAAAACCTGAATTATTTAGATTTATAAATTATCTATTCATTAGTGTAATCCTCAAATTAATAGAACGTCACCTTTAGCAAAAGATGCATGTAATCAATAATTTTAGTCACTTGTTTACAAGGAGATTTTAAATGTATTTATAACACATAAAAACAAATAAGAACGTGCAATGTGATGATAGGATATCGAACATTAATAAGATAGTTTTAGGTGTAGTTTATTACCCATAGTGAATGAGTTAATAGCCTCTGAATAACGCAATATGGCAAGGTGTTGGTCGGGGTACCGCCTTAAGTTAAATAAGTGGAATTTCTTATGTATGTATGGTCCTGCAATGTAATATATACATCTCGGTTGGATAGCATAAAGTAATCCATATGAGACGTATCCGGACATATTATTACCTGTGGTCTATTTAAAACCGACAGGTCACAAGTGGCAGGCAACAATCGGACAAGCCGACAATTTTACAAGTTTCGAACACTTTCTGCTTTATTAATAAAACAGCTCCGGTCGTAAAAAAAATGTAATTATTTGACAAATATGTTGTATTGTCAGTTTAAAGGCTCCTACCAACAGGAGCTACACGCGATGCGACACAAAGACACCGCCTGTCATGCGACGAACGGTGCCTTTGTGTCGCATGTGATTCGCGTCGCGTGTCGCGCGTCGCGCCTTTTTGAAGAAGCCTTTATTTAATAAAGCCGCAGTCATAATTTTGATTATTAAGTTTTATGTGTGTTTTGGTTATAGTTGGTATACCTACATAAGTACCAACTATTATCTCTTCACCTTATTCCAGTGCTGTATTTGAATCTGATTAAGAATTAAGTGGTGGCTGAACGATTTACCGCACATAATGTATGGTGCTCACATTAAGTGCAGTGTTGTATAGAGGTATGAGGAACAGGGTGTAAAGCTCACTCATACTTTATGGAAAAGGGAGGATCCTCCGACCAGACGGGTGTTGTGTCTGGTGGGCAACTGCCCGACGGTTGATGTCGGGAAGTTGTATATATGCTAGTCGCGCGGTAAACTCTGCTTGCGCGATGCAGGATTTGCGTGACGTCAGTATGACGTGTAGCTCGCATGTGGCGATGTTGATACCGCTACAGTTGGATGCGTGGCCATTTGATGGGTATTAAAGAATTGAATTGATTGATTAGCAGGAATACTGACCCTAGTGAGAGTATTTTTGTACTAACAATATGTTTTTGCTTTGATATTTTATTTATGTTTATTCAAAGTAACAGCGTGTTCGGATCGCAGCTGAATTAATTGAATTTGCTTTTATTTTAGCAAGGTCAAATTGTGTTGATTTTAATTGTACTTAGGTATTCAGTAAAGTGTTATCATTTTGATTTAAGCTTTTCTGTCCAAGCCAAATTATACTGGATTAAATGCTACGTGGTTGTAAAAACATACATTAAAGTAATAACATTTTAATCACATTTTTGAAAGAGCTGTATTTTCATGAAAACATGGGCACAAAATTATAACTCCACCAAAATTTTACCTGGCATACATTTCACCGGTCTTGATGCAGTTAATTCGAGAGTACCCTTCTCGTTACAAATGAGATAAGAAAATAAACACAAGGCGAAAAGCCTGTTAACAAAAGGTAAGGTGACGTTAAATACGATGGATGAGTTGTTCCGTATAATAGATATTTCCTACAATACATAGATTGTTTACAATCTCACGTACTCGTTGATAAAAGTAGTTAAATTAAGGTGCAGTCACAAAATAGGTACAGAAGTTCAACTCTATACAACGAGTCAACACAGGCGCACGCTTACAGGCGGGTATCACATCTCCGCCGCAAAACCGCAGTAGTTTCACCATGACCTGTCCGTTGTACGACAAGCGAAACAGAAACGAAACTGCCGGTTCTAGACGCACAGATTTGATAATGATTCTATCTCTTTCCCGCGTGATTTCGCCGATCTGCTCGGAAGCCACTTATAATAATAATAAATTTTATTTCGAACGAGTTACATCCATAGTGGGTTAGTAAGTAAAGAATATTATATCTATGTTAGTAAACCTTAATATTTAGTAACAAGATTATTGTTCGAGGTGCATCTACGAACAATATCATATAGCAGTGCAGAGTCGTACCTCCGTGCTATAGTCTTCAGGATAGAGTTGGAGATAGCCCGCACTCTGCAGAGCAGCGAGGCAGATTTCTGTCTCTTGATGGCATGGAAGCCAGCAACGTGTTCATGGGTGAACATACCAGATGCACTGCAGAAACGGGGCAGCCCCATCAACATTCTGAATCCATTATTATATTCGACCTGCAGGGCGCTGATACTCCGCTGAGTATAATTGGTCCATAGGCTGCACGTGTAGAACACCTGACAATAAGCTTTGAAAAGCGTTATCTTAACTTGCTCGCTACAACGTGCAAACCTTCGTGCCAACATGTTACATCCGACTGCTAGCACCCTACGTTCCCGCCCGATATCCACCTGGTCCCTAAGGTCGTCGGTCACATGCCCCAGGTACTTGAACAGATAGACCCGCTTTAGTTCATTACCAGTAAGTTTGATTGCACGTACGGATTCTGGGCATTTACGGTGGTAAATGCCCAGAAAAGCGACTTCTTGGTCTTTAAGGCGGATGGCGATCCGCCTTAAAGACCAAGAAGTCGCTTTTTGTGACATTATACAATAGGCCATGTGCCTGAGCGTAAGACTCTCAACACTTAAGTAGCTCCCTGACTCACTCACTCGCTCACCTATACCTCCGCACTTTGCCCCCTATTTCGTTGCGGTACCGCGTTTGATTCGCACGTATCTTGCCGTACGTGAAGCGTGTCTATGTGAGCGTGAGTTTTCGCTCGTTATATGGTGCAGACCTTCTGTACTATTCTATGGTAGAGTCGAATTTAGTGAAAACAAAATGTGTAGTTCCAACTTAGTAGTTTTTGGGGTACCATTAGATATTATCCGATAGGTGGTCAAAGCCTTACAAAGTTCCAAAATAGAGCGACAACTTTCTGAGCTGAATTCAAACTTGCAACTTGTAACATATTCACATTATGATTTATAAAGGGGGATATTTTCCTAATCTAGAGGACCTTTTTCTAGTAATCTAATAGGAAGCTTAGGTACTTTTATACTTTCGTCATCATTAAAAGCAGGAACTTTAACAATAGCTAACCATAGTTTTTAAAATATGACAACTTTGATTGATGATAAAAGCTTGAATATCCTTCTAGAAAATGAGCCGAAAAATCACAATCATTATGATGATTAATCGTTTCACGACAAAAATGTCAATGCTTTACTCAATGGAATGACGCACCATTAGAAGGCAAATAATAAATGGAATGATAATAATACGTGAAAGGAAATACCAGTTACACAGCGACAGGGCAAAAGAACATTGAATTGAGAAGCATTCAATACACTTATAAGGATTTCGTTTCCGTGATTATTAAGTACCCTAACTGTGTTATGGCGACGTGTTATCGTTAAAGGCAAACAGGTGCGACGCGACGGTGTGACGCGATTCTGGTCGAAAAAATTCCATGAAGTTTTCATAGAAATTGTTCTACTTAAGTCGCGTCGCATCCGTCTGCACACAGGTTTTTTTCCGTGAAAAACCATGGTTGAATCCCCGTTTAAGTGATAAATGATAAATGATAAATGATTTTATTTCTGTAAGTAGGTTTGTACAAACACTTTTACACGTCAATCATATTTTTAAACTAGATGAGGTCGGCGTTTCCTATCTGACTACTCTGAGAAGAAAGGCCGAAACAAACTCAGAGGTCACAGTCTCTTTTAAAGTCCAGACATAATCTTGGTCAGATCATGTGAAGACCATAACCATAAGCACGGTTGTCACTGTTGTATGGATCACTACGGAAATTTCTTGACAGACACGGCGACACTACGGCATGGTGCCGTCGCCGCATGCGCCGTGTACAACTAGCCTTAGACAACGTCATGATGTAAGGTCGTTATGACAGAAAATAATAAACAATAATATACAAACAATTGTAACATTTTCTTAGACGAAAGTACCTACATCAGGCCGTGGTATAAATGTACAGCTCCATTTAAGGTACAAGTCAAGAAATGGAAATGTTAAGCACGTTATGGTTAAGTTTTCCTTGCACCTTATTAGTTATGGCTTATGTTATGTTTATTTTGAATTAAAACATGGCATGTGTTCGCTATTATGTGGGAAATAAAGTTTGAAACTTGCCCAATAATGTTTTTTTTTTACATACTTCTTTGACATAATCATCTCATTATTTAACATTATATACTACAATTCTAATTTTAACTCTTTACAAATGAATTTTGTAGACAGGATATTAATTCAGATTTGTTACAGTTGTAATGGCAATCATGTCATTTAGTTTAACTAGCCTTTTATTATTATTATTTTATTTAAATTTTATATAGATTCTTTTATTTTTTGTGAATGTAAGAACGTTGTGGGCTGTAGATTTGTAGACCCTATTTTATTTTATTAAGTACCTGGTGCTCGTTTACAGGCCTACACTGTCCTCCCATACCTATTAACACTGTAATTTGAAAATATTGTAAATGCCAATTATTTTGAGCAACCGTGGAGTTTCTTGCCAGCTCTTCTCCATAAGAAACGACCAATTGAAACCTTGCACGTAGCTTCTGACGTTTCATAAGTGCCCATGTAGGTTTATGTGAAATGTTAATTTTGCTTAACATTTTTGCTCCTTGACTGTACCTGAAGACTTTGATCACCACGACTATTTTGTCGTCATGACACAAAGGGAATACTCGATTAGAAGTCACTCCAGCATAGCTATCTCCACCATTCGACAGGCCTCCAAGTCGAAAATTAAACTTTTTCGGCTACCTGATTTGCCTGGAAAATAGCCGTTGAAAGATTAGTGGTCGTCTATTTGGTTTAAACTGTCCAAAATTTCCGGTTTCGGATTTATGAACAACATTTAGAGGACTGCTTCGATAACATTGATTGATGTTCGATTTGTCACGAAAGCGTATCGAATGGTTGTGAGTAACGAGGTTTCTCCTCTTCATGACTATGAGGCAAACTACACTCGCGGTCTACGAAATCGGGCGACCCTGCAGTTTTTGTATAGAAGTCTATAACTTTTTAAATGGTCGGGAATTCAAATTCAGAAAAGGACGAAAAAGTGATGGCCAGTATGTCGGCATTAAAACTGCTTATTTTATGAGTCAAAGAAGCAGTTTTAAATTACTTATTGTGAAGCTTTAGGCCTTTATAACTTACATGGAATTACACGGTGGCTAGATTTAGGACTCTGCGAGTGTATATTATAATAATGCTTCCTCAAGTTAGTGTACATCTTAAACAAGGATCTTAAGCCCCTTAATATCTGTATAGTGTAGAGTAACTCGTGCCTACAATACTGTCAAGTTATGGGGAAACTTGGCGCATATTAGAAACGACGAAGTTTGCAACTCTCCATGGTAACATTTGAGCGGAAAATAACACGCTTACTGCAGTTTGTGTAGTTGCCGTTAAGAAAGTTATTTATCTTTGCATTTATGAAGTGTGTTGGATGGTGGGATTTATACACGAACGTTGCCATTTTGAGGTAATGACACTCCATTTTGTCGATGTGGTTTTGACAAAATGTATAACATAAACCTTAAAGGCTTTCGCGACGCAACATCGCGACGCGACTCTTGTAGAACAATTTTCATGAAGTTTTCATAGAAATTGTTCTACTACTGTTGCGTCGCGCTATCGCGTCGCGCTTGTTTGTGGGAGCCTTAACACTACCACAGGGAAACGTAACTAAAAAGTATTAAACAAGAAAATATTCCTTTAAAACTCTACGGGATACACCACAATGTGACCACTTATAATTTCAGTATGGATTTTTTTCTTGTTTACATTGCAAAACCAAACGAGGTTTATGGTTTAACAGACAATGTATGTATGTATGCATGTATGTTCCTTCGTTGTTCTACGGGTCATAGGCTATTGACGTCTCATTAAATACAAAATGGCGGCATATACATTATAATGTTACCGAAAAAAAAAAGATTTTCAAGTCTTGTTTATACTTTTTTGTCATAGTCGGGTTTTAGTTTTTAACTTTCTTTTTTCTTGAGTTCTGGTTGGTGTCAGATTTCAGTATTTTTTTTTATGGGCTCATCAATAAGTTATCTAGAATCCAACATTACTGACTTGTACAACTTTGCATTTTCTGATTACAGTGTTTGTTAAAATCTTTATATTTCTATGGTTAAAATTAATTCTGGCTTATTGAGTTCATTTTACTAGGGAAAAAACTTCTGTTAATATTAATTAAGTATTATTAAATTCTGCCATTAGTGGAACTAATGTCGTTTATTATAAACATTTAAAAATATGCTCTAATATTATTTATAGAATTTTATGCAATTGTGAGTAATATTGTTAAACTGATATCGTGGATTACCACGCTTGAATTTCCTATAAACAGCTGAAAAACTAAATCAAAAGTTGATATTTATCAAAGTTGATAAATAAAATTAATAAAAAGTATACCAATTGAGTACAATAATGTTTAAATGTAAATAAAAATAATGTGAAATATATTCTAACGTACCTAAGTGATGTATAAGAAAGTGTAATTACTTGTCATTTGGAATTAAGAATAAATTAACGATTTTGAATTTAACGTGCCAAGTTTGATTGTTTTATTAACCTCTTGTTTAAAATTACGAAAAAACTAGTTTTTTTATTTTTATTAATATTATTTTAAATTGGCTTGCTCTTGACTCTTGTCTAGGTCAGAGATGACAGCGACAAATTCGACGATGGAGCGAGCTTACCCAGAAGAAGCCTGTTACCGTCAAACGGGGTGAAAATCGGAACGAAATTTTAAAAGTGATTTTAACATTGAAATAATATAGTTTGTTGCCAACAAAAATACATTAGAGTCCTTTTTGGAAACAAACTATATTATATTTTCAATGTTAAAATCCTTTTTAAAGTTTCGTCTCAATTCACCCCTGCATCCCTATTCACCCCGTTTGACGGTAGATCATCATCAACCTAGCTTAAATGGCATTGAACACCACATTCCTTAAAAAGTCTTGGTGACTTCAGGCTTATTATAATATTAATTATATTAAGTTAAAGTATTATTGGGCTTCTTCTATCAGGAATTTCGCTATAGCAGCCCGGTGTTTAGATTTGTGCCAGTTGAAGGCAATAGGCTCCCGCTCTATTACGTGAGAACAGAACTGGCAAAATTTGGATATACCAAGTTATCTACACCTCTGCCTAACCCTCCGGGGATTAAAGGTGTTATGCTATGTTATATTTATCTAAAATAATATTATAAAGAGAATAGATTAGATTTTTTGTATGTTTGTATGTTACGCTTTCACGCTAAAACGGCTGAACGGATATAAATGAAATTTGGCACATGGGTAGACCATAACTTATGATAGGACATAAGATACATTTTATCCCGATAATCCCACGATATCCTCAGGTACACGCGGGGGGGTGGGTAGATGAACACCTTGGGGGTGGCAGCCATGCTCCTCGGCTGTGTAGTTCACGGTATAGGTCTGGCCATTATCACCCTTATAGGAGCAGGCACCGTGGGTGACTGTGCCACCGTTTTCGGACGTCTGGCCTTCTTCCTTGGCTTTTATTCCTGGAAATTGGGAAGAAGAGGTTTTAGATAAGAATGGTTGAGCATAACTTATGCGGGTGAAACTGCGGGGCGCAGCTACTTATTTATAAATAAATAATAATACCTGAATTTATAAATTCAGGTTTCCTCACTATGTTTTCCTTCACCGTTTTGAGAGCAATGGTGATGATGAAAAATATTTACACAAAGTAAAGCGCCTGCCTGGGTTCGAACCCACGACCTACAACTCGTAAGTCGGGGCCGATACCACTGGGCAACCACTGCTCCATTTTCCTAATTAATTCTCAGAAAATCTAATAAGGTTTAAAGGGCTTACAAAACTAGAATTCATAAAACCTTGAACCTTGAATGGTCTTCGCCCCAACAAAGTGGGTCATCTGACGTCGAGCAATAATTAATTCCTTTTGCTACATTCAATACGTATAAATGATAAGGAAAGTTCTAATTAATACCTTGTTAACCTACTAATTAGGTACATAATTAATTACTTTCACCTTTGGAAACAAGTCGTGACGAGGATCATTTTGGGAGTAGTACCTAATACTCAAAATGGTCTTTAGGGCCAATCGTGATAATAATATTTTATTTTTGTTTTGTTCATTGAATGAAGGTTTCTTGTTTGTTAATAGGCTTGAGTTTGTTATTATGTGACTATGGGGGTTATTAAAAGTAGTTAACTAAGTACAGTCACACATGTTTTTGTAGTTTTTTTTTTGTTTGCTATACCTAATTTTTATATTAGTGTGAACTTAAAGTCAAACTCAAAGTCTATATTTTATTTATACCTTTTATATGCAGTTTTGAACTATCAATGAGTCGGTCGGTTAGAAAATAGAAGCTATTTGCCCATTCCAAAGCGTAGGTTTTTATGAAGAAGATCGAGCAACAAAATAAGGTGTTCCCAAGCAAACAATTGCGCATCTTCTTCAGTATCCCTTTTCCTATTCGTATGCCTACATCACAACAGCTGACCTTTACTAAGCCACCGTCAATACGGTGGCTTAGTAAAGGTCAGCTGTTGTGATGTAGGCATAAACTTAAGTTTATGCCGAAGTTTATGCTTAGGGCCAATGCCCTAAGCATAAACTTAGGCCACTAAGCATGAAGAAGAGATGAAGAAGTTTTTTTTCTGGATTGTTTTTTTTTTTTGATTGGTATTTTTAGTCAGAGTTTTTGTGCGCGTAGGTACGTAATGTAAATTCGAACGATTTTTTTATTTGCGACAGACACAATATGTAGATACCGTAGTAGTTATTACCCGTTGATATGATTTAAGTCTTACAATTATGTAAAAAATTATGTATTGTGTGCGAAACGAGTATTTTCAAATTATTCAAATTTACGTTACGATTACTTCGCGCAGCAAGAGCAGTGGTGGCTCAGTGGTAACGGCCGCGACTTACGAGTTGTAGGTCGTGGTTCGAACCTAGACGGGCGCTTTACTTTGTGTAAATTATTTCATCAACTGCTGTCAAAAACGGTGAAGAAAAACATCGTGAGGAAACCGGCATGTCCTAGAACCAAAATCCGAAGACATGTGACATCTATTACGGCCCACTCTCTCTCACCGAAAAGAGGCCTTTGTCCCAGCAGTGGGAAAATTTTCAGCTGATTATGCTTACTTCGCGTCTTCATGGTAGGACCACAGCTTTCAAACACACTGAAGTGACGGAAAAGGAAATTGATTGCACTTGCAACACACGGGATTGCCAATTCGTTACCAAGTTAAGACACACAGTTGAGAAGTCCCGTGTGTCTGCAACTTCGTACAACATTCCATTAAAAAACAAAACAACAATGGTTCTTGGCTGCAGAAATAAGTATAGAAAGTCCTTGTCCAGGTGAACTCTTTCACTAGAAGTTATACTACAAAGCAAAGTTTCCGGTTTTATTAGTTGACTATTTTACCCTCTCTGGAATCTCTGTAAATCTTAACTTTTGTTATCTTAACTTCACCATCATCTATAAACATCTACATGACATAAAATAATCAGCCTATAATATTCCCACTGCTAGGACACAGACATACTTTCAGTGATAGTTAGTGGGTCGTAATCCAACAAGTGGGCCCAGTTGATAGATCTCACGTGTCTTCGAATGTTTGATTCTAGACCATGCCGGTCTCCTGACGATGTGAAGAATGTCTAAATTTTAAATTAATTCCAGAGTCATTGCAAGTTGTTGATATTATCTGTAAAGACTAAGCTGAAATGGCTCATGTTACAGGGACAAGACACATTTATTTACTGATTAAATCTACACAACTAAGTTTTTTTACACAAGTAAAAAAATACTGTAGAAAGACGCACTTAATGCCCGCAGCATTTTCTACCAGTCAACTTTAGGGTGATGCAGAGAAAAAATATGGTAGTTAAAGGAAAAAAAGGATAGATATAACGGAATAAAGGAGGTATAAAGGATAGATATAACGTTTCTCTCGTTATTTTCAGCCATATTTTAACTACTGTGGGCCTACTATGGGAAGTGTTGGTTATTGCGCAATAGTAATCTATAGTTCAAACCAAATTATAATTTACAAACAAATTAATCACACTAGCGAATCACACAATGTAGGTACACGACACAACTATTCTTTTGAGTGAGTTGAGAGGTGGTATTTGGATGATTGTAATAGTGCTATTACAATCATCCAAATACCACCTCTCAACTCCCAAAATACGTGCCAAGCTTACAGATCGAGTTAGAAACACCGCCCTGCGCTTCATAACTCAAGTAGCGGATGTTGGAGAAAAACAGCCAGGCTGAAGTGAGAGTAGGCCGGACACGTCTCAAGAATGCACCTGTGGAGATGGGCAAAGATAGTCTGTCACTGGACGCCTGAGAGAGGACATGGTCGTCGAGGTCGAGGTCACGGCGAAGATGGTGTGACGATCTGATAACGTTTTTAGGGTCAACATGGCCAGAGATCGTACAAGACAGGCAAGTTTGGAAGAAAAAAGGAAAGGTCTTTTCCCAACAGTGGGACACAATACTAGGCTAACATAAAAAAAAAACAAAACACGTAAAGCTATTTTCCAACCAAAACGCCTTCTACTTCTACTCAGAATCAATGCACCTACATTCTAATTCGTTCATGCATCTACTGCAATTATATCTCGATGAAAAAGTAAACAACAAAATAAACAGAAAATATCAGTTTTATTTCAATTAAAAACCATTGAAACAAAATGACTGACTTTCCAAGTTTCAGAGAAAACATATCCATTTTAATGATACGGTTCTTTTTACTCAGTCTTTTTTAATAAGTCATTCCAATGTGATCAAAGGGTCCAATTGCATTCTACAGCAAGTAACACAATTAGGCCTCGTGTTCACGGGCGATTTTTTCTCGCGGCGTTTTTTTATCGCGCACTAGTTTTTCAACGCACTGTTTACTGTTTAGCGGAGGGTGACGGGAGCAGCAGCAGCAGCGGCAGCTCATGTGCTGCTAAACTGCCCGGTGATCGCTACTAAAAGGCAAAGTACTTTGATAGCCCAGTTATCCTCCGTGACATTGTCAGTAACTCCAAGGCGTTGCTGGCCTTCTTCGAGGAGCTGGGGTGCATCGAATAATCGATTTTCTCACCCGTACGCAAAATACGCAGATTGTCGTGGAGTTCCGGACACCAGTCCGTATTACCTATTACTTTTTAGCGCCAAGAGTTGGAAACCCAACACTGTGTATTTTTGACGCGCTGGGATGCGTTCTGTTGGATTCTCAATGCTCATCTCACCACCGAGAGATGAAAATCTAGTGCGCGATAAAAAAAACGTCGAAGGAAAAAATCGCCCGTGGGTACGAGGAATTAACGGACGGGGTGAACTTAATTAAATGGGAGTCGAAACGTGATTTACTTTCGTGAAAAAGAGCTTTAAAAGCATTGCTTGATTTTAAAAGGGATATTTCTGTACGAATAAATTCAGTACATAAGTAAGTTAATTTTCCAATAATAAAATTTTCTTGGAATGAAAACGATACAATATTTCGTCTATACGCAAAAGTTTTCTTCTTTTTGCTTCTTCTGCAGATCAACTATCTACAACAAATGCTAAAAGAACTGAGCACAGCAAACTTTGAGGTTGGACTGACGATGAACAAAAACTAAAGTCATGAACAATACCGCAAAAAATAGAGTCGAGGTCGATGGGACAGAAATACACTATGCTATGCCAACGAATATATCTACCTGGCCAGCTAGTTCCTTCCAAAACAGGCAGGACAAAGAAGTTGACCGTCACGTCGAAATGCTTGGAGAACCTACTGGTCCATGAAGGCATTAATAAAGGGTGACCTTCCAATATCACTAAATCGTAAGCTCGTTTACATGTGAGTCCTGCCTATTCTAAGCTATGGCGCTCAGATTTGGTCTTTGACCGAGGCTCACAACTGCAAACTTAAGATTTTCCAAAGTGCGATGCAGTATAACATTTTGAAAATAAAACTAACGGATCAAATTCGCAACACTCGAAGACAGTGATCGCCGATGTTAGCGATAAGACAGCTATATTGAAATACAGTCACACTTACAGGATGCATCAGGATAGATGGGCCAGGATCATCACGCAGTGGGTTCCTGAAGGCGGGCATCGTCATCGAGCTAGGCTTAAGGAACGCTGGTGCGACGACGGTAGTAGACAAAGATGAATGGAAAAGTATGGGGGATATTTTTGCCCAGCAGTGGGACAGTTTATGTAAATAATGTGAAAGGACTATAAAAAAACTTGTGTTAGGTATCTGTGCGCGCAGCGGCATCATAGTATATAGCGGAATAGAGAGAGACTTTATGAGTTTTACTTTTGATTACTTGCCTTAACCTACTTAAAAGGACAATTGTATTGTTTTTTTATATATATATTACTAGCGTCTGGCCGCGGATTCTTCCTTGTGGATGTCGGATGTCTGGATTATCCCACGGGACCGTGCTACCGGGATATTAAATCGATCCACCCACATATTTATGTGAGTGAATCGATTTAAAGTAGCCTATATTCTACAAAAACGCTGAAACAAATAATTGTTTGTTTCTTACCAAGACCTATCTCCTCGCCAAATTTTATCGAATTACGTTCAGTGGTTTAAGCGTGAAAAGGTAACATACAGACAGACAGACAGACTTACTTTCGAATTTATAATATAAATTAGTAAATTAGTGTGGATTATTTATTTATTCAATAAGTACACCAACAGCATATATATACATATAACATTAGCTCAAAACAGAATTTAGGTATTACTTCTTGTATAAACACAATAAATTTATAGACGTACATAACGATCACAGAAAATAGACTTTGGACAGAAGTTGCTTACTACACTAGTAATAAAATGTAAGTAAAAAACCTTTTTTAAACTAGCTTTTAATGAACGAAAAAGTACTAGTACTAGGTATATAAAACTTACGTTAAAATAAAACTTATCACACGCATTTTCGGGTTGACGCACGGTACGGTGCGCTGTCGCAGGGTTAAATAGGCAACGGCCAAGCGCCGCGCATGCGTCCTGCCCGCGCATCGTCGGCGGCGGCCCTCGCGCCTGCAAACCAGTCGCGCGCCCGCTCCGACAAGCGCACGTAACGTTTTCGTCCTTCCGCGGCTCTCGCTCGCTCCCGCCAAAATTTGTGAATGTGCAGACAATAAACTATTTTCCGTATTATTTAACGTCTTTCACTAAAGATAACCACACGCCATTATAAACTTTAATATTTTCTTAGAAGCTTGCGGCTTATCTTGTGTAAGAAGGATGTTCACGCGTCAAGCTTTTATAAGTGTCATAATAGTTAATAGCTGTCAAAGTTTAATTACTCTGTCTGCGCATGGTTAACTTGTATAGCAAATTGTATTTTTTTAACTGTAGTTAGCTTAACCATTTGTCAAGCAACATACTTCTGTCATTTTTAACAAATTGTTAGTTTAACCAACGCATTTTAACTATTAGTACGTTTGACTACTGATCAAAAAACGAGCCCTAAAGAAAATATATATGCGCTTTGACACTTTTGACAGTTGCTCGGACCTGACGTCTCAGTGCTGCCATCTAGTGAACGTCGTTTTAGAAGATCTTCATTGTTTAGAGTTGTTATAATCAGTTTTGTGACTTTGGTGTTTGAAGGTGTAAAAAGCCAGACAGATGACCAATTAGGAGATGTGTAGATATTCATCAGATCAAGGGAATAACAGAAAAGTAAGGGCTGCCTATATAATGTAGTAAAACATCATAGATTAATATGTTAGATATTAGAAAGTTCGTAATCCTGACTGCACGAACGTTCGGAGTAAACGTAACCCAAATTAAAATAGAAAAGTTCCCCCTTTTTATCATAATATTCACTTAGTTTTAAGTCTTTATTCATATCTTTGGGTGATGCTTGCTTATTCCAAAAAATAATCCAAAATGCTATAGGATAGTTGTATTTTCGGTTCAAAAATTGTTCGAAATTATATTAACGTCTACGTCGCGCCTTCGTTCGCCTCTCGTTGAATACGGCTGACTTTCTTGTAACACCGATTTTCATGATATTCGCAAACCAGTTTGAATGTAATTACAGTATCTCAAAATTACAGTCACACAAAATGCTTCAAGAAAACTTTTAACCAATTTTCAACTTCAAATCGAGTACTGTAACAAGATTCTCAACATTTTAAGACAATAACAGCCTATACATAGAACTTATAATGAGAATAATATTCACATTCAAGTTGTATTGAAAAGTTCATGAATATAATACATTTGATTGGATTTTATTTAAAGATTTTAATATCTTTTTTTTTGTTTTGAAACTTGAGTTTCTTTAACATCAAGTTCAATCAAAACTAAACCGTCAAACCAAACCAAACCAAAACCTAATCAAGCCAAACCAAACCTCAATTATTTAATAGAAGAATGGGAAATAATAAACGTTTAATTGTCTCCAGTATTACAGCTAGTATTAATGGATACATACACAAAACTATAATACCCGAAGCAAAAGGTGCAAGCGTCAGCAAGGCCCGAAACTACAAAGTCACCACTTCGCAATACCCTAAAATGACCGAATGCACGAAATTCTCCACTTCAAAACACGTTAAAATGACAGCGGACCCCGTAGTTTTTTTTTTTCACCGTTCGGGCACACGACTGGCTATTTAAAAAATAAAAAAGAACGTACAAGCTTCGAACGAATCTGCAGAAGGCTCGATTAAAATGATTTCCCTAGTAATCACATACGTATACAGCCAAGGAATTAAAATATTAGGTCTTTACCTATGAAATTGCCGTTCTGCAGTACTGGCCATTTCAAATCAAAATAATTTTTGTTTGGCTAAGAATTCTAATTTCAAATTAATTTTATTTTAAAAACATGGATTTTTTTTTCTAAAAGTAGTAATTTCTTTATTGATTAGTGTTACATTTTCATCGCATTTCAATCTTTTTCGTCATCATGGATACGTTAAAAATTCGAGTAATTATGGAATATGAGTACCGTCGTGGCAGCAACGCGGCACAAGCGGCACGCAACATCAACGACGTTTACGGAGCTAACACTACAAACCAACGCACCACCTGTTATTGGTTTGCTCGCTTCCGTTCTGGAAATTTCGACCTGAAAAATGAACCTCGCGGTCGTCCGAAGACTTTGGTCGACAATGACGAATTAAAGGCGATTGTGGAAGCTGATGATACACAATCTACGGCTGAATTAGCAGCAGCTTTCGACGTTAGCGTCAAAACAATATTGGTCCATTTGCGTCAAATTGGCAAGGTAAAAAAGCTTGACAAATGGGTGCCCCACGAACTCAATGATCGCCAGCGCGAAGTACGCGTCGAGACGTGCCTTGCACTGCTCAACAGACACAAAAATGAAGGAATTTTGAACCGCATTGTTACCTGCGATGAAAAATGGATTCTGTTTGATAACCGTAAGCGCTCAGCAAGTTGGTTGGATCCTGGTTCAGCACCTAAACAATGCCCTAAACGAAAACTTACCCCTAGAAAAGTGATGGTCACTGTTTGGTGGTCTAGCGCCGGTGTGATTCATCACAGCTTCTTACCAAACGGGGTGAGCATTACTGCAGATGTGTACTGTGAAGAACTGAACACAATGATGGAGAAGCTGGCGCATCTCCAACCAGCATTGGTCAATCGCTCGTCTCCGCTGCTCCTGCACGACAACGCGCGACCTCATACTGCACAGCAGACGGTCTCCAAGTTGCAAGAACTGGGGTTGGAAGCTCTCCGTCATCCGCCCTACTCACCAGACCTTGCGCCTACAGACTACTACTTTTTCCAGAATTTGGATAACTTCTTGGCGGGAAAAAAATTTAATACCCGAGAGGCAGTACAAAATGCCTTTGAAGAATTTGTTGCCTCCCGTCCAGCTGATTTCTTTAAGAAGGGCATCAATAAACTGCCACTGCGATGGCAAAGATGCATTGATTGCATGGGTGATTACTTCGATTAATACAAATAAAAAATTCATGAAAAAAATTCGTTTAAATTTTTTCATACAAAACGGCAATTTCATAGGTAAAGACCTATTATTAAGCTTATGAATGTTAATTCTAACATAGTATATTTCTCAAAGAGTTAGGTTTGAGCGTGAGCGTGTCTATTTGAATTGAAAAAATCCCAACTGCAATTTACCTAACTCGAGCATTGGACCCAAGACCCCACACTCAGTGCGCTCCCATACCTATTAACACTGTAATTTTAAAACATAAGCCACTTATTTTTGTAAAAGAGTAACTGTGTAGTTTCTTGCCGGCTCTTCTCCATACGAAACGACCAATTGGAACCGTGCACCTAGCATCTGACGTTTCATAAGTGCCTATAAAGTTTTATGTGAAATAGAATATTGTTGAAAATGAAATTTGAAATTTTGATTTTGAGTAGTCGAGATTGAAACCACAAGACCAAAAGGAAGTCAAAGATAAGTTTAACCTAAGTAAATGCTGCATACAAAAAGCTTATAATACTAAATCATAGAAACTCATTTTCATCTGCCTTACTTTCTCCCAACTATGTTAGGGTTGGCTTCAAGTCTGACTGGATGCACCGATTGCATATCTGACATCCACAACCCAGTTACCAACGAACTATTAACATATTATCATTATAGTACCAAGCAATAATTACATCACATGTATAAATCTAATTTCAAGGTGTTACTAAGTCAATAATTGCCAATTAATAATTATAATCATTATCAAAGTGGTTCAAATCTGTTTATAGTATAATAGTATAGTGTACATTATATATTCAACGTACCATTACGTTATTGCTCTCAATTAGATTTCTATTAATTTACATCTCCATAAATGTACACATTTACGAATCACAGCTTCTGTATAAAATCAAGTGATACGAGGGGCGTTCAATGTATTCTCGGTATCGGCATATTACGGTAACCCCCCATTACCTCAATGCATTTATTACATCCCGAAATTAACTTTTTAATACCCTGTAAAAAATAACTTTCCTCTTTCTCTGAAAAATGCGCATTTATTACCGCCTTGAGCTCTTCATCGTTGGAAAATCGTTACCCACGAAAGTCTCTTTTCAAATTAGGGAACAAATAATAATTACTTGAGGCTAGATTCGGGCTATAGGGTCGATGGTTACTTTCTTCGAAACCACAATCTTGCATAGGAGCCTTGGAAACACGCGTCCTGTGGACCGGGGGGTTTTCGGGAAGAAATAACACACCGGTGGTCAGTTTACCCGTCTTTTTTCTTTAATTGCTTCCCATAAATTTGGTAAAGTGGATGCATAGAATGCTGCGTTTATGGTTTGACCTTTTTTTTGATGAAAAAAATTCCCTTTGAGTCCCAAAACACTGTGGCCATGATTTTTCCGGCAGACGGAACGACTTTGAATTTCTTAGGGGCCGCCGTACCCTTCTTATGCCACTGCATGGACTCCTGCTTGCTTTCAGGGTCATAATGATGAACCCGAATTTCATCTCCAGTAACAATTCGATCGAAAATACTTGATAAAACTTCACCACAAAGGTCTAACAACACTCGATTCACACTTGGTTTTTTAGGCGCCGCGCCGTGAGCATTCGCGGTATCCATCTTGCACTGACTTTTGAAAGAAGGTCATCAAGAAAAATGAGCATGGTATCAACGGAGAAGTGGGTCACCTCTGCTATCATTTTCATCTTCGTTCGGGCATCCTCCAGTATAAGCTTCCTTCTCAACTTTTTTCACGTTTTCTTCTCTAGAGGCAGTAACCGGGCCGCCCGAGTGAGTGTCGTCTTCAGTACTCTCTCTGCCCCTTTTAAATTCACTTGACCACCTTTGAACAAAAGAGAGCTAAGGTGCAGAATCTTGGTAAACAGCCACCATCTCTTGGTGAATAGTTTTTTGACTTTTTCCTTGTTTGGTAAAGAGTTTAATAACAGCGCGGTGCTCGATTGAAATCACGTTAGCCATTCCAGTTGTCGTTGACTAAAGATAACTATAGCAAACTAATGATCAAAACCATATGAAATTTTACCTTTATATCCTGACAATGTCAATAATTAATTAATTAGTCAAATTACCCAAATCATTAGTAAAGCACCCTCATAACGAGAATATATTGAACGTCCCTCTTATCTTATAATATTATGTGCTTCATTCATAATTAATATAAAATAACGCTAGCTTAAGCCTGCGATCTCGCATGGATTCTGGAACCTTAGAAATACAACGTGCTTTTTTTGTCGGTCGAATGTTGTGTACAGTGCAGACAAGCGGTAGGCCCACTTGATAGTAAGTGGTCATATTCGCTTATGATACCAGAGGCATCGGAAGAGTGTGTTCTTTCCCTGTTACCATGCTAGTTCAAATTGGAAAGTTCTTGGTAGCAGAAATCGTTTTGGTGATCGTATTTTCGCATGTGCACCATATGTTTTATTGTGTTTCCAACAGTAGGTACCACTACTTATTTACTCTGTGCCTTTCCCAGCCAGAGAGGATTTATGAAGAATTCACAGAAAAAATAAGAAAAAAGTCCTATAAACATGAGGCAGATAATAGTTTATCTGGATACAAATTCGCGAACAACACTTAGTTACATAAAACATTGATTCATACACAATATTATTGCGGTCATTCGCGTGCAACCGCGGTCATCCGTTGAACCGATAATCTTCTATTATATCCAACCACTGATTTAGCGTAAAGAGCACCTGTTTTGCGGTGAAATCCATTACCGCGGGACATTAGCACTGATTAAAGTTTCCATCTGATTATGTTTTGTTCGCTGAATTGTGAATTGCTGTTCATAATTTTGGAAACGATTTAGTGTTTCTAACTTGGCTGTAGACCCAAGAAAAGATGGATGGACTGTGTGAAAGATTATATGGCTAAAAAGGGGATGACCAGGGGGGAGAAGGGTAGAAAAAGGTGACATGAAGAAATAAATTGTGATAAAGGTAAGAGAATGATAAACATGGCTGTGGATTTTGATTAATCCACGGCGGTTATCTATCTAACCAGTACTGTTTTATGGTGGCAATCTCTCGCGTCCGGCCCTGATCCAGGCCATGGTACGGAGCGAGAGGGAATGGGAAGCCGTCACCTCCTTCTGAGAAGTAGTAATGCTCGCGAAGGAGGAGGCGGAGCGCGTGAGGGTGAGGCAATCGTTGTGCCCTCACGACCCTAGTCGCCGCAGGAGACAGCCTGGGCGTCGGGAGTCGATTGCCGACTCCCGGCCACCGTAAGCGTGGGCTTGCGGACGGTGAGCAATGCGCAGCTCGCCGTTCGGTAAGGACCAGGCCCGGGTCGACGGCGCGTCGTGTTCCACGCGCGCCTCAAAGAGATGTCAGCATAAATGATGGGGCCCGACAGGGCCGATGCCTGCCAGGGTTGCGGATTGTTCGAAAGAGTTACCGTGGCCCTAGCGCACAGGCAACTGAAGGAACACGGGTGGGCTTTAGTCAGTAAGAGTCTGACTCGCCCTTCTGCTCCGCCCAGAGTGGAAGAGATCATTTGATAATTTACCACCCAAAAAAAATAAAAAAGGCATAGGCCTCATTTTTCTATACACTTCTGCGGGTTGCTAATGCGGGCCCGTTTTACGGTAGAAGTCAAGCTCGAAAAAAGTGGAAAAAAGGACCGCGAAACGCTAGGCGACATCGTGGCAGAGCAAGGCAAACATGCCGATGTTTGCCTTGCTCTGCCACGATGTCGCCTAGCGTTTAGCGGTCCTTTTTTCGTCTTTTTTTCTTGAAAGTTCTTTTAGACCACAGTTCAATTATGTCATGCAGACAAAATATGTCCAGCCTCATCCCATTTATAAGCTTAGCAATTGTTGGGTAACAGACCCGTCTTTACTTTTGGCACGCAGTGTTGTGTTCCACAACCAGCCCAAGAACCGCATTCTTTGCTTTCCTGGAAAATCTGGAGCCTTAAATCGAAATCAAAGAAAATATAACATAGGTACTGTGGATATCTTATCTCTCTCTCTCTCTCTCTCTCTATCACATGAGATAAAGTCTGTGAAATTTACTACCAACTTTAATTGTCCGTGTATTCAAATTACAACGGTCATCCCATGACAGATGAATAGAGGTATGAGGAACAGGGTTTAAAGTTTAATCATACCTCCATAGAAAAGGGAGGACCCTCGACCAGACGGGTGTCGTGTCTGGTGGGCAACTGCCCGACGATTGATGTCGGGGCATTGTATAAGCTAGTTGCGCGGTAAACTCTGCTTGCGCGATACAGGATATTGCGTGACGTCAGTGTTACGCGTAGCTCGCATGTGGCGTTGTAGATACCGCTACAGATGTATAAAATGTTTTAACACGGCAAATTAATGTAGGTTGTCAATTTCCGTAATAATTAATTTCCCTGACTGCCACTCTATACAATCACCACACAGCATCGATTAGCACACTTCCTTCCATTGTAAGTTGGCTCGTATAGACTGTTTCTTATTCTACCACCAACTAAATAATACTAATTTAAACCATAACTTAGACCGCAGTACTTAAACTGCGACAAGAGTTCGCCGAAGATAAAACAAAGTTGCATAGTTTTATAAGTCCTTAAAAGCGTCCTTTGCGAGGCTAACAACGATAACTTTCACTGTAACTTACTATACATAGTCGACCTCGTAATTGCGTTACCACTGTTGACAACAATTCCCAGTAAATTGAAACTTCACTATGGGCGACTAGGTCTGTTTGTCTATGTGACAGTTAAATAGTTTCAACCTTAGTGCTGGTCTCGCTCTTGAATGCAGTTTAGATATTGTGCTGATCACTTTCAGTTTCATTGGTGAAATCAGCACTCAGGTTAAAACTAACTAAAAATAACTGTCACAAAGATATATACATCTTGTCATTTTATGACATAGATTGCAGAGTAAGCAAGCTGAAGTGACACTGCAGTGTGTGAGCTGAAGTGGCATGTTTGTCGGAGGACCAATGACCGGTGGAGCAGACGAGTCTTTAAGTGGCGACCGCGTATCCGCAAGCGTAGTGTGGGACGCACCCCAGCTAGATGGACCGACGACCTCAAAAGGGTGGCTGTGATAGACTGGATGCGGAAGGCGGAGGACAGGGTGTTGTGGCGCAGCATGGGAGAGGCCTATGTCCAGCAGTGGACTGCGATAGGCTGAGTTGATTGATTGATTTTATGACATGCAAGTGTCATTGAACCTCAGGGTGGTAAGGCAATTATGAGCAAGATTATAGTTAAAAATTAAACCATTATTATTACATTTTGTACGATAAATAATAAAGATATAAGTACCGATAAGATGTTGTTACTTAACAGTTTTGTAGAATAAAGTAGTGGTTTGTAGGTTTTAGTTCTAGAAGTCCTCTTTGTAAAGAAGCTCGTCAGGGGAAGTACTGTCAACCAGGGGCGCAACTTTCGTAAACCCGATTCCTATCGGTTTTCCTTCGGAACAACCACTCTTCTTAGTGTCCACTATTGCCAACCAATATGGCACACACCTGTGTGTGTAACTGTGTATCACACTACAGATATTTAATACCAGTTTAATACAACATAAGACTAAAAATTGTCTAGACTAAGAATTCCGATAACTTCAGCGTCAAAATAAGCCAGCCCTCGTGTGTCAGAATGCGGTACTAAATTCGTAGGGACGGATACACGTGACTTCGTGTCCCGCAGGGCCGCGCCGTAGCTAAGGAAGCCGAATTACAGCGAGTTATGACAGCAACATAAATAGAAAAGTGCGTAGGCGAGAATGAGATAGAATGAAAACGCCGCCATGTCTTAAATATATCACTTCTTCTTCTCCTCCCGATATTTGGAAGTTCCTTGGAACTCTAGGCATCGGCAAATCGCGACATTCGGACCTTCCTCACACAATTGGTTTGGACGATCTAAATCGCCATTTCTCCACTGTTCCCGCTCTGGATAGTCTAACCAAACGTCAAACCCTTGATTACCTTGCTGGTCTGACGCGTCCCAATGTTAACCCCTTTGTCTTCACCCCAGTTGACCCGGGGGAGAACAAACAACAACACAAACAATAATTACAACAATACAACAACACAACACACATAAACATACATTACACACACATACACACACACATACACAAATACATTTTATTATTACAATAATTATAATTACAGTAACTTACAACTAAGTAGTCTAATAAAAGCCCTCTTCCTCTCTCCTACTTTTGCTGTGCCCGACAGGGTCCACAATGGTCATATTTTGTTACCTACCACCTAAGTTCACATGTGGAAGCAATAAATATATTGAGTATTGAGTATTGAGATCAAAAAGATCCTTTCCATTAAAACTAAAGCCGTGGGCTGTGATGATATCAGCCGCCATATGATCGTAGCGGCTCTTGATCAACTCCTTCCTGCAATCTCCCACATCAAAAACTTCTCCCTTTACATCGGTGTTTTCCCTTCCCTATGGCGTAAAGCCCTTGTTCGGCCCCTACCTAAGATACCCAATCCTTCTCTTTCTAGTCACTTTCGCCCAATTTCCATCCTTCCCTTTCTATCTAAAGTGCTCGAGGCCAGTGTTCATAAACAATTCTCCCACTTTATTCACCGCAACTCCCTCATCAGTCAATTTCAATCCGGTTTCAGGCCTGGGCACAGTACCGTTTCAGCGCTCCTTAAGGTGACTGACAATATAAGGCGGGGAATGGAAGACACTAAAGTTACAGTGTTAGTGTTAATTGACTTCTCCAATGCTTTTAATACCGTCAGTCACGAAATCCTTTTATCCATCCTTTCCTATGTTATGGTCTCTCGGGAGGTATTGGAATGGTTTGCCTCTTATCTTCAGGGACGTCAGCAGTCTGTTCGTGCTGGAGACTCTTCGTCGAGTTTGTGTGATCTTGCAGCTGGCGTCCCTCATGGCGGTATATTATCTCCTATTTTGTTCTCCGTTTTTATTAATTTCATTACCATCGAGCTTCGGACTGCCTATCATCTTTATGCTGACGATTTGCAGCTTTACTGCCAGGCAAGTGTTGACAATATATCCGACGCGGTTGAGGAGCTAAATCGGGATTTAGACGTGGTAAAAAACTGGTCTGATCGATTTGGGGTTACGGTTAACCCTAACAAGTGTCAAGCTATCATTGTAGGGAGCCTCCACAGTATGAGGAAGCTGAATGGCTTAACAGTGCAACCTGTAATGTTCGACAACGCAGTCATCCCGTTTAGTTCCGATGTTAAGGATCTTGGTCTACATGTCGACACTTGTCTTGACTGGCGAAAGCAGGTCACGACTGTTACTAAAAAAGTCACCAGAATGTTGCGGTCGCTCTATCGGTTGAAAAATCTTCTCCCATCATACATAAAGGCAATGCTTGTACAGTCCCTAATCTTTCCCATAATTGACTATGGTGATGTGTGCTACTATGACCTGAGTGCTGATCTCCTCAATAAACTTGACCGTCTTCTAAATAACTGCATTCGATTCGTTTTCAATCTTCGTAAGTACGATCATGTGTCCGCGCACCGGTTGCTTTTAAAATGGTTACCCATTCGTCAGCGCAGAGAGTTGAGGGCTCTGTGTATTTTGTTTTCTATTCTCGACCAACCTACTTCTCCTTCTTACCTCACTTAAAATGTTCAATACTTATGCTCCGCACATAGTAAAAATCTTCGTTCCACCAATAATCGTCTTCGACGATGTCTTTCTCACCGCTCTGGTTTCATTCACTCTTCTTTCTTTGTCCAGGCGGTCTTTCTTTGGAATGCGCTTCCTCTGAACATCAGGATGGCAACCAGTCGGTTATCTTTTAAATGGAAGGCATGTGAACATATTCGTAAGAAGTTGGCAGAATCATCCCAGCGCTGATTTGCTGGATTCGTTTTCTCTTCTTCCTACCGTTATTTCTCTTGACTAAGTTTATTTTAGGAGCAGTGGTAGCCCAGTGGTATCGGCCCCGACTTACGAGTTGTAGGTCGTGGGTTCGAACCCAGGCAGGCGCTTTACTTTGTGTAAATAATTTCATCACCACTGCTTTCAAAACGGTGAAGGAAAACATCGTGAGGAAACCGGCATGACCTAGAACCAAAAATTCGAAGACATGTGACATCTACCAACCCGCACTGGGCCCGCGTGGTAGATTACAGCCCATTCCCTCTCAAAGAGAGGAGGCCTGTGTCCCAGCAGTGGGAACATTATAGGCTGATTATGTAAGTTTATTTTCGTTATATGTATGTATGTATCTATGTATTAGTATTTAATATTTTTCAAGTTATTTATCCCTTATGTTGCACCTGCCATGTTTAGTCTCTGCATCACCCTAAGGTTGACTGGTAGAAAATGCCTCAGGCATTAAGTCCGCCTTTGAAAAGTATTTTTTTTTTACTTGTGCATAAAGTTTTAATAAATAAAAAAACAAAATAAATTAATGACTGTGTTTGTGTTTTTCTTTGCGGCATGTTTACCGCAAATAAATTAATTTTCCTTCTCTTTATTAATGTTCAGTTTCGTAGATTTGTTGTGTTGATTTCTTGACATATAAATCACGTGTATTTGTTTTCATCTTTTCTTTTGCATTTTATTCATTACAAAATTATTTTAAAATACTTTTGTAAAATAATGTTTTTCAAAAATAAAACTATAATCAGTAACAATATTGTTTTATTTCTGTAAAATATTGATAATTATTTTTGTGTAGCGACAGCTTCGCCTTGGTTATGTTACTTGACCATAGATGGCATTAAATTAAGAAAAGTAAAGAAATTACTTTAATTGTTGAGTTCATTCATTTTGATGTTATCTAGCGTAGCGTTTATGAGAACTGAACATTTTTTCTTCGCCACTGCTCCCGAAATACCTAACCGGTAGCATTGATATTCCAGTTTGAAGGGTATGAACGCTTCCATAAAAAAAGCGGGTTCCTGGTAAAGACAAGTGGGCACCGATCGATGTAGGTGAAAAGCCCAGTGTTATTTTTGCGCTCACAAAAAAAAACCGGTAAAAGATGTAACCGTTTCTTTCCGAAGATCAACCTGCAGCGATCTGTACAGTATTTTTATCTCACGACGTGACATGCTCTTTACTTATGGTAACTAAGTGTACAAACACGATGTAAATGTATTCGTGAAGACGAGTAGCGTCAGCACATAGTACACCCACACCCACATACACACTTTCGACTTCGCCATTACCTCCGACGGTACGGAGAGTTCCTGCGATTACACACACATTCACAATGTGTTTGTACACCTGATAAACACAAGTAAAGCGCGCGTCGCTTCGTGAGATAAAAATACTATAGCTATATAGGTATAGGTAGATAGGTACCAGGAGTCGGGACCAAAAATCCGCTTCTTTATGAAAGCACACTATGGGTGTAATTATCAGGCGGATGAAACATTTTAGTTTTGTCTTCGGGATGTCAAAGAACTGGCGTTGCCTCTGGTATTGCAGATGACCAAATATTAAAAAAAAAGAAGTAAATACGTTTATTTGAGGTGATCATGACGCAGAGAAATACATACAAATCCAAAAAATAACGTGTTGGGGGAAAATAAGCGTCACATCCACGCAAAACGGCAATCACTCAGAATAATACTAGGACCCTATGCGAGACAGAGCCTCGATGCTGGTTTTCAGCGACAGCCGGCGTTGACGTAATGACGTTAACCAGTGCAGCATACCAAAATATAAAAATATAAGAAATACAATAAATACACTATACCTAGTTCTGAATGTTCAGTAATGTGTCTAGTTATAGATAACGGTAACCCCTTCCCATCAAATAAACCGCCTGCTTGTTTGCGTCCCAATAATATGGACAGGAGGCGTTTCCATTAAAGAAATGAAACTGAAATGTCTTATTTGCCTTTACCAACAAAAAACGAACTTTCTATTGACTTTTCGAAACATACCTTAAACAAAAAAAAACAACATTTAAATCAAATTAAACACCAACATTATTACCACAATACCGAACGAATCAAGTATGCTAATATCCATATTATTTAAAGTAATGCCCGCGCACATATTACGGGCGTCAATTTACATAAACAAAAACATATATTAAATTTAGAATGTATGAAATAAACGTTACGTGTTAGTAATTGCTACGCCGTAGTAATTCGTAGCTCGGACGTAGCACTTGCTACGAATACACTCGTAGCACTCTGTTTATTAGTAGGTGTCGATTTGACAATTAAATAAATACGTTTTGAAACACAAACAGGTGTTATGTAATTAGTGTTGTGGGATGATGTAAATAATGTTTCACTAATTAATTAATGTGCAATTTCTATAAATAATTGGCAGTAATAGGTTATCACGCGCCGTAGATCTCTTTCCAGGAAAATGTAGTCAGTTTGTGTAGCGCAGCATAAAAAAAAATGCGGGGAAATCTTTGGGGACTGCCGATAAAAGTGAAAACTAAGTAACTTGTGAATTGTATCGTCGAAGCGTGCGGTGACGATGACGCGAGTATCAAGCTTTTTGTTCACTCTAAAAGTACACAAATATACACAATATACTAACTACTAGCTCATGGAAAGCTTTCGGTGACGATGACGCGAGTTCGATGATTTTTGTTCACCCAAAAAGTGCTCAACGCCTCTTTACAAAAAAGAGGAAATTGACGACACTCCAACTACCTCGTTTCTTTGGAATTACCCTAAGCCTTTCAACCGAAACCAAATACCTGGGCATCTATTTGGACAAACAACTGAACTGGGCAAAACATACTAACTACATCACTACAAAAGCCAGCATATCCCTGTGGCAATGCAAGAGAATGCTTGGCAGGAATTGGGGGATTAGCTCCAAGGTCACTTACATCACATACGGCTCACTAGTCTGGTGGCCCAGGACAGATCTGAGCACAGCCCAGAGAGACCTCGAAAAACTACAACTGTTCGCTTGTATAACAATCACTGGCTGCATGAGAACTACACCCACTGCTGCCCTTCAGGCGATGCTTGGACTACCACATCTACATTTCATCCTGCGAGAGGAGGCCGTCTTGGCTGCCTTTAGGCTCCATTTATCAGAAATCCTAAGCAAAGAGTCTAGAGTCAAGCACATACGCATTAAGGAAGACGCAATCAATCGTCAACCAATGATGGCATCGCCCTGCGACAAAGCCCCGAAACTGCACTACTTTCAAAGGTCAACATAATACTAACGGAAGAACGGTGTGACCACTCAGGCCCGAAAGAGCTGAGAGTATACACCGACGGATCAAAGACCGACTCCGGAACCGGAGTCAGAGTTTTCACACGCGACCTTAACATAAATATATCCAGCCCGCTGGGAATGTTCAATACCGTCTACCAGGCGGAGTGTGTGGGCATCATACAAGCGGTGTATGCCATAGAGGCCAGGAGAGTTATGGACACCCATATACGTATACTCTCCGACAGTGCCTCAATCCTCCAATCCTTGGGGAGAAAGTATATAACCTCGAGTATAACACTAGAATGTCACAATGCTCTAGAACGTGTAGCGGTATTTAACCGCAACACAGTGACACTACTATGGATAAAAATACACAGTGGATCACTGGGTAATGATGCAGCTGATGAACTGGCTACAAGAGCATCCAGCGCGTCAGTCTGTGGACCCGAACCCATCGTGCCCATCCCCTTCAACCAGCTACGCAGATGGTTACAAGAGTATACCCACACACAAGCGCAGAGCTGGTGGACCTCGACACCAGGCTGTAGGCAGTCCAGGGAAGCCATGCCATCTTTGGATGGCAAGCTAACCAGACGTTTGTTACATCTGGACAGGAACGGTCTGCGCCTGGTGACGGGGACCATCACGGGTCACTGCTGGCTAAACAAACACTTCCACACAATAGGCATAACGGACAGTCCTCTGTGCAAGGCCTGCATGGAGGATGAGGAAACCGTTGTGCATGTGCTCTTTGAATGCACAGGCGTCACTCAAATTAGATCACAAACCCTCGGGGCACCCAGATCCTACTCACATGCTCTCAGCAGACCAGGAGACATCATTAACTTCTGGAGGGAGGTGGGCTGGTTGGAATAACCACCGACGGCCGCCATGGCCCATGCACAATGGTCCACATGAAGGACTAAATGCGTAAACCATATCCTTAAAGAAGACGAAGAAGTGCTCAACGCGCGTATAGAAGTTTTCACTTCAATATTTGTACGTTTATTTGTTACATCTGCAGATAATATTTATTACTATTTTAGAACATGTTGGTTGGGGTAGGCTTAACCAGATGAAGCTTGCAGAGGCGGGCTGACACCAGTCGGGGACTGCGTTGACCCCATAGCCCCGGTGCAAGAGCGCGAGGGAACGCGGGGTGGTTTTAGTCAGTAGAAGTCTGACAGACCCCTCGCCACGACCTCGTCTTGACCGCCTGCCCCAGGGCGGAGGACATCCACGAGGATTTCCAGCCCATTACCAAAAATAAAAAGGTTTTATCGTATACAGTAGGCGACCATTAATATGACACCTAGTCGAAAAAGTTGGACTTTGTAAACCTTGGGATGTATCACTCATGATACTTGTAATGGTCTCTTTGTAAAATTCGATTGTGACAAATGAAATCCAGGACCTGCACCTTAATCGCGTAACACACTATCAATCACAATCTGAATCATTTTGAAGTCTAATACTTATAGAGGTATGAGGAACAGGGTGTAAAGCTCACTCATACTCTATGGAAAAGGGAGGATCCTCCGACTAGACGGGTATTGTGTCTGGTGGGCAACTGCCCGATGGTTGATGTTGGGACGTTTGTATATATGCTAGTTGCGCGGTAAACTCTGCTTGCGCGATGCAGGATTTGCGTGAAGTCGGTATGACGTGTAGCACGCATGTGGCGATGTTGATAGCGCTACATACTAAACCATTGCTTCATATGTTCGAAAAATGTGTCTGCTCAACAACGTAAATAACGGAATGAATATTGTTGAACTGCCAAAATAAAAGCCATTGCTAAAGTTAGTGTGTTACGCAATTACCTCGCTGTATCTACGTCTGCTGCACTCTAGGCAGTCATCCAACCATCATACATTGACGATAATCGAAAGCCCTATACAAATGATGGAAAGCTGAGAATCTTGACTCAACTTGAGACAAGGTAAAACCAAATCCGCATTTAAAAGTTGAATTGACATTTAAATACCCAACCCGTCGTTAAACACAAGAGCAAACCAAACACTTTCACTAATGCCCCCAATCTCCTTGAAACAGATAAACCTTTACATTTACTTATGACAGTAGACTTGCTACTTTCTGCGTAAGCGATTGACGATTTTGCGACTTTGCCAAGGAAAGAATTAATTATTCTTCTTTTCTTTTTGGTATTGCGGGCGTCACAAGCAGAATAGTAAGTTGTGTAACATATACTATAATAAGGGCCTTAACAGGCATGCTACTTCTAGCATCGGTCATTTTGCGACTTCATCAATACTGTATCACGTTTTGGCGACTCTCTTTGTTCAGTCACGGTACCAGAATTGCGTGTTTCAGCGTTTGCTTCGTAGTCGCATCGCATTTTAGCTTTTGTGACTTCAATTTTTGATTATTGTATTTGGTGACTTGTTTTATTAGATCGCGGTCCATGCTGATCTCAATCTCATCAGTAGGCGAAAAGGTCGGTCAGTATGTAGACCTTCCGCAGAAGTTTCCTAAAAGCGACAAAATCGTGAATCATCAATGCTTAAAGTAGCATGTCTACTAAATCTCTAACGCCAGCATTATATTTTATAACTTCACCAACAAATTTATGGTCCAACCAACGATACACTCCACGACTTACGAAGGCTGTTGAAACTTTTTACAACTTAATCGCTTCAACCTAAATTTATTACAAAACCATAAAAAGACAATCCAGTCGAAGTGTGTACGGTTCATTTAATTTAAAAGCTCTTAAATATCGTAAAACGAGTGACGATGTGGCGGGAAAGATAGACAGTAACTTTTTATTGCAAGATAAACAAAGTGCGGATGTAGATCCAGGTTTTAAAGAGGTTTCGCGAGAAACAATTTAATTGGACTTCTTTTGTCTTGTCGTCAAGTTTTTTATAGTAGAAGAGGTCATTATGAGTTTGTTATGGGACGTATTGCCTCTTTACAGACAAGAGGTAAGCTAAATTCAGGTTTTGAATCTTCAAACCCTGAATTTAGCGTATCGCATCTACTAGGCTGCTTAAATTAGTTATCATAATAGCTAAAACAACTTACTTCTGCGTTGCTCATTATTTCAGCTAAAATACGTCCATTGCTGGACATAAGCCTCCACCAAGAGTCGCCACTACGACCGGTTCTGTGCTTCTGGCATCCAGCAGATTCCTGTAGTCTTCACCAGGTCATCGGTGCACCTTGTGGGAGGCCTTCATACGCTACGTCTACCGGTACGCGATTGCCACTACAGAACCTTTCGGCCCTATTAACCATCCGTTCTGCAAGCAAAGCACTATGTGAGCAATGTGCTGAGTTGCTCGCAGCAAATGCTCTCTTTTTGTCTGTGTACCTATTAGTGCGATTATTATTTCAATAACCAATTAATCGATTTACGTGATTTTAATTTCAATGTCTAGATAAATGTTCTTTGGTTAGAGTTTAGTATTGTTATTATGTGGTACTCTAACGAGTAGAGCCGGTAGAAAAACTAGAGCATACAGGGTTGCAGGGACATCGACGTGCAAACTGTAACCATGAATTCAGTACATGATTCTAAACGTAGAAATAAATCGTGTCAAAAAACAAAAAAATTGTTTCATCGGACAGTGGGATACCTACTCGGTCAAAAAAACTCGGTTAATAGTCGAGTGATGCTAAAATAAAGTAATTAGTTAGTTGCTAAGCACTTCACTAAAAAGATGGAACAACACGATTTTCCCATAGAACACTCGTCCATTTTGATCTTGCGCTGATTTAGCTAGCAGAGCTATTCCCTGACCCTCAGGGCTCCTTGTGCCCCGACCTAGGTGTTCTGCGTCCTGGCTGAGGACAGGGCAACTCCAACCTGCGCGCTGATGCGTAGTGTGCTACCGGCGTCCTACGACCTGCTACCAACACCCGCTAACTGCGGCCCTTCGAAGGACTTACCGGCCTCTTGCGGAGCCTGTGCGGACGGGCCTGCTGGCTGCCCAGAATTCAAGGACAGTACACCTCCTAACAATAGTGTGATAGTGCTCAGTGCAGGTGAACAGTGACCTTCCCGTGACCTAGACTAACTTCTTGTAGAATATAAAGTTTATGAATGAGTTTCTCTTAAGTACCTGTAGTTAACGGCCTGCACAATCTACCTGAATAATAATAACAATAAAATTTCTTAATTCGGACAACAAAGATCCATAATGTTAGTAATACCTTAAAGCTAGTGTTAGTAGTAATATTCTTATTATAATTGAGTTTGAGATTGAAGCATTTTGCACAGAAGATGACCAAGTAAGGTACAAGTTTCTCACCTGGCCATCTTCTCCACAAAATGCATCACAATGGGAGAATAGACACTATCTGCCACTGTTTTCAGAATGCTGTTGCTACTGGCCCGAGTTCTAGTTACTAATGATGCGACTTTTTTTAGAATGACCGCATGGAAGCCGTCGGTCCGATTCTGTGCAAACATTTACGACGCACTACAGAACCGAGGCAGTCTCAAGAGCATTCTGAAAATATTATTATATTGGATGCGCAAGACATCTAGCGACCTTTTGGTGAAGCTGGTCGTTAGACCCCCCGTGTACGTGCATAGCCCTAGCCGTTACACCCTGCCACCCTGTATGTCGAAAAGAACAAAGTCAAATACCGATATCAAATACATCAAAACAAGTCATCCATTTTATTTCCCATTAAACCTTCGCAGCATTAAACTTGGCTTTGAACTCTTGGTAACTGCGTATGACACTTCGTTCAGCCAACGGTTCATGATTGCGTCTTTGACTTTCATTCATTTGCCGACAAATATCAAATTGAATTTCTTCCCTCGCAGATCTTTTTTAGAACAACTTATATGTGTGAGTTTGAGAGCGTGTGATTAGATTTGATGTTCCCTTTTGGAGGGATTCTTAGGTAATTATGTAAAGTTTGAAAGCTTGTTTGTAAGTAAGCTTCTGTTTAAATTACTTAAAATACTCCTGTTTGTATTTTTAATTGTGTTTTAAAAGATCATTTACTTATAATATATACATTTCA
The DNA here is from genome assembly GCA_916610205.1 of Griposia aprilina. NCBI lineage: Eukaryota > Metazoa > Arthropoda > Insecta > Lepidoptera > Noctuidae > Griposia > Griposia aprilina. Next base: position 12,811,304 of record OU744307.1, on the reverse strand, counting down.
CTTACAAATACCTTTCGCCAAATAATTCAAATTCTTTTTCCTTTCTTTTTTTTCGCCACATATGACACAGTGGTCGAGCGGTTGGTACTTCACAGCGTGTCTAGCGAGTTTGACGCCTACTGTAGGTTACTTTAGGGTTCATATTTATGTATAGTCGCGAGCAGGTCAAGCTACACGAAACTGTCAAATTTCTCCGAACGATTTTAAACCTTAAAATGTTGATAGTTAAGTTCAAAATCGAAAGAAAAAATCTGACAGTTTGTGGTAACTTGATGTGCTGGCGACTGTACTTAAAGTATCTGCAGATAACTGATTTTATGCCTCATTGAAAAAATCCAAGTAACCGACAAATGAACTGTACTCTTAGGCCAAGATCTATAAACGCTACTCAACACGTACACAAGCTTAGCGATATGCCAGTCACTGTCGCATAACTGTCAAACTACAAATGCAAGAAAGAGACGGGAACATGGCTAAGTCAAAGCACGATTTAAGTAACGTTTCGATCTCTACCTTACGCTACAAATAAAGGATAAGATGCTATAGAGGTATGAGGAACAGGGTGTAAAGCTCACTCATACTCTATGGAAACGGGAGGATCCTCCGACCAGACGGGTGTTGTGTCTGGTGGGCAACTGCCCGACGGTTGATGTCGGGACGTTGTATATATGCTAGTCGCGCGGTAAACTCTGCTTGTGCGATGCAGGATTTGCGTGACGTCAGTATAACGTGTAGCTCACATGTGGCGATGTTGATACCGCTACATCACTCCCCCCCGGAGACCGGAGGTCGATAGTGGGCTGAGTCTTGTATCTTGCGATGCTTGCCAGGGCCAGTTGAGGTTCCAGTGAGTCGGAACCGGGAACCGCATAGTTCACGGTGAGTCGGAACTGTCTGCGGTGGTACCCCAGTGAGTCGGGGTGGCGCTACGTTATGCTCCAGTGCGTCGGATGTTGTACAGCGCCGGGTTGAGGCTGACTGCTGGCGTCGACCAGGAGAGGGTTTGAAGGCTCTGCTTGTGGACCGGCCGAGAGTGCAGTGTGCTGTGCCAAGGTTGCTGATGAGGCTGAGGGCGATGACCAGGTATGCACGGTCGTTGCATGCTGGTGGTCAGGATACCCGTTGAAGCCATGGGTGCTGGCTGGCTGTGTGACTCGCCGCTCTAAAGCTTGCGGAAGTGATGATAATGTGATGATGACGTCACGCTGTAGTAGTTGCACGAAGGCTGCGCTGACGTTCATGTTCGGGGTCACCAGTATAGAGGTATGAGGAACAGGGTGTAAAGCTCACTCATACTCTATGGAAAAGGGAGGATCCTCCGACCAGACGGGTGTTGTGTCTGGTGGGCAACTGCCCGACGGTTGATGTCGGGACGTTGTATATATGCTAGTCGCGCAAGCAGAGTTATGACGTGTAGCTCGCATGTGGCGATGTTGATATCGCTACAATGCCATTTCAATGACCACAGAAATCAATATCAAAATACGCAATACAAATCCGTATATATCTTTCTATACTAACAATAAAGCTAAAGAGTTTGTTTGTTTGTTAGAACGAGCTTGTTACATATACGCATAACACCTAAACCGCTAACAGGCATTTACCTAGTTACCGAGCATTGCATCACCGCGGATACGAGACGCTGACGCAGCAAAACGTGATGCAGCCCGGCACCAAACACCGCGGCCTTTAGGAAACCGTCACTTTTTACACGGCATCAGTCAGCCGTCGACTATTTTAGCTAACAAATTAATATTGTAGTTTTTTATAAAATAAATTATGTTATATATTTTTTTGTATTTTTTCGATCTTCTGGCTACAGGCTTGGTAATCTCTGAAACTACCGGTCGGATTTGAAAAAATATTTTCGCATTTGGTCGTCCATTTCTCGAGGAAGACTATTCAATATCACGCTAGGACAGATAATAGCCGAGCAAAAAAAAGTCTGAAAGAATGCTAAGCGAAAACGAAGTAATAACGCGGGTAGGCTATGCAATGCGACGGGGTGGGTCGGAGAAACAAGAAATTTCACGCGGACGAAATTGCAGGCAGAATCTAATTGCCATATAAATGTAAATTCACCAATTATAACAGGTATACACTATATTTTATCTGTTTCAATTATCAGTAGGTGTCAGACGAAAGGGTACGGTAGGTATGCTTTAATTAGACCAGCATAAATTTATACTGGGTATTTCTATGGGGGATACCCTAGTTCGTATATCCTATTACCATGAGATTTCAGTTGGCTTAATTATGACTCTGCGAAAATTATTTTACATATAGTAGAGTAGGCAAGGGAGCCTGGAATTTGATTATGTTATGTTAATATGGAGATGTATGAACGTAGATGTAGCAAAAGGAAAAGCTAATAAATGATAAATTATTTTATTTCTGTAAGTAGGTTTGTACAAACACTTTTACACGTCAATCATATTTTTTAAACTAGATGAGGTCGGCGTTTCCTATCTGACTACTCTGAGAAGAAAGGCCGAAACAAACTCAGAGGTCACAGTCTCTTTTAAAGTCCAGACATAATCTTGGTCAGATCATGTGAAGACCATGTAGAAATCATCAAAAATCAAACCAAATCAAAAATCAAATCATCATGTCATCTGAAATGGTCTTTTGAGGAAAGAACCACACAGATTGAGTGGACCTGTCCAGTCAGTGCACGCATTTGTCAGTAATCTTGCAGCTCAACTCAGGAAGTCAGGACTTAAGGACATTTGGGTAGGCCGCATAAACTACTTAAACTGCCAGATCAAGAATAAAACTGAAACAATGACCCACATAGTCCTCATATTCACAATAATGAAAATAATATAATACTTTTTACAGTAAATATTCATGTCTAAAATTGTTAACAAATTAAAATCAACATTCACCGAGTAAATTTATTGGAAGAGCTCAATCTCAAGCCTTTTGTCCTCAATATAGTCTTTCACAGTATAATAGGCTTTCTGGCATAGTTTTCGTTTTATAAAAGATTTGAATTTATTAAAGCTTAGATCTTGAATATGGCTAGGAAGTTTATTATAAAAACGTATACATTGGCATCTAAAAAAAATAAAAAATACACACACATCCACGGACGCGTAGCTTTATACACACGATGTACAGTCTTAAACTGTACATGCTTTGCTGACGCAGTGAATAGCACCAGACGAGCGTCATTTTAAAACTATAAATATAAGTACATAACTACTACACTACTAACTACACTTTATAAAATATCATATTCTAACTCTGCCGTCAATATACATACTTGACATTTGCGTATTTGTTTTTAAAAATATCGACAAGTTCACTAAAGTGGAAGATACGCACAACGTCAACACTCGCCATAAAAAGAGGTTATGCGCTCCATCCTCAAGAAATAAAATGTTTAGTGATAGCCCGTATTATATGGCAATAAAAATATATAATAAATTCCCCAACATGTTTAACACTGAAAAATTAGTAACGATATTCCAAAAAAGGCTAAAACTATGCCTAATACAAAAAAAAATCTACTCAGTAAAAGAATATCTAGAGTCTAGCTTAAAATAACGACTTTCTCTCATGTACAAAAGTGGCGATCTGTCCTATACAAACAATAAGATATAGTCTATCCTATTTAACTTCATATAAAATTATAATTATAATTTGTAATGCCTGAAAAGGATGACATTAATATTGCTGTAACTGTATTAAATTAATTATTATTGACATTTAATTTTGACTTAACTAAAATTTCTAAATTTTATTGTACTTAGATAAAAGAAAATGATTAAGTAATAATAATGTTAAATGCATGCTAATTTAGAATGATAAGGGCAGGCGAATGATAATTGCAATGCTTGTAAAAGGCTGCTAAGTCATAAGTACTAACATAAGATAGCACCAACATTGTAACACTTAGTTCGCAATAAACGTTTTGACTTTGACTTTGATATACATTACATACAATAAATCAGCGAGTGCGATTACTGCTACGCAGTGACTAAAATTAGGGACAGGAAACTAAGTGATATTTTCTATACGCACTTCAAACCTCAACAACAACATCTCTGCAAGTGTATGAACTATACACACGTATTGGTCATTATACGATTAATGTACGTCAGCTTACACACAAAAATAAAAACATTTTTACAAAAAAACAACCGACTTCCAAAAATAACACAAAAAGACGTGAAAAATAACTTTAATTTCGGAAGTCGGTGGCCAAAAACGAAAATACAAAAACCAAAGACACCGACTTCCAAAATAAGTTTTTATTTTGCACTTTTAGTTGCGGTACCTATCCCACACAAATTCGTATACCACTACTTGGTCTGTAAATAACAGTGACAAGAAAATATTAACACATCATCCATATAAACTAAGTGGAAAAAATATGCAGTATTAAGGATAACTCAAAAACTTCTGGTCAAACCTTGATCAAATTTAAATAGGACCACATGTGAAGCACCAACTATCAAATAAAAAAAGAATCATCCAAATCGGTTCACCCAGAAAATAGTTCTGAGCTAACACAAATATAAAAATACAGACGAATTGAGAACCTCCTCCTTTTTGTGAAGTCGGTTAAAAACTATAAAAATGTGTCGACGGAGTCATAGAGCGAGCATGCAACAACTCGCGCGTGACCCCGTAGTCACGAGCTGCACGCTCAAGCGACACGTGTCTTGTGACAGCAACTATTGAGAAAACAAATGAAACATGTTTAAGAGTTTGCCACAAATCAAGGCGGAGCGACTTGTGGAGCGAAGGACGGAAACAGGAGACGCGCACGCGTGTTGTTTGACGCAAGTCGCATCACTCAAGGCCGTGAACGGGGTCTGACATTGCTATGTGTACACGTCTGCTTACACCTCAGGGAACAGAAGCGTGATGTTATGTTTAATTGTCTTACTCGCAAAATATTAATCAAAGTGAGGCAGGTGAGACTATTTAACACCTTAAGTCGTGAAAAACAATTGCCGGTTTTATAGTCAAAGACTAATGAAGTGAAGGTGCGGCACCGTTTAGGTATACAATTTATTGGAGACAAATATTTTATTTTTCTTCAATAATTGAAAACAATGATCTATTTAGTAGGTATTTAAAAAGTATTTGGATGTCTAGACTAACAGTTTAAAATTATAATTTTCTATACTTCGCAATCAGAATGTTTAATCAAAGTATATAAACGTGGATTCTAGTTTTCCTCAAAATCTAAATTTTTCCTCCATTTTATAAAGAGTAGCTGTTCTTTTCTTAATTAGAAAAGAACGAAAACAAAATAGAAATCGTGCGCGAATGCGTCGTCGTGCTTGCGTGCGTGTGTCGTGTGTGCGTGTGTGTGTGTGAGTGTGTGAATTTAGGAACCTCACAAATTTCTAAAATAACACTTTATTTTCGTTAAAAAACCAAAACATTGCTTCCGACAACACGTTTTATTTTTTCAAATAACGTTATTATTTCCGACTTTCTCAGAATTGTATGAAGGGAACTCTAACAAGATGTTGAAACTAAAACAAGCTATTTTAATGGACGGAAAAGTTTTATTCGGAATATAACAGGTAACACAAAACCGGCCAAGTTCGAGTCGGACACGCACACGAAGAGCTCCGTACCACAAGGCATAAAACGCCGAAAATAACACGTTTCTTGTATGGAGACCACCTTTAATTTTGAAATTTAAGTTATTTTTATTATTTGATGTTATAGCGGCAATAGAAATAAACACTCCGTGAAAATTTGAACTATTACGGTTCATGAGATACAGTCCGCTGTTAGACAGGCGGACGGATGGACAGTGGAGGTTTAGTAATAGGGTTCTATTGGCACCTTTTGGGTACAGAACCCTAAAAACAACTTAGGATTAAAAAAGCTTTCGTAAATATTCAGCATTTGCAAGTATCAGCTGAAAAAAACTAATAATTATACAGACAAGGAAAATGATGCCGGTTGATGGCAATAGGCTCGCCCCCTATTACATGGGACTTAAACATAACTGGCTAAATGTGGGTGTGCTGTAGGTACACCTCTGCCTAACCCTTCGGGGAATATAAGCGTGATGTTATGTATGTTATGTGTAAAAGGAAAAAGCAATGACTCTCTAGTCTTCAGTAAGAAAAAAAAACATTCATACCGCCCTGCATGTAAACTTCAACTAACAATGTGTAATCCTTATTTAAAAAAATATTGTTTGTCAAAACAATTGAACAGGAATAGACTTCCTTTCTGAAGATCTATCACAGCTATATAAGATATATCATGGTCTAAAAAAACAAGGTCTGGCATTCCGGGAGTGACACATGCTTACGTCACTATCCAGTTGCCAATTTATTGAAACAAAACACGAATTATGGAAACAATTTCACTCACCATTCTGTTAAAAAATATATTTAAACCATTTAATTTTTTTAATCAAACAAAACAATTAAATTTTAACATATACTAACGAAATTGTTAATTAAAACCTCTTTGTTTTATCTGATTCGCACAGGTAATAAAGGCGATTGGGGAGTTATTGTTACACATTACTGGTAACACAGCGGTGATGACGTGGGCTTGTGTCACCCCCGTGACCGGAATGCTATACCTGGCGAAGTATATTATTATACCATGAGATATATTACAATCTATCACGAGTTCACGACCACCTACTTGAACATTGTGGCAGTCACTTTAGTAAAACTTAAAAGCAAAAGAAATGTCATTAACACTTCGCCAAGCAAAGGAATCGTTTATCGCAGTCTTATTTAAGCAATCTATTTAACAGAATCACGAAAACGTTTCTCAGCAAGCACGTTAAGGTTATCTTTATCTGGATCCTTAAAGGAAAATACTCTTACACAGTACCCTCTTTTATAAAGGCAAAAAGAATCAATAGAATTCCGTACATAATTACGAAAAGATATTCAAATGAAATAACTATGTGTACGCAAAAGTACCTAAGCGAAAATTTCGATCCTTCTTAGAAAGAAATAACGACCCCTTTTTGCTAAGAAATTTCTTCGAGACCTTCCATTTACTGGGTCTAAACCTATAAGTATTAGGAATTTTCTAACAAGTCTAACGACCTAAATAAAGTAGAACTTGTTTAAATACTGAAATATGAAGAAAACTTTTAGTAGTTAAGTATTATGTTTTTTGTGTTGAAGATTGGTTAAGGGAGTTTACGCCTACACTAAAATACATTTTATATCAATACTCAGGAGATTCCTGGAGAGTTAATTTGAAGAAAAACTTGTCATTATATAGTTGGATTACAGCAGTTTATAGGTACTGTTCGATATGGGTTTCCTTTACCCAAGCGATAAAAGCGACAAGGAGCCAAGCTACTTGAGCAAATACTTGATACAAAAAGACATTTTTACAAACAAAAGATAATCAACTTCCAAAAAAAACTCTACAAAGAAAAATAACTAAGTCATTTCGGAAGTCGGTGTCTTTGGTTTTGCGTTTTTTGCCACCGACTTCAGAAATTACTTAAAGATATTTTTCACTTTGTAGTAGGTACCTATTTTTCACAATAAAAGTAGGTATTTATTTTTAACTTTTTTGTTGTGCTACCAAATTCGTTTATCACTTTTTGCTATGTAAATAACAGTGACAGAAAGTTATTATAAACACTAAGTGGAAAAAGTGGAAAAAATACGTATTAATGAAGCTAACTGAAAAACTACCGAAGCAAAGTTAATATTTTTTTTATGGGACTAACCCTGAGGCATACCCTATATATTAAAAAAAGGATTTTCGAAATCGATCTACAATTGCGGGAGACATCGCGTAATAAACATACAAAAAAAAAAACCACACAGAAGAATTGAGAACCTCCTCCTTTTTGAAAAGAGAATAAATAATATTATGCTTAACGCCTTATCCCCAACCTAAGTAAAGTTGCCTAAAACTTTTGTATATTGACTGAAAACACGTTTAGCATAAGTATCGTCAACGAATTAAATGTCAACAGGTTTTTAGCATTTACCAACTCAATTCAGTCTATGGTAGTCCACTGCTGAATATAGGCTTCTTCCAAGATGCGCCATAACACCCAACTGTCCGAATTAAATGCTATTCAGCCACATTTAAAAGCCATCTAGCTTCAGCTACAGTGTCCTAAAAGAGAGGTGGCCGCCACATAGTGTCAATGTCGTCGTAACGAATGCTCTTTAGAGCTTATTGTACATCCCTCTACTCGTGCAGCCTGTGAGGTAAGTACACTCGTGCTGCATACAGTGCCTTCCGCGTTCAGTTCATTAACGCGTTCAGGGCGGTGTTGGGACTGCCCCGCTACTGCAGCGCATCGTGCATGTTCGCGGAGGCGCGCACCGACAGCTTTCACGCGACGATGCGCAAGCGGTGCGCGTCTCTGGTGCGCAGAGCACGGGGCAGCGCCAATACCGTCCTGGCGCTGATCGCAAACTGCAGACTGGATTCCTCTTATTTCCGGCAATGCTGCAGCAGAGATATTGTGACCTTGTGAGTGTTCGTTTTAATCTGTGCTTGTTATCCTGCCTATATCCTTTTATGTATCTGTTTGTATATGAGTCTTGTTACTTACGAAACGCGAAAGCGAAACGCTATTCATGAAAGTTAGTTGGTGTGTTTTCCTAGAGAGCGTTTTTTGACTCTGTAAAGTCAAACCCCGCTGTCTTCATTTTCTTGGCAGCCGTCACTGCAGCTGTTATATGGCGCCCACAGCTCTTCAAAGAAATTGTAGCTTAAAGCTTAATTTACCGACTGGCATGTGAACATTTTCACAATGTAAGGCGAATGCGGAAAAGAAATTAAAATTCAATCAAAATATTTTCTTCACATTATCCTACATGGACACTTATGGAACGTCAGAAGCTAGGTGCACGGTTCCAAGAGGTCGTTTCCTGTGGAGAAGAGCCGGCAAGAAACTCCACCGTTACTCTTTTAAAAATAAGGAGCTTTTACAATGTTTTCAAATTACAGTGGGAGGTATGGGAGGAACAGGTTGTTAGGTATGAAGAACTGTGGTGAAAACTACTGTGGCCCTGGTGCACAGGCAACTGAAGGAATACGGGTGGGTTTTAGTCAGTAAGAGTCTGACACGCCCTTCCGCTCCGCCCAGAGCGGGAGAGGTCATTTGATACCAAAAAGAAAAAAAAAACGTATGAAGAACTGGGTATTGTTCTCAGTCAATGAAATTCTCGAAAATCCAATTGCGTCATAAAATTTCCAAATGAAAGCACATACCCCTCTGTTCTCTCATCAGTCCCAACCTATATTAGAACACCTTTGAGGTCACGGCTCGATGACGTTGTCCAATAAATCATGCATTGTTGTTGCCGACAAAAGAAGTCATTTTTGGCTGAAAGTGCCCCATTGAAGGAAGGTGGCCTATAATATTTGTGTACACAATGGTTGCTTTCGCTAAGGTCATGACAATGGTGTGGTTTTTAAGAGATTTTTTGTGGGTAAGAAGCTTTTGTGAAGGCACGTAAAAAAATTCCACGTTTTCTTCTTTCATGGGTATGACAACTTTTTTTTTTTTTGGTTTGTTTCTAAACAAACACTGTTGTTGCTTTTGTATCCTATTTATAACGTCTGACACCAAAAAAAAAAAACAAACTCACATACTTTTTCTTTTCACTATGCCAATTTTATTCCAAGGTATTTTGAATGTAACCGCAGAACAGTTATGTGATCGGTTAGAATTTGATAGGTATAAATAGTATTCGACACATTCTACCTCAAAAAATATTTTTGCATTTCGATACCATGTCCCATTCGAAAAAGGATGCTAATACTCCTTACCCAAAGAAAACGCGTAACTTTACATAACACAACATTATTATAACCACTACTTATATACTAGGAACGGTATCGCTAGAAAAACACTAGTCTAACCAACTACTTCAAGAGTTCTAAAGAACCCTTCTTTCTTTTACTATCGAAAATATCTATAACAAGACATCTTCCTGGAAAGGATACCCTTGATAAAAGAAAAAGGCTCGACTATTACGCACTTAGGTACAAAGGAGGGTGATTCAAAATAATTTTTATTCGGCTGTCGCGTGTCGCAACAATAACAAGGAATGGCCCAGTTTACAGTGATCCAGCGAGCTTGGTAAGGCGTAAATGCTAGTCCCTTACTACGGAAAGAAAGACCGTTTTGTATATGTTCGCGACGATGCCACCTAATAGTCAAATAGTATTTATAATTATGTATTAACTTAGAATCGAGTGATTTATACAGATTTAAATAGGAAATAACCGTCGTAAATCTCAGTTAGGTAGGCCATATAGTTTGAAGATATAGTTTTTTGGTAGGTTCAGGTACCCTAGACCAAGACCTAGCCCTGGACCTAACTTTCGTAAACTTAGTCCGTCAGGAAACCCTACTTAACTGAGATAACGAATTGTGTAAATAATTGTGTAAAATTGGTCTAACCAACATACATTCAGAGGCGCTTCACACCCTGAAAAAATAGACTGTAGTGTGTTTAAACATTTGAATTTTTTAGTTCGACAGACCGGCCTGAGCCCTTGTGGACGGCGAGCAATGGGCAGCTCGCCGTCCGGTAAGGACCAAGCCCGGGTCGACGGCGCGTTCTGTTCCACGCGCGCCTCAAAGAGATGTCAGCATAATTGACGGGGTCCAATAGGGCCGATGCCTGCCGGGGTCGCAGATTGTTCGAAAGCGTTACCGTGGCCCTGGCGCACATGCAACTGAAGGAACACGGGTGGGTTTTAATCAGTAAGAGTCTGACACGCCTTTCCGCTCCGCCTAGAGCAGGAGAAGTCATTTGATGAATTCCCAACCAAAAAAAAAAAGACCAGCCTGAGGGCTATGAATCTAAATTTGTAACTACTTTTGTAATTTTACTACATATTTGCTCGTAAGACAGTTTTCTGTAAAAAAAAATGTGTTAGTTTTTAGCCACTGAAACTACAATATCTCACTTTTTAACTTAAATATAGTATTTTTTATAGTTTTAATAGACTGGTATTACTGTATACTGCGTAAAAGTACTTTAAAATCACCCAGAACTAATATATTTCGCTGTATTTAAATACAAAATATTGTGTAAACGTAATAAAAATAAAGGTTAATAAAGTATATTTGTTCGATACAGTAAGTTTTGTCTAATTGTTGCATCATCGTAACCATTTCACCTGAAAGACGTCTGCTACTGGACGGTCTCCCCAGGCGTTTTTGTCAATTGTTGCACGGTGGTTCAAATTAACGTTAAAACACTTTTGAGTATAACTCAAAGCATCTATTTTAAATAAGCCTATTACAGGCACTTTTGAATTGTCAAGGGGTCGGTCAGTCAGAAAGATGAAACTAGTTGTCCATTCCAAAGCCTAGTAGGTACCTATGGAGAAGAACGGACAAGATACTCCACGGACTCTCTTATCAACATATTGTTACAAAAAATTGGTTTTATCATTCATGTTGAAATTATAAATACATGTGAGAACAATGTAGAAAGCCTTGCACGTTAAAAGCGTCCGTAATAAAAAAGATAGAAACAAAAAAAAAAAAAAAAAAAAATAAGCCGTGGCAGCTAACAGATGACCAGTCCCTACTGACGGCGCCCGTACACGAACATGACGTATGGATCAGCACAAATCCGCTCAACCATATTGAAGGGAACTCAGTGATCCAACACACACGCCACCACCAGCGAGATATTTGAGTGAGCATGACATACTCCCAGCCGCCAGGGCACATTCAAGTCAAAGAAAGACGAACCCAGTAAATGGTAGCTTTATAGTAAGTACATAGTGCTCACACATGTGCTATGCAATTATACATTGTTAAGAGATTGAATTTATACAATGCAAAGATAGTTTTTACAATCCTTAGCAGCTCCAACAATATCTTAGAATACTAATCAATTAGTCTATGCGCCCCTGTGGAGCAGGACCAGCGTCGAGCCAAGCATCTTTGTCAGAGATATAATCCCCAAACTTATATTATGGTTGGCTGCAAAGTGTGCGCAAATATAAAAATCGACAGAGGAATTGTATAAAAGATGGTTATTTGGATTGAAAACGGGGTAAATGATGATTGACGGCTGATAGAGCTGTATGGATGAAAACACATGCTGTGCCAACTCCAAATGAAATAGGGTTTAATAAGAGAAACAAGAAAGAAAGGATGTTTTTATGTTCTGTACAAATTCTATGTCACACAAAAATACAAAGTACAATACAAAACATAATATAGCCGTTATTAAAAAGAGAGAGAGGATATGGTGAAGATTCTGCATACCTAGTTGTTTTAACATTTTATTGACGTAATCTATATAGATTTTATTTTCTTGAACTATTTTTAATATTGTGGATGATTTTCAGCTAAATTGATGATAATAAGGTGTGTTGCAGTCGATTTTTAATCGATTAGCCCATGCGGTTCCTCTGCGAAACGCGATACATTTTGATTACTTTTCGCCACGTTTTCAGTTACTGCAGCTTCAATGTATAGACAGTGTCAGTCAAATCAAATTCAACAGAATATACCTAATAAAAGTACTAACATAAAATTATACTTGAACAAACCAGTGTCACTGTACTTGCCAAGTTTTCTGCCGTTTAGAATCTAACCTCGCGATGTAACATGAAATGTTACTGAGCTTCAAAATGTTTGTTATAATATATCAACGTGTACTTTACGCAAAGTTTTCTCATTTAACTTGTTTCATGCAGTAGGAGGTATTTCTTGTTATAATGTACAGTTGCTGTCTTTTTGAGTTTAAGATTTTCAGTGGGAATTAAATAAGGTTGTTTGGTTGTTTCACGTCAACGCCGGCTATCACTGAAAACCAGCGCTGGGGTTCTGTCTCGCATAGGGTCGTAGCATTATGCTGAGCGATTGCCGTTTTGCGTGGATGTGACGCATATTTTCCTCCAACTCCTTTTTTTTTCTGTGTTTGTGTGTTTTTTCTTTGTTTCATGTTTACAATAAATAAACGTATTTTCTTTCTTTGTTTTTTTCTTTATGCAAATAACTTAATTCTTGAGCTTCCAAGATATAGTCAAATGTTAAGGTCAAGGTTTCTGATGGCGATGTTCAACACGGGTGTAGGTAGCAATGTGTTTTTTCTGAGATCTTCTGTCTCTTATCTATCTGTATTTTTTTTGCTAGCCTACTCTGTCATACTGCTGAGCGAAAACCGCCCCCAAAACCTTCCAGGCATCCTTTTCCAGAGCCACCTGAATTTCTCAAGCCACCAACCCTTGCGGTACACGTCTAGTTCATCCCAGTCGTCTCAGTTAGTTGGTGTTTGGTCGTTTCGCCAACCTTTAATAAATGTGGATAACCACATTTATTAAATGTTGGCGAAACGCGTCTTCTTCTTCTATACATCCCGATCAGTCATCAATTCTACTTCATTCTTCCGCCCCTCTCTACGCATCGTTAAAACAATCCGTCTGTCTTTGATCATCCCTTATTTATTTAATACTTGAAGCACAGAAATGTAAAAGTCAACTGTGGGTGATGCAGAGACAAACAGTGATATTACGAAATTTATATATATAATATTTAATTAAATATTAAACTACACATATACTTATTGCAAACTATAAATATAATATAATAGGTCTTTACCTATGAAATTGCCGTTTTGTATGAAAAAATTTAAACGAATTTTTTTCATGAATTTTTTATTTGTATTAATCGAAGTAATCACCCATGCAATCAATGCATCTTTGCCATCGCAGTGGCAGTTTATTGATGCCCTTCTTAAAGAAATCAGCTGGACGGGAGGCAACAAATTCTTCAAAGGCATTTTGTATTGCCTCTCGGGTATTAAATTTTTTTCCCGCCAAGAAGTTATCCAAATTCTGGAAAAAGTAGTAGTCTGTAGGCGCAAGGTCTGGTGAGTAGGGCGGATGACGGAGAGCTTCCAACCCCAGTTCTTGCAACTTGGAGACCGTCTGCTGTGCAGTATGAGGTCGCGCGTTGTCGTGCAGGAGCAGCGGAGACGAGCGATTGACCAATGCTGGTTGGAGATGCGCCAGCTTCTCCATCATTGTGTTCAGTTCTTCACAGTACACATCTGCAGTAATGCTCACCCCGTTTGGTAAGAAGCTGTGATGAATCACACCGGCGCTAGACCACCAAACAGTGACCATCACTTTTCTAGGGGTAAGTTTTCGTTTAGGGCATTGTTTAGGTGCTGAACCAGGATCCAACCAACTTGCTGAGCGCTTACGGTTATCAAACAGAATCCATTTTTCATCGCAGGTAACAATGCGGTTCAAAATTCCTTCATTTGTGTGTCTGTTGAGCAGTGCAAGGCACGTCTCGACGCGTACTTCGCGCTGGCGATCATTGAGTTCGTGGGGCACCCATTTGTCAAGCTTTTTTACCTTGCCAATTTGACGCAAATGGACCAATATTGTTTTGACGCTAACGTCGAAAGCTGCTGCTAATTCAGCCGTAGATTGTGTATCATCAGCTTCCACAATCGCCTTTAATTCGTCATTGTCGACCAAAGTCTTCGGACGACCGCGAGGTTCATTTTTCAGGTCGAAATTTCCAGAACGGAAGCGAGCAAACCAATAACAGGTGGTGCGTTGGTTTGTAGTGTTAGCTCCGTAAACGTCGTTGATGTTGCGTGCCGCTTGTGCCGCGTTGCTAGCACAACGGTACTCATATTCCATAATTACTCGAATTTTTAACGTATCCATGATGACGAAAAAGATTGAAATGCGATGAAAATGTAACACTAATCAATAAAGAAATTACTAGTTTTAGAAAAAAAAATCCATGTTTTTAAAATAAAATTAATTTGAAATTAGAATTCTTAGCCAAACAAAAATTATTTTGATTTGAAATGGCCAGTACTGCAGAACGGCAATTTCATAGGTAAAGACCTAATATACAGGGTAACTGATAGCACAAACTTAACTCCCCATGTATATAGTCAGAAAGTCAGTTGCTTTCGAGAAATTTTAAATTTAATATTTTTACGAAAATACCCAGATTTTCACATTCATGCCTTACTAAAAAAAAAGTCATTGATTGAACGAACTTTTTTATTTTTTATTGCTTGTTGAGCTCTCAAAATAATTAAATACCCCAAAACACTTAACAGTTTGAAATCATAAATAAACACGACAAAAATGTTTGTTATTTTTTTTTTTTGATTTGAAATTAAAATTTCTCGAAAGCAACTGACTTTTGACTGTTTGTTTTGGCAATAAAACGTACGTGCGTTCGGTAATCTAAGCAATCAACCAGTCAGACTTTTCACCATGTTTCTTTCTAGCTCGTGGCAATATAAAACAAACATTGCGTAAAACAAAACGTGGTTAATTTGTTTGGTATTTACTTTGACACCAATCAGCATGGTTTTTGTGATTTTCCCAAACGGTATATGAAATAGGTCACGGTCAGGATAACTCATTAAACATTTCATACGATATTTAATCAAAAAAGGTCCACAACACGAAAAGCGTTTCCCGCTTTTCGTATCTAGGTCGAACCAATTTTGAAACAGTTTCAGTTCCGTGGTATAAGGGACGGCTTACTCACACAGTGCTGTGGTCACATACCCTCTTAACAAAGTAGTGGAAACGCCGTCTTTATCGAATTTATACAATAGATTAAGTTGACCTATGAAGAGCAGGCCAATATATAAACTTAAACTCAAAGCATATTCCTCAGCTGTAGCCCGCCAAATTCAAATATTTTCTTTAGTTTTTTGTATATGGCAGCACTGTTTTACGTCTTATGTTAATCAAAATGCGATTCGCAACTGTAGGAATGATACGTTCACTGAATAATAATAATCAATTTCATAATAATCGTCAAACTTTGGAAATTTGTTCCACCTAAGAATTTTTCTGAATATTACATATGAAAATTCTTAGAACAACAAACACAACACAACAAATTAATAATAATCATCAATTTCATATCAATCGTCAAACTTTGGAAATTTGTACCACCTAAGAATTTTTCTGAATATTACATATGAAAATTCTTAGGTGGAACGAATTTCCAGCGTTAGCTAGTAGACGCCTTTAACCAGCAAAACAATACTCAAGCAGAAATATATAAATCACAAAGAATTCTACAACAACTCTCTCTATGTTAAACATGACTCATGACATGACATTTATACCGTAATTGCTGCGTCCCGCGATTTCACTCACATAAGTCTCGATCCCGTAAGAATATCGGGATAAAAAGTATCCCATATTCTAATCCAGCTTATGGTATGGTCAACCCATGTGCCAAATTCCATCCAAAATACTTTCAGGCCGTTTTAGCGTGAAAGTGGAACAAACAAATATACAAAAATCTTTTTTTTTCTTAATAATATTAGTTTATATAATTACGGTGTCACTCAATGAACAAAGTGAAAACCGAATGACTTCAAAAACCGTAGTAAAGGCTTAAAGCGAATCGTAAAGCCGTCTTTATTGACAATTCGTTTTCACTGATACGGAAAGAGAACCGGTTTTTCAGGCTTTCCTACCTGTTCGAGATTTTTTATAGGATGAGACAAGGTATCAAGTTCAAATTGCCTGTGGTATAAGCTTGGTTATAGTAGAATAGTAATGAATGTGTGCTGTTAAGTTTTAGAGTGGTGGTGGCCCAGTGGTATCGGCCTCGACTTACGAACCCAGGCAGGCACTTTACCACCACTACTTTTAAAAAGGTGAAGGAAACCATCGTGAGGAAACCGGCATGTCTTAGAACACAAAAAGTTCGAAGACATTTGTGACATTCACCTACCCGCATTGGGTCCGCATGGTGGATTATAGCCCACTCGCTCTCACAGAGAGGAGGTCTGTGTCCCAGCAGTGGGAACATTATAGGCTGATTTATGTAAGTTTTTGAAGTAGAGAAGGATCAAAATAGACAAATATATCTACATACTCGTAAGTTCGCTAATAAAATAAATAACTATACTAGAATTATGTGGAAGTACGGTCACCAAAAGTGATAAGTAACCAGGGTTGTTGGATCTAATTGAAGTTTAGTAAGAAACTCTTGGCAATAGAGTAAAAAATACAATGTAATATGTATGTTGGCAACACTTCGGACCGATCATCTCATGGCGATAAATTGTTCTTGTACGTTGAGTGTGTCTTTTTACTAATTAAAACTACAGTTCTTAGAAAACATAACCTTTTATTTATATAACAATAGAAACCAATGGATATGTTTGAATAAAATTTAATTTAATTAATAGAAAACAAACAGTTCATGTATAAAATTAAATTTCATTCGAAGACATCCATCGATTTCCTGCTTAATTTCAACTATATTCGACGACCCTGGTTACTCTTTTGGTGACTGTACACATTTTTTTTTGTACTTAGGATAATTCGTCAAATCATACATATTGTTATTGAATCCTCGAAATACTACAATGTACAGAACCACAGAACTAACTATGTACTTTATTGTTGTTTTGTTTTGATTAAAACAACAATAAAGTAAAGTAAGTAAGTTCTGAATTCAAATTATTATACACGAAAAATCTAATAATTGATGGACATGGAAATTTAGCATTCGTTTGTATTCAGAGATCCGATGATTCCCGAGATACATTAAGAAAATTGTTATACTGTAGATACCTGATTTCTATCTCAATACCACACAATTTTTTGTGTCAAAGGATTTTACACATTCGTAATTCATATTTTTTTGATTTATTACGTTGATTCTACAGTTTTTCATTTCCAACGAACTGTGAAAATACTCAGTGAAATAATGTTTGCTCAAGTTTATTTAAATTAATTTACCTACATATGTAGTAACTTCGTGATAGCAGAATAAATGATGCTCTAATAATAGTAGTATTATATTTTATTCACGTAGTTTAAAAGCTAGCAGTCTTAAAATAATAATCATAATGTGTACAAGTACCTATATAAAAACGGAAGGGGTAAAAATTCGTCTGCATCGTTGTCAACAGGAAACGTTCCCAAAAGGCTGGTAGCATTGCCACGTTGTATGGCAATACTGACACTTTGGCCAAAAGAATGAAAATGAAAAAATAGTAGTTATCTCATATTTTCATAATTAAAACCATTTTATTGACCGAGCGAGCGCGTAGCGCGAGGGAAGCGTCTCAGTTTCAGCTTGGACAAAAATACTTTAGTATGTCCGGATGTCCGGCTGTTCTCCTCTACAGGTCGCATATGTCAAACGGTTCTTCTGAAATTTTATGAGCAGGTTCGATAATCATATGGATTATTTATTTTTATTTATACAGTTTTTCGAATTTTTAAAAAATGGCGGTGATATGGGGTTGAAAATGTAAGAAAATTATATTTCAGTCATTTCGCGCTCTTTGCGCGCGCTTTTTGTTGTAAGGATTTTGTTTTATGGTGCACGGTGAACATTTATTCAATTTTAAAAGACAGACTCGCGAGTTCTAACAGCTCACAGCTACTAGTTAAACCTATGTTTATTACTAGCTCCAAGAACTTCTTCTCGAACAGCTCTTACTTTGTTTATTAAATGTTACATAAATGATTTTATTTCTGCAAGTAGGTTTGTACAAACACTTTTACACGTCAATCATATTTTTTAAACTAGATGAGGTCGGCGTTTCCTATCTGACTACTCTGAGAAGAAAGGCCGAAACAAACTCAGAGGTCACAGTCTCTTTTAAAGTCCAGACATAATCTTGGTCAGATCATGTGAAGACCATGTAGATTGGTATCTGAAATGGTCTTTTGAGGAAAGAACGCATTGAACGAAAGTGCACGCATTTGTCAGTAATCGTGCAGCTCAACTCAGGAAGTCAGGATCGGTATTATTTATTCTTTGGTATCATTATAATATACCACCCAAAGTCACTTATTATAGACGCTTCGGATCTGTTATTCAATGACCAGTTAGACGCTACATATCTACCAGCTTAGTAAATAAAACGCAACAGAAATTGTTCGAAAATTATCTGCCAGCATTGTTCGTGGCGAAATTTTATTTTATTTATGTTTATAAAAACAAAACAATTTTTTTTTTTTTTTATAGAAAATCTCTTTATTTGATATGATCGTAATACAGAAATAAGTACACGTTTTAAATAATGATAGTCATTCGACCATCTTTTTGAGAGATCGTCCAAAATCTAAATCTATATTATTGCTAGTAAAAACGCCTTCAAATGTAGCTAGCATACTAACACAAAATAAACTTAAAATCTATGTTTGGATGCGAACATACATATCGGAACTCATCCAGATGTTTTAAAACAGGCACAAAAAGGCTTACAAAAACATCAATAGGTACATCCGAAGCCTAACTAAAAATCGATTATATACAGCATTAATTCAACTTTCCATTGTCATAGAGTTTTTAGGTATGTCAGCGTGTTGTGTTCGGAATTTACATTGTGCTTGAATACCTACTGTTGGCAACAAAAGTCACACATGTATTAATTTACCAAACACTGCCTCATAGAAGTCACATAAGGTACTGACTGAACATAGGTCCGCGTTTTCCTATTAGATTATCACCCGCGATTACAGCTTTGGACTTCTAATTATATCTATAATTAATCAATGTTTATAAATATTTTATAAGAGTACCTAACTATGTAGTTTCTTGCCCATTCTTCTCCATACAAGACGACCTTTTGGACGGGGCAACAACCCAATCAATTCTATTTTCTTGTAAACGTTGACGTTCAAAATAGCCTTTTTATGTGCCTATTTGAAATTAATGATTTGAATTTGATGCAAGGGACACACTATTAAGATTAAATTACCAATGTGACATATTATTGTAATGTGATAGCAACCACGTGGTTGAAAAAAAAAAAAAAAAAAATATTATCTATTTATTTATTCTTAAATAGCAGCGGAGGCTGTTTAAATTAGTTTTCAGATCTTTTTATAAGTTGGTATTTTGCAGCATGTGTTGCAGTTTTTTAGCTGTAAAATAGCAGTTCTGGGGAAAGTCAGTAGCCTTAAATATTACAAAATACGATTATCAAATCTGTCAAACTTTTCTGTCAAAACACTATCAGTACCGTATTTACCTAACACAATCTCAATCTAAATCATTTTGAAAGAATATCCTTAAAACTGATTCAGAATTCTAATTGCTAATTCATTGCTTCATTTATTCGAAAAAATTGTCCGCTCAAAAACATAAATAACGTAATGAATAGTGTTAAACTATCAAAATGAAAGCCATTGCTACTGATAGTGTGTTACGCAAATACCCCACTGTTAAGTAGCGATTAATTAACGAATAAACATATTTGTTCGGTGACAGGCAGTCTGCCTCGCCAGTCTTATTGGGAGTTATTCTAAAAGATAAGAAGAAAAATATTTATCTGGCAATTATTTGAATTTGGAATCAATCGTTATGTAAGGTCAGGACTCGTCCGGTCGTCGATCCGGTCAGTCAGAAAGATGAAGCTATATGTCCATTCAAAAGCGTAATAGGTTTCTATGGAAAAGAATAAGCAAGACAAACCATGGCCACCTTTTTAATCACTAAACGATTAAATTAAACGATTTATGTTTGAAAGCCACAAGCAACAAGCATAAGACCGCGCTCAAAGTCTTATACAGAGTTTTAAGAATCGCAAAGTCGCGTGGCAACGCTGCGTTACGTCTGTTTACGAAAGCCTTAACTTGAGCTCTCACAAGCGAGCATCGAACTCCAGCAGACTTATGTTGTCGACAGTACCAAAAACCTTTATGACTGCAAAATTCATTGAATTGCTAGCGAATATTTTAACAATTTCCGTATCCAGGTACCTCGCGAGTATATTCGGTTCGTTTATTTCGTTCGTTCAAATTAATGTAAAATGCTAAATGCTCTTTTGTTTATTGGTATAATTTATGTAATTTAAAATGGGATTCGAAGTATATATCGTCCGAAAGTGCAATTTAATACTTGCGATAATCAAGTTAAGTTAAAACTATACAGACAGAATTTATAATCGGTTTTTGGGGAATTATTGGACAGATTTTAATGATTTCTTTTAATGATATCAGTACCATTTGTGGCCCTGACTTGGAACAGCACACAAACTACTTATGTTCCTGTTATAATCCCAATTTGGTTCTTTACTGATTCATTTGCTCCTCATCCAATAAAAAATCTAGTTTTTGAATTGAAAACTTCTTTATGCACAGTTTGTGCTCGTTCCGAACAGTGATCAAAACAAAACCGTCACGCTCGGGTCGAAGACGCTGAATCGGGTATACTCGGCTCCACCCGTAAGTTTTCACTTCTATCGTATGGTAATAATCATCCACTCTCTTTTTATCACTCTCCATTAACTATCCCTACCCAAAAATCTATCTATCGCTCTGTTGCTGAGTAATAACAGGATAAGACAGGAACACTTTCGCATTAATATCAATTATTAATTAGAGATAATATGTGCTTTCATAAGATGTTAATCGAAATCTCAAACCCTACACTCAGTTGTCGCGCTTACAATCACAGCACAATACTCAAACGGAACCTACGATCTATTCCCATCCAATACCAAGAGCTAATACCATTTGGTATTAGTTTATTTCCGAATTTATTTTCTATTCCCAACGAGTACCACATTTTTTAAAATAAAAAATCTATTACTAACGAATACCAAAGCGTGACTATTTGTACACTGAGATATACAAAGTTTTATTTAAATTGCGTTTTACCGAAATCTAGGGTAATCTAAATATAGGGTTAGGGTTAATAAGCTGGTCGACGGAGCCCCGCTTCGCGGGGCTCCTATTCCTGTCTAAAGGGTTTAAAGGAACCTAACCAACCGAACCTCGGGATGCCACTGACGTCGACCGTCTAGGGTTAGGATTTTCGGGAACATTTATTATGTTTTCGGAAACTTAGTTCGGTAATTCATTTTAACACAGCTTAGCTGTTAGTATTACAGTCAACCAGAGATCGATCGCTGGAAGTTAATTTGGTAGGTAGTTGTGTAGGTAGGTAGGTAGGTTAAACATTACTTAAAATCACTCAAAGCATTTTAATTTTACTGAACCTGACTGTACCTGATTTCTTCAAACTTGTTTTGGTATTGGTTTTAAAATGTGGTACTCGTTGGGAATAGAAAATAAATTCGGAAATAAACTAATACCAAATGGTATTAGCTCTTGGTATTGGATGGGCATAGACCGAACCTACGACTTTATAGACCGCAAGATCAAGTGAAAACCACATGTAATAGCCAGTAACTTTGATCACGTCAGAAGCACAGGGAAGGCGTCAATCATGTGTCTCCTTTAGAGCGGAATAAAGGCGGTTTTGTGGCGAAGGCGAGGCGAGGAAATCAACTAACGAGAGAGGACGTTAGATGACTACATGTTACTCTTGTGAGGTGTACGATTTTGTGTCAACGCTTGTAGTAAGCAAAATTATTGGTTCTTTAAGTTTAGAATCAATTTTTCTACTTGCATTCTATGGTTTAGTAAAAGGTAGTCTATTATATGTTCACAAAAAAAAATACTCATACTACATAACACACACACATAATATAACATCACGCCTGTATTCCCCGAAGGGTTAAGCAGAGGTGTACCTATAGCATACTCACATTTCGCCAGTTATGTTTAAGTCCCATGTAATAGGGGGCGAGCCTATTGCCATCAACCGGGCACAGATCCAGACTCCGGGCTGCTACCAAGAAATTCCAAATGGAAAAACCCAATAACACTTTGCCCGACCCGGGAATCGAACCCAGGACCTCGAGCTCAGCAGTAGAGCTTGCGACCACTAGACCAACGAGGCAGTAACTCATACTAATACCAACTATAGTGCCTCTGTGACCTCTAGACCTCGCAATTCTGTTTTTGCATAGCTGAATAAATGTTAAAAACAAAACCAAACAAAATTCTTAAAACAAAAACCGCGCGCAAAGAGCGCGGAATGGCTCAAATATGTTTTTTTTTACGTTTTCAACCCAAATACCAACGCAATTAAAAAAAAAAACGAAAAACTGATTCACGAAAAAAAACCATATAATTATCTAACCTGCTCACAAAATTTCACGAGAATCGGTTGAGAAATGCGACCTGTAGAGCAGAAGAGCCGGACATTCGCCGGGCATACGAAAGCATTGTTGCCCAAGCTGAAACGGAGACGCTTCGCTCGCGCTTCGCGCTCACTCTAATTCAATTAATTAGGAGTTACCTACATACATAGTCTTATTTAAATGTTTTTCTTAACCACAGCAAATCAAATACATATTCGATTTACTGAAAAATATTTACTCCTTACCACTAATTACTTGAAACACCTAATAAGACATACTAATTAATTTTATCAAGACGTTTTTATTACAAAGAATAACAAAGATTTTGATCACGACAGAGACAAATTAAACTTTCAAAGAAGTCGTTAAAACGTGTGGCTTCGGAGTGAGCGGAAGTGTTAAGCGGAGTTGGCTTGCCTCGAGGCACAACTTATACCTCATTATAAGTTTTTTAATAAATAAAACATACCCTCGATGCAGATTTATGAAGCTTCTAGTAACAGTACCGGCAAGTGTGATCAGAGACAAGAAAAAAAAATTAAGATCTAGTTTTATAACGGATTTTATTTTGTCGACTAAGTCTTGTCCAACTTCGTTTGTGTTTTGGATATATCAACACATTATGAAACTTTCTTCATTGTCAACCTATGTCTATAGAAGAACATTAAAATTGCTATCATTGGTAGGTACGGTATAATTGTCCCTAAGGTAAAAAATTAAAAAAACCTGAAGGGCGCAAAATCGCCGAAGGACATTAAGCAAGATTGGTATTCGATAATACTCGATTACCATTCTTAGTATAAGAAGAGGCTGACTGTAGTCAGTTTCATCATGCCCTAAAAAGAAACAAAATAATTAAGATTATCTTAACTTTAATGCCTTTGGTTAATTAAATTCAGTAACAAACTAATGAATTTACCACCACTTAATACCCAAAATCAACACACCAATAAACTCGAGGCATTCAACTGCCTCGTTTTAAGTCCTAATTGGACCCGTTTTCAACAAATTGGCCTCGATTTAAGACCCCACCGTGATGGTGGCGTCTAAATTGAGTTTGTGTTGTAGTTTTAAGTGGTCAGAGGAACCGTTGTCGTGACGGTTGTTAGCAATTGGGTCAACAGTTCATGTGGACATGGCGCAGAAGTTTGAGTATGGATAAGACAAGGATAATATTCAAGGAAACAACAAAAAAAAACTTTTTTACAAAAAAAAAAACAACCAACTTCCTAAAAAAGTGAAAAATAACTTTAATTTCGGAAGTCGGTGTCTTTGGTTTTGTATTTTCGGTTTTTGCCACCGACTTCCTAAATTAAAGTTATTTTTCACTTTTTTTGTGTTTTTTTAGGAAGTCGGTTGTTTTTTTTTATATTTGACACTTTTTAGTTGTGGTACCTACCGCACAAAAAATCGTGTACCATTACTTTAAATGTAAATAACAGTGACAGGAAATTATTAAAACATCATCAATATAAACTAAGTCGAAAAATACGCAGTATTAAGGATAACTCAAAACTACTAGTCATGGGATTAGATGAGAAGCACCAGCTTTCAAATAAAAAAGAATCATCCAAATCTGTTCACCTAGAAAAAAGTACTGAGCTAAAACATAAAAAAATAAAAAACATACAGTCGAATTGAAAACCGCCTTTTTTTGAAGTTTTTTTAAAGAAAGGCGAAACGAAACGCTGTCTAGAAAAGTAGCGTGAAAAAGGATTGTAAATAAATCGTCTAAAATGAATGAACTGATAAACAGAGTGTCAAAATTATTTCAGCCTAATGAAACTATTATATGCCCAAAATAAAAGGTTTGAAATGAAGGACAATTACGATGCTGGGCAAATGAGTTAGTAATTGCATGATAAAAATGGACGTTAAATGTTTTGCTAAGTACGTAATACTTTTAACACTCTCTCTATTTATCTAAATATACACAAATTATACAAATAAATCATGTAGACAAAAGCTAACATAATGACTCCGGGAGTCGATAAAAGGAAAAACAGAATATTTAAAAGTAGGCTTCTAAAGATTTTAGATTCATCCAAAAGGTTATTTATGATACTCGTACTAATGACACTAAGGCATGTTATATATTTATGATACTTGGCATTTTTATTTCAGAGCTTCCTGTAGGTTGTCTTATTAATACGTCAATGTTCAATTATTTTGTACTCTCATATTTGGGTGTCACGGTTCTTGGGAATGAAAATAGCGAGATGCTAGATCGTTCGTTGACTTTCGGTTTTGTAATCCAGTTTACTTCGCCTACCGGGTTTAGTATTTATACATGGTACACGGAAATAACAGCCGCTAGGGTCGATCGATCAGGTTAAGCTACGCTTGCTGCGGTCGGTTCGTGGATGGGTGACCATATTTACATAAAGTGGCATGGCCCTTCCCTCCAGATCTGTGACAGTCATTACGGGTCGTCAGAAGTCAAAAAGTCTGACAACCAGTCATACCGAGGGGTATGGTAATACGCAGTAACAGAGTTGTGGAGGTTAGATAGGCAGTCACTACATGTGAAATACTGGTGTTCAGCTGCATCTAGTAAGACTGGCAGCTGGAACGAACTGGAAGAAAAGGCTAGGCCGATGATGAGCGAAATTTAAGAAGAAACCATCCTGGTACCTTAAGTCTGTATCAAAATTATTTCATTAATTTCAAGATAATTACACGAAATTATTTCCAACCGCTCCCGCCATAATCTGTGCGCTTATGGCAGTAACGCCTCTCGTTTCCGCTCGGCCAATAAGGGTGAGTTGAAGCTTCTAGATTATTTGTAGAAGCTTCCTTTAAAAACATACGACGCGCACCCTTCATTTGACGTTAGCCGTGTGACGTCCGTCAACTGGGCTGTGCACCGAAAAAGGGATTCTTTGTAATATATTGAAACACTTACGCGGATCTCACACAACCACATGCCACGCTCCGGTGCACGTGGCTGGGTTTTTTAACGTTGACCGTAAGTACTTCAGTTTGTGTGCAACACACTGACAACGCATCGTGCACGCGTGGCTGCAGACCCAGCGCAGATTACGCGCGGAGTTGCGTGGCGTCCCGCAAGGTATGGCATTCTGGGATCTGCAGTAATGCGCAGATTTTTGCAAATAATGGACGTGTCCACGATGGAACTTGATGTGGACTGTTTTATTTTGCGGGGCTATCGAAACCTGCGGCCCCGGACGGAGGCGCAGATAAAACTGCATAATGGTGCAGATTTTGCCACGCCCGTGGATGTGTAGCCTAGCGCAGCGCTAACTGTTGCTCGTGACTTCGTCTGCGATTCAAGATGAAAAGGAGCTTATATCCTTACCTAGGTCATAGTCTATCTAAGTGCCAAATTTCATCCAAATCCGTTCAGCCGTTTTGGCGTGAAAGCGTAACAAACAAACTTACTTTCGCATTTATAATATTAGTTAGGATTGGTTTTGAAGCTTAAAGGGCGGAGCACACCAGATGCGTGGCGTGACGTGACGCGTGCACGCACCAGTTGTAATGTATGAAATTGTAAGAAAGATGCCAGACCAGACGCCTTACGTGTGCACGTGCGTGACCCACGCACGCAGAGCCGCATCTACTCACAAACCGAATACGCGCGCGTGTGTAGCGGAACGGCAACGTCGCACACGCGCCTGCAGTGATGACGTTGTATTATATGGCGCTCCCTGTTAGATGCCAGACCGGGCACGCAGGTACACGCGTCGGTCATTGTTGCACGTGCGCACGCACGGCAGGTTGTACTTATTTACAAACATTATCAGTTTACGATTGTTTTTTTATCGCAATGGAGAGAATTTTAAAGGAAAAACTCATAGAAATAGTTCGGAAATATAAGTGTCTCTACAACACCAAACATAAAGAGTACAAAAATAAAAGTTATAAAAAAATACTCAAAGTCTCTTTGTATCAGCAGAAGATTCCTGGCAAAGTAGCAACAATAACGCTTCTTCATCAGAAGAACTGCTGTTGTCTAACATCTTTTCGCCAAATACACTCATCTCAATATGGTTGTTGACAAGGTGGCTCGCACGCGCGTGCAGCATTTACGAGCCTTTACCTTTAGCTTTACCTGCGTGTCGAGATGCGTGCGCGCGCGACGTGTGCTGCCCTGGTCTTGGCCAGTGTGACAAGGCTCGCACGCGCGTGCGCACGTCACGTCGCACGTCACATGACGCTTCGCATCTGGTGTGACCCGGCCTTTAAAAGTCATAATAGGAATCGATCATTCGTCATAAACTCATCACCTTCTGCTGCTGAGTCTTTGCTTAAAGAAAATGTTCATGTTTGCGATTCAGAATTTCATTTCGAACATATTACCTGTAGAGATATAATTAAGACCTTTCACACTTTAAATGTAAAAAAAACTGCAGATCTGTGGGGTAATTCTGTAGAAGTTGCTAAGTCTATTATTGACATTGTAGCACCTACTTTAGCTCTTATCATCTATTACCTCTTACCTATTTCAGTACTACCTACTTTTAGTAATTTTTTTTTAAAAAATGTTTTAAACCAATTGCAAAGATTTTTTTAAACTACTGATGCCGGCCGGTGTTGAACTTTTAGGACATATTTATAATGCATGGGAAGACAAATGCGATGCCTTGGGCATTTTTTGTGACTTGTCCAACGCATTCGATTGCGTTCTTCATGAAATGTTAATCAGGAAACTCCACCACTACGGGATCCGGAACACCGCTTTGGATCTTCGTACTTCATACTTGAGTAATAGGATTCAGAGCGTTGACGTTAATGGATAACGATCTCCCGGATTTATAGTAACAATGGAAATCCCGCAGGGCTCAATTTTTGGTCCTTTCTTGTTTCTTATTTACATTAATGACTTACCGTACCTCATAAAGGATAATCATGATAAAGTAGTGTTGTTTGCGGATGATACTTCACTTTTGTTTAAACTTAAACGTCAGCAACTGGTTACTGACGATGTAAATTGTGCGATTTCAAAAGTAGTTTACTGGTTCAATGTCAATAATTTACTCCTTAATGAAAAAAAAACCAAATGCATTAAGTTTACGCTACCTCACGTTAGACAGGTGAAAACTAATGTATTGATGAAAGGCCAAGAATTGAATCCTGAAGATAGCACAGTATTCTTGGGCATAACTTTGGATGTTAAGCTTCAGTGGGGCCCACATATAGATAAATTGTCAAAAAAGCTAACCTCCGCAGCATACGCTGTTAGAAAAATTCGTAATTTAACAGACAGAGACAGCCCGTTTAGTATACTTTAGCTATGTTCATAGTGTTATGTCGTACGGTATTCTGTTATGGGGAAATGCCGCCGACATTCAGACTATTTTTATTTTGCAGAAAAGAGCTGTTCGATCAATTTATAAATTAAGTCCGAGGCAATCTCTCAAAGAAAAATTTAAGGAGATTAATGTAATGACTGTGCCTTCTCAATATATTTATGAAAATCTTTTATATGCCCATAAAAATATAAAATTGTTTAAAAAATACAGTGATATCCAAATATAAATACAAGGAATAAACATAAATTTGTTGTACCTACAACCTGGCTCAAAAAAATAGGTGGCTCGTTCAGGTGTCAATGTATATGCTTTTATAGTAAACTTCCAAGCCACGTTCAAGATCTAAGCCTTAATAAATTCAAATCATTAATTAAACGTAAGTTGTGCCAGAAAGCCTTTTATACCGTTCAGGATTATATTGAGGACAAAAAGGCTTGGGATTGAGTTGCTCCAATTTTTGCATACTTAATGTTTTTTATTGATTATTTTTTATTTAAGCTATTTTTTTTTTTTTTTTACATTAACTTGGACATTGTGATAAACAATGTCATGACAATTTACTTTGTGAAGTATAGTATTATTATTTAATTATTGTGAATGTGAGGACTATGTAGGTCACTTTTATTTTTTAATTATTTTTTTCACTTTCTTGGTAGTTTCAATGATAATCTGGCAGTTTGAGTGCTTTATGCGGCCTACCCAAATGTCCTTTCTTTGGTATTGTTTGTTGAGTGGTTGAGCTCCTTAAGTTCTGAGTTGAGCTCCACGATTAGTGACTAATGCGTGCCCTGACTGGACAGGTCCGCTCATTCTGTGTAGTTTTTCCTCAGAAGACCATTTCAGACACAAATCTACATGGTCTTCACATGATCTGACCAAGATTATGTCTGGACTTTAAGAGACTGTGACCTCTGAGTTTGTTTCGGCCTTTCTTCTCAGAGTAGTCAGATAGGAAACGCCGACCTCTTCTAGTTTTAAAAATATGATTGTCGTGTAAAAGTGTTTGTGTAATCCTACTTACAGAAATAAAACCATTTATCATTTATCATAGTTAAAAACCATTAATAATGGATAACACAGGAT
Organism: Griposia aprilina; assembly: GCA_916610205.1. Lineage (NCBI taxonomy): Eukaryota > Metazoa > Arthropoda > Insecta > Lepidoptera > Noctuidae > Griposia > Griposia aprilina. The sequence goes on along the minus strand of OU744307.1, from coordinate 12,782,011 downwards.
GGCAGGAATATCGACGCGCAACCTGTTACCATGGATTCAGTACATGATTCTGAAACCTCCTGCGTTGAAATATTTAGTCGGTTATTTAAAAAATAAATAGCTCTGCGCTAATTTTGACTGCGCTTTTCTATGAAACAATAGTAATTTTTTTTTTCAGTTTGCGCGTCCATGTCCCTGCCGCGCTATATCATTTCAATGAAATCAATTCTACCACTACTTTACTATAAATCACTACTTAACTTAATCACTGGGTTAACTATCAATTACCTATGGATTTCCATAAGTTAATTATGTTTATACAAGTGATTAGAGATTGGCTTTAAGCAAACTAAGGCTAAGTCTGTAACCAAGCATATATAACAATTATTATATTACGGCAGGTTTGAAAATATCTGGTGATGTCAGTTTTTTTGATAATCGCATCGATTTGGTTGAGTATCAACTAAAACATAGTTTCTCAATCTTATTTTGTAATTTGATTTTGAGTTTCTTGTTTCTAGAGATCCCCATATTTTTTACTTATCCTCTGTCGCGAATCTGAAACAGCTATTGCAACGATTATAATTATTTAAACAAGTAATATTATACAAGTTGTTTGGAAGCTGGGTGCAAAACCTTCAGGGGGGAAAGTTGACACCATTTAGAGCATTTTCATCTTAACACCCCCTAATTTCCTCTGGGTCTTCTACTACCCCCCCCCAACCCCCCCCCCGAAAGTTTCAACGCCCACGTTGAGAATCTATGGACGAAACCAAACCAGGAATCAATACATCCTTTGGTCTGTAGTAGACTCAACACTGAGTAAATAATTCCTCTTGTCTTTCGGAGATAGAACTAGCATTGATCTCAATCACCCTAATTGCGTAACACACTATGTATCACTATCTGAATCATTTTGAAGCCTATTGTTAATCCATTGCTTCATGTGTTCGAAAAATTTGTCTGCTCAACTACGTAAATAACGCAATGAATGTTGTGGAACTGTCAAAATGAAAGCTATTCCTACTGTTACTCTGTTACGCAATTACCCCGCTGGCTTGTATACTATCCAATGCTCATATAAAAAAAGACAAGAGTACGATACATATTGTATAACTGTATAAGGTCATGGTGGTCCAGTCGCGTTACTTCTCACGCAAGAGGTTATGGGTTCAAATCCGGGCAAGTACTAATGTGACTTTTTCAATTAATATAATATAGGTTTACTATATGTTCACCTCTGCCCAACCCTTCGCGGAATACAGGCGTGATATTATGCTATGTTTAAATGATAAATGTTTTTTTTTTGTAAGTAGGTTTGTACAAAATCTTTTACACGTCAATCATATTTTAAAAACTAGATGAGGTCGGCGTTTCCTATCTGACTACTCTGAGAAGAAAGGCCGAAACAAACTCAGAGGTCACAGTCTCTTTTAAAGTCTAGACATAATCTTGGTTCTGGATCATGTGAAGACCATGCAGATTTGTGTCTGAAATGGAGTTTTGAGGAAAATCACAAGGCTTGAGTGGACCCATCCAGTCAGTGCACGCATTTGTCAGTAATCGTGCAGCTCAACTCAGAACTTAAGGAGCTCAACGATTCGACGAACAATACATTTGGGTAGGCCACAAAAAATATTCAAACTGCCAGAACATGATTAAAGATAAATGAGAAGGAAAAAAAAACAACTATGACCCATTTCATGTTTTTTTTTTTGTAATGCGCGTTTTGTTTGTGCCGAATAAACCATTTTTCATTTCTTTTCAAAGTCAAAGTCAAATCATTTATTTCAAATAGGCACATAAAAGGCACTTTTGAACGTCAAAATTTACAAGAGAATAGAATTGATTCTGGCTGCCTCTTCATTTTTATTTAAGTCTGAAATCGCCTACTCTTCTTGAGCAAGCGTGATGATCAATGCTCGTGCCTTCTCTGTGTGAGAAAAGGCCTTTACCCCGCAGTGGTCAATAAAATAGGCTGGTATTATTTATATGAACGTACTTACTTTTAAAATTTAGCACCTAAGTGTTAAATTCCTAAGCCTGCATTCTTTCTGCGTTGATGTCGGTCGCGTACATCGGTCGCGCGTACAAATATACATTGTTTTCGATATAGCACCACACTGCGACGCTGACGTCAGTGGCACGTACGTTGCTATGAATGGTACGTGACCGACCGTACGCGACCGACATCAGAGCAGGCGGAATTCAGGCCGTATAAAAACTTGTAACCAAAACATAGAAAAACATTAAATACATCGAAAACGTCGAACACAACGCAACAAAGATATACTACTAATACAAAAAAATAAACTGAACGCAAACCGTCATCTTTTATCCATGTACTACGTCCAAAACGAACTCTTACAATACGGAGGAAATCCAGATTTTCCCAAGAGAATGTGTACTTACAAAACGCTGACAAATCTATCGGACAGTTTCAGAAGTGCTCACCTAGTTCCCAATACCATGTACTCGCAAACGTTACCTACGTTACTCCAGTTTTGATACGCTTCCCACCTCAGTTTTATCTCGAAATTCAAGCATAGAAGCTCTCAGCTTCCAGAATGCTCATCCACAAGCCAATATCAGAAAAGCTACGAACGGAATTGCTCGAAAGAATCTTACTTAAGCATTTGTTCTGGTAGATTTTCATAGTTCTTTAATATAATACCGGGAGGCCATAATAAAATTTCTTTTGCAGTAAAAGCTTTGGCGCCGGTGGGGTGATAAACAGTTTTATATTCTGCATCATTCAGTCTTTAAAACTAGCTAATTTGGTTTTCACCCAACGCACAACGAGTCATATAATAATTGGTTATGGAGGAAACTTTTGAAAGAGTCGACTGTTTGACTTTTTATAGCCGAGCTAACATTTTATTTGTTTAAACGATCTTAGCATCTAAAGGAATAAATCAGTCAATATTACTAAGACTACCTCAACTGTGGCATCTTTACTTTCCATGAACAAATTTACCCATTGGTACTGTACTTAAATAACACTCGATTAAAACATTTATAAAAATCTGTAACAAAAAAAGTAGATTTTTCTACTTTTGTAACGCTTTGTTATTAGATGGTGGTAACAATTTTTTAGTAACCGAGAAATATAGAAGTATAGTACTCATGGGTAAAGTTGCTTATGGAAAGTAAAGATACCACAGTTGACCATATAGAGGGATTATAAAAAAGAAACAAAAAAAAAATGTTTAACAAAAATGTGTGTTATGCAAACATGGACAGTGTATCGGTTAAGTGGACCCTGGATATGTGCGTCACCTCTAATACTGATACTTACAATGAGGTTGCGACACTTTTACATTAAAATACTTCTGTTGCTGGGAATAATTAAATCTTTATTACTGAGAATGCATTTGTGCATCCATGTTAGATTTTTATGTCTATTTGGGACTTTGTGGTTCAATAGCCTGTATAAGTAAGACAACAAATAATAATTTATCACAAAAATAAAATTATAAAAATATAAAATATGCATTTTCAATAATTATCATTTTCACCTCTTTAAATGAAAAACGGTACATTTCAACCTGACTTAGCAGGGGCCTGCGTGAATAAGACAAATGTCATGTTAACTGTCAGGATAACTCGAAAACTCCTAATCAGAACTTGATCAAATTTTAATGGGACCACATGTGAAGCTCCAGCTACCAAATAAAAAAGAATCATCTAAATCGGTTCACGCAGACATAAGTGCTATGACAAAATAAAATACAGTTGAATTGAGAACCTCCTCCTGTATATGAAGTCCGTTAAAAACTGACTATTTGGGAACTGCGTAAATGATAAATAATCCTACGTTCCTTGAGATCCCACTCATTCAGGTAACACTGTATAACTATTGTTTGCCCAGTGATGGCTTAGATAAATCCCTTCGATAAGCCATTGATGTACCCGCAGTCACATTTAAAACTACAGCCGATTTGAATAAGTAAGTCAAAAATACTATTGTAGTTAATAAAACCCACAGAAATTTGGTTACCAAAGACTGAAATCCGATTGTAGTCAAAAAGAAACAAATAACAAATATTTTTTCATACCTCAAACTTTCTTCCTAAACAGCTTTTGAATATCCAACTAAAACCTACTTTAAATGAGGTGAGCAATACATATTACAAACACGTAATACTAAGGTGCTTAAAGCCACACCAACCAGGTACATCTCATTTACGAGGATGATTAAGCGAGAATTATGTGCTTAAGTTACATCGCAGTCTGACTTTTGATCCCTATAGGGTTAAATTCAGTGTGTATAATTATTATAGTTTGTCTAAATAATTTTAGAAGGTCAGCTAAAGTTGAGTGAGGGCAATTAATATTGTACTGTTTTAGAGCGCAAACGTACATAGATGGACATTGGTCTCTGAATGCCTACTACAATGACCTATCAAATGCTTTGTAAACGAATTTGTGATCGCAGTTTAGGCATAATAAATAATAATAATAATAAATAATTTTACTGGCGTAAAAAATGTGCAGAAACAAAGTGAAGCCCCTGACTCCTGCGCTAAGTAAAAACACCTGTGTTACAGGGGCCAGTGTTTTCTACCAGTTCTGGATTGTATGCAATATACATAGTTTATATTTACTTTACGACAAACAAAAATAATAATTAAAATAGCATAGTTGTATCTAGTTACATGAATTATTAAAATATATGTATGATTAAAATAGTTATTAAATACATGATAAAAAACTGAAGTAAACATTATGATAGCAATTGATTTATAAGGTATATTGTCGTTCTACATGTGCGTGAGTGTGAGTGTGAAGTGTAAAAAGTGTGTGTTTAAACGGCGCAGGATAGCCTCAACCAGAAGTGGTCATCTTATTAGTGGTCCAGCAGCTTCAATATAACCAGGATTGTGCCGGAATATAGCAGTTCATCGTGGACGTGGCACGACAGCGGCTACCCTATTTTTTTTTTGGGTGTGAAATCATCAAAATAATGACTTCTCCCGCCCTGGGCAGAGCGGGAAGCCGTGTCAGACTCTTACTGACTAAAGCCCACCCGTGTTCCTTCAGTTGCCTGTGCGCCAAGGCCACGGTAAGTCTTTCGGACAATCCACGACCCCGGCAGAGAGAAAAATAGGCTTGACATGCAGTATCTAAATTTAATTATGTTTTCGTCACTGAGGTCTCTCATACCCTTGAACCAAAAACTGTGAATGTCCTTAACTTTACGGTCAATTTCTAAGTTGACTTTTATTGACTGTGCTGATTCATGGTCTGAGAGTGCTAAGTAGTGAAGCGCAGATTTAGCGTCGTTAATATTACTTACTATTAAATCTAAACATGACTTTTTCCTCGTTTCCTGCCATGATGATATGTAATCAGAATACAGACGCCAAGCAACTATCGATGCGACGCTCCGCTAGAGTGATCGTGACCAGCCAGTGTCACTCTTATCCGACCTTTTCGGTGATTCCAGTAACTTCGTAATAAAACTAGATGGCGCCACTTGCTGCGGCGTCAGGAACTATAGTCGATACTATTATCTACTAGACGTAGTTCCTTGGTCGCCTCTACACTGTGTTTTACGAACCGTTTTTTCTCACGACACGGAGGTCTGAATCACAGCATTATGTAACGATATGGCGACAATATCAGCATTAGGTAATGTAAGTATACATAGAAGATGTGCCTTTGACCAGAGACCCTGGCGCCATCTTTTAATCTACAGAGCACGGCCATGAGTCTTTAGTCGGTAAAAGTCTCAATCCCTCAGCCTTCTTCTTCTTATTTTTATAAGACAAAAATAAGAAACATGATATTAAAAAAAAAACAACAGCTGATCCTACTTAAAAAATATATTTCAAGGATAAAATTATAACTCAATAGGACAGTGAATTTAAGTGTATTTTTGTGGGATTTCGACACAACATTTTAATTCGACACAAGTTTTACACAACCTCTTCCCTTTTTGATTATATATTTGTACATAATACATAAAGGTATTTTAAGTGTTAGCTTGTATATTGTTATCGATTTAGATTGACTAAAAAATTCAAACAGTAAAAAAAAATGTTTTACGAGAATTATATTACCTATGCATAAATGAAGTATTCGATAAAAGAATATACCTCCCGTAAAATTAAACTACATAGTTTACTTTAAATGTATACACGTCTTGACGTAACCTTCATTCGATCACGCAACTTCGACATTACATGACAATCGATACCGATTTACAAATCTTAAGAAATATCTGCTACACGATTTTGAACTGTAGACCAAACAAATTACGAACCAAGAAAGTAGGTATTTTATGACGGTAAAGTTGATTGAGGTGTACTCGCGTAACGTGTATAATGTATTAGACAAGTCTATTTGAACTAATGTTTTATGTACCGATAAGAATCTATTATTTCTTAGAATAAAGAAAGTAAACTTCGACGCGTATACTGTTATATCTAAAAATCAAGAAAGTTTGACATAATATCTTCGATCAATAATAAATAATATTATAGCTGCCATCGTAACTCCTTACAGCCTCGAAATGAAACAGAAAAGAAAAGGTTAGCTTAAGCAAGGCTTAAGCATATTAATAAGCACACTATTATTCTTTAAATGCTGACCATTTAAAATACAATATTACACATTATGGTACATTAGACTACCACCTCGATTCAGTTATTTTTTTCATTTTTAATCTATCTATATAAATAAAAATGAATCCCTATTTCCCTTGGTCACGCCATCACGCGTGAACGGCTGGACCGATTTCCCTTTTTTTTCTTTTGTTGTGTTCGTTATTGTCAGGAGAAGGATCTTATGAAATAAAAAAATAAGGAAGTTGATCGGAACGTTACAAAATTTAAGAAAACTTAATGCCAATATTAATTTTACATAACTGTCAGCGATTGACAGAATGCGCGCTGCAAATATCGTTTAACACAGATGGATCGGTTGATAAATGAGTCGATAGTTTTAGTTTTAGTCAATAGTCAAAACTAAAACTAAACGACATATGACATTCATAGTTAAGACAGGACAACGTCTGTCGGGTCAGCTTGTTACTTATAATTATGTGTTCTACTGAAAATAAATCAATTTAGTTAAATCACAGATAGTTCCAAAATCAAGTTGGCTTTACCAAGAATAATCGAGGAAATCATTCACTTCACGTTAAATCGAGCCGAAACGTTTACCTACCGTTTTGTCTAATCACTAGCATTTGCCCGCGGCTTCGCTCGCGTTAATTTAGAATTTGACAATAAATTCGGGTTGTACTCTGCTTGTTGTTTGGCCGTTGTAATCATGGGCTCAGAATGGAACATTATTCTAGGACGATCCTATACACAATGTTGTATGTTCTTCTATTTGGCGCTAATACGTATACATTCTGAGCATTGGATACACGCGAGCATGCTACATATAGCTGGCCATGGGAAAAGCATGGCTTTTCCAAATGCACCCCTGCTACTCTAGACTCACAAAATATAGAGGGAGTTTCTTGCCCGTTCTTCTCCATAGGTACCTACTACGCTTTGGAATCGGTAACTAGCTTCATCTTTCTGACTGACCGACCCCTTGACAATTCAAAAGTGCCTGTAATTGGTTTATTTGAAATAAATGCTTTGAATTTGAGTTTGATATTAGGCACTTAAAAAAAAACTCTTAACACATTACTAAAGTTTCTATAATAATATAATTTAATCATGAGTCGACAGACACGTGGCGCCATCTATTATTATAAGAACGTTATTGTTGGTTTTCTCGGGAACAGTACTTATTTTCGGGATGAAAGGTACCCTATATCCGTTTCTGTATACCTGACAACGTATATGCAAAATTTCAGGATGATCGGTTCAGTGGTTTAAGCGTGAAAAGGTAACAAACAAACAAACAAACTTACTTTCGCGTTTATAATGTTAGTTAGGATTGCAATACCATTAAGGTAAACGTTGCCAATGATACCTACGACAATCATCTTACAGACCGTTTGGTCCGAAGCAATGACCTAAATAATCCAAATTGCTCTACCTTTTAAACATTTCGTATTTTAAGAAAACCTTTTGAAGATAGGCTGATGAAAAGATAAATATTGAAAAAATAGAATTATAATAAGGGCGATGAGATTTAAGTCAGTGATGATTTGGATTGTATTTTATTTGATAACAGATTTATATACAATTTGACAATCAGTCTTAACAAGAGGTATAATTATAACCCAGTAACTGGGTTGTGGAGGTAAGATAGGCAGTCACTCCATGTAAAATACTGGTATTCGACTGCATCCAGTTAGGCTGGAAGCCTTGGAAAGACTATCCAGATTAAAAGATTTACACAGGGCTAGTGATGGCCAAAGGTGGTTCCAGTTTCGGCAAAATGCTGACTCTAGGGTCGATAACCGTTTGTCTTGTAATAGTGACCGTGGGTTTATTTATTGTATTTGGAAAGGTCAGTTTCCCTTTCCAGCCATAAAATAGATCATGAATATATGAGCAATTTCATTTACCTAGTTTGGTCCTTTTTCGGGTTGGTACACTAGACAATTTTGGCGGTTAACTTTTAACCCTTATGCCTTATTTCTCCCTTAGTAACAAGGTTGAAAAGTAGTCAACCGCAAACTTTTCCTAGTGTACATGTTTTATCTCAAAAAGTAAGCCTCATTTATTCGTAGATTAACTTTATTCAGCTTTTAGTATTTTATAGCTGTGGCTCCTCTTCAAAAAAAGGAGTGTAGCTTATTCTTGTTTCTTGTTTTTTTTAAAACGTTGCCCCACACTAGGAATTTCTCCTGTATTGTGGGTGCGTTTACAAACATTTAAACTCACATACACAAACAGCTAGACCCGGAACAACTAATTGTAGGTCATACAAATATTTGTTCCGTGCGGGAATCGAACCCGCGACACGCAGCGCAGCAGTCAATCGATTAACCACTGCGCCAACCGTGCCGAAAAATTCTATTGTCAGATTTAACCAGTAGTACCATAACATTTCAAATTACCAAAGTGTTTCGGTGGTACAGGCAACTGAAAGAACATGGGTGGGTTTTAGTTAATAAAAGTCTGAGTCCCGCTCCGCCCAGAGTGGAAGAAGTTATTTGATGATTTCCCAAACAAACAAAAAAAAAACAAAAGAAGTCTCTACAATTTATCAAAGGGTTAACACAAATACTGATACCCGTTCCACGTGATACCAGGCACAAAACGTTCACGAGTTTTTATTTTTTCACAACATCCTATAAAAGACTGGAACACAAAGTGTTAATTAAAACGCGGTACCGGTTAGGCTCGAAAATATAGGATTTAATATCCTATCACGCTTTGAGGTTGTGCCAACGTTAAATCTAACTGTATGCTGTATGTCCGTCAATTTGTTTCTCTGTTTATTATTGCAAATACTGGTACCGTCAAACGGGGTTAATAGAGATGCAGGGGTGAAAAGGAACAAAAATTTAAAAGGGATTTTAACATTGAAATAATATAGCTTCTTGCCAACAAGAGCGCTTAAGCAGTCTACACACCAAACCCGCCGACCCGCCGACACTGACTGTATCGGCGGCTTTATTTCGAAAGAATCATGTCAGCGACTTGACTTGCACCCGCGCGCGTATAATACAGTAAACACATTACAGTCCTTGTTGGCAACAACCTATATTATTTCAATGTTAAAATCCCTTTTAAAGTTTCGTTCCGATTCATCCCTGCACCTCTTTTCACCCCGTTTGACGATATTATGCGTTTGCAACAAAAAAAAAAAAAACTAAACTTATCACATGAAACAAATCTCGTAATTTGTTATATTGAATTTGCATTCGCACTACACGACACATTGGTAAGTTTTAAGACAGATCTCGAGATTTGTTGTTAACTGCGCTCACACTGACTAAAAAAGATACTTAATAGACATGTTTTGTATACATATTTGTCATGTTTGCGGTCGCACTGTTATTAAAATTTGTGTAGGTCCTGCATTTTGTCTATTGCTTGTGTTTAGTGCAAGTTTAACTGTTTTCCAACTACGACGAAAAACATCGAAATATGTAGTGAACAACATGTTGCAAGATTCATATAGAAACATTTTGTTAGTGAAATTGAGATTAAAAAGTTCGAATCGTTAAAAAGGTTTCAGATCAATAAGATGTTTGACAATACGAACGCAAGTCGATACATTGACAGAAAACAAAGATTACAACATATTCCTTTGTGAATGTTTTGCCGGTGCGAATGCACGGAAATTTATAAAAACGCCCATCACATAGCCGTCAACTACGCATTCTGCTGTGCTATTCTGTAACAATCTCACCGTGAACACTTAAGTGAAGTGAGCGCGGACTGAGCTGTCAGTGTCATCCCACTCATGCTAGGGACTGACCAAGCCTAGCATTTACAATCATAATCGAGATTTTAATAATATTTTATAAGCTAAATCTATTGATCATTTTATATTAAGTAGGTACTTATTTCATAGCTAATATTTATGTGTCTAAACATTAGGTACTATTTTGGGGGGTATTAAAATAAAAAAGTACCTAACTACTTAGAACAGAAATTCGGTGAGAAACTCAATCTGGTTTTTTTGCCTAGATTAGGCGCCTGAGGCGCGAGCGCGGCACGCACGTACATTACACAAACAAAATATAACACACGTTTAAGACAGCTACTGAAGAAAATGCGCATCGACATTGTTTGTTATTTTACTTTATACCCAATGTGGAATGATTAGGTAAGTAAACGCAATGCCATGACCCAATCGCGATGTCATGTGGTTTGAAGAAGCGATTGTGGATCGAGTCGAGTAAAGCCTGTGCGACGTTGTTCAGCGCTGTTATTATCCCAAATCTATTCAATTCAAGAGTTCAAATGACACTCGCGGGTCGCGGTCGCTTCAGCTAGTCGAGGTAACGCTACGGCAATCGGGTGAAGTGATAAGATCACGCCGCGCTTGCGCGTTAGGCACTGTCGTTATCAAATTGAGTTTATTTTTTTACTTTTTTATATTATGTAAGTATGAACCTTAATGTGAGCCGATGACTTAAATGCAATCTGATACTTAGCGTGATGAGATGCGCTACTACCTATAAGTACGATTTGTGTAATTAATTATGTGTACATAACTAGTCGTTGCCAATAATAGGAACAAGAATATTCATCAAATGAACGTCATCAATACCTACCTACCTACTATGACAATATTCAACGGTTAAACTTTACTGCAACTTGCGCAGCGCACCTTGCGCCGAAGTGGTGTCGCTATGGCAACCGCCGCGTGATTTCTATAGGTAACAAGAATCGGGTGATGTGAGCTGAGCACGCGACTGCGCAGAAGACAGAAGACGCTGTCATTCTCATCACATTGTTTTTTTTTTTTACTCTCCGCTACCGAAGTCCATGTCCCTAAGCCTGTTCGTATTCGAGTTCCGAGACAGTAATTTTATTAGTACCTACATGCCTACTTATTCATTTTAACGCTTTTAGATATTTTGTACCTACATTTAAAACGTAGGTTCAGTGCCAACCTATATTTTGTTTGCAATAATTATAAAGATTTCCTTTATTAACTAAGTACTTACCAACCACTTATTTAACATGCAATACGTCACGCATGCGCAGTAGGAGCCTTATGCAAATGCTATACCTACCAATGTATGTTAAGTACAGCTGCCTAGGTAGGTAGGTACTACAAAGCATCTTCTCGTAGTCTGAGCATAGGTATGTACTTACCTACATAGTTTGATACATGTACGATTGGTGTAATTAGGTACCTACCAAATCATTAAAATAAAAAAAGACGTGTGTGATGTTTACCTACATAATTATCTAGTCGTTGCCAATAATAAAAGAATATTCATCAAATGATCATCATCAATACCTACCTACCTACTATGACAATATTCAACGGTTAAACTTTACTGCAACTTGCGCAGCGCACCTTGCGCCGAAGTGGTGTCGCTATGGCAACCGCCGCGTGATTTCTATAGCTAACGAGAATCGGGTGATGTGAGCCGAGCACGCGACTGCGCAGAAGACACTGTCATTCATCAACAGTAATTTTATTAATACATGTACGATGGGTGTAATTAAGTACCAAATCATTAAAATAAAAAAAGATGGGCGTGATGTTTACCTACATATCTAGTCGTTGCCAATAATAAAAGAATATTCATCAAAATCATCATTATCAATACCTACCTACTTTGACAATATTCAACATTAATGCTACTTGCGCAGCGCAGCAGCGCGCCGAAGTGGTGTCGCTATGGCAACCGCCGCGTGATTTCTATAGGTACCTAACGAGAATCGGGTGACGTGAGCTGAGCACGCGACTGCGCAGAAGGCTCTGTCATTCATCAACAGTAATTTTATTAATACATGTACGATGGGTGTAATTAGGTACCAAATCATTAAAATAAAAAAAGACGTGCGTGATGTTTACCTACATAATTATCTAGTCGTTGCCAATAATAAAAGAATATTCATCAAATGATCATCATCAATACCTACCTACCTACTATGACAATATTCAACGGTTAAACTTTACTGCAACTTGCGCAGCGCACCTTGCGCCGAAGTGGTGTCGCTATGGCAACCGCCGCGTGATTTCTATAGCTAACGAGAATCGGGTGATGTGAGCCGAGCACGCGACTGCGCAGAAGACACTGTCATTCATCAACAGTAATTTTATTAATACATGTACGATGGGTGTAATTAGGTACCAAATCATTAAAATAAAAAAAGATGTGCGTGATGTTTACCTACATATCTAGTCGTTGCCAATAATAAAAGAATATTCATCAAAATCATCATTATCAATACCTACCTACTTTGACAATATTCAACATTAATGCTACTTGCGCAGCGCACCTTGCGCCGAAGTGGTGTCGCTATGGCAACCGCCGCGTGATTTCTATAGGTACCTAACGAGAATCGGGTGACGTGAGCTGAGCACGCGACTGCGCAGAAGGCTCTGTCATTCTCATCACATTCGAGTTTATTTTTCAATTTTCAGCCTTTGAATGTCATCTCTACAAGCATTGACGTATTCGGGCTTATAGGCAAATAAGTATGTACTTACCTATTTATTTCAATGCTTTTAGGTATTTTAATATCAATTCAAACCATTTTTATTAATTTTAAATGTCAGTTTAGTAATTAGTACCTACATTTAGTTTACAACAAATGGATATTACTTGACAGGTGAGATTGAGCAACTTCATAAAATAGTGATAGGCAAGTATTCAGTGATTGGTGTATTGTTCGTTTACATAATACGCACATAAAAAGCACATAAGTATTTTTTTAATACCCCGTCATCTAGATAAAACGCAGTACAAGATACAATCCCTATTACAACATAAATATTTAGGCATATCAATAATCTAGGTATGGGTGCTGTTAAGACACACAAATTGCTTTTCTCTTGCTATCAAGAAATTTAAATTATTCTATTTATTCATGTATTTGTTTGTATATTAGGTCTGTATTATTATTATTATTATAAGCATGTTTACTTTAATCTGATAGAATAATGTAAGTATGTGTAGGTCGCTAATACGATAATACGTCTACGCTTCGCTCCTGTCGCAGGTCTGCTGGAAGAAATTTCTAATGATATAGGTAAGCAGCTGTTCCTTTTTTCTATTCAATCTTTATGTATTTTACTTTATTAAGTGTTTAGTGTGTACATAAATAAATGAAATTTATTCATTAGTATCACATCACAAAAAGTTGGCTAATAATTGTTTTTTCTACTGAGCTTCTTCTGCTGCTTCTCGGGGTTCAACTTCTTGATGCCTCGCGGATCGGAGGGTCGTCTGATGTGTCGGCTGCATTTGCTGCAAACCATGGTAATTATTTATTACTAAGTATTTGATGTAAGTACTTCATTCCTACACTCATTCTAGTATATTTTTTTTAATCAATTGAACCACCTAGTATAAAATTGACATTATCATCAGAACCACACGCAGAATCACCTGCAGATAATTTTGTACTTTTAATAAGTATAGCGGTATGATTTATTCTTAATACAATACAAGATCAGCGTCTGAGTCAATAAAATCAATCACATGGGCCATTATTATTCCTTTATTTTGAGTACAATGAGTTGCTATATTTCTTAATTCCATGCTCCATGCCTGTCATGTCCCAACTTATTTGCTCCCTATTATGTTTATCAAAAATACTCTGTGAAATATTAATACAATACCTCAGACGGCCACGATTGACAGACAGCCAGGATTGATGAGATCAAATCAAGTAGAGGTGGTGTTCCTTTATTGTCTTCAGTTTCTTTAGTACCTTGGCAACCGCAGGGTTGAATAGGTTCATCAGCTGAGAGGTAGAATAATATATCAGATTAATAAAATTTACTTGCATCTTTTTTTTACTGAACCTATGTTGTCCCACAGCTGGGCAAAGGTCTCCCACATAATTTTCCTTTTGCTGTGCCTTACTCCGGCCAATCGGTCAGGAACGAATCCAAATCGTCATGGCGGTAACAAATAGTATATCATTAATTCTTTGTACGGCTTCTTGCCAAAAACGTTGGTATGGTGAACCTGTTGTACAGGATGCGCGATAGTAAAAAAAATATACTGTTTCAGTCAGTGTATTTTCGTTGAGGTTGGAGTAACTCCTCTCTCATCAGCATGTTGAGCTGGAACAAATGACACTCGAATTAAACTTGGTCTAAGTGCTATGGAAAGTTAATAAAAAAAAAGGACTTTGTTAAAGAGTTAAAAGTTTGAGTTTCAGAAAAATATATGGGGAATATTACTTAAAATTATAATAATGAGGTGAACTTATCTAGTATAAATGAATAATAACAAGAATTACTTGATTTATTATAATTATTTTAACTGGTCCAAATGCTAGTAAATGACAACTTTATCATTCCTATTTTAAGTGAACCGGGAATTATATAGAAAAAAAAAATATTATTACTACTAATATCACACAAATACCCATAAGCCAGACAGCCAAATTAAATCAGGTACTTAGTTATTGATAACGTACGGACCTTTGTAAACTTTTGCGACTATTCTTATGGTAATTTCCTCGGCCGAAAACAATGAAGGAAAAGACCAACTTGGCGCCAATACTTCTCAAATCTCATAGATGTATCTTTTCAAAGTGTATCTTGCACACACATAGCTTGTGAAGATCTCCCATAAGACGACCCAATGACCCGCTTAATCACTGTTAATGCTCAGAAGCCACTTTTTGCGTCCGATCTCACTAACAGGAAACGTTTGCATTTTCATCGTTTCGTAAGACAACAATGTTCGATAAAACACTTGCATCTTGCACTGCCAATGCGAAATAATACACTTTAAAATCACTGAGCAGCTATGAATGGAAATTAATCAACGGAAACTTTATTCGACCAGCCACAAAACAAGAAAACAAAACTTTTCATGAAAAAATCACAAACAAACTTCGAACGAAAACCGCCTAAATTTGACATTGACAGTCAAAAGAACATTCCTAAGTTTTCCAGCCATAGAGTAACGGTTGTGTTTTATGTAAGTTTCGTTTCCTGTGGAAACGAGAAAAAAATTATTTCCAAATACTGACCGATGATGTTATTATAACTGATTTCATTTGTTTTTTTATAGCGGTAGATAATTTTTGGAACTATTAATTTACAAAATTATGTTTTTTTTTTGTGGAACGTTCCAGTGACTCCGTTTCCCCATAAATCGTGAAGTTTAGTAATCTTTATGCTTGGTTATGGATGATTTGAAAATTAATAATTAATTACCTTTATTGTCACTGACAAACATAATCAAAGTAGATACATACTAAATTCAAACAATCAATAATTTATTTAGAGCCTAAATTGCAGATATATTTGGAACTTGGACCGTTGTGACGCGAGCCACCAGTGTTACCAACAAGAATTTTAAATTCTGTTTGTCGAAACACCGGAACTTTATCTCTAAGATATTATTAATCACAGATTAGTTAAAACTTAAGTGGGATGCGCTACGGTAGCCCGCGAAATTCAAATTTACTTATATTTTTTTGCAATTTGCAGTGCAATGTCCGGTTGTATGTTGATTAAAATATGATTCATGATTGTAACAAGTATGGCTTTACATAATTATAATAATAATTCGCAAGAATAACTGCATACCATTTGTTTTACTATTTGTAAAATAAGCATAAGCTAAATACCACCCTATCGCTTTGGGATATCCTGTTATGATAGAAGTGTTTTGTAAATAAATAAATAAATAATCATTAGAATCAGCAATACTACTCCTTAGGTTAGAATTGGCCTCAAATGTCATGATTTCATGAAATAGACATTCAATAGGGTAATACGTACTTAAGAGAGATGTATTGATGATTTTTATTATTATAATTCTTTAAACAAATATTTGATACGATCGCGAATCATGTTTAGATCATCATGCAACCTTAAACTGACCTGAAAATTGCGATAAAGGTAGAAAAAAATGAATTTCGCGGGCTACCTTGGCGTATCCCCATTATAAGGCCATGGTCGGCGTTATCGCAAGATGGCGCATGCCATGACGTCATCTATGACGATTCACGGGACAACGTTATCACGCTCACGCTAATTCGGAACAGGTGTAAGCACTGAGTGAATTACACTGTAATCGATTTGAGTGCGTACGACTCAAATCGATTACAATGCAATTCGGAACGCACCAATAGGAATGTTACTATCTGTCAAATTTAGGCGGTTTTCGTTCGAAGTTTGTTTGTGATTTTTTCATGAAAAGTTTTGTTTTCTTGTTTTGTGGCTGGTCGAATAAAGTTTCCGTTGATTAATTTCCATTCATAGCTGCTCAGTGATTTTAAAGTGTATTATTTCGCATTGGCAGTGCAAGATGCAAGTGTTTTATCGAACATTGTTGTCTTACGAAACGATGAAAATGCAAACGTTTCCTGTTAGTGAGATCGGACGCAAAAAGTGGCTTCTGAGCATTAACAGTGATTAAGCGGGTCATTGGGTCGTCTTATGGGAGATCTTCACAAGCTATGTGTGTGCAAGATACACTTTGAAAAGATACATCTATGAGATTTGAGAAGTATTGGCGCCAAGTTGGTCTTTTCCTTCATTGTTTTCGGCCGAGGAAATTACCATAAGAATAGTCGCAAAAGTTTACAAAGGTCCGTACGTTATCAATAACTAAGTACCTGATTTAATTTGGCTGTCTGGCTTATGGGTATTTGTGTGATATTAGTAGTAATAATATTTTTTTTTTCTATATAATTCCCGGTTCACTTAAAATAGGAATGATAAAGTTGTCATTTACTAGCATTTGGACCAGTTAAAATAATTATAATAAATCAAGTAATTCTTGTTATTATTCATTTATACTAGATAAGTTCACCTCATTATTATAATTTTAAGTAATATTCCCCATATATTTTTCTGAAACTCAAACTTTTAACTCTTTAACAAAGTCCTTTTTTTTTATTAACTTTCCATAGCACTTAGACCAAGTTTAATTCGAGTGTCATTTGTTCCAGCTCAACATGCTGATGAGAGAGGAGTTACTCCAACCTCAACGAAAATACACTGACTGAAACAGTATATTTTTTTTACTATCGCGCATCCTGTACAACAGGTTCACCATACCAACGTTTTTGGCAAGAAGCCGTACAAAGAATTAATGATATACTATTTGTTACCGCCATGACGATTTGGATTCGTTCCTGACCGATTGGCCGGAGTAAGGCACAGCAAAAGGAAAATTATGTGGGAGACCTTTGCCCAGCTGTGGGACAACATAGGTTCAGTAAAAAAAAGATGCAAGTAAATTTTATTAATCTGATATATTATTCTACCTCTCAGCTGATGAACCTATTCAACCCTGCGGTTGCCAAGGTACTAAAGAAACTGAAGACAATAAAGGAACACCACCTCTACTTGATTTGATCTCATCAATCCTGGCTGTCTGTCAATCGTGGCCGTCTGAGGTATTGTATTAATATTTCACAGAGTATTTTTGATAAACATAATAGGGAGCAAATAAGTTGGGACATGACAGGCATGGAGCATGGAATTAAGAAATATAGCAACTCATTGTACTCAAAATAAAGGAATAATAATGGCCCATGTGATTGATTTTATTGACTCAGACGCTGATCTTGTATTGTATTAAGAATAAATCATACCGCTATACTTATTAAAAGTACAAAATTATCTGCAGGTGATTCTGCGTGTGGTTCTGATGATAATGTCAATTTTATACTAGGTGGTTCAATTGATTAAAAAAAATATACTAGAATGAGTGTAGGAATGAAGTACTTACATCAAATACTTAGTAATAAATAATTACCATGGTTTGCAGCAAATGCAGCCGACACATCAGACGACCCTCCGATCCGCGAGGCATCAAGAAGTTGAACCCCGAGAAGCAGCAGAAGAAGCTCAGTAGAAAAAACAATTATTAGCCAACTTTTTGTGATGTGATACTAATGAATAAATTTCATTTATTTATGTACACACTAAACACTTAATAAAGTAAAATACATAAAGATTGAATAGAAAAAAGGAACAGCTGCTTACCTATATCATTAGAAATTTCTTCCAGCAGACCTGCGACAGGAGCGAAGCGTAGACGTATTATCGTATTAGCGACCTACACATACTTACATTATTCTATCAGATTAAAGTAAACATGCTTATAATAATAATAATAATACAGACCTAATATACAAACAAATACATGAATAAATAGAATAATTTAAATTTCTTGATAGCAAGAGAAAAGCAATTTGTGTGTCTTAACAGCACCCATACCTAGATTATTGATATGCCTAAATATTTATGTTGTAATAGGGATTGTATCTTGTACTGCGTTTTATCTAGATGACGGGGTATTAAAAAAATACTTATGTGCTTTTTATGTGCGTATTATGTAAACGAACAATACACCAATCACTGAATACTTGCCTATCACTATTTTATGAAGTTGCTCAATCTCACCTGTCAAGTAATATCCATTTGTTGTAAACTAAATGTAGGTACTAATTACTAAACTGACATTTAAAATTAATAAAAATGGTTTGAATTGATATTAAAATACCTAAAAGCATTGAAATAAATAGGTAAGTACATACTTATTTGCCTATAAGCCCGAATACGTCAATGCTTGTAGAGATGACATTCAAAGGCTGAAAATTGAAAAATAAACTCGAATGTGATGAGAATGACAGAGCCTTCTGCGCAGTCGCGTGCTCAGCTCACGTCACCCGATTCTCGTTAGGTACCTATAGAAATCACGCGGCGGTTGCCATAGCGACACCACTTCGGCGCACTGCTGCGCTGCGCAAGTAGCATTAATGTTGAATATTGTCAAAGTAGGTAGGTATTGATAATGATGATTTTGATGAATATTCTTTTATTATTGGCAACGACTAGATATGTAGGTAAACATCACGCACATCTTTTTTTATTTTAATGATTTGGTACCTAATTACACCCATCGTACATGTAATAATAAAATTACTGTTGATGAATGACAGTGTCTTCTGCGCAGTCGCGTGCTCGGCTCACATCACCCGATTCTCGTTAGCTATAGAAATAACGCGGCGGTTGCCATAGCGACACCACTTCGGCGCACGCTGCGCTGCGCAAGTTGCAGTAAAGTTTAACCGTTGAATATTGTCATAGTAGGTAGGTAGGTATTGATGATGATCATTTGATGAATATTCTTTTATTATTGGCAACGACTAGATAATTATGTAGGTAAACATCACGCACGTCTTTTTTTATTTTAATGATTTGGTACCTAATTACACCCATCGTACATGTATTAATAAAATTACTGTTGATGAATGACAGAGCCTTCTGCGCAGTCGCGTGCTCAGCTCACGTCACCCGATTCTCGTTAGGTACCTATAGAAATCACGCGGCGGTTGCCATAGCGACACCACTTCGGCGCGCTGCTGCGCTGCGCAAGTAGCATTAATGTTGAATATTGTCAAAGTAGGTAGGTATTGATAATGATGATTTTGATGAATATTCTTTTATTATTGGCAACGACTAGATATGTAGGTAAACATCACGCCCATCTTTTTTTATTTTAATGATTTGGTACTTAATTACACCCATCGTACATGTATTAATAAAATTACTGTTGATGAATGACAGTGTCTTCTGCGCAGTCGCGTGCTCGGCTCACATCACCCGATTCTCGTTAGCTATAGAAATCACGCGGCGGTTGCCATAGCGACACCACTTCGGCGCAAGGTGCGCTGCGCAAGTTGCAGTAAAGTTTAACCGTTGAATATTGTCATAGTAGGTAGGTAGGTATTGATGATGATCATTTGATGAATATTCTTTTATTATTGGCAACGACTAGATAATTATGTAGGTAAACATCACACACGTCTTTTTTATTTTAATGATTTGGTAGGTACCTAATTAATAATAATAATAATAATAAATAAAAAGTTTATTGAGGTAAAAAGGTAAAACACTAAGTACAAAGCTTAAATATACGAAAAATTCTATTGTTTTATGTGCCTGAACTAGGTCATCCTGTTTTTCAGGCGAGGCAAGGCATAGTATTTCTAAATAATCACATATCTACTTAATTATAAAAATCTAGTCATCTAATAGGTACATATGTAAAAGGTGTAAATACACAAAAAAAATAATAAATATACAACATACCCTACTTGCTAAAATCTTAGTATTTACATAACCTAACTTAAACTTAATTATTACAAATACAATTTTTATTTGAGTACAACTAATAATTCCTCTGTATCTTCATAGGACATACTTTGAAGAGCTTCTTTGAGAGTTTTTTTACAATTATTATAATTAAGTGAATAAATTTTGGCTCTCGCATTTAGTCTGTTATAAAGTAATGGTCCTAGGAAGACAAAAAATTTGGCTGCGAAAGCATGTTTTGTACGTTTTGTAGGGCAAACTATGTCTTTCCGTCTCTTTTCAGTTAATTCAGTGCTGTAGGGGAGGGCTGCGTGTTGCTTTAATACAATGCTCATTATGAATAACTGTCGAGCTGTTAGTACTTGGCAGGATTCATAGAGTAGGTTAGTGGGAAAAAGGAAAGGGCGGCAAGTAGACACCTTGAGAATCGCTCTTTGAGCTCTCTCGATAGGAAGTAGCAAACTTTTACCTGCTCCACCCCAAGAGGTAATGCAGTAAGTCAAAATTGACTGGCAGAGAGCAAAGTAAACTCGCCTTATTAAGTTTGGGTCTGCAATATAGCGTAGTTTTTTGAAAACGAATATTAGCTTACGCATTCTATTATTTAAAGCTTCTATGTGCTGTTTAAAAGATAGAGTTTCATCTATTATAATTCCCAGATATTTTATTTGATTAGTTATATTAATATTAGGGCATGTGAGCAAGCAATCTTCGGGGACCATACAACAGTGAGCATACATCGTTGAGGGCAATACAGATGTTGGCTTACGCATGGAAAACTTAATATAATTTGTCTTAGCTGCATTTAGTGTTAGTGAGTTATGTTGAAGCCACTTATTTACAATATTAAAACCGTGTTGCGCAAACTTGTAGACTTCATGTTCCGAATCAGCAGAAAAAAGGAGAGCAGTGTCGTCAGCGTAGGATATTATAGTGCCGTGCTCTAGGTTTAGATTACAAAGGTCATTTATGTATATCAAGAATAGAGTAGGCCCTAAAATACTTCCTTGGGGCACACCAAAGGACGTGTTTTTTTCGTCTGCACTGAGAACATTGCCAATCCTTACGCACTGCGTTCGGTCTTCTAAGTAACTTTTAAGAAGTTTCAATTGAATGCCTCGTATGCCTACCGTCTCAAGCTTGCGCAACAGAATAGGAATGGAGACTGTGTCAAAAGCCTTGGCGAGGTCCAGGAAAACCCCTACTGTGTGGTTACCCTTGTCAAGTTCCTGGGCTAGATAGTCAGTCAGATGATGTACGGCATCGGCAGTTGAAACTTTAGGTCTAAATCCATATTGGCGCTCCGACAAAATTGATTTAGCCTCCAGATATTTAAACATTCTTTTATTTATGATTTTTTCCAAAATTTTAGACATAGAAGGCAGTAAAGAAATTGGTCTATAATTTGTTACTTGCTGTTTACTGCCTGTTTTGTATACAGGGATAATAACTGCTTTTTTGAGGCACTCGGGAAAAAGACCCAAAGACAGGCACATTCGGAAAATATAAGTCAGTGGTGGTACTAAAATATTCTTGAATTGTTTGATGATTTTATTCGATATATTATCCCAACCAACTGCACAGTCGTCTTTCAAAGTCATGATTATTCTTTCTACCTCAGTTTCGTCAGTATCTAGCAGGGCGAAGGATGTTAAGGTGTGGTTGCATGGAAAATGCGTGCTTGTTAGATAGTGTGATTGAACCCGATTTCTTTCTGCCAGATTCTTTCCAACGTTAACAAAGAAATTATTTGCTAAGTTAGCAGATGTCAGCGGTGTCGAATGCGCTTTTAATAAACCTAAAGATGACTCATTTTCTTTCGAGGTATATGTTATGTTTTTAATATGTTTCCAGATCTGTTTACTATTTGTTCCAGCCTTTTCCAGTTTTTAATTACACCAATCGTACATGTATCAAACTATGTAGGTAAGTACATACCTATGCTCAGACTACGAGAAGATGCTTTGTAGTACCTACCTACCTAGGCAGCTGTACTTAACATACATTGGTAGGTATAGCATTTGCATAAGGCTCCTACTGCGCATGCGTGACGTATTGCATGTTAAATAAGTGGTTGGTAAGTACTTAGTTAATAAAGGAAATCTTTATAATTATTGCAAACAAAATATAGGTTGGCACTGAACCTACGTTTTAAATGTAGGTACAAAATATCTAAAAGCATTAAAATGAATAAGTAGGCATGTAGGTACTAATAAAATTACTGTCTCGGAACTCGAATACGAACAGGCTTAGGGACATGGACTTCGGTAGCGGAGAGTAAAAAAAAAAAAACAATGTGATGAGAATGACAGCGACTTCTGTCTTCTGCGCAGTCGCGTGCTCAGCTCACATCACCCGATTCTTGTTACCTATAGAAATCACGCGGCGGTTGCCATAGCGACACCACTTCGGCGCAAGGTGCGCTGCGCAAGTTGCAGTAAAGTTTAACCGTTGAATATTGTCATAGTAGGTAGGTAGGTATTGATGACGTTCATTTGATGAATATTCTTGTTCCTATTATTGGCAACGACTAGTTATGTACACATAATTAATTACACAAATCGTACTTATAGGTAGTAGCGCATCTCATCACGCTAGGTATCGGATTGCATTTAAGTCATCGGCTGACATTAAGGTTCATACTTACATAATATAAAAAAGTAAAAAAATAAACTCAATTTGATAACGACAGTGCCTTACGCGCAAGCGCGGCGTGATCTTATCACTTCACCCGATTGCCGTAGCGTTACCTCGACTAGATGAAGCGAGCGCGATCCGCGAGTGTCATTTGAACTCTTGAATTGAATAGATTTGGGTTAATAACAACGCTGAACAACGTCGCACAGGCTTTACTCGACTCGATCCACAATCGCTTCTTCAAACCACATGACATCGCGATTGGGTCATGGCATTGCGTTTACTTACCTAATCATTCCACATTGGGTTTATAGTAAAATAACAAACAATGTCGATGCGCATTTTCTTCAGTATCTGTCTTGAACGTGTGTTATATTTTGTTTGTTTATTGTACGTGCGTGCCGCGCTCGCGCCTCAGGCGCCTAATCTAGGCAAAAAAACCACATTGAGTTTCTCACCGAATTTCTGTTCTAAGTAGGTACTTTTTTATTTTTATACCCCCCAAAATAGTACCTAATGTTTAGACACTTAAATATTAGCTATGAAATAAGTACCTACTTAATATAAAATGATCAATAGATTTAGCTTATAAAATATTATTATAATCTCGATTATGATTGTAAATGTTATGCTTGGTCAGTCCCTAGCATCAGTGGGATGACACTGACAGCTCACTCCACGCAAGTGATCACGGTGAGATTTTTTTACAGAATCGACAAGCTGTACATCCAAAATAAGTAACATAGTGCAGCACAAACATAATTACTAAGAAACAAAGAGATTTAAGATACTATAGAGAGGTTATGCGAAGAAATGTCACAGAAAAACTGTGATCCCATGTCTCAGTGCCGCCATCTAGCATAATATAGCAAAATTAGAGCGGCATGTAGGCATACCACGCTAGACTGCGCGACTTTTGCCCACTAGGACAAATGTATCGGATTACGATTTTGTTCACTATGTCCCGTCTATTGTTGAGTAAATAATTTAATGTCTTTGCTAGGAAACGAATTATATTTTTGGTGTGAAAAATCGCTATTTGCGGTAGTGCGTAACGTAACGCACGCAAAACATTGTGCTTATGGATGCATGCAACGGTACAGGAGTAAAAACTTGTTTTCGTAAAAAAAAACTTCTGTAAAAATTGGCATTTTGACCTTCAATTTCTCCGTAATCAGAAGGTTCCCAGGTATGGACTAATACAAAAAAAATATTACAATGACGGGAGTACAAGTGACTTTCGGCTTCGTTAAGTGTCTTTTTTTCACCCGTTATGTGCACGGCGGTGTCACATAAGTAAACAGTTGAACAGCCTTGCCAATTTGTCTGTAAGTAGGCACCTATTTACAATACACATCCTCAAATCGGGGACCGTTATTGGGTCATCGAAAACGGATGAGTTGATTAACCTCATTTTAGAACACATCTACCCAAGTACGTTATTCAATCTCTGGTTTTTAAGTGTCATGATTAAAAACCAACAGCCCTGGGCTCGTGGCTAAATAATCACAGACGCACGGGTTGATCAAAGGTTTAAGCTACGCTTGCCGCGGTCGGGTCTTGACGGCTGATCATCTAGTACACATCGAGCCCCTCCGTGCCTCGGAAAGCACGTGAAGGCGTTGGTCTCGGCTGTCATTAGTAGATCTTTGACAGTCGTTACGGGTAGTCAGAAGTCCGAAAGTCTGACAACCAGTCTTACCAAGGGGTATCGTGTTACCCAGTAACTACATCCTAACATAGCTGGGAAAAGGCTAGGCAGATTGATATTGATTTAAAAATCAACACTGTATTTCATTATTTTTAAGGCGGATCGCACACATCAATGCACCACACTAGGATAAGCGGGACACGCACCCCCGCGTGATTTCTACATACAAATTTAAGAAAACGTGTCTCCGCCCGGGGGGTTTTGGCTCCATTTCCCGCGCCCCGACGCGTGGCGG
The DNA here is from genome assembly GCA_916610205.1 of Griposia aprilina. Lineage (NCBI taxonomy): Eukaryota > Metazoa > Arthropoda > Insecta > Lepidoptera > Noctuidae > Griposia > Griposia aprilina. Next base: position 12,756,812 of record OU744307.1, on the reverse strand, counting down.
GTTGTAGTTTGAGATCCGCCTACTAATCTTCTGAAAGTAATTCCATGACCTTACAAAGTGATACTTAAAACTATTTCCGTATCAAATCGTACCTAAATTAAGGATTTTCCATCATTATTCATCGCTTCACGTACAGAAATGCGTAGGTATGACGCAGATTAAATATTTTATCGGAAAATCGATTTGATAAAGACCTTGAAATATCTACTGATGACCGAAACAACGAGTTTCATGAAATACATTACACATAGACATTAAATATACCCAAAAAAAATATAGGTTTTAGTTACGTCTAGCATGAAAAATAATTGTATAATCAACATTGTAATTTATTGATCATCATCATTACCCTATATTCGTCCACTGCTGGACGTAAGCCTCTCCTAGGGAACGCCACTGAGCCCGATTCTCGGGTCTCCTCATCCAGTCTCTGCCAGCCGCCTTTCGGCAGTCATCACTCCATCTGGCCGGCGCCCACAGTACGTTTGCCTAGACTCCACTCTAGAACTCGTTTTCCCCACCGATTGTCGGTTCTGCGAGAGATGTGACCAGCCCATTGCCACTTCAGCTTGCTTAGTTTTTGGGCTACATCGGTTACCTTGGTTTTCTGGCGGATAACCTCACTTCGGATTCTATCCCTCAGAGAGACTCCAAGCATAGCTGTAATTTATTTCTTTATCACTTTACACAACAATCAATCTGCTTAGCATTTTTATTTTCAGCAGTCTAACCGGATGCAGCCGAATAAGAGTATTTTACATGGAGCAATTGCATGTCTGACCTCCACAATCCAGTTACCGGGTAACACGATACCACTTGGTAGGACTGGTTGCAAGACTTTCAGGTTTCTGACTACCCGTAACGACTGCCAAAGATCTACGAATGACAGCCGGGACCAACGGCTAAACGTGGGTCTCGATACGTTATTGTTTAATATTGGTCAAATTGTCAACCATCGACGGAACTTTTACTGACACTTGATAATAATTACCAGAAAATTTGAACTTCACTAGCTGTTACATAGATAAATTGCTTTGCAGTTTGACAGATCTTATATTGAAGTAAAACTTTGTAATAGTATCGATATAAAAAATACCTTATCCTTTTATTACGTGCAAATGACATTGATCCTGATAGCTGATAAAACAATTTCAAGGTAGACCTCGTAATATTACTCTACAAACTATTTCAGAAGAGCATGTGTTAGAAACGTGTGGTCAGAAAAAAATTCAACTGTCTCATACAAATCTTCAATACCGACTCGACCCAAACGATAATGATAAATGATTTTATTTCTGTAAGTAGGTTTGTACAAACACTTTTACACGTCAATCATATTTTTAAAACTAGATGATGTCGGCGTCTCCTATCTGACTGCTCTGAGAAGAAAAGCCGAAACAAACTCAGAGGTCACAGTCTCTTTTAAAGTCCAGACATAATCTTGGTCAGATCATGTGAAGACCATGTAGATTTGGGTCTGAAATGGTGTTTTAATTTGTCTTTCAAATGTATGGGACAGCTATTTTTTATTTCGTGATTACGATATTGCTCCCATAGAGAAAGTTGTTCACACACCTTTCTGATGCATGCTGTTGAAAAACCTCCATATCCGTGCCGTAACCTAAAATGATAATCACATCCCAATATTCCTACATCAGGCCCAGATTATCACAAAAAACCAGATTCACTACCTACATTATAAACAACTCGGACTCGCCACCATTTTTTACGCAACCCAGCCTTTCATTTAACATAGTGCCGTAACCTTTAAGGCACAATTGGACAAAAAAATCCATTCCGGTTGCCTCCCACACCGCTAGTTAGCAGAACTCGAAACATTAATCTCCGTTCTACTCAGATTTTCTAAAGTTAGGGGCAATTTTCAACGGAAAATCGGAAACAATTTGGAATAACAACAAACCTCATAATTCTGGCCCCTCACCTTTGGTTTCATTGTTGTCCGGAATCTGGATCCTGGTTTTACAATTTCGTGTTTACATTACATTTTCAATTGACTTGTAATTGTTTTTAGAAATTCAATTCAATTAATTTATTGCTTTTGTTTGTAGCGGTATTGTGTTTCGAGGAATGATAGTAACTACTTTCCGCAAATTATGTAAATTGTTGAAGGTATGGCCGCGGCGGCTAGATATTCGCATTTAATTAATGCTTACAATCATAATCACCGTCGAGAGACTGAGGAGGCTTTATTAAAATGGACAATTGAAGTAAATAATACGCGTATTGTTTTATGTGGTTATAATTTGAGTGTTATTGGGTTTTACCATCTGGAATTTCTCAGTATTAAGAGCGCTTACACGGGTCCACTAGCGCCACTCCTTTAAAAAAATATTATCTCGTGACTGAGAAGGAATTTTGAAAAACGGCTCAATAAGTGACCTCGGTAAGTGTGTGAAGATTTTTCTAATGCTTTAGAAAAACTTTCACATTGAGACACGAAGCAACAAAATTCGATCTAAACAAAAGCGGCCACATTCATTTAGATCGTATTTTGTTGCTTCGTGTCTTAATATGAAAATTTATAAAACGTATTAGAAAATTCTAGACACACTTATCGAGGTCGCTTATTGAGCCGTTATTCAAAATTCCTTCTGAGTCACGAGATAATACTTTTTTAATGGAGTGGCGCTAATACACCCGTGTGCGTCCCCTTAAGCTAGAGTCGGGGTCGGTTGATGACAACACGCTCGCCCCCTATTACATGGGACTTAAACATAACTGGCAAAATGTAGGTGTACTATAGGTACACCTCTGTCTTACCCTTCAGGAATGGCGTGACGTTATGTTTACATTAATGCAACTTGTGCATTTGAATACAGACATTCTTACATATTTTATTATGCCTATAATTTTTCTTAAGGGCTGGGATTTGGACCTCCTCTCCCAGTGTGGATTAGAGCAGTTTGGTTGAAACAAATTGCACATTATATATTGCCTGCCTGGCTGCTCCACTGGGCCAAAGTTCCAAGTTTTTAAAACAAATACACGCAAACCAAACATTAATCAAAAGTGGTATAAAATCTAGATTCAGACGAACGAATTTTAATAAAAAGGAAACAAATTACGGAATAATAACAAAAGAAAGGCTAAGAACACAAATCAAACTGAAACAACTTGAAACTCACAACAACGCGGATAAAATTATCAAAAAAAATTGTAGCAAAAATCCAGTACCTAATAATAGCGAAATATCAAGATTTCGTTATACAGAGTTCGAAAAGTGGTGGCTAAGGGCCTTCGGGGTACTTAAAACAGATGTTCCGAAAAAGTATGTTGAGATAGGCAGAGCTAGTAAGTTCCTGTTAACAAATGTGGGTTGGGTTGGTACAACCCTTTTGCCCTTATAATGTCGATACGCTGACATATTTGAACGTTCGCCCCCTCATGATAAAACCGAACAGTTTCCACGAGAATTTACTATCGGTATTTCTCGTAAGAATGTCGTAATTTTCGTTCGGGAGATGCGTGAAATTTATATTTTGAAAATCTTTTGTTTTGAAGGATTTATTTTCAGCTGTATCGCTATGAGGTTGACGACAAGGGATTTAAATACTCGCGATTTGTATAGCAGATTTCTTATGGCAGCACTCCAAGGCGAATGTAACTCTGTGCCCGGCCAAAAATGGTAACAATGAACGTAGTACCGCCTACGTTTTGCGGAAAACAGAATATATGTTTTACAAAATATTATAATATAATGGTATAGAAAGCATTATATTTATAAATATTATAGATATTACGAATGTTCATTTTGGTATATTAATGAAAACTCTAGGTACCTGTTGGAAGACTTCCAAGATAGACTGGCCCCTATAATAATATAAATCGCTCTACTTTAGTAATAAATTAAATACTAGCCAAACTAATAATTGTTATCACCTACATAAATTGTTAAAAACTTTTCCCATCCAAGTTTAAGGCCGAAAGCAGAAAACCTTAAAGAATAAACTTTATACTTCATCTAAAATACAGCTTTAGTATATGACATGTCAGGACCTGAATCCTGCGTCTCATCATTGACTTTTACGATCTTCTTCGTATAGATTACAACAAAAACCAATTACTATGAATCATACAATATCCTGACTTCGCCAAGTTAAGTAGCTAATGAAAAAACTTTTCGCAACATCCATTCGAGTGATCGGCTCTTGTTATCCAAGTTTTGATCTTATGAAATCATTTGACCTTTCTGAAGTGCGTACACGTTCATTAATTTAGTTGCCATTTGCTTGGTTCTTCGTGTTTCAATTTCGGAAAAATTGGTCCTGATCCTTTTGGTGTTGTTAAGTGAGTGAGTTTGGAGGTTCAATTAGTCTAAAGTAGGTCTGTTAATACAAAAGTCTTTCTTTGCAACTTGAAAAACTAGAAAGTTTTTTTTATTTTAGTCTCCCTTTTTATAGGGATTCAATTAATCCTTTTAATGTAAAGTAAGGATTTACGTTTCAAATAATTAAATGTAATGGAAATTAAATAATTACTTCGTATAGTCAATACGAAATAATTTAAAAGCGGTTCAATGTTTTTGCCAAAGTATTTTTGTCACATTGACAGGTAAACATGCACTTAACTCTTGCTCCTTTAATACTATAACCATCTGTTTTGACGCCAAAAACTGTAGCATAAAATGATTTGGCTCTATGTTAAATCATTAATCTATAAGCTAATCGTTGAGCTCCTTAAGTTCTGACTTCCTGAGTTGAGCTGCACGATTACTGACAAATGCGTGCACTGACTGGACAGGTCCACTCAATCTGTGTGGTTCTTTCCTCAAAAGACCATTTCAGATACCAATCTACATGGTCTTCACATGATCTGACCAAGATTATGTCTGGACTTTAAAAGAGACTGTGACCTCTGAGTTTGTTTCGGCCTTTCTTCTCAGAGTAGTCAGATAGGAAACGCCGACCTCATCTAGTTTTAAAAATATGATTGACGTGTAAAAGTGTTTGTACAAACCTACTTACAGAAATAAAATCATTTATCATTTATCATTTATAAAATGTTCAAGATTGTCACTGTCGCTTCCTATATCCATCCCTTTCCCTCCCCTAATGATTGAGAGACCACATATTTTTACGAATAACACTTCGCATGAGGACACCGTTTAAGTCACAAACTCAAGATTACGTGCGCGCGCGCGCAATTTTTGGAACTTTTATACTCGCTATATTGTAGGGCTGCTAAAACTGCAACCAATTAACACTTTGACTGAACATTTATCGTGAGTGAAGTGCAGTTATCTCGTGCCGAATAATACACCGACCAATGAAGCCACCTAGAGCCAGCTAAACCGTTCACAACGGTATTCCAGGTCAGTCCTTACCCCCTTCCTCAGCGACGAATGCTCGCCTCGAACGCATCACGTAATTAATAATGACCCGAGCACAATACCTAAATCTCACCGCAAACATAATATTAGCACTAGATAATGAACCCTCCAATTTGCTAAATTAAATGGATGTAAATTCTACTCGCAGTTTACAATTGATTGCTGTTGTAAGAAAAGAGTCAAAATCAAAATCAAAATCAAAATATTTTATTTCACATAAACCAACATGGGCACTTATGAAACGTCAGAAGCTAGGTGCACGGTTCCAATTGGTTGTTTCCTATGGAGAAGAGCCGGCAAGAAACTCCACGGTTACTCTTTTAAAACTATGGGGCTTTTACAATGTTTCCAATTACAGTGTTGATACATATGGGAGGACAGTGTAGGCCTGTCAACAAGTAACATGTACTCAACAAAATATAAAAAGGTCCACAAATCTAGTCTACAAGTTAGGTCTACAACGTTCTCAGATTCACAAAATATAAAAGAATCTATATAAAAATAAAAGCCTATTTAGACTAAATGACATAGTAGTGACATGAGTAGATATTAAATCATAAAGTAATCTGATTACCATTTTTCCTTCAGCTATTTTTTATTCCAATACTTCTAGTTTTACCAAAGCTTTTAATACCACCATAAAACCTAGAAACGAAACCCAATATATTACCAATAAAACTTCTTTAAACACTAATCACGAACAGAACATTACATATTCATTTGGAAGTTCTCAGATACGAACCGAAGGCGAAAACTTTTATTTCCTTCTTTATTATTCATGAAGACTTTTGTATTTCCTCTTGAAGATAAAGTAACGAGGGTTAGCGTTCAGTTAGGAAGGAAATGCACTGATATATTGAGGTCGGTGGGTCGTTGGTGCAAATTTGCTGCTGGACAATATCTTGAGTTTGCGGGAAGCCTAAGGGCTCAGAATTTGCGGCGTGGGATGACCTGTTACGCGTAATTTTATTTCGTCGATTGTTTTTTGGGGATATGACCCGCTTTTGTCTTTTCGTTTCTGCTAGTATTTTTTATTATAGCAGTAAATATACGAAGCAAAAGGAGTATGTAAGGATCGAAGCTGGTGACGTTCTGTAATTTCTGCCTGCAACCATGGGAAAAAGGCGTGAGTTTATGTAAGTATGTGAGTGTAAATATACAGAGTTTTAGGTTAAACGGGGGACATACTTTAAGACGGTGCAGTATTTACGAGAGACCAATTTTTACCAAGGTACCAAATACAAAATATAAAAAAAAAAACAGATGCTCCCGACTTATTGAATCCGTAGGTACTGCACTTTGCAGGGAGAAGTAGTTTTTTTTTTTCATATATCAGGAAATGTCCCACAAAAAAAAATCTCTATACAAACCCTTAAAGTATGTAAAAAAACGAAAATAAAGAAAGAAGAAAGAAAATACGTTTATTGTACGTAACGTACGTCATTTGTTTGTTGTATGTTTTGTATTTTTTTCGTTATGTTTATGGCTCTCGTTTACCCTTACCCATTCTAGATAGATAGATAATATAATCGTTTACTTCGTACACACAAAAGACACCACAACATACAAAAGCACGATTAAATAACAACTAATGACATGAACATTAGAATATTCTGGTGAAAGTTTTAAACTGAGCATATAAATCTACCCTTCCAACAATGTATTGTTAACTCAAAGTCAATTCTATTTTCGAGGAAAAACAACGTAAAGGATAGAAACAGATAAACAATAATAACTTCCCTTGAGAAGTTTTGATGGGATTGACATATTCATAAGAGACGAGGAGAAAATCTCTTCCGGTGTCAAAAACAGCTGGGATATTTTCGAGAAACGTGTGTGGTTGGCGCGAATGATAGAAATTCATAACGCTGCTGTACTATAGTTATAGTAAACTCACATTACGACAGTTATGTTTACGTCCTATGTAACAGGAGGCGAGCATAATGCCTTCAGCCGGGCACAAATTCAGACTCTGGGCTGCTACTGAGAAATTCCAGATTGAAAAACCCAATAACACTTTGCCCGACTCGGGAATCAAACCCAGGACCTCATGCTCAGCAATCTGTAGCGCTTGCAATTACTGGACCAAGAATGCAGTCAAGAGAGATTTTGATATTTTTCTTTCCTTCTATCATTCAATAAAGGGTTATTTTTGTATCATGTTATTCTCATAATGGACTGCGTAGTCCATTGGTTAATTATTATAATGACAGCAGGTCAACGTATTTCATTGGTACTAAATCTAGTAACTCATGTCACATAATTGTTTCAGTTAATGACTTTAATTGTTGCACTAATGACGCAACCATCATTGTCATAGGGAAAATATTATAATCAAGTAAAACAAAGCAGTATTATTTGAATTTTTCTGATTAATAACGATATAGTAGTGTAGAGGTATCTACACCGCCACATGCGAGCTACACGTCACACTGATGTCACGCAAATCCTGCATCGCGCAAGCAGAGTTTACCGCGCGACTAGCATATATGCAACGTCCCGACATCAACCGTTGGGTAGTTGCCCACCAGACACGACACCCGTCTGGTCGGAGGATCCTCCCTTTTCTATGGAGGTATGAGTGAGCTTTACACCACCTCATACCTCTATAGTAGTACCACTTTCAATCATCATCATCAGCTGAAATCATCATTCGGCATTGATAAATGATTTTATTTCTGTAAGTAGGTTTGTACAAACACTGTTACACGTCAATAAAGTCAGTTTTAGTCAGGTTTTAAAAGCGTAGTTTAGGCATACTGTTATGCAGAACACATTTTAGAGCGACCTGACCTTCTGTTCATCATTTCAGCCGAAAGACGACCACTGTTGGGCATAGCCTTTAATTAAGCGTCACCACTTCGACGAGCACATCAAGCTTTACATTTCCCTTCCAACATTTCTCCATATTAACCGCAATATTAAAAACATTATAGAACAGGGTCTATAGAACTGGGTCGAGAGGTCAGTTAGGCAGTCGCTCCATGTAAAATACTGGTATTCAGCTGCATTCGGTTAGACTGGCAGCTGACCCCATCATAAATAGATGGAGAAAGGCTAGGCAGATGATGATGCAGATTGTCCCAAGACGTATTGAATTAATCAGTGACTGGGTTGTGGAGGTCAGACAGCAGTCGCTCTATGTAAAATACTGGCATTCTGCTGCATTCGGTTAGACTTGAAGCCAACCTCAAAATTGTTGGGAAAGGCTTGGTAGATGATTATTACGTATATTATAGATGATGATGAAACATTCTAGCCAATTTCGGCCACAGAGTTTGTATTCGATGAGTTTTCAGGGAGGGGTATTTATTTAAAAATAAATACCCCCTGGGTTTATTTTATTGGGCGCTTAGATGTGCTGCTATTTCATATGTCTCATGTGATTAGCATATCCAATTATCCATATATGATTATAGATACAGTTACTGACAAAGTTCACGAACTCTAGTATTACCTCATCAAAGGAAACAGAATTTATCCGGAAAAGAACCGGAGTTACCGACATAGCTTGCAGAGTAAGCAAGCTGAAGTGGCAGTGGGCTGGCCATGTTTGTCGAAGGACCGATGGCCGCTGGAGCAGACGAGTCCTGGAGTGGAGACCCCGTATCAACAAGCGTAGTGTAGGGTGCCCCCCAGCTAGATGGAGCTAGAGGTCAAAAAGGTGGATGGGACAGACAGGATGCGAAAGGCGGTGGACAGGGTGTTGTGGCACAGAACAGGAAAGGCTAATGTCAAGCAGTAGACTGCAATAGGATGAGTATGACGGAGAAGGCACGTCTCTCTCGTTATTATCAGCCATATTTTAACTACTGTGGGCGTACTAGGGGTGTTGTTGGTTATTGCTTATTGCGCAATAAAAAAACCGTTTGCAGTTCAAATCACATTATAATTTACGATCAAATTATTCACATTTGTCTTGCAAATCACAGACTGTAGATACACTGAACACAACGAGTCGTAAGACAGTTTCTAGACTAGTGTTGTCCGCGCGGCTGCCAGCAAAGAAGTGAGTCGTCTCCTCCTGCAAACGGACATTTTGAGTTAAGCCCGCGCGTTCTTCAATCTAGACTCCGTCGAAGCGTTGACGTCACAGCGCTTCCGCTTCGTTGTCAATTTAGCTCCCATACTATTGACTTCTCCGACAAGTAGATTGATTGAGACCCCCTCGTGCCTCGGTTTTTTTTTTTTTTTTATAAATTGTTACCTACTTGAATGCAGTTTTTATAGTTTAAAAGAATTTTTTGATTAAAAATAATGATGGTCTTCTTCACCTAAGTTTATAATTTTGCACGCTATGTTTTTATCCTAGCTAAACATGTTTGTGCCATATGAATTTGTAATTTACACCATGTTATACCATGTTTTACGCAAATATACATTTTATTATTATTATTTCCTGCCCTCCTGTATTTCCTGTATTTTTTTTAGGTACACCTCTGCCTAACCCTTCGGGGAATACAGGCGTGATGTTATGTTATGTTATGTGTGTTATTATTGTTATTTATAAAAGCACTTTAAGCCGTTGGTCCCGCCCGTCATTTGTACATCTTTGACAGTCGTTACCAGTCTTAGTGAGAGGTATCGTGTTACTCTGAAACGGCGACTGCCTATCTGAGGAGGTCAGATAGGCAGTCGCTCTTCGTAAAACACTGATATTCAGCTGCATCCGGTAAAACTTTAAGCTGACCTCAACATAGTTGAGAAAACGCTTGGCAGACGATGATAATGATTGGCTTGTCTCCTATTTGACAATATCGTTTCAAGTTTGGTAATGTCTGTATGCTTCTTTGAAAAGACGAAATACTACTTTAGGATGAAAAAGTATATGAATACAACACTTGTGCATTGACCGAAGAGAAAACGGTTGAAAAAATATAAGAATCGTGCTCAAAATAATTCGTTGTTGCCTATGTTTATATTCTATTTTTGTCTCCATAAAGCAGAAACCTACTGCTTTATGAAATATTTCGTCCATGTGGGCGTTACAGCACATTCATATTTTAGCAGAAATCATATACTTAAGAAAATGTTTCATCATGAATTTATTTATTATATCGTAACTGATATCCCTTGCCCTGAGGTGCTCATCTGTTATTAGTACAGATTATGGAAAAGAAATATGAAGCCGTCACGTCCTTACCCTCCATAATAAGTAAAAATCTTCCCTCAAAGTTATGCCATCAGTTATTGATGGTCTAAGTTTTGTCCAACTTCGTCCATTATACTCAGGGACTGCTTGACAAGACCTCCTGATCGTTATTAAACACGGCCATCATAACTTGAAACTATACCCTACCCTCTGGTCCAAAGATAAGTCCTAATAAAGCAGACAGATGTAGACTTAGTCTGGGGTCTTTCGGAATTGGTTTCCATCACCCCCTCAAGTGTAAAATCTATTAAACTAGGAGTGAGCATTTGGTTTGAACGACTTTTTTTTCGTGTGTTGTCATTGTAAATGAAATATGGTTCGTGACGGAAGAATTAAGTGATGTTTTCCTTGCGACCATTTATTTCCAGGATCGTCTTCTGTTTCCGAGTATTTTATGCTTCGTATACGTTTAAGTAGTATTTGTAAAGTACAATTTTGGATTTAAATTTTAAAAGTACAAATTAATTCAGATTCATAAATTCTCTTTGTCCAGCATTTCCTTGGAAAGGAAATCCGGAACAACTAGTAAAAGAAAGAAAGAAAGAAAAATTGGTTTATTTGTCACAGAAACACGTGCATACAAAAAAGATAATTAGCTCTGGTAACAATGTAAGATGAAAACAAACAAAATAGATCTATAATCACGAGCACAAAACAGAAATAATCGATAGCTGCACGTCATGATTTCAAGAAGGCTTCCACTCAGCATGATGCTGTGCTATGGGAAAACAGCACAGCGCTGAATTTCAGTGGATACTCAAAAAGGACGCACGGAAACCAAGTCAAGTTTAATGATTGGTACTACACCTATGTAACAAAATAAAATAAAATAAACAGGAAGCATTAAGAATAAAAAGCAACCACATAAACAACTAATATAATAAGTATATGAATAAATATTATTAAATAACATAGACATTTATTAATTTATAGGCATTGCCGTGCGTTCATAAACAATGTGTACCCGTATTACACAAGAATATCCAGTGTTTTTTGTTTTGCAGTGTTTGGCGAACTAGAAATTAGAGACTGAGAAAAACTATAAAATTAGAGGATTTATATCCAGAATGTTTTATTACTTCACAGAGTTTTCAATTTGTATCGTACATATGCGCGCCAAGCTATTCTTTGATTTTACTCATTTTTTAAGCTTGTTTTTGATTATTTTGTATTTAATCTGACTTCCATGTCATTTATTAAATTAATACTTGTATTTCCGAATAAGTCTATGTTAGGTTTTATTTTGATGTATTTAAAATATTGTTGTTTCCGATTGAATGTATAGTTTCTATTCTTATACTTCCTTTTGATTTATTTAAAATATTGTTCGTTTCCGTTTGAATTTATATAGTTTTTATTCTCATACTTCCTTTTGATTTATTTAAAATATTGTGCGTTTCCGGTTGACTTTATTTTAAGTTTCTATGTTGGTATTTATCTTGACACATCCGCTTGAATTATTTAAATTGGTAGATCCGCTTGATTTATATAAATTCTACTTGGCGGTAACCCCCCCCCCCCCCCCGAACCTTGCTCGACGAAGCGCCAGCCCGCGCCGTAGCTGAGCCTGTAGCTTTAATTTCCCCGATTAATAATAATATTATAAATTCGATCCAGCCTGTCCCACCTAACTGCCCTCCCCTCAGTGACGCCCTAAGCCGAGGCCCGTACCCCACAGGGGGTGCCCTTAGCGTGCGGTCACTTAGAAATTAAGAAATTCGCTGGCTGGCTGGCTGGAGGCTTTAAGTCAGCTTAAGGCACCACAGGAAAGACCGGTTAAGTAGCCAGGACCTCAGAGGTCACAACTACGAGTTGCCCATTAGAAAAAAAAATGGCAGGTTATTCTTTGTTCGCTGCTCCCGGAATAAACACCGTGAGTTGAAGTAAGGTATTTTCTTAAACGTTTCTCTGCCATTTCTTATTGCTGTGTATTTTTGTGATATATTGGTGCGAAGTATTATGTCTGACTCCGACAACGAGGGCGATCATGCGCCGACATACATCTATACAATTATATTATATTATCCTTTAGTTAGGCATTGAAATCACCTTTAGCTATTTATAAATAAATACTCTTGCTTGAAAAATGCAATTTTAAACATTGACTACATTTCTTTCAAGTTGTCGCATTCAAAACAAAAATCTTCATCATCTGGCTAGCCTATTCCCAATTATTTTATATGGAGCGACTGCATATCTGACCTCCACAACTCAGTAACTGGGTAACCCGATACCCCTTAGTAAGACTGGTTGTCAGACTTCCGGGCTTCTGACTACCCGTAACAATTGTCACATATCTATGAATGACAGCCGGGACCAATGGCTTAACGTGCTTTCCGAGGGACGGACGGGTCTCCATATGTAATGGATGGTCACCCATCCACGAACCGCCCGTAGCAAGCGTAGCTTAACTTTCGATCGACCCGTGCAGCTTCAAACAAAAATGTTCATCAGTAAAAAAAATATATTTCAAACGTACCAAAATGAAACAAAAAATCCGTCTTTTCCAAAATATTCACTCAACATTCCTTTTACAAGAAGTAAAAGTGTGTCTTGAAAATTAAATAAGCAACGAAGTGTATAAAATACCTTTTCCTCCGCTACCCTGTTAATCTAATCGTGTAGGGCCTGATTAATTCAGGTATACCTTGCAATATATAACACGTATAGGTTACACGTTCAAGGGAAACTCGTACCTCTGGGATCCAAATGGATCTATTGTTTCGTTCTACATGTAGTAGGTGAATGTGGGTTTTGGTAACTGAAGACACGGATTATATTCCCTGGGTAGGCTTGCTGTGAGAGGTTGATTCAAATGTTGGAATAGTTTCGTTGTTATTTGAATATTAAATTTTGTTACTAACTCCCACTTGCACCACCAATCACTAAACACGTTTAGCGCTAAACGAGTTTAAAACATAATTCTAATTCTGTCAAATGTCTGAAGATGACAGAGACAAAATGATGTTTAAAACTCGTTTAGCGCTAAACGAGTTTAAAACATAATTCACCTATGTAGGTATGTTATTACAGCCGACTGAAATTATTGTATATGTATGATAAGTACCTAAATTATTTTTAAACGAAAAATGTACAACTTTCCCTATTATTTATTTGAGTTGACATTGAATTACTATTTTATTTGGTTAAATTTTTTAAATGATTTCTATTCCTAATTTTAAAGACTTGACATTTAATAATTTCATTCATTTTGAGTCTGTTGTAAATTTTTAAATGTGTTTCTTGTATTATAAATGTTTTATTTTTATTTTCTTATACAGAATAAATAAATTGAAATGAAATAAATCTATTCTAATATATGTTTTAAAAAGAGGTATTAGGAACTTGAAAATTTGAAAATTTGAAAAGAATCTTCGGAACTACTGATCCGATTCCAAAAATTCTTTCACTAATGGGAAGATACAGTATTTCCGAGTGTCATAGGATTCATAAGGTAAGACATTTATTTCTCAAAAATAGTCAAATTCAAATCAGTTATTTCAAATAGGCACATAAAAGGCACTTTTGAACGTCAAAATTTACAAAACAATAAAATTGATTCTAGTTGCCCCTTCCAAAAGGTAGTTTCGTATGGAGAAGAATGGGCAAGAAACTCCACCGTTAAAACCACCGCTACAACCACCACCGCACCACCGTTATAATAGAATATAAATATTCACTTAGAATGAGAAACACTGGTTGCATGCATATAATACGTTCCTTGGAACGAGTATCGGACGGTATGTTTGAAGTTAGAAGTAGGAACAATATTACTACTAGAGAGAGGTCGAGTTTAGAAAGTATATTTTTACCTGATGTAGGTAATCTGCAGAAAATATTGAGACTATGAGTTCATATTTCGTGTCGACACACAGTTTCTATCGTAGTTGCTATTAGAAGCATAATGACATTTCATTTTTTATTTTTTATTTAGCATTAAGTATTCATTTTATTGTATTTCTTGTGAATATGTATATAGTTTTATTATTAATACTAAAGTGTATGTATATATTCCGAGTTATTATGAAATAGTTAGACTCCTAAGACTAAGATAGTTCAAAACTTTTCATTAGGTATGTGGAATTTTAACTTTTTTCAATAATCATAATTTCACGCAGACGAAGTCGCGGGCATAAGCTAGTAGGTATATATATAATTTTCACGGATCAAAGGGCCACTTAAAATCCCATACATAAGGAAAACAACAACAAAACAACAACAGCTTACCAAAGCCCTAAGGGGCTTCTCGAATTTAAAAAAAATACTCTATAAGCTTGAAAAAATACTACGCTTGTTTTCCTGGTCTTTTTATTGCAACATTTTACTGTAGCAACGCAGTTTTTACGAGCGTCCACGCGACAAATAAACACATGTTTAGGTAATATTACGTGAACCGCCATGTTGTAGCTAAGACTCTTTTATTTAGTAAAGAAGCACACTGTTTCTTGTATATTATTTCATAGTAATATACTATACGGTAAATAAAAGAAGTGTATGAGCATTTAAAGGAGGTTTAGGGGAGCTTGTGTATAACAAGAAGGCGAATAACGATCTGTGTCATTTAATAGAAAACGTTGCTTATATACAGTACTAGTTAAAACAAATCAAAATAAATAAGGTACATTATTAAACTTAGGACTAACACAATTTGGTAATGTCGGTAGAATGTGCCGCGCTCCCTACGTTCATCGAGCGTGATGATACAGCCGGCCGGTTCACATTCCTCACACCTCGGCTAGCTTAGTATGCGCGGGCGCGCGGTGGCGGACGGCTATGTGCGCTCCTCTAATTTGTATGACTATACGTAATACGTAAGTATGAGCTGCTACATAGGTAAAGTCGAGGAAATCATTTACTAAACAATTTACTACACACTTGAATTGACCGTATACTAGATTAAGAATTAATTTCCCTGAATGTACCCACTGTTCAGGCGGAGTTTGAGTTGGAGATATTGTCAGTTCATAAGATCATTGTGTCATGTCTAATTTTCAGTAATTGTATTTCACTATTGATAAAGTGAAACGGAAAACTCTTTTTAATTTTTTGTAAATATTCACAATTCATGATGTGCGCTTTGTCCCGTCTCTCGTAAGTATATTTTGTAAGCAGTTACAAAATAAATCGATAAAAAATGTGAGTTTAAGATTTTATTAGTACGCAACTTGACTAGTAACAGTAATTTGGTTCGATACAACATTATACTGTGTTTAAATATTATGTTATGATTAAATGCGTAGAAATTAACTTGAATCCAGATACAAAACATTAAAGATGAACTCATTAGGCATCGCTAATGAGACACAATATTGATTTTCTATTGTTATGGCCCGCTTGCGGACCGCCTGGAGCCTGACTAGATTCATAATTATAAGACATAGTTGCCATCGACTTAAATTCGCGCGCTTTGTCCCAGTTTGCAACGTGGGCACAGAGCTGTCAAAGAAATCGAATACTATTTGCTGGATCAATATATTTTGGAGTGTTGTTGAGCAGTGGTGGACCAGTGAGCAGTGGTGGACCAGTGGTATCGGCCCTAACTTACGAGTTGTAGGTTGTGGGTTCGTACCCAGGTAGGCGCTTTACTTTGTGTAAATAATTTCATCACCACTGCTCTCAAAACGGTGAAAGAAAACATCGTGAGGAAACCGACATGTCCTAGAACCAAAAATTCGAAGACATGTGACATCTACCAACCCGCACTGGGCCCGCGTTGTAGATTACAGCCCATTCCCTCTCAAAGAGAGGAGGCCTGTTTCCCAGCAGTGGGAACACTATAGGCTGATTATGAGCTGTACGGGACAGACTTAGTGTAAAAGTCTTATTATTGTATAGTGTTAATATCTAATTAAAAGGATTTACCACAGTATAGGTGACTTTCTTTTCAATTTAGATGTCTTTGGTTGAAACGAATGAAAGCTCTCCAATTTTTAACTATTTTTTTTTTAAATATAGTGTTGACACCGATATGTACGTTGTCATCGTTGAGCTGAACAAGCGCATAAAAAGCTTTACGCATCCAATAATAATTACATACTAGTTGCTAGAACAATACAAATAAAACAATTGTTCGTGAGTTCACTTCACTCTTTTACTGTTCGTAGGTAAATTATATACAGGGTTAAATTAAAGGGTTAATAGTAATCTGTGGAAAATGTTGTGGGTAGTATATTTGTTAATTTTAATTTTTAAGACTACATTGTTTATGCCTAGTATACTACTGTTTGTTTTCCCAAATATAATAAATAAATAAATAAATAAATAAATAAAATTAGCTAGCTCAACTCCGCAGATGCAATGTGTATCAAATCTACACATGATAAAACGAAAAATAAATTAATTTGTTAATTTTTTTTGTGGGGTTATCGACCGCAATTATTGTAGTCACTTCAAACCATAATCAGTTTAAAAAATCTGTTATAATATTTTGTGTAAGAAAATAGTTTTTCTCAACTCATACTTGAAGTGACAACAATAACAGCGGTCGTTGACGTCCTGAAAAAACATCAAATCTTTTTATTCTTTATTTTATCATGTTTAGATAAGGATGCCCATCGCGTCTGCGGAGTTTAGCTAGCCAATTTGAGATAACCCTGTATATCTATACTCTATCCTAACTAATATAAACGCCAAAGTGAGTTTGTTGGTTTGTTATGCTTTCACGCTAAAACGGCTGAACGGATCGTTATGAAATTTGACAGGTAGGTCGCCAGGGACCTAGAGAAGGACATAGGGTACTTTCATCCTGGATCTCAGACGAAGTCGCGGGCAACAGCTAGTACCTACTCTATATTTATATCTAGTATGTCTATATAGTATAAAACAAAGTCATTTTTTGTGTATGTTTGTGTGACCACAAGACTTTCTAAATAACCGTTTTATAATCCGGTTTTTACAATCATTTATTCCATACTCATATTCATATCTTTATTTGCATTCCATAATGTGTGAAGATCTTACAATGGGCTTAAAGCTACGGTACAATTACGGACCGTGTTTGCGCCCTCACGCTCCTACTCGCCGCAGGAGGAGACACACTGGGCGTCGGGAGTCGATTGCCGACTCCTGGCCACCGTAGGTGCGGGCTTGCGGGCGGCGAGCAATGGGCAGCTCGCCGTCCGGTAAGGACCAGGCCCGGGTCGACGGCGCGTTGGGTTCCACGCGCGCCTCAAAGAGATGTCAGCATCATTGACGGGGTCCGGGCTCGCGAATTGTTCGAAAGAGTTTCCGTGGCCCTGTCGCACAGGCAACTGAAAGAACACGGGTGGGTTTTAGTCAGTAAGAGTCTGACACGCCCTTCCGCTCCGCCCAGAGCGGGAGAGGTCATTTGATGATTTCCCACCCAAAAAAAAAAGGTCACAGTAAAAACTATAAAATTAATGTTTGAAATAGAATGAATACTTAATTAATTATCCGGAAGGTTTACGTGTATTAAATATTCATATGGCTATTTAACTTAGATTTAATACAGAATTCTTGATGCTTCCAAAGCAGGGCGGGTCGCTAGTTATATCATACTAACTTCAGCCCGCGGCTTCGCCCACGTGGATGTTGGAATCAATCGCACGGGAACGGGCTACCAGAACAAGAAGTAGCCTATGTCCTTCCTCAGGATGCCATCTGTCTCCTTGCCAAATTTTATCGAAATCGGTTCAGTGGTTTAGGCGTGAAAAGGTAACATACAGACTGAGTTACTTTCGAATTTATAATACTAGCTTTTACCAGCAGCTTCGCTCGCGTGATGGTCGGAAATCATCCCATGGGAACGTACTACTGCAATTAAAACTATTATGAATCAATCAAGGTCATAAACTATCTGTGTGCCAAATTTCATCGAGATCCGTTCAGTAGTTTTTGCGTGAAAGAGTAACAAACATCCATCCAGCCATCCTCACAAACTTTCACATTTATAATATTAGTAGGTGTTCACTCCAGTTAGTGGGTTCGAATCGCAACTGGGATTTGTGGGTTTGTGAACATTGGTGGCGAAATTAAATAGTTGATGATTATACTTGTTTACTGGATGAACTGTATTACCACACACATTGACCGTAAACATAACAGTATTTGATGATTAATAACTCCACATAAAATGAAATAACTGAATTATGATCCAAAAGACGTGCGTTGAACCATTCTCGACAAGTGAGAATTTTTGACTGTTAGACTTAAATTCACAATAATTTTGCACTAGTGTTGCAAGCAATAAACTAAAGTTTCGATACAAAATACAGATAAAAGATGAAATTTATTGAATGCAAAACTAACAGCTAACATTTATTAAAATATACAAAAACATGTTAATTTGAGTTAACAGTAGGAGTAGGATTAGTATGGATTCATGCCGTTGTCAATATTATTTTAAAAGTATTTTATATCAACACTCCCAGTTTTCCGGACTATGTGGGGTTCGGTCGGCTTGAAGTCTAACCGAATGCAGCTGTATATCAATATTTTACATGAAGCGACTGCCTATCTGACCTCCACAACCGAGTTACTAACACGATACCCTTTGGTAAGACTGGTTGTCAGACTTTCTGGCTTCTGACTACCCTTAACTACTGTCAAAGAAGTAAAAATGATAGCCGAGACTAACGGCTTTACGTGTCTCGGTTTGTAATGGATGGTTAGGTACCCATCCACAAACCGACCGCGGCAAGCGTAGCTTATCCTTCGATCGACCCGTGTGGCTGTTATTATTTAGCCACGAGCCCCTCAACTCCTTTGCTCTATATAGGTACATAATAATAATATTTTTTGATCATATCAATCTCAGTGCATAATAATATAGAATATCAACACAGTAATAAAATAAAAACTACTATAATTTTCATAAACATCACATAAATAATGTACCTTCATAATGTAACAAGAAAAAAGAAAAGTCTTCTAAGGATTTTTCGCCGAAATTCACATCGTAAAGATACTATAAAATATAAATCAACACTGTGTTTTATTTATGAGCATTATTATTACATTTTGTTTGAATTTCGTACATTAATAATGATCAACGTTACATAAGTACTTAACATGCACACACGCATAAATCATAGTTAGCTTCAAAAGTGATTTCTCAATGCAATCAAAATCAAAATCAAAGTATTTTATTTCACATAATCCTACATGGACACTTATGAAACATCAGAAGCTAGGTGCACGGTTCCAATTGGTCGTTTCCTATGGAGAAGAGCCGGCAAAAAAATCCATGGTTACTCTTTTAGAAATAAGTGGATTTTACAATGTTTTCAAAATACAGTGTTAATAGGTATGGAAGAACAGTGCATGCCTGTCAAAAAGTAACAGGTACTCAACAAAATAGAAAAAGGTCTACAAATCTACAGCCTACAAGTTAGGTCTACAACGTTGTCACATTCACAAAACATAGAAGAATCTATGTATAAGATAAATAAGTTAAAAGTCTATTTAAACCAAATGACATGATTGCCATTACAATTGTAAAAAATCTGAATTAAAATCCTGTCTACGTTAGTAAAGAGTTGAAATAAGCATTGGAGGTATATAATGTCACCACAATCACAACAGAGTCACAACCAATCGTTAGGTAGACGGACTGACCAGGATTTTGACAACCTCTTTTTGATAATGTTGAGTTGTGACGAAGTGTTTAATATTGTAGGAACCAACTAAGGATCTGAGAATACGAATAGGTAACCCGACTTCCCTAATTACCTTTTGTTAATCAGAGCATGGCATTCAAGTGTTGCGTAATTATTTCGAATGAAAGTGGAGATCCGTTTAAGAAATATTTATTGTATCCCTGATTTTTGCACAAACTTTAAATAACAGAAAATCTAATTATATCCAAAAGGCAACTGAAATTTTGGGTATTTTTAGTTAAGGTAAGGTAGAATTAGGTCATCGTAATATCGAGATAACATCAACGTTCTTAAGCACAGAGAAGGAGCATAAACAGCAGTGCACACTAAAGTTTATATACTTTATCCAAGGCCCCAATATACAGCCAACCATCTGGAACAAATATCTGACTGTATGTTCTTGTGTCAAAGATAAAAGCTATACAAATAGTCTTGGCGCACACAGGTGGCATATTATTTGAGCTGTCAATCCGTTAAAGAAAACTGAACAAAAGAGTATAGAGAATTAAAAGATGGTTCTTTTGTAGATGCTGTGAGTTGGTTTCGTGATTTCTGTTTGATTTTGTGGAATAAGCTAGTCGCCTTTAGGCACCTGTTCTATCGTCGATGAAAAAGCGACTAGCTGTCGATAATTTTGTTGCTCAAAAAACGTACAACAGATGGTAAGTCCCGTGTAAATAAAAGAGTTACATATTTATATAAATAGTTTATTGCTGACTGTTCACATCGCCGCCCGGCGAGTACTCGTTTGTCGCAGCGACTAGACCTATCAAATAGAGCACTTGTTCAGCGATGCTCGCTTGGCGGGTAAAACACTAGGTGAGAGACTCACGCTTAGTACATACGCATACCAGCGAGTAATCGCTCGTCACCGTCGCGCACTCGCTGCTCGTTTCTCGCTATCTCGTTTTTAGTTGCTAGCTCTACTCGCTTTTTGTTAATCGCCGACCGATGGTGAACAGGTGTGTGGTATCTACATCGCCACATGCGAACTACTCATCACACTGACGTCATGCAAAATCCTGCATCACGCAAGCGAAGTTAACCGTGCGACTAGTATATACAACATCCCGACATCGAGGATCCTCTCTTTTCTGTTCTTCATAACTCTATAAGTGCTTATGTCTGGACTGTAAGTTAAATATAGGCATACTTTAAATAACGTATTCGTTAGTTGTTGCCCGTGACTTAATTTAGGTAAGTACATGTACAACTTTGAACCTCATTTTGCTTTCGAGTATACTTTTCTTTCAAATAGGTATATTTCTAAATGCAGTGGTAGGCTTTACGTTTTCTACTAGTCTCTCATCAGCTCTGGCTATTTATGTGTATTTACAACTTTGCAAGGATCTCGTGGCGCGTGATCAAAAACTGTGCTTACGCCGCCATCGTGTTTTTAGGGTTCCGTACATCCGAATGAATAAGCGGAACCCATATAGTATCACTCGTGGGTATGTGTGTCCGTTTGTCACAGTCAATTTACTCCGAATCTAATGGACCGATTAAGTTGAAAGGGGTTCGGACCTTTGTGGCACGCCGCCATTTTGTTTTTTGTTCAAAGTTTCCGCTCAAGGTGCATGTAATATATGTGGGTAAAAAAAAACAGTAATATAGTACCCTAAAATGTCACATTTTCGATATATTTTGGAGGTAAAGATCGCCATATATGAGAACGTACGTGTGTACCTATACGCATTCATCCATTGTATTCAAATAATAGTTCCCAGATTGATTGAACTAATCAAAATTTTGCTAAATATACAATAAAGTAGTAAGTAGTATTTACTCTATAAAAAAACTACTTTTATTAATTATATTACTAAATGGTAACACATTGCAAATGTTGTTTTCTCAAAGTATGTAGTAGGTATGTAACTCGGACTTTTTAGCTTTTTGTGTAAATAATTATACCGATTTTTTTATTGATTTAGATTTATATTTATTTATTTATTAAAACTGTATGCACAAGTAAAAAAATACTGTACAAAGGCGGACTTAATGCCTGAGGCATTTTCTACCAGTCAACCTTAGGGTGATGCAGAAACTAAACATGGCAGGTGCAATATACGGGATAGATAGCTTGGAAATAACTATAAAATACAAGAATAAATATTAATAAATAAATACGAATACATACATACATACATATAAACAAAATAAACTTTGTCAGGAGAAATAACGATCGGTAGAGGAGAAAACAAATCCAGCAAATCAACGCTGAAATAATTCGGCCAACTTCTGACGGATATGCTCACGTGCCTTCACTTTAAAAGATAACCAGAGGGAGCGCATTCCAAAGAAAAACCGCCTGGACAAAGAAAGAAGAATTAATGAAGCCAGAACGGTGAGAAGGACATCGTAGAAGACGATTGTTGGTGGAACGAAGATTTCACTATGAGCAGAGCATAAATATTGAATTTGGGAAGTCAGGTCAGACGGAGAAGTGGGTTTATCGAGAATGGAGAACAACGTGGACAGTGCCCTCAACTCTCTGCGCTGACGAATGGGTAACCACTTTAAAAGCAGTCTGTGCGCAAACACATGGTCATACTTACGAAGATTGAAAACAAATCGAATGCAATTATTGAGAAGGCGGTCAAGTTTATTGAGGAGATCTGCATTCAGGTCATAGTAACACACATCACCATAGTCAATTATGGGAAATATTAGGGACTGTACAAGCATTGCCTTTATGTGTGACGGTAGAAGGTTTTTCAATCGATAGAGCGACTGCAATGTTCCGGTGACTTTTTGACTTACAGTCGTGACCTGCTTTCGCCAGTCAAGACAAGTGTCGACATGCAGACCAAGTTTCTTAACTTTGGAGCTAAACGGGATGACTGAGTTGTCGAAGATTACAGGCGGCACAGTTAAGCCATTCAGCTTCCTCATACTGTAGGAGCTCCCTACTATGATAGACTGACACTTGGTGGGGTTAACCGCTACGCCAAATCGATCAGACCAGTTTTTAACGACATCTAAATCCCGGTTTAGCTCCTCAATCGCATCGGATACGTTTTCAACACTTGCCCGGCAGTAAAGCTGCAAATCGTCAGCATAAAGATGATACGCAGTCCGAAGCTCGGTGGTAATGAGATTAATAAAAATGGAGAATAAAAGAGGAGATAATATACCACCTTGAGGGACGCCAGCTGAAAGAAAGAAAGAAAAGTATTTATTGAGACTCGCACAGGATTATTAGAAACTAAACACACTCATAAAAACAAAAAATATAAAAATAAAAAATAAAAACAAAAGTAAAATGAAAATAACAACAGAAAGTCCTGTACGAGGCCAAAAGGCCCCTATCTCAGCATGATGCTGCGACATTTAAAAAAAAATAAGTGTCGCAGCGCTGGTATTCTGCTGCAATATCATACCAATTCGACGAAGTGTCTCCGGCATAAACAGACTGCTGACGTCCCCGAAGATAAGAGGAAAACGATTCCAGTACCTCCGGAGAGACCATAAGATAGGAAAGGATGGACAAAAGGACTTCGTGACTGACGGTATTAAAGGCATTGGAAAAATCAATTAACACTAAGACTGTAACTTTAGTGTCTTCCATACCCCGCCTTATATCGTCAGTCACTTTAGAAAGAGCTGAAATAGTACTGTGCCCGGGCCTGAAACCGGATTGGAAAGGACTGATGAGGGAGTTGTGGTGAATAAAGTGGGAGAATTGTTTGTGAACACTGGCCTCGAGCACCTTAGATAGAAAGGGAAGGATGGAAATTGGGTGAATGTGACTAGGAAGAGAGGGATTGGATATTTTAGGCAGGGGTCGAACAAGGGCTTTACGCCACAGGGACGGGAAAACACCGGTGTAAAGGGAAAATTTTATGATGTGGGAGATTGCAGGGAGGAATAGATCAAGAGCCGACACGATCATATGGCGGCTGATATTATCGCAGCCCACGGCTTTGGATTTAATGGATAGGATAATCTTTCTGATC
The DNA here is from genome assembly GCA_916610205.1 of Griposia aprilina. Lineage (NCBI taxonomy): Eukaryota > Metazoa > Arthropoda > Insecta > Lepidoptera > Noctuidae > Griposia > Griposia aprilina. The sequence goes on along the minus strand of OU744307.1, from coordinate 12,732,737 downwards.
TCTCCCGGGTCTACTGGGGTGAAGAAAAAGGGGTAGATATTGGGACGAGTCAGACCATTTATACCGATTTAATGATTTGCATAGCTCTCATATAGCGATGTTTACCTCCAAATATATCGGAAATGGTACTTTAGGGTACCATTTATTACTGACATATTTTGTTTGTATAAGTGTCCCTTACCCATATATACTACTTTCATCCCGCGCGGAAATTTTGAAAAAAAGAACAAAATGGCGGCGGGGGGCCCCTTTGGTACACATTATGAAATTTCTGTGACCCAAAAGCCGAAGTGTAACATAAATAAAATGGGTTTTAATATAGAGGTTAATTATGGAAGGCAAATAAGAAAATTAACAAAATGTTTTGCAAAGTGTACCGTTTGACATATAAAAAAAGGACTTACTGTGTGAGTCTCAAATATATTTTTTCTAATTTAAAAAAAATAGTTTTAAAGTTATTTAAGTAAATAGATGTAAATTGACAATTCCCCCCCACTTTATCTTCGAATCAACTAAGCCAAAATTTAAAAAAAAATACAGAATATAGTTCTATACATACAGATTACAGGAAAACTTATATTAAATGTTCGGTCTTCAAATAATATGGTAAATCTCTCAATATTGTGTGTACAAACTTATATTTGCAGTTGGGATATATAGGAGAACAATTTTTTCAACTACAATGTTATGTTTGTTCTTGGGATATATGCATCCCAACTCATTGTGCGTGGTCTGCCATGCACTTGGTCGGTTTTTTTTCGATACAATTTCTGTTAAAACTTCACAAATGATTACCAACAACGCCCAGGTCGGTCATTCAGGCGCCAAAAGATACTTGTAGTACGTAAATAGCGTTTTTTTAATTAATGTTTTATATCTCTGAACAAAAATTTCTGAGCTAAAACTATGTATGTAGCTCACGTTCTAAACCATTGAACCTTGGTATCAACGTCGCGTCGTTCGTAGCGACATGTTGCAACAACGTGTTTTGTTTTAATTTCCCGGATATTAGACAAGTTGGAACAAGTTGTCAGCCGATCTTTTGTAGAAAGATGAAGGTTTGGATAAAACTTTGAATTTTAAGTAATAAAAAATATGACGAGGTAAAGTTTTTTTGAATAGTGGGCCTAGCACGAACGCGCGGAGTAAACGTAACGTAAATTCCAACGATTTTAAAATTGTAAATGCTTGTTTTGCTCATAATATTTATTTCGTTTTTATAGGAGATGGATAACTGTCCCAAACCAGTTCGGCCCAGAAATCCGAAACCGTAACAAAACATTCATGATGTTGTCACACGCGGTACCGCAGAGTTATAAATAAGTAAAATAGAAATCATCAAAGCTTAATACCCGACTGAAAAGAAGGGTTAAGGATCCTTCGAACAAGCGTCACATGCGACGCGAATCGCACGCGACACAAAGGCACCGCATGTCGCGCGGCGAGCGAGCCTCGGTAATATATAAAAGGTTATAAAAAAAGGTTAATAGGTTTTATAAAATAATGACATAATTGACAAATGTATGACAATGACGGGCAGTGACAATGATTATGCAAGATAAAGAAGGTGCTGCATATTATGCTGCTATTACAAGGCTGAATACAAGCAAGACTGGAATAATCTATTAATTTAAAAATGAAAGTGATACATTAATCAATAATAGTTAAGATTCAATAAGCATACAGTACAGTATAATTACAAAATGCTCGTATAAACCATCGTGTGTACTCGTAGTATTTTAAAGTGCAACTTTTATTACATCGTCTCAAACTTTTTCATTTGTGTGTTGCATGTCGCGTGATGGTTGGCCGCGGAGTAGGGATAAAGTGAAAGGAAGGAGGTTTTTAGTTAAATGTCTATAATGTGAAAAAAAGTTTCACTTTTACCGTGGTTTCATAAAACCACACAATCCTTTTATTTTTAGCATACAAATTTTTGAAACTGTATTTAAAGCTTATTGAATCATAACTAGACTGTTTTGATCATGTTATTTTATGATTGATAAAATAATCTTTTATTTTTTGGAAATACATTTATACAGTAAGAATTGATATTATCAATTCTTACTAAAATCTTATTTCCAAAACTGGCAACATAAATATTTCCCCGAATACTTAAATCAAAATAATAATCTTTTACATTTAAATAATTTCTGCAAAGTTTTGCCAACTAACGAAAGCTTTGTTTTTTTTTTGGGTGGGATATCATCAAATAACTCCTCCCGCTTTGGGCAGAGCGGGAGGCCTGTCAGACTTTTACTGACTAAAACCCACCCTTGTTCTTATACTCCACCGTGTTCTCCGGGCGATCCACACAATGGTAACACCCAGGCGTTTCCTCCCGCCTTATCCGGATCGTCCCGAAACAGCTATGTCCAGTGAGGACCTGCGTCAGGCGGAAAGTGAAGACGCCGTGGCACCTCTCAATCCACTTCTCAAAGAGGGGACTTACCGCCGCAATTGTGGCGTGCCCAACGTAACGAAAGCGGTGATAGGATTTCAAATATTAAAATAGTTATTTTTAAACATAATTAACTCTGCCTGTGCTGGGTTAAACTTGATCCATGTCCAAAGTAATTTGTATCAATGCAACGGGTGAAACTTATTTGTGCTTGCCGCAAAAAAATAAACCAAAACCGCTATTAAATTCAAATTCTCAAATCAAAAATCGTTTAAATTTACGCGAAAAGTTCTGCGGGCGGAGAGGGATTGCGTTTTGATTTCGTCATGTTTGATGAAAGGGGTAGGCAAAGAGACGAGGGTGAAACTTGTTTTTTTTCTGTGATGTCGTAAGTTGATGACACGCGTTCATGATGGGGCCTCCGGGATCGGTTGTCAACGATATAGTCCAGTGGCTTTAATATTGAACCATAGCGTAGGCCTGGTTTTAAATAAAAAATAACTCATGATAACTTCTGAGATATTATGGGATCCAAGCATGGTTAATTATGTAAATGATTAGCTAAATAATACCTATAGCTGTTATACTTCCATGGTTTAGTCATATTGAGAGGATGAATGAAAGCCGATTAACAAAACGTATTTACAAGGTAGATGTGAGTGGAAACGCTGATAGTGGACGCCCTGATCGACAAATAGTGACCTTATTTTTAATGTTCTTTAGAAAGGTCTGGTGCGTAGTTCTCGAAACCGGCGTGCGTATACGACCAGATGTATGAGCATAAGCAAACGGAGCATGTAAGGATCGTAGCAGGTAGCGTTCCGTAGATTCTGCCTACCCCATGGGAAGAAGTCGAAAGTGTTTGTACAAAACCTACAAAAAGAAAGAAAAAAAGAAAAAGTACAACACCTACTATGAAACTAGAAGGAGTATTATTCCTTATTACGATTTTCCCTGTCATAATTATTATTTTTGTGACCGCGATTGGACACACAAAATGGGTCACTAACAAACGAAAAAAGTTCTAGGAAACCGCAATGAACTTACCTAACGCCGGGTCCAGACGTATGTAATGTGTAATGTATCGTGTAATGTAATGCAAATTGTGTGGACGGCATACTCAAAGCGAAGCCAGTATGTGTTCGACTGCGAGAACCTTTGTGTTCGTGCTGCAAACCGACGGCCGATGAATCAGCGCGAGCGTCATGCGATAGCCCAACCGATACAAGCAATGCTCTTAGTACTGTCCACTCGCAGAATTTGCGTTACATTACACTATACATTACATAACACATTACACGTCTGGACCCGACTTAAAGAAAAACAAAGGAACAAAGGTAGGACGTTATTTTGTCACGCTGTGAGGACATTACAAGGTCTTAAGCCTTTTGTTGTGAGTTTTAAATTACAATGTTAAGTAACTTATAAAGAGTTTTGTAAGTCAAGGGTTTGTATCGTACAAGGGTGTGTACTTACGTATAAGCCTTAGAATGGGTTAGTTAAGTGCTAACTATTATACAAATAATATCATGCTTTTTTTCCCCGAAGGTAAGGTAAGGGTGCACGTTGAAAAGTGCTTAAATGCCCCCATAGCCATCCGTGCAAGTGTGCGAGGGAACACGAGGTGATTTTAGCCAGTTGAAGTCTGACAGACCCCTTTGCCTGCCCCAGGGTGGAGGACATCCATGAGGATATCCACCACGTCATCAAAAAAAATGGCGTTTACCTAGTATTGTACATCCACATTTCGCATAGGGGGCGAGCCTGTGGCCATCAACCGGACACAAATCTAGACTCCGGGCTGTTACTGATAAATTCCTGATGGAAACAATACATGAGCATGAGATTTAGGGTTGGATTCCCAGGTCGGGTGAGGACTCGACCTGGGTATCCAACCCTAAATCTCATGCTCAACATTTATAGCGCTTGCAACCACAATACCAATGAGGCAGTCCTGCTACGTTTTTAGTTTCAGACCCACAATCTCGTGCACAAGATTTGTCTTTTAATTGACCGAGCGAACGCGAAACGCGAGCGAGGCGTCACCGTTTCAGCTAGGTCAAATTTGCTTTCATATTTTCGGATGTCCGGCGGATGGTCGTTCTTCCTCTACAGTTCGGGTTTCTCAACCGATTCTAGTGAAATTTTGTGAGCGGGTCATATAATTATATAGATTTTTTTGTCGATTCAGATTTTCGTTTTTTTTTTAAATGGCGCCTATATAAGGGTTGAAAGCGTTAAACAGATCATATTTCAGCAATTTCGCGCTCTTTGCGCCCGCTTTTTACATTGACACTGGACCTAAACACAACTGGGTTTACTATAGGTACACCTCTGATTTTCCCTTCAGGAAATACAGGCGTGATGTTATGTGTGTTCGTCATTTTCAGGTCTACCTTCGTCAGTACAGTCTGACTAAAATCTCTATCAAAGCACACTGCATTATATTAATTTTAAAGCCTTAGCATCGCATTCCCGTCTAGAACGGGCTAATTAATTTTTGAATTCAGTGACATAGTAATTATGAACTTAAATTGTGCTCTACATTTCCGAGCTGCCGTTTTCAGGGCAGTCTGTGAATAAATCTGGCACTAATTCTAACTAGAATTCCCAGTATTATAGAACTGGGATGAGGGAAGATTATACTAATGATAGCGTATGTGTATCTGGCGGTATAATCTCTGGTTTTTCAACCAGCTAAATTCAAACAAACGACCTTACTTTTGGATAACGGTTTCTTGTTGAAATTGGAATTATACCCAGGTCAAATTTAGAATGGTAGATTCAATACTGAGCCTTAAACCTGCACTGCACTACTCTCGAAGTTGCTTCAACGAAGTACTGGTCGAAATTGACCGAAGTCCGAAGTACGTGACTATAGACTCATGAGTCAAAGGACTTGAAGCAACCCGTAGTTCTTATCATGATAAGAACTACGGGTTGCTTCAAGTCCTTTGACTTGGGCGCAAAAACCGACAACGATCGCAAGTCGCCCAAGGCGAACCGAGTTTGCACGAAGCGAACCGAAGTGCCCTTCTACATTCTCGTATTCGCTGAACAAGTGAACATCGATCAACTTCTCGAGTAGTGGTAGTGCAAGTTATAAACGAAAGTTAGAAGCAAATTGTTAAGTATTGTTTTTTCCCATTCTAAGTAGCACAACGAATTCTCAATACGAGTATGTGCGTGGGTACGTAATCACCATTCCTAAAACAGAGGGTATTTGCTTAAGACCACATGATAGAAGTGAAAACTTACAGTAAACGTGGTTGATGACAGCTGATTCCGACTGGAGCCGAGTATACGCGATTCAACGCCGAGTATACCCGATTCAACGTCGTCGACCCGAGCAGGGGGGTCAGTTTTGTTCACTGTTCAGAAAGAGCGCAAAGTGAGCCTAAAGAAGTTTTCACTTCAAAAATTAAAAAGTATTTAGAATAGTTTTTTTTTTTTCGTCTCTTATGTGCACTAATGCATTATAATCTATTTCGACATCTTACAGCCATTAGACATTATGTGTTCAATATTCTAAATATAAAATAATAACTCATTCACAAAACTATAACAATCTTACCTTATCAAATCACTTATGCATCATCTCACCCTCAAATGCCCCGAAGCCGCAAACCGCACCACTAGAACTGAACGTTAAACGCAATTCAATCGTATGCGGCATTGACTGCTCCAGCGCAAAATAAATTGGTACAGAAGACCGACTTCATACAACGAGTGAAAACGCACGCGCACGTATGTATAGTCCGATCCAAAACTATTTGTTGTAAATGTAAACAAATGGATCAGAAAACGAACCTGTGGATGCCAATTCGTAGCACTAAAAAACTTTGTGCTTTGATTTCATTATTACACTTAAACCCAAATGTCCAATTTTAAATCTCAATTGAGGTAAATTTTATAACCTCAATTTACGTCCATGATTTTTCAATTGCAATTTATTAACTTGAAACCTTCTTAATAGAGATGAATGTGTTAATAATACCCTTTAGTGAGTGATTGCGTCAGAATTTAACCTAAACGGTTTTTTTTATACAATCATCAGAAACACTTATCGACCATTGGTAGTAGTGCGCTTGCAGTCGCTGTATGTGAGCCGTGTCTATGTGTGAGTGCATGTTTGCTCATTATTGTATAGAGCCAGCCTTCTGTACCCATATAAGTTATGGTAGCAGTGTCGGGTTAAGGGCTAAGGAGCCACATTGATAGAGCTATCATTACCTTTCTGATTGGTTAATTGTTTTCTGTATTTGCTTTTTGATTGGTTCGTGAAATGTCATGGTGGTTGTAACAGAATATCATGTGGTTGGTGGTTTGTTTAACCTTAGGTATATTATGCGCTTTTGTTCCGCGTAATCTTGGCCCTTTCTGTATCAAAAATAATTAAAACCACTTGACTAAGTGATTTTCAAATTAATACTCAATAAATTTCAGTGAAATTCTGTAAGGAACATATTGTGTGCTATTCAATAACTTTTGATTGTAACTCAAGTGATTCTTTGTTGGTTCCCACCCACATTACCACTTATTGAAGACATGGCCGATTCTGATAATGACGGGCGTCTGCCATATGTATAATGAAATTTGAAACAAAAATAATAAATTCATATAACTGCACTGAACTGCTTGTGTTTACTAAGGTACCAATGTCACTGTTACCCAAAGCCACAAGAAAGCTGCATTGCAGAAATAGGCCCGCACTCTAATTGCGTGAAACACTATCTATCACAGTCTGAATCATTTTGAAGCCTGTTGCTAATCCATTGCTTAATATAATATGTTCGAAAAATGTGTCTGCTCAACAACGTAAATAACGGAATGAATATTGTTGAACTGTTAAAATGAAAGCTATTCCTACTTTTACTGTGTTACGCAATAATCCCGCAGGTGGAAGTACTTACGAATGAAGCCTTTCACAAAGAGCTTTACTGCAACTTACTAAGTCTTTGCTCAGTTTGTATAAAGTTGCTTTAATCTATTTCACTAGGGACGAAAATAATTTGTAACATTATTTTCGTATCTATAGGTCCTGTACCAGCTTTATGTGAATACATCTTAAAATATTTCGTGTATGAATAGAGACACCATATATATATGACGGATAAGGTATGTCTCTCTCGTTATTATCAGCCATATTTTAACTACTGTGGGCGTACTATGGGTAGTGTTGGTTATTACACAATAAAAAAACCGTTTGCAGTTCAAATCAAATTATAATGTACGATCAAATTAATCACACTAGCGAATCACACACTGTAGGTACACGACACAACTATACGGAACGCGTGACAGTTTCTAAACGTCTTCACTGCTTAACCGCCAACGCCAACAACAAACCCTGCTGTACTCTGGTCAGGCGTTAGCGTTATAGACTCTGTCCAGCGCCACCTGGTGGCACCGGCGTCCCGATTAGTCAAGTCAAACGATTAATTTAACGTATTTCCGACATATAAATTATCCCACGGAACCATACTACCGGGATAAAAGTACTCCATGTCCTAACCTAGCTCATGGTCTATCTGTATGCAAAATTTCGTCAAAATCCGTTCAGCCGTAAAGGCGTGAACAGATAATAGACAGAAAGTTACTTTCGCGTTTAAAATACACTCGAGAGCAATGAATCCGGGTCACTTAAAGAATCCTAAAAATCTCGGAAACTAAAAATGCTAGGTTAATGCAATAAATTGTATTTAATAGACAATGTAATACTCCTTAAATGAAGGTATTAAAACTTCTTAGTTATTGTAAAGTTATATCATAAAAAAATCAAATTTGAAAAAGGGCCACTTTCGAAGATGGAACTACGAAATTACAGCATTTGGTTTTGCTTTTGTTTGTAATCTGTCATTTATGTGGGTACATAAACCATGTTGATAGTGCTCTATATTCATTATTCAAGCTGAAATTATGTCGCTTACGCCTGAAGAATGCACCAGAATACTTACAATGCTGGAAACCGGCCGGAGTCAGCGCGATACAGCCAGGACTGTCGGTGTGTCGCTGTCAACAGTACAAAGAGTTCTCCGACGTTACGAAGAAACTGGTTCTAACCTACGCAGACCAGGAACGGGCAGAACCAGGTGTACCACAGCACGAGAAGACCGATACTTGGTGAACACCATGCTTCGAAATCGCTTTTTCACAGGAACTGAACTCACAAATCAGTTTCGACGCCTCGGAGGAAGTAACCCAAGTGCATGGACAGTAAGACGTCGGCTTGCTGAATCTAACTTAAAACCCCTTAGACCTGCAAACGGCCCTAAACTGGAGCGTGGGCATCGTATTTCAAGACTAAGATATGCCCAGAGCCACGTAAATTGGAGTATTGAAGATTGGTCAAAAGTTATGTTCTCCGACGAATCAAAATTTATGCTCTACAAGCACGATGGAAGACACAGAGTGTATCGAAGACCAGGGGAAAGATTCAAGCAAGCATGCATCGAAGAAAAAGTAGCCTACGGTGGTGGGTCTGTACTTGTGTGGGCCGGAATTTCTTCTGAAAGTCGCACAGAGCTGTTGATCATAGAAAACAGCTCTTTAACTAGCGTAAGATATGTGGAAGAAATCCTCAATGATCACGTTGGTCCATTTATGGTCAATTTAGGTGAGGATGCTATATTTATGCATGACAATGCCCGACCTCATACAGGTAGGATTGTGAATGACTACCTTCAAGAGATGAACATTACTCGTATGGAGTGGCCAGCGCGCAGCCCGGATATCAACCCGATCGAGCATGCTTGGGACGAGCTAGGCAGATGCGTAAAACAACGAAACCCTCCCCCAATCACGCTTCGTGAGCTCAAAATTGCTCTCACAGAGGAATGGGAGAATATTCCCCAAAATCGTATAAGGAACTTGGTGTACAGCATGCCAAACCGCGTAAACGCAGTAATGGAAGCACGAGGAGGCAATACGAAGTATTAAAATTCAAGAAAATCGTAATAAAGTTCAAAAATTTCATGTTTCCTATTTTTGTTTTAAGGAGAGATCAGCAGTTTTTTTCTTTATGTAATTTTGTGTTAATAAAATGTATGGTGACTCATATTTTTTTTACTTTCATTTAAGGAGTATTACATTGTCTATTAAATACAATTTATTGCATTAACCTATCATTTTTAGTTTCCGAGATTTTTAACATTCTTTAAGTGACCCGGATTCATTGCTCTCGAGTGTATTAATGAATTCTATTATAAAATGATTCCCCTAAATTAATCAACCAGACTCTAATAAACCACTACTAATGGCTAATATCATTCATGAAAGCTCGAATTGGCTCGAACCAAGAGATATATTGAATTTGCATTTGGCCCGTTTATTAATTGGCTCAGTAAGTGGCTGAGCTATGTAGGACTCCAAGTGAGAGCAAAATTCGATTTACTGGTATCTGATGGCTGTGACTCAAATGTGGGACATAATTTATGGGACGTTAATTTGCTGATCTGGGATTAGATTGAGGGACGATAAATGTTAGGTCTTGTAGTGAATTGTGCTGCTGTAATTCTGTCATTTGTGTAAGGATATATTTTTGATTATTGTAGCGGTATCAACATGGCCACATGCGAGCTACACGTCATACTGACGTCACGCAAATCCTGCATCGCGCAAGCAGAGTTTACCGCGTGACTAGCTAATATACAACGTCCCGACATCAACCGTCGGGCAGTTGCCCACCAGACACAACACCCGTCTGGTCGGAGGATTCTCCCTTTTCCATAGAGTATGAGTGAACTTTACACCCTGTTCCTCATACCTCTATGCCTCATGCTTCTCTCGATGTTTTGTTGGCTTTGCTGACAGCTTCGTTCGCTTGCACCACTCTTGGAATTCACCATAGCTATAAAATATACGAGATAAATTATTTAATAAAAATGTTTTTTTGGTCTTTATCTGGCGATTTGTGGGCGCATCATTGAGACTTACAATTAGTCAAAATCCAATTTCTACGTTGTATCATCATCATCATCAGCCACTCCATCAGCATGTTCGTCCATTGCTGGATGTAGGCCTCTCCTAGTGAACGCCACTGAGCCCAATCTTCAGCTCTCCTCATCCAGTCTCTGCCAGCCGCCTTGCGCAAGTCGTCACTCCACCTGGCCGGCGGGCGTCCCACCCTACGTGTGCCTAAACGCGGTCTCCATTCTAGAACTCATTTTCCCAACGATTGTCGGTTCTTCGAGAAATGTGACCAGCCTATTGCCACTTCAGCTTGCTTAGTCTTTGGGCTATGTTGTATACATATCGACAAAAACCTCTGTGACAGACAGACAAGAAAGTAACCTTATAAAGGTTCCATTTTATCTTTTAACCCCGGGCAAGTGACGTGAATATAACTACCCCGACGATGACACCAGGACATCATGATATTATCGTTATTGCCTTTAATAAACACGGGTTTTTTGCATATAATTATAGTAATATAAAAATAAATCCAATATATTTTATAAATTAAACTTTTATTAGGTTTCTTAATAGCGTTGAGCTTTATAATTGTTGAGCTCCTGAAGTCCTGACTTCCTGAGTTGAGCTGCACGATTACTGACAAATGCGTGCACTGACTGAACAGGTCCACTCAATTTGTGTGGTTCTTTCCTCAAAAGACCATTTCAGATACCAATCTTGGTCTTCACATGATCTGACCAAGATTATGTCTGGACTTTAAAAGAGACTGTGACGTCTGAGTTTGCTTCGGCCTTTCTTCTCAGAGTAGTCAGATAGGAAACGCAGACCTCATCTAGTTTAAAAATATGATTGACGTGTAAAAGTGTTTGTACAAACCTACTTACAGAAATAAAATCATTTATCATTTATCATTTAGCGCATGCAAAATCAACTCTAAAAACAGAACATCAATGTTCTTTGATTTTTTTGTAAAGTATTCTAAATAATAATAACATTAATAATCTTACATAATAAATGAGAGACAAAACAAACTTCTTATCATAATAATACGCGTTGTTAGGAGGCTCCTGTCTCTGGAGCCTTGGTGGAGCCCTGGCCGCCGGTAGCTTGGACCCTGTTCCCAATAACGGCAGGCTACAATTTTTTATATTTATGAATGTTTTCTTTTTATTATTATTTAAAAATATAATTTGTATGTATGTACATACAAATTATAATGAAATAAAGGAAATAATAACAAATCAGTATTCTACTTCCACATTCAGAGACATGGAACTACTGAAATTATTGCATTACTTCCGTACGGCAATAATCATTCCGTACTCAAATAATCTGGGCATAATTATGTAAATGGCATTGCAATTTATGGCATGCATTTGAAGTATGAGATGTCTTCTTATCCTTTTTAAATGAACATATCTTACTATAGTATTACATTATGTTACACTTTATTTTACCTTTAATCTAAAGAATAATTTATACATTTTTCGTACTTATTATTTCAAAATACTCTTACTTATCACTTTTGTGCGCTAGTGTAATTTTTTCTTATCTTTATTGCATAAATTCAAAATGTGTCGATTCGCCCACAAATAAATTAACTTCGCGAATCGCCTACAGAAAATAATATATCATTTAAAAGTGTCGATTCGCCCGGCGAGTTAGTTCGTGCGAATCGACCTATAAACCAAAACGGTTCCATTCCCTCGCTATGTTTTCTTGAACACACAGAATCACTGAACCAAACATGTTTGTTAATAGACCAGCACTAAATTGTGCATGTACTCATGTATGTAGGTCTAATTTATAGCCGTGTTACCAGGCTATGATTTGGCACAAGAGAGAATGCTCGTGCCAAAGGTCGGGTTCGGATCTCTAGGTCAGATAGTACGAGATTTAGTGGTAGGATATCTTGTTAGGATGTCCTTTGAGGTCGAAGAATGGTTAGAAAAATATTAATTAATTATTTAATGTACAGAAGCAGACTTAATGCCATAGTTATTTTCTACCAGTCAACCTTTGGGCCATGCAGGAACAAACAGTGGTAGGTGCAATTACAAAAAATGTAGGAATAAATATTTATTTAAATAAAAAGTTACACATAAATGTAATATACAGGGTGGCCGGGACATGGACGCGCAAATTGAAACCATGCATTCGGCACATGATTCTAGACAATGATTCTTTTTTTTTTTTTGTTGACGGTGTTTCTAACTAACTCAAACTCAAAGCTTTTATTTCAATTAGACCATTTACAGGCACTTTTGAATTGTCAAAGAGTCGGTCAGTTAGTCAGAAAGTTGAAGCTAGTTGCCCATTCCAAAACGTAGATCTCTATGGAGAAGAACGGGCAAGAAACTCCAAGGACACTCTTTTTAAATCAAGATATTACAAAAACTTTGGTACATTAATTCTTGTTGCTTCTATATGTGAGGACAATTTAAAAAAAAATATGTATATCAAAAAATAAATCAAAATATAAGAATAATAAAAATAAGCCGTGGCAGTTAAGAGATGACCAGTCTCAACTGACGGCGCTCGTTCACGAACATGACGCGTGGATCAGCACCATCCAGCTCAACCATTTTGTAGGGAACCGAATGATCCAACACACGCGCTGCCAACAGTGAGACATTTAAGTGAGCATGGCATAGTCTCAACTGCCATGCTTTCAAGTCAACATACATGTATTGTCAACAATTTTATTCACATTTTTGACATGTTTTGAATGCAACCAGTCTTTAAAAATTGTTTTAGGTGTAATCTATAAACGAAACTGGTAGGCACAATATGTAGAGTACATGTTCTTTTTGTCTTGGTGTAAACGCTGAGTTGGTTTGTGACTCGTTTATTGTTCCATTTCCATGCTCCAACTGTCAAACTAGTTGTTATTTGTTTTCTATTATTCGAAGCCTCGAAATGAGATTTCTCAATTTAAAATCTAATTTTCCTTTCTTGAATAATTATCAATAAACCTGTAACTAATTCAATAAAAGTGTCAGTAAAAGTACAACATAATAAACCATAAGCTTCTCTATTGTGTTCCCTAACTTTTTTACCCATAATCTAAAGTGCCATTTTTTTTTGTCCTATTCATCATTTGTCCGAATGATGCAATAAAATTGTAATTCCTACTTGAATTTTATTTATTTATTTATTTAAAAAAGGTACACCAACAGCTTCTGTATACAAAATATCACATAACAGTAGGTAACAGCCATGGGCTTATACAGTTGCCAATAACAGGTGAACCAACATTCTCAAATACAGTGATAACCTAAGGTAAAAACAAAAAGTAAAAAAAAATAACAATTTAAGTGATAACTAACCCTATAAACAGAAATATCAAATTACATAAGAAAAGCTACAGAGGTTGCAAGAAACACATACATACTAACATAATTAATCTTAGATTATATGTGCTGCGTGCTTTGGGACCCCAAACTTAAAACTTGGGCTTTAAAGATATTCACGGAGACCATAAAAACAATATGCCCTAAATTTGTTTGTCTATTACAATTAATGATATACAAAAGACTTAAAACCGTTTTTAATAAAAGTTATAAGTCCTAAATTATCACTTAATAAAACAGCTGATTGTGAACATGGGGTTTCTATTTTACTGTAAGAAGCATGCAAACAAGCAGACACCATGCATGCATGCAGCAAGCATGCAAGCGAGCATGCAGCATGCAAGCGAGCATGCAACATGCAGCAGGCATGTTTTGCAGGGCTCCGGCCGTCCCACGTGAGCTTATCGTCGCAGATTGTTTAACGCTCACCACCGCAGCTTCGTCTTGCTGAAGCCTCAGCCGCGGTGGCGAGCGTTACAACCACCTGCTTTACAACACTGTAGGGGTAGGGCAGACTGGCACGAGGAGGCGAAAAGCCGGGGTGTAACTCCGCTGCCGCGAGAAGTCGCGGCACAGCGGACAGAGCTCCGGCGGGATCTCCTGGCGGCTTACGACTGTTGCATCCCATTGCCTAACATGCCACAATTGCAGCGGTAAGTTCCCTATTTGAGGAGTGGATTGAGAGGCGCCACGGCGTCCTTACCTTCCGCCTGCCGAAGGTCCTCACCGGACATGGTTGTTTTATGAGGTTCGTTTCGTAAACGGCGGGAGGAAACGCCCGGGTGTTACCATTGTGTGGATCGCCCGGAGGACATGGTGGAGCATATGGTGGAGGTCTGCTCGGCTTGGGCGTAGCACCCCCGTCTCCTCGCAGGGGCGAACGCCAGCGGCGATCTCTCGCGTCTGGCCCTGGTCCAAGCCATGGTACAGAGCGAGAGGGCAAGCTGTCACCTTCTTCTGCGAAGCAGTAATGCTCGCGAAAGAGGAGGCGGAGCGTGTGAGGTAGAGGCAATCGTTGCGCCCTCACGCCCCTAGTCGCCGCAGGATGAGACCGCCCAAGGCGTCGGGAATCAATAGCCGATTTCCGGCCACCTTAGGCATGGGCTTGCGGACGTTGAGCAATGGGTAGCTCACCGTCCAGTAAGGACCAGGCCCGGGTCGACGGCGCGTTGTGTTCCACGCGCGCCTCAATTAGATGTCAGCACTAATTGACGGGGTCCAATAGGGCCGATGCCTGCCGGGGTCGCGGATCGTTCGAAAGAGTCACCGTGGTCCTGGCGCACAGGCAACTGAAGGAACACGGGTCGGGTTTAGTCAGTTAAAGTCTGACACGGCCTGCCGCTCCGCCCAGAGCAGGAGAAGTTATTTAATGATTACCAACCCAGAAAAAAAAGGGGTAGGGCAGACAAGACTGCGTGGAGTCGGAATTACAGCGATTCGTTTCTGTCACTAAAACCTAATTTTTTGTAAATGTTTTAGGACTAACAATTTCATTATAAATGAACATTCGGAATAATGCACATTATGTAATACAATACTTAGGATATATAACTTTATTTCATGCAAAATTAGGAGATTCAATTATTATAGTAAGTACTCGATATTATGACAGAATTAGAAGTAAAGATAATAAATTATGTAAAACAAAATTTAGATTTTATGTACATACATTATGGTTACTGAAGTTTATCAGTATACATTTATACAATTAAATATCATCTAAAATACATGTTACAAAATTCAACTTATTCGATAGCGGGTGATGATAACTTCACGAACGTTGCACACAAACTGAGCTTGCAATGATGGCGGGACGCTCTTACGGACAATAAAGGTTGTTAGGGCGCCATGATTGCGAGCTTGATAGTTAAAATTATTTTAACTTTGTATTGCAGCAATATTACGATTTTAGTTCATTATTAATGATTTAAAATCGTAATTTGGCTCGTAATCTGTAATTATTTAACAAAAAAATAATGAGATATAAAATAACGTCATTATGAGGCAGAAAATGAAACGTGCCTACACAAGATTATATACAAAAGAAATGTCGATAAACTGATAATCAAATCTCGCAAACTCCGCAACGACCTTGGTTCCCTCTCAATCGAAACTTGCCGAAATCTTCTTTGAAAAACTTCGGAACATACTACGTGCTTATAATTTATAACTTTCAGAACTAGTGGAAGAAGTGACGTCATCTAAGCGTGTCTTACTTATCGCGAAAAAGGTATGGATAGAAAACTTACTTGTGGGTTTCGAAAGGAAGGTAGTTTTTGTGAAAAGTTTTGAGTAGTCTATTTAGTTTGGGTGGGTGGTTGTATTCTTTGTGTTACTCAAAATAGAACTGTATAATCTGAGTGCCTTACCCTTAAACGCCTTATGAATAGATAATTATATTATAGTTTGTACCCATTTCCTTCACAAAAATTACCATAAAAATTGTTTCAGTGTTTTTAGCAACTTTTATGTCTGCTTAGATTTAACGATTTAATTCATTTGTATCCTGTGTAACTAATTCTACACAATATATAAGTAAGTATAAGTGTTATTGGGTTTTTTCATCTGGAATTTCTCGGTAGCAGCCCGGAGTCTGGATTTGTGCCCGGTTGATGGCAATAGGCTCGCCCCCTATTACATGGGACTTAAACATAACTGGCGAAATGTGGGTGTGCTGTAGGTACACCTCTGCCTAACCCTTCGGGGAATACAGGCGTAGTGTTATGTTATGTTATGTTATATACACTACTTCTTTTGATCATTTAATGTCATTTTGTTTAAAGCATTATTCATGTCTAATAATATTTCCAAATTTCCTTAATAAAACCATTACCACGTTCCATTTTATCGTCATTCATCAAAGAATTCGGCACAATTTAATATCAATACAAAAGATTGTACCTCCCTTTTGAAATGGCCTAACGACAATGCCTTTTATTTCCTGACGTGTTGTAAATATTTCACATTACTGCCAACGAAAATCTAGAATAATATCCAGTTCAATTTTATAGGAAACTTCAAAGATTTAAATCGTCAGATTTGCTCGCACCGTACTTAGGCCGCGCGAAAACGTATCCATACTGAGAGAAGTGAGCTCACACATCCCGAATGATACAATAGATATGATTTTCAGTATTTGTGAGCGAGACAATACTATTCAAATGTACCGAACAACGACATCAAATGTCAACGAAAGAGTAACGTGAATATTTTTGACGCAGTCGTGCGAATCTAACGATTTAAATCTTTGAAAAGCTAACAATAAATAGCGTTCTGTATTAAAGCTATAAATCAGCATACAGAACGGGGCAGCGCCTATTGTTAATATATTTTTCATAGAACACCGCCCGAGAAAGTTCAGGTGGGAAATGGTAGCTAGATGTGTCAACAAGATTGATTTAGGTACTTCGGATAAGAGTGCGCTCAATAACATATTATTTTATTCTGTGAAAAATTCATAGATGTGTAGTCAAATGTACAGGAACGTGCATAAATAGCGTTCTTGGGGAAACCTTCTAAAGGCACCCGACCTCTGGGTACAAATGTCGGGGAGTGTGGGATTTTTACCTCACTAAAACCACCCCGGTGATCACCATCAGTACATAGGGGGTCCCGATTCCTCTTAAAAGACCAATTCCGGAACCCCCCTGTGCATCGCCTGTAAGTCACATCCCTGGGGAGACTGTAAAGGGGCCTCCCCTGAGCCGCTATGTACGGCAGCACGTGACCACTGTGCCACCGTCTTCCCTGTCACTCGGTGGGCGGACAGAGTCCCCACTGAGTGCGCCTGACGTGCATAAATACCTACCGTTACTCAAAATTTAAAAACATTTTCCCCGTGAAACAAAAAATTTACTTTAACAAAAGTCCTATTTCATAATTGTAATATTTCTATAATTCGATGTTCGTAACACCATTAAATATCTATCTATACTTTAGGGGTAAATCGCTTTTAATGATTGAGTATGTGTTAGATATTTATGCTCGTGACTTTACCTAACCCGTGTGTATGTGAGAGCCAGAGGGTTAGAGCAATTCATTATTAGGGTTTCGTACCAAAAGGGTGCCAACGGAACCCTATTAGTAAGGCTACGCTGTCCGTCCGTCCTTCTGTCTGTCAGCGGGCTGTATCTCATAAAACGTAATAGGTAGAAATTTTAAATTTTCACAGAGTCTGTATTTCTATTGACGCTATAAAAAAAATAAACAATAAAGTAAAAAATTAAAGGATACAAGAATCGTATATTTTTTTTTAATATGTAATAGTGTTTAATATTTTACGGTGCAACATAACCCTTCGTGTGTGATCCCGACTCGCACTTGGCCGGTTTTTATTTGTCATTAATAATATTACTCTGCATAACTGGAAAATAAAATTCTCATCTGCAGATTTATGACTCCTACTATACGATTGACAGAAACAGAAATTATAAAATGGATGCCTTTGATACCAGTGAGTCTCATTACTTGGTAGTTTATGTTAATGCAGTCAATTCCATTGCAGCTATTATTTTCTAGATCCATTAAAGATTGTCATGCCTTCTTCCCTCCCTATTTTATACTAGAAATGCGGATTTAGCGAATGTTAGAATTTCAAATTATGTTTCGGAGCACTAAAATCACAAAACAAATAATTTTTTTTTTTAACGTTTTTAACCGAAATCATATCCAGTACAAATCTTACATCGTGATACATTCACAAAAGGTATTTTATGGAACGGCACCAGGCACCAAAGAAATTATCATTATTGCCTGAAACCGTGAAAACAGCAATTATGCTTCAATACAGACATTAGTCTAGATCACTGTGCTTTTGAATGCCTTGATGCCTTGAACTTAGGTAACCGAATTTAGGTTCAAATTAGGTGTCATTAATCTTCGCGCAGTTATGAATATTTCATTTTTTATTGTTATCAGGACCATCTATGTAAAAAGGTTTTTTTTTGTGTAATAATCTGGGTCATGTATGTAACTTAGCATAATTAGCCTATAATGTTCCCACTGCTGGGACACAAGCCTCCTCTCGGTGAGAGGGAGTAGGCCGTAATCCAGCACGCGGGCCCTGTGCGGGTTGGTAAATGTCACATGTCTTCGAATTTTTGGTACTAGGACATGCCGGTTTTCTCACGATGTTTTCCTTCACCGTTTTGAGAGCAGTGGTGATGAAATAATTTACACAAAGTAAAGCGCCAGTCTGGGTTCGAACATACGACCTACAACTCGTAAGTTGCTGCCGTTACCACTAGGCCACCACTGCTCTCGTGTAACTTGATTTTATAATTATTATGTGTATTTATTTATGTTACTTTAATTAAAGAGGTACCTACTTACGGCCAAGCTTATTCGCCTTGGCTCTCAAACATTGTGATGCGTCAAAATTGCAATAATAATTCAAAATTCAAAATTTATTGTTGCAATTATAATTCCATGACCGAGTAGGTATCATCACACGAAGGACCTTAAAATAATTTAACAACGAGTTCTGAAATAAGTACAAATAAACTCAAACTCAAAGCATTTATTTCAATTAAAACATTTACAGGCACTTATGAATTGTCAAAGAGTCGGTCAGTTAGTCAGAAAGTTGAAGCTAGTTGACCATTCCAAAACGTAGGTCTCTATGGAGAAGAACGGGCAAGAAACTCCAAGGGCACTCTTTTTAAATCAAGATATATTATATTATCCTAGGTACATTATTCTTGTTGTTTCTTTATGTGAGAACAATGTAAAAAAATGTATTATAATGGACAACTATCTTATCTTATCTATTTTCTGTCATAACACCAATCTGTAACTATGCCACTACGAGGCAAAATCTTCCATTTTAGAAACAAACTATGTTCACCGTACTTATTGCTTATTGTGTGACCGTAATATAAGATTAACTAGTCTTATTTTCTTGAAGTGAAAACTTCTTGAGCACTTTTTGGGTAAACAAAAATCATGGAACAAAAATCGTTCGGTGACGGTGACGAGAGGTCATCGTCACCGAACGTTTTCCATGAGCAATATGTATACTGTGTATATATGTGTACTTTTTGGGTGAACAAAAAGCGTGAAACTCGCGTCATCGTCACCGCACGCCTCGACGATACAATTCACAAGTTACTTAGTTTTCACTTTTATCGGCAGTCCCTAAAGACTGCCCCGCTTTTTTTTCTTCATTGCCATAATTTCCAAAGTATTCATCTAAACAAAGGTCGAACATCAAACGTGATCAAGCGCAAGAGCAGACCAATTCGGCAATGAAAAAATAAAACATAAATCAATGACTGCTATAACTCTAAAACATACAGCTGAAGAGTGCTTCGCCTTTTTTTTTCGGTACTCAAACAGTTGGTACTTAGCATTGACATGATACCATACTCTCAAAATAATAGTCCATTTCACTTTTTAACCGACGAAAAAAAAAGGAGGAGGTTCTCAAGTCGACCCGTATTTTTTTTTTTTTTTTTTTTATGTATGACCACGCATAACTTTTTACAGAGTAGTCTGATTTTGATGATTCTTTTTTTAATGGAAAGAGTATACCCCAAAGTTGGTCCCATTTAAAATTGAAAAACGAAATCCACCCCTGAGGGTAGAAAAATAGGGGTTAAATGATTTCTCACCTACAGAATGTTCCCTTGTGAACCGATTCTGTTGAAATTTGGTACATATACGTAGTTCTAATGATGCTTCAACAAAAAAGAGACCTGAAGGTCATCTGATAATGGATACGGAAGACAGTCGAGAGGGCTCCTCGACAGCTGACAGCAGTTACATCGTGTTTGGGCTTATTTCATTCATCTTGATGAGAACTTTAAGCCTAGCTGGAGTATGACTGTCATAGAGGGTGTGATGTTGGGTACGGAAGGCAGTCGAGGGAAGTTCTAAATATTAGCAGTGAGAGCATACTCAAAACATTCAAAAACTTATAAATTAATAAAGATAATATTTATTACAGCTATAAACAGCAAATCCTTAACTTCTGGCATATTCCCTATAAAATGGAAAGTGGGAAAGATGGTGACTATACATAAATGGGATAACAATTTCAACATAAAAACTATAGGCCCAACTCAATTTTGAGAGGGAAGCCGATAGTAGGATTCAGCTGGGATGGGCAGCATTTGGTAAACTTCATCAGTTCTCCTCGTCGTCTATACCGCAGTGCCTAAAGACGACAGTCTTCAAAGCGTGTGTCCTACTGGTTACGACTTACAGAGTAGAAACGTCGACACTCACGGTGAGACTGGTCCATAAGTTTAAAGTCACTCAGCGAGCTATGGAGAGAGCTATGCTTGGAGTCTCTCTGAAGGATAAAATCCAAAACGACGTTATCCACCAGAGAACCAAGGTAATCGACATAGCTCAAAGACTAAGCAAGCTGAAGCTGCAATGGACTGGTCACATCTCTCGTAGAAGTTCAAGAGTGGAGAACGCGTTTAGGCAAACGTAGTGTGGGGCGCCCGCCGGCCAGGTGGACTGACAACTTGCGAAATAAGGCTGGCAGAGACTGGATGACGAGAGCCAAGGATCGGGCTCAATGGCGTTCACTAGGAGAGGCTTACGTCCCGCGAAGCGGGGCTCCGTCGACCTGCTTATTAACCCTAACCCACGCCGACCGACGTCAGGGGCCACCCGAAGTTTGGTTGGTTACAGAAATAGGAGCCACGCTAAGCGGGGCTCCGTCGAGCTATCTTGGCAGGTAGTAAGAAATTAAAAGACGTTTATAAATCTTTATGGCATAGAATATAAAGGAAAATAGGTTCATTTCTACAATACTTTATGAAACACAATTTGGTGAGCATTTATCCATTCTGGCAGGTATTTCGAATTTGTTGGTAGTAAAATAGGCACTTTTCTGGTAGGCGTTTAAATACAAGCCCCAAAAAAGCGTCCAAGATGCTGGGTTTTTGTCATAAGACAGTGTACTTTACACTTTGTAGTTGATATGTAGCAGAATACTGTAATATGATGTGGCGGCCGCACTATGCTACGAATAGTTTGCGTCTAGAACACGTTCAAAAACGCTTTGATTGGCATCTAGCTGTTTCTGTTGGCATAGCTAAAAAGACATCTTCTTATATTAAAATAGCTTGAATTTCTTCAACACTTTAGAAGAACGAAGATGTTTAAAGGACGCAATGTTTGTATGTAAATTTCTTAAAGGAATTATCGACTAACCTCCACTGCTCGCACTCAATATCTTGCGTGCTCCGTCCGTTATGAATTCCGCGTAGACCTGTTACTACTCTTTGTCCTCCACAGAGAAAATTTGTATAGCATATAACTGTCTATATGCTAGGTTTTGCAAGGTTTTACTATGTAATAGCGATCTAATCGATTTATTGATTCCCTAAGCTGAAATCTAAAATTTTTGACTGTTTGTCTGATTTGTTATGAAACCTTTATGATGACTTTTGAATCTAGCATATTTTTCCCCGGTATTAAGATTGCTTGAAAACTTGTCATGTACCCAAGTTGTCAATTATTAACATAATTTAATTTGGGTAAAGTGGTTTTTACCTTAAAGTACCTAATTAATCCACTGTACTAAGTTTTAATTTCATATTTTTTTAAAGATATCTGTTGTCTAAGCCATTATTGGTAGTCCTAAATAAATAAATAAGTTCATTTATTTGAAAAGGAAACTGAAAAGCGAAAAATAAAAAACTTTTTTACAAAAAATTAAACCGACGAAAAATGAAACTGAAAAGCAAAAAATAAATCTTTCAGTCTAAGTAAGCTCTTAAATTAATGTAAATTACAAATTTTGAGTTGGCGCCAAACATACAAGGCGCCATGAAAACTTATGGCAGCTTGATTGATCGTCGTTAATCGATCTGCGGTGATTGTTTGGCGCCGACTCAAAATTTGTAATTTACATTAATTTAAGAGCTTAGTTAGACTGAAAGATTTATTTTCTGCTTTTCAGTTTCATTTTTCGTCGGTTTAATTTTTTGTAAAAAAGTTTTTGTATTCCATTTTACCGGCCGTAATACTAAGGAATTACGGCTCGTAAAGCTTTTAGAATGCCGTACAAATTAAATATTATAGTACAGGCTATGGCCACAGGTTGTTAGTCAAACGTTTGCAATTACTATAACACATAAGCAATAAACATTATATTTTAAGTACTCGTAAGGCTCGCAGCTAAATAAACAAACGCCGCACGTGGCATTCGAAAGTCAATTGGTGACCATACATACATACATATGGAAAGTCCTCCATGCCTCGGAAAGCACGGTAAGCCGTTGGTTCAGTCTGTCAATTCTAGATTTTAGACAGTCATTACGGGTAAACAGAAGCCTGAAAGTCTGACAACCAGTCTTACCAAGGGGTATCTTCGTATTATCCAGTAACTGGGTTGTGGAGGTCCGATAGGCAGTCGCTCCATGTAAAATACCGGTATTGAGCTGCATCCGGTAAGACGCATGAAGTAAACAAGTAATGCTAGACATATTTATGATGACAAAGATCTTTAACTTGGCAGTTTGCTTGACTTTTTCTAGCTACTTCCATGTTGCATTTACGAGAAGACTTAATTCCACAAAAGGAGCAGTGGTGGCCCAGTGGTACCGGCCCCGACTTACGAGTTGTAGGTTGTGGGTTCGAACCCAGGCAGGCGCTTTACTTTGTGTAAATAGTTTCATCACCACTGTTCTCAAAATGGTGAAGGAAAATATTGTGAGGAAACCGGCATGTCTTAGAACCAAAAATTCGAAGACATGTGACATATACCAACCCGCACTGGGCCCGCGTTGTAGATTACAGCCCCCTCCCTCTTGAAGGGAAGAGGCCTGTGTCCCAGTAGTGGGAACATTATAGGCTGATGATTATGCTTATGCAGATAACATAACATAACATCACGCCTGTATTCAGGAAGGGTTGGGCAGAGGTGTACCTATAGCACACCCACATTTCGCCAGTTATGTTTAAGTCCCATGTAATAGGAGGCGAGCCTATTGCCATCAACCGGGTACAAATCCAGACTCCGGGCTGCTACCGAGAAATTCCAGATGGAAAAACCCAATAACACATTGCCCGACCCGGGAATCTAACTCAGGACCTCATGCTCAGCAGTAGCGCATACGACCACTAGACCAACGAGGCAGTCACGATTATGCTTTTGCTTATTCCAAAATGCAATCCTTACATACAGCTATGATTTTACATTTTATTAATCTGACTTACAAGCAAACTAATGTGTTTTGATAAAAACATTAGTATCAAGCAAGTAACTGTGCTTTCCCAGGATGCCATCTATCTCCTTGCCAAATTTTATCCAAATCCATTCAGTGGTTTAGGCGTGAAAAGGAAGCATACAGATAGAGTTAATAATAAAAATTAAATAAAAAATGTTTATTTATCCAAAAGTTATATACAGATTAGACATAAGGTGGTAGGTCATACATAGAAATTATTTGACAAAATCTATATAACCAAAATTTATAAACCCTGTCTCTTAAACTATGAGACCTGTATCTGAAGAGACAGTGTTTTGCCAACAGTTCAATAGGTTGTCTTTAAAGAATGAACGCGTATTGATCTACCAATACAAGTGTAGATTAACATTAACAATATTGATTTAATCTGAAGCTGAGATTGCAGTTTAATGGGTTCTTAGTACTGAGTTACTTTAGAATTTATAATATCATACATATATGTTTACATATATTTTAATTTAATTTTTACTTTTATATTGTTGTTGTTGTTGTTTTTGTTGTCTTTTTGTTGTTGTTTGTTTGTTTTTGTTTGTTTTGTTTGTAGCAGCCCGGAGTCTGGATTTGTGCCCGGTTGATGGCAATAGGCTCGCCCCCTATTACATGGGACTTAAACATAACTGGCGAAATGTGGGTGTGCTATAGGTACACCTCTGCCTAACCCTTCGGGGAATACAGGCGTGATGTTATGTCATGTTATTGTTTATTTTCAAGTTTTTTCTTAAAATCACTATATAATAATATATTATTTTTGTATAATATCAGTTTACTAGCTCTTAATTTCCATAAGGGTTTATAGCGTCCAAGTGGCAGTAGCACACTGACTCCTAAGTCACAAGTATTCCTAGTTTTTACTTTTGTGCGCCTTTAACTATTGTGAACTTAAGCTAGATATTAAACCGTCTTAATAAAGCCATTCGCTTCATAAACCTATTTTAGCTATCGAAGTGTTTTGTCCCTTTCTGTCCGTGTCTTGACGGCACGGTTGGCGCAGTGGTTAAGCGATTGACTGCTGCGCTGCGTGTCGCGGGTTCGATTCTCGCACGGAACAAATATTTGTATGACCTACAAGTAGTTGTTCCGGGTCTGGCTGTTTGTGTATGTGAGTTTGAATGTTTGTGAACGCACCCACGATACAGGAGAAATTCCTAGTGTGGGGCAATGTTTTTTAAAAAAAGAAAAGTAAAGAAAAGAAAATTCAGTCTAACCCGTTTTAGCTGAATACCAGTATTTTACATGAAGCGACTGCCTATGTGGCCTCCACGACCCAGTTACTGGGTAATAAAAGCACGCTGTTGGATTTATTCCAAAACAATGTCTTTAATAATAATATCTCTCAGATTCAACAAGTCCCCACTTGCTCAGCAATCGGTAGCGCCCTAAGCCTAGGTTCGAATCCCACTATGGGATGCCCTTAGCTGTGCTACCTAGTTATTATTTTATTTGCTAGGTGAGAGGCCCTTCTGGCCCCACCGAAGCCCGGTGACGCAGGGAAGGCCCACGAGTGGCCGCCTGCATAAAAGCCAGAATAAAAAAATAAAAAAAAATATATATTCATTTTTTTGGTGCGAAATTTGTTAGTGACGACGGGCATTAGAGAAGTTATTAGTCCGCATAACCCTAGAAAAATATTTTTCCAGAGATTACCCACTCGAAAATCTTGCGTGAGCCAGACCTATCTTCACTTACCTACGTTTTCATAAACTGAAACTTCACGTCACGTTATTCTCAACCTAAAGAAAATAAGTCGGCAAAACAACGAAACGGGCGAAAAATACCTGAACTCCGCACCTACGAGTATAAGTCTTTCCACTCAAAATTCAACTGGTAATAATTCTCACCCTTCAAGGGTATTATCAAACGAATTTGTCTTTCCTTAGAGCCTTAACAGACATGCTACTGTAGTGTTTGGGATTCGAGTACCAATAAAAACCACTGTAAAGCTAAGACGAATGTTTATTTTTATTATTTTTAGCGTTAACAATCTGTTTGCACACCGCACCATAAGTCGTCCTCCTCTCGTTTTTTTTCCATTCGTTCCTCTCTTCCTCCTCGTTCTCTCACTCACTCACCCAGTCCTTCACTTACGTGCCGTTCCCTCTATTACTTCCGCATTCATTCCCACACTACTTTAAGTATCGGCGATTTTGTGACTCCATAAGCGCTGCGTCGCTTTTTGAAAACACGCTCTGACTTATTACAAAACGAGTTCCTTCTTACTTTAGACATGGCGCACATTATGCTACATACGACTGCGACAGCTCGGCGACTAGACACAATGGCGCGGCAGGCTGCGGCCGACAATTTTCATATATTATGTATTTTGTTCAAAGCTCCGCACACTTGGCGTCGACTTGCAGAATCGCAATGACTGGCTAGGGCAGTCGCATGCTTTCGCTACGTGTTGCAGCGACTAGACGCGCGGTGCTCATGCACACCTGATGACAGTCGGATGCGCTTCGGCTTTGCCTGATAAGCACCAAGGTAGGTGAAACTAGAGGCTCAATATTCGCTGACAAGATGAACAACACGGCCGTCTTTCTCAAATACTCAAATAAAACGATCTTATCCTGCACGACATCTGTCGTAACAACTAGACGCAGACCAAACGAAAGCTCTGCGCTACAACGCAGCAACAAGATGCAGATGCTAACGACAACTCTGCGTCTTGTTGCAGCGTCTAGACACAGAGACAATTATGCACCGTTTGCGCTGGCACTTAGACCCAGGTTTAAACCATCATCAGCAGCAATTTTTGAATACCGAACTTTATTTCGAAAAAGCTAAAGTTCTAATTGCAAAAACTGACGAAAAAACCGAGTCTAAGTTGTCAATTTTGTATTAAGAACTTTACTGTGGTCGGAATTAAATCCAAAACACAAAAACTGTCTGAAAGGTTTTCGTTTGGACTAAAGTAAGAACTCGTTTGGTAATGAGACTGGCGTTTTAGCGCGGTATCAAAATTTTGCATGTTCCACAGATGCCAATAGCTACGACTGGCATCCCAATGTGTGCGGAGTACAGTGTTTGGTATCGAGCTTCCGAATAGCAACTGAATTGTTGATTGCTGAAGCTAAGAGTATGCGGGGTATAAGGCCTCATTTACGGCCTAGAGCAATGCCAATTGCGTCGAGCGACACGCGCATGCCTCACCTGTTTCCATCCGTCGTCGCTCCGCAAGTCGCGTCGCAGTGACTCGTAGCAAGCCATAAATAACTTCTTTTATTTCTTTAATTGCGACCGTTGTCGTAGGAGATTAATATCAAGTCGGATTTTGATGAGATAAGACAAATTTAGGAGTAGAACTGACCATGTAGGGAGCTCAATCCCTGTTTGAGTTTTAGTCATGAGTCTTTCCAAACACAGAGTCAGTGTGGAGCCCCTTCACAGGATATGCCTCACCTCCTTTCCTGCCCATCATGCACAACCACCTGTATCTGCCAGAATTTAAATGAAGCTGATAGATTTGTCCAGGTGATTAGACACTGGTCAGACAATATTTGAGTCAAAGGATATCACCAAAATCTGGCCAAATGAAGTACCGAGGTACACTTAGTGGCATAAAATACGCTAGAACACACTGAATAATATTGCATTTTTGTTTTCCTTATGCTTACCCGGGGACGAGAATAAAATAACTTTAAACATAATAAAAAGCACGCCATTTTGGCATTCTATCATCGGCACAAGCACAAACTACCTTACTTAAAAAAAACAACTGTCAAGTTGACAGCTATTTGCTGTAGGCTTCAGTCACTGTTGTTTCACGACTAAACGGAATGACATGTGAATGACATTTACGAAGTAATGTCAACCCGAGTGTCAACAAAATGTAACGCAGTTACATGCATAGAACATAATGTATTATGTAGTTTTAAATTATTTAAAGACATATACAATTATTTTCGAATTCCTTTATATTTTCTCTACAATTTCGTGCATCTTTACCTCGAGGTACACGTTTGGGCAAACTTTTATGGGCTTTTGTTGACCTGTACAATTAAAGAAGAAAAGGTATCGAGCGTCTGAACAGCGACAATCGTTGACGCTAAAAGTACCATGTCTGAGGCCTTTAAAGTGTTAAGACAGGGCTGAGGAACTTTTAAACTGCTGACCTAGTTTCTTTAGAGCCTATAGTCAACAAGGTCTTCAGGGAAGCTACACATTAGCGGGCCAAAGTAGGACGTAATTTGTTTAAGCTTCGAAAATTGATGGCTTTGATAGCAGGTAATAGAAATTATGAAGGCAAAAATTACTTGGTAATGAATTAGTAATTTCTGATAAGGTGAAATTGGTTAGTATGTACAGTCACGGACTTTAATTGATGAGCCACTTTCAAACTTTTCAATTTTGCAGTTTAATACATTCACGACATTAGACGATTAAATACGAACTCAAACCACATGCTCGTTGACAAGATGACAAATTACTTATAATCGGAAATAGTCTTATCCATAGAGGTTGAAGGTTGACTACTAAAGTTGTCCAAGATAAATCAATAAAATGTTGCATACGTTTATCCAATATATTTGATACCGACCTTCTTTGAATTAGAGCTCATTAAATACTCGTTATTTCTAAAAACCGATCCGAAGACAGTGACTGATTGATTCAAGACTGATTGATAAACGAAATAAAACTATTTTTCAAAGATTGACTATTTTTTTTTATCTTAGCAAATTTTATGACATTTTTAATAGCTAAAACAGAAATACCTCCCTAGTAAATAAAATTCATAATAAATTCTTCCAAGAAGGCAGCAGTTAGGACTTATTTAGGTTTATGTGCAACAGTTATCATAATTGTCATGAACGTCATCTTGGACGCTACGCGTTCGGATAAAATCGTGGCTCCGAGTTTTTCCAAAGTCGAAATGACCAGTCATAATTTTTCCGTACGCTAACGTTACTATGGCTACGCTAAAACAGTTGTTGCTAGGTTACGGTTGCTATACCTGCAATTGGTTGATTTTGAGTAGTCACTCTGTACCTCAGAACAATAACTAAAGCACTCTGTACTATGTACGAGTATAACCGATTAAACCCGATTTGCTATACACGGCTAAAATACGACCAGTGCCAAGTGGCTCATCAATTAAAGTCCGTGACTGTACATAAACCGGGCAAGTGCGCAACGGACCACGCACAATGAACGCTTCCGTAGTTGTGATGATTTTATTCCATGAACAAACTTAACATCAAACGGATCCCTGAATAGAAAAATTGTTTTCACAAACCCACAATATTTTTGAAAGACCTATCTATCCAACGTCACCCCAAACCACGGGGTAGTCGAGAAAAAAATACATCCTCACTTTAGGTGTACAGAAAGTAACTTAAAAAAAGAAAAACAACATCTATTTTTACCATTTTGTCAGCGTAACTAATATGTATATGCACGCCAAATTACAGCTTTCTAGTACTAAGAGTCTCTGAGATAAGCTGCGGACAGACGGACGGCCGGAAATGGCGAAAATATAGGGGTTCCTTGTTGAGTAAGGAACCCTAAAATTTTAAATCTCAATGGACTATTCGTTTACTTTGATAACTTTAACCAATCTTTTTCTAGCGAGGATTTTAAATGTAAAATGATCCTAAATTAAAGTTTTATTATTATTTTACTATTTCAATTGTTTACTAGAACTGTGACAGTTATTTCTTCAAAGATTTTCCAAAATGTCACAGTCCCCTTTGGTTTAACTATTATATAATGATATTTTTTGTAGGACTAAATATTAGTCTACCTACTGTTGTCTGTTGTACGGACACATTAAATATTAAAATAATTATTTTCACATCGCCAATGAACATAGACAACGACTCATCTTTTCCTACTACTAAAAACAACGAGTTTGATGTCTGTTTAAATTTTTACAGTCTTTAAATTCCGTCATTTACAGGCACAATAAGTATCTACTACTCACAATCATTTCACAAATGAAATTGACACTCAAAACAGGCATCCCGTTTGTCCCAAAATGTCTGCTTGCCCAGCAAAATTACCGAAGCTCGTTATCTTACGCTGTTAATTGTCACACTGGCAATGTTCCGTTTGCCCAAAACGAAGTAATCCTTCAGTTATCAGTGGAATGAACAATACGAGGTGATGTCAGTCGGAATAAAAGGCTTTACGTGTCGCTTTGAAATGTGGTCTGCGAAACAAATTTTCGGGAATTTTGTTGTTGTACTTTTGAGAATAGTGTTACTGTAATATTGAGGTGTAGATTAGATTGGTGGTTTAGTTAAGGGTCTAGTATAGAATAGAATAGAATACGCTTTTACTCTTTCTTTTTTTTTTTTTTTTTTTTTTTTTTCTTCTCTAGGTACTGATTTGTTAAACGAAATAACATACACACATCAATGATGTTTTAATCCGGCTTGGTATTATGTAGTGTTAATTAATACCCCCTCGACTGACTATTATGAATATTTTTCTTAGGTAAGCTATGTTTAAAAATAATACAAGGACTAAGTTACAGGTACTGACATTGATGTTTTGTTTAATAAGCTTTTTTTTTTACAGATTTAATCTATATAACTTCTTTCATGTTTTTAACTAATCTTTGAAAACTTAGTAAATTAGCTGGTTCAGTTAAAAAACCAGCGTCAGGCACTAGTTGTCTGACATTTTTTTCTGAACAGCGGGGTAATTACGCAACACACTAACAGTAGGAATGGCTTTCATTTTGACAGTTCAACAACATTCATTGCGTTATGTACGTTGTTGAGCCGACAATTTTTTTGAACATATGAAGTAATGGATTAGTAATAGGCTTCAAAATGATTCAGATTGTGATAGATAGTGTGTTACGTAATTATGATGCTGGACCTATTTGCCGCAGCCGCGGGGCACACTTTTCTGCAAATTTCTCATAACACACATTATACTTTTTATTTGTTTTATTTTTCTTTTTTACTTGTATTATGTGTTATGTTGTGTTATGTGCTTAGTAGTCTGTGCTAAATAAATGTATTTTCTTTCTTCTTTCTTCATTAGCCTTATAAATCCAAAGACAATTATTTGTCCCTAGTTCAGGTGTTAGTACATGAGAGAGTAAATAGCATCTGTATCGCACTCACGACACTCATCATCTACCTAGCCTTATAAATAAATAAATAATAAAACATTTATTTCAGGCAAAATGGCCGATAGACATATACCTTACAAACTAACATTATATAAAGTATAAAACAAAACTTGTGTTAAAAAATAACTTAAAACTATGTTAGTAGCACTTCACTAGCTTGTCCTTGAGCTGCCTTGTGGTACTTGTCCGCGGAAGCGACGGAACACCACGTCCTGCGACCAAAAGTCTTCTGCCATGACGACGGACAGGTAACAATTCGGTACTCGCACCACGAACGCCTTGAAGTTGACGTTGCGTTGCGACTCCAGTAACTGCACCCTCGGCGTGTACCTCGTCTTCTGGCGCACGTACTCCACGATGTCCCCCGATGTCGGTGTGATATCTCTACTATGTTGGGGTTGGCTTCCAGTCTTACCAGATGCAGCTGAATACCAGTATTTTACAAGGAGCACCTGCCTATCTGACCTCCACGACCCAGTTACTGGGTTACACGATACCCCTTAGAAAGATTTGTTGTCAGACTTTCGGGCTTCTGACTACCCGTAACACCTATCAAAGATTTACGAATGACCAATCATGCACCAACTGCTATACCTAAATGCGTTCTTGGTATGTAAAACACCCATTCACAGACCGACCTCGGCAAGCGTTTCTTAATTTTGAAAATCGAGTAGAACGCACTCATGAATGCCGAAGTTTTTCAATAGTCTGAAAACTTTGATCTGAGGAATATGCTACAATAGCGGTTTGACAGCTTCTGTATGGGGAATATGTCAAACTGTCAAAAATATTCTTCTGATTAAAATTATCTGACTATTGAATAATCAGCCCTTTGAATTTTTTTTTCTCCTTGAATAATAATAATAATAATAATATTTATTCATAAAATTACAAGGTATAAAAATTTGTACAGTTTTGCTTAAATGTAAATTATATTCCTAAGATTCACGTGCCTGAACTAGGTAATCCTGTGTTTCAAGCGAATAGTGCTAAAATAGTCATAAAATTAATAAATAATCTAAAAGTTGTTAATAGACAAATAAATTATACTTATGCTGAATAGCCTTACTCTTAGTTTCTAAATTTGATACATACTTATCGTAGGTGAGTATACATATTTACTTTAACACAGTTAATAAATTCTCTGTATCTTCGTAAGACATACTTTGGAGAGCCTCCTTGAGAATTCTCTTACAATTTGTGTAGTTCAGGGAGTAAATGTTTGCTTTCGCGTTTAGTCTATTATATAGAAGAGGACCGAGGTACAGGTAAAATTTGGATATAAAAGCATGTTTTGTTGTATTTTGTGGGCAGACGTTACGTCTTTTAGTAGAATGTTCAGTGCTGTAGGGTAGAGCTGTGTGTTGTTTTAATACAATGCCCATTATAA
The DNA here is from genome assembly GCA_916610205.1 of Griposia aprilina. Classification (NCBI taxonomy): domain Eukaryota; kingdom Metazoa; phylum Arthropoda; class Insecta; order Lepidoptera; family Noctuidae; genus Griposia; species Griposia aprilina. The sequence goes on along the minus strand of OU744307.1, from coordinate 12,700,384 downwards.
ATAGTTGCCGAACTGTTAATACTTCACAAGATTTGTATAGGAGGTTGGTAGGAAAAAGGAAAGGGCGGAAAGTAGACACTTTAAGGATCGCCCTCTGAGCTCTCTCGATGGTTAGTAACCTTGTTTTACCCGCTCCACCCCATGTTGTAATACAGTAAGATAATATCGATTAACATAAAGCAAAGTAAACATGTCTAACTATTTTTGTGTCAGCAATATAGCGTAACATTTTAAAAACGAATATCAACTTGCGAATTCTATTATTTCAAGCTTCTATATGATGTTTAAAAGAAAGTGTTTCATCTGTTATGACACCAAGATATTTTGTTATATTTGCCATTTTAATTTTGGGACAAATACATTGGTTATCTGTGGGAATTGGGCAATAATGAGCATATAATGTTGTGGTACTAGTTGATGTTTGCTTGCGCATCGAAAACTTAATGTAATTTGTCTTTTCTGCATTTAATGTTAGTGAATTACATTGAAGCCATTTATTAACAACATTGAATCCGTGTTGCGCAAGCTTGTAGACATTTTTTTCTGAGTAAGCCGAAAAAAGAAGGGCAGTGTCATTAGCATAACAAACAATTTGGCCATGATTTAGATTTAGATTACAAAGATCGTTTATGTATATCAAAAAAAGTGTAGGACCTAAAATACTTCCTTGGGGAACTCCGAAGGACGTGTTTTTTTCATCATCGCTGAGAACATTACCAATCCTTACACATTGGGTACGGTCCTCTAGATAACTCTTAAATAGTTTCAGCTGGGTACCTCTGATACCTATGGCTTCAAGCTTATGCAACAGAATAGGAATTGAAACCGTGTCAAAAGCTTTGGCAAGGTCCAGAAAGATTCCTATTGTGTGGTTACTTTTATCAAGTTCTTGTGCTAGATAGTCAGTCAGATGGTGGACGGCAGCGTCAGTTGACATTTTAGGCCTAAATCCAAACTGCCGTTTAGATAAGATCAATTTATCCTCCAAGTATTTGTAAAGCCTTTTATTTATAATTTTTTCTAATATTTTAGAAATAGAAGGCAGTAAGGAAATAGGTCTATAATTTGTAACTTGATCTTTACTGCCTGAATTATAAACAGGGACCATAACAGCTTTTTTTAGGCAATCGGGAAAAATACCTTTAGATAAACATTTTTGGAAAATATAAGTCAATGGCGGTACCAAAATGTGCCTGAACTGTTTAATAATTTTACTTGAAATGTTATCCCAGCCAACCGCACAGTCGTCCTTTAAACTCATAATTGTCGTTTCTACTTCAGTCTCATCAGTGTCCAGCAACGCAAAGGAAGATAAAATAGTGCTACACATAAATGGTGTGCTTGTTAGATATTGTGATTGGCCCTGAACTTTTTCAGCCAAACACTTTCCAATATTATCAAAAAAAGTATTTGCAATATTGGCTGATGTTAACTGTGATGAGTGTGCTTGAATGCCTTTTAATTAACATACTCACTCACCAATTTCTCAAATTACGTCTTCAAGTCCTCTCAAGCGTTGTAGTCTACTTTAAAAGGAATTACCACCCGACTCCCTAAGCGTGTGCAATGAAAAGACACTGATTCCCATGAGCCCTAGCTTTGATATTCATCCCCCATTTAAATTCGTCTTTCAGAATATGAAGGCTGAATTCATCCTATAAATGATGTGATTATAGTTCACAGATGAATGGGCTGGATATAAATACACTTGGAGTTTCCCGCGACTTTGTTTTCGGATATTCCCCATTCAATCTGCAACATCCCATTTCAAGTGTATTTTTAAACGACTTCAAAAAAAGGAGGAGGTTCTCAATTCGAGTGTATGTTTTTTTGTGTGTGCAACCTCAGAACTTTTTTTCTAGGTGAATCGATTTTTATGATTCTTTTTTTTATTTGAAAGCTGGTGCTTCTCATGTAGTCCCATATAAATTTGATCAAGATCTGACTAGGAGTTTTTGAGTTATTCTTAAAATGCGTGTTTTTTCCACTTAGTATAATTATATTAATGATGTTTTAATAACTTCCTGTCACTGTTATTTACATATCAAGTAGTGGTATACGAATTTATGTGGGGTAGGTACCACAACTAAAAAGTGAAAAATAACTTTAATTTCGGAAATTGGTGGCAAAAAACGAAAATACAAAACCAAAGACTTCCGGAATTAAAGTTATTTTTCACTTTGTTGTGTTTTTTTTTATGGAAGTCTGTTGTTTTTTTACCCGACTGCGCCAGAAGGAGAGTTATGTTTTTCGAGAGTATGTATGTATGTATAATTGTTTGGCACGCTCTGCAGCCTGAACGGCTTGATGGATTTCGGCTTGAGAGGTGTCGTTAGATTCGTATTTACTGTGAGAGTGACACTGGGTATATAAAATAATAAAATAAACAATAATAATTTAAAAAAACTAAAAAGCCCGACTGCGCTTATATATAATTTGGAAATGTAAAAACCCTAAAACAAGAAAGTCGTCATACCCGATTGCACTTAACTTAAAAATCGCCAAAGTTGCTAAGGCAATGCTTATAAGCGTCAAATCGATATAAATATTTAACAATATTTTTAATAAATACAAGAAAAATTGTAGCATTCGGGACCCATTCTTGTAGGTATCTCTATAGGTACCAAACCGTTGGTTATTTTTTTCATACTAACATCAACACCCCATTTCACCCTTCTACAGGCTGTTTTTTTCAGTAACTGTGCATAGTTTTTTCTCAGGGTTCAAAATATCTAGAAAAAAATAAAGAAAAAAAATTAGTTTATTTGCGGTAAACATGACGCAGAGAAAAACACACAATAACCAAAAAGAACGAGTTGGAGGAAATATGCTCAGCATAATGCTCAGTTATTGGGTGGTTCTTCAAAATTTGGTTAACTTGTGGCCCAATTTTGACAAAGGTATTTTTAGATGGTTACCAATAAAATTCTAATTCTATACTGTGGGTATAATATCTACTTTGTTGCATCTAAAAGGGCCAGTCACTTTAATAAGTATTTGAAGAGAAATTCAAGTATTTTTTTAATCTGTTTTCTAGGGACTGACGAGACATAATAGCGACTGACGCCAAACACGGTTAGTGTCTTTAATCACATTTTTATTGCAAAATTAGTAGTTTCAGTCTCAAAAATATTCAATATATAAATATATTGAGGTAGACAATCAGTTTTTTGATAAATAGTTACATTAACAAGCTATTTTTGTTTTAATATCAGTGAAACTTATTACCTACTTATGTCTAGAAAACAAACTGTACGAACTTGAGTAAACTGAAAAGTTGCAATCACAGGCTTTCTTTCATTAGGTAGGTACATTATTTCTTAGAATTAAACTGTACTTTGAGTTTAGTACTTACAAACTGACATTCTTTAAGTAATTAACAATATTTAAAAAAAAACAGCTTTCTAAGTAACAAAATTATAGTTTTAATATAATACTCGAGTCTTTTTTTTAATTAATCACAAAGACTATGTTAACGCCTAGCCCTGCGATGCGCGGGGGGGTCTGCTCGACCCTACTCCGCGACCCCGAGCCTATAAATACGAGTGCGCCGGATCATTTAGGACCCCTGGCTGGAGGCTTTAAGTTAGTAGCTTAAGGCACCCACAGGTTTGCCCGGTTAAGTAGCCAGGACCTTAGTGGTCACAACTACGAGCTGCCAATTAGGAAAAAAAAAAAAGAAAAAAAACATTTAGGACGCGAGCAACGCGAACGACACCTAGTATTATATTCATTCTGCATATAAGGAAAAATCATTACTGTAATTTTAAAAGTAATTAAAACAATAGTATTTTGGCATACCGAGTTTATTTTCAGCTCCGCACACTTACCTGATACACCAAGTATAAGGTCTAGCCCTAGACAACTATCATCACTTTTTGTTTACTTTTCACAAACGTGAACAGGTTTTTTAAATATGTAAAATACTGTTCCACTCTTGACTATTTGGTTCGGAACTGGCAGTTTTTCTAAAATATCTTCGTAAGGTACGTCAGTGACATCATTCTCATTTATTTGAAATTCTGTGCCATTATCATTGCAAACTTTAAGGAATGTAACTGTCAGCTCAAAACAAACAGCTGTAAAACAGGGTCGTTTTTAATTTTTTCCAATCGTTGTTTTGCGTGTTCAGACTTTTTTTTTGCGAGTTCTTCTTTGGATAGTAATGTTTTCTTTCTAGCCGCCATATTCTAGAACAAATAGACAAATTTTATGATTAAAGCCATGGATGGGATCACGCAGTATGACCGTCAGTTCCTAGGTGTGGCGTCAGGCCCTAGTCACTTTTACGACGAGGGCCTGACGGTCTAGGGACTGACGAATCAAAGCAAAATCAAACATAACCCATTATTTTAAATAAACATCAAAACCAGCAGATGATTAAAATAACAAGGCAGACAAAGGTCAAATTTATAATAAGTAATAAATTCAATTATTAATTAACTATCTTTGAAACGACTTACCTAGGGCCTGAGAGTTTGACTGGCACAGCACGTGTATCCTTAACAAAGTCGGCGACCGCACTTATAACAAGATAGCTGTCGCGGCATTGGTCGTGTTTACAACTAACTTCAAATCAAAGCTTTCACTTTGGCATGTTATAAAAAGCACCATAAGGGTAGATGCCGCGTATTTTTAAATTTCGCAAATAGCTAGGGACTGATATTTTTTAACGCTTACACTTTTTGATTTGAAATAATCTGATAATAAATATTTTTATTAAAAAGTAAATCGCAATGGCAGGTTAGTAATGTAATAGTAAACGTGTTTAAGTCAAGTTAAATCAAAGTATTAATATAGAATTAGAATAACAATGAAATGCTTGCTAAATTTGGGAGATCTTACATGGCTAGGGACTGATATTTGGAGTAGGATGAAGCGATTTTCGGAAAAAATATAAAAGAGATATTAAATCAAAGTGAGTGAGCAAATTACATGGACTTTATAATATCGCTTAGGAGTTCCAAATATTGGATAAAATAGATATAAATATGTGAAAATTGCTGCTAACACCAAGTTATTCAAATTTTGAAGAACCACCCTAATATATAAATATGCTCAGCATAATGCTACGACCCTATGCGAGACAGAGCCCCAGCGCTGGTTTTCAGCGACAGCCGGCGGCCGATCTATGTATTGCGGTTCAAACTGAAGATAGTCAACAAAGTGATGCAGGGATGTAGACTCATGAATCTTGATCATTATATCAAAAGTCATTACAGCTAATAGCATAATAGCCAAGAACATCAACCAACACCTGAAAAGGTTTTCGTAAGTGAGTTGGATTCAGAATACGGTACTTCTGGACACGTCTATTTTTTAAGGAGCTTCCTCTCTCGGGAGCCCTTACCGGTAGCTTGAACCGTGTTCCTGATACCGATGGGATACTCGTTGACCGTTCATCCTAATCGGTTCAGTGGTTTAGCCAGGAAACTGAGATAAAAAGATAGACAGACACATTTTCACATTAATTTGTACTTATAGATTTTGTATAGATTGTTAAAGATAATAATGGTGTGTGGGTATTGTTATGAATTTGGAGGAAGTAATTTTAGTGGCGATGTGATTTATTCTGTTCTGTAAAATCGGGATTCTATTGTTGTAATGATATATTTCAAGAAACGAGTTTTATTTTATTTTAGTTTTGTATTGTTTTGAATCAAGAAACAAAATTTATCCGAATTGATAGGCAGCCCACAGTTCACCGTCCCACAAAGTCCCATGTAATAGGGGGCAAGCCTATTGCTATTAAGCTATTAATCGTAGATGATTCCAGACTTCGTGGTGCTACTAAGAATTTTCTTATGGAAAACCCAAAGACTACTAACCCTGGGTTCCTTCCTAGGCCCCTACAGTCGCCCCTACAGGCCCCTACAGAAATAGTAGATTGTTATACAAGGGGTTAAAATAACCCATTATATACGAGGTAGTTTTACTCCCGAGCTTTAGCGAGGGAGTAAATAAAACCGAGTTATAATGGGTTTTTAGCGGCGTGTGTTACATTCTATTTTTCACTACGATTGCGATAAAATAAAATAATTCAATACAATATTAAATAGTATACTTTTTTATGTCGTCTGTAGCCGCACCGGAATGTACGCTATTTTACCGAAGATATCAACGCTTTTAGTTTCATTTTCAAAAATGAAATATTATTTTTTATGAAACAATAATAAGTCGAGTCTTTATTTGTGATTATTCTACTTATGAATAAATACTTTTTCGTTTTTGTAGGCTCGTTGGTAACAAATAAAAATGAATAGTTAAATGAAAAATAATAAAAAATCCCTTACAGCAAAATAGGCCATTTTATCCCCGCTCTGGTACGCTACAATGACGGACTTTTTCAGCAAGAGGAATGAAAATATATTTTTAATATAATTTAATAATAGTTTACTCATTTTCTCAACACACTATTTTAACGAAAGAAAAACAAACAACAAAACTATCAATATTTTTCTTTAAGCCCATGGGCTTAAAGATAAATATTGTGAGAGACTGGTGCCTAAGCTAAGCGAAGCCTATAATTTCAGGCTACCAGGTCTCCACGCTTTTATTTTTATTTTTGAGAAATCATCAAATAACTTCTCCCGCTCTGGGCGGAGCGGGAGGGCGTGTCAGACTTTTACTGACTAAAACCCACCCGTGTTCTTTCAGTTCCCTGTGCCAGGAGTCACGGTAACTCTTTCGAGCAATGCGCGACCCTGGCAGGCATTGGCCCTTACAGACCACGTCAATGTGTGCTGACATCTCTTTGAGATCTTCTTTCCGATGATTAATAAAAAGCAAATATCTACCTTAAAGAGGATCTATAGTAAACAAAACATAGACTCATTTAAAAAGGAACTAAATAAACTTGACTGGAGTAAAATAATAAATGAAAACCAAAATATTAACATTAATTATCTGTCATTTCATAACACCTTACAAAACATTTTAAATCAGTGTATACCAAAAAAAGACGTAAAAATAAAAAACAGGACATATAAGACATGGTTGACAACTGGACTAAGATTAGCATGCAAACATAAAAGACAACTAAAGGCATTAATGACTACAACTAATAACAATATATTAGGTCTTTACCTATGAAATTGCCGTTCTGCAGTACTGGCCATTTCAAATCAAAATAATTTTTGTTTGGCTAAGAATTCTAATTTCAAATTAATTTTATTTTAAAAACATGGATTTTTTTTTCTAAAAGTAGTCATTTCTTTATTGATTAGTGTTACATTTTCATCGCATTTCAATCTTTTTCGTCATCATGGATACGTTAAAAATTCGAGTAATTATGGAATATGAGTACCGTCGTGGCAGCAACGCGGCACAAGCGGCACGCAACATCAACGACGTTTACGGAGCTAACACTACAAACCAACGCACCACCTGTTATTGGTTTGCTCGCTTCCGTTCTGGAAATTTCGACCTGAAAAATGAACCTCGCGGTCGTCCGAAGACTTTGGTCGACAATGACGAATTAAAGGCGATTGTGGAAGCTGATGATACACAATCTACGGCTGAATTAGCAGCAGCTTTCGACGTTAGCGTCAAAACAATATTGGTCCATTTGCGTCAAATTGGCAAGGTAAAAAAGCTTGACAAATGGGTGCCCCACGAACTCAATGATCGCCAGCGCGAAGTACGCGTCGAGACGTGCCTTGCACTGCTCAACAGACACACAAATGAAGGAATTTTGAACCGCATTGTTACCTGCGATGAAAAATGGATTCTGTTTGATAACCGTAAGCGCTCAGCAAGTTGGTTGGATCCTGGTTCAGCACCTAAACAATGCCCTAAACGAAAACTTACCCCTAGAAAAGTGATGGTCACTGTTTGGTGGTCTAGCGCCGGTGTGATTCATCACAGCTTCTTACCAAACGGGGTGAGCATTACTGCAGATGTGTACTGTGAAGAACTGAACACAATGATGGAGAAGCTGGCGCATCTCCAACCAGCATTGGTCAATCGCTCGTCTCCGCTGCTCCTGCACGACAACGCGCGACCTCATACTGCACAGCAGACGGTCTCCAAGTTGCAAGAACTGGGGTTGGAAGCTCTCCGTCATCCGCCCTACTCACCAGACCTTGCGCCTACAGACTACTAGTTTTTCCAGAATTTGGATAACTTCTTGGCGGGAAAAAAATTTAATACCCGAGAGGCAGTACAAAATGCCTTTGAAGAATTTGTTGCCTCCCGTCCAGCTGATTTCTTTAAGAAGGGCATCAATAAACTGCCACTGCGATGGCAAAGATGCATTGATTGCATGGGTGATTACTTCGATTAATACAAATAAAAAATTCATGAAAAAAATTCGTTTAAATTTTTTCATACAAAACGGCAATTTCATAGGTAAAGACCTATTATTACAAAAGTACTATAAACGTTATGAGAAATTACTTAAGAAAACAGTAGCCCACTCTAAAAAACTGAACTACATAAGAATAATGAGTAAATCTGAAAATAAAACTAAAACAATGTGGCAAATAATAAAGGAGCGTACAAATAAAAATAAAAAACAATCTACTAATAACATAAAATTGCGTGTGCAAAATACGGTGACAGAAAACGCGACTACCATTGCCAACGCTTTCAATAGTTATTTTGCTTCAGTGGGAAAAATAGATACCGCAAATGGGAACACTTTTCCAAGTGGCCGCCCTACGTCCTCTCAAAGCGAAAACTCCATCTACCTAAGACCAGTTGATCCTAGCGAAATTATGTTTATAATAAAAAAATTGAAAAACAAGCGCAGTTATGGCCATGACGAGCTACCGCCTACACTTATAAAAGCTTGCGCTGAAGAGCTAACGTTACCCCTAACCTATTTAGTCAATCAGTCTTTGGATGAGGGTTCCGTCCCTGACTTGCTAAAAGTATCAGTAGTAAAACCTATTTACAAGAAAGGAGACCAGACTCACACCAGTAATTATAGGCCGATAGCATTGTTACCTACTTTCGCAAAAATATTGGAGACTGCGATGTCAAAGCGACTTTACTCATATTGTGAAAGATATAAGATATTCGACGACAGTCAAAACGGGTTCAGGAAAAATAGGTCTACAACTTTAGCTATATTCAAGTATATCCAGGAAGCTTTAAATATAATCAGTAACAAAAAGTACGCAGTAGGGATTTTACTGGATATGAGCAAAGCCTATGACAGAGTTTCATACGAAATCCTACTTAGTAAGTTATATGCAATAGGCGTTAGAGGTACAGCATACAAGTGGTTCTCGTCGTACCTACAAAGTAGAGAACAGTTCGTAGAGGTTGAACATAGGGATCAACACACTGGCCGAATAACACGCGGAAGATCTGATAAAGTGAAAATAACAATGTCAATACCTCAAGGCAGCGTTTTAGGATGCTTATTATTTCTAATTTATATTAATGACCTACCTAAAGAAATTGACGCTCAAAGTATCTTATTTGCTGACGATATTTCTATAATTTTTCCATACACTAGTGGTGAAAACTTAATCTTAAACTTAGACGATAAGCTCTCGAAAATAATATCATGGTTAAAAGATCATAACTTAGAATTAAACTTTGACAAAACAAAAATAATGCAATTTAGACCATATCAAAAGCGTAAATTGGACATAAATTACTCGTATAATAATATACAGATACAATGCATAAATGAGTTTAAACTGTTGGGTTTGTCTATAGATACCAATATAAACTGGAAGGCTCATATAGATGCAGTGGCAAATAAGCTTGCTAGCTTTATATATGCCCTAGGAGAGCTTAAAAGAGCTACCGATTTTAAAACTGCTCTAACAGCATACTATGCCTACGCATACTCCTGGTTAAATTACGGAATAGTGGTGTGGGGAAATAGTGTAGACAAACAAAGGCTCTTTATTCTACAAAAAAAATGTTTACGAATTCTTGCCAATATAGACAACACGGAAAGCTGTAGGCCATTCTTTGTTAAATATAAGGTCCTTACACTAACTGGCATCTACATATTGGAAGTAAGTAAATTTGTACGAAAACACCAATCACTATTCCCACTCACTAGAACCCTCCGTCCACAAAGTCGCAGTGATAGGCGCCAAAACAAGAATGAATTAGCCCTACCAAGCTCCACATTAGGTTTGTTCCATTCAGGACCTTTAGCCATGTGCGTAAAAATATATAATAAGCTTCCAAACTCAATTAAAGACATAGAGTACGAAAATAAATTCAAAACCAGCCTTCAAAGACACCTTACACTAAAATCATACTACACTCTAAAGGAATTCTTTGACGATAATGATAAGTAAATTTTGACATTAAAATTCATAATATAAATAAATTAATAATATAAATTCACAATTTTGACTTAATACTATTATTCTGGTTTGACATTAAGCTTTATGATTATTATTATTGTTAAGGGAATTCTTGGACGATAACGATCGATAAATTTTGACATTCAAATCCATATTATATACATCACTGACTATTGTTGACTTACTACTATTATTCTAGTTGACATTGCCTATGTTATTTTATGATTATAGTTATAATTATTTGATTATTTTTAATTGTCTAATTTATTTTAACTATTAATGGAAATTATGACCAAATAACTGTTTACCAATACTTTATCATTATGTTAAAAAAAAATATTATTGTCTTTCTGCACTGTGGGTTTCTTTCATTCATTTACATTTATTATGTACTGTAGCATGCCAAAACATGTATATATTGCTGTGCCCTGACAGGGTCAATGTATGAAACAAATATTATTGTAACATCTTGTACACTACATTGAATGCAATAAATGATGATGATGATGATGATGAGGCGCGCGTGGATCACAACGCGCCGCGACCCGGGCCTGGTCCTTAGCGGATGGTGAGCTGACCAAGTCTCCGCCCTAAATTCATGTTTATGGTTAGCTAAAACTAGACAGTATATAACATGAATGATGTAACCATTTTTTTTTTTGTAACTACATACATATATGTTAATTTAAAGAGTGTCATGGAGTTTCTTGCCCGTTCTTCTCCATAGGTACCGTACCTACTACGCTTTGAATTGGGCAACTAGCTAATTAACTAATTTTTCAGACTGACTGACCCCTTGGCAATTCAAAAGGGGTTTATTTGAAATAAATGCTTTGAGTCTAAATATAAATGATCTATGTTGAACTATCGATAAATGTCTTATAATTTTGAAGACAAGGAAGTTTGGCAATAATTCCTTCTGCACATGTGACTTCCCTGGTACCACATTAACGGCACCACTAAGTAAATGTCTATTAACTGTTTCCAAATTACGAAGTTTTTTGTTTCTTTTTACTTACTTCTTTGACATAATCTCATTATTTGACATTATATACTTCGGATTCTTATTTCAACTCCTTATTTATGACTTTTGTGGATAGGATATGGATTCCGATTTGTTACAGTAGTAATGGCAATCATGTCATTTGGTCTAAATAGGCTTTTATTTTTATATAGATTCTTCTATATTTTGTGAATGTGAGAACGTTGTAGACCTAACTTGTAGACTGTAGATTTGTGGACCTTTTTATATTTTGTTGAGTACCTGTTACTTGTTGACAGGCCGACACTGTCCTCCCATATCTATCAACACTGTAATTGGAAACATTGTAAAAGCCCCTTATTTTTAAAAGAGTAACCGTGGAGTTTCTTGCCAGCTCGTCTCCATAGGAAACAACCAATTGGAACCGTGCACCTAGCTTCTGACGTTTCATAAGTGCCCATGTTGATTTATGTGAAATAAAATATTTTGGTTTGATTTGATTTCAATAGGAGTACCTGATTCTTTATCAACTAAATTATTTTTGGTCGGACATTATCGCTACAAGGCGTTCCGTACTCCTGATACGTTGTGTCTTCCGATTCACAGCGGCCACTGCACTTAATAAAAGAACTCGAGAGATGAAACCGGTGAAGTGTAAATTGCTAGCACGTCGAGGTTTCCCGAGCCAAATGAAATGTGACTTCTAGCGACGTTGACATAAAGATGTACATATAATGGAGTAATCCCAGTCGGGTCTCATCGGTACTGTTTTGGTACTCTCACATCTTAAAGTCAATGAGGGCAATTGACATCTATCAATAAGTTTCCTCCAAAACAAATACCATTGGTTGAAGATGCAGTCTAAGATTTCGCCTTATATATACGTCATATTATCCTAAAATAAGTACATAACTTAATCCCGCTGTTACCTGTGATATTTTACTATGGCAGATCTCGCGGTGATCTATGGTTACAGCGAGCTGAATCTATCACACATAACAACATCATGTCGTAACATCATGGTGGGAGGTGTCCACATCGGTATCGAGTCGACGATAAAATACCTGGGAGTCGTCCGCCCGCCGCCATCGGTGGCTTCAGGCCGCATTTTCAGCGGTGGGCTCCCCGATTGATGGGCACCGCGAATGCACTCTCGCCTTTGCTGCCTAATCTGGGGGGCCAAATCTCCTGCCGAGTCTCTATGTCGGGATCGTACGGTCCATGGCGCTCTATGGATTGCTTGTATGGGTGGACACCCTGACGGCCCGCAACATTGCAATACTGAGAAGACCACAGAGAACAATGGCCGTCAGAGTGGTAAGAGAATACCGTACGGTCTCTTTCGAGGCGGCAACCCTCATTGCCGAATCACTACCTTGGAATTTTGACGCAAAAATCATAGCATCACTATATTGGTGGCATCGGGACGCGCTGGTGAGGGGCGAGCACCTGATGCCTGATGCCTCATCAGGTCGAGGTGTACAAGGCTGCGCTGCGCCAGATCCTAGTGGTGGAGTGGGAGCAGTGACTTGTGCAACCCAGTGCAGGGCATGCCACTATAGCGGCGGTAAGACCGTTTATGAAGGAGTCGCTGGACAGACGGCATGGCACTTTTCGGCTAACACAGGTATTGTCCGGACATGGGTGCTTCCGAAAGTACTTGTACCGCATAGGTCGGGAACCGACACCCGGTTGCCACCACTGCAACTGTCTCGACGACACGTCGCAGCACACTCTTGAGAAATGCCCTGCTTGGGCAGTGCAGCGCCGCCAGACACCTCGTCGCGGTGTTGGTGCTGCGGATATTCTCTCGCTTCCGGAAATGGTCCAGTCCATGGTTGGAAGTGAGAGCACGTGGGACGCCGTCGCCTCCTTCAGTGAGGAAGTAATGGTCGCGAAGTAGGCGGCGGAAAGGAAGAGAAAGGATATAACCTCTCTTTCAATCCGTAGCAGATGCACCAGGCGCCGGAGGGCGCGGAACAAACTCCGGCCACCTTAGGGTGAGGCCTGCAGGCAACAGATTTGGGGAGTTTGTTGCCTGAACGCGCGCTTTTGTCTACAAGAATCGCGGCCGCTGAGTGTGACGGTGTCTGCATGAATTCCCGCGGGCCAACACAAGCACTCCAGCACCCAGCTAAACATAGCAGCAGAATACCGTGTGGTTTTAGTCAGTAAGTGTCTGACAGACCCCTCCTCTCACCCCAGGGTGGAGGATATCCATGAGGACATTGACACGACAAAGAAAAAAGAAAAAAAAAAGGACCTCGATATGTAATGAATAGTTAGTTAGTTACCCAGCCACGATCCAACCAAGGCAAACTTAACCTTCGATCAACCCGACTGCGGCTGTTATTACGTAGCCACGAACACCTCAAGCAAGTTATATAGCATATCAAATATAATCGTTAATGACATCATACATTACAAAGCATGGAATAGGTAATTCAGTCGGCCAACAAACGAAATTACTTAGCACCGACATGAAATCCCAATCAGATAGCACAAAGCGAGCCAAACTCCATTTTCACCAATTAGACTAATCATTTACACAACGCTATCATGTTTACAAATGTATGGAATATGTGAACGGACCTAGAACATTACATTTGAATAGACACGGAAATTAGGGTTGTTTAGCGGAAAAATACCAATATATAATCCGGGGAGTGATATACCTATGGTCAGTCGGAAGAATGGTGGTTGGAAGATATATTTAGTAGGTACTCGAATGAAAGCTGTCGATGCTCTTTTTTATTTTCTCATCGTTGTTCTACGAATGGGAATCCGCTGAATGACGCAAGTATAGGGTCGCTCTCTGTGGCCATGTTTGAGGAACAACCAGTTCATTGGACGTCTTTCCTCTGAGATAGTGACGATGTTATAATATTTGGATATATTCATTAGTCACGTCTTCCTGGCTATAAAGCTATGTTCGAAATGCTTAAACAGTCTGAAAATATTCAAGAGATATTTCTTGCTCTGTTGGCTTCTGAATCTTATGCTGAGTTATGAAATAGACACTTAGATATTGGCAAAACGATACAAGCGTTAATTTCAAATTTCATGAACATTTTTATAGACCAAAACTTTTGAGTTCGATCCCCGCGCGCTCAAATACGATTTTTTATGCCATGTAGAACGACAAGACAAAATGCTTTAAAAATTGTTCCACATTTTAAACTGGTCCTTCGAAAGTGTCAACCTTGAATCCTACTTCAATCGAATCACTCAACTAAATTGTACCAAACGACCAACGATGCAGTTGCCAACCCTGTAGGAACTAATTTCATATCAGTGAGCCTGAGTTTTCGCGGAAACCTAATATTGACGTGGTTTACTACGAACAGCGGTGAAAAGTAATTTGTGATAATGGCGCTGGAATCTTTTGCATGTTAGCGTATGTAATGAACTTTTTGTGATTGAATTCCTTTATTTACGTTCGACGGTAATAGAGCTGGTAATTTTAAAATTTGTGATTGTTTTTTCAGTATGTTTAACTTTGAGGTATGATTTTTTTCCTGACTTCCATAAAAATTATTGCTTGTGGGTCAACGACTTGGGGCCGGCGAATATAGTTCCAATGTTGCCATTCCGAATTAATCAAATAGCGTAATAAAATCAAGTGAAAAATTTACAAAACTTACGGTCTTCTCTCGACTTTAAGGAGAAGCGACAGGTTTGACCGAGAAATTCAAATTTTCTTACGTTTTTTTTTGCAATTTGCAGGTCAGTGTCAGGTTGTATGTTGTACAAAATATGATTCGCGACTGTAACAAGTATGTATTTACAGAATTATAATGATTAAAATCATTAATACAACCCTCTAAGTTCATACAATCCCATTCAATGACTGTTTCCTGAAAAAGTCATTCAGTCCGACGACGCCGCGGTGCAACTTAAGGGTACCTAGTTCACGTGTCGACTATCGCGCAGGCGCTCTTTAGAGTTTTATTTTTACTTTTTTTAGTTTTGTAGACATTTTGATAAGCCTTGTTTGCTAACCAATTGCTTCCAATAATAATAGTATAAAAAAATAGTGAAGACGCGGTGTAACAGTTCATACGAAAATGGACGCTTTTACCATGTGTTTTATCTTTTTAGAGTTCGAAATAGAGATCAAATAAATTAACAGATAAGTGGTGATTATTAAAGGTGATTGTAAGTTAGTGTTGTTGTGTATATGTGTGTGTTGTTGTGTGTTATGCTACGGCTACATTGTCGCGATAAGGCGAACTACACTTCGCGCGCTTACTCTCGGACACCGCTCGACGTCTCGCTGTACAACAGAGAGCATGCGAAGTATAGTTCGCGTTATCGCGACAATGTAACCGTAGCATTGGAGTTACTATCTCGCCCCGCGCGTGCCTTCTACCTACATGTGCAAGTCAGTCTCTGCCAACTGCGCGCTGTTGCCACTTTTACAGATCGTAAAGGCGTTCACTGACGGCACGACGCGGCGTGGCACGGCAAAGCATTAATATTTGCATGGCCCCGGCATGTCCAAGCCTTCCGCAGCATACCGCAGCTTCCCGCAGTACACTCAAGTCCCCCGATGTCGATATCAACCAAATGTGGTTTTGCCAATCTTTGAGTAGCCGTAGTGACTAAGCTATTGGATATATTTTGTTGAATTTTTGCATGCAGACTGGGAACGTTATTAGTATTCATTACATATACGGAGTTTAATTTATAATCGTCTCCATCTTGTATAAGATTCAAAATTATTCCCGTAAAAATCATGTTGCGCCGTGCCACTTGGTGAACCTTAAACAAATGTTATCAAAGGTCATTTGTTTCATGATAATTTTTAAGTTTTTAATATGGTTGAAATATATATATTTTTCTTTGTAGTCATGGACAAACAAAAAAAAGCTGGACAGAACTCCGCTAATACAAAACTGAGTCTCGTTTATGTGTGAATATATTTATGTGTGACTGTTGCTGTTTCCACGCGTAATGGCCGACCGTCGTCGGCTGACTTATGTGTGAATGTGTGCGTACAGCGGCTTGTACGTACAGCGAGCTGGCCGACTTGAGTGAAAGAGGTTTTTATTAGCGAGAATCTGTCCGACTTTTTTTGTTCGTCCATGTTTATAGTATAAGTACTTAAGTAGGTACTATAAAAGTTCACCGCCGCCGTATCCTCGTGGCAGCGATCTCTCACGTCCAGCCCTGGTCCAGGCTATGGTACGGAGCGACAGGGAATGGGAAGCCGTCACCTCCTTCTGCGAAGCAGAAATGCTCGCGAAGGAGGAGGCGGAGCGTGTGAGGAGGAGGCAATCGTTGCGCCCTCATGCCCCTAGTCACCGCAGGAGAAGACACCTTGGGCGTCGGGAATCGTTTGCGGACTCCCGGACACCATAGGCGCGGGCTTGCAGACGGAGAGCAATGGACAGCTCACCGTCCGGTAAGGACCAGGCCCGGGTCGACGGCGCGTCGTGTTCCACGCGCGCCTCTAAGAGACGTCAGCATCATTGATGGGGTCCGATAGGGCCGATGCCTGCCGGGGTCGTGGATTCTTCGAAAGAGTTACCGTGGCCCTGGCGCACAGGCAGAAGAAACACGGGTGGGTTTTAGTCAGTGAAAGTCTGACACGCCCTCCCGCTCCGTCCAGAGCGGGAGAAGACATTTGATGATTTCCCAAACAAAAAAAAAAAGTTGGTACGATAAAAGTTGTCTGCAAAAGTCGACCTTATGATGTGCAGGCTGGTAGTAAAATAACTCTAGTTATATTCGAACAGTCAAGCGAGTTTGGAATGAGCTTTCAAATTATTTGAATTAGACTTTTGTTTGAAAAAAGGAATGAAAATATAGGCTCGTTGTGTCAACACGAACGCTTAGAATAAACGTAATATATAACTAAATATAACGCCTTCCCCTTCTACGTCCCCGTAGTTATTACTGTACTTAAGGGGCTTACAAGGGCTAAAGCGCGGTCACTGTCGGATTGCATAGAAAAGAAAGAGACGCGCGATGACACAACGCTGGTAATTTATTGCAAAAAATGAAGCAATTATGGAATTACAAAAAATCTATTAAATTGGACTAAAAAATTAAACCACTATTACGTTAGTATGCTACTTGAAGAATAATCTGACAAAAATCTGAATGTTTGCATATATATTAGTATGGTTTTTAATCGTTAAAATATTTTTTTTGTATCTTCGTGATTTTTTTCTATCATATCAAGATAATTGTATTATGTTTTCAATACACTATCTAACTAGCATAAATCCTGAAGAATATCATATATGTTTCTGATTTTGGTTACTACAGTGGATCATATATTTTTAGGCATTATAAATTTGCGTTTAGGTCATGTAGTCCCCTTAATTGTTGAATACCACATTGGTATCCTAATAGGTTACATTAGCCACATCAGAGCTTACGCTCGTAACCTACAGTCGTCAGAAAAGGAAATAGACACCATAGCCGAAATCGGCGTGGGATATATCATGTATTATAATTGTTTATTTTATTATTTTAACAGACATAATATTCTGTAAGCTTGTATTAACCGCTGTACCATTTAATATGATAACCTCCTTGCCACTCTGTATTTTACCGCCTGGCTGAGCTGAAACGATCCGAATCATGCCGACCAGTACCCTAATTGCGTAACACACACTATTAATCACAATCTGAATCATTTTGAAGGATATTGCTAATCCATTCATTCATATATTCGAAAAAATTGTCTGCTCAACAACATAAATAACGCAATGAATGAATGTTACTGTTAGTGTGTTACGCAATTGCGTAACACACTAATTACTAATTACCCCGCTGAACAGGTCTTTAGTTTGCCTAGAAATAATAAAAGTTATGTAGTAGTAAATTCTAAAAGAAATAATAAAGTTATCTGGTTATGAGGTAAGGACTTGAAATTATTCTCTTCATATCTCACAAACAGAAAAATGTACGTAGAAATTGACAAAATACAAATCAGCAACAGTAATAATGACTACGGGTGTCCCGCAAGGATCTATATTAGGACCTGTTTTATTTATCTTATTTATTAATGACTTAATTAATTACATGATTATAATTTTACCTGACATTGATATAGTAATTTTTCACATATGGCACAAATGCCATAGTAGCAGCAAATGACATAGATAAATTAACAGAGACTGTAAATGCAGCGTTGCAAGCATTTCACGTGTGGTTCACTATGAACAAATTATTGATCGACACTGCAAAAACCAAACTTCTATTATTTAGAACGACAGCCCGTAATAAGGATGATTTAGAGGTTGTTTTGAATGACGACAAAATGGTCCTCGTCAAGGAAGTTACATTCTTAGGAATACATATAGACGAACAGCTAAATTGGAAAACAGAATTAAATGCTATAAATGCATCGGTATGTTCCACATGCTTTAAGAGCACAAGTTAGAACAGAAATTAACCTTGAGCAATTGTTTTTGCGTAGGTAGAATCAAAAGTTAGATATAGCATTATGTTTTGGGGAAATAGATAAGACTATAATATCAAAATAGCTTTTTTGTTACAAAAACGTGCAATTCGCACATTAGTCCGTATTCCGCAAAGAGTGATTTGCCTTGAACGTTTTATAAATTTGAATATACTTACAGTGCCGAGCATTCATGTATTTGTACTTCTAAGTAACATGGCCAACTATATACATGAATATGAGACAACAAAAGAACGACAGATTAGAGAAGGCACACGTAGACAAGACATTAAACGTTACAAGGTACAGCCTAATTTGAATATTGTGAAGCACAGTCCCAGATATCAATCGGTTATATTATTTAATAAGTTGCCTCTAGATATAAAAAGCGCTATCTACTCAAGCTCTTTTAAAAATCAACTTAAATGATAAATGATAAATGATTTTATTTCTGTAAGTAGGTTTGTACAAACACTTTTACACGTCAATCATATTTTTAAACTAGATGAGGTCGGCGTTTCCTATCTGACTACTCTGAAAAGAAAGGCCGAAACAAACTCAGAGGTCACAGTCTCTTTTAAAGTCCAGACATAATCTTGGTCAGATCATGTGAAGACCATGTAGATTGGTATCTGAAATGGTCTTTTGAGGAAAGAACCACACAGATTGAGTGGACCTGTCCAGTCAGTGCACGCATTTGTCAGTAATCGTGCAGCTCAACTCAGAACTTAAGGAGCTCAACGATTCGACGAACAATACCAAAGAAAGGACATTTGGGTAGGCCGCATAAACTACTTAAACTACCAGATCAAGAATATAACTGAAACAATGACCCACATAGTCCTCATATTCTCAATAATGAAAATAATATAATACTTTTTACAGTAAATATTCATGTCTAAAATAGCTAGCAAATTAAAATCAACATTCACCGTGTAAATTTATTGGAGCAGCTCAATCCCAAGCCTTTTTGTCCTCAATATAGTCTTTCACAGTATAATAGGCTTTCTGGCATAGTTTCCGTTTTATAAAAGATTTGATTTTATTAAAGCTTAGATCTTGAATGTGGCTAGGAAGTTTATTATAAAAACGTATACATTGGCATCTAAACGAGCCACCTATTTTCTTGAGCCTGGTTGTAGGAACAATCAATTTGTGTTTGTTTCTAGTATTTATATTGTGGATATCACTGTATTTTTTAAACAGATTAATATTTTTATGTGCATACAAAAGATTTTCATAAATATACTGAGAAGGCACAGTAATTATATTAATCTCTTTAAATTTATCTGTGAGGGAGTGTCTGGGACTTAATTTATAGATTGAACGAACAACGATTCGAACTTAAAAGTGACCTGTTGGATAAGTATCTTTATGCTGTTGAAGATCTATAACGAAATTCCTGTATACGTTGTATTTGTGCATTGTTGTAATATTTAACGTGTTTTTTCCTTATGTTATTTAATTTTCTTTTTTTTATACCATGTTACCAATTTATTGTTCATGAATAAACAAACAAACAAACAAACTCCAATAATTCAAAAAAAGGTACAATAGGGTGATAGTTCACGCGGCGCCGTTACGAAATACGAGTTGCAGACGTGATTAAGGCGCAAAGCATACAGAGGAGAAGCAAAAACTAGGCGTACACGTCACATCAACAATATTATGGAATTGAATTCATCAATTCACACCTGCTCCTTTGTATTTATTGACAAGTGTCCGTGCTAATTCGTTGTCCGTTGTCAGAGTCTTAGATATGAACCACGTTTTTACCATTTCCGTGACAAACAGGGCCAGACATAATAATCATAAGCAAAACTGACAGTACTGACATTGGTGAAGAAAAAACATTGTGAGGAAAGCTGGACTTATCGTCTGAAATCACCAACCCGTCTAGAGCAAACGTGGTGATCAATGCTCGTGCCTATTGGCGGTGCCCAGTAGTAGGACCAATTTACTGAGTAAAGCCCCTATAACGCGTACCTTGCGCGTACTTAATGACGTAGCAGACAGCATAGATCTTTTTACTTGTTCTCTGAGTGAGTTCATAAAGACCACGATGTATATTATATGTTATAGTAAATAATAAAACATGGCCACACTATTGAATTAAGAAATCCCTGTAATGATAGTGATGATGAGTTAATAAAAAAAAAAAAAAAAAAAAATATGACTTTTTTTGTATGAGAAGATGCCTTGCCCCTGCAATGGGTCAATAATAGAACAGAATAGAATAGAATAACTTATTTCTGATACTTAAAATCCATATCTTGTTAGTATAATAAGAGGTGCACTTAAAGTACACATATAATTCGCTCGCTAGTTATGTTTGTGTTGTGTTATATTAGCTACAATATTAGCTTACAATTATGTTAGTATTGTTAGTACTTATCTTTATACAGACTACTATATACAACCATTTACTACCATCACCCAATGTTTTTGAATGGGGCAGTCAAATCGAGCAGCAATGACTTTCAGAATGCCATTTTTAGCACCCCGCAGACGCTGCAATTAATAATAGGCTGGTATTGTTATAAGCAAAAGCCAAGTACACCGCAATAATAACTCAACATTATTATCAGGCATCCAATACTCGTACGCAATCGGTAGTAGTAATACGTAATTTTGGTTGCCGACGTCACAAAGCGCGACATTCGAAATCATCAGCACGGACACAATGCGACTCAACGAGATTGTTTTGTATTTTGTACAAGGGTAGTGGCTGAGTGATGAGCGGAGCGAAGATTGATAGGGCATGTCACGAAAAATATTATTATACATTATGGTCTCGTGAAAAACTGACGGCTCTTTGATGGTTACTGTTACTGTTAGCCTGTATCAGCCCACTGCTCGGGAAAGGGCTCACTCCATAACTTTAAACAAACGTTTGTTTTGTCCAGCTCGTCCCGTCATCTTCTACGTGGTCTGCCGCGATAGTACGTATCATTAAATGTAACTATAGCAGTATGAGGAAAAGGGTGTAAAGTTCACTCAAACCTCCATAGAAAAGGGAGGATCCTCCGACCAGACGGGTGTTGTGTCTGGTGGGCAACTGCCAGACGGTTGATGTCGGAACTTTGTATATATGCTAGTCGCGCGGTAAACTCTGCTTGCGCGATGCAGGATTTGCGTGACGTCAGTGTGACGTGTAACTCGCATGTGGCGCTGTGATACCGCTACGTAACTATGAGAAAAATCATATAGGTAAAGAGTTATGTTTCACTACCAAGCCAAAGTAATTTATTTGCCAGAAGCACGGTACATAGGATGTTCATACATTACGAATAAAGGCTCCCCGCAAACAGGCGGGACGCGACAGCGCGACGCGACTCTAGTAGAAAGATTCGTATGATAACTTCATGGAAATTGTTCTACAAAAGTTCCGTCGCGTCTGTCTGCATATTTCTTTGAGTCTGCATGAGCCTCTAGTCTACATGTATCACCATTAACTAATACTTAGCTTTACAAATATTAATTACTAGCTGCGCCTCGTGGTTTCACCCGCATAAGTCTCGATTCCGTGGAAATATCGGTATAAAAAGTATCCAGCTCCCTAATTACGTAACACACTATCTATAACAATCTGAATCATGTTGAAGCCTATTGCTAAACCATTGCTTCACATGTTCGAAAAATTTGTCTGCTCAACAACGTAAATAACGCAATGAGTGTTGTTGAACTGTTAAAATGAAACCCATTCCTACTGTTAGTGTATTACGTAATTACTTCGCAGGTCACAGTCTAGTCATGTGTCAAATTTCATCCCAATCCGTTCAGCAGTATTAGCGTGAAAGGGTAACAAACAAACACACAAAAAATCAAATCTTTTCTCTTTATAATATTAAGTTTCGAAAAGATTTTATGGAGGGTTAAAATGAATTGAAGCTACATTAGTTACGGCAACAAGAACAAGTTAGAAAACGAAATCAAATAATTCATTTTCATCTTCACGATTTCAGCTAAAGTGGCGTATAAATTCTAAAACCGGAGTTAACTATGCAGTTATTATAGTCCGAAGTACTAGGATCTTAAGCAACTTAGCCCTGCTTCATGTAAGCTAGTCTTACTACAGGGATTGTCTCAAAAGGACGACAGTATACTTTCCACTGGTGATGGCGAAAATTCTGACCTTTCATCGAATCGTTCTTTCATTAAGCAGTGAGCTTGTGCCAACCTATTGCTAAACATTATACAGGGTTATTGGTTATATGTCGGCAATCCGTTAAGGGGATGTAGGAGGGGTAATTTGCAACCGAATGACCCCTGAGGACCCCTATGCAAATGTCAACCATTTTCGAGTAATTTGACGTTTGTTTTTTTTTGATGATATCTAATTGTATCTCGGAGGATAGCTGAAAAGTTGTACATGTTTTTGGAATATTTTTCCGATAAAGTACTTCCATGTTTTTTTGTAGAAATCGATTATTTTAGTCAAATAACCTGCTCGGAATGATAGAAAATTGTAACGATTTGTAAAACTATTAAAGATAATTGTCATTTTATGGTTGATTATTGTTTATTGAAGTAGAAACAGATAGTAATAATTTTAAAAAATCATGCATTTTTTTTTTTAAATTTCAAAGTTGTGTACTGCTAAAGGAATTTATAATGTCAAATTACTGGAAAATTATTGACATTTGCATAGGGGTCATGAGGGGTTATTCGGTTGCAAATGACCTCTCCTACATCCCCTTAACGGATTGCAGAGATATAACTTATAACCCTGTATATCCTTTGATGGTGATAGTTAATTCAATCTTGAGTTTGCACAATCCTTTTTCTTTTCGTATCGATAGCAAAGGTAAAAAAAAAAAAAAAACATTATGTTATGTTACATGAGGGCCCAGTAGGTGGCCACGCCAATCACGTTACTATAGTATTTGCATAATTACTGTAACGTCTTATACACACTACACCTAATATATGTACCACTCTACAACAAAATTAAACAGCTAATCGCTATCTACTATAATCACATGTCCGCTACCTAACAAAACTGCCTTCACATTCCGTGATTCTGCATAATGCGACGCAACTACAATTGACCTGAAACACATGCAGGTACAATTTACACTTGCAGTGTTCGATAAACAATATATCTGAGGCGACATGTCTGTACCGAAATTGTAATTTTTGAAAACCATTACCATGAAAATAGTAATTGAAACTATATATGTCATCCGATTCAGAATTTTTCGATGATGAAGTATGGATTGATCTTAGAATAGTAGTAGGTAGTAGACATATTATTTTAATCAGTTGTAAGTTGAAAATCCTGACAAGATTGTGACATTGATGTCGCAATCTTGTCAGGTTTTTTTTTTTGGTCACGTCTCGGCATAGTGCATTTCTGCCAGTCTACTTGAGTAGAGTGGAAGAAATGGCCTTTGCTCAGATGTGGAATAAAAGAGGTTAGGTACAAAAAAAGTTGACAATCTAACAAAATAAAATTGGTATATTTGGATTTTTGACGCAAGAACAAGAGTTTGTAATGTAAAAACCTTAAAATCTCCCTTCAAAGTGAGAGTGAACAGGCTTTTTCTGGGTAAGCTCCCTCCATCGTCGACTTTGTCTTTATCACCTCTGACCTAGACTAGAGTCAAGAGCAAACACATCTCAAATAAAAAGAAATAAACAAAACCTTCCTGGTTTTGGAAATAACAATATCTTGAAGCGTCATTTATTTATGTATTGCAAGTAAAGGTTTAATTAAAATACTATATTTAGCATCGATCTATCGAAGAAAAAGACCAAGCTCTCAGAATTTAGATTCTACAATACTTGTATTCTTTATAAAAAAAGGTCAAATTTACGTAACCCAAGTAAAACCAAAAGCAAAGTTTAGTATCGAACAGAGCAGAAGCTCTGTAAACAAAGAATAATTAAAAAAATACCCTTTATTTGTTCATTAATACAATACAACCTTTGTTGTACTCTGATTGTGGTAAGTATAATAATGCAGTTTATTTTATTGTAAGATTTTCTACATACCATAAAATAGATAGAGGTAAAAAAGGTCGGCTCAATACAACGAGCGAAAAGGCACGCACACATAGACACGCTTCACGTACAGCGAGTGCAAGCGCACTCGCGACTAGCATTTGTTTGAGATCGCCGTTCGTATACGTCTATGTGTGCGTGCGCCTGTTTTTGCTCGTTGTATGGAAGCCACCTTCTGTACCTCTCTATTTTGTGTATACGATGCCGTAAGCCATTCGTGTTTTAAAACCTTTATTTTGTAATTTTATTGTTTGCTGAGGTTAAGATAAGATAAGATAAGATAAGATAATTTATTTGTCCAAAACATGAGTATACACACAATAACATGGCATGCAAGATGTTACATTAAATTAATCACAGTCATGTTTTGCCTTAACGGCGTACAAATATAAATAGGTAAACATCAATTAATTACAAATTTATCCATTATTCAAAGTATTACAAATTACGAGTAGAACATAGAAATTAAAATATACTTCATAATAGAAGTCTAGAATAAAATTATTATAATAATTATTTTTATGGTTTTGTTTTGTTGCCAAAACAAATACGTTAACATTGTAAAATGGTGATTTCATGTTGTTGTATGCAAATATTCTGTGCACACTAATGAGCCATTACAACAAATACTTTGTATTTAGTTTTTGGTGTATCAATTAACATTAACACAAAAATAGCAGGCGACGACTTTTATATCGTTGAACAGATTTTACGTATTATAAAAACTATGAAAATCTTGATCATTGTTTTCTTAGCCAATATTTATATAGTGTTTCACTGCTGTACAGAAGACTATCCCATATACATTGTTTGGTCACAATAAAATATCAAAATTATAAAAACCTTAAATGATAAATGATAAATGATAAATGATTTTATTTCTGTAAGTAGGTTTGTACAAACACTTTTACACGTCAATCATATTTTTAAACTAGATGAGGTCGGCGTTTCCTATCTGACTACTCTGAGAAGAAAGGCCGAAACAAACTCAGAGGTCACAGTCTCTTTTAAAGTCCAGACATAATCTTGGTCAGATCATGTGAAGACCATGTAGATTGGTATCTGAAATGGTCTTTTGAGGAAAGAACCACACAGATTGAGTGGACCTGTCCAGTCAGTGCACGCATTTGTCAGTAATCGTGCAGCTCAACTCCGGAAGTCAGAACTTAAGGAGCTCAACGATTCGACGAACAATACCAAAGAAAGGACATTTGGGTAGGCCACATAAATTACTCAATCTGCCAGACCATGATCAAAATTAACTGCGAAAAAAAAAGCAATGACCCACATAATCCTCACATTCACAATAATTAAAATAACATACTACTTTACAAGTAAATACTCATGTCATTGTGTATATAAAATTCAACAATGTCAATGTGTATATAAAAAAATCGGACATAATGTTTGAGAACCATGTAGATTGGTGTCTGAAATGGTCTTTTGAGGAAAGAACCACACAGATTAAGTGGACCTGTCCAGTCAGTGCACGCATTTGTCAGTAACCGTGCAGCTCAACTCAGAACTTAAGGAGCTCAACGATTCGACGAACAATACCAAAGAAAGGACATTTGGGTAGGCCGCATAAACTACTTAAACTGCCAGATCAAGAATATAACTGAAACAATGACCCACATAGTCCTCATATTCTCAATAATGAAAATAATATAATACTTTTTACAGTAAATATTCATGTCTAAAATAGCTAGCAAATTAAAATCAACATTCACCGTGTAAATTTATTGGAGCAGCTCAATCCCAAGCCTTTTTGTCCTCAATATAGTCTTTCACAGTATAATAGGCTTTCTGGCATAGTTTCCGTTTTATAAAAGATTTGAATTTATTAAAGCTTAGATCTTGAATGTGGCTAGGAAGTTTATTATAAAAACGTATACATTGGCATCTAAACGAGCCACCTATTTTCTTGAGCCTGGTTGTAGGAACAATAAATTTGTGTTTGTTTCTAGTATTTATATTGTGGATATCACTGTATTTTTTTACTTTTTTTTACTTAAATTAGATTTAGTCCATTCTGTTAGGAGCCACGAGCGACGCCAGAAACAGACAGCCAAAGAGATAGACGAACGAAGGCCTTCAAAAACACCCTCTATACAGGGTGAATGGATCTGGACCCACCATAGCAAATTCGCATATAGAGGAGGTCATTTGCTAATTATTAGACCTTACTTTCCCTAGCTCGTAAAGTTTTTTTTTTAAAAGCGTACTATCTTAATTTTTAACCCTAGTTTGAGGGAAGTTCCGAGGTATTTTAATCACCAATGTTTATGACTATCAACAAATAATAAAAAAAACTACTAAAATAATGCAAAAAAATGTTATCAATACTTGAAGGTCAAATTTTGGAAAAATCTCAATAAAATATAGTAATTGACATATCTCCTAAATTATAAAACTTTAGTTAGGGAAAGTAAGGTACAATAATTAGTAAATGTCCTCCTCTATATGCGAATTTGCTATGGCGGATCCAGACCCAGTCACCCTGTATAACCTTCGATGAGATGATGGAGCACATTGCACATGGTGTTTTTTTACACGCCGACAACGCGTGTTGCATATGGAACGCGGGTATAAAAAACGCAGCGCACATAGACCCTTTCTAGTAAAATTTTCAATATGATTGTCAATGTTAATGCGGATGAGATACTACAACGGGCCACGCGACGGAGCTAACGCTCCCCACGCGTGATTTTTTACATATACAAATTCAATATAAACGCACTTCCGCACGGGGAATTTGGTACCGTTCCCCGCGCCCCGTCGCGTGGGGTGTTGTAGTGTGTGATCCGTGTTAACGGTAGTAGGTCACGACACGTCTGTGTACCAGATGATACAAAGGTTGTATTTAAAAAAAAATGCGGGGCAGTCTTTGGGGACTGCCGATAAAAGTGAAAACTAAATAAGAACTTGTGAATTGTATCGTCGAAGCGTGCGGTGACGATGACGCGAGTTTCACGCTTTTTGTTCACCCAAAAACTAGACCTATATACACAGTATACATATAGCTCATGGAAAGCGTTCGGTGACGATGACGCAAGTTCCATGATTTTTGTCCACCCAAGAAGTGCTAAAAGCGTCTCAAGATATTCCACTTCAAAAAAAATTACCTCATTTAAATACCTACAATACCATACAAACACAAATAAACGGACGAAGGCGTCAAATTTGTAACACCTCTACAGTTTCGACCAGGTTAAAAAAGATGGTTGCCCTCAACATCCTCAGAAGTCAAAGTTCCCATAACCCTTTAAAAGAAACAAAACTAACTCGTAAATAAAGCAATTTCACCCCAACTACAATTCACCATCGTACAGGCAGGTTAGATTTGTGTAAAATTTTGCAATATGAGTATCAATGTTTAACGGCAGTAGGTCACGACACGTCTGTGTACCAGATGTTACAACCGCAGTGATATCATGATTGTATACACACTGTTTACTAGGACATGCAACGGATTTGTACGAGAACAGTTGGGTGGCAGCCAAATGTCATGTAAGGCGGTGTTGTTGCAAGTTTTGATAGCGTTATGGTGTTGTGAGTGAGTTTTACTGCTGTTTTGATCTGTTTTACATCAAAAAGAATTATTTTTGCTAAAATCTTCTTGTTCCTAGCATTAATTATACCGAGTTTTAAGGGTTCCGTACCCAAAGCGTGCCAACGGAACCCTATTACTAAGTCTCAGCAGTCCCTCCGTCTGTCTGTCTATCATCGGGCTGTATCCCTATAGTGCATATTTCTATTGCCGTTATAACAACAAATAATAAAAATAAATACAAATATATTTCATAATTATATGGAGACCCCCATATAATTATGAAAGATAAAAAAAACAATATGTAGTGTTAATTAATATTGTAAGGTGGTACGGAACCCTTCGTGCGCAAGTCCGACTCACACTTGGCGGGTTTTCTAGGCTTAGCTTAGCTCGGCCTTTGCGCCCTTCAAGGAATATTTAGATACCACCTATTTAGGTAAAGTTATTATTTTTGAGTTTGGTTTCGAAACCAATATGACTTTAACATTGTCATCAACTGATTCAGTTCAAAATGAAGAGTCAATTAATTAATCAATGAACTCAGCCTATCACAGCCCACTGTTGGACATAGGCCTCTTCCATGCTGCGCCACATCATCCTGTCCTCCACCTTCCGCATCCAGTCTGTCCCAGCCACCTTTTTGAGGTCGTCGGTCCATCTAGCTGGGGGGCGTCTCACACTTCGCTTGCCAATACGCGGTCGTCACTTCAGGACTCGTCTGTTCCACCGTCCATTGGTCCTCCAACTACTATCGGCACTGCAACTTCAGCAGAAGGGTAACATATTAAAATACTGGTAATCTGGTTAAACTGGAAGACCACCTCAATATGGCTGGGAAAAGACTGACTGATTTTAAACATTACTGGAGTTTATTGTATGAAATCACCCAGACATAGCATGGAAAATCAATGCTCGTTTCAAAAAGTCATATGAAGCTTTTGCAAAACAGTGGGACAGAAATATAATGATAGGTAATATTGAAAATTATTCGAGATACTCGGGTCTTTGTCGGGTTGGGGTAATTAGTCGGTGCGGTTTAATAGACGATGTAGTGACATAAATTGAAAAGAGTATGCTTAGATGGTTTGGTCATGTTGGGAGGATGAATGAAAGGCGAATAACAAAAGGTATTTACAAGGTAGATGTGAGTGAAATTGCTGGAAGGGGACGCCCTAGGAGAACATAGTGAACTTATTGGTGATGTTCTTCAGAATGTAGTCAGGTGCGCAGTACCCGCAACCGGCGTGCGTGTATGACCAGATGTATGAACGTAAACGAGGCAAAAGGAGTACGTAGGGATCGTAGCAGGTGGCATTCTGTAGTATCTGCCTACCTCCATGGGAAGAAGGCGTGAGTTTATGTATGTTTCGTCTGGATAGTATCGAGTCAACAAAAATACACAGCGTTCCCCAAACCAAATAGCATTTTGACAGCTACGCTTGATCGCAAATCCATCCACAACCACCGCGAAATCACTCGCACTCTATAAGCCACAAATCCGATCCTTTTAATCGTATCAACCAACATTACGAGTACGGCTCCGTTTTCCATTACCGCCATCAGTGTGTCAGGTCAGTCAGCAACAAAATTCCGTCCAGGCATAGCATGCTTGTAATTTGAGTCCAAATGTTGCTATTTTGATGTTTTGTGATGAGAATAATTTCGCGCTGAAAACACGTAGGTTATATTGAAACGTAATTTCGTCGTGAGAGCATTGTTTTAAGGGGACTACATGACCTAAACGCAAATTTATAACATAACACATAACATAACATCACGCCTGTATTCCCCGAAGGGTTAGACAGAGGTGTACCTATAGCACACCCACATTTCGCCAGTTATGTTTAAGTCCCATGTAATAGGGGGCGAGCCTATTGCCATCAACCGGGCACAAATCCAGACTCCGGGCTGCTAATGAGAAATTCCAGATGGAAAACCAAATAATACTTTGCCCGACCCGGGAATCGAACCCAGGATCTCATGCTCAGCAGTAGCGCTTGCGCCCACTAGACCAACGAGGCAGTCAAGCCTAAGACAATTCATTTTTAACCGACGAAAAAAAAAGGAGGAGGTTCTCAAGTCGACCCGTATATTTTTTTTTTTTTTTTTTTTTTAAGTATGACCACGCATAACTTTTTACCGAGTAGTCCGATTTTGATGATTCTTTTTTTAATGGAAAGAGTATACCCCAAAGTTGGTCCCATTTAAAATTGAAAAACGAAATCCACCCCTAAGGGTAGAAAAATAGGGGTTAAATGATTTTTCACCTACAGAATGTTCCCTTGTGAACCGATTCTGTTGAAACTTGGCACATATACGTAGTTCTAATGATGCTTCAACAAAAAAGAGACCTGAAGATCATCTGGTGATGGAGACGGAAAACAGTAGAGAGGGCTCCTCGACAGCTTACAGCAGTTAGATCGTGTTTGGGCTTGTTTCATTCATCTTGATGAGAACTTTAAGCCTAGCTGGAGTATGACTGTCATAGAGGGTGTGATGTTGGGTACGGAAGGCAGTCGAGGGAAGTTCTAAATATTAGCAGTGAGAGCATACTCAAAACATTCAAAAGCTTATAAATTAATAAAGGTAATATTTATTACAGCTATAAACAGCAAATCCTTAACTTCTGGCATATTCCCTATAAAATGGAAAGTGGCAAAGATGGTGACTATACATAAATGGGATAACAATTTCAACATAAAGACTATAGGCCCAAGTCAATTTTGAGAGGGAAGCCGATAGTATGGTTCAGCTGGGATGGGCAGCATTTGGTAAACTTCATCAACTCTTCTCCTCTTCTATACCGCAGTGCCCAAAGACGACAGTCTTCAACGCGTGTGTCCTACTGGTTACGACTTACGGAGTAGACACGTCGACACTCACGGTGAGATTGGTCCATAAGTTTAAAGTCACTCAGCGAGCTATGGAGAGAGCTATGCTTGGAGTCTCTCTGAAGGATAAAATCCAAAACGACGTTATCTACCAGAGAACCAAGGTAATCGACATAGCCCAAAGACTAAGCAAGCTAAAGCTGTAATGGGCTAGTCACATCTCTCGTTGAAGTTCAAGAGTGGAGAACGCGTTTAGGCAAACGTAGTTGGGGCGCCCGCCGGCCAGGTGGACTGACGACTTGCGAAATGCGGCTGGCAGAGACTGGATGACGAGAGCCAAGGATCGGGCTCAATGGCGTTCACTAGGAGAGGCTTACGTCCAGTAGTGGACAAATATAGGCTGATGATGATCATGATGAATGGTGCAAAAATAAAAATAAAGAATTTGAACTCAATGAAGTGTTACTACGTTAAATATACACGAACAAATAGTCTTATAATTAAAGGCAAAGTAATAATAATAATAATATTAAAACAGACTATACACATAGACACAATCAGGTAGCAAAAGTCATCCATCAAAAACTAGCACTCAAATATAAACTCATACAAGATATGAACACTCCTTATTACAAGTACGTACCACATTCAGTTCTAGAAAATATCACTCTAAGACTAAGTACCAAAGTAAAATATGTTAACTTCAAATAAAATAAACCCTCTCTATACCGAGGTGCCTAAAGAACAACGCCTTAAGTTCCAAAATAATTATACACTCATCAGAATAATTGTACGTGTTGTATTTATATTCTTATTGCTTACCAAAATGGATAAATGCTCACCAAATCTAACCATAGACGTTCGACATCAGGGGCACCCCGAGGTTTGGTTGGTTAGGTTCCTTTAAACCCTTTAGACAGAAATAGGAGCCCCGCGGAGCGGGGCTCCGTCGACCTGCTTATTAACCCTAACCCACGCCGCACGACGTCAGGGGCACCCCGAGGTTTGGTTGGTTACAGATATAGGAGCCACGATAAGCGGGGCTCCGTCGAGCTATCTTGGCAGGTAGTAATAAATTAAAAGACGTTTATAAATCTTTATGGCATAGAATAAAAAGGAAAATAGGTTCATTTCTACAATACTTTATGAAACACAATTTGGTGAGCATTTATCCATTCTGGCAGGTATTTCAAATTTGGTGGTAGTAAAATAGGAACTTTTCTGGTAGGCGTTTAAATACAAGCCCCAAAAAAGCGTCCAAGATGCTGGGTTTTTGTCATAAGACAGTGCACTTTGTAGTTGATATATAGCAGAATACTGTAATATGATGTGGCGGCCGCACTGTGCTACGAATAGTTTGCGTCTAGAACACGTTCAAAAACGCTTTGATTGGCATCTAGCTGTTTCTGTTGGCATAGCTAAAAAGACATCTTCTTATAAAAAAAAAATAGCTTGAATTTCTTCAACACTTTAGAAGAACGAAGATGTTTAAACGACGCAATGTTTGTATGTAAATTTCATAAAGGAATTATCGACTAGCCTCCACTGTTCGCACTCAATATCTTGCGTGCTCCGTCCGTCATGAATTCCGCGTAGACCTGTTACTACTCTTTGTCCTCCACAGAGAAAATCGGTATAGCATATAACTGTCTATATGCTAAGTTTTGCAAAGGTTTTACTATGTAATAGCTATCTAATTGATTTACACTTTGATTCCCTAAGCTGAAATCTAAAATTTTTGACTGTTTGTCTGATTTGTTATGAAACCTTTATGATGACTTTTGAATCTAGCATGTTTTTCCCCGGTATTAAGATTGCTTGAAAAGTAGTCATGTACGCAAGTTGTCAATTAACATAATTTAATTTGGGTAATGTGGTGTTTACCTTAAAGTACCTAATTAAGCCACTGTACTAAGTTTTAATTTCATGTTTTTTTTAAAGACATCTGTAGTGTAAGCTATTGTTGGTAGTCCTAAATAAATAAATAAGTTCATTTATTTGAAACGGAAACTGAAAAGCGAAAAATAAAAAACTTTTTTACAAAAAATTAAACCGACGAAAAAAGAAACTGAAAAGCAAAAAATAAATCTTTCAGTCTAACTAAGCTCTTAAATTAATGTAAATTACAAATTTTGAGTCGGCGCCAAACAATCACCGCAGATCGATTAACGACGATCAATCAAGCTGCCATAAGTTTTCATGGCGCCTTGTATGTTTGGCGCCGACTCAAAATTTGTAATTTACATTAATTTAAGAGCTTAGTTAGACTGAAAAATTTATTTTTTGTGTTTCAGTTTCTTTTTTCGTCGGTTTAATTTTTTGTAAAAAAGTTTTTTATTGATTTTACTATCATCGTTTTCGCTGACAGAATACGAGTAATTCTTTGTCTTGGCCCTCAGGTATTAGTCTATGTAAACCAACGGCAGAAATTTCAAATTGGACGGGTTGGAAATCACCAAAAATATAGGTTTATATTCGTAAAAAAAAAACCAGACCATCTAGTTTACTATAATGTTGCTTATTAATTTTGAAAACACATGCGGTAGCGTAGTTTTTGAATTTCGTGGAACTCCTTTCGACAGAAATTGTTTCGTTTAGTTACCTAGATATTTAACTTCGTTACCTACTAGTTCCAATTACCACTCTAAAATAGTTAGCTTAAAGACTAGTACAATAATTAGAGCATAATAGCGTTACAAGTCGCTCGAACTCACACATGTAAACATTCAACCGAACAGAATCGGCGAACATTCTCATTGGCCTCATTTTGCAGTCGCGTTCCTCTCAAATGCACTTCTGTGAACCTAATTTAGACTTTATCTCTGTATCATAAGGTGGTATATGAGTGATTTGGTTGATAGATATAAGGTTGTAAATCGAAACTGAACCCAAGGCTGCCAAATTGTTTCTTGAATGTCTTAATGGCGAGGATTCTACGTCAGCCAAATGAAGTGGAAGATTTTACATCTTTGAATCGAATGGAATACGTAATGAGTGGTTTTATTGTGAAGAAAAACGGGACGTGTGTTGTTGTTCAGAAGATTTGTGGGCGTTTGTCTTTGTCTCCGTGTTTGGGGAAAAGTTCTTTTGAGTTTTTATTTGAGATTGAACGTCCTTTACGTGTTTGTGGGAAGAGTTGTGTGCTAGTAAAGGATGTGTCTACATAGGTAAAGGTGCAGCGTATTCATCACCTAGATTTCTGCCTCATTTTATGTTACTTTCAGGACCGCTGAGCTGATTTGGTTTCGATAAGGGGCATGCGGCAAAGTAGCCAGCGAAATTAAAATTTTCTTACGTTTTTTGCAATTTGCAGGTCAGTATCAGGTTGAATGGTGATCTAAATATGATTCGCAACTGTATCAAATATGGCTTTACAGAATTATAATCATTAGAATCAGCAATACAACTCCATAAGTTAGAATTGCCCTCAAACGTCATGATTTCATGAAATAGTCATTCAATAGGGTAATATGAACTTAAAGAGATGTATTGCTGATTCTAATAATTATAATTCTGTAAAGCCATATTTGTTACGGTCGCGAATCCTATTTTAATCAAAATACAACCTGACAGTAACCTGAAATTTGCAAAAAAACGTAAGAAAATTTGATTTTCGCGGGCTACCCTGAAGGTTCCGCCTTAAACGTTAGATTTTTGTAGTCCATTAAACACCATCCACTTATCAGTCAGCGAACGCTCCAACAGATAAAGACATATTATATTCCTCCTACTTAATGATATGAAAAAGTTGGCAAGTTTCCTTAGCCTTATTTCGATGAAGTTCAAGATTTCAGAGGATTTAGACCGATTAAGGGTCTTAATGGGGCCCGGAACCTAAGTGCAAGTTTTATAATGCCTAAAAGTATATGATCCACTGCAGAAAACAAAATCAGGATATATGCTAGTTAGATAGTGTATTGAAAACATAATACAACAAATTTTATATGATAGTAGAAAATCATGAAGATACCTCTAAAAATTTATTTTAACGATTAGAAACCATACTAATATACTTGCAATTATTATTCTGATTTTTTGTCAGATTATTCTACAAGCAACGTATTAAGGCGGAACCTTCAGGGTAGCCCGTGAAATTCAAATTTTGTTACGTTTTTTGCAATTTGCAGGTCACTGTCAGGTTGTATTTTGATTAAAATATGATTCGCGACCGTAATAAATATGGCTTTACAGAATTATAATCATTAGAATCAGCAATACATCTCTATAAGTTCATATTACCATATAGAATGACTATTTCATGATATCATTACATTTAAGGGCAATTCTAACTTAAGGAGTTGTATTGCTGATTCTAATGATTACAATTCTGTTAAGCCGTATTTGATACGGTCGCGAATCATATTTAAATCACCATACAACCTGATACTGACCAGCAAATTGCAAAAAACGTTAGAAAATTTGAATTTCGCGGGCTACCTGGGCGCATCCCTCTTAACGTAGTTGTATTTTAATGTGTTATTCCAATCAATAGATTTCTTGTAAACACATAATTGCTCCATAGTTTGGAATAAATTACCAGCGTTATGTCATCGCGCTTCTCTTTCTTTTCTATGCATTCCGACAGTTACCGCGCTATAGCAGTTGTCAGCCTCACTGGTGAAATGTGGGTGTACTCTAAATACATCACTGCCTACCCCTTCAGGGACTGCAGGCGTAATGTTATGTTATGTAGACAGATTAAGCACCAATTTCACCAAACTCTGCTGTTACTAAATGCCATGCTAAGCATTTTGACGGATTATTTTTCGTAGTGAAACAATCCATTAAATGGCATAACGGGACATTTAGAAGAAACACAGTGTGGTGAACGGGCCTTTAAGATAAAAAAAGTTTGTAAATATTTGGGAGCTTTGAGGAATCACACAACACAGCTGCTGGTTAGTAAGGGAGTGGTAGATGTACTCACAAATGTAAGTAATAAGTTTTGCGTTAAGAGCGGGTAGTAACCAAAATTGCCTATCTTCAATTTGATTTTTCATGAAATTGTTAAGACTTAGGTATGAAATAAAAATAATATGAGTAACTACATGATAGTTTCAAACTTTATGTAGAACAAAAACACAAAATGTTATCTCGATAAAACAACATCACGAAGTTACCCCTAATTTTCACGTATTTTCGATCTGTACCTAGTATGCATGACTAACAGGATAAAAATTAGATGATTATTTGTATTAATAAAAGCCGAAAACAATTGTGGAGGCATTTTTTGAAATTCCTTTTATTTTTAGTTTTATTATGACTAAAAGCTTTATGCACTAACGACGATTTTAGTTCGTGGAATAAGTCATCTTCCGTCGCACGTTGCGGGAACTTCAAGCATATTTTTGTTTCACAAATCAGTCGCCGTCGCTCTGTTGAGACGAGAGGACTGCGCTTGATTTTCGGCTGCTCTGGGATATAATTTATTTGCGTAAATAATATTTTCGTAATTTATCACATTGTAGGAAAGAGACTGTGAAATAGAAAATATGAAAAAACCACTTCCGAAACGATTATTAAAATTGATAAGAATTGATAAACTAAATAAATACCGCGGCTAAACTATAAAATGAAATTATAATAATAATTCAATGTTGATATTTGAAAACTCAAGATGACATACATTTATTTGACAAATTTTTGACTGGTATAGTACAACTAGCGCCATTGCTCTGCATTTCGCTCAATTTTCTTGCGGAGAAAATTTACAACATAGAGTTTGTGCTGGAGATTTTAGATCTTAATGTTATTAACTCAAGATCCAAATTCGTTTACTCCCACTTTCGTTGACAAACTCTGTGTAAGGATAACCCTAGACGAACCATTTCGTGCGACTTTCGACTAACCCCTGAATCAAGTTGAAAATCGTAGGTTATTGGTATAACAATATTAGTGGAGTTAACAAAATAAATAAATCGGAAAACTAAAATAGGTAATGGGTTTATTGCGGGCAAAAGTACGAAACAACATTTCTCATACGCATAGTAATATCCACGATATACCATTATAATTTTTTTCTTGGTTAACACGTTTTTCCACGAAGACGTCGTGAGGTCCAACTTGTAGAAGGCCTATAGTAAAATTTGGTTACATTGGAATTTGAACTTTGTCACGTCAGCATTGAGTTTCTAGTTCCAAAACATGACTATGATCTAAGATTCTGAATTCAAGCGTAGCGTATAGTATAGGCAAAATAAACAGATGTTTTTCCTACTGAAGAATTTCATAAATTACCATTCATTTCGCATATTTTGACACTCGCAAATAAATTAAAACCCATACACACACACACACACACACTCGGTTGACCAAGAATCACGAAATTTGATAAGAAGCAAGGTCTCACAGTACAAATAGGTACAGGAAAATATCTGGAAGTCGTTCATTTGTAGTTATATTACATAATGTCGGGGACCATACTAAAAATTTTCTCAACTAAAACGTTACGTTTGTCTTTCAATTCGGAATCTAAAATTTATAGGCCGTATCTTGAATTAACATTTAGTCTTTATTTCATTCTAGCCGGTCTACTCTCCAATCTAACAACCAAACAGCATCGGTAACAGATTCAGGGAAATACAATATTTGTTAATATACCTACTTGTACACAGCAATCATACATCATGGTACATTGAATAGAGCGGTTTCATCTGATTATTTTGCCTATACATACTACACACAAGATTCAAATTCAAATGCCTAGATATACACCGGGCGAAAAGTTTCTGCTGGTGGGAAGGGATTGTGTCTTGTTTTCGTCGTGTTTGATGAGAGGGGTAGGCAAAGAGGCGCGGGTGAAACTTGATTTTTTTATGACTTGACGCCCTCTTAAAATTAGGTAAATTAAATCTTTTTATTGGAGCTTCTGGCTTCCAAACCAGCAAATAATAAATAATAATCAATCAACTCAGCCTATCGCAGTTCACTGCTGGACATAGGCCTCTCCCATGCTGCGCCACAACACCCTGTCCTCCGCCTTCCGCATCCAGTCTGTCCCAGTCACCTTTTTGAGGTCGTCGGTTCATCTAGCTAAAATCTAAATAATAATAATACCATTTATTTCAGGCGACACAGGCCCATAGAAAAAAAACACTAACCTAAACATAGGTACATAATATTTTCATATAAACAAACTTGTGTTAATAAAAAAACTTTTTTACAAAAAAACAACCGACTTCCAAAAAAACACTAAAAGACTTGAAAAATAACTTTAATTTCGGAAGTCGGTGTCTTTGGTGTTATATTTTCGATTTTGGCCACCGACTTCCGAAATTAAAGTTATTTTTCAAGTCTTTTAGTGTTTTTTTGGAAGTCGGTTGTTTTTTTGTAAAAAAGTTTTTATTTTTCACTTTTTAGTTGCGGTACCTACCCCATGCAAATTCGTATACCACTTCTTGGTGTGTAAATAACAATGACAGGAAATTATTAACATATCATCCATATAAACTACGTGGAAAAATATGCAGTATTTAGGATAACTCAAAAACTACTCGTCAGACCCTGATCAAATTTAAATGGGACCACATGTAAAGCACCACCTATCAAATAAAAAAAGAATCATCCAAATCGGTTCACCCAGAAAAAAGTTATGAGCTAACACACATAAAAAAAAAAAAAAAAAAAAAAAAAAAAACATACAGACGAATTGAGAACCTCCTCCTTTTTGTGAAGTCGGTTAAAAGGCTTAAGACTATGTTAGTAGCGCTTCACTTTGCACCAGGTTGAATTCGTTCCTTTGTTTGCTAAATCTCATGTGTGGTTTATGGATTAACTGCCACCATTCTATACGACGACGTTATAATAATATATTCTATTAATCTCCATTGTGAGTTTGTATGGTGTTCCTGATTATAAAGCATGGTTGCGGCCTCTACCATAGAACGTTTCGGATCTTACTCTATTTTTATTTTGGTTGTGAACGAAAATATCTGTGTCAACATCACATGTAAATTTTAAAATGAAAGTCAAAGTCAAAAGACAAAGCTTTTAATTCAAACTAGCTGCTGCCCGCGGCTTCTGCCACGTGAACGCTGGAAATTATCGAACAGGAACGGCTACAGCTACCGGGATAAGCCTATATTACTCCTTATAACATCAGCTATCTGCCAGTGAAAGTCCCGTCAAAATCGGTCCAACCGTTTCGGATATTAGCCGGAACAAACAGACAGACAGACAAACAAAAATTGTAGAAAATGTTATTTTGGTATATGTACCGTGTATACATACATCCATATGCATTTAGTACAAAAGCGATTATTTTAATTTTACAGAAAGACACTCCAATTTTATTTATCTGTATGTATGTATAGGCACATAAAATGCACTTTTGAACGTCAAAATTTACATTAAAATAGAATTGACTCTAGTCGCCCCTTCCAAAAGGTAGTTCCGATGGCGAAGAATGCGCAAGAGACTCCACCGTTACTCTTTTAAAATGTTTTACAATATTTTGTATGTAACATTAATTATATAAGAAGACGCTTCAACTAGAATAAAAAATAACTATACCACCATAGGTAAAAAGAACTAAAAATGAAGCAATGACAGATAAATTAATTAGTTACTCTTTTAAAATGTTTAACAATATTTTGTATACACTAATTATATAATTATAAGTGAAGACGATGCACCTAGAATAAAAATAACTATACCACCATAGGTAAAAAGAACTAAAAATGAAGCAATGACAGATAAATTAATTAGTAACTCTTTTAAAATGTTTAACAATATTTTGTATACACTAATTATATAATTATAAGTGAAGACGATGCACCTAGAATAAAAATAACCATACCACCATAGGTAAAAATAATTAAAAATTAAGCAATGACAGATAAATGAATTATGTGACAGATACATGGTGCTCACATACCCGCCTTCTGCCGCT
Source organism: Griposia aprilina (assembly GCA_916610205.1). NCBI lineage: Eukaryota > Metazoa > Arthropoda > Insecta > Lepidoptera > Noctuidae > Griposia > Griposia aprilina. The sequence continues at coordinate 12,660,425 of OU744307.1, read as the reverse complement.
AGTCTTCGATCACATCATAACAGTAATCTTGTTTGTGAGTGAACAGATCTGTAATAAGATTTTTAGGTTTCTAGGAACCCCATTTTTCTCAATGTCGAGTAAACATTTTCTTTTCATGAGACTCTTTATAAAGGCATACAAATTAAACAATAAACTGCACCTTGATTGCGTAACAAACTATCAGTCACAATCTCAAACATTTTGAAGCCTGTTGCTAATCCATTGCTTCATACGTTCGAAATTTAGTCTGCTTAACAACGTAAATAACGCAATGAACGTTCTTGAACTGTCAAAATGAAAGTCAGTTATTAGTAAGGAGATTAGTCTATTACTCAATTACTCCGCAGTTTCATTGTGTATAATTATAAGTCGTAATCACCACCTTTGGCACTATCATGTACACAGTAAAATTCTATGATTTACACAATTTGCTGTCGTAAGCACAAAATCCACTATCATCTTTGTAGATTTTTAAGTTAACCTATAAAAGCAGAAAGTGAGAAAACTGATATAAGTTTATCTTTATCACCGAAACCCACTGACCAAGAGTCCTTGAAACCCAAACTAGGTGAGTTCAGAATCGGCTATAAAGGAGCTTAAATTTTAGAGGTAAGAAACGGGTCAGGTTTTAAGATTGAATGAGTGTTGCTTTATCCCATCTCGGCGGCTCGTTCGAAGTTTCGCATCGGAAAGATAGTTTTATAGTGACGTGGCTTTTCTTGTAAGATATTTTATGTATAAAAGGAAAATGATAAATTGAAGAATAAGTTACTGGCAACTCGACGTATTCCTTGTAGGACGTCATAGTTGGGTTTAAATGCAACAAATTAAGCCACCAAAATTTTCTACCGAAATTAAAGTTGTTTTTCACTTTTTAGTTGTTGTACCTACCCCACACAAATCCGTATACCACTACTTGATATGTAAATAACAGTGACAGGAAATTATTAAAACATAATCAATATAAATTAAGTGGAAAAAATAAACTGATCAGAACTTGGTAAATTTTTTATGGAACCACATGTAAAGCACCAGCTTTCAAATAAATAAAAAAATCATCCAAATTGGTTCACCTAGAAAACATACAGTCGAATTGAGAACTGCTACTGCCTCGTTGGTCTAGTGGTCGCAAGCGCTACTGCTGAGCATGAGGTCTCGGGTTCGATTCCCGGGTCGGGCAGTGTTATTGGGTTTTTCCATCTGGAATTTCTCAGTAGTAGCCCGGAGTTTGGATTTGTGCGCGGTTGATGGCAATAGGCTCGCCCCCTATTACATGGAACTTAAACATAACTGGCGAAATGTGGGTGTACTACCTATAGGTACACCTCTGCCTAACCCTTCGAGGAATACAGGCGTGATGTTATGAATTGAGAACCTCCTCCTTTTTTTGGAGTCGGTTACAAATGATTTACGGCGCGACTTTACTCGGATTTAAGTTATTATCAAACCCATAGCATGTCATTCTGTATAGTTAAAATTTCAAAAATGCCTAAAAGGTTGGCAAAGATCACTAATTAAACATTTTATTTTTCGTAATTTTTATTTTGTCAGACAAAAATAAAGAAAAAAAAAATTTCGGCAGAAAATTTACGCACAACACTTACAAACTAAAATATCTTCGTCCATACTGATCCTAGTCCCAATTCGCCCACTTTTTCCGCATCGCTGTCGACTGGTAATGTACCCGAGAGACTGGTGGCATTGTCACGTTGTATGGCGATGCTTATACTCTACCCAAGGTATAAAGTCAGCCAGCCCTTGGATCACGGAAAGTGTCAACAAAATTAAAAATATAAAAAGTCTACAAAAAATACATCTCTTCAGCTAAACAAACAGACAAACAGATATAAATAAAGCTTTCTAGGAAGCTTGCTTTTAAAGTTTCATGCCAGCCTTTATTGGAGGCAGGCACGTGCCGTTACGTGGACTGAAATCACGACGTAATAAACTAATATTGCCAGCAAATTGTTCTTCTTCAATTTTAATGGATTTTTCAATTCCGATGTTGTTTTATTTTGAACTTCGAAGGGAGATTTTAGTTTTATCTGTTGTCGTTCAGTGTGTAAATAAATAAAGCCTTCTGGAAGATTACACGTAGAATCTTAAAAGTGCCACTTTACGAAGATTTTACTACTACCCAGCACAATTATTACTACAATTTAGTTTATTTACCTACACTCCAGAATAAAGGCACGTACAAACAGGTGCGACACGCGATGCGAATGGCGTGCATCACAAAGGCACCGCACTTCGCGCGACGAGCGGCGCCTTTGTGTTGCATTGTCGCGTTGCGCCTGTCTGTGAGAGCCTTTAAGAGGGAAAATTGTCTTTTCATTTATGTTCACTATTTCTAAATATGAGAACGCGCAACTTAGACCGCTGGCTAGACCCAGCGATCTTGGTCTTGTCAAATTTGAAATTTTGCACAATAATTCCTTTTTGAAGTAAGTTGAGCATTAAGGGTCCCACGAACATCGCTTGCAACTCACAATTCGAGACAGGTGCAAAGTTCGTTGAATATCGCTATCTCTGTTTAAAAAAAGAAGGCGTACGACGAGCGGGGGACAGACGCGGTGCGCAGCCTTGTGTGTGTGAGTGATTGCTCTTATTAGCTGTACTTACTATTCATTCATAACGCCTCGAGTCGAAGATATTTATATTTATTAGAAAACCTAAGTTCACTAATAAATATAAAAAAATAATAAAAATAAAAATAAAGGAAACAATGAACATAGGTACCTACCTAAGTATCTATGTTCATTGTTTTCTTTATTTTTGTCGACTACTTTAGAGAATCGTTAGTGAATGTACAGACTAGTAATGCGTTTTTTGGAAATTTCTTTACTATGCCGATATCTCAACATATTAGGATAAATTCTCGATATCTAGGCCTTGTAGAGAAAATCTAGCAGGTCAGATACGTGATACCTACTCCTATACATTGTTATCGAGCGTGGGCTTTTTTTTTTTGGGTGGGAAATCATCAGGTGACCTCTCCCGCTCTGGGCGGAGCGGAAGGGCGTGTCAGACTCTTACTGACTAAAACCCACCCGTGTTCCTTCAGTTGCCTGTGCGCCAGGGCCACGGTAACTCTTTCGAACAATCCGCGATCCCGGCAGGCATCGGCCCTATCGGACCCCGTCAATGATGCTGACATATCTTTGAGGCGCGCGTGGAACACGACGCGCCGTCGACCCGGGCCTGGTCCTTACCGGACGGCAAGCTGCCCATTGCTCGCCGTCCGCAAGCCCGCGCCTACGGTGGCCGGGAGTTGGCAATCGACTCTCGACGCCCAGGGTGTCTCCTCCTGCGGTGACTAGGGGCGTGAGGGCACACGTGCGCGCGTGGCCTGGCGGGCAAATCAACTGACGAATGGCGCTAGAGTTGTCAGACGCACGTCGCGTAAATACTTACCTATAAAATTGTTGGGATATTTATTATTATTGTCTTTATTTATTATAAGCCTGTGTATTATGTTTATTTATTTCCTTTAGGATGGTGTCGACATTAAAAAAGTAAGGCTTCTGTGTTATTTCTGTATGAAACTTCAAATATTGTTATTACTTACTGAATAATGAATACAAGTCAAATAATAAAAGTGTTATGCAAAGTCGGTAGGTATTGGTAAAAGACAAATATTCCAATCATTTATATTTATCACGTAAATATACATAACTGGAATATTTGTCTTTTTTATTGTCCGTAAGTTCATATCGTTCTGAGCTAAGAATAATAATAGAAAAACAAGGATTTTTTAAATAAACATTTATTTAGTTGTGTCCTTACTTCATAGATTTTTATACATTCATATTTTTTTTTTAATATAAATCGAAACGTGATAAACACTTATACTTGTACTTACTATGAGATACATCCCAACGTTCGGAGTCCATGTCGGCAAAGCAAACAAACCACCAATTCGTAAATAAATTTCCAAGTCCGTAAACGAAACAATGGTCGTAAGAATATAGGTTACTCGATACCAATTATTCAAAAGCAAAATCTAAATCCAAGTTCATAGCACAGGTCAATAGGGAGTGTCAGAAAAATATACCAATACAATTTGCAAACAAAAATAATTATGCACGCACGCACAGCACAGCTGATAGCACAGAGTATATAATTATGTTCTGTGGCAGCGTAAGCCAATGTACGCCACAGTATACGTATACTATTATCAGAACATTTGAAATACCATCATTTGCGTAAACGTATCGTTGTAATATAGACATTCTGTGGCTTATAATGGAGCATGATGGGCCAACGTGTAGATGGTAAATTGTGACACTGATAACAAACACCCCGCCCGCGCCTCGCGTGCCCGCGTTGCGCTAGAAGAGTGCAGCGATACACACAGAAGCTACCGTGCGTGAGCAATACGATCGCGCACACATTGATATTTCCTTGACGCGAGATGGCACTACTAGCTATCGCAAAACTATGATGAATTTGAATGTGTTCCGTAATTCCTAAAATGATGAATGAAAATTTTATGTTTCACGATTTTTTTGTCGATAATTTGTAACTTGATAATGTGAGCTATGTTTCTGCAGAAACAATATTACAAATATTGTTGTTTATAATACAGAAAAAACAATATGAAAACATGTCATTTACGCTGTAAAAATATGTGAAATGCAATTCACTCAAACTTCATTTTAGAAAAGTTTAAAAAAATAAAAAAGATGTAGGAACCTAGATAAATACTGTCTAAATCCGAATATCAACATAATATGGTGGAAGCATGCTAAAATTGTAAATAATATGGGAATTACGTTTGTATGGACAATTCACCCGTCGTCACGCTCTTAATGAAACATAAAAAAGGGAATGAAAGTTTGTATGGAAGTTCGTCATATTTGTCACATTTTTGCACACAGCTTGTTAAGGCGGTACCCCGACCAAAACCTTGCCATAGTGCGTTATTCAGAGTCTATTAACTCATTCACTATGGATAATAAACTACATCTAAAAGCACATTATTAATGTTCGATATCCTATCATCAGATTGCACGTTCTTATGTGTTTTTATGTGTTATAAATACATTTAAAATCTCCTTGTAAAAAAGTGACTAAAATTATTAATTGCATGCATCTTTTGCTAAAGATGACGTTCTATTAATTTGAGAACTACACTAATGGATAGATAATTTAAAAATCTAAATAATTCATGTTTTATTTTATTATAAAACATCGCTTGTCTTTTTTTATTAAAATAATTTCAATTTTTTTTGTGAATTTTATGATAAATGAGCGTGCGCAGGGAGCGAGACAGAGCGAGACTCAGCGACGGGACAGAGAAGGACCGAACGCTCAAGGTCGTTTGGTCAGGGAAGCGCCTTAATATAGAATTTTTAAAATCCTGCTTACCATTTGGCCGTCAGTATCTCTATTAAACACCTTACCACCTTTGTCCACTTTTAAACATCATCATTACATTCAGTTTCCATGCCCTTGTTTCATGTTTATTATTGTATATATCATATGTAAATAAGTATACGTTTTATGTATGTATTGTATATGTAAATGGTACATCATCGACTACCTGTATTATTGTTTCTCCTTCTCCCTTTAATCCATACAAAGGACCTATGTAAAATTTCTACAATTATATCTGTTTTTTATGGGGCTCATAATAAAGAGTATTCGATTCTATTCTATTCTTGTAATCATGTTCTTCAATTACCATACGTAAACTAATAGTCCTGTCACCTTCACTCCTTAAAGCAAAATCACATAAAAGTTAGTTCCTACACAGCCATCAAAAACTCATAAAACCCAATACATCGGCAATGCCCAACGGGCTTTACAAATCGACCACCAAAATCTACGTTTTATGACGATATAAAAGGCAAAAATGGTTACACAAAGTTCATGTGCGTATTTGATACGTAAAGGGAACATGAAATAAATAAGAGTCAGAGCCTAAAGCCCTTAGGTTATCCTTGGATTGATACGCAGGGTACTATCGTTCGTCTTTTGTCCCCCCGGGCGTAGGTAGAGTCTACTGTTTCGTTTGCTCCCTAGGGCTGTTGCAGGCGTAAGGTATTGTAAAGTAATGTGAAGTTCTAATTTTTTTATGTCAACTCATTAAATAAATGCGTTGTTTTGGTAAAGAACTAATTGGTGGCATTGATATAAAGAAATTACTTCTATTCTTTGTTTACAACATTACAGATTAAACCCAAGGCGTTGTATGTACAGTCCAATTTACAAAGTAAAATGTACTTATCTTGAGGGGACTACATGACCTAAACGCAAATTTATAATGCCTAAAAATATATGATCTACTGCAGTAACCAAAATCAGAAAAATATATGATATTCTTCTGGATATATGCTAGTTAGATAGTGTGTTGAAAACATAATACAATTAACTTGATATGATAGAAAAAAATCACGAAGATACCTCTAAAAAAATATTTTAACGATTAAAAACCATACTAATATACATGCAAACATTCAGTTTTTTTGTAAGATTATTTTACAAGCAACATACTAACGTAATAGTGTTTTAGTTTTTTTGTCCAATGAATAGATTTTTTGTAAATCCATAATTACTTCATATTTTGCAATAAATTACAAGCGTTGTGTCATCGCGCGTCTCTTTCTTTTCTATGCAATCCGACAGTGACCGCGCTTTAGCTCTTGTAAGCCTCTTAAATATAACATAATTATATAGTCACCAAAAGTGATAAGTAACCAGGTTCCTCGATATAGTTGAAGTGTAGAAGAGCCACTAGGACTCTGTAAGCTGTAGACTTCGCGAGTCTGTCTTTGCATAGCTTAAAACTGAATAAATGTAAAAAAAAAACATTATAATCTTTGATTATATACCTGTCTAGATTGAGCAATGTAAACAAACGACGTGCAAAATCCGTCTCCAATTGCGCGATTATGTGTGAGTACCGCTCGTGTACTTATAGTAGTCAAACTGTCAAGGTGTGCGTGTTTAGGGATGCCTGTTCCAAATTAATAACTTACTTTTCCTCCATTATTTAATAAGATGAAGGTTAAACAAAATAGGTTAAATGATTACGTAGCCCAGGCAATAAAATTAAAGAGAAAACTATTGCGAAAACAAACACAAAGAGATGGGTTTTGATCTATAAATTACTGTATTTTTTGCCTGGGCTACGTTATGTGATTAACAATTATGGTGACATCTTATTTGCAAATTTTCAAATATATGTACTTAGAAGGCAAAACTGATTGACTGATGTATCACCGCACAGGCCAAACCTTTAAGGCTAGAAACTTAATATTTCGCACACGTATTCCTCTTGTGACGTAGGCATCCACTAAGAAAGGATTTTTCAAAATTCAACCCCTAAAGGGGTCAAATCTAAATATATAAAAGGGTATGTTTGTTCCGGGTAATCTCTAAAACGGCTGGACCGATTTTGTCGGGACTTTCACTGGCAGATAGCTGATATTATACGGAGTGACATAGGCTACTTTTTGTCTCGGTAGTACGTTTGCGTTGGATAATATCCGACATCCACGCGGACGAAGCCGCGGGCAGCAGCTAGTTTGCAAATATTTCCATAATAACAAATAACAGTCTTGTTTGGTGATGTTGACAACAAACACCAGAATTATTTAAAAAAAAATTTTTTTTGTTCTCCTTTGAATCTAATTAGTACTATTGCATCACTTTATGATTTACGAAGATGTAATGATATTTTCAATTTGTCTCCCATAGTTTCGCCAAATCTCCCTAGTAAAAAAACTGACAACACCGGCTAATCAGACTATCCTACAAAGTATCGAATAAAAAAAACGTGTTTTCTTTATAAATAGTGGTTAAATAACAAAACTTTTAGATGAAAAGTGAACTTGGTATTATTATATGGTTTTCCCACATAATTACAATACAATTTGACTGCACAAACCGGCATAATCAATTATTCTTCATGAGCACGTTATCCTTAGGTGATTCAAATGACACTGGCGTAAGTTACAAGCGAGTCTACCAAATAAAGAAGACTTTATTTGGGTCGTTTGGTTCGGCCAATAAGTTATCTTGACAAACCAGGTATATAATCAAAGCTGAAAATAAAATGCGCGTGCAAAGAGCGCGAAATAGCTGAAGTACGTTTTTTTTACGTTGTCAACCGCCATTTTGAAAAATTTCGCAAAACTGAATCGACAAAAAAATCCTTAAAATTATCGAACCTGCTCACAAAATTTTACGAGAATCGGTTGAGAAATGCGACCTGTAGAGGAGAACAGCCATCCGGACATACGAAAGCATTTTTACCCATGCTAAAACGAAGACACTTCGCGCTCGCTCGGTCAAAAATGGGCCACAACTTTATCACTAACTAGCTTTTGTCCGCTGCTTCGCTCGCGTTAATTTAGACTTTGACAATCAATTCGGGTTATAATTCAATCATGATTCGAAAGACACGTGGCGCCATCTATTATCATAAGAACGTTATTGTTGTTTTCCTCGGGAACGGTACTTTTTTTCGGGATGAAAGATACCCTAATATGTGTTTTTGTACACCTGACAACGTACATGCAAAATTTCAGGATGATCGGTTCAGTGGTTTAGGTGTGAAAAGGTAACAAACAAACAAACAAACAAACTTACTTTCGCATTTGTAATATTAGTTAGGATGGGTAATATTAGTGATAGCCTTAAGGCCTATGGGCACGCCACAATTGCGGCGGTAAGTCCCCTCTTTGAGGAGTGGCTTGAGAGGCGCCACGGCGTCCTCACCTTCCGCCTGACGCAGGTCCTCACCGGACATGGCTGTTTCGGGAGGTTCCTGTTTCGGATAAGGCGGGAGGAAACGCCCGGGTGTTGGCATTGTGTGGATCGACCGGAGGACACGGTGGAGCATACGGTGGAGGTCTGCCCAGCTTGGGTGGAGCACCGCCGTGTCCTCGTGGCGGCGATCGGCGGCGGCGATCTCTCGCGTCCGGCCCTGGTACAGGCCATGGTACGGAGCGAGAGGGAATGGGAAGCCGTCACCTCCTTCTGTGAAGCAGTAATGCTCGCGAAGGAGGAGGCGGAGCGCGTGAGGGTGCGGCAATCGTTGCGCCCTCACGACCCTAGTCGCCGCAGGAGGAGACACCCTGGGCGTCGGGAGTCGATAGCCGACTCCCGGCCACCGTAGGCGCGGGCCTGCGGACGGCGAGCAATGGGCAGCTCGCCGTCCGGCAAGGACCAGGCCCGGGTCGACGGCGCGTTGTGTTCCACGCGCGCCTCAAAGAGATGTCAGCATAATTGACGGGGTCCGACAGGGCCGATGCCTGCCGGGGTCGCGGATTGTTCGAAAGAGTTACCGTGACCCTGGCGCACAGGCAACTGAAGGAACACGGGTGGGTTTTAGTCAGTAAGAGTCTGACACGCCCTTCCGCTCCGCCCAGAGCGGGAGAGGTCATTTGATGATTTCCCACCCAAAAAAAAAAAAAAAAAAAGCCTTAAGGCCTAAAGACTAGTTTCTTATTCTAAACACATGTCACATTTATTCCACAGGTACGTTTAAGTCGACAGATTTAATATCACATAAACATTGGTGTACATATTGTCCTCAATCCGCCACAATCTCTAACACAAACCCGTATGGGATATATTTAGGTATTTTATAGTTCACAATAGGGTCACATTGTTCTATTTATGGTCTGCTAAAAACAGAATGTCATCAGACTTATATGTAATGTGGTATCGTCACGATATTGTGACAGTTTTGAAATCGTGTAGTTAAATTACCTGCTACGTGCTTAATTCATGGTTACAGTTTGCACGTCCACCCTTTATAGCATAATCAGCCTATAATGTTCCCACTGCTGGGACACAGGCCTCCTCTCAGTGAGAAGGAGTGGGCCGTAATCCACCACGCGGGCCCAGTGCGGGTTGTTAGATCTCACATGTCTTCGATTTTTTGTTCTAGCACACGGTTTCCTCACGATGTTTTCATTCACAGTTTTGAGAGCAGTGGTGCAGCTTGCCGTCCAGGTTAGGACCAGGCCCGGGTCAACGGTGCGTTATGTTCCACGCGCGCCTCAAAGAGATGTCAGCATAATTGACGGGGTCCGATAGGCCGATGCCTGCCGGGGTCGCGGATTGTTCCAAAGAGTTACCGTTGCCCTGGCGCACAGGTAAATAAAGAAAGACGGGCGGGTTTTAGTCAATAAGAGTCTGATATGCCCCTCCCGCGCCACCCAGAGCGGGAGAGGTCATTTGATGATATTCCAGCCAAAAAAAAAACATAGTGGTGATGAAATAATTTACTCATTTAAGCACTTGTCTGGATTCGAACCTATGATCTACAACTCGTAACTTGCGGCTGTTACCCAGTGGTAACGGCTGCGAGTTACGAGTGGCCTCGAGTGGCCCAGTGGCCAGCACTGCTCCTAACCACCTTTCTGCTCTAACCAGTATATGCTGGCCTCTTATCTATTTAAACACCCGTACCATGCTAGGCCAGCTCAAGAGCTTGTATTACCACCGACGCGCGCGGAGATGTCGACTGTTGTGCTACTAAAACCATACAAAACTAATACTTTAATTCCCCAAAACGTAAAGCAATAAATATTGATATACGCAGGTGATATTTTCAACAATATTAAACTCAGTAGAAAGTTATTCGTGCAATACATAACAGAGAGAAACCTTATACAGAATCATTAAAATAAATGTCGCATACTAAGTGACCTAAACCTTGCCAAACAAAACTATACCTTATTTCTTAATAAATAAGAGACTCTTCGATGACGTATTTTGTCAAATTAGATTTTTTTCCACCGTGTTTAATAAAAAAGCCGGTCTAATCTTCAATATCCGCTCTGAAAGAAGAATTATCATATAAATAGCTTATTCGTTTTGACCCAGTCACTTCTTAGAATTTTTTACCTGAAATACTCGATATTAGAAATAAATAAGTATGTGTACACCTTTGACCTTTAACGAGGCCTATGAATCATTTGCTCCTTTACTTCACACATGAACATAACTTGTCTTAATGAATGCAGTAATGCACATCACACATCATGATATTGGTAGAGATTTTTTGCTGTTTCGATATTTCTGCTAAATGTACCACAATGTCTTGTTCCACGTAACAGATATTTTTTTCAAGCTTGTGGTATCTGCTATGTGTTTAAAATATATTTTCACTATTGTGATTGTTTTGCCTTACGGAGTATCTTTTTTTCTTTTTTAGGGTTCCGTAGTCAGCAAGGAACCCTTATAGTTTCGCCATGGCCATCTGTCCGTCCGTCCGTATCTTAGCTCAGAGACTCTTAGTACCAAAACGCTATAATTTGGTATGGATATACATATTAATCACGCGGCACAAAGTGGTAAAATAAAATCATGAATTTTTTTGTTTTAGGGGTACCTACCTCCTGTACTAATAAAGTGGGGATGTTTTTTTTTCTCGTCTATCTCATGGTGTGGGGTATCATTGGATAGGCCATTCAAAAATATTACGGGTCTGCCAAAACCATTTTTCGATTCAGGGATCCGTTTGCGAAAAATATAGTTTTAAATTGCTAATTTTTGTTAGACTCAAGTGCCCCCCCCCCCCCCCCCTGCCAGCTAAAAGGTTACTTTTGGATATGTGAAAAAATTCACGACAGCTAAGTACGATTTACAAGTTTACGAGTAATAGTCGACCAACTTACTTTTGCAGTTGGAATGGATGGGAGACTATGTCTTTCAATGTTGAGTTTGTTATAGGGATAAATTCATTCCAACTATGGACCCCTTCATTGTGAGTGGTCCGAGACGCACTGGGCTGGTTTTATTAAGAAAACATAGTTTTCAATTCATCATAATATTTAAACAATCTTCTAGGGCATCAAATTCACCTAAATATATTATATTAAACCACACTATGACAATCGCAGCACGTAACTACAGTTCAACCTGTCATAATTAAAGTTATTGCGGGTGAAAATGGCACGCGTTTCGGCTTAAGTGACACAGCCCACCTAATTTCCAAATTAATGCTTAGACACCCTCAGGAATTACAACATCCTATACAGCGTGTATCAGAAATGTTTGGTCATTTAAGAGTGTGGTACAGACCATCAAACTGAACAAATGTCTCGCTGGTGGTGGCGTGTGTGTTGGATCATTAAGTTCCCTTCAAAATGGTTGAGCTGAATGGTGCTGATTCATGCGTCATGTTCGTGAATGGGCGCCGTCAGTAGGGACTGGTCTTCTCTTAGCTGCCACGGCTTATTTCAATTTAATTTAATATTTGAACTGTTTTTGTATTTTTATTACGGACGCTTTTAACTTTCTGCATCGTTCTCACATGCATAATTTCAACATGAATGATGCAACCAATATTTTGATTGAAAGAGTGTCCGTGGAGTTTCTTGGTCGTTCTTCTTCATAGGTACCTACTACGCTTTGGAATGAGCCACTAGCTTCTTCTATCTGACTGACCGACCCCTTGACAATTCAAAAGTGCCTGTAATTGGTTTATTTGAAATAAATGCTTGGAGTTGAGTTGAGTTGAGTTTCTCAATGGGACTAACATCAAAATTGCGAAAAATTAATCAGCCGTTCCATACATTTGGGTCGAGTAGGTATTGAAGTTTTGTATGGAACAGCTCATAATTTTATCGCGATTACGATGTTGGTCCCATAGAGAAAGTTGTTCAGTTTGATAGTCAGTACCACGCCCTTAAATATGACCACACCTTTCTGATACATGCTGTATATCAAGCCATACACCGCTAGGCCTATTAATTTTGATTACATTTCCCGCCTACCACTCTACGCACTTTTTAACACACGTAGAAAAACATCGATGTTTATCTTTATTACGTAAATTACACACAACCCTAATCGTTGATATTTCGTAGTTATTAGCGGGAAAGCACTTAATAACTTAGGTGACATTATCAACATCAGATCGGTAGCTCGGGCGATGTAATAAATAACTAAAATTACAGCCGTCCTTGATAAGGAAACCCTTACTAATGAAAGGGAGCGCCGAGGAAAAAATGTTCCGGTGAGGTCAGAATTTAGTAGATTTTGGTAAAAAGGTAGATCGAAAATTGTCTTTGATGAGATATCTTAATGAAAAGGTGTCCCTGACTTCTCACAAAAAGAACCTCAAAATGGAATTATTGTCATCAGACAAGTTTAAAGGTTTTGTTTTAGTGCCTATATGAAGAGGAGCCACGAACTCGTAATTATTTTATCTCTTTTAACAACAATTTATAGTAAATTGCGTCCCGCTGGGAACAATGTTGGCGGTTATCTCCACATCAGATTGGGATAGCACTGAGGTCAAGTTCGGCACGCGAGCAAATACGAGCCAGTTACGCAAGTTGACGAATATGGTATAGGAGGTACTGTAGCACTTTTGGGAGATGGATTTTGTGATGGGTGGCTTAATTGAAGTCTGTTTGGATTCTTCACTAAGTTATAAGACTTCAGAAATAACTGACACATGTAGAACTGCGGGGTAATTACGTAACACACTAACAGTAGGAATGGGTTTCATTTTGACAATTCAACAATATTCATTGCGTTATTTACGGTGTTGAGCAGACAATTTTTTTTAACATACGAAGCAATGGATTAGCAATAGGCTTCAAAATGAATCAGATTGTGATAGATAGTGTGTTACGTAATTAGGGTGGAGGTCGTTTTATGACGTGCAAGTAACCTTCGACCTCAACAATTACGACCGTCCTCCCATACCTATCAACGCTGTAATTTGAAACATTGTAAAAACCTCTTATTTTTAAAAGAGTAACCGTTGAGTTTCTATCCGGCTCTTCTCCATAGGAAACAACCAATTGGAACCGTGCAGCTAGCTTCTGACGTTTCATAAGTGCCCATGTTGGTTTATGTGAAATATAATAATAGGTCTTTACCTATGAATTTGCCGTTTTGTATGAAAAAATTTAAACGATTTTTTTTCATGAATTTTTTATTTGTATTAATCGAAGTAATCACCCATGCAATCAATGCATCTTTGCCATCGCAGTGGCAGTTTATTGATGCCCTTCTTAAAGAAATCAGCTGGACGGGAGGCAACAAATTCTTCAAAGGCATTTTGTACTGCCTCTCGGGTATTAAATTTTTTTCCCGCCAAGAAGTTATCCAAATTCTGGAAAAAGTAGTAGTCTGTAGGCGCAAGGTCTGGTGAGTAGGGCGGATGACGGAGAGCTTCCAACCCCAGTTCTTGCAACTTGGAGACCGTCTGCTGTGCAGTATGAGGTCGCGCGTTGTCGTGCAGGAGCAGCGGAGACGAGCGATTGACCAATGCTGGTTGGAGATGCGCCAGCTTCTCCATCATTGTGTTCAGTTCTTCACAGTACACATCTGCAGTAATGCTCACCCCGTTTGGTAAGAAGCTGTGATGAATCACACCGGCGCTAGACCACCAAACAGTGACCATCACTTTTCTAGGGGTAAGTTTTCGTTTAGGGCATTGTTTAGGTGCTGAACCAGGATCCAACCAACTTGCTGAGCGCTTACGGTTATCAAACAGAATCCATTTTTCATCGCAGGTAACAATGCGGTTCAAAATTCCTTCATTTGTGTGTCTGTTGAGCAGTGCAAGGCACGTCTCGACGCGTACTTCGCGCTGGCGATCATTGAGTTCGTGGGGCACCCATTTGTCAAGCTTTTTTACCTTGCCAATTTGACGCAAATGGACCAATATTGTTTTGACGCTAACGTCGAAAGCTGCTGCTAATTCAGCCGTAGATTGTGTATCATCAGCTTCCACAATCGCCTTTAATTCGTCATTGTCGACCAAAGTCTTCGGACGACCGCGAGGTTCATTTTTCAGGTCGAAAATTCCAGAACGGAAGCGAGCAAACCAATAACAGGTGGTGCGTTGGTTTGTAGTGTTAGCTCCGTAAACGTCGTTGATGTTGCGTGCCGCTTGTGCCGCGTTGCTGCCACGACGGTACTCATATTCCATAATTACTCGAATTTTTAACGTATCCATGATGACGAAAAAGATTGAAATGCGATGAAAATGTAACACTAATCAATAAAGAAATGACTACTTTTAGAAAAAAAAAACCATGTTTTTAAAATAAAATTAATTTGAAATTAGAATTCTTAGCCAAACAAAAATTATTTTGATTTGAAATGGCCAGTACTGCAGAACGGCAATTTCATAGGTAAAGACCTAATATTTTGATTTCATTGGACTTCTATACTAAAAATACCTCAATTCAGTCTAATTTTTTACCAATATTACTCTGGGGTTAGACAGTTATTCCTATTTTTGACTACGAACTGAAGTTATAGGATCTATAGAATACAATAGAATACTTTTTATTATATAACATATATAGGTACATAAACTCACGCCTTCTTCCCATGGGGGTAGGCAGAAACTACAGAACGCCACCTGCTACGATCCTTACACACTCGTTTTGAATCGTTTACGTTCATACATCTGGTCATACACGCACGCTGGTTGCGAGTACTATAACAGACCTGACCTTTCTGAAGAACATGACCAATAAGGTCACTATATGTCATCATAGGCCGTCCCCTCCTGGCTTTAGTCACCCTTCACTCATCCTCTCAAGATGACCAAACCATCTAAGCATACTCTTTTCATTTTTTGTCAATACATCTTCATTTAACCGCACCGTTGCCTTATCACATCATTCTTCTGCCTATCATTCATAGTCATACCACACATGCTTCGTAAGGAACGCATTTCCACAGCATTTATTCTACTTTCATGCTTCTTTTGCCACAACCAATATTCACTTCCATCCAAAAGCGTAGGCACCAGCACACCATTGTGAACAGCCAGTCGTGCTTTTTTGGACATCAACTGGTTGGTCACAATTGCATGTGTAGCACCATTCAATTTATTTCCCGCACCTAGAATAAGCTTGTAATTGTGAGGAGAAAAAAAAAATTATGATTTTTTTTTTTCATTTACTCTTCTTTCCACATCTCCATCAATCTTACTTTTTATTATGTACAATATAAACATTACAGACATAAATGTAGTTTAGCTTCTTTGTTTTGGAACGTAGTTCCTTATCGCGTGGTACGGACTTGGTAGATGAGGGCTAGGCGAAAAAAAGTGTAAGAATTTTCCGACACGAGTTTCCGTCACGACCTTTTATTTATTTGTTTGTTCGGTTGAACGCGCTAATCTCAGGAACTGCTGGTTGCTGGCTGAAAGTCTTTTTGTATTGGATAGTCCATTTATCGAGAAAGGTTTAAGGCTATATAGCATCACACTACAGCTAATAGGAGCGGAGCATTCATGAAAAATGTAGCAAAAACGGGAATAAAATATTCCTTTTGAGAGCTACCGTTGCGTGCGCTACGTAAAAATTGTGTATGACGGAATTGATTCCCTTTAAAAGTTAAAAAAAAAGTCCCTAACAACATATGTCTATCTTTTAAGGTTGATTCAATATAACCCTTTTTATGGTAATCAAATTTTTTCTATGGCTGTTATAAATATACTATGAAAGGAACTTCGTTCCAACAGGGTATTGCACGACACTCACGTATTTATTTTTTAATTATTCGGCTCGTTTGGACCATAAATATTGTAGTGATTAAGTTACAATATTGATTGTAGGACTTCGTAGAAAAACACACACGTCTTTACTGAATGATGATTTATTCCGAACTACTCCAGTCATCTGGCACATAGTGCTGTCATATGGGCTCCGCATGAGGCCAAGTACTCGGTAATGCTGGAACGCGTACAGAACAAGTTCACGAGCCACTTGTACAACAAACTATATGGGATATATCCGTTTTACCCGTTTATGTACCCCACTCTGTTTGTGCTCGGTATGGTCGGGTACAACCAACTAAGGGTACGACGGGAATTCACGCCTGTCACGTATCTGGTTAATTTGCTTCGTGGCATTGAGCATAACCCAGGAGTACTGCAGCTCCCAGAGGTGACACAGGCAGAGATGAGGGCGGCCGTGATGCGGCTCCGGGCCAAGAACGTGGCTCCGGGGCCCGACGGGATCCACGGCCGAGCGTTAGCCCTCGCTCTGAAGGAGCTGGAGCCCCAGCTGAGAGGACTCTACACAGCGTGCCTTGAGCGGGGCCAGTTTCCCACTTTGTGGAAGACTGGTCGTCTGGTCCTGCTCAGGAAGGTGGGGCGCCCTGCGGACTCGCCGTCCGCGTACCGGCCCATAGTGCTGCTAGACGAGGTGGGGAAGCTGCTGGAGCGGATACTCGCAGCCCGCCTCGTCGGCCACTTGTGCAGAGAAGGGCCGGACCTAGACGAGAGCCAGTTCGGCTTTCGGCATGGGCGCTCCACCATCCACGCGATATCGCGGGTGAGAGTCCTGGCGGAGGAAACGGTGTCCCGAGGTGGGGTGGTGGTGGCGGTGTCCTTGGACATCTCCAACGCATTCAACACCCTGCCCTGGAGTTGTATTCGGGAGGCACTGCGGTATCATCGGGTGCCTCTCTACCTCCGCCGCATCGTTGGGGCTTATTTGGCGGAGAGGTGTGTCACCTACATGGGACGCGATGGCGTTAGCCAGCGCCACATGTCGTGCGGTGTTCCACAGGGCTCGGTCCTGGGCCCGCTCCTGTGGAACATCGGGTACGACTGGGTGCTGAGAGGCGAACTCCAACCGGGCGTCGACCTGACGTGCTACGCGGACGACACGCTGGTCACGGCCCGGGGGAGTTCGCACAGGGAGGCAGCGTTGCTGGCGACGGCTGCGGTTTCACAGACGGTGAGCCGCATACGGCGCCTCGGCCTGGAGGTGGCCCTCAACAAGTCGGAGGCCATGGTGTTTCATGGTCCCCGGCGGGCGCCACCGTCCGGATCCCACATTGTGGTGGGAGGGGTACGAATCGCTGTCGAGCCCACCATGAAGTACCTGGGCTTGGTGCTCGACAGTCGGTGGGATTTCGGCCCCCACTTCCGGCGGCTGGCGCCCAAGTTGTTGGGCGCGGCTGGGGCGCTGTCAACGCTGCTTCCCAATCTGGGGGGCCCGAGCGCCGCTTGTAGGCGGCTCTACGTAGGGATCGTGCGATCGATGGCCCTTTACGGGGCCCCGATCTGGGCGGCTGACCTGACGGCCGGCAGCATTGCTGTTCTGCGAAAGCCGCAGAGAGCGATGGCCGTCAGAGTCATAAGGGGGTACCGCACGATCTCCTACGAGGCGGCTTGTGCACTGGCCGGATCCCCGCCCTGGGACCTTGAGGCGAAGGTGCTCGCGTCACTGTACCGGTGGCGCGAGGAATGGCGGGCGCGGGGCGAGCGACCGATGCAGCGACATATGGAGCAGCGTCGGTCGCAGCTCCGCGAGGTCCTGGTGGCGGAATGGCGGGAAAGGCTCTCACGCCCTACCGCCGGCCTCGTCACTATCGAGGCGGTCCGGCCGGTGCTCGACCTCTGGCTCGGGAGGAGGCACGGCTCCCTGTCGTTTCGGGTGACGCAGGTGCTCTCGGGGCATGGTTGTTTCGGGAAGTACCTGTGTCGCATAAACAGGGAGCCGGACGCCCGGTGTCACCACTGCGTCGACTGTCGGGAGGACACGGCGCGGCATACGCTGGCAGAGTGTGCCGCTTGGGAGGAGCCGCGCCGTGCCCTCATCTCAGGAGTAGGCAGTGACCTGTCGCTGCCGGCCGTAGTGAATGCTATGGTCGGCGGCGACGAGTCCTGGGACGCGGTGGTATCCTTCTGCGAAACAGTTATCTCGCAGAAGGAGGCTGCGGAAAGGGAGCGAGAGATCTCATCCTCTCACCCGGCCCGCAGCAGGCGCACCGGGCGTCGGCGGAGGGCGGACAACGCCCTCTTCCAGCCCCCCTAAATGGGTCCAGGGACGACGGACTTGGGGACGTCCGTCGCCCCCCATACATCAGGACCCGAGGCGGCGGCGCGTAGTGTTCCACGCGCGCCCCTCTTAGACGTCGCGGGGGGAGTCAAACACCTCACTCCCCCCGCTCGACCGGACGGGGCCCGCAGAGGCGGGCCGGCACCAGTCGGGGGTTGCGGAAGATTCGTATGTTCCCGCGACCCCCGACGCAGGTGTGAGATGGAACACCGGGGTGGTTTTTAGTCAGTAAGAGTCTGACAGACCCCTCCGCCCCCCCAGGGCGGGGGACATCCATGAGGATTTTCCACCCCGGATCAAAAAAAAAAAAAAAAAAAGGAGTACTGCAGCGCCTGAGTGTATATGTACAGGACCGCTATGTGTGGAGGCGGCGCCGCCCGCCGCTGCTGACCGTGCCGGTTGCCAGGACCAACCTTCTCGCCAAAACACCATTGACCTGCGCAATTCGGGTTATTACCGATCTTCACGTGAAGATCGATGTATGTACATGTCATTTGAATGAATTCGCAAAAATACTGTTGGTTATTTTATGTTATAGTGTAGATTAGAGTAGGCTTTATATTGTTGTAATTTTAAATATTTTGTTTTTTACGTTTTTTAAAGTTTCAAATTGTTAGTCAATTTTAAGACCCCGCTATCGTATAAGGTATACACGTGTAATGATAGTTGTAAGGTAGATTTTAATAAATAAATAAACACTTTAATGAGCAAGACAGACAATTATATATTTCTACCTAACACCATAACATAAACTAAAGATTATTTATTCATATTAATATTTGAGTTAATCAAGCCACGCAGTAAAATCCTCCCCTTAAAAATTGAATACCCTCAGTGAGAGTCCCTTTAAGGTACGATTTTAGAAATATAACTTTTCTGTACATGTCGACAAAGTTTACTATTTCTAAATGAATGGGACATAGAGAGGTCGGCGGGGTGCTAAAAAAATTTTAGCTCGCTCTTGCAGCCTGCGTTCTCTGAAGTCTCGTTATTATATTTGAACGATTAAAAGAAATCCTAAGTTGTCAGCGGCAGGGTACTAAAATGTTTGAGCTCGCGACGCTCACTCTTGCATGCTATATTTTCCTATTCTTCAGAATACTGCATGAGTCGACTAAGTAACTCCTATTTCTATATGAGCGGACTAATATATCCGAGGAGGATCAAAATGTTTCGAGCTCGCTACGGTCGCTCTTGCATGCATTTGCCCTTTTCTGCATAAGTTGTATCTCTTATTAAACTGTATCAATCCACAGGAAAAAAAGGCTAAAATGTTCGCCCCACTACTCTGCAACAGTAGTGAGGGGCGCCACAAAAATCTCACCTGGGGCGCCGGTAGTTCTAAATCTCGCCCGGGGCGCCAGTAGTGCTAAATCTCGCCCGGGGCGCCGGAAGTGCTAAAACCGGCACTGCATTATTATCAGATACTTTTGGAACAGGCCATGCAAATTTTCCGATCCTACAAACAAAACTATCTAATATCGTTAGTGCAGCACTACAGCCTATCTAATTCTCCAATGAATCTTGTCTGAAAGGGTCTATAGAGTATGAGGAACAGGGTGTAATGTTCACTCAACCTCCATAGAAAACGGAGGCTCCTCCGGCCAGATGGGTGTCGTGTCTGGGGGCAACTGCGCGACGATTGATGTCGGGACGTTGTATATAATTATGCTAGTTGCACGGCACGGTAAACTCTGCTTGCGCGATGCAGGATTGTACGTGACGTCACTGTGACGCTTAACTCGCATGTGATGTTGTAGGTGCCACTACAGGTCGTAGGCCTGCTGATTCAGCAGTTCAATGGTCACGTTCCACAGTTTCTCAGCTTCGCCCTCACTCTGGCATTGCTTTGAAGGCGTTTTCTTTGCACAGTCGCTGGAAAAAGAGAAAATAAATAATGTAGGTAAATAAACAAAGTAAAAAACTGGTCAATATTTATTATGTAGTTCTTTGGTAAGTTCTAAGAGCTTTTTCTTTACTTAAGTGGTAGATACCTAGATACGTAGACCCAGACAGATAAAAAACTGTCTCACCTGGGTAATAGAATACTTGAACATCGGAAGTAACGCAGCCAACTTGTTTATACAAGCTTTTATTTAACTTGCAATGTTTGTATGTATGGTCGGGTGAAATCTTGCAAGCTGAATTAAAATCACTTCCTCTTATCCTACGGAGTTGAAATTTCACACGTTGATTCTGTTTCAAAGACAATGCATTTTAATGATGCACAACCTGATTCTTCACCCAGGATTGGCTCCAGATAAAGGAACTGCTTAACGGTCAACGGTACAGACGCGAAATTTAATATACGCATTTAATTATGGTAGTTACTTCTAAAGTCCACCATAACTTAGCTGCTGCACCAAGGATTGGCTCCAGTCGAGGGATCTCCTTAGCGATCAACAGCACAGGCACGAAATTTTGTGTAAGTAAGTACTCATTCAATTATGATAGTCCATTCTAAAGTATGGCAAGACTTGGATAGTGCTACGTGGATGGCTTCATACCATGGCTTGTGTAAAGGCGTGTTTGGGTTCGTTGGATTTGTCTTTACAAGTACCTTTGAAGGTAAGGTGTTAGAACGGATATTTAACGAAATTCTAATGCTAAGAAACCTTTTTCAGAACAAGCTTTTAACTAACTTAAAGTACTAAATAAAACTTACGTTATCATAGAACTTTAATGTATTCTTAAAAGCTTGACGCATGAACGTCCTTCTCAGACTTAAAGTTCTATGTTATAAAATATTAAAGTTCTATGTTATCGTAAGTTTTATTTAGTAGGTACTTTAAGTTAGTTAAATATTATTATTTACAATTAAAATATAATAACCTAAACTAACTAAAACTATTAATAAATTAAAAGATGGCGTCGACAAATTCCTCCGCATCGCTGTCGACTGGTAACGTACCCAAGAGACTGGCGGTATTGCCACGTTGTATGGCAATGCTTAGTCTCTGGTTAAGGTAAAATCCAGCCCTTGGGTCACGGGAAGTGTCAAACAGGCGTTTGGAGATTTCCTTGAACAAAAAGTTAGTTAAAAGCATGTTTTTAAAAAGGTTTCTTAGCATTAGAATTTATTTAAATATCCGTTCCGTTCAATACGATTTCACAAAACATTATCACTAATGTTTACCAACAGCGCCCACCTATCGATGTCAGTCTTGCGCCAAGAGTTCCTTGGAGCACTTTACCTGCAAGTTGGGAACACAGACCTGTAATAGAACCCGCTCTCGTTCTCACACTTCTCGTCAACAACACAATAGATGCTGGTCAGTGCGCCGCACCGGGGCGTCTTCCAGCACCAATTGAGCAGAACGTTCTCGAACGCGTACGTAATGATGCCCCATGTCGTCTGCGGCCAGTGGCGCCCGATACTGGTCTTCACGACACCTGGGTGCAGGCTGTATGTCGACACACCTTATATATTGTGCTCCTGAAATTTATAAATACCATATTTGAATTCATAACCTATACTGAAGAGTTTTTTGTTTGTTGATTTGAACGCGCTAATCTCTGGAACTAGCACTTGGATTTGAAAAATTCTTTTTGTTTTGGATAGCCCAATTCTTGAGGAAGAAAGGCTAATTAAGACAAAAAGAAAAAAAAAACAGAAATAATGCTAAACGAAAACAAAATAATAGTGAGGGCGGGCGATGTGATGCGACGCGGTGGGAGATATCATGCGGACGAAATCGCGGGCAGAAGCTAGTCTCAGATAATTTACGTTCATAGAACATGTGTGAGCACTATCATGTATCTACTATAAAGTTACCATTTACTTGGATCGTCTTATATTGAGTTGAATGTACCCTGGCGGCTGAGAGTATGTCATGCTCAAGCAAATGTCTCGCTGGTAATGGCGTGTGTGTTGGATCATTAAGTTCCCTTCAAAATGGTTCAGCTGAATGGTGCTGATCCATGCGTCATGTTCGTGAACGGGCGCCGTCAGTAGGGGCTACTATTACTAATTATTTTGGTCTGGGGCTTATTTAGTCAATGGGTATGTATTTTTATTATAAATTTGTCGATGTTTGGGTATTGTGTTAATTTTGTAGATCAGTTTTGTTATGTCTTAATCTATTAGGAAGGAGATATTAATGTTATCATGTTGATTTTGAATTTGATTTCTAAAACGTTTTGACCGCAACTGTACCATGCGCGCGGCCGCATAAAAGAAATGTGCGTGCGTCTCACTCGCACGTAACACTTTCATTCATGCGCGATCACAGCTCACGCGGTTTACTATCTTCTATTTTGGCTATTATTAGTTTTACGCACGGGCCGTAGGGCGGATAGTTTTCATGTTTTTTTAAGGATATTCGGAACTTTTACAATCTCAATAGTACTAAGCAAATATTCTCGTGGTATGGCTTCTGTTCCACTAATGCAAAACCCCACAATATTTTCCAGACGGTAAAGAATTTCAACAGAAAATTGTAAAAAAATATATTAGAAACTATTCAAAATATAAGAATAAAATTGTTAAAGAAAAGCGAGTAGTTACTTACAATTGCACACGAATTGAACTTTTTGCCTCTAGTCACTAGGTATTCGTCTATACGAGCCTCGCTTATATAAAAATTAACTACGAACCTTGGATAAAACAGAAACACGAAAAAAGAAAAGATTTTCTTAATTGCTTGGGCTCTCTTATTTCCTAACAAAGTAATTATGTGCGTAACTAGACTTCCATATACAAATAAAGGCAATTTCACAATTATTACAATAAATTCTATTGGACACGAACCAAGTGTGTAGTTCTTATATAACGTCAAACGGAGTGAATCGAAACAAGGGCACTTAATCGTTTATTATAATATTTATAATACAGTAGAATAGGATACAATAGAATACTCTTTATTATGTACACCATAAAAATTACAGCTGTAGCACCACCGAACGTCTACAGCCACGCGCCACACAACACTGCTGTGTCGGGACGACACGCACACAACGTTAGGCCACCTCGCGTATATAAGGAGCCGACGCGGTGGCGAACAGCCCCGTCCGATCACCATGTTCGGCAAGCCTATCCCTTGGGAGAAGCGTGCCAAATACTTGGGTGTCACTCTAGACCATAGACTCTCTTTCGGTGAGCACATAAAGCAGGCGCGTTCGCGCGCCGCTTTCGCTCTCGGTAGACTCCACTCCCTATTGAATGCACGCAGCAAATTGTCACTCAAGTGCAAATTGCGCATTTACACAGCGTGCATTCGGCCAATCATGACCTACGCGAGCGTGGTTTTCGCACACTCGAAACCCCACCACATCCATAGGATGCAGACCCTCCAAAACCGGTTCCTCCGTAGGGCAACCGGCTCCCCCTGGTTCGTTCGGAACGAGATCCTCCATCTCGATCTTAAAATCCCCACTATCCGTCAGTTCATGAAGCGCATTTCCAAGCGCTTCTTCGACTCCGCGGCCTCACATCGCAACCCTCTGGTTGTCGAGGCTGCCAGATATGCCCCCTCCCGCATTAGTCGTACCCGCCGTCCAAGGCATGCCCTGTCCGACCCCGATCACCCCATAACCCTCCTCCAGGAGAGCAGTAGGGCCACCAGTACAGTACACAAAAACAGACCGCCATCGTTCCGACCTCGCCGCCGAGGTCCTACGCGACGCCCCCGACGTAATTGTCCCCCCCCCCCGACCCTTGCTCGATGACGCGCCAGCCCGCGCCGTAGTTGAGCCTGTAGTTTTAAATTCCCCAGTTAATAATAATATAATTTAGATCCAGCCTGTCCCATCTTGCTGCCCTCCCCTCAGTGACGCCCTAAGCCGAGGTTCGTACCCCACAGGGGGTGCCCTTAGCGTGCGGTCACCTAATTTTTAAGTATTTTTGGCCCCTGGCTGGAGGCTTTAAGTTAGTAGCTTGAGGCACCCACACGATTGACCGGTTAAGTAGCCAAGACCTCAGTGGTCAAAACTACGAGTTGCCAATTAGGAAAAAATAAGTCAGTCTGTGCTAGCGCGCCGCTGTTTCCTCGCATTGGAAGAGCTCGCCTAGTATAGGCGCCCCCCTACCCTCGCGCCCCGCGGTGACGCTTCCTACTTGTTTTGCAACGCATCACGTGTCACGAACTTGCTGGGAACGTACCGTGTAGTTTTATTTACCATCGTACCTACATAAGTCTACATTGTGTACTGGAATAAATTCATTGTTTACATTGCCCCTTACGTTTCAATCGTACCCGCTTCACAGCTATAAATGTAGAAATTTTACATAGGGTGCCACAATGGGCGGTCTTATCCCTAAAAGCGATACAGCAAACACATTAGTCCTTTTTGGCAACAAACTATATTATTTCAATTTTAAAATGGGAAATTATGAGTGCAGCAACAAAAGTTTTCTTTAGCACCTGCAACCTATCGTCTTTTTTTATATGTAGGCACCGAGTTATTAGAACAGCTTCAATTATATTAATTCATCATCTTTACTATTCCAACAGAATATCAAAAAACCAGCGTCATTTTACGAACGTAAATTAGTATGAGTCAGAGCTACCGATAAATATATTTACTTCCGAATTGATAACTCCGTGACTAATGTTGTAAGTGAGCTACTAAGCGAGCTCAGTACTTAGGGCACCCCGACTCGGACAGGTTAGGTTAGAAGGGAATGGCGGGGTCTTTTAGACCCCGCCATCCCCTTCGTGGTTATTTGTTTTTAAACCACCCAGAAGTAGGAGCCCCGCTCAGCGGGGCTCCGTCGACTACGCTTGTCATTATTAATAATGCACGGGCATTATGAATAATGCCCCTATTTATTACTTTGTCCATAACGTTGCTTAAGAATTATCACCATGCTGCGTCATATTAACAGTAGCTCGTTTTACAATATATGGTCGCTTGAAAACCATTTATTAGACGCTAAAAGTTCGTCACTGAGCTATTAATTCATTAGACAACGAAATAAATTTGAAGACGAGAACAACATTTTAAAGAAGCTGCCTTAATTAGCACCCTTTTAAAATCCCTTTTAAAGTTTCGTCTCGATTCACTCCTGCATCCCTATTCACCCGTTTGACGGTGCCAATAGAACACAAATGAGTGCGTAGCTTAGGGGCCGTAGCGAATGGCTCATCAGATCATTACGACTCTCCTGCTACTTATGGAGTTCGGTCATATATTTTCGCACCACCTGCACCCTGTGCTATGACATAAACAAATTATTATTATGCAAATTCTAATTAATTTATTGGTGTGATTTTTGGTACATTTTACATGAGATGTTAATAATAAAATAATTCGTTCCTCAAAAAATCTACCTTATAGGTGTACACTCTTTCACATATAAATTAGTCATTATTATAAAAAAAAGAATAATCAACATACTAAAATAAAAATTAAAACAAGCAAAGCATTAAAATTTGTACATAAAAATAATTCATGGAAATAAAGATAATAATACAATGTCAAAATTTAATAAATATCAATGTCGAATAACTTACAATTTATCATTAACAATTCGTTTTTTAGTAAGCCTCACGACAATTACCGTAACCTACTATCACATTAGAATAAACATTGATGGGTAAATGCCTGCGTAGGTACTTAAAGTACCTACCTAGAAAAACTCACTCTGAAAAAGTACCGCAATGAGCCATCTGTCGTTGTGGTACTGTTTTACAGATAAACAGCTTCAGAACCATAAGGTGGAGTTGCGAATTTTCATTTATATATTTTTATGTTTTTGGAATTGGAGGTGACGGATGGGCTCAAATTAATCATAACCGGATAAAGTAGCAAAAAAGAAAGGATTCGTGACCTTTGTGCTAAATTGAGACAGTATAGTCTTTAGACTTTTATAACCAAAATTTTGCATTAAAATAGGAACTCAATACTCTACATGTACCTCTAGTTTGAGATCCAGAGCCTTGGCAAACAGAATGTTGGCAGTTTTACTGTTTGAATAAGCTTGCAGTGGAGTGTATTGTGTCTTCGTAAAGTTGATGTCATCTAAGTCCAGTTTGTAAACTGAAATACATTTACAAGTCAAATTATGGTAAGCAACAAGTAAGGGTCTAATAAAACATACTGCAAATGGAGCAGGCACTTGAAGGTCCACCTACAAGATGCTTTCAAAAATCAGACTAGTGCTTAGGGGCTGTTACGCACTATACCAGTGGCAGTGCCGCTGGAAAAAAATATTCTGCGCGGGTTCTACACAGTGTGCTAGCGGCATAAGCGCGGGCAGGGACGGCGGTACGGCCACCGGCCACAGAGCAGAGGGAATGGTGCCTTAAGGCACTCATTCGAACATATTCACTTACACTGGTGTACCACAGACTACACGAACACAATCCTCGAAGGGGCATTTTGAATGAGTAGCGGCAGCATTAGTAACGTGAGCAGCGCATGCCCGAGGTGGTTGGAGGCGAGGTGCGTCTCAAAGCCGTCGTGCGTGCGTCCCTTGGGACACATCATGACGCCGGCGTTGCACGTGACGTCACTCCACTCTGCAAAGGTCCAGCTCCTCCACCACTAACTCCCCCGTTCCCTGCTGTCCTCGTGTGGATTTCTGAATATTTTCCTTGGCTTCTTTCGCTGTTACGATGTTACGACACGCCATTATCATGCGAGCGCCTGCAGGACAAAATTACTTTTGGTAATAAGGACTCCAATCGAGCCGGGAGCTAGTGATTAAACCTTAATCATCCAAAGCTGCACCCTGCGAGAGTGCGAGTTCTGCATCACATTAAGTGCCTATTTATAGTTCGACTATATCAACATTAAAGATTTACCTACTTATGTAAGCCTCACAACTGCACTTACCTCTTTGTATAAATCAACAGCAGCCTCCCTGCCTATCCCCGTGTTGCTACCGGTCACTATGATAGTGAAACCCTCTAGCCTTCTCTCACTTTTACACCAGCCGCTCAAGTAATCGATTATTGATCCTTGAACTAATCACTTTTATAATTATTTCTCCACGCGATATTGATTGGTTGTTGATTACTTTACATTGTATTTTTCACTGATAAAAAAAACTGGCTTTATGGTATTTAAATAAGAAAGACGCCTCATTAACTAAAGGAGTATTTACATGAAGCAATTGTATCCCCGTACACCCTTGAACCAATCAATAGCACATAAGTGGTGACACTTACACTACGAAAATCACCCTTGCTACTACGATATAAAGGCGCTTTTACTGTCAACTTATGTGCGGTTGACTGTAAACTTGGTAGATAATTTTCTTATATACTGCTCATATAAGACCACGTACGCACGGACGTAATAATATCGCGGCGGGATTTTATCGCGAACTGAATTTTCAACTCCCGGTGTTGAACCGAGCATTGAGAATCCAACAAAGTGCGTCCCAGCTAGGGTTGCCAGATGCAGTAGATAGCCAATTCCCGTATATCAAAGTCCAATTGCTGGACACTTACTGAAAAAACAAAAAGTGACCAGAAACCAATTAAATGCGAGTGGGTTTTTAAGAAGAAAAGGGGTCTAAATGGCGACTTGTTAAAATATAAAGCACGACTCGTAGCAAAGGGATACACACAAAAATATGGAGTAGATTATGAAGAAACTTTTTCTCCAGTTGTAAGATACTCTACAATTAGGACTCTGATTGCCATCGCTGCTCAATATAACTTGAACATTGATCATTTAGATGTAAAGAATGCATTCTTAAATGGCGATTTAAAAGAAAAAGTTTATATGGAGCAACCAGAGGGTTTTAAAATAAATGGCAAGGAACAATTTGTTTATAAATTAAACAAAGCAATTTATGTATTGAAACAGGCATCCAGAATGTGGTATGATAAAATTAATGATGTTTTAATGAAGAGATTTGGATTTAGTAGAACATCATCAGAACCATGTGTTTATTTCAAAAGATTACAAAGCGAGTTTATAATAATTGCATTGTACGTCGATGATATTATTTTGTTCTCATCATGTAATTCATCTTTAAGGTCCACAGTCAAAAATGACTTGATGAAGGCGTTTGACATGCGTGATCTGGGACCAGCCCATCAGATATTGGGGATGAGGATCTGTAAACAAGGAGATAAGATCACTCTTGATCAGTCAGGTTACATAACGAAAGTCTTAGAGAGATTTCACATGACTGACTGTAAACCTGCTAAAACTCCGATGGAAAAAGGATCAAAGTTAACTGCAAGTCACGAAAATAATAATAAAAATGATTATAGAAACTTAATAGGATGTCTTATGTATATTGCAGTTTGTAGCAGACCTGATATTTCTCATGCTGTGAGTGTGCTGAGCCAGTTCAACGAATCTCATTCAGAAACTCATTGGAAAGCAGCTAAGCGTGTGTTGCGTTATCTCAAAGGTAGGTACTAAAGATTATTATTTAACTTTTCAGAAGAGTGAGCTGAATGACACTGCATATGTAGATGCAGATTGGGCAGGTGACGAAAATGATCGTAAATCTTACACTGGTTTCATTTTCAAACTTGGTAGTAGCACAATATCATGGGAGAGTAAAAAGCAAAAAACAGTAGCTCTCTCTAGCACGGAGGCTGAATATATGGCCTTATCAGATGTAAAGAGGCATTGTTCGTTAGATATTTTTTGCATGAATTACTTGGAAAGTTTAGTAAAATATTAATTTATAATGATAATCAATCTGCTCAACGATTAAGCTCAAATCCTATGTATCATAGTAGGACAAAACACATAGCTGTAAGGCATCATTTCATAAGAGAAATTGTTATTAAAGACATAATTAAAATTGAGTATTTGTCAACTCATGTAATGATAGCTGATATCCTAACGAAACCCTTAACAAAGGACAAACATGATTTGTTCATGAAGGGTTTAGGTTTGTTTAAGTAATGCAGTAAGTGTAAACATTTAGATTTGTTTAAATAATGTTAAATGTAAACATTTATGTTTCATTAAATGGTGTTAAATGTAAACATTTATGTTTTTTGTTATTTAGCTTATTTATTTTTAATTGAAGATTGTATAATGAATGTAATTTCAGGGCCAGTTGTCTGGCGAGACATTATCTTTAGTTTAATGGCAAGTGTTGAAGGTTATAGATAAACTGAAAGTCAATGGCACTTTGCTGTCAGTATCATCTGTCAAAGACACCTGTCATACTTGTCAATTGCTCTCATTCCTTTTTTATTGTATCCTTACAACTCATGGCTGTGTCTGCTCTACTTTAAGTAATAAATCTGTTCTCATCTTATACAATATTATTATTTTCTTTCATTGACTTGAATGTGCCCTGGCAGCGAGAGTATGTCATGCTCACTCTAATATCTCGCTGGTGGTGGCGTGTGTGTTGGATCATTAAGTTCCCTCAAAATGGTTGAGCTGAATGGTGCTGATCCATGCGTCATGGTCGTGAACGGGCTCCGTCAGTGGGGACTGCTCATTTCTTAGCTGCCACGGCTTATTTTAATTTAATTTAATATTTGAATTGCTTTTGTCTTTTTATTACGGACGCTTTTAACGTTCTGCATCGTTCTCACATGCATAATTTCAACATGAAC
The DNA here is from genome assembly GCA_916610205.1 of Griposia aprilina. Lineage (NCBI taxonomy): Eukaryota > Metazoa > Arthropoda > Insecta > Lepidoptera > Noctuidae > Griposia > Griposia aprilina. Next base: position 12,630,142 of record OU744307.1, on the reverse strand, counting down.
GATGTTATCAATTTTTTGTAACCATATTTTCATTTAAAAGAGTGTCCATGGAGTTTCTTGCCCGTTCTTCTCCATAGGTACCTACTACTCTTTGGAAAGGGTAGTACTAGCTTCATCTTTCTGACTGACCGACTCCTTGACAATTCAAAAGTGCCTGTAATTGGTTTATTTGAAATAAATGCTTTGAGTTTGAGCTTTGAGTTTGTGCAGAATTTTTTCTTTCTTTCTAAGTTCCTTATAGCACGGTTTGGACTTGGCAGATGAGGACTAGGCGAAAAAAGTGTAAGAATTTTCTGATACTAGTTCCGTCACGACCCTTTCTGTATTTGTTTGTTTGGTTGAACGCGCTTATCTCAGGAACTACTGGTTGGAATTGAAAAAATCTTATATGTTTTGGATAGTCCATTTATCGAGAAAGGCTTTAGGCTATACCATCACGCTAAAACCAATAGGAGCGGAGCATAAATGAAACATGTTGCAAAAACGGGAAATTAAAAAAAAATATTCCTTTTGATAGCTTCCGTTGCGTGCGCTGCATAAACGGTTAATGTTACGCAAAAATCACGTATGACAGAATTGTTCCCTGTAAAAGTTGAACAAAAAAGTCCAGGAGGAGGAGGAGTCCAGGAGTCCATATTTATGTCTATCTTTTAAGGTTGACTCATTAAAACCCTTTTTATAGTAATGAAATTTGTTCTATGGATATTCTAAATATACTATGAAAGGAACTTCGTTCCAATTGAGTGCTCCACGAGACTCGCGCAATTTTTTTGTATTTTCATAGCTTTAGTTATGAAAGTCATCCCTTATAGTATAGATACTGTAAGGGATGTTCATGCTAACCGAAACTGACCACGAACTTTCCTAGTCTCCATAAATACTTAGCTAAACAAAAGCCGTGGTGGGCCAGTCTACGAATTTGTAGATTGATATAAAACCCTTTTTGGTAGCAGCGCCAGCCTCTGGTCATAAGTTCACAAAAAGGTTCACATTAACCCAATTATTTCGTAAGCAAAGGAACATTCAAAATCTTTTAAGTCCAAATCACAATACAAGGGAAATCACTCACGGATCGCTGGTATTAATATTTTTATACGATCGTTAGGAGACATTATAAGAAGAGAATAATAAGAATATTTTGTGAGAGGTTATAAAATGAATATTATTGTTATGGTAATATTTATTGAGAGCAGTGGTGGCCCAGTGGTATCGGCCCCGACTTACGGGTTGTAGGTCGTGGGTTCGAACCCAGGCAGGCGCTTTACTTTGTGTAAATAATTTCATCACCACTGCTCTCAAAACGGTGAAGGAAAACATCGTGAGGAAACCGGCATGTCCTAGAACCAAAAATTCGAAGACGTGTGACATCTACCAACCCGCACTGGGCCCGCGTGGAGGATTACAGCCCATTCCTTCTCAAAGAGAGGAGGCCTGAGTCCCAGCAGTGGGTACATTATAGGCGGATTATCATAATATTTATTTAACTGTTATCGGTAATATTAATGGTCTAAGTAACTATATCTGTATCTTCAGTTTCAATATTAATTTATTCTGGTTGATCTAAAAATTAAGATAAAATAAATCTGTAATTTCTTTTCTAAATTGTCATCTAGGTATTTCGTCTCTTTCGTCGATCGAAAACCTCCGAGGTTGACCTGCGATATATGTAGCATGCCATGTAGAAAGGCACAATGTAATAGTCCAGTCGAGTCGAGTCCAGTCACACAAATTACTTATTTTTTTTTTATAAGTATCGGTTCCTTGTTTTTTATTTGCTTTTATCAAGATTTTTTTTATCATTTATTAGTGTTTTTTTGTGTTGTGCAATTTCTACTGTGTGCACTTAATAAATGGTACCTATCTATCTATTATACAAAAATAGTATTTCCTTGAATTTCAGTAATCAGATCTTAGTGTTCCTTGAGTAGTATGTGAAGCATTCGATTCAGATAGCCAGTAAAGTTCAATGTAGAGCAGTAACAATCCACACAATCGGTAGCCAGTTTTCCATTAACGGATCAACACAGCGTGTTGCGCAAACCCAAAAACCTCTAAATCATCCAATCCGGAACCCAAAAAAACAAATGCCTAGTGACCAAACGTTTATCTCTCACAAACACACTCACAAATCAACAGACCACTCTTCTAGGTCCAGATTTATTATCCAAAACTGTTTCGGAAACGCAGTTCTAAAACTGACGTCAAGTCTGTATATCAACGGGCCATTTGTAACCCAGAATATATCGGCTAGCGTCCACACTATCCGTCATTTTCGTCACAAAATTGGTGCATGGTCGCAACAGGTGTTGGACAAAACATTGTTAAGGGTGGAGCTATAGTGGAAGCTAGTATGTTGAGAATATTGTGGGAAGACTTATTTGGAGTTTAGTTTTAGAAGGTTTAATAGCGACCCTCTCTCTACTTGAAGATATTTAAAATATGGACAGAAAAGGCATCAGCGTTCGGCTGTTTGATAATAATGACAAAAATACTGTAATCATAAATTCACCTGACAATTTTGATGACTATGGTCGACAACGACAACGATCATAAATCTTCATAATCTGCAATGAAAAATTACAGGCTAAATAAGATTACGTGTGACAGTACCGCAGTTCAGCAAAGCCTTTCGTTCAACACTGGACCGAGATGATTGATTGCTGTACACAAAACCGTTTAACCAGTGTCAATCTTAATGAAATCACACCCATACAGCTGTTTACAAATTTAAATATAAGAACGTTGACTATACATAAAATCATGTCATTTGTGAACATGAACGACACAAGTGAGTCTCATTTTTCACTTGACGGATACATTATCATCGTCAAATTCAATGAGACAAAGCCACATATAACCAAATTGTCGAAGCGGCTAAGCTCTGCAGCCTACGCGGTCTATAAAATCCGTCATTTGACTGATGTCAAAACAGCCCGATTAGTATATTTTAGTTATTTCCATAGTGTAATGTCGTATGGCATTTTGTTGTGGGGAAATGCAGCCGACATTCAGACTATATTTGTGCTGCAGAAACGAGCCATTCGAGCAATTTATAACCTTAGTTGTAGGCATTCACTGAGGTTTAAATTTAAGGAGAAAAATATAATGACTGTCGCATCTCAATATGTATATGAGAACCTGATTTATGTAAAAAAGAATATTAATCTATATTTTAAACACAGCGACATTCATAACTTAAATACTAGAAACAAAGATTTACTTATTGTGCCCACGACTAGGCTCCAAATTAGTAATTCATTTATTTTCATCTATTTCTTTCATATTATTTTCTCCCAAGTCTTGTTAAAGAACTGAGCCTCAATTAATTTAAATCATTTATTAAACAGAAACTCTGTCAAAAAGTTTCTATAAAGTTAAAGATTACTTGGATGACAAAAAGGCTTGGGATTAATTAAGCTACTTCAATCTGGTCCAAGCAACAATCCATTTTATTCTGTGATTATGTGTTTTAGAATTAATAATTTCATTTTTATTGATTTACTTAGCATAACATATGATATTTTTGATGACATTTAAAGAGAAACCTGTCTGTGAATGTGAGTAGCATGCATGGCTAGATTAAATAAATGATTATTATTTTAATATTGTGAATGTGAAGACTACGCGGGTCATTGTTGTATTTTTTCCCTCTCAGCTAGTTTTAATCATAGTCTGGCAGTTTGAGTAATTTTTGTGGCCTACCCAAATGTCCTTTATTTGGTATTGTTCGTCGAATCGTTGAGCTCCTTCAGTTCTGAGTTGAGCTGCACGATTACTGACAAATGCGTGCACTGACTGAACAGGTTTACTCAATCTGTGTGGTTTTTTCCTCAAAAGACCATTTCAGACACAAATCTACATGGTCTTCACATGATCTGACCAAGATTATGTCTGGACTATAAAAGAGACTGTCACCTCTGAGTTTGTTTCGGCCTTTCTTCTCAGAGTAGTCAGATAGGAAACGCCGACCTCATCTAGTTTTTAAAATATGATTGACGTGTAAAAGGGTTTGTACAAACCTATTTACAGAAATAAAATCATTTATCATTTAAAGACAGTCCAAAAGCGATCAATATTTCTGTTAAGTGGCCCAAACTATCACAGCATAATTGTATGAAGGGACTTTTGTTCTATTGAACTGTAATCGTTTTCTATTACCTACAAAATAGTATTGTAGAATCGAACTTGTAATTGCTAGAACTTTTGACAAAAACTCCCAGTGAATTGAAACTTTACCAAGGTTGAAGCTTTAAACCTAATATATGGTACTAAATTAAATGACTGACTAACTAACTATAAAAATGAATACAAAAGAAAAGGACACTTAGGCGTCGAAGTACTCGTCCGCATTGCTGTCATCTGGAAACGTGCCCAGAAAACTGGCAGCATTACCACTTGAATGGCAATGCTAATTCTTTGGCCATAAACGAGCCAGCCTTCTGGTCACGTAAAATAGCAACCAGTCGGCGAAAAAAATCCCTTAAAAAGTGACTCGCACTAGTGTAAATAGTTAGCAGTGTTAAACATTGTAAGAGATATACATAATACATAAAAATATATATGCTCGGTGGCTTAAAAACTATCAAATTGATATTAAAGCAAAAGGATAATAATAGGTAAAATAATAAAAATAAACCCGACACAATAAGAGTTCATGACCTTGATAGAGCTTAATCGATGTTGATAAAACATGTCTAAGAACCACTGCTAGGAAACCTGCTTTTAAATAAAAAAAACGCATTCAAATCGGTTCACCCATTTAAGACCTACGTTGCCATAGAGAGACACACAGACACAAACATTTTTGCGTCGGGGGTCAAAAATAGACCTTGACGTTTTATGACGTGCAAGTGACATTCAACTTTAGGCTAGAGCAATTACGAGGTAGATTATACTTACAAGGCCACATCGTTATTGTTGTTTTAATGTACAGTTTACAAGATAAGTCCATACTCAGGCCACGATCAATCTTAATTATTACAACCATTAAGGATAAACTATCTGCGACATTTTGTACGATAAGATTCTGAAAGCTGTTCTGTATTTAATTGTCATTTTATTCCCTAACGTGTAATTTAAGCACACATTGTACGAAGAAGATTACATTCTGTTGAACAATACATTGCAATTAAGATTTCAAATCAAACATATTCTCCGAACTGAAATTGCTTATGATTTTGGAGTTCAGAAATGGTTGAATGTCAAATTAATTCTAAGAATGGCAGTTAGATTAAAAGTGCACGTTTGCTCAAAGTACTCACACGATACAAAATTGTTTCTTGCCAAATAAAACAAAAAAAATATTGACAGTCACCGAACGCAGAAAAGACTAAGGGCCCGTTGTTTGATACTTAGTTAAACATGACCAATAGTCAATTTAACAATTAGTCACTTGACAATAGTCAATAGCTGTCAAAGTTTAACTACTCTGTCTGCGCATGGTTAACTTTTATAGCAAATTATCAATTTTTTAACAGCCTAACCATTTGTCAAACAATAATACTTCTTTCATTTTTAACAAATTGTTAGTTTAACTAACGCATTTTAACTATTAGTATGTTTGACTACTGATCAAACAACGGGCCCTAAGGAGAGTTCCCTTCTTTCTGTGGTTCTCTTTAATATTAACGACAGCAGTTGTAGAACCCTCCCCCCCTCCTCGACTGCCTCGTTGGTCTAGTGGTCGCAAGCGCTACTGCTGAGCATGAAGTCCTGGGTTCGATTCCCGGGTCGGGCAAAGTGTTATTGGGTTTTTCCATCTGGAATTTCTCGGTAGCAGCCCGGAGTCTGGATTTGTGCCCGATGGATGGCAATAGGCTCGCCCCCTATTACATGGGACTTAAACATAACTGGCGAAATGTGGTTGTGCTATAGGTACACCTCTGCCTAACCCTTCGGGGAATACAGGCGTGATGTTATGTTATGTGTTGTAGAATAAAGGCTTGATTACACGAAGTCTCATGAAGCCTTGGCACTGTCTCACCGCTGCGCTGTACTGGGTATGTGTGAGCAAGGCATTATGATAATGTGGTGGTAGCTGATTTCGTATGAACCCTTTTACAAAGAGTTTAACTATACCTACACTACACTACCTCAATCTGCCTTGCCTTTTTACAACTATATTGGAGTCAGCTTTCAGTCTAACCGAATGCAGCTGAATACCAGTATTTTACATCGAACGCCTGCCTATCTGACTTCCACAACCCAGTTACTCGGTAACACGATACCCCTTGGTAAGACTGGTTGTCAGACTTTTGAGCTTCAGTCTACCCGTAATGACTGTCAAAGATCTACGAATGACAGCCGGAACCAGCGGCTTAACGTGCTTTCCGAGGCATGGAAGAGTCTAGATTTGTAATGAATGGTCACCCAATCCCATACATAAGCGACACTACAAACCCAATTTCAAAACGTCGCATATCCTCTGCCTATCTTTTAGTGAAACCTTTCCTTCCTCAAGGAAGCTACGAACAAGTTCAGACAAGATTGGCGAACTTGTCAAATTGGGTTTACGACTTTGTAGTTCCGGGCTTATCCTGTCTGCCTAAGTTATATTCACACTGGAATGACGTGGTTGTCACCAGTAATGACGCCATTGTCGTAGTTGGGAAGGGTGATGAAAGTTTCCTTGAGGTGCCTAATGAATTTGGATTGATTTTGAATTGAACTGGTTTGACGGATATTGGGGTATTTTATTAAAGCCTTTTATTAATTAAATACTTTATAATATAATAAGCTAACACTAACATATATATACCTACTATGCACAAGAACATATATAGATTTAAAAAAAGGGAAGAGCTCATAGGGTATTAAAAAATTCTTCCGCATCGCTGTCAATAGGATAAGTGCCCCAAAGGCTGGCAGCATTGCCACGTTGGATGGCAATGCTGATTCTTTAGGCTAAAAATAGGCCAGTCCTCTTGTTACCTGAAGAGTCGACTAATTGCTTGGCGATGTTCCGAAATATTCGATGACCCCAAGGCCCTAGTGTTTCAAGCCCAAATGGCTCTAACATATAGCTCTCAATAAGGTTGTTATACTTGCGCCGTTTGAGGTTTTCTGCTCCTGCAGCAGCCGCCCCAGCACAGCCCACCGTACTAGGAAGATGGGATAGCATGAGGGTGTCGACACAAGTTACATCCCACACTATAGGCCTACCCAACTTCCAAGGCATTACGGTCATTCCATTTGGCCTCTTCCCATCGTTACGTGCCAAGACATTGGGTTCTAAAACAGCTGGCACCCCGGCGGTGACAAGTGGTCGACGGATGATGTCATTAATGCTGGCGTGCCGTGGCATTCAACCAACGGTCTTGCTGCAGGATAGGCCATGTTGTCCGAGGCAGTTGTCTGCTTCACCGCATTGACAGCGATGAGGCGCCCCGCAAGGAGCGCCCAGACAAAAACATTTAGCGAGAACATATTTACTTTATTGTATAATAGCACATAATACAAAAATAACAAACGTATATAGGTGAGTGTACAATGGCCGTGTTTATTGATTAATCTTCATCATCATCATCGCCATTGGCAGCCTGCTTCCTACCACTGTTGAGTAAAAGCCTCCTCCCTTTTGTGCCATGCTTTCCTGGTCTGTGTGTGAGCAGTGGTGGCCCAGTGGTATCGGCAGCGACTTACGAGTTGTAAGTCGTGGGTTCGAACCCAGGCAGGCGCTTTACTGTGTGTAAATAATTTCATCACCACTGCTCTCAAAACGGTGAAGGAAAACATCGTGAGGAAACCGGCATGTCCTAAGACATGTGACATCTACCAACCCGCACTGGGCCCGCGTGGTAGATTACAGCCCATTCCCTCTCACAGAGAGGAAGCCTGTGTCCCAGCAGTGGGAAGATTATAGGCTGATTATACTTTTATATTTCCTGGTCTGTGCGAGTCTCAACCAGGTCTTCCCCGCGATCTCTTGTAGGTCGTCCACCCATCACCCCACCTGGCTTTATCTTACCAGATTTATCTTTGTACTCACGAAATTGAATCATTAACTTACACCTTTTCCATTAACCCCCAAGGGAAAAGTCGTGTTTATGTCGCAGAAACTACAAACATTGCCTGCGAAGATTTTAAGATGTTATGTGCTTTCTCCACCTTCACACAAAAATAGGAATAGCTAAACCCGCGAAGTAAACGTAAGGTAATTTGGAACGATTTTTTAACACTGGTAATACGTCTATGTTTTAGCATTTGGTTTAAAATGCGGCAAGCATTATCAGAAATAGACATGATTACAATATTCAAGTTATGTAAACATTATATGCGCAGTAGTAAGTAATTGAGTATTTCCAATTCAAATATCATTCGAATGTATGTTTGCTTAAAGGTGCTCGTGACTGTACTACATGCCTTTTTGAAGGACGTTACCATGAAGGTCAGCATAATTACGTCCTTCTAGGCCCAATCCCATTTCCCACAATTTCATTAAACACAAATTGTATTTTACTGGTAACAACCTATTTTTAGCAAAATATGAATTCAAAACGGATTAATTCTCCTCAGGTATTAAATTTAATGTAGGCGTCAAAGTGAAAATCTAGAATTTCATTTGACAGAAATAGCGAGATAGACATTTTCGTTATAATTGTATTAACTATAGCAATTAAGTTGTTATACAAAGGCTGTAGGTATTAATTAGAGCTATTTCAGAAAGCCAAGGATGAATAGAAATTAGTGATGATCAAGTATAACTAGAACAAAATTGATATAGAAATAACTTTTTTTGATCCAATCACTGTGGCCTTAATTTTCTCGTTTAATAAACTAATGTCTTTAACAAAATTGAGTAGGTGTACGTTTTGAAAGGAAGTTTTTGTACGCTACCTTTGAAAAGAGCTTCAATAACTTTTAATTTCACCAAAAAGAGGTCTTTGCCCTGACCACACAGACGGCATTATATATTTAAACTTTACAAAATAAAATGTTATGTTATGTTGGGAGGTCCGTAGCTACTACGTAAGCCGGTGCTGACAAGGAACCGGGCCAACTCCTTGTCATCAGATATGTTGAAGCGTATAAGTAATCATAAAATGGTAAATATAAATCCTTTAAAATTGTCCACGATCAGTATTTGCTAATTGTCTAACATGGCTAACCCGAATCAAATTCTTTTTTACTCCTCTAATTTCAGAATCAAAGGTTATTCATTTGTCTAGATTATTATACGTCCTTTGTGTCCCCAATATTATTTCTGATAGCACGCTAATTAGGTACCTACATATATCAAGACTATATCCATATATACAACTTTTTCTTCAATCACATTACGGAATGTTTCTTATTTCTCCTCCGAATCAAATTCTGGACACTTCAACCAACTTTATCCAAACTCCTCAGATTCGAATAGCCATTCAAATATCCAAGAGGTCCTCAACGTCACCTCTAACAAAACATGAATTTTTACTCCGATCCTATCTTTAAAGCCATAACTCCCAAACACGATAAAGTGGTGTTTATAGTAATAAGCATACAAAGTTACGATATAAACATAAACAGTAATAAACTGGACGGGATCGGTTACGTGCCTGAAATCGTTCGGCTTTACGCAGTCAAATTACCGATGGGCCTTGAATAAACGGTTTGATGTGGAAACGATCTGGTTGGGTTTAGCGGTCCTATGGTGCTTTCTGTTGATCTCTCATCGACAAAAATGACAAACTTTCATACAAAAGTTTATCCCCTATTTTACCCCTTTTGAGGATTAAAAGATATGGCCAATATATGAATGGACGTTGGCATAGTTATCGAATTTAGTGTTCAGCAATGATTTTTGGTGTTCTATATTCGTGAATATTGGCACATTAAATTGCTATAAATAAAGAACTGAAAGAACTTGTCATTACAACAGACTAGACATAAACATTTTCATTAAACCTTTTAATCAAATCGCTGGCAATAAGTGTATAGATTATGATTTTGCTATTAAAAAACTTTAGGCGCTTTAAAATAGCGTACAGTTGTGAATTATTACGGTTAATTGATATGGTTTGAGTATTACTAGGCATATATACAAAGTAATGACCACCCGAATCAAGGATTTTAAACTGTACATTGATTAATATTTATTAAACTGGGTAATAGCCTCCAAAATGTGACAATAGTAACAAAGTACCTATATTCGAAACTAATGTTTTTATTTAAAGTACATTAATTTACAAGTAACCCTTATATTCTCTTTATAAAGTACACCAATTAACAAGGGAAACACAAAATAAAACAAAAGAGTAAAAATAATTATTTATTTATTACAGAACATAATTAAAAATATGTATATAACTCATTAGATAACTCAATATACATTACAGCGATGCAGCGCTAGTGTTAAAGAGACCGAGGTCACACACTACAACTGAGAGGAGAACATAGAAACTATGTTCTTGCAAACGAATTATTTTAAGGAATTGCGGTACCAAATGTAACAATCTGTTTCTGCATTGTGGAAATATACAGTGACTAGATGTGATCGAAGTTCACTTATAATTAGGTAATGATATAGTATTAGTTTCCCTTCGAAGTGGCCCTCTTTGAACAGGTGGTAACGGTGGTGGCTCTCGAAAGTCTTGTTTGATGGTGTGCAGAAGGCGAGGATATGAGATGCCTTTGCAACCTTTGCCGTTGATGCACCTCATAATAATCCAAAAAAACAAATCCGAAACGCAATGCAAATCAGAGTCCAGTGTTAATAGCAAGGTAATCGAGTGGTAGACGGTAACAGTCCATATAATATATATTAGTAGGAGTCAGAATTATTGTGGGTTACAGAGCGGCGAAGACCGCCCTCCGAGCGGAGATACTGCGGGCCAGGGTACTGGCCCGTGAGGAGTCGCTGGGGACTCTGAACAGGGACCCGTGGGGACGCCCATACAAAATGGTGTGGGAGAAACTTCGCCCATGGGCTCCCCCCGTGACGCAGAGTCTCCGGCCTCAGATTTTAGAGGGCGTGGTGAGTGCTCTGTTCCCTTCGCGAGGGGAGCATACTCCTCCGCCCATGGCTCCGCCTCCTGCGGTGCCAACTGTGAACCACGTAACCGACGACGACGACGATGCTCCTGAGGTGACCGAGGTAGAGTTGAGAGTGGCGGTACGTAGGCTGAGTGCCAAAAATACCGCCCCAGGACCCGACGGGCTACCTGGAAAAGCCTGGGTCCTGGCCTTGGAGGCTCTCGGGCCTCGACTAAGAGGGCTCCTAAGCGCATGCTTGGAGGGGGGCCAGTTTTCAATTCGTTGGAAGACGGGGAAACTGGTCCTCATTAAGAAGACGAGGCGCCCTGCGGACTCTCCGTCCGCTTACCGGCCCATCGTGCTGCTCGACGAGGTGGGCAAGCTCTTTAAAAGAGTCATTGCAGACCGCCTCGTCGGGCGGCTGGTGCGGGTGGGGCCGGATCTGGCGGACAGCCAGTTTGGTTTCCGCAGGGGGCGCTCTACGGTGGACGCCATCATGCGCGTGCGAGCCCTCACGACGGGGGATGCTGTGGCCCGGGGTGGGGTCGTCTTGGCGGTGTCTCTAGACATCGCCAATGCCTTCAATACCCTGCCCTGGAGTTGCATCAGGGAGGCACTCTGGTATCACCGGATGCCGACCTACCTCTGTCGCATAGTCGAGGCCTATCTGACGGACAGGGCCATCATCTACCCCGATCACCAGGGAGAATGGAACCGGCGAGAGATGTCGTGCGGAGTCCCACAGGGATCGGTCCTGGGGCCGCATCTGTGGGACATCGGGTACGACTGGGTGCTGCGCGCCGACCTCCCTAGCGGCGTCAGCGTCGTTTGTTACGCTGACGACACGCTGGTCCTGGCGCAGGGGAGGTCGCACCAAGCGGCGGCCGAATTAATGACACGCGGGGTTGCGACAGTCATTGAGAGGATCCGGCAATTGGGACTCGAGGTGGCACTGCACAAGTCCGAGGCCATGTGTTTTCATGGCCCTCGGAACGCACCACTGTCGGGTTCCCAAATAATGGCGGGAGGGGTTCACATCGGCGTCGAGTCGACGATGAGGTACCTGGGACTCGTCCTCGACAGCCGGTGGAACTTCGTTGAGCATTTCCGACGCTTGGCTCCCAGACTGGACCGGGCCGGGGCTGCCTTGAAGCGGCTCCTGCCCAATCTAGGGGGTCCAAACGCCTCCTGCCGGAGGCTCTACGCGGGGGTCGTGCGGTCCATGGCCCTTTACGGGGCACCGGTGTGGGCGCGTTCATTGAGGCTCCGACCAGCACGCCGGTTGAACGCGTCCCAAAGGGTCATGGCCATCCGGCTGGTCCGAGGATACCGCACGGTCTCCTGCGAGGCGGCGAGCCTCCTTGCCGGATTGCCGCCATGGGATCTGGAGGCAAAAGTCCTCGCGCACATTTGGGAGTGGCGCGAGGAGGTGAAACGCCGGGGCGTTACTCCGCAGCCGCGAGAAATCGCGGCACAGCGGACAGAGCTCCGGCGGGATCTCATGGCGGCATGGAGAGTGCGACTGTCGCAACCCAGCGCTGGGCACGCCACAATTGCGGCGGTAAGTCCCCTCTTTGAGGAGTGGCTTGAGAGGCGCCACGGCGTCCTCACCTTTCGCCTGACGCAGGTCCTCACCGGACATGGCTGTTTCGGGAGGTTCCTGTTTCGGATAAGGTGGGAGGAAACGCCCGGGTGTTGGCATTGTGTGGATCGACCGGAGGACACGGTGGAGCATACGGTGGAGGTCTGCCCAGCTTGGGTGGAGCACCGCCGTGTCCTCGTGGCGGCGATCGGCGGCGGCGATCTCTCGCGTCCGGCCCTGGTACAGGCCATGGTACGGAGCGAGAGGGAATGGGAAGCCGTCACCTCCTTCTGTGAAGCAGTAATGCTCGCGAAGGAGGAGGCGGAGCGCGTGAGGGTGCGGCAATCGTTGCGCCCTCACGCCCCTAGTCGCCGCAAGAGGAGACACCCTGGGCGTCGGGAGTCGATAGCCGACTCCCGGCCACCGTAGGCGCGGGCCTGCGGACGGCGAGCAATGGGCAGCTCGCCGTCCGGTAAGGACCAGGCCCGAGTCGACGGCGGGTTGTGCTTCACGCGCGCTTCAAAGAGATGTCAGCATAATTGACGGGGTCCGATAGGGCCGATGCCTGCCGGGGTCGCGGATTGTTCGAAAGAGTTACCTTGGCCCTGGCGCACAGGCAACTGAAGGAACACGGGTGGGTTTTAGTCAGTAAGAGTCTGACACGCCCTTCCGCTCCGCCCAGAGCGGGAGAGGTCATTTGATGACTTCCCACCCCAAAAAAAAAAAAAAAAAGTAGTCAGAATTATTAGAAAATAAACGCAAAACCACAACTCTGGGTTGAGTTGTGTTTTTGCGATTATTTTGCGCAACGAAGAAACTGCAATAACATTACATTGACATTTGACATGGACTATGACACATTGTCAAGTCAAACACGTAAACGCGTTCCGTTTTAAGTTTATTTTTTTGTGTGAAATATAAAAAAAACTTTCTTAAGCATCAACGTATGAAAAAACAATATTATTAAACGGAAAAAATACTAAAAAAGACAGTTTCGTATGAATAAAATGTTCCTAATAGGAGAATTTGTCGTCCAAATCACATGTCTACGTAAGTAGTATTCATGGTGAGGAACGTCCATTATTATATTTATCTTTCTCCATGGTGCATTAAGGCGGAAGTTGAGAAATGGTACTTTGAATTCATCATCCATTACTTATATTTTGAAATAAAAACTGACAAGTTCAGAGAGGTTCAAAACTACGTATTAATTCATTTTTAAATTTTTAGATTCTGCAAGCGTTCTCCGACAGTCGTTTCTACTTTGGACTGATCACCGACAGGACGTTTCGTTTTTGAGAGATTCGTCGATAGAACGTTTCACCTATGGATGTTTCGCCGACAGAATGGTTCGCATTTGTTTGTTTCGACGACAGGACTTTTCAACTATGGAATATTCGCCGTCAGATCGTTTTGTCTACGATTGTTTCGACATGGCTTTTTCACTATTTAACTAGAAAGCCACCAAAAAGCTACTAGCCTGCTACAAAGACATGAAGAAAGAAAATGTTTTAATGTAAGACCGCCTTTACTTTTATGAATGGTATTTATCTATTACCTACCCATATTCTTTTATTTTGTTATTGCAATATAAAATATATATACAACATTGGAGAAATATAAAAACAAATGCTGGTCTGCTCAGATCAGCATTTTGTACAGCTCTATGTTTAGATGCTCCTAAGTTTTTGTCATTCTTTCAATAAGACCATTATTACAATCCAGCGCACGTGTATAGTAACAATTTGATATTGATAGCACTTATATGTCGTAGCAATAAAGTCGGTATTCGTAGTTCAAGTATTAATAATAATGAGCGGTAGACTGTACTTTTGACTTTCAATAATCAATACTCGATATAGAGAATATAGTACACTTAGATAGTTTGACCCTTACCTGTTTATGAAAGTCTTCACGCAAAAGCCAGACTACAATAAGGAAATCGCAAGCTCTAAAAAACTTAATCATACAACAGCCCACTGCACGTTACTAGGCTTGTAGCGCTATTTACATCGCCACATGCGAGCTACGCGTCACACGGACGTCACGCAAAGTCCTACATCGCGCAAGCAGAATTTACCACCCAACTAGCATATATACAAGGTCCCGACAACAATCGTCGAGCAGTTGCCCACCAGACACAACACCTGTTTGGTCGGAGGATCTTCCCTTTTCTATGTGAACTTTACACCCTGTTCCTCATACCTCTATAGGCTCTCCAATCGCTCGCCAAATATCTCTATATTTTGCCCTTCGAAGATCGTCGCATGGCAAAACAGAACGGATGTTAAATCACTACCATTAAATTGAATGCTGATCCAAACTCACCCATTAGCTAAGCTCCTGTTAAAATTTAATTTCCAAAAAAAAAACTACTTACTCTTTTATTATGGAAGCTGACTCGAACATAGCTGAACTGATGATGACGGCATGAAATTACCGAGGCTTGCTCCCAAAAAGTACAAACTTCGGTGAACTCACTTCAATTTTTTTCTAAAAGTCGTTATAAAGGGTTTCGTCCAATTACAGCTAATGGATGGAGTTTGAGCCCGGATGTCCAAAACAAAGACGCAAGTTAGCAACTTTGGGCAGCCGTATATCATGTCATGGCAATTTAGGAATTAGCTCAGCGCATCTACGCTTCTGGATATGTTGGTTAATGCAGTTGTTAACAGTTTTACACATAGGTGGGACTTAATTTGTAATGAATAACGCGTTGTATGGTATTCTTTGCAGCACATTTAAATTCCTTGTATAAAACATAACATAACATCATTCCCCGAAGGGTTAGGCAGAGGTGTACCTAGAGTACACCCACATTTCGCCAGTTATGTTTAAGTCTCATGTAATAGGGGGTGAGCCTATTGCCATCAACCGGGCACGAATCCAGACTCCGGGCTGCTACTGATAAATTCCAGATGGAAAAACCCAATAACACTGTCCATCCCGGAAATCTAACCCAGGACCTTATGCTCAGCAGTAGAGCTAGCGACCACTAGACTAACGAGGCCTGGTATAAAAGGCATTGTATGATTACTTGTAAATTGGGGATTGACAGGAGCCTTTTTGATTATGATATAATATAAAACATGTATATAGAAAGAAAAGAAAGAAAATACGTTTATCTGTGGTAAACATGACGCAGAAAAAAACACAAAAATACGAATAGAACGATTAGAGGGAAAATATGCGTCACATCCACGCAAACCGGCAATCGCTCAGCATAATGCTACGACCCATTGCGAGACAGAGCCCCAAGGCTGGTTTTCAGCGACAGCCAGCGTTAACATGATGACAACAACCAGTGCAGCATACGAAAATATAAAAATAACAAAAAAGATAAGAAATAAAATAAATGTACTATACCTTAATTCTAAATATTTATATCAACATAATATTTATAAAATGGTAACATATTTATGACATTATTGATGGTTTATATCAAAACACTGTGAATAGGTACTTAAAGACCAGAAAATAATAGTCTTTAAAATATTTTCGAAGCGTTCATAATGATCATAATTATATGCATAGTTTCATAGCAGATCAAAATTCTTAACGCTATTAAAATATATTTTTTTCTTGCGACATTCCGCAAAAGTTTCCATTGGAATTTTTTGCCGCTAAAAATATAGTCTACAAAACGAAAAAAAACTAAGCTATCCAAGTCTAACGAATTGCTGTGGCATGGAAATTTTATATTTTCACAGAGGAACCGGATATCGGACAATTATAGCGTATTTTTTGGGCCGAAAAAGTGGTACGACACTATACTGGCTTTGATAAACTTCATCAGTTCGCTTTGGAATATGGATACTGTTATCGTAATATCGTGTGTTAAAGGGGAACCGTCAAGGTAGCCCGCGAAATTCCAAATTTCTTGTGTTTGTTTGCAATTTGCAGCGCCAATTTACGTTGTATGTTGATCAAAATTCAATACGCGGAAATTATTATAAATAATTACCAAACTATATATCAGGAAGAATTTGAGGGACACCTTTTCCCAGCAGTGGGAGAGAGTGAAAAAAATATATATTTAAAACTTCAATAAAGCAACATACACTGTAAAACAACGCTGCTATTTGAAAAAAAAAAACGTAAGAAACTGTGGATTTCACGGACTTCATCGCGAGTTATGGGTATTGTGTTTATGTGTTTAAGAAGAGATTTACAAAACTTATTTTCGCGAAAACTAATTTGTTTAATACGATTTATAGTTATACAGGGTTATTGGTAATATGTCGGCAATCCATTAAGGGGATGATCAAACCAAAGGGGACTAAATGACCCCATAAGATCCCATGCAAATGTCAACTATTTTCGAGTAACTTCAGGTTTTTTCTTAAAATTATTTATCATTATCTGCTTCTACTTCAATACATAATAATCTACTACAAAATGAGAATTATCTTTAATCGTTTTTAAATCAGAGCTACAAATTATTACAATATTCATCATTTTGAGCAGGCTATTTGACTAAAATGGTCGATTTCTGCAAAAAAACACGAATATACTTTATCGGTAGAACATTCCAAAAACATCTACAACTTCTCAGCTATCCAACGAGATACAGTAATATACCAGATATCCTCAAAAAAATATAAAATGTCAAATTACTCAAAAGTAGTTGACATTTTCATAGGGGTGAAAAGGGGTCATTTAGTCCCATTAGTGGATTGCCGACATATTACCAATAACCCTGTAATCTATAAATAGTATTAAACAAACTCGTTTTTCGCGTCGTCTAACGTACTTCTAAACTAATTGCATGGTTTATAAGAACTAAGCGGACCAACAGAAAGTAAAGATAAACTATAGAACAATATTCTGGAACATAGGCAAACTATTTCGTAATCAAGGACCGCTATCCACTTACAAATTCTAACACCCGAATAACGTCATACCAACGTTCCAGGAACTAAACTACAGCCCGAAGCACCCGGCGCCTAATAGCACTGATTTCGGTGACGTCATTACACAGGTACCTACCACTCCTTCATTATCAGGTCAAAGTTAACAGGTCACTCCAACTTCCGAGTAGCTTGATAATGTCTTTCGAGTTTTAGCTGAGTTTTAGAACATTTTCAAGTGGGAAAAATTATTGCTAAAGATTTTGAATTAGAATTAAAATGTATCTCGTATTTGTAAGAATGTAGTTTTATATATTATGGTGTTAATATTTTTTACGTAAATGGTGGACAAATGTCATTCTTGAATAACTAAGTATAAATAATTTTAAGATTTGTAATTTACAATAAGTCCAATATGAATTAATATTATTATAATTAAGTACCTAATAGTTACTTTAATATCAATGTCAAAATTAAGTATATGTTATCTTGGATTTTTTACACTATTCTATGTATTCTTCAATGTCATAAAAGCAATTATCCATTAACAAACTTGTCAGCTTTTTCCTTAACATGGAGATAGGAAGTTCCTTAAATGAGTGTGGTACCTTTTTAATATTGGCTTCTCAACAAATTTTAATAGCATGGAATTTATTTATTTATTTATATATTTATTAACTATGGATGACTTACAGCTAAAACAAACATAATAAAAATAGTATGTGAGACTGACAGCCAATTAAAAGTCATCACTTCTAACAACAGATTGGAAATAAAGAGTGTGAACATCACAACACAGCTACCAAAAAAGAAACAAAAACAGTATAACAGTCAAGCTTAAAACTAAATTCACATTTTACATTCAACACAAGAATAAAAACCTGAACATACAAAATATTAATTAAAAAACTAAGGCTCAGGCACTTTCTGGCCAAGGACACACCCGTTATGAATGGATCAAAATCATGCTGTTTACACATGTCATTAAATGGTTATAGGTCTATAGTTCGCTTTGTCAAATTTATCACCATTCTTAAATATCGGTTTGATTATTGAGTTCTTTAACGCGGTTGGGAAAATGCCTTCAGAAAAGCTGAACGGTTTGCAGTATTTACTTAGCACAAGCTTTTATAATTTTCGTGCTCATTTCGTCATAACCGACAGACGCAGTATTTTTTAGGTTTTGGATTACCCTGAACACTTCTACAGGATCAGTAGAATTTAGGAATATTGTACTGTGATCAATGTCCATAGTTCGTCCATTTATAGCGTCAATATTATAATGTAAATTTATTACTATTTGTCAATTGGATACATCTATTTAGTATTCGATAAACATGTCACAGTTTTTTTGAGGGTCAATGATTTCGTTGGTCTTTAATACTATTTCTTTTATGTCACAACTTTTTTGTGTGTCACCAATTTGTTATCTGGGGGCACGGTAGTGCCCCCGCCAAGACGAGCCAAGCGAAGTGCAAGGGCACTACCTACCTTTTCTCGAAGTGTTTCGTCGTTTTTTTGAACCCTCATAGAGTTGGTTTCCGATGTACCAGATAGTTCATATTCTCAGGATATGATGTCAATAATAGACTAATTAAACATACAAAGTCTCAACTGAATAGCTTTACTACTTTAGATTTTATTGATATCTAAAATATACCGATTTCGTCACTGACACACTCACTGATACACTGACACACTGATGATCATCAAAATGTTTGGCTACTTCCTGAAGTGCCAGAAAGCTGAAATTTGGTATGTAATCTAAGTTTAGTATACAACCAGCAAAAAAAATCATAAACTTATAACTTTCGCCCCCCCTCCCCTAAAATGGGGGGGTGGAAGTTTGTATGAGACTTCAAAATGTTAGGGTACTTCATGAAGTGCTAGAAAGCCGAAATTTGGTATGTAAATAAAGTTCAGTATACAAAAAAATACTACCGTGCCCCCAGATAAACTTAAAAAAAGAAGAAAAAAATAAACACTAAAAATACTGTCTAGCAACTTACAAAAAGAACTGAAATCCCACCAAAAACATTTCATGTAAAATGTTGCCAAGACGACCACATAAGGTTTGCCCTGTGAAAAAGATATCAGATCTCATGTAGAGCCAAGTTTCTGAATCTACACGGTCTAACTCTACCGACCCTAACTTCACAAATTCTACATATCAGTAAAAATGTATGGCTTGGCTGTTTCGTTACTTACTTCAGAAACTAAATATTCGCATCACCTCCACGCGAACAAATTAGAGGATTATATCCTAGATAAGAGTGCTTGGAAACATGCTGGTTCTGTTCCATAGGACAATGTAGTCTAGACAAAATCAAACTGGTTGCTAATTTAATTGTATAATTTATAATTTTTATGACATTTTTTTTACATTATGTAACTATTTTAACTCACAGCCTAAATTATTACTTGTGAAATTTTGGAAAAATCATTTACCTTTCAATATTTGCAAATATGTGAGCACCATGTATCTATGTCATAATTAATTTACCTGTCATGCGTTATGTTTAATTATTTTTACCTATTGTGGTATAGTAATTTTATTCTAGGTGCATCGTCTTCACATATAATTAATGTATACATAATATTGTAAAACATTTTTAAAAGAGTAACGGTGTAGTTTCTTGCCCATTCTTCTCCATACGAAACTACCTTTTGGAAGGGGCAACTAGAATCAATTCTATTTTTTTTCGTAAATTTTGACGTTCAAAAGTGCCTTTTATGTGCCTATTTGAAATAAATGATTAGACTTTGACTTTTGACTTTGACTTTGACTTTATACTATTTTGTTAATCTATTTTAGATTTTATATTATGAATAGTTTTAAATATAAACAACGTTTCCGTATACATTACTTTTTTAAACCATTCGCCAATCACAGAATGTTACTATTTCCGTTCGATCTTTTTATTTTTTGTATCGGAAAACATAGTTTATAAAAACAGTTGTAATGACAGCGTTGAAGACAAGGAAGTTTGGCAATAATTCCTTCTGCACATGTGGCATCCCTGTTACCACATTAACGGCAGTACTAAGTAAATGTCATTAACTACTCCTAAATTACGAAGTTTATTTAAAAAAAAATGAAGTATTTTTGTTTCTTTTCTTTTTGATTTTTGACCTTCTCATTATTTGAGACTATATACCTCTAATTTTTATTTCAACTCTTATGGCTTTTGTAGACAGGATTCTAATTCAGATTTGTTACAGTTGTAATGGCAATCACGTTATTTGGTTTAAATAAGCTTTTATTTTTATATAGATTCTACTATATTCTGTGAATGTGAGAACGTTGTAGGCCTAACTTGTAGACTGTAGATTAGTACACCTTCTTGTATTTTGTTGAGTAAGTGTTACTTGTTGACAGGGCTACACTGTCCTACCATATCTATGAACACTGTAATTTGAAACATTGTAAAATCCCCTTATTTTTAAAAGAGGAACCGTGGAGTTCCTTGCCCGCTCTTCTCCATAGGAAACAACCAATTGGAACCGTGCACCTAGTTTCTGACGTTTCATAAGTGCCCATGTTGGTTTATGTGAAATAAAATATTTTGATTTGATGTGATTTTGATTTGAATGTCCCATGAAATACTTGAATATCTTCCAAATTATCCACAAGATACTTGTCAGGTAATGGAAGCGCAGAAATACAGTCACAGAACTGTTGTGTTTTCTTCACGATAGTCCCTTTTGTATTCAAACCAACTTAGCATAGATTTAGAATCATTAGTCGTCGCTGTCAGGATCTGCCCTGTCTCATTATCGGATAGAGCCAGATGATGAACTTCATATTTAGCTTGTTTGATATTGCTTGCAAATAAACACGACTGTTTTCGCGTTGGTGTTTTTATATGCAATTCAATATTGAAATTTTTCAACAACTCTAAGCGTTCTTGGCAACTTTTATTTTATTGTATCTAAATTCCCTTCATTGATTTCTTTGGTCTAGTGGTCGCAAGCGCTACTGCGGAGCATGAGGTCCTGGGTTCGATTCCCGGGTCGGGCAAAGTGTTATTGGGTTTTTCCATCTGGAATTTCTCGGTAGCAGCCCGGAGTCTGGATTTGTGCCCGGTTGATGGCAATAGGCTCGCCCCCTATTACATGGGACTTAAACATAACTGGCGAACTGTGAGTCTGCTATAGGCACACCTCTGCCTAACCCTTCGGGGAATACAGGCGTGATGTTATGTGTGTTTATGTGATTTTTTTGTGACTCTAATTAGTAAATATTCCAATTTTTCTAGAAAGACTTTTGGATTGCTATTTTGTGACCTTTATATACAAATAATGATGATTTGATTAATTATTAATTCTGTTCCGGTACATTCAAAATTAAAATTATATGCAATGTAATTTATTAACTTATTTAATTTAACACAAGTCATCTCATACTTATTAAGAATGCATGGTCCCACGTCGTTTGGTATCTGGACAGTATGAAGCGACGAATTTGTAACCAGGAATTCTAATTTGCTTTTAATGAATGACTAACTAAAACAAATTATGTCAGTTTCCTTAGAATTCACAGAGAATTTACTAAGTGCCACCGTTATTTGTATCTTATTAAAAATACCTGCAGTTTTGATGAAACAGTATCAAACTGGATTTACTTTGAGGTACGAAAAAATGGTGTATTTGATTTAAGGGAATGCTCTTTTATGTTTGACTGACTAGTAATTTTATTTTTATTGAATAATAAAGGGATATTTCCTTCCTTAAATGGTATTTATGATTTCTCATTAGGCATGTGGTCTTTAGGTTTGAAATAGTATAGAATGGTACTCTTCTTATTTCTTTCTGGCATTTGAGATATGGTCGGCACTTTTTCGAAGCAAACACCTGGCTGTAAAATATATTTTGTTTTATTAGAAAAAGTCAAGAATTTTACATTGTAGGTCATAGAATATATTTCTAAATTAAGCTTAGAACTAAGCATACTCGTAAAGTCATACAATTTGTTCAAAAAAACATTTCTTTGTTCAAATTAATTAATTTACAGTTACTATAATTTATCACAATCAGATACAACTCTCTACAACTATCTATTAAGCATGTATTCATTAAGATATGGATTGTGTTTGTTGGGACCTTATGATGTCGTGGTTGGAGAAGGTGGTAAATGAAATCACAGTATTACATATAACATTGAATGATGACCTTGAACAATAAGCACCGTGACGCTTCTCACTGAATGTATACAGAACACAAGTTATTGCAACGGCGCTGGGAAGACGACTGGCCGCTAAACTGTATGCGCGGGGAACAGTGCATTTCGCCCCGTTAGCATTATTGTTACCTGTGGTCCTGGCCTGGTCCTGGTCCTGTCCTGTGGTCCTGTTGTCTGTTATGAAGACCCTTTTGCTTTCGAAATATATATAATATGTTACTTAAATTCGACATATATTTGTATACATTCTTGTCACAATTTTCACACGTTCTTAGTATTTCGCAGCTTGTGGCAGATGATTTTCTACTTTCAAGCATTATTTCAACAAGATTTTGAACTTGTGCGTCACCAATGATGTAAATTGATGATGTAATTAAAACTATTTTTTAAAATAGTTGCATGAACAGAATCAGCACTCCTTCATTAACAGGTCACTCCAACTTCCAATTGCCTTGACAGTGCTTTTCGAGTTTTGGATGAGTTTTCGAACAGTTTCAAAGGGGAACAAACGTTTGTTGAAGATTTTGATGTTTTTTTTTTGGTTTTTGAGGAGATTAAATCTATTTAATTTGAATAGATGGATGAAAACAATCACCCCATATTTTAACCAGGAACTAAGCTTTAGTTCGTAGCACCCGGCGTCTAATAACATTGATTTCGGTGACGTCATTACACAGATACCTACCACTTCTTCAATAACAGGCCACTTGAACTTCCGATTGTCTTGATAATGACGTCTTTCGAGTTTTGGCCGAGTTTTAGAACTGTTACAGAGGGACGAAAACGTTATATGAAGAATTAGTTGATTTGGTTTGGTATAAAAACTACTGGGTACCTGATTTAACTCTTCAATTCTTATGTCCAAGTAACTTTTTTTTCTATATATTTAAATAAAATAAATGAGCTAGGTACATTTAGTTAGGACAAAAATATGTAAAAAAAACAAAACTAACCCCTACTTATTTACGGGAGGGGGGGGCTGGTCACCTACAGGTGACACTGGGTATTGTGTAAATCTAAGACTCTAAAGGGCACATGAAAGAAAGAAAATACGTTTATTGCGTTTTTTAACATGCGATTTTTATTATTCCTTTGGCAGTGGTAGAATTCAAAAGTGGTAGAAATTTAAAATAAAATTGCCTTATGGTAGAAAAAAATAATACACTTCTGTCAACTACAAGTGACACTGAGATTTGAAGAGTTAAATAGACGGATGAAAAGAATCACCCCAATTGGAAGCCTAATCAATCTTACTTTATCGCCTGTTTCTTCGGGTAATTACAAGTTCATTACTCATTTAAGAGGAGGGAGGCCTTTGCTCAGTAGTGGAAAAGAATAGGCTAGACAAAGAAAAGGTAAATTTTCTAATTTATTTGGTAACCAACTTATATTTACAGTTTGTACCACACATACATGTTAATGGTCAATACTTTATACTATGTAAAACTAGAAAGAGTTAAAATAAAATTATTAATAATAAGATCAAATTGAATTGAAAAATGGTCCTTTATACGTATAACTTTCTCGTAGGACAAATCTGCCCGCAGGGTCTAACCTACCGTGGCCCAATTGGACATCTCTGAACAGCCCCCGAACTAAAGTAGGAAGATGCACTGCATCGGCAGCAGGGTGTGGATGTGGAGCTGTGACGTAAACTATGTCCCACCTCCTATCCTGCTATCTGTACTGCGCTGCCGGAGATGATGCCGTGGAACTGGCGAAGTTTGGGGCCAACAAAATGTAATACACTGTCGTGCCATGGACACGACGAAGGAGAAGTAGGACCATACTACATTCTTACAAAATAATTATTTTAATATTTAATGTGTCCGTTCAACAGACAACAGTAGGTAGACTAATATTTAGTCCTACAAAAAATATCATTATATAATAGTTAAACCAAAGGGGACTGTGACATTTTGGAAAATCTTTGAAAAAATAACTGTCACAGTTCTAGTAAACAATTGAAATAGTAAAATAATAATAAAACTTTAATTTAGGATCATTTTACATTTAAAATCCTCGCTAGAAAAAGATTGGTTAAAGTTATCAAAGTAAACGAATAGTCCATTGAGATTTTCAATTTTAGGGTTCCTTAGTCAACAAGGAACCCCTATATTTTCGCCATGTCCAGCCGTCCGTCTATCCGCAGCTTATCTCAGAGACTCTTAGTACTAGAAAGCTGTAATTTGGCGTGCATATACATATTAGTTACGCTGACAAAATGGTAAAAATAGATGTTGTTTTTCTTTTTTTAAGTTACTTTCTGTACACCTAAAGTGAGGATGTTTTTTTTTCTCGACTACCCCGTGGTTTGGGGTGACGTTGGATAGATAGGTCTTTCAAAAATATTGTGGGTTTGTGAAAACAATTTTTCTATTCAGGGATCCGTTTGATGTTAAGTTTGTTCATGGAATAAAATCATCACAACTACGGAAGCGTTCATTGTGCGTGGTCCGTTGCGCACTTGCCCGGTTTATGTACAGTCACGGACTTTAATTGATGAGCCACTTGGCACTGGTCGTATTTTAGCCGTGTATAGCAAATCGGGTTTAATCGGTTATACTCCTACATAGTACAGAGTGCTTTAGTTAGTGTTCTGAGGTACAGAGTGACTACTCAAAATCAACCAATTGCAGGTATAGCAACCGTAACCTAGCAACAACTGTTTTAGCGTAGCCATAGTAACGTTAGCGTACGGAAAAATTATGACTGGTCATTTTAACATCGGAAAAACTCGGAGCCACGATTTTATCCGAACGCGTAGCGTCCAAGATGACGTTCATGACAATTATGATAACTGTTGCACATAAACCTAAATAAGTCCTAACTGCTGCCTTCTTGGAAGAATTTATTATGAATTTTATTTACTAGGGAGGTATTTCTGTTTTAGCTATTAAAAATGTCATAAAATTTGCTAAGATAAAAAAAAATTGTCAATCTTTGAAAAATAGTTTTATTTCGTTTATCAATCAGTCTTAAATCAATCAGTCACTGTCTTCGAATCGGTTTTTAGAAATAACGAGTATTTAATGAGCTCTAATTCAAAGAAGGTCGGTATCAAATATATTGGATAAACGTATGCAACATTTTATTGATTTATCTTGGACAACTTTAGTAGTCAACCTTCAACCTCTATGGATAAGACTATTTCCGATTATAAGTAATTTGTCATCTTGTCAACGAGCATGTGGTTTGAGTTCGTATTTAATCGTCTAATGTCGTGAATTTATTAAACTGCAAAATTGAAAAGTTTGAAAGTGGCTCATCAATTAGAGTCCGTGACTGTACATACTTACCAATTTCACCTTATCAGAAATTACTAATTCATTACCAAGTAATTTTTGCCTTCATAATTTCTATTACCTGCTATCAAAGCCATCAATTTTCGAAGCTTAAACAAATTACGTCCTACTTTGGCCCGCTAATGTGTAGCTTCCCTGAAGACCTTGTTGACTATAGGCTCTAAAGAAACTAGGTCAGCAGTTTAAAAGTTCCTCAGCCCTGTCTTAACACTTTAAAGGCCTCAGACATGGTACTTTTAGCGTCAACGATTGTCGCTGTTCAGACGCCCAACACCTTTTCTTCTTTAATTGTAGAGGTCAACAAAAGCCCATAAAAGTTTGCCCAAACGTGTACCTCGAGGTAAAGGTGCACGAAATCGTAGAGAAAATATAAAGGAATTGGAAAATAAATGTATTTATATCTTTAAATAATTTAAAACTACATAATACATTATGTTCTATGCATGTAACTGCGTTACATTTTGTTGACACTCGGGTTGACATTATTTCGTAGATGTCATTCACATGTCATTCCGTTTAGTCGTGAAACAACAGTGACTGAAGCCGACAGCAAATAGCTGTCAACTTGACAGTTGTTTTTTTTAAGTAAGGTAGTTTGTGCTTGTGCCGATGATAGAATGCCAAAATGGCGTGCTTTTTATTATGTTTAAAGTTATTTTATTCTCGTCCCCGGGTAAGCATAAGAAAAATATAAAAATGCAATATTATTCAGTGTGTCTAGCGTATTTTATGCCACTAAGTGTACCTCGGTACTTCATTTAGCCAGATTTTGGTGATATCCTTTGAGTCAAATATTGTCCGACCAGTGTGTAATCACCTGGACAAATCTATCAGCTTCATTTAAATTCTGGCAGATACAGGTGGTTGTGCATGATGGGCAGGAAAGGAGGTGAGGCATATCCTGTGAAGGGGCTCCGCACTGACTCTGTGTTTGGAAAGACTCATGACTAAAACTCAAACAGGGATTGAGCTCCCTACATGGTCAGTTCTACTCCTAAATTTGTCTTATCTCATCAAAATCCGACTTGATATTAATCTCCTACGACAACGGTCGCAATTAAAGAAATTAAACAAGTTATTTATGGCTTGCTACGAGTCACTGCGACGCGACTTGCGGAGCGACGACGGATGGAAACAGGTGAGGCATGCGCGTGTCGCTCGACGCAAGTCGCGTCGCAATTGGCATTGCTCTAGGCCGTAAATGGGGCCTTATACCCCGCATACTCTTAGCTTCAGCAATCAACAATTCAGTTGCTATTCGGAAGCTCGATACCAAACACAGTACTCCGCACACATTGGGATGCCAGTCGTAGCTATTGGCATCTGTGGAACATGCAAAATTTTGATACCGCGCTCAAACGCCAGTCTCATTACCAAACGAGTTCTTACTTTAGTCCAAACGAAAACCTTTCAGACAGTTTTTGTGTTTTGGATTTAATTCCGACCACAGTAAAGTTCTTAATACAAAATTGACAACTTAGACTCGGTTTTTTCGTCAGTTTTTGTAATTAGAACTTTAGCTTTTTCGAAATAAAGTTCGGTATTCAAAAATTGCTGCTGATGACGGTTTAAACCTGGATCTAAGTGCCAGCGCAAACGGTGCATAATTGTCTCTGTGTCTAGACGCTGCAACAAGACGCAGAGTTGTCGTTAGCATCTGCATCTTGTTGCTGCGATTTAGCGCAGAGCTTTCGTTTGGTCTGCGTCTAGTTGTTACGACAGATGTCGTGCAGGATAAGATCATTTTATTTGAGTATTTAAGAAAGACGGTCGTGTTGTTCATCTTGTCAGCGAATATTGAGCCTCTAGTTTCACCTACCTTGGTGCTTATCAGGCAAAGCCGAAGCGCATCCGACTGTCATCAGGTGTGCATGAGCACCGCGCGTCTAGTCGCTGCAACACGTAGCGAAAGTATGCGACTGCCCTAGCCAGTCATTGCGATTCTGCAAGTCGACGCCAAGTGTGCGGAGCTTTGAACAAAATACATAATATATGAAAATTGTCGGCCGCAGCCTGCCGCGCCATTGTGTCTAGTCGCCGAGCTGTCGCAGTCGTATGTAGCATAATGTGCGCCATGTCTAAAGTAAGAAGGAACTCGTTTTGTAATAAGTCAGAGCGTGTTTTCAAAAAGCGACGCAGCGCTTATGGAGTCACAAAATCGCCGATACTTAAAGTAGTGTGGGAATGAATGCGGAAGTAATAGAGGGAACGGCACGTAAGTGAAGGACTGAGTGAGTGAGTGAGGGAACGAGGAGGAAGAGAGGAACGAATGGAAAAAAAACGAGAGGAGGACGACTTATGGTGCGGTGTGCAAACAGATTGTTAACGCTAAAAATAATAAAAATAAACATTCGTCTTAGCTTTACAGTGGTTTTTATTGGTACTCGAATCCCAAACACTACAGTAGCATGTCTGTTAAGGCTCTAAGGAAAGACAAATTCGTTTGATAATACCCTTGAAGGGTGAGAATTATTACCAGTTGAATTTTGAGTGGAAAGACTTATACTCGTAGGTGCGGAGTTCAGGTATTTTTCGCCCGTTTCGTTGTTTTGCTGACTAATTTTGTTTAGGTTGAGAATAACGTGACGTGAAGTTTCAGTTTATGAAAACGTAGGTAAGTGAAGATAGGTCTGGCTCACGAAAGATTTTCGAGTGGGTAATCTCTGGAAAAACATTTTTCTAGGGTTATGCGGACTAATAACTTCTCTAATGCCCGTCGTCACTAACAAATTTCGCACCAAAAAAATGTTTTTATTTTTTATTTTTTTATACTGGCTTTTATGCAGGCGGCCACTCGTGGGCCTTCCCTGCGTCACCGGGCTTCGGTGGGGCCAGAAGGGCCTCTCACCTAGCAAATAAAATAATAACTAGGTAGCACAGCTAAGGGCATCCCATAGTGGGATTCGAACCTAGGCTTAGGGCGCTACCGATTGCTGAGCAAGTGGGGACTTGTTGAATCTGAGAGATATTATTATTAAAGACATTGTTTTGGAATAAATCCAACAGCGTGCTTTTATTACCCAGTAACTGGGTCGTGGAGGTCACATAAGCAGTCGCTTCATGTAAAATACTGGTATTCAGCTAAAACGGGTTAGACTGAATTTTCTTTTCTTTTCTTTTCTTTTTTAAAAAAGCATTGCCCCACACTAGGAATTTCTCCTGTATCGTGGGTGCGTTCACAAACATTCAAACTCACATACACAAACAGCCAGACCCGGAACAACTACTTGTAGGTCATACAAATATTTGTTCCGTGCGAGAATCGAACCCGCGACACGCAGCGCTGCAGTCAATCGCTTAACCACTGCGCCAACCGTGCCGTCAAGACACGGACAGAAAGGGCACAAAAATTTCGATAGCTAAAATAGGTTTATGAAGCGAATGGCTTTATTAAGACGGTTTAATATCTAGCTTAAGTTCACAATAGTTAAAGGCGCACAAAAGTAAAAACTAGGAATACTTGTGACTTAGGAGTCAGTGTGCTACTGCCACTTGGACGCTATAAACTCTTATGGAAATTAAGAGCTAGTAAACTGATATTATACAAAAATAATATATTATTATATAGTGATTTTAAGAAAAAACTTGAAAATAAACAATAACATGACATAACATCACGCCTGTATTCCCCGAAGGGTAAGGCAGAGGTGTACCTATAGCACACCCACATTTCGCCAGTTATGTTTAAGTCCCATGTAATAGGGGGCGAGCCTATTGCCATCAACCGGGCACAAATCCAGACTCCGGGCTGCTACAAACAAAACAAACAAAAACAAACAAACAACAACAAAAAGACAACAACAACAACAACAACAATATAAAAGTAAAAATTAAATTAAAATATATGTAAACATATATATATGATATTATAAATTCTAAAGTAACTCAGTACTAAGAACCCATTAAACTGCAATCTCAGCTTCAGATTAAATTAATATTGTTAAATCTACACTTGTATTGGTAGATCAATACGCGTTCATTCTTTAAAGACAACCTATTGAACTGTTGGCAAAACACTGTCTCTTCAGATACAGGTCTCATAGTTTAAGAGACAGGGTTTATAAATTTTGGTTATATAGATTTTGTCAAATAATTTCTATGTATGACCACCTTATGTCTAATCTGTATATAACTTTTGGATAAATAAACATTTTTTATTTTATTTTTATTATTAACTCTATCTGTATGCTTCCTTTTCACGCCTAAACCACTGAATGGATTTGGATAAAATTTGGCAAGGAGATAGATGGAATCCTGGGAAAGGACAGTTACTTGCATGATACTAATGTTTTTATCAAAACACATTAGTTTGCTTGTAAGTCAGATTAATAAAATGTAAAATCATAGCTGTATGTAAGGATTGCATTTTGGAATAAGCAAAAGCATAATCGTGACTGCCTCGTTGGTCTAGTGGTCGCATGCGCTACTGCTGAGCATAAGGTCCTGGGTTCGATTCCCGGGTCGGGCAATGTGTTATTGGGTTTTTCCATCTGGAATTTCTCGGTAGCAGCCCGGAGTCTGGATTTGTACCCGGTTGATGGCAATAGGCTCGCCTCCTATTACATGGGACTTAAACATAACTGGCGAAATGTGGGTGTGCTATAGGTACACCTCTGCCCAACCCTTCCTGAATACAGGCGTGATGTTATGTTATGTTATCTGCATAAGCATAATCATCAGCCTATAATGTTCCAACTGCTGGGACACAGGCCTCTTCCCTTCAAGAGGGAGCGGGCTGTAATCTACCACGCGGGCCCAGTGCGGGTTGGTATATGTCACATGTCTTCGAATTTTTGGTTCTAAGACATGCCGGTTTCCTCACGATATTTTCCTTCACCATTTTGAGAGCAGTGGTGATGAAATTATTTAAACAAAGTAAAGCGCCTGCCTGGGTTTGAACACACGACCTACAACTCGTAAGTTGGGGCCGATACCACTGGGCCACTACTGCTCACTTTGTGGAATTAAGTCTTCTCGTAAATGCAACATGGAAGTAGCTAGCAAAAGTCAAGCAAACTGCCAAGTTAAAGATCTTAGTCATCATAAATATGTCTAGCATTACTTGTTTACTTCATGCGTCTTACCGGATGCAGCTCAATACCGGTATTTTACATGGAGCGACTGCCTATCGGACCTCCACAACCCAGTTACTGGATAATACGAAGATACCCCTTGGTAAGACTGGTTGTCAAACTTTCAGGCTTCTGTTTACCCGTAATGACTGTCTAAAATCTAGAATTGACAGACTGAACCAACGGCTTACCGTGCTTTCCGAGGCATGGAGGACTTTCCATATGTATGTATGTATGGTCACCAATTGACTTTCGAATGCCACGTGCGGCGTTTGTTTATTTAGCTGCGAGCCTTACGAGTACTTAAAATACACTCGAGAGCAATGAATCCGGGTCACTTAAAGAATCCTAAAAATCTCGGAAACTAAAAATGCTAGGTTAATGCAATAAATTGTATTTAATAGACAATGTAATACTCCTTAAAT
This sequence comes from Griposia aprilina, assembly GCA_916610205.1. Classification (NCBI taxonomy): domain Eukaryota; kingdom Metazoa; phylum Arthropoda; class Insecta; order Lepidoptera; family Noctuidae; genus Griposia; species Griposia aprilina. The sequence continues at coordinate 12,598,773 of OU744307.1, read as the reverse complement.
GAAGGTATTAAAACTTCTTAGTTATTGTAAAGTTATATCATAAAAAAAACAAATTTGAAAAAGGGCCACTTTCGAAGATGGAACTACGAAATTACAGCATTTGGTTTTGCTTTTGTTTGTAATCTGTCATTTATGTGGGTACATAAACCATGTTGATAGTGCTCTATATTCATTATTCAAGCTGAAATTATGTCGCTTACGCCTGAAGAATGCACCAGAATACTTACAATGCTGGAAACCGGCCGGAGTCAGCGCGATACAGCCAGGACTGTCGGTGTGTCGCTGTCAACAGTACAAAGAGTTCTCCGACGTTACGAAGAAACTGGTTCTAACCTACGCAGACCAGGAACGGGCAGAACCAGGTGTACCACAGCACGAGAAGACCGATACTTGGTGAACACCATGCTTCGAAATCGCTTTCTCACAGGAACTGAACTCACAAATCAGTTTCGACGCCTCGGAGGAAGTAACCCAAGTGCATGGACAGTAAGACGTCGGCTTGCTGAATCTAACTTAAAACCCCTTAGACCTGCAAACGGCCCTAAACTGGAGCGTGGGCATCGTATTTCAAGACTAACATATGCCCAGAGCCACGTAAATTGGAGTATTGAAGATTGGTCAAAAGTTATGTTCTCCGACGAATCAAAATTTATGCTCTACAAGCACGATGGAAGACACAGAGTGTATCGAAGACCAGGGGAAAGATTCAAGCAAGCATGCATCGAAGAAAAAGTAGCCTACGGTGGTGGGTCTGTACTTGTGTGGGCCGGAATTTCTTCTGAAAGTCGCACAGAGCTGGTGATCATAGAAAACGGCTCTTTAACTAGCGTAAGATATGTGGAAGAAATCCTCAATGATCACGTTGGTCCATTTATGGTCAATTTAGGTGAGGATGCTATATTTATGCATGACAATGCCCGACCTTATACAGGTAGGATTGTTAATGACTACCTTCAAGAGATGAACATTACTCGTATGGAGTGGCCAGCGCGCAGCCCGGATATCAACCCGATCGAGCATGCTTGGGACGAGCTAGGCAGATGCGTAAAACAACGAAACCCTCCCCCAATCACGCTTCGTGAGCTCAAAATTGCTCTCACAGAGGAATGGGAGAATATTCCCCAAAATCGTATAAGGAACTTGGTGTACAGCATGCCAAACCGCGTAAACGCAGTAATGGAAGCACGAGGAGGCAATACGAAGTATTAAAATTCAAGAAAATCGTAATAAAGTTCAAAAATTTCATGTTTCCTATTTTTGTTTTAAGGAGAGATCAGCAGTTTTTTTCTTTATGTAATTTTGTGTTAATAAAATGTATGGTGACTCATATTTTTTTTACTTTCATTTAAGGAGTATTACATTGTCTATTAAATACAATTTATTGCATTAACCTATCATTTTTAGTTTCCGAGATTTTTAACATTCTTTAAGTGACCCGGATTCATTGCTCTCGAGTGTATAATGTTTATTGCTTATGTGTTATAGTAATTGCAAACGTTTGACTAACAACCTGTGGCGATAGCCTGTACTATAATATTTAATTTGTACGGCATTCTAAAAGCTTTACGAGCAGTCATTCCTTAGTATTACGGCCGGTAAACTGGAATACAAAAACTTTTTTACAAAAAATTAAATCGACGAAAAATTAAACTGAAAAGCAGAAAATAAATCTTTCAGTTTAACTAAGCTCTTAAATTAATGTAAATTACAAATTTTGAGCCGGCGCCAAACAATCACCGCAGATCGATTAACGACGATCAATCAAGCTGCCATAAGTTTTCATGGCGCCTTGTATGTTTGGCGCCAACTCAAAATTTGTAATTTATGTTAATTTAAGAGGTTACTTAGACTGAAAGATTTATTTTTTGCTTTTCAGTTTCATTTTTCGTCGGTTTAATTTTTTGTAAAAAAGTTTTTTATTTTTCGCTTTTCAGTTTCCTTTTCAAATAAATGAACTTATTTATTTATTTAGGACTACCAATAATGGCTTAGACAACAGATATCTTTAAAAAAATATGAAATTAAAACTTATACAGTGGATTAATTAGGTACTTTAAGGTAAAAACCACATTACCCAAATTAAATTATGTTAATTGAGAACTTGGGTACATGACAAGTTTTCAAGCAATCTTAATACCGGGGAAAAATATGCTAGATTCAAAAGTCATCATAAAGGTTTCATAACAAATCAGACAAACAGTCAAGAATTTTAGATTTCAGCTTAGGGAATCAAAGTGTAAATCGATTAGATCGCTATTACATAGTAAAACCTTGCAAACCCTAGCATATAGACAGTTATATGCTATACAAATTTTCTCTGTGGAGGACAAAGAGTAGTAACAGGTCTACGCGGAATTCATAACGGACGGAGCACGCAAGATATTGAGTGCGAGCAGTGGAGGTTAGTCGATAATTCCTTTAAGAAATTTACATACAAACATTGCGTCCTTTAAACATCTTCGTTCTTCTAAAGTGTTGAAGAAATTCAAGCTATTTTTTTTAATAAGAAGATGTCTTTTTAGCTATGCCAACAGAAAGCTAGATGCCAATCAAAGCGTTTTTGAAGGTGTTCTAGACGCAAACTATTCGTAGCATAGTGCGGCCGCCACATCATATTACAGTATTCTGCTACATATCAACTACAAAGTGTAAAGTACACTGTCTTATGACAAAAACCCAGCATCTTGGACGCTTTTTTGGGGCTTGTATTTAAACGCCTACCAGAAAAGTGCCTATTTTACTACCAACAAATTCGAAATACTTGCCAGAATGGATAAATGCTCACCAAATTGTGTTTCATAAAGTATTGTAGAAATGAACCTATTTTCCTTTATATTCTATGCCATAAAGATTTATAAACGTCTTTTAATTTCTTACTACCTGCCAAGATAGCTCGACGGAGCCCCGCTTAGCGTGGCTCCTATTTCTGTAACCAACCAAACCTCGGGTGGCCCCTGACGTCGGTCGGCGTGGGTTAGGGTTAATAAGCAGGTCGACGGAGCCCCGCTCCGCGGGGCTCCTATTTCTGTCTAAAGGGTTTAAAGGAACCTAACCAACCGAACCTCGGGGTGCCCCTGATGTCGACCTTCTATGGTTAGATTTAGTGAGCATTTATCCATTTTGGTAGGCAATAAGAATATAAATACAACACGTACAATTATTCTGATGAGTAATGATAATTATTTTGGAACTTAAGGCGTTGTTCTTTAGGCACCTCGGTATAGAGAGGGTTTATTTTATTTGAAGTTAACATATTTTACCTTTGGTACTTAGTCTTAGAACGATATTTTGTATAAATGTTTGTGTTACGTACTTGTAATAAGGAGTGTTCATATCTTGTATGAGTTTATATTTGAGTGCTAGTTTTTGATGGATGACTTTTGCTACCTGATTGTGTCTTAAGTATAGTCTGTTTTAATATTATTATCTCCTTTATTTCATTATTTACATATAAATTACATTTTTAAATATTAGAATATAAAAAATATAAAAACATTTAAAAATATAAAAAATAGTAGCCCACCGGTATCGGGAACAGGGTCCAAGCTACCGGCGGTCAGGGCTCCAGAGAGAGGAACCTCCTAACAATGCGAGCCGTGTCCAGAAGTACCGCTTTCTGAATCAAGCCCTTGATCCAACTGCCCAACGAGAGCCTCCTCAGGTGTTGGTCGAGGCTCTTGGCTATTAAGCCATTGGCTGTCACGACTATCGGCACAATGATCGCTGAGTCCACATCCCACATGTCGACAACCTCGCGAGCCAAGTCTAGATACTTGATTTGTTTATCTTTCTCGGCTTTCACGAGGTTCCCGTCATGCGGGACCGTTATGTCAACAATCATTGCGCGCCGCTCTAATCGATCCACCATCACTATATCAGGCTTATTGGCAACAATAGTCCTGTCAGTGATGATGGATCGATCCCAGTACAATGTGATATGTCCATTTTCGAGAACTGGGTCGGGCACATACCTGTAGTACGGCACTTCCGATTCTACAAGGCTGTATTTCAGAGCAAGTTGCTGATGGATAATCCTGGCTACAAGGTTGTGTCTATGCAAGTACTCTTCGTTAGCTAGACGAGAACAACCGGAGATAATATGTCTGATTGATTCACCCGGACGGTGGCATGCCCGACAGATGTCAACCGTGCCGTCTTTCACAATAAATCTCCGGTAATTGTTTGTCATCATAACTTCGTCCATAATTGCACAGACAAAACCTTCGGTTTCTCCAAAGAGGTCACCGAAACGCAGCCAGGCTACGGACGCTAGTTGGTCTACATCGGGCCCATGTAGGGCCCGGAAAAAGCGTCCGTGAAGCTCCTTACTCTGCCATACTTCCATGCGATCATTAGTGTCAAGCACTACTGGCTTGCGCCAGTTCTCTTTAGCTAAGGAGAGCGGGGTGAGGCCCTTGTCCACTGTGACCACATCTCGATGCATCCCCACGTCGGCTTCTAAGAAATATTCCCTGAGACTGCATATCTCGCGATTGTGGAGGGTCTTAGCATTTAAAAAGCCTCGACCTCCACACTTTCGCGGGATATACAGCCTCATTACCGATGATCGTGGGTGATGCATTCGATTTGCAGTCAGCAGTGTACGGACCTTCCTATCCAGGGCGTCGAGTTCGGTCTGAGTCCATTTGAGTATGCCGAAAGAGTACATCAAAACCGGCATGACCCAACCGTTAAAGGCGCGCACCTTGTTTCCACCTGATAAAAGACTATTAAATACTTTTTTCAGGCGGCCAAAGAAGCGATCCTTTAACGACTGCTTCATGTCAGTACCATTGATGCCCAACGCTTCCGACATACCCAAATACTTATAGGTTTCGGATGCGGAGAGGGCTCTAAGGTTTATGGAATCCGAGAGTTGGGTTCCGACGGATTCCACAATCTCCCCTCGCTTTACATGCATGACCGCACATTTGTCCACACCAAATTCCATCCTGATGGCGCTACTGAAAGTTTCAGTTACTTTCAGTAGATCCATCAGTTGCGAATTGTTGGGTGCAAAAAGTTTTAGGTCATCCATGTAGAGGAGGTGAGATATAACCTGACCACCTCTCCTCAGCCGATAGCCTAGACCTGAATCCTCCAAGAGTGTGCTTAGAGGATTCAAGGCTAAGCAGAACCAAAGCGGACTCAAACTATCACCCTGAAATATGCCTCGCTCGATCCTTATCGGCTCGCTATTCCTTTGGGTATTTCGACATGCTGGATAGTGAAGGACCGTCCTCCATTGCCCCATACACGACATCAGGAAGGTGCGCAGAGTTGCCTCTACTTTATACAACTCCAGCACTCTCATGAGCCATGTATGTGGCACCGAGTCATAGGCTTTCTTGTAATCTATCCAACATGTCGACAGATCCTTTCGGGAACGACGAACCTGTTGGCTAATGGCCATATCAATGAGGAGTAGCTCCTTAGTACCACGGGACCCGTTCCTGCATCCATTTTGAGAAGGAGACATGATATATTATTATTATTATTACTTTGCCTTTAATTATAAGATTATTTGTTCCTGTATATTTAACGTAGTAACACTTCATTGAGTTCAAATACATTTCTTTATTTTTGCACCATTCATCATCATCATCATCAGCCTATATTCGTCCACTACTGGACGTAAGCCTCTCCTAGTGAACGCCATTGAGCCCGTTCCTTGGCTCTCGTCATCCAGTCTCTGCAGTTGTCAGTCCACCTGGCCGGCGGGCGCCCCACACTACGTTTGCCTAAACGCGTTCTCCACTCTTGAACTTCTACGAAAGCTGTGACCAGCCCATTGCAGCTTCAGCTTGCTTAGTCTTTGAGCTATGTCGATTACCTTGGTTCTCTGGTGGATAACGTCGTTTTGGATTTTATCCTTCAGAGAAACTCCAAGCATAGCTCTCTCCATAGCTCGCTGAGTGACTTTAAACTTATGGACCAGTCTCACCGTGAGTGTCGATGTTTCTACTCCGTAAGTCGTAACCAGTAGGACACACGCTTTGAAGACTGTCGTCTTTAGGCACTGCGGTATAGACGACGAGGAGAACTGATGAAGTTTACCAAATGCTGCCCATCCGAGCTGAATCCTACTATCGGCTTCCCTCTCAAAATTGACTTGGGCCTATAGTTTTTATGTTGAAATTGTTATCCCATTTATGTATAGTCACCATCTTTCCCACTTTCCATTTTATAGGGAATATGCCAGAAGTTAAGGATTTGCTGATTATAGCTGTAATAAATATTATCTTTATTAATTTATAAGCTTTTGAATGTTTTGAGTATGCTCTCACTGCTAATATTTAGAACTTCCCTCGACTGCCTTCCGTACCCAACATCACACCCTCTATGACAGTCATACTCCAGCTAGGCTTAAAGTTCTCATCAAGATGAATGAAATAAGCCCAAACACGATCTAACTGCTGTCAGCTGTCGAGGAGCCCTCTCGACTGTCTTCCGTCTCCATCATCAGATGATCTTCAGGTCTTTTTTTTGTTGAAGCATCATTAGAACTACGTATATGTACCAAGTTTCAACAGAATCGGTTCACAAGGGAACATTCTGTAGGTGAGAAATCATTTAACCCCTATTTTTCTACCCTCAGGGGTGGATTTCGTTTTTCAATTTTAAATGGGACCAACTTTGGGGTATACTCTTTCCATTAAAAAAAGAATCATCAAAATCAGACTACTCTGTAAAAAGATATGCGTGGTCATACATAAAAAAAAAAAAAAAAAATACGGTCGACTTGAGAACCTCCTCCTTTTTTTTTCGTTGGTTAAAAATAAAACAAACTGAAACAAAAACAACTCACATATACGTATGTACCTTATCGATCAAACACCGTGGTATTGACCAAGAACTAACATTTATTTTTAAAGCACAAACCACTAGCGAAGTTAAGCACCATTACGTAAACAATGATTTAAATATTAAATGCTGTACCTAGGCACTGGACGGGTCTAATGGCACTTATTAAACCGTCATTAGTGCATTGGTAAGTAGTCTTGGGCACTACTAGCACAAGCATATACCTACAGATTTCCCAGAAAAAGTATGCGCTACGTCAACCATCGTCTATCTTCGGAAATACGAACGCGCGATGATAAGATCTAGTAATATAGAGTTGTTACAACCATGGATTAGTTACTTTTTTGTACTTATTTTAAAATGGGAGTTTAAAATCTCTGTGAAATTCTTAAAAAAAAAAAAAAAAAATTGAGGTACAGATGACGAGGTGCGACCGGAGTAGATAACCCAACAGAGAGTAGGGGTCTTACAAACGTGCAATAATAGGTGCATTACTATTAAGCGAGGCGATACAAAACTTATAATCTTTACCTCTGCGGGGTGTTACTCTGTGGTGCGATGTTCGTACTAATTCGGAAACACGAAGATTACCGAAGCGCATAAGTTTTCTAGTTTAACTGTACGTTCAACTGAACTGAGGTTAAATGCCAATGTCGTTCGGGAAAAACAAAAGAAAACAGAAGAAAAGTTACTAAAGTTCTGCTTCGTATGAATGAAATCATCTGAGTAATTACTTCCTCATTGCTTATTTCTTGTTTGATTGGATTTAGTGTTAAATTATCAATTACGAGTTTATTGTCAAAATAGTTGAGAATATTAAAGACATAGAAGAATTTCTCTTGTGGCAAGTTATCGCTCCATAGATCATATTTGATTGTGGGCGGTGTTCAGGTGTCTGTAGTCCGATCTTAGGCATATATTGCTGTCGCGGACATGTGAAGAGGGCATCAGAAGACTGAGCGGCCAGTGACAGCTAATGACGGTTATCAGATGTCAAAGTGCGCGTGCGCCAATCGGTTGCATTTTAATCTCACCGCAAAACCGCATTTTTAAAATCTCAATTCATTGCATCCGCTGAAACAATAAATTAACGTGTATTATCCCGTAATCCTTGAGGATTTGCCATTCTATAGTTCCGCAATATTAATATATCAACCCGCGTCCGATTAATGTGTAAAATCATAGACTTTCAAGTGACCATTGTGTACGAGCTCGCCAGGTGGCCACCGGCTGAAGAATCATCAGGACTGAACAAGTAGACCACCCAAGTACCGCTTTGCATTATTTGCTGGGGTTAACTACAGACGCCACCTGACCGTCCCCAATCTCCTTGCAATTTGTCGGACAAAATAGGCATTTTGAATCAGCGTGCATTCCAGACGCAGATTTGTCTCTCGTCCTCATCCCGCATAGGAAACTCGGCTATTTACACGCCTGTCCCTCCAATTTCCATACTAATAATGTAAACGGATTTCAATGAGATTTGGCGCTCTGTGGTAGACCATGACCTGGGCTAATATATAAAATACTTTTTAGTCTGGTAATACGTTCCTGTGGATAATTTTCGACCTCGGGTAAATTCTAGTAAGTATCTAGAAGTAAGTTGAACTAGGGACAATGATGTTACATTATGCAGAAGTCCCATTCACGCACGGGTCGCTTATTTTAAAATTTATGACTCATAAAATTCATGTCCACCTAAGCGAAGCAAAGGCTACTGAAGACATAAAATTATTCGCAAACGTAGTCCCTTAATGCTGCCTGTCCATAGGAGCGGAACGACTGCGCAGTTCATTGTAGTGTAGCGAAGTGTTCCATTAAATGACATGACGGAGAAAGTATTCATTCTGCTGGTAGAAATGATGAATATTAATTTTCATTGTCCAATGAAGCGTAGCGGGGCTTTCTCCTCCAGAGGCGTCAATTAAGTTCAATTTCATAAACCAAGCCATGTGTTCATTTTTTTTCAAAAATATTTGAACTTTATTGAGACTGAAATTGAAATGTGAAAGTTCGTACAAATACGAGAATGGCCCTTCATTTCTCCGCTCCGCTCCAATGGACAGGCAGCTTTATTATGTGTGCATAGAAAACTTAAGGTTAATGGGTTCACCGTGTTGGTACGTGTCCAGCGGTCCTCTTATCTTCCCTCCGTAAAATATTGAAGAATCTATAGTTGCCATTTTGTCGCCACTCGGTGTAAAGTGCACTCTAAATAATATGGACGGGATAAACTGTTTATTCTCATTTTCATATGTTGTGTGTTTACTTAGTGTGAGAATAATATGCGAATAGTATGAACTTTGTGTGAACTTTTCAAAAGGACTTTAACATTTTGCTGATTCACTTAGAGACACGCAATAAATTTCTGTTGTTCGAAGCTTTCGTGGGAGTTAAGCTAGAGTTTCCTCTAAGTCTTGGCAGAGTGTGCCGCTTGGGAAGAGCCGCGCCGTGCCCTCGTGTCAGAAGTCGGAGCCGGCTTGTCGCTGCCGGCCGTCCCTCATTCGATAGTCGGGAGCGCTGAGTCGTGGGATGCGGCGATCTCCTTTTGTGAAACCATCATTTCACAGAAAGAGGCTGCGCAAAGGTCGAGTCCACTCTCTTGATCCGCAGCAGACGTGCCGAGCGTCGGCGGACGTCGGACAATGTCCCCTTCTAGCCCACATAGATAGATCCAGAAGGACGGTGGACTTGGGAATGTCCGCCCCCCTCCATATAACAGGACCCAAAGCGGCAGCGCGTAGCGTTCCATGCGCCCCTTATTGGACGTTGCGGAGGGAGTCTTACATCTCACGCCCTCGTGGACTTAAGGAGGCCCGCACAGGGGGGCTGAGGATCGTAGAAGGCGCACAAGTTCCCATGATCCTCGGTTCAAGTGTAGGAAGGGAACATCGGGGTGGTTTTTGGTCAGTAAGATTTTGACGGACCTCTCTGCCCGCCCCAGGGAGTAGGTCATCCATGAGGATTTTCCACCAAAGACAAAAAAAAGCGTTCCCTAAGTCTGCAGTGGCCGCCACATAACGTCCGCAATTTATCGGCGAATGACGTTAATGTAATGTTAATAATGAAAGTAAGTTGGTGTGTTTTCCTAGAGAGCGATTTTAGACACCGTTATGTAAAACCCCGCTGTCTTCATTTCTTTCTTTTGCATGCGGCCGTTATGGGGCGGCCACCGGTCTTCTAGAAAACCGTAGTTTTAGTGAGTCTCGCAGGGCAGTAGGTACCTACAATGCATTATAACTGAACTACTAGTGACAGGTGTTCTGCTGGGGAGTTTGTTGCGCCACTTCATCTCCCCAGCTAAAGCACTGGGATGTGGTGCAGGGCGGGCGTTTTGGGGGACTGTCTTATGTAATTTTTACGTTCGAAAAGAGCTGATTCACAGCCTAATTTAAATGACTTTTGATTTAGATTTTGTTTTTAACAAAATTATCTCGGTTGGAACCATTTTTGAAATCTACGAAGCTAACCATCAATTTTTTGAAAGCCATCTTTGAGAATATGACATAAGAGAGAACAAGAAGAAACATCTTCCTGCAAAAGCTTAACTTCAGTCATTTTTGATATATATTGGTATACCGTAAAGGCCTCCCACAATGTGAACCGATGTTCTTGTGAAGGCCGCAGGAATCCGCTAGAATGCATGAAGCACAGCACTCATCGAAGTGACCATACTTGGGGAAAGCCAGCAGTGGAAGTTTTTAGCTGAAATGATAATGATGATTGGTAAAACTCCGTGGTATAAATCCACAGTGTTGTTCCTGCTACTTGTTCCTTTAACATAATCTTCTAGTTATCTCTCTCGACTTCTTTCTTTGCGGACACCACACCTACATTACACAAAGCAATATCTGTGCAGAGTAGTATGCATGTATGTATATTATTTGAAAGCAAACAAGAAAGAAATTTCGTTTATTTGCGGTAAACATGACGCAGAGAAAAACACACAAACATAAAAAAGAACGGGTTGTGGGAAAATATGTGTCACATCCACGCAAAACAGCAATCGCTCAGCATAATGCTACAACCCTATGCGAGACAGAGCTCTAGCGCTAGTTTTCAGCGACAGCCGGTGTTGACGTGATGACGTCAACCAGTGCAGCAAAATAAAATATTAAATAACAAAAAAAAAGAAATAAAATAAATATACTATACCTAATTCTAAATATTTATATAAACATAATATTTATATAATGGTAACATATTTATGACATTATTGATGGTTTATAGAAAAACATTGTGAATAGGTATTTAAAGATCAGAAAATAAAACAAAAAAAATAAAAAGAATTTGCATGTGAGCGTAGATAGTGTTGGTTTCTAATCCATGTTATTTGGCTTTGATTCACTCATAGCATAATCAGCCTATAATGTTCCCACTGCTGGGACATAGGCCTCCTCTCAGTAAGAAGGAGTGGGCTGTAATCTACCACGCGGGCTCAGTGCGGGTTGGTTGATATCACATGTATTGATTCCCCCGTCGCCGTCGGTGGTGAAAGATAAACAGAAACGCACCTGTTGTTGATGGTATGGGGTTTTGCTTACACTGTATTAATGAGCTTTTTTCAAACAAAAAAAAATATAGGTAACGAAATGATGAACAAAAGTTTTTGACTTTATGAAGTCAAAAACTTTTGTTCATCATTTCGTTACCGTTCGTTTTGTTATGCATTATGATGCATCCTTATTAGTAATAAAACATAATTAAGGAGATACAATATCACAGCTTGTACGAATGATGATTCTTAATTTGAAAATGGGAAAAGCTATAAATTATTATAAAAGTAGTTGTTGTGTAGATGTTTTAAATAATATAAGTAAAACACTCCCTTCTTTGGTTGATCAAGGCTAGACAATATATTGTGGTGTTTCAAATAAAACATAAATTAACTATTCAAATTCCAAAGCTTTTATTTTCACTTCACTTCCAAAAATTACGTATATAATGTACAGTCAGGGAAATGAATTGTTAAGCAAATTAACACCCTATGTCCAAGTTAACATCCTATGTCTATTTGCCGTGTTAAAGCCATTTCATAAAACTGTCAAGTATTACAGTTTTGATTTGATTATACGTACGAGTACAACTTAAGTTCGTAGACAATTTTCTTACGGGGGATCCTTGGCTGTAGCCCACCAAAATCAAATTTTCTTTGATTTTTTGCAAATTGCAGCTCTATCTTACGTCGTATGTTGATCTAACTGCGATTCGCGACTGTAGGAATGACATATTTACTGAATAATAATCATAAATATCATATAAATCGTCAAAATTTGGTTTGTTCCATCTAAGAATTTTCCTATGAAATATTCTGAAAAATTCTTAGGTGAGGAGGATAGGCTGAGGATCCACCTTAACAATTCATTTCCCTGACTTTATGTACGTCTGGCGCACCCTGGGCAAGTCAACCTCACTGCCATCTAGCTTACTGGTTAATACTTTTTCCAGAGCATAAGTCCTTAGAGTTCATGCAGAGAATAGAGAAAAAAAAACAATTCAAAAGGATCAAAGACCAAAACAAATCCTAGGGTGAAATAGCAGACTACAAAGATATACGTAGGTACTGAAAATGAAAACTTTTCTAAGAATTTAAACGCTCCTCAAACAGAAATATACATTATATTTCATTTGTACTGTGTAAATAGAAAGTGAATGACCGAGCTAGTACTAGAATATTAAAACAATTTTTAGAAGGAAAACAGTATGACGTACATAAAAATAAAAAAGATTCTAATTAAAACTTGTAGGAGATTTTTGTTTGGTAAGGTTTTTATATCTGTGATAGTAAAAATCGCGTAGATTTTAGTATTTTAATTCTAGAAATACTTATTTCATAAATGGACATTCACAAATATAGCTCCTACATAAAAATAAATAAATGAATGCCTGAAATATGTAGCCCAACGATTTTGATACTCGTTTTCGCATTACCTATGTTCTATTCCCTCTGCATTATCGGTATTATGAATTACTAGCTTATGCCCGCGACTTCGGCTGCGTGAAATTTCTTGTTGCCCCGACCCACCGCGTCGTATTGCGTCGCCCGCCCGCGGTTTTACTTCGTTTTTGCTTAGCGGTCTTTCTAACTTTTTTTGTCTTGGCTCCTAAGGGTTAAAAGATAAAAGGCCTATAATCTTCCTCAGTAATTGGTCTATCAAATGCATTTTTTTTTTATCTTTCTGGTAGTTCCAGAGATTAGCGCGTTCGAACAAACCAACTCTTCAGCTTTATTATATAATATATAAATTTTGTTTGTTTATTCATGAATAATAATAATTGTATCTGAAATTACATGGTATAAAAAAGAAAGAAAATTAAATTACATAATGAAAAATAAAAAAATAAAAAACATGTGAAATATTACAACAATGCACAAATACAACGTATACAGGAATTTCGTTAAAGATCTTCAACGGCATAAAGACACTTATTCAATAGGAAACTTTTAAGTAGATTTTTAAAAGAGCCTGAGTAGATAGCGCTTTTTATATATATGATGAGAAATGATGGAGAAGGTATGTCTCTCTCGTTTTTATCAGCCATATTTTAACTACTGTGTGCGTACTATGGGTAATGTTGATTATTGCGCAAAAGAAAAGCCGTTTGCAGTTCAAATCTACGACATTATAAATGTACGATCAAATTAATCACACTAGAGAAGACACATTGTAGGTACACGACACAACTATACGGAACGCGCGACAGTTTCTAAACGTCTTCACTGTTTAACCGCCAACAAGATACTCTGCTGAACTCTGGTCAAGCGTTAGCGTTATAGACTCTGTCCAGCGCCACCTGGTGGCACCGGCGTCCCGATTAGTCAAGTCAAACGACTGATTTAACTTATTTCCGACATAAATATATATATACAATATATAATTATACATATAAGTAGGTAGTAAAGATTTGTAATTCTGAATTTTACAAAACAACTATATTGTAGTCTATTTTAATAGACTATAATATAGTATATGTAATTTATGTGAAACATGTGCGACCATACAACGACCAACATACAATGACCTTGTCATAACCAGAATTTCTACTCGTGTAAGAATTTTCCTCTCAACCTTTAATAATACGTTCGTATTAAATCGTGGGAGTAAACAGACAACTGTTTCCATCTAAATAACATGTATTCCTAAACTAACAGAAAAACAGAATTTGTCTGAGAAGAAAAACAAAACTAATGTGGGTTTATACCGGAATATTGATGAACAGTAAAATGTTGCTAGAGAAATAAATAAATATAATTAAATGCTTCTTGTTTATTAGAAGCCCGAAAATCTGAAAACCAGTCTCACCAAGGAATATCGTGTTACCCAGCAACTGGTTTATGGAGGTCATCTGACCTTTACAACCCAGTTGAATACCACCAGCAGTAACTGCCTAGATGGGCAGTTGCCCTATAAAAAATACTGGTATTAATAGCTGCATCTGGTTAGACTAGAAGCCAACCTCTGTATAGATACGAAAAGGCATAAGCATAATCAGGCTATAACGTTCCCACTGCTGGACCGCAGGCCTCTCGGTGAGAGGGAGTTGGCCATAAACTACCACGCAGGCCCAGTGCGGGTTGGTAGATTGTATCTGTGTATTCAAATGCATGTACTCAAGTTTTTGGTTATAGGACACAACCAGCGTGTCCTATAACCAAAAATTTCCATCATGATGTTTTCTTGGACGACCTAATGTATACAATGGTAGTGCCTATTGTGAAAAATAAAACTGGGGATGTCTCTGACATTTCCAATTACAGGCCCATTTCTCTGGCCACTGTCATAGCAAAAGTTTTGGACACCCTGCTTGATAAGCAATTGGTGAAACACCTCGAACTACATGATGCCCAGTTCGGTTTTAGGCCTGGCCTATCAACTGAGAGTGCAATCTTGTGCCTCAAGCAGACTGTTCAATACTACACAGACAGGAAGACTCCCATTTTTGCTTGTTTTATGGATCTGTCAAGGGCATTCGATCTCGTATGTTACGATGTCTTGTGGCGTAAACTAGAATGTGAAACTACGTTACCATCTGAATTAATATCAATATTTAAGTACTGGTATAGTAGTCAAAGCAATAGCGTGAAGTGGGTAGGCTCGCACTCGGACGTGTATCGGTTGGAGTGCGGGGTGAGGCAGGGGGGGCTCAGCTCACCCCGGCTCTTCAACCTATACATGAACCATCTGATTCTTGAACTCAGCAGCACCAATGTCGGATGTCATATTGACGGGGTGTGCATAAACAATATTAGTTATGCTGACGATATGGTGTCGCTGAGCCCTTCGATCGGTGCTCTGAGGCGACTTATCGCTATATGTCAATATTATGCGGTGAATCACGGGCTCAAATATAATGTCACTAAGAGCGAGCTCATTGTTTTTAAAGCAGGCAGTGTGACATACCCACATATTCCACATGTCGCACTTTGTGGAGAACCACTGAGGAGGGTGGATAAGTTTAAATATCTGGGCCACTGGGTTTCTGAAGATCTAAGAGATAATTGTGACATTGAAAGGGAACGTAGGTCGCTGGCTGTCCGTTGTAACATGCTGGCCCGCAGGTTTGCACGATGTACGAAGCCAGTTAAAGTAACGCTTTTCAAAGCTTACTGTCAATCCTTCTACACGTGCAGCCTGTGGATCAACTTCACTCAGCGGGCATACAGCGACCTACGCGTTCAATATAATAATGCACTGAGAGTGCTGCTGCGGCTGCCGTGGCGTTGTAGTGCGTCAGGGATGTTTGCAGATAATAATATTAATGGTTTTGCCGCCATTATTAGGAATAGGTGTGCATCCCTGATGACGCGTGTTCGCGGCAGCACCAACAGTATTCTCAGTGTATTCGCAGATCGGTGGGATTCCCCGATGTTGCGGAGGTGGATGCAGCTCCACGCTGATTTTTAATTGTGGTATGTTAATTTGTGTCTGTAACCTACTAACACTAGCAGTTAAGTAAAATTGTTACTAACACTATGGACTCCCAGTCTGAAATAAAAGTTTTCTATTCTATTCTATTCTAATACTTATTATTGAGAAGTTTCGGTAGCTACCTCTGGTCTTCATCATCAGTTCCCGCTTCACCGAATGGTGCTTTCCAAGAGCAAATGCACGAGTTAATATAAAAGATACCCAAATCGCTATATGTGTGCCAATATAATTTGAGGATTTCCCTCGATTTCCATGGGATCCCCTCATCAGATTCTGACTTGGTGACAATGGGACCACCTCGAGAGCATACCGTTTCAAACAAAAAAAGAATTTTAATACCGGTCCACAATTGACGGAGAAATCGATGAAGATACATAAAAAAAAAAACCATCGAACATACTCGTATAGCCTCCTCCTTTTTGGAAGTCTGTTAAAAACTAGATGAGGTCGGCGTTTCCTATCTGACTACTCTGGGTAGAAAGGCCGAAACAAACTCAGAGGTCACAGTCTCTTTTGAAGTCCAGACATAACCTTGGTCAGATCATGTGAAGACCATGTAGATTGGTGTCTGAAATGGTCTTTTGAGGAAAACCCACACAAATTTAGTGGACCTGTCTAGTCAGTGCACGCATTTGTTAGTTATCGAGCAGCTCAACTCAGAACTTATGGAGCTCAACGATATTTACATATTCCACCCGATTACAAATTAATTATTAAAAATAATTTATTTATTTTTAATAATAATTCATTTGTAATAGGGTGTACATTTCTAAATGGGTGTATTCCTGAAATAAAAATTATTTCATTTGAGTTTTTGATATGGGGTCCTGGGTCGGATTTCAGAATGCAGCAACGAGTTATTGGGTTCTTCCACAGGGTTAAAATTCTCAGTAACAGTAAGGAGTCGGGATTTGTGTCAAGGTATGGAATAAGCTCAATCTCTATGTAACTAAAAATAATAACTTGCGAAATCCAGATAATACCATAAAATTATCACGCCTTGTTTCCTCGAAGGGTATGCAGAGGTGTACCAGTAAACCCACATTTGGTCAGTTATGTTTAAGTCCCATGTACGAGGCGATCCTATTGCCATTAACCAGGCACAAATCCACACCCCGGACTGCTACTGAGAAATTCCAGATAGAAAAACCTAATAACACTTGCTTGACCTTGGTATTGAACCCAGGACCTCATGCTCAGCAGGAGCGCTTGCGACCACTACACCAACAAGCCAAAATGCAGTTGCTCTAACTGTTAAAGCGCTGCCTGCTCTTTTGGAGAATACATTCACGATACTAAAAGCTCTGCCTACCCCTTTGGAAAATACAGGCATGATGCTATATTAAGATTTACGTTAAAAAAAAGAACAAAGATATTTATAGAAGGTGTGAAAATAGACACTGTTGATGCTAAAGACTTTAAAAATGCAACAAAGAAGGGATAAAAAAATATAAATTTCACGGTAGAGGTGTAAACAGAGAGATAAAAAATCTGAAGCAAAGAATGATACAGAAGGTCGGCTCCATACAAAGAGTGAAAACAAGCATACGTACACATAGACTCGTACGTAGGGCGATCTCAGTCTATCTCAAACAAATGCCAGTCGCAAGTGCGCTTGCACTCGTTGTACGTGAAGCATGTCTATGTGTGCGTGCGTTTTCGCTCGTTGTATGGACCCGAACTTCTGTACTGTTTTATGTGCCTAAGAGGAGTGTTTTGTCGTTAAATCGAGGGATTCTCTTTGTTTTTAGGGTTCCATACCCAAAGGGTGCCAACGGAACCCTATTACTAAGCATCCGCTGTCGGTCCATCCATCCATCCGCTTGTCTGTCAGCGGGCTGTATCTCATGAACCGTAACAGGTAGACAATTAAAATTTTCACCGAGTATGTATTTCTATTGCCGCTATAACAAATAGGTAGTTAAAATTAAATAAAGTTAAAAATTAAAAGGGGTCCCTAAAAAAATGTGTTTTAAATAAATATGTGGTGTTACTTATTTTACGGTGGTAGGTACGGAACCCTTCGAGTACGAGTGCGACTCGCACTTGGCCGGTTTTTATTTTATTTTTCAAGTACAAAACAATTAAAACTTTGCTCGAAAGGAAGAGATTTGAAACGTGTAATGACAACAGTGAAGTAAAATATGAATGGAAACAGAATTGTTTGAAAAAACTTTTCGGAAGGTTTGAAAGAAGTTGTATTTTTAAATGGAAATTTTAGAAGTGGAATTTATAATCATTAGTATATAACAGATTGGTACATTATTAGTGTACTGGAATGGAAGAGTTGAAAATAATGAATTGTTAAAATTCATTGGCCTAATTTGTAGATAACTGGATACACTATTGAAGCAAACTGCAAGCATGGCAGTTGAGGGTATGTTATGCTCACTTAAATGTCTCAGTGATGGTGGCGCGTGTGTTGGATCATTCGGTTCCCTACAAAATGGTTGAGCTGGATGTTGCTGATCTACGCGTCATGTTCATGAACGGGCACCGTCAGTTGAGACTGGCCATTTCTTAAGTGCCACGGCTTATTTTTATTTATTTATAATCTTACATTTCGAATTGTTTTTTTTTTACGTTATTCTCACATATAGAAGCAACGAGAATAATGTACCCAGGATTTTGTAACATCTTAATTTAAAAGAGTGTCCTTGGAGTTTCTTGCCCGTTCTTCTCCATAGAGATCTACGCTTTAGAATGGGCAACTAGCTTCAATTTTCTGATTAACTGACCGACTCTTTGACAATTCAAAAGTGCCTGTAAATGGTTTAATTGAAGTTATTTTATTTATTATTTTAATTGCTTTAAGTTTTGGGTTTTCAGGTCAGTTAATCTATTGAACTTCTTTCTAACAATTGCTGAAACTGACTGCCTCCTTGGTCTAGTGGTCGCAAGCACTTCTGTTGAGCATGAGGTCCTGGGTTCGATTCCTAGGTCGGGTAGTGTTATTGGGGTTTTACAACTGGAATCTCTCAGTAGCAGCCCGGAGTCTGGATTTTTACCTGGTTGATGGCAATAGGCTTGCACTCTTTTACATGGGTCTTAAACATAACTGGTGAAATGTGGGTGTACTATAGGTACACCTCTGCCTAACCCTTCGGGGAATACAGGCGTGATGTTATATTTTTTTTCTTGACCGATGTCAGAAATGTCCAATATAAACTCAGAAAGTACAGTCAGCAAAAGAGATAAGAGTCCAGGGTCGCCGTATATAGTTGAAGTTTAGTAAGAAACTGATGGACGTTTTCGAATATAATTTAATTTAATTAATATAAAATAAACAGTTCATTTATCAAATAAATTATAATTTATTCGAGGCGATTTGATTTATCGAGGCAAAAGGAGTATGTATGGATCGTAGCAGGTGGCGTTCTGTAGTTTCTGCCTACCCCCATGGGAAAAAGGCGTGAGTTTATGTATGTGTTATGTATGTAAATTATAATTTGAAACCATCCATCGGTTTCTTACTAAACTTCAACTATATCCGATTTCCCTGGATACTACCCCATACAAATTCGTATACCACTACTTGATATGTAAATGACAGTGACAGGAAGTTATTAAAACATTATCAAAATAAGTATTCTAAGTGGGAAAAAATACGCATTATTACGGATCACTCAAAAACTTCTAGTCAGATCTTGATTAAATTTAAGTGGGACCACATGAAAAGCACCGGCTTTCAAATAAAAAAATAATTTAAAAAATCGGTTCATCTAGAAAAATGATCTGAGGTAACACAAAAAATAAAATACAGTCGAATTGAGCACCTCAACTTTTTTTGAAGTCGGTTAAAAACAAGCATAATGTTAAACTTTTCTTTTACGAAAAACATTAAAATGTTCATCTTATTTTATTTCCGTTTAGGGTTTTTGTTTCCTTCTTACTGTGAATATTTTTAAAAATCGTCTTGTCTGTTATATAATTTGTAACAACCGTGCTGCTTTTACTTTTTTAACCGACTTCACAAAAAGGAGGAGGTTCTCAATTCGTCTGTATGTCTTTTTTTTATGTGTGTTAGCTCAGAACTTTTTTCTGAGTGGACTGATTTGGATTATCCTTTTTTTATTAGATAGCTGGTGCTTCACATGTGGTCCCATTTAAATTTGATCAAGGTCTGTCGAGTAGTTTTTGAGTTATCTTTAATACTGCATTTTTTTCCACTTAGTTTATATGGATGATGTGTTAATAATTTCCTGTCACTATCTTTTACACACCAAGTAGTGGTATACGAATTTGTGTGGGGTAGGTACCGCAACTAAAAAGTGAAAAATAAAAACTTTTTTACAAAAAAACAACCGACTTCCAAAAAAAACACTAAAAGACGTGAAAAATAACTTTAATTTCGGAAGTCGGTGGCCAATAATGAAAATACAAAACCAAAGACACCGGCTTCCGAAATTCAAGTTATTTTTCACGTCTTTTAGTGTTTTTTTGGAAGTCGGTTGTTTTTTTGTAAAAGAGTTTTTATCTTTTATTTGTGTCTCGATACTCTTTGTAATTTAAATACAATCAAATATGAATACCAACATGATAGGGTTGCACCAAAAATTTTGGATTACTAACGGAAAAACTTGGTTTACGACTTCTATACGAACTGATAATAATAATAATAATAATAATGCTTTATTTGCCAAAATTTAGGTGTGCAAAGTAGTATGATGTTATTATAAATGTGGCCCAATTACATTCTACCATTACACGTGGTGTGCAAATATTTAATTTCAGAATACATTAAATTATTAAAAATGTCATAATATTCCTTCAGTTATCACTGAACACACACATAAACGTTACAAATTGTCTGATTAAATAAATGAATTTCAAATATTTAATTTCACAATACATTCCATAATTAAAAAAATGTGATAACATTACATCACTTACCAATATGATTGTTATAAAATGTCAGTTAGACAGATAGACACAGAGACATTGCTTTACTGTGTAAAGATTTAGAGATAACGATTTCAATAAAAGGTATGTGCAGTTCGGGTGATTAATTGCTAAGCAAATTGGCAACCAATGTCAATTTGCAGTATTTTAACTATTTCATACAAATTTGAAACTATGACAGAAGTATGAACACCAACAATTAATTTCCCTGACTTCACATTGCAATGTGACATGACATTTATGACGAAACTAGCATTTGCCCGGGGTTCCATCCGCATAAATATCGGAAAATATCCCACGGGAACGTCTTACCGGGATTAAAAGTACCCTTTGTGTTAATCCAGGCTATAAACTATTTGTGTGCCAAATTCCATCCAAATCCGTTTAGCCATTTTTGCGCCAATACGGAATTACATCCAGACAAACAGACAAAAAATTCTTCGTTACTATTTCATTTGATTAACTGCGACCCGCGGTTTCACCCGCATAAGTCTCGATCCCGTGAAAATATTGGGATAACAGTATCCTATGTCCTAATCCAGGTCATGGTCTACTCATGTGCCAAATTTCATCCAAATCGGTTCCGTCGTTTAGCGTAAAAACGTAACAAACAAACATACAAAAAATCAAATCCTTTCTCTTTATAAATATTAGTTCAGATTTAGACAAACTGGGGGCAATTCCCGTATTTTTAAGAACGTTTGTATTCTAATCTGAGTCTCAATCTGTCAATAATAGGTAAAATTAAAAAAACCCCGACACAAAAAAGAACTGATGGCCTTGGAACGGCTGAACCGATTTTAATGAAACATGTCTAAGAACCATCGCTAGAAAACCTGCTTTCAAATAAAAAAAACCACATCCAAATCGGTTCACCCGTTTAAGAGCTACAGTGCCGCAGACAGACACACTCCTAGTGGTCAAACTTATAACACCCCACTTTTTGCGTCGAGGGTTAAAAATACCTCTAAATCTCCTACATTTTTGAAATCGTTTTGACGTTGATTGTCGCTGAGATGAGATTGCGACTAGATTTTGAACCTTTTTAATTAAGAGAATTTGCCTTCTGATAGCCGAACAAAGATTTATTACGAAGGCAAAAAAAAAAAAAAAACCATCCTCATTTTTCATTTCAGTCAAAATTATAGGCTCAGAATAAAAGACAAAAGCCTATTAATAAGGCTAAGTATTGTGTCAAAGACGTTATTACCCCATACCAGAATAAGAAAACGTAATTTTCTGGGCCTTTTAAACAATTATACGAACGTTTTCCCGTTTCTTTTGTAATATTTTTGGAAATGCTCTCGTATTCTTCGAAAAAGAATAGGAGGTTGGGAACTAACAAAGGTTATTTTTAGGTAATTTCGTTTCAGAAATACGGAATAAATTGTTTTGTAACCGGGTCTTTTATACTTAGCTATATCTCCAAGAGATATAATATGGCTTTTAACGGAATACCTCAAACACAAAGCATTTATTTCAAATAAACCAATTACAGGCACTTTTGAATTTTCAAGGGGTCGGTCAGTCAGAAAGATAAAGCTAGTTGCCCATTCCAAACCGTAGTAGGTACTTAGGAAGAAGAACGAGCCGGAAACTCCACGGACACTCTTTTAAATCAAAATATTGTTATAAAAAATAGGTTACATCATTCATGTTGAAATTATACATATGAGAACGATGCAGAAAGACGTGCACGTTAAAAGAGTTCGTAATAAAAACGATAAAAACAAAACAAAAACAATTCATAAATTAAAATAAGCCGTGGCAGCTAAGAGATGACCAGTCCCTACTGACGGTGCCCTTAAAATAAGCCGTGGCAGCTAAGAGATGACCAGTCCCCACTAAGACGCCCGTTCACGAACATGACGTATGGATCAGCACCATTCAGCTGAACCATTTTGAAGGGAACTTAATGATCCAAAATACTCGCCACCACCAGCAATACATTTGAGTGAGCATGACATACTCTTAGCCGCAGGGCACATTCAAGTCAATGAAAGACGAACCTAGTAAATGGTAGCTTTATAGTAGGTACATAGTGCTCACATAATGTACTATGCAAATAGACAATACTAAAAGTTTGAGTTTATACAATTCAAGGATAGTTTTTACAATCTTCAGCAGCTCCAACAATATTTTCAAATGCTAATCAATTAGTTTATGCGCCCCTGTGGAGCAAGACCAGCGTTGAGCCAAGCATCTTTGTCAGCGATGTAATCCCCCAACATGCTTGGCTGCATAGCTTGCGTTTTATATAAGATTGAAATTCCGTTTCATTCAGTTGGAGTATGTGGGGAAGTAGGTATTTTATTGTAACATTTTAAACAGTACCCCATGCAGTTGAATATACTTTAACCCATATATGGGCAACAACCGGCCCGCGGGCCGGATCCGGACCGCTGTAAGATATGATCCACCCCGCGAGACATTTTGAAAAAACCCAATTAAAAAAATATTACATTAGGTACTCGTACTTATACTTCGCCGCCACTCGGCTTGCTCGATCAAATTCTATGAGGTTTGCCGCCTCACGGGGGACACATCAAAAGATTTATTGCTTCTCGATTAATCTAAACTAGTTTATTCCAAATTATTCCTTCATTTTGCCTATACAGGGTGCAATTGAAGTCATGGGCAATATTGTAAACTAAGACACTACTCATGATACTATTTGCATTAGGGCTACTATTACGCAAATCAAAAATATTATTAATGCAAGTTTGGTTAACCTTAAAAATTAAGTAAGTCATATTGCAGAAGGCTATTAATGCAAATAAACACTAAACATAATAAAAATAAAATACTTCATGAACGTCAATAAGTCTTGAAGTATCAAAATATGAAAGCGCAGTACAGAGCGGAAAGAAAAGTAGGTAAACAAACATCAAAATACTACATAATAGCTATAACAGGTTTATTGCGGCGCGCCGCCCGGCCGCCCCGCACTCTCTCCGTCCCGCTCTCCCTCACTCTCTCCGTCCCGCTCTCCCTCACTCGCAAAAGTACGAATATCACCCCCGCGCGGGGGTGGCCTCCCAAACCAGTGTCCTAACGACTGCACAGGTGCGTTGACGCATGATATTGATTTACGATTGATCCGGACGTAATCGCCGCACGCGCCTCACTCTTCTTACCCTTGCGGGCTTGGATTGCAGTGCATTAAGTGTTAGTGGACTAATTGTGAACCGTGATGCCTCGACCGCGTAATGTGCAGGCTAGGTACACAAACCAACAATACCTACAAATGGTTCTACATTACAATGGCACAAGTTTATTACGAGCTCG
The DNA here is from genome assembly GCA_916610205.1 of Griposia aprilina. Classification (NCBI taxonomy): domain Eukaryota; kingdom Metazoa; phylum Arthropoda; class Insecta; order Lepidoptera; family Noctuidae; genus Griposia; species Griposia aprilina. Next base: position 12,574,849 of record OU744307.1, on the reverse strand, counting down.
TGAAATGTTCCATCGCCGCTACCCGAACGTCCCTGTTCCTTCTCGGGGTCTCATTTTAAGAACGACGCAGAACCTGTTGGATTATTCGTCTTTTCACGTGCCAGCGCATGCACAAGCGCGTGGAAGAGCGCCTGTTTATCCTATTTCGCTTTACCGACAAATAAGAAGGTTTTTTCAAAACAATCCACAAGCTAGCACCCGACAAGCGGCGCGACGCTTTGGTGTTAGCCACTATTATGTTTGGAAACTGTTAAACAGTTCTGGCCGGCACCCATTTCACTTTCAAAAGGTGCAAGAATTAACATTGGCGGATTACACACCCCGGCGAGAGTTTTGTAACTGGCTTTTACAAAACTTAAATAATAATATTTTGTGGACTGATGAAGCCACATTCACCAGAATCGGACTATTCAACAGTCGTAACGAACATTGGTGGAGTGGACGTGGACGCAACCCCCATGTAACACGCCGTGACGGTTTTCAACATCGATTTTCTGTAAATGTCTGGGCAGGCATTTTAAACGAAATGATAATCGGACCATACTTCATTGAAGGAAGTCTAACCGGAACAAACTACTTACAGTTGTTGAGGGAAGTTGTGGCAGAGCATGCACTGGAAGAAGTACCTAATCTGTACTATCAGCACGACGGTGCCCCGGCGCATTTCCGACGCGATGTCCGTGCCTATCTTACTGAAACTTTTGGCGAGCGATGGATAGGTCGCGGTGGGCCCGTGCCTTGGCCAGCTAGGTCGCCTGATTTAACACCCCTGGACTTTTACCTATGGGGTGAAATTAAAAGAATTGTGTATGAGCGGGAAAGTGAGTCGAGAGACGATTTAAAAAACAAAATTATTACCGCATTCGAAATAGTGAAATCACAGGAATTTGTGTTGACCAGAGTGAAAGACAATCACAGACGTCGGGCTCAGTTGTGTATTGAAAAAGGCGGTGGACATTTTGAACACCTTTTAAAATATGTGTAGGTAAGTGCTAGTTAATAAGTTAGTTAAAATTATTGTAATTACACATCGTGATTCCTGAACAATTATTGTAAATACTGTGATGTCAACTTTGTAAATACGCCAAAATTACAGGAAATTAATTTTACCTACACATTTATTTTATTTTAATATGTGTTATTTATCGTAGTTTTGACCGTGCGGTCCTAAGCCGGCAAAGTATGAAGGGAAAGTTGGAATGAATTAGGAATCAAATCGTTAACAACTTACCTATGTCACGGGAGTCGGCGGGGTCAAGGCGTTCACGCGGAATGACAAGTAGGCATCTACCACCCGCAGGGCGCGCGGCATAGTCTACCTACAGCAGGATTCGCTCGTGTCGCGATGCGCGACTTTGATACTTCATATGACTTAGTACATTTTAAAGGTTTTCCATACTTGCATTAATAATATTTTTGATTTGCGTAACAGTAGCCTTAATGCAAATAGAATCATGAGTAGTGTCTTAGTTTAAAATATTGCCCATGACTTCAATTGCACCCTGTATAAGCGGGTGGATGGCCCGAACGTTAGTTCAGTTCTATTTGAGCTACCGAGGTGATAACTTGGACAAGCGATATCCTAGCGAACTGCTAGAGCCGTCAACTTGCTTTGTGAGTTTGTGTGCATCTTGAGTGGTTACTAACTATAGTTTGTTATTAAGTTAATTGAAAGAAAAGTAAAAAAAAAATATGTCTGGTGGAAAGAAACGAAAAGTAGATACAGAGGGTCGTCAGTTTCAAGAAAAATGGACTGAAGAATTATTTTTTATCTTGCACAATGGTAAGCCTATTTGTTTGCTGTGTAATGAATCCATTTCAGTAATGAAAGAATTCAATATAAAGAGGCATTACTGAACTAAGCATGCTACGCTGCACTCACTGACAGGACAATCAAGAACAGACAAAATCCAGAAGCTTACCGCAAATTTGGAAAAACAGCAACTAATGTTTCATAAACAAAGAACACAACTTGATAATATTGTGAAAGCTAGTTTTATAGTTAGCTCAAAATTGGCAAAGGCATTAAAACCATTTGCCGAAGGAAAATTTATCAAGGAGTGTATGTTAGAAGTTTGCAGTATTCTGTATCCTGAAAAGGAAAATGATTTTTTTTGTCAAGACGAACTGTTGTTCGACGTATAGAAATGATGGCTAATGATATAAAAACAGCATTGACTGACCGTATGGCTGGTTTTGAATAATTTTTTATAGCATTAGACGAGAGCACCGATTTGTCTGACACAGCTCAACTGGCTATATTTATTCGAGGTGTTGATATGGAGTTCACTGTTACTGAGGAATTGCTTGCTTTACAGCCGCTTAAAGGAACCACTACAGGAGAGGATATTTTTATTGAAGTTCAAAAGGTATTCACAAGTTTTGGCTTGCCATGGTCAAAATTAATTGGAGTATGCACTGATGGTGCACCTTCTATGGTCTTACGTAAAGGTTTCATCGGGATTTTGAATGAAAAAGCAACAGAATTAAATGTGCAAAAAGATGATTTGATAGTCCTTTATTGCATTATCCACCAACAGAACTTGTGTTCTAAGTCCATTCGACTCCAGAATGTTATGAATGTGGTAGTAAAAACCATCAACTTCATTCGATCCCGAGCGCTTAACCATCGTCAGTTCAAGGCGTTTTTGGATGAAATATCAGCTGAATATAACGACGTAACATATTATTGTGAAGTCAGATGGCTGAGCAAAGGAAAAATGTTGAAACGGTTTTACGAGCTTAGAAATGAGATAGCAGACTTTATGAAAATAAAAGATAAACCACTGTCTGAATTAATGACCCAAAATGGATATGTGACTTAGCATTTCTGGTCGATCTTACAGGCTATTTGAATGATTTAAATTTGACACTTCAAAAACACGGACAGTTAGTAAATGAATTGTACAGCCATTTGAAAGCGTTTCAGATCAAACTACGCTTGTGGGAGTCACAGATGCTGTCTGGTAACAGTTACCATTTCAACACGCTCTCTGCGTATGAAAATATTGCTTATGCTCAATATGCTGAAGAACTCAAGTTACTGTCGGAACAATTTTCGAACAGATTTAGCGACTTCAAAAACATGGAAGACTGTTTCAGTTTATTTGCTGCTCCTACAAAATGTAATGTACAAAATGCTCCAATACACTTACAAATGGAGTTGATCGAGATTCAAGAAAACTCACTCCTAAAATCCAAATTTGAAGACGTAGAGTTGTGCGATTTCTACAAAAAATACCTAGAAGAAGACAATTTTCCGCAACTTAGAAAATTCGCAAGAAGATTGATTTGTGCGTTTGGTAGTACTTATAAATGCGAACAGTTCTTTTCATTGATGAAAGTTAATAAATCAACACATCGTACAAGACTGACTGACGATAATTTGGAAAATTCTTTACGTCTTTGTATCAGTGGAATTAATCCAAATATCGATGGATTAGTTTCCCAAATTCAAGCTCAAGTGTCTCATTGATTTCGGTGTATTTAACTTTCGTAGTTTGTAACAATTGCAAATTTAATGATTTAATTATAATGTACCATTTTTTTTAAATTTCATTTTGTCATTTTAATAAATTGTACTATATTAACATTGTCGTATTATTTCATGTCTAATATCTATCGCAAAAAATATTATCACTACTTTAAAATGCACTAAGTACTTTTAAACGCGGCCTGCGAACGTATTTGCACGCTAAAGTTTGGCCCTCAACATGTCAAAGGTTGCCCATACCTGCTTTAACCAGTCTGAAACCTGGTTGAACTATTTGATCCCTATTTCTAGTCCTATAATTGTTTCTTTCACCTTTCTTACTTAAAAGATTTAAATTTTTCCTTACGTTTCTACATGATGTTTTCATAGATGTATTGACAAGGTACCGTCATGGTGATAATATTTTTAAACAGTTCCCATAAAGCTTAGAGAATCGCACCTGCGGAGGCAATATATTGCTTTGATGGCTCATTTCGGCAGAATAAAAATAGACTCGATGTCTGCAGTCCATTCCCATAGTAAAATACCGTAAGACATGATACTTTGAAAGTAATTGAAATAGACTAGCCTCGCGGTATCTACATTAGTAAATTAATGGATTTCTCTTACAGCTGAATTTAGCCGTCCTGAAAGAGATGTTGAATGAGGACCCCATTGCAGCCTTGAGTCGAGCGTGATCCCCAGGAAAATAGTTTTATCGACGAATTCAAGTTTCTCTCTAATCTATGTCATAATCACTATTTTTAACATTCGATAAAGCAAATTTTATGCATTTCGTTTTTTTTTTCATTTAAAATACTATATTATCAGCAATGAACCAATTTTGTACCTGAAATAGGGCGTTATTTACGTCGTCCAGATTTGATGCACGTCTATTTATCTTATACATTAAGGGAGTATCATCAGCAAATAACACCATTTGTGGTTGGTTTTTTAATAAATGTGGTAGATCATTAATATATACTAAAAAGAGGAAAGGACCTAATATTGAGCCTTGTGCAACACCCATTTTTACTTTTAAATCAAGTGATTTGAAACCATTTATTTAGACTTTTTGTTGTTTATCATTTAAATACGATTTTACTAAACTGAGCGCAAGTTTACCTAGTCCGTAATACTCAACTTTTAGAGGAAGGTTTAGTGATCAACGTAGTCAAAACCCTTGGAGGAAGAGGTCACTAAAGATTCCTATGGCATCTTGGGCCTCCTCCCACGATGTAAATATGTGTTTTCATCAAGTTAGTTACACCGGCGACAGTTGTACAACGTCCTTTGGTGAAACCATATTGCTGATCGTGTAAGATTTTGTTGGTGTTATAATGTTTATACATCTGATTGAGCATTACCATTTCGAACACCTTGCGAAATACCGGCAATACGGATACTGGTCTTTAATTGTTGGTGTCTTTGCTATCCCCAGATTTAAAAAGTGGTATTTGGTCTGGTGGGCATACTGTCACCATCATATATTCAGCCTATACATTTATAGCGTGATGGCCCAGAGAATCTTCTTCCCATAAACCAGAGAGGCTAATACACATAAAATAGCAATCGATCGAAAAGCCTTTCATTTTGACGATTCAGCCACGTTCATTGCGTTATTTACGTTGTCCAGCAGACGTATTTTTAAACACAGGCAATGTATTAATAATTTCTTTAAAAATCTTTTGGATTGTAATTGAAAGTGTGTAATCCAATTAGGGTGCAGGTTGCGAGTTCAAAAGCAATGTAAAATTAGAAAACTTTAGAAAATTTGAACAATCAATGAATAAGCGATATGATTAATTAATGATCATTTTCACGAGGAGAAGCTTTTGGCTTGATTAGGGATAAAAATAAACACAGTATTTATATTTAACGTTCACTGCATCGACATACAAACAATCTTTAAACATAATTGCTAACAGGTAAGTACTAAAGTAATTCACTGAATTGTCGTTTGAGGTAAAAAACGTATACTTACTCAATTTGAAGCAAAAGCCGTTTACAAGAGTTCTTGATTTCATTCTTCAGAATGATCATAGTAAGAATCTTGATAGGTACCTACGAGTACTTATGTAACTCTAGAAGATCTATCTAAGCGATTCTAGAAGTTCTACATTAAATCTAAGTATCTAATGATTAACATACCTAATAGGTACTTGAAAATACCACTCAAAACTCGTAATGAGGTGCTTCAAACTTTACAAAATAATTCAAAGCGTATGTCGATACAATGCTTTGACATGAAATACTATTTTGTTTATCCTCGCATAATAATATACGGCCGAAGTTTTAAACTAAAGTTTATATTTACTGCTGAAGTCTAAAACTATGCAAATTGCTGTTTGGATTTTAATGATGACATTGTTTGTTTGCCAAAGTTGAAACTACAAACAGAATAAATCATCCACAAAATGACTAAGGTAAAATAATAAATGTGTAAAAATTCAAATGATGAACGGAGAAATAAATTCAGTTTTGTAAGTAAGGTTTTACACCAAATCTTTTTTACGTTTTTTTTTTAGAAAATAAGTGCCTGAAAAAGCACTATAAGTAACCGTAGACCTACGTGATATGGATCCTGAGAGAAAGGGTCTTGGCAGACAGACGGACAGACAACGAAGTGATCCTATAAGGGTTACGTTTTATTCCTTTTTAACCCAAAAAAATAGGAATAACTAATTTGATCAAGCTTACGAGCTTACTTGAAACATAGAAAGAAGTGATAACTGAATGTGGAATAAAATAAATTTGGGAAGACACGTGACACTGCATTAGATAGAAACTAAAAATAAACAGAAGCACTCGGCATGAGAGAATGTGCTTATTAGAAGCTATGTACTAAATAGTTTCAGGAGGTAAAAATAAAATACACTTTAACTACATACAATAAGTGCACAATGCAACAGAAAAATCATTGCAAAGAATTTCTGGTAAGTAATTCTTATAACATGGAAATTAATTTAGGTAAGCATCAAACTTCAAAACTACTTTTACTTATGACTGGAGTTCTTTATCCAGCATCCTAAAAACAATACCAATATTGTTAATAATAATGATGAAAATATAAACAAAGCAAACAAAAAAACTCCCTCTAAATATCTCACGATAAATTACAATTGTTTCAGAGCCGTCAACGAATTTAATTTGAATGAAAAGCTGACGCAAAAAAGACCGCTCCGAGTGGCTCAGAAGAAAAATATAGGAAAGTTAAAACGTTGTTCACATCTTTGCAGCTTTTCTTAGCAAAAGATAAATGGTAGGTTGGAATAGTGGGACTGCTTCGAATAACTCCCTGAGATTCCTTTAACGGTGAAGTTTGTTTATGCATGCAATATGAACCTTTTTTGCGAGGTATTTTAACGGTTCACGGTTATGGCTCCATATTAGGTTTATTTTGTGTAAGGTTTGACATCGTTATTTGCTTTCCCAAATATTTTGATAACTATTTGCGTTGAATTAAAATTTCACCAACGTTGAAATATTTTTTCTGTCACATAGACCAATAATAGACCTTCACGGTTTACGAAATTCAAACTTACGGTGATAAAGCATTTTTATTACGAGTTCGACATTACTTTCTTGAAGAATTTCACTTACAACTGGTTGTTTTTTTCCCAATAGTATCTGAGTGGATAAAGAATCACACGAGTTAGATTTTTCATCCACCTAGTATGTTGCGAAATGGACAGCTCATTTGACAGCAGGTTCCAGGGCACGTAGGGCAAGACGTAAAATAGTTAACTCTATGTAGATAGTTCATTATCATCATTTCAGCCGAAAAACGTTCACTGCTGGACATAGGTCTGCCCAAGCACCGCCACTTCGACCGGTTCTGTGCTTTCCGCATCCAGCGGATTCCCGTGGCCTTCACAAGGTTATCGGCCCACCTTGTGGTAGGCCTTCCAACTCTATGTCTTTCGGTACGCGGTCGCCACTCCAGAACCTTTCGGCCCCATCGACCATCTGTTCTACGAGGAATGTGACCTGCCCACTGCTATTTAAGGTTGAGGTTCTTCGAGCTATGTAAGTTACCTAAGTCCTTCTGCGGATCTCTAAATTTCGGATTCGATTACACAGGGAAACTCCTAGCCTCTCCATTGCCCTTTGGGTAACTTTTAGTCTTCTAATAGTTTGTTTCTAATATGTCTTTCTCGTAGTCCACAAACGCTAAGCAGAGAGGCAGGTATACTCTTCGGTCTTCTGTATCACCTGCCGCAGGGTATGTTTGTGGTCTACGGTGATAAAGCCTTTCCGGAATCCGGCTTGTTCGGGATGCTGGAAGTCGTCCAACCTGCGCGCGAGACGGTTCGTGATGACTCTTGAAAACAGCTTGTAGACATGGCTCAGAAGTGAGATGGGGCTATAGAATAAAATAGAATAGAATAGAATACTCTTTATTTTGTAGACCGTAAAAAATACAGATATAAATGTAAAAAAAATACATAGAGTGACATAGTGGGCGGTCTTCTCGCTAAAAGATCGCTCGATCTTTTACAGACAACCTTGGATGGATTGAAGAGAGAAGGAGAGACAATAATGCAGGTAGTCAGTGGTGTACCATTTACATAAACAACAAAAAAACATATATACATAAAACATATACTTATCTACATATAATATACACAATAATAAACATGAAACAAGAGCAAGGAAACTAAATGTAATGATGATGTTTAATGAGAGAGGAAGTGTTTTTTAACCAGAATTTTAAAATTGGACAAAGATTGACCATGCGTTATCGACAAAGGCAAGGCATTCGATAACCGTACTGCTTGAACTGTAAAAGACTTGTCGTACAAACTGGTGGACTGCATCGGCTATAATTCTTAAGAAGGCTAGGCATATTATCGCTCTTCTTAATGAAAAGGATCACCATACCTCTGTTCCATGCCTGCGGCGTTTTGCCCTCGAGTGATATATGTAGATCAACTTGATATTAATATGTACTCGTACAATAGCTAACGGCATTGCTTGCAATGATGAACTAAAATATCTTCATCATAGCATAACATTTGTATTTCCCTGAGAGAGTATCAGAGGTAGTGTAGGTACTGCATATCATACTCTTTTATGTTTAAGTCTAATCTTAGGAGGAAAAAGCAAAACCTTAAACCAACTAAAATGTTGTTGCTGTAAAGTCTCGTGATTGAAAAACACTTACAATTAAAAACTCAAGCATTACTAGTAAGTAAATAAAAAGCTTCAAAAAAAACTTTTTACAAAAAAACAACCGACTTCCATAAAAACTTTTTTACAAAAAACAACCGACTTCCAAAACAAACACTAAAAGACGCGAAAAATAACTTTAATTTCGGAAGTCGGTGTCTTTAGTTTTGTATTTTCGTTTTTGGCCACCGACTTTAAAGTTATTTTTCACGTCTTTTAGTGTTTGTTTTGGAAGTCAGTTGTTTTTTTGTAAAAAAGTTTATATTTTTCACTTTTTAGTTACGGTACCTACCCCACACAAATTTGTATACCACTACTTGGTATGTAAATAACAGTGACAGGAAATTATTAACACATCATCCATATAAACGAAGTGGAAAAAATATGCAGTATTAAGGATAACTCAAAAACTACTGGTCAGACCTTGATCAAATATAAATGGGACTACATGTGAAGCAACAGCTATCAAATAAAAATCATCCAAATCGGTTCACCCAGAAAAAAGTTCTGAGCTAACACAAACAAGAAAAAAAAAACATACAGACGAATTGAGAACTTTCTCCTTTTTGTGAAGTCGGTTAAAAAGTCATCTGCATCGCTGTCAACAGGAAAAGTGCCCAAAAGGCTGGCAGCATTGCCACGTTATATGGCAACGCTGATTCTTTACATTACATAAAACTATTTTCAGCCAATCAAGTGGCTTTAAACTAGTTTCAAGTGCTTGAGTATTGAGTGAGTTTCTGGAATACGGCTCTATGTTTTATTCTCGTTTAACTTAATCCACTATCTACAACTTTCCAGCTTCCTCAACATTACATCAATAAAACTACCATAAATAATAGCATAACTCTTACTTCCTAAAACAAACTGAGGCTCTAAACGAGGGTTGTAACTAAATGAGATATCACGCGCGGCGCATGACCCCGAATGCATTATCCGTTCGTTGCTTAAGCGGTTACGTTTTTGGTGTTGAAGCTAATTAAAATTATTGTTCGTAAGTACTTTGATTGGGTGAAGTTTGTTTGTCGTTTTGGTTGGTTTTGAAAGGCTTTCTAACTGTATTCTTGTTGGTTTAAAAGTTGCTTATAGGTGGATTAAGTGATGAACAAAATCTTGATTTTTGGTGAACGGTTTCAGGTAATGAGGTTATATAATACTAGAGGAGCAACGTCGTACTAAAAAAATCAGAAAAACATAACCACTTACGAGTTTAAAGTCGTAGCTTTGAAACGGATACTAATAAGTCAATCTGTCAAAATAATCTATGTTTGTCTCATTTCTTCTATCGTCAAACTAATTACATTGGAATGAAACAAGACATTGTTATCGGAAAAACGGCCAGAGTTGCCAATGATCAACATAATTTCCGTTATTTTCATCAACGTATTTATTGAAACAATTAGGTACTATATAGATAGTTTGTATGTTGGAACATTCAATAGATTAAAGATTTAAAGAAACTGACAAGGATTAGGTACATATAGGAAGAAGAAAAACAAATGCGTAAAAGTAAATATTATATTTCAAAACTATTAAGATCGTGTCAAATTACTTTTGTTTATAATGGAATGATATTATTTCTATGTACAATCATTTATACAATATATATGTACTGTACAATATATATGTTTATACCGAACAGACTATAATATTAATTTAGACTTCCAGAACATGCATTCGTCGTTCACTAAACTCCCAACAGTCTGGCAAAATCAAAATCATTTTTACAGGTAACACTGATGGTAAAAACAATGTTTGATAAATTTATTTCGTGTCGTAATGTATTTTTTGATAATCTGAATAAAATTGAGCAAACTTATTTATAAAATGAAACACCAATTGCTTTATTAATCTTTTCATACCGTGTCATATAAATATTAATCGCATATTTCACCATTTTGTAAATTTTTTGCGCTAAGCAATCGCTCTCTTGACGTCAAGCTGACGACTGAAGTGGAATATGCTTGCGGACATATACGACGTAGCAACGCATCGGCGCCGTACACTGCTGGTCTAGTCCTATATAACATCATTGGTTTCAGGTGTCATAAACGCTTAAATACCATATACAACTAGGTACTTATTTTATTTTTATCTCGGAGTCCAATGCTGAACTTTATCATTATCATCATCATCATCACCAGTCCGAGTTCAGCCACTGCTGCATAGGCCTGTCCTTGTTTGTGCCAATGCCTACGCTTCTGTGTCAGACTCATCTAGGTTCTACCCGCGATGGTAACAATGTCGTCCGCCCATCTCGCCGCTGGACGACCGAAGCTTCGTCTTCCAGTCTTTGGGACTGAACTTAAGTTTATCAAAATATGTAGTATGTCATCCAGCTCCTTGACTTCCACAATTAGATAAGGCAGTATAATCCTTACTAATCCTTACTAATATATATTTATATATTATATTATATTATTATATATTTAATATTATAAATGCGAAAGTAACTCTGTCTGTCTGTCTGTCTGTCGCGCTTTCACGCCAAAACTACTGAATCGATTTAAATGAAATTTGGTACACAGATAGTCTAGAGTCTGAGAAAGGATATGTGCTACTTTTTAATTCGAAAAAAGGGTTGTAAGGGGTTGAAAGGGGGGGATGAAAAGTTGTATGGAAGTATCGTCATTTTTAGAGCTAGAGGCTTGAAACTTATTTTTAGGCAGTTGATTCGATATAAATAAATATGACATTCAAAGTTGGTAAAAGTTTTACCCTTAAGAGTGTAAAATAACAATAGGGGATAGGGGATGAAAGTTTGATGTTTGAGTTTAAGTTTGTTTGTTTGAAGCATTTATACGTATGTGTCTTATTTGTAAAATAGTTAGCCTAAATAATTAAAAATACCACGCAGACGAAGTTGCCGGCCACAGCTAGTTAATTATAATTATTAAGCCAGGCCAGTTTCAAGAAACCGTGAAGAATTCGACTTAAAAACTAAACTAAAAGAAGATTTACTGGAAGATTTTTAGCATTCTTAAAAACAGTTAAAAGCGCCCTTAGTAATTATGCTTATATAGAGGTATGAGGAACAGGGTGTAAAGCTTACTCATACCTCTATAGAAAAGGGAGGATCCTCGGACCAGTAGGGTGTTGTGTCTGGTGGGCAACTGCCCAACGGTTGATGTCTGGACGTTGTACATATGCTAGTCGCGCGGTAAACTCTGCTTGCGCGATGCAGGATTTGCGTGACGTCAGTATGACGTGTAGCTCGCATGTGGCGGTGTTGATACCGCTACACTTATATTTCTGATGTTACAATCTGAATTCGAATACACTAAGACCTGAGTTTCCATCTCTGAATGATAAAAGGCTTTTGTCTTACAATAATCCCATAGTAGTCTGATATTATTGTATAACTTACGGATATAGTAACAGTTTAAACCAATATAATAGTTTAGATTGCAAACACTTAAGGCGAAAGCATCAGGGTAGCCCGCGAAATTCATATGTTCTTATGTTTTTTTGTAATTTGCAGGTCAGTATCAGGTAGTATGTTGATTTAAATACGATTCGCGGCCATAACAAATATTTAATTATAGAATTATAATCATAAACATCATCAATACATCTCTCTAAGTTCATATTACCCTATTGAATGACTATTTAATAAAATAATTACATTTGAGGCCAATTCCAACATAAGGAGTTGAATGGCTGAATATACTGATTATAATTCTGTAAAACCATAATTGCTACCGTCGCAAATCATATTTTAATCAACATAGGTACAATCTGAAACTGACCTGCAAATTGCAAAAAAACGTAAGTAAATTTTAATTTCGCGGACTACCTTAGTGCATCCCCCTTAAGACTCTACCTGTAAATCATTGTCTAGCCAGCTTTAGACTGTATATCAAGATGACTTATCGTATTGCATAGGATCGTACGATTAGATTAGACGAACGCTAAAGTTAGCTTAGCTAGACTACTAAATCTTGTACGTGTATTTGTATCATTGTGAATCCAATACTTGTATTTTCGTGTTTGATTATGGATAAAATGATAATATTGCAGGCCAACCTTTATATGTAGCTAGTATGATATTGTTATGTCAGGTCTGTGTCTGTGTTAATATTGGATCTCAGAGGGGCCTATGGCAAAAAAGCCTATCGAATCACTCTCTCAATGTCTTCTCTGTGCCGCCCAAGGGGGCGCGAGGAGTCGGTGTTGGGGCTTTTTGGCGCCTTGCCCGAAGCTGCGGTCTTTCGGTCCCCAGACCTGGGGACCCGTCCTTAGGTTTCCCTCTCTATCCTACAGGAGGGTGGGAGTGCTTAATAGCACACCTAGTCGCTAGGGGTAATACCTCCCCTCAGCGTTATGTAGTGTGTTTCTGTGGTTGTGACTGTGGGAGCACCCGAAGTGCTACACGATGCCCGTCCGACCAGGCCCCTGCTGGGTGAGACCCTAGTTCGCTAGGGAAGGCCCAGCAAGAGCCGATCAAGCAATAAAGGCGTCGGTTTTGATTGGCGCTCACCCACAGTGGCGGCTGACAAATCACTCGATAAAATCGATAAACCCTTATTAGGGTTTTTCATAAGATTCTACTTTGCATATCTTAACTTCTACGATTCCTGTCACGTAAAGTCTTAAGTGGTAGACACCGTAGAAGTTTTCTAGTGATTACAATAATGATAACTGTGTAAGTACTCACAGATGTTTGGAAGCGTACGGGAGCGTATAAATGAGAAGGTTCTTAGCGGCAAAGATTTAATAGTAAATTAGTAATACAGCGATAGGCAGAAGTTTAAGTTAGAAAGGAAACGATTATATGCAGGAAAGGATACAATATAAAGTTGTTTAGAATAGCGAAATGAAAAATAAAAAATACGCGAGCTAAATGTAAACATTCGGTAGCGAGCAAAAGCAACAAGGGTTCGCGTCGAGGGCTTCTGGCTGACTGGCCGGCAGTCGATGCCGTCTGCGTCTTGAGCGGGTTGCGGAGGCGGTGCGGTGCGCGGTGACCGGGGTGAGGTAGGCAGACCGGTTTCCGCGGCAAGCAGCGCTCGCACAGGTAGGCGGCGCGCGCCGTGCGCGCACCTTCACGCCCACAAGAAGTCAAAGGGTAGGTAGGCAAGTAGGTAGGAATACTGTGAACAATATTTAGTATTAGTGGGTCTATTAAATTGACGCCACAGATGTTGCTATTATTGTTACCACTGCAAACAAAAAAACAAACAATAACAAAATATGCTACAAGAAATTAATGACTGTTTTGGCATCGACTACCGTCTTTTAAAATATTCATTTATAAAAATTAATAGACAGTAGTGGATGCTAAAACAGCCTACAATTTTTTGTAGCATATTTTGTTGTTGTAGGTTTTTTTTTATTTTCTCTGATGATTCCTATTAATGAATAAAATGACTTTCTATCCGACTATACTTCTCTGTGATTCGCTTTACGCCAGATTCGCGTTAGGTCAGATTCGAATCAGGCAAGAGAAAAATACGTCAAATGCCTTTTTAATTCTAAACAGTAAAAAAACAACTGTGATTGAATCAGCGCTTAAGCTCTTCGGCAGACAGCAACATTTTCAGAACACAGCCGGGCCAAAAAACCCATCACTCGTTCTCCCGTCTCTAGAACTGAATAATTCACGATCAACAATAAGACAACATGGGTTAGGATTGGTCCCACCGGGAGATGACGTCATTATCCGTATCAATCCGATTAAGCTTTGGAGCCCACCAGGCAATTTTACTTTTGTGCGAACTATTGGCGGTGCTATCGAAATGAGAATGTTATGATTCGATTCTTTGCGATTTTTTTTCCTCTCGAGGGATTTTGGGGGTTTGTATACAGTCACCAAAAGTAATAAGTAACATATCGTTGGGTCGTCGGATATATTTCAAAGTCAAAGTCAAATCATTTATTTCAAATAGGCACTTAAAAGGCACTTTTGAACGTCAAAATTTACAAAAAAAAAATAGAATTGATTCTAGTAGCCCCTTCCAAAAGGTAGTTTCGTATGGAGAAGAATGGGCAAGAAACTTTACCGTTACTCTTTTAAAAATGTTTTACAATATTATGTATACATTAATTATATGTGAAGACGATGCACCTAGAATAACATTACTATACCACAATAGGTAAAAATAATTAAATATAACGCATGACAGGTAAATTAATTATGAGATAGATACATGGTGCTCACATATTTACAAATATTGAAAAGTAAATGATTTTTCCAAAATTTCACAAGTAGTAATTTAGTGTGTGAGTTAAAGTAGTTACATAATGTAAAAAACAATGTCATAAAAATTATAAATTATACAATTAAATTAGCAACCAGTTTGATTTTGTCTAGACTCTAGATTGTCCTATGGAGCAGGACCAGCATGTTTCCAAGCATTCTTATCTAGGATATAATCCTCTAATTTGTAATATGCTTGTTTACAAAGTGTACTTTTAATATGAGTTTTAATCTTTCATTTAATTGCAATATTATCACAAGGTATTTTGTTGTAACATTTTTTTTGAAGTCTAGTAAGAAACCGCTGGATGTTTTCGAATAAAATTTAATGTAATTAATAGAAAACAAAGAGTTAATTTATCAAATTAAATTTCATTCGAAAACATCCATCGGTTTGTTACTAAACTTCAACTATATCCGACGACCCTGGTTACTGACTCTCATTATTTTGGGAATATTAAAAATCATCAATTAATTCATGTCTTTATGTAATTCGGATAGTCGAGAAGCATAAGTTTTGTCCCTCAAAAAATAATTTTAACTTAAAAGCCTAAAAGATAGTTGTGCCGGACGGGCGTGATCGTCGGACGCGAAGGGTGTAGGGAGTGTGTAAGTCCATCCAGGTGTATCCCTGTGTGTGTGAGGATAGGCCTTCCTGTCCAGACGGCGCTGACGTCTTGCACCTATAGGTTGCAGATATCTTCAGACGGCTGCCAGCTGCTTATCTTCGTGACTGTTACCTGCTTCCCATCTTCCAGGCGGCTACCTGCGTCTTATGCATACCAGTGTTTTTGACTATTCTGATTAAAGGAGTACGTTTTTAACCATGTTTTTGACGCCCTCTGTTTTAAGGATATTTACCTGGGTGACTGAATAATAACACAAGTCTTCATGATTTTTCAGGAAGCGATTTTCGGAACTTTTGGGAAAACTATTTGAACTATTTTGAGGTATATAAGACAATATATGTACCTTGCCGATGACTACGAAATTCTATTTTATACATGTTTGCATAAGTACAACCAAACTTTACCGTAACGAGAACCGCTAATTGCTTCCTGATTTAAAGTTTTATTAGATGAATTTTTCATCTTGTCTATGTAACATTAGAGCTTATAAACACGTTATTTATTATTAATATATAAAGCATGTTACATATCAACAAAATCCTTAGGGAACTACCTATCGTCTGAGGTATCTTGAATCCATCCAAAGGTTGTCTGTAAAAGATCGCTTTTAGCGATAAGACCGCCCATTGTGTCACCCTATGTAAAATTTCTACTTTTATATCTGTAATTTTTATGGTGTACATAATAAAGAGTATTCTATTCTATTCTATTCTATTCTATCTATAACAGCATGGGAAACAGAGAAAATATTACAATTTTCAATATAAAGGGGATTGTCAGCTGTTTTTCTCAGAAACTACTGAACCGATTTTCATATAAGTTATAGATACCTCAGGCCGGTCTATAGACCTGAAACAATGTAATATTTTAAACATCATAACTATAGTTTTCAGGGCGTGACGCGCCCTGAAAGAATGTTTCTTTAACCAAAATAACAAACAATTTGTAAACTATCGCAGCACGACATTCAAACCCAATTAAATGGGCTTATTAAAAGGACTAGATATATGAAAATTAGGTCCAGGGTAGGTCTTGGTCTAGGTGATCTGGACACACTAAACAAACTACGGTTTTCAGCTATATAGTCCACTCAATTGAGGTTTGAATGGGTCGTACTTACGGTTTTATGTACTAAACAACGTTTTGTAATCGTTACTATCGTATAACTAGCACTGTTATCACTTGTTATCACAGAATTTAAGTTACTTTGCAAAAACACTATCTAAAACACTATATATGACGCATCGTTGCGAACAATAGTGATCTCTAATACACTATTTGTATTATATTATTTTTTCTCTAAGCTATATCTCTAGCTGTATCTTTGATTTGATTTGAATAAGTCAAAGTCAAATAATTTATTTTACATAATAGGCACTTTTGAACCTCAAAAATTACAAGAAAATAGAATTGATTCCAGTTGCCCTTTCCAAAATGTAGTTTTGTATGGAGAAGAATGGGCAAGAAACTTCACCGACACTCTTTTAAAATGTTTTACAATATTTTGTATACGTGAGCTGTAGATGTCGCGAGTCTGTCTTTGCATAGCTTAAAACTGAATAAATGCGCGCTTTAAAACAAAAAGCCAGCGCAAAGAACGCGAAATTGCTGTAATATGTTTTTTTTTACTTTTTCAACCCCCATATCTCCGCCATTCCAAATAAAATTCCTTATAATTATCGAACCTGCTCACAAAATTTCACGAGAATCGGTTGAGAAATGCAATCTGTAGAGGAGAACAGCCATCCACCGGAAATCCGGACATACGAAAGCATTATTGCCCAAGCTGAGACGGAGACGCTTCGCTCGCAATTCGCGCTCGCTCGGTCAATAATAAGCTACTCTGTCGAGATATTGATCAAAAATATAGTGGGATGACCGCTAATCCGGTTATTACTAGTGGCTCTGTGACCTGTATACCTCTAGAGTCCTTACACCTTAAAATAAAGTCCTTAAAACAAAAAGCGCGCGCTAAGAGCGCGAAATGGCTGAAATATGTTTTCAACCCATATTCCCGCCATTTTGAAAAAAAAATGAAAAACTGAATCGACTTAAAAATTCTATGTAATTATCGAACCTGCCCACAAATTTTCACGAGTATCGGTTGAGTAACGCGACCTGTAAATGAGAACAGACATCCGGACATACGAAAGCATTTTTGCCCAAGCTGAGACGGACACGCTTCGCTCGCACTTCGCGCTCGCACGGTCAATTATATATGAAGACGATGCAAACAGAATAAAAAAAATAAAAAAAAATTGGTAAGAAGAATTAAACATAAAGTAATGACAGGTAAATTATTATGTGATAGATACATGGTGTTCACATATTTACTTTCCTTTCTTTTATAGATGATTTTTCTAAAATTTAACTAGTAATCATTTTGTTTGTGAGTTAAAATAGGTACAAAATGTAAAATCAATTTCATTAAAATTATAAATTATATACTTAAATTAGCAACCAGTTTGATTTTGTCTAGACTCTAGAATAATAGGTGTGTATTTAAAATTTATTTAAATTGAATGTTTGAGTATTATTTTACTGTGTATGTGTGATTTTTTATATGAATTTTATGTTTTTAATTTAATGTAATGGACTTTGTCTGAAATAAAATTTATTATTATATCGAAGACGAGTTAATTAAAAATCTGTAACAACTATTTCTTTAAGAAAGTTATAAATGCCAACATGATTTAATCCCCACAGTAAAACCAGGGCAGTAGGACTAGTACGTATAGATTGCTCACACACAACATAAAAAGATCATCTGATCCTACGGTAATTAATAAAGTGCAGCAATCCAATTAAAACAAGTTTGTAACAAGTGAATTTCATCCATGTTTTGTGTCACGAGCGAGCGAAAACGCATGCACACAGAAACGTTTCACGCTCAGTGTTGCCAACCCTAACAAACTAAATAACAGCAAATCAAACATAAAAAACATTAGCAAAAATATTAAATAGTCATTTCTGAACAATAATTCTACTCTGTAGCATAAGATAAAGATTTTTTTTTGAAAATCAAAATATGCTTACCTTCAGCACTGACTCTTAAAAAAAAATGGGTTAAACACCAGAATCAGTACAACGGTAGACTTTGTTTTAGTACCTACACAAAAATCAAGAAACAAGCATTTTGGATTTTTTGCTTCAGATGGCGCCTAAAATACAAAAATCTAGAGTATGTAGTGTATGAGTCGAAATAAGGACTAAAACATAAAACAGGGTTGCCATTGAAAAAACAGCAGATCTACTGTTAACACAGTAGGATTGGCAACAACGCATTAGCTTGAGATCTCCGCCGTACGTAAGCGTATAAGTGTGCGTGCGCCTGTTTCCACTCATTGTATAAAGCCGACCTTCTACACTTACATTCTGTGGTTGTATGATGTTCACACTAGTGGTGCTCATTAATACTTGGCTACGCTACCGCGTCGTTCTGTCAATATTTTGCTCTTGTAATATTTCTCGTGTGTATAAAGTTTTTGATAATACTTTTGTTGGTTCATTATATGGTAGTGGTATGCGTAGTTTCAAAATTAAACAAGTTTAAGGAAAGTTTTCATGACGTGCAATTTGTGGGAAAATGTTATAGTGCGAGTTCTCGTGATTAAAATAGATGCGAAATATGTAAAAAAAAAATACTTACTAGCTGTTACCCGTGACTTCGTCTGTAATTTAGGATAAAAAGTAGCCTATGTCCTCACCCAGGTCATGATCTATCTGTGTGCCAAATTTCAACCAAATCCGTTCCGCCGATTTAGCGGGAAAGCGTAACAAACAAACAAACAAACTTACTTTCGCATTTATAATATTGGTTAGGATTAGGATTAGCTATGGCCCTAGCTCTCTTTGGCATGGCGTCGATTGGCTCTCATTCTAATCAGAAGTAATTTAGAATCAGAAATGCAGTCAAGTTAATAAAAATCGTGAGAAGGGACACATGAAGAAAATCTTTCTAAAATGGTATCAAGATTTAAGAAACAACGACTATACAATGTCCTAAGGAAAGACTAACCCCGCAGATTTCAAACATTTGAAATTCCTAATGTTAAATTAAATTAAAATTAAATGTTAATTTAAGCTAAAGGGTTTTTTTGTTTGTTTAAACGCGCTAATTTCTGGAACTACCAGTTGGATTTGATACTAAATACGTTTTGCATTTGATATCCTATTTCTTGAGGAAGGGTAGTGGCTATTTAATATCACGCTAGGAACATAATGAAACCAGCCAAAAAAAAAGTCACAATGAACCCGAAGCGAAAACGAAAGAATAGCACGGGCAGACGATGCGATGCGACGCGACGGAGTGGATCGGAGGAATAAGAAAATTCACGTGGGCAGAATTAATAGTATTAAATATACTTTGGCATTCATAGTACTTGTTGGTAGTACGTGTTAGTTGTTAGTATTTGTTACAGTTGTAATGGCGATCATGTCATTTGGTCTAAATAGGCTTTTATTTTATATTTTGTGAATGTGAGAACGTTTTAGGCCTAACTTGTAGACTAGATTTGTGAACCTTTTTATATTTTGTTGAGTACCCGTTACTTGTTGACAGGCCTACACTGTCCTCCCATATCTATCAACACTGTAATTGGAAACATTGTAAAAGCCCCTTATTTTTAAAAGAGTAACCGTGGAATTTCTTGCCGGCTCTTCTCTATAGGAAACAACCAATTGGAACCGTGTGCCTAGCTTCTAACGTTTCATAAGTGCCCATGTTGGTTTATGTGAAATAAAATATTTTAATTTGACTACGAAAAATAGTCCGTCAAAATGCTTTACATGGCATTTAGTAATAGCAGAGATTGGTGAAACTGGTGCTAAACCTTGTAAATCTTTTGACCCACTACTAATTTAACAAGAAACTACAAAAGCTTCGTAGCTATCTATTTACCAGCAAAATAATTCCTCTCAAAACATTTCTCAGAAACAAGAATATTTGCTAAAAACTTTTGAAATTCGTTCGCCCGCATACTTATTACCGCTCAAGCCTATTTTGCAACGAATTTAAGTCGTCGGGGCAGCGAGCCACGCAACAGAACGTAAAATTTTATCCGCCATTTTGCCTTCTGAATTTCGAAGGGAGAACGGGAACAATAGATTTTTCGTAACGGAAAAATGTTTAAGGACTGAGATATTTTGGGTAGCAAAGATAAGGGAAAATAATTAAACAAAAATAAAATGTTATTGTCTTTGTGACTTTTTCATGTTAATGGATTTTTTATGTTGGTTTTAGGCGCATCTGGTTTGAATGAGTTACTACTCTATTATAAGGAATTAATTTAGAATGATGTTTTATACAGTTGCAGTCAAAGATAGAATCTAACGAACGAATTGAAAATAAGTTCCTTTGCATGTACAAAAGTATTTGAAATTTCCCGTGATAAGTAGGTATAATAATAGTTTCCCAAATTCATTTAGGATGCTAAGATGCATACATGCATAATTGCAGGAGTCACCGTTTGATCACTAACAGTCAAAGGGATATTAACATTATTGGCCTTCTCAACAGAGGTACCTATTTATCGTAGTTTATAGTTTTTGGAAGGTACATCTGCCAACTTAAAAGACGTAATTACCTTACCTTTACTTACACCCACTGCTTACGAAGATTTGACGTTCTTCTCCCAACTATATGAAGTTTCTCTAAGTGATTTAATATTAATGAGTCCCCTTGCGAGGTAAGTCTTAAACATCGTGTGGGCGTGATAAAGTTTGTAATATTTGACATATTTTATATTCTAATTTTACTGGGCCATTTTAAATGCCAAAAAGTTACAAGGAAAATGTATTAAAATTGCAGACTGCCAGGAAACAAATTAATTGAATTTCAGTTGAAACCGCCATTTCGGAAAGTTTAAGGGTGAAGAGATTTCAACAAAATTAGGTTTATTTTAAACTTGCATTGGGTATTTAATAATATTAACAGCCTGTTTCACCACTTCTTCTTAAGCTCGGGTTAATATAATTGGGGAATAATTTTATAACAATACAGTTCTAGTATTGTATAATTGCATAGCACATGTGTGAGTACTATGTACCTACTGTAAAGCTACCATTTACTAGGTTTTTCTTTCATTGACTTGAATGTGCCCTGGCGGATGAGAGTTTGTCATGCTCACTCAAATGTCTCGCTGGTGGTGGCGTGTGTGTTGGATCATTAAGTTCCTTTCAAAATGGTTGAGCAGAACGGTGCTGATCCATGCGTCATGTTCGTGAAAGGGTGCCGTCAGTAGGGACTGGTAATTTCTTAGCTGCCACGGCTTATTTTAGTTAAATTTAATATTTGAATTATTTTTCTTTTTTTATTACGGACGCTTTTAACGTTCTGCATCGTTCTCACATGTATAACTTCAACATGAACGATGTAACCAATATTTAGTAACCATATTTTTGATTTAAAAGAGTGTCCATGGAGTGAGTGTCAATGAAAAGGTGCTCCTTGATGCCCATGAAATGAATAGGAAGTTGAAAAATGAAATGGCTCAGATATATATTCAATACACTGATGCCATAGAAGCCCGGGACAGGCTCCAAGTTGTTGTGGACGGTTTTAGCCAGTGTAGCACAGAGTATGAACAAGCTCTTAGTCACAAATATTTACTTCAACAGCAGCTACATGAGGCTCAAAGTCAGATTACTCAGCTCGAGACTACAAATCACAACATCACTGCCTCGCTGAATCAAAGTCTTTTCAATGAATTGGTGCCAATTGCCCCGTCAATGGTTTCTGCCATAAACCCCTCTTATACTATTGATTTGACAGGTGATGATGAATCAAAATCTTGTAATTCAGTGAAAGTAGTTACCAGTAAAAACAAACTGAAAAAATACATAAAAATTAATAAATACATTGTAAAAACACAGAAAATGGTAAAAAGACAAAGGTTCTTTATCAAGAATGTTAAACTTAATAGAGAAAGGTTAAATTTACTCAAATAACTAGATATGTGTTCTTTTAATTTGGAGCAAAGTACTAGGAGGTACAACAATGACACACAAGACTTGCAATCTCAACTTGACCATCTGCAAGAGAAATTTAGTTCAATGACTAACAAATATAATACCTCTGAACATCTAATGAGGGAATATGTGTTGGCAATGAATGAGCTGGTCAACTCACAAAAGAACAGCTGTGAGCTTTGTCAAACACCATCCATTGTACCTACACCAGACCATTCATTGTCAACATGCAATACCATCTTACCGCATCCTTGTGTTGATTTCACAGTTACTTCTATTATTAGTTCCATTAAACAATGTAAACCAATTGTAAATAATGATATAGTATTATTTTGTGATGAGATTGGAAAGTACTTAGGCCACTTGTTGACACATGAATTTCCAGGACACTCAATAATAAATTACTGTATGCCTGGTTGTTCTTTATTTGATATTATGAAAGAGATTATAAAATGTAACTTTAAGCAAGAAACAACATTATTATTTTTTATGGGAAATAGGGGAAATGTAAACAAAGGAGAATTGCTCCAACATCATAGAACATTGTGCAACCTTAATTTAAGAAAAATTGTGTTGTTTACATTTCCCTATAGTAACAGTTTGCCACAGGAAGAAAATAACTTAAGATTTGACATTAACATGACATTGCACAATTTGACATATAATGATAATCTGTTCCATTTAATTGATACTAACAATTATGTTTGTAATAATTTGTATTTGATGAATAAATACTATCTCTCTAACTATCACAGAAGACAGATAGCTGTGTCACTATCATATTTTTTTTCTTTATCAGCCAAAAACTTGGCTAAACAAATTGCTTCTTTTGAGCAATGCAATAACTTGTTAATCAATTATTCTGCCAATAATTTGGTCAAAATTAATGACATTGATCATCATTTAAATTAGAAATTAGGACAATAGAGGCAACCTCTTGCAAAAATGTAACAAAGGCAAATAATAAATCAAATGGAAGCGTAAAAAAATTAAATAGTATCAACCTGGTGCATCAAAACATTCAAGGGTTTTTGAAGAAAGATTTAGAAGTAGAATTATTATTATTCCTGAATTATAGCAATATAGATATTCTTTGTGTGACAGAACATTGGCTTAAAAGCCACCAGTTCATGTTCAATTTTAGTAATCACCAGGTTGGTAGTTCGTTCAGCAGAGTAAATGCTATACATGGTGGCTCATTAATTATAGTAAATAACCAACTTAAATTTAAAGACCGCAAGGATATTGTGAGCCTATCTGTTGAGCGGACAATTGAAATAGCCTGTATAGAATTGGAGCAGTTCATTATATTAAGTGTGTACAGACCACCTTCAGGATTGTATGATTGTTTTGAAAAGGTTATGGATGAAGTGTTGCACAAAATTTGTAATTCAAACAAGTCTATCATAACTTGTGGTGATTTTAATGTTAATTTGTTAGAAAATTCTGGGTTAAGTACTAAAATTATAAGTTTGTTTCAGTCATACAATCTTGCTAACCAATTTTTGGAGCCCACTAGAATGACTCCCACTAGTGCCACATGCCTAGATAACATTTACACAGATGTTACACCAACCCATAAAGAAATGATTAATTTAATAGACTCTGATCATTGCGGACAATTGATCATTATTCCTAATATTAACAAAAAAGTTATTAAAAAAGATATCACTGTTACCCCAAAAACTAGTAATCGCTTGGAAACATTTAAAACTAAACTTTTAAGTAAATTACCATTTTTGTCGACTAATGATGACCCTAATGAACAATATAATGTTTTTTTTAATATGTATTGCACACAATTTGATAACACATTCATTCCAAAGACTTTCTCGGTGAATAGTAACGCTTCCTTCAGTGACTGGGCCACCATTGGTATACATAAAAGTAGAAAACGACTTCATGAATTATATGATGAATGGACTTGTATAAACACTGCTGAATTTAATTTATATGTTAAGAATTATTCAAAATTATTTAAAAAAGTTTGCAGTATGGCCAAGTCACGTTATTTGAGTTCAAAAATTAAAAATAGTAGTAATGTAATTAAAATGACATGGAGTATCATTAACAGCGAAACGGGAAGGTCATGCAACCGATGTAGTAACTACACGCTTGATATTGATGACAATATAATTAATTCAGATTCCAAAGTCGCCGCGGCCTTTGAAAATTTCTTTGCTGATGTTCCCGTATCCACTACTAAATCTCGAAACTCATCACCCACTGCTGCAGAGTCTTTACTTAAGGAAAACGTTCCTGTATGTGATTCTGAATTTCATTTCAAATATGTCACCTGCAAAGATATAATTAAAACCTTTCACACATTAAATGTTAAAAAGACCGCAGATCTATGGGGTAATTCTGTGGACGTTGCTAAGTCCATAATAAACATTGTAGCACCTACTTTAGCTGTTATTTTTAATAATTGTATTGATCGTGGTGAGTTTCCTGATCTTATGAAAAACAGTAAAATAATACCGTTATTTAAATCGGGTAGTACATCAGACCCTACTAATTATAGACCTATTTCAGTACTACCTACCTTTAGTAAAATTTTTGAAAAACTTATTTTGAATCAAATGCAAGGATTTTTTAATAATCACAAATTACTGCATAACAAACAGTTCGGTTTTACGAGGGGTCGTTCGACTACTGATGCCGGAGTTGAACTTTTAGGACATGTTTATGATGCATGGGAGGACAAATGCGATGCTTTGGGAATCTTTTGCGATTTGTCCAAGGCATTCGATTGTGTTCTTCATGAAACATTGATCAGGAAACTGCACCACTACGGAATCCGAAACGCCTCTCTGGATCTTCTTACTTCTTACTTGAGTGATAGGATTCAGAGAGTTGATGATAATGGAAAAAGATCACCCGGATCGGTAGTAAGAATGGTGTCCCCCAGGGCTCAATTCTTGGGCCATTTTTATTTCTTATTTATATAAATGACTTGCCTTACCTCATAAAGGATAAACATGATATAGTGTTATTTGCAGACGACACTTCACTTTTATTTAAACTGAAACGTCAGCAGCTGATTACTGACAATGTAAATAGCGCCCTTGCAATAGTAGTTAACTGGTTTAATGTTAATAACCTACTTCTTAACGAGAAAAAAACTAAATGTATTAAGTTTACGATACCTCATGTTAGACAAGTAGAAACTAGTGTTCTCATAAAGGGTGAAGTGCTGAAACCCGAAAATACCACAGTTTTCTTAGGCATAACTTTGGATACCAAGCTTCAATGGGGCCCCCACATAGATAAATTGTCAAAAAAGCTTAGCTCTGCAGCATACGCCGTTAGAAAAATTCGTGGTTTAACTGATTTAGAGACAGCCCGTTTAGTATACTTTAGTTATTTTCATAGTGTGATGTCGTACGGTATTCTGTTGTGGGGAAATGCCGCCGATATCCAGACAATTTTCGTTTTACAAAAAAGGGCAATTCGTTCTATCTATAAATTAAGTCCCAGACACTCCCTCAGAGATAAATTTAAAGAGATTAATATAATTACTGTGCCTTCTCAGTATATTTATGAAAATCTTTTGTATGCACATAAAAATATTAATCTGTTTAAAAAATACAGTGATATCCACAATATAAATACTAGAAACAAACACAAATTTATTGTTCCTACAACCAGGCTCAAGAAAATAGGTGGCTCGTTTAGATGCCTACTTTAATAAATTCAAATCTTTTATAAAAACGGAAACTATGCCAGAAAGCCTATTATACTGTGAAAGACTATATTGAGGACAAAAAGGCTTGGTATTGAGCTGCTCCAATAAATTTACACGGTGAATGTTGATTTTAATTTGCTAGCTATTTTAGACATGAATATTTACTGTAAAAAGTATTATATTATTTTCATTATTGAGAATATGAGGACTATGTGGGTCATTGTTTCAGTTATATTCTTGATCTGGCAGTTTAAGTAGTTTATGCGGCCTACCCAAATGTCCTTTCTTTGGTATTGTTCGTCGAATCGTTGTGCTCCTTAAGTTCTGAGTTGAGCTGCACGGTTACTCACAAATGCGTGCACTGACTGGACAGGTCCACTTAATCTGTGTGGTTCTTTCCTCAAAAGACCATTTCAGACACCAATCTACATGGTTCTCAAACATTATGTCCGATTTTTTTTTATATACACATTGAGATTGTTGAATTTTATATACACAATGACATGAGTATTTACTTGTAAAGTATTATGTTATTTTAATTATTGTGAATGTGAGGATTATGTGGGTCATTGCTTTTTTTTTTTTGCAGTTAATTTTGATCATGATCTGGCAGATTGAGTAATTTATGTGGCCTACCCAAATGTCCTTTCTTTGGTATTGTTCGTCGAATCGTTGAGCTCCTTAAGTTCTGACTTCCTGAGTTGAGTTGCACGATTACTGACAAATGCGTGCACTGACTGGACAGGTCCACTCAATATGTGTGGTTCTTTCCTCAAAAGACCATTTCAGATACCAATCTACATGGTCTTCACATGATCTGACCAAGATTATGTCTGGACTTTAAAAGAGACTGTGACCTCTGAGTTTGTTTCGGCCTTTCTTCTCAGAGTAGTCAGATAGGAAACGCCGACCTCATCTAGTTTAAAAATATGATTGACGTGTAAAAGTGTTTGTACAAACCTACTTACAGAAATAAAATCATTTATCATTTATTTATCATTTATCATTTCTTGCCCGTTCTTCTCCATTGGTACCTACTACGCTTTGGAATGGGCAACTAGCTTCATCTTTCTGACTGACCGACCCCTTAACAATTCAAAAGTGCCTGTAATTGGTTTATTTGAAATAAATGCTTTGAGTTTTGAGTTTGAGTTCCATTTTTTCAATGTATCTGGTAGACAGACAGTGCCTATCCATACTCTGAGTTTTTTTTTAACAAGTCTTTAAAGTTCTTCGATATTATGCTACATATAGAGCAAATAATTCATAATCATTATAATATAAGAAAAAAATAAACATCGAGTGGATATCGATTTATATTAAGCCAATCCATATTGAACAAGCGTGGTGGTCAATGATCATACCTTCTTTGTATGCGATTATATAGAGTCCTAAGTGATTATACAGGGCCCAGTGGTATCGGCCCCGACTTACGAGTTGTAGGTCGTCAGTTTGAACCCAGACGCCGGTTTACTTTTTGTAAATAATTTCATCACCACTGCTCTCAAAAGGGTGAAGGAAAACATCGTGAGAAAACCCTATGTCCTAGAACCAAAAATTTGAAGACATGTGACATCCACCAACCCGCACTGGGCCCGCGTGGTAGATTACAGCCCACTACCTCTCGAAGAGAGGAGGCCTGTGTCCCAGCAGTGGGAACATTATAGGCTGATTATGTATACAGGGTCAAATTAAATTAGCTAGTGAAACTCCGCAGACGATGGATATCGATATTTTAACATGATTAATCAAAAAAGTAAAATAATTTGATGTTTTTTTTTTAAGTGAAAACTTCTTTAGGCATTTTGGGCACTTTTTGAGTGAATAAAAATCATGGAACTCGCGTCATCGTCACCGAACGCTTTCCATGAGCTATTTAGACTGTGTATATATGTGTACTTTTTGGGTGAACAAAAAGCGTGAAACTCGCGTCATCGTCACCGCACGCTTCGACGATACAATTCACAACTTCCTTAGTTCTCATTCCATCGGCAGTCCCCAAAGACTGCCCCGCATATTTTTTTTTGTCGGGTCATTAGCCTCAATTAATATTATATTCACTTGAAATAACAGTTAAAAAAAACAGTTTTTTTTTGTAAAAACTTCACAGACGTGATTAGTATCGATATCTAAACACGTTTTTTATTTATTTTCATACTTCATATAACAAAACTACCAGCGGTCGCTGACCCCTAAAAAAAAACATCAAATCTTTTTTATTTTTTAATCGACTTCACAAAAAGGAGGAGGTTCTCAATTCGTGTGTATGTTTTTTTTTTTATTATGTGTGTTAGTTCGGAACTTTTTTCTGGGTGAACCGATTTGGATGGTTCTTTTTTTATTTGATAGGTGGTGCTTCACATGTGGTCCCATTTAAATTTGATCAAGGTCTGACCTGTTTTTGAGTTATCCTTAATACTGCGTATTTTTCCACTTAGTTTATATTGATGTGTTAATAATTTCCTGCCACTGTTAGTTACACACTAAGTAGTGGTATCTAAAAAGTGAAAAATAAAAACAATTTAAAAAAAAAAATAACCGACTTCCAAAAAAAAACACTAAAAGACGTGAAAAATAAATTTAATTTCGGAAGTCGGTAGCCAAAAAAGTAATTACAAAACCAAAGACACCGACTTCCGAAATTAAATTTATTTTTCACGTCTCTGAGTGTTTTTTTTGGAAGTCGGTTGTTTTTTTTATTTTATCGTATTTAGCTAAGGATACCCATCACGTCTGCGGAGTTTCACTAGCTAATTTAATTTGACCTTGTATATTTAATTAAAAGATTGCGCAATAACTTTTAAACTTCGTTTCCTTGTCACTTTATCCTTCTAAAATAACTTCTACACAACCCCAACATTTATTACAGAATCATCGGATTAGGCGGCAGAAAGCTGCATCGAGCTAGATCTCTCGCAGTTTGCACTCAGTTATCACGTACGCACGCTACTTCTAAATGCATTTGTGTTGTAAAGGCAATCCGGTAAATGTCGTTACTGTCGCTAGTCGCTGGCATACCAATTGAATCAGGATTGTAGGGGTAATCGTTGTTAAGTGAAATTGATGAGGCTTTGATGATTTTAAACTGAGATATCAGTTACTTGGTAGTAATCTAAATATATATTATAAAAGGCAAAAGTGATTGACTGACGTATCAACGCACAGGCCAAACCTTTAAGGCTGGAAACTTAAAATTTCGCACACGTATTCCTCTTATGACGTAGGCATCCACTAAGGAAGGGTTTTTCAAAATTCAACCCCCAAGGGTGTGAAATAGTGGATAACAGTTTGTATGAAACTTTTTATTCCTTGGACGTATTTGCATGAAATTTCGTATGAATTGAGTACGGCAAGAATAATGAGTTACGTATTTCAGCGTTTTCCAAAATTAAACCCCTAAGAGGGTAAAATAGGGGATGAAACTTCGTATTCCTCTTATGACGTAGGTACCACTAAGGAAGGATTTTTCAATATTCATAGGTGATGTACTTAAGTTTATATGGAACTTTATATTCCGTTAAAAGGCTTACTTAAAATCTATATATATAAAAGGCAAAAGTGATTGACTGTCTGTTTCTTCCGGGTAATCTCCGAAACGGCTGGACCGTACTACTTTGTGGAGCGTACTACTTTTTGTCCCGGTAGTACGCTCCCGTTGGATAATATCCGACATCCACGCGGGCGAAGCCGCGGGCAGCAGCTAGTTATGTGATAAGTAAAGATTCTATTGGTAAAATAACGTTGTAGGAAAATAAGACACAAATAGGTGAAATGTGTTTTTATAAAAAAAAGTAGCTGCGTCCTGCGGTTTCACTCGCCTTTTCATAAGAAATCGGATAATTTATAAAATCACTTTGTTTTCGGTGAGCGTTCTTTCTGACTTTTTTTCTGTTTGCTCGGCGGACCTTCTTCAAGAATTGAGCTATCAAATGGAGGGAATTTTTCAAATCCACTGGTAGTACCAGAGATTAGCGCGTTCAAACAAAAAACAAAAAAGAATCTTCAACTTTATTAAATTATGGTCTTTTACTTTGTTACTTTACCGTATGTTATTACTTCCCAGAATTTGATCCTTATTAACGACGCCATCGGACGGTGAAATTACACAGGCTGTATTTTTTTTTTCAATATCTACTGGTTCGATTCCTAGCTAGAGTACTCATAAATTCAAAAATAAAATGATGCAGTTTTGACCTTGTGGCTCTCTCTTTTCGGTATTCCCGGATTATTTCCGGATTTGGTCATCCATGCTCAATTGAAACATTCTGTAACGGGCGAATTAATAATAACCTTCTTTTAAAAATCGGTAAGAAATAAATCCATATCTCATGATCTTTCATTTAAACTAGTTATTATTTAACAAAATGGCCAAAAAGGCTTATTTAACAAAACTTACAAAAACGGACTATTACTTTGAATTGTGACGATATCATTAATATATATAATCTTTATTTCGGACTACAAGTACTCACAATCGATAGTATTAGTAACAATTACTTAAAAAACTATATTAGTAAACTTTTACAAAACTAAAATAACTAAAAATGACGTGGTCCAACGCACGTTGGCACGTGCCTCCGTACCCAGTGCCTTATAAAGGGACTGTCTACCTTGTCTGATAAAGTTTTTAGGATGCTGCTGGAGCTTCCGCGCAACCTACTTATTATTGACGCTGTTCTCTTCCTCATAATATCATGAAAATCGTCAACACGGGCTTCTGGAAATAATGAGATCGAGCGCAGAGGTTCGTAGTTACAAGAAAACCTTGAATAGAAAATTGTTACGACGTAAACAAGTCGTTATGTTTTCGTTAATTTTAGTAAGTATGGCTTTCCATCTTTGCTTTATCAAACAATTGACGAGCATTTCTGTTTTTATTTTTTAAATGTCGATAGCTCGTTGGACAGCTCATAAGATGAAGATGTTTTTCAAATAATTGATTTGCTTAGTGTGATATTAAAATTTTGAATTTTGCGACATAACTTTTAATCATTACTTATAAATGTTTAATATTTACAAACTTTTGAATGCCGACAAATCTTCACAAAAGGGTTAGCTTCAAATTCAAATAGCAATTAAAGCAACTCGGTTCGTTGATTTAGAGTTAAGTACTGAATTATAATAACTTTTGAGTACTTTTGTGAATCAATGAAATATAAAATTTGAATTGAAAAATGCCAAAAGGCTTCATCAATCCGTCAGATATTTATATATTCACTATCACGACATGTAACATTATTGGACAGGATCATTTACACAGTCCTGGATATTCTTTAAAAAATATAAATAGGAATAGAATATAAAATAGAATGCTCTTTATTATGTACACCATAAAAATTACAGATACAAATTTAAAATTTTTACATAGGGTGACACATTGGGCGGTCTTATCGCTAACATCAACGGCTCTGAAGATCGCTTTATTTTAAGTCCATTTTAGAACTCTGAAAGTGGACTCCTGACCACGGGGTTCCTATCTGAAACTTTTCAAATATATTTTCGGTATTCTCTCATCATGCCGCACCTACTCAGCTATCAAACTCTTCGCCCTGCATATGCTTGCTCAAAAAACTATAGAATTAATTATTGAAATATTGTGAAGAAACATAAAAATAACGAGAATTAGAGGAGTTTTGTCAGTGTTAAAAATAAATGATATCTCCACACTAACAGCAACGAAAGGTAGATGTGTTTATAGGAACTAACAACAACTAATTGTAAACAAAATATATAATTCTTAGAGCGTAGGAAAATGCTCTAAAGTAGGTACAACAATCAAGTTCTCCATGTCACGAGAACAAGTCAAATCACAACCAACATCAAATCATCTAATTTACAAACCAAAAACAAGCCAAAGTTGTACATAATAAATGTAACTATAACAGAATCAGTAGCGTTGCAAAGCATCGTCAATCAGTGAGTGACGTAGACAAATCGTGGGTTGCCAGCAAATTAATCGGAGAAGACGCACTTTCAGACATTGTCATAGAACAAGAAAACTGTGTAGAAGCGAAAATCGTGTACTTTTCTTTGTCCTTGCATCAAAGCCGTGAAATAATCACGTAGCTACCAACGCTACGCCCTGCTACGTTACGCTAAGCTAAGCTATACTACGTACTGTTACAGTACGCTATATGCTGCAACCCTTCACTAGGGGCTGTGTAATGAAACGCGCAACTACGCGCTACTCGCGCTGCTACGCTTTGCTACGGACTGCTACGCGTTGCTACGGGCTTCTACGCTACGCTACGCACTGCTAACGAAACGCTACATTCTGCTACGATGAAAAGGTTGTCAATATTGTTGATAATCAAACTCAGAGCAAGATATCGACCTCAAGTGACGACCATCCCGGCTAAGTTGAACGTTTCTTACGCCCCCATATTGTGGGCATTTTTAGAAAGCGTTCAGACCTGCTTACCCTCTAAACATTCTTAGTCTATGTCATTGTCTGCTGCCCTGATAATATTTAACGCTATGCCGAGGTATTAATCGAAGTATGGTTGAGTGAACATTTTGAAGAAGCGGACATTAAATTGGGACGGATTTCATTCGGGTTCAGTGAACTATGCCCAAAGTACCTGTTTAGATTTTGGAATCTTTATTTACGTTTGATTGTGAAATATTTTATCATTCCATTGCTATATAAATTTAGTCAGTTTTAGACTCACATAGTTTCCAAATAGTACGCTCAGGTTTTTTTTTTTCAAATGTTATATTACGTCCATTTTCAGTATTATAATCATTTTATTCAACAGCCAAATAATGATAGTTGTGATTTGAACATACGAACAATTTAAGCTGGTAGTATTTTCCCTTTTTATTTTGGGTCGTAAATCATCAAATGACTTCTCCCGCTCTGGGCGAAGTGGGAGGGCGTGTCAGACTCTTACTGAGTAAAACCCACCCGTGTTCCTTCAGTTGCCTATGCGCCAGGGCCGCGGTAACTCTTTCGAACAATCCGCGACCCCGGCAGGTAGTATTTTCCCTGACTTTACAATAGATAGCTCGCCTCTATCTTTGCATATGACTAAAAAGGACCAATAGACCAGATTTATCTTGTTTGGCATCCACATCTTACCATCTAACTCCTCACTTAACATTATGCTTACGTCTGACATACTCCAGTCGACTAAAGCCCTACGGTGTTGCTCCAATTACCTTACTACCGGGTTATAGGGTATGCTGCACATTCATTGTTTATGATCTAGTTTTGTTTGGCCTTTACAAGGCAAAGATGATGTAACATTTCTTTTGTAACACACCCATTGAAGATAATTTTAGAACAATCTGTTATTGCTTGTTTTTCGGAAAGTAAAAAAAATATTAATATAGGAAAATAAAATTGTGCGAAAACTGTAATCGTGAATTTAGCATATGATTTTAGACCACCTAGCGTAGACATTTCAAGTCGGTAATGAAAATAAAAAAAAATGGTTGTTCCATACATTTTGATCGCGTAGGTATTGCAGCTTTGCATGAAGCAGTAGATTTTGTTTTATAACCGACTAAAATTTCTATGCTAAGGGGTCTAGAATCATATATGTTGAATTCGTGGGTACAGTTTGCGCACTGGTTAAAATTTCTTCCTGTATAAGTATAATTATAATGTTTTAAATCTGGTTTCAAAATATTATTTTAATTCGATTCAATCATAAACTATATCTAAATACTCAAACAAACTCAAAACTACTAAAACTTATGATTTATACTGAAATTCAACAGACACTTATGTCCTAAAATAATAGTAATAATATCGTAGGTTCCTTTCTC
This sequence comes from Griposia aprilina, assembly GCA_916610205.1. NCBI lineage: Eukaryota > Metazoa > Arthropoda > Insecta > Lepidoptera > Noctuidae > Griposia > Griposia aprilina. The sequence goes on along the minus strand of OU744307.1, from coordinate 12,540,947 downwards.
AAGAACACTGACCGCCAGCAGCTTGGACCCGTTTCTGAAGCCAATGGGTATTTTTTTTTTCAATATTTAATAAAGTGTGTTTGTATTAAAAAATAAAACAAACGGAATAATAAGATACATACATAAATAAACACAATCTAAGCACCCTAAACACAACACCACATGAATGCCTTACAGAATTACCAGGGACGCAGCACTACTGAGGCGTCTATAATTTGCTAAATGAAATCCCTCGGGGCGCTAACTGTACCGCTGAATTTGCGCCAACCAAGCTCTAAGGACGTCGATCGTGTAATGTACGGAAAGGTGTTGGACGAGTGATGGAGAATTTTGTCAAGAAACCAGGGAAAATAAAATAAAATGTTATGTTGCCTTTTTCAACAGCAACTAAAGTACTTACATATATGTACACTTGTAGAGAGCATCTCAGAGATTCATATAAAGTCAAAAGTTTTCTTCATTCATTTCGGGATGAGATAACTATATAAAGATGCAACTAAGGATAATCGTAAGTCAGTCATGAAAATTTGTCGCCGGGCTCTGACTTATCAGATTCCACCAGTTTTATTGACGTATCATTAGTTTCCAGCCAAAAGTTTACAGTTACAGTATTAACTAAACGTTTTACACTTCGTGGCACAAAAATGTCACCTATGCCGAGAAAGTTTACCTAAGTTAGACCGTTTAGATCAATCTACACTATGATGTATTTTTTTTTAAAAACACTTCAAAGTGAAAATTAACTTTAATTTCGGAAGTCGGTGTCTTTGGTTTTGTATTTTCGTTTTTTGTCACTGACTTCCTAAATTAAAGTTATTTTCATCATCGATATATTATACTAAGTGGAAAAAAATGACATTATTAAAGATAACTCAAGAACTACTGATCAGATCTTGATCAAATTTATATGGGACCACATGAGAAGCACCAGCTTTCAAATAAAAAAGAATCATCAAAATCGGTTCACCTAGAAAAAAGTTCTGATGTAAAACACATTTAAAAAAAACAGTCAAATTGAGAACCTCGTCCTTTTTTGAAGTCGGTTAAAAATGGAACTAAATCTTAATCTACATTCAATATATTATGAGGTAGTAGTATTTATATTATTAATAGAGATTGTTATTATTATTATAATTTTTATATGATAAAATTATTTTTTATTATGTATAGAGAGAGTTCCTCCATGTAAAATATTGGTATTCAGTTGCAGCCAATAACACCGTCTCCAACATAGTTGAGAAAAGGCTTGGCTGATCATGATTATGATGATTAGTATCATAGAGTTTATATTTAGTTTTAATCTGGCATTCGTCGTTATCACGAAGACGTCGTGAGGTCCATCTTGTACCAGGTCCTAAATAAAATTTGGCTACATTGGAATTTGAACTTTGTCACGTCAATATTAAGTTTCTAGTTCCAAACATGAATATGATCTATGATTCTGATCTCCAGCTTTTTGTAAAGTATATGCAAAATAAACAGATGTTTTTACCTCCGGAAGAATTTCATTAAAAATAAAGGCAATGATCATATTTCGTTTTATAAATATTGTAATTAAGAACCATTTCGAGAAAAAGGGTTTATGATCACTGCGTTGCAACAAATATTTATACAAATATTTTGCGCTACCACAAAAAATCAATAGTGTTACCTCCAAGCATCCTTATCAAAAACCACACAATATAACATCGGTACTCCATAAGTTATCACCGAATTAAATACCGCGTCAACCCTTCGTAGCTCCACTTACCCACGGAATTAGATTAAAGCCCGTTATAAATCTATTCCCTATCGTAATTCATTTACTGTTTGATTGGATATTGTGATAGTTGACAAAATATTTAATTTTGCGTGAATATTTTGTTACAGAATTACACTTTTGTGAAATGAATCAGTTTCTAACAGTTTGAACGTGGCGAAGACACTATAAAAGAGAAAAACATAAAATGAAAAACTGTCAGAGAGGCAATTCTCTAATTTTTAAGAAATTTCGCATCCTTATTATCTGTCTCAATCTGTCAAATACTCGTATTCCTCTAATTTACTTAAATTGACAAGTTTTAAGACATTGATTGGTGGATAGGGTGGTATCGGCCCCGACTTACGTGTTGTGTAGGTCGTCAGTTCGAACCCAGGCAGGCACTATACTTTATGTATTTCATTTCATCACCACACAAGGAAATTCATTTAAAACTCAAACACGTGTAGAATATTCAAAAATGCCATAGAATTTGCGCTGATCAAACAAAGTTAATAAACGTATAGAAATAACGAAGTAGAGTACATAATCATTACTAAAGTTGAACGCTGGAGAAATTCATTGCATTATAACTCCGAGACGAAAGATCGGACCGGTATCCAATTTGAACATACATTAATAATTTACTAGCTGCGCCCGCGGCTTCTCTCTTGATAAAGATTTCTCATTTTCTAAGGTGAAAGGTATCTTAATACTTGTTTGGATTTCTAGTAAAAGAACTGCTCAATTACATAACTGAAGACCTCTCTTTTCGCGCGAAATGGCATTAAGTCTTCATAATCTTTCTCATTAATTGTACGGTTAGTTTGGTAACATTTTAACCTACGGGATAATTGCGTTACTCACAATGACATACAATCTTGCAATGTACTTTATTTTGCAATTCTACAACAACAACAACAACAACAATTTTTTCAAACATTATGAAGCACTCAATCGATTGCTTCGAATGTCCTTCAAAATCTTTCGGATTGTGATGAAATAGTGTGTAAAGCAATCGAGGTGCTGATTCAAAACCATGACAGACGTTACCTGGCAAGCATGTCATTATCTATGTCGATTCCGCATTTAAATTGCAAACATCTATTTATACAAAAGAAAACCATGACTGACTGATCTTTTAACTCATAGCTCAATGCACAGAACGGATTGAGCTGAAATTTGGCACACAGATAGTTATTATGACGTAGGTGTGATGATATAGAAACTCATTAAAGTTTCTATGGTTTTAAAATAAAACTGAATTTTATAATTTCATTCTGTCAAATACGACTGTAATCTTTTTCCTTGTATTTTGCTGATTAAAACCATTTATTCTAAAGGTTTTATCTTATTGATAGTGTACCGTCCCGGAAAGCAGAAAGATGCGGCTGACGCAGAAAAAAAAAAGACGTTACCTGGCAAGCATGTCATTATCTATTTCGATTCCGTGTTTAAATTGCAAACATCTATTTATACAAAAGAAAACCATGACTGACTGATCTTTTAACTCATAGCTCAAACCACAGAACGGATTGAGCTGAAATTTGGCACACAGATAGTTATTATGACGTAGGCATCCGCTAAGAAGGGTTTTTTAGAAATTCGACCTCGGTGGAAAGGGCGGATTTGGTTTGCATGAAAAATCCTATTCTGTTTCTGGGGGAAACTTCCCCCTGAATGGGGATTGGGGGTGTCAAAGTTAGTATGGAAGAATTTTAACGCGGGGTCGGATTCACTCGAAACTCAGTACTTATACTTAAGATCAAAAATAAAGAATAACGTGTACCAGGGTCTTTTGGAAATCGTCTCCTGAAGGGGCAATGGGGTTATTATAATTGTTTAGAGGGAGTATTTTACTGCGTGGCATGATTAACTCAAAATTTGGTATAAAAAATCTTTAGTTTAAGTTGTGGAAACATCCTACACAATTTTTCAAAACTCCACCCCTGTTGGGGGAAGAATGGATACAGTTTAAAAAAAAACATCTTGACTTGAGACTTGGCAATATGTACCTCAGTAAATAATAAAGAATGGCGCTTTTAGTTTTAAAACAGCACCTAACAAAGGATTTAGAGGGTGTCAAAGTTAGTATATAAAAGCGCTGTCGGATTAACTAGAAACTCGGTACTAATACTTCAAATAAAAAAGGACGTGTTTTTAAAAATCAACTCCTAACGGAGTGGAAAAGGGTAGTAAAGTTTGGATTTTACTGCTTGCTTCAATTAACTCGAAAATGGGGGTATAAATAATGTTGACACAGCGGAATCATACCAAACGCCTCTTTTAAAAAACAAGCCTTGTCTTGGTGTAAAGGGAGGACACGGTTTATTTAAAAAAATCTTATTCCACTGATACACGATTTTATTTGTGTAAGTAGGTTTTTACAAACACTTTTACACGTTAATCATATTTTTTTAAATATATGAGGTCGGCGTTTCTTAACTGACAACTCTGGGAAGAAAGACCGAAACAAACTCAGAAGTCACAGTCTCGTACAAAGTCCAGACATAATCATGGTCAGATCATGTGAAGACCATGTAGATTGGTATCTGAAATGGTCTTTTGAGGAAAGAACCACACAGATTGAGTGGACCTGTCAAGCCAGTGCACGCATTTGACAGTAATCGTGCAGCTCAGAACTTAAGGAGCTCAACGATTCTGATTTGTAAACTTATAAATTGGTCCGAACACTTTTTTATTTAAATCTATACTTATAATAGAGGTTGACAGGGACATGATGCGCAGTCAATAACCACGAATTCAGTACATGATTATGAACCCCTCTGCATTGAAATTTTTAGTCGGTTATTTAAAAAACAATTGCCGTTCCCATACATATTGCACTTTTCTATGAAACAAAAGTTTTTTTTTGTTGATAATTGACAAAATCTTTCTATACTAGGGGGTCTAGAAACATGTGCTGATTCATGGTTACAGTTTGCACGTCGATGTCGCTTCCACCCTGTATAATGAAGCTAAAGAGTTTATTCTATTGTTTGAATGCGCTAATCTCTGAAAGTACCAAACGGATTAAAAAAAAAATGCATGTCATGGCCCAATTCTTAAGAAAGGTTATAATTATGCTGTTTAACATCATACTACGACCCTAAGAAGCCAAGCAAAGGGGAAAAAAGGCAGAAATAATGCTAAGCAAAAACTAAGTAATCGCGCGGGCAGACGATGCGATGCGACGGAGTGGGTCGAGGGAACAATAAATATTTCGTAATAAATAAATAATAATAATTTCGCAATAAATATTTAATAATAAATAAGTCGCGGGCAAAAGCTAGTTTATTTATAATTTATTGTTAAGTTATTGTTCCGTTAAAGTCACCTAATGACAATGCAGTTTTATTTTAGATTTCACTAGACATAAACAATTATGGTTTGTAAGATATAAGATGCGATCTGTATACGAAAAATTATCATCATCATCAATTGTCATCTTAAAGGCTCCTTCAAACAGGCGACACACGTGACGCGAATCACACGCGACACACAGGCACTGCTCGTCGCGTGACAGGCGGTGCCCTTGTGTAGCGTCGCGTATCGTGCCTGTTTGATGAAGCCTGAATACGTTAAAATTAATCCTACAAGACTATCCAGAGATAAAAAAATTGTTGAATATAACATTGATATATACAAGGGAGAAAAGGGGCTCGTGGATAAATAATAACAGCCGCACGTCTTGATGGAAGGTTAAGCTACGCTTGTCGCGGTCGGTTCACAGATGGGTGACCATCCATTACATATCGAGACCCATTCGTGCCTCGGAAAGCACGCTAAACCGTTGGTTCCGGCTGTCATTTGTAGATCTTTGACAGTCATTACGAGTAGTCAGAAGCCAAAAAGTCTGACAACCAGTCTTACCAGAGGTATCGCGTTACCCAGTAACTGGGTTGTGGAGGTCAGATAGGTAGTCGCTCCATATAAAATATTGATAGTCATCTGTAGGTATCTAGTTTAACTGAAAGCCGACCCCAACGTAGCTGGGGAAAGGGTAGGCAGATTGAGATGGAAGGAGAGAGGTGAGAGGTGAAATAAAATAAAAGAGAGTGAATAAGGTGATGGCTGACAAGAGAGTAACTATGGAAGAGAAAAACTTTTTGCGTCAACCCCAAAGTGAAATAGACCAAGGAAAGACAGAAGAAGAATGCTTTACAGAACATTAAGTTTTATATTAGCGAAATTAAACAATAAAATTGAATAATAAAGTATTTATTTCATCGCAACTAACAATTTAAGTGTCATTACGCCCACCGACTTAAACGAATATTCCAGAAAGTTCAGTGATCTACTATTAAATGCTGCAACTTTTAAATAGAATTCCTATGATTCAGAAAACAGAGAGCAAATGTTGCTGGCAGGCCAGGACCAAGTTTTTAATACTATAAAAACTTCATCGGCGTCAAACTAAGTAGAAATGCATTCGATAGGAATATTTTTGAAGGAAAAATGTCTGTTACTCTCGGTTTAATTCACTATGTTGTATAGTGAATTAAACTTTCCATCCATCCTTTACTATTCATTTTTTATAGATCATTAACATTTTGAATCAATATAATCACATACGAAAATACGCGTATGTATAATACTAGAGGGTCAAGGCTACGGTTATCTAAGACCGCCGTGTCCGCCATATAGCGTCCGCCATTTACCGTCGAATGACTTCAGTGAAACGTTATTTATGAATGTAAGTTGATGTGTTTTCCTTTTCCTAGAGAGCGTTTTTTGACATCGTAAAGTCAAACCCCAGGGCCAGCATTTTCATGACAGCCGTTTTGTTGCCGTCATGTGGCGGCCAACGCAGTCTTAGAAAACCCTAGCTTTATCAAGGACAGTTGAAAGAAAGAAAAAAGAAAGAAAGAAAAATTGTTTATTCTGCACAAACAAGACTCACAATACAAAAAAAACGATTGTAGACAAAATACATACACTAATAAAAAATAGCCAGAAGCCTCGTACTAAAAACGTAACACACGGCACAGTACACTTAACGGGCCAATAATTGACAAAGATTCCCAAAAATCGGTTGTTCCTTGAAGTGTGCTTGCTTGCTTGTGTCTTTGCTTTGAAATGGGCAACTAGCTTCATAATTCTGACGGACCTACTCCTTGACAGTTCAAAAGTGCCTGTAAATGATTTAATTGAAATAAATGCATTAAGTTTGAGTTTTATCAAGCGACTTTGCATCATATGCGGTACAACTAGAGTCACTCTGAACTGCCCTTTTTTTTTGGTGGGAAGTCATCAAACAACTTCTCCCGCTCTGGGCGGAGCGGGAGGGCGTGTCAGACTTTTACTGACTAAAAAACCACTCGTGTTCCTTCAGTTGCTTGTGTGCCAGGGCTACGGTAACAGTTTCAAACAATCCGCGACCCTAGCAGGCATCGACCCTATCGGAACCCGTCAATTAGTGCTGACATCTCTTTGAGGCGCGTGTGGAACACAACACACCGTCCACCCGGGCGTGGTCTTTAGCGGACGGCGAGCTACCCATTGCTTGCCGTCCGCAAGACTCTGAACTGCCCTGCAAACGATTATGGCACGGACCCTGGTGTTTAATGTTTGACCCTAAAGTCCCATTTCCAAAAATCTGTACTTATATCCTGTATAAACTGATATAACTCAGCTCAGACTGAGTTTTAATCTTTACCTCGACACAAAATTTCATTAATAATGGTGTTTTCTACTTAATTTATAAAGATTCGTAAAACATCACGCCTGTATTCCCCAAAGGGTTCAGCAGAGATTCGTAAAACCGTTGCACCATAACTCCTAGAACAATAAAATTCTATGTAACTACCTAGTTATTAATTTGATAAGTTACCTGGAATACTAAAAAAATATTGGAACTGCAAAGAAATCCAGGATTAAAATCACTGTTATAATAATAATACCAGTCTGTTACTGTACCACTGCGAGCAAAATTATGCTTCTTCACATGCAGAGAACTTACGAGCGGTATGTGCCATGCTTGCTCAAGACAGATTGGCGATTTCAGACTTTTCGGTGTTTTCCTTCACCAATGTCAGCGATAAGAGAGAGATAAGAGATAATTTATTTGTCAGAACATGAGTATACACACACAAAGCATGCAAGATGTTAAGTACGTTGCAGAAAGGATCACAGTCATGTTTTACCTTAACGGCGTACAAATATGTATAAGTATATATAATATTAATAACATTTGATCAGTGATTATAACTGTTAATAATTAAATTTAGATAATCTAGGCGCTATCTAAGATAAACTTTGACAGTAGGTTTGACACATGAATCACAAACAATTACTGTAATACAATGCAATAGAAATAATCGTAGGAAACCTGATTCTCCTTTCAAATTACATTTTCCAAGTTATTCCAGATTTTCTTCTGACAAAAATACAATAAGCAGATGTCTTTCTAATATCACATCATCAATCCAAAACTTGCTACTTAGCGGATGACAGAATATTGAAGAAATTAATCGTATAAAACTCAAGAAAAAGTCATTTATAATGAAAGCATTGACGACAGACGGAACTCTTGGATATCATATTTCACGAACTTGTCAATTTTTAAGTTAGGACGGCAGTATATGAAAGTTGGAACAGACGGGAGACTGAAGCCATCTTTTAATACTTATTTTGTATTGAAACTTAGCAATAATAAATAAATAGGGGTTTTTATGGGAAATTACGAGGTTTTTGCAAAAAAATAAATCGTTAGATTTGCCCTCACTGTACTAAGCCGTGCGAAAAAGGGTCCATATTGAGAAGTATGAGCTCACACAATTACAAAGGTGTTTCCATGACAATCAAGTCAAGTATCTGCGATATTGTGTGTGTCAGAATGACACAGAAACGTGACCATCTTTTGACGTGGCAGGGCGAATATAAGATTTCGGTTCGGTTCGCATTTCTCAATCGATTCTCGTGAAATTTTGTGAGCAGGTTCGATAATTATATGGAATTTTTTAGTCAATTCAGTTTTTCGAAATTTTTCAAAATGGGTGTTGAAAACTTTAAAAAAAACTTGAGAGGTGTCAAGGGACACCCGGATGGAACTAAGTTCCAGTTAAAAAAACAAAAAAAAACCGTGCTTGCTTTCTATGAGAGAGAGAAAGAGAGACAGAGAAACACGCGCACGCCGCACGGCGACACTTTTTGCTATAGTTGTACTATAGCAAAAAGTGTCGTTACAACTTTTGGTCTTAATTTTTTCCGTCTAGCCCCCTCTCGCGACGGGCGATAAGGAACTTCGTTCCAAAAACATGCGCGGTGAACATTTATTCAGTTTTAAGGTATGCAAAGACAGACTCGCGACGTCTTCAGCTCACAGAGCCACTCGTTATTTATATTTTACTACAACGGTATGTCTAAGCCTACATTAAGTATTTTAATAACTAAACTTAACAGTTAAGCCGAGATCTGTAAACATTACTTAGCACGCGCTTTGGCATAGCCTAAGTCCCCGTCCCTACCTTCCACTTGTAGTTTGACAGTTGTACGACGGTGACAGGCATGTGCCACCAAAAATGTGCTAAGTAACATTTATTAATCTCGGTTTTAGTATTTTAATGCCGAAAAGTCCATCAACTAATTTTGAAAGCGGCCTTGTCGATAAAAAATGACAATAATTTTGAAAAATAAACGTGCTTTCCACATTCCATAAAACCATGGCATTACTTAAAGGATTACCTCCCCAAATGGTTTAGCTAGCTCTAAATTTAAAAAAAAATAACTTCTTCAACTCTTAAGAAAAAAAAAAATTTGATTGCATAAAAGTCGCTCGTCTACCTCCTTCTAAATTGGAAGTAACTCGCATTTTCAATGGAGTTTGAGGGGGAGCTAAATTTATTTTGGAAACTTGCTAAAACAAAGATAAATTTGAATCGACTCCGCAAGATTAATGTACCAAGTTTCGAAGACCAGTGCGTGATGGGAACGAATGTCGTGTCAAGTCAAACAAGTATGAGATTAGTTTGTAGATAAGGGATAAGACGGAAATTAATATAAGAGGATTTTCATACATTAAAACTTGTGGATCGCCTTTAGTTGAGTAATTAATCCGTAGGGACAGGCACTTTAACTAAAGCTGGATTTCATTCTTGAAGTGGTTTTGACCGTTGTGTTCCAATTGCTTGCATGGCAACTAATTATCTTCTATTGGTTATCAAACGTCGGTGTCAAAATATGAATGGCAACATAATTATGGATAAGACAAGCTTTCATCAGTACCTATATTGCAAAATATTCAAAAACTTTTAAGTGTGGCCAAAATAGCTAAAGCTCTTATCAGCAATAAAATAAAATCTTCTGATGATAAAATAAAAAGTACCTGGCAAATATTGAAACAGGTAGGAAACAACAGCGTTAAACTAAATTTAATTTAGAGACTGCATAATTATGGCCCCATCAACTCAGATGTAGAACTAGCTCAGGAATTTGAAAACTTTTTTGCTAATATTCCCCGTAAAACTACTGAAGCTTTAAATTCCTCAGCCGCGCTTTCTGCTGCATTACTTAAAATAATGTGTAGGCATTCCCTTTGGAGTTCAGGTTTCAGCATACAAACCCCTAAGCTGTTGCACAACATTAAGTCATATGACATTTTACTGTGGGGTCGGGCTGCTGACATTAAATTCATTTTTATTTTGCAAAAGATAGCTGTCAGAGCCGTTTACAATCTACGTCGCGTTGTAATAAGTACAAACAGAACACATAAACTAATAACAACAATTAAATACTAATATTCTCACATAAATGTAGGCACATAATTGGCGAATTTATTAGCGAACAGATCGCAATCCGGGTTGGCTTCCACGAACTTATTTAGTGCGGTCAACACGCGCGGTACAGGAGACGCAACACGGGCTGCTGTCCGACACGAAGGCACGGCAACTAGTTGATGTTTTCTGCCACAGAAATTATTACTTGGTGTGTAGAGTCGAATCAGTTCATTATGGATATGAGGCGCATCCGTCATACCCTTCCACACTTTGAGCATAACGCCTACCTGGCCACATGCCCTTCTGGTCCCCAGCATATGATATCCCAGCCATCCTAAGAGGAAGTTGGTAGGCTATAGGTAGGGATAGTAACCGAACGTTCTTATGTAAAGAAACCGCAGGAAGACTCTTTCTAGAAGAAGTGCATACTTTGCTTCGTGCGGATACCATACAGAAGTACTAGCTTCTAGCTTGGTTCGGACAAGTGTGCTGTATACGAGCCTTATTACATGCTCGATGCGAAAATCATGGGCATTCCGGAGAACAGACCCTAGCCTTTTAAAAGATTCTTCGGCAACAGTAGAAATGTGATCATGAAAAGTAAGCTTCTGGTCTAATGCAACGCCCAAGTCCTTCATGCTGGTGGATCTAGTTATTTTAGAACCATTTATTTTATATTCAAAATTAATTGGGTGTCGCATTCGACCAAAGGTCATTAGGTCACATAGCATTTAGAAGAATTGAACTCCATTTTATTTTGAACTCCCCATTCATGTATGGCGTTTATATCATTTTGCATAGCTTTGCAATCCGATACGGTGTTGACAGCACTATAAAGTTTGAGGTCATCTGGGTAAAGGAGACACTCTGCAAACGCAACAGCTGTTAAGTCATTTACCATGAGTAGAAATAGCAGAGGCCCGAGTATTGACCATTGACTTACACCAGAGCGTGTATGGTAGGGTCGAGATACGTATGTACGAGATACATACATATACATACTCATATGGAACTATTTAAAAAGATTGATATTTTGCGGGTCCCTTACCAATTCGTTTATGAAAGTATTATGTATGTATCTTTTTAATCAAATAAGGGCGAATTTCACCAAACTTTTATACCTAGAATAATTGTTATGCTGAGAATAAATGTTGAATTTTTGACATTTTTTCCGTACCAATCTGGAGCTAGACAAAATCAAACTGGTAGCTAATTTAATTGTATAATTTATAATTTTATGACATTCATTTTACATTCTGTAATTACTCTCTCACACACAAAATTATTACTTGTTGAAAGTAAGTATAGGAAAATCATCTTCTTTTACAATATTTGGAAATAAGTGAGCACCATGTATTTATCACATAATGAATATACCAGTTTTTATATATAATTAATTTTACCTATTGTGGTATAGTAATTTATTCTAGGTGCAGCGTCGCTAGCTAGCTAGTATATATATAGCGGTAGCTAGTATCATTTTTTTACTAATCAATTCACACAATACACACAATACAGAAACACGTAGTGTTCTTACACTATAGAAACTATTAATACATAACCATTCGGAAACTTGATTTTTAAGTAATCTAGTGCAATCTAGCATACATTTTTGAAATCATTTGGTAATGTATTATATAAACGTACACATATTGCGAGGCAGCTTTTATTATATTTAGTTAATTTTAGAATCTCACCTTGCGCTTGGAGTTTCTTGGGGTCTCGTCGGTTTCAGACATTAATAACATCTGCTTTAAGAAATTAATCCTGGTGCTTCCTTACAAACATACATATGACGGAGAAGGAATGTCTCTCTCGTTATTATCAGCCATATTTTAACTACTGTGGGCGTACTATGGGTAGTGTTGGTTATTGCGCAATAGAAAAACCGCTTGCAGTTCAAATCAAATTATAACTTACGATCAAATTAATCACACTTGCGAATGACACTGTAGGTACACGACACAACGATACGGAACGCGCGACAGTTTCTAAACGTGTTCACTGCTTAGTCGCCAACAACGATCTCTGCTTTTACTCCGGTCAAGCGTTATGTTATAGACTCTGTCGAGCGCCGCCTGGTGGCGCTGGCGTCCCGATTAGTCGAAAGTCAAACGATTGATTTAACGTATTTCCGACACATATATTATCTCATAGATATAAAAAGAAGGTGTGATCAGCTACAATGTTAATAAGAAACAGTAAATTTTATTTTTCATAATCCTTATGTGGCCTCTTACGACACATGGCCTGGAAATGATATCTTATTCCAATCCAACCAATTAACCATCCAATCTTACCAGTTTTTTCTTTCTCTATTACTCAGTATTACTTTAAAAAAAATACATCGTTTTTACTCTAATTAAGTTGCATAATCATTGAGCATCAAAATCTTCTACAAGCTCTATAAGTAAAAAAAACAACATCACATCCACAAAAATTATAGATCTCATTCTGTTTCAATGAGTGACTGAATCTTATTTCTCGAATAGCGCTGCAATTTTATTAAAAATCCGTCTCGTGTGCGATTGTAATCAAGTTTCGCTGAATCCAATGAATTCTTTAATTAGATCTTGTGTTTCTACGCTAGAAAGAATTTTATCTTTAAGACATTTAACTGAAATAAGATTTTAAATACAGTCAGCATTTAAATTAGCCTGAACTGGAGTTTTAGGATTTAAATCGGCTCTTCTTTTGGGTTCTTTTCAGTTGTCACTTCGCTATCTAGATAGGACCGTTTATAAAGTAATTATAAACTTTAATTATGTTCTATCAGATTGATGGCTTAAACTTTAGTCGCCAGAAGGTTTAATCATGTAAAAATTAAATGGCTGACGAAAAAATTTAATTACTGAACCGACATGGTTAGCATATAAGAAAACAAGCTTATAAATAAAAGTCAGCGCATTATAAATAAATAATATAAATATAAAAATATAAATAATAAATATAAAATAGAGCAGTGGTGGCCAAGTGGTATCGGCCCCGACTTACGAGTTGTAGGTTGTGGGTTCGAACCCAGGTAGGCGCTTTACTTTGTGTAAATAATTTCATCACCACTGCTCTCAAAACGGTGAAGGGAAACAACGTGAGGAAACCGGCATGTCCTAGAACCAAAAATTCGAAGACATGTGACATTTACCAACCCGCACTGGGCCGGCGTGGTAGATTACAGCCCATTCGCTCTCAAAGAGAGGAGGCCTGTGTCCCAGCAGTGGGACATTATAGGCTGATTATGTGTGCATTATAAATCCTGAATAATGTCAAGAAAAGAACATGCTAATTGTAAAAATTTCACGAAGCACTAATTCTCTTACGTCAATAACAAGCAAAGTGTAATGACTCATTAATGTACCAGTGTATGCTCTACGTGTACTAACAAGACATGTCTTTCCGCAAAAGACCATTTCAGACACTAATCTACATGGTCCTCACCTGATCTGACCAAGATTATGTCTAGACTTTGAAAGAGACTGTGAACTCTGAGTTTGTTTCGGTCTTTCTTCCCAAAGTAGTCGGATAGGAAATACCAAACTCATTTAGTTCTAAAATCTAATCCATTTTTGATGTGGTGTTTGTACAAACTGACGAAATAGATGGAAGAAAACACATCAGCTACTTGTAATAGGTATAATATTGATTAAAAAAATACACCGACATTACCATTATGTTTATAAAAAGCAAAAAAGACAATCAAAATCTAAACAAACAAATCATAATCAAAAAGAAATGCAAAAATCAAAGTCAAAATATTTTATTTCACATAAACCAACATGGGCACTTATGAAACGTCAGAAGCTAGGTGCACGGTTCCAATTGGTTGTTTCCTATGGAGAAGAGCCGGCAAGAATCTCCACGGTTACTCTTTTAAAAATAAGGGGCTTTCACAATGTTTCCAATTACAGTGTTGATAGATATGGGAGGATGCAGATAGGATTGTCGATATTTTTCTTCTATAAAAAATAATTACCCGAGAAAAACTTAGATGCACAAGATCGTTAATACCTTTTAGTCTTGATTTTGCTTTAATTCTTAAGGGGGATGCGCCAAGGTAGCCCGTGAAATTCAAATTTTGTTACGTTTTTTGCAATTTGCAGGTCAGTATAAGGTTGTATGGTGATCTAAATATGATTCGCGACCGTTTGAAATATTGCTTTACAGAATTATAATCATTAGAATCAGCAATACAACTCCTTAAGTTAGAATTGCCCTCAAATGTCACGATTTCATGAAATAGTCATTCAATAGGGTAATATGGACTTATAGAGATGTATTGATAATACTAATGATAATAATTCTGTAAAGCCATATTGGTTCCGGTCGCTAATTATATTTTAATCAAAATACAACCTGACAGTGACCTGCAAATTGCAAAAAACTTAAGAAAAATTTAATTTCGCGGGCTATTGAAGGTTCCGCCTTAAAGAGTTCGATTGCAATCGGTATTCTAAGGACGCGCACGTTAAATATTCTAAGAAATATATTGTTTGAGAGACGGCGCTAAGATAAACCGTGGTCATGGTACGGTCTTAAATTAAGAAGAAAAAGGCTTCCAATACTGACGCGTGATAAAAATGATTACTACTAAATAAATTTGCAAGAGTGTAGTTTAGAATAATATTTTTTTTATTATCTGGAACATCCATCAATCGGCGTAGGCTGTCAAGACAGGATCACAAGGTGTAGTTGTATAGTCACATTGTAGGTCGAGAGGATAATTCATAGTACTTAGTCAATACCTAAGAAAAATATTAGGGGGGGGGGGGTAATAGTGGGGAGGTAAGGTCCATCATACAACTAGAATTTTTAATTATACACGAGATGAGAAAATTTATGTACCGTTTTGTTGAAGGTACGATTCCTAATGCTCTAAGGCACTCGAAGAAAAGCGTACGTTTCACTAAACGTTCCAATGACAAAGAAAAAGAATATAATATCGAGACAAAGAGACAGAGCTTTCGAAAGTTTGAACAATTATGAAAGAATACGTTACGTACCCAGTTTACAACGAAATAACTAATAACTTCATTGGATAATCTGACTGATTAAGGGGATTACAAACGCAAATTTATAATGCCTGAAAATATATGATCCACTGCAGTAACCAAAATCACAAAAATATATGACATTCTTCGGGATATATGCTAGTTAGATAGTGTGTTGAAAACATAATACAATTAACTTGATATTATAGAAAAAAAACATGAAGATACCTCTAAAAAAAAAAAACGATTACAAACCATACTAATATACATGCAAACATTCAGATTTTTGTCAGATTATTCTACAAGTAACATACTAACGTAATAGTGTTTTAATTTTTAGTCCAATGAATAGGTTTTTTTGTAAATCCATAACTGCCTCATATTTTGCAATAAATTACCAGTGTTGTGTCATCGCGCGTGTCTTTCTTTTCTATGTAATCCGACAGTGACCGCGCTTTAGCTCTTGTAAGCCTCTTAACGTTAATAAATCAAAATAAACTATAGTTCACTCGAGGAATTTTGGCTTAATTTCCAAATAAATCTGTCCACCCGGCTTAAAAAAAAATCTGCAATGACATCCATTAGAAAAAATTGCATGTCAAACGCAAGAGTTCTAAATATCAAAGAATTAAAGAATAAAATTAATTGCCTGTCAAGTTAAGCTTAAAACAAGTTGAATATGTTATAAACGAAGGAGGAATATTACAAAAGAAAATATGCAGGTATATAATACCGCAAAACCTACTCACAGAAAATAAATCATTTATCATTGCATTCCACCAACTTTAGCAGCAATAGAACAACAAATTTTTGATAAAACTACACACTTTTTTTTCGGAAAAATTGCTTTTGGTACCAGAAGTCAGGAACCACCAATACACTTATCTATTTTTCTAAATACAGGCACTTCCTAAACATTTTTATTGCTAGTTAGAATCCTAATATTGCGGCTTTACCCTTCGTACCTCTTGTCCAGTACCATGTTTATTATTTCCTTTGATAATGTTGACACGAGAACGGAAACTGTCTCGTGATTTATACATAAATATCGCAGGTGACCCAGTTATGATGTGTGCCGTACCACAGAACACAAAGTTTGAGGTAGAAGAGGGTAGCGGATGTAATATTCGAAAAAAGAATTCGTAGAAAACTGAATTACAACCATAAGCAAGCGACGAAGTTTGACCACTAGTCTTGCCTAAATGTATCGTGTTACCCAGTAACTGGGTTGTAGAGGTCAGATAGGCAGTCGATATTGATATTCAAGTACACCAGATTAGACTGGAAGTCGACCCCAACATAGTTGGAGAAAGCTTAGTACATGATGAGCATAGGCCTTAAAGAAATAATATAGTAATATTGCGATCTTGAAGCCGTTTAGAGTAATAGTTTCACTATAATCGTTTCAGTATTACTTCTTTTTTTATGGCCATAGTTAGATGGACAGACAACCTGAAGAAGGTGGTAAAGACAAACATAATGATAAAAGTGGAGAACTGGATGTTATGACGTTACTTGAAAGAGGTCTAGATCCAATAGGAAGAGGCTGAGTTGATCACAGCATAGATAATCCAGATCAAGAGCTTGTGGTAGAACAATAAAGTTTCAAATTCTGTAGTCGCCAACTTTTCTCGCTTAAGAGATGGCTTGAGACTATATAAATATCCAATACTGAACTGGAAAACACAAAAGGAACGAAAACACGCCTAATCTGTAAAGGTACTTACACAATTCCAATTTAAATGTTTGGACTCAACTTAATTATTAAATCCAAAGAAGTAGGTATTGTGGGTGAGATTACACCCACGTGTTGGTCGAATTATGTAGGCTTATCCGAAACGAGTCGCTTCCTCGATTCTATTTCCGGAATCCGGAATTACATTGATTTGTTTAACTCACCGCGAACTTTCAATCCGTGTTATTGGCGAAATCCAGCCGCTTTATTGTGTAATAATCTTTCTGTGACAACTTAGGCGAAGTGAGTTTTGTTGGCATAATCTACTCATTACAATGTTTTATAATGAGTTGAATTGCAATATGTAGTTAGCTAGCGACCTCCACAGTTGATAATAATTATTAAACTTGCTTGAGCAACCGGCAGCAAGTTCGTCATGCTTCCTTAGATGTCACTGCATGCGGTAGAAGGTCGGGCTGATTCATTCCCTTAAATATGGCGAGGGGGGTATTGGCTGATCTTTACGTTATGCTCTTGAACGGGTGTTGCTTTTGGTGACTGGTTATCTTGCTGACCATGGTTTTATTATTTATAATTATCTGTTTATTTATTTTACTTCGAAGGTATCATATTTTGTGACTTTAAGTTACATCAATATGAACATAATCCAGCATTGTATAATATGTAAGCAGGCACGCCCTTTATGCCTGGAGGCTTTTATTTAGGTATTAAGAGGCTTACAAGAGCTAAAGCGCGGTCACAGTCGGATTGCATAGAAAAGAAAGAGACGCGCGATGACACAACGCTGGTAATTTATTGCAAAATATGTAGCAATTGTGGATTTACAAAAAATCTATTAATTGGACTCAAAAGTTAAAACACTATTACGTTAGTATGTTACTTATAGAATAATCTGACAAAAAATCTGAATGTTTGCATGTATATTAGTATGGTTTTTAATCGTTAAAATATTTTTTTAGAGGTATCTTCGTGATTTTTGTCTATCATATCAAGTTAATTGTATTATGTTTTCAACACACTATCTAACTAGCATATATCCAGAAGAATGTCATATATTTTTCTGATTTTGGTTACTGCAGTGGATCATATATTTTTAGGCATTATAAATTTGCGTTTAGGTGATATAGTCCTCTTAAGTTCTGTTTACGTTATTATTATTTATTTCTGCTTGAGTATAGTTTTCAATAATTTTGTTGGTATGTTGGCGTGTGCAAGCTGACAATTATGGCGAAAAATTTGTTTTGATGTTTTGGGTTTCATAATGTTAATTACTTACTATTACATAGAATCCAGTTCTTCTAACTGAACTGACAGCTGTGCTGTTGGGCAGTTTGTTGCGCCACTTCTTCTCCCCAGCTAAAGCACTAGGAAGTGGTGAAGGGCGGGCATTTTGGAGGACTGTCTCATGTAATTTTGACGTGCAAAAAGTGATGATTCTCAGCCTAGTTTGAATAAATGTCTTTTTTCTTGAGCTTGAAGTGAAAGAAGAAAAGAAAAAGTATTTATTGAAACTCGCACAGGATTATCACAAACTATACTAAACACACATATAAAAACAAAAACATAAAAAAGTACGAGGCCAAAAGGCCCCTATCTCAGCACGGAGCTGTGACATTAAAAAATAAGTGAGCAAGTGAGAGAGTGAGCTGTCATTCCACCTGGTGCAGGGTGCAATGGATTGACTCTACTGGCAGCTTACTTTAACTAAGATTTCACGTTGAGAATAGATCCCCTTTATTAGACCATCATATAGTAACTGGCTGATAAAAAAAAAAAATATGGTTGTCAATTGAACGCTTTAAATAAGCCCGCGATTGAAACACACGGATTGAAACTGACATACTACATCAACAACACAGAACAACATTCACACATCATTCATTCATTCTTTTTTGACACACTGTCAGAAGAACATTTGATGAATGGCTTTAAAATATTTAGATATTTGGAAGTCCCAGATTAAAAGGCTTCATATTTATAAATTATTTTGAATTATATGGAACTGTAATAGCAGTATTTTTTGTGCACAGTATTTTAGTCTTGGTCAATAAGTATATAAAGACCAACTCAAATATCGCTCCAATGGCCTCAGTAAAACTCCTTTAACATCGTATCTGATTGCCCCTCAAAGTATTTTACATGTACGTCATTCATTAATCCACTCTTCCATTCATCACCCACTTGTCCGCTTGTCCCTTGCACCACCACCACAGTTTCCCCCGAAGGTCTGCTCAGTTCTCTCAAGGGTGCTAGTGTATGCGCAGTTTAGAATGAGTTATGAACATCGGCGAGAAAACTTTTTTATACGCTCTCCTTGCACTTCCATTTCATTCCTCCCTTTTATTAATTGTTCCAAGTTTTTGTCAAAGCATTTTCTGGCCAGTTCTTTCAGTTCTGCTGTGAGTAAGTACCTATTGAAGGCATTAAAACTTTTAATGCAATCCTGGTTTTCTTTCGTCTTGCGTTCGCACCTATAAATTTTCCTGTTCATTGGTATCCAATGGTCTGGAAAAATGCGTAGTACGTGTCGGCGTGATGGGTCGACGACATTCGATGGAGCGTAAGTCAAACATTAATTATTTTCTTTATAAAAGGAGACAAAATCTTCGCAACATGTGTGTTGAAATTCTCTCTCATATAATGGACGCTGAAGTGCAATCACTCAATAGAATAAATACTATAAAGTATTGTGAAAATGGAATGATATGAATGTGTGTGTTGTGATTTTATATTTAGCTGTAGAAGTTTGCGGCTAGACATGGTGATAGCTTATCATCATTAAGGTTGGAAAAAACTTTTTTACAAAAAAACAACCGACTTCCAAAAAAAACACTAAAAGACGTGAAAAATAACTTTAATTTCGGAAGTCGGTGCCTTTGGTTTTGTATTTTCGTGTTTGGCCACCGACTTCCGAAATTAAAGTTATTTTTCACGTCTTTTAGTGTTTTTTTTGGAAGTCGGTTGTGTTTTTGTAAAAAAGTTTTTATTTTTCACTTTTTAGTTGCGGTACCTACCCCACACAAATTCGTATACCACTACTTGGTGTGTAAATAATAGTGACAGGAAGTTATTAAAACCATCATCAATTGGAAAAAATACGCATTATTAAGGATAACTCAAAAACTGCTGGTCAGATCTTAATCAAATTTATATAGGACCACTTAAAAAGTACCAACTTTCAAATAAAATATAAAAGTTCAAAGGTAACAAACATTTTAAAAAAACAGTCAAATTGAGAACCTCCTCCTTTTTTTTAAGTCGGTTAGCAAAAGGTATAATAACACGTGTGTACACTAGGTAAACATGTGAATGAGATCAATTTATATTGTGGATGGTTAGATGATGTACTGATAAATTATTAAAATATCAAAACAATGAGATCAAGTTGTAGGCTTAATGCAAATATTATGTACAAATACCTGTGTTTATATATCCAATGCTTCAAAAGCAATTCATCATAGGTGACATTAGCATCTATCAGAATTGGCATGGCCTATTAGACCTAAGCTCCTGTACGTAGAATACATTAGTGTTTCAATAGTATCTACCTATGTACAAGTAGAACATTAACCAGTGGGGTAATTACGTAATACACTGATAGTGGTAACGCCTTTCATTTTGACAGTTCAACAACATTCTTTGCGTGCAGTCCCATTTACACGATGCAAGTTTCTTGCCGGTGGCACACAATAAAATTGAAACCACAAATTACTTGCATAATTACGTAATACACTGACAAAGGTAATGCTTTCATTTTGACAGTTCAACAACATTCATGGCGTTAAGCCCCCTTTACATGATGCAAGTTTATTGCCTGTGGCATACAATAAAATTGAATCCACACATGACTTGCATTGTTTAGACTGTACAAATTCATGGTATACCACAGGCAATTAAATCGCAACGTGTAAAGTAGGCTTTCTTTACATTGCTGAACAACCGAATTTCCTTCAAAATCTTTCGGATTGTGATTGAAAGTCTGTTACGGAATTTGGGGTGCTGATCGAGTAATATTGGAGATGAAAATAAATGGACAAGGTTTTTAAAAATGGATTATGATACTTCAGTTTTACACTGAATAAGTCACAATCGTACATTTAAGGCCAAGATCGATAGACGTTACTGGGAACGTGCTTTGGCTTAGATATTATGTTCCCATCTCTACCTTTCTCTTGTAATTGGACAGTTGTGCGACAGTGACAGAAATAATGCCTAGTCAAAGAACGTGATATTGTAACGTTAATAATTAATTAATCTAAGCTAAAGCTAAAGCTAAAGCTTGAGAGTGTGCGCTTTTATAATTTCTAACCTGACGATATTATCGGGGCGGTTCACGTCCATAAAATGTATACAAATACGTGCACATTATAACGCTATTGTGGACGGAAATTTAAAAGTGTCTTCATTATATTTACACAAAAAAAAATTTTTTTTTTTCATTGTCTTTACTGCCTCGTTGGTCTAATGGTCGCAAGCGCTACTGCTGAGCATGAGGTCCTGGGTTCGATTTCCGGGTCGGGCGAAGTGTTATTGGGTTTTTCCATCTGAAATTTCTCGGTAGCAGCCCGGAGTCTGGATTTGTGCCCGGTTGATGGCAATAGGTTCGCCCCCTATTACATGGGACTTAAACATAACTGGCGAAATGTGGGTGTGCTATAGGTACACCTCTGCCTAACCCTTCGGGGAATACAGGCGTGATGTTATGTGTTATGTGTTCATTATATTTCCATACATTTTACTTCCGTTTTACGTGTTATCGTGATGCAGTGACATGGACGTCTCTGATAATATTGCCACATTAGAAATGGTAAAAACGGTGCTGAGATTACCAATCATTATATTTTTAATTTTTTATATAATTCCTTATCTTAATGTAGATGAAATAGGGCCAAGTTCTGGTAAGCTTGAAATATATTATAAACGTTCCTAAGAGCAGCGACATTACTTTATTTTGAACTTATTAGAAAGGGACATCTCATTTTAGATAGGATCTTAATAAATGTAATGAACGTGTCTAAAATAAATTCGTTTAGTTCAAAATGATAAAACTCGGACTTGAAATTGAGTTTCTGCAATGTAATTTACAAATATAGGTAATGCTATTTCAAATTTCATATTTTAAAAGCTTTTTGTCCCCGGCTTCGCCTGCGTAGTGGTCGGAAAATATCCCACGGGAACCTAGTACCTTCTTACCCAGGTCAAAGTCTACCTGTGTTCTAATCATCGAAATCCGTTATAAGGATGGAAAACTTAACAGTCTTTCGTATTTATAAAATTAGAATGGACTTAAAATATTCTTACATTACTTACCTGTATGAAATCAGTAATATCATAAAGATTTTATAACAAAAACATTAAAAAAATAATTATATCATGATCCGAAAGTACCATTACATTATATCAAGATTACAAAAGCAATTACAAAAATGGAAATTCAAAATAAAAAATCTAAATCTAAATATTTTATTTCACTTAAACCTACATGGGCACTTGTGAAACGTCAGAAGCTAGGTGCACGGATCCAATTGGTCGTTTCCTATGGAGAAGAGCCGGCAATAAAATCCACGGTTACTCTTTTAAAACTAATTGGCTTTTACAATGTTTTCAAATTACAGTGTTAACAGGACAGTGTAGGCAAACAGGGCCATCGTAAAGGGATGGCTGTGGGTGCAGCTTCAGCGCCTTCCCAAAAGAGCGCGTTCCCGGCGACCGCGCCTCCCACCCAGGAGGCCTGGACGACGGTGGTGAAGAGGGGCCCCAAAAAGAAGAAGGCGGCACAGCAGGCATCCCCCAAGGGACCGGCTCCAGAGGGCACAAGGCCACCCAAGGTCACCCCCCCGCGCTCGGAGGCTGTAGTCATAACGTTGCAGCCCGAAGCTGTAAATAGGGGAGTGACTTATAAGTCGGTCCTAGCGGAGATGCGGCAGAAGCTGAACTTCGGCGATTTTGGCGCCCCGGCTGGCTTCGTTTTTAGAACGGCAGCCACGGGTGCCAGGGTGCTTGAGGTGTCGGGTGCTGCAAGGCAGGAGAGGGCAGACGTTCTGGCCACCAAGCTCCGGGAGGTCCTCAAGCCAGAGGACGCCCGGGTATCCAGGCCCACTTTAACGGCTGAATTGCGCGTTGATGGGCTGGACGACTCGGTGACCCCGGAGGAAGTTGTGGCGGCCATCGCCCGAAATGGCGGGTGTCCGCCCGAGAGTGTGTGGGCGGGCGAAATTCGCAACAGCGCGGCCGGGCTGGGCACGGTTTGGGTGCGGTGCCCGGTAGCGGCTGCGAATAAGGTGGTAGACGGTGGACGGCTGCTGGTGGGTTGGGTGTCTGCCAGGGTCAAACTCCTGCCAAGGAGGGCTGTGCAGTGCTATAGGTGCCTGGAAAAGGGGCATGTCCGGGCACAATGCACTGCGCAAACTGATCGCAGTGAATTATGCTTTCGCTGCGGTCAACCCGGCCACAAGGCGGCTCAGTGCTCCGCGGCACCAAACTGCAGTATTTGTGCAGCTGCAGGAAAGCCCGCGGAGCACAGACTTGGCGGAAAAGCATGCAAGGCACCCAAAGCCAAAAAAAAGAGGACTGGGTTTGTCGGAGGACCTGCGCCCCTCCCACAGCCTAGCAACCCAATAGCGGACTCCCGGCCCAGGGAAGGAGAAGCCGAGGAAATGGAATGCCACTGATGGCACAATTCCGTTTCCTCCAGGCTAATATCAATCACGCTGCCAGAGCTCAGGATCTATTGCTCCAGAGCATGGCAGAGTGGTTGATCCACGTGGCTGTGGTCGCCGAGCCGTATTATGTCCCCCCACTCGATAACTGGGCAGGGGACCTGGACGGTTTGGTAGCCATCATTGGCGAGACTCTTGTCAGCCCGTCCCGAGGACACGGCTGGGTGGCAGCCTTCGCGGACGGAATTGTCATAATTGGGGCATATTTCTCTCCCAACAAGAGTCTCGCTGACTTCGAGAGGTTCCTTGTCGAGCTAGGTGCCGTCGTGAGCCGGTTCCACCCTCGCCCGGTGGTGTTGCTCGGGGATCTAAACGCCAAGTCTGTGGCGTGGGGATCCCCGATCACCGATCCCAGGGGTGAAGTGTTGGAAGAGTGGGCGGTCGAGACCGGCCTGACCATCCTGAATCAGGGCTCAGTGTACACGTGCGTGCGGCAGCGGGGCGGGTCCATAGTGGACGTCTCGTTCGCTAGCTCCGCTGTTGTGGGCCGTGTACACGATTGGCGAGTTGCCGTAGAAGTGGAGACGCTATCGGACCATCGAAATATTCGATTCGACGTCTCCACCCAGACTACGGGCGGCAGCCATCCATCGGCCCCGCAAACGGAGGGTCCTCGCTGGTCGCTTAAGCGAATTGACAGGGAACTTCTCGAGGAGGCCGCAATAATTCAGGCCTGGGTCCGGGAGTCACAGACGACCGAACCCATCGACGTCGAAGCGGAGGCGCAGTGGTTCCGCGGGGCAATGACGCAAATTTGCGATGCGTCCATGCCCCGTATCCGCATACAGCCCACAAGGCGCCAGCTGTACTGGTGGTCCGCCAACATCGCGCAATTGCGCGTGACGTGCGTGGAGGTTAGGCGCCAGTACACCAGATACCGGAGGAGACGTCGACGGGTTCCGGAAGAAGAAGCCGCGCTGTATGAGGTGTACCGCGCGGCTAAGGAGACTCTGTGGCTGGCCATCGGCGAGTCAAAGACTCGAGCCAGGGAGGAGATGTTGGCGACCCTAGACGGAGATCCGTGGGGGCGCCCTTATCGTGCGGTCCGAGGCAAACTTCGTGCCTGGGCACCCCCACTCACTGAGAGTCTGCAGCCTCAGCTGCTGGATGAAGTGGTCGCCACCCTCTTCCCTGCTAGAGAAGAGCATATACCGCCGCCGATGGCTATGCCCACAGCCGCAGAGTTGGATGATGAGGGAGTCGTTAGCGTCCCTGAGGTGACACAGCCGGAGATGAGGACAGCCATAACACGGCTCCGGGCCAAAACTGTTGCCCCGGGGCCCGATGGAGTTCCTGGCCGAGCGCTCGTCCTCGCTCTGGAAGAGCTAGAGCCCCAGCTGAAAGCACTCTACACAGCTTGCCTTGAGCAGGGCCGGTTCCCTACCCAGTGGAAAACAGGTCGACTGGTCCTGCTCAGGAAGGCCGGGCGCCCAGCGGACTCGCCGTCCGCATACCGGCCCATAGTACTGCTGGACGAGGTGGGCAAGCTTTTTGAGCGGATAATTGCAGCCCGCCTCGTCGGCCACTTGTACAGAGAGGGGCCGGATCTGGATGACAGTCAGTTCGGGTTTCGAAATGGGCGCTCCACTGTAGACGCCATTATGCGGGTTAGAGTCCTGGCGGAGGAAGCGGTGTCCCGGGGCGGGGTGATGTTGGCGGTATCCTTGGACATCTCCAACGCGTTCAACACCCTGCCCTGGAGCTGTATTCGGGAGGCACTGTGCTACCATAGGGTGCCCCCGTACCTCCGCCACATCGTTGGGGCTTATTTGGCTGAAAGGTGTGTCACCTATAGGGGACGCGACGGCGTGGGCCGGCGCGACATGTCGTGCGGTGTTCCACAGGGCTCGGTCCTGGGCCCGCTCCTGTGGAACATCGGGTACGACTGGGTGCTGAGGGGCGAGCGCCAACCGGGAGTGGACCTGACGTGTTACGCGGATGACACGCTGGTCACGGCCCGGGGGAGCTCGCACAGGGAGGCAGCGTTGCTGGCGACGGCTGCGGTTGCGCGGGTAGTGGGCCGCATACGGCGCCTGGGCCTGGAGGTGGCCCTCAACAAGTCGGAGGCTGTGGTTTTTCACGGCCCTCGGCGGGCGCCAGCGCCGGGATCACACATCGTGGTCGGGGGGGCACAAATTGCTGTCGAGTCTACCATGAAGTACCTAGGACTGGTGCTCGACAGCCGGTGGGACTTCGGCCCCCACTTTCAGCGACTGGCGCCCAAGTTGATGGGCGCGGCGGGCGCGCTCGCAACGCTGCTTCCCAATCTGGGGGGCCCGAGCACCGCCTGTAGGAGGTTATACCTCGGGGTCGTGCGATCCATGGCCCTGTACGGGGCCCCGGTGTGGGCCTCTGACCTGACGGCCGGCAGCATCGCAGTGCTGCGAAAACCACAGAGGGCGACGGCCGTCAGGGCTATCAGGGGGTATCGCACGATCTCCTACGAGGCGGCTTGTGCACTAGCCGGATCTCCGCCTTGGGACCTAGAGGCGAGAGCCCTCGCGTCTCTGTACCGGTGGCGCGAGGAGGTGCGGTCGCGGGCTGGTGGACCGATGCAGCGAGAGATCGAGCTGCGTCGGTTGCAGCTCCGCGAGGTCCTGGTGACGGAGTGGCGGGACAGGCTCTCACGCCCTACCGCCGGTCTCGTCACCATCGAGGCGGTCCGGCCGGTGCTCAACGAATGGCTCGGGAGGAGGCACGGCTCCCTGTCGTTTAGGGTGACTCAGGTGCTCTCGGGGCATGGTTGCTTTGGGAAGTACCTGAGTCGCATAAACAGGGAGCCGGACGCTCGGTGTCATCACTGCGTCAACTGTCCGGAGGACACGGCGTGGCATACGCTGGCAGAGTGTGCCGCATGGGAGGAACCGCGCCGTGCCCTCGTGTCAGTAGTTGGAGCCGACTTGTCACTTCCGGCCGTCGCTTGTTCGATGGTCGGGAGCGGCGAGTCGTGGGATGCGGTGATCTCCTTCTGTGAAACCGTCATTTCACAGAAGGAGGCTGCGGAAAGGTTGAGAGAGGTCGAGGCCACTCTCCCGATCCGCAGCAGACGTACCGGGCGTCGGCGGAGGGCGGACAACGCCCTCTTCCAGCCCCCATAAACGGGTCCAGAGGGACGGCGGACCTGGGGATGTCCGCCGCCCCTCATATAACAGGACCCGAGGCGGCGGCGCGTAGTGTTCCACGCGCGCCCCTATTCGACGTCGCGGGGGGAGTTTTACACCTCACTCCCCCCGCGGACTTGAGGAGGCCCGCGGAGGCGGGCCGGCACTAGCCGGGGATCGTGGAAGGCGCACAAGTTCCCATGATCCCCGGTGCAAGTGTGGGAAGGGAACACCGGGGTGGTTTTTAGTCAGTAAGAGTCTGACAGACCCCTCCGCCCCCCCAGGACGGAGGACATCCATGAGGATTTTCCACCCCGGAACAAAAAAAAAAAAAAAAAAAAGGCCTGTCATCAAGTACCAGGTAAATAACAAAATACGAAATGGTCTACAAATCTACAGTCTACAAGTAAGGCCTACAACGTTCTCACAATTAAAATTAAAATGATGATAAGATGACTGATTTAACAAAGGACCTCCAACGCGGGGATGAGATTCTATCAGTTACAGTCTTCAAGATTAAGTTGCGATATAGGTATGATTATGTCCTAAATGGACCGGTAGGGTGTTAACAAATGAGAAACTATTATTGCGGATAAAACCTAGCCGAGGCCGAAAGTTAGCGACTCTTCATACGAGCTGAATAAAAACAGATATATATATAATCAGCCTACAATATTCTTACTGCTGGGACACAGGCCTCCTTTCAGTGAGAGGGAGTGGGCCGTA
Source organism: Griposia aprilina (assembly GCA_916610205.1). Taxonomy (NCBI): domain Eukaryota; kingdom Metazoa; phylum Arthropoda; class Insecta; order Lepidoptera; family Noctuidae; genus Griposia; species Griposia aprilina. The sequence continues at coordinate 12,513,265 of OU744307.1, read as the reverse complement.
ATCCACCACGCGGGCCCAGTGCGGGTTGGTAGATGTCACATGTCTTCTAATTTTTGGTTCTAGAACATGTCGGTTTACTCACGCTGTTTTCCATCATCGTTTTTGAGAGCAGTGGTGATGAAATAATTTACACAAAGTATCGCACACCTGTTCGTACTTTCAACCTACAACTCATAAACCGTAAAAAAAAATATAATTGAAGTGAAAACTTCTTTAGGCGCGTTGAGCGATTTTGATAGGGGAAATCTTATGGTTTCGCGTCACCGACATCTGTAGCTATAAGTATGTTATATTGTGTGACGATGTGCCCGCTCCGAACCTTGCTCGAGCCAGCCCGCACCACTGACCCTGTTGCTTTAAACTCGTCTCCTAATAATAATCATTCCGATCCAACCTGTCCCTTGTAGCTGCTTTCCCCGAGCGATGCCCTAAGCCGAGGTCCGTATCCCACAGGGGGTGCCCTTAGCGTGTAGTCACCTAGTTTGTAAGTTTTGAAGCCCTGGCTGAGGACCTTAATGTATTAGGGGAACCACAGGCATGTTCGGTTAAGCAGCTGACAACCGACACCCTCCTAGGTTGACCTGTGAAAAGACAAACACAAAAAAAAAAAATGTGCCGATGTGCTCGGAGTGCTAATAGTTGTGAAAACCAGACTAATTATAATAATGTTAATTTAAAAATTATGTCATTTTAATTTTTGTACTACAATTATTTAGAAGAAGAAAAAAACACTGTTACTTCATAGTTTTAAGCTCGGCGGCGGTTGCTTTGATGGCAAAAAATATAGGCAGGAGCCTATATTTTTTGCCATCAAAGTTGATTAAATTCTTGTGGTTTCCCCCAAAATTTATTAAAGCCTTTTCTTAACTTTTCATCATAATCTTGATGACATGAGCTGACCGAGATAATCTGTGACCTCTGAGTTTCTTTCGGCGTTTCTTCTCAAAGTAGTTGGTTACGAAGCACCGACCTCTTCTAGTTTTAAATTTACTTCTGGCATGTAAAAAAAGTGTTTTTTACATCCAATTTACAGAAATAAAATATTATTTATGTATCTTGCAGGGTTCAACTTCATCTCTGGGATAACGCCAATCATAATTATGACCCTCTGGTATTGCAGATGTACATTTGGTGGTGACCACTTCTTCCGATTAAGTAGGTCGCCTGCAGCATGGATTGCCACCCAATGACATCAAAACACATAGTCTGTTCCAAAAGTATCGAATGAAAGCGTAAACAACCATGTTCAGGTTAAATCCTTATGTAATCTATCAATAACGGGAATTAGTTACATTCACTTTTGTTGCCTAACACCCAGCATATGGCTTGAAAATAATTCGTTCGTGTGCCTACTGACCACAACCCGCATCCAAGTCGTCGCTATACGTACCTATAGATAACTTCTGTTCATGCCCAGGACCCGACTAGCGAAATCAAATCTAAGTACGCTAAGGTTGTCGGTGGCTTACAAGTAATTATGGATTTTAGAATTTGGCAGCAAAAGTGGGAGGTTTCAACTTTATATCTCATCACATTTTCTAACATTTTTTTTTTTGAATTAGGTACCTTATTAAGTTTTAATTGAAAACTCATCTACGAAAATTGAAGTTATAAAATTAACGTCTGTTATCAAATGAAAAACTTCATGGTTATTAAAAAATTGAATTTCGGGTGTAAAGTATTGAAATAATAGGTCTTTACCTATGAAATTGCCGTTTTGTATGAAAAAATTTAAACGAATTTTTTTCATGAATTTTTTATTTGTATTAATCGAAGTAATCACCCATGCAATCAATGCATCTTTGCCATCGCAGTGGCAGTTTATTGATGCCCTTCTTAAAGAAATCAGCTGGACGGGAGGCAACAAATTCTTCAAAGGCATTTTGTACTGCCTCTCGGGTATTAAATTTTTTTCCCGCCAAGAAGTTATCCAAATTCTGGAAAAAGTAGTAGTCTGTAGGCGCAAGGTCTGGTGAGTAGGGCGGATGACGGAGAGCTTCCAACCCCAGTTCTTGCAACTTGGAGACCGTCTGCTGTGCAGTATGAGGTCGCGCGTTGTCGTGCAGGAGCAGCGGAGACGAGCGATTGACCAATGCTGGTTGGAGATGCGCCAGCTTCTCCATCATTGTGTTCAGTTCTTCACAGTACACATCTGCAGTAATGCTCACCCCGTTTGGTAAGAAGCTGTGATGAATCACACCGGCGCTAGACCACCAAACAGTGACCATCACTTTTCTAGGGGTAAGTTTTCGTTTAGGGCATTGTTTAGGTGCTGAACCAGGATCCAACCAACTTGCTGAGCGCTTACGGTTATCAAACAGAATCCATTTTTCATCGCAGGTAACAATGCGGTTCAAAATTCCTTCATTTGTGTGTCTGTTGAGCAGTGCAAGGCACGTCTCGACGCGTACTTCGCGCTGGCGATCATTGAGTTCGTGGGGCACCCATTTGTCAAGCTTTTTTACCTTGCCAATTTGACGCAAATGGATCAATATTGTTTTGACGCTAACGTCGAAAGCTGCTGCTAATTCAGCCGTAGATTGTGTATCATCAGCTTCCACAATCGCCTTTAATTCGTCATTGTCGACCAAAGTCTTCGGACGACCGCGAGGTTCATTTTTCAGGTCGAAATTTCCAGAACGGAAGCGAGCAAACCAATAACAGGTGGTGCGTTGGTTTGTAGTGTTAGCTCCGTAAACGTCGTTGATGTTGCGTGCCGCTTGTGCCGCGTTGCTGCCACGACGGTACTCATATTCCGTAATTACTCGAATTTTTAACGTATCCATGATGACGAAAAAGATTGAAATGCGATGAAAATGTAACACTAATCAATAAAGAAATGACTACTTTTAGAAAAAAAAATCCATGTTTTTAAAATAAAATTAATTTGAAATTAGAATTCTTAGCCAAACAAAAATTATTTTGATTTGAAATGGCCAGTACTGCAGAACGGCAATTTCATAGGTAAAGACCTAATAATTTAACTTGTTATTTAGTTTGTAAGTGGCTCTACAAATTTGCTTCAACGGGTACGTTTTCTATTGCATGTGTTTACATTTTCATCAGTATCTGATGAAAGAAAGAATAAAGTTTATTTGGACACAGTACGTGAAACACAAAACACAAATAATAAAAATAAAAAGTGATAACAGTGTGTGCCTCACGGCTGCGCCAAAAAGGTTCATTTCAGCATTAATGTCAGACAGGTGCTGTCTGACGCTGGTTTTCTAATGAACCAACAGTGAAGTTTCAACATACCTAATATATATTTTTATACTTATAAATAAATGAATAAACTAGTACAAACTTACTTTGTATCAAATATAGTAACAAAAAACAAAAACAAAAAAAAAAATAGAATAAAAAAACTACAAGAAATTATCTCAGCAAAACCTGTTCTTAGAGATTAACTACATTGATCAGTGCACGGTGCACTCGCAAAGCGCCACAGGCCGCCGAGCGCGACGGACAATACACCGACGCGACAGTTAGTAAAATAAATACTGTGGATTCATTGAATAAAAACTAAATAAAAAACATCCATGAATGGTTATAATAATAAAAAATAAATAAAGATCAAAAAAATCAAAATAAAACTAGTGATGAAAGAGGCCATACTTAGGTATTTGTCTTCCAACAGCGATGACATTTCAATATGCGATCATAGCGTTTAGTAATACAAAACGCTATGATATTTCTTTTTGTGTGGGAAGCCGCTAAGGGTACATAAAACCTACGCATTGGCAAGATTAATAACCCTTTGAAATGTAATAATACCATCTATCGAACACCTATCGAAATGCCAGTAGAAGCTTGGCACATTTCATTCTGCCTATGAGATAGCTCTATTATTTTATCTGACTGAAGATTAATGTCATTGATTACTTTTACCCGCGGCTTCGCCGGCGTCGAGGCCGCAAATTATCACACAGGAACGTACCACTTATGTAAACAGACATACAGATAGACAGAGTAAAGGTACAAGTCCTTAGCCGACTGCAGACAGCAGCAGCAGACGACGTGTTACCGCGACACTATTGGTTTCTATGTATTTCTAGGAAATACCTTCCGTAGTCAACAAGTCGTTTTCATAGAGCTTGGTAGCCAGAACGTACGCCCTCTCCTGCCTTGCAGCACCCGACACATCAAGCACCCTGGTACCCGTGGCTGCCGTTCTAAAAACGAAGCCAGCCCGGGTGCTAAAATCAGGGTAAGGGTAACAGGATACCCTTTGGTAAGACTAGTTGTCAGACTTTCGGGCTTCTGACTACCCATAACGACTGTCAAAGATCTTCTGACAGCCGGGACCAACGGCTTATCGTGCTTTCCGAGGCACGGAGGACGATATGTTATAACTGATCACCCATCCACAAAGATGTAAAGAGTGAGTACAGTGTGGGGTACCATAACATAAACAGAAAAAAAAACAACCGACTTTAAAAAAAAACACTAAAAGACGTGAATAATTTCGCTGCTTTAATTTCGGAAGTCGGTGTCTTTAGTTTTGTATTCTCATCATAAACATACAAATGAATTGAGAACCTCCTCCTTTTTGTGAAGTCGGTTAAAATAAACAGCCATCGCGAGCCCGAGCACAAGTTATGTGCATACAATAAAGAAAACAACCTGCTTCCAAAAAAAAACGAGAACAACAACGAAATACACTACGAGTACACTCAATTTAAATAAAAAACTGCTAAGTCCTCAAGCAAATTGAAACTCCACCTCGACAAACTGCTAAATAATTGTTTTTCTAAATTTTATAAAATGTGTATAAGTTATGCTGCTACATTATATTGTTAAAATATCAAGAAAAATTATAGAAACCAACGGGACTTTCAGAATTTTGATTGCTAAATTAATAGAGATATTATTCAGATTTTTCTTTGTCCTGTAAACTATGTCAAAATGGACTTAGCAGGTTAACGAATTAGGCCGACGATATGTAAAAAATAAAAATAGTTACTGTGGGTTATCCTTAGGAGATAGACATATGCTATTAGGGACTTTTTTGTAGATCTTTTTAATATATACAATTCCGTAGTACATTATTTTGATCTATCTCGTAAGGTTTAGCCAGCATTTGCAATGTAAGCGCACAAAAATAAGTTTTTTACGACATCACATTACAAATCCTTGAAATTCACGGCTATTCTCTACTATAAATATGCAAGTATTTTATACATAAAACCTTCCTTTTAAATCATGTCTATTTATGAAAATCGTATTAAAATCAGTTTCGTAGAATAAAAGATCTAAGCGCACAGACAAAAAAAGCGACTTTGTTTTATACTATGTAAAGATGAGAAACGAGTGTTTTCAATATTAAAATCATTCGAATTTACGTTATGTGCAATCCGCGCGTTCGTGCTAGGACCACTATTTACCAAAAAATATATAAAGCACCGCCGACGAGGAAGTGACCCGCCGATTTTCTCGCTCAAGAAACATACAAGGTCCCGTGTAATTAAAAGATATTCAATATATTAACACGTTGCGGGACACTAAACGCCCCTAAACGTAATAACAATAAAACTTATATTGTTTCTCGTTCAGTGTCCTTCAATCGATTAATAACAGTCAGCGATCAACTATGCGACAAGAGCTATCAAAGAGAGTACTCAGTGACTCACGCTTAGTACGTACGCATACCATCGAGAAACCACTCGTCACCGTCGCACACTCGCGGCTCGTTGCTCGCCACCTCTTATTTAGTTTCTAGCTCTACACGCTTCACGTTAATCGCCAGCGGATGGCACACGTAACTGCAAGCTTGAAAAATACATGAACAATCACCGTTTTGAGCAAGCATGCTTGAGCGTCTATATGTTGATTTTAACCTTATTTTTTGGTTTCTGGTGGCGCCCGGGCTTTGGGGATAAGACCGGGGAGAATGGGATTTTTACCTCACTAAAACCACTCCGGTGGTCATCCTCTGCACATGGAAGGGGCGGCACCGAAGACCGGTCCGATACCCCCTCTGTGCAACGCCTGTTGTAACATTATAAACGATGTGGCGATGGTCTGAAAGTGGGACTATCTCCACCGCCACACTCAACTCCGACACCAGGCGGATCACCGAAGGAGTTGCCCATGTGAAATCCACTGCCACCGAACGCATATAGAAACGGACCCCTGATTCAAAAGTCAGAGGCCAAGCGACGCAGCCCAGTCTTGTACTGCGTGTTCCCTCGGCCTGTCCTAGGTATTCCCACAAGCTCTGGAGTGAGCATTAAAATCACCCAAGATGAGCACCAGACGGGGTGCTTTTGCACCGAACATAGCTCGCCACCCCATCCAGATATCTCTCAAATTAAGTGAGGGAAATCGTAGTTGGGAGACACGTAGCAACCCACTATGGCTACTATGGCTTTATTCCACTGCAAAAAATTGTTGCTCCCTATCTAGTATGGAGCATTGAAGCGCACCGCTTCCAAAAAATTCAATTATTACCCTTTGGATTCCATCATCAGTTCACCCGGTTTCTGATTTTATAAGTTGAAGTTGAGAACTTGTCAAATTCTACTGTAGCATTACGAAAGCCAGTTTTTTTTTAATAATACGAAATATATTTAAAAAAAAAAAACAAAAAAATATGTTGCGGCCTACATTGAAGGAAGTAATTACCCTACCTATCACCTTAAGTAATTCGAAAAAATCAAAATATGCAAAATTATTTATTTTGGGACAAAGGTTAGTTAAGAAAAGCTTAGAAACTAATGTTAGTACTTAAATACGATTACAAAGGACAACACACATCAATACATTTAATTTATACATAAAATGCCCCAATGTAATGCAAAAGTAGTGTTTATATAATTTTATACATATTATTTTTATTTTACGTTTGCAAAACTTGGGACCATGGATTCCGGTCCTTTGGATGGCGTACAAGTGGCCGAAGCCAAATTGCAGAGGCCCCTTAGACAAAATGAAATGGAATGAGGCACCAACCGACGATGATCCCTGCAGGCATTATGCAAATGTACCCAAGAACAACCCCTGGTTGGTGCAGGACTGTGGCAGAACATGGAAACAAAACATATTGGGCAACAAATAGATTTGGGTAGCTAAAGTGGATTGATTACCAAGAACTATAGTATCATTATAAGCATGTGTTGTTCCACTGCAGGACAGAAGCCTCCATCCCCTCTATTATGTTTATACATATTAATTATTCACTGTCTCTTTCTGGCTCGAGAAACAGCGACATCAAAAGATGGTCACACTGCACAAGTAACTTGTGAAGTGTGCAGAACTTAAACTCCAGGATAGCCAGACTAACTGTTAGTCTGGCTATCCTCGAGTTTAAGTTCTGCTGTATAATCTCCAATGACTATAACACAAAACAGCATAGTTATTCACAAATGTTTGATACGCTTCCGTGCCGAATCAAACTTCAATCAATGTTATCAAAAGAGTCCTCTAAAGGCTGTTCACAGAACCTAAAGCCGATAATTCTGTCAGTTTATTTCAAATAGACGACCGCCATTCGTCCATCAGCTTTTTGCTGTCGGGAGCAAGGCAAATTAGTAATGGAAACGTGTCATTTTCAATTTGACAACTTGTCGAACGGTTGTGAATAGCTATACAGGAACTTATACAAATTGTGATAGAAAAACATACTAGACATAAAAAACTGATGAAGGACTGAACACACATTATATTGCACTAGGTACCTACTTCAAGTAACAAATGTTCCAACTCGTCACCATCCTCTAGTTCACCAGTTAAATTAGGATTTTTCCATCTAGTTGGAATGGTCAAATTGAGAACGATTGCGTTCATTCTTCTGTATTTAATGCAGGGGCCCAATCGACGCATAGTGGTTGTATTAATGCATCTTAAGACACAAGCATTGAAATAAGTTATTGAGTTATTTCCGCATGCGGGATAGAAAACTCGAGGGCAGTCGCAGCCTGTTAGATGTTCAATGTCAACCAACATTTCGTACTGGTGCGGTAGTTGATAGGGATCAATGAGAGAGAACATCTCTTTTATTTCGTCATATTTTTCGGCGGGCGTTTTTTCGGCGGGCGAATTTTCTGCTTGAATGTGGTGGTGAACATCTGTGACGACAGAAATAAATTATCTAAGATTCGAAGAGCTACTTTGGGAAAATAAAAATTATTGTGTTTTTTTTTTCATTAAATAATGCAGTTTGCAGCAGCCCGGTGTCTTAATTTTTGTCTGTCTAACAGTTCAAATGTAATAAGCACTTTAAATAATATCTAATTACTTTAGGATCTCACGCAGTAGGCGGCTACGAATACGACCAATAATGCTCGTGGCCTCTACTTGCGAAAACGGGATGTAATTTATAATAGGTACACCTCTACTTACACCATAGTGGAATACAGCTGTGATTTTATAATCAAGAAAAGGTACTCACTAGTGAAACAACAACTGATCCAACAAAAGACAACAATAACAAGTTTAAATGAAAATAATAATATTTCAGAAAATTCTGTATGTGTGTTTGGTCTCATTGTGTTTCTTTTATGTATCAAACAGCATGGTATTCGTAATAGACCAAATTTAATTGCAACGCGAATCGATGATCGAAATTGCTACTAAGGCCTCTTGCATACCGTGCTGTGATTTCAGTATTATTTAAGGCTAAATGATGACAGCCGCACGGGTCAATTAAAAGTTAAGCTACGCTTGCCACGATTGGTTAGTGGATGGGTGATCATTCATAACATATCGAGACCCCTCCGTGCCTTGGAAAGCACGGTAAGCCGTTGGTTCCGGCTGTCATTAGAAGATCTTTGATAGTCGTTATGGGTAGTCAGAAGCCCGAAAATCTAACAACTAGTCTCACCAAAGGGTATCTTGATACCCAGTAACTGGGTTGTGGAGGTCAGATAGGCAGTCGCTTCATGTAAATTACTGGTATTCAGCTGTATCCAGTCGATTTCAACACAGTTGGCAAAAACCTAGATAGATTATTTGACAATTCTGCGGCGAAACAAAAAAAATGTTAGTGTGCTACACACCATGTTCGGCAGTATTTGTTGAAGAACAACGGCACCCGAATTAATTACTATTACTACACATATTCGGTTTTCATTCGGGTCGTGCCGATCAGCAAACTCCGTTCGGTATTTACTCTCGCTGAATCATGTTCGGGTCAGCTCAGCACAATTCGACCTAAGCCATGCGGGTTTTTCCCCGAACATACATACATACATAACATCACGCCTGTATTCCCCGAAGGGTTAGACAGAGGTGTACCTATAGCACACCCACATTTCGCCAGTTATGTTTAAGTCCCATGTAATAGGGGGCGAGCCTATTGCCATCAACCGGGCACAAATCCAGACTCCGGGCTGCTACCGAGAAATTCCAGATGGAAAAACCCGATAACACTTTACTCGACCCGGGAGTCGAACCCAGGACCTTATGCTCAGCGGCCCCCGAACATTATAACTTATATTCGAATTTGCTGCCCCGCTGCCGCTGTGTCGAATCATGCCGTTAGATACTCAAGAAGGCATTTATGATGCACCCGAGGCAAACCAGACAGTTATAATATAAACCAACAGCTCCACTACAGTAGGTCAGAAACCCATTCATACAGTAAAGGTACAAGTTCGTAGCCGACTGCAAGCAGCAGCAGGTGCCGTGTGACCGCGACACTATTGGTTAGATACTCCACCCAGGAGGCCGGGACGACGGTGATAAAGAGGGGCTGCAAGAAGAAGGTGGCACAGCACGCACCTCCCAAAGGGCTGACTCCAGATGACATAAAGTCAACCAAGGTCACCCCCCCACGCTCAGAGGCTGTAGTAATTACGCTGCAACCGGAAGCGTCAGTAAAGGCAGTGACCTATAAGTCGGTCCTAGCGGAGATGCGGCAGAAGCTGAATGCCGGCAATTTTGGCGCCCCAGCTGGCTTCGTTTTTAGAACGGCAGCCATGGGTGCCAGGGTGCTTGAGGTGTCGGCTGCTGCAAGGCAGGAGAGGACGGACGTTCTGGCCGCCAAGCTTTATAAAAACGACATGTCGCTACGGAAGATATTTCCTAGAAATACATAGAAACCAATAGTGTCGCGGTAACACGTCGTCTGCTGGTGCTGCCTGCAGTCGGATACGGACTTGTACCTTTACTCTGTCTATCTGTATGTCTGTTACTTTGTCATGCCTTTATGGCTGAACGCCGCTGGAGCTCTGTCCGCTGTGCCGCGATTTCTCGCGACAGCGGAGTTAGGCCCCGGTGTTTTGCCTCCTCGCGCCGCTCCCATATGTGCGCGAGGACTTTTGCCTGCAAATCCCATGGCGGCAATCCAGCAAGGAGGCTCGTCGCCTCACCAGAGACCATGCGGTATCCCTGGACCAGCCGGATAGCCATGACCCTTTGGGACGCATTCAACCGGCGGGCTGGTCGGCGCTTCAATGAACACGCCCAAACAAGTCAGTGGTCTGGTGTAGGCATGGTTTTTCGGTAATGTTCCGTAATCTAAAGCCAAAAATATGACTTCACAATGACGTGTCAGTGGTCAGAAGAAAAGTCGAAATAATAGGTCGTTTTGACATTTCTTTCGACCACTGGCACCTCATTGTGATACTGAAATTGTCACACAAACTTCATTTATTAACTTCTGTCAGATTATTATAATTTAGTAATCTCGTACAAGTCACAGTGGTCTGGCGTAGACATGGTTGTTCGGTAACGTTCGGCAACACAAATGTTAAAATAACCTATTATTTTTACATTCCTTTTGACCACTGACACGTCACTGTGAAGTCAAATTTTTGGCTTATCTAGATCTATTTTTAGTAATACTATTTTTTCGAGGATCTACTAGTATTTCAATACAGCACTATCAAGTGTCCATTATGAATTTAGGAGATCACAAAGTTTTGGCATAATGGTAATGGTAAATGGCGTTGCCTTGGTTTTGTTAAAGTGATAAAAGTTTATCCTCTGTGTAGGCCCTAAATTTCACCATTATATTGCATCTTTGAGTCCGAATACATTGTGATATTTACTTATAGTCGTGAGGTAGAGCTACCTATATGACCCGCCATCAATTCCACAATCCTCAAAGTAATAGGTGCAATAAAAAGTTCTAAATTTGCATGAAAAACACTTATTAGATAGCTAATTTCTTTTAAAATATCTACCGCTGGTCACCTATTCATAATAATAAAGGCATTATTGACCTGCGAGAGGTCAAAAAGGGTCACAAGGCAAAAAGGTTAAAGGATTCCTGACATAAGGCGTAGTCGTTACGTATGAATATCCGTTTATAATCCACCTGTCACACCGGAATGTAACATGACACTATCATCTATCGAGCCTTTTCCAAACTTTCGGCTACCAGTCAAACCGCTTGTATCCTATGAATATTATAGAATTAAAATAATGACACAATATAACTGTGGTAAAAATATGAACACGAATATGAAAATCTAGCACCCTATAATTACTTAACACACTATTAATAGCAATCTGAATCATTTTGAAGGATATTGCTAATCCATTGCTTCATAGGTTCGAAAAATGTGTCTGCTCAACAACGTAAATAACGCAATAAATGTTTTTAACTGTCAAAATGAAAGCCATTCCTACTGTTAGTATGTTACGCAATTACCCTGCTGTCCTGCCTAAATCTTAGGTCTGCCTGGTAAAACTGGTTGTCAGATTTTTGTGTTTCTGACTACTCGTAACGACTGTCCTATAAACTAGGAGTTACAAGTATGCATCGCGACGACGCGTGGCGTCGCGGTGCTGTCCTATTTTAGTACCTAAGTAAATAAAAGTTAGTAAGATTCTATCTTTTTTGGAGTTTTCTTTGTATAAAATAATTTTGCTAGAATCTAGCTGTATAATTTTAATGAGTCTAGCGGTTGGACTCTAGATTCTAGAGCTACACGCAGGTATCTTATTTTACAAGGCTGTCGCAGAAAATGTAAAGGGACACGTAGTATAAAAAAAAGATTGTGAACCCCTGCTTTAAACTGTTTGCACTATTTAATTCAAATACAACACTACGGTGTAAATGCTTCCATTTTGAAAGGACCCAAATGCTTTCATGGGTTCCTTCCGTGACAGCGGCATTTGAATGACACTGTGAATGGTCGAGCCTAATAGACTGACGCCCCATGAAATTACCTCGGGTCTAAATCTTGGCACGTGACTATTGCGAAAATGTAACACCTGCCTTATATTGGCTTTTTCTATTCATTTGAACATCTTTGGGTTGAGATGCCTGATGTCTTTATCAATTTTTATGAGGTGTACCTATGTAAGTACACCCACATTTCACCAGTTATGTTTAAGTCCCATGCAATAGGGGGCAAGCCTATTGCCATCAACCAGGCATAAATCCAGACTCAGGGGTGCTACTGAGGAATTCCTAATGGAAAAACCCAATACCACTTTTTCAACCTGGGAATCGAACCCACTCGACCACTAGACTAAAGAGGCAGTCTCAGATTTTGAATTTTGAGTAGGTACAAATATGGCTAACATCGCGACCGTCCTTCAGGGATAGGCAGAATCATATACTCAGTAAAGTTAGGAGCACTAACATGTACCGTCAAAAAGGGTGAATAAAGATTCAGGGGTGATACGGAGATACTGCGGGCCAAGGTACTGGCCCGTGAGGAGTCACTGGGGACTCTGAACAGGGACCCGTGGGGACGCCCATACAAAATGGTGCGGGAGAAACTTCGCCCATAGGCTACCCCCCTGACGCAGAGTCTCCGGCCTCAGCTTGTAGAGGGCGTGGTGAGCGCTCTGTTCCCTTCGCGAGGGGAGCATACTCCTCCGCCCATGGCTCCGCCTCCTGCGGTGCCAACTGTGGACCACGTAACCGACGACGACGACGATGCTCCTGAGGTGACCGAGGTAGAGTTGAGAGTGGCGGTACGTAGGCTGAGCGCCAAAAATACCGCCCCAGGACCCGACGGGCTACCTGGAAAAGCCTGGGTCCTGGCCTTGGATGCTCTCGGGCCTCGACTTAGAGGGCTCCTAAGCGCATGCTTGGAGGGGGGCCAGTTTCCAATTCGTTGGAAGACGGGGAAACTGGTCCTCATTAAGAAGACGGGGCGCCCTGCGGACTCTCGGTCCGCTTACCGGCCCATCGTGCTGCTCGACGAGGTGGGCAAACTCTTTGAAAGAGTCATTGCAGACCGCCTCGTCGGGCGGTTGGTGCGGGTGGGGCCGGATTTGGCGGACAGCCAGTTTGGTTTCCGCAGGGGGCGCTCTACGGTGGACGCCATCATGCGCGTGCGAGCCCTCACGACGGGGGATGCTGTGGCCCGGGGTGGGGTCGTCTTGGCGGTGTCTCTAGACATCGCCAATGCCTTCAATACCCTGCCCTGGAGTTGCATCAGGGAGGCACTCTGGTATCACCGGATGCCGACCTACCTCTGTCGCATAGTCGAGGCCTATCTGACGGACAGGGCCGTCATCTACCCCGGTCACCAGGGAGAATGGAACCGGCGAGAGATGTCGTGCGGTGTCCCACAGGGATCGGTCCTGGGGCCGCATCTGTGGGACATCGGGTACGACTGGGTGCTGCGCGCCGACCTCCCTAGCGGCGTCAGCGTCGTTTGTTACGCTGACGACACGCTGGTCCTGGCGCAGGGGAGGTCGCACCAGGCGGCGGCCGAATTAATGACACGCGGGGTTGCGACAGTCATTGAGAGGATCCGGCAATTGGGACTCGAGGTGGCCCTGCACAAGTCCGAGGCCATGTGTTTTCATGGTCCTCGGAACGCGCCACTGTCGGGTTCCCAAATAATGGCGGGAGGGGTTCACATCGGCGTCGAGTCGACGATGAGGTACCTGGGACTCGTCCTCGACAGCCGGTGGAACTTCGTCGAGCATTTCCGACGTTTGGCTCCCAGACTGGACCGGGCCGGGGCTGCCTTGAAGCGGCTCCTGCCCAATCTAGGGGGTCCAAACGCCTCCTGCCGGAGGCTCTACGCAGGGGTCGTGCGGTCGATGGCCCTTTACGGGGCTCCGGTGTGGGCGCGTTCATTGAGGCTCCGACCAGCACGCCGGTTGAACGCGTCCCAAAGGGTCATGGCCATCCGGCTGATCCGAGGATACCGTACGGTCTCCTGCGAGGCGGCGAGCCTCCTTGCCGGATTGCCGCCATGGGATCTGGAGGCAAAAGTCCTCGCGCACATTTGGGAGTGGCGCGAGGAGGCAAAATGTCGGGGCGTTACTCCGCTGCCGCGAGAAATCGCGGCACAGCGGACAGAGCTCCGGCGGGATCTCATGGCGGCATGGAGAGTGCGACTGTCGCAACCCAGCGCTGGGCACGCCACAATTGCGGCGGTAAGTCCCCTCTTTGAGGAGTGGCTTGAGAGGCGCCACGGCGTCCTCACCTTCCGCCTGACGCAGGTCCTCACCGGACATGGCTGTTTCGGGAGGTTCCTGTTTCGGATAAGGCGGGAGGAAACGCCCGGGTGTTGGCATTGTGTGGATCGACCGGAGGACACGGTGGAGCATACGGTGGAGGTCTGCCCAGCTTGGGTGGAGCACCGCCGTGTCCTCGTGGCGGCGATCGGCGGCGGCGATCTCTCGCGTCCGGCCCTGGTACAGGCCATGGTACGGAGCGAGAGGGAATGGGAAGCCGTCACCTCCTTCTGTGAAGCAGTAATGCTCGCGAAGGAGGAGGCGGAGCGCGTGAGGGTGCGGCAATCGTTGCGCCCTCACGCCCCTAGTCGCCGCAGGAGGAGACACCCTGGGCGTCGGGAGTCAATTGCCGACTCCCGGCCACCGTAGGCGCGGGCTTGCGGACGGCGAGCAATGGGCAGCTCGCCGTCCGGTAAGGACCAGGCCCGGGTCGACGGCGCGTCGTGTTCCACGCGCGCCTCAAAGAGATGTCAGCATCATTGAAGGGGTCCAATAGGGCCGATGCCTGCCGGGGTCGCGGATTGTTCGAAAGAGTTACCGTGGCCCTGGCGCACAGGCAACTGAAGGAACACTGGTGGGTTTTAGTCAGTAAGAGTCTGACACGCCCTTCCGCTCCGCCCAGAGCGGGAGAGGTCATTTGATGATTTCCCACACAAAAAAAAAAAAAAAAAAAAAAGGGGTGATACGGAACGAAAATTTAAAAGGGATTTTAACATTGAAATAATATAGTTTGTTACCAACAAGTGCGCTTAATCGTTAATTATAATACAGTAAACACATTAGAGCCCTTTTTGGCAACAAACTATATTACGAGTAGTTCAATGTTAAAATCCCTTTTATTAAAGTTTCGTTCGGATTCACCCCTTTTTTTTTGGGTGGAAAATCAAATCAAATCTGTTTCACCCCTGCATCCCTATTCACCCCGTTTGACGGTACTAACTTTAAATAGTGATTTTCTTCACAACACAGCATTTTATTTAAATAATATGATATCCTAGGTGAAATCTCAAAGTTGTCGTTCGTCAATTGTTATTCCAAGAAAATCGCTTTTGAATTCTGAGACAGTATTGATATTAGTGCTAGTGACTGTACGTACATATTTCGCTAGTTATAATGAATTTTTATACATGTACCAAATAGGGGGCGAGCTTGGTGCCGTAAACAGGGATCCCGCTTACACGGGTCCACTAGCGCCACTCGACAATACGATCTAAATGAATGTGGCCGCTTTTGTTTAGATCGAATTTTGTTGCTTCGTTTCTCAATATGAAAGTTTATAAAAGGTATTAGAAAAATCTTGACACACTTACCGAGGTCGCTTATTGAGCCGTTTTTCAAAATTCCTTCTCAGTCATGAGATTATATTTTTGTAAAGGAGTGGCGCTAGTGTGGACCCAAGTAAGCGCTCTTAAGGTGAATCCTCAGCTGTAGCCCGACAAATTCCAATTTTCTTTGGTTTTTTGAAATTCTCAACTCTTATCCAATAAATATATCATTCCAACAGGCGCAAATCGTGTTTTGATAAAAAAAAAAACAAAGAAAATTTGTATTTAGCGGGCTACAGCTGAGGACTCACCTTAAAGATGAACTCATTAAGGCTGCCCGACCTAGGAATCAAACTCAGTGCCCTCGGGAAAATAAGACTGGGCTAAAACATCCCCGTCCCGGTTTCCTATTTTTTGGTATTACCTATATAGTTTTTCCATATTACCGACAGCCTAAAAAAAAAATGCTTGTAATTTTGTTATTACTTTCCCCTAATGAGTTTTCCAATTTAAGTAGAATTCTCATAAAAAAATAATTACCCAATAATTCATCTCATTAGAACAAAGTGTCATTAAATTAAACTTGTAATTACAAAAGAATTTACTTTTACTACACTTTGATTTTGACTTTTGGTAAATACTGAAATGGAGTTACTTTTTGGGATGCATACCGTTATTTTAGGTAAGTTAATTAATAATACGTTATGCTATCCCATTCTATCCTACTTCCTACTTTTCATACAATAATAAATTTACTAAGCCAATGCAACAACTATCAACTTATTATTTGCTTTCAGGGTAACCCGCAAAATTGAAAAATTCTTACGTTTTTTGCAATTTGCAGGTCACTATCAGGTCGTATGTTGATCTAAATATGATCGATGGCCGTAACTAATATTTATTTATAATATTATAATCATAAAAATCCTCAATACATCTCTCTAAATTCATATTACCCTATTGTATGAAATCATGACATTTGAGGCCAATTCTAACTGAAGGAGTTGTTTTGCTGAATGTTATTATTATAATTCTGCAAAGCCATGTTTGTTGCGGTCGCGAATCATATTTAAATCGACACACAACCTGATACTGACCTGCAAATTGCAAAAAACGAAAGTAAATTTGATGATGTCGGTCTGTAACTGTAAGGCCTGCATTCCTCATGCGCTGATGTCGGTCGCGTACGTCGGTCGCGCGTACGAATATACATTGTTTTTGATGGAGCACTACACTGCGACGCTGACGACAACGGCGTGTACGTTGCTACGACTGGTACGCGACCGACATCAGCGAAGGAGGAATTTAGGCCTAAGGCCTGCATTCCTCCTGCGCTCATGTCAGTCGCTTACATCGGTCACGCGTATGGATATAAATATTGTTTTCTATATAGCACCACACTGCGACGCTGACGTCAGCGTACGTTACGTACGTACGTTGCTACGCGCCGCGTATCACACGCGTCGATCTCGCTCGTCAGCGCCGCGTACGTCGGTCGACTGATAAGCATGGAATTGTGCGAGCGCCCTAAGTCTGTTACTGACAATCAGCTAAATGTCACGCTTGGCTGACGACTGTGCCTTAGAGCAATCGGTATCATAGTACGGTATTTTATTATTTATTTCTCGCTGACGTACGCGACCGACTGTACGCGACCGACCGTACGCGACTGATATCAGCGTAGGAGGAATTCAGGCCAAAAGTGCAGTAGCCACCACAATGTCCGCAATTTACCATTGGATGACGTCACTGAAACGTTATTTATAAAAGTTAGATTGATATGTGTTTCCCTAGAGAGCATTTCTTGATACCGTAAAGACAAACCCCGCTGCCCAAAGATTTAAACCGCTGGATTTGCCATCACTGTATTGAGTCACGCAAAAACGTGTCCATATTGAGAAGTGTAAGCTCACACATTGTTAAATAGCGTCTCCATGACAACCAAGTCAAGTCACTGCGTCATTATGTGTCAGAGTGGCAAAACGAATCAGAAACGTGACTATCTTTTAACGCGGTGAATCTAACGATTTAAGTCTTTGCTGCTGTCATAATTTTTATGACAACCATCACTGCAGTTGTTAAGTACGGCCACAGCTCTTCTGGGAAACCTTAGCTTTAGCGATATTCATTTTCTACTTACGCTGGTCCCCAAACTAGGTATTAGACGGCACCTGTATCCTATTAAGAGGGCGCACAACGATCCACAAGCGCAACTCCTTTAAAAAATATTATCTCGTGACTGAAAAGGAATTATGAATAACGGCTTGTAAGGACCCTCGGTAATTGTGTCGAGAATTTTCTAATACATTTTAGAAACTTTAATATTGAGACACGGAGCAACAAAATACGATCTAGAGGAATGTGACCGCTTTTCTTTAGATCAAATTTTGTATTAGAAAATTCTAGACACAAATTCTTTATTAGTCCCATGTACTGGGCGAGCCTATTGCCCACAAATACGAGTTCCAAGCTGCTACTGAGAATTTCCTAATGGAAAAGCACAATATAATTTGCAAAAAAAAAAAGGACCTCATGCTCAGGACAAGCGCTTTCGACCAGTAGACTAACGACTCAGTAATAATAGTTGTATCTTATTTTTTTTTTCAGTTCTTGGATTTATTTATAGCGTATCCTTGGTTGCTCCTGAAGGAGATTTGCTCCTTCACTGGTTTAACGTACATAGTTACGACCCAGTTGACATAGCAAAAGCTGAATTTAATAATGATTGTAGCTCCTGTCCATACGTTTACTTCCCGATATGTGCTGATGATAACAAAACTTACCTTAATGAATGTAAGCTAGCCTGTATAAACTCGAAAAGGGCTGTTAAAGCTAATATGAGTAGAACTGGACCGTGCAGCATTTTTCCGGATTAAGGATTTCAACTATAGTCGCTTTAATATCGGTTTATTTCTGTTATATCATAATGGGAGTCCCAAAAGTACGTATAGGATTTGATGAGGCGATGTCAATTTGCCACCAAGATCTTTTTCTTTGGGGCTACGTCAAAGATAAGGTCTACGCCAGCGATCCACAAAACATTGACGACTTAAAACACAATATTGTCGCCTAGTTATTGGTGAAATAAGCCGCGAAATGTGTGAAATTGTAACGATAAACTAGGGTAATATAATTGGCATTTGCAAAAATGCCTGTGGCGCTCATTTGGTAGATATTCTGTTCAAATAAAATTGTACAAGTCGCTTTTTAAAATATAAAAAAAAAATACGAAGAAATTCCAATCTATTCACATTTTATTGAAAATAAACATCCTATATCCACTTTTGAGACACCCAGTATGTCTATGAATACTTGCCAATTAATAATCATTTAATTTAGTATCATTTAAGGTGGTCGCACATCTCACGGAAGATGCGTCGGGCGTAACTTCGTTAACTTCCTGTTAGGACGCTCAACACACTAACGCACCATCGCTGGAGTACGTAAGGTTAAGGCAGAACCTTCAGGGTAGCCCGCGAAATTCAAATTTTGTTACGTTTTTTGCAATTTGCCACTGTCAGGTTGTATTTTGATTAAAATATGATTCGCGACCGTAACAAATATGGTTTTACAGAATTATAATCATCAGAATCAGCAATACATCTCTATAAGTTCATATCACCCTATTGAATTACTATTTCATGAAATCATGATATTTGAGGGCAATTCTAACTTAAGGAGTTTTATTGCTGATTCTAATGATTATAATTCTGTAAAGCCATATTTGATACGGTCGCGAATCATATTTAGATCACCATACACCCTGATACTGACCTGCAAATTGCAAAAAACGTAAGAAAAATTGAATTTCGCGAGCTCCCTTAGCCCATCCCCCTTAAATATTTTATTATCAACTCGTCCGTTCTAGCGTTACGCGACCGACGATACGCGACAAATCTTCCAACAAATATGCGACCACCCTAATAACTACCGCTTGCCTGTGAGAAAGATCATCTCAGAGTAAATACTGTTAAATTAAATCAAGCATGTCTCTTGAACAGCTCTCATAGATATCAAGCCTCAGATCTTTAAGAAAAAAATATACATGTGGGTACCTATACAAACTGTCAAATTACATTCTAATTTATAGTCCAATCTATTTTTTTATTGAGATTTTCGTCTCTCTATAAGCATTGGCTGAAATAAAAATTATTAATTGCGTGAATTTTTTTATATGTTTTTAATTTATTTGTATCTTCTCCTATTCTGTAACTCCTAATCAATTGTGTCTCATTAGCGATGCTTGACTAGTAACAGGCCTCAGGTGGCCCGCTAGAGGGCCATAATAATATAATCAATTGTGTCTCATTAGCGATGCTTGACTAGTAACGTATAAACCCAAAAAAAAAAAAATATAATGAATGCCCTGTACTCGTAACAGACAGACAAGCAGACGAACGGACAAACATGTAAACAATCGTAACTAACAGACTAACGTAGGTTAAGTTATTAATATTCTGTTATCAACTTATCACCCTTGAGATACGGGGTTAAGAAAGAAAGGTACCTAATAAAATAAACTCTAAAACCCGATTTGTATAGCCTATTCAAGCTTTCCTTTATGTTTAGTGGATCAGCAAATTGAGTGATGTTCATTGTTCATACGAAATCTTCTAGCTCAATGGTTCTCAAAATTTGGAGACCTTCCCGACAAATCTATACATTTGGTATTCAGTCGGCTTAATAGAGCGTGCAAATTTCATATAGAGGCAATTTCTTATTGGACCAAGAATCTATAAAGTCTGTTTCAAAAGTTTAAGATGAAAATGTATATAAATGGATCAGAAAAAGTACCCGTTGATTTGATTATTTATAATGTTAGTCAAACAATTGTGGGAAGTTTAATTTAAATAGAATATGTATAATAATAAAATATATGATATGATAATATAAAAAATTATATCTACTTCGGAAAAAGTGGTGAGATATAAAGTTGAAACCTTCTAAATACAGATGAATGTGTGAAAAGCCTTTAGTGAGTGACTGCGTAGGAATTTTACCTGGACAGGGCTTGTTTACCATTTCATCAGATACATTTGGAACAGACAGTACTACTACATAAAAACTTTTTTACAAAAAAACAACCGACTTCTAAAAAAAACACTAAATAACGTAAAAAGTAACTTTAATTTCGGAAGTCGGTCTCTTTAGTTTTGTATTTTTGTTTTTGGCCACCGACTTCCGAAATTAAAGTTGTTTTTCTGTGTTCTTTTTTTAGAAGTCGGTTGTTTTTTGCGAAAAAGTTTTATTTTTCACTTTTTAGTTGCGGTACCCGTCCCACACAAATTCGTATACCACTCCTTGATATGTAAATAACAGTGCCAGGAAATTATCAAAACATCATCAATATAAACTAAGTGGAAAAAATATGTAATATTAAGGATAACTCATAAACTGCGAAATTGATCAAATTTAAATGGAACCACATGTGAAGCACCAGCTATCAAATAAAAAAAGAATCATCCAAATCGGTTCACCAGAAAAAAGTTCTGAACAATAAAAAAAAAAATAACAAACAGTCGAATTGAGAAACTCTACCTTTTTTTTGAAGTCGGTTAAAAATAGGTCATAGGTACAGAAGGTCGGCCCCATACATCGAGCGCATACGCACATATTCGAAGTTTTGGTTCGTGCCAGGTTATTGGCAATACTCGTAGGGACGCTTCCTGTAATACATGACCACACACACACACAGCGAAAAGTGGGTATCCTAATAGAGTATTCGACTGGTATCAAAAATATACATGAATCAATACTTATTATAAAGACGTTACCAAAAAAGACGGTTTGTGAGAAAAAAAATGGTGGAAAAATAGAGAAGTTACACGCTTTTGAAATTTTTGTTCTGTCCTTGTCACGAAAAACAAATCAAATCAAATCAAAATATTTTATATCACATAAACCAACATGGGCACTTATGAAACGTCAGAAACTAGGTGCACAGTTCCAATTGGTTGTTTCCTATGGAGAAGAGCCGGCAGGAAACTCCACGTTTCACTCAATGTTTCAAATTACAGTGTTGATAGATATGGGAGGACAGTGTAGGCCTGCCAACTAGTAACAGGTACTCAATCAAAATATAAAAAGGTCTACAAATCTACAGTCTACAAGTTAGATCTACAACGTTCTCACATTCACAAAATATAAAAGAATCTATATATATATTTTTTTTTTTTTTCCTAATTGGCAGCTCGTAGTTGTGACCACTAAGGTCCTGGCTACTTAACCGAGCAAACCTGTGGGTGCCTTAAGCTACTAACTTAAAGCCTCCAGCCAGGGGCGAAAAATACTTAAAAATTTAGGTGACCGCACGCTAAGGGCACCCCCTGTGGGGTACGAACCTCGGCTTAGGGCGTCACTGAGGGGAGGGCAGCAAGATGGGACAGGCTGGATCTAAATTATATTATTATTAACTGGGGAATTTAAAACTACAGGCTCAGCTACGGCGCGGGCTGGCGCGTCGTCGAGCAAGGGTCGGGGGGGGGACAATTACGTCGGGGGCGTCGCGTAGGACCTCGGCGGCGAGGTCGGAACGATGGCGGTCTGTATTTGTGTACTGTACTGGTGGCCCTACTGCTCTCCTGGAGGAGGGTTATGGGGTCATCGGGGTCGGACAGGGCATGCCTTGGACGGCGGGTACGACTAATGCGGGAGGGGGCATATCTGGCAGCCTCGACAACCAGAGGGTTGCGATGTGAGGCCGCGGAGTCGAAGAAGCGCTTGGAAATGCGCTTCATGAACTGACGGATAGTGGGGATTTTAAGGTCGAGATGGAGGATCTCGTTCCGAACGAACCAAGGGGAGCCGGTTGCCCTACGGAGGAACCGGTTTTGGAGGGTCTGCATCCTATGGATGTGGTGGGGTTTCGAGTGTGCGAAAACCACGCTCGCGTAAGTCATGATTGGTCGAATGCACGCTGTGTAAATGCGCAATTTGCACTTGAGTGACAATTTGCTGCATGCATTCAATAGGGAGTGGAGTCTACCGAGAGCGAAAGCGGCGCGCGAACGCGCCTGCTTTATGTGTTCACCGAAAGAGAGTCTATGGTCCAGAGTGACACCCAAGTATTTGGCTCGCTTCTCCCAAGGGATAGGCTTGCCGAACATGGTGATCGGACGGGGAGGGGTGAGGTTGAGTCTCGGTTTCGAAAATAGAACCGCTTGACTCTTATCGGGATTGAAGAATCGGAAATGAAGGCTTTTCAAGCAACGGAACGGAAAAAACACCTACATGTTTGGCGATTACATCCGGAAACCACTCCTGAAGCCATAACCGATCATGTAAAAAATGTATGCGGCCCAGATGTACTCATTAAAGTGGATAAAATCAGACATAAAACGGAGCGAGATTACTCGTCGTTTATTGTGGGAGTGCCAGAACAATGCTTCGATATATTGAATCAGGCAGAAATCTGGCCCATGAACGCGGAATTTAGTGAGTGGATTTGGTTTCGCAAGTCAACCAAAAATGCATCAAAGTAATACCATCGATATTTTATACCAAAACGTTAGAGGTCTTCGAACGAAGTTAGACGAGTTCAGAGGAAATATGGAATCATTAAATTCAGACTTATACGCAATCACGGAATCTGGTTGCAATGATTCCATACAAGATCCAGAAATTGTCCCACCGGGATTTCACATACTTCGGTGTGATCGAGCGGATGGTCGGAAACAGGGCGGCGCGTTTCTAGTGGCCGCACACCGGTATGAGTTGCGACAGGTACCTATCATGGACATTTCGATAGATACCTGCGTTTTCGAAATGGTTTGTGCAACAGTTCATTTAAATTATAGATTTTTATTCTTGTGTTGTGTAATTTATATTCCACCAGGTAGTTCTGAGAATGACTACATGATTTTATTCGGAACAATAGAAAAACTATGTGATAGATATAGAGAAGTAATTGTGATTGGAGATTTTAATTTATTTTCGTGTCCTATAAATGTTATTAATTATTATGAATGTTTCGTATCCTATTGCGAGTTCACTCAAAGTAACACAGTACCCAATAGTTTAGGTCGTCAGCTGGATTTGGTTCTGAGTACAGGTTTTAGCGGAGAGGTGTCAGTAGTGGCGGCGGCCGAGCCACTTGTACCCGTCGACGCGCATCATCCATCGCTCGCGGTAAGCGTGCACCTCGCGCGGCCTGCTGGCGTCCCTGACCCCGCTGCCGCTGCCCTCGCTTCTTCCCCCGCCGTCGCCGTAGACTCGCGCGTGACCGGTATAGGCGCACGTACTATCAGACCACAATGGAACTTTTATAAGGCAGATTATCAATTGCTTTATTCAAGGTTCGTTTCTATTGATTGGAATAGTATGTATGAGATGAGCAATTGGGAAGCAATCTTGGATTTATTTTATAGCAATATTAATAATATTTTGGATGAATCTGTTCCCAGGAAAAAACTGAATATAAAGTCACGATACATTTACCCAGAATGGTACACGAGCGAAATAATAAAAGACCTAAAAACTAAAGCTAGACTTCACAAGATGTTCAAAACAACTAAACTGAGTAGTGATTATGAGGAATTTTCCAAGTTTAGAGCATTAGTTAAAAAAGCTATAGAAGCTGCACACAAACTACACCAACATAAAATCCAGTGTCAGTTTGCCAAAGATCCGAAGTCATTCTGGCAATACATACGATCAAAGAAAAGGGCAGTTACCAGGCAAACTATTATAAAAGATGGTCAGCATTTATCGGACGACGAGTGTGCTATACAATTTGCGAGTTTTTTCGAATCAGTATACAGCAGGGAGCCGCCGCGACTAGATCCACAAGCGGCGGCGGCGGCGGGAGCAGCGAGCAGTGCGCGGGTGCAACTTGACTCGCTGAGCCTTAAGGACGTCAGAGACGCACTCGAGCGCCTAAAACCAAAGCGTTCAGCAGGTCCGGATGGGATACCAGCTTTTCTTTTTAGAGATTGTAGTAGGGTGCTCGCGGAACCTCTACTCCATATTTATAACATTTGTCTGAATTCGGCGACATTTCCAACCCAATGGGAAATCACGCGCGTCATTCCTGTACCCAAGGGTAAAGCGGGATCAGAGGTCAGTGGGTATAGACCGGTGGCCGTGCTGTCGACGCCGGCTAAAGTGTTCGAGTCTGCTATCCAGCGCTGCATGCAGGAGCAGGTACGCGGACAGTTATCGGATGCGCAGCATGGGTTTCGACCGGCGCGAAGCACTGCCACCAATCTTCTCAACTTTATGGCGCAGGTGGTGCCGGCGGTAGATGCGGGGGCGCAGGTTGACGTTGCGTATTTTGATTTTAAAAAAGCCTTTGACACCGTGGATAATGATATTCTACTAAAGAAGCTCGCAGACGTCGGATGCGCACCGCATCTATTGCAGTTTTTTGCCAGCTATATGCAAGACAGACAGCAGTACGTTGACTGCAATGGAAGTGAATCTGACCCATATTGCACTTGGTCTGGTGTGAGTCAAGGCAGCAACTTGGGGCCTCTCGAATTCATAATAATGGTAAACGATTTGCCGCAAGTCATCAGACATGGCACATGTTTACTATTTGCAGATGACCTGAAGTTGCTGCTCGAGATCAAATGTGAGTCTGATGGCGATCGCTTGCAGGAGGACATAGACAGGATAGTGCAATGGAGTCACGAGAATAGGCTCTACTTCAACGTGTCGAAGTGCTCGGTGATGAGTTTCACCCGCGCACGTGCACCGCTACTTCGTGAGTACGTGGTGGACGCAGCGCCTATGCAACGAGTCACGCAGGTACTTGATTTAGGGGTTTCTGTTACTCCTGAACTGTCATTTCGTGATCATGTATCGAAGATCTGCAAAAAGGCGTTCAGAAATCTGGGTTTTGTGCTGAGACAGACACGAGACTTTACCAACATAGCAGCAGTTAGGGTTCTGTATGATGCACTGGTCAGGAGTCATCTGGAACATAGTGCTATCATATGGGCTCCACACGAAACCAAATACTCTGTTATGTTGGAACGAGTTCAGAACAAGTTTACGCGATACTTGTACAGGAAGCTTTACGGGGTATATCCGTTTTACCCGTTGATGTATCCCACTTTATTTGTACTGGGTATGGTCGGGTATAATGAATTGAGGGTGCGACGGGAGTTTACACTGGTCGCTTACTTAGTCAAGTTACTCCGAGGCATTGAGCATAATCCGGAAGTGCTGCAGCGCTTAAGTCTTTGCGTACCAGACCGCTATGTATGGAGGCGACGGCGCCCCCCACTGCTGGCCGTGCCGACAGCCAGAACCAACTTACTCGCCAAAACGCCACTAACCCGAGCAATTCGGGTCATTAACGATCTTCATAACAAAATTGATCTATTCACATGTAATTTGAGTGAATTCGCAAGGTTATTGTTGTTTATTTTATGTTATACCTAACGTAGATTAGTGTAGTACGAGTATGTTATTGTGGGATAGGATGTATTTTTATTGTCTCGTAACAGATATTTTATTGTATAGGTATGTAATTGGATGAAACGTTAGTAATGTTTCCTATACCTGTAATATGTTAAAGAACTTGAAAGTTCCAAAAAGTTTTGAATAGTAAATGATTTTTATTATATAAAGACAGCATATAAAGTGACCGCGCTATCGCATTAGGTGATGAACCTGTAATGATAGTTTTTATGGGAGAAATAAATAAATAAATAAATAAATATAAAAATAAAAGCCTATTTATACCAAATGACATGATTGCGATTTGAACGAAACGACCGTATTAAGGCTCGTGCACACTGGCGCGACTTGACAGCCCGACACAAAGGCGCCGCCCGTCGCGCGGCACGCTGTGCCATTGTGTCACTCTGTCGCATCGCGCCAGTGTGTACGAGCCTTTAGTGTTGCGCTCCTGTGTTTTGTTGTCAGATGCTAGTAGTGTTGTCTCTGTCTAGCATAGACTTTAAAACGCATACAACTTAGCTATTTTTTGAGGATTTTTTTCTCTGGCTTAATTTTTTTTACAAGTTTCGAAAACTAATAAAAAAAATCCAGTCTAATACCCTGTTCTCGTACACTTCAACCGACCCCTTAATATGTATAATAGGAGCAGGCGATATGTTTTTTTTTTTTTTTAAATAACATTACACATTATATTTACGACCTCCGTAATTAGTTCATCATCTACCGAAGGTTTCTTTCATTCCCTTTTAAATGAAAACAATAAGAAAGAAAAAGCCGTCTGAACACTATATTTTTGTGTTTTATTATTGAAATCGCTTCCTTAAGCCCTTTATTTTAATAACCCGCGTGGTCAATGCACAAAACCATTAATATTGACGCCTAAAAAACGCCATATTTTTTTTTACCAAACCTTGCCTCTGACCATCGCACAACCTAGACGAGTCGATAAAAACCTCATGTATGGGACTTTCATGCTGTGTGTGACAAATCCATCCAGTCATTTGGATGCTTCAAAGATTACAAGAATCCTACATACAAAGATACATAGATATGCGAGAAAAACATAACCCTGTCTTGGCTGACCCGCAGTCGGCTAAAAACGAGGACGATATCTCTTATACACTTTTATAATTGGACTGTGTTTCAAATAATGCAAAGTATGGGCTCGACCGGCATCGTCCAAGTTTTCGTTGAATAATTATTAAAGGGAGCGATTGCAAGCAAGTTTTTGCAAGCTAGAACTCGTTTTTCCATTGCCGTTCTTACTGAGAGATTGAAAATTGTAGCCTGAAACTTTTTTCGTTATCACACACTTATCAAAAGTATCTAGGGATCTAGCACGTTATTGCTAGTTACTACAGATCTGTTTTTTTTTTTTTTATAACTACTATGGATACTTTTTAGTAAAATTCGTAATTTGAAAAGGGAATAGTTTTTGAATTTCGGTCAAAAGATGAAAATCTTCTGTCAAGGCATATTCCTAAATACGTAATCCTGCAAAGGGTTTAAGGCCAAATCAGTAAAACTTCTGCCATACTTCTGAGTGGAATCAATACAAAAGAACGTTATTATGGAGAGAAGACGTCATTTGAGCCGAGAAGAAATGATCAGAGCCGTGGGAATGTTGGGAGCTGGTTCTCGGCAACGTGATGTGGCAAATTGCTCTGGACACCACGCAGAGTGTTATGATTCGACTTTGGACACGCTACCGCATCACTAGCAGCGTGGCAAACTTGGAAAACGAGTTTTTCACTACGTGCGTGCAATTACTGCTTGATGAAGTCGTACAATGAGCACGATGATGTTGTTTACGAGGCTTTATAGCTCTTCAGCGATGTTAATAGGCGATCAAACCATAAGAAATCACTCCTTGACGTCAAGAACGTTTAAAATCATTCCAGGAAGTCCAAGCATACACTGGTGGAACAATCATGATATAGGCGGGCATTTGGATCGGCGGAAGAACCGAACTGATTTGGATTAGAGGATGATTTGGAGGAGATCTCAATAGATTGCCTCTGATCCAAATCAGTTCGGTGGAATCTGTGCGTTGGCACAGATTTACGTTGCAACGATTGTATCACATGTGGTCATTTCTTTGCGGACCCAATTTGGTGCTTCATTTAAGCTTATGCATGATAATGCACGTCCACACACTGCCAGAGTCGTTGCAAACACACTTGCCGCAGCTAATATCAACGTTCTACCATAGCCTACTCAATCATCAGGCTTGAATCCCATTGAACATGTATGAGATATGCTTCAAAGAAGAGCTCTGCCAAATATGGATGCCATACACACACCAGAAAATCTTTTTCGCCTGTAACAACGTACGTGGGCGGCCATTCCGCAACGTGATTTGGATGAACTCATATTGAATATACCGAATTGCTGCGATTGTGTTATACGCATTAACGGCGGAAAGACGAGACTACTAATTGTTTATTTTAAGTAATAAAAACTTTTATTTTTATCTTTTTATCACATTTTATTTTTAGAATTAACTAAGGTGAAAAATACAGCATAAACAAAAATCGTGGAAAGTCTTTATTAATGCAAAAGCAGAGAGTATTATGTCGATCTACACATACGAAAGCATTATATTTAATCAATCTAAATAGACATTTTTATTTAATTTCAATGGGGATATATATATATATATATTTTAAATACCTTGATCCCTAGACACTTTTGATGTGTATTTCGAGTTCAATTCTTTTTTGAAGTTACCCAGTAACTAACATCTTAAAAAAGAGTATCGCAGCTGCCTTTGTATTGCAGATGGCCCGTTGGGCTCTTGGTCGCAAGTGCTACTGCCGAGTGTGGGGTTTGATTCTCTAAGTTCTGAGTTCGTAAGTTTGCACAGGACTGAGCGACCGCGGGCGAGTGGCGCGAGTAATCGCTCGTCGCACTTGCACACTCGCTTATAGCCCGGCGACAAAACTATCGAAACTAACACTCGCTTCCCGCTGATCGCCAACTTGTTTATAGTTTCTAGTTCTACTCGTTTCTTGTTCATCGTCGGCGGTCAGACCACTGCCTCAGTTCCGTGATCCTTGATAGTTTTCCAGTTATAATATATTTTTAAATTTCTTGAAAGTGTTATGGGAACCGCTTTCAAAAAATTCTATCTTTATTTTTACACGGCTTTTTCACTTTTTTTTTTGCAAGTTCCATTTTTTTTGACGTCACTATTTGGCCACCCTGTAAAACGAAGGTGAGCTCCAAGGAATTTTAAAAATTCATCCCCTAAATGGGTTTGAATAAAGGGATGAAAGTTCATATTTATGGAAGTTCGTCATTTTTGCCGATGGGTAGTCCCATCGGGCGCACGGCTTGAATCAGAAGAAAAACTAAAATCATCATAGCTATTTGTTTTTTTTTTTTCAATAGCATTTCGGTAGTTAACATTCAATAAGGTAAAATCAACATTCAATCACTGGATTAATCACAAGTTTATTACATACTTAAGATTTGCTGCTTAATGTGGGTCGTAAGAATTTCTCGAAAACAAAATCTGTCGTAGAAAATCAAAATAACAGTTTTACATTATTCAACTGATAGATTTCGTCTACAATATTGGACAATGATTTGGTATATTATAAAAAAAATCATACCATGCCGTAAGTACAGCTGCCTATATACTTTTTAACCGACTTCAAAAAAAGGAGGACGGGGAGATTCTCAATTCGACTGTATGTTTTTTTTTTATGTGTGTTAGCTCAGAACTTTTTTCTAGGTAAACCAATGTGGATGATTATTTTTTTATTTGAAAACTGGTACTTCACATGTAGTCCCATATCAATTTGATTAAGTTCTGACTAGCAGTTTTTGAGTTATCCTTAATAATGCGTATTTTTTCCACTTAGTTTATATTGATGATGTGTTAATAATTTCCTGTCACTGTTATTTACATATTAAGTAGTGGTATACAAACTTGTGTCGGGTAGGTACCGCAACTAAAAAGTGAAAAATAAAAACTTTTTTACAAAAAAACAACCGACGTCCAAAAAAAAAACACTAAAAGTCGTGAAAAATAACTTCAATTTTGGAAGTCGGTGGCCAAAAAAACGAAAATACAAAACTAAAGACACCGACTTCCGAAATTGAAGTTATTTTTCACGTCTTTTAGTGTTTTTTTTGGAAGTCGGTTGTTTTTTTCGTAATTTATGTAAATAATACATTTTTACAAAACACAGTGCTATATGAGAGCGGCTCGTGACTAAGTAATTACAGCCGCACGGGGTCTACTAATCGAGTTAAGCAATGCCTGCCGCGGTCGGTCCGTGAATCATTACATATCGAGATCTTCGTGCCTCGAAAAGTACGCTAAGCCGTTGGCTCCGGCTGTCATCTTTGACAGTCATCACGGGTCATCATAATCCCGAAAGTCTGACAGCCAATAACCAAGGGTTATCGTATTACCCAGTAACTGGGAGCAGTGGTGGCCCAGTGCAGTGGTAACGGCCGCACCTTACGAGTTGTAGGTCGTAGGTTAGAACCCAGGCGCTTTACTTTGTGTAAATTATTTCATCACCACTGCTTTTAAAACGGTGAAGGACAACATCGTGAGGAAACCGGCCAACCAAAAATTCGAAGACATGTGACATCTACCAACCCGCACTTGGCCCGCGTGGTGGCTTACGGCCCACTCCCTCTCACTGAAAGGAGGCCTGTGTCCCAGTAGTGTTAACATTATAGGCTGACTATTCTTATGCCATGGGTTGTGAAGGTCAGATAGGCACCGCTCTAGGTCAAATACTGGTATTCAGTTGCGTCTGGTTAGATTGAAAGCCGACCCTAACAACACAAATGGGACAAGGCTAGGCAGATGAACTTTTAAATATGAACACTTTTATTTTGGATCATACTGCATACTCAAAAATATTTAAAAAAAAACAGCTTACAAAACTGCAACACATACACGATCAAAATATTTAAACGTGCATGCAACCGTCCTAAAAAAGATATGTTTTTTTTTCCTAAAATTACCCGAAATTTTGCGGTTAAATCATCATTACATTATTGTTTATGGTTGTAATTACACAAAATAAATTTCTTGTATTTTGCATTGTATTTTTATTCTAAAAAAAACATTATTTGATGCAATTGATCTGTAAAAAAATACTTAAGTGCTTCCAAAGTCAATTTTGTTTTTAAATGTGTGAAAAATTACAACTTCTAAATTCAGTATTAAAAAAACTAATAGCCATTTTGAACTTAGTTTTATTTTAAAAAGTTCCTTAGATTTTCCTTTCACTTTCTGACGGTATGCGATATATCATAGAAATCATTCATTATGATGTAAAAATAAGGGATACTAGTTTGCCACTGCCGAATTGCACACAATAATGGAAACGTAAAAAGTTTGTCTCTTTCTTACGCATGATTCTTGTCTTTGTCTAACATTGGTTGTATTCATGGTCTAAAAAAACAAGGTCTGGCATTCCGGGAGTGACACATGCTTACGTCACTATTCAGTTGCCACTTTATTGCAACAAAACACGAATTATGGAAAAAAATTCAGTCACCATTCTGTTAAAAAATATATATAAACCATTAAAATTGTCGTTTAATTTTTCTAATCAAACGAAACAATTAAATTTAAACCATTTGATACCAACGTAATTGTTAGTTAAAATCTCTTTGTTTTGCCGAATTCGCACAGGTAATAAAGGTGATTAGGGAGTTATTATTACAAACTACTGGTAACACAGCGGTGATGACGCAGGCTTGTGTCACCCCCGTGACCGGAATGCTATACCTGGCGAAGTATATTATTATACCATGGTTGTATTGTAAGTTAGGGATGTGACCATTTTGTCCAGGTTCAGTCGAACTCTGAGTATCTCAGCTGTTAGAAGTACCCGTGAATTTCACAAAGTTCCCTTTATTCGTTGAGTTTCGTTTGTTTAATCTTGTTATTTCTTGTTATGTTTTCCTGTTGTCTTTTCTTGATGTGTTTGTCTTCGCTGCTGATTTTAAAATACTTAACTTCAGTAACGAAGAGTATGTCGACATGTTACTTGCGTATGGCAGCGGTAACTGCAATGCACACGAAGCACGAAGAATTTATCACAGGCAATATCCTGATCGCCGTGTACCACACCACGAAACCTTCTCTACAACTTATCGACGTTTGAGAGAGACAGGAAACCTACATTATCAAGAACCTCGAGTGAGTGCCAGTCAACATAATGTAGCCGTAGATGAGATAAAAATTTGGAAAATCCAAAAGTGCACGAGCCATTTAATTATGAAATATAAAAAAAAAAAAAACTTAAGTCGTTCAAAATTAATTGCCGAAAAAACAGCTGTAGTAGGAAGAAGGTACTGCACAAGCGCCCCTGGTGGAATAAATGTACATAATATCTATAGATATATCACCATCCATATGTTAATTTTCTATGGATATATATATGTAGATATACAGTCTTGTAGTTTTCGTTTTTTATTAATTGCAATTAAACGACACTGAATTAATTAATCATTCGCATTCAGTGACCTACAATCGTCGATTAGAATTTTTTTTTTTTAAATTTAACTCAAATAATGGATTTTTTCACAAGTTACAGTGTTTCCGGGTTTCACACATGACGGACAGGATTTTTTTTTGACCTATTTTGGTGTTTTTTCCAATTCTATTGCAGTAAATCAATTTTTAAAAAGTATGAAATTAATCTCCATTAAATTATCTCGACAATAGTATGCAAAATATCTTGATTCCGTGAACTAACAAGGCTATAATAAAAAAATAGCCGCCAAAATGAGGCGAAAAAATTTTTTCATTCGTAAAGCACTCTCTGATGCTTCGCATCATGAGTCGTGCAATACTTCAAGCTTTTCATGAGAATCCAACATCAAGCATACGAATTATTGCTGTAGAACTTAACTTAACAGTATGGAATGTCTGGGCGGTTCTTCGGGCAGATGGGAGACATGCATTTCATTACACCCCTGTTCAAGGTAAATAACACACTACTTACTTTTTAATGTAACAAAAATCCCGTTTTAACCGTATTAAATTTTTTTTAATGAGGGGGTTTGTACATGTATTTTCGTCAAGTAAAATACTAAAGTTTATTTTTATTTTTTTCTGTTTCAAAAATTATTTATTAACTAGCTGCGCCCCGCGGGGTCACCCGCATAAGTCTCGATCTCGTATGAATATTAGGATAAAAAGTACTACGTCCTAACCCAGGTCATGGCCTACCCATGCGCCAAATTTCATTTAAATCCGTTCAGCCATTTTCGCGTGAAAGCGTAACAAAGAAACAAACAAATTCACTTTTGCTTTTTCATATTAGCTAGGATATTTGACTACGAGTATATTTCTAGCTTAGTTATAAGAAAAAAAAACTATCCTTTGAGCTATTGTTAGAATCGCATGCATATATTTTTAAAGTGAAACTTTTATTACGTCGTTTCAAACTTTTTCGTTTGTGTGTTGCATGTCGCGTGACGGTCGGCCGCGGAGTAGCGATAAAGTGAAAGGAAAGAAGTTTTTAGTTAAATATCTATAATGTGAAAAAAAGTTTCACTTTTACCGTGGTTTCATAAAACCACAAAATCCTTTTTTTTTTGTTTTAGTTCTCGAAGATGGTGATAATGCTAGGCGACGTCGAAGATGGCAACTTTTTGAAAAGAATTTTGTGGACCGACGAATCCAAATTTAGCCATAAGGGAATAGTGAATCTCCACAATCTTCACCACTGGAGCAAAAAGGACCAAAATCCTCGCGTTTAAAGGCAGAATTCGTTTCAAAGAAAATTTTATGTTAACGTTTGGGCTGGTGTTATTGGACGCAATCTCATCGGCCCATATTTTTTGGCAGAAAGGTTAACTGGAGACATTTATTTAGATTTTTTAATCAATGAGCTACCCGATCTAGGGATGCCATTTTTGGAAAGTGTGCCGATGGTTTTTCAAAATGTCGGCTGTCCGGCACACTAGCAACAGGCCGTGCGAGAACATTTAGATAATGCCTTTCCAAACTCATGGATTGGTAGAGGCAGCCCTATTACTTGGTCCTCACGGTCGCCAGACCTAACGCCTGTGGATTTCTACATTTGAGGACGTGCAAAAGAATTAGTTTACCAGACAGAGGTGCCCACTAGGGAAGTTCTTATTGAACGTATCACCGGCGCGTTTGAAATAATGAGAGAAGAAATGCGACTAACTTCAACAACCGTTGAAATAAGAAACAGATGTCGAATGCAAATTTATAATGCCTAAAAATATATGATCCACTGCAGTAACCAAAATCAGAAAAAATATATGATATTCTGCAGGATATATGCTAGTTAGATAGTGTGTTGAAAACATAATACAATCAACTTGATATCAAAAACACGAAAAAATCACGAAGATACCTCTAAAAAAATTGTTTTACGATTAAAAACCATACTAATATACATGCAACCATTCAGATTTTTTGTCAGATTATTCTACAAGTAACTTACTAACGTAATAATGTTTTAATTATTTAGTCCAATGAGTAGATTTTTATAAATCCATAATTGCTGCATATTTCGCAATGAATTACCAGCGTTGTGTCATCGCGCGTCTCTTTCTTTTCTATGCAATCCGACAGTGACCGCGCTTAGCTCTTGTAAGCCCCTTAACCCTGACACTTCTAACTAGTATTTTGACTACATAATGAATTGTTTTCTATGACATATAGCATACCCTTAGAAAAGGTATAAACTAAAAAACTTTTATATAAAACTAAGTTCAAAATGGCTTTTAGTTATTTTTTATAATGAATTTAGAAATTGTAATTTTTCACACATTTAAAAACAAAATTGACTTTGGAAGCACATAGGTATTTTTTTACTGATCAAATGCATCAAATAATGATTTATTTAGAATAAAAATACATTGCAAAATAAAATGAAAGTTATTTCGTGTAATTACAACCATAAACAAAAAAGTAATGACGATTTAAAGGCGAAATTCCAGGTAATTATGTGAAAAAACCTAATATCTTAATAACCGTGACACTTAGGACATGGGGTCTTTGGGTGAAACTTCACAAATGACCCTTCCAAACGCATGGACCGCCAAAATTTTTTGGGGGTTCGATTACTTAGCGACCTCTTAGCGCTAATAAGCGTTTATGAATAAGAATTTTGCTAATCAGTTGCTTAGCAATAGATTAAAATTTAAGAGACGTTTATAAATAAGAATGTTTATATCCTAATAAAAATAACCAACCTGTTTATATTTATTTATTTGTACGCCGTTAATTCAGGCAAAACATGACTGTGATAAAATTTGTATGTAACATATTGCATCTATTCTATTCCATTATAAGTAAGTAGCGGTCGGAAGCGCTTTTGCTGAGCATGAGATCCTGGGTTCGATTCCCAGGTCGGACAAAGTATTACTGGGGTTTTCCAAAAGGAATTTCTCAGTAGCAGTCTGGAGTCTGGAATTGTGCTCGCTTGATGGCAATAGGCTCGCCCCCTATTACATGGGACTTAAAACATATCTGGTGAAATGTGGGTGTACTACGAGTACACCTCTGCCCAACCCTTTGGGGAAACAAGGCGTGATGTTATGTTATGTTATAAATAAGTACATGTGACGAGCTCGTGGCTAAGTAATACATAACAGCCGCAAGTGTCGATCCATTAGGTTAAGCTACGCTTGTCGGGGTTGGGCCGTGAATGGCTGACCATCTATACATACCGAGAATACTCCGTGCTTCGGAAACGTTAAGCCGTTGGTCTTGGCTGTCATTCGTCGGTCTTTCGCAGTCGTTTCGGGTCGTCAGAAGCCCGAAAGTCTTAGAACGAGCCTTACCAAGGGGTATCGTATTACTCAGTTACTGGGTTGTGGAGGTCAGATAGGCAGTCGCTCCTTGTATAAGACTTCCCGACGTCAATCCTCGGGCAGTTGCCCACGAGACACAACACTGGTCGGAGGGTCTTCCATTTTCTATGGAGGATGAGTGAACTTTCCACCCTGTTCCTCATACCTCTAAAGATTTAAGGAATTGGAATTTAGTCAAGAGTCCATATCTTGAGGTAATATTTAGGTAGCGTTTATTATTCTGCCTATCTGTCTGTTATTTTTTGAAGCTTTAACCTGGGTTAGGACATAGGATACTTTTTATCCCAGTAGCACGTCCCCGTGGGGTAATTTCCGACCTCCACGTGGGCGAAGCAGCGGGCAGAAGCTAGTTGTGTTAATACTGTAACATGTCCTCCCATGTCACGCAGCGTTCTTTTTACGTGACGTGACCTGTATTTCTAGTGTATGCCACAGCGTACTTTAATGCTTACTTTTTTTATAGTTGCATTTTTTTCGACGTGTCTGCAAGAGAAGACCATGGTGAACGCCCAGTTGGCTTACGAATCCAATTACTCTGGGTATATACAAAATTATATGATGGACGTAATTAAAGATACAGTGCCAGTGCTTGAACATCTTTACTTCTGTGACTGTCCACGAGTATACATCCCAGTGTGTGCTACAAATAATCAATCTTTCACTAATATTTGTAAAATGCATTGCATGAATCTTCGATTAAGGTTGTGGGGGACTGAAAGACAGTTAGCAGTCGCCTACCGGGGACTCTGTATGAGCTATTTTGATCCTTTCGAATACTGATTGTGGAAATTAAATTTAATTATACTTAATGTCTGTTTCTTTTACGCCTTCTTATCTTCAGTTTAGCGTTAAGCCGTTGGTCCCAGCTGTCATTCGTGGGTCTTTGACAGTCGTTACGGGTAGTTAGAAGCCCGAAAGTCTGACAACCAGTATTACCGAGGGTTATTGTATTATCCAGTAACTGGGTTGTGGAGGTCAGATAGGCAGTCACTCCATAGAAAATACTGGTGTTCAGCTGCATCCGGTTAGACTAGAAGCCAACCCCAAAATAGTTGGAAAAAGCCTAGGCATATGATTATCTTCAATTTTGCAAAAGTCATTTGACAAACAAACAAAACTTTTTTACAAAAAATTAAACGGACGAAAAAAGAAACTGAAAAGCAAAAAATAAATCTTTCAGTCTAACTAAGCTCTTAAATTAATGTAAATTACAAATTTTGAGTCGGCGCCAAACAATCACCGCAGATCGATTAACGACGATCAATCAAGCTGCCATAAGTGTTCATGGCGCCTTGTATGTTTGGCGCCGACTCAAAATTTGTAATTTACATTAATTTAAGAGCTTAGTTAGACTGAAAGATTTATTTTTTGCTTTTCAGTTTCTTTTTTCGTCGGTTTAATTTTTTGTAAAAAAGTTTTTTATTTTTCGCTTTTCAGTTTCCGTTTCAAATAAATGAACTTATTTATTTATTAAGGACTACCAACAATAGCTTACACTACAGATGTCTTTAAAAAAAACATTAAATTAAAACTTAGTACAGTGGATTAATTAGGTACTTTAAGGTAAACACCACATTACCCAAATTAAATTATGTTAATTGACAACTTGGGTACATGAGTACTTTTCAAGCAATCTTAATACCGGGGAAAAATATGCTAGATTCAAAAGTCATCATAAAGGTTTCATAACAAATCAGACAAACAGTCAAAAATTTTAGATTTCAGCTTAGGGAATCAAAGTGTAAATCGATTAGATAGCTATTACATAGTAAAACCTTGCAAAACCTAGCATATAGACAGTTATATGCTATACCGATTTTCTCTGTGGAGGACAAAGAGTAGTAACAGGTCTACGCGGAATTCATGACGGACGGAGCACGCAAGATATTGAGTGCGAGCAGTGGAGG
Source organism: Griposia aprilina (assembly GCA_916610205.1). Classification (NCBI taxonomy): domain Eukaryota; kingdom Metazoa; phylum Arthropoda; class Insecta; order Lepidoptera; family Noctuidae; genus Griposia; species Griposia aprilina. The sequence goes on along the minus strand of OU744307.1, from coordinate 12,475,470 downwards.
CTAGTCGATAATTCCTTTATGAAATTTACATACAAACATTGCGTCGTTTAAACATCTTCGTTCTTCTAAAGTGTTGAAGACATTCAAGCTATTATTTTTTATAAGAAGATGACCTTTTAGCTATGCCCACAGAAACAGCTAGATGCCAATCAAAGCGTTTTTGAACGTGTTCTAGACGCAAACTATTCGTAGCACAGTGCGGCCGCCACATCATATTACAGTATTCTGCTACATACCAACTACAAAGTGCACTGTCTTATGACAAAAACCCAGCATCTTGGACGCTTTTTTGGGGCTTGTATTTAAACGCCTACCAGAAAAGTGCCTATTTTACTACCAACAAATTCGAAATACCTGCCAGAATGGATAAATGCTCACCAAATTGTGTTTCATAAAGTATTGTAGAAATGAGCCCCGCTTAGCGTGGCTCCTATTTCTGTAACCAACCAAACCTCGGGGTGCCCCTGACGTCGACCGGCGTGGGTTAGGGTTAATAAGCAGGTCGACGGAGCCCCGCTCCGCGGGGCTCCTATTTCTGTCTAAAGGATTTAAAGGAACCTAACCAACCGAACCTCGGGGTGCCCCTGATTTCGACCGTCTATGGTTAGATTTGGTGAGCATTTATCCATTTTGGTAGGCAATAAGAATGTAAATACAACACGTACAATTATTCTGATGAGTGTATAATTATTTTGATGAGTGTATAATTATTTTGGAACCTAAGGCGTTGTTCTTTAGGCACCTCGGTATAGAGAGGGTTTATTTTATTTGAAGTTAACATATTTTACTTTGGTACTTAGTCTTAGAGTGATATTTTCTAGAACTGTTTGTGGTACGTACTTGTAATAAGGAGTGTTCATATCTTGTATGACTTTATATTTGAGTGCTAGTTTTTGATGGATGACTTTTGCTACCTGATTGTGTCTATGTGTATAGTCTGTTTTAATATTATTATGTCATAGTCATACTCCATCTAGGCTTAAAGTTCTCATCAAGATGAATGAAATAAGCCCAAACACGATCTAATTGCTGTAAGCTGTCGAGGAGCCCTCTCGACTGTCTTCCGTCTCCATCATCAGATGATCTTCAGGTCTCTTTTTTGTTGAAGCATCATTAGAACTACGTATATGTGCCAAGTTTCAACAGAATCGGTTCACAAGGGAACATTCTGTAGGTGAAAAATCATTTAACCCCTATTTTTCTACCCTTAGGGGTGGATTTCGTTTTTCAATTTTAAATGGGACCAACTTTGGGGTATACTCTTTCCATTAAAAAAAGAATCATCAAAATCGGACTACTCGGTAAAAAGTTATGCGTGGTCATACATAAAAAAAAAATATATATATATATGTCGTCACAGGACGTCGAGGAGGGGTCATGCTTCCGTCCTCTGACATTGTTGTGGGCTGTTTGTGGATCTCAGGCAATTAAAAGATTATATCAGCTTCTTACACTTAGTTTATGTACACTTAGTTTATACAGTTACACAAATCACCATTAACAACTATTGTCCTAATTAATCTTGTCCATTAGAAATAATAATAATAGAAATAAAATAATAAAACTTTGGATTAATATCTGTGCGCACGCGTCTCATGAACGTGTGACAGTTCCTAGGGCGGAAGGGTGACTGGCGCTCCTGTGATTTCTAGCGCCCTCGACCTCCGGTCCTTAGACTCCGTCATAGCGCACCGACTGCATAGAGTACTTCAGTCGGCAACACTGTATTTCATGCGACACGGCCATCCTGCGCGACACACGACCTCGTGTGTTCATCCTGAAACAATATTTCACAGAGCACAGTACATCACATTCACGCTCGGCAATCCTGACCACAAATAAGATATTTGGCTTCTTGATTTGACAAGAATGATCATTTTTCAGTTCAACATTTTCATAATATGAATCACCAAAGCATCACAGAATTCGATAACTTCATTCAACGATTTCACGTTGTTACTATCAAACATTTTAAACAAACCAGAGCGGGTCCAAACATAACAAGAACCAGTTCACTTCCAGACGGCTACACATAGCCCAGCAATAACCATTGCTTACGTGAACCTGCGCACAGGAACACCGAGTCGTCACATGACTCTACGGTCATAAACATAACCCGACCCCCAGCCAGAGCCACCAGCGTACCGCGTGTCCACGGTGTACCCACCCAGTGGGACATGCCGACTTCTAACGGACTACGGCTACTGCGTGACCTCTGCCGTGGCCAATTCGGTCGTGAACTCTGGACGGACCTCGGAGGTCCCGGACTCTCGCTCGGTATCCGCGTTATCTTCATTTATCTCTTCAATGACACTTTGGTTATCCGGCATTTTTCTGACTCTGTCATGAGTATACTTGTAAGTACGATTTGAATCTAATGCTATTAATTTATAACGGTCTCCTGGTAGAATTTCAATTATTTTAAAAGGACCTTTAAATTTTGAGTCTAGCTTAGTCTGATTACGTTCCTCATTTTCAATCAAAACGAAATCACCTATGGAAAATTTGTTAAGTTTTCATCCAACTGAGAATTATTTAAATCAGATAAGATTTTTAAAATTTCTAAATCACGTTGCTGTTCTGCGTAAAGCCAGTTATTTGAAAGCTCCGCTAAGTCTACACGTTTTTGCTCTACTTTAGTAATTTCTGATTGATGGGGGACCGAGTCAAGTGGATTTCTAAGTGGGTTTCGTGAAAAGAAATCGGCATGAGCCATATACTTACCACTGTTGTATTTTACTTCAAAGTCAAATGATTGAAGATAAGGCCACCATCTGTGAACCCTTGGCGTTAAATCAACCTTTTTAAGGGAACACTTAAGAGAATTACAGTCGGTTACGACCGTAAACTTCTTACCGTGTAAGTATTGACGGAAATGCTTAACTGCGTTGACGACAGCAAGCGTTTCTAACTCGTATGAGTGGTATCGTGATTCAGCTGGCGATGTTCGCTCGCTATAGTATGCAATGACGCACCGTTTGCAATCTACAATATGAAAAAGAATCCCGCCATAGCCTTCAGCACTCGCATCGGTATGTAACTCGACTGGGTAATTAACTTCAGGTACACTGCATGTATTTACAACAATATCTTTCGATAAAACAAATGCCGTTGCACTCATGGTCACACAGAAACCGTTACTCAAAATCTCACGACCTATCATGATATCGCTCTGCATATTAACGTCTGGCAAAACATATAACAAAATTTCCAATACATAGTAATCTATTTCAATTTTACATAAAATCTGTAGGGTGCTGACTGCTCTCACTGGCCCAATGCCTTTTAAATAAACAACTTCGTTTATTCGTTTACCACTGAACTTTGTAGCAATGCTTTCTTTAATCAACGAACACTCAGCACCTGAATCATAGTGAAACATAAAACTCTCACCATTATGCTTCAGCATTCCCGTAGGCGACTCGACCACACATACGTTGACTCGCCGCTCGTTCTGAGTCGCACCGCCGCCGCCGCGGGCACCTGCGCCGCCAGGGGTACCTGCGCCGCCGCTGCTAGCGCCGGGGCACCGGGTGGAAATGTGACCTGCCTCGCCACATTTGTAGCAGACTATGGTGCTGGATGGTGAATGTTTATGGTCCAACTTTGTTGATGGTGTGTTTGTTAATCTTAAGTTTATTCTTCTGTTTGCATCTCTTTTTGCACGGCATTCTGATTGTTTATGTCCGGATTTTCCGCAGAAAAAGCATTTGAGCCAACTTGACTGGGTCCTCTGTTGTTTTTCAGGTACATTGGTTGAGTCTTGCTCTCTGTTAACTTTTCGTTTTAAATAGGATAACGCTTGCAACTCTTGTTGTAATTTCTGTCTTGATGTGATTTCAGTTGTAAAAGCAAGCCTTTGTACACGAGTATCAAACTGCGATACATGTGTGAGTACAGTCGACAGAGCCACTTGTTCTAAAGTCGCATTCTTCCAACTATTTAATAATGACGTCACCATACGGCTCGAGTATGCGGCTAAGCTTTCGTTATCGCTCGGTTTATTATGGTTTAGATTTATGAGTGTGGCCGCTATAGTTTCGGTGCTCACGTATCGCGCTTTAAACAATTCTTTAAATTCGGTCCATGTTATTCCTGGGTAGGATATTTGTGATAGCCAGGTAGATGCGGATCCCTTTAAGGCCTTACTGATCACCATAACAAGCTGACTGCCTTCTATTGGGTTATCACCAACACATAATTCTGTAGTGGAGCACCAAGACAAAGCATCTGAATCTAGTTTTTCGGGGTTAAATTCAGGCAAGGCTAAGTTTGTACTCACATTTGGGCTCTTCAATGTTTTAATCAGACTTTCCATTTGCTTGTTTTGCATTTCTAATAATAATCTCCATTTCATATCTTCATCAATGACACCACTGATATTTCTAATAGCCCGAGGTGATCCCACTTCTGATGTCGTCACAGGACGTCGAGGAGGGGTCATGCTTCCGTCCTCTGACATTGTTGTGGGCAGTTTGTGGATCTCAGGCAATTAAAAGATTACATCAGCTTCTTACACTTAGTTTATGTACACTTAGTTTATACAGTTACACAAATCACCATTAACAACTATTGTCCTAATTAATCTTGTCCATTAGAAATAATAATAATAGAAATAAAATAATAAAACTTTGGATTAATATCTGTGCGCACGCGTCTCATGAACGTGTGACAGTTCCTAGGGCGGAAGGGTGACTGGCGCTCCTGTTATTTCTAGCGCCCTCGACCTCCGGTCCTTAGACTCCGTCATAGCGCACCGACTGCATAGAGTACTTTAGTCGGCAACACTGTATTTCATGCGACATGTATAATAATAAGTATTTCACGGGTTGCGATTCGATTACTTTAATATGGTTGCTAAACAATTTATGCTCATCACAAAGCATATGGTGAAATAGACCTGATGGTAGCTTCACCATCAGCTCCAGGTCTTTTGGTTCTTACCAGGAGAACTCCTCAACAATAAACGTCCCTGCATCGGTTAAAGGAATATTTTGTAAAAGGTGATGAGCAGTTGACATTAGGCTATTGTAAGTTAGATAAATAAATAACTGACTCAATAAAAAGAGAAAAATAAAAATCTTTTTTTACAAAAAAAACAAGACTTAAAAAAAAACACTGCAAAGTGAAAAATAACTTTTTAGGAAGTCAGTGTCTTTGGATCTGTATTTTAGTTTTTGGCTACCGACTTCCAAAATAAAAATTATTTTTATCTTTGTAGTGGTTTTTTTTTAAATCCGGTTGTTTTTGTTTGTAAAAAAAGTTTTTTATAAATGTAACATGTTGCCGCTCGGCTAGTCCCAAAAGACCTGATTTTTCTCCAAAAACTCAATCGCATAAGATTCGCTGAAGACATGCTAGAACGAGTCAATTCCGACCCAACATTCATGAAACGCATTATTAGTGGTGACGAGACGTGGATTTACGAGTTTTACATGCAAACTAGTCAATAAGCTTCGGAGTACCGCCTCCTTACTAAACCGAAACCGAAATAACCACGCCAAAGTCGATCAAAAGTCAAAGTCAATTTGACTTTTGCGGTGTTGTGTACTAGTAATTATTACCGGAACGTCAAACGGTAAATAAAGTTTGTTTGATGCTGAGTTTAAGAGGCAAATTCTACGAAAAAGGCCAGATTTGTGGAAAGAAAATTCTAGGATTTTGCACCACGATAATGCGCCTTCGCACAAAGCCATCGTTTTGAACGAATTTTTGACCAAAAACTCAACAAATACCATCTTATTAACCAGATATGGCTCCAGCCGACTTCTTTCTTCTTCCTAAACTCAAATTACCAGTTCGTGGCACCCGTTTTCATTCGTTAAAAGACATAAAAGAGAATTCGCGGCGAGAACTAAACTCAATCCCGAAAAAAGCGTTTAAAAAATGTTTTGATGATTGGATTATTCCTTGGCGGAAGTGTATCATTTCTGAAGGAGCATACTTTCAAGGCGACATAATAAATTTGGATGAATAACTAACATTTTGTGAATTATTGATCTTTTCCTGGTACTTTTTTGACAGAGTAGTATGTATTTGTTATTTATGTAAATGGTAAACCACTGACTACCTGCATTATTGTCACTCCTTCTCCCTTCCATCCAAACGTTTTCTGTAAAAGATCGATTTTAGCGTTAAGACCGCCCATTGTGTCACCCTATGTAAAATTTCTACATTTATATCTGTAATTTTTATGGTGTACATAATAAAGAGTATTCTATTCTATGCTAAGTGAGCTTGAAATGAACTGTCAATAATGTCAATCCCTAGCTTTCAGTGGAACGACACCTGCTCGTTTAAGGCCATAGCGCACACATAAACTCGGAAAGGGATCGTCACCGTATTGCCTTTCGCCTCGCCGTCAAACAGGCGTCAAACTAACGTAAGGACGTAACCAAAGCGGATCAGCAGCTCCAATACGTCGACTCGGCTACGGCTAGGCGACCCCAAGCTTACGGCTCGGCGATTACGTTACGATTCCGATTAGTGTGCGTTCCAGTACGGAGTTTCATACAAAGAATACTGAATGACTCAAGTTGATACGGTGTCGATACCTTTCCGATTTGATAAGTGTGCTATTTCCTTTAAGCTCTATTCACCCCTCCGTGCCTCAGACACCACGTTAGACATGGGTAGTTCGCGAACGATTGAAGGAAATGAACTACTTCATTTCGCAAAATAAACTTATCATTCAATCAGTAGTCATTCAAATGTGTCTCTACTTCATTTGCTTTAGTCTTTCTTTTCGCTCCAGTTCACTCGTACACGTTTGTGTCACTTGATACCTCGCTCGCCGGCTGGTCCAAAGTGCCATACACATCACACATACACATCATGTGATATACATCTATAGGCTGGTCGGCTGACGAGCGACGACGCGACGGGGCGCTTCGCCGACACGGAATTATTTACAGTGTACTTAGTCTAAACACACTGATAAATGAACTTTCTTATTATACTGATAATGTCGAATTTAGCTTACAAAAATATACGTAAACTATAAGAAAAGTACGTTCATGAAATATTATTTATTATTGTTTTACTATTTTTGTAAGTTCTGTAAATAATCAGCAACGGATGTAAATAGGTATGTACATATCCTATGAATAATTCTAAATCACTGTACTTACATACTTTGATTTTTAAATAAAGAAAAAAATAACAAGACATTCATACTACTTAATAAAAATAGTTTAATACATATGTCATGGTTGACAATCCTAAGCCTGTTTAAAGTATGAAGGAAAATCGGGATATAGGTTTATAACTGAACTAGTGAAGTGCACTATTTGTGTTAACTTGTCAATCACACCTTCGATAACTTATGACTATGGACTTGTTCTGTTTTGCTGAACTAAATGAAGTACTGAACTAAATGAGTGGACTACTTCGTTATGCGAAAAGATATACTTCATTCATTTCTTTTCACTGATACATTTTGCGCATGTCTACACCACGTTAAGCTGTTAGTCCCGGCTGTTATTCGTTGATCTTTGACAGTCGTTACGGGTAGTCTGACAACCAGACTGATCAAGGGGTATATTGTTACCCAGTAACTGGTTCTGGGTTCTGGAGTCGCTCTAGGTAAAATACTGATATTCAGCTACATTCGGTTAGACTGGAAGCCAACCCCAACATAGTTGGGAAAGGTTAGGCAGATTAATTAAATTCCGGAAAAAAATATGGCGGCTTGTTTTTTTGTTGCGGTATCTACACCGCCACATGCGCGCTACACGTCACGCAAAGCCTGCATCGCGCAAGGAGAGTTTATCGCGCGACTAGCATATATACAACGTCCCGACATCAATCGTCGAGCAGTTGCCCACCAGACACAACACCGGAGGATCCTCCCTTTTCTATGGAGTATGAGTGAACTTTACTCCCTCACCTCCTCATACCTCTATACTTTTAAGAATAAATGATGGCAGCTTTCAGATTTCGATTTATACTATGATAAATTACATCTCCCGGATAAGCTTTTTAAATCTTAATGGAGTATTGAGCTTCGCAAGGTGACTATTATCAACTGTAAGAGTAGAGGATCCAGTTAAATGTCGTGATTAGGCAGGCCTATGTTCTCTCTACAGGGACTTCAGGTAGATAATGATAATAGCTCCATTTCGCTAAATATCTGTGCCATTCAACAATAATATTCGATATTTCGTGTTTTTTTTTTCAGATGTGCTGTTTCTTATAGCGATACTTCTTGCTTTTTGTGCGGCTAACAACCTTCCTGCGGGTTTCAACCTTACCGCCTTCAAACTAAATGATAAAACAGAGGCTACTACAAAAGGTAGCACTACCAAGACATACCCACGCATTTTACCACCTATATCTCAACCCTTGGAGTGTGACGATTGTCCTTTAATATACATGCCCGTTTGTTGCGAAACAAATGTGACATATATGAACCAGTGCTTTTTCGTTTGTGACAAATATAAGCCCGAGACGGCTCAAATTCTACACCGAGGTGTTTGTATATTTTATTAAATAAATACTATTTTGCTGTTTTTTTTTTTTCATTATGTTTGCCTCCTTCTTACCTCACTTTCATAGGCCTATGGGACGACAAACTTATACGACGGAAAGTGAGTAGTCAGGAGGTGAACATATTAGGGATGTAAAGGAGACTGTCTTAGCGCCTGCGGTAATAGAGGTGGAAAAAAAAAACTAGTTCAACATTTAAAAAACAAAAATATCAACCTATTGGTAATCGAAATTTAGAAGGGTAAACCTTTTTCACAAAATCAGTTCTGCGATTTTTTCAGCTTCTAGGCCATTTCTTAGTGGTTCATTAATTACACCGGCTCCACAAACCGGTTGATCTCTTGGTACTGAACTTGGCGGCGGCACGGCGCGGGCGGTGAGATGGGAGCAAAAGTTTCGAGTTATATCTCCACCACATTAAAGGGTCTTTACTTAGTAGTTTTCTATATTAGACCTCCGTTACAACTATGTTAAAAAATTGTGGAGGTAGTGGCGGATGCGGAGGTACGATTTCTTGCGGAAGTTCCACATTTATGGAGGAGGAGATGAGGTTCCGCTACAACCCCAGTAAATATTATTCAAAAGGTAGAAAATACCTAGAAATTTACAGCCTTATTTATAAAAATCTCGCTAATCACTGATTCGCCACTATTTAACTTACGTACCAATTAGTTAGCTCTTAATCAATTATTATTTTTTCTTTATTTATAAACGCTAGTTAGCAGGTCATTAGTAGCGAAACGAAATAGAGGTGAAATTATACGTTCAGCACAGAATTTTAAGAATAAGGTTGTAAAAACCACGATTTTTGTATCTATCGTGAATTTGACAGAAACAAATCAAAAAATAAAAAACATCGGAAATTTTTAATTTGTATAAAATTATTTATAAGGTTATTTCATTGTGTTTGGGATAGTAGTAATGAAAATAATAAGCTCCAATAATTGGAGTAAACAGGAAAAGTAAGTTATCTCTGAATTTATATCTACTTACTATAAACTGACCAAATAAATGTTAGATGATAAATGAATGATAAATTATTTAATTTCTGTAAGTAGGTTTATACAAACACTTTTACACGTCAATAAAAAACAGTACCCGATAATTATCTATGTATTTTCATGTCCTTTATACCTGTTAACATGAATATGTCATGCCCAAATCTTAGAATTGATCATTTCATGAAGTGTTCGACCATTTCATGAAATAGTTGTATTTCATGAAATAAAACATCGACCGCTGGCCACAACATGATGTAGTCTGGCCAGATCATTGAATACTTAATGTTGGACGATATAAACAGTTAAAAGGGTGACTATTTTATGATGTGGCCAAACATTAGTGATCATATCGTAAAACAGTTAGATTATCCACCGGTAGAGGCGTTGATGTCACTTACATAAAAAAGAAAGAAAATACGTTTATTTGCAGAAAACTTGACGCAGACACACAAATACAATAAAGAACAACTTGGGGGAAAATATGCGCCACATCCACGCAAAACGGCAATCGCTCAGCATAATGCTACGATCTTATGCGAAACAGAGCCCCAGCGCTGGTTTTCAGCGACAGCCGGCGTTGACGTGATGACGTCAACCAGTGCAGCATACGAAAATATAAAAATAACAAAAAAAAAAAAACTATATCTAGTTACAAATATTTAAAATATTTATAAAATGGTAACATTCCGGGCAACGACTCATGCGACGCATGCCTTTAATAATCTGTGCACGCAGCTGTCATAAAACTATAGGTTTACTATTTCACAACACAACACCACATCTCGACTTAGTAAAACGGCAATGTTACTAAGAGACCTTAAGATGCAAGAGCGGGCAAAGCGAGCTCGGGACTTGGGGCATCCCGACTCGGACAGGTCAAGTTCGAAGGGGATGGTGGGGTCTAGGGAGCGGGTGAAGCAGGCGAACAAAGTACCCGCCATTCCGTTGGTGGTATTTTTTTAAAACCATTCAAAAGGCGGAGCGCTGCCAAGCAGGGCTCCGTCGACTATTGATATGAAATGGCCAAACTTCGATTGACATACCATTAAACTTTGACATTTAAACAACATGGTTAATTTTAGCTGGCCATTTCATGAATCACAACCATTTTATAAAAGGACCGACCACTTAATGAAATAATGAGTTCTAAGATCTGGCCACGACGGATACACTCTTTTAGAAATGTGTGTAGGTACTTGTGTCTATTTTATATTACTTCCTATTGCTTTCGCGATGGGGTTTCAGTCAGTTTTAATAACAATTATTATACTTGTTTACAGGTAAAAGTTCGACTGCTGCTATGAAAGCCACTAGCACCTAGCACCACATTAGTATTCAACCTCGCAAAGACGGCGAGGGAGGCGACCATGCTACGTGAAAAATATAAGGAATGAGAGTGGCATGAGAAAAGCATGGCACGGTCATGTCTTTCAGAAAAGAATAATGGAAATCAAAAATAATGAATTTATACCAAAAAATTAGCTTTATTACGTATCTAAATAAATAGTTTCTACAAAATGTCCGTGGTTATTTGTGTGCGACTTTTTTTTTTGGGTGTGGCATCTTCAAATGTCTTCACCCGCTCAGGGCGGAGCGGGAGGGCATACATAAGCGTAGGCACCAGCACACGGGAACAGCCAGTAGAGCTTTTTTGCTAATTGATTAAGAGCTAATTTCTCGCATTTATTCACTTTTCCACTTCTTCATCATCTTTCCATATTTTTTTTAACCAGATTCCCCAAATACATATACTCGTACAAACAAAAAACAAAGCAAATACATATTATTAAACAGTGAAATTTATAAACGTCTCAATCAATTGCTGAGCAACTGATTACCAAAATTCTTATTCATAAACGCTATTTAGCGTTAAGAGGTCCACTTTGAGAGGTCTACCGCGGTGCACTGTTAAGGGGAATGCTCTCAGGTAGCCCGCGAAATTCAAATTTGCGTATGTGTTTTGCAATTTGCAGGTCAGTATCAAGTTGTATGACGATCTACATATATTTTATATAGTCTGGGTATTTGCTATTTAATTGGAATTCTAAATCACTGTAAAGGCGGTTAATTTAATAACCTAAAATTTTGACGATCATTTTTCAATTACAATTTAATACTGTTCTCCAAACAGTATTTGTTGGAACAGTGGTGATATTTAAAGTTTAAACTTTCTAAATATAGATGGATGCGTTATTTTATATGTAAGCGGAGTACTTATTGAATTAATAAATAAATGATTCCCTTTAGTGAGTGTATAGAGGTATGAGGAACAGGGTGTAAAGCTCACTCATACTCTATGGAAAAGGGAGGATCCTCCGACCAGACAGGTGTTGTGTCTGGTGGGCAACTGCCCAACGGTTGATGTCGGGACGTTGTATATATGCTAGTCGCGCGGTAAACTTCGCTTGCGCGATGCAGGATTTGCGTGACGTCAGTATGACGTGTAGCTCGCATGTGGCGATGTTGATACCGCTACAAGTGATTGCGTAAGAATTTAACCAGAACAGGGTTTGTTAACAATTTCATCACATACTTTTGAACAGACTTTACCTGCAACCCAATTGCATAACACACTGTCAATAAAAATAGAAATAAATTGGTAATCCATTGCTTCATATGTTTGAAAAATTCATTTGCTCGACTACGTATCATTGTAAACAATTATTGAAATAAACTTATAACTACTAGTATTACTCAAAACGGTGAAGGAAAAGATCGTGAGGGAACCGGCATGTCCTAAAACTAGAATTTCGAAGACACGTGACATCTGCCAATCCGCACTGGGCCCGCGTGGTGGATTATACCACTCCTCACAGATAGGTCGCTTCCCTTATAGCATTTATTGTTGGCGTTTGGTTGGGCCACGATCACGTGCACGTGGCCCAACCAAGTGCCAGCAGTAAATGCTATTAGGGTTGTGGCCCAGCAGTGGGAATACTACAGGCTAATTATGCTATTATTTTTACACTATTACTATTAACGCAATTAAATAAAATCATTTTTGTAAGTTACGCGAACAAAATTGTAGAGAACAGCCATTTTTTTTTTGGCAATTTCCGTGGCGGTCCCATTTTATGCGTTGTTCTTATTGATGAGTACAATGATTTATTTTCGGGTTTTTAATTATTTCAACTACACCTTTTACCTATTATAAAGATAAAGATATTTTTATTTTTGTAAAATTTGAGTAAGTACAATACATGTGCATTGTGAATGGAATTAAAAAAATAATAAAAAGGAGCTACATGTTTCGACAGTTAAAGCGTACAAAAAATCAAAAATTTATTGTTACCATGCTTATGCCTAACTACATTATTAATACATCAGTTTAGAAACAGCTTAACTAACTAACATACAACAGTTTATTTACCATTAGTAAACAAGGAGAAATGTCGCAATTTACTTAATTTCGCTCATTTAGGAACTCTGTTAAGGCTCGTGCACACTGGCGCGACGCGACAGCGTCACACAAAGGCACCGCGTGCCGCGCGACGAGCGATGCCTTAGTGATGGGCTGTCGCGTCGCGCCTGTTTTGGCATTTTTTTTTTTTTGTGCTATTCCCCGCCAATCCGTTCGCGTGAAGTTTCTCGATACAAAATAAAAAATATACAATGACACTCAAGGTTAATGTAGCATCACATTAGTGAAAGTCTTTTCGGGTTCAGTTTTGTATTTCCAAATATTACAAATTTTACCTCTTTATAATATTATCAAATTATATTACAGGTGTAACTTCACAGACGTAACGGTTAGCAACGGTTTTTAATTACGATATCAAATCGTGACACAACGAAGTGATCAAGAAATAAGTAGCTATTACAAACAGACACCCAAACAAAAAAAAAACAAAAAAAAAAACAGACCGAAAGACGAAGTAGCCGCACCAAAATGAAAGAAAGAAAATAAATTTATTTGGCTAAGTGGTTTCTTTTGTACTATTATAGTACGGAACCTTAACAATTCCCCGTGTTAAGGCTCATGCACACTGGCGCGACGCGACAACGTACACAAAAGCGGCGCCTTTGTGTCGTGCTATCGCGTTGCGCCTGTTTGCGGTAGCCTTTAGCGAAGTTTTAGAAAGATTATAGGTACGTGAAATTAAATACAATTGAAGTTGTTTTAATTGCTAATGAAACCAATCACGCAGAACTAATTAGCGTTCAACATAATAACATTTTAAATTTTTAGGCATTATTTTAAAATTAGTTGTTGGTTAAAGCGATATCGAATCGATGATATTCATTAAAACCAAAACCAAGATGCGACCAATTTGTAAGTGTTTTCAAAGCAAAACTAAAAGAGGAAAACAGATAGGTACAAAAACGGTGTGTAATTTGAAGAGGCCTTTTTTTTGGGTGGAAAATCATCAAATGACTTCTCCCGCTCTCTTCGTGTTAAGGCTCGTGCACACTGGCGCGACGCGACAGCATGATACAAAGGCACCGCGTGCCGCGCGACGACGGCGCCCTTGTGTCGTGCTGTCGCGTCGCGCCAGTTTGCGGGAGCCTTTAGACTCTTACTGACTAAAACCCACCCGTGTTCCTTCAGTTGCCTGTGCGCCAGGGCCACGGTAACTCTTTCAAATAAACCGCGTTCCCGGCAGGCATTGGCCCTGCCGGACCCCGTCAATGGTGCAGCTGACAACTCTTTTAAGGCGCGCGTAGAACATGACGCACCGTTGACCCGGGCCTGGTCCTTACCGGACGGCGAGCTACCCATTGCTCGCCGTCCGCAAGCCCGCGCCTACAGTGGCCGAGAGTCGGCTCGAGTCGAGTATCGACTCCCGACGCCCAGGGTGTCTCCTCCTGCGGCAACTAGGGGCGTGAGAGCGCAACGATTGCGGATTGCAATTTGGAGAGGCCTATGTTTACTATATTTCAGCAGCGGACTACTACACAATGTATAACTGAATTAATGCACATTATGAAAGTAGTACGTTCAGAATCGTTTTTATATACTTAAGTAAATTTTTATACAAAAAATAATTAAAACTACGTAAATTACAGTCACACTTCCGCTGTACGGTCCAAAGAAACCAAAATGGACGAATTACCTACTACGCTAGGCGCATATACGTGTGCGACTGTGTGCTGGCGTATATTTGTAAAGTGACCACAATTTTCTCCCACAATCAGTTTAACTAATTTAATAAATAAACTATGCTTTATACATAATAGTAAAAAGTCAGTGTGTGTATTATGGTTATAATATAATAATTATGTATATTATAATTGGGGTGTTTGACTGCCTCGTTGGTCTAGTGGTCGCAAGCGCTACTGCTGAGCATGAGGTTCTGGGTTCCATTCCCGGGTCGGGCAAAGTGTTATTGGGTTTTTCCATCTGGAATTTCTCGGTAGCAGCCCGGAGTATGGATTTGTGCCCGGTTGATGGCAATAGGCTCGCCCCTATTACATGGGACTTAAACATAACTGGCGAAATGTGGGTGTGCTATAGGTACACCTCTGCCTAACCCTTCGGGGAATACAGGCGTGATGTTATGTATGGGTGTTTGGTGGAGTGCGTTGATTCCCAGACATGTTGTATAAGCTAGTAGCTCTTTTCCTCTCTTGCTTTGTATAGGATTAGTATAATCAGCCTATCATTTTCCCACTGCTGGGACACAGGCCTCCTATCTTCGAGAGTGAGAGGGCTGTAATCCACCACGCTACCGCGCTGGCCTAGTGCGGGTTGGGTTGTCTTCGAATTATAGGTTTTAGGACGTGCCTGTTTCCTCGCTATGTTTTCTTCACCGTTTTGAGAGTAGTGGTGATGAAATTATTAACACAAAGTAAAGCGCCCGCCTGGGTCCAAACCCATAACTGCTCCTCGCTTACTTTGAGTGCCATCCAATAATAAAGGTTTTTTTTTTCAGATGGTGTTTTCATCCTTTTAGCTACATTTTTGCCATTTTCTGCGGCGCAAACGACGCAGGTGAATGAAACTCGGCCACCTGAAAAAGGTTGGACTACACGGGCATACTCAGTTTTGTTCCCTCCGATAACAAAAACCATGGACTGTAACTTGTGTCCCTTCGTATACTTCCCAGTGTGTAGCGACCAGAATTTGACGTATATGAACATATGCTTCTTTAATTGTATGAATTTTGTCGATGTGCAAATTGTACAGAGAGGAATTTGTATATTTTTTTGAATTTTCTTTGTTTTATTTGGCACCTGGGTAGCCGACAGTGAGCAGTGGTGGCCCAGTGTTATCGGCCCCGACTTACGAAGTCTAGGTCTTTTGAGTAATTTATGTGGCCTACCCAAATGTCCTTTCTTTGGTATTGTTCGCTGAATCGTTGAGCTCCATAAGTCCTGACTTCCTGAGTTCAGCTGCAAGATTACTGACAAATTCGTGCACTGACTGGACAGGTCCACTCAATCTGTGTGGTTCTTTCCTCAAAAGACCATTTCAGATACCAATCTACATGGTCTTCACATGATCTGACCAAGATTATGTCTGGACTTTAAAAGAGACTGTGACCTCTGAGTTTGTTTCAGCCTTTCTTCTCAGAGTAGTCAGATAGGAAACGCCGACCTCATCTAGTTTAAAAAAAATATGATTGACGTGTAAAAGTGTTTGTACAAACCTACTTACAGAAATAAAATTATTTATCATTTAAAAGAGTAACTGTTGAGTTTCTTGCCGGCTCTTCTCCATAAGAAACAAGCAATTGGATCCGTGCACGTAGCTTCTGACGTTTCATAAGTGCCGATGTAGGTTTATGTGAAATAAAATATTTTGATTTGATTTGATTTGAGTAGTAACGGCTGCAAATTACGAGTTATAGGTCGTAGGTTCGAACCCAGACAGGCGCTTTACTTTATGTAAATTATTTCATCACCACTGCTTTCAAAACGGTGAAGGAAAACATCGTGAGGAAACCGGCATGTTCTAGAACCAAAAAACTTTAAACATGTGACATCCACCAACCCGCATGGGGCCCACGTGCTGAATGATGGCCCACTCCCTCTCACAGAGAGGAGGCCTGTGTCCCAAAAGTGGGAATATAATAAAAACCTTTTTTACAAAAAATTAAACCGGCGAAAAAAAAACTGAAAAGCAAAAAATAAATCTTTCAGTCTAAGTAAGCTCTTAAATTAATGTAAATTACAAATTTTGAGTCGGCGCCAAACAATCACCGCAGATCGATTAACGACGATCAATCAAGCTGCCATAAGTTTTCATGGCGCCTTGTATGTTTGGCGCCGACTCAAAATTTGTAATTTACATTAATTTAAGAGCTTACTTAGACTGAAAGATTTATTTTTTGCTTTTCAGTTTCTTTTTTCGTCGGTTTAATTTTTTGTAAAAAAGTTTTTTATTTTTCGCTTTTCAGTTTCCTTTTCAAATAAATGAACTTATTTATTTATTTAGGACTACCAACAATGGCTTAGACAACAGATATCTTTAAAAAAATATGAAATTAGAACTTAGTACAGTGGATTAATTAGGTACTTTAAGGTAAACACCACATTACCCAAATTAAATTATGTTAATTGACAACTTGGGTACATGACCACTTTTCAAGCAATCTTAATACCGGGGAAAAATATGCTAGATTCAAAAGTCATCATAAAGGTTTCATAACAAATTAGACAAACAGTCAAAAATTTTAGATTTCAGCTTAGGGAATCAAAGTGTAAATCGATTAGATAGCTATTACATAGTAAAACCTTGCAAAACCTAGCATATAGACAGTTATATGCTATACCGATTTTCTCTGTGGAGGACAAAGAGTAGTAACAGGTCTACGCGGAATTCATGACGGACGGAGCACGCAAGATATTGAGTGCGAGCAGTGGAGGCTAGTCGATAATTCCTTTATGAAATTTACATACAAACATTGCGTCGTTTAAACATCTTTGTTCTTCTAACTGTTGAAGAAATTTAAGCTATTTTTTTTAATAAGATGATGTCTTTTTAGCTATGCCAACAAAAACAGCTAGATGCCAATCAAAGCGTTTTTGAACGTGTTCTAGACGCAAACTATTCGTAGCACAGTGCGGCCGCCACATCATGTTACAGTATTCTGCTACATATCAACTACAAAGTGCACTGTCTTATGACAAAAACCCAGCATCTTGGACGCTTTTTTGGGGCTTGTATTTAAACGCCTACCAGAAAAGTGCCTATTTTACTACCAACAAATTCGAAATACCTGCCAGAATGGATAAATGCTCACCAAATTGTGTTTCATAAAGTATTGTAGAAATTAACCTATTTGTCTTTTTATTCTATGCCATAAAGATTTATAAACGTCTTTTAATTTCTTACTACCAGCCAAGATAGCTCGACGGAGCCCCGCTTAGCGTGGCTCCTATTTCTGTAACCAACCAAACCTCGGGGTGCCCCTGACGTCGACCTGCGTGGGTTAGGGTTAATAAGCAGGTCGACGGAGCCCCGCGAAGCGAGGCTCCTATTTCTGTCTAAAGGGTTTAAAGGAACCTAACCAACCGAACCTCGGGGTGCCCCTGATGTCGACCGTCTATAGTTAGATTTGGTGAGCATTTATCCATTTTGGTAGGCAATAAGAATATAAATACAACACGTACAATTATTCTGATGAGTGTATAATTATTTTGGAACTTAAGGCGTTGTTCTTTAGGCACCTCGGTATAGAGAGGGTTTATTTTATTTGAAGTTAACATATTTTACTTTGGTACTTAGTCTTAGAGTGATATTTTCTAGAACTGTTTGTGGTACGTACTTGTAATAAGGAGTGTTCATATCTTGTATGACTTTATATTTGAGTGCTAGTTTTTGATGGATGACTTTTGCTAACTGATTGTGTCTATATGTATAGTCTGTTTTAATATTATTTTTATTATTACTTTGCCTTTAATTATAAGATTATTTGTTCCTGTATATTTAACGTAGTAACACTTCATTGAGTTCAAATACTTTTATTTTATTTTTGCACCATTCATCATCATCATCATCAGCCTATATTTGTCCACTACTGGACGTAAGCCTCTCCTAGTGAACGCCATTGAGCCCGATCCTTGGCTCTCGGCATCCAGTCTCTGCCAGCCGCATTTCGCAAGTCGTCAGTCCACCTGGCCGGCGGGCGCCCCACACTACGTTTGCCTAAACACGTTCTCCACTCTTGAACTTCAACAAGAGATGTGACCAGCCCATTGCAGCTTCAGCTTGCTTAGTCTTTGGGCTATGTCAATTACCTTGGTTCTCTGGTGGATAACGTCGTTTTGGATTTTATCCTTCAGAGAGACTCCAAGCATAGCTCTTTCCATAGCTCGCTGAGTGACTTTAAACTTATGGACCAGTCTCACCGTGAGTGTCGATGTTTCTACTCCGTAAGTCGTAACCAGTAGGACACACGCGTTGAAGACTGTCATCTTTGGGCACTGCGGTATAGACGAGGAGAAGACCTGATGAAGTTTACCAAATGCTGCCCATCCCAGCTGAATCCTACTATCGGCTTCCCTCTCAAAATTGAGTTGGGCCTATAGTTTTTATGTTGAAATTGTTATCTCTTTTATGTATAGTCACCATCTTTGCCACTTTCCATTTTATAGGGAATATGCCAGAAGTTAAGGATTTGCTGTTTATAGCTGTAATAAATATTACCTTTATTAATTTATAAGCTTTTGAATGTTTTGAGTATGCTCTCACTGCTAATATTTAGAACTTCCCTCGACTGCCTTCCGTACCCAACATCACACCCTCTATGACAGTCATACTCCAGCTAGGCTTAAAGTTCTCATCAAGATGAATGAAATAAGCCCAAACACGATCTAACTGCTGTAAGCTGTCGAGGAGCCCTCTCGACTGTCTTCCCTCTCCATCATCAGATGACCTTCAGGTCTCTTTTTTGTTGAAGCATCATTAGAACTACGTATATGTGCCAAGTTTCAACAGAATCGGTTCACAAGGGAACATTCTGTAGGTGAAAAATCATTTAACCCCTATTTTTCTACCCTTAGGGGTGGATTTCGTTTTTCAATTTTAAATGGGACCAACTTTGGGGTATACTCTTTCCATTAAAAAATGAATCATCAAAATCGGACTACTCAGTAAAAAGTTATGCGTGGTCATACTTAAAAAAAAAAAAAAAAAAATATACGGGTCGACTTGAGAACCTCCTCCTTTTCTTTTCGTCGGTTAAAAAGCTATATGCCGATTTTCCAAGTTCTTGGTACAGATATGTGATAAGGTGGAATGAGGAGCAAGTGCCTAAAAATGTTTTAAGTTTGAACGTGAACGGCTTCTAAAAGAGGTTGACCTATGAAAAGATGTATGGATTGTAGAAATACTAGTAGTAGTTTATGTGATTACATATTATAAATAAAGTACACCCGCCGCGTCTGCCTGTCTGTCTGAACGTGAGAAACTCAAAAAACTACCGAACGGGTTTTCATACGACTTTCATCAATGGGCGGAGTGATTCATGAGGAAGGTTTAAGTGTATAATTAAGAAAGGTTTTTTTTGTAAATTCGCTGAAACATGACGATGATTGTTGAAGTCGAAAAAAAAACATGCCGACTGAGAGCTTTACTGGCTTGCGCCGCATAAACATTGGATGAAATTTGGCACCCAAATAGTTTATAGCAGATGGATTTTCAGATGGGATACTTAAAATCCCGGTGGTACGTACCCATTTCTTTTTTTGTCCCACTTGCTTGTTGTTATAATAAAAATATTATGTATGATTAGTTTAAAGTATTTATCTAAGGGCCTGTGTTGCTTGAAATAAATGGTTTATTTTATTTCATTAAATTTTATTCAACTTAAAAAATATTGCTGCAACTTTGTAGAATTTAGTCTCTGTCACTCTCAACAGTCTGACAGTCTCTTTCTAAAGCTAGGGCCCGATCATAGGTACCACAATCTCTCCACACAACCACACCCCACAACCTCACCATAACCAAAACCACAACCACAACCACACCACAACGACAACACGTAAACGGGTGCTAATTTCTATGAAAAAGAACTTCACAAAAATATACACAGACCACATTTGGCCGTCAAAATCAACCATATCGGTGATACCGACTATATCATGGCCATATTCCAGCCACAACCACCAGCGAGACCACGCACTAGCAGCCGGCCACATCGCAAACACAACGCGTCGAGGTCATCCTCTACGAAAGCTGGAGTCGATTTGTTTGTCTGCAAAAACTAGCTACAACGTACTAGCGCCAACGTAACCACGTCGTAATTTTATAGATTACCACAACACAACTGCAAGAACTTGCAGCGACACTATTCGAAGGTAGCCACTGTTTGCCCACATTTTGTAGCTGCGATGTGTAGTTGCGGTACGTGTGTTCAGACCCTAAATGTGACAAACTGCCCGGTATTGTAAAACTTTTGTCGCTAAGATACCTATGTTCCATTTTGCAGAATTAAAAGTCTATATCTGAAATATTCAACTATACTAATATCTCTCAGGATTTAAACCTCAACAAACACTTTGGTGAGAGCAGGGGTGGCACAGTAGTAACCTTACTAGTTGTGGGTCGTGGATTCGAACCCAGCCAGGCGCTTTACTTTGTGTAAATAATTTCATCACCACTGCTCTCAAAAAGGTGACGGAAAACATCGTGAAGAAACCGGCATGTCCTAAAACTAAAAATTCGAAGACATGTGACATATACCAACCCGCACAGGGCCCGCGTTGTTGATTTTAGCCCACTCCCTCTTGAAGAGAGGAGGCTTGTGCCCCAGCAGTGGGAACATTAGAGGCTGATTATGTAAACACTTTGTTACAAGTTTTGTTTTAATTTACATTTCTAGGTTTTGATAAATATTTGCATAACATAGTGTTTTACCGTGATTAGACGAGAATATTTAACCCCTAGAGCTAACACTGTATGGAAATATTTTTCAGTGAAAATGATGAAAATATTAAAAAAATAAAGTAGGTAGGATACTAATGCCCATTTTAGTTTATTAGTTACATTTTTTTATCGTTATTATAATTCAGCATTTTATTTACTACGAAATATCTTGGATAAATGAAAGGCGATTAACAAAAGGTATTTACAAGGCAAATTTGAGTGAAAACACCTGGAGGGGACACCCTAGGAGGACATACTTATTGGTGAAGTTTTCAGAAATGTCGAGTGCGTAGTACTTGCAACCGGCGTGCGTGTATGACCAGATATATGGACGTAAACGAGGCAAAAGGAGTATGTAAGGATCGTAGCAGGTGGCGTTCTGTAGTTTCTGGCTACCCCCATGGGAAGAAGGGGTGAGTTTATGGATGTACGTATATATTTTATCTAGTCTAAGTATTTGCTATTTAATTTTAATTCTAAATACCCTTATAGGCCTTTTGCATTTGACAATATTAAGGTTAATTCTATACCCTAAACTTTTGTCAATGATTATAAATTATAATTTAATAATGATAATCAAACATTATTTGTTCGAAAAGTGGTTAAAGTTTAAACCTTCTAAATACAGATTGGTAGGTTATTGTATAGTATAATTATTATATTGTGAGAGTACTCGTTTAATGAATAAATAAATGATTCCCTTCAGTGAGTATTGCTTTTAAGAATTTAACCCGAACAGGTTTTGTTTACAATTTCATCACAACATGCTTTTGGAACAGACTGCGCTCAAATTGGGTACCACAACTTCAATAAAAATCAATGTAAATTAGTAATCCATTGCTTCATATGTTTGAAATATTCTTCTGCTCGACTACGTATCATTGTAAACAATTATTGAATGAAATAAACTTATGACTTAACAGTCATAAGTTTATTTCATTCAATAATTGTTGTTGTTGTTGTAATAGTAACCTATTACTTAAAACAGTGAAGGAAAACATTGTGAGGATACCGCCATGTCCTAAAACCAGAAATTCGAAGACACATGACATCTGCCAATCCGCACTAGGCCCGCGTGGCGGATTATAGCCCACTCCCTCCCACAGAGAGGGGTCCCGTGTCCCAGCAGTGGGAACACTACAGGCTTATTATGCTATTTATTATGCTTATGCTATTACTATTAACGTAAATAAAAAAACTGCCTTTCCCAAAAAAAAATAGTTTTGCGAACACATATTATGTCGGGAACAGCCGATTTTCTTTGGCAATTTCACTGTCGGTCTCATTGTAAGAGTTGATCTTATTGATGAGTGCAATGATTTCTTTTCAGACTTTCGGTTATTTTTACTAAACCTTGTACCTATTTTATAATACCAGCTTCTACACGCGTATCCGTTTGCGTGAAGTTTTTCGTTTCAACATAAAACATATCCAATGACACTCGCCACAGGAGGAGACACACAGCGTCGGGAATCGATAGTCGAATCCCAGCCATCGTAGGCGCGGGCCTGCGGACGGCGAGCAATGGGTAGCTCGCCGTCCGGTAAGGACCAGGTCCGGGTCGACGCCGACGGCGCGTTGTGTTCCACGCGCGCCTCAAAGAGATGTCAGCACACGTGACAGACAGTGTCTAATATTTAATTAAAATAAACAAATAATCACTTGTCGTGACCTAGTTTTAGTGCAATAGCCGTTAATTGCGCAAACTGTGGCGGAAATTAGGTTTGTGTAAAGTGTGTTTGTTTGATGACTATCCATGATTAGCAAGTAAAGAACCTGTTCACAATGGAGGAAAGTTCCTTCAGCCCAAGAAGTAGGTGTGCCCGCTCCCCGCCGGCTACACCCGTGCCTGCAGACGTACCCGCTGGTCCCCCTCAAGCGCCGAGTCAAAGGAACAACGAACTCGATGCTATACCGACGGCAGAAGTCCAAAACTGGATGATAAATATTGAGCAGAGCCTGAAGGAAGTGTGCGCTATTGCAGCAGAAGGCAAGCTGAACATGGACCAGAAATTGCGCATCAATGCCCTATGCCGGAAGGTTGGCCATGGGACATCACAAATGGCCGTCCAATTCCACCATGCCATTATAAATTTAGAAAATAAACTTGACCTTTCGCAGCAGCTACAGGAGCTTAAGTCGAGAATCGGGGATTCAGTCAAACCTGCCCTAGGACCTTCCTTTTCTGATATGGTAAAGAAAGGTGCCAATAATTACATTCAGCCAATAAACTTAAGTTCAGTGGCTATATATCCAAACGACAAATTGAAAACCAGTGATGAGACAAAATCTCTGGTCCAAAAAATTATTTGTCCCGAAAAAATGCAACTTCACGTGAGGGGCCTGCGCAAGACAAAAAATGGCGGAGTGATTATCAGCACCGAGACGAAGGACGACATTGAAAAGCTGAGACAATCGGTGCAGCTCACAAAATCGGGTCTTACCGTCGATGAGCCTCATAAACGAAAGCCCAGAGTAGTCATCATAGGAGTGCCGACATCCATGACAGAAAACGAAGTCTTTACATGCATGTACCATCAAAACTTAGCCGGAAAACTTCAGGACTGCAGTCTTGAGTCATTTTTGACCACTATAAAGCTAAGTCATAAGTCAGGTAAGAAGGACGCCGAGACCTGCAATTATATCGTAGAAGTATCTCCAGTCATTCGAAAAGCCCTGATGTCAAAGGAACGTGTATTTGTGAACTGGTCATCGTGCCCTGTCAGAGACTTTACTTTAGTCACACGCTGCTATAAGTGTCAGCAGTATGGTCACGCTGCAAAGTCATGTCGACAGACATCTTACACCTGCGGCCACTGTGGTGATCAAGGTCACTCGATCAACGATTGTCCAAAGAAGGCAAATGAACTAAAATGCGCTACCTGCTCGCATTTCAAAAAGCCAGACAAACACATAACAGGCGCTACTGACTGCCCGGCAAAAATAATGGCTGAAAAACGATACATCAATTCTATTGATTATGGAGGCGCCTAAGAGCGCCGTTTATAAGTTATATTTTAGACCTTTTACTTACTTTAATTTTATTTATTTTTTCGCTTTCTATTCTTTTATTTAATATGATAAACACGCTAATTAATAACTTAGATAATTTCTCTGTATCCGAGTCTAAGGTTTGTGAAGCAGAACAATGCAAACAATATTTTTCCGACTATAAAACTCCGTTAACCATACTAACACAAAATATTCGTAGCATATTTAAGAATTTTGATAGCTTTTGCACTTTTCAACAACGGATAAACATGAATTGTGACATAATTGTCTTGACTGAATGTTGGCTTGCCAAGCAATATAACATACCACTAATCACGGGATATAATATGTACAAAAGTCGTATAAATTACAATCAAAATGATGGGATGATCGTTTATGTCAGAAACAATCTGAATGTCTCCGTTGAGGAAGCTAATATGGTCGACTGTAACAGTTTGTTAGTTAAAATTGGATCAGAATTTGCGATATTAGCAATATATCGGCCTCCCTCCTTTAAAAATATCAGCAATTTTACTAACTCTCTGAATGACACCTTGCGGAACCTATCATCCTTCAAAAACACGATTTTAATTGGTGATATTAATATTAATATTCTTCCAGGAAGTGCTGATGCATCTGTTCAGGACTACCTCAACTTATGCGCCTTTCAGGGCTTGCTCCCCGCACACAATTTTCCTACACATCAAAGTGGCTCCTGCTTGGACCATATAATGCTTAAATCGAATTTCCCTTCACTTGCACTTGTTGTTAACTCAACAATAACCGATCACAATGCTGCCCTATTAATCATAAACTGTAAATTACCTAAACACAACACTCGCACAATTTCTAAATTAAACATAAATAAACTTGAAGAAGATTTACGCGTCATCAACTTTGATCCAGTTTACAATTCTGCTGATCCGCAGTTTTGTATGTTGTATGTAATAGAAAACATACGACATGCAATTCAAAAAAATACAGTCATATCAAGATTGAGCCGCAAAAATTGTAACATAAAACCCTGGATCACGACAGGTCTTATTCGTTGTATGAAACATAGGGATAAACTGCACATGAAGGCTAAATCTCAGCCAGATAATCCAATATTGCAACTGTCGTATAAAAGGTATCGTAATTTCTGTAATGATCTCCTGAAAAAGGTTAAAAGCAACTACGATAAAACTGCACTGGAAAAGGCTGGAACAAATAGTAAACAGATCTGGAAACATATTAAAAACATAACATATACCTCGAAAGAAAATGAGTCATCTTTAGGTTTATTAAAAGCGCATTCGACACCGCTGACATCTGCTAACTTAGCAAATAATTTCTTTGTTAACGTCGGAAAGAATCTGGCAGAAAGAAATCGGGTTCAATCACACTATCTAACAAGCACGCATTTTCCATGCAACCACACCTTAACATCCTTCGCCCTGCTAGATACTGACGAAACTGAGGTAGAAAGAATAATCATGACTTTGAAAGACGACTGTGCAGTTGGTTGGGATAATATATCGAATAAAATCATCAAACAATTCAAGAATATTTTAGTACCACCACTGACTTATATTTTCCGAATGTGCCTGTCTTTGGGTCTTTTTCCCGAGTGCCTCAAAAAAGCAGTTATTATCCCTGTATACAAAACAGGCAGTAAACAGCAAGTAACAAATTATAGACCAATTTCTTTACTGCCTTCTATGTCTAAAATTTTGGAAAAAATCATAAATAAAAGAATGTTTAAATATCTGGAGGATAAATCAATTTTGTCGGAGCGCCAATATGGATTTAGACCTAAAGTTTCAACTGCCGATGCCGTACATCATCTGACTGACTATCTAGCCCAGGAACTTGACAAGGGTAACCACACAGTAGGGGTTTTCCTGGACCTCGCCAAGGCTTTTGACACAGTCTCCATTCCTATTCTATTGCGCAAGCTTGAGACGGTAGGCATACGAGGCATTCAATTGAAACTTCTTAAAAGTTACTTAGAAGACCGAACGCAGTGCGTAAGGATTGGCAATGTTCTCAGTGCAGACGAAAAAAACACGTCCTTTGGTGTGCCCCAAGGAAGTATTTTAGGGCCTACTCTATTCTTGATATACATAAATGACCTTTGTAATCTAAACCTAGAGCACGGCACTATAATATCCTACGCTGACGACACTGCCCTCCTTTTTTCTGCTGATTCGGAACATGAAGTCTACAAGTTTGCGCAACACGGTTTTAATATTGTAAATAAGTGGCTTCAACATAACTCACTAACACTAAATGCGGCTAAGACAAATTATATTAAGTTTTCCATGCGTAAGCCAACATCTGTATTGCCCTCAACGATGTATGCTCACTGTTGTATGGTCCCCGAAGATTGCTTGCTCACATGCCCTAATATTAATATAACTAATCAAATAAAATATCTGGGAATTATAATAGATGAAACTCTATCTTTTAAACAGCACATAGAAGCTTTAAATAATAGAATGCGTAAGCTAATATTCGTTTTCAAAAAACTACGCTATATTGCAGACCCAAACTTAATAAGGCGAGTTTACTTTGCTCTCTGCCAGTCAATTTTGACTTACTGCATTACCTCTTGGGGTGGAGCAGGTAAAAGTTTGCTACTTCCTATCGAGAGAGCTCAAAGAGCGATTCTCAAGGTGTCTACTTGCCGCCCTTTCCTTTTTCCCACTAACCTACTCTATGAATCCTGCCAAGTACTAACAGCTCGACAGTTATTCATAATGAGCATTGTATTAAAGCAACACGCAGCCCTCCCCTACAGCACTGAATTAACTGAAAAGAGACGGAAAGACATAGTTTGCCCTACAAAACGTACAAAACATGCTTTCGCAGCCAAATTTTTTGTCTTCCTAGGACCATTACTTTATAACAGACTAAATGCGAGAGCCAAAATTTATTCACTTAATTATAATAATTGTAAAAAAACTTTCAAAGAAGCTCTTCAAAGTATGTCCTATGAAGATACAGAGGAATTATTAGTTGTACTCAAATAAAAATTGTATTTGTAATAATTAAGTTTAAGTTAGGTTATGTAAATACTAAGATTTTAGCAAGTAGGGTATGTTGTATATATTTTTTTTTTTTTTGTGTATTTACACCTTTTACATATGTACCTATTAGATGACTAGATTTTTATAATTAAGTAGATATGTGATTATTTAGAAATACTATGCCTTGCCTCGCCTGAAAAACAGGATGACCTAGTTCAGGCACATAAAACAATAGAATTTTTCGTATATTTAAGCTTTGTACTTAGTGTTTTACCTTTTTACCTCAATAAACTTTTTATTATTATTATTATTATAGCACCATTGACGGGGTCCGATAGAGCCGATGCCTGTCGGAGTCGCGGATTGTTTAAAAGAGTTACCGTGGCCCTGGCGCACAGGCAACTGAAGGAACACGGGTGGGTTTTAGTCAGTAAATTCTGACACGCCCTCCCGCTCTGCCCAGAGCGGGAGAAGTTATTTGATGATTTCCCACCCCAAAAAAAGGTGAAACTTCGCAGACGTAAAGGTTAACAATATTATTACGATATCAAGAGTGACACAACAAAGTGATCAAGAAATAAACAGCTGTTTCAAACAGATAGCCAGACAGACCGAAAGACGAAGTCGCCGCACTAAAATGGTTTCTTTTGTACCGTTTTGGTACGGAACCCTGAGAATTTCCCGTGTCAGCGTAATTACAAAGATCGTACCTACAGTCAATTAAATACAATTGAAGTTAATTTAATTGCTAATGGATCCAAGCACGCGGAACGTTTTAACGTTCTAATAACATTTTTAATTTATAAGCATTATTTTAAAATCCGTTGTTGTTTAAAGCAATATCGAATCGATGGTATTCATAAAAACCAAAACCAAGATGCGACCAATTTGTAAGTGTTTTCAAAACAAAAATAAAAGCGAAAAACAGACACTAAAACTTTTTTGCACAATAACAACAGATTTCCAAAAAAAAACCCTAAAAAAAGTGAAAACTAACTTTAATTTCGGAAGTCGGTGGCAAAAAACGAAAATACTAAAAGCAAAATGTCCAAAATTAAAGTTATTTTTCACTTTTTTTTGGGTTTTTTTTTTGTAAGTCGGTTGTTGCTTTGCAGAAAAGTTTTTATTTTTCACTTTTTACTTGTGGTATACCTACCGCACACAAATTCGTATACCACTACTTGATATGTAAATTTATTTATTTATTTATTTATAACAATCTTACCTACACTATCATTACAGATCTATGATCCAATGCGACAGAGTGGCCTTACTAACTAAATCCTAAATCTACACCTTATACCTAGTTAAATAATATCTTAATCTAAATAACTTATTAAATATAGCGTAACTTTTGCGAATCCACTCAAGTTGCACCACAATACATCAACCCTCCCGTGAACCTCATTCACCACGCGTATGGCTCTAGTGAGAGGAGTTCTCGCCAGCAGGTTGGTCCTGGCTGCAGGCACAGCGAGCAGGGGCGGGCGTTGCCGCCTCCACACGTACCGGTCGGGCACGTACAGCTGTAGGTGTCGCAGCACTCCCGGGTTATGCGCCACGCCACGTAGTAGTTTCACTACATACGCTACGAGCGAAAACTCCCGTCGTACTCTTAGAGTGTTATACCCTACCATACCCAGAACAAATAGTGTAGGGTCCATCAATTGGTATAATGGATATACCCCATACAGCTTGTAATACAAGTGTCGCGTGAACTTATTTTGGATACGTTCCAACATAACACTATATTTCGCCTCATGAGGAGCCCAAATGAATGCGCTATGTTCGAGGTGACTTCTGACTAATGCGTCATATAGTACCCTTAGTGTCGTGATATTTGTGAATCCTTGGGACTGCCTGAGTGCAAAACCTAGGTTTCTGTATGCCTTCTTACATATCTTATTGATATGGTCACGGAAAGTTAGTTCCTGAGAGAAGACTACCCCTAAGTCTCGTACCTAACACATCGTAAATAACAGTGACAGGAAGTTATTAACACATCATATAAAATCGGTGACATTTGAATCATAGTTTTGCTAGAACAAACGTTGTTTAGACCATGGTCTACTACCATTCTATCATCAAATATGTTATTTAAACAAACTAAACTATGCGTCCTCAAATTAGTCTTATATTGCTCAAACGTGTTCAAACATTAACCGTAACATCAAAGTACTCATCGCTGCAGCGATATGGCATTTAAAAGTTATGAGGAGTCCACATGGACTACAAGGATGTCCGGCCAATGCGGACCGAAATGCAAATAAATCATTAGCCAATGACGTGCAAACGCGCGAAGTATCGCTTCGCCCATTTCTTTTGTTGCATTCTATGGGCCACTCGATCCACCTGGGCGCTAGCCAGTCTACCGAAATCTCTCGAGCGTGGGACGCGTATGCATCGGCTTTATTTACGTCACAGGCACGCATCGCGCGTTTTTTGTGAAAATGAGTTCTAACTATTCGAGGGTGGAGTGATTGGCCATGGTGCGTTTTTACTTAATCGCTGGTGACAATCTGGCAGAAGCTAGGCGCATGTACTCTCAACCAAAATTGGAGTCAATGTTGTCTTGGTGCACATGGAGCTAACCCGGTTTCGTGGCAAGTTTTGTTTTTCTCATGTTCCTGTAATATCCTAATAAATAAATAATTCCTAATAATGTCACGTTAGATACAATAGGTACCCGTACCTAGTTACAGGAAAGAATTAAAACCATGTCTAATAGTACCTACCGCAAGTTCGCACCTAGAACGAAATGATTAAATTAGAGGACAGCCACCTCGCCGCGCCGTCGGTACGGTGCGTCGCCTGCATCTTGCAATCGTGCATAGCCAGAAAATACCTAAGTACCAAAGTTTACCACAGCTAAAGCCATACCAAGCCAAAAAAGTTCTGAGCTAAAACTCATATAGATTATTAGATTATGTTTACTATATTTCAGCAGCTGACTAGATTAGAGAAAGAAATAGCTAATTACTATATAAGCTAGAAGTTCTTTCTCTCACTTGCTTTGTGTAGCTTAGGCATAATCAGCCACAATTGTTCCCACTGCTGGGTCACAGGCTTCCTCTCTTCAAGATGGAGTGGGATGTTATCCACCACACGGGCCCAGGGTGGGTTGGTAGATGTCACATATCTTCGAATGGTTGGTTCTGGGATGTGCTGGTTTCCTCGCGATGTTTTCCTTCACCGTTTTGAGAGCAGTGGTGATGAAATCATTTACACAAAGTAAAACGCCTGCGTAAGTTCGAACCCACGACTGTACCTCGCTTGCTTTGTGTGCCATCCAAAAATAAAGACATTTTTTTTCTCTTTTTTTTCAGGTGGTGTTCTCTTTCTTTTAGCTACATTTCTGCGTGTTTGTGCGGCGCAAACGCCGCAGAAAAATAAACGGTCATACGCAGTTTTGTTCCCACCAATAAGAAAAAGCATGAATTGTGACTTATGTCCCGTCATATATTTGCCAGTGTGTAGTGATCAGAATTTGACATATATGAACTTATGCTTCTTTAATTGTATGAATTTAACCGATGTGCAAATTGCAAAGCAAGGAGTTTGTATATTTTATTGAACATTTTTTTTTTGTTTTATTTCGTATCTGGGTAACCGACAGTGAGCAGTAGTGGCCCAGTGGTATCAGCCCCGACTTACGAGTTATAGGTCATAGGTTCGAACCCGGGCAGGCGCTTTACTTTGTGTAAATTATTTCATCACCACTGCTCTCAAAACGGTGAAGGAAAACATTGTGAGGTAACCTGCATGTACTAGAACCAAAAATTCGAATAATTTGTATTTATTTATAAACGAGTTCATGAATATATTGCCCGCTGATATAGTACCGAATATTCACTTACTACAACGTCGAACAATATAAAATACAAAATAAGTTATCAGCGGTACCTCATAACGTCAATTTATTTTGACATTACTGACACTAACCCAGAGTTTAGCGACTTAACTCTCTCACATCGGCGGGTTTAATATTTAAAAGTTTAACTCTAGGTTTACCTCTAACTCTTGGTGGTGCACTATGAATTATTTGATAAACCCTGAGTTAATTGTTAACTCCGAGTTATTTAGGATAACCCATGTACGCAAAAGAGAGCCCAACAGAAATAAATTAATTTATCATTAAACGCAACCACATCGAAATTATGTAGATTACCGCAACACGAATACAAGAAGTTATAGCGACACTATTCGCACGTAGGTCACTGCTTGCCCACATTATGTAGCTGCGATGTGTAGTTGCGTTACGTGTGTTCGAACCCTAAATGTTACAAACTGGCCCGTACTGTAAAAAGTTTGTCGCCAAGATACCTATGTTCCATTTTGCAAGACAATTTCTAAAATGATCATCTAGATAATATCTCTCAGGATTTAAACCTAAACAAACACTTTGTTACAAGTTTTGTTTTAATTTACATTTCTAGTTTTTGATAAATATTTGCATAACATAGTGTTCTACCGTGATTGGACGAGAATATTTAATGCCTAGAGCTTACACTGTGTTGAAATATTGCTATGTAGTTCCAAAAATTCAGCGTAGCGAATGTTTCAGTGAAAATTATGAAAATATTTAATAAATAAAGTAGGTAGGATACTCTGCTGCGTATTTAAGTTAATTTATTTTAAAAAAAAATGTATACGTATTGTATTAGCTTTTTATTTACTACGAAATATCTTGGATGAATGAAAGGCGACTAACAAACGGTATTTATAAGACAGATGTGAGTGGAAACGCCGGGAGGGGACGCCCTAGGAAGACATATAGTGAACTTATTGGCAATGTTCTCCAGAAAGGTCCGTTGCGTAGTACTCGCAAAACGGCGTACGAGTATGAACGTAAACGAGGCAAAAGGAGGTAAGGAAACATACCCGGACAAAGAAACTTCAAATGTGGCGAAAAATAAAGATCTCTGTGATACTTCGAGATTGAAATCGAGATCTATGGATAGATGCTGCCAAATACACGATGGTATCTGTTGCTAGTTTATGACATGACGGTGCTGATAATATTTACCTTCGGGAGTGTCTGACGCCGTCGACGGCCTACATGTTATAGAAAACAAAAGAAGAACTCAAAGGATTATTTAACTTTATTATATGGTGTAATATTAGTGTGAGTAAAGGTGTAAAAAAAAAATACCGCAATCTGCTCGATCGCCGATATCGAAAGGGTAAAATCATCGCATGATAGACAATAGGTAAGTATTTTTATAGTATTGTAATGACAATAATATAAAAAAAAACGGTGTGAGTTGGTTTGGCACTCACGAAAATTGATGTGTAAACATGTGAGCTCGCATCAGTTTGGTTCACGCGCTCTCATAGACACGGGTCTTACTCTAACGTCACCGGACGCTCGAAGTCTTACGCTTACGCGTCTGATGCTCGAAGTCCCAGCTAGCCCCTACCGTAGACCGAGCGCTAAGATGTTTACACATCAAAAAATATAATATAAAAACGCCGGGAGGGGACGCCATATGAAGACATATAGTGACCTTATTGGTGATGTTCTTCAGAAAGGTCAGGTGCGTAGTACTCACAACCGGCGTGCGTGTATGATAAATGATAAATGAATGATAAATGATTTTATTTCTGTAAATAGGTTTGTACAAACACTTTTACACGTCAATGATATTTTAAAACTAGATGAGGTCGGCGTTTCCTATCTGACTACTCTGAGAAGAAAGGCCGAAACTAACTCAGAGGTCACAGTCTCTTTTAAAGTCCAGACATAATCTTGGTTAGATCATGTGAAGACCATGTAGATTTGTCTGAAATGGTATTTTGAGGAAAAACCACACAGATTGAGTGGACCTGTCAAGTCAGTGCACGCATTTGTCAGTAATCGTGCAGCTCAACTCAGAACTTAAGGAGCTCAACGATTCAACGAACAATACCAAAGAAAGGACATTTGGGTAGGCCACAAAAATTACTCAAACTGCCAGACTAAGATTAAAACTACCTGAAAGGAAAAAATAAAAGCAACAATGACCCACATAGTCTTCACATTCACAATATTAAAATGAATATCATGTATTTCATCTAGCTTGCATGCTACTCACATTCACAGACAGGTTTCTCTTTAAATGTCATCAAAAAATCATAATATGTTATGTCATGTAATTCAATAAAAATGACATTATTCATTCTAAAACACAGTATAAAATGGATTGTTGCTTGGGGGTACATTGAAATAGTTTAATTAATCCCAAGCCTTTTTGTCATCCAAGTAATCTTTAACTTTATAGAAACCTTTTTGACAGAGTTTCTGTTTAATAAATGATTTAAATTTATTGAGGCTCAGTTCTTTAACAAGACTTGGGAGTTTGTTGTAAAAACGTATACTTTGGCACTTAAATGAATTACTAATTTTTTGGAGCCTAGTCGAGGGCACAATAAGTAAATCTTTGTATCTAGTATTTATGTTATGAATGTCGCTGTGTTTAGAATATTGATTAATATTCTTTATTACATAAATAAGGTTTTCATATACATATTGAGATGCGACAGTCATTATGTTTATTTCCTTAAATTTATCCCTCAGTGAATGCCTACAACTAAGGTTATAAATTGCTCGAATGGCTCGTTTCTGCAGCACAAAAATAGCATGAATGTCGGCTGCATTTCCCCACAGCAAAATGCCGTACGACATTACACTATGGAAATAACTAAAATATACTAATCGGGCTGTTTCGACATCAGTCAAATGACGGATTTTATAGACCGCGTAGGCTGCAGAGCTTAGCCGCAAAACCCACCAGACTATGACCAGATGTATGAACGTAAACGAGGCAAAAGGAGTATGTAAGGATCGTAGCAGGTGGCGTTCTGTAGTTTCTGCCTACCCCCATGGGAAGAAGGCGTGAGTTTATGTATGTATGTAATAATATAAAAATATGAGGGGTGTTCAATGTATTCTCGGTATCAGCATGAAAAAAAACGTAAATTCAATTAAAATTATTTTTCATTTTCAATATAATCTCCCATTACCTCAATGCATCTATTACATCTTGAAATTAACTTCTCAATATCCTGTAAAAAATAACTTTCCTCTTTCTCTGAAAAATGCGCATTTACTGCCGCCTTGAGCTCTTCATCGTTGGACAATCGTTACCCAGGAAGGTCTTTTTTCAAATTAGGGAACTACTAACAATCACTTGGAGTTAGGTCCGAGCTATAGGGTGGGTGATTCCTCTCAAAGAGAGGAGGCCTGTGTCCCAGCAGTGGGAACATTATAGGCTGGTTATGCTATAGGGTGGGTGGTTAATTTCTTCGAAATCAAAATCTCACACAGCAGCCTTGGAAACACGCGCCGTGTGGACCGGGGCGTTGTCGTGAAGAAGCACCACACCGGTATTCAGTTTACCCCGCCTTTTTTCTTTAATTGATTCCCGTAAATTTCGTAAAGTAGATACGTAGGATGCTGCATTTATGGTTTCACCTTTTTTTTGTGTAATAAATCAGCAAAATTCCCTTTGAATCTCAAAACACTGTGGCCATGATTTTTTGCAAGGCGTTGCGTGGTGGCGCCCCCCCCCCCCCCCCCCCAATCTGCGTTAGCCCTTAAGTGACGTTTTTCAAATGCTGCGGTAACTGAAACTAAATAAAAGCTGTTAGTAACAAAAAAAATAGTTAAGAGATTATAAAATAAATCAATCCATTTTCTGTTAGTATTTAAATCTTCTGTTATTTATTTTAAAGATTACAGCTCTGATTGGCTGAATGAAATCCTTATTCATAGTCAGTCTTTCTTTAATTTAATACGGTTAGCTCCGAGCTTGGCATTTAACTGAATTTTCTTGGTTGGTCACAGACTGTTTTAGAGTTTGGTAAGCTTAAATAATGTTGTAATTCTTTGGATGCCCTAGAAGGACCTCATTGGTGATGTTTTTCAGTAATATCAGAGGTGTACTCGCAACCTGTGTGCGTGTATGACCCATAGATCTTCGATATTACTAGAGGCCCTAGCGCAAACGCATGATGTAAACGTAAAGTAATTTTTTGCTATTTTTAAACGTAAAATACAACTGTTATGCGTTTTGGTTAACATTTTTGGGACAACCACAATTAGCCACCCTAAAAATGAATAGTCTTAAAAGTAAGCAAATATTATGTACGAAAAAAGTATTTTCAATTCGAATTTACGTTACGTTTACCTACTCCGCGCGTTCGTGCTAGATGTATATGTCGGAAATACGTTAAATAAATCGTTTGACTTGACTAATCGGGACGCCGGTGCCACCAGGTGTCGCTGAACAGAGTCTATAACGCTAGCACTTGACCAGAGTTAATGCAGACTTTGTTGTTGGTGGGTAAGCAGTGAACACGTTTAGAAACTGTCGCGCGTTCCGTATAGTTGTGTCGTGTACCTACAATGTGTGATTCGCTAGTGTGATTAATTTGATCGTAAGTTATAATTTGATTTGAACTGCAAGCGGTTTTTCTATTGCGCAATAACCAACACTACTCATAGTACGCCCACAGTAGCTAAAATATGTCTGATAATAATGAGAGAGACATACCTTCTCCGTCCTATATATACAGGGTGTAAAAAGACCCATCACATAGCCGTCAACTACGCATTCTGTACATCAAACTAAGGAACATTGCTCAAAAATTATTGCTGGGAAACGAATTTTATTTTATTTGTGAAACGTCGCTGATTACGGTAATGCGCATGTAACACACGCAAATCATTGTGCTTATGGGTGCATGCAACGGTACAGGGGTTGTGGAGGTATTTATAGTTGTGTTATAACATTAAAAACTTGTTTTCGTAAAAAACGTCAGTAAAAGTTGGAATTTTGACCTTCAATATCTCCGTAACCAGAAAGTTCCCGGGTTTGATCCAGTAAAAAAAACAATGATTACAATGAAGTGGAGTACAAGTGACTCTCGGCTTCGTTAAGTGCATTTTTACACCGGCTATGTATATAAACGAAGCAAAAGGAGTAAGTATGTAAGGATCGTAGCAAGTGGCGTTCTGTAATTCCTGTGTACTTTCATGGGAAGAAGGCGTGAGTTTATGTATGTTTAATAATATACTATGTTAATTTTAATCTTATTTGCAGTACAATCACATTATCATGAATCGATTATAATTGGCATTTTATCGTGCCGAAGAAGAAAACATTTTATTATTGCTTGGCAGGCCTTCGATCCAGAATTGATATTGATTCCAAACAAAAAAAAACTCTCTCTCTCTTCCCCTCTCTCTCTCTCTTCTTTTTCTCTTTCTCTGAATTTCCAAACAGTTCTGCAGGTTTCTATGTAGATATATAAAAAAAAATACCGAAATTAGTTTACCCTTGTTGCGAACTATTCCAAAATACAGACAGAGTTACTTTCGCTTTTGTAGTATAGACTAGCTTTTGCGTGCGGCTTCACCCGCGGGGTGGTCTGAAAATATCCTACGGGAACGTACTACCGGGATTAAAAGTACCCTTTGTGTTAATCCAGGTTATAAATTATCTGTGTGTCAAATTTCATCCAAATTATTACGTCAATCCGGAACATAAATCCAGACAAAGAGACAAATGAACTAAAATTCTGAAAACTATATTTTCGGCGACAGACTCGTTCTCAAACCTCGTAGCAATTACTTTATTTAAAAAATATGCAATGTACAGATTTTACATAGTTACTATTTTGGTACCATTTTTTTATTTTGGATGGGAAGTCATCAAATGACCTCTCCCGCTCTGGGCGGAGCGGAAGGGCGTGTCAAACTCTTACTGACTAAAACCCACCCATGTTCCTTCAATTGCCTGTGTGCCAGGGCTCTGTTAACTCGTTCGAACAATCCGTGACCCCGGCAGGCATCGGCCCTATCGGACCCCGTCAATGATGCTGACATCTCTTTGAGGCGCGCGTGGAACACGACGCACCGTCGATCCGGGCCTGGTCCTTACCGAACGGCAAGCTGACTATTTTGGTTTGTTATTGATTTTGCATACATCATGTAAAGTCACAAGGCATGTGTCATGCAAGCCTGCCCTGCTCAAATAGCTGCGCTTATACGTAACTAAATTATAATATCTATTTAAGCTGACCGAACAATCTAACTGTATGTCTCAAAGTAAATATTAAACAAGTTTATAGCCTACTATCGTTTGAGTGAACAATTTATTTCGACGTTGTTTTCTCTGGCACTTACACAAAAAAAAAATACAGGGTTATTAATGAGTAATGCAATTAAACACTTAAAAAACTCCTCTGCGTTCCTTGCAAATCCTGAGAAAGTTTATCCATAAAAGTTTTGTAAACTCGCTTCTCTTTTACATGGGATTCTTGTCAATAAAACTTCGAACCCCCGAGTTTTCTTAAGTGGAAACTCTTGTTAATTTTTATAATTAATCAAAACGTTTACGGTTGACATGGAAACAGATTTATTTAAATGTTTTCTTTTTCAGTTTTGTGTTTTTTTCTATTTCTCTTCGTTACTATATTTTCTGGGCAAAAAAATACTTTGCTAGACACGCAGTAATACTTTTAGTATCAGCCTGAACCTTCGCCGTGTAAATATGATATTTGATTATCAATCAATCAATCAATCAAAATATTTTATTTCACGTAAACCAACATGGGCACTTATGAAACGTCAGAAGCTAGGTGCACGGTTCCAATTGGTTGTTTCCTATGGAGAAGAGCCGGCAAGAAACTCCACGGTTACTCTTTTGAAAATAAGGGGCTTTTACAATGTTTCCAATTACAGTGTTGATAGATATGGGAGGGCAGTGTAGGCCTGTCAACAAGTAACAGGTACTCAACAAAATATAAAAAGGTCCACAAATCTACAGTCTACAAGTTAGGTCTACAACGTTCTCACATTCACATAATATAGAAGA
Source organism: Griposia aprilina (assembly GCA_916610205.1). Lineage (NCBI taxonomy): Eukaryota > Metazoa > Arthropoda > Insecta > Lepidoptera > Noctuidae > Griposia > Griposia aprilina. The sequence continues at coordinate 12,437,309 of OU744307.1, read as the reverse complement.
ATCTATATAAAAATAAAAGCCTATTTAGACCAAATTATGACCTGATATTATGTCGCTTATACAATCCTAATCCAGTCCTACAGTCATAATTAGGTATTTTAAAATCACTCCATAAATACAGTATCTTAGGCGTTAAACTCACTGATTGCATAAGAAATACGTTACCACGTTTCATTACCTAAATAGATAAGCGGCTGCTAAGCTTAAATGTAATTGGGCTGGTCGCATCTGTCGCCGATGAGCTATGAGCTACAACTACACAGTGGTTCTTCAAAGACGCTTTTGCTTATCCTTCTTACAAAATATTTAGCCACGTCTTACGTCACCAATCGCTATGCTCCAATAAGCCGCAAACTATAGTATGTTCCAAAATAATCTGTCGAAATTGTGCAATCAATTTATTTTTATCAATTTGTAAGTGGCTCTACTAATTGGCATCCACAGGTACGCTTTCTGATCAATTTGTATACATTTTCTTTAGATACTTGTAGAACAGACCATACCTACACAAATAATACAGAGTATTCTATGCTATTACTGAGAATAAAACCTAAATTACAACATATTACAGTCTTCATTCCCTTTGATGAAACTTTTCATAAGATTATCTTCATTAACTCACCATTCCCTCACAAAACGTTTAATAACGTCAACTAATTTAAAACGAAGGACCGTCGCGTTCCACTAATGACTGTCTTTTGTCTTTTAATCCAACTCAACGAGAAAGACTTGGAACGTCAACTCCTTTATGCAGCTGCAACAATTGTTGCTTTATTTCTTGAGAATGTAATCTACAGTAATGCGTTTCGGCTAAAGAAACGGAAGGTAGGAGTTAGGGCTCTCTGTGAAGGAGCTTCCGTGGAAGTCAAATTCAAACATAAAACTCAAAGTATTTATTTCTATTACCCATTTACAGGCACTTTTGAATTATCAAGGAGTCGCAAACTATGTCCCACCTCCTATCCTGCCATCTGTGCTCGAAAAAATTAAGCCAATGTGACCTCTGCGCTGCTACCAATAAAATCTTATACACTATCGCGCCATCAAGACGACGCAGAAGAAGAAGGCGTTGGTCCGTCAAAAATATGAAGCTATTTTGCCCATTCCAAAGCGTAGTAGGTACCTATTCCTATCACTGAGCAACGTAGCTTTGTTGATAAGTATGGATGCCGGTGTAGGTACAGGTATATGAAACGCTTTTGCTTTGTCTCTGGAATAGCAACGCTCCTGTAATGTAAAAAACTTTCTACAAAACACAACCGACTTCCAAAAAAAACAAAAAATTCGGAATTCGGTGTCTTTGGTTTTGTATTTTCTTTTTTGGCCACCGACTTCCGAAATCAAATATATTTTTCTCGTTTTTTTGTGTTTTATTTTTTGGAAGTTAGTTGTTTTTTTTTAAGTTTTTTTTTCTCACTTTTTAATTGTGATACCTACTCTACACAAATTCGTATACCACTACATGATAACAGTGACAGGAAATTATTAAAACATCATCAATATAAACTAAGTAAAAATACTGGTCAGAATTTGATCAAATTTATATGGGACCACATGAGAAGCACCAGCATTGAAATAAAAAAATAATCACCGAAATCGGTTCACCTAGAAAAAAGTTCAGAACTAACACGCATTACAAAAAAATACCAGCTATTTTCCAAATTTGGCAAATGATTTCAAAGAGAAGTGCAATACCTACGCGTTCAAAATGTATGAAAAGTATTTTTTTTTTGTTAACCTACGTAATATTTCAAAGGAGAGAGGTTCAGAATCACGTTCATACTGAATCCATGGTAACAGGTTGCGGATCGATGTCCTTGCCACCTTGTATAGTCTTCGCCTCAACGCCTCAACATAACTTGACAAAATCTTTACTTATTCCTTTAGCAGAGTCGGCTTTCGTCGCCAGAATGAGTTCGCATTATAAACGTTAAGAAATGCTTCCGTAATTTACAGCAATTTCACAGAGAGCAGATGCTGAGCAAGATTGCAGTGCGGAAACATAAGAAAATAGAGTATTTCGAGTAAGTTTGAGCTGAGACTTTTCTGGGCATTTTATAATCTGTTTCTACCATAAACGGTAGGTAGTAATAACACATAACATATAATACAACATCACACTTGTAATCTTCGAAAAGTTAGACAGAGCCGAAAGTATAGTAGACAAACAATTAGCCAGTTATGTTAAAGTCCCATGTAGTAAAGGGCGAGCCTATTGCCTATTGCCATCATAATATTATAAAGAAAGAAAAATATTTTATTTGGGCCGACAGGAAATACAAAGAGTAAAAATAAATTAAAAAGGATCTAAGTTACTGAAGTAATGCATTGTTAACCCATTTATTTTCTCTGCTTATATATTAGGCTTATGAAATAAATTATTATTATTACATAATACATACATAAACTCACGCCTTCTTCCCATGGGGGTTGACAGAAACTACAGAACGCCACCTGCTACGATCCATACATACTCCTTTTGCCTCGTTTACGTTCATACATCTGGTCATACACGCACGCCGGTTGTGAGTACTACGCACCTGACCTTTCTGAAGACCATCACCAATAAGGTCACTATATGTCTTCCTAGGGCGTCCCCTCCCGGATTATTATTGTTTCCTGTATTTAATTATATATGTGTACATACAAGTTATATTTTTAAATATTAGAATATAAAAATATAAAAAATTGTTGCCTACCGATATCGGGAACAGGGTTATTATTATTATTATTAAACAGGCACAAATCCAAGCTGCTACCTTAATAGCAACCCGGAGCTACCTGGGCTTTGTCTTAACATTCCTGATGGAAAAACTCAACCATAGTTATACAAGCCTGCAATTCTCACTCTACAGGAAAAACGTCTTTTCATGGCCATTGATTTTCACGTTTGCTTACATACTTACTGAATTCTACGTTGCCTCTTATTGTTTTTCGTAATCGTTGTTCAGAGACCTCTTCGTGTCTCAGAAAGCACTTTATGTTGTTGATTCCAGCTGTCATTCATAGATCTATGGCAGTTTTTACGCGTAGTCAGAAACCCAAAAGTCGAACAATCAGTTTTACCAGTGTTATCCAGTGACTGGATTGTAGAGGTCAGATAAGCAGACGCTCCGTATAAAATACTAGTATTTAGTTACATCCAGTTAGACTAGAAGCCGACCTCAATATAGTTGGTATAAGACTAGGCTGATAATCAAGTAATCAAACACAAAAAAAAAACATTTCTATACTCTCTATTTTACCAACAATTTATATATTATTTCCAGCCAAGATTGCGTGTTAATACCCAATTTATCAAGACGAAGGCAATCGAATAAAGAAACACCCAATAGTTTGCCTTACTATCATAATGTCTTAATCAAGACTATCTCTCGAATCGATCCCTAACATAGAATCGATTATTGAATCACGTCTAATCACGTAATCGTTATCGCGAGCTCCTGATTGTTTCCGTGACTCGAAGTGATAGGAAATTAAGTTCTTTAGACGGCACTCGATCAGCTACTCCGGGTTTGTTGGGAGTAGGAATGTTTGAACGATTTCGTGGTGAAAAGTTGAGCAATCTGTAGTAATTTATGGCTATTCTGCTACTATTATAGCAAAATAGATTGTGAATTTTAGTCAGATAATAATTCACAATCGTGATGAGTCGATAACTTATATGATGATTGACAAAAATTACTTTATATTATTATTTTAAGTAACTACAGCTGATTATAGGGTCAACAGCATCAGGTCAGGGTGAGGTCATCATGATCATCATGAGCCCGACTTCACTCACTAGTGAATTTTTTTATTTTTTTTGCTTTGTCAATCCCTACTGTCTTGAGACAGCCTCGTCTAGGTAGTAGCTGGTAGAGCAGTTACTTAAAATTATGAGCTTGGAAAACCTTTTTGTTGTATCATTATTAGATATCGATAACCGCCACGTCTAGCGTCTCTGAGTTACAGCAGTTAATTTAATTTGACGTTGTATAATTAAATTCAAAATACGGTAAAGATAATAATTATAATATAATTTACCGCACTTTTCATAAGAGCCTGTAATGTCCCACTGCAGGGTATGGGTCTCATCCCATATTAATGGGGATGCGCCAAGGTAGCCCGCGAAATTCAAATTTTCTTACGTTTTTTGCAATATGCAGGTCAGTATCAGGAAGGCAACTCTCGCGCTTACACTCGTTGAAGACGCATGCGTCATTGTCGGTCGTCTCTTTATGTCGCTTGTAAAATGGTGACATTATCCCATTTCTTCTAGTCTCACTACAAGTCGATCGTAAATCACGAGTCTAGGGACAAAAATGTTGCCATTATGCGTTGTACGAAGTAATCCATTCCACATAACGATGCTACTTTTTTGACGCAATCGTTCATGCACTTTTTACCTTCTTTAATAATTATTTTTAAATCAAAAACATGGTTTGAGCAGAATTATATACGTATTTCATAAACATTTATCAATATCATCATCATTATTGATTCCGTAACTCCATTTTTATTTTATTATTAACATTAAAATAAGTTCTCCTTAGTATTTGCTACAATGGAATTCTGATTTATCAATGTCATCGATATTTGTCGTTTTATTGTTTGTTTACATTGGATATCTACATATAAATTAATTAATTAAATAAAAACAGAATGACTGCCAATGATATTATAAGTAAACTGATGACTACCACAATAATATCAAGGCTTATTAAGATGGAGAAGAAGAAAGAGGAAGTGTGGTTGTCGTAAAGAGTACGGTACGGCACCAATCGGACTGTCCTGCTGTTCCAACGACGCTGCTGTAGCTACGTGTCCCGGCTACATTACTTTACAAAAGCCTAAAAGATTATTGGGAAATCCTTGCCAAAACAAATTTCGCCCTGAGGGTCGCATTAGGAGTCTCGTCACAGCAGGAATTCAAATTTCTTTGTGGTCAAAGTACCGCCCAAACATCTGTCGAAATTCGTGAAGACTTTGGGCGAGAGGTGATATGGTCCGGCGATCCCTAAGTTCGCGGACAGCACGCGACTCGGCGCTACTCATGACGCCGACTATTCGTGTAAACTTGTGATTATTATAATGTATTGTTTACGTATAGTATTTTTGTTAGTTATATCAGTTTTACATAGAAAATAATAAAATAAAAATATTTGAAATCTTTATTGTATGAAATGCGTTTGAAACACTATTTATCATGTTGGTGGTATTGTAGGTGGTACTATAATAATAGGTGAGTAGGTATGTCATTTATTTCTAGTGATAAAAGAACCTATATATAAATACCTAACAGATTCATTAATAAATTCAGTATACACCCAAGTATCAACCACAAAAACGTAATTCACCACACATGGGAGTTTAGTTTTGGTCATGCTTCTCTGTAACATCTATACACAACTCAGCCGGCCAAAATTCTGGGCTGAGGACGACATTCTTTTGCAGCGCGGGAACCTGGAGGATGTTTGAATTAAAATTTGTAGTCTTGCTCGATTGCATCGTCCTTCCTTCGACCCGGATCAGAACTTAGCTCCTTCTCTCTTGATGTCTGTCGTTCCAACTGGGAAATGTACGCGAGCAAGGTGGGCACTGCTGCTCGAAAATCCTCGCTTCCAGGAGCGGTACCGCGTTTGTTGCGATTGCGTCACGATCGACCCTTCTTCCCGTCAACCAGAGTAAAACTCTCCTCTTACACTTGACTGGTTAAGAAGTCAACAACAATCTTAAAAATAATTTCTAAGTCGTTTAAATGTTTTGAGCACCATTTTTTACCTATCTCGTAAACATTTATCAAATAAGTAAAACATTTTTGATTTCGTAACTCAATTTGTATTTTATTATTTACCTAAGCTTCTGGTTGCTACTTCAACTACGTACGAAATTTCTTGTTCTCCCGACCCACCCCGTCGCATCGCATCGCCTGCCCGCGCTATTACTTCGTTTTCGCTTAGCATTGTTTCTGACTCTTTTTCTTTTTGCTCGGCTCCTAAGAGTCCTAGCGTGATGTTAAATAGCCTTCCTCAAGAATTGAAATGAAATGTAATAAGAATTTTTCAAATACATGTTTCAGAGATTAGCGCGTTCAAACAAACAATAAAAAACCAAACAAACTCTTCAGCTTTATTATTAGTACAGATTTAAATAAGTTCTCTTTGCTTACATGGCTGGTGCTGATTTGTCTATGACAACTATTTTTGTCACGTCAAATTAAAGAATTGTTTGTTTACATTGGTTACCAACATAATTATATGAATACAGAATGTCTGCGAATGAAGTAAACTGATGACTACCGAAATAACATTAAGGCTTGTAAAGATGGAGATGGGGAAGCATAATTGTCGAAAAGACCGGACCGAGTCACCGGCTCTCAGAATGCTCTCGGAATGGCTGCTGCGTCCTACCGTTCCAATGACGCTCCGTTCCGTTACGGCTACATTACTCTAAAAAGTCTGAAAAGATTGACGAACTACGAAGACTATGGGCAAGAGGTGTAATGGTCCCGGCGATTCTTAAACTGGCTATTACTGATCAGCGCGCTACACATGACGCCGACTAATCATGTAGACTTCTTATAATGTATTGTATAGGCACAGTATTTTTGTTAGTTAGAATTATAAGTTTCATATTCAAAAAAAATTAAAACATATTTGAAATCTTTATTGTTTGGAATGCTTTTGAAATTCTGCATCATGTTGATGGCCCTGTTGTAATACAATAATCATAGGTATATCATAATTCAGGTTACCCTTTGCATAAATACATCACAGAGAGATACATTAACTAAGTATAAACCACGAAAAACATAATTATTATCACAACACACTTGGGCTTGGTCATGCTTCCCTGTAACATCTACACGGAATTCTTGCCGGGCGAAATTGTGGGCGAAGAACAACAGCTTTTTGCAGCGCGGGAGCCTCGAGGATGTAGGACTTAAAATTTGTAGTAGGTACTGCTCGACTTCATCCGCGACAGATTCAGCGTCCTTCCATCAGTACTGATTTGACCTTCGCTCCTTCTCTCTCGATATCTGTGGGTCCAACCGGGAAATATGCAGGAGGATGGTGAGCACTGCAGCTCAAAAATCCTCGCTTGTGGAGTGTTTTCTTTCCATTTTAGCAATTCGAACATGCACACCAAGATTAGGTGGTAGGGATTTTGTGCGGACAGCTTTGGTAAGGAGAGGTGTACCCCCATCCGCAATTATGACAGCTTCTCTCCGTCCGACAACTCATTTAAACAGTGTGATGTTATAAAACATTGGTTCCACTTTAGTAACAATAATGATTCTGATTTGTATAATGCATCGGTCCCACAAATTATTTATTTTCTTAACAAACTTTATGAAGAGGGATTCCAATATGGAACTTTAAACTCTTGTAGATCTGCGCGAGCCCTATTGATAGGCTTGTAAATAGGAGAAAACGACAGAATTAAAAGATTTTTCAGGGAGTATTCCGTCTTCAGCCCCCTTTGCCAAAGTATTCCATTTTATGGGATACCTCAATAGTACTTGACCACATGAGCCAGTTATACCTCAATGAGTAGGAGTAATAGTGTTCTGTGCCAATGAGTCCCTTAACAAACGCGGTACCACTCCGGTACCACGTTTTTGTGGTTGCGACGTGTGATGATATAGAAACTCATTAAAGTTTCTATGGTTTTAAAATAAAACTGAATGTCATAATTACATTCTGTCAAATACGACTGTAATCTTTTTCCTTGTATTTTGCTGATTAAAACCATTTATTCTAAAGGTTTTATCTTATTCATCAATTTAATCAGCAAAATGTTCTAAATAAAATGGAGAGATTCTTACGTCCCGAAAAACTAGACATTGATCCGTCTGACAGCTCCGCCTCGAAGGATTGGGAACACTGGAAGAGGACATTCGAAAGTTTTTTGTCACATTGCGAAAAAGGTACGAAAGATAGTAAAATTATCCTAGACTTACTCATAAATCATGTATCCGCTCGAATTTACTCGTTTATCAGTGAGTGCACCACTTATGAAAAAGCTATTAACACACTCAATCAAATTTTCATCAAAGAAAAAAATATAATATATGCTAGACATATGCTGGCAACAAGAAAGCAACAGAGTGAAGAAAATATCGATGCATTTATTCGGGTACTAAAATTAATGGCAAAAGACTGCAAATTTGAAAAAGTGGATGCTGAAACGAATAAAAATGATAGTATAAGAGATGCATTTATTTCTGGCATCAAGTCAAACAAAATAAGACAACGATTACTTGAAAATCTGTCATTAACACTCGACCAAGCCTACAATCAGGCCTTGTCGTTGGAAATGGCCGAATTGAGCTCACAAAACTACAATACTGCAAATATAAGTGTTGTTCAATTTTTAAAAGAAGACAAGGAACCTATAGCAGCAGCGTTTACTAAGCGAAAGTGTTTCTTCTGTGGAGGGCGTGTGCATCCTAGAAAGGATTGTCCAGCTGTCGACGCCAACTGCCAGATTTGTGATAAGAAGGGACACTATGCTAATGTATGTCGAAGCAAGAAACTTAATACTGTTGCGGTTCTAGGTAAGCAAGATACAAACAATAACAGTTCTGCATGTATTGTAGCAGCATCACCAGATTCTTTGAAGAAAGCAACTGTGACAGCCTACATCCAAGGAATTCGTGCCCAAGCATTAATTGATACGGGCAGTTCTATCAGCTTTATGAATGAAGCCTTCTTTAAATTGTGTCGACTAAAGAAGAGATCTTGTAACCAAACGATTTCAATGGCTTCAACTACACTGACATCTCAAGTAGAGGGACAAACCTGCGTCTCGGCTAAAATTGGAGATCATAATTATGAAGGTCTGAATTTACTTATTGTAAAAAACCTGTGCGCTGATCTTATTATTGGTCATGACATACTAGAGAAGCATTCTTCACTTGAGTTCTGTTTTGGAGGTTCAAAAGATCCAATTAAGGTATGCAGTGTTGCTGCAGCAACTGTACCTGCTGTTCCTTTGTTTTCGAATGTTTCTCCCGAATGCAAGCCTGTCGCCATAAAATCTCGAAAATACAGTGAGGATGATAAAAAGTTTATTGGAGATGAAATAAGAAAACTTTTGGCTAAAGGAATTATTGAAGAAAGTATGTCACCCTGGAGAGCTCAAGTCCTCATTTCACAGAATACTAATCATAAGAAACGTCTCGTTATCGATTATTCTCGAACAATAAATAGGTACACACATTTAGATGCATACCCACTTCCAAACATAGAAGAAATGGTGACACAGATTTCAAAATATCGTGTGTTTAGCGCTATAGACTTACAAAGCGCATATCATCAAGTCCCGATTCTGCCAAAGGAGCGTCACTTTACTGCTTTTGAAGCACTTGGAAATCTTTACCAATTTCGGCGTATTCCATTTGGTGTCACTAACGGAGTGTCAAGTTTCCAAAGAACCATAGACTGGGTTATTCGCAAAGAAGAGCTTAAAGGAACGTATGCGTATTTAGATGACATCACGGTATGTGGAATAAAGCAGGAGGAACATGATGAAAACCTTAACAGATTTTTAGCAGCAGCTCAAAAATATGGATTAACTCTCAATAAAGAAAAGAGTAAGTTTTCTCAAAAGTCTATTAATATTCTGGGATACAATGTAGAGAACCACGTTATTAAGCCAGACGAGGAACGCTTAAGACCACTGTTGAATTTGCCACCACCATGCGACGTTCCATCACTGAGAAGAACAATAGGAATGTTTGCGCATTACAGTAAATGGATCCCAAATTTCTCAGAAAGAATTCATGCTCTCGCTCATACACAAATATTTCCATTGAAAAATGAATTAGTTCAAAGTTTCGAAAGACTAAAATCTGATATTGCAAAATCAGCTGTTCACGCTATCGATCACAATGCACCATTCACTGTGGAAACAGATGCATCCAATCATTCCATCGCAGCAACTTTGTCACAATGCAATCGACCGGTTGCATTTTTTTCCAGAATGCTAAATAATAGCGAACTCAACCACTCAGCTATAGAGAAAGAAGCTTACGCTATAGTGGAATCGTTAAGGAAATGGCGGCATTTTCTCATTGGCAAATCATTTCGTCTCATTACTGACCAACGATCTGTATCATTCATGTTTGATAATAAACTGACAAGCAAAATAAAGAATGAGAAAATACAGCGATGGCGCTTGGACTTAGCACCTTTCAAGTACGACATAGTGTACCGTCCCGGAAAGCAGAATGATGTGGCTGACGCACTTTCACGAGTTTGTGCTTCGGTACCGGTACGAACTGAGAAACTAAAATCATTGCACGAAGCTTTGTGTCACCCAGGAATAACGCGCATGAATCACTGGGTAAAGTCTAAAAATTTGCCTTTTTCTACTGAAGAAATTAGGAATATGACGAATTCCTGTCGGATATGTTCTGAAATAAAACCAAAATTCTATAGATCTGACTTACCAGATCCAATTTTAATAAAAGCTACTTCTCCTATGGAAAGATTAAGCATTGACTTTAAAGGTCCTGTACCATCTAATACAAGAAATAAATATATATTGACTGTAATCGATGAATATTCACGTTTTCCGTTTGCGTTCCCGTGCGCCGATATGAGTTCTACAACGGTCATAAAACATTTGAATGAGATATTTATGTTGTTTGGTATGCCATCTTACCTTCATTCGGATCGAGGAACTTCATTCATATAGGCAGAAGTAAAGAATTTCTTGAATTCACGAGGTATTGCTTCTAGTAGAACCACTCCGTACAATCCAAGAGGAAATGGCCAAGTGGAACGTTTTAATGGAACTTTATGGAAATCAATACAATTGGCTCTACGTTCACGCAATCTAGTAATAGAAAATTGGGAACAAGTTCTACTTCAAGCTTTACATTCAATACGGTCTTTGCTGTGTACAGCTACTCAATGTACGCCACATGAACGGATGTTTATGCATACAAGGCGATCATCGAATGGAGTCTCTATACCTACTTGGTTGGCAGAATCAGAACATGTGCTAATGCGAAAATTTAACCGTAACAATAAATATCAACCAGTCGTTGAGGAAGTGACGTTACTTCATGTAAATCCGGATTATTCCTATGTGCGACTAGCAGATGGTCGAGAAACAACTATCTCTAATCGACACTTAGCACCATTAGGACAAGATAGTGAGATAATCCAGGAAACATCTGAAGTACTTAATGAGACCCGAGATTCAGTCAACACTAACGAAGACGACTTCTACGATTCTCGAAGTATGAACGAAGAAGAGGAACAGCAACAATTGACAGATTACCTAACAGTAGAAACCGATCACACGGCTACTGACAATCCAGCTACTGTTCAAGGGACGTCCACTAGAAATCGAATGCTTCCAGACCGCTACAGAGACTACGTTTTATACTGAATCGTCCTCTTTTAAGCCTGGAAGAATGTGATGATATAGAAACTCATTAAAGTTTCTATGGTTTTAAAATAAAACTGAATGTCATAATTACATTCTGTCAAATACGACTGTAATCTTTTTCCTTGTATTTTGCTGATTAAAACCATTTATTCTAAAGGTTTTATCTTATTCATCACGACGAGACCGAGTAAACACACAGACAGAGTAAAGCCGTCCTCTTCCACTTGACTGGTTTTAGACCTCAATGGTTCTCTTCTTTATCTCAGATGTGTCTCATCCATCGACGCCGCACAAGCAGCGGATAGAAGCAGTGGATCGTTGACAACTTTAGCAGAGGCCTAAAGTTTTCTTCGGGTAATTTACATTGTGGTGGCGATCGCAGCGTCGTCTAAGATGTTTATGAACTCGTAACACATTTTATTAAAAAATACTTATTATTTTCTTCCGCAATTGACACAATCATGATTGACACAATAAGTCTGTTTGACGTTCGTACGCCGGTCGACATGACGTCATGTACGTGTCGACTGGTCCCGACCACTCTTTGCATGTCGCGTGTAAACTAAGACATGTCGCGTGGCGTTCCTGCGAGAAATGCTCGGATCGACGTGGCGAGAATAGCTCGACTTGATTTTTACGAGGAAAAGTACGAGTCGAACGACAATGTCACATGCGACATACGTGAGAATTGCCTTCTAGGTTGTATGGTGATCTAAATACGATTCGCGACCGTATCAAATATGGCTTTACAGAATTATAATCATTAGAATCAGCAATACGAGTACAACTCGTTAAGTTAGAATTGCCCTCAAATGTCATGATTTCATTTCATTCAATAGGGTAATATGAACTTATAGAGATGTATTGCTGATTCTAATGATTACAGTTCTGTAAAGTCATATTTGTTATTGTCGCGAATCATATTTTAATCAAAATACATCCTGACAGTGACCTGCAAATTGCAAAAACCGTAAGAAAATTTGAATTCCGCGGGCTACCCTGAAGGATCCGCCTTAATATAGAAATACATTCGTAACAGGTGGTTTTCTGAGGTTTGTACCATGGGAAAGAGGCGTGAGTTTATGTATGTATTAAATACAGAAAAGAAACAAATAATAATCAATATGCTTACTCATGAATCCCTTTGACCTCTAAGTCCCTCTAGGTCCCATCACGATGTTTTCTTTCCGAAAATCAATGGTCAGTAAATGATAAATGATTTTATTTCTGTAAGTAGGTTTGTACAAAAAGTTTTACACGTCAGTCATATTATTTAAACTACCTAAGGTTTAAGGTTTCCTATCTGACTACTCTGAGAAGAAAGGCCGAAACAAACTCAGAGTCCAGACAAAATCTTGGTCAGATCATGTGACGACCATGTAGATTGGTGTCTGAAATGGTTTTTTGAGGAAAGAACCACACAGATTCAGTGGACAGGGTCAGTCAGTGCACGCATTTGTGAGTAATCGTGCAGCTTCAGAGAAATAATGAGTGTAATAAGAGTATAATAGAGCAGTGGTGGCCCAGTGGAATCGGCCGCGACTTATAAGATGTAGGTCGTGGGTTCGAACCCAGGCAGGCGCTTTACGTTGTGTAAATAATTTCATCACCACTGCTCTCAAAACGGTGAAGGAAAAGCATCGTGAGGAAACCGGCATGTGCTAGAACAAAAAATTCGAAGACATGTGACATCCACCAATCCGCACTGGGCCCGCGTGGTAGATTACAGCCCATTCCCTCTCAAAGAGAGGAGGCCTGAGTCCCAGCAGTGGGAATATTATAGGCTGATTATGTGCAGTTCAACTCAGAACTTAAGGAGCTCAATAACAACTTAACAAGCATATTACTCTGTTGTCTCACAAGTCAATTAAAACAAAAACAGTATAAGCTGGCCTCTTATTAAAACTCCGTACCTACTACGCTAGACCACCACCAACTTGCGGTCGACTATACGTATATAATACTTACCATGTTTCGAAGGCGCAAAAGCGGTACTTTCAACCTCTAGACACCAACGCCACGGACACTATTTTTAAAACTCTTAAACCTTCAATAGCTGCTCTATTCCAGACACAACTTCTTACCGTACAAACTCTCAAAATAAACAACTTGGTTACAAAAACATTCATCTTTATACAAAGAATTTGTTCCTGTGTAATAAAGTCCTCTGTTTCTTGAAGTTTTTCGTTCACAACCTCATTCCCTGGTATAAAGTTACTAGTCCAGACTAGGGGACTTTAAAAAACTGCTCAAGTTACTGCTTATTGTGTTAGATGTTGGTGATAACTATTCGGGGACTGGATGACGCCATTTTGTTTCACTGGTAGTAGTAATTAATTACTTTTTATAAAGTGTCTATTCGAGAGGCTCGAGTATAAATAATAACAGCCGCACGGGTCAGTAGTCAAGGTAATGCAACGCTTGCCGAGGTCGGTCCATGGATGGGAGATCATCTATTACATACCGAGACCCCTCCACGCCTTGGAAAGTACGTTAACCAGTTGGTCCCGGCTGTCATTTGTAGATCTTTGACAATCGTTACTAGAGGTCAGAAGCCCGAAAGTCTGACAACCAGTCTTGCCAAGGGGTATCGTGTTACACAGTAACTGTGATGTGGAGGTCAGATAGGCACTCGCACCATGTAAAGTACTAGAATTCAACTGCATCAATCTGCTCAGGTGGAGATTCACATCTGACTCCACCCTGGAGTATAAATGTGGTAATGTCCACAAGAAATGGGGCACTTGAGGTGACTACAGGACCGAAATGCATGTTTTATAATGCCTAAAAGTATATGATCAACTGCAGTAAACAAAATCAGATAAAATATATGATATTCTTCAGGATATATGCTAGTTAGATAGTGTGTTGAAAACATAATACAACTAATTTGATACTATAGACAAAAATCACAAAAATACCTTCAAAAAAATATTTTCACGATTAAGAACCATAATAATATACATGCAATAATTCAGTTTTTTTGTCAGATTATTCTACAAGCAGCATATTAATGTATAGTGATTTAATTTTTTATTCCAATCAATAAATTTTTGTAAAAAGATAATTGCTTCATATTTTGCAATAAATTAACAGCATTGTGTCATCGCGCTTATCTTTCTTTTCTATGCAGTCCGACAGTGACCGCGCTTTAGGTGTTGAAAGCCTTTTAATATCGTGTCCAGCGTGTTCTGTTGTCTGCAGGCTACAGGAGTTGATGGATGCTACTGAAAGTGCCACACCCGTAGCAAATAGATTGCTATCGACACGCTAAGAAGAAGAGCTGGATTCGGTAAGACTAGACGCCGACCCCAACTAAGTTGGGTAAAGGCTTTCAAAATATTTTATGACACATGAACGTACATGGGCACTTATGAAACGTCAGAAGCTAGATGCACGGTTCCAATTGATCGTTTCCTATGGAGACGAGTTAACAGGAAACTCCACGCTTACTGTTTTAAAAATAAGTGGCTTTTATAATGTTTTCAATTTACAGTGTTAATAGGTATGGGAGGACAGTGTAGGCCTGTCAATAAGTATTAATAAAAATAGAAAATGGTCAACAAATCGAAGCATTTATTATTACGATAATTTATCTGTATTAATAAAAACAACTAACCTGACATATCGATTATTGAGCACGATTATTTATGTGACAGCACCAAGCGATGACAGTTAACAAGTGGTGAAGGAAGGCGCGATCCGGCAATCGATTCGTTCACTTGGTTTTGGAGCGAGCTAGGGGTCGGACTAACTAAAGTAAATGTGTCGAGAATTCTAAATAATTATGGTGGCTGGTTGCTTTTAGTTGTAAAGATTGTTGGATTGGACAGTGAAGAGGCTTACAAGAGCTATAGCGCGGTCACTGTTGGATTGCATAGAAAAGAAAGAGACGCGCGATGACACAACGCTGGTAATTTATTGCAAAATATGAAGCAATTATGGATTTACAAAAAATCTATTATTGGATATTGAATAGAAAGAAAAAAGAAAAGAAAAAGAAAGAAAATACGTTTATTTGCTGTAACCATATTGCACAGAAAAACACACAAACAAAAAAGTACAATTTGGGGGTAAATATGTGTAACAGCCACGCAAAACGGCAATCGCTCAGCATAATGCTACGACCCTATACGAAACAGAGTGACAGCGACCGCGGCAGCGAGCCGGCGTTGACGTGATGACCTCAACCAGTGCAGGATACGAAAATAAAAAAGCAAAGTACCCTATACAATTGCCCATTTTCCTGCTGCCTGTACATTTTTTCAAAATCTATGAATGTGAAAAAAAAATCTCAAAAAGTTAAAGAAAGTCTCCTAAGACCGTTTTCCTGTAGCTACAACGGTTGAGGCAGCTGCCCTTGCTGCCCCATCTCAAAAATCCACCCTGTATAATACAAATGCTCGCACGTCTCATCATAAATGAGAATGAAAGATAAATTGGTTGATTTGTCACAGAAACACGTAAATACAAAAGATAAGGCAACGAGATAACTCAAAATAAAAAAAAAGCAAATTTTTTGCACTGTTCACTTACTAGTTTTAAACTCAGTTTTTGGCATCTATAGCTAAAGTTGTACCACAGGTTCAATGAAAATCAGTACAAAAACATACATACATAAACTCACGCCTTCTTCCCATGGGGGTAGGCAGAAATACACATAGACACACAGTACGGCATCTGCTACAATCCTTACATAAGTACTCCTTTTGCCTCGTTTACGTTCATACATTTGGTCAGACACGCACGCCGGTTGCGAGAACTACGCACCTGACTTTTCTGAAAAATATCACCAATTAATATGGTAACCATAAAATAATGTCCTTCTAGGGCGTCCCCTCCAGGCGTTTCCACTCACATCTGCCTTGTTAGTCGCCTTTCAATCAAGCTTTCAAGACCTATGTTTAAAATTCTTTCTGTATCTCTGTCAGTGTTTCACAGGACTTGGCTCATCCTCTCGATAAAAATCCTAAATTACCTTTACAATACCCACGAGTAAAGAAACGGCATAACTCGTAATTAAAGAAAATGAAACTACTCAAGCACCGACCCCTAACGAAGTCGTAAAGCGAATAAAATAAAGGTATTCTTTCTCCCTCACAACTGCATAATGCAGTTTTTAACTTTCCCGAGTTTAATTGCATGGAAACTTGCTAGATTTTAATATTAACGTGAATTAAAAATTATATTCACTGTATTTTAATGGATATGAGTTTCGTATTCGTTGTGAAAACTGGTGAAGGATTACGTAGAACATTATATTATTATTCATCATGTACGCTCCCCTGTGGCATGTCTTAGTTACAGCTGCTTTTACAGACGCTGGTTTTTTTTTTTTCCTTTTGGGCAGCTCGTAGTTATGACCACTAAGGTCCTGGCTACTTAACCGGGCAAGACAGACGCTGGTTTACGTTAATGACCTCTTATAGCTAACCTTTTATGTGACGGCGCAGCAAGTGGTGCCATCTAGTTTTGTTAAGAAGTTACTGGAATCATCGAAGAGGTCGGATAAGAGCGACACCGGCTGATAGTGACTGGCGAGTGCCAGTCACCCACCACCATAAAATTACTGATACGACGCTCCGCTAGAGTTAGCGGAGCGTCATATCAGTAATTTCATGGTGGCTGTCTTCTGATGACAGAGGATGATGTCTGGGGACCACGTCCCAGTTAAACTGCTATATTCTGGCACAATCCGGTTGATATTGAAGCTGCTGATCCACTTATACGATGACCAGTTCTGGGAAAAGCTAACCCACGCCGTTATTTATATACTACAGGTGGTGAAGGGACCAAAATATGTTAATGTTATTTGCCAAGATACAGATATTTCTGTACTCAAAAAATGGCGTTGATCCGTCGAGGGGATCTGAGGGCCTAGACAAATGGCATTCGTTTCGGAGCGATTCTATTTCTACAATCGCTATCGCTTTCGCTAATGATTCCAAAAACTAGCGATAACGCTCGTCAAAAAGTGTCCCTTGGCTGTGCATCTCTGTGGAAGTACCTAATCTTTCGACGCTGTCGATTAATTTCATAATCGAATGTTGTTAACATTGTCTAGCAAATTTTTATTCGTTGACCTATGATCACGTGACATTTCGATAGCTTATGTCAAGCCCATACATTTTAACTTTTCTACTAGCGTCATCGCTAATCGAATGTTACTTTGTCTAGGCCCTCTGGTGTTAAGATGCTATGATAGTTTCGAATGTGAATTCTTTTACACAATGGGAATTCTTCATTGTAGCGGTGAGTCTATGTATCATAAAAAAATGCTTGTCTGCAAAGTCGGTTTACGGACGATAATTTTACGTGATAACGTCATGGCGGAACGTGACAGTGAGTCATGCTTTTTCGTGCGTGCAGCCGGCGTTCATCGATGTATAAGACGTTATCACGTCAAAAAGTTTGTGGTATGCACCAAGATAGTTCATAGATCTTGGCTCATACCATAATCTCTTTCTTAATTGTATTTCTTCTGTACGTCTAAATGTTTCTCTTCAATTCAAGGATAATGGATTTCACTGTTCTATATTCATGATAGGAATTACTTTATTCTCATGTCACATTTTTGTACAGTTTGTTGTTTTTGTTGTGTGTGTTATACTTTAAATTCTTACTTCAAACCTAGATAAGGAAGGAAAAAGTGACACTTGCACCCACTTGAATACCCAAAAGTTGGATTTAAAAAAGGCTTTGGAGCTTCTTGACAGTCAAAGCATACTATAGCGTAACCGAATTCTTGAGTGTTTTTTTTTTAACTTAGACTGTTTATAATGTTTAGTTTTTGTGAATCTTATTATTGTTTAGTTTTTGTTCTGTTTATTAAAGTTTAGTAGGGTAGTTTAGTGGATTAGTAATTTTGTATAATATGTGTAATTTTAATTTTGTAACTTTTGCATGCCTACTGTTAAAATATGGCTGAACCTATTCCCTTTAACACCATGTACTGTACCCATATTTGCAAAATAAAATATCTTTATCTTTATCTTTATCTTGGAACCGTGGAGTTTGATATGTCAGCGGGTCATCCCGGGCTTTAAATTAAAAACATTTTTGCTTCAACAAAACACAAATAAAACAACACATTATTTTATAATAACAAAACCATATTTTTTTTCACAACTGTTTTCAATATGGTATACAGTTGCCCTGATGGATAACACTAACATTTTCACCCTTCAAAACTTTGCACTCCAAATAACACAAGTTAAAATAGGACTCATTGTTCGATGCGCATACCGGGTCGTAGATCTTTGAACATAGGCAGTACTGTCCTGGAGGCATCTCTGTCTGTAAATACCGAGGATTTATTTCGTCGTCGCCCCTGCAAAGGTACACACAGCATTTTTAATAATGTTGTCATGTGGAAATGGCCATGAGGGTATACTCAAAATGGGTACAATACATAAATACAAAAAAACTTTATTCCGTCAGTCACAAATACGAATTTCAAAATATAGATTTTCAAAATTCCTAACATTTATATTTACTATTCTCAAAATACCGAGTTTCATTAGATCGAATAACAAAAAGTCCGACTTAATGATAATTCGAAATATCAAAAATACGAATTCCGATTATTAAAGTACCGATTAATTACAATTCCGAAATAAAAACGCCTTGTAAAACTGTAACCTAACCTAACCCAAAGGTTTCATCAACAATAGAGGGGATCTGGCGCTCGGCGGCCGCTGCCGCGCATTAATGGCCACTGTTCTAATCTAACCTAACCCAAAGGATTCAATAACAGTCATTTGTACCCGACGCAGGTATATATCATGGGAAGAAGAAAACACAAAAAAAAAATTATTAATACACAGATATTAATAACAAAATAGACGTTTTTAAATTACATTAAACGTTCCAGATTTTGAATTTCTGAATGTTACACTAATTGAATCAGAATCCTAATTTTAGCAGTATATTCGAGGTATTGAAAATCGTACTCGTCGTCGTAATCGTGGGTGTACTATAGGTACACCTCTGCCTAACCCTTCGGGGAATACAGGCGTGATGTTATGTTAGTATTGAAAATCGGAATGTCGTTTTTCGGACCGAGAACCCATTGAGCATTTGATTCTTCAAACGTATGCAAATCGGAAAATAAACAAATCGCATTTACGACTTTCGGTGAAATAAATTTCGTGATTTTGAATACTAGACATTCTTAGGTATTATGAAATTCGGGCTTTTGAAAATCGGAACATCGAAATTCGGAATAAAATATTTCGGAGTATTTGGGTGTTCCCACTCAAAATATTATTTTATTGAAAGAATTGGCAGAAATATTGTTCTGATGACTATTACAGTCCGTTCATAGTTATTTTAGTTCCGACAGCGGCAACCCTAATGCAAACATAATGTAACTAGATTAAAGATCGCTATGATTTTCACAGACTTGTCAGTAGCAGCAACCAATCAGCAACCTTATTTTAATGGCAATACAGATCGCTGTGACTTTGACAGTGGTGCGAAAACAGAGCTAAAATAACTTTGAAAGGAATGTAGTCATTCTTTTGTTATACGAGCCCCGATGCAAAACAGTTCGTCTAGTGTGAAATTTTGTCTGTGAGAGTTCATTATTTTTGTATATCTATATAAAATATTAAGCTGTTCTACTATCACATATCGCGTTACTTATGCCATTTTTTAATTATGAACCAATAAACTATTTTAGCTTTTTAAATTTATACATATCCTGTTTTCAATTCGAAGAAGTTATAAGCAAAATAGTTCGTCTAATTGTTAATCGATGCAAAAGAGTTCGTCTATCGGTGAGTTAAATAAGATTATTCCTTCTTTGTACAATTATGTTGCATAATTTAAATTTGTAAAAGTAATTCTGTGTCATTTGTCAAGTGAGACAGTATAAATTTTGAAAATTTCAGTTTTTTTCATTAGTTTTCAAATAACAACGGGTCGTGGCAAACCCGTGTGTGAAGAGCTTCGAAAGCGAATAGTTTGTGGGGTCGATGCTGGCAAATCAAGTTACCAAATATCTAAAGACTTGATACTTCTCAGGTCTACAGTCCAATCTATCATTCAGCACTATAAAAAGAATAGAACGACTTCTTGTTTGAAGAAAACTGGTCGACCACGCATCACAAGTGCAGTAGAAAACAGAATCCTGAAGAAAATTATCAAAAATAATCGTCATGCTCGAGCTGGAGAACTCACGGTGCAATGGAAGGACATGATTCAAAAAGACGTCTCAGTCGATACTTGCAAAAGAGTCCTAAAAAGAATGGGTTACGGATTTTACACCGCTAAGGAGAAACCACTGTTGACTGCTGTACAAAAGAAAAAGAAGTTGAAGTTTGCTCGTGATCATTTAAATTGGACTTCCGATCAGTGGCATAGTATCATTTGGAGTGACGAGTCCAAATTTGAAGTGACAGTCGGCGATGAAAGGAAAAAAGTGATTCGGAACAAAAATGAGGCATTTCATGCTGATTGTCTCAATCGCAAAGTGAAGTTTCCGGCGTCTCTTATGATATGGGGCTGCATGTCTGCACAAGGTGTTGGTGGTATGCAGTTTGTGGATGGTTCTATCAATGCTGCAAGGTATCAAAACCTTTTGGAAGAGAATTTACTACCCCCTATTCCGTCACTTAAGCATCAAGATTCCTTCATTTTTCAACAGGATGGTGCTTCCTGCCATACTGCAAGGACAACAAAGACGTGTCTATTGGTGAAAAGCATCCCTACAATCGAATGGCCATCTAATAGCCCGGACTTGTTGCCGATCGAAACCCTATGGTGGAAAATGAAAAAAGTTCTCCGTAAAAATCCATCAAGATCGAAGAGCGACTTAAAGGCTAAACTCTTGGCTGTCTGGGAGTCAATTACGCCTGAGGAGTGTGCAGCGTTGGTTGCAACCATGCCTCTTCGTATTAAAGCTGTCATTGAGAGCAAAGGCGACACAACTAAGTGGTAGACGAACTATTTTGTGTGAGTGACAAGGGTAGACGAATACTTTTGCGTAAATGTTTTTAGTTGTTTTTTTTTTATTTTTTTATGTTATTTAAAGTCATGAAAGAATTTCAGTTATGTTAAAATAAACTTTAAAATGTTCCTCAAATTGTGGTTTACTTTTTATTAAACGTTCTTAATTAATTACCAATATTTACTTTCTATATTTTACGCTTTGCACTACTTTCCATACTAGACGAACTATTTTGCATCGGGGCTCGTATTGTCTAAGATATCTCGTTGTTTGATCAGTAGTCAATCATACTAATAGTTAAAATGCGTAAAGTAAAAACTTGTTAAAAATTACATATGTATGTTGTTTGACAAATGGTTAAGCTAAATATAGTTAAAAAAAAACAATTTCCTATGAAAGTTAATCAAGCGTAGACAGAGTAGTTAAACTATAACTATTGTCAAGTGACTAATTGTTAAATTGACTATTAGTTATTTTTAACTATGTATCAAACAACGGGCCCTAAGCAGACACATTTCAGTGAGACTGAAAATAAAATAGATACGTATAACAAACTAGAACTTCATGCTTTTGCGCTATTACTGTAATGTGTACCTTTCTGTGTAGGAAATAAGTTCTATACAAGGTGTATTTGAAAATACTAAAAACCTAGAAAATTGTCATTATACTCATCATTATGAACAACTTTTACTATGGGACCAAACCTGAAAACGCTACAGCTACTCCAAAAATTTATGTTCGCATAACTCGATAAAATGTGGGGAACAGCAGTTTTATTTAGCGATTCCAGGTTTGATTTAATTTATTTCCACAAACAATGGGAGATTTACAATCAAATCCAGCTTGTCCCGCATGTGTAGCATGGCCACTATAGAAACGAAAGACAAAATGACAGATTGTAGAAGGATTTCTACGGCACGATGTCAACATTCAAAAAAAGAATTACTTTTTTGTGTATAGTGATTTGTCTTCTCTTCTTAGAGTAGAGATAGAAGTGGTCATGCTACGCAAGCTGTTGTCTGCACTTTACAGGAATTGATGGATGCTACTGAAGGTATCAAACTCGCAGCCAAATTCTTGGCCGACTCTATTTAGCTTGCCATCGACACACTAAGAAGTTCTCGTTGTATTTGTTGATTCTAATGATAAAAACAAGGAGCTCTTTCCAGATTTACATTTATTTTAATTTAAACACTGCGTTAAATCACTTGGTGATTCTCACCTACGAGTCTCGCATACTTAAAATAGACATTCTCGAATCTCAACTTTCGAGTGACTCTCCCGTGTAAACGCAGCTTTATACATACGCATGTATATAAAATGGCCGAAGTAAGCGAATCTCGAGTAAAAAACAGCTGCCCTCTCAATAATTCCTGATTGAGTCACTCAAATGAAGAGAGCCTTCAGCGTAAACTTTTTTCAGCCGAATTTTCTTTAGCAAAAGTTGGATACAGTGCCCTAAGCTTATTCTGCTTGAGATTCCATTCAGAGTAAAAAAAAGTCGAGGGCTTTTAGATTTAATCTTGATGGCTGAAATTTATTTTTATTTTCTGTAATGTGGACAAATAACTTGTGGATTTACATGAATCTATTTATATTTTGAACAGTTGAATGACTGACTGAACGACATTACCTAAGTGAAAAATTATGCTCTCGAAAAAGAGTAGAAATGAACTAGGAAAAGGATACTTCGAAGTCACGAGTCAATGCTAGTTTGTCCTAATTTTTCAACCCAAGTAAAAGCTACGGTAAAAGAAATAGATCATCAATTAAATATGAATGATGTCTATTTTAGATAAATTCTGGGATAATAAGGTACTAAAACATTACCTACCAATTCTTATTTGCGATTCACAAAATGTTTTTAGGAACTTTTCGGTGTTCTGTCACCTTTGATTAAACCTTTCTCTCTACAAAATAAACAGTTTAGAAGATTGATTTATATTTTCTGCCAACTTTACTCAGTCGTTTTTCGAAATTAAATCTGAAAAATGCACTGCGAAGGCTACTTTTAACACATTGTTTCTTTTAAACACATGCATTACTTTATTGCTAAGACCGTGGTCATAAAAACGCGGGCGCATTTCCTATGAAAAAAATGCTATGATAAATGGGACTGGTTATGCACCGGACCCAGTGGATTTGGAAGTAGACGACGCGGTTATGTTAATTTTATTTAATTAACGCCCATGCCAAAACAAGCTTCGAAACGCTTTTTATAAATAACAAGCTGACCCGACAGACGTTGTCCTGTCTTAACTATGAATGTCATATGTAGTTTAGTTTTAGTTTTGACTATTGACTAAAACTAAAACTATCGACTCATTTATCAACCGATCTATCTGTGTCAAACGATATTTGCAGCACGCATTCTGTCAATCGCTGACAGTTATTTCAAACAACTGACAGTTATGTATGTAAAATTAATATTGGCGTTAAGTTTTCTTAAATTTTGTAACGTTCCGATCGACTTCCTTATTTTTTTATTTCATAAGATCCTTCTCCTGACAATAAAGAACACAACAAAAAAAAAATTGTGAAATCGGTCCAGCCGTTCACGCGTGATGCCGTGACCAAGGGAAATAGGGATTCATTTTTATATATATAGATTACATAACATTCATTGACACTTCTGGAAAGGATTTAATTTGTATTTTATTTTTATTTATTTTTTATTAAAATGGACACTTCCCATAAGCCCGTTCTCATGCATGTCTAGGCCGATGTCTCTCACAGACTCTACTCCTGACAAAATGCTCGCATGAAACAAATTACAATAATGTTTGAAACTGGGCTTGAGTGACAAGACTCGGCACGCTACAGTCGCAGTATACAAACACAATAAATAAAACTGGCCATGTAGATAGAAAGAAAAGTTGACCAAAGGACCGGGATAAAATGATATTCTATTTGCGATATCGATGATGGAAAGTAAAAAATTGAACTACTTCAACTCTTCACGTAAAACATTAATTGGATTGTCAATTTGAAAATCGTTGTAAAAATATGAAACGCACTGGTCTAGGCCTTCAGCACGCGCCTTGGTGCATTAAAAGACAAGATACGCCGCTTGAAACGCGCCGCTTACCCAAGGCCACAGCCTATCATGAAAAATAAACACCGCTCTTAGGTATAGACCCAGCTAGTTGGCTATATTCCAGCTGAGAACACTTTTTATGGACTCTAAAAGGCAAAAACTACTCTTGAATTAATAATAAGTACTGAGACGAGAGGCCAGTAAAATTTTAAATTGTGTTTAAGAAAATGGTACAATATCTACCTAAGGTCTTTTTAAGAAGATCTATAAAGGCAAGACGTAGGGACCGTAAACTTAAAAAAGACTTGAATAAATTGAGCCAATGATTTCTACCACATCACTGAGATTTCTACTAAATCACCTAGATATCTACCACACTACCAATGTTTCTACCAAATCACTCAGGTTTCTACTAAATCACCTAGATTTCTACTAAATCATCTGGATTTTTACCATGTTTCTACCATTGTATACACTTACCCGTTCCGCATTGCTTTTTCATATAAGTTGTCGGGTGTGATGTTCTTAAATACGTGCTTGGACGTAACGCTGCATGTCATAGTGAAAAGGGCCGCTTCTGCAAAAGGTTTTTATAATTTTTACTTGTGTTTGTGTGAAAACTGAAGTTCATGAATAAAAAATATTATTCCTTTTCGAGTTGCTCAGTATCAATGGTTACGGTAATCAGTACAATTGAAGCAACAAAAGATTTTTTGACATAATAATAAGCCCACGACTGCTAGTCGTATATCAGAAAACTATTTTCCAGAGCAGGGATCGGCTTCTAGTATAACCGGATGCAGCTGAATACCAGTATTTTAATAAAAGCGATTGCCTATCTAAACACAACCCAGGTACTGGGTAACACGATACCTCTTGGTAAGACAACTCTTTACATAAGGCTTTTGTAGACAGGGTTTTAATTCAGATTTGTTACAATTGTAATGGCAATCATGTCATTTGGTTTAAATAGGCTTTTATTTTTATATACTTAGTTTCTTCTATATTTTGAGAATGTGAGAACGTTTTAGGCCTAACTTATAGCCTGTAGATTTGTAGACCTTTTTATATTTTGTTGAGTACCTGTTACTTGTTGACAGGCCTACACTGTCCTCCCATATCTATCAACACTGAAATATGAAACATTGTAAAAGTCCCTTTTCTTTTTTAAAGGATAACCCTGAGTTTCTTGCCGGCTCTTCTCCATAGAAAACAATCAATTGGAACCGTGCACCTAGCTTCTGACGTTTTATAAGTGCCCATGTCGGTTTATGTGAAATAAAATATTATGATTTGATTTGATTTGAAGGCTGGATGTTAGACTTTCTGGCTTCTGATGAATCGTAAGGACTGTCAAAGTAGTCACCTATCTATGGACCGACCTAGGCAAGCGTAGCATAACCTTATCTATCGACCAGTGTGGCTGTTGTGACGAACCCCCTAATTAAGGCGCGTTTGTTATTCAGAATCATTGTAGCTACATAAAAACCTTCAGTAAAACATAATATCTAGGCACTTTGGATGCACCATGGGCCATCATCCCCTTCACCAAAGTTGCTGATTGGTTATCTTTCAACTTCAATAAGACGGATTCCTCACTAAACTACACCACACGGCGGGGCGCAGACAACGCACCCCCGCGCGTGATTTTTTTCATACAAGTTCAATAAAAACGCGCTTCTTACGGGGAATTTGGCTCCGTTTCCCGCGCCCCGTCGCGTGTTGCGTTGTGTGTGAACCGCCTAAGCCCAGATACGCACGGGCGTATTTTTGTCGCGACGATTTTTTTCGCGCATTGGAGTTTCAACACTGCGTAGCGCCGACAGTTCAAAATCCAACAGTGTGTTTTCCTGACGCGCTGGGATGCGCTATGTTGGATTCGCAATGCTCGACTCAGTTCCGAGAGTTCAAAATACAGTCCGCGAAAAAAAAACGCCCGTGCGTACCTTTGCTAATTCCATCATAGTAAAATATTACTTACGTAAACAAAACACCAGAATTTTCTTCATATTTCCGCTGTTCATAAAAATTAAAGAGACATACAAAACCAATCACTATAAGCGACAAAATGGAAAACAACCGTAAATAATTTGGAAAATTAAAATACAATCAGAATGAAGAAAATTAATGAAGATGGGTTTTCAATTTAATTTAATTATTGTTCGATCTTAGTTAAGACAAGCCATTGTTTTGATGAAATAGGTTGGAAGTAGTGGTATTAATACCACGATATTTATTTGTTCCCGTCCAATACTTTTGGTCTGTTTCGGTACAAAAGCTGCCGGTGAAAACTCATATTAATATTGACGTATTTCTATGGCTGATAAAGGATTAAATCTCCTAAGTGTTATAGGTAGATAGAAAGAAACAATTTAAACTACTCATAACTCAATATTATTTTCAGAAGTGTTTTCAACACAAATAAAACTTAGGAATATTGTCATTTTAATATGATTGTAAGAACTTACAAAAGTAATGTAAAAACTCAGCATGTTCGATAGTACATGTTGGATAGATTATTTAAGGGAAAATTGTTTGACTGGTTAAACTTGAAAAATTTCTATAGTCTTAAAGAATTTATGGATAACAAATTCTCATGTTAGTATTAAGTGAACATATTATGCATGCTAAGTACAATTCTGGCAAAACATGTAAGATCTATATTGTAAATTATTGTAACACCATGTATACCATGTTTTATGCAAATAAATACTTACTTACTTACTTACTATAATAGTCTTCTTTCAAAAACTGATCTAAATAACTTGGGTCTTATTAGAATTCCTTATAATCAACCCTCAGCTGAACATAGGCCTCTTCAATCACACGCCACTTAACTCGAACCCCGACTACTCTTGTCCAGCTGCTACCAGCCACCCTAGACATGAATTGATGCTGAAATTCAATCATAAAAATCAACAGGTAAACTACGGCTATATTATTCAAAATTAATACAAAAATGAACACTCACCACTTAAAACCGGAATCCGGAATAAAATATTCGCAATTTTTTGTAATTCTTTCACCAATTCGTATTTCTCAGCAAAAACTTGACTGTATTTTTATCCACAGAAATAATTATTGTGCTGTGTTTCCCAACTCTGTGGGTGTTTAATACGAAAGCTTACAAATTAAAGGCAGACGCTAAAATTTTAATTAATTTTGACCCTCATAAAACATTATAATAAACACGTTTCCTGGTATAAATTAATACATCGCTCGTTTTCTGCTTGTTGTCATTATTACACTGATATCTTTATTGGAAGTAATTTAAAATTATGCTATTTAATTAACAATTTTTCCTTGGGGTATCGTTTGAGTTAGTACTTTCTTATCTGTTCTTGACCTACGAGTATATTACTTAGGGTTGGGTTGGCACAAAACTGTTTTTCTCTGCGATTCTCCTGTCTGCCGTCACGTCATTCACTTGTTTTTGGTTCATATTCATTCATCTTTCTTTGGTCCACCTATTCATCTATCAACAATATAATCACCACTCTCTTAGTCATTTCATAGTTTTTCATACTTGCTCATAGTGTTCATCACAAGCCATGACAAACGGTTCCCTTTCAACTTTTCTGTCACTGGTGCTGTGGCCTACAGCCTCATTTGTGTGTTGAGTTGGTGAATAAAACCGCTGAAGAATTCTTTCTTCTATATTTGGAGTACTTTCACAATAAACTTGATACAACGTTTCATATAACTTGCGAGTCTAGCAAACTTCTCTGGTTTGCACCGAACACTTCGTCTGCTTTGTATCACGTTTCAAATAATTCTGAGTTCACGCCGAGCGGGCGGCGCTTATATAGTGAACAAATGAGATTCAAGACATTTCTAGTCCTAACTCGCCATTTCTGGGTGCGGCCTATCAGAGAACAGAATCGAAGGAAATAATTATCTTGAAGGTCAGTGCGGTTCAACCAATCAGACCGCTTGTGGGAAAGTGATAACCGAACGTTTTCTCAGGACCAGGAACTCTAATAGTCTACTACGTACACAAGTACGAACGAATTATTAAAACTATGCACACTATCACTTGGCATTGGCACAGGTGCCACGTTCAAACTTCGTCTAATATACTCGTTCCTTACTTTATCCATACTCGTTACTCTACACATCCATCTCAACCAAATCATCTCCACTATATACAATCTTCTTTCATCCGTCTTCTTTAAGCATCATTTATATACATCATACAAAATTTATTTCATTAACATTAGTCATAATCCCATTATCATTAAACAGTCATTCAACCTTTTCCTTTAAGTATTAAAGAGTCATTAATCTTCGCTTAAAGTTTAAAATGGTGACTACAGAATGTAAATTTTCATATCAATCTTAACTTGCACACGTCCGAAGGTGCTAATATAGCTATCAGTTTCTTATCTAAGTCCCTTGATAATTATTTTCTTAGAAATAAGAATGATAAATGCTTTTGCTCGTTTAGGGGTGATCCCGGGATTTTAAATTGGTACTGAAAGAGAGGTCATTCACATTTGACGTTTCATACATTTATCAACTTGTTTTAAAGGTTTAATCGAAAAGTTGGCCTTGTGGGAAATACGTACCGTCAAAGGTTAGGCATTTTGTTATTTAGATTATGAGAATTTTGAATGTATTAAAAGAGTTGCTGGTTTAGTTACAAAGGCTGACAAATTGGGCTGTATAAAGCTGAAAAAGTAAGAGAATAGAGGTAAAAAGTTCAATAGAAACAAGACGATCCTCCGACCACACGGGTGTGGTATCCGATGGGCTACTGCCCAACAATTTATTGATGTCAAGATGTTGATGTATATGATATGCTATATCGCGTGGTAATCTTTGCTTGCGCGATGCAGGATTTTGCGTAACGTAAGTGCGATGCGTAGTTCGCATGTGGCGTTGTAGATGCCGCCACAAGGGAAACCAACTTCTGTGTAATGTAAGCCTGTAATAATTTCCGGTGAAAGAAAAATCCTGAATCATTACTTGTTTCTTCTCTGTATGAGAAAAAGCCTTTAGGACAACTATGTATCTACAAAATATCATTATGATTCGGGTAGGCTTTAATGCCAAATAGAGATGGTTTTAATGCCAAAATAGATCACTGAATTATAAAACTGTAATCGAATCAATAATTTTTTTTTGTGTGAATTTCTATTCTTTTGTAATAAGAACTGTTCATAATTTTCTGCTGATAAATTAATTCTCGAAACTGAAGTCAGTTTCAATTCTTATTTTAAAACACGTTTGAAATCTAAATAATAGTCTTAAAAGACTTCTATTGTTCTAAAACATTTGCAAACTACATAAGCCCACTTGCGCGTTCATGAGTTATCCAAAATAACTCGGGGTTAGTAGCAGCTCACTCAGGGTTAATCAAATAATTCATCTTGCGCCACCAAGAGATGAAGGTTAAGCTATATTTATACTTTTAAATATTTAACCCACCGATGTGGGAGAGTTAAATCGCTAAATTCAGGGTTATTGTTAGTAATGTCAAAATAATTTGACGTTATGAGGTACCGCCAATAACTTATTTTGTATTTGATATTATTCGAGGTTGTAGTAAGTGAAAATTCGGTACAAGCGGTATTGGTATCGGTTCGGTTTGGTTCGGTATTCAGCAAGCAATAAGTGAACTCATATTTAGGTTGGGGAAAAAGTCTTTTCGCATTATAGTATGTATGAACTTGTAATAAAATCTCTTTGGCTATACTATTTGTATCTGGCTGGTTTTGGTATCATTGAAAGTTTAAATTTTAAAGAACATAATTCCAAATTCAAATTAGGATAATGTGTGATTTTCATTTGTTTTTCGTACTGTCAAGATGAGTGAATCTAATGAAGAAATTCGATACATTTTAAAATTTTACTACAAAAAAGGTAAAAATGGAACGCAAGCCGCGAAAAAAATTTGCGATGTTTATGGACCTAGTGCAGTGTCTGTGAAAGTAGCACAAATTTGGTTTAAGCGTTTTCAATCCGGAAATTTTGATGTCAAAGATGCACGTCGCTCTGGTCGCCCTATTACGGATAAAATGGATGCCATTTTTGAAAAAGTGGAGCAAGATCGGCCATGTCAGTAGTTACGACGCAGCTGAAGAACTAGGAATTGACCACAAAACAGTTTTGGCACATTTGAGAAAAACTGGGTACACAAAAAAGCTCGATATTTGGGTACCTCACGAGCTCACTGAAAGAAACCTAATGAACCGTGTACTCATTTGTGATTCTTTATTACGACGTAATGAAACCGAACCATTTTTGAAGAAGCTGATAACTGGTGATGAAAAGTGGATCATGTACGACAAGAACGTGCGAAAAAGGTCGTGGTCAAAGGCCGGTCAGGCTTCACAGACTATGGCCAAACCCGGGTTAACTCGCAACAAGGTGATGCTGTGTGTGTGGTGGGATTGGAAGGGCATTATTCATTATGAGCTGTTACCAGCAGGCAGGACCATCGATTCTGAACTCTACTGCGAACAACTGATGAGATTAAAGCAAGAAGTTGAGAGAAAGCGGCCGGAATTAATCAACAGAAGGGGTGTGGTTTTTCATCATGATAATGATAGACCTCACACATGTTTAGCCACTCAGCAAAAATTAAGAGAGTTTGGCTGGGAGGTGTTAATGCATCCGCCGTATAGTCCTGACCTTGCACCTTCAGATTTCCACCTGTTTCGGTCTCTTCAGAATTCTTTAGGCAGTGTCAGGTTAACATCACGAGAGGACTGCCAAAACCACTTGTCGCGGTATTTTGATCAGAAGTCCCAAAATTTCTATAGCAATGGGATCATGACCCTACCTACAAGATGGCAAAAAGTTATCGAACAAAATGGTACCTACATACTTTAGTTAAATGTAAATAAACCATATATATTTTTTTTTTAATTTTCTTTAAAAATGCGAGGAAACTTTTTCCCCAACCTATTAAAAATAAAAACAAATTATATAAAAAACTTAAATCATATTTTTCCCTGACGTTTTCGTCAATCAATAAACAAATCTCCATGGACACCACATATAATATGATTAAAATGAAAAAACAACCAAATTTTAAGACTACAAAGTTAACATAATGTAATGTAGTGTAAAAGAGATTGGTATTCAATTACCGTTCTTTGTTCGTTCATTCATTTTTGGTCGGATTACATAGAGCATAGACATTGTTATTCTTTTTTATGTTTCGTCGATTGAATTGCAATATTCTCAACTCAAAAAACACAAATGTCTGGTTAACTAACCCGGTGTTAATTTTTGTGGCGCAATGCGTAATAAGAGTTAATATGTTAATGACCACTCCGAGTTTACAAACTCATATTTTTGTTGCCTAATGTACACCCAGTTACAGGCTACGCTGAAACTTAACGAGTACATGAACCCGTTAGGGCGCACAAAGTATTATTGCTTTTAACTTATATGTAGATTAAATACTTAAAAGTTAACGTTACATTGCATACCTACTACATATCAATATCACAACATCAATTATTACTACTAATACTTAAACTCTTTCTAACATAATATAATTAATTTATAATAATTATAGTAATTTGAAAGAAAAAAAATATATATATATATATATAATTCATAAAAATATTTTATACATAGATACATAACATTGGTGCTTATTTTAACTTCTTATCTTCCATTAATTCTTTTTTCTAAAAGTAATGACTTAAGTCTAAATTTAAATATGCACAGTTCATTTAACCCGACTAAACGCACAAGTGAGCCTCTGATATATTTTAGCATAAACGAAATATTTATCAGAATCAGTTGGGATAGTGTTGAAATACTGCAAGTATGCAGTATTTCAACACTATCCCAACTGATTCTTGAACTAACTGAAGAAAGTTGATATACTAAGTATAGTATATCAACTTTCTTCAGTTAGTTCGGACTTCATATTCGCTTTGTATTGAAGGTAATATTTGATACTAGCCAAAACTGTGAGCTCCTAAAAAGCGGCATTTTTAGGAGAAATTCAATTAGCTGTGGTACTGTTTGACCTAATGATTGTACCCAGGACCCAACGCTCAATAGTTGGGCGCGCTTGTATCTAAACTAGTGGCACTGTATGATGGCGCCTGAGACAGGTTACAAATTATTACAACGCAGTTTATCCATGCGATAAATTATAGTTCCAGCGGTACGTCATTATTGCTAGAAAGCTAGAAAGTATCACAACGAGTCTTACCAAGGGGTACCATGTTACCCAGTGACTGAGTTACGAAGGTCAGATCGGCAGTCGCTCCATGTAAAATACTGGTATTCAGCTGCATCTAGGGTTGCCAGGCTAAAAATAGAAAAGCCGGACACAGATTCATTTTAGCGGAACATTTTGCCCTGAAAACCTGACACATTGGTTTCTAAAAGAAGAAAAATTGTGATACTTTTATTTGTGTATTTGTTACTGTTATCATTTGGGACTTACTCTACTCTTAATTATGAATCACATTTTTTTCTTACTAAAGTAATTTGTAACTTCTTTACTTACATTGAAGAGAGCAAGAGATTTGAGAGCAAAGGCGACACAACTAAGTGGTAGACGAACTATTTTGTGTGAGTGCCAAGGGTAGACGAATACTTTTGCGTTATGTTTTTTAGTTGTTTTTTTTTTAAATTTTTATGTTATAAAGTCATGAAAGAATTTCAGTTATGTTAAAATAAACTTTAAAATGTTCCTCAAATTGTGGTTTACTTTTTATTAAACGTTCTTAATTAATTACCAATATTTACTTTCTATATTTTACGCTTTGCACTACTTTCCATACTAGACGAACTATTTTGCATCGGGGCTCGTATTGTCTAAGATATCTCGTTGTTTGATCAGTAGTCAATCATACTAATAGTTAAAATGCGTTAGTTAAAGTAAAAACTTGTGTGTGTAAGAAAAATTGTGATACTTTTATTTGTGTATTTGTTACTGTTATCATTTGGGACTTACTCTACTCTTAATAATGAATCACATTTTGTTCTTAATAAAGTAATTTGTAACTTCTTTACTTACATTGAAAGTAACTAAAACAATCAATAATCAGCCTTATTATTTGTAAATAAATTATAGGTAAGTGTAACTTTGCAGTTTACAAAAATAAAATAATTAAGTATCTTTACTCCACTTTACACCCAATAAGAGACGAGGCGGGTTTGACCAATAGCCTAACAAAAGCAGGACAGGCCGGACTTGTATATATTTGGCCGGACACGATTGTAAAAAGCCGGACACCAGGCAACCCTAGCTGCATCTGGTTAGACTGGAAGACGTCCCCTAGATAGTTAGGAAAAGGCTAGCCAGATGATGGTACGTCATTATTGCGGCCGGTACAACAATGTAGTATGGCATTTGCTTACTGACATTGAACAATTCATAAAAACCATGCAAACGTCACAAGCCATCATACAGTACCACCATCGTAGTAGACTAATAATGCAGTCAATAGTTTTGCTAAATTGCTTAACTACATCCAAAAACTCTTGTTTATCTCGCCTGATCAGTGAGCAATAGTCCCCCATTTTGGCCCCAAATCTATCTTCTATGACGTGTATTGTTCCCTTCGTTCATTTTATTGCTATTTTCGCAGCTCAACACCCGGAATGAAGTGGGGTGTATTTATCTCAATCCATTGAGTTGAGAACATCCGAGGATCCTGATCGATCGCCAACTATGAACGGCTCGATTTATAATAAAAATGTGCAGGCTTTTGGCGAAATCTGGGGACTTACGGGAGAATAGTTTGGGTAACTTATTACCCTGTAGTTCAGGTAAAAAGAGTTTTAAAAATATCTGAAGTTTTTTTCCAGAAGTGCAACTAAACAATACAGCTGGCGGAAGAAAAGTATTCCTCTAGAGTTAATGAAACTGAAATAAAACAAGCATGCTGTGGTAACTAGTGTCTTGAGATTTCATAAGTTAAACTTGCTAAGTAAGTATACGTCTTATATCTTCTTAGGTTTCTTGACAATTAGCTAGTTGTTAAGCATAATCAGCCTATAATGTTCCCAATGCTGCGACACAGGCCTCCTCTCTTCGAGAGGCAGTGGGCTATAATCTACCACGCCGACCCTATGCGGGTTGGTAAATGTCACATGTCTACGATTTTTTAGTCCTAGATCATACCGATTTCCTCACGATCTTTTCCCTCACCGTTTTGAGAGCAGTGGTGATGAAATTATTTACAGAAAATAAAGCACCTGTCTGTGTTTCGAACCCACGACCTGCAACTTGTAAATCGGGGCCGTTACCATTGGGCCACCGCTGCTTCGCGTACTGCTAGTTGTCCAATAGCAATCAAAGTTCTAAATCTGAATTTAGAACTTTGTTTGCTGTACACCTCTGCCTAACTCCTCGAGGAAAACGGACGTAATGATAATATATTGTTATGAAAAGCAGCTGAAATTAACTGAAATTGTCATCAAGATTTTAAAAAACTATGAGAAAGTCATTAAAAGAGACGATATTAAGGAACTGGCAGTACCACGCATATTATGTCACTTAATAAGACAAGAAAAATCCATAATATTGCAAAGGTTGGATCGAATCAAAGCTTGTGTGTCAACATATACATGTTTAAAGGAAATATGACGGACGGAGAACTGGGCCAGGCGTCGATACTGCGATATTTTCCTGACTTTAACGTTACATAAAAGATTGATTGCGTCTTTGAATAATTTCACGCGCTGTTAACGATGTACATTTTATATTTATATTTAAAAGGGATTTCAGTTTAATTTCGTCCAATAAAATATTATTACTGCAAATTCTGTGATAATGTGCTTCATTTTATGTTATTGCTTTACTGGAAGCTTTATTTTAATTTTAATGTAAACGTTTGCTCTATTAAACTTACAACTCAAGCAAAATAATTGTGACAACATTGGCATTACGCGTAGTAGCAATAATTTAATCCCAGTCTTCTTTCTTTTTCTTGTTTTTTTTCAGGAATTTTTCAATAGCTGCCCAGAGTCTGGATTTCTGTTTGGTTGATGACAACAGGCTCGCTCCCTTTATCGTGGGACTTAAACCTAACTGGCGAAGTGTGGGTGTACTATAGATAGGACACCTAGTCTGCCTAACTATTCGGAGACAACAGACGTAAAGTTGTGTTGAGTTTATGGTCTAGATTCGCTCTCTTAGGCAGCTCAATCAAAAGTTGCATCACCGTGTTTATT
The DNA here is from genome assembly GCA_916610205.1 of Griposia aprilina. Classification (NCBI taxonomy): domain Eukaryota; kingdom Metazoa; phylum Arthropoda; class Insecta; order Lepidoptera; family Noctuidae; genus Griposia; species Griposia aprilina. The sequence continues at coordinate 12,401,775 of OU744307.1, read as the reverse complement.
ATCAAAAATACAGGGTGTAAAAAGACATATCACATAGCCGTCAACTACTCATTCTGTACATCAAACTAAGTAACATAGCACAAAAATAATTGTTGGCAAACGAATTTTATTTTATTATATTATTTTATATTTAGATTCATTAAACATTCACTGTGTAAATTTACTGTTACATAGACAAATAGACCTTGTTGTTTTATGATGCTCAAGTTACATTTAGGGTGGAAAAGCAATTAGAACTATACAAAAATTATACAATTTCATAACTATGACATTTCAGACTAAGGGTTTTTCTTTATAAACGTTGTGCTTAAAGCTAATTAAAGAGTAGCGACTGTTTAACCACACATTTTTGACGTTGAGACGTCTCTTAACTTTAAGCAACGTTTATAAAGAGGTAAATGATAAATCATTTTATTTCTGTAAGTAGGTTTGTACAAAACCTTTTACACGTCATTCATATTTTAAAAACTAGATGAGGTCGGCGTTTCCTAACTGACTACTCTGAGAAGAAAGGCCGAAACAAACTCAGAGGTCACAGTCTCTTTTAAAGTACAGACAGAATCTTGGTCAGATCATGTGAACACCATGTAGATTTGTGTCTGAAATGGTCTTTTCGAGGTAAAACCACACAAATTAAGTGGACCTATCCACTCAGTGCACGCATCTGTCAGTAATCGCGCAGCTCAACTCAGAACTCAAGGTTACGAAGGAAGATAAGTTACAACTATTATCAAGAATACCCACGCAGTAACTTTCGTACCTGTCAGCATAAAAGAGGTTAAAGTTATTAAAACTACATTGTATACGTAAGTTGCAAGCTCATATTCACTTATCTCATATTCACTCCATCCAACTTTTACGGTTCACGTTGCACGATAAGAATGACGTATATTTAGTGGATCAATTTAGTTCTCAGTATATCTAGGTATGATACAAAGTCTTTCTTGAAATTTGCAGTCTTTCAAGAATGTATCAACAAAATATTTCTTTTATACTTTCTTGAAACGACCACGTAAGTCTGACAACCAGTCTTACCAAGGGGTATCGTTTTAAACAGTACCTGGTTTGTGGAGGTCAGATAGGCAGTCGCTCCATGTAAAATACTGGTATCCAGCTGCATCTGGTTAGATTTGAAGCCGACTGGTGTATAAGTTATTACAACTTCGAAGGACCAATATGCGGGATTGTATTTTATTTTTTTGTTTTGTTTGCGGGGTTAGAAATATTGGACGAGACACAGAATTGAGCAAAAGGGTATATGAGGCTATGAATGAGAAAATAGGGATGGATGGACTTACTTGAGAACCTTCTGAACGAAACACGTTGACTCAAGGACAGCCTTTGCAGACGTCCCACGTGTTCACTTAATTTCTTCGTCTCACTGTGATGATTTCTCACTATCACTTGGTTTTTTAAATGTCACACTTGTGTCGGCCAACACTTATAAAATTAAGAGTTTTTGAGTTTTTTCGATATAGATTAGCGGAACGTCGCGGTGCGGTTGCGGTGCGGTTGCCTCCAGTCTTAATGCCAGAGTATTCGCGGTGCGTGCGGTTGACTCCAGTCTTAATGCCAGAGTGTTCGTTGCAAATCACTGGATTCATGCTGCGATTGGCTATCGCTGCGGCGGAAGCGCCCTGATTGGGCACGTGTGATGAGCATTCCTCTCGTGCTGTTGTATGGGAATTGGGAGGGAAGAACATATAGCTCAAAACTGCGGTCGGCAATATTACAGTAACTTATTACTAAAACTTGCGCGAGCACCGACCCCAACATATTTGGGAAAGCCTTAGGCATACTGATTTGACTTTCTTGAAAGACTGCAAGCATAACTGCTGCCAATGAGGTTTTTGTTGGGATTCTTAGAAAAAGGTTTCCATTAAGAATTTCTCCGAAGGAACCTGGACTCCTAAGTCCAGCAGTGGACGTCTTTCAGCTGAACCGATGAAGATGACGAACCCAAAGTCTACACCTGTTTGCAGGTCAATTCTCGTTCTTTTAAGATGGGGTCCCAGTTCCCCTGGTGACCGGAGTGGTTTTAGTGAGGTAAAAATCCCATACTCCCCGACCTCCCACCCCGGAGGTTGGGTGCCTTTTGAAGGTTTCTCCTTAAGAACAAAAAAAAAGATCGATTCTCGTATTTAAAAACGTTAATTACATCTCCACGACAATGTATGTAAATTAGAGGTATTTTATACAGATTGTGACTGAAATTAGAATGCGACTGTTCTTAAAAATACGGGAATCGCCTCTCTGATCGTTGGCAAAAGGCTCACTACTTGTAACCTAGGACATAACTAGTAAAATAGGGTGAGTTTACACCGCCGTGTGTAGTGTGTGCCGGGTGGGGACGCCCTAGGAAGACATATAGTGACCTTATTTGTGATGTTCTTCAGAAAGGTCAGGTGCGTAGTACTCGCAACCGGCGTGCGTGTATAACCAGATGTATGAACGTAAACGAGGCAAAAGGAGTATTTAAAGACCGCAACGGGTGGCGTTCTGTAGTTTCGGCCTACCCCCATGAGAAGAAGGTATCCCCATGAGAGTTTATTTTTATGTATTTGTAAACCCCTGCCTAACCCTTAAGGGTAATATACAGGTTGTTTGGAAGCTGGGTGCAAAGCCTTAAGGGGGTGATAGTTGACACCGTTTAGAGAATTTTGAGCTAAACATGTCTGAGACGAATTCCGTTGTTTTTATTTTTAACTGCTATACCTAAAACCGACTTCGTCTAAGAAATGTATGGCTCAAAATGCTCTAAATGCTGTCAACTTTCACCCCCTTAAAGCTGTGCACCCAGCTTTCAAACACCCTGTATAACAGGCGTGTTGATTTTTTTCCTGTAAAAAAGGAGTTTTTCGAAACCCCATCAACGAAAAACCAACTTGCACAACGCAAAAAGAAAAAAGTTGTATCATATTTTTTTATAAAAAAGGCGACGAAAATATGTCGGCGGCCCATCAAAATTCAGTTTGCAACTTTATCACTATGAAGGGAAGAAGTTTAAATAAAAAACAAACAAGACGAGCGCCGCTTCAAAATGTACTGATAACTACTTGAAACATATTCTGGGAGTATTCTGGATAGTTTACTTTATTCTGAACTAGGTTTTGCCAGCGGTTGTGCTCGCGTGTAAATCGGAAATTATCCCAAGAAAATGTACTAGGTACTGGGATAAAATGTATCCTATGTGCTCTATTGGTGTGTATATGTGAAAGGATGTCACCAAAATCTGCCCAAATGAAGTACCGAGGTACACTTAGTGGCTTAGAATACAGTAGATTACACTGAATAATATTGCATTTATATATTTTTGTTATGGTTACCTGGGGACGAGAATAAAATAACATTTTTTTTGGCATTCTATTATCGGCACAAGCACAACTACCTTACTTATTAAAAAAAAAACTGTCAACTTGACAGCTGTCTGCGGTCGGGTTCAGCCGCTGTTGTTTCATGAACGAACTGATAAATGATAATGATAAATGATAAATGATAAATGAAACATTTACGAAATAATGTCAACCCGAGTGTCAACCAAATATAACGCAATTGTCCATACTTATAAAATAATTGATTATGTAGTTTTAAATTATTTAAGGATATAAATACGTATTTTCGAATTGCTCTATTTTTTATCTACGATTTGGTGCACGTGTACCTCGAGGTACATGTTTGGACAAACTTGTATGGGCTTTTGTTAACATCCTTTCATTTAAATCCGTTCAGCCGTTTTTGCGTAAACAAACATCCAAATATACAAACATTTGTAATATTAGTAGAAGTATGATTAGTAGGATTAAAATCAACACATTTTCAATGTCAATAGAATCTGGGTCGAGGTAAAACCTGCGCAAGTTACCATAGATAACGCAAGTAGTTTTTGCGCACATGGTAATTTTTTATCGTATGAAGAAGCTTAGAACGTCATGTCTTTATGTGATAGGAAACCATAGTGATTCATCCATAGTTTTGGCTCCGTTCGCAAATAAAATTATTTTGAGAAAAAGTCGCTTTATGGTTAGGTACTATTTCTATAATATTTTTCATTGCCCTCAATCAGTAATCATTGTCAAATTATACTTTTTTATTATCTTCCTAAAACTTCATCATTGAATACAAAAGTACCTAAGTATAATTTTACCCAAACTTTGTTCAATTCCACAAACTTTTCTTTTTACATTTCCAAACAAATAATTTCTATAGCCCCAAGCGTTGTTATATTCGGGTACCATGTTCACATCGGACCTTCCAACCCTGGTTCCAATTTTAAATACTGAATTATTCTCATTTGAATAATTTTTCTTTTCATTTGAATAATGGCGAGAAGAACGAATCTTTTATTGAAATATAGATTTGAGTGAGGAAGAAAAAGACATTTTCAATTCTTATTCTTGAAGGAAGTAATTTGAGCATAGGAGTCGTCATTTTCAATTTATCATTAAAATATTTATATTTGCGGAAGAGTGGAAGTAATTAGGTCAATTCATTTGCTGTGTAAACGTTTAAAATAGCTTTCCCAAGGGGCCATACTGGTGCCTGTGGGTGTGAAGTGTTATCAAACTAGAGGATATTTACACAAACATATCTGTGCCAAATTACTGTTATATAGATGTAGATCTATAGTTCATTTCTCTAGTCCTCTTTAATGTCGCCAATAAACCCATGAATTGTAAAGAAACCTTTATTATAAAATCCTAAAAAATATATACTTTTCGGAAATACGTTAAATCAATCGTTTGACTAATAGGGACGCCAGCGCGAGCGCTACCAGGTGGCGCTTGACAGAGTCTACGACATATGCTTGACCAGAGTTAAAGCAGAGTTGGTCGGTGGCGGTCAAGCAGTGAAGGCGTTTAGAAACTGTCGCGCGTTCTGTATAGTTGTGTTGTGTACCTACAGTGTGCGAATTGCTAGTGTGATTAGTTTGATCGTACATAGAACTGCAAACGGTGTTTCTATTGCGCAATAACCAACACTTCCCATAGTACGCCCACAGTAGTTAATATGGCTGATGATAACCAGAGAGACGTACCGTCTGCGTCATACTCACATTTTTACTAAAGAAAAAATAAATGGTTTAATCTACTAGATATTAAGCTTAAAATGTACATATTAATAACAAGAACGAAGTAACTTTAGATATTATCATCAGATTTACTTTAAATGAAAGTAGGCTGACTTTGAGCTCATTTTCGATTATAAACGTGCGTGATATAAACTCAAAGGGCTTTATAAATTAATACATTATATATAGAATGTACGTACGTGTTAAATTCCGAAATGAGGCAATATGGAGAATTGAGATTAAAGTTAAAATAAATGACGATGTATTTTAAAGTTCGTTTATTATAATGAGTCTATAGAGGTGGAGGTGTAGGTCGCATGTGGCGATGTTGATACCGCTACATCATCCTCTCCCGGAGACCGGAGGTCGATAGTGGGCTGAGTCTTGTATCTTGCGATGCTTGCCAGGGCCAGTTGAGGTTCCAGTGAGTCGGAACTGGGTGTCGCATAGTTCGCGGTGGGTCGGAACTGTCTGCAAATGTTTTTCCCCAGTGAGTCGGGGTGGCGCTGCGTTATGCTCCAGTGCGTCAGATGTGGTACAGCGCCGGGTTGAGGCTGACTGCTGGCGTGGAGCAGAAGAGGGTTTGAAGGCTCTGCTTGTAGACCAGCCGAGAGTGCAGTGTGCTGTGCCAAGGTTGCTGATGAGGCTGAGGGTGATGACCAGGTATGCGCGGTCGCTGCATGCTGGTGGTCAGGATAACCGTTGAAGCCGTGGGTGCTGGCTGGCTGTGTGACTCGCTGCTTCAAAGCTTTCGAAAGTGATGATGACGTCACGCTGAAGTAGTTGCACGAAGGCTGCGCTGACGTTCAAATTCGGGGTCACCAGTATAGAGGTATGAAGAACAGGGTGTAAAGTTCACTCATACTCTATGGAAATGGGAGGATCCTCCGACCAGACGGGTGTTGCGTCTGGTGGGCAACTGCCCGAGGGTTGATGTCGGGACGTTGTATATATGCTAGTCGCGCGGTAAACTCTGCTTGCGCGATGCAGGATTTGCGTGACGTCAGTATGACGTGTAGGTCGCATGTGGCGATGTTGATACTGCTACAAGTCCTTTAAAATAATCCTTATGTACTAATATTATAAATTCGAAAGTAACTCTGTCTATACGTTACCTTTTCACGCCTAAACCACTGTACGTATTTCTGTAAAAATTAGCAATGAGATAGATGACATCCTGGGGAAGGACACAGGCTACTTTTTGTCCCGTCAGCACGTTCTCGTAGGATAATTTCCAACATCCAAGCGGGTGAAGCCACGGGCAGAAGCTATTAGTATTTTATGTTTACTAGATATCTCCGCTGCTTCTTCGCCTTTGTGTCAATGTTTTTAATTATCTACTTAACGTATGAAAGCTTTCTTCTTTTTCTTTGTCCACCAATATACCTAATTATACGAAATAACATCAAAACCGGTTGTATCGATTAGCCATGGAAAGGCAGCCAGTTTAGCTCGCTTATTCCGCAAACGATATTGTGTCCGTCCATAGCTCGAGTTTTTATCCATTGTGCTTACCCCTTTTGTAATATCCAGGCAACTATAATTATTTACATCAAATTATTATTCCACAGGATCACTGAATGACTGAACCTAATACCTTATTTAAAGACCAATTTCTCTTGAATATTTAACTTACACAAAAAAAACTCCAGAATTTTATAATAAAACCTAATTCTCTCCAAGATTAATATTTCTTTACAGAATAAGGCTCGCGAACCGGCCGAGAAGTTGCCGAAACTGTGCCGGGACAGTTCTGTTGTTGGTTGATGTTTTTTAGTAAAAAATATCTGGAACATCGCCAGACGGCCGCAGCCGTTGCCCGTAACGCTAGGGTGTCCTAAGACTGAGGTGGTAGCCACATAGCGTCCGCTTTTTACCGTCGAATGATGTCACTGAAACGTTACTTATGAAAGTAAGTTGGTATGTTTCCCTAGAGAGCGTTTTTTGACAACATAAAGTGAATCCAAAGTAAAGGTGGCATAATTTTCATGACATCCGTCACTGCGGCCGTTATGTGGCGGACACCGACTTCTAGGAAAGAAAGGAAGAAAAATATTTTATTTGGGCCATATAAATAAAAACAAGGGACACCCGGATGAAACGAAGTTCAATTAAAAAAAAAAAAAAAAAACTGGCTTGCTTTCTATGAGAGAGAGAAAGAGAGAGACAGACAGAGAAACACGCGCACGCCGCACGGCTTACAACTATAGCAAAAAGTGTCGTTACAACTTTTGGTCTTAATTTTTTTCGTCTAGCCCCCTTTCGCAACGCGCGATAAGGAACTTCGTTCCAAAAGGACGCCGTAGCTTACCTCCGTGGCCATGATCTTCTCTTCACGCTCAAGCGGCAAGCGTCTTACGACAGCGAGTGCGGAAAAACGAATGATAGAAGTTGTCTAGAGCATGCCACGAGTCACCGCGGTGCGACTTGCGTAGCGACAGACGGAAACGGGTGACGCGCGCGCGTGTCGCTTGACAGGTGGCTTGAAACAGGCAGTGCAAAATGGCCCGTCAATAATAAATGCTCAAATTCACTTACTGTTTGTTTATTAAAAGTTACCCTATGTCTTGTTTGGTGGAAGATATGGGATTTTCTGGTGTTGAGGTGCCAGATACGTTCCCTATTTAAACAGTGCGAACAGTGCACGTCTATTTAGCTCAAATTGGTTAGTTTTGTAGTGTCCTAGTTTTATGTCTTCTAGACACATTTAATTTTTTGTTTCCTTTGTCTCTAATATTCATATGTCAATGCCAATTTTAGATGCTATTTAATTTAAATTGTACTGTAGTGACTGTATTGGTGTGCTTATTCTAAATAAATAAAAAAAAATAGGATTTGGAAGATATGACAGGATAAGGCGTGAATGGTAAACTGAAGGCTATTAGGGGAGAATGGAAGATAAAAACATGTTGCGATGGCCCCTAGTAACATATTGGACAAGACCATGTAATGTAACCATGAATTCAGCACATAATTTTAAACAGCAAAACCATTATTATCAACAACAAAAAAACAGCTGTTTCATAGAAAAATGCAAAACCTACGCGGTCAAAATGTATTGGAACAGCGAATTTTTTTTGTAAATAATCGACGACAAATTTTAACGCAGGGTGGTTTCAGAACCATGTACTGGATCCATGGTAACAGGTTGCGTGTTGATGTCCCTGCCACCCTATATAATGATGCAAAGGACATTTTTTCTAAAGTTCCAGAATTAATGAAAATACAATTTTAGCTGAAATAGTCAAACACAAAGTCAAACGACAAAGTCTCATATTTTGTATAATGAATATATTTTGAAAATGGAACCGCCACGATAATTTGTAATTTAAGGTGGTATTTGTTAACGTAACCGTCAGTAGAGCAGTGGTGGCCCAGTGGTATCGGCCCCGACTTACGACTTGTAGGTCGTGGGTTCGAACCCAGGCAGGCGCTTTACTTTGTGTAAATAATTTCATCACCACTGCTCTTAAAACGGTGAAGGAAAACATCGTGAGGAAACCGGCATGTCCTAGAACCAAAAATTCGAAGACATGTGAGATCTACCAATCCGCACTGGGCCTGCGTGGTAGATTACAGCCCATTCCCTCTCAAAGAGAGGAGGCCTGAGTCCCAGCAGTGGGAACATTATAGGCCGATTATGCATGCATGCAACCGTCAGTCAATATTTTGATCACGTAGAGATTCACAAAATACCCTGAAGTGTCTCCGAGTTTGACCAAACATTTTAATTCATCTTAACACACTAACCAATAGTGTAGGGACTATAGGACCTAAACGCAAGTTTTATAATGCCTAAAAGTATATGTTTCACTGCAGTAAACAACATAAGAAAAATATAAGATATCCTTCTAGATATATGCTAGTTAGATAGTGTGTTAAAAACATAATACAATTAATTGGATACGATAGAAAAAAAAAACGAAAATACCTGTAAAACATTATTTTAACTATTTAAAACCATATTAATACATGCAATCATTCTGATTTTTTGTCAGATTATTCTATAAGTAACATACTAACTTAATAGTGTTTTATTTTTTTAGTCCGATCAGTAGATTTTTTTTAAAATAGGTAATTGCTTCCTATTTGCAATAAATTACCAGCGTTGTGTCATCGCGCTTCTCTTTATTTTCTATGCAGTCCGACATTGACCGCGCTTTAGCTGTTGTCAGCCTCTTAAGATGATTTTTTTTTGCTATTTTATACCTTCAACTGAAACACAATTAAAGCTTGTAAAGTAATATCAACATACTTAGGTACTTGTCACTGCTGCCATCCTCATGGTGACAACAAAAACCATGGCAGTACGGGTCCATTATCATGGAAAGGAACTCAGAAAACAATATTAGCGGAACGCGCGAAGCTTGCTTTTGTCCTCACTTGTATCTAGTGATGTGACACGCTTCGGATATTGTGGTGGATATTCGCAGCGGTTGAAGCGTGTAAAATTGACACGGAAAAAATAAATTGTGAGGCACAGGCAAAATAAATACAATCATTCGATTTTGCCACCCGGTCTGTGCCGTATCATGCCGAATGAAGTCAAACCAAACAAGTATGCTTCACCCATGGCCCTTTTTATAAATAAAGCAGAAATATGATAAAGGTTACCGAAATTAATAGAAACCCAATTCAGTAACTACGAACGGTGAAAACCTTTAAAGTTTCTAAATACAAAATGGTTTTGAGGTATCTGGTAAAATTAGTAACGAATTATAAAACAATGCTAAAGAAATGTTGGTTGTTAGAAGTATCTGACAATCTTCGAAACTTATTCAGTCTGCGGACTAGAATCAATACCTATTTAAAACTTATTTTTCTTCCAGTCTAGAGGTACTGGCCTCAAGACTGGAATAATTCTTGACTGAAATAAACATAGCAGTGGTTTTTTAACATCCACCTTATGAATAAACCAATATTTATATTTCCCAACTATGCTATATTGGAGTCGGCTTCCAGTTTTAAAGGATACAACTGAAGCAGTATTTTACATGGAGTGGCTGCATATCTGACCTTCACAACCCAGTTACTGGGTCACACGATACCCCTTGGTAAGACTGGTTGTCAGACTTTTGGACTTCTGACTACCCGTAACGACTGTTACAGATCTACGATTGACAGCCGGGACCAACGGGTAAACGTACTTTCCGAGGCATGGAGGACTCTCGATATGCATTGGATGGCCACCCATCGTCGAACCAACCGTGGCAAGTGTAGCTTAACCTTCAATCGACCCCATATGGTAATCACGAGCTCCTCTCTGTTTATTATTGTGAACACTTGTACTTTTCCTGATAGACTAATATGTAAGGTGGCGCATAATAAGTAAATATTGAGGGCCTTAATATACGAGGTAAACTATGTATTTCTTCGTATATGGCAATTCATATTCCAACTAAAATAATACATAACTGTTGGTTTGTTGTAATAAACTTTATATTTTAATTTATTTTATTTTATTGTTTTGTAATAATTTGTAATTTATTTTTAATCTGGTGTAATTTCTTTATGGGTGTTTTCCTGAAATGAAAATGATTTGATTTGAAATAGATAAACACCGTTCCCTATTAGACTATGAGTACCTATTGTAATAGTCATTTCCAAATAGGGTAGAGCAAATATCAATACAAATGTCCATTTCTTATATCGCACCGATAACGGGTGAGCTGATCTTCTTCTTCTTCTTTAGGGGTCTTGGTTTCAGCACTTAGTCCTTCAAGTGGACCATTGTGCGTGGGCCATGGTGGCCGTCGGCAGTTATTCCAACCAGCCCCCCTCCCTCCAGAAGTTGATGATGTCTCCTGGCCTATTGACAGCATCTGTGTAAGATCTGGGTGCCCCGAGGGTTTGTGACCTAATGTGGGTGACGCCTGTGCATTCAAAGAGCACATGCGCAACGGTTTCCTCAGCCTCCATGCAAGCCCTACATAGAGGACTGTCCGTTATGTCTATTGTGTGGAAGTTTTGGGTGAGCTGATTATTCTCATTTCATTATACACCTTCTTAGGTACGTTATTTTTTTTTGTTTTAATCACCCGCAGTACTACACTTGGCGCATATCTGAATGATTTTTAACAGCTAACACAAGGTAATCATTATGACCTTCATCACTCTATTTCATTCTTCCTAATTATACCTTCTGGAAAGTAATTGTGTGACCTTACAAAGTGATACTTAAAAACAATTTTCGTGTCAAATCGAACCTATAATAAGGATTTTCCATCATTATTTATCGATTAACGTCGATTTGTTCAACGGCTTGACATATCTACTGATGAACGAAACAACGAAAATATGGGATGTGCAGGCAGGATTTAGAGAGGGAATGGGATGTATGGATCAGATCTTCTCCCTAAGGTGCATAGCCGAAAAACATCTGGCAAAGCACAAGAAAGTCTACTGTGCTTTCGTGGACTTGGAGAAGGCCTATGACAGTGTGTGGAGAGAAGATCTGTGGTCGACACTATCCTTGTACGGTGTGGACTGGTGCTTAGTACGGGCACTGAAATCTTTATACAAGGATTCCAGTGCTTGTGTTAGGATAAATGGGGCATACACGAACTGGTTCTGCATCTCGAGGGGTGTTAGACAGGGTTGTGTAGCGTCACCATGGCTGTTCAACTTGTACATGGATAGTTGTCTGACAGATTTGAAAGAGGGTGAGTATGGATTGACGATGAATGAGTTGCCTGTCAAATGCCTTCTCTACGCAGATGATCAAGTTCTACTTGCATCATCAGCGGAAGGGTTGCAAGACATGGTGACTGTGATGGATGAATCATTTAAAATGAAAGGGATGAATATAAATGTGAATAAGGCGAAGGTCATGGTGTTTGAAAGAGAAGAGGATGTATCGGTATGTGATGTGAAATTAAATGATAAGTGTGTGGAGCAAGTAAGTGACTTCGTATATTTGGGGAGTCTATTTACAAGGGATGGAAAGATTGATGGAGATGTGGAAAGAAGGGTAAATGCGGAAAATAAAGTGAATGGTACTACACATGCAATTGTAACCAACCAGTTGATGTCCAAAAAAGCACGACTGGCTGTTCACAATGGTGTGCTGGTGCCTACGCTTATGTATGGAAGTGAGTGTTGGGTGTGGCAAAAGAAGCATGAAAGTAGAATAAATGCTGTGGAAATGCATTCCTTGCGAAGCATGTGTGGTGTGACTATGAATGATAGACTGAAGAATGATGTGATAAGACAACGGTGCGGTTTAAAGGAAGATGTAGTGACAAAAATTGAAAAGAGTATGCTAAGATGGTTTGGTCATGTTGAGAGGATGAATGAAGGGCGATTAACAAAAGGTATTTACACAGCAGATGTGAATGGAAACGCCGGGAGGGGACGCCTTATGAAGACATATAGTGACCTTATTGGTGATGTTCTTCAGAACGGTCAGGTGCGTAGTACTCACAACCGGCGTGCGTGTATGACTAGATGTTTGAATGTAAACGAGGCAAAAGGAGTATGTATGGATCGTAGCAGGTGGCGTTCTGTAGTTTCTGCCTACCCCCATGGGAAGAAGGCGTGAGTTTATGAATGAATGAACGAAACAACAAGTTTTATTAACTATTAGCTGCACCCCGTGGTTTGACCCGCATAAATCTCGATTCCGTAGGAATATCAGGATAAAAAGTATTCTATGTCCTAATTCAAGTTACATCCAAATCCATTCAGCCATTTGAGCGTAAACGCGTAATAAACAAACATACAAAAAATCAAATATTTTCTTTTTATAATATTAGTTTATAGATAAATAAATATATGATCTTATTCCAGAGATGTTAAAATATGTAGTAACAAGTAAAGTAAGTAAGAGCGATCGGATTTACTCAAATTGTGCCGAGCTGACCTGAACAGGGCATGCCGAACAAAGTTTGCCGATCGGCACAAGTCGAATAAAAATCCGAATATGTATAGCAATTGCTTCGGGTCGGCTTTGTTTGTTTAACAAATACTGCCGAACCGAACAAATGAGGACCCTTAATAGATGAGAATGAAACATTACACAATATTATGCTTGTGGATACGTGTTTGTAGATTCAAACGCGTCGTATCCGCAAGCACAATTTGTAATGTCACATCTCTAGAAGCTTAAGTAAAAACTTCTCAAATGTTAATGCTAACTTACCAATGATAAATGCGACGCGTTGCTTTTCACAAACTAATTCTGAATTACGTACGAACGCAGATAATATCCGCAAGTTTCCTTCCTCACATTTTAATATTTAGTATGTTGGAGTTTTCAAACAGCTTTGTTATATTACTGAATAGTCAAACTCAAAGCATTTATTTCAAATAAACCAATTACAGGCACTTTTGAATTGTCAAAGGGTCAGTCAGTCAGAAAAATGAAGCTAGTTGCCCATTCCAAAGCGTAGTAGGTACCTATGGAGAAGAACGGGCAAGAAGCTCCATGGGCACTCTTTTAAATCAACATATAGTTACAAAAAACAAATTGTTTACATCATTCATGTTCAAATTAAAAATGTGAGAACGATGTAGAAAGACGTGCACGTTTAAAGTATCCGTAATAAAAAAGATAAAAAAACATTTCAAAAATTTTAATTTAAATAAGCCGTGGCAGCTAAGAGTTGACCAGTCCCTACTGACGGCGCCCGTTCACGAACATGACGTATTGATCAGCACCATTCAGCTCAACCATTTTGAAGGGAACTTAATGATCCAACACACACGCCACCACCAGCGACACATTTGAGTGAGCATGACATACTCTCAGCCGCCAGGGCACATTCAAGTCAATGAAAGACGAGCCTAGTAAATGGTGGCTTTATAGTAGGTACATAGTGCTCACACATGTGCTATGCAATTAGACATTGTTAAGAGATTGAATTTATACAAGATTTTTTTATTTTAATTTAGTCAAGAATCCATGTTGCTAGTAGGTTGGCATACAACTCTACTGCAAAAATACTGATAATGCAATCACAACCCGCACCCTAATGGTGTAACACACTTTCAATCACAATTCACGAGTTTTGGAGGATATTGCTAATCTATTGCTTCATAGGTTTGAAAAATTCGTCTACTCAACAACGTAAAAAACGCAATGAACGTGGGTGAACTGTCAAAATGAAACCCATTGCTTTCAATTGTGATTTTGTGTCTTACGCAATTACCCCGCCGCGCTGGTGGTATAGTGTTCTAGCGTGGTTAACCAATTTTTTATTTTATTCATCAAGTAAAATACAAAAACTGCATTGCAAAAAGCATTGAGCCACATAAAACATTTATTATGAGAAATAAACCTAAAACGCCTCCATTGCTAAGTAAAGTTTGTCCCAAAATTCTTTCACCTTTCGGGAATTGGTGTGAAAACTATAATATTTGTAATAGTTTATTAGTCTGGCCACCCCAATAATTCAATCATTCATCATACACACTTATTGAGAGGAAAAAATAAAAACAGATTCTGAATAGGTCAAAACTGCGTTCGCCTACTTGAAAACTCTAGTGAACATACCGAAACCGACAGTAACAACACATAAGCAAGTTCAAATAACAGTTACCAGCACCTCATAAGCTACACACCACTATTATAATAGAGCCGGCAAGAACCAGAGATAACGATAGTACTTAATCTTGCACCAGGGGGCCTACTCTCGAAGTCTGTCAACGAAGATTCTGGCCCGTCCGAAAGTAATTGAAAACTTACATGTGCCCAAACATTCGTTCGTGGTTCGCGCACTCTGATGTACGTCAAAAGCCGACACGTCTTGGAAAACCGTGAATGTAGTAGAAACTGTGCATCATTCATTTGCGAATGTCATCCTTCACTTGCGGGTTAGCGTATTCGTGCGAATGTAAATGACCGGCATTACGCCCGATTAATTAACTTTGTCGGACGAGCAAAAACATATCAGGAGTAGGGATAGCTGTCAAATCGTGGTGTAATTCATTCTTACGTCAGGCCCCGAAATAATATTATGTCCGTAGGTGATACGTAGTAGGAATCGCCCGAAACTTTGACCGAAACTACGGATTTCGTGCTTAGGGATTAGACCTCCGTTTTTGTTCAATTTGAATACTGCAGCACAGAACAAGCTATTATAGCATTAGGGGAATAGGATTACGTACTTGTGCTCGTGTAGAGGAAGAGGTTTTAGTATTAAATTTGATTCTGTTCTTTCTTGAAATTGTGTGAATTTAAAAATGCAGGAAAAACATTACTGTTACTGTGGGCTCCGTCGCAGTCGCGTAAAATTTACCTAGTTGGACTGATGGACTGTCTCGTTAGTCATGTAGCCGCCAGTATACAGGCTGATCGTGGGGTCCTCGGTTCAATTCCCAGATCAAGTAAGTTGATGGGTATTCATCAGGTTTTTTATGGTAATAGCTTGGAACCTGGATTCGTGCCTGGTAAATGAGAGGAATAGGCTCACCCTTAGCGGAATCTATGTGCATTATATATAGGTAAGTAAACTTCTGCCTATACATGTATGATACGATACCATAATATTATGAACATGTCCTTACAAGTAATTATGGGCATGTGCCGCGGAGGAATGAGGTATAGCGGTACCTACATCGCCACATGCAAGCTACATGTCACACTGATGTCACGCAAATCCTGCATTGCGCAAGCAGAGTTTACCGCGACTAGCATATATACAAACGTCCCGACATCAACCGTGGGGCAGTTCCCCACCAGACACAACACCCTTCTGGTCGGAGGTTCCTCCCTTTTCCATAGAGTATGAGTGAACTTTACACCCTGTTCCTCATACCTCTATACTGGTGACCCCGGACATGCACGTCAGCGCAGCCTTCGTGGAAGTACATCAGCGTGACGTCATCATCACTTCTTCAAGCTTTCGAGCGGTGAGTCACACAGCCAGCCAGCACCCACGGCTTCAACGGGTATCCTGACCACCAGCATGTCATGAGGAAAGTTTTGGGTACCACTGTAGATGGCTATAAGAATAGGGGAAGACCAAGGAAACCATAGATGATGTGTGTGAAAGATGGTATGGCTAGAAAGGGGTGACTACCGAGATGACTATGAGAACTATTGGTTAAGGGCAGGTGAATGATGACTTACAAGTAATAAAAACGGTAACTCATTACCAAATTCAAAGTAATTTAAAGGGGTTTCGAATAACATATGTTTCCAGCCAATCATTAATGAAGAGGTACTCAACCTTTTGCGTGTGATTACTCACTTTAATTGAGGCAAAACTCTGTCAAATATCTGAAGCAATTCTTAGAGATCATTTGTTTATTTACAGAGAAAGTATAGATAACTAGCTTTTGCCAGCAGCTTTTCTTGCTTCGGAAAATATCCCATGGGAACGTACTGCCAGGATTAAAAGTACCCTATGTGTTAATCCAGGTTATAAACTGTTTATGCGTCAAAATTCATCCATATACGTTCAGCCGTTTTTGCGCCAATCCAGAACATACATCCAGAAGACAAAAACCAAAAAAAATAATTTCGACCTCAGACTCGTTCTATTCCTCCGGACCTCGTTACATATTTTTTTTTTAATAGCTGTTTGTTTCTATTTTATCATGATCTAACTTATGTCTGGCATGCGTTGCAATGCCTTTTATAACTTCTTTCGGCGCACACACAACCACTTACCAAAGTTTCATCGCAATCGGTCGAGCCATTTTCCCTTTTTTACGAGACTAACAAACGGCAATTGATTTATTATATATAACGACTAGCTTTTACCCGCGGCTTCGCACGCGTGACTGTCGGAAATTATCCCACAGGAATCCACAACCAGGATAAAAAGTATCCTATGTCCTAACCCAGTTCAAGGCGTATCTGTATGCCTTTCATCCAATTCCATTGCCGTTATGGCGTGAAAAGGTATATCTGTATTTCCAATCCCTTAAATGACTGTAAAAGAGGTAAACAAAAGTTTCAATATCACATGTGAATTTTAAAATCAACCCCTATTTTACCCCCTTGGGGTATAATTTTACAAAAACGCTACGACACGTACATCTTTATTTCTTACCAAAAGAATAAATTTGAATTTTCATATCCCTCTGGGTTTCCCATACAAATTTTCACCCCCTATAATCACCCCCATTAGGATTATGTATGAGACAAAAGTAGTTTTTGTCCTTCCTCAGTGTGACATCTGTTCCCTTGCCAAATTTTATCAAAATCTGTTCCGTGTAAAAGTAGTATGGTATGTTACCTTTTCACGCCTAATCAGGCGTGAAAAGGTAAAATACTGAGAGAGTTTATAATATTAGTATAGATGTATAGAAAAGATGTTTATACTTAGGACAAGGTCGAGTAAAAGTTTGGCTCACGCCGAAGTTTCCGTATGCCTAATGCAACTGTGGCGTTGTACATCTAAAATATATGACGGAGAAGGTACATGTCTCTCGTTATCATCAGCCATATTTTAACTACTGTGGGCGTACTATGGGTAATGTTGGTTATTGCGCAATAGAAAAACCGTTTGCAGTTCAGATCAAATTATAATTTACGATCAAATTAATCACACTAGCGAATCACAGACTGTAGGTAGACGAGACAACTATACGGAACGCACGACAGTTCCTAAAGTGGGGGGTACTGATCTCTTCGAAGGCAGAATGGTAAGTTTCCACTCGTCCCATCAGCGCTCCTCCATCAGCCAGGCTCTGTCATACCGAGTATGCAAGTCATCGCGACGGTGCTGCCACCTCCCGGAACTCGTGCTGCGCTTCGTTTAGTGTCCATACTAATGACCGTCTCCGACATATACAACTTTAATACCTATGTAAACAAGAAACATAGGCGGATAACTATAGAACGATGGTGATGTTTTAAGTTCTAAAGGTCACAGGATTGGAACTATTCTTAATCAACCTTTATTCTTAATTAAAATAAATGACGTAACGTCAAACGGGGTGAATAGGAATGCAGGGGTGAATCGGAACGAAACTTTAAAAAGGATTTTAACATTGAAATAATATAGTTTGATGGCAAAAAGGACTCTAATGTGTTTACTGTATTATAATTACCAATTAAGCGCTCTTGTTGGCAACAAACTATATTATTTCAATGTTAAAATCCCTTTTAAAGTTTCGTTCCGATTCACCCCTGCGGCCCTATTCACCCCGTTTAACGGTAATTCACTTCTGTAACTATCGTGTTTTATAAAAAACCAAATGAAAGAGTGAAATGAGATTTTTTATTATTGAGATTTAAGCCCTGGATCGAAAGAGCTATAAGTCACGGAGAGAGACCTTTGCCGAGCAGTGGGGTGATGCAGGCTAACAGTAACAGTAAATCCACGTACTACGCACGGACGTAAAAATATCGCGGTGGTATTTTAACGCTCTGGATTTTCAACTCTCGGTATTAATAAAAAAAAACATTTATTTCAGGTAGGACCATATAACCCCAAATATTCTAATTTGAAATTATTATTAATTATTAAGCCGAGCATTGAGAACCCAACAGAGCGCAATCCAGTGCGTTAAAAAAGGTATTGTTGGATTTTCAACTCTTAGCGCTAAGCAGTGCCTTGAAAATCCATTGCGCGACAAAAATCGCCGCAGGAAAAACGTGCCCGTGCAAACCTGGGCTAAAGGTAGTACAGATAATATTCTAATAAATACAGCCCTTCAGAGTATTGCCAATGCAGATTCTCTCTTCTCAAAAACCCGAACAAGGAAAGTCCTTCACAATTTTCCAACGATTAGACGACGGAAAAAACATTTTTATCTCCTCCCAAGCTTTTCATCAACAAATCGTACAATTAAGAACCAAAAGTATTATGAAGAAGACTTTTAAATAGAAATACTTGGGTATTTTGAACGTCTCGAATAATTTTCCTTCAAAGACCTGTGAAAAATGGCGCCATTATATTCAAGAAAAACTCTTGTCTTTTTAGGGTTCCGTACCCTTAGAATACCATCGGGACACCATTACTAAGGCTCCGCTGTCCGTCCAACCGTCCGTCTGACACATGGCTGTATCTTTTGAACCGTAATAGGTAGACATTTAACATTTTTACAGAGTGTGTACTGCTACTACGGCCGCTATAACAAAAAATTCATAGTTTAAAAAACATAAAAAACACGCTTTTATAAATGCACGTAAAAACAAAAAAAAAATTATGGATCGTTCAAGTTGTCTGTATTTCTGGGCTGAAGTGTAAACTATGTGCTTTTAATTATAATATTTGATTGTAAAAGAACATACAAGAAACAGGTTTAAAAAAATATGCAGTGTTAAATATTGTAACATGTTACGGAACTCTTCGTGTGCCAGTCCAACTCGCGTATTTTTTTCAGCAAATGCTTTGATTGTGTGATTAAATGGCGATGAAATACTTATTTAAAACGTTCACATTATATTCTATCTTTTGGAGATAATCTTCAAAGTGGATAGCTTTTAGCTGCAATTGTTTTAATCGACATAAAGTAGTTTGGCAATTCGTTGATTAGAGTTCTTTGAGCTTTGGTAGATATTTTAATGGAGATTTTCTGTGTCAATTGATTTAAATTAATTTAAGTAAAGCTCTATTTCAGTGCTCGTAGCTAAATAATAACAACCGCACGGGTCGATCGAAGGTTAAGCTACGCTTGCCGAGGTCAGTCCGTGGATTGGTGACCATTCATAACATATCAAGACCCCTCCGTGCCTCGAAAAGCACGTTAAGCCGTTGGTCCTTCCTCGGAACGCGCCACTGTCGTGTTCCCAAATAATGGCAGGAGCGGTTCACATCGGCGTCGAGTCGACGATCCTCCGCAGGAGGAGTCGCCCTGGGCGTCGGGCGTTGATAGCCGACTCCCGGCCACCGTAGGCACGGGCTTGCGGACGGCGAGCAACGGGCAGCTCGCCGTCCGGTAAGGACCAAGCCCGAGTCGACGGCGCGTTGTGTTCCACGTGCGCCTCAAAGAGATGTCAGCATAATTGACGGGGTCCGATAGGGCCGACGCCTGCCGGGGTCGCGGATTGTTCGAAAGAGTTACCGTGGCCCTGGCGCACAGGCAACTGAAGGAACACGGGTGGATTTTAGTCAGTAAGAGTCTGACACGCCCTTCCGCTCCGCCCAGAGCGGGAGAGGTCATTTGATGATTTCCAACCCAAAAAATAAAAAAGCCTTTGGTCCTGGCTGTCATTCGCAGATCTTTGACATTCGTTACTGTTATCAGATAGCCGAAAGTCTGACAACCAGTTTTGGCAAGAGGCGTGTTGACAACCAGTTTTGGCGTGTTACCCAGTAACTGGGTTGTGGAGGTCAGGTAGGCGTCGCAAAATACGGACATTTAGCTGCATCCGGTTAGACTAGAATCTGACCTCAAAACATTTAAGAAAAGGTTACACAGATGAGTCAAGTTCCATTTACTTGATGCAAGTTTCTTGCTTGTGGCATATAATAAAATTTAAGGCTCCCGCAGACAGGTGCGATGTGACGTTACGACGCGATTCTGTTAGAACTATTTCCATGAAGTTTTAATAGAAATAGTTCTGATAAAGTCGCGTCGCGCTGTCGCGTCGCGCCTGTCTGCTTGACTGGGAGCCTTGAATCAAACAAATGACTTAGACTATCTAAACACTGTTTAGATGATGTCACTTTAATTGTTGCTTCAACGTATGGTATACCATAAGAAATCAATTTGCACCGTGTAAATCAGGCTTAAGTTTAAATTTTTCCTGTTTAGTCAGAACTATTATTTCGCTGTCGCTGAAAACCAGCGCTGGGGCTCTGTCTCTCTGTAGGGTCGTAGCATTATGCTGATCGATTGCCGTTTTGCGTGGATGTGACGCATATTTTCCTCCAACTTTTTTCTTTGTATTTGTGTGTTTTTCTCTGCGTCAGGTTTACCGCAAATACACGTATTTTCTTTATTTATCAGTTGTTACTTATATTATAGGTAGTAATCGCATTATAAATATACTAGCTGTTGCCCGCGACTTCGCCTGAGATCCAGGATGAAAATTAGCCTATATCCGACGTGGAAGTGTAACAAACAAACTTATTTTCGCATTTATAATATTAAAGTTAGGATTTAAAAAAAAAATACATTGATCAAACGGTAAGAAAGACTATCTTTTACCAAAATTCACCGCCCAGAACCTAACGCCGAAGTCGTATTACAAATTAATTTAAAAGTTACATCACAATACAATTAATAATTCTTCGAACAAAATGTTGCAATAACATCAATTAAAAAGTTGTACCTACAACACAATGCCCCAGCAAAAAATTTAACGTTTCAACAATAACAGTTCGAACCAGTACTTTTTTATTATTTATGTTTGTTTTTAAAGGATTGTTTCTGATGGCCAGTATGGATATCTGGCTTTGGCAACGATTTGATAATCCTCTTTTGCAAATTGGAATTAAGTTCGCTTCAATCTCAAGTATTGTATTTGGACGGATTTGCAACTAATTGCAAGCATGACATCTAAGCGTGAGAAAATCTATTCGGTTCCTGTGGAAAAAATACGTTTTTTAAGCAATAGAATAATTTTAGTTCTTGAAAACAAAATCGCTAGGTTTCGAATTTGAATATTATTTCAATAAGTGATCATAAGCTCATAACAGCTGACTAGCTATAACACAGAATACCTTTTGCAATAATGGTACTTATCCTCATTAAATATAATATGTAGGATCGGGTCTTGTAGAGAGAAACACTTTTTTGCGATAACTTGTTTAATTTTGACACGTTAAAACCTCAATAGAAAAATTTAGCTTTCCTAACGTCATCGTTCCGTCTTACAACCACCGTAATTCACTCCCCTCTCTCATTCACTCTCCCTACGTTCCATTCTACCAATCAATTTAATGTTTCATTTCACTTTTTTTTTTTTTTTTTTTATTTCAATTAAATTAGGCCCACATATATTTATTGATTTATTTAAGTGTAATGTGTGTGTGTGTGTGGTTGTGTGTGTGTAGTGTGTGTGTGTGTAGTGTATTTAATTTGATAAATGGCCAGTTTGTTTTCTATTAATTTAATTTTATTTTATTCGAAAACATTCATCGGTTTCTTAGTAAACTTCAACCATATCCGGCGACCTTGGTTACTTATCTTTTTTGCTGACTGTACATGCTCATTATTACATACAAGAAAAGTTTTTACGAAACCAAAGATATCTCATTTCATTTCAATTACAACATAATTCCCGTATTGCAACAAACAGTATGATTAACCAACTAAAATAAAACAACCGTCTTGAAAAAAAAAACATTAAATACAATGTGAAAAATAACTTTAATTTTGGAATTCGGTGGCAAAAATCGAAAATACAGAACCACTACAAAGTGAAAAATAAATTTAAAACTTCAGAAGTTGAAGTTATTTTTCACTTTGTAGTGTTTTTTTCAGGGTGACTTGGTAGCAGCTGGATGAGAGTTGCCGAGAATCGAGCTAAATGGCGTGCAATTGGAAAGGCCAATGTCCAGCAGTGGACTGCTGTAGGCTGATGATTAGCGATTTCCTTTGGTTTTTTTTTGGTAGGTACCTACCCCATATCAATTCGTATACCCCTACTTGCTACATAAACAACAGTGACAGGAAGTATTATAACAGTATCAACATACACCAAGTGGATTAAATACGTATTATTGAAGCTAACTCAAAAACTACCCAAGCAAAGTTAATCAAAATATGGTACCACCGAGCCATCTTTTTTAAAATCGGTCCACAAATTGATGAACATACATATAGATGAAAATAGAACCTCCTGCATTTTAGAAATCGGTTAAAAAGTAACAACAACTCCTCTTCAAAAAACAAAGGCAGCACAATGTATTTTTAATTAACGTTCCTCATACATTTTTACACTACTAAAACCAACAATAATACGAGTAAGTGTAATTACTTCTGGCTTCGCCTCAGATAATAAAACCCAGCCTTTGGGTTTGTCAGCTTAAACAAAAGCTCTGAATTTTTATTAATTCCTCCTCTGTCGGGGTGAAATTAATCAGACATCCGTAGCATGGAGTAATTTGGGGGTGAAACGGACTACGCTAGTGGAGTATACCGGAGAATTAAAGCTTGCCTTGACAACGGGGTTTTTTTTTCTTGGGAATGTGGATATCTGTTTTTAATATCGATGCGAAGGTGATATATAAAGGGTTTGGCTGTAGTATCTTACATGTGCTGCGAAAAACTATAGATAGCGATCACTGGTCCGTTTTTCAAACCTTCAAATCCGTCAAGGCTATTGAAATTACATAATACTAATAATCACAGTAATGATCACAATTGTTTGCGGAACATCTTACCACAGCGATGGAATCGCCAACCCCGGGTAGGTAGCCCTCGTCAAATTTTTCGAAAAAAAAAACCGACCAACAATAAATTCCCATCTTAATGAATAAGTATGACCTTTAATTTAAAACTAGAATACATTCTGCCTCTACATATCCGAAGTCAGGAGATCTGACCTTATTTGAACGACTTTTTTACATGTTATTTGAAAACGGAACGTTGAACACGTCCCCATTCATAACAAAATCGGGACAACAAAAAAAGACAAAAGAACACAAACAAGAAAGAAAGAAAAAAAATACGTTTATAAGACCATAGACCTTTACAATAATCATGCAAATTAGGTGTAAAATGCGTAACACACAAAAAACACAGTTAAATTCAGAACCTTTTCGCAGTCACTAAAACAAACCACCACTAACTAAAATGTGGTTTTTACAAACAGTTAGTTCAGACCACTTTTAATTCTTACAGAAAAGCGAAGACGTACAAACTTCCGCACTGCGGCATCCAAAACAGAATTTATGTGACATATCCTACTGTTACGGCTAATAAAATGCTCAACAAAATGGGCTTTATCGAACATCATTTATTTTTATATTGCGTACAGTTTTCTTAATGTCCCTCGGGAATCATCGGATTTCCGAATACAAACGAATGCTAATTTCTATGTCCATCAGTTATTACATTTATTGTTTATAATAATTTGAATTCAGAACTAAGTACTTACATTATTGTTTTTTTTTTGGTTTTGATTAAAACAACAATAAAGTATACAAGATAAATCTAATAATTCATGGACATGCAAATTAACATTCGTTTTGTATTCGGAAATCCGATGATTCCCGAGGGTTATTAAGAAAATAGTTATACTGTAGTATTTAATATTAGCTACGTGTGAAGTACGTTCTTATGTGAAAATTCTAAGAGAATTCAGAAATTTATCTTTCTGTTTACATAAGCAATAGAAATAAGTACATAGCGTAATTGCAGAGCCTACCAGCTACATTCTACGTTTTTTCACAGAGGCCCTTTTTATCCCTAACTACAATCTAAAGCCATTTTAGCTTATTAATATTATTATTTTAGCTAAAACTATTTTTTATGTGTCAGAAAACATGATGTCGATTGATGATGACAAATCGGGAAAATAATTCTGGCCACATTCGTCCTTCAAAGAAATGTTTGAAATAGGAGGCGTCTGCAACCTTCTTCAGTTCGGCTATTCCATCTTCGTACAACGTCACATACGGGCCAGGAAACACCAACATAAAAAAATAAACAAGTGACAACTTGCTCTCTGCGAGTTACCTAATTTTAATTTGGATCGAGCAGTGGTGGCCCAGTGATAACGGCCCCGACTTACGTGTCGTAGGTCGAGGGTTCGAATCCAGGCAGATACATTATGTAATTTATTTCATCACCACTGCTCTCAAAACGGTGAAGGAAAACATCATGAGGAAACCGACATGTCTTAGAACCAAGAATTCGAAGACATGTGACACTCACCAACCCGTGTTGGGTCCGCGTGGTGGATTATGGCCCACTCCCTCTCACCGAGAGGAGGTCTGTATTCCAGCAGTGAGAACGTTGTAGGCTGATTATGTAAATAATATGTATCTAAGATCCTCCAGCTCTGAATACACAAGCTGGTAGTAGTCAACCCTGTAATTGCTTTACCACGTTTTTGACAAAATAATCCAGAAATTTTTAACTTTACTAACGGTGAAACGACGTATTTGTCAAATAAACAATTAATAAATGTGTTTTATTTTGTTAATATGGTTAAAAACTCTTTTTCGTGTCGTTTTTCCTTTCCGCCTACTCTGAGAAGAAATACCGAAACAAACTCAAAGATCTCTCTCTCTTTTAAAATCCAAACAATTACATTATTGTAATGGTCAGATTATATGAAGACCATGTAGTTTAATGTTGAGGAAAGCACCGCACATGTTTGATTGGACCTGTCCAGGCAGTGCACGCATGTGTCTGTTATCGTGTAGTTCAACTTGGAACTTAAAGAGCTCAACGATCCGTCGAAAAATACCTTAATAAGGACATTTGAGTAGGCCGGATGAAGTACTAAAACTGCCAGACAATCATGAAATCTATCGGTAGTATGACCCAAAGACAGATAGATCTTGTCTTTTTATGTCGTGCAATTGACACTGCTCCTTAAGTTGGTAAAGCCTATTACTACGAGGTCGACTATATACACTTAACAAATGAGAAAACCCTTAACTACAAAAGTAAGATAAACAAACTCATTCCTTCCCTACAACTTAACACGGAAACGACTAAAATCTACAGATAATTAAACCTAAATTCCACAACAATTTTATTAACGAGCGTTTAATCTATCCACGTCGCAAATTTAGGCAAATTGTGCCCGAAACTAGCGACAATATATTTACATCGCGAAGTCTGTGGGTTGAGGACAAATTGTGGGGACAAGAGACGCGTCAAAGAGGAGTGATGACATGGAATGATAAGGTGCATGATGCGATTGTTATAAGGGAAGCATTCACATCAACGTTGTGCAAAAAAAACAAAGCCAACTGTTCTCTGCTGCTCATAAAACTCTACTGACAGTGTCCGAATTAGCTTGCTCCAGCCGTAAACATAGGCCTTACGGATAACGCCCCTCTTTTAATTTGCAACTGCAATGCGGGCACTACAGTTGCAAATTAAATTTGGCGTTTGGTTATATCCCAATTTTCCAAACAAAACCAAACCTCAAAATTATGTCGTTTAGATGGTATTCCAATTTTACAATTAATCTTCATTGGAAAAAGCTTCTAGAGACTGCAAGTAGGCAAAGGACGGATGTGATGTGAAATCCCCGAATAAATAAAGACCTAACTACAAGGAAGTTACAGGACAAGTGCGATTTTATGGAGTTAGTATGTGTAGAGAGTCAATGAGTTTATCCAGATTATGATTGTTACAATTCATTGCAAAGTTGACCATGTAAGACCATACATGTATGAGAGATGTAACTGACTATAATATTCTGTTTTGTTTTGTTGACATTGTTTTGTTTGTATTAATATTTTAATTTATGTAATAATTTGCACGCCGTAAGGTAGACTGTCGATCTCTTTAGTTTATGCACAACATCTTATATACCTGTGCCTACATTCATAGCAAATAAAGTTCTGATTCTGAATGAATTTATTTAACTTTCCTTGAGTTTGATACTTCAGAACTACAGTTACGTTTGTCAACAGTTTGTAAATATCTGTGGAAAATATAGTGAGTATTATAAATGTTTATTGCAATTACATAAAATGCTTTACACACATGAGTTGGAGATCACCTTTTAAGCAAGAGGATGCTTGTGTTAGGAGACTCCGCCCCTCCACTTAACATTAAAACGGTAATGCAATTGTAAACAAAGATAAAGAAAAAGAAAATCCAAGTAAAAAGTAAGCGCTAGTGTGATGTATGCGAGCGAGTGTGTGTGAGTGTATGTGTGTGTGTGCGTGTGTATGTTTGTGTGAGTGTGTGTGCGTGTAATAGTGTGCATTGTATATATGAGATAATTAAATTTGGGTTCATTTTTTTTTTTTTTTTTAGTTTCTGTTTATGTTTAGGTTTAGGTTAGCCCTGCCACAAAGTCTTGGGATCGGAAGAAGCCAGGCACAGCTTCCTCCACTAACAACTTCGTTCTAAAAGAGGTCAGAGGTTAGGTAAAGGCTTTGGGTAGGGAATCTGTAGGGTTTAAAGAGCATAACCTTAAGCAGGGAACGTTGTGCCCTCTCAAGTTCCAAAAATTTAATTTTCGTTGTCCCGCCCCAACATGGCAAACAGTACGTAAGTATAGATTGGGCCAATGATACATAGACTTGCTGCAGAAGATTTTTTGAGGCAACGTGTCGCAATGATTTAAAAGTCCATATTAAATTCCTAACCCTCTTCATTAATAGCTCAGTATGCATGTGCCAGGACAGACGGTAGTCAATCATGATGCCCAGGTACTTAGTAAATTGTAACCTGTCTATCTTAGCACAAGAGCAGTCAGGTGTTGGGGGGTTGGCACAGCAGTGGATCTTAATTTGATATTCGAGTGGAGGTTGAGTGCGTGCATACTTGGTGAAGCATATGTAGTTGGACTTGGAGGCATTTAGAGTGAGGAGGTTACGGTTGAGCCACTGTGCAATCTTTGACAGGCCAGTTTCGGCTATCCTTCTAAGTTTTACCCAAGTCTTGTCAGCAAAGACTATGGCGGTATCATCCGCGTATGTGAAAATGCGACCCCCGTCAATACTCAAATTGCATAAGTTGTTAATATAGATCAGGAACAATGTCGGACCAAGCACAGTCCCCTGCCCGACACCGTACGAAATTATTTCATCTGAGCTAGTAAAATCCCCTATTTTTACCGTCTGCTTGCGATTAGTCAGATATGATTTGAATAGTTCAAGAGAGGGCCCCCTTATGCCGATGTTTTCAAGCATGCCCAGTAGTATGGGGACAGATACTATGTCGAAGGCCTTTTTGAGGTCAAGGAAAACAGCCAGACACTTGCTTCCTTTATCCACCCCGTCAACCAATGTAGATGTTAGTGACAGGACCGCATCCTCAGTAGACATACCCTGGCGAAACCCAAACTGAGACGGCGACAGAATGTTATGCTTAGAAAGGTATTTAATCAAGCGTGAGTTTAGGAGTCTTTCTAGGATTTTAGAGATAGATGGCAGTACTGAAATTGGCCTATAGTTTGACGGGTCTGATCTGTCTCCACTCTTGTAAACCGGCGTTATTAGTGCTATTACTTTCAAGGCATCTGGGAAGAGTCCATGCTCAAAGCAAAGGTTTGTCAAGTAACTTAGGATTGGGACAATTTGTTCGTGAGCAGCGTTTAGAAATTTAACTGGAATCTTGTCCCAACCAGGTGCGCTATCTAGTTTTAAGCCCATTAGTGTAGCATGAACTTCGCAAGGGTCAGTGTCAAGTAGGGCAAAAGACGAGGTCAAAGTACAGTCAGGCAGTAACGGGTTAGGGACGCTATTATTGACTGTGGCAGACGTAGGTGGAGTAATATTATCAGCAAGATGCTTTCCTATATTAGAGAAAAAGCTATTCACCTTGTCAATAGAGTTCTGTGGACTATTGGATAGTTCCAGGAGATCCAAGTTATTTGTTTTTTTTGGGTCTTCGCTGCGTGATGTTATTAATAATCTCCCACGTTTTTTTAGGATTTTTGTGTGCTTTAGCAAGTAAGTCTCGGTCATGTTTACGTTTTTGTTTTTTGATGATGCAGTTACAGTAATTACGGTACCTTTTGTAGGTAATTTTTAGTACCTCATTGAACGGGTCAAGTCTCAGTGTCCGTTGCATTTTATTTCGGTTGTGAATACAGCGCAATAAACCAATGGTCATCCACGGTTTTAGGGTTCTATTTTTTATCGGGATCAGCCTAGTGATAGTACTAAGCGTAATACAATTGTGAAGAATTTCGATTAAATTATTAGTAAGTGTATTAGGGTTAGTTAATTTTAGTAGGTCTGTCAGGTTATCTGTATCTTTTAAGTGGGCGAGCCCCTTCTCAAAGTTAAAATCTGATTTTATTTTAGCAGTTTTTGTTATGTTTGTATGGTTCGTAATTTTTAAGAAAGTCATGAAATGATCTGTGATAGTTGTATGAATAATGGCAACGGCCGCAGTTTTACTAGCAGGTTTAAGCTTAAGAATGAAATGATCTAGGCAATTTTTGTCTCTCGTGGGTAGCGAGTGACCAGGGAGAAGCCCATGCATAGCCAGCATGTTGAGATAGTCAAGTCTATTTGTGCGCTCATGTGATTGTTCGCCTTGATTTAGTATCAGATTAATATTAATGTCACTGGTGACAATTACATTTTTAGTTGATGCTATGGTAGTAAGATGATTATTTAAGGAATGGGTAAATTCACCAGCGTTTGCGGTTGAGGGGGACCGGTAAATCGCGATGATTGTAATGTCAGGAGAGATATGGACCTCCAAGCAAGACGCATGAGTTAGTTTTATTTCTCTTATTTTATATTTATAGGTGTTTTTAATATAAGCGACCACTCCATCAGCTTTGTTAAGATGGTTGGTAGATTGGTGTGAATTATAGTTGGTTAGTTGAGGTATTTGTTTATTTGGGTTTAGTCTACATTCTGTTAAGATTATCAGGCCGATATCCGTTTTAAGATTTATTATGTTTAGTTGAAGGTCGTCAAAGTTAGAGTAAATGGATCTAATATTTTGCGAAATGATAGTAAAGCCAGGGTAGTTAGGCTTAATATAGTTAGTAAAGTTGTTGAGCTCACAGTCGAAAACTTGGCCTACTTCATGATTGTCAATGTAATTCAAAGTCTGTAAGGTGCTATCCATAATTAGAGGTTTTATAAGTGCAGAATAACAATATTACATTCGTATTATTATTTCGTGTGTGGATGTGGGTGGATGCATGTATCTGAGAGTGTGAGGCGGTATGTGTGGATTGCATGTTTGTGAAATTGATTTCCGGATTGGATGAAAGTTTAAGTGATGAATGGATGTTTGGGCACGTTTGGTTAACAAAATATAATAATTATATTTGTTAAGTTAAATGTTAAGTTATTACCGTTTATTTTTAATGAACCATTGTTTATTTTCCCAAAAATAAAATAAATTATTTGATAAGTACTCCATTTACTACCTGCCGTGTGTTCAACCCGCATCCAACTTACGCCTACTCCCTAATCTCAGTTACTTAGCCGTTCTACCGTCAATTTGTTCATATAATGTACCGTGTATTAATTGCTCCTACTTGTCTAACACTTGGGACAGTTGAGCGACTTGCGTTTGTTTATGCAAAACTTTGGTTTAAGTTTTAGTTCACTTAATTTTAATAGTAAGATACACGAGTACATTACTCCTTCTAATAACCTTATCTTTGTCTGTTTTGTTTGCTAGCTTATGTAAAGTGTTTTGTATACAAAGTGCCACGTACACTTTCACATTAAATTATACCACGTATATTAAATGGTATATACTTAGACGATTTTTTTTTATGAAATCCATTCACAAAAAAATCAGCTGATCCTTAATTTTTTTTACACGTAGCTCAACAAAATGTATGGAACAGTGTGACTTTTGTGAATGTATTTCATTCTAATCTTGTATATCGCCTTAGTATACTATGTAAGTATAGTGTACGTGGTATAATTTAATGTGATAACAAAACAAATCAAATCTTTTGTTGGTTTGCAAACATAGGTTTTTGTACATAGATGTTTTACTTTATGAGTCCTCCATGTTCTACCGTCACATGGGCATGCCACTCATATTATTATTAAATTTAAAAAAAATTAAAAATATTATAATTATAAATAACAATTAAGAAAAACAAAATAATAATAAAAACTTTTTTACAAAAACACAACCGACTTCCAAAAAAAAACACTAAAAGACGTGAAAAATAACTTTAATTTCGAAAGTCGGTGGCCGGAAACGAAAATACAAGACTAAAGACACCGACTTCCGAAATTAAAGTTATTTTTCACGTCTTTAAGTGTTTTTTTTTGGAAGTCGGTTGTTTTTTTGTAAAACAGGTTTGTTAGTAAACTGTTGACTCTAATCATTGGCATTGTTTTTCTGCCCCTATTCCAATGTACTTAGTGTGGGGGCAGCAAGACTTCTCCTTTCATCATTTCTATCAGCCATCATTTACAAATTCACCACCTTTCATAGCCATAACATGATCATCTTTCGCACAATCCATGATCTATCGTTTCTATAGTCTTCACCTTTACTCTCATAGCCATGCACAGTCTCACTCAAAAATTTGCCACCACGATATGCCCCATGAATGGTTCAGACGTGGTTTACAATATTATATACCTATACATAATAATAATAATTTCTTTAGACATAATTATATGACGGTGAAAGTATGTGCCTCTCGTTATTATCAGCCATATTTTAACTACTGTGGGCATACTATGGGTAGTGTTGGTTATTGCGCCATAGAAAAACCGTTAGCAGTTCAAATCAAATTATAATTTACGATCAAATTAATCACACACTGTAGGTACATGACACAACTATACGGAACGCGCGACACTTTCTAAACGTGTTCACTGCTTAACCGCCAACAACCAGCTCTGCTTTAACTCTGGTCAAGCGTTATGTTATAGACTCTGTCGAGCGCCACCTGGTGGCACTGGCGATGGCGTCCCGATTAGTCAAAGTCAAACGCTTCATTTAACGTATTTCCGACATATACAAAAATCAATTGCCGTCCGTTAGTCTCGCCAAAAACCCGAAAATGGCTCGACTGATTGCGATGAAATATTTGGTAATTTGTTGTGTGCGCGCCGGAGGCTTTAAAAGTTATTGCAACGCATTAGCAGAATTAGCTAGTCTTCTTTCTTATGTATAAAACTCAATTGCTGTTCGTTAGTCTCGCTAAAACTCAAAAACGGCTTTACTGATTTGAATTATTTTTATTTTGTTTTGTTCACTCGAATAATGGGATGGCTTAAAAAAAAGGCATTGCAACGCATTAGCTAGTTAACTAGTTATTATTATAAATTAAAGTTGGTTTTCGTGTCTGTCTGTGTGACCGCGTTGTACTTCTAAACTACGCAATGGTTTTTGACGCAATTTTTACCAGCATTTAGAGAATTTATTCCGAAATGTTTATGTGTATAGTAATTTCATATCACGAAGCAACGTGCGCTTTACTTGTGGTTAACAAGTGTACAAACATGCTGTGAACGTGTGTAAGGGCAGGAGCTCTCGGTACCGTTCAAGACAATGTCGAAGTCGGAACTGTGTGTATGTGCGTGTGTGTGTTATGTGCTGATGCTAGTCGTCTTCACGCACACATTCACAGCGTGTTTGCACACTAGGTTACCACAAGTAAAGCGCGCATTGCTTCGTAATATAAAAATACTGTATCATACTTGTATATTTAAATTACATTTATTATAATAATGTACTCTCGATGTTTAGTCCAGTCGTAAAAACCGTGTGAAGCAGGGCGATATAATAAAAAATAAACAGTTCTAAAATCTCTACACTTTTCATACCATCATGCATAATTAAGACGTTGTAAGTATTAACCAATATTGGTCCAACATTATAAGACTCATGGACATTATTAAAAATATAACTGTAATTATTCTTTCAAAGCACCTACCTCTAAATGGGAATCAAATCTTTGAACAATTTCATTCTCCCTACCTTCGTCTTACGCTTGAGCACTTAATTATTGCTAATTAAAATGCTAATTGGGTACAATCTTACTTATTCAACTTCAATCATAATAAAATCTTATAGCACGTTTTCTTCCTTAAGTTGTAGAGAGAGTACATTTTTTTTTCCGAAGGAAATCCTTCAAAATTCTCCCGGGCTTTGCGGATAAGACCGGGAAGTGTGGGATTTTTACCTCACTAAAACCACCCCAGTGGTCACCATCTGCAGATAGAAGGGGGCATCGTTATCTCTAAAAAGACCGACCCAAAACCCGTTCTATGCAACGCATGTAGGGCACATCCCTGGGGTGCTAGGACAGGAAACCTCCCCGTGTGCCCGTGGGCTGGAGTTTCCCTTGGATGCGTCTGGAGGAAAGGCCAGTCTCCGGGACGGTGCACCCTGGGGTGTGGGCAATGACTCCCCATTAGGTACTGTGTGCCTAATGGGTCTAGTTGCCCGTACGCTAATATCCTGTCGGAGGAACGCTCCAACGTGTGTCTCTCTGTTTAAGCAGAGACGCACAGCGGCGGAGTAAGAGCGGGCTCGGTGTGCACTAACTCTGCCGCAGGGCAGGCAGGAAGGAGTCTTCTCCTTCTACCACCGTTAGTCTCGTAGCCCCGAAAATTGTCAGGGTTATGTCTCTGACTTTTGACGGGGATCGAGGGTCTTGGCTTAAACGCCCGGGCCGCGAGGAAGATAACCTCTATAAAAAAATCCTCTAATATCAAGTTTTGGTGCGTGGCGAGGGTATGAATGGCTGAGGAGTAGTGTCATCTACAACTTTGTAGTTGTAGGTGGCGCATCAGTCGCTAGCGCACCCCCAGCAGAGTACCAGTGGACCCTCTGGTTGGGTTACAAATGAACACTTGCCTAGGGACAGGGGATGAACCTAGGATGGACCTTTTATATCCCCCACACTCGTGGGATCAAATATGGAAATCGATAAAAATAAAACACAAAAAAGTAGCGGAGAGGAGGTGAGTCATGCGGGGTTGGAGTCCGACGCCCCATCGGGCGCGAGGGGCTCACTCAAGAGCCCGGAGGGCGTAGTGGTGGGGGCTGCTGAGAGGAACCGACGGCTCTTCCAGAAGCGCCCCAAATCAGGGGATGGCCAGGGGTCGTCCTCTGATGGAGGGAGGCACGCCGCCCGCAGAAAATTGACTCGGCGGGGTGGAATACACGAGCGGGCAATGAGCGGAGGGCTCACCAACGAGGAGGAAAGCGAGCCTAGCCGAGCCAGCCCAGCCGAGCCGGCCGGCGGTGAGCCGGACGCCGCCGGCGCACATAGATCGTTTTTCAGGATTTAGGCGGCCAAAATAATTTTATGTGATATTTATATTACAAAATAGTTACATAAAAAGAATTCTGTGTTTGGAATAACTTATCGAAATTATTTGTTGGTGCACGGTGGTTAGGCGCACCTACTTGTGATTTTTTATCAAAAAATATTTTATTCGAGATCGTAGTTGATTTCAAAGTGTTTTTTAATATTATATTGAAAATACATATGACATACTCACGGCTTTCCCCAAGGAGGGACAGCTGTCTACGTTTTAGTAATACTTTCAGGTATGTATTATTAAATAAAACAAAGTTTATTTTGTTCTAATAAGTAAGTAAATATATTATATTATTAAAAGGATCTTTACATTCGTTATACGCAACGCGCGGTTCGTTCGTTCGTTCGTCTTTGCGTTCGTTCGTTGTAAGTTACATAAGCTAAATAGATAATCACTAAAAATAATCAATCATACATTGGAGACTTATTCATCTACATTTAAATTTTCGCCGCTTTCATCAATTTCCATTGGTCGGTTTGGCTCAGCTGCAGCAGGAATTAATAGCTGCATTGTCTCAGGCAAAAATAATTTTGAAGCGGTTTTTTTGGTCTTTCTCATGGAACTAATAAATGGGTCGGATGTTAATAGTAACCTATGATAAATATCTAAGTTGCATTCTTCCCTCGAAAACTTGCGAGCAAAGTTTAGGCGATAAGACCTAAAATGTTTATTGCGGGCCTCAGCAGCTTCTTCCGAAAGTTGCCCTATCGGCAACAACGAATTTTCTATTATTGAAGCTCCATGAATTAAGACCTTATGCATCGTTGGAGTCATAGGATGCCAGCCATATAACTCAACATATAGTTTCGCAGTTTCCATGGCGTATTTATCATATTTTGCTACGTCAATCTTATGGCCGCTTGATATGGCTTCTAATATCACTTTTAATCTAATAATCAAGTCATAACTTATCCCAGTGATTTCTGCAGCCAATTCAGGGTTCTCGAAGAATCTTCTGCTGGTATTTCCATCGTTTGTGTTTCCGAAGTTACTTTTTGGCATATCAACTAAAAGACCTGTCTCCTCTCTAAATCTTTGCTGAATATCAAGTTTCTTCTGCTTTTCTAGATTTTTTTCTTCTTCGGTTCGTCTCTCGCGATATTTTTTCACGGGCAATTTATATGCTAAGTGCAGCACACTTTCGAATATCCGGATTCTTGCATGTAATACGGAAAGGCCAAATTCAAGAGCTTCAGGGCGTACATCATTTTTTTTTGTTAAATCATTAAAATCTTTTGATGTAGCTCCACATATATAACATCTGCTGGTCGATTTGGTGTCTGTGGCTGCATTGCAGACCTTTCCGTCAACCATAGTCATTTTAAAACTATGTTGAAAGAAAAAATTCTCTCCATTGAGGTCAACTTTCGTCAAGTTTAATGAGTTTACACTATTCCTTACATAATTGATTTCTTCTTTTGTGATGTCCGTAGATTCTTTTACGAATCTAAATCTTATTGGACGGCAATATCTAGGTGAAGATGGAGTTGGATTTTGCCACACGATTTTACTTTTATCCTCACCACAAACAATTCGTAGAGGCACAAATGAGCTTATAAAAATATTAGCATCAGATTCATCTTCGTTTGAGAGTCTCTGTTTAAACTGGGCTTGTTGAGAGCCGTCACAACCCCATTTGCAGATGAACAGTAACGAGTTCCTTTCAACGGCATCAAGTGTGAGTAAGACTTCTTCTAAGAAGAGGGATAATCTGGTTACAGTGTGATCCAACAAAGATTGTAAGTTTCCTTCTGCGCAGGTAGACGTCACTCGTAATGACTCCTTGGGTGGGTAGCAATCTTCTTTGGCCTTCAATAATAATTCATAATGTGGATAGAATCTTTTGTTCGTTGCTCGAATAATTTCGTACTGTCTTCTGGTCAAATCGGCTTCAACAAACATTGTCAGTGCTTGCAGAGGAGTAAGGGGCTCTATTTCTTTAGACTTTGAATGTCTGTTTTTACAATCACTGGCAGACGCAGAAGAATTCGTAATGTCTTTTAAAACAGTAGACGCGTTTCTTTTTCCTTCTGTTTGTAAAATTACTTGTGCCGCGTGAACAATTACTTCTTCGTCGTAAGATGCGCGGACTCCTTCAGTTTTTCTTCTCTTTGTTCTTTCGCTAGATTCGGTAAAAGATTTGGTAGGTCGTCCTGGCCTTTGATGCGTGTCTACGGGGATCTCAAATGTTCCTTCCAACCAAGAATTATTGGCCGCCAAAAAGTTTTCAAGTATTCTATGCGCCCGAGACCACCTCTTTATCAAATCACATTTAAAATACGAAAACTTCTTTTTTATCACATTTTTATGTTCTTCTGTGTCCCCGTAACACACGAGTAAATAATTTTCTAAATATTTAATTTTTTCATTTATCGATAATGAATGTTGCTCGTTCATTTTATCGAAGAGGTATTTACGAGTCAACATTTTCACCCCCGAGCAGCCAGGTGAACCTATAACAATAAAAAAATAATATTAACACAAAAACATAAAATCCGATTTTTTTCCTATTTTTGTCAAAAAAAATTCAAACTCGTTTATTTTTAAAACTAGCAAAAACTAGCAGCTGATTTTAAGCAGTTTTCTTTATAAGACTTTATACTATAAAATGAAATCAAAAATGTAACTCGGAAAGGTGCGGAAGTAAAGTTTTTTTTCGATTGAAATTGAAAAATAAAGAAAAAACATTTCTAAAAAAGGGTATTATTGACGGCTCATTAAGTCATTTATTGACAATATATTTAATACAATTTCATATTAATTTAATAAAGGCTTACCTGTAGTATTGGTATCCATCACTTAAACAAGCAAATATGACACGACACATAAAATATTCACCGAAGAAAATGATATACGAAAAGGGCGTCAAGAACTTTCACGTGCAGTAAGTGCGACAATCAAGTTTCGACTAGTAATGCAGCGCGCTCGCGCAGTCTAGGGATGTGGGTGGGGTTGGCTATTGTTCGTCAGGTAGTCTACTATTCCAGGAAAAAAATTGTTTGTCATTAGTCGATTATTGGAATTTCGACTTATGGCCGCCTAATTCCTAGAAATCTACGTATGTGCGGCGTCTCCAAGTCGGAGCGAGTAGCCAGCTTTGAGAAAGTCGTGGTATCCGCGATCAGGGGTGTGGCCTTGAAGAGGATTCAGTCCTCTAAAGACAAGGTCATACCCACTGCCACGGCCTCCATTATGGCGGCAGCGGAGGCCTTACACCTTGGGCCTCCGTCGGACGGAATGTCGGAGATGCGGGCGGAGGTCACCCGCGTGACAGCCGCCATGGAGCTTTTTCGAAAGGAGAATGACGAGCTCCGAGCGGACCTGGCTGGCCTCCGGGCAGCCGGCCCCCGGGAAGTGTCGCAGGAGGGGCCGCAGCATGGACAAGGCTTGCCGGTGCTGGTGCCGGTGCCTGCTGAGGACCGGGTTCTGACCCTGGTGCGGCGGGAGCTGGCTGCCTTCAAGAGCCGGTTTTCTGCTCTGGAGGCCATTGTCCTGCGCCCCCCGCTAGCGGCGAGCCGGCAGGTATCGTTTGCCGCCGCTGCAGCCAATTCAGGAACGTCAGGGCGGTCGAAAGGCGGGCTAGTGCCGGATCCCGCAGCACCAGCCCTGGCTAAGTCGGCGCCACCTAAGCCCAAGAAGGGCGGTGTGGCTACGCAGACGGCGAGGGCCCCAACCCTGGCGGCGAGACGGCCGCCCACCATGCCTCCTAATGCTCCTCCGGCTGACGCCGAATGGCAAGTAGCCGGAGGAGGTCATTTGATGATTTCCCACCCAAAAAATAAAAAAATAAAAAGGGCACGTCCCTGGGAACACTGTAAAGAGTCCCCGAATACATACTGTGCGCAAGAGTGCAAAGCAGCATGTGACCACTGTGCATCGTATCCCTAAGTAGAAGAGTCAATTTTAAGAAACTACAGGGATTTACTATCATTATAAGTATCTTTTTCTGTCGCCAAACCACGTGGCTGTGTATAAATTTGACATTGATACAAGAGAAAGAGTAGTCTTTCTCTTGTGTCAATGTCAAATTTATGGCTGTAATTGAAATCACTGACCTCTTTTTGGTGGTTTTTTTTTTCGTGAGGATTTTGCAACATCTTTGGTCTACTGGTCACAAGCGCTACTGATGAGCTGGAGGTCCTAGGGTCGATTCCCAGGTCAAATGTGTTATTGGGTTTTTCCATCAGGAATTTCTCAGTAGCAGCTCGGAGGCTGGATTTGGGCCCGGTTGATGGCAATAGGCTCGCCCCCTATTACAGTAACTGGCGCAATGTGGGTATACATTACAATACGTACTTTTTACATCTTTTTCTCGTTTAACATGCGTTCGTTTTCATACTCCGATGTCACATCGTGGACAAAAGTGTGGGTTATAAATTTTTTCGTCTGTAATATAACTACTTATTGTAAATGCTGTAATATATAACTGTATTTGTCCCAAATAAATTAAATAAAATACCTACTATAGGTAAATACACTTCTGCCTAAACCTTTAGAACAAACAGGCGTGATGTTATGTTATGTGTTCAGCCCCTGGAGAACAGAAATAAAAACTAAAAAGAAAGAAAATACGTTTGCGATACCGATGATTTCAGCTACAGGCATGTCTTAAAGTATAACATTATTTATTCCTCTGGCTTGCCTTTATTGGCCGGCTGGAGTGGACACTGACGAGTAACAGAGCTCCCGCCTCTTTCTTGCCTTTAATGGCCGGCTTGAGTAGAGATTCGTAAAAGCAAACGTGCTCAGAGGAAGGAAGTATTCCAGTAAGATGACCTTCACCGTACTTTCGGGATTGTCCTGATAGCCGTGGAATACTTCTCCGCTACTCATAAGCAACTCAGAACATGTTGCCCGCTTGTCGCTACGACACTATGTGCTAGCGACCGTTTTTGGGGCCCTTTATTGAGTGTGCAAGTCACCCCCGCCATTTTATATAAAACATTGGTCAGACAGGGGCCATAGTCTTTTCATAGTTCTAGTTAACCATATCTTTGTTTCCATATCCTGCAATAGGTATACACCAACTGGGGGTTGTCTTTGGGTGCACTTGCATAGTGCGAATAGGGATAATCGTCGGGATAATGCCTCATTTCATTTAAAAACATCTAACGGGCCTATGCGAGTTGGCTTCGGCCCCTCAAACGCCTTCCGGGAACCCCAGGGTTCCAAGAAAGGCCAAAAAAAAAGGTTATAATTCTCCAACTGCAGGGTAATAGTCTCTTCTCATATAAAAAAGGCACGAGCAATGATCACCACGCTTGCTCAAGACAGATTGGCGGATTCAGACTTAATATTAATTAGAAAGTCCAGGTTTACTCACGATGTTTTCCTTTACCAAAGTCTATATATGAATTGAAAAAGTCATATTGGTGCTTGCCCGGATTTGAACCCACCACCTCGTGCATGAGAGGCGACGCCTTAATCACTGGGCCATCACGACATTTTCCTAATAACATTCACCGTATGTAAGTTATTAGACACCGTTATGTACATAATCAAATCAAAAACCCTCAATAAAAAAATTACCTGATATAATTTTTTTTTGGTACCTAGTATTTTTACGAGTCCTTTCAACTTTGCTATTAAAATTGTCGCCCAAGAGCAAAATTAAGATTAAAATCTGTTAATCCCGTTACCCTTGAGAGGGCCGATGGTAGAAACGATAAAATTGTCCGCCCATGTAATCTTTATAGGGAAAAAAATTAAGCTCGGGAAAAGAAAAAGCTTTCATTTTTATATTTGTGAGAAAATACGGGAAATATTGAGTAATTCTATGTTTGCTAGAAATTGGTATCTTCCATTAGCCATAAACGACAATTTAAAGATGGGTATGACGATTGACTTGATTACTATTATCATCATTATTATCATCAGCCCTTATTCTAATTTATTTAGGGGTCGGCGCAACTTGTATAATCCTCCCATACTTCTCTATTCTAGTGGTGAGGATACCCGTTGAAACCGTGGGCACTGGCTTGCTGCGTGACTCAACGCTTTAAAGCTTGCGGAAGTGAAGATGATGACGTCACGCTGAAATAGTTGCACGAAGACTGCGCTGACGTTCATCACGTCGGGGTCACCAGTATTATAGGTATGAGGAACAGGATTTAAAGTTCACTCACACCTCCATTGAAAAGAGAGGGTCCTCCGATCAGACGGGTGTCGTGTCTGGCGGACAACTGCCTGACGTTTGATGTCGGGTCGTTGTGTTTATGCTAGTTGCGCGGTAAACTCTGCTTGCGCGATGCAGGATTTTGTGTGACGTCAGTGTGACGCGTAGTTCGCTTGTGGCGTTGTAGATGCTGTTACAAGCTATATGTATAGCAAATAATCATACTATTACATTCTCAACTATGAAAGAAAAGAAGTGATGCTGCCAAGCCTCAAGGCAATATAGATCTGGCACCAGCACTTCTTTGCTTTCACAAAGTTCATTTGACTTGGAGTTTTGAACAACATTTTAAAATAATATCAATATTGCCATGGCTTGTATCCTAACTACGAGTATAATAAGATAAATGCGAAAGTGAGTTTGTTTGTTTGTTACGCTTTCAAGTCTTAACTCCTAAACCGATCATCATGAAATTTTGCATACACATTTTCAGGGGGTACAGAAAAGGACATCAGACACATGCCATTCATTCGAAAAATCTTCATTAACGCGAACAAACACGCCGCGGTTAAAGTTAGTTTTCAATAAAAAATAAATAAAAAATTGTTTTGATTTTATTTTGACACATCATTATTAGTCATATATAGAACGCGGGCGTCAAAGAAAACTATTTACTTCTAAAATAAAATGTCCTTAGCAAAATCTTACTTCTATAAATAATAATGAAACATTATTAAAACCTTAGAACGAATTTATAAGCCATTTCATTACCTAGTCTATTAGTAGACAAAAATTATAAATCTTGTAGATCAGACACTACTGAAAACTTCAATAAAGACGTTGTAGAATCCTCTTGATTCCGTAAGTAAGTTGAATATATCACTTCACTGGGTCACTAACACACCAAGTGCTATGGTGCAGATCTATTTCACCTGCACTCTAATTACGTAACACACTATCTATCACAATCTGAATAATTTTGAAGCCTATTGCTAATCCATTGCTTTTTATGTTCGAAAAATTTGTCTGCTCAACAACGTAAATAACGTAATGAATGTTGTTGAACTGTCAAAATGAAACCCATTCCTACTGTTAGTGTGTTACGTAATTACCCTGCGGGTCTGTTTCCCGCCATTCCTTGTGACTGACAGATGACATTAGTGACAGCAGCTACCTCTTCTTGTGTGAATGCAGAGACAGTGATATCCACGCACAGCCTAAACCGCTAGTCCTAGAGACATGAAATTTGAAGAGTGTGTTCTTTATAAAGAGTAAGTATCCACTAAGAAAGGGTTTTTCGAAATTCCATCCCTAAGAGGGTGAAATTGGGGTTTAAATTTTCTGTAAAACTTTTTATTCTGTGTCTCGAAACGTACACAAATACTCTTCAGTTAAAATTAGGAGACACGTGTATCACAGTTTTTCCAAAATCGTCCCCCAACAGAGTCAAATAGGATCTTTCTGAGGTAGAGGTGTATCAGTAATATGTGACATCCCGATTTTCGTGTTGGCTCATGATATGCGACATTGATAATGCCAGTATACTTATGTGTACAAAAAGATTTAATGAATCATTGTTGTCACCGGAGTCCAAACTCAACCAAGGTATAAAGATGTATCAAATATGTAACTTATATTACTATGAACTAATATTTCCATTTTTAAGTAAGTAGGGGTCGCAATCGCTACAGCTGAGCATGAATGTGGTCCTGGGTTCGATTCCCAGGTCGGGCAAAGTATTATTGGCTGGAATTGTGCCCGGTTGATGGCAATAGGCTCGCCCGCTATTACATGGGACTTAAAACATAACTAGCGAAATGTGGGTGTACTATAACAGGTACACCTTTGCCCAATCCTTCGGGGAAACAAGGCGTGATTTTATGTTATGTTATAAGTAAGTACATGTGAGGAGCTCGTGGCTAAATAATAACAGCCCCACGGGTCGATCCATCAGGTTAAACTACTCTTGCCGGGGCTAGGCCGTGGATAGGTGACCATCTTTACATACCGAGACTCCTCCGTGCCTCGGAAACGTTAAGCCGTTGTTCTCGGCTGTCATTCGTAGGTCTTTCGCAGTCGTTACGGATCGTCAGAAGCCCGAGAGTCTGAGAACCAGTCTTACCAAGGGGTATCGTATTACCCAGTTACTGGGTTGTGGAGGTCAGATAGGCAGTCGCTCTTTGTATAAAACTTCCCGACTTCAATCGTCGGGCAGTTGCCCACCGGACAAAAAACTCGTCTGGTCGGAGGGGTTGATGATGAAATATGATCTTAATGAATGTGGCCGCTTTTGTTTGGATCGAATTTTGTTGCTTCGTGTCTCAATATGAAAGTTTATAAAAGGTATTAGAAAAATCTTGACACACTTATCGAGGTCGCTTATTGAGCCGTTTTTCAAAATTCCTTCTCAGTCACGAGATAATATTCTATTAAAGAAGTGGCGGTAGTGGACCCGTGTAGCAGTGAACAAGTTTAGAAACTGTCGCGCGTTCTGTATAGTTGTGTCGTGTACCTACAGTGTGTGATTCACATTTGTGATAAATTTGTTCGTAAAATATAATTTGATTTGAACTGCAAACGGTTTTTCGATTGCATAAAAACCAAGTACGCCCACAGTAGTTAAAATATGGCTGTTGATTCCGAGAGAGTCGTACCTTCTCCTTCAAATATAAATCTTTTGAATGCCGTAAAAAAACAAAATCATTTTAATATACCATCTTCAAATCGTTGCTCAGAACTGATACCGTTTCTGCCCATTAAAAAGAGCAGTACCAGCGATATAAATCTCAGCTGGGGTGGGGGGGGGTTCCTTCAAATAATTAGTTCACAATTGCCTCTCAATAATTCTATAGGAAACTGCTTTCAATTAAAACTACCGCAGTATTTTATTTCGATAGATCCTCATTCCATAATAGTCTATAAACTAAGATTAAACTATAAACTTGGTTTATAACTGTTATTAAAAGTTTATTGTTTTGAGTCTTTTTTATTTTTTTTTATTTTTTATTTTTTATCTAATTGGCAGCTCGTAGTTGTGACCACTAAGGTCCTGGCTACTTAACCGGGCAAACCTGTGGGTGCCTTAAGCTACTAACTTGAAGCCTCCAGCCAGGGGCGAAAAATACTTAAAAATTAGGTGACCGCACGCCAAGGGCACCCCCTGTGGGGTACGAACCTCGGCTTAGGGCGTCACTGAGGGGAGGGCAGCAAGATGGGACAGGCTGGATCTAAATTATATTATTATTAACTGGGGAATTTAAAACTACAGGCTCAGCTACGGCGCGGGCTGGCGCGTCGTCGAGCAAGGTTCGGAGGGGTTGTTTTGAGTCATAAAAGGCATAATATAAATAGTTCTATAAATAAACGGTGTGTCATTCGTGGATCTTTGACAGTCGTTACATGTCGTCAAAAGTCCGAAAGTCTGACAACCAGTCTTACCAAGGGGTATCTTATTACCCAGTAACTGGGTTGTGGAGGTCAGATAGGCAGTCGATCCATCTGAAATACTGCTGCATCCCAAAGTAGTTGAGAAAAGGCTAGGTAGATCAAAATAAAAAACATCATATTTTGTTTCACATAAACCAACATGGGCACTTATGAAACGTCAGAAGCTAGGTGCACGGTTCCAACTGGACGTTTCCTATGGTGAAGAGCCGGCAAGAAACTCCACGGTTAATCTTTTAAAAATAATTGGCTTTTACAGTGTTTTCAAATTACAGTGTTAATAGGTATAGGAGGACAAAGTCAACAAGTACCAGGTACTGAACAAAATAGAAAATGGTCTACAAATCTACAGTCTTCAAGTTACGCCTAAAACGTTCTCACATTCAAAAAAATCTGTATAAAAGATAAGTAAAATAATAAAAATAAAAGCCTATTTAAACCAAATGACATGATTGCCATTATAACTGTAACAAATCTGAATTAATATCCTGTCTACAAAAGCCATTAATCAAGAGTTGAAATTAGAATTGTAGGTATAAAATGTCAAATAATGAGAATATTATGTCAAAGAGTATATAAAAAAAGAGATGATGAGGAATAAACGATGTATCGGTAGGAATTTAAATACAGCACTCGAAGAACCAAGATGTAATAAAGGAAAAGAGGAA
Source organism: Griposia aprilina (assembly GCA_916610205.1). Classification (NCBI taxonomy): domain Eukaryota; kingdom Metazoa; phylum Arthropoda; class Insecta; order Lepidoptera; family Noctuidae; genus Griposia; species Griposia aprilina. The sequence continues at coordinate 12,357,714 of OU744307.1, read as the reverse complement.
TAGACTCCATAGTTTCCTGGGCGCAGGTGTAAACTCAATCAAATTAGCCTTATTTGTAAGAAGATATAATAATAAGGCCTCACTGAAAATTTTGTGAAATTTGGCTATCCAGGAATCAAGTTATATGGAAAAACGTGAGTTACGTAAAACGTAAAAGTGAGGTTACATTATAACATTGTAGTTTTTTGATATTATTTGCGAAATATCTTTTAATTCTTCGGTTGTGTAGTGGTTTTAGGCATGGATTGTAAGTAGAGAGCCTCCATGTGTGACGTGTTGAAGATCTCACACGTTTGGCACGCCCTGGACAGCCGTTACAGTCGAAGACAAGTCTCTACATCCAATATCCTGCACTTAGAAGCAGTAGGTACCTACCTTTTAAAAAAAGGAGAAGAGGAAGTAAAATAAAACACCAATATAAGTACAAAATATTTATTATTCATCTTCAATAATTATGAGAATATCATCTAAGAATTGAGCAGGAGGTACGATATTTTCTTGGTATCTTTCATGCCCAACTGAAATACCATATTATGCACATTACATAGTCACAGCAGTCTACAGTCCTTTTTGGCTTCTTGGCATACATAGTTCTAACTGGTTACCTAAAATAAGTTAATTTTTTAAATCATGTTCAACCTTAAACAAGCTTCATTGCATGTACCTAATCCTAATGCATGTACAACCGAATTGCTTCGTCCCGGCCGAGGCCGAAACGGTCCCTATAACTGTCAATACCTCAAAGCACCAAAGCCTGGGACTGAATAGGTCCCATCGGGACTTGACGGTTACCAACACCTTTTTTATGAGTGAAACGGTCAAACGGCACATTCCATAGATTCGTATGGCTATTGTTTTAATATAAAAAGCCGACAGACATGACGCGCCGGAGACCAAAAATAGTAGGTCCATAAGTCTGGTTTTGTTCGCTTGATAGGCTAAAAGTTTTTTAATACACATTTCAACTAGTTAATTGCTGGCTGCCAGGATTTCCCATCTCCTTTGCATCTAAATATGCACAGTGGATTTTTAACAAGCCTACAAACGAGAATTAATGAACCTATATCAGTAGTAGACCTCTATGAACCTGAAACAGAAAAAACCTATGCCCAGAACAAAATATTACTATATTCTTATTTAAGGCAGAAGTGAGTGGAAGCGCGGGGAGGGGACGCCAAGGACATATAATGATCTTATTGGTGATGTTCTTTATAAAGGTCAGGTACGTAGTACTTGCAACCGGCGCGCGTGTATAACCAGATGTATGAACGTATACGAGGCAAAAGGAATATGCAAGGATTGTAGCAGGTGGCGTTCTGTAGTTTCTGCCTACCCCCATGGGAAGAAGGCGTAACTTTATGTATATGTATGTCTGTATTCTTGTATAATTCATTCTGATAGATTCATTGCCCTTCATTTGTAAAATGACAAAAAATTCACCTTGCATAATAATTTTATGATATTCGACGTAATAACTCAGGGCGAGTTAGGTCACATAGACTAGACGTGCGACGGATGAGACATGAACGTGACGCGAACATGGCATGATCTGTCATCGTAATTGTCACCGTTCCTCTCGTATGCCTTCTATGGCTAACAGTTCCTATAGCCCGATAGATTTTTAAATTTTGTTAGACGAAAGCAATTGGAATAAATTGAAATTGGTGTCATGTTGTGTAGTAAATAGCCTTGTATTTTATCGAATGCTAGATAATAGAATAAGCATGAGCATTGATCATCATGCATGTTCAATGCAGATTGGCGATTTTATTAATAAAAAACCGGCCAAGTGCGTGTCGGGCCACGCACAGTGTAGGGTTCCGTGGTAGCCCGTTACCACAATATAGTACGATTCTGTTGTTCTTTATTCTGAATGAAAACGTAACCCGTTGGTACAGCGCCATCTAGCGGCAGTATTATGAAACGTATGATAATTTATTGTGTGTTTTTTTTTGTTTTTTTATTTCATATTTTGTTTTTTAATGCAAGTCTTTACCCGTTATAAACATACAACTACTTCATCTTAGTAATTTTAAAGGATTAATGCTAAGGATTTTGTATTTGGTACAAAATTATCCAACACCCGAGTTCAAGGACTATTACTGTAAAACTAGTAAAGTTATCTTATTCGCTATAATTTTTCATTAAAGTTCATGAAATGCACTATCATCGTGATTTTTTCCAGATTTTTTAAGCCAGCAGTTTAGCTTTTAGAGGGGGACTGGAACAAAAATTTGCACTTTAAAGTTTAATATTTCGTAAATGGAGCATTAAATCGAAAAATAATTTTAGCAACCCCCAAGTCATTTTAGAAGACCTATTCAACGATACCTCACGCGATGGGTTTGATGATGAAAAAATATCCATCCCCACACATTCACAGGTAGGTGAGCAACAATAAAAAATAAAAAAATAAAATTACCGCTTTGTCGGCGTAATTAATATACACACTCCTACAAAATTACAGCTTTCTAGTACTAACGGTCTCTTAGAAAAACCTCGGACAGACAGAGAGACATGACGAAACTATAAGGGTTCCTTGTCAGAACTACGGAACCCTAAAAAGTACGAGTAGGTACTTTCTAGTTCAACTCTTTGGCATAATCATGGTAAAAAATATGTTTAACAAAACTTTATGGAATAAGAAATTGTTACGAACCTATTACACAAAACGTCCCCAATACATTCGCGGATCGCCCGCGTCAAATCCTCGTGTCATTCGTGAAATATGCACCGTACATCTACGCCACGACAAAGTCCACACGTCTCCTTCTAACGTCACCTACAAAAAATCTAGTCACAAAATAAATAAGTGAAGACATACAGAGGTGTGAAGAATTTTTCTATTACTTTAAGTGGTACAGTGACGTCGCCATATTGAAAGTGGAGGTATCTTGCATAGTCGCGCCTTTGATGTCACGGGTCGTTTGTAGCATGTTAACAAAAATTAAAAGTAACGCTTTAAAAAGAGATTGTTATTTTTTATGAAGTTTCTTTCTTTATGTTTTTGAAAGTTACATTAATTTGTGGAATTGTCTCTTGCAGTACATTTCATATTTTAGTTTTTTCTTTATTTGTTTTGATTAAAAATTAAGCTTTATTTAAAATTATTATGGAAACTGCATAGCATTAAAATCATAATTGTATATTTGGACAATGACACAGGCAGTATATAAAAAAAACAAATACCTACTTACTCGATTTTAATTTTACCGGAGGACCAGTGTCACGGGTACATTATTTATGCAACAGAGAAGAACAGCTTTTAAAACTTCAATATTTTATTTAAATATGGTGTGCAAAAGAAAATAAATAAGGATATTTTTTTAAAGTTTACACACTAAATTGGATGTGCTGTAAATTGTAAGGACTGTATCAATTGTAGCGAAATAAAAACGATACGGTCATGGAAATAATTAAACCAAACTACCGTCTGAATATTATTACTTTTTAGACATCAAACTTTCATTAAATATAAGGGATATACATACATTATTATAAATTAAAGTCGCCTTTCATGTCTGTTTGTGTGACCGCGGTATTCTTCTAAACTCCGCAACGAATTTTAATGTGGTTATCAACATCATTTAGAAAATATATTTCGGAAGGTACATGTGTATAAAACATTAATAAAAAACTTACATATAATAAAGAAATCTCGATGTTTTGTTAAGTCGTAAAAGACGTGCGACGCAGGGGCGGGTCGATAGTAATAATAATCAACATAGTCGCTTCTCATATATCGACTATATCATTGTGTTAGCTATTTACTTATGGAAAGTTAACGGTAGTTAATGAGTCCGTTAACAATTCTTTAAGTTAACTTAAAAGTTATTCCGTTACGGAAAATGTTAACTTCGTTAATTAACGGATTAACAGTATTATTTACGCTTTGCATTGGTATTAATTACCTGTAGTCGCAAAATATTAATCAGAGTCTAGATGCAACGCAAAGCATTTTTGTAGGTGCCTACGCCGTGTCACATAGTGTCTTGAAACACTATTGTGTGATGCTGATACATGCGTCATATTCGTGAACGGGCGCCGTCACTAGGGACTGGTCAACTCTTGGCTGCCACGGCTTATTTTAATTTAAATTTTTGAATTGTTTTTTTTCTATTTTATTACGGATACTTTAAACGAGCACATCTTTCTACATCGTTCTCACATTTTTAATTTGAACATGAATGATGTAAACAATTTGTTTTTTGTAACTATATGTTGATTTAAAAGAGTGTCCATGGAGTTTCTTGCCCGTTCTTCTCCATAGGTACCTACTGCGCTTTGGAATGGGCAACTAGCTTCATTTTTCTGACTGACTGAACCTTTGACAATTCAAAAGTGCCTGTAATTGGTTTATTTGAAATAAATGCTTTGAGTTTGAGTTATTTAATTCACATCGCAACGTTTTGCATATACCTCACCTAGAACACGGGGCAACCATCAGCACTGTCAATCGTCGTCCTAATGTGGAGAGGTTCTATGTAAAAGCCACCACAAGGGTCACGTCACATGACTTGCTGGATTGTCTAGCCGATGGTACAGGGTAGAAGCGACAAGCATGTGAGTGAACGGGACATAGCTAAAGTTTCTGGAAAGTAAAGGCCATCTAAATCTACATAGATATGTCGGAAATACGTTAAATCAATCGTATGACTTGAGAGAGCAGTGGTGGCCCAGTGGTATTGGCCCTGACTTACGAATTGTAGGTCATGAGTTCGAACAGGCACTTTAATTTGTGTATTTAATTTCATCACCACTGCGCTCAAAACGGTGAACGAAAACATCGTGAGGAAACGGGTATGTTCTAGAACCAAAAATTCGAAGACATGTGACATCCACCAACCCGAACTGGGCCCGCGTGGGGGATTATGGCCCACTCCCTCTCATAGAGAGGAGGCCTGTGTCCCGGCAGTGGGAAAGTTATAGGCTGATTATGTGTTATGCAATCGTTTGAGTTTGACTATCGGGCGCCAGCGCCCCAGGTGATGCTCGACAGAGTCTACAACATAACGCTCGACTAGAGTTAAAGCAGAGTTGGTCGGTGACGGTCAAGCAGTGAACACGTTCAGAAACGGTCGCGCGTTCTGTATAGTTGTGTCGTGTACCTACAGTGTGTCATTCGCTAGTGTTATTAATTTGTTCTGAAATTATAATTTGATTTGAACTGCTAACGGTTTTTCTATTGAGCAATAACCAACACTTCCCATAGTACGCCCACAGTAGTTAAAATATAGCTGATGGTAACGAGAGAGACGTGCCTTTTCCGTCAGATACATAATTAACTTGACACTAGACTTCATCTAGAAAAGGAGAAATAAGTACTTATAGCTACACAAAATGTAATTCTCTGTGTAGCAAGTGAATAACATCATCGGCTTTACTAGAATAATTCATGGGAAAAAGGTTAGCCAGACAGCAAGGTTGGTTGAGGGCTGTTTGGCCACGGTGGGAGCATTGTTGCTCGTTAAAGCTTTTATAAGCAACCAATGACTGCGGTGGTTGGGATATAAGTCACCTTTTTTCAACTCTCTGTCTCAAATTGACGAGGCAATTGACAATTCCCATATTTAAAAAAATACGGGACTTGTCCAATTGCCTTCTCAGTTGTTAACGTTCTTAAGAACGTTTGTGAGATGAGATTGTTACTAGATGTTGAACGTTTTTAGTTACGCCTTAGTGCCTGGGCATCTGTTATTTGACACATGGAATGGTAGCAGTTCCTCAATACCTACCTAAATACAGGATTCTACTCATCATAACAAACAACTTTCCCAAAGAAACATATTTTTTTAATTTACCAAGCGCAGAACTTTAAGGTCATGCGCTCGGTAAATAAAAAAAATCTTCGTTTTACAATCTTCGTTTTGTTTTGTGAAAGTGAGTTGTCTGTTATGTTAAGTACAATCATGTGTTTGAATATCGATCACTAACTACCTGTCACCCTATATATTATTTGAAGTCAGCCCGCTACAGCTTATAACTTAGCACCTATCAGAAAAGGTGGGACATTAGAAGAGTGGAGCGTCCATTTTCAGGGCAACCCGCTGGCAACCGGTGTTATTTCGGAATTTATTCGAGCGATGATTGTCGATTTTATGTACCCAATATCTTTGTGTTTCAACTACCCATACGAAATGTAGGTTCTATATTTAGATAGTAGCTTTTTCCCCCGGATTCACCTACGTGGAAGTTGAAAAATGTCCCGCAGGAACTTACTAAAATCAAAATCAAAATACTACTAATAATACTACCGGGATTAAACGTACCCTATACGGTAATCCAGGTTATAAACTATCTGTGTGCCAAATTCTATCCAAATCCATGTACCCGGTTGTGCGCCAATCCGGAATATACATCCAGACTAATGTCCATTTTTTTCTCTACTCTTATACTAAATCCATTTGAATGTCAAATAGAAGTAAAATTCAGTATACATCTAACTAACCACATGGGCTTTTAAAATGATTCTTCATTAACAAAACAAACAATTTTTTTCAAATAATGAACTCATAAAACTTAATAATTTCATCTAAAATCGAGATTGGCTACTATATTAAAATTAGACAAATAAAATCACTACTTAATACTCCAAATTTCATTCTTTGAACGTCCAAATATTATCATAACTGACTAATAAAGCAATATCATTTTTTTTTTTTGAGAATAATATAAAAAATCTCATTAAAACCAATTTGGTCCCCAGCCGTCGAGAAATTTGCACATTAATCATTTTTTTTAATAATAAAATGCTAACTCACACACCCCTATACTTTTATACTACTATGTACATACCTATTTTCATATTTCAGCTTTTAGCGTCGTAGCACACAAGCGGCTACAAGTGGTGACCAAACTGAGCAAACTCAAACTCAAAGAATTTATTTCAAATATTTCAATCAAAAGCACTTTTGAATTGTCAAGAGGTCGGTCAGTCAGAAATATGAAGCTAGTTGCCCGTTCCAAAGCGTAGTAGGTACCTATGGATACAAACGGGCACGAAACTCCACGGACACTCTTTTCAATCAAAATATTGTTACAAAAAATTGGTTAAATCATTCATGTTGAAATTACGTATGAGAACGATGTATATATAAAGACGTGCACGTTAGAAACGTCTGTAATAAAAATATAAACAAAAAAAAAAACAGAAATTTAAATAAGTCGTGGCAGCTATGACATGACCAGGCCCTTCTGACATGTTGAACATTGAACATGTCGTATGGATCAGCACCATTCAGCTCAACCATGTTGAAAGGAACTTAATGATCCAATAAACACGCAACCACCAGCGAGAAATTTGAGTGAGCATGACATACTCTCAGCCGCCAGGGCACATTCAAGCCAATGACAGACGTACCCAGTAAATGGTAGCTTTTTAGTAGGTTCGTAGAGCTCACACATAAATAATTAGTAGTGGCGGCTAGTTGTGTCCAGGCGCCACAGGCGACAGGTAACAAGCGAAAATCTGACAATTCGAATATTTTACAATTTTTTCCATAGTTCTACCTAGTGGTTTATTAAACAGCACCCGTTGTGCTAATGTGTCAATTTTGTAATTACTGGCAAATAATGACGCATTCAAATCAAATCAAAATATTGTGTTCCACAAAAACCAACATGGGCACTTATGAAACGTCAGAAGCTAGGTGCACGGTTCCAATTGGTTGTTTCCTATGGAGAAGAGCCGGCAAGAAACTCCACGTTTACTCTTTTAAAAATAAGGGGCTTTTATAATGTTACAAATTACAGTGTTGATAAAATTATGGGAGGACAGTGTAGGCCTGCAAAAACTAACAGGTACTCAACAAAATATAAAAAGGTCTACAAATCTACAGTCTACAAGTTAGGCCTACAACGTTCTCACATTCACAAAATATAGAAGAATCTATATAAAAATAAAAGCCTATTTAAACCAAATGACATGATTGCCATTACAACTGTAACAAATCTGAATTAGGATCCTGCAGCACTGAGCAGTGGTGACCTAGTGGTATCGGCCGCGACTTACGAGTCGTAGATCGTAAGTTCGGAGCCAGACTTACTTTGTGTAATTAATTTCATCACTACTGCTCTCAAAACGGTGAAAGAATACATCGTGAGGAAATCGACATGGCCTACAACCAAAAGATTGGAAGACATGTGACATCCACCAACCCGCACTGGGGCCGTGTGGATCCACCACACGGCCCCAGTGCGGGTTGGTGGATGTCCCAGTCCTTCTCACAGAGAGGAGGCCTGCATCCCAATAGTGGGAACATTATAGGCTGATCATGCTATGTCGCATTGTCAGTTGTAAGAAAAAGGCACTAGGAGCCGCTCAAACGTGATCACTGTACGGAGGTTACTACTGTTTTATTCATTTCCCCTCACTAAAAGTAATAGCTTACATATAGGACCAGTGTGCGCGTGCTGCCAGTAACTATATATATATAAAGAGTGTAAGTTTAAACGAGGAATATTCTTTAAGGGAGTGTAAAACCTCCTTCCTTTAAATTTCAGAGTTGGTTTTTTACTAAAAAGTTGTTCATTTTCATGAATACTACACTCCTCTAAGGGCCCGTTGTCGGATCAGTAGTCAAATATACTAATAATTAAAATGCGTTAGTTAAACTAACAATTTGTTAAAAATTACATACGTACCTATGTTGTTTGACAAATGGTTAAGCTAAAAAAATTGACAATTTGCTATGAAAGTTAACCATGCGCAGACAGAGTAGTTAAACTTTGACAGCTTTTGACTATTGTCAAGTAACTAATTATTAAAATGACTATTAGTCATTTTTAACTATATATCAAACAACGGGCCCTAATTTATATCCCTCGTTTAAACTTATAGCCGCTGGCCACCTGTATCAACAAAGATACTCAAGCAACAACTAAAGCATAGACAAGACTGCCCGAGAAGATAGACACTATTTAGTGGCTGACGCCAAATTGCCTAGTGTGCAACGACACTTCAATATTTTGTGACATACGGTACTTAAGGCTTGCCGTCGACCTCACTGAGGTCACCAACCTGAAGAGTGACTAAGATATTAACATGTACATTGAACTTTAAAGAGAAACCTTTTGCATTATGTTTAACCTGAACCCCTGGTCAGTAAACGTTCCACCTGAACTAACTTATACAGACAGCTTCTCATACATTTTGTTGATTTATGCGAACACGAATGTAAGCATTTTTTTTTGCGGTATCTTAAGGCCATTTCGACTATTTAAGGCGCGATAAGAAACATTTCTTTTTTTGGTAATTGACTATAGCACATCGCGGCAACAAATTAGGTGCAAAACAGCTATGCGTTTGATGTTAGTTGAATCAAATGACCACCAAAATAAAAGTTATTTAACTGTTTTAATTACATTAAAAATAAATGCACGGCTCAGTGAAATATTTTTAGGTAATAGTTTAGTTGATTGAATTGCCTATATAATCATTACTTAAAATATTATAGTTAAAATTTTGAGAATTATGCCGCGAAAAATATTTTTTTGAGCTCTGTTCTACGATCGGTTCTACCCGTATCATGATAGGTACTATTTTATTTTTATAAAATATTTTGGCATGAGTTTTTTCTTTGAATATTTGACAACATACACTAAAAAAAATTCTGACTTGTAATATGTACACTCGGCTACATATCAAGCTATACATTTCCAGTATAAGCTGATCTCGCATTGTATAGCATTTTAGCTTATAATCGAAACGTATAGCTTGTTAAGTAGCCGTTTGTACCTACTAATACCCCTAACTGTGCGACAAAAAATTTAGCGTTTTTGGTGTCCTACGTTTGGGCAGCGCCTTAAAAAACGTTCTAATTCATGTCGCATCTCAGTAATAATTAATCAATCTCCAAAACTTGTTAAAAATTTAGGTAAGTACAGTCGCCAGCACATCAAGTTACCAAACTGTCAGATTTTCTCATTCGATTTTGAACTTAACTATCAACATTTTAAGGTTTGAAATCGTTTGGAGAAATTTGACAGTTTCGTTTAGCTTGACCTGCTGGAGACCGTACATAAATTAGAGGTTTCTTGGCTTCAAACTTGGTACGGGAATTGCCCTGAAGTTTTGTTCTCTTACTAAAAGTTATTCATAATATTATGAGTAAAGTGTAGAAGTTTAGGGTAAAAAAAAAATACAAGGTCAAATTAAATTAGGTAGCGAAACTGTGCAGACGTGTCGGGTATCGTTATATAAATACGATTAAACAAAAATAACAAAGATTTGATAGTTTTTTTTTTTTGGAGGGTCCCGCTGTTGCTCTTGTTACTTGAAGTATGAGTTAAAAAAAAACTGTTTCCTTCTGTTTTATCGTTTTTAGATATCGTCTGTGAAGTTTACATAAAAAGAAACTGATTTTACTTAATGTGACTACACTAACTGAGGTCGATGATGGCAGCAAAACTAACAACTAATTTTTTTTTTTCTGTTTCATCATAATTAGATATCGATATCCATCATTACTGTGGAGTTTCGCTAGCTTATTTAATTTGACCCTGTAGTTTGTATATCATTACATAAACAAGGGTACAAAGAAGTCTTTTGATCTTTCAAGAATGCTCACAGAACATAGAACTGGCTGTACAGTGTACAGTCCAGTCACAGTTATTTTACCTCTGACAGCAGCAACCCAATAGCAACCTTATTGTAACAATAATAAAGATCATTGTGAATTTGACAAGCAAGTCAATGGCAGCAACCCAACAGCAACCTTATTACAACGTAAATAAAGTTCACTGTAATTTTGACAGTGATGCGAACTCACAGGTAAAATAACTGTAAGCGGACTGTAGTAACAAACAGTACATTGTCATTGGAATCTCGCAAAAACATTGACATTCACATAGACAATCTTGAGATCAATCTTTTAGGTTACGTACCTACCCTTTTTTTTCTATTGATTTCAGTTTCAGGAAGTTCCAACATAATTTGTCTATATAAACATCACTAAACTACAGCCCAGTCATGTTCTTTAACATAATTTCACCCATTTATCAAAATTACGTAAATGTGAAGGTAATCAAAAATCCAATTTACATAAGAAAGTGTCATCGATCCAAGTTCCCGACTTCCTTGTTCATTATTACATACTCTGATATTATTAATGTACTTAAGAAAATTATACTTACTGAGACGTACCTAAATGTTCCTAATAATGTTTTAATAAAAATAAGAGTAGCGGAAGAAGAAAATTATTATTTTATTAGCGTAACGTGGGTGAGACGATTTTCGTATATTATTTTGGAGTAATATTGTTACTTAGTTATTATTAAAAAATAACGTTTCAATACTTAGGTAACTACTTACGCCATGCGCAGACCTAAAGTCTGACTTTTAATTATTGTAGTATAATTGCATAGATGAGTTCACGTAGATGACAAAAAAGTTTGGTGTGCTTTTCATACCAAAATCATATGAGCGGCCGCACATGTGTGAGCACTATCTACCTACTTTAAAGCCACCATTTACTAGGTTCGTCTTTCATTGACTTGAATGTGCCCTGGCGGCTGACAGTATGTCATGCTCACTCAAATGTCTCGCTGGTGGTGGCGTGTGTGTTGGATCATTAAGTTCCCTTCAAAATGGTTGAGCTGATTGGTGCTGATTCATACATCATGTTCGTACACGGGCGCTGTCAGTAGGGACTGGTCATCTCTTGGCTGCCACGACTTTTTTTTCTGTTTATTACGGACGCTTTTAACGTGCACGTCTTTCTACATCGTTATCACATGTATAATTTTAACATGAATGATATAACCAATTTATTTTTGTAACTATCAATGTTGATTTAAAAGAGTTTCTTGCCCGTTCTTCTCCATAGGGAACTACCTTATTTTTTCTGACTAACTGACCCCTTGAAAATTCAAAAGTGCATGTAATTGGTTTATTTGAAATGAATGCTTTGAGTTTTAGTTTGGGTTTGAATTAGCTGCAGTAAAATCACACTTTTTGAAAAAAAAAAATGCTCTAAATTCCGTCGGGGCAGCGCGTACTTAAGGTATATTACACTATCATACCGTATACGTTGTTATACGTACTAGAGTCAAGACTATAGTTAAGGCTGTTTTAAGTCTGAATATCACTTTAACAAAACAATGATGCAAAAAATTGTAGCGTCAGTAATATAGTGTTTTTTATTCAAAGATATTATTGCGTCACACACTGTCTAACACAATCTGAATCATTTTGAAGCCTATTACTAATCCATTGCTTCATATGTTCGAAAAATTTGTCTGCTCACCAACATAAATAACGCAATGAATGTTGTTGAACTGTCAAAATGAAAGCTATTCCTAATGTTAGTGTGTTATACAATTACCCCGCAGGATTGCCATAAGCTTTTTTAATTTTGTTCCATTATTATTATCGCTGACAGAATGTCGCTTTGTCTAAGCCTTAAGGTCTGTGCACAGCCATCATATTACTTTCAAATCAAATCAAAATCAAAATATATTATTTATTTCACATAAACCTACATGGGCACTTATGAAACGTCAGAAGCTAGGTGCACGGTTCCAATTGGTGGTTGCCTATGGAGAAGAGCCGGCAAGAAACACCACGGTTACTCTTTTAAAAATAAGGGGCTTTTACGATGTTTCAAATTACAACGTTGATAGGTAAGGGAGGACAGTGTAGGCCTGTCAACAAATAACAGGTACTCAATAAAATATAAAAAGGTCTACAAATCTACAGTCTACAAGTTAGGCCTACAACGTTCTCACATTCACAAAATATAGAAGTATCTATATAAAAAAAGGATTGTGTGGTTTTATGAAACCACGGTAAAAGTGAAACTTTTTTTCACATTATAGACATTTAACTAAAAACCTCCTTCCTTTCACTTTATCCCTACTCCGCAGCCGACCGTCACGCGGCATGCAACACACAGACGAAAAAGTTTGAGACGATATAATAAAAGTTTCACTTTAATAAAAGCCTATTTAAACGAAATTACGTTATTGCCATTACAACTGCAACAAATCTGAATTAAAATCCTGTTTACAAAAGCCACAAGTAACACAGTTTCACACTGGAAAACTAAGTTTGCCCATCACTGGGAACTTCTGATTCAGTCAATGTCTTCAGTAACACAAATCACACCACAAACAGTCACTATCTGAAAACAAAACATGTGTTAACAATTCAGGGAATTCGAAAAAAATGTGGCTAAATTCACACTGCATTTTAACATCAATGCCAGACTTTTAACAGAATAGGTACAGACAGATATCTTACGGAACACACAGTGCCTTGTGCGCCGAACAATAGAAAATATGCTTTGAAAAAGACCGTTGAAGCAAGCATTTGTGAAGAATTCATGAAGTTACACAGAATTCAGACCTCGTACTGTTTGAGGGGAAGTTTCTAGCTTTTCAACAGTTTTGTTAGTCTGTGAACTTACGTTAGGTCGAGTTCTGGAATATTTAGAAAATATATCCGTGGATCGTAGATTTAAGGCGCTGCCCAAATGTAGGACACCGCAAAACGCTCAGTTCTTTGTCGCACAGATATTGGTACAAATTACAAGCTTGTTTTTTTTTTGTGTATTGTCAAATGTTCAAAAAAAAAAAAAATTGTATCATGATAAAACAATCCTAAAACAGAGCTCGAAAAATATTTTTCGGCGCATAATTCTCAAAACTTTGAAGACAAAGTGAACATCCCCCGAGTAAATGGTTTGACTAGTTAAATTAAAGTCTTTGTCCATTGCCGCGTTTTCTTTCAAACTATCGCTCCTCTGTAAGTCTTTGTAGCTTCTTTTGTCGAATAAGCATGACTAATCTGTAGGTACATATTATAAATTACATAAATTACTAGCAACACGTCCCACCTTCGCACGGATGTTAGGGCTTGTCGAAAGATCAGGCTGCAGGTCATGTTAGCGCGAGGAGCAAATGAAAGAAGTGGACTGTATAAATTGGCAATGGTTTCTTGCCGAGCTTATTACAAAATATACATTCCCGGACAAAACAATTAGTGCTAATCATGTGGTTCAAATTAAGAGAGGCGTATCGTCCGTCACGGTGGACACGACCACGACGACGACGTGACGTGACGGTGGTGGTAGTCGTGGTGGTGGAGGTGGTGGTCGTGGTGGTGGTGGTGGTGAGGAAGCGAGTGGTCGTTGGGCCGAGCCGTGTCGCAGCCGCGCCGCGCCTCAGCTTGCCGGTGACGCGTTGATCACGCCGCCTGCTCATGCAGATCTCGCGTATGGCGTTAGGGTCGATTCCCAACAGGTCGGCTTTGTTGTTACACAAATACTGCTGAATCGAATCTGCCGACCCGAACCATTGTGTAGCAACCCTAACTTTGAAATACATTTTATATTTCAAATGCAAACCTTCTTAAACAGCCACACACTTGTAGAATATTCTGTCAAAGCGAAGTACACCGCGCTTTGCATAGAGATGTATTATCTGACAGATGTGTTTTACTAAGAAATATTTGTACATGGAGCTAAGAAATGATAGTAAGAAATATGATTAAAATTATTCTACTCTTGTGTTAACAATCTTCAAAAATTGCCTCCACAAACGACGATACTTAAAACACCACCTCTGACTAGATGTTTTCTTTTGTCTTCTGCGCTATCTTTTCCCATAATTATTTTAGTGCCGATACGAAAGAAGTACAAGAAGAATCACAATCTTTACATTAAATAGGTCATCCCATAGTAAAGAGATTACCCAGTCAGTATGGTTTGATAACAAATCTGATTATCCAAGTTGCGCGAGACGTAATTAAATTCGTCACTGGTAGAGGCTTTTTTTTAATGCACTTAGGTCGACAGCAAAAAATACCAAGAGGACACCACATAGCACACACCTTTTGCTCCTATTTCATGTTAAGTCGACGTGTGGGCAAACTCTGCACATATTTTCGACACCCCCCTAGTCCCAACCATGAATAAAAAACGAATAAAACATCCGCTCCTGTAAAGGTAGACCTCCACCAAAAACCTTGGAAAGGTGAGCGACAAAACGGTCCAATTTTTTTTCTGCAAAATCCTCTTTACGTGAAAAATTTTTCGCAGGATTGTGAAGCGAGTACTAGCTTTGGATGAATTGGTAAAAGGACCTTATGCTAGAGTCGACGGTCGGTCTTCAGGATCAAATATTCATGTATTGCGGGTGTGCATTGCGACAAGGAGTCACGTTGTTAAATTTAATCTGATATAAAAATACTAACATTTGAATGTTTTTACAGTTACACTGCACTGGTCAAAGACATTGACTCTCACAAAATGAGAGCCAGAAGGAACATGTCGTGAGAAAACTTCTCGAGTAGCGTCTGCGTACCGGAAAACGCAGCGTAGGTAGGCCCCTTATAAGGCCGACCGATGAACTGCGGCGTAATTGTGTAACACACTTACAATGGCAATACCTTTCATTTTGACAGTTCAACTACATTCTTCTTCTTAACGTGTCGTTGGCAATCTATATACAGTCAGCCCATAATTTGGTTCCGAGCTTGGTATCTTCAGTGGCGTCCATCAACTCCTGTAGATTGCAGACAACAGGACACCCTGGGCTCGATATTGAGCACCCCATTGTTTGTGGGACAGCACCACATCTACACTCCAGGGCGGAATCATCCGTGAATCTCCACCTGAGCAATTTGCTTTACTTCGGCCTACCTGAGCCCGAAGTCTATTTAAAGACTTCCAGGTAAGCCAAGGCAAATGATGTCCAGGTGCGAGATTTTCAGAAGGCCGAAGAAATGGGTTTGGTAGGGAAGCACTTCTTTAGCCTTTCCTTAGACCGTTCGCCAGTAAGTAGGAGTACACAGTTTAAAAGCTGTTGCGGCTTTTCAGCCTTTGTGACGCGAGGATGTTATCGTGCAAAGGGTGACGTGTGTCGGATACCATCTTGGGTCGTTCACTTGAGCTTGCCACCGCTCTGCGAACGTCTGGTGGCGCTATATTTCAGCTAGTGGATACAACATTTGCTCGGCAATATTGGATCGGTTTGAGGCAGTAGTGATTTCATTCATAGCTGCATTCACTAACTTTGCATAGGCTGAACAACTGCATACGGGGCACGCGAATTCACCTGCAGAAAAAGATAACGCCAGCCCAGTAGTCCGTAAAACGCCAGGCGAAGCACCCCACTTTGATGAGACTAGTTGTGGTAGAAGAATGTTGCGAGTGTGGTCTTCTGCTCGATGTTCTTGCAGTTTTTGCTAAATGTTAGTGACCTGTCCAGAGTAACACCAAGATATTTTTGGAAGTTGCTGTGCTCAATGGGCACCCCACCCCAAAAAGATGTTACGTTTACGGCCCGCTTCTCTGTTGTGAAGATGGTATATGCAAGACTGCGTTTTGCTCGGATTGGTTTTGAGTGAGGTAGCGAGGTTAAGTCACCAAGAGCGTCTGACAAATGGGCCTTGACTTCTTCAAAGGTGGTGGATTGGGAGGTGAGGGCAAGATCGGCTGCATAGGGGAAGCGGGACATGTTCAGACTGGGTGGGTGGTCGTTGGTATAGATATTGAAGACGAGCGGTGCCAAGACACTACCTTTGAGTAAGCCGTTTTTCTGTGCTCTCCAATGACTTTTTTAGAGACGGTGGACCTGAAGACAGTGGTAGAGGAGAAATACAACTACATTTTTTTGTAAAGTACTTTTACTTGTAAATTATTATGTTATTTTAATTATTTTGAATGTGAGGAATATGTGGGTCATTCCTTTTTTTCTCAGGTAATTTTAATCATGATCAGGCAGTTTGAGTAATTTATGCAGCCTACCCAAATGTCCTTTCTTTGGTATTGTTCGTCGAACCGTTGAGCTCCTTAAGTCCTGACTTCCTGAGTTGAGCTGCACGATTACTGACAAATGCATGCACTGACTGGACAGGTCCACTCAATCTGTGTGGTTCTTTCTTCAAAAGACCATTTCAGATACCAATCTACATGGTCTTCACATGATCTGACCAAGATTTTGTCTGGAGTTTAAAAGAGACTGTGACCTCTGAGTTTGTTTCGGCCTTTCTTCTCAGAGTAGTCAGATAGGAAACGCCGACCTCATCTAGTTTAAAAATATGATTGACGTGTAAAAGTGTTTGTAAAAACCTACATAAAGAAATAAAATCATTTATCAGTTATAATTCATTGCGTTATTTACATTGCAAAACAATCGAATTTTTCAAACATGAATCAATGAATCAGGAATTTTCTTCAAAATCCTTCGGATTGTGATTCATTGTGCATTAAGCAATTGGGGAGCTGGTGTAGGTCGTGGACTTGTCGTCCACTGCTAAATGATTAGGATGACTCTAAGAAATGACTACACAGAAGGTCCTGAACAGGTCAAACAGGGGTTGAGTTTAAAATACGACCGATAACACGAGAAATAGCTCGTCCATATAATAATATGGTAGAATTTATAATGAGTACACACACTTCTTGATTTATTGACAAAATAAATGAACAGCGTTATGCAAACAGTCCATAACTAGTATGTTCCGCGAGGAATTAAAAACATGTTTGAACTAATTAAATTATGATTTCCAGTACGCCGCACCATACTTAAACCTGTGAATTAATTGAAAACGATAGGTTTAATGTTTTATTTTTGCTATTACTGAAGTTTTTGAACACGCTCCCGTAGCAGCAGGTTGCGGATTGAATACCTGGCGTGCTTCTAAAAAATATTGCATATTTATTTATCCGAGTTATTGTTAACGAGCCGTGAGCCCAATGAAATTTCTCATCGGCAATAATGACGAACTTCCATACAAACTTTCATTCTCTCACCTTCATTATACAGGGTTAGTATCAAAGACCTGCCAAATTTTCAGAGATGATTCAGAATCGATAATATTTTCAATAAATTAAATAAAAAAGTTTTTTTTACAACAATTACCACGATGGTTTGATATACTACATTAGGTAGGAATTCACGACGATTTTAATATCAAAGTTCCCATTTGAAATTTAAATTTTCAATTCAAATCAAATTCAGATATTTGAATGAGCATTACGAAAGGGGTGCGGCGTGAGAGGTAGGGATGCGTAAACGACACGTGTGCGCGCCGACGGACGACAACCAATACGATAATGCGGATTCGTGTTGGATTCGTTTTTGTGTGTACGTTGCCAAATTATGTTACAAGTACTTTAAGCGCTTGTGGTCTATACTTGAAAGGTTTAGGTAGTTAAATAAACGTAAACAAAAAAAACCACGTGACTCATAGATGTTAAACCTTTTATTTCAAATGTTAAAATCATATTATTTTTAGTCCAATAATAATAGGCCTGTATTCTGAATCTGAATTTGAGGAACTATCTGTGACATTAATAATAAAGAGTTCAGTGGTATCATCAATTATTTTGTCTAATTTAAACATTTTCTGTTCTTCTTTATTACATGACCCTAACAAATTTTCCAATTCTCAGCAGTGACATTAGCTAAAGCCTCTGGCAAAAGGATGTTTAGGTCAGACATTTTAAAAGTTTTATTTTTCTCGGCTACAAACCCTTTAGCTTGAGCCCATATTAACTCTATGAATTGCGCTCACAATGGTATGGTGGCAGCCGCAATACAGTGGACACCAAAAACTTTTTTTTTTTTCTAATTCATCCACAACTTATAAGGCATCTGGTTAACCGACTAAACGTAATACCTGCTAATTCAGTTGCCATACTACGTCACAGGTGTACTCTTCAATTTAGCAACGTTATCTAATGCGTTGTATTTGCTACGAGTAAAAGGTTTAGGGAACCTGTCTTTTTAGGCTCTTTACATCTAACAATTTTTTAAATCTAACAAAAAAATTGAGCTCAAGCAATTACATGTACGAAGAGTATAGTTTACGAATAAATGATAAAGTTTAACATACATTAATGAAAGAGGAAACTATCGTATAAATCGCAAATAACTTTAATTTTGTTGTAACGTATTTTTTAACAAGAAAGTGTCAACTATAAAAAACCCTTTTTATGATTTGTTTACCTTTATTTAACTACCTAAACCTTTCGAGTATAGGATAGGAGTATAGGAATTGATTTCTACACATTCTGTTATTAGAAGCGGACAGGGCTAAAAACGTTGTAGTTTTTTTTTTAATATTTCATATATTGAAAAAAGTATCGATTCTGAATCATCTCCGAAAATTTGGCAGGTCTTTGAAAACTAACCCTGTATATGGAACTCTACTGCAAAACTTCATGCTTCTTGATCCAGGGCACGAGCGTGTGCGTTTTCTGTCAGCGAGTGAAAGAAGCCACTGAATTCCGGGCAAACTTGTTAAGATAGCCAATAATGCAGTATTAAAACCTCTGCTTTCTATGAGGAAACCTTCCTTGATAAGGCTGCTGTTTTCGACATGCACTTAGCAAGGTAACCAATGCTCGTTCCTCCATTAATCAACCTCCTGCCCTTTCAATTTATTAGAGGTCGGCACAGAATTGCTTCTTCTTCCAGGCATATTTATCAGCTGCCTGCTCAGTATTCACTCTTTTTCTAACCTTATCATCTGTGACATAATCCTTCAATAGTTCCTTTAGAATTTAAATACAAAGTGTTTAGAAAATAAACATTTTAGTATACAGGGTGGCAGGCACATTGACGCACAACCTGTTACAATGGATTCAGTACATGATTCTGAATCCCATTACGCTGAAATTTTACGTTGGTTATAAAAAAAAATTGTTCAGTATATTTTGACCGTGTATATGTTGTACTTACTATGAAACAGAATGTTTTTTTTTAAATAATTAACGAACAATTTCTACGCTAGTGCGTCTAGAATCATGTGCTGAATTCATGGTTACAATTTGCGCGTGGATGTCAAAGTCACCCTGTATAACTATTTTCACAGAATTTTCAGACCAAACCTGTTTTCAAACACTGCTTGGCAAGTTATTCCGGCGATCAAAGACTATAAGCGTTGATTCATGAATATATGCAGTGATGTTCGATCCACAGTGGCTCTGACACGGTATTCTAGTACCTTACATAACATACAAAGCCTCACGCCTGTATTCTACGAAAGGGTAATGCGGAAAACATTAATATTTCACCAGTTACTTAAGTTAGAAGTTCCATGTAATAGGGGGCGATCCTGATACCAATAATCGAGCACATTGACCACAAGAACAATCAACAAAATGCACTTCTCCTAAGCTACATTAACACTTATAATTGAAAGAAAGAAAGAAAAATATTTTATTTGGGATACGCCAAGGAAATAAAAACAGTAAAAAACAAATGCGTGAGTGTCGTGGAACACTCGGTTGGAGCGAAGTTCCTTTCGTAGTACTCGTATATTTAGAACATCTATAGAACAAATTTGATTACAATAAAAAGGGTTATATTGAGTCAACCTTAAAAGATAGACATTTGCTGCCACGGACTTTTTTTTAGAATCTTTAAAGGGAAACAATTCCGTCATACATGATGTTTGCGTACCTTTAACCGTTTACGCTGCGCACGCAACGGAAAGCTCTCGAAAGGATTTTTTTTTCCGTTTTTGCAACCTTTTTCATTTATGCTCCCCTCCTTTTGGTCGTAGCGTGAGGTATAGCCTAAAGCCTTTCTCGATAAATGGACTATACGATACAATTTTTTTTTTAAGTTCCGACCAGTAGTTCATAAGATTATCGCGTTCAACCAAACAAACAAATAAAGTAAGGGTTGTGACGGAAAATTTTACACTTTTTTTCGTCTAGCCCCCATCCGCCAAGTCCATACCGTGCTATAAAGAACTTTATTCCAAAAAAAAAAGGACCATTTAAAACTGAGAAATTCATATTATGAACAATAATAAACAAGTTAAAAACAAAATACCCGTGTGAGGCCAAAAAGGCTCCTAAATTGAGGCACTTTATGAGGCTAGCGATTCGCCTTTCAAAGCTTATGAAAGATAGTTTTCTAACTGATAACAACATAAACTCCACACACAATAATTATGGTTACTAGATGACAATAGCGCCAATTATTTTGTAAGCTATAATTTTACCAATAGATCTGAATCGAGAACAAATACAGGCTTCAGCCTAATACAAAGAATTTCCTAATAAAAAACTCCAACAACTCTTTGCCCAACCGGGGGATCGAACGTCGTGCTTACAATGCGACATTTATCTTACTTCTTTACACCATTATGACAGTGCGCACCAGAGTCAGAAGAAACTCATCTATCGTAGACAAAAAGTTTAAATTAATTCATATCTTGTCTGAAAACTAGATTTCTAATAGGTTTTATGTCAACTTTGCAGACGAGACTGTTTTTTTGTGAATGTCCAGCTATTGTGGCGGCATCTACATCGCCACGTGTGAACTACGCAACATATTTACGTCACGCAGTTTCTGCATTGCGCAAGCAAAGTTTGCCGTGCAACTAGCATTATATAATAATTATATACAACGTCCCGACTTCAATCGTCGGGCAGTAGCCCACCAGACACAACATCCGTCTGGTCGGAGGATCCCTACCTTTTCTATGGAGGTATGAGTGAACTTAACAACCTGTTCCTCATACCTCTAAACTATCATTATTTTCATAGAGCGATAGTCATCTAAAGATAGCCCTGATTCTGTCTACTCACAGCCTCATGCTTCAATGACGTCTGAATGCGACCAAAAAATACTATAGATTCGTCTCATTCCTCGGAAAATTTAGTTGGTAAATTACAAAAGAGTCTTGCACTCCATTGTGCTTATTGTCGGTCCCTTCTTATAAGATCATCCCTTTGTTATAGGGACATTATGAATTCTGAAACTTAGCCCTGGCTGTGGTTAATAGAAAAGAAAAGAAAAAACGAAAATCTTAAGAAGGCTTTTCTGAAAATTTTTGGGGTCAAGTTTTTTTTTTTACAGGCCGAAAAGTAAAATTGAAGGGCATAATATTATAATATTACTAGCTAGGGTGCCCCAGCTTCGCAAGATTTTTAAGACATGGCAAAACATCAAGTTGTCGTTGTTGTCAAGCTAATGTTTTTTTTTGTGTGCACGTGTTTCTGTGACAAATAAACTTATTTTTCTTTCTTTCTTTTTTTCTGTCTTTTCTTTTCTTTCTTTCTTTTCTTTCTTTCTTTTCTTTCTTTCGTTTCTTTCTTATTACATGTATGTAATTTTGATAATATTGAATTATACACGTAAACCGAAATAAATCCTCTAAATGATGGTGAAACCCATATAATCATTATCAAAATCTGTTGCCCCGTTTAGAAGAACAACGCGGATTCACAGGCAGACACGAAAAAGCAACTATAATATGTATTTTATGTAGATTATAATATTATAAAAATTAACATTCTCAAGTAAACAGTCTCGTCTGCAAAGTTGACATAAAACAACATATATATATATGACGGATGTTCGAGTGGTTGAGACACCACGTGTCGCTGCTGATCCGTCATCTGTTGGTCCTTCTTCATGGGCGTGTACGTGCAGGTGTTTGGAAAATAATACTTGCAAAGTAACGCACTTAATTTACTTTCAAATATCGCAACGAGACTTAACTATAAACTTTAATGATTACAATGATTATCACTGATTAAGTCTTATCACAATAGTTGTTAAACTTGCATTTAGAGCCAATGGATTTGTGCGTGTGCACCGCGTGACGATCACAACACAATGTGCTCGCCACCGCCGCCATGATACTCACGACCCCATTCGGTGTTACCCGCTCTAAGTTAAAAATGCCACGAAAGAAGTAAATTCTAAACCACGGAGTAAAAATAATCGATTACAACTTTTAAAAAGTGTTACAATAAATCGACTAAATAATCGCGCGCCGTCATATACATATATTAATATAATATATTTGTTGTTATAATATTCATACAGCCAAAAGCCGCTTTTCAAACATAAAGAAAGTTTATAGTGGAAAACAAATAGTTGAACCAAGTGCATCTTCAAGAAAATAATTCATCATGAATAGATTGCATTTTCTAACTTTTAAAACCCACCCCACCCCTTTTTGAACCTACATGGTTTAGACTCAACATCCCTTTTATCTACCCTATTCCTAGTGGAGGAAACTAGAATTTTATTTTGGGTCCGGGAAGTACCCTTTTTCTTTTTCTACGTACTAAGCTAGCTCTCTACCTAATTTCATCAAAATCGATTGGATATAGTCGTGATAACTTAGGATACAGACTAAAACAATTATATTAGTGTAGTTTTATTGAGCAGTGGGCCATAATAACCACTATGAGGAGCACACACAGCCAGAAGACGTCGCGGCAGACCCCGTAGAAGATGGCGGGACGCGCTAGAGAAAACAAACGACCAGTGGTCCACTTTAGCCCTGGATCGAAAGAGCTGGAAGTCATGGGGAGAGGCCTTTGCCCAGCAGTGGGATGATGCAGGCTAATAGTAGTAGTAGTAGTTTTATTGTAATATTTTCGTCCAGAAACGACTGAGAAGCTTGTGGCTAAGTAATGCACGGGTCGGTACACCAAGGTTAAAGCTACGGTTGCCGCGGTCAACTCGTGGATGGATGGCAAGCTATTTTATACCAAGTCCCCGCAGTAGCTCAGAACGCACGTGAAACCGTCGGTCCCGGACATACATATAATCTCGTCGGCCCTGCTGCCTTTTGTATATCTTTCTCAGTCGTTAGGTAGTTAGAAGCCCGAAAGTCTGAAAAACAAACTTACCAAGAGGTATTGTGTTACCAAACAACTCGGCCGTAGAAGTCAAACAGGCAGGCGATTCATAAAGTATCCAGACGCATCCAGATGAATTCTTATCCCAATAGTTGAGCTCCTTAAGTTCTGAGTTGAGCTGCACGATTACTGACAAATGCGTACACTGACTGGACAGATCCACTCAATCTCCTCCTCAAAAGACCATTTCAGACACCAATCTACATGGTCTTCACATGATCTGACCAAGATTATGTCTGGACTTTAAAACAGACTGTGAACTCTGAGTTTTTTCGGCCTTTCTTCTCAGAGTAGTCAGATAGGAAACGCCGACCTCATCTAGTTTCAAAAATATGAATGACGTGTAAAAAGTGTTTGTACAAATCTACTTACAGAAATAAATAAAATCATTTATCATTGTACATAGTTGAAAAATAACTAGGCATAATGAGAGAAAATTCTCTAAATTGACAATGTCATTTTACATTTTCTGTAAATAATATATTCCTACAATGTAAACAAGCCCTTAATCAGCATCCCCAAAAAAAAAAAACATCACCTCATTTTACGGCTGTCATCCATTTTAATTTCGTCCATTAAACATATTTTATTTTCAATATCCTGTCTGCTAACGAGGACAATTAATCACCATCTTATTTATTGCTCCAAGTTGAGCTCAGGCATAGAATAAAAACTTTATAGAAGCGCTTTCTTAATGCCTGCAGTGTCGGGGAAACATGGTATACGGGATCGACGCGCAAGCTGCTACCACGAATTCAGCACACATGATTTTAGAACCCCAAGCGCAAAAAATGTTTCGTCAGTTATATAAAAAAAACTGCTGTTTCATACAAAAGTGGTCGCGGATTGTTCGAAAGAGTTACCGGGGCCCTGGCGCACAGGCAAGTGAAGGAACACGAGTGGTTTTTAGTCAGTAAGAGTCTGACACGCCCTTTCGCGCTCCGCCCAGAGCGGGAGAAATCATTTCAGGATTGCCCACCCAAAAAAAAAAAAGTGCTATTACTACACGGGCAATGATGATCAAAATAAAAAGTAATATTTATACAATGTTTTCACGCTGAGACAACGTGAAAGAAAGAAACTTTTTTTTTTTTTTAAGTTCTTTGTGAACGTCAAAATTACTTAAGACAGTCTCCCAAAACGCCCGCCTTTCGCCAGTTCCTACTTAGTGCTTTAGCTGGGAAGAAGTGGCGTAACAAATTCCCCAGCAGCACAGTTGTCTGTTCAGTTAGAAAAACTTAATTTGATGGTGTGGAACAGCATTGTAATAACCACAGAATATTATTAACGCAGGTTACGGAATTCGTGGTAGCAGTTTGCTCGTCGATCTCCCTACACCCGGTACAGAATGCGTTAATTATTAAGTGATTTTCGTAACGACGCTTACGGCAGCGCACGTTCCATGCTCAAGCATCTACAATATTGACACCCAATTTTGGCTTTGCCAAGTGTGTGACGTAACAGGTGGGTGATAGTTTTGGCGGTATCGACGTACAGTGTAACAAAGCCAGTATAAGCTGGCCTCTTATTCTATTTAAATTACGAACAACGATAGGCCAGTTTAAGGGGGCTGACAACATCTTAAGCGCGGTCACTTTCGGACTGCGTAGAAAAGAAAGAGAAGAGTGATGACCAGTGATCGGAGTAGGTAGATTGAACTGGGGTCATTGATCCGAAACGTATATATTACTATGGACATTCCTCCGGAATTGGTGGATTATTAAAAAAAAACCGGAACTTATGTAGGAATTGTATTCTGCCAGAGTGGAAGGAGTCATTTGATGATTTGCCATCCTCAAAAAAAAGGTAGGAATTGTAATAAAATGAGCAATTTTATTCTTTATTATTCTTCCTATTATTTTTTTTGTCGCGATTTGACAAAACCCAACGACCAATCAGAACAAAGGATCATGGGTGGTACAATAACCGGTTATCAGAACAATGCGTACGCCCGCCGGAAATACTAAATCCGGAAATACCGGAATTACTTTCCGGAAAAATGGCTTATCCATGTTATTCTTTCTGTGTGCATTTATGATACAAGTACTAAAAATCAATCTACCTACTCCGATCACTGGTGATGACACAACGCTGGTAATGGCAAATATGAAGCAACGATCTATTACGCTTGTAGACTAAAGACTGAGCCCAGTTACGCACGGCCGATTTTTTATTGCTCACTGGATTTTCAACTCTTGGTGTTGAGTCGAGAATTGAGAATCCAATAGAGTGCATTTCAGGGCGTCAAAAAATACACTGTTTGCTTTTCAACTCTCGTCTTTAAGCGGTACGTTGAACACACAGTTCACGAAGAGAATTGCCGCGTAAAAAAATCACCGGTGGGTACTAGTGCTGACACTCATGATTTTCATAAAGATTTAAAGGTGGTAGTCGATTTGCTAATCAATTAATTGCTAATCAATTAAATTACCTGACTTTACATGAGTGTCGCATCTTCTATAACGTTTTATTCTTCTTTGACCAAAGCTTTATGGTGAGAATTTGTTGTTACTTGTTTTTTAATTTTATTTTTAAGAAAACGGATTTTTTACGGTGTAACTAAGAGTTTATGAGACATAATTGTGTTGTTGCGCCGTCTTTTGTTTTGTAAACATTAATTACACTTACTTTATTATGGAAAAGTACTTTAACTTTATTTCTATGAAGATCTAAGGGAAAACGGTTTCAATTTAATTAATAATTTCCTTTAAGAACGTATTAGGTTTTAGTTATATTTCAAGCGAAGAAAACGAGGCTACCTTCGTCACATATGTATATGTTATATGTCCAATGTTTTTGTAGACCACTTCTCACATAGCGAAGGAATTAGCTTGAACACCACGCTTGCTCAGTGCTGGTTGGTGATTTCAAACCGAAGTCCAGGATTTCCTCACGATGTTTCCCTTCACCGTCAGTCAGTGGTGTCTAGGAAATAAGCAACTTAGACAGTACGTATAACTTAGAAAAAGTTACATTGATACTTGCCGGGTTTAAACTCACAACTTGGGGCGTAAGATGCGGTTCAGATAAGAAGCAAGCCACGACACTTTTGTTGGTATACCTATTAATGTGTAAGCCGCGAAATTAAAAATAAATATAAATATCGCAGCGCTGGTATAAGCGTCGCAGCGCTGGTATAAGTGTCGCAGCGCTGGTATAAGTGTCTCAGCGCTGGTATAAGTATCGCAGCGCTGGTATACTTGTCGCAGCGCTGGTATATGTGTCGCAGCGCTGGTACAAGTGTCGCAGTGCTGGTACAAGTGTCGCACCACTGATATAAGTGACGCAGCACTGGTACAAGTGTCGCAGCACTGTTTAAAGTGTCGCAGCGCTGGTAGTCAACAGGTACAATGTTTAAAAAAAATAAGCAATGACACATACATTGATTATGCTGATAGATACATGAAGACAACACAACGCTGCTTCGTGGTAGTGCTCATATGCCTTTACTTCGCCACTTTTCAAACGGGTTCACAGCATGCTGCTTCGAGCCATAAATACTAGCAATACTTCCTCTATCTTCTTCACAAGGACTTTATGAAGTTAAGTTTAGCAATACAGACACAATTTAAAGAAACCCTCAGACAAAGTAACAAGCTCAATAACCGCCACTTCTATACTTTATTTCATTTCATAAATATTTCTTTCAAAGCGTTCCCTTTACAAGTAAATATTTTCAGTATTAAATTTAACTCGCTGTTGTTAGCAATCTGTTTTTGTTAGTACAACTTGTGAACTTGGACTGTTAACGTTATTTTTCTAGATAAATATTTTATTATTATTGCTGAAGTTGGGAAAGAAATTATAGAAGTTGGTGGAAGTTTTTATTGTTCATTTTTATGATGTGTAAGGGGCGAGAGAAAACAATCGATAGGTGTATAAGACTTCGGGATTGTGAGAAGGGATTAAAGTTTTCACGAATTTATTCGGTATCGGGAACCCGTGGCAATAACAGCCGCACGGGTCGATCGAATGTTAAGCTACGCTTGCCAAGGTCCGTTCGTGGATGGATGACGTGATGACGTGCCTCGGAAAGCACATTAAGCTGTTGGTCCTGGCTGTCATTCGTAGATCTTTGCCGGTCTATACGGGTAGTCAGAAGCCTAATGGTCTGACAACCAGGCTTACCAAGAGATATCGTGTTACCCAGTATCTGGGTTGTGGAGGTCAGATAGGCAGTCGCTTCATGTAAAATACTGATATTCAGCTGCATCCGGCTAGACTAGAAGCCGACCCCAACATAGTGGGGAAAAGGCCTAGGCAAATTGATTGAGTAACAACAAACAAGACAAAGACAAGTTGATAAGTAGAATCTGTCTTCTGTCAGATTCAATTTATCAATTTATTGTTATAAACCAGTTTCGCATTTGATAACATTAATCGCATTTGATTACTGATAAACGCGTGCACTGACTAGACAGGTCCACTCAATCTATGTGGTTTTTCCTCAAAATACCATTTCACATGGTCTTCACGTGATCTGACTAAGATTATGTCTGTGACCACTGAGTTTGAGCCTTTCTTCTCAGAGTAGTCAGATAGGAAACGCCGACCTCATCTAGTTTTTAAAATATGACATAACATAACATAACATCACGCCTATATTCCCCGAAGGGTTAGGCAGAGGTGCACCCACATTTCGCCAGTTATGTTTAAGTCCCATGTAACAGGGTCGAGCCTATTGCCATCAGCCGGGCACAAATCCAAACTCCGGGCTGCTACTGAGAAATTCTAAATGGAAAAACCCAATATCACTTTGCCCGACCCGGGAATCGAACCCAGGACCTCATGCTCAGCGGTAGCGCTAGCGACCACTATACCAACAAAGCAGTCAAATAAGTAGGGGCTGTTTAAAATATGATTGGCGTGTAAAAGTAAAATTTATCATTTATTTTCAGTAAAACCTAGCTACGGAGCAATGTACTATAAAATTTAAGATATCACGTTTGGATAGGCAGTTTTGAGTTTGAAGGACAGGCACGAGATACGTTGCGTTTTCTCCTATACAGTATGCATCAGAAAGGTGTGGTCATTGAACGAGCGAGCGCGAAGCGCGAGCGAAGCCTTTCCGTTTCAGGTTGGGTAAAAATGCTTTCGTATGTCCTGATGTCTGGCTGTTCTGCCCTACAGGTCGCATTTCTCAACCGATTCTCGTGAATGTTTGTGAGCAGGTTCGATAATTCTATGGAAGTTTTGTCGATTCAGTTATTAGATTTTTTTCAAAATGGCGGAGATATGGGGGGTTGAAAACATAAAAATAGTCATATTTCAGCCTTTTCACGCTCTTTACGCGCGTTTTTTGTTTTAAGGTGCGCGGTGAACATTTATCCAGTTTTAAGCTATGCAAAGACAGACTCGCAAGGTCTACAACTCATAGAGCCACGCACTTGTATTTAAGGCGGAACCTTCAGAGTAGCCCGAAATTAAAATTTTGTTACGTTTTTTGCAATTTGTAGGTCACTGTCTGGTTGTATTTTCATTTAAATATGATTCGCAACCGTAACAAATATGGCTTTACAGAAATATAATCATTAAAATCGGCAATACATCTCTATAAGTTCATATTACACTATAGAATTACTATTTCATGAAATCATGACTTTTGAGGGCAATTCTAACATAATGAGTTGTATTGCTGATTCTAATGATTATAATTCTGTAAAGACATATTTCATATGGTCGCGAATCATATTTAGATCATCATATAACCTGATACTGACCTGCAAATTGCAAAAAACGTAAGAAAATTTGAATTTCGCGGGCTACCTTAGCGCATCCTCCTTAAGGGTGTGGTATTGACCATCTGTAGAATCCTGTTGATTCTGCATTTAAGTTGAATATATTACTTCACTGACGCACTACTACACCAAGCTCTATCGTGCAGACCCCTGCTTCAGGGTACTCAATCTTAGTACAAAAAACTGGGAACAGCAATGGGTACAATGATACAAAATCACTAAGTATATGTTGTCCTTGTACAAAATAAGTTTGAACGTATTTTTTAATTTTGTTGGATTATAATTGATTAATTTTACACCAAATAAAGATAAGAGATGGCAGCTCTGAAGCAATATTCACTTTATTTCGAATAGATGGCGCTAAACAAAATCGCAACTCATCAACATTGCGTAGCTTCGGTAACTCATTAGCTCATTTCTACTAATTTTTTTTTTTTTTTTAACCGATTTCTGTTATAATGTATCCAAAAAATATTTTCAATCATGGATCATTGTCAAGGGTTTTAATTACATTTATTGCTCAGTATGACATTTCATTATTTATTTATCAATTAACATATATTGCAATAAATTACACAAATACTTTGCAAACATTCATTGGGGTGGTGGTAAAATTCCTTTGGTGGTTTTGCTAACAATAAACTGGTAACCCAAATTCAAATGCCGGCTAATGTCTGATGTTTGCACCGGTATTTTAGCGATATTTTGTTTATTTTTGTGATCTTTCTGTATTATGTTGTGGGTTTGTCGTTGAGTTGAGCGAAAGTTGTGTGTGTGTGTATCAATATTTGTTGTTGTGCAAATTTCCTATCCAATTTTGATGAGTGTCTAATAAAACTGCAACAACATTGTAATTTTCGAAATTCCGCTCCTCTAGCCAATAATCAAAACGTTGTATTGTATTGCAATATACTTTGTCATATCTTTACATAGGTCATGTCATAGGATATAAAAACATGATTAAATGAATTGTATTTCATTTATCAATCCTGAATCAAATTAAACTACTACTACACACACACACACACACGCACACGCACTCGCAGAGACTACTACTAGTACTACACTACTACTAATACTACACTACTACTAATAAACTTTCAGTATAGTGTAAAGTACTCTGTGACCTATACATAGCTATAGGTATACACCTATAAAAAGGTGTAGTTCAAAATATGAATATCAGATGGCACTAGTTTCTTCACGAACGCAAATGACCCGTTCCACGTTGCACTATACCATCAATCTAAACAACTTTATCCATGAGACCAACTTCGTAAACGCGAAAAAATTATCAGCCGTTATGGTATTTCGCTTCACAGAAACCACATCCTTTCTATTTATATATTTAGCATTGAATGGGCTGCTTGTGTTCAATAATTCTTGTTATAATTCGGTATCTGAACCTATGTTTTCATAATTATGTGAAATCTGTTACCGCTGAAAAGCAAACCTTTAGTTACCTTTGACTTTTTTTTTACATCCAAATCTGTATTTCATACCATTAATTTCCTCCTTTTAATCTGAGAATACTTTGAATTTTTTGTCGTAAATTGTCATCTGTCAGTTTTCTTTTTATAAAAAGCTTACATGTTAAAGCCAGTTAGTGTAATAAGCTCAGGTTCTCTCTCAAAGCCGCTTTATTGTTTCTGGCCGACTATCAATTATGATTAAGTTAAATTACTTTTTGAAATAAGATACATCCGTCTACCATAAAATAATACGGCCCTTCAGCCCAAATAAAGTCGGTCTAGTTTTGATCTTCAAACACAACAAGGAGTTTTATTAGCCCAGTAAGAACCGGCGACCAGCTCAAGGCCTCCCTCGGACATCAGTATCCCATGCTAGAGGAGTCCTGCTGCTACGCGCATGGACGCCGTAGACCAGGAGATTTTATTATACCGATGAACACTGGCGACCAATTCTAAATCCTTCCTCGGACATCTGTGCCCCCATGCTTAGGTAGACCTGCTGCTCGGAGCATTGACGCCG
Organism: Griposia aprilina; assembly: GCA_916610205.1. Lineage (NCBI taxonomy): Eukaryota > Metazoa > Arthropoda > Insecta > Lepidoptera > Noctuidae > Griposia > Griposia aprilina. The sequence continues at coordinate 12,326,363 of OU744307.1, read as the reverse complement.
TACACCGGACCTCAAGCTCCTTACTGCATAACTTGAGGATGCTGAAGCCCAGGGAGTTCCAGCAAAACGCTTACTGCCGACGTCCAGGCGCTAGATGGCGTAAGACATAGGTGTCTTATCCTCGCTACGTGGACGCTACTACCCCATCCTTATCCAGCTCCACCGCTACCTGCCATTCCTGCTACATCTTGCTGCTAATCCCGTGCCGAAGCCGAACTCAAGCTACTACACATTTTTCTATAGTTGTGTTTTAATATCGTTCTCTTATTTATTTTTATGTCACTTACAATTAGCCTCCGGCTAATCGTTAACGTTACACCGTCCTTAAAGTTATCGGACAGTTGATACTTTTTCGTGATTACGAAGTTGATCCCATGGAGAAACTTAAGCAGTTTGATGGCCACGCCCTTAAATATGACCACACCTTCCTAATACATGTGTTCAAGATTGTATCATGTAACATCTCAGCTATTTTTAGACCACCAACAAATTCTATTTCAAACTTTTCTCGTAAGCCCGTTCCAATAAATTTATTCACAATCACACCCAGTAATTCTCCCTTCACATCTTCATCAATAAGCGTAGGTACATATTATCATAAATAATTACTCACACTCACTCACTCTGCGTCTAATGGTGGCAAATAATCAATATCTTTCAATTCTATCAAATCTAATATCTATTTACCAGGCCTAAAGAAAATGTGGGACGTAAGGGTTGCAGTCACACCGTAGTGTAACTTTGATGTTTACTTTCGTGACGTTTAGTTAGCATTCTTCATTGCCACTATCAACAACTTATACCTATTAAGATAAAACTTAGTAAAAGCTTTAGACCTCCTCAAGGAATTTATCATCATCCACAGTTTTCTTGTGCCAATCGTCACGCTCCTGTACCAGTCACAACCCGCAACTTAAATGCGTAACACACTATTAATTACAATCTGGATAATTTGAAGGATATTGCTAATCCATTGCTTCATACGTTCGCAAAATATGTCTGCTCAACAACGAAAATACCGCAATGAATGTTGTTGAGCTGTCAAAATTAAAGCCATTCCTACTGTTAGTGTGTTACGCAATTACCTTGCTAATTTGGCCTGCGATGGTAACTATGTCGAAATAAAGGAATAATTCCATCAATTTAACTTAGCCATCGCACTCTCTAACCTACAGAGCACGGGGACCTCTCGGCGGCCGCTGCTAGAGACGGCATTGTTAACAATTTCCATACAAACCAGACGTGTCACCATTAACTGACAGTACGACACAAATCGTATAGAAACTAACAGCTTTGAAGGGCGGTCTTTGGCAGAAGTTGTGCGCTCAACGCCTTTTCGGCGCTACGAATTTCATTAGTATAGCCGTCTCTAGATGCTGTCGGCGTGGTGATTCCATGCTCTGTGCATAGGACCCTCCTAAATTCCATAACATCATTTAATTCTTTGCCTTCCTGGTTACGCCAAACGGCTTAGTATTGGTTATCGTCTGTGTGACTGATTGGATCCAGCGTCGTTTAATATTACTCCCAACGACTCCACAGTATACTTTATTACGTCGAAACTTTTCATCTCGTACTCCATACTACAAATAAATAAAATTGAAATGTCTGTTTGTAATGTCAAAATAACAGCTTTTTACTAAATGTATTTGAAAGTATATACGGTACTTAAAACAAAATACCTTTTTTATTTTTTGTCTGGCTTTCTGTCTGTCTATTTGTTCCGGCTAATCTCCGAAACGGCTGGACCGATTTTGACCGGACTTTCACTAGCAGATAGCTAATGTTATAAGGAGTAACAAATGCTGCTTTTTGTCCCGGTAGGATATTCCCGTGGGATAATTTCTGACATCCCCGCGGGCGAAGCCGCGGGCAGCAGCTAGTTAAGTATAATAATCTTGGACAGGCTAGACAGGATACTTTTTGGCTTCAAAACATTAACTTTAATAAACTGGTAACTTAATTGCACAATTAGAAAAATCACCCAAAAACTAAATTTGGTTCACATGAAAAAGCAGATAGAACCTTTGGTGTGACTGCAGCCACACGCTGTAATATACGCAAGGAAAGATCTCAGATAGCAGACAACATAGGCCCATTTTTCTCACATCCACCCGAAGGGAAGACCACCCATCTTTTTACTATATTTATTGGACCAACCTTTCTTTCTGTGACTTGATTTAGGCCCTACCCTGTTATCTTAATTGGCAAAGTTCCCTGGAGATGTGATTCTTCAGTGATCTGTTTTCACGCACTTTTTTTTTGCTTTTTGGATTCCGGACGTTCTAATGAAAAAACAGAACCCATATAGAATCATTCGTGGCGGTCCGTCTGTCACAGCCAATTTGCTCCAAATCTACGAAACTGATTAAGTTGAAATTTGGTACACACATGAATTTACTGTAACCCAAACACGGACACGTAACGTAAAAGAAAAGGAATTTTGAATATGGTGGTCACTTTTGGGGGGCAAACTAGAAAATTAAAAACAGTTTTGCAAACTGTACCGTGTGATATATCAAATGAAAGGGCTTATTGTGAGGGCCTCAAATATATTTACTGTATAATTTAAAAAAAAAAAAACGAATTTATTTAAGAAAATATATGAAAATTTACCATTCCCTTACCACCATACCCTTATCTCCGAAACTATTGAGCCTAAAATGTTGAAAAAAATACAGAAATTAGTTCTTTACTTACAGATTACAGGAACGCCTATAAGAAGTCTGGTCTACATGGTAAATATTTCAATATTGTGCGTACAAACTTACAATTGCAGTTGGAATGTATGGGAAAACATGTTTTACAACTACAATGTCAAGTTTGTTCTTGGGATCTGGGGGCACGGTAGTACCCCACCAAGGCGGGTCAATAACAAAAAGCGGGGGCGGTTCCTACCTTTTCTTAAAGCGTTTAGTCGTATTTTCATACCCATAAAGTTTCAGCCTGGATAATAAATAATAATAATAATTTATTTATTTCAGACATAATTTTAGTCCATATTTTTCCACACATACATTAAAAATTATAAACTATTTTAAAATTCAAGCAGATAAAACCCAAAATAAAATTGTGATAAATAAAATTTAAATATTTAACAACTGACAAAAAATAAAAATAATGATTAAAAAAATTATAAAAATGTCTGAATCGTATAAAAATAAAAATGTCAAATATAAAATTGTCAAATTGTAAGATGTTATAAAAATTATGTGATTGTGAGAGCTCAAATTTTCAGGATAATATGTAGTTAGCAAGCTTATAAAACACACTAAGTTTCATGTGCCTAGCTTTGGATTTTATGAGTACCTAAAATACATCAATTTCGTCACTGACTGACTTTCTCAATCGCTCATCAAAACCTCTAGCGTACTTCCTGAAGTCCTAGAAAGCTGAAATTTGGTATTCAGGCTAGGAATTGCACGCAAACAAAAAAAAAAATAAGAAATTTGAATATTTTATCCTCCAACCCTTGAAATGGGGGTCGCAGGTCTGTTTATATTATAATACGTCTAGGGTACTTCCCGAAGTCATAGAAAGCTGAAATTTGGTATTCAGGCTAGGATTTTCACCAAACAACAAACTGAAGCCGGACAACTGCGAGTTCAACTCGCGCGGAGAGGGTTCCGCAAGATGAATATATTACCCATCAAAAACATTTCATCTATAGTGGGTTGCCAAGACTTACATAACGCTTTCACCGTTAAAAAATTCAGTTCATCAGAACTAATGTAGAGCCAAGCCCTTACCTCCACGAGGCCTAACTCTACCGACCGTCCATCTTGGTCAGAATCTATGGCTTGGCCGTTCCTTTAAACTACTGCATGACACAAAATTAAAGACCAGTGACTTAATTTCTTACCATATGCCCATAGGAGTGTCTGTGGGATGGCCGTGAAACGGCCAAGCCGTACATTTTGACCAAGATGTAAGGTTTGTAGAGTTAAATCTTCTAAAGCTAGGGGCATAGCTCTACATTAGATCTGATATTTTTTTAACAGTGAAAGCGTTATGTAAGTTTTATCAACCTACTTTACATGAAATGTTTTTGGTGGTTAAAATATTTATCGTACGGAACCCTCTCCAGGCGAGTTCAACTCACACTTGCCCGGTTTATTTTTTTCAGGAATCGAAAAGGTAAATAGGGTCTTTAGAAAAGAGACTTTAAAGATAAATTAACCCAAAGTTAGTCATTTAATTTAGTCAGGCATTTAATTTAGTACCTTGTGTCAATAGTTACTTGTGTTAAATATAGTAAATAAATAAAAAATGCCAGCAGTGACACGGAATATTACGGTGATTATTCTGTGATGTGATTACACTTTTATTTACTTGAATTGAAAAGGTAAATAGAATCTTTGGGTACATTATCAGTCGACAGCGGTGAGAAGGAATATTACGGTGATCTCTTATAATGTGATTTTAAAATATTAGGTTTTTCTATTTGCAAATAATGTTTTTTACCCATAAATCTTGTTTTTCAAACTGAAAAGGAAGAGGGAAGAAATAAAAATTATTGTGGCACGTGGATTAAAAGGATAAATGAAGACTTTGTAAACTCGGAATTAAGTAATAAACATTTTAACTCTTAAATGATAAATGATTTTATTTCTGTAAATAGGTTTATACAAACACTTTTACGCGTCAATCATATTTTAAAACCTAGATGAGGTCGGCGTTTCCTATCTGTCTACTCTGAGAAGAAAGGCCGAAACAAACTCAGAGGTCACAGTCTCTTTTAAAGTCCAGACATAATCTTGGTCTGATCATGTGAAGACCATGTAGATTTGTGTCTGAAATGGTCTTTTGAGGAAAAACCACACAGATTGAGTGGACCTGTCCAGTCAGTGCACGCATTTGTCAGTAATCGTGCAGCTCAACACAGAACTTAAGGAGCTCAACGATTCGACGAACAATACCAAAGAAAGGACATTTGGGAAGGCCACAAAAATTACTCAAACTACCAGACTATGATTAAAACAAGCCGAGAGGGGAAAAAAAAGCAACAATGACCCGAATAGTCTTCACATTCACAATATTAAAATAATACGCGTCTTATTACACGTTGCGCCACTAAAAATTTATACCTGGTTAGTTAACCAGACATTAGTGTTTTTTGAATTGGGAATATTGCAGTTTAGTCGACGAAACATAAAATAGAATTTCAATGTCTGTGCCCTGATATATAATCCAACCAAAAATGAATGAACGCTCTCCCACATCGGTGGATTAAATATTTAGAAGTTTAACTCTAGGTTTACCTCTAACTCTTGGTGGCGCAAGATGAATTTTAAATTTGATTAACCCTGAATTAGCTGCTAACTCCGAGTAATTTAGGATAACCCATGAACGCGCAAGTGGGCCTAAGTTGGTATTTTGTGACACTTTTACACATTCTTTTATACGTCAATGTTTGGTCAATATTTTAAAACCAAATGGTCCCAGCATTTCATAGCAGACCGATCCCTAAGAAGAAATGCCGAAACAAACTCAGAGGTCATGGTCTCTATCATTAAAGTCCAATCATTATTATTAAGATATCATGCGAGTCTAACAATGCAAGGCCATGTCTGGAAGGGCCCTTCGTAGAAAGACCCATTGCAGCTTTCAGTTGACCTGTGCCAACAGACGGCATGCATGCATCAGTCATCGTGTAGCTCAACCCTATTTTAGGGAGCTCAATGACAAACACGATGCTACCAGATCTATAGGACATTTGCGTTGGCCACATTAAAATATTCAAAACTGCCAGACAGTTTTAATGTCATGTATTCTATATTATATTCAGCATTAGCTAATTTAATTAAATCCCCCACCCCAGGCCCCAGACCCCAGGCATTAATCTTACGCAGAAATTAAGCTTGTTCTGAGACAATTATTACGGTTAAAGCAAATGAAGATCTTAAAAGTAATTTCAGTCAAACATGTAGGTACTAATTGAATCTGGTAACACATTAGTTATTGAAAATGATGTGAAATTGGGACATACTAAAGAAGAATGGAAATTCTAAGTTAGTATAATAAGTTTTCATAGAAATTGTTTTCATAGAGTCGCGTCGCGCCTGTTTTGTGGGAGCCTTCCCTTTGCAATCAATTCGATGAATTGACGAATAAAATTAATGTAAAAGCTAATAAGTAAGTAGGACCTTTTAATATTATATGGGTAGTAATAAAAGCTCCGAAAAAAAATTAAAACATAAGCATACTCAAAATATGAAATTTACTGCTTTAAATACTAACTTTCCGACAACTTATATGCGAATACAATTATAGAAACGACCGAATAAAATACTGAAAATTCCGAAAAATCAATACAATATTTGCTGACGTAATATTTTTCCACCACTTTAAATTGCGTTTTACCGAAATCTACAGGTAGTCATTTTTATTTTAACTTACCTATTATAAATAGGTAAGTTACAGCCCGCGTTGCGGGGCTCCTATTTCTGTCTAAAGGGTTTAAAGGAACCTAACCAACCGAACCTCGGGGTGCCCCTGACGTCGACCGTTTAGGGTTAGGATTTTCGGGAACATATTATATGTTTTCGGAAACTTAGTAATCTTTTCGGAAGTTTAGTGTTTTTTTTTTGGAAATTTAGTTTATTATTTGTTGTCGGTTAATTTTGTATTAATTTTTCGGTAATTCATTTTAACACAGCTTAGTTAGTAATAAAGTCAACCACAGATCGCTGGAAGTTAATTTGTTTTTCGGAAGCTTTATTATTTCCCATATTATATTATCTTAAAAATACTATATTTTGAGTATTTCTAAAAAGCTTTTAAACGCAATAGTAGTAACGGTAATTACGTAAAATGTAGGCATCTACAATAAAGCATTTTGGCAACACAATCTGAAAAGAAAAATCTACACCCAAATAAAAAACCGGACAAGTGCGAGTAGAACTCGCACCCTGAGGCTTCCGTTCCGAGGGACCGTAGACCTACATATTACAACTTGATACCTCCACGCTTTCCTGAGAAAAAGGGTGTTGACAGACAGACAGAGATGGACGGACGAACGGACAACGAATTGATCTTAAAAGATTTCCGGTTTTTTTCTTTTGAGTGTATTGTGTTACAGTCCATGTACAAGTGAATGGGTTACTTCTAGACAAGCCTGTAAAAATATCAGCCTTACCATCGCTATAAAAAACACACATAAATATTCACGTCATATTCAAATTTTAATTTAAAAAAACCAACCAAAATTAATTAATTCCGTAAAGAAAAACAAACCCGACAAACCGACACATAAGTATTAAACCTCATGCTAAATGAAACACATGAGATTATTTACACGCAAGATTAATCTTTGCATGGACATCATTTTAGATTCACACCACAAAATAAATAAGTACAGAAGGCGGGCTCTATACAATGAACGAAAACGCACGCACACATGGGCACGCTTCACGTACAGCGAGTGCGAGCGCACTTGTAACATTTGTGACTGGCATTCGTTTGAGATCGCTGTACCTACATGTCAACGATGTAGCATTAATATCTAATAACTACAAAAGCATGATTTTACAGGAGGCGAAAAAATCGTTTAATTTCTATTTCTATGTTTTTAATCAAATAGTTTTTAATACCTTGAATCAAAAAGTTACTTATTTTTTTTAAATAGTTAGGATACGTTTATGATGGTGATAATGATTTCAGTCAAATATTTCAGGTTAGGGATATAAATGTTTATATTCTAGTGATATTCTACCTACGAATATGAAATAAAGTGAAAAGCGCTAAAATGTTTACGCGTGCGATGATAAGTGCCGCTTGCCGCGCCGCCGCTCCGTAAACAGAAAAATCGTACGACGCGCCGCGAAACACCACGCCGCACGCGACGCGCGACGCCCCACGTCTCTGTAAATGAGGCCTTAGTGAGTGATTGCGTAAGAATTTAATTTGGATCAGACATTAGACATTATTAACATCGGATACTTTTGGATCAGACATTAGACTTGTATAATGTAGATACGGCGACCGGCATGCGAGGCATTCAATTTGTAAGTGACACTATAAATAATGGCAGAAACGTACCTGCCATTATTTGCAGTACCATTTTCAAATTCTAGGTACGTTGTCTAATCGATTTGTTTACATTTCTTCACGTTCAAGCAAGTGCAAACGCACTCTATGTGTGCGTGCGCCTGTTTTTGATCATAGTATGAAGCCGACCTTCTGTATCTATCCATTTTGTGCCCACACCCCGGATGTGCGCTCCAATCTGTTAATCTGATTTACCCGCATTGAAGCTGACTTAATCATTTGGCTGGCCGTTAATTAGATATTTAATATTAAATGTCGCTTTATTAGCTTGCCTACTAATTTAATAAAGTGACGGAGGAATTTGAGCTGCTCTGTTTAGTGGTTGAAAATGTTTAGCGCACTGATCAATATCGGAATAATTTTCATGGCTAGCTCATTTTTGTGATTCCTTTTATAGTGGAATTTCGTATAATGTTTTATTTTGCGTTTCAAAGTCAAAGTCAAATCATTTACTTCAAATAGGCACATATAAGGCACTTTTGAACGTCAAAATTTACAAGAAAATAGAGTTGATTCCAGTTGCCCCTTCCAAAAGGTAGTTTCGTATGGAGAAGAATGGGCAAGAAACTAAATAATAAATAAAATAAATAAAATTTATTCAAGTATAAAATAAAATTATGATTTACATTAATTACAATCGAGGAAAATGTTTAATTCTAAGTGTAATGTAGACCTGCCTGATCTAGGTTTATAAAACCTGTGTTTCAGGCCATCAATTCACATCAAATATTTGAAAAGAAGACAACTATACATTTATTAGAAGCTTAATTAAAAGAAGACATAATATTTTCAATGACTTAAAGAGTTAATAAAGAACTAAAAGAAACTAATTAATTATATTATTATAAAACTAGATTATGTAAATATATTATGTTTAAATAAATTGACGAATAATATTAAAGTAGATAAAGTGAAGACTATTATTAATAAGGTAAAAGAAGAGACTTATATTAGGTAGATAGAAAATTTATTTTAAAATCTCTAGTAGTTTTTCCGTGTCTGCATAATTGAGTTTTGCCAAGTATTCCTGTACTAGTAAAACTCCACCTTTATTCTTTTAAAATGTTTTATATAATTATGTATACATTAATTATAAAATTATATGTGAAGACAATAGGTAAAAAGAATTAAATATAAAGCAAAGACAGCTAAATTAATTATGTTATAGATACATGGTGCTCCCATATTCACAAATATTGAAAAGTAGATGATTTTAATAAAAATTTCACAAGTAATGTTTGCCTTTGTAGCATAAAAAAAAACGCTCCGCTACTGAATGTCGAAGTTTGAAATGTCGACGTATGTTAGTTCTAAAGTACAGGATCTCGATGTACACCAGTTCGAAAGTTCACTGGAGTGAAGTATGCAAGGCCGACGTATCGTTAGTTAGAAAGCATACGAGTGCGATGTACGCCAGTTCGAAATTACCCTGTTACAAAGTATGAAATGCCTCCGTACTGTTACTGGTACTCCTACAACATTATAAGTAGCAAATTTGTGTAAAAATATTTTTTTCAATTTCCCCGAGGTTCGGTTGGTTAGGTTTCTTTAAACCCTTTAGACAGAAATAGGAGCCCCGCCAAGCGGGGCTCCGTCGAGCTATCTTGGCAGGTGGTAAGACATACAATATTATTCTAACTATGAATTTTCAGGGTAATTTCGAACTGGCGTACATCGCACTCGTATGCTTTCTAACTAACGATACGTCGGCCTTGCATACTTCGCTCCAGTGAACTTTCGAACTGGCGTACATCGAGATCCTGTTCTTTAGAACTAACATACGTCGACATTTCAAAATTCGACATTCAGTAGCGGAGTCAAAAAAAATATGTTTAGAACCTTTTAAGTGAGGCTAAGGTACAATATTGTTCCATCGTCACCGCCCCGCTCGTCCACCACTATACAGATATATTACATTTAGGGGTTTAACTTTAATTACCTTAGCTATCTGAAAGTACTTAAAAAGCCTGCCTCATTGGTTTAGTGGTCCCAAGCGCATGAGATCCTGGGTTCGATTCCCCGGTCGAACAAAATGTTATTGGGTTTTCCCATCAGGACTCTAGCAGCCCGGAGTCTGGACTTGTGGCCGTTTGATGACAATAGGCTCGCCTATTATATAGGACTTAAATATAAATGTAGGGATAGGTACTACAAGTACACCTCTGCCAAACACTTCGGGGATTACAAGCATAATGGTATGCTATTATATTTGAAAGTAATACATTAAGATGGAGAAGGGTTATTATAGCAAAGACATCGTCTAGACATAACTTGTATTTACAAACTAACTGAACTTCAGTCATCCAATAGCAATAGGTCTCGTTTTATTAATTTTCCTTTTGCCGTCAGCTTCATAATCTGCCTCGCCTCTTCCCAACTATTATTGGGTTCGGCTTCCAGTCCAACCGGTACAGCTGAATAGCAGGGACTTTCAAGGAGTAACTGCCTATCTGACCTCCACAATTCAGTTACTGGGTAACACGATGCAGCTGGATATCAGTTTTTTACATGAAGCAAATGCCTATCTGGCAGTTATTGAATAAGAAGATGTTGGTTTTATATTCTAAACAAAACAAAATTAATATTGATGTTAATTAATTAACTTTGCACATGTAAATAAAGTTGTGATTGATTGTTGGATTCTAAATTGTGCGAATGTTTTATAAAATTGAATTTATGACAGGTCACAATATTAACTTTTCTGTAAAGGTATTCGGATGAAATTATTGTATACCTATTACTGAGAACTTTTATAAAATCATGATTTATGAATAATATACTCTATACACCGCTAACTTTGTTTCTGTTTTGTTGAATTCCCGCCTAAATCGAACAATATGAAAAAATTAAAATAAATGTCAATTTCAATGTTAAATGTCAATTAAAATTATCATTATAGCATTAATATTGCTCTAAGTAGATTATGTCAAATTATTGATAATATTGATTACTACACGGTATTAGATGTTATCATCAAGAAATTCTAGGATACTATAATATGCTTTCCCTTCTAGCAGTATCTTTAATTTATTTTTTAATTGACGGACATTAAGTTCATTCCAACTATTCTGGAGTTTATTGAAAATTTTAGGGGCCATACAGAAAACACTCTTGTGCATTAATGCTGTTTTCGATCTATGTAGACAGAGAATACTGTCATTGCATCGTCTACTATGGTGATAGTCTCTGCTATTCAGCTGCATCCGGCTGGACTGGAATCTGAACCTGAAAATAGTTGGGAAAAGGCTAGGGAGATGATGATGATCATTAATGATAAATTGTAAGAGAACAAGCCTCTATTTTTGTAAATATAGCATACTCTACGGAGGCATTAGATAGAAATAAGAAACCATAGTAAAGGAGATAATTTGACAAAAATAAAACAACAATAATTATGCTGTTGGTAAGTGTACTTAATTTTCCATTATTATAAAATACTTAAAAACTATATTACATTAACATTATGAAACTAAATAATATCACATATCATCAACGACGTCTAACAAATCTTAGAATCATTTTTTCAAAATGTTCAATATTACTTTTTTGGTTGATTCGTTTTTAACCAATCACAGACTTAAATAATAATCTCATGTTGTAAGTATTAATATTTGCGATGCAGCAGACGATTATAATGATGAAACATAAGTAAGTACTATTCAATATACAGAAACGGCTTATAGCGTAGATATAATAATAATAATAATAATAATAATAAATCCTTTATTTTCAGGCTACTTTGGCCCATAGATAAATACCTTACAGACTAACATATATATCATAATAGTACAAAGTGTGTTAGTATATAAACTTAAAACTAAGTTAGTAAAACACACTTCACTCGAGCACTGTCTTTGTGCGATCGTGTGGCACTTGTCCGCGGAAGCGACGGAACATTACACCTTGCGGCCAAAAGTCCTCTGCCATGACGAGGTGCAGGTAGCAAGTAGGTGCTCGCACCACAAACGCCTTGAAGTTGACGCGTTGATATAACACAGACAACTTGACATTGCAAGGAACATACAATGTTAAGCAGGAAGATTTCGTAATAGCATAGTCTAAAATCAGAGCATTTTATAACAACACTAGGAAGATTCTAAATAAAATTCGTTGGAATATATATTTTCTTGAACACCGAGAGCATAGATGAAAGAACAATAATTTTACCTAATGTTTATCCTGTAACGTATTTCTAATAAAGACCTTTCAATAACATCCTCTTAGTTTTGAACTGGGCAAGACAGAAACGACGGCATAGGAAATGTAGGAAACCTACTATATACTAATATCGCCGCTAAAACTATATACCTCAAGATTAGCAATTTATTTGAAAAACACATTAAAGCCATTTAATTTACTTTCTTTACAACATTCGTATTAAAACAGCTATTTCGTTTTCGTGTCAAAGAAAATCTTATACAAACTAACACTTTAAAACAAATAAATAAAATTCAAGTAAGTACAAATTACAATAGTGAGCCACATACAAAATTCGTAGGAAATTGCAGTTGGACTATTGGCATCAACAATCTATGATTAAAATTCTAAAATATATACTATGATTTCAAATTCAATGATAACATCAATATACTTAATGCAATTGCCAATCCTGAAGCATATACGTTAGTACTTGATGATGTACTATTATTTACAAACACCACAGGCCACCAATGTGATATAGAAATCACATCATCTTCGCTCCTTGCTTTCTCTGTAGTAGCATGCTCCAACATGTTATCGGGCAAATAGCTACCACATGAAGGAAAATCTCTTGGTACTGGGGCCATATCTTTATGTTCACCGACTTTGAAAACCAACGCCATCCCAATTTCTACGTGGAACTCGATATGACAATGGAAGAGCCAATATCCAGGGTTATCTGCCTTGAATCTGATAACTGTATACCCTCCATCGGGTACCGTAACAGTATCTTTGATAGGTGCGTTCTTTAGATTTCTTTTAAGCAGACCTGCTTTGTCATATGCCTTGATTTCGTCTATGGTGGTGTCCTTAGCGAGTCTTCTAAGACCAACTACTCTGAAGCTATGACCGTGTAGATGGAAAGGATGGTTGGCATCGAACGTGACTCCTTCGTCAACGATGATCACTTCTACTACTGAGTTGAGTTTAACTGCAAGGACGTGGGAACATTCGCAGTAAGTTTCGGCGCAAGATTCATCGATACTGGAAGAGTTGCAGAAGTTGTCCATTGAAGGTCTGTTAGTGAGGAGAGGACTTGAAGGTAGCTTCATACTGATGTGGTTCAGCTGCGGTGTGTACAGACGATTTTGCTTTGCTGGGACTGCGAAAGAGAAACACAAAACATTAAAAATGCAAATAATCTATTGCATTCTTGGCATCTATAGCTAAAACTTTTATTAATGTGACAAAAATGTATTATATTTTTATGAAGTTTTCGTCTTTCATGAAAATATTTACTTTTACATGTCTGTGTTAATTTCTAATCAAATCGCCCACTCAATCAAAATCATATACATCCAAAACAAAATTAGCAATTACTCTTCAAGTTTCTTTTCTCAGTTCGTGCACAAAATAACGTAATTAACCTCGGGCGCCGTTCAATGAATGTTTTAATTAGAAACACCTATTTATTTGATGAATTGCAAAATGACTAGAGAATCATTATACCTATAATTGGGACTTTCTCATTTAAAAATTTCATCAATCATGTCTTGGGTCGCTAAGGTTCATTTTAATTTTAGCAGATATTGTGTGGTTCACTGCTTATCTTATGATGAACATTAAATATATTTAGTCATGTATTCAACTATCGATCTTAAAAGCTAGCAGGCTAATACATCAAAATGCTAAGCACCCAGCAACATGATTGATTCACTTTTAAGTATCTTTCGATACGGCTGCGAAGAAGTACGCCTGGATTTTTGGAGTCTAATATTTTCCAAGAGTAATTTTATTACTGCAGCCAGATTTATGATTTTTTCTTTATTCAAACTGACATTTGGCGTACTATTTGAGTCTATTTTTTTTATCTCTGAAATCGTTATTATCTTGAATTTAGTCCTATTGTAAGTATAAGACACAAGGAATCGGCAATCAAACAAAAAAAAATCGTGGGAAGGAATTAGTCAGTTACCACAACTGTTCGCGGTAACTGTCAAATTCTTTCAGCAGATAATCCATTCAAATCCGTTAAGCCATTTATTTATGCATGATCGAGTAATGCAGATCTTCACATACGTTCTGTGGAATTGTTATAGTAGAGACAGATTTCGATACATAAACTCACCCTGGTAATATCCGTAATAAGGAGACCTGTGGAAGTGCGAGTTGTTCTTGGCATAGAAGTCATAAGCTATGTAGAACTGGTAGTCAGCCACTTCCTTAAGACTGTCGTCGTATCCTTCAAGAGACCTCATTTCAGCTACACTTATAGTTTCTTCGTCTTCTTCTCCCTTGTTCAGTGCGTTCAATTGCTGTGGAAGACAAAAATATTTGTTAAGGCCCTCTTGTAGTACGGTGTCTTGCAGTGAGACTCGGCGGGCACTGGCTGGCCGGTGCCAGCGCTTAAACTGCTAGATTTCGTATATATTTTAAAAATAATAAAATGTATAAATTATAAAATGTGTTCTCAATATGCCCTAAAAACAATAAGCCTTATCTTTTGATATAGGTAACTTTTACATGGTTTCATGATGGAATGTCTTCAAGGTACACGTTTTAAATAGCAATTAGTGGCATCTTTATGAAAAAGAAATATCAGGTCAATTATTATAATTCACGTTTCTGTCTCCACACTGCGTTTGACAGCGTGTAAAATTTTACTACAATAATTTTATTTTGCGGTTTGGCTACATTACAGAGGTTTAAGAAAGTTAAAAAGTACTGCAACCCCGCCTTAGTTGAAGTACTTATTGCCAAGAATTTGTGATATACCGACCTATCACCGATCTACAATGAAATGCTAATCATTTAAGGCGGAAAACGAAGTTAAGTTTTCCGCCTTATGCTTTCCTACTACTACGGCGGGGTAATTGCGTAAAACACTACCTTTCATTTTGACAGTTCAATGACATTCATTGCGTCATTTACGTTGCTGAGCAGATACATTTTTTGAACATAAATGAAGCAATAGATTAGCAATATCCCTCAATAAGTCAAAATTATTCAAATTGTGATTGATAGTGTGTTACGTAATTAGGCAGCTGCCTAAACACAAGTTAGAAATAATCTAACGTTCCGATCGATAAGAAAAACGAGTTGTCATTTGTTAAAGCAACCTATTGCGAAGCCATAAAACTGAGTATTTTTAATAATCCACTTAAGTATCAGACAGTGCTATCTAATACTCATAAAATATCCTATCCAGATTGTAATACCTATACTAGAAACATACAATATGCAGCTTATCTTGAACTAACCCAGAAACAGGGTAAGGTAGTACTTGAAAACGATATTCCCTAGTGTTATAGGTAATACAGCAGTGCTTAAGCTGTACAAGTCGTTATTGGATATAATGGTAAACGATTTAGATATTTCAAGTCTCATCGGTAAAGATTTTTATCTTTACGGAGTATAAGCAAGTAAAAAGTTTCATGTCTACAAAAAAATATTGGGTCTCTCGATTTTTAAAGAATCATATTAACTTCTTGTTTAGAGTTGCCTTGTTGCCATCTATTTTTGATTGTATGAAAAAACTAGAAATTCCAGTCCAGAAAGTAGAATTTCCAAATTTTACAGCTGCATACAATGTGTCTTGTCTTGATTTGATTTAGATGTCAGCGAAATAGCCACCGTGATGTTCCTGAACAAAAATGTTGCTCTCACAAAATTCCGCCCTAATAATATCCAAACCCATTACCGCCAATCAATCTTCCACCAAACTCATTCTAAGATAGTAACTCCAAAATATTTTACTTGGAACTAGTACATTATTCTAATCGGTGTATGCAACGCTCTGGCTGATAGTGTCTGGCATTTCGCCAGCTCACTACTGCCTCGTTATACCAAAGGGATCATTTTACCGCTTCTGCAGGCGATTTGATTTTGTGACCTGACTAATATCGTCGTTGTGCCGATAAGAGGCTTATCTTATAGTTTTTTCCTACATTACACTGCGGTAGTTCTTGCGACAGTCTGCTGAGAAATTGATTGTAGGATCGGGTGTTACTTGGCAGCTGAACTTGGGCAGAATTAGGTCACTGGTTTTCTTTAATCTGTGAGTCTAAGTCAACGAGGACGGGAGCAGCAGTGAATTTCTTATAATAAGTACGTAATATTATGATGACATTCCTTTACATGCTAATACTGAAATATTTTGTAAGGGTATTTTTATTTTTGTGTTCGAAAATAAGGCAAATGTTGCGATAAGGTGGTACTTATTATTTTTGAACAATTTCGAGTTTACCTGTAAGCCTGTACCTGCTGCTCTGTTACATAAACATTTTGCACGCTACCTTTGGCATAAAATCAGTGTGGGCAAACCAGTGTGGGGAATTGTTGGTGAACCAATAAAATAAAATGAATAAAGGCCTACGACTTTCGATCTAACTTGACGAGGACACCTCTAAACAATCACTATAACGGCATAACATAAAAAGCCCTCTTAATACTTAAAGATTTCAAGCATGTCATAAGACAAAAAGATTAAAACACGTTCACATCACTTTAACACCGTTCTCCGAAAATCTGCTTTAGCAATCCGGTGCGGTTGACAGACGATATTCGTGCCGTGCAAACGAGAACTGCGGCCGGAATTTCAAAATATCATGGATATGCACATCATTAATGAGCATACTGCTATCTCGGTTTAAACGAGGCTTCCTGGCATGAGAATATGGTCTTTAATTTGAATGATATTAGTTATAAGACCAGTGGTATGTTTTCTGTTGTAAAAGATATGAGTATTGCAACTTTGTATTTAATTTTCAAGTCACGAATAGAGCTTTTTTATAAGATATCTGGGTCCGTACCATACAGGGCAGTTTCATTGCAGGGTAGGCCAAGTTGACTATTAATAATAGTTGCACCACACAAAGTTCAAAATCGTTTGGCACTAAATTATTTGTCAGCCTAATTGCGTGACACAGTTTCTCACACAATCCGAAGGAGTTTGAAAGAAATTCTTAATAGATTTCTTCATTATCATTATTGTTGAACAGTCAAAATCAATGGTATTGGAATTGTGAGTGTGCAACTCAATTACCCCACTGCTTTCTGTTATTATTGAATGCATGGTAAGCCCCATGATAAGTTAAAATGAAAAGTCCATATTTTTTTGTATCCAAATTATTCTAATTCATCTTTATCCCTCAAGTCAAAAAGAGCTTAAAATAGGTCATGCCATGTTGAAAAGATTATAGCTATCTACACAGGAAGATATATAGGCCGAATCCTCAGGGAGTGCTAGACGTACTTAAGTATTTGCACTTGAGAAGGCTGTTCTATTGCACCCGTTTTTGGGTTCTGCATCAGCATTTAAATCTACTTTCAATTAATTATTACAAATCAATGTTCTTTTAATTAAAACACACATAACATAACATCACGCCTGTATTCCCCGAAGGGTTAGGCAGAGGTGTACCTATAGTACACCCACATTTCGCCAGTTATGTTTAAGTGCCATGTAATAGGGGGCGAGCCTATTGCCATCAACCGGGCACAAATCCAGACTCCGGGCTGCTACTAAGAAATTCCAGATGGAAAAACCCAATAACACTTTGCCCGACCCGGGAATCGAACCCGAGACCCCATGCTCAGCAGTAGCGCTTGCGACCACTAGACCAACGAGGCAGTCCGCGGTCTTTTTAATTAAAATTGTAATCCATTATATTCTTAACTAGCTTCTGCCCGCGACTTCGTCCGCGCGGAAGTCGTAAGAACCAAATCTTTGATAAGTTACCTCCTTGGTTGCCATGGCTCGAAGTAAAAAGATCGTTCCATTTTTAAATATCACGACAGATCATATGAGTTTTCATAGTCATTTAATCGGCCGCTAAACACGTCAGATATGGATTTTCATACTAACATTGCTGGCCGCTGCTGGCATGACCAGTACAGTATTTTCGATTTATCTCGAACATGGCTGACAAAAAAAAATCAACCGACTTCCAAAAAAAACACTAAAAGACGTGAAAAATAACTTTAATTTCGGAATTCGGTGTCTTTGGTTTTGTAGTTTCGTTTTTGGCCACCGACTTTCGAAATTAAAGTTATTTTTCACGTCTCTTAGTGTTTTTTTTTTGGAAGTCGGTTGTTTTTTTGTAATAAAGTTTTTATTTTTCACTTTTTACTTGTGGTACCCACCCCATACAAATTCGTATACCACTAGGTACTTGGTATGTAAATAACAGTGACAGGAAATTATTAACACATCATCAATATAAACTAAGTGGAAAAAATATGCAGTATTAAGGATAACTCAAAAACTACAGGTCAGACCTTGATGATCAAATTTAAATGGGACCACATGTGAAGCACCAGCTATCAAATAAAAAAAGAATCATCCAAATCGGTTCACCCAGAAAAAAATTCTGAGCTAACACACATTAAAAAAAAAAACATACAGACGAATTGAGAACCTCCTCCTTTTTTGAACTCGGTTAAAAAGTTCTCGAATTTCTAAGCATGTTTGAGAAATTGACATGTTTTATCAGGTGTAGATACTATATTGAGATATGGCCTCAAATCACTGAAGAGCAGACCCAGAGTGAATCCCAGAATGCATTTTATTGAACCTACATTTATACAGCTGAGCAATTCAGAGAATATCGAAGACTTGACTGCTGAAATGGCAAGACGTCTGGAGTATTCGTCTTACAATCGGTAGCAGATTCCTTCTTGATCTACATTCTATTTCAGTTTCTGTAAAGGTTTGGGCCTCTAAAATAGTGATTTAACTGACCTTATCATATTATAGAGTAAAAGATTATGCATAGAGATTTCAACCAGAACTTTTCAAATATATAACTGTCCAATACCAAAAAAAAAACATGTTTTCAAGGTACTGGTTTATAGCAATCGTGTGGGCCACATAAATTCACCACAAAAATAAGATAAAATAAATTAATTAGAACACTCTTTTTGAAATATTATGCTGTAATAGCTACTACTTACTTTATTTTTTACAATACTAAGGAAAAACTGGCTATGAAGATATAGGAATAACCCGCTGTTCTCAAATCCACAGGTGCAAATAGTACACTACAAATCCCAACGGCTTCAGATACCAACATACAATTACAAACTATCACTGCAACCACATCTGATATATTCAGAGGCTCTCCTAAGTTCTAGTAAGTTCTAAGTCCACTAAGAGGTAACGTGACAAGTTGCCGCAATAAATTACAAAGTTTCTCAACAGAATCAGCTGGCCCTATTTCTTTAGAAACTTGGTATAAAAGTGGGCAAAAACTTTGTTTTTGTAAGGGTTAATGAATGAGAAAGCCACTAAGGTCTTGTTAAATTGAGGGCACGTAATTTTAGGGTCAGATCTTTGGTGATTTCATTGTAGTGAAGTTTTTCAAGGAGGGAATTTATTGGTGTCGGATGATTCAATTAAAACGTCCTAGGGTCAGTTTCTCGAATGAAAATTAATGTGACTAATTGTCAAGTGTACGTAAACATCTGTGATTGGTTGAATGATCAGCCAATTGCTGCAGTTTACGCGCTTGACAGTTTGTCACGTCATTAACTTTGGCATAATTTTCGTTCAAGAAACAGGTCCTTAAAGCCTCAAAAATCAATTCGTGCCAACGTATGTTTCTGTGACATTTGAGTAGTTAATATATCTGCTGAATTGATTAGATTTTATCATTGAATTCAATCATGCCATTCAGAAGAAGAATTTGGACCCCATCTGGGTTAAAATTAGTCTGAGGTCTAGAATTTTAACCCAGACATTAGGCTCTTTAGTCTTAGGCTTAGTCTTGGGTCTAGACTGCCTCGTCAGTCTAGTGGTCGCAAACGCTCCTGCAGAGCATGAGGACCTGGGTTCGATGTCCTGTGTCGGAAAGTGTTATTATGTTTTTCCATCTGGAATTTCTCAATAGCAGCCCGGAGTCTGGATTTGTTCCCGGTTGATGGCAATAGGCTCGCCTGTATTACATAGGACTCAAACATAACTGACAAAATGTGGATGTACTACAGTACATACATGTAGTACCATGGAGTCAGTTCATAGTTTTGAACCACCTTGCATTGAAAGTTCTCGCCGGTTATTTAAAAAAAAATTGCTCTGCCATAAATATTGACCGCGTAGGTATTGCACTTTTCTATAAAACAGCTGATCCGAAAATAGGTGATCTGCCAGAGAACCAAGGTAACCGACATAGCCCAAAGACTAAGCAAGCTGAAGTGGCAATGGGCTGGTCATATCTCTCGCAGAACCGACAATTGTTGGGGAAAACGAGTTCTAGAGTGGAGACTGCGTTGTCGCAAACGTAGTGTGGGACGCCCACCGGCCAGGCGGAGTGACGACTTGCGAAAGGCGGCTGGCAGAGACTGGATGAGGAGAGCCGAAGATCCAGCTCAGCGGCGTTCACTAGGAGAGGCCTGCGTCCAGCAGTGGACGAATATAGGCTGATGGTGATACACCTGATATTTTTTTGATAACCGACGAAAATTTTCTACGCTAGGGGTCTAGAATCATGTGGTGAATTCATGGGTAAAGTTTGCTCGTCGGTGTCCCTGCCACCCTGTATCGGCGCACGTCTACCTATTCCTTCAGGAAACACAGGCGTGATTAGTCTTCTGCGTACTTTACCTCTTAGTTTCTTACAAGTAAAATAACGACATCTGCTATCATACACTTTAGTTAAAAAAGCGACCCAAGCTGAACACCATGGGTTGGTTGCATGGCTATTAAATAACACATTTTCATAATACTATCATTCGCCATAAAAGCTACCGTCCCCTCTTCAACGACTGGCCAAACCTCAAAACAGACGGTCATAAATATCACTTTATTATGCGTATCTTTGATAACCGATGGCATAGAACAAGAAAACCGTATAGAACCGAAATGTAAAGTCAAGAAAATTAATTGTTTAGCAATACCAATTTAAATTGTGCATATATTTAAATCACATCTCTCTCTCTCTCTCTCTCTCTCTCTGTGTCTTTGACAGTTGTATGAAATGGCTATAACATGGCAAATTGACTTAATATGTCAATCTTAATATATATAATTCTTTTGTACGTGTTTGTCACCTAACTCCTCCTAAACGGCTGGCCTGATATCGATGAAATTTTCTGTTGCGTATTTCAATGGGTTCCTAGATGGTTTGAAAACACAATTGTACCCGTTAGGTGGCGCTGCTGTCGGTATGTCACCACATTTGATTTGCTGTACAATTGACAGCATTACATAATTTTGAGCGTTACTTTTTAATGCCTAGCTAGAAAGAATAGAAAATTACAAGTTACCCGTATTTTTAATAAATAATTTTATTTACAATAATCATATTTAATGCGGCGCTGCTATTCCGGGCAGGACGACGTCTGCCGGGTCCGCTAGTTTGATATATAATTTTCACTTCAATTTCCCTGACTTCATTTTTTTTTTGGTTCAATACACTGGGGGGTAATGGCGTAACACACATAAAATGCCAATTGGTCGCAATGGGTTTCATTTTGACAGTTCACTCACGTTCATTGCGTTTATTATGTTGTTGAGCTGACGAATTTTTCAAACCTATGAAGCAATGGATTAGCAATATCCTTTAAAACTCTCAAATTGTGATTGAAAGTATGTTATGTAATTAGTGTACTGGCTTCGATTTCCTTTGTTCGTTCTGATGGCGTCGTAATAATCATCTACTTTTTCCTATCAATCTGTTACGATCTGTCCTCATCCAAACCCATAATGGGGGCTACCATACACTTCGAGTGGTGTTATGCAATTTCGTACCACGTTAGTGCAACTATTAACTGTCACATAGACTTTTCCTGTATAACAATGATCTGCAAATGATTAAGGTAGGGCCCTAGGGATGTCAGTATTGTCGATGATAAACGTGGAACGTGAAATTTGCACCGCAAGTGATGATACAACCCTGACTGTGATGAACGTTTCTTACGCCCCGAAACTGCAGGCATTTATCGCGATTACGGTAAATGAATTAAACGCGAGATTTATGGCAAACTATTTGCTTTATTGCTTACCTCGTCACTTCGTTAACATAAAATGGTAAAAACAATAACAAGGACAAAGGACAATTTATACGAACAGAACACAAGATTACACAAATGATTTGAGCTAATTTAGAGCGATCTAGGTCGTTTAATACGAACGTGCATATATCGCCACAATAATATTATGCCGGATCAGGAGATTCGCTTCTGCACTATCATATTCTATGCCATAGGGAAACTGTCATAATATCAAGATGAAGGGAAGATACTATCCTCAAGTTTTTATGACACATAAGGGTGCTATATTGTACATCGATGTATAGGAACTGTACCCAATACACTTTTATAGGGCTAAAATGTGACCTTGGGTGGTAGTTGCGTTGAATATGCAATGATATGACGCTTTTACTGAATTTATTATTTAAAAAATTGCATGAGTACGCAGTTTAGAAGGTATTCAATGGAAGGTTGCTTGAAATGTGTTTTTGCTCCTATTTTGAGCGAGTTTTTTCGTGTGAGTACTGATGTTGTTGTAGCATTATAGCAAGGCATGATGCGACATGAATTAACATTATCTACTACGTGACTTCTATATATGAAACGAATCCTTTCAAATTACTAATCGTTACCTTTGGCTCTTAGGGCAATTTTAACTTTAAAGGTTTAAAATAATGATCGGGTGATGAAAATTGCCTTTTCTCTGGTTATTATCTGTTACTTATTCTTTGGCATTGTGCTATGGGTCCCCTATAACATAGCATCATGCTGAGTGGAACCCTTCTTGTCACAGTGACGACTTGCAGCTGCAGACTATTTGTTCTATGCTCGTATATCTATTTTGTAATTTTTTTATAACTTTGTCTTTATTTTTCGATCTTCTTTTTGTATACACTTGTTTCTGTGACAAATAAACCTATTTTCGTTTCTTTTTTTGCTTAAGATATAGTTTTATCGCAGTCAGGAACCTATCATCTTCTACATACATACATAGCATCACGCGTTATTTCCCCCAAGGGTTGAGCAGAGGAGCACCTAAAGTACACCCACATTTCGCCACTTATGTTTAAGTCCCATGTAATAGGGGGCAAGCCTATTGCCATCAACCGGGCACAAATCCGGACTCCGGGCTGCTACTGATAAATTCCAGATAGGAAAACACAATAAAACTTTGCCCGACCTGGGAATCGAACCCAGAACCTCATGCTCAGCAGTTTCGCTTGCGTCCACTAGACCAGCGAGAAAATCGATCATCGTCTAGTAATACAAATTTTTAGTATTCACTCACCAATCCTTCGTTATGCAGCTCTTCCCATGTAGGGTCGCCGGGAGGTTCCAAATCCATGGCTCCTTCGTAGTGTAGAACACCAACTTGCTTTGCTTTAGTGAATCTGTATGTAAAGAAAGTTATTTAAAAAAAACTCAAAGCATTTATTTCAAATAAACCAATTAGGTACAGGCACTTTTGAATTGTCAAGGGGTCGGTCGGTCAGGAAGATGCCGCTAGTTGCCCATTCCAAAGCGTAGTACAACATATTGGTTACATCATTCATGTTGAAATGTGAGAAGTAATTGTGAGAACGATGCAGAACGATAAAAGCGTCCGTAATAAAAACACAAAAACAATTCAAATATTAAATTAAATTAAAATAAGCCGTGGCAGTTTAGAGATGACCAGTCCCTACTAACGGTGCCCATTCACGATCATGATGAGTAAGTATTCTACCATCAGTTAGGTATATATTGTGAAAATATTACAAAACTGCATGATGTAACAGATTTATATATTAGTAAAAGCATTGCAGTGCAATAGATCCCTGTAGTTTCTAGCATAGATCATAATTAATTATTTTAGGTTCGGATAAAATAATTACCCAAATCTGAAAGTGGAATTCCAATTCCTTCTTATAGAATTAAATATTATTTCAATTCATTTATAAATTTTGTGGATAAGACGCATATTTTCCCCCAACTCATTCCTTTTTGTATTTGTGTGTTTTTCTCTGCGTCATGTTTGCCGCAAGTAAAACGTATTTTCATTCTTTCAGATGTTTTACAAATAAATGTCGGTCCATACTACATCCCGCCGGAAGGCATACAAAATTGTATAAAAATGAGGATTCTAATTATATCGATTATTTAAATGCGGATATAGTTTCGCCTGTACAAACATTCACAAAACTCAAATACGCAAATAAATGTAGGAACTCGATTCGAGATGAACTAAAAGGGTACTTACAATTCGTCACAATCCATCAGACCTCGGTACCTGATCCAATAGTTATCTATTTCATTGTTAGCCTCCAGAATGAAGTCATAACGCTCACCCGCATACGTTACTAGTGATGTTGCTGAAACAAAAGAGTAGGCTTTAAATATACATGTATCCTACGGGGTAATGGCGTAACATACTAACAGAAGAAATGGCTTTCATTTTGACAGTTCAACAACATTCATTGCGTTATTTACGTTGTTGAGCAAACAAATTTATCGAACATCTGAAGCAAAGGCTTAGCAAACACACTTTCAATCACAATCTGAATGATTTTGAATGATTACCAATATTATTGTATTATATATTGTTACGCAATTATTGTGCTGGTGAAAAATAATATAAAACAGACTGGTATGCAAAATTTTCATTATATTAAGGGATTTTTGACTTCAAAATTGTATTCAATTGTTCAAAGAAACATTGGTGGATAATTTTATCAGTTTTATAAAATCAGAGATTTAAAACAAAACACGGAACTGAAATTAGTAGGAGGCAAAACCCAATAATTTTCATACAATATTTCAAACCGACCCTAGACTGCTTACGCTATAAGAATTTTGTCGCCCTCGGAAAAATAACGATAAACACAATTCACGATTAATAATCACTTGATAAAATATTCCCTCTTTTTAGCACAACATTTACTCTCAAATCTACAATACAATAACCTTGAACCAACACGTTTACGTATAAACCATTAACTATAAGACCATCCGATTCTCCCCGTCACAATTCTACGTGTAAGTAATTGAACTAGACAAAGCAACAAAGCTATCGCTATGGCCGCGATATTCCTCTGTCCAGCTAGACTCTAGCTGTTATAGATGTCCAAGGATGGGCCCGGATTACAGGTGCTCGCAATGCTCGGAATTTACCAGGATTGTCCTGGGCCCCAATTGAATGTCGCGCTTATCTCGAATCTGATGTAATAGGGACGGATTTGTTCGATCCTTATGTTTTGCTCGGGTTTAGATATGGAAGACGAGGGAAGGATATTGTTGGATCGTGTGCATATAGTTTTATTTGTTCTCGTATTTTCACTACTAGTTACCTAAATGACTACACCAGAATCGGAACTTTTGTTTTTTTGTTTTGTCATAAACATAAAATGTTTTTATTGAATGGAACACAATAGTTTGGGATAGGTGCAAGAGGATGCTGTCCACATTACCTGAAAATAAAACTAACTGCGTCCATTTTGTTTCAGTATAGTCATGCAGCCTGCGTTCAGTTGAAACGCAGCAGATAAATAAAAATCTACCTTCACTATATTTGAATGTTTATCTCAACATCAGGTTATTACATCCAATATCGGACTTTTGATTATTGTCTCCAAATCCTGCTAAAAGAAAACAAGGGTAAAACTTATTTTCTCTCATGGAGTGAATATGTAAGATTTCCCGATTGGGGTATACAAAAATAGCTACACACAATTCTTAAAATAATCTTTTATCCCAATTCTATTCGGTTTTCCTCTTGGAAATAAGATTTGGCGTTCACGTGGCGAAGCCAACAAAAAACGGACAAAAATCAAGGAGCTATCTGAAATTGTAACCAAAAACTTTTCATACAGCCTTTGAAAAGGGTTTCGTGCAAAAAAAAAACAATGTATGCGGTAAAACAGAAATACTGGCAAAATCATTTAAAAAGAAAATAAGGAAAGATTTCGATAAAAATTATCGTTGAGGTAATTGAATTAGGAACACGATGTAATGTAATGAGGCTAAATCGAGAACGGTGGTAATTTTGTAAATACAAATCAATTCGAATCGAAATTTTGATGCTTGAACCGAAAAGTTATTTAAAACTTATTCAAACATACCCAAAGTTACGATTAGATAAATAGAAAGCTTATTCTAAAACAGTTTAATCAATTGAACATAACACCCGTTCGGTAATTATTCCAATTCTAAAATCCATTGATCTGCACAAACAAATCCATGTGTTCCGAGATTTTTAATTAAAACCTGGGGACTGATCAAAACCCTGGACGAATTTACGGATTTTTCTCGTATTTAAGGCTTAAAAAGTTTAATAGCTCTGTCCTTTCATACTCGTTTGCCGTTCAATTTTGTTTTCATTCGAAGTTTGAATTTCAGTTCGCCGCTTCGGTGCTTCTTCAAACATGGCGGATTTCAACGAACTTCTAGAAAAAAGTTCATAGGAAATTATTGTGAGCAGAATTTGAACTACGTTCTGCAACTTTTGGCGGTTGCTTTCGTGAGATTATTATTTAAAATGGTATTTCCCATGGTATTATTACCAATGAAACTTTTTCAATTTATATGTACTTTCTCAGTATATCTTGGACATTTCTGACATCAGTGAAGCAATAAAACGTGAGAAAACCTGGGTTCTAGTTATTAAAAGTCTGAAATCGCCACCTCGTCATGCTTAATGCTCGTGCCTTCTCCGTATGAGAAGAGGCCTCTGCCCTGCAGTGAGACAATAGTAGGCTGATATTATTATTATAATAACCCCGACAATATTATTTCAAAATCAACGTTTAATCAAACGAAAACGTCAACAACCATCTTCAGAAAATTTTGAACTAAGTTCTAAAAGCTTTGACATCCGCGTGTATTTCATTTCCTCATACGTTCCCTAGAGTAAATTGAATAACGGTAACGTCATGATCTCAGAGTGAACAGCGCACACAAACCACAGAATAGTACAAAAGTACAGAAGTTCGGTTTGATGCAACGATCACAAACAGGAGTTCGCACACATATACGCGTACAATACGGCCGATGAATCATGGCCGGCCATCGCACGCTCTCTCACTCACACTCGCTTCATGTCACCAATGTGCCCTTTAATAATAGCTAACGTCACGATATTATCTTGGACGTCCGCGTCCGTCCATAAAATGTATGGAAATACGTGTACGTTATAACGTTATCGTGGACAAAAATTGAAAAGGTACTTCATATAATTATTTCTATACATTTCACTTCCCCGTGTTATCGTGATGCCGCGACGAAGGCGTGGACGTCCACGATGATATCATCACGTGAGAAATCGTAAAAGCACACATTTGGTTCCTAGAAAATGTTATTGAAAGAAAGAAAATACATTTATTTGCGGTAAACATGACGTAGAGAAAAACACACAAATACAAAAAAGAACGAGTTGGCGGGAAATATGCGTCACTTCCACGCAAAACGGCAATCGCTCAGCATAATGCTACGACCCTATGCGAGACAGAGCCCCAGGGCTAGTTTTCAGCGACAGCCGGCGTTCACGTGATGACGTCAACCAGTATACAAAAAATAAAAATTATAAAACAATAAGAAATAAAATATATACACTATACCTAGTTCTAAATTTTTATATTCATGCGCCGCCTTCAATAATCTGTGTGCCTGCTGCGCAAAGTTCGGACCGATCATGATTCACCGGCTGTATTGTACCTACGGCGATTACGCTTGCATTCGCTGTACGTGAAGCGTGTCTATATGTGTACGTGCTTAATCGCTCGTTGTATGAAGCTGACCTTCTGTAGGTACTATTCTGCATAGGCATTACACACAAACTTTGTATGGAGTGGTTTAGGTAAAGGAAACACTGTTGTTAAACGGGAAGTAAATATACGAACAGCTAATCTAGTAATTGAGAAAGAAACTTTGACTGCGCTGAAAGGAATGAGATTTAAAATTCTGGGAATTATGTAATTAAATAATTTGCTTAGGAAATCTTGAATTCGTACCAAAGAAGAGGTGAAAGAGAATTTCTGTAGTAAATCTTTCAGAATGCTATTCGGTGTGTATTTTTACAACTCTAATTCCATAGATTTACTTTTATTATTTTTTTAAAGAGTAACCGTGGAGTTTTTCGCCGTCGCTATTCCATAGGAAACGACCAATTAGAACCGTGCACCTAGCTTCGGACATTTTCTTCGTGCCCATGTAGGTTCATATGTAATAACATATTTAGAAATTATGAAAATTATGAACGAGCACTTTTTTCTTTTATTGCTCTACTCAAATATTCTTTTTAAAAGTTCGCTCCTTCAAGTTGTATCACAACAATCACCAAAGTCTTTGATAAACAACAAAGACTGTTCTCTCGCACTAAATCTATCAGTTTTTCTCTCCCAGCTCACATCTCAATGGAATACCGCCACAGTAAAACTCCATTTACTCTAACAACGTAATTATTTCACTAGACTAGTCTAATACGTTACCACAAACAGAATTATTGTCGCGAAATAAGGACTAAAAACTAATTAATTCTTAATACTCTTCTCACAATTTGTGTTAAGAAATTAAATTCTATACGAAGATTTCTTCATTCAGTTTGTGAAACAATAATGATGGACGGTGTTTTTGAGAGGCCGAAAGCCAAAAGTAATTCGGAGAATTTTTATTATTATCGAGGTACCTACTGATTTTTTCAGGGCTTCTGTTGCTAACTGCAATATTCTTTTCTTCATGAAGTATACACTGAATAATTATTTATACATAACAGATATCAAATAGAATATCGCATTTTTAATACACAGTTCACAGTTTTTATTCACAGGTGAAAAATGTCGACTTTCTCATCCAAATGTTCCACTTATGTTAACTTAAAAAACAAACTATAAAGAAAAAATTAAACGATACGATTCCAAAGCTTGCATATCAATTGCATAAGCCGTTCACGTGTAAACCCTTATCAAACAAATCCTTTTTAGCCGAAAAATAAACGAATCGTCACTCCCTCGAAATTTGGTTTCGGTAAAAGGTCCACCACTAGCGTCGTGATAATCTTTTAGAGATAACACATTCTTGGCACGCGAGTTTCTTTTATTTAGCACTGATTTGATTGTTTGCTTTGTGATAGGCTACGACAGATAATAATCTACCAACGTTTATAAGTAGTTCGTGCAACTATGAATGCACGAACTTATTCTAAGACAATTGTATCCTGAGAGTCCCGATGTTGGCTGAGTTTCGAGATCTTGTTTTGCTTTTCTCGTGAAGTATCTTTTGTAATAGGTTTGTTCTCTTGCTCGAGTATGTGTTGAACTAAAGCCCCATTTACACGATGCAAGTTTCATGTCTGTGGCATACTTACCATAAAATTTAAGGAACTAATGACTTGCATTGTTTAAACGCTGTTTTGACGGTGCAACTTTTATTGTTGCTTCAACTTATGGTATGCCAACAAATCGCACCGTGTAAATGAGGCTTAATTAATAATATAGTAATTAATTAGCGTTGTGAAAATTTTAAGATGTCTAAAATTATGTGGGTTAATTTGATAATTAAAATCAAATCAAATCATTAAGAAGGTCTCACTTCTCATTTCTCTTTCTCATTCGAGAGTGCCTCAGTTGATGTAATCAATAACTGCCACTCTTATCTAGAAATGTCACTTAATAAAAGCTTTTAAATTAAAAACTTTTTCTCTCCTATTCCTTTTTGCAATACATTAAAGCTAAATCATAAACACATTTCCTATACAAACTGCAGACCAATCACAAAAATGACAAAATAGACCAAATTTTATTCCAAACTCTCACTTTTTCAACTCGACTCTATTCACATTAACTAATGTCCAGATAAGTTGAATTTTCCAATAAGCATTTTAAAATTTCCTATCTGGGAAATTGGAAAAAGTTGGCCGTCGAACGGAACGGAGAAGTAGATACATATGTAAATGTTACTATGTACGTTGAGCAGGGGGAATTCAAACTAAATGTGGTTTGAATTTATTCAATCTAGTCGGTTTGTTTACTTCTTCCAGCTTCGGGGCTGCAGTTTTTGGTACAAATAAAACAGGGTGCCAATTATGAGGGTTTTGTAGCAGTTGATATATGAACATTGGATACATCTTTCGAAGTAGTTCGCACTTGCGGGTAACTCGAGTCAGCTGAGAATGAAATTTTGGGTCAACAACATAATTTTTAAGTTTGTTGGGATCCCTTACTGTAAGACGATGAAAGTTGACGATGACGATGTTGATAATGATGTAATAAGATGAGATGAGATTTATCAAGAGATCAAAATAAACAACGTGGAGCTACGAACGATAAGAATATGACAATAAATGAAAACACTGAACACACTAATGCATAAAAGTTTTTTGAAACTACTAATAATCCTAACATCGAAATTAAAAAAGTGATTTTTTCAAACAAACTAAATAGTGGTGATGGGCCGACTGTGGGTTTTTCCAAACTTTGTGTAGCTATAGTAGCTAAACTATTGGATATATATTTGGTTGAATTTTTGTATGCAGACTGAGAACGTCATTAGGTATACGAATTTTAATTTACCGTCGTATCGCCGTCTCCATCTTGTATAAACGATCAGTAGATGAGAAGTCGTTAGTTTCATAGACACCGTAACTTCGTAACTAATATTATTATAGAGGTATGAGGAACAGGGTGTAAAGTTCACTCATACTCTAAGGAAAAGGGAGGATCGCTACATTATAAATGAGAGAGTAAGTCTGTTTGTTCGTTTGTTACGCTTTCAAGCCAAAACGGCTGAACGGATTTAGATGAAATTTGGCACACAGATAGACCATGACCTAGGTAAGAACATAGGCTATTTTTTTATCCTGTATTTCAGAAGAAGTGGCAGGGAACAGCTATTATTATTATAAATTAAAGTCGCTTTTCCTGCCGGGCCGTGTGACCGCGTGGTTCTTTTAAACTCCGTAACAGATTTTGATGCGGTTTTCATCATCATTTAGACAAGACATTCCGAAAAGTTTGTGGCAGAATACAACTTACATTATGCTAAGGAAAAAACGATGTTTTTTCAAGTCGAAGAAACCGTGCGAAGCAGAAGCAGTCCGCTATTATAAAATAATACCACTGACATTAGAAATACAAAGGCGTGTTCCATTTTGAAACAATCGGCTAGTAAAATAATTAAATCGACATAATTATGTAGATGAACAATTTTCTATCCATCACACTGTTACAAAGGAATTAAATAGTACCAGATATTGGTATTTTACTATTTAGGATCCCCATCATTCAATTGTGTGTAACCAAACAATGTTCAATGAATTCAATTCAGACGAAGCCTAACAACTAAATTCAGGTGAACAAAGTTGTTGTATTGACAACGTTTGTGGGTACTATTTTCGCTGTAGGCGTATCAATCATTTGTGCTGCTGCTAATTAATTTAATCCGTCTATACATGGTGCTTGGTAAAGAATGGATAACCTTGAAATAGCATATAATAGTCCTTATGGCAGTTATAAGAAAATATATAATTATATATTTTTCCTAAGCACTTAAGTTTTTTTTTTTTTTTTACATTTTTCTTCACCACGACCACAAATAAATGAATTCCCTCTGTTATTAGTTGTGATAATATTGTACGTTGACTATGCCGGCAGAGCGGCAGTAAATTAGGTGTCTAGAAATAGTACAGTATTTTTTTTCTAAATATCTTATCTTGGGTACTACTTGGGATATTATATTTTTGATTTTTTTAAGAACGGCCTAATGTCTATTATAATTATGATATATAATATGATAATGTATATAACGTTAACGTTAACGTAACCCGGACACCCCGAATGGGTCTCTGATCTATAAATAGTATAAAATAAAGTCGCTTTCTGTGTGTGTCTCTGTGACCGCTTCATCATCATCATCATTTTGGCCGAAAGACGTTCACTGCTGGACATAGGCCTGCCTCAAAGGTCCCACATCGATCGCTTAGTTCTTCTAAACTAAAAAATCAATTAGAATAAGGTTTTCACCATCATTCAGAGAATTTATTTCAGAGGGTTTATATGGAAAATAAATAAATTTCTAATTTAGATAATCCGCCACAGGAATCTCGTTGTTAATATGTTACATTAATAAAGTGCACCTATGCGAAGGACGGGTCACCAGTTTGCTTTAATTAACTCAAAACTCAGACTCAAAGCATTTATTTGAATTAGACCATTTACAAGCACTTTTGAATTGTCAAAGAGTCGGTCAGTTAGAAATATAAAGCTAGTTGTCCATTCCAAAGCGTAGTAGGTGATGAAACATATAAAATTCTAAACATAATCATTAGGAAGTACTAACTGCAAACTTTATTCTCTAAAACAGCATCGTCTCCACCTATTCCTCTTCATAATAGCGTTCTTGCACTCGACGATAAGCTAATAATGCACTCCATTCTCGTATATCCTCTACATTTCCTTATTTGCATACAAATGCTTTCCACAAAATTAATTTCTTCACATATCCATTACTAACTGAATCCTCTGAAAGCTGAACAAACGATCGTCGACAAACAATTAGCAAGAAAATTAAAATCCTATGTTTCCACAGACAACTACTACCGAATATCCTGAACCAATATTAGAATTAAAATCAACATTAAATTCTGGTAGGGCACGGTCTCCGTTTGGTTGGGCAGCTTCGTGCTCATCCCCTTTTGAAATTTACATATTCAAATGTGCACGAAGGATCAAAGAGCCAGAGATCTGTAACACAGACGGTTGGTGGATATGTTAGTTGGATGAAAGCGGCGTTTCGTCCAACAAAATTGGCAGGCGAAGTAAAAATGTTTGATAGATTCGCTGCCACGGCTTATTTGGTATATTGCTTACTCAGATTTATGTTTTGAAGCAAAAAGTTTTAGTGTTGTCTTTTCGAATGTATGGTGAGTGAGAGTGTGGTTCAATGTTCTTGGAAGTGTGTATTTGGAGTACTGTTTATAAGGCCATACAACTTCAGGTATTAGTGTTTGGTAAAAAAAATCCTTAATTAATCTGCCATCTAAATCATGGTCTTCATCATATTCCCTCCTTAGTTATTTGGGGTTGACACAGCATGTTTTCTTCTTCCCTTCATAGACGTTTGCATAGTAAAATATAACCCGTTTTCTCAGTATGACTTTCTGAAAAAACCGGGTGAGTTTCAAACTAACAGAAATCATCTTTCCATCCAAAGGTTGTCTGTAAAAGATTGCTTTTAGCGATAAGACCGCCCATTGTCTCACCCTATGTAAAATTTCTACATTTATATCTGTATTTTTTATGGTGTACATAATAAAGAGTACTATTCTATTCTATTCTTTCACAAAATCCATCCAACGTTTCTTTGGTTCAATAATAACGATTAATTTAAAAAAAAATGCCGAAACAATCTGAAACTTCACACATTTCTTAACATGAGAAGCCACATTATCAAGAAAATCTTCTAAAACCAAAAAAACACATGCCAACACCGACCGACTCTGCCAAAAAATATTCGAACCTTTTCGTGTTTGACCTCTGATTACTTTCGTTAGCCTGTTTGTGTACCCCTGGGATGGTCCGCTACCTTTTGACCTAGACAACTTAACCCAAGGACAGGTGTGTCCGGGGAATAAGGCAGGACGCAAAAAAATTCACTAATGTTAGGACCGACCGCTAATGTTATTTTGGGTATGTTTTTAAATGTTGTGGAAACAGTTTTAATGGCAGTCACTGGATTTAAACCTCGGAAACATAATTAAGAATAGAACAATTTAGGGGTAGATGATAGAATGGAAGAAATATGGGTCAGGCTTATGATCCATTGTCTAATACATATTATTAGACAACGGTTTTGAAGATACAAAAAGAATATTGAAAAAGAAAGAAAATGATGATGTAATTAAGTCTGGAATAGTACCAGATTTAATAGTACCAAGAAAGACAATATTTACAGAATATTTATAAGCTAACAGTCTTAAAATAATGTAATAATGTGTACATGTATAAAAAAGGAGAAGAAGAAATCATAAGGCGCCAAAAAATTTGTTCGTAATGCTGTCCACAAGAAAAGTGCCCAAAAGACTGGTAGCATTGCTACGTTGTATGGCAATGCTGATTTTTTGGCCAAGAAATAGGCCAGCCACGTGAAAAGTCGACGAACCGCTTGAGATATCTCGAAAAACCAAGTGGCCACTTGGACCCCATGGCCTTACCTCAAACGGCTCAAACATAGACTATTGCAGCAATTACTTAATAAAACCAAATGGTAAAGAGTTTAGAGGTGCGACTTATCTATATGAATCGATTTAAGTTCCTAGAATACTAAGTTTAGTGCGATAATGTCCGCAGTTCTAAACTAGGCCAAACAAACTGAATGAATGTTTCCATAAGCACTTTGATTGGCAAATGGATTGGCCAGCTATTAAAAACCCAAGCTCACATCGAAACCAAATTAATATGAAATTGCAGACCTAAATATGTTCGTTGATCAATCCCAAAATAGTGCCATTAACTATGGTATACGCCTACTTTCCACAAATTCAAAACTGAGCACCCAACGTAATTAGCAATCTATACAATTCCATTATATGCACCACAAAAACTTTAGGCCCACCCACACGAGAAATTCTGCAACAATTTAATTCTAACGAGTGCTGTAGCTCCACATATTTCCGAGTGCAATAATAATAAAATAAAGAGCACGTCATGAAATTCGCCGCATAACGCCAACCGTTCTAGTGGTAAGCGCCATCTACAACAACCGTTATTTCAAATTTCCCTCCATCTTTATGAAAATAAATATACAACATTTTTGGTGTTACGGAAACAAATTATAGTTTTGTATTGTTCTGTGGATGTACGGTGACTTGAATGGGGGAAACATTTGAAATATTACTGAATATTTTTCCGTGTATGTGAGAAAAATCAGGAAAAATGGGTTAAACTTGCATACATAGAAGATGAGTATCTTTGTTCTAAGATGCAGACTGAGCAAAGTCTTACGTAAAATCTAGCTCGAAAATTATCCCTAGATTTTGCTGGATTGCATCTAGTGAACCTACGGGATTGATATAGTATTACATTGTTAAGTTACGACATCGGATAGATGCAAGATGCATCTTAAAGTTGGAAAAAACAGTACTGTGACGATTGAGAGACAGAATTTTTGTCCAAATGTGGTGCTTGCAATAATGCCATTAGGGCAAAGCTTGTGTTAACACATTTATAAATAAACTACTAGGTACTTTTAGATAAGAAGCTATAAGGGTAACTACAAGTATTTTAAATTCTTTTTACTATCATGACACTAAAGATACCAAAATTTTATCTTGTAAGTAATTAAAATGTTCACTACCAAACGTAAAACTCAGACTGCAATCTCATTAAACTTAAAACCTAGATAAATCTTCAGTGTAATTCATCATTAAATTCTCATTCGAGATAAAATGGAGAATGAAGAAAACCTTCATGTAAGTTTGAAGTAAAAGCTAAGCAAACGAGACTTTGGTAGTGCATAATCAATGAATGTTTGATCAGCATCTCCGGGACTAGGTGTTAGGATAATCTAATAAAGCAAAAGTGGACCGCGCTTAAATGGGAATAGGGTTGAGCCTCGCTAAATGCAAATGGTGAATGTAATAGATATTGCAGCAGCTTGAAGTTCGTATATTGGGCGAAAATATCTTTGGAGGTTTGGGTAATATCGGAAACGATATTGGAATTAATTTGAACCCTGATCTAAGTGGAGGATTAAACTTTAATGTTATCAAAACGTTTGATAATGTAGGGCAAGTTAACAGCGGTGTTAACAACGATTTCGTAGTATCAGTGCCTAGATGAATAATTGAAGAACTTATTATAAATATAAAACCAATGAATTCGAATCTGATCAACTTTTGTTGCCACACATGCTCGCCTTTAACATCATTAAACCTGGTCTCTCTTTGCACTAATACATATCCCGGCAAGGGATAATAATTCTCCGGAGCCTTCATCCACGTTTATGAACTACCGGAATTGTCACAAATCCAGCCAACCCTACCACACAAGTTTCGCGCAGGAAAGTCAACGAATGAATCTATTTTGCATTTAATAACGAGACGACAGGAGTTTCAATTATTATTTTTTATGTATTTTTTACACTTCTGCTTTGTTAACTAGATGTAAGCATTTTTACAGTTCTGTATTCCCGACATTTTTTTTCGCGCCGCCCTTATGCAAACTTGAATTTCAGTTTCCAGTTTTCGATTCGCTGTTTTCCTATTAGCAGATTGGTTTGTTTGTTGATTGTATTATTTAACATTTTTGATTGTGCTATGAATGGGTTATTGGGGTGTGTTTAATTTGGAATGATTACGGTCTTTCGATTTGAACTACAGGAGAACTTTAAAACTGTATTTCGAGAACATTAGTTTCATCAATTGTTTATCTAGAATGGTGACTATAAATGTTGATACGAATAATGGCATAACTATCATATTATTGTAACTAATTATGGCTTAATTTAGTTAGGAACTAGCTTCATATTTCTGACTGACCGACTCCTTGACAATTCAAAAGTGCTTGTAAATGGTTGAGTTTGAGTTTGCAGAGTAAGATCTATCACAGTTTCTGGCCAGTATAACCCTCTCCAAAATTAACCCACTACACTTTGAAATCGATTTTTTGCTTCCCCAATTTCGTTTGCGTCTCCCATAATGCGCAATGCGTCAATACCAATTCAAGCCAATTGTTTAATCAATGTTTGACCAACAATCTCCAGTACGTTTGGATACTAGAGAAAGCAAGTTGCGTTAGTACCCATCCAAGCAAAAAGTTTAACCAATGTTTGACCAACAATCTCTAGTATGTTTGAATCCTAGAGGATGCCAGTTCCTAGTGTGTTTGCAAACGATGCGATAACAGCGCATCCGCTGCAACTGCACTAATGCGAGCGCAAATTATGCTATCTCTTGGAGTTTTGCTAGCTATGTGAATGTGAATAATTAGTTAAGCATATGAAGGATGCAGTAGTATTGTGTATAGGATTGAATTTTAATTTGACTTTAGGGAAACTGACAATTTTATTCTACTGTTAGAAGACCCGCGTAAACTGCTATTTCTCAGATGCATCAATACTGATATTGGTATAGGGTACAGCCAAAGGAACCAGGGACATTTAAAAGCGCGTTGTACTGATGATATTGTCAAAGTCACGAAAATCCTCCCGACGATGATGGACGAACGTTATAGTGAAGTATGACCTAACAAAGTCAAGGAAGCATAAATCAAGCAGTGGTTGATTATGGCGTGAGATGATGAAGATAATCAATACTCACATTATAATATAAAAGTTTAATTGCTTTGGAATGTAATACAAAGAAACAAAAAAATTGTAATCTTAACGACAGTAACAATGATTTCCACAATCATTTCAACATTTGACCCTTAAATATACTTCGTACGAATCTAAGCTGCCGCCATCA
Source organism: Griposia aprilina (assembly GCA_916610205.1). Taxonomy (NCBI): domain Eukaryota; kingdom Metazoa; phylum Arthropoda; class Insecta; order Lepidoptera; family Noctuidae; genus Griposia; species Griposia aprilina. Next base: position 12,288,775 of record OU744307.1, on the reverse strand, counting down.
AAAGCAAAACGTTGTTAAATCCAGAAAATTTGCACAAACGATTAAAAAGCAGTAATACTACCACACTGGCTCAAACAAAGCCTAGGGCTGTTGAAGCTACAGTGATGGGCATGATGAAGTGGAACACAGAAGGCCAATATATTGAAGTATATGTAGCTGTATCTACACCGCCACATGCGAGCTACTCGTCACACTGACGTCACGCAAATTCTGCATCGCGCAAGCAGAGTTTACCGCGCGACTAGCATATATACAACGTTCCGACATCAACCGTCGGGCAGTTGCCCACCAGACACAACACCCGTCTGGTCGGAGGATCCTCCCTTTTTTATAGAGTATGTGTGAACTTTACACCCTGTTCCTACCTCTATATATACATTTAATAATCTCGGTTTTGTTGAAATAAATGTTCTGTAACAGTAGATGGTATGTGTTTTGCATCCGATGTGACGAAACTACTGACTATTCATAATTTTGTCTCTCGCTCTCGTGAACGCTCGGTCCGCTGTATTAGAGAGTGATACAGCTATCCAAGCTAACTAGCTCAACGACTATTATATTGTGATGAAAATAATCATTGACCAAATCATTGATAATGGTTTGGCAGTAATATTAATAACTAGCTTTTGCCCGCGACTTCGCCCGCGTGGATGTCAGAAATTATCAAACGTGAACTGCTACCTGGATAAAAAAGTGTCCTACATGTTAATTCAGGTTATAAAATATTTGTGTTCCAAATTTCAACCAAATCCGTTCATTACTTTTTGCGTGAAAGAGTAACAAACATCCATCCATCCATCCATCCATCCTCCCAAACTTTCACATTTATAATATTAGTAGGATATGGTTAATTGTGTGTTTTGCCTGTGAGACAAACCAATTTCTAAACGAACCCATCATTAAACTGAAAACAAAGCAATCCCTAGCAATGTAACACAAGGCTCGTGTATGCATATATAATATAATGACTTGGGGTGCCAAGTTTACACTGTTAAGTAATTACCAAATAATATTCCACAAACAATATTCGTTTTCATGACAATTCTCAAGAGTATTGAAGAACGTGGTCCTTCTGAATATGCTAATGACATGGCATCACCAAGAATGAAAAGATAGGCGGGTAATGAAGAAAAAATAGCAGAGACGACCCCAGGCCAAGCGACAAAAGAAACCTGAGATTTGAATGTAAATGAACACAAAAATGAAAAATATCAAAGCAAGAGTCCTGGAGGTTTTTTGTGCCTTCTAAATGGACATTTCAATTCATTATGTTTGATATGGCCTGTGCTCGTGGAACGTCTTTAATGTTTTCGGCTTTTATGTGTGTTTCTGTTTGGACTTTAGGCATTTTATTTGATCTCTTATCTTTCTATATAAGGATTATTTCGTTATTTAATGCCTGAAGGGGCTCGTCGATATATAATAACAGCCGCACGGTTTGATCGAAGGTTAAGCTATGCTTGCCGAGGTCAGTCAGTGGATAGGTGACCATCCATTATGTATCGACACCCCTGCGTACCTCGGAAAGCACGTTAAGCCTGTCTGCTTATTGGTCTCGGCTGTTATTTGTAGATCTTTGAAAGCCGTTACGGGTAGTCAGAAGCCCAAGTCTGACAACCAGTCTTACCAAGGGAAATCGTGTTACCCAGTAACTGGGTTGTGGAGGTCAGATAGGCAGCCGCTCCATGTAAAATACTGGAAGCTGACCCCAATATAGTTGGGAAAAGGCTAGGTATATGTAATTGCAGATCACTAATGAGTTATTAAAATACATAAGTACTCAGGCTTGTCTCAGAATGCCTAGTTCTCTTTAAAGACTGTGCCAATGTGTTACAGGTCAAATTATCAATATCGTTAGAAGTAGCGCTCTTTGTGAAAAAATCGAGGACAAACACCATTTCACACACACACACACATACACACACCACAACAAACACACGTATACCACAACATATATACACACTACTTTTGTTTACAATTTTAGTGTGTAAAATATAAGTTGATTGTTATTTATGTTCAGAATTTATTAAAAATTAAATTGTTTAATTGTTTGTGTAAAGAACTATCCTAGTTGGTCCGGAGGAAGGTGATGGCTTTCGTGATACAGGGTATAATCCTAGTACGAATTCCAAAGCACTCCTATGACACCTAAGTGTTCATTACATAAGACCAAATTTGTTTTGAAGGAGTTTTACTGTACCTATTCTTCTCGTAATAAAGTTTTTTTTTTTTTGTTATTATTTCTACTTTAAACTTCCCTCTTCTGTATCTATGTGTACCAATTCCTATCTTATATTTCTATCTTTCCTTGTATTACTAAGTATTTCTTGTACATGGTTTAGTTTTCTGTATATCCATGTTAGAATATTCTTCTTATTTATATTATTACAAGTTGACCCGACAGACGTTGTCCTGTCTTAACTATGAATGTCTTAAGTCGTTTAGTTTTAGTTTTAACTATTGACTAAAACTAAAACTATCGACTCATTTATCAACGGATCCATCTGTGTTAAACGATATTTGCAGCGCGCATTCTATCAATCGCTGACAGTTATTTCAAACAACTGACAGTTAAATTTTGTAACGTTCCGATCAACTTCCTTATTTTTTTTTATTTCATAAGATCCTTCTCCTGACAATAAAGAACACAAGAAACAAAAAATTAGTCAAATCGGTGCAGCCGTTCACGCGTGATAGCGTGACCAAGGGAAATAGGGATTAATTTTTATATGTTTTAAATATACTTTTTATTTTTATTTGAACAACTTATAAATAATATTCTATTCTGCATTATTCGCGAAGGAGGAGGCGGAGCGCGTGAGGGTGCGGCAATCGTTGCGCCCTCACGACCCTAGTCGCCGCAGGAGGAGACACCCTGGGCGTCGGGAGTCGATAGCCGACTCCCGGCCACCGTAGACGCGGGCCTGCGGACGGCGAGCAATGGGCAGCTCGCCGTCCGGCAAGGACCAGGCCCGGGTCGACGGCGCGTTGTGTTCCACGCGCGCCTCAAAGAGATGTCAGCATAATTGACGGGGTCCGACAGGGCCGATGCCTGCCGGGGTCGCGGATTGTTCGAAAGAGTTACCGTGGCCCTGGCGCACAGGCAACTGAAGGAACACGGGTGGGTTTTAGTCAGTAAGAGTCTGACACGCCCTTCCGCTCCGCCCAGAGCGGGAGAGGTCATTTGATGATTTCCCACCCAAAAAAAAAAAAAAAAAAAAAAAAAAAAAAAAAACTGCATTATTGCTTTCTGAATGTAATCTTAACTTGTAGGTACATATTTTATGTGCATTGTAATTTTATAAAACAAGATCGGAAGTTATCCAGTAACCCAAATTCTTCCTTTCAGGTAACCCAATTCTTAACATTGCATCGATATTACCTATTAATATAAACGCAGTCCATGAAATCAATCCCAGTTCACTCTGAATTTCCTATTCAAAGCAAGACCTTAACATTAAAGGATTACAATAACCATTGCAGTGATCACTTACTTGTAATAGGCTGCAGGTCATAGCCGTCTGAAGCAATCACCGTAATGTTATGACCATCGACAGACAACTCAATGGGGCAGTTCAGGAACTCGGCGTTGATTACACGGAAACGATACTTGTAGCCCTGGAAATAAGGTTGGTTTTTAGTTGTTTAAGAACTGGTAGGATCGTTAGGAGTTTCTTTGAAGTTAGTGCTTAAGTGATAGAGATTTGGCTGTTGAAGTGGAAAACGGATCTGGTTTAAAATTATAATTGAGAAACTATTTTGACTACGTTGTACTGATTGTACTTAATACCTTCTGTAGGTATTATGATCACGTTGAGTTTGATACTACATACAATAAAATATTTATTTTCCGTAGAAATACTAGAATACAGTCGAGAGAATGCGTTCTAGACAGCTAGCTATCAGTGTGACAATTCTGTAACTAATAAAGATCAAATTCGCAAAACACGTATTCGTTCGTATGAAACTGACGGGTGTCAGGAACGCATTCTCTCGACGGCCGGACTGTAAGTAGTTGTGTTGGGTTGGCATATTATCTGTGAAGGGAAATGGAATATCGATACCGGAGGAACGAAAGATAAATCTCTATTCACAACACTCGTTATTGCATACCTCGTATCGGTATCATAAATTGCAAATCACTCTGCGATATTTTTTCTTCTATGGCTTCCGTTTTTTCTCTAGCTTTTAAATCAAGTCTAAGATTACTAAAGTCAAAATCGTTCCAGCCATTTCGGAGATTAGCCGGAACAAACAAACAGACAGACAGACAGGCAATTTTTTATATTTTTTACTAGCTGCTGCCCGCGGCTTCGCCCACATGGATGTCAGAAATTATCCCACGGGAACGTGCTACCGGGCTACTCCTTATAACTTCAGCTATCCGCCAGTAAAAGTGTTGTCAAAATCGGTCCAGTCGTTCTGAAGATTAGCCGGAACAAACAGACAGACAGAGAGAATGCAAACAGGCAATAAATATATATATATGTATATATATATGTATATATATATATATATATATATATATAAAACAGTTTGAGGACTCTATAACTTTTTTTCTAGCTAACATCTGAATAAAGCAATAATTTTATAAGAATCTGCCAAAATTAAAGATTTAAAAAAAAAAGTGTCCTGTTTTACCCATTTTTAATAAAAAAATACACTTTAAAGTTTAGAAAGTGGTGAAACTAGAAGAAACCAAAAATGTTTTTTTTTTTAATATCCAGGGGGCCAGGCCCAAATAAATTAGGGCTGAGTAAGTAGCAGATGACCCCACCTATCCACCATTTGTATTTTCAACGTTCTGCCAAACACCCTGTATATATCTATACTTTCTGCATTTGGTAAAAAGCTGTTATTTTGACATTACAAACAGACACTTCAATTTTATTTATTTGTATAGAGTATAAGAGTGTATGTAACAGACCGTATTTTTCATTCATATTTTTTTAGTATTATAATTTATAAGTCCTTACCTGCTCAACATTAAACCTCGCAGCTTGCATATACATAGGCTTTGCAGTATCATTGAAAACCTTGAACCGGCCAACTCCGTTGATAAGCAGCGTCGGTGGCTTGTTATCACCTTTCGAGTGATGATGGTCCGTGAACATACCCATCGCTGTGTCGTGGATCCAGTCTGTTACCAGCATTACGTGTTCCGATCTGCGGGAAAAGAAATTGCTTAGTATATTAGCTGATGAATATTTGAAGTTGGAAAAGAGAGCGATCTCGCGCTTGTTATGTTAGCCCTGCAGGTAATCGTTTGCCAATTTGTCTGTCAAAATCAACGAACTGATTCGGTGTTCCCAATTCATGGTACTTTCCCAAATTTCAAATTCTACATACATACATAAACACATGCCTTCTTCCCATAGGGGTAGGTAGAAAATACGGACCGCCGCCTGCTACGATCCTTACATACTCGTTTTGCCTCGTTTACGTTCCTAATTCTGGTAATACACGCGCAAATTCTAATAAATAATAAATGATTTTATTTCTGTAAATAGGTTTGTACAAACACTTTTACACGTCAATCATATTCTTAAAACTAGATGAGGTCGGCGTTTCCTATCTGACTACTCTGAGAAGAAAGGCCTAAACAAACTCAGTGGCCATAGTCTCTTTTAAAGTCCAGACATAATCTGGGTCAGATCATGTGAAGACCATGTAGATCTGTGTCTGAAATGGTCTTTTGAGGAAAAACCACACAGATTGAGTGGACCTGTCCAGTCAGTGCACGCATTTGTCAGTAATCGTGCAGCTCAACTCAGAACTTAAGGAGTTCAAAAAAAAAGGAATAAAGTCAAAGAGCAGAAAATGAATAACCAATCCTCAGCTGGACATACTTAAATCAATATTATCATGACGCCAGCATCATTTATCCTTAAACATCCACCGCTTAGCGTAATCTTCCAAGTAAACCTCTAAATAAATCAGAGTATTGAGAAACTAAATAGCCAAACAAATAAAACGAACTCCGACTTTTGTAGAACATTAACTGGATGTTTATTTGTTCACACCTTTCCCTGTATGTACACTCAATATTGACTCAAACGAGACCTCGGGACGAAACTAGTCAGGTAAAGCCGGGCATAGAATAAGAAAAGATATTAAGTAGAAACGAAACCGAAACCGAAAATTACTCTCAAAACGGTGAAGAAAAACTTCATGAGGTCACCTACAATCAAAGACATTAAATTATCTACTCAACAATAGACGGGACATAGTGAACAAAATCGTAATCTGATACATTTGTCCTAGTGGGCAAAAGTCGCTCAGTCTAGCGTGGTACGCCTGCATGCCGCTCTAATTTTTCAATATTATACTAGATGGCGTCACTGAGACATGGGATCACAGTTTTTCTATGACATTTCTTCGCACAGCCTCTCTAGCCTACAATCAAACATTCGAAGACGTGACATTTACACACTACACTACACTGTGTCCGCGTGGTGAAATACGGCCCATTTCCTCAAACAAACAAACAAAAGGCCTGATTCCTAAATGTGGGAAAATTACAGACTCACTAAGTTATTCTTAAGTGAAAGTCCTGCTTAGGAAGCATTCTTAAGGCCTATAGTTTCGAGGGCCGCGTGGTGGATTACGGCCCAATCTCTTCAACAAAAAGGAGATCTGAGTCTAGCAGTCAACAAATTACAGGCTGATTATGTTATTAACTGATCAACCAACAAATTAACAATCCTGTTTTTGCTTAGGCTGAGAATCCTGTTTTTGATTAGGCTAGTACAGATTGAAGCGGGTTTGTGAGAAGAAATAGACAACTATTTCGGTAGAATAGAGGCATGCTCGGTTGGACTCCGTATCACAGGTGCGACAAACAAATGCGCGACAAATATTAGGGCGACAGTACGATATATCGATCGTCAGTAGTGCGACAGCACATCAGTATACGTAGCATGACCACTATAAAAACACTAAAGAAGACAAAACGACAGATTGTGGAAAGATTTCTACGGCGCGATGTCAAAATACAAAAAAAGAATGACGTTTTGTTAATCAAGTGATTTGTCTTCTCTTCATAGAGTAGAGATAGAAGTGGTCATGTTATTTGACAAATTAAGCACAACTAAAGCGACATTCACAAACACTGCAAAAAAAAAAATATTTAAAAAAAGAAAAGAAAAAGAAATATTGAAAAAAATAAAATTATTTGTATTTTTAATCACTCCTACCGCATTACATATATTAGGTCTTTACCTATGAAATTGCCGTTCTGCAGTACTGGCCATTTCAAATCAAAATAATTTTTGTTTGGCTAAGAATTCTAATTTCAAATTAATTTTATTTTAAAAACATGGATTTTTTTTTCTAAAAGTAGTCATTTCTTTATTGATTAGTGTTACATTTTCATCGCATTTCAATCTTTTTCGTCATCATGGATACGTTAAAAATTCGAGTAATTATGGAATATGAGTACCGTCGTGGCAGCAACGCGGCACAAGCGGCACGCAACATCAACGACGTTTACGGAGCTAACACTACAAACCAACGCACCACCTGTTATTGGTTTGCTCGCTTCCGTTCTGGAAATTTCGACCTGAAAAATGAACCTCGCGGTCGTCCGAAGACTTTGGTCGACAATGACGAATTAAAGGCGATTGTGGAAGCTGATGATACACAATCTACGGCTGAATTAGCAGCAGCTTTCGACGTTAGCGTCAAAACAATATTGGTCCATTTGCGTCAAATTGGCAAGGTAAAAAAGCTTGACAAATGGGTGCCCCACGAACTCAATGATCGCCAGCGCGAAGTACGCGTCGAGACGTGTCTTGCACTGCTCAACAGACACACAAATGAAGGAATTTTGAACCGCATTGTTACCTGCGATGAAAAATGGATTCTGTTTGATAACCGTAAGCGCTCAGCAAGTTGGTTGGATCCTGGTTCAGCACCTAAACAATGCCCTAAACGAAAACTTACCCCTAGAAAAGTGATGGTCACTGTTTGGTGGTCTAGCGCCGGTGTGATTCATCACAGCTTCTTACCAAACGGGGTGAGCATTACTGCAGATGTGTACTGTGAAGAACTGAACACAATGATGGAGAAGCTGGCGCATCTCCAACCAGCATTGGTCAATCGCTCGTCTCCGCTGCTCCTGCACGACAACGCGCGACCTCATACTGCACAGCAGACGGTCTCCAAGTTGCAAGAACTGGGGTTGGAAGCTCTCCGTCATCCGCCCTACTCACCAGACCTTGCGCCTACAGACTACTACTTTTTCCAGAATTTGGATAACTTCTTGGCGGGAAAAAAATTTAATACCCGAGAGGCAGTACAAAATGCCTTTGAAGAATTTGTTGCCTCCCGTCCAGCTGATTTCTTTAAGAAGGGCATCAATAAACTGCCACTGCGATGGCAAAGATGCATTGATTGCATGGGTGATTACTTCGATTAATACAAATAAAAAATTCATGAAAAAAAATCGTTTAAATTTTTTCATACAAAACGGCAATTTCATAGGTAAAGACCTATTATCATTATGCATTCAAACACATTAGTGACGAAAACACTTTGTAAAACTGCATCACCTGCATCCTGTTAGACTCGAAGCCGATCCTAGAATAGTTGTAAAATGGCTAGGAAGATGAGCCGCACGCTCAAAGAAAGTACCAAAGTTTCGCTTCTATACGGATTCCTTATTCTATGCAGAAGGAAATACGATTTGCTCGGTAGAAGATACGACCTTTACGGCAAACTAGTTGATACACTTGATTTTATTATAGAATCTCTTTGGCTGTCGCAGGCGATTTTAAATAGGTTAATCGATACTGTAGCAGTTAGCAATAACCATGAATGATTATGGTATTTTCTGCATACTATTATACACCCTATTACCTTCAAAAGAAACGTTTTTCTTACCAACAGTACTGTTTGGCATATTTAAGAGGCATTTTACTTGTGAATGGGAGTCTAACAGATAAAACGAATTTCTAAGTTAAGCTTCTAAAATGACGCTTAGATATTTGGCAAACATTTTACAGTAATGAGTTTTATAACCAACGGATATTACGACATTACAAAACTACTAAACGAAGAACGTTGAGCAATCTGAGCATTCAAGCGAGAAGAATGATGCTGGAAACTTCTTGGAGCCATGTTAGTTGGTGCGTAGGCAAAATGCCTAGAATACATTCAGTTGTATTACCCGTTTTCAGATTCTATGACTACATACGCCCAAATTACAATGAAAACATAACTTAATCGAGTTTGTACATTAAATAAAAACAGTAAAATATCCTAACACTGTATCTAACAACAAACTACATTATGGCGTCGAAAAATTCCTCCGTTTCGCTGTCAACTGGTAGAAGAGACGTTGTATGACAATGCTTAGCCTCTCATCATCACAATACAGCAGTCCACTGCTGGACATAGGCCCCGATTCTCGGCAACTCACATCTAGCTGCAACCAGCCACCCTGCTAAGATCGTTACTTTAACTAGCCTGAGCTCATCGTATCTTACGCTAGCCGATTCGCGGTTTCCACTCAAGAATACGTCTAACCCAATGGCTATCGGTTCTAAAGTTAATATTAGCCTCTGACCAAGGTAAAAGCCGGTCAGTTCACAGGAAGTGTTTGAATCGTTTAGGGATTTCTTTAATGATAAATTTTAGTACATTAAACTTACATACATAAACTCACGCCTGCTTCCCATGGGATAGGCAGAAACTACAGAACGCCACCTGCTACGATCCTTACTTACTCCTTTTGTCTCGTTTACGTTCATACATCTGGTCATACACCGGTTGCGAGTACAACGCACCTGACCCTTTTGAAGAACATCACCAATTAAGTCAAATAAGTCCTCCTATGGCGACCCCTCCCCGCATTTCCACTCACATCTGCCTTGTAAATACCCTTTGTTAGTCGCCTTTCATTCATCCTCTCAACATCACCAAACTATCTAAGCATACTCTTTTCAATGTTTATCACTACATCTTCTTTAAAACCGCACCGTTGCTTCGTTGTTGTTACATTAAACTTACCTGTCATAATCATACAATCTGCCGTGAGCATCCTGGGACTTGGGTTTCCTCACTACGAAGACTCCAGCGGCACCATCAGCTCGCTGCATACCAGAGTGAGAGTGCCAGAAGTGGGTGCCGGCGTGTGTAGCGTTGAACTGGTACCTAGAATTGTAAAAGTAATTTTAATGACACTGACTAACTGACTAATCTTAGTTACAATGACAAAGCTTCAATGAAAAAGATTGTGTGAAAGATGATATGGCTAGAGATGACGGCTAATAGATATGAATGTATAAGAGAAAAAGACATGTTGCAAAAAACCTAAATAAACTGGAAAAAGGATTGTGTGGTTTTATGAAACCACGGTAAAAGTGAAACGTTTTTTTCACATTATAGATATTTAACTAAAAACAAACCCCACCACCCCCCTCCCAAACCCCTCCCCCGCCATATTGGCCTTGGTTGCTCTGACGAGCGCCATTCACTTTATCCCTACTGAAAGAAATGCAGTATTCCATTAAACTTATCTAACCTAATCTTGTAAAGAAAAAATATTCGTTTTTTTGTGTTTGTTTGTCATGGATAAACTCAAAAAATCCTTAACTGGTTTAAAAAATTCTTTCACTTGTAGAAAGTTACATTATCAGCTAGTAACATAGGCATTTTTTTCTAGTAAATTGTGGTGTCTTAAGACTTCCACGCGAACGAAGTTGCGGGCAGAAGCTAGTAACATATTTTCTTTCTTTCTTTCTAAATACAGCCGTGAAGTTTAAATTGTTTAATTAGCTAACTATCAACTGTACTACAGGAGTGAATAAAATACCTTTTTGAATTGACCTATCAAGTATCAGTGTCCCACAGAAAAGACGATAATAAGGATTACTGGTAATGATTTATGTTTATATTTTTGACGACGTGCCTGACATATAAACGATCGTTCATCTAACTGCTTTGAGCGCATTCCTCCATTCGAACTAATTTCAGAACTCGAGATTAACTTTCAGGCTATTCGACATGAATATCAATATCTGAAAGCGACTGCAATTTGACCTTTGCTTCTCAAATACTAGAGGATATTGACATCCTAAGACTCATCGTAGAATTATTTGGAGTAATATTATTTGAGCTGTAGAAGTACCACAAATAAAGAGAGTACTATATTATATAAAACATTTTCTTAGATCTGACCGAAATCAAATAACGGCTACCTATTTGAATAAAGAACTCAAACCCAAAAGTATTCATTTCTTTTTGTGGTTCATTTAATTTGAAGACTTCAAAGCTTAGACTAATATACCTAATTTCTATGATCTAGAAATGGTATAAAAGAAAGTTGCTTTTCGTGTCTGTCTGTGTGTAGGCTTATCTCTTTTAAACTGGAGAATAAATTTTGATACGGTTTTCACTATTATTTAGAAAAAAAAAACTGGAAGTTTTATGTGAATAATAAATTATTATAATTTATTTAGGTACATAAAGGTTTTGTAGTACATGAGGGACTTACAAATTAGGTATGCATTATTAATTACATGGTATAGGTACAACGAATTTTTGGGTGAATCGCTGCTCTCCTAGCTAGATTACTGAGTAATCTGTATTAAGGAGAGACAGTTTCGACTGCCAATTTGAGTATCACAAAACTTTTTGACAAAAAAAACAACCGACTTCCAAAAAATACACTACAAAGTGAAAAATAACTTTAATTTCGGAAGTCGGTGTCTTTTTGGATCTTTATTTTAGTTTTTTGCCACCGACTTCCGAAATTAAAGTTATTTTTCACTTTGTAGTGTATTTTTTGGAAGTCGGTTGTTTTTTTTGTCAAAAAGTTTTTATTTTTCACTTTTTAGTGGGTTAGATAATAATTTATCGAAGTTACAATAGCCTAATGTCAACTGCTCATCACCTTTTACAAAATATTTCGTTTCCCGATGCAAGGAATTGAGGAGTTTATTGTTGAGGATTTCTCTTGGTAAAAACCAGAAGAACTGGAGCTGATGGTGAAGCCACCATCAGCTCCATTTCACCATATGCATTGTGACAAGCATAAATTGCTTAGCAACCAACGAAAGGGCATTGCTAGAGATGACGCGATTACGCAACTTAAATTCAGTCTCAAATTGACGCATCAGCATGACTAGTAGGTAGTGGTTGCCCTATGAAAAACTTCAATCTTAATTGGGTATTACTTTTGTACGACCTGAATATTTTGGAATATTGAAACGAATGAAGTAAGCCCAACAAAAGGTAACTGCTGTAAATCGTTGAGGAATTCCCTCGACTGTCTATGGTCTCCATCATCAGACCTGTAATGGCACTTATAACCCATATGGGTGCAAAGTTCTCATCAATATAAATGAATTAAGTCCAAACACAAGGTAGCTACTGTAAACCGTTGAGGAGTTCCCTTAACTGTCTTTCGTCTTCATCATCAGACCCCTAATGACAGTCATAACACATCTGGGTATAGTTTTCTCATCAATAAAAATTAATCAAGCCCAAACACAAGGTAACTGCTGTAAATCGTTAAGGAATTCCTTCAACTGTCTATGGTCTCCATCATCAGACCTGTAATGGCACTTATAACCCATATGAGTGCAAAGTTCTCATCAATATAAATGAATTAAAACGAATCACAAGGTAGCTACTGTAAACCGTTGAGGAGTTCCATTAACTGTCCTTCGTATTCATCATCAGACCCCTAATGGCAGTCACAACCCATCTAGGTGTAAAGTTCTCATCAATACAAATTAATCAAACACAAACACAAGGTAACTGCTGTAAATCGTTAAGGAATTCCTTCAACTGTCTATGGTCTCCATCATCAGACCTGTAATGGCACTTATAACCTATATGAGTGCAAAGTTCTCATCAATATAAATGAATTAAAACAAATCATAAGGTAGCTACTGTAAACCGTTGAGGAGTTCCCTTAACTGTCCTTCGTCTTTATCATCAGACCCCAAATGACAGTCACAACCTATCTAGGTGTAAAATTCTCATCAATACAAATTAATCAAGCCCAAACACAAGGTAACTACTGTAAATCGTTGAGAAATTCCCTCAACTGTCTATGGTCTCCATCATCAGACCTGTAATGGCACTTATAACCCATATGGATGCAAAGTTCTCATCAATATAAATGAATTAAGTCGAATCACAAGGTAGCTACTGTAAACCGTTGAGGAGTTCCCTTAACTGTCCTTCGTCTTCATCATCAGACCCCTAATGACAGTCACAACCCATCTAGGTGTAAAGTTCTCATCAATACAAATTAATCAAGCCCAAACACAAGGTAACTGCTGTAAATCGTTGAGGAATTCCTTCAACTGTCTATGGTCTCCATCATCAGACCTGTAATGGCACTTATAACCCATATGGGTGCAAAGTTCTCATCAATATAAATGAGTTAAGTCGAATCACAAGGTAGCTACTGTAAACCGTTGAGGAGTTCCCTTAACTGTCCTTCGTCTTCATCGTCAGACCCCTAATGACAGTCACAACCCTTCAGGTGTAAAGTTCTCATAAATACAAATTAATCAAGCCCAAACACAAGTTACCTGCTGTAAATCATTGAGGAATTCCCTCGACTGTCTTTCGGCTCCATCATCAGATCGATACCAGACCTTCATTAAATTGTAGTTCTTTAAAATACTTAATGAAAAAATTAACAAACGCACTAGGCGCTGCTACGATTTTCGAAGGTTCCCCTCGATTTGTCCGTGACTCCATCATCAGATCCTGGTTTCCTTATCATGGGACCACCCTTGAGGTACATCCTTTCTAACAAAAAAAGAATCATCCAAATCGGTTCACCCAGGAAAGAGTTCTGAGCTAACACACATAAAAAAAAAAAAAAAAAAAAAAAACATACAGGCGAATTGAGATCCTCCTCCTTTTTTTGAAGTCGGTTAAAAAATCATGTTATTATTTTATGCTTTTGGAGCAAAATTATATAAAACAAATTAGAATGAGGAGTGTTGGTGTGGTGAGTCGAGTGAGTGCGTGTGCGTGTGTAAGGGTGCGTGTGCCTGTGTAAGGGTGCGTGTATGTGTGTGTGAGAGTGAGTGTACCTGTGTGCATTTGAATAATAGGAAATAGGGTTACTTTCATGTAAGTGTCAATAAGTACTTTTCAGTCTCGTCGTATGTTTTATTCAGGAGAAATGCACGGAGGGCGAGTTTACATTTTGCTATGTGCTAAATTATAGATATATAAGGACGCAATAATTTTATTGCACAAGCAAGGGCCAAGGTAATAGAAAAATCTCTTCGTGTATTTAAATTGAGTTTGAGGAACAGTACAAATCATATCTTTCCATCGTTTGGTAATAGTAGTAAAAGGGGTTTTTAAGTATTGAAGAAGAATGGTTTGCAGAATGAAATGTTGCCTTATGTTGAGGGCATTACAATTTTTATAAAGTTCTGTGGTCGAAATGTTGCAATTTTCAGTATAGCTCTGTGGGACACTTCCAGAGGTTTAAGGGCAGGTTATTATATGTATCTTGGATATAACACAGAAATCACGATGTATTGACGTGTCTCCACGTCATCAATAGATCGCACCCTACAGGGGCAGGGCAAAGAGCCTAGACAAAGTGACATTCTATCAGCGATAACTATGTTGAAAAAACCAAAAGTGAATCAATCAATCAATCAGCTCAGCCTATATGTCCAGCAGTGGACTGCGATGTCCACTGCTGGACATATAAGCCTAGGCCTATGTCCAGCAAAAATGTATGGGACTGACAAAATCCACGTAGTGCTGATACATACGTCATGTTCGTGAACGGGCGCCGTCAGCAGGGACTGCGGGGTAATTACGTAACACACTAACAGTAGAAATGGGTTTCATTTTGACAGTTCAACAACATTCATTGCGTTATTTACGTTGTTTGCAGACAAATTTTTCGAACATATAAAGTAATGGATTAGCAATAGGCTTCAAAATTATTCAGATTGTGATAGATAGTGTGTTACGTAATTAGGATGCTGGTTATCTCTTAGCTGCCACCGCTTATTTTAATATCTGAATTGTTCTTTTTTAATGTGTAAACATCTTAGCGCTCGGTCCACGGTAGGGGCTAGCTGGGACTTCGAGCGTCAGACGCGTAAGCG
Organism: Griposia aprilina; assembly: GCA_916610205.1. NCBI lineage: Eukaryota > Metazoa > Arthropoda > Insecta > Lepidoptera > Noctuidae > Griposia > Griposia aprilina. Next base: position 12,273,668 of record OU744307.1, on the reverse strand, counting down.
TAAGACTTCGAGCGTCAGATGACGTCAGCGTAAGACCCGTGTCTATGTGAGCAAACCGATGCGAGCTCACATGTTTACACATCAATTTTCGTGAGTGCCAAACCAACTCACACCCTTTTTTTTTTAACGGTCGTTTTAACGTGCACGTCTTTCTACATTGTTCTCACATGTATAATTTCGACATGAATGATGTACCCAATTTTTTGTAACAATATTTTAATTTATTAGAGTGTCCGTGGAGTTTCTTGCCCGTTCTTCTCCATAGGTACCTACGACGCTTTGGAATGGGCAACTCGCTTCATCTTTCTGACTGACCAACCCCTTGACAATTCAAAAGTGCCTTTAATTGGTTTATTTAAAATAAGTATATTGAGTTTGAGTTTGATCCACCGAAAAGTGTCAATCCTGTTGAAAGTCGTAGAAATACAAAACACTTCAAAAGCGATTGTGACTTGTCTAGACTCTCAGGTCGCTAGTAGAAAACAAAAAATACAATCTTTACCTGAATGTGGTCTCAGGTAATATAGGGCACTGTGTCACGTACGGCGTCCCATCCATGTATGGGGTTCCCTTCTGGTGCTGTCCATGCCAATGTACAGTAGTACCTTCTGTCATCAGATCATTCTCCACATCTACTATCACACGGTCATGTTGGCACACCTGGAAATAATAAGAGAACTGTTTGAAAATGGTCTCTTGGTTCATAGTGAAAATATTTGATGAAAGGAATGTACGTTTTTTTTTTTTTTTTTATGTAGATTGATTGATATATTATTTTTAAATACATCACATAATATTTGAAAGTACATGACATTAAGAATATGAAGACATATTTCATTTGTATAAAACATGAAATACGCTGAAAGAAATACAAATTGTTCTTGCAATATCATTCTGATCAGTTTTCATTCATTCGAAAATTGCCATAAATATATTTCCAATTGAATGGGTACTCATTTAAATGATTAAAAGATTAAATTACAGTTAATTTACTGTGTTATAATAATATTTAGGGCCGAGTTTAATTTAATTTTGGACTTAAAATATCTGCTAAAAGCTTTTCAGCTTTTCAGCTCTAAAGCCAATAAAATGACGAGCATAAAACCAGACGACATTTTCAAAATGTTGACTAACAATAGTGTTACCATACTTTTATTTAACGAGCGACCCAATTAAAACGAGTTCGCAATTTCACCCAAAATTAAAACTACCACGCTACACAATATTGTCAGCTAGGTACGGTTTAAAATTCGCCCATCAATTTTTCTGTGGAACAAAATGGGAGCACATTCTTTAACACCCCACATTTTTTTCTCAAAATGAACAATTACGAGACTCAGACCGAGACCTATAGACGTTACATAGCACGAGCTTTGACTTAGACATGTTCCCGTCTCTTTCTTGCACTTATAGTTTAACAGTCGTGTGACAGTGACAGGAACGAATAGGCAAAGTGTACGTGGGAAGTAACGTTCATAGATTTTGGCCTTACTCACCTCCACGGCCGGTCCAGGCATTTTTCTATTTATCACATTCAAGGGTCGATTCATTCCATCAGCTGGTATACAATCGGGCCGAGAACAGTCCGTCAAATTGTACGGACAGTCGTAGCAAGCTTTGCTCATCGTCTGATACCATTCTAGAACGAAATGATAGTAACATATCATTGGTTCCTCTCCTTCCCTGCATTCCCTATGACAAGGATGGTCTCCATTCATTAATTCTCCTGTCACTTCATCATATCGTACATGAGCCCTAATTTTGGCATCTTTAACATTTCTGCTTATGACTGTCTCCTTTTCATCTTGTATCATTCTGATTGGATGCTTGGCTGGAGGAGTTGATTTCCGATTTGGTTCGATTTTCAATACATTTGTGCTGTTCGGTTTAGTTGCAACTAGCACTCTGGAAGCGCTTTCTGGTGCGTTGTGGTGGAAATCTTCTGACATTGTTGCGTTTTGTCCATCATCATCTATTACGAAAACGTATGAGTCATTATTCTGTTGTCTATTTTGTCTTGTATCATCTGTGTTCTCTATGTTGAAGTCAAATGTTGTTGTTGATGTTTCAAAAGATTGTGCTGTCTCCGTCTGTGTGTTGATTCCGTTGATATCTGTAACAAAATAATATTTCATTAGGAATTTGACATTATTAAAGCTACATATTCACACATCAACTTTGGTTTAACCGATGTAATGATTATTCAATAGCATGACAACAGGTTTGTATGGTAACATACATTAGTACAGGGATAATTAGCTTTTCATTTGTTTTGTAAATAATTATCTCTATAAGAATACATATTTTATTCCCTTTACCTTTGAACAAAGTATTTTTTTTTTAAGTAAGAAAGTTAATTGCAGAAGGATTATTACACACAGAAGTTTCACTATTTTTATATGTATAATATTATACACAGTCAATTCATAATCATGTTGAATATAGTTTTTATTTCAATTTAACGTCAAAGTGAAGATGACCTAAATGAAAATCGCACAGACCAGGAACGCATGGCACAAAAGAGAGGAAGCCTATACACAGCAGTGGATGGTACACACGGCTACATATCAAGCCTTAAAAGTCCAGTATAAGCTGACCTCTCATTATACGGAAATCCTATACAATGCGAGATCAGCTTATACTCGAAAAATATAGCTTGATATGTAGCCGTGTATACAAATAATGCTGCCAAAGATGATGATGGTGATGACGAATGACAAAGTGGAATGGAATACAAAGTTTGATCGACATTTATTTCCGACTCTTTCTTCGTACTATTCAAAGGTAGCAATATTCTAACACTCGTATAATACTCCATTCTCAATAAAAGCCATACATTCTGACAGCATCAACACAACAATGATCCCTAAAATAAGTTGTCAGTAACACAGGGAACATCCCGAACTCGATCACCGATCATTACAAGAACATTTGAATTGTAAATCTGTAAAACACAAAATAGACAGGTGCAGAAGGCTTAGTTTATTTAACAGGCAAAAACAAGCACACGCATACATAGACGCGTACGTACGGCAATCTCAATCAAATGCCAGTCGCGAGTGCGCTTGCACTCGCTGTTCGTGAAGCGTGTCTATGTGTGCGTGCGTTCTTGCTCATGGTATGAGGCCGACCTTCTGTACCTAGATCTATCTTGTGTTAAAGCTGTCGGTTACTCTATTAAGCATTTAACAGGTCTTTGGAGCCGATATAGTTTCAATCCAACAAAAGAGAGGATTATGGTAATTTCGTAGTTAGAGGGTTTGAGAGTTGTTACGTGTATTCTATGAGTCTTGGTTTAGTTTGAATGATAGGTATTTTATCAATGTCTTTGAGAGTTTATCAATACCTGCAATATTCTAGAAAAATAGTGCCATTAAACATTACGCTAGGAAGGATTGGTGATTTAAAATGTAAGAGAATGCACATTGCACACACTCAAGACCAGAGCAATTGTCGAGTTAGAATGGCACTAACGGATAGACATACAAAGATTTTGCGTTATAATATCGACGACCGCAATGTATATACGGTTATCTACAAAATCATGGTTTTGTTATCATCATAACTAAAATATTCAATACCATACCAGCATCGTTCAATCTATATAAAATCCTTATTTATTACTCGGTTTATCGTTGTAAACAACTTTATTCATTGACAGGACAGACATTTAGGAAATGAAACGTATGAACGAAATATTCATAATTTCGAATCATTCTTTATTTTGACCATTTCGACCCTTTTCGACTACGTTATAATGATATAAAAAGTACTCTGTGGACTATGTTTACAACGTCGTTTATTTTAAACTAGCTGTACTCGGCCTGGCTTCGCACAGGGAGCACTAAGTATGTAACACCTACCCTTCCTACCTGCCCTACCTACCCTACCTACCTGCCCTACCTACCTACCTACCTACCTACCCTACCTACCTACCCTACGTACCTACCCTACCTACCTACCTACCTCTTCTGTCTCAGTCACTCACTTTTTTTTAAATCTTCTTATATATTTTCCTGACAACAACGAACACAAAAAAAAGAATTATCCAATATAATGCAGAGACGTTCGGAAGTTATGCGCGTACTTACATTTCGGCGATTCATTTTTATTTATATAGATAGTGTTCGGTGAGTTTTCAAAAGAGGTAGCGTTAGGTGACTATGACGAGTCTCTGTCTAAATATAAGAAGTGTTTATATAGATTTAATTTAAGTATCTCTCAATGTTATTTTAACTTTTGTTTTTTTGTTCTTATGTCCTTTAAAATTTTATTAACTTTTTCAATATGTTACCTATTATTAATATTATAACTTTGTTAGCTTAGTTGTTAACTTTATTGTGCATGCTGTGGTCTCCTATAAGTGAAGGAGTACAGCTGCTTATTACCTGATGTTGCCCATTCTATATGTGTCATGTATTAAGTACATCTTTTGTTGGAGATCTTAGATCAATCATAAAAAATTAAAAACCAAAATAGGCGGTAGGATGTTAGATATAAAAAAACAGAAAAAAATAATGGGCAGAAGTGGCCAAAATATCCATCACTAAACTGAATAGTCTATTAATTAATAAGGAGTAATTTTTATTCTGACAAAATTATAGAAAAATAAATCATTTTTATTTAACTATAACTTTTTACTGACAGATTTTTTATGGGTGTCTTCCTAAAAGTTGTTCTTTATTTAATACTAGTTGTTGCCCGCGATTTCGTTTGCGATCCAAGATAATAAGTAGCCTATGTTCTTACCTAGGTCATGGTCTATCTGTGTGGTCCAAATCCGTTCAGTAGTTTTTGCGTGAAAGAGTAACAAACATCCAACCTCACAAACTTTCACATTTATAATATTAATATCTGTGTCTGGTCCAAATCCGTTCAGTAGTTTTTGCGTGAAAGAGTAACAAACATCCAACCTCACAAACTTTCACATTTATAATATTAGTAAGATATAGGATAGGATTCGGTTACATACTTAGGATTCGTTAGTAGTAGACATTTGGACCAAACGCCTTACTTTTTAGGGTTCCGTAGCCAAATGGCAAAAAAGGAACCCTTATGGATTCGTCATGTCTGTCTGTCTGTCTGTCCGTCCGTATGTCACAGCCACTTTTTTCCGAAACTATAAAACCTATACTGTTGAAACTTGGTAAGTAGATGTATTCTGTGAACCGCATTAAGATTTTCACACAAAAATAGAAAAAACAATAAATTTTGGGGGTTCCCCATACTTAGAACTGAAACTCAAAATTTTCTTTTCATCAAACCCATACGTGTGGGGTATCTATGGATAGGTCTTCAAAAATGATATTGAAGTTTCTAATATAATTTTTTTCCAAACTGAATAGTTTGCGCGAGCGACACTTGTAACTTCTAAAATAAGAGAATGATAAAACTAAAACAAATATATGATGTACATTATCATGTAAACTTCCACCGAAAATTGGTTTGAACGAGATCTAGTAAGTAGTTTTTTTTTAATACGCCATAGACCGTAAACCGCAATTTACCTTTCATTCAATTTATAGATAATGGTACGGAACCCTTCGTGCGCGAGTCCGACTCGCACTTAGCCGGTTTTTTCCAAATGTCTTAATGGCGTTAGTGAGTGAATGGTAATGATGGTTGGTGACGTATTATTATGGTGTTTGTTTTCCGACGAACACTCGTACGGAGTCGACGGGCAGAGCTAACATATTCTCCTAGTGGCTAAAATTCGGTTAGTCCCGCTATGGTATGGTCCCGGTATGGCACCCTCTTAAAATACGTATCAAAAAGTCCCGCTATGGTACCCTTCAGTTTTTGGTACTGTTGTAAAGAAAAGTTATACAATGCGTTAAGAAAAAAATAGTATTAATAAAAAATATCTTTTCTTAACTAGTAAGCTATCACCAATTTAATTAGTTTTGTGTTTCTTAAATAATAGGGTTTGTCCTCAAAATAGTAGATCTGTCACCAAAATGTAGTCACCAAACAATGCAAAATCAGTTCCACAATAGCCGACGGAGTCCCGCTTCGCGGGACTCCTACTTCTGGGCGGTTTAAAAAAAAATAACCACGAAGGGGACGGCGGGGTCTTTCAGACCCCGCCGTCCCCTTCTAACCTAACCTGTCCGAGTCGGGGTGCCCCAAGTTGTACCAAATACCTGGGAACAATTTTTGTTTATCTGAGAACGAAAATATTTCGTGGCGATAGATGATATAGTAACAGTGTAACAGTAACTGTGACTCGTTGGGAATTATTATCCAAAACATTCCCAACGAGTCACACTGTTACCCGTTGAGGTGTGACTCGTTGGGAACAAGCTATTATTTTTTGTAGTTTATGTTTACAATTTGCGCCTTTTTCTCCATGTTGAGTATTTGTAATTAATATTGTTGATTATTTTAAAAATTACATTGCAATTAATATTTCGTTTTACTGTTTGATATTTTTTTATAAATATTTTGAATTAATAAAAGACTGATTTAATATCGCAAACAGACGTTTTATTGATACACTCCTAAAAGTATTTATTTATAGATACACTTTTCTTTTCAGTTGTACCTTCTATTGTCTAACGTAGATCTAAAAGATGGGTACCATAGCGGGACTTTTTGATAGGTATTTTAAGAGGGTGCCATACCGGGACCATACCATAGCGGGACTAACCCCTAAAATTGGCGTACAGTATACGGCGAAATTGACTCTTGACATTTTTTGGGCTGTGTCTGTCTGTTTCTTTTTAAGGTTTTATAGAGCTTCTTGATGAATGTTAATTCAGTTTTTATCAACATTTATGGAGTTCATTCACAGGATTTCCCGTACAAGCGCAATACATAAATTTACACTTTAAAAGATTCTCTTAAGTTGTAATTAACACTGGAATCTTCTTACGAAAACTTAAACGTCCGGAAATGTTTCGAAAATTTTAATTAAACAATTTTGCTCTCAACTGTTGATTAAGTTTTAAAAGTCGGGCAAACATTTTGCGAGAGTTTGTTGATCGGTAAGTACTACGGACTGAGGTTCGACTTCAAATGCTCAACCAAAGAGTTTAATAACTATTCAACTTTACTTGGTAATAGCTGTGGCTTCATTCTTGAACTAGAATGATTCATCGACAACAGCCCCAGTTTGTTTGAAGTAAATATAAGAAGTATGTATATGACGGAGTAGCAAGTGGCGCCACCCGCCTAGTTTTGTTACGAAGTTAATGGAATCACCGAAAAGGTCGGACAAGAGTGACACTAGCTAGTGCCAGTCACTCTAGCAGAGCGTCGCATCGACGGTTACGTGGCGGCTCTCTTCTGATGACAAAAGATGATGTCCGTGGAGCCGCTGTGGTACCACGTCCACGACGATCTGCTATATTCCAGCACAATCCTAATGATATTGAAGCTGCTGAGCTACTAATACGATGACCACTTGTGGTAAAATTTTATTTAATATTTGAATTGCTTTTGTCTTTTTATTACGGACGCTTTTAACGTTCTGCATCGGTCTCACATGCACAATTTCAACATGAACGATGTAACCTATATTTTGTAACCATATTTTAATTTAAAAGAGTGTCCATGGAGTTTCTTGCCCGTTCTTCTCCATAGGTACCTACTACGCTTTGGAATGGGTAACTATACTCGAAAGGTTTAGGTAGTTAAATAAAGGTAAACAACAAAAACCACGTGACTCATCGATGCTAAACCTTTTATTTCAAATGTTAAAATCATATTATTTTTAGTCATAAAATAATATGTTCTATTCTGAATCTGAGGAACTATCTGTCACATTAATAATAAAGCGTTCAGTGGTATCATCAATTATTTTGTCTAATTTAAACATTTTCTGTACTCCTTTTATTACATGATCCTCGCAATTTTTCCAATTATCAGCAGTCACATTAGCTAAAGCCTCTGGCAAAATAATTTTTAGGTCAGCCATTTTAAAAGTTTTATTTTTCTCGGCTAAATACCCCTTACTTGAGCCCATGTCTTGAAATATCATGTCTTGAAACTATGTCTGTTTTCAACGGATAACACTCTTTGGGCCATGTTTCTTCTACATACTTATTTAAACACATTTATCAATGTGTGTTTCTCAGAGGATGAAAGAGGTCCTGATTTGTAGCGCTTTTTCTTCGTTGCTGGAAATAAGAGTACGGAGTTGGTCTGGCTAGTACCAGGCCTTTTTCAACCACACGAATTTAAAAACCAATAACGATAAATAACAAAAACTTACAATAACTAAATAACAAAAACAAAATAAAGAAACAAGCTATATTAACAAAATCGAAACGCGTACGCAACTACGCAAATGTCGAGAGTGCTATCAAAGGCGTCTGGTTAACCGACTAAACGTAATACCTGCTACTTCAGTTGCCATACTACGTCCCAGGTGTACTCTTCAATTTAGCAGCGTTATATTCGTTGTATTTTCTAAAAAAGGTTTACGGAACCTGTCTTTTTGGGCTCTTTACAATAAACAGATTACAAAATATTATTCTATTTTATAAATCACAACAAAAAAATTGTGGTCAAGCAATTACATCTACGAAGAGTAGTTTACGAATAAATTATAAAGTTTAACATACATTAATAAAAGAGTGTGTGTGTGTGTATGTAATAAAAGAGAAAACTATCATATAAATCGAAAATAAATTTAGTTTTGTTGTAACGTATTTTTAAACAAGAAAGTGTCAACCATAAAAAACCCTTTTTACGATTTGTTTACCTTTATTTAACTATCTAAACCTTTCGAGTATAGCTTCATCTTTCTGACTGACCGACCCCTTGACAATTCAAAAGTGCCTGTAATTGGTTTATTTGAAATAAATGCTTTGAGTTCGAGCTTGAGTTTGATTTTAAAGGCTATCCTGCGCCGTTATATACATATTTATTTATAAATTAATAACACCGTCTTATACCGACAGAGGATTATTCCTGTGTCTTTTACTTGTAATGAAAAGGTTCTTATGACCTACATTTGACCTACATAGTCATGGACGTACAAATAAATGTTTTTTGTACGTCCATGTACATGGTTCAGTTGTTTCAAAATAATAGGTCGGAGAAAAAGTTTTTTCGTTCTTATAGAGTATAAATTTGTAGTAAAATCTCTTTGGCTGCAACTACTGTTTGTATCTGGCTGCTTTTGATACCATTAAAATGAATGACATTTAAAAAAGGAAAATAAAAAGTAAAAATGATTACCCGCCATTTTTCAATTGTTTTTCTGTCCGCCAAAATGAGTGAATCTAACGAAGAAATTCGACAGATTTTGAAGTTTTATTACAATAAAGGGAAAAACCGACACAAGCCGCGAAAAAAATATGTCACGTTTATGGACTTACCGCAGTGTCAGTACGTTTATATACAAGTAACTCAGTGAGTAGTAGTTGGTTCAAGCGTTTTCAGTTCGGGAATTTTGATGTCAAAGATGCAGCTCGCTCTGTTCGCCCCATTACGGATAAAGTCGATGCCATTTTTGAAAAAGTGGAGAAGATATATTAGTAGTTTCGACATAGCTAAAGAGTTAGGGGTTAACTACAAAACAATTTTGAACTATTTGAAAAAGTCTGGGTATATATAGTCTTGAATTTTTATATAATATACGAAAGAACTTTTTCCCAGACCTAATATTATTTTACAAAAATACTCAAACCTTTAAATCCGGGTTCTAACATTAATCAAATCGTAGCCTCGTAGGTACTAAGTAATAAGTAACAAAACACAAGCAGAGAAACATAACATACCACAAAACAAATTATTAATAAACATTATTATTTACCACAAAACAAATGAATAAGTGCCTGCAATAACATAACTAAAACAAAAACTGTTATTCTCTTTTTGCACATTAACATTACTTATTAGTATAAAAAGGTAATGCAATATTGCTTACGGGCACATTACAATGGTATTTTCAGTAGGCGTTTAAACATTTAAGTTCTTTAGTTTTTTATAAGCAATTAAAGATCTTTAATAAGAATAACCGGCACCCTAATTACGCAACACGCTACCAATCACAATCTGAATCATTTTGAAGACTATTGTTGATACATTGCTTCATTATGTTCGAAAAATTTGTGTGCTCAATAACGTAAATAACGCAATGAATGATATTGAGCTGTCAAAATGAAAGCTATTCCTACTGTTAGTATGTTACGCAAGTACCCCGCTGGACTTACACAAAACAAAAACCAACCCGGGATGTTTGAAGACGCGAATTTATAAAGACAGCACGTTCAGTCCCGCATCCCCTGCGGGATTATGTATTCAAATTTCGAAACATCAGCCTGTTTGATCGCTTATAGATTTGAAATAAGCACTTCCCCATAAATGTAATCAAACAGTTTTTTACTCTTTACGGAAATGAGGGAGAATTTGGAGTATTTCTCAGAAAAGTTAATTCTCAGTAAAAAAAAAAGCAAGACGCGTTTTAGTTCTATCTGCCTAATGCGACTAAGCTCCACGAATAGGTAGGCTGTAAAAAGATATAGAGATAGATATCTTTTTTTTTATTAAGTTCGTTATTATTGTTTATCCGGCACCATTGACTGGAGTTGAATGTCAGTAGAGTGCATTAAAAACTGGCCTCCATCTAGCTAACTGGCATTATACAGGGCTTTTTTTGGTGGGATGTCATCATATGATCGACCCCGTAAGGCATCGGCGCTATCGGACCCCATCATTGGTGCTGACATCTCTTTGAGGCGCGCATGGAACGCGACGCGCCGTCGACCCGGGCCTGGTCCTTACCGGACGGTGAGCTACCCATTGCTCGCCGTCCGCCCTGGGCGTCTCCTCCTGCGGCGACTAGGGGCGTGACGGCGCATCGATTGCCTCGCCCTCACACGTTCCGCCTTCTCCTTTGCGAGCATTACTGCGTTGCAGAAGGAGGTGACAGAATCTCGCTCCGTTCCATGACCTGGACCAGGGCCGGACGCACGAGACCGCCGCCGCCGATCGCCCCCGCGAGCACAGGGCGGTGCTCTGCCCAAGCCGGGCAGACCTCCACCGTATGCTCCACCGTGTCCTCCGGGCGATCCACACAGTGGTAACACCCGGGCGTTTCCTCCCACCTTATACGAAACAGGAACCTCCCTAAACAACCATGTCCGGTGAGGACCTGCGTCAGGCGGAATGTGAGGATGCCGTGGCGCCTCTCAATCCACTCCTCAAAGAGGGGACTTACCGCCGTAATTGTGGCGTGCCCAATTATACAGGGTGGCTGGGACATCGACGCGCAACTTGGTACAAAGGCGTGTTACACCCTCTTTTTTTTCTCTCTTGCTGTTAATTTTTATGTAACACCCTTTTATTTGAAAACTAAATTCCAATTCCAATGGGAATAAAATTATTTTGATCTTTTGGTTCTCTTTTATTAACGACTAATGTCGCTATGTTTAGAATATAGATTAATATTCTTTTTTACATAAATCAGGTTCTCATACCTATACATATTAAGATGCGACAGTCATTATGTTTATTTCCTTAAATTTATCCCTCAGTGAAAGCCTATAACTAAGGTTATAAATTGCTCGTATGGCTCGTTTCTGCAGCACAAATATAGCCTGAATGTCGGCTGCATTTCCCCACAGCAAAATGCCGTACGATATTACACTATGGAAATAACTAAAATATACTAATCGGGCTGTTTTTACATCAGTCAAATGACGGATTTTATAGACCGCGTAGGCTGCAGAGCTTAGCCGCTTCGACAATTTGTTTATATGTGGGCCCCACTGTAGCTTCGAGTCCAAAGTAATACCTAAGAACACTGAGGTGTCCACAAGATCCAATTCCGTCCCATTTACTAGTACATTGGTTTTCACCTGCTTAACGTTAGGTGTCAGAAATCTAAGGGACATTTAGTCTTTTCTCGTTTAAAAGTAAATTATTAACACTAAACCAATGCACTATTTTATTGATAACATTATTTACATCGTCAGTAACTGTCTGTTGTCGTTTAAGCTTAAATAAAAGTGATGTGTCTTCTGCAAATAATACTATTTCATGACCGTTCTTTACAAGGCAATAGAACACAAACCTAACCAAAAGCATAACAAAATCTTCAGCTCATCTTAAAAATCTAGTCTTGGGATGACGTCATTGATTACAGTTTAGTTTAGCTTTTTAAAATATTTATTCAATAATAATAAATATTGAATAAATATTTTATTGTTTGATATTTATCTTTGCAGTGACGCTCGCTAGTATGATGTTTAGCCTTGTGTTCACGAACATTTAAATAAACTGATTAAATATGCAAACTGCACCCGCACTTCGTAACACACTATTAATCACAATCTGAATCATTTTGAAGCCCATTGCTAATCCATTGTTTCATATGTTCGAAAAATTTGTCTGTTTAACAACGTAAATAACGTAATGAATGTTGTTGAACTGTCAAAATGAAAGCTTGTTCTATTAAGACCCACTTGCACCGCCAATCACTAAACACTTTTAGCGCTAAACGAGTTTAAAATATCATTCTGTCTCTGTCATCTTCAAACATTTGTCAGAAACAGAATTATGGTGAACACAGGCCTTACTAGTGGTTGTTTTAAATCACGTAGACAATCGCATTCTAGGTATTAGACCGGACAAGTATCTTTCAAACCAAATACTTGACAGTTATACAACTTCCAAGCTGTCAATTTTATAGTGACATTTTTATTAACAAAAGACAGGAAGATGGAGGGACGAACTTGACTCAATAGACTGGCCCGCAATTGCAGAGGACAGACGTGTTTTGAAAAGTGAGAGGGAGTCCTTTGCTTAGCAATGGGATATTGCGAGCTGAATAGCTAAGATTTACATTGAAAAAACAAAATCTGGACCAAGGAAGTACTGACTATTGAAAAAACACTATGTTTTGATTCGAATGTTAAAACCGCTACCTGCGAATTTTCAGCTTTATCTTTAGGGTGGTTATTCCGTTTATCCACCCCAAAAAATCCACCCTAAGGTGGATACGTGGAAACGCATGTCCAAGAATCCACCTTAAGCCTATAAATTCCTGTTATCCAAGTAGGCCTAGGGTGGATTCTCAGACATGCGTTTCCGCGCATCCAACTTAGGGTGGATTTTTTGGGATGGATATATGGAATAACCCCTTAAGGCGATGAGTGGAATGTAATGCATGTGTAATAAGCTGTGGATCCAAATAAAGAGGACCACCTACCAGTTTCTTCGAATATTTAAACCTACTTAATTCTGTTAAATATGTGCGTAGATTTTATTTACCTCACGTGTAACAAAACGTGAATGGTCACAATAAAATAAAATTACCATTTTTATATCGGTAAGCGTAATTAAAACAAATGACATGGATATTTTAAATAATAGGCACATAAATATCATTTTTATAATTGGCCTGGCAAAAATCCGGTTCTTTTATCCCTTAAAATAAAATGGAAAAAGAGTCTTGTTTTTCTAAAATGATTGAAAACCGGTATGTGTGGGGGCTTTCGTATTCGTGTTTGAAAAATAACAGGAAAACGTTTTATTCTTTTTTGATCGACTTCCTAAAATGACAGACAGGAAATTAATTCTACATTCATTAAAAGCGTATATTTTTATATGATTTTGTTATTTAATTTTATTCATCTACGCTCATTTGCAGCATTTCATGTTATGAGAATGATGCATGTAATTTATGAATATTTATTATATTTAACCCTAAAATGAAGTACCTACTTACCAACACTTAAGGATTAGTTATTCCTTTTAAGTAGATATATCTATACGTAACGAAGAATAGTACAAAGACAAACGGGAGCATACACTTATCAACATACTTATTTCCGCCCAAAAAAGCATACTACGCACACTCATAGAGTTGTAACCAATAACAACAATGACTATTTACTGCGTTTAGTCGCCACTCAATCGCACGACACTCGCGCAACTGTCGTCCCCCACCAATCAAGGTTGTACCGACTCTCCAGTTAATCGCTCCATTCATCTCAGATCCAATACTACGACCAAACAGTTTTGATACTTTTAGCTAGACTAGCGATCTCGCGCGCCTGCTTCGAATTATCATTAATGTATTATATAATTTATATATTAATGTATTATATTTATTTACTATTACCACTTACCTACATTTGTTTTTACTGGTAGGAACCCAATATAACAAAGTAGTCACAATTTCCACGGTCAGAGACGCCACCCAAAAACCAATTAAACAACACCACCAACAAAAACGAAATGATTTAAATTGTCATATTTAAGTTGTGGTATACAGGGTCAAATTAAATTAGCTAGCGAAACTCCGCGGACGTGATGGGTATGGATATCTAAACGTGACAAAAAAAAAAGTTCAGATGTTTTTTTTTTGGGTCAACTACCGTTGGTTGTGCTGTTACTTGAAGTATGAGTTAACAAATTCTGTATTTTCTTTTTGTTTTAACATGTTAAGTTATCGATACCCATCACGTTTGTGAAGTTTATCCAAAAATAAATGACAACACCACCACCGGTTGATAACACTGCCAAAATTAATAAACGTAGCCAAGCATTATTTCTGTCACTGTCGCACAACTGTCAAACTACAAGAGCAAGATAGAGACGGGAACATATCTATGCCAAAACACGTGCTAACGTTTATCAAACTCGACCTCATAGTTAAATGTGAAGGATATATTTTTTCTTTCGTCATAATTATGGTTTGTCGAGTATTTTTTTCTTTCGCAATGAAAGGTCGAATGAGTCAAATATTTGATTAGTTTTAAATTATAACAAAAAGTTCGTAATTGACGATGTTTGTTATTGAAAGGCTTACTTAAAGATGTTTTATGAATGTTTGTTTAGTGTAAAGGATGTTTGCATATTTAATTTTCTTGTATAAGATGTGTGCAGCAGGTAATTTAATTCATTCAGGAAAAACTTGATAAAAACTTTATAAAGTTAATAAAAGCTCCAGGAAAATGAAATAAATATGAAAATAAACACTTAACGTTTATAAAATCTCGTGTAGTCATAGACAGCAATGCAACATAAGTAATTATGAATAGCATATTTTTAGTTAATTTATTAATAATTTTTATAATAAGTATTTATAGCAAAACTTTGCAATAAAAACACAACATAAACGCAATATGATGTTATTGCACTTAAATCTTGTTAAGATGAAGTCATGCTTGTAATGTTTATTTTATTTTAACATTAAACATGAAGTAACGATTATTAATAAAATATAAGTGCTTACTTAAAGCTTTTTGTTCAATAATGTGAACATAAATTAAACAGCTAGGCTGATTAATGTCCGGGAAATAGTAAAGCAATTAGTCACCAGTTTAGATGTTGGATATTTCTCATAGGGTATTTTACAATTAAATATGGTAAGTATTATAAGACGAATATATTGTTAATCATCGTTAAGGGGACTACATGACCTAAACGCAAATTTATAATGCCTAAAAATATATGATCCACTGCAGTAACCAAAATCAGAAAAATATATGATATTCTTTTGGATCTATGCTAGTTAGATAGTGTGTTGAAAATATAATACAATTAACTTGTTACGATAGAAAAAAAACACGAAGATAAACCTCTTAAACATTTTTTTAACGATTAAAAACCATATACATGCAAACATTCAGATTTTTTGTCAGATTATTCTACAAGTAACATACTAACGTAATAGTGTTTTAATTTTTAGTCCAATGAATAGGTTTTTGTAAATCCATAGTTGCTTCATATTTTGCAATATATTATCAGCGTTGTGTCATCGCGCGTCTCTTTCTTTTCTATGTAATCCGACACTGACCGCGCCTTAGCTCTTGTAAGCCTCTTAAGTAATTATCTTGCCCTTATCCAATTCGTCATCTCTGTAGTCACCACCTTTCTAGCCATAAATCATCTTTCACACAGTCCATCCATCGTTTTTTTGTCCTTTCCCCTACGATGATCGACGAACGAATATTGCCCGATACGTGATATTTCCAACTGCTCGAGGTTCAATCGAGGTCGATCAAAAGTTAAGCTATGCTTGCCGCGGTCGGTTCGTGGATGGGTGACCATACATGGTCACCCATCCACGAACGCGATGGCGCGGCGCGCGGCTTTTGCGGGGGTGAGGGGCCCCTCCGTGCATCGAAAAGGACGTTAATACGTTGGTCCCAGCTGTCTTACGTAGATCTTTGACAGTCGTAGTTAGAAGTCCAAAAATCGGACAACACGTCTTACCAAGGGGTATCGTGTTACCCAGTAACTGGGTTGTGGAGGTCAGATAGGTAGTCGCTCCATGTAAAATACTGGTATTCAGCTGCATTCGGTTACACTAGAAGTCGACCCCAAATCGTTGGGAAAAGGACCATCCATTGACTATAATTATGACCATTGGAACAGTTACTACATATTTTCAGACGATTGATAGGTATGTTGAAGGACCTGTTAGCCTAATGATAATGACTACAATATCTACGTCCAAGTTACGTGACATTTCCTTCAATCTCAACATGTGGTTCATTTACTTCAGCGACAAATTTGCAATAAAATTATTTACTTCTACAAAGTAGGTACCTTTCAAACAATGCATCGTAAACATATTTAGTGGTTTGCACGGGTAGAAAACACCGTTATCTGTAGCACAGTATAATAAGTGTCTGAAGTCACCTCATAAAAATGGCTGTTGACTAAATTTCTATTTTAATTTGCGAGTGCAACGTCAATAAAAATGATGGAAACGTGTAGAATTCGTCTGCCAAGTTAGCTTTTGATCTCGTATTAGTGAAAATATTTGGAGTGTTAGAAGGTATACAGGGTGGCATACATCGACGAGCAAACTTAAACCATAAATTCAGCACCTTTAAAGACAAACCGTTACTAAACGCAAATATAAAATTTTGCACAAGGCTTAAATAAAAAAAATGCACGGCTTTTTCGAAATATAATTTCTGTTATAATGTAAATAAATATCCACGTTGGCGGTTGGTGTAGATTTCTGCTTGAGTGGAGAATCGGCAAATGTGTTGTAGAGTGCTAGGGCGCCGTTAGGCTAGGTGGAACTATGATGTTGAGGGTGGCTGGTAGCAGCTGGATGATAGTGGCAGAGGATCAAGCTAAATAACGTGCAAGACCTATATTATACAGCCGTGGATTACTCTTTTTTTTAAATTATCTTGCAATAGGCTTCTCAAGCCTTTAGCAGATTCATTCTGTGCTTGTTGGCGATTCAAGTACGGTCCCACAATTAGGGCCGAGTACTTTCTTCTTGTTGCTTGACTAGATCTGTTGCATGACCTCAAAAGATAGCTCAAAGCACCATAATCTTAAATTCTATTGCGAAAAAGCCGTGCATTTTTTTTATTTAAGCTCCCGTGTAAAATTTTATATTTTCGTTTAGTAACGGTTCGTCTGTATAGGTGCGACATGATTCTAGACTCCCTAGCGTAGAAATTTTGCGACGGTTATCAAAAAAGAAACTGCTGTTTCATAGAAAAGTGCAATACCTACGCGGTCATAATGTATGGCAGAGCAATTTTTTTTTTAATAACCGCAGGGTGTTCAGAATCGCGTGCAGAATCCATGGTAACAGGTTGTCCGTCGATGTCTCTGCCACGCTGTATAAAGGTAAGGTAAGGTTAGGTAAATGTTCTTTTTTCTTCTTACACACAAACTGTTACCATGAATTCAGTACAAGATTCTAGACCAACCAGCGCAGAAAGAACCATGCCCCTCTTTGCCCCAGCAATGCCCAGATAAAGTTTATTACAAGATTGCTCTAATAAATAAAAACTAGAATTATGTTGTTAATTTTAAATCATATGAAGTACCGGATAAAAACACTGATCTGGCTTAGCTTATGTGATGATCATGAAGTTCCTAGTGAAAAACTAATAACAATGCTGTCTATAAACGATAAAATGTATAAAAAACCAGTAGAAAGTTATCATGTTTAATGTCCAATATCATTTGAATCGGTGCTTTATATGACATTAAATCTAGATATCATATAAGTACTGTTAAAAAGTTATCATATGACATAGAGCTGCAATTTGGGCATTGCATGGCATTGCTGAATTTCAGCTCCATACTAATATGGGCATGGTCCTTTAGCGTCGGTTATTAAAAAAAAACCTGTGTATTTTTGTTTCAAGAGTGATATCATTGAAAGGTGGCAGTCCCATGCCTGCCAGCACTCAATAAAACTCTATAGATCTGAGACTGTATAGATCTTAAGTTTGATCTTAGTATAGAAGTTTTTATTGCGATTTTTGCTAGTTAGTTAATTCTCAGTAAAAACTGTCATTACTTGTCATAATATTTTTTTTTAACGTGTTACTAGAATCTATACATAGATACAATAAAATAGTAACGAAGAATTTTTGTCCGTTTGACTGGATGAATGTTCCAGATTGGCGCAAAAATTACTGGACGGATTTCGATGATTGGCCCACAGATAGACCTGGATTAACACATAGAGTACTTTTAATCCTGGTAGTATTTTCGAAGCCACAGGCAAAAGCTAGTTTGTTAATATTTAATTCAATCATTGACAAAATCATGAAGTCATTAAACTGATTTCAGACCCCAGAAAAATTCTAAATAATACACGGAAGTATCAAGACCTTGTGGTCCCCGTATATAGATTTCGCAATCCATTGAGATACGAGACTCCCGCGGTGTCCCAAACGCTACTCAGATAGCTCACGTGTCCAGTTATTAGCATAGCCCATGTGTGTTCAGTAGGATCAGAGGAATACATAGACGCAGTAGCCAGACTTTCTGCCGATTTATTATGTTAAATTCTCACTGTAATCACTTGGAAGAAAGAAATAAAATACGTTTATTTGCGGTAAACATGACGCAGAGAAAAACACACAAACACAAAAAAGAACGAGTTGGAGGAAAATATGCGTCACATCCACGCAAAACGGCAATCGCTCAGCATAATGCGAGACAGAGCCCCAGAGCTGGTTTTCAGCGACAGCAGGCGTTGACGTGATTACGTCAACCAGTGCAGCATACGAGAATTAAAAATAATAAAGAAATAAAATAAATACACTATACCTATTTCTAAATGTTTATATAAAAAAAATATTCATAAAGTGGTAACATTCCGGGCAACGACTCATGCACCGTCGGCCATTAATAATCTGTGCGCGCTTTTTAGGTGAAATGAGCTGTCAATAGTATCAATCGTTAGCATCAGGTGGAATGATTCACCTAAGTTTTCACGGTGACATTTTTTACAGAATAAACCGGCTGGAATTTAACTAAAGGTACAGTTGCCAGCAGGTCAATCCACACAAAACTGTCAAATGTCTCCAAATGATTTTAAACCTTAAAATGTTAGTGGTTAAGTTCAAAATCGAATGAAAAAATCTGTCAGTTTGTGGCCACTTGATGTGCTGGCAACTGTACATATGATGGAATAGTCCACTCGCTGAGCAGTATTTTCCACTAGCTCGGCGCGTAAACTTGCCATCCGCGGAGGTCTAAGTCATGCACTCTTCACATGATGATGTCGTGATTCGATCATAACGACTGGGAACTCTGTTAAAGCTCGAAGTAAGACTGGAAACCCCGCAACAAAGACGAGACTAGAACCCAGCCGACCTATTCTGTAAATATCACACCGTGAAAACTTAGGTCAAGTGAGTTTGAACTGCACACTTTCCACGCATCAGCAGGCTTAGCACAAGCACCGCTTTGTTGACGGAGGAGTAGACAAAAGTTACGTTCTGTGTAGACAGTAAGTAGAAAGTTTTCTACTGCCTTCAGCATGGCGATTACAAAATCTAATTGTATTCAGTACCTTAGACAACTGTCAGTTGTCAGTGTCATTTCTACAGTTTGGGATAAAAATAAATCTTCTGAAATATTCTACATAAAAAAGGACAAAATGACAGAATGTAGAAATATTTCTACGGTGACATATCAAAAATGGAGAAACGAAATGTCACTTTGTATAGAAAGAGCTGTGTCTATTCTTCGTAGAAATAGAAAGCATCATGCTAAGCCTGCTGGTGGAACAATAGCTCCCTTCAAGCTCATTTCGCCTAAGTTTTTGCCTATTGAATAACATTGTAACGTACAACCATGCCTCTATTACCCAAAAAGGATCGTAGAGGTGTATGTTCTGGTTAATTGAGTGCGTTAACGTTTTTTGTAAAGATGTGATCTTTACCAAAAAGTCTTTGCAAAAAGTTGTCCGGAAAACTTAACTTGGAACTAGCCTAGAACCTGACAAATAATATTTAATTCCTGTAATTTTCTGATCTACTGTTCCAACTATACTATGTCTCAACCAACATGATACTTTGTCCATTGTGTGGATTGACAACCTTAATCTTAGCACCGATACAATTGCGCAGATCAATCGGTGTGAATACATTGGTACTACCTCTGCTGCAATCAACAGAAATTCTATGCGTTCCAGAATTGAATTCGACACTATTTTAGAGGTTTCATCTAATTGTAGAAGTGCAATATGATGGGAGGGTGGCTAAGTGAATTAGAGACTTAGTTAAAGTTGTAATAGGAATCAATTTTGCGTGTTGCGTTTAGTATATTAGGCGTTCTTGTTTCTGTACTTGTAGAAGAGCTACAGCTAAATCAAAATGGAGCTTATAAAAGCTACTAATATAACAACTTTAAAAGCATTTTAATATTCCAAATCTTTCACATATTTTTTCTTGTTTACCGTCATTCTGACCCATCACCATCATCATCATAATCAGCCAATAATGTTCCCACTGATGGGACATAGGCCTCCTCTCTTCGAGAGGTAGTGAGCTATAATCTACCACGCGGGCCCAGTGCGGGTTTGTAGATGACACATGTCTTTGAATTTTTGGTTCTAGGACATGCCGGTTTCCTCACGATGTTTTTCTTCACAGTTTTGAGAGCAGTGGCGACGAAATTATTTACACAAAGTGCCTGCCTGGGTTCGAACCCACAACCTACAGCTAGTAAGTCGGGGCCGTTACCACTGGGCCACCACTGCTCTGCATTCTAACCCACTGCTGAGGAAAGGCCCAAATGGTCCTCTGTTTCCTTCCAAACCTCTCTGTTTGAAAGAAAAAATTATATTCTCCGAAACTTCACAATGAAGAAAATTCAGTACTACAAAAATATTAAAAAGCAGTATAAATAATATAACAAACAATAATCCGGTAAAATCATTGTCCCAAAAATCTTAAGCTTAGCCTACACAGACGTTATAAGCTAATTTTTCGCTGAGCACTTATCGAAGCGTTTCAATGGAGAATTCTCAATACAAGTAGGGTCGATACTTAACCCCAGCTCCAAGTGGATTTCCATAATAATTTGAGTGGCCGATACTGTATATATTTTTTACTTTTTCTGTTAAAGGATTTTTTTTAAGGTAAGTTGTTGTAAAATTGTGTACAATGTTTCCGCCTTATTTAATGGGTCAACAATGTTTCGACGTGAATTTTGTGCGGGCTGATATTTTAACATGGATATTTAAATATATTTTTTATGATTCATAGCCATAGTAAAACGTAACATAAGAATGTTTAAGAAAACATATTAAATTATTGTAGAATTAGCCAATATTACATACACATACATAAACTCACACCTTCTCCCCATGGAGGTAGGCTGAAACTACAGACCGCCACCTGCGACGATCCTTACATACTCCTTTTGCCACGTTTACATATATATATCTGGTCATACGTATGCACAACGCGACGGTTGCGAGTACTACGCACCTGACCTTTCTGAAGAACATCACCAATAAGGTCACTATATGTCCTCCTGGGGCGTCCCCTCCCGGCGTTTCCACTAACATCTGCCTTGTAAATACCTTTTGTTAGTCGCCTTTCATTCATCCTCTCAACATGACCAAACCATCTATGCATACTCTTTTCAACTTTAGTCACTACATCTTCTTTTAAACCGCACCGTAAATATTAACTTTATTAATATTATTATTAATGACAAACATTTACATAATCCAAACTTTTGACAAACTTCTGATCATCAAGTCTAGACGGTAAAAAAATATATAATCTATTGAAAGATACTTTAAAACTCAATCTCGAAAGCGGCAATAAATTATGATTTCACCAAAAAAAATTGGGGGAAATATTGTAGTGTTAATTTTCGAGCTAAAGTTCGCTGATATGTACCGAGCTTAACTCTTTAGGCCGGACGTATAAGGATTTTGCATGTGTTATTTTACTATGAAACAAATTATTAATTTAAAAGTTATATTGAGTTTTTCAGTAAGTCCCAGGGAGTTGGGAACGTCGGCACGCACGGGTCAGTGAAATCATTGGCTAAGTTCGAGTATCTGTATCCATTTGTGTGTAATTTATACATATTTTTATAATAAACTAGCTTAACCTGTCAAAATTTCGATAAATATTCATACAAAAGCCCATAGAAAATCGGACTATTTTGTAAAAAGAAATGCGTAGCCATACATTAAATATATATGTATATACACGTCGACTTGAGAACCTCCTCCTTTTTTTTCGTTACTAAAAAAAGGACGTCCAGTTTTTCCAGAATATGATTTTTTTTAGGAAATCTTTTCCAATTTTTCTTGCCGTAAAACCCTAATACGGACTGTTAGGAATATTTTAAAACAAAAAATAGCGAAATCGGTTCAGCTGTGCTCAAGTGAAACGCTTACCAACAAACAGCATTACATTTTTCTTATGTTAAGATAAGTGGCTTTTCGTGTCTCGCTGTGTTCTTCTAAACTACGCAACGGATTTTAATGCGGTTTACACCATTATTTAGAAAATTCCTAAAGATAAATGTGTATAACACATTTACATTATAATAAAGAAATATCTGCAATGATTTAATAATTGGTAAAAATCGTGTGAAGAAAAGACGGGTCGCTAACATAAAAATAATTAAGAGTGTGATTAGAACCTTAACTTAAAATCTTGGTGACTACAAAATTACGCTTTTTATGCTAAATTAACATACCAACTGTCAATTAAACACAAAATGCAAGCAACTATATTATTAATTTGATTTATATAATTCAGGACTGACACGTTCAATTGTAATACATGACAGAAGGGTCTTTAATTAATTAAATGAAACGATACGTCTCAAGAGACTAATTTCACGATACAAAAGTGACTCAAGGCAGACAGTCGCGACGCGACGGCGGCGAGACGCGACTCTAGTAGAACAATTTCTATGAAAACTTCAAAGATTTTTTTCTACCAGAATCGCGTCGCATCGTCGCATCGCGTCTGTCTGCTGTTTGTTTATAAAATGCTTAAGGGGACTACATGACCTAAACGCAAATTTATAATGCCTAAAAATATATGATCGACTGCAGTAACCAAAATCAGAAAAATATATGATATTCCGCAGGATATATGCTAGTTAGATAGTGTGTTGAAAATATAATACAATTAACTTGATATCCTAAAAAAACATCACGAAGATACTTCTAAAAAAATATTTTAACGAATAAGAACCATACTAACGTACATGCAAACATTCAGATTTTTTGTCAGATTATTCTACAAGTAACATACTAACGTGATAGTATTTTAATTTTTTAGTCCAATGAATAGATTTTTTGTAAATCCATATTTGCTTCATATTTTGCAATAAATTACCAGCGTTGTAACATCGCGCGTCTCTTTCTTTTCTATGCAATCCGACAGTGACCGCGCTTTAGCTCATGTAAGCCCCTTAACCTATACGTAACTCTACATAAGTGTGGCTGTCAGGTGTATTTAATTTAGGTTCGTTCACACACCTGCTCATTAGGTGCGAGTTTTAATTAATATGATAATTATTCACACCACTTTGCATAAACTCTGCTGGGAGTTAACAATATGGAACAGACGAACTGTACCCTAATTGCGTATCACACTATCCGTCACAATCTGAATCATTTTGAAGCCTATTGCTAATCCATTGCTTCATATGTTCGAAAAATTTGTCTGCTCCACATACGTAAATAACGCAATGAATGTTGTTGAACTGTCAAAATTAAACCCGTTCCTACTGTTAGTGTGTTATGCAATTACACCGCTGTTTTTAGGTAGGTAAAGGTGTTTGGGAAATTGGAAATTAACAATGTTGTTGTTCGAATTGTAAATGCCTGGCTCATTACTACTATGTTAGCTTTTAGGCTCCTACAAGCAGGCGCGACATGCGAAGCGACACAGAGGCACCGCCTGTCGCGGTACGAGCGGTGCCTTTGTGTCGCGTGGCGCGCCTGTTTGAAGGAGCCTTTACTATAGTTATGTTGTTAATTCCTAGGTTCCTAGGTTTCGTGGCTCGTCTAGTAATTGCAAGCACTACTGCTTAGCAGAAAGTCCTAGGTTTTATTCCTAGGCCGGGCAGTGTTATTGGGTTTTCCACCAAGAATTTCTTAGTAGCAGCCCGGAGTCTGAATTTGTACCCGATTGATAGCTATAGTCTCGCCCCCTATTATATGGAACTTAAACATAATTGGTTAAATGTGGGTGTACATAGTAAAGGTACACCTCTGCCAAACAGGCATGACGTTATGTTACTTTAATTTAAGGTCTCAATTTGAATGTAATATTGAGTCCTACTGTACGATAAATTGGTCACAAAGATTGGTCCTTTCGGTAGCCTTAAGTGCGGACCGAAAGACCAAAACAATTTGACATTCCTTACCGATGTAAGGAATATAGTAGAATAGCTTTTGCCCGCGGCTTCGCACACGTGGAGGTCGGAAATTATCCCGCAGGTACTTACTACCAGGATAAAAAAGTATCCTACATGTTAATCCAGGTTATAAACTATCTGTGTTCCAAATTTCAACCAAATCCGTTCAGTAGTTTTTGCGTGAAAGAGTAACAAACATCTATCCATCCATCCATCCATCCTCACAAACTTGCACATTTATAATATTAGTAGGATGAGTACAACGTATACGTATGTGTAGTATTAGACGTTTCTAATAGTCTATTAACTAAATCAAGGCAAAATAAGATGATTCACTATTTAGAAATATACAATGACCTCTTCTAATATAAACTCTATGCTTTGGTAACAAGGCTGTCTGCTTAGTTGAAGATTATCATGTTCTTGCATCAGTTTGTTCGGGCACTTTGCAATATGTGGATGCTATTGTGAAATATTGACTGTGTGTACTGTCGGCAAAAGAAATACATCATTGAGTATTTTTTTTTGTACTGCCTCATTGGTCTCGTAGTCGCAAGCGCAACAGCTGAGCGTGGGGTCCTGGGTTCGATTCCCAGGTCGCGCAGTGCTATTGGGTTTTTTTATTAGGAATTTCTTAGTAACAGTCCGGAGTTTGGAAGTTGGCGGTGTAATGCCCCCGTGCCTCGGAAAGCACGTTAAGCCGTTGGTCCTGCGCCTGATCTCTCTCCGGTCGTGTCGGCTTGCCGTCCCATTGGACTATGAGAGTGAGGAAAGAGAGAATGCACCTGTGTCTGCGCACACACTTGTACACTATAATATCTCCCGCGCCGAAGGCTAGTCTCCGTTGTGATTGGCCGCCATGGCCGAAATACGGTCTGAAGGACTACATTTTTTTGCGTTATCTGACCCTAGTATTGCCAATGGCTCCCCCTCGTACTTAATGCAAAAATACGGTCTTTTTACGTAAACGAAGCAAAAAGTATCGTAATGATCGTAGCAATTGGAGTTCTGTAGTTTCTGCCCACCCCTATGGGAAAACGGCGTGAGTTTATGCGTATATACTCTCTGTGTCTTTTTTCCGTTTCTCACAGTTCTCTATGAGGGAAGGCTAGTTGAAATATACCCATCGATGTCGTGATACTTATTTATTAAATACTTCAAGCACAAAATTGTACAAAGGCAGACTTAATGTCTAGGATATAAAAGTAATAAAAAAGTTTCATCTCAGAAGAGGCAAATGGCAGAAAAACGTACGCGCGAGTTAAATCTTTAACAAACACAAACAAGACTTTTATGTGTGTTGAATGATCAAGTTATTGACCAAAGCTTGTTGCACTCAGAGTTCGTTTAGTTGTTTGCTTGCATACTTAACTGTTTTACCGTTTGTACACACGGATGCATAATAATTATGCATCCGTGTGTACAAACGGTAAAACGAACGAACGAATTTCGTTCGTTCGTTGCGTCGACGATGAAGTGACAAGAACTCCTAACTGACAATTTTGCGATTTTACTTTTTTTGCGTAGATAGACTTTAAATAATTGTTTGCGTGAGCAGGCAATAGCAGCTACTTTCATATCTTATTTTTTAACGAGTTATTAATAACTGACAATAACAGCTATTAAGAAATGTGCATCAAATTTGCTGACAATATCATCTAAGAAACTAATAACAATAACTACTAAATAACCCTAACGTAATTATTTCTGTCAAGACCTCCTATCTTCACTCCTGCTAGATACGTCCTTACTTTCACGCAGCTACCGACCGACTGAATGGACCGACCTGCTTGCGTCTAGGAAGGATAATTCATAAAAATGCGTGAGTGAGACAGATAGAAGGGATCACGCGATATTCGCTTACCTTTTTTCTTCTGTCATTTCGTTTGAATTCGGAGCAAGTTGCAACGTGAAAGTTTGCGGGAAGAGTGTTTTTGTTGTTTTTAAAGCAAATAGTGGGATTTTTGTTATACCAGGTAATTATTTTTTGCCTAATATAATGCTCATACAGTTAAAAATTATACAGAAGTGTTTTCTTAGGTATTGTTTTTTTTTGTAATTGTTAGGGTTAATGAATACGTTTTTCAAATACCTAAGTAGGTATTTTAAAGTTGATGAAGTCTTCTCGTTTTTTCCGAGCTATATTAATAAAATATACAGCTTTTGTTAATCATCTACTTAAATTAAGTTTTATACTACAAAAATATCATAAGATTATTATGTTATCGTAAGTTTTATTGGTGTGTTCCAAGAAGATAGAAGTTATTGTTCGAGTGTACAAATTTGATTTGTACATTTTAAGTAGATAGAAGCAATTGCTTTTGTATTAGTATAGAACCAATTAACTTTTATTTCGTTCTAACAAAAAATACTGATGTTTAGTCATTAATTATAATAATAATCTTTTTTATAGAGCGACAATATTATTACTACCGCTATGGCTCGATTTCTACAAGGAGTGAGAAGCAAAAGGATTCTTAGCGAACTTCAACAAGATAATTTGGTAACAAACCTAAGACATTCTACTGCTGAGGAAAATGAACAGATATTTGGACATCAACACGAAATGGTAAGATATTAAAATCATGTGAAGGTTTTGCGTATAAAGTTCTTCCGCTTTGCATAAATAGGAACCTACTTTGTAAGAACACCTTAACTTTACATTTAATAATGATTTATTTATTTTTAGCCTGAAGATGACATCAACACGCCTTTTTCTGGCAATTGCTGTAGTCTTGAACAAAGCGATCTCAACCCTAATGCCAACCCAAAGGAAGCTATCAACGCCAACATCAATGTTTTAAGTCCACCAGAAGTCTGTAGCTTTGAACCCACAGAAATCCTTGACAATAATGATTATGAATCTACTTCTTTATATTCAAGCACTCGACGTCGTCTTGTAGTAAGGTCTTGGTCATTATCTGATTTAACACATGATACAAACAATATGATTAGTTCCCTAAAAAAGTCGCCATCGGTTCCGGCGGTGTTGGACATTACCAGTGATCTTGATTTATTGATTTCGTTTAACAGACCGGATCGGATCGAATCTACATCGGATGATGTTTACCAAATTCCTGAAGAAAGAAGTTCTGCTGAAGTATTGGTGACTGAGGACCAACAAGATTATGGAGATATGGAAGAAGGTCGAAAACGTCGTCACAATGCTGATCCTAAATCTTGGAAAAGGAATAAGGCTTTTTTGAAGCGAATGCGAGGTGAAGAGTATCTAGGATATTCTAATCCAAAAGATAGGAAGTTCCAACAAGATACTGTAAGACAAGCAAGACGACTAAGACCAACTTGCGTCTCTAATTTTTGTAAGAAGAGTAAGGTAAGAGGCTGTGATAGGTTCACTGAGGATTGTCGAAAGGTTATACATAGCAATTTTTGGAAGAAAATGACCTGGGATCAACGAAGAGTTTACGTTACGGGATTGGTGACACGATCTAGTACATCTCGGAAGACTAAATCGGCTAGTGTATCAACTAGGCGGGAGAGAACCCTATCATATTTTTTGCCGATTGAGAAAGACTGTTCAAATAAAGTACAGGTATGTAAACAAATGTTTTTAAACACCTTATCACTGGGATCGTTCA
This sequence comes from Griposia aprilina, assembly GCA_916610205.1. Classification (NCBI taxonomy): domain Eukaryota; kingdom Metazoa; phylum Arthropoda; class Insecta; order Lepidoptera; family Noctuidae; genus Griposia; species Griposia aprilina. The sequence goes on along the minus strand of OU744307.1, from coordinate 12,245,484 downwards.
CTGTTCAAGCATGGGTAAAAAAGAGTGAGTTTGGCATGACTTCAAACCATGATGCAATATACAATTCTAAAACAAAGACTCCAAGAGCAGAAGTAGAAACGAAACTTTCGATATTAAACTTTTTTTTTACAAGTTTGCCAAAATTGCCGTCGCATTACGCAAGAAAAGATACAGCTAAACTCTTCATAGAACCAGTCTATCGTTCTCTTTCCGACTTATACAAAGCGTATCAGAAATACTGCACTGAAACTAGTCAACCTTATGTTAGTAGATTTACATTTGAAAAGAATTTTCATGACAAAAATTTGTCACTATTTACGCTTAAAAAGGACATGTGTGACACCTGTTCAAGTTACAATTCGGGTAATTTAAATGAATCAGATTACCAAATACATATAATTAAGAAAAACAGGGCTAGACAAGAAAAAGAAGAGGACAAGAAAAAAGCAGCTGCTGGAGAATTTATACTTTTGACTATGGATTTAGAGGCTGTGAAGGTTTGTCCTTACCTTACTGCTAGTGCTTTGTATTTCAAGACAAAGTTAACGTGCCATAATTTCACTGTTTTTAATTTAATAACCAAGCACTGCAGTTGTTATTGGTTCGACGAAACTTCTGCTGATTTAACGTCTAGCACTTTTGCAACGTTTTTAATTGATTATTTAGAAAGACATTGTATTCCACATCATTTACCAATTGTTATATACTCCGACGGGTGCACATACCAGAATCGTAATTGTGTGCTGGCAAATGCACTGCTCCTTTTGAGCAAGAAACATAACGTAATCATTACGCAAAAATTTTTAGAACCAGGTCACACTCAGATGGAGTGTGACTCGGTTCACAGTGCTATTGAACGAAAACTCAAAAATCGGGAAATACATTTGCCCAGTGATTATGTCACGATTACTAAAGAGGCACGAAGCACTAACCCTTATGAAGCAATTAATGTAGATCATGAATTTGTTAAAGATTATGCCCGACCTGAAAATATGCTTTATAAAAGTATTCGACCAGGCCGCAAAGCTGGCGATCCACAGGTTGTAGATATCAGAGGAATAAAGTACAATACTATGACAATCGAAGTTAAACTGGGTTTTGACGAACAGTGGATTCCTTTACCGAACAGACCTAGGTTACTAGCTTCGGAAGCAATCTATCCTCCACTACATCCTAACAAAATTCCAATTAAAGTAACGAAGTACAACCACCTGCAACAACTAAAAGCAGTATTACCTAAAGATTGCCATAATTTTTATGACACTTTGCCATTTGTTTGAACCATTTGGTTCATTTAATAAAACACAATTTTTGAGACTACATAGTTGTCCCAACATCATCTTGCTGCCCTTGTCCGATTTTACTTGCGGTCGGCATAACATGTTTTTTTATTTCATTGTATTTGTTCCAATAATATTAATTATAAACTGATTATTCTCTTTTCTTTTAATTTAGTCTCAAGAGCAATGTAGCTATTTTTATGTTCTATCAGATATTTGATTGTAATAATTAATATGACGATATTATTTTCTAACAATCCGTAATATTTTTGAAGTTAATTAAAAATTATTCTATGAAAATCACGCCTTTTCTTTAAAATATTATAGAATTTCCTTACTAGAAATATCTTCTATCTTTGCTATTATAATGTATATTTTCAAAGCCTAGATTGCAATATCACCTATCTACGTCTAAATCAAAAAGTTGATTGTATATACACTAGTCGCACATAGCCCCCTATACCCGCTTCTTATTTAATATATATCCAATAACAGTATTTTTCATACCTTGCGTTTAAAATAAATAAAACGTTTTTTTCGTTTCCTGTAAAATCATGTTCTGGTAGATAAAGGTTCTTGTCACTTCATCGTCCATATCAAGAATCAGAATATACATTTCCAGTATAAACTGATCTCTCATTGTACGGAAATCCTATACAATGCGAGATCAGCTTATACTGGAAATATATAGTTTGAATGCTGTAGTTCTGTTGTGTAGTTTTATTACCCACAATACATAATGTATACTTAATGATAATGATACATTCGATTAGACTTAATTGTGATTTGTAAGATTATAACCCTTGAGAGTTGCTATGTCCTTGTTGGTTCTGTTGACGTCCTTTCAACGGTGGGGTGTGGACAAACGGTGTAAGGGTAAAACTATCTAAAGGCTCGTACACACTGGTGCGACGCGACAGCGCGACACAAAAGCACCGCGTGTCGCGCGATGAGCGGTGCCTTTGTGTCACGCTGTCGCGTCGCGCCTGTTTGCGGGAGTCTTAACTGTCTCATTGTTCTTAAAGCAAAAATTGACCTAGATTTTGCATACAAGTGACATTATCCCTAGGATGATACCACAAAAAGATTTTAATTTAATTTAATATTTGAATTGTTTTTGTCTTTTTATTATGAACGCTTTTAACTTTCTGCATCGTTCTCACATGCATAATTTCAACATGAATGATCTAACCAATATTTAGTAACCATATTGTTGATTTAAAAAAGTGTTCGTGGAGTTTCTTGCCCGTTCTTCTTCATAGGTACCTACTACCCTTTGGAATGGGCAACTAGCTTCAACTTTCTGACTGACCGACCCCTAGACAATTCAAAAGTGCCTGTCATTAGTTTATTTGAAATAAATGCTTTGAGTTTGAGTTTGAGAGATCGACTGTACACGCAACAAATCCATACTAATATTATTAGTCTGTTAACTTTCACGTTTTAACGGCTGAATTGTTTTTGATGAAATTTGGTACACAGGTAGACCATAGCCTGACTTAGAATATGACTTCTGATCCCGGCAGTAAGTTCCCGTGGGACAATTTCTGACCTCCACGAGTCCACGATAAATAATATTTTCACTTACTTATAAGAAGGACCAAGAAAATCGCCGAGGCCACCTGGTTACAGCTTCCGTGATTCATCTTGGCGGATCTGGAACAAGAATACGCGTACATTTGTTATTGTATGTTGTGAGTAAGCCCAAGGGATTATAAGGGGAAAACAAAGAAAATCGTGTAGGTATATACCTGTGTGGATTAATGTATTGTATTGTCAAGATAGAAGATAATAGTTAGTGAAGAGATGGTAAAGTGGGGCCACACCAACGGTCATCGTTAACGCCCATCATCCCCATAAACAACGCGCTAATTAAATTGAGTGGCCACACTTGAACGGTCAACGTCAACGCTCATTTAATTGGCGATAAAATTGGCGCAAATGTTGTTTCCTTGAATTTCTTTGATCCCGTTGCGCTCACGTTGCACAGTGACAAACGTTGTGTGGCCGCTTCAATGCAATAATTCTCGCGTTAAATTTCTTTGCTGTACTAAAAAATACCGCTGCTCGAGTTATCGCCTAATGTCAAACGGCAATGTGAATGCCCTTGTCAAATTATCGCGATAAGTGAAACTACACCTACGGTTAACGTCCATCATCGCGATAATCAATGGCGTTTCCCTTTGGTGTGGCCACAGCATTAGAAAAAGTTCGCTATAGATTATCCGTGGTGAAAGAATAGTATCTCAAAACAAGTCGTGTGCCCGATGGGATTTCCCTTTCGGTTAAAATGACGCACTTCTATACAAACTTTAATCCCCTATTTACCCCCTTTAGGGGATGCATTTTTAAAACTCCTTTTTAGTGCTCACTTTCGTTATACATCATATTACCCTATAGAATGACTATTTCATGAAATTATGACATTTGACGGCAATTCTAACTTAAGGAGTTGTATTGCTGATTCTAATGATTATAATTCTGTAAAGCCATATTTGATACGATCTCGAATCATATTTAGATCACTAAACAACCTGATACTGACCTGCAAATCTCAAAAAACATAAGAAAATTTGAATTTCGCGGGCTACCTTGGCGCATCACCCTTAAGGTTGAACTAGTCGCGAGCTCGAACTCACTAGTGGGCGTGGCCGAAAAGCACGCTGTGTCACCTGACATCGTGTCTGACAGAGATAGTATCAGTGATGAGCAGTTAGACGCTAGTCTACGCAGTCTAGTTTGCACGCACACAAACACAGTTATTTTAATTCATAGTAAAATGAGCGCATAAAAAGTTACGACAAGTCCTTTGGAAAATCGAGGTTTATGAAAAATCCTCTGCATAAATCAATTACAATTAAAGTTTATTCTGAACTCTTCGATAATTTAGCTTTGTCAGCACCGGCTTTTATTTGGAGATTTTACGCTTCTTTTGTTACTTATTTACGCCCAAAGTTGCGTTAAAATTAGCAAGAAATCGAATCTTTGTTGGCTTATAACTTTTTAATAGCTTATTATTTTAGTATTCTGTTTCCGTACAGACAAAATTAATAATGAGACAAAACGATATCATGTTTAATTTTGGATGTACAATGTCAAACAGTGGAGTTATACCCTCCCGAAATAGACGTAATTAATAAGTGATTCTGGATTAAAAACTACGAATCGTCTGTAGGGACAACTAAGTTTGATTTACAAAAAGCTATATTTTATGTAGGTATAGGTAGGTGTAGCAAAATGGCTCGTGGCTAAATATTAACAGCCACACGGATCTATGCCAAGGTTTGTCCGTGTATGGGTTACATTCCGAGAGCCCTTCGTGCCTCGGAAAAAACGTTAAGCAGTTGATCCCGGCTGTCATTTCTAGGTCTTGGACTTTCGTTACTGCTAGTCAGAAGCCCGAAACTCTGACAACCAGTCTCACCAAGGGGTATAGTAATACCCAGTAACTGGGTTGTGGAAGTCAGATAGGCCGTCGCTCCATGTAAAATACTGGTATTCAGCTACATCCGGTTGGACTGGAAGCTGACCTCAATTGGTCTTAGACCAAAAATCTACCACTCCATTAAAGACACACATCATATCGCACCTTTAGAATTGAAGTGGCTTAACTCTAAATTTGAAGTAAATACCTTTTATACATTGAACGACTTATAAACATACGCTGTCTGACTAGATGATGTAATATAATATATATTCCTTATAGTACAGTCAGTAAGAGCTAATTCGTTCGCGCGCACTAGTCTTCGAATATTTATTGTGCGATTTCTCAAATTGTTGAATTTTGTCTTGTGCCACTATCGAATTCAGTCAGCGATATATTTTATCAGTTTATTAAATAATAAACAGACTATTTTAGTCCAGAAAAGGATAGGATAGGATAATCGACTAAAAAATGGACAGTTCTTCAATTATATTTTTGGCGTTCACCAAAAAACAAGATTTTTTGATTAAGTCACTTCGATTGTAAAGGTGCGATATTTTAAGACGAATCATCATTATATTATTTCAATAGGTAAAACCCATTGCTTTAAAACCACAATAAAATTAATACCCTCAGGTAATTTCCTTCTTACAAGAATAAATTGACTAATATGCTCAACTAACTTTTTCGGTCACTCGGAAGATATAAAACTACTTGAATACTCACTGTATCCATACGAAAAAAAAAGTGGTTTATGTCATTTGCCAAATATGGCAAGACAAGACAAGCCACGGGTTTTAACCAAAAAATTGCCATCAGCTCGGTTCAAGAACCCTATAAAAATTTCGTTCTGTCCGCGTAGATCCCAAGGTGTTTCACATTCCGAATCGAAGGAGGAAAAACACCATAATATCCCAAGAATGTTCGCTTTTGGTAATTATTAAAGCAATTTTGAGAATTGTCACTCACCCGATTGTGTGTAATTAAAAGGGGGTAATGAGTTTAAAATCGTTTTTCTTTGTGTCACAGCTATTTAACTGCGGTGGAGTGACTTATCGTATGACCCTTATAGGTAAATGTACTTTTGTATTAAAAATCTGCCTTTTTTTATCTATGTAGATAATCATGACCAGCCTCTAATGTTCCCACTGATTGGACACAGGCCTCCTCTCTGTGAGAGGGAGTGGGCTGTAATCCACCACGCGTGCCCAGTGCGGGTTGGTAGATGTCACATGTCTTCGAAGTTTTGGTTCTATTATATGCCGGTTTCCTCACGATGTTTTCCTTCACCGTTTTAGAGAGCAATGGTAATGAAATTATTGATACAAAGTAAAACGCCTGCCTAAGTTCGAACCCACGACCTACAACTCGTAAGTCGAGACCGTTACCACTGGGCCACCACTGCAGTTATCGCATTGCTAGATTTCATTCAGCTCTTAAGAATTTTAGTCAATAAGTTTTACGCCTGTTCATAACTTCACCCATGAGTTTACATTAGGTACATTATGTCAACGCAGACGTCTTCAAGCATGAAAATCCATATTAGCCATACATTATAACCATACTTAATTATATTATAAATGCTGTATGCAACTCTGTGTGTCTATTAACTTTTCATGCCTTAGCGGCATAAAAAATATGGATGAAATTTGGCACACGGATAAACAAGGACCAGCGCCCTAATTGCATAACACACTATCAATCGCAATCTGAATAATTTTGAAGCCTATTGCTAATCCATTGCTTCATATGCTCGAAAAATTTGTCTGCTCGACAACGTAAATAACGCAATGAATGTTGTTGAACTGTCAAAATGAAAGCCATTCCTACTGTTAGTGTGTTACGCAATTTACCCCGCATGCTGGATTAGGACATAGGATATTTTATCCCGGTAGTACGTTCCTTTGGGATAATTTCTGCCCTCTACACGGGCGAAGTAGAGGGCAAAAGCTAGTTATTAATAAATGTAAAAAAGAAACGATCACCCATCCAAAATCACATAATAATGTGATCACAGAGCAAATTATGTAACCTTGCAGAGCAATGTGTATTGTCTTTGGTCCCTGGCCATGGACAAAATTGTAAACCTTTTAATTTTTGGGTACGAGGCTTTTGCCTACATTCTATGTTTGTATTTTTATTAATGTAATTTTTTTGTAATGTCCGTTTTATTTGTGCAGAATAAACTATTTTTCTTTCTTTCTTTTCTTTCTTTCCATCCTTGGCATGACCGTGGCAAGCGTGGTTTTACCAAGAACAACGATCTTCCGACTTAGTAGCACCATAGCAACAAGGCCGTACCGTTTGATGTCTCAAAAAAAGGCTTCTATGTGTCAGGGTTTCCCCTACGGAGCCGGAGGTAACAAAAGGTAGGTAGGTATACCTGTGGTTTCCCCAGTCGTTTGCTGTGTCCGTTTTGTTCAAAGAAACTGGTCGTGATCTCGTTACCAAGTCTAAGGTACATGACATGGTGACTTACTCCCACGCTCAAATATCTTGTTTGTTGTTTTCAAGTTCAAGATTATATAAAAAGAAAACAAAATGTTGCTCCTTTGAACATCCGAAGGTTGAAATAAACAAATAGTGCCAGAAACCTGTATTATTTATTTTTGGCGAATAAATTTGGTTAATGGCTCCTAACATCCAATATTGTTTTATGTTTTTTGAACGATATCAAAAAAAGGAGAAGGTTCTCAATTCGCCTGTTTTTTTAAATTTTTATGTGTGGTAGGTACCTCAGAACTTCTTTCAAGGTAAACCGATTTTGATGATTCTATTTTTATTTGAAAGCTGGTGCTTCTTATGTGGTCTCGTATAAATTAGATCAAGATATGACTTGTAGTTTTTGAGTTAGCCTTAAAATGCGTATTTTTTCCACGTAGTTTATATGGATGATGTGTTAATAATTTCCTGTCACTGTTATTTACACCCCAAGTAGTGGTATACGAATTTGTGTGATGTAGGTACCACAACTAATAAGTGAAAAATAAAAAAGGTTATACAACAAAAAAACAACCGACTTCCAAAAAAAAAACAAAGTGAAAAATAACTTTATTTCGGACGTCGCGTCGGTGGCAAAATAAGAAAATACAAAACAAAGACACCGACTTCCGAAATCAAAGTTATTTTTCACGCTGTTGTGTTCTTTTTTAGAAGTCGGTTGTTTTTTTTTTTTTGTATTAAAGTTTTCTATACTCACTGATAATATAAATAGATTTGTATGCAGGAGGTAATCTTCAGAACTACTGATCTGACTGCGAAAATGATTTCACTAATGCGAAGTTACAGTATTGCGAAGTGGCATCCTAATCCCAATTATTCGAACTATTAATACAAATGCGAAAGTAAGTTTGTTTGTTACTATCACGCCTAAACCATTGAACTGATCATTATGAAATTTTGCATATACGTTGTCAGGGGTACAAAAACGGGATCAATTCATCCAGAAAAAAAATATTGTTCCCGAGGGAAAGAATAATAACTTTCGATGGTCACAACTGCTTTAGAACGCTAGATGGCGCTACGTGTCATTCGAATCATGATTGAATTAGGTATATTATTAGAAACTTTAGTAGTGTGATAAGAATTTTTTTTTTAATATAAGTTATACATTTTGTGAGTACAGAGCGAACTCCTCGCTAAACGAGTTTTAAACATCATTCTGTCTCTGTCATCTTGAAATCTTGTTATCTGAATTCCATATAGTCCCCACGAAACATTATGCCAGGAACACCACTCTCTCAAAATCAAATCTGGATAAGCACTTAGCAGCACTATGGTTAAGACAAATCCAATAATTTTATCAGCGAGTAAGAAAAATGGCACAATTTCTACAAAAAAAATATTCTGTGTTCTATTTCGTATTCAGAATTACATTTACTACATTTTTCATGAATCACACACATAAGTCGCTTAATTAAATCTTTACACCTCATGAATCAAGAGCTAAAAACTAAAGTTATTCATATCACCTTGCATAAGTGCAAACAAAAATCTGTTACATTTTGACATAATCTGTTAGCAAATGTTTTAACAGCACACACGTCAAATAGAACATTCGACCGCAATTTTCGTTATGTCATTTATAACATGACACTTTGAACTAGTTTAATTTTTAACCGAGTTTCAAAAAGGAGGAGGTTATATGTTCGACTGTATGTATTTTTTTTTTTTATTATGTTCACCGATTTCTCCGTCAATTGTGGACCGATTTTGAAAATTCTTTGTTTGAAAGGGTATGCTGTCGAGGTGGTTCCATTGTCACCAAGTCAGAATCTGATAAGGGGATCCCATGGAAATCGAGGGAAATCCTCAAATTTTATAGGCACACGTATAGCGACTTGGGTAGTTTTTATAGTAACTCGTACATTTGCTCTTGGAAAGTACCATTTGGTGAAGTGGAACTAATTATGAAGACCAGAGGTGGCCACCGAAACTTCTCAATAATAAGTATTTCACGGGTTGCGATTCGATTTTAATATGGTTGCTAAGCAATTTATGCTCGTCGCAATGCATATGGTGAAATACAGCTGATGGTGGCTTTACCATCGGCTCCAGTGGTTTTGGTTCTTAACAGGAGAACTCCTCAACAAGTAACGTCCCTGCGTTGGGACAGAGAAAATTTTGTAAAAGGTGATGAGCAGTTGACATTAGGCTATTGTAACTTAGATTTATTAATAACTGACTCACTAAAAAGTGAAAAATAAAAACTTTTTTACAAAAAAAAAACAACCGGCTTCAAAAAAACACAACAAAGTGAAAAATAACTTTAATTTCGGAAGTCGGTGGCAAAAAACAAAATACAGATACCAAGACACCGACTTCCGAAATTAAAATTATTTTTGACATTGTAGTGTTTTTTGAAGTTGGATGTTTTTTTTTGTAAAAAAATTTTTTTTTTGGTTCAGCAATTATTATGAGTATTGAAGGTTGTGGCTAAATTATAACAGCCGCACGGGCCGATAGCAGGTTAAGCTACGCTCGGTGCAGTTGGTTCGCGGATGGGTGACCATCGATTACATATCGAGACCCCTCCGTGCCTCGGAAAGCACATTAAGCCGTTAGCTTTGGCGGTGCACCGCCCATCACTAGACACGTTTAGCGCTAAACGAGTTTAAAACATCATTCTTTCTCTGTCATTTTCAAATATTTGACAGAAGCAGAATTATGTTTTAAACTTGTTGAGCGCTAAACGTGTTTATTGATGGGCGGTGCAAGTGGGTGCTAAGTTGTGCCATTGGATGTTATTTAATGGTTTACAAGCATGGTGGCCCATCTGATGGAAAGAAATCACCAGATATCGCAGATATGTTGCCATTCTAATTACAAGCTGAATTGCTTCCTATGCTTATGATAGCCTCGGCCATCAGCATTGCCCATGAAACCGAAATACAGCAACGCTGTTTGATGGAAATAGGAACGGTGGTAGTACTTCTCCGAATGAGCTCCTTGACAAAAAGAAACAAAACAAAACGCTTATACTGCTCCTTGGATTTCTTATAATATAATATTTATTCGAGAGTAAATAGCAGTCTACACGTATCCTTCCTAGCTTGAAGCCAAACTTCCGCTCTTGACACCGTGACAGTTGTAATGCGGTCACGACACGGAGACGACACGTAGGACACGTCCGTAGTAGACAGATGTGGCTTACGAACTATTGCATTTGTGATACGCAGCGCAAAGGTTACCGCTCAACATCTAGGGCCCGGACGTACCGGGCCAGTCATTTGCAGGGCAGTTTAAGTTCAGGGCTGATGGTCAAGTTAACAGTGATAATCTTATAGTTGCAACGCACATGAGTCAAAATCGCTTGACACTTGACATTCTCTTATAAATATTAAAATATTGACCTGCATTCAATTGCGTAACACACTTTTGATCACAATCCGAAGATTTTTTAAGAACATTTCTAATCCATTGCTTTATATAACTAGGTTTCAAAAAAAAATCTGCTGTCAACTTCGTTAACAACATAATGAATGAATAGTAGATTGTTATACAAGGGGCTAAAATGACCCATTATATACGAGGTAGTTTTATTTCCGAGATTTAGCGAGGGAGTAAATAGAAACCGAGTTATAGTGGGTTTTTTGCGCCGTGTGTTACACTCTACTTTTCAGTACGTTTGCGAGAAAATAAATTAATCCAATACAATATTAAATAGTTTTTATTTTATTTTTTATTACTTCTGTAGCCGCTACGCAATGAGTGCAATCATATGTTCTGTGGCGCATTCGACCGAAGAGATCGCCGCTTTTAGTTCCATTTTCAAACATGAAATGTTCTTCTTTTTTTATGAAACAGTAATAAGTCAAGTCTTTATTCATAATTATTCTACTTTTTCGTTTTTGTAGGCTCGTTGGTAACAGACAAAATTTTAAAAAAAACTTTTTTCCCCTAGAGGCAAATATGCTATTTTATCCCCGCTCTGGTACGCTAAAATGACGGACATTTTGAGCATGAGGAGTGAAAAGAATGTTGCTGAACTATCAAAATTAAAGACATTGCCATTGTAAGTGAGTTGTGAAATCACCCCGCTGATTTTATACACATATTGAGTGCATGGTGTTAGAACCATCATTGTTCCAGTGAGAAATGGAACTTGATTTATCCCTTTCGTACTACAGTGATGCGACCCCATCTGTGCAGTCGCTCCGTGTTAAATACTGGTTTACAGCTGCATTCTGTTAGACTTGAAGCCGACCTCAACATCGTTGAGAAAAGGCTAGGCAGTTGAGTACAGTCCCAGGTGGGCTATCTGCCAATTTCCTCACTTTCACATTAGGTAGCATATAAAGTCTCTCTTTTTGTTCCTGTTGTCATTGCCAAAAATTCCAACACATTAACAAATAATGTTACATAACGAATTCATAAACTTTGCCAAACACACAAACATCACGCCTAATTTCCCCGAAGAGTTGAGCAGAGGTGTACCATAGTACACCCACATTTCGTCAGTCATGTTTAAGTCTCATGTAATAGGGGGCGAGCCTATTGCCATAAACCAGGCCCAAATCCAGACTCCGGTCTGCTACTGAGCAATTCTAGATGTAAAAATAAAATAACACATTGCCCGACCCGGCAATTGAACCCAGGACCTCATTCTTAGCAGTAGGGCTTGCGACCACTAGACCAACGGGCAGTTAACAAATAACATAACATAACATCACGCCTGTAATCCCTGAAGGGTACGGCAGAGGTTTACCTATAGTAGATGCTACACTTAACGCTTAACTTATAATAACTTGGTAAATAATATATACTATTTCAAATAATGAGGAAGACCTTGTCTTTGCAGATAATAATGACTAAATAACTTCGGTAATTAAATGTTAAATGTTTGACGTAAAGAATCACTTATTGATAGTTTATTCTTCCATATAACTGTTTGCTAAAGTCTCGTTTCATATTATCCATATTAATATTATAAATTCGAAAGTAACTCCGTCTGTATGTTACATTTTGACGCCTAAACCACTGAACGGATTTTAATAAAATTTGGCAAGGAGATACAGGGCATCCTGGCAAAGGACATAGGCTGCTTTTTGTTTAAAAAATAATCCTAAACAGGGGTGATATATAGGGGATGAATGTTTGTATGGAAAACTTAGAATTTCTTCATGAAAATTTTAATTTCTGTTTTTTTCTTATTGTTTCAACGTTTTTGTAAAATCATCCTTCAAGGGGGTAAAGGGGGTGATTTAAAATTCACATGATTATGATTTTTTTGCGGAATTGGAAATATAGTCAGAACCCGTATCTTGAGGTATTATTATTTTAGTGTTTAAGTATTTCATTTAAATCTGTCGACTCACATAAAAGTGTTACTTACTTCCCCACAATTTTAAATTATAAAACAACTTAACAAATATGAGTACGTGGTCAGTGGCGGCGCTAGAGTATTTCAATTTTTTTTTTATTAATGATGATAATATTGAAATGAATTATTATAATTTTTAAGACATTTAGAATCTTATAAAACTATTTAATAAAATAAAATAAAGATTATTTTGCATTTATTATTAGCAAAATTTTGTCAGTTCCGTTGTCACGCTTTAGCGGCTGAATGGATTTGGATAATAAGATACTATTTATCCGGGTATCACGTTCCCGTGAGATAATTTCCGACATACACGGGGGTGAAGCCGCGGGCGGAAGCTAGTATTGAAATATAGATACAGGATTCACGTATGTGTTTCCATTAGTAGCATATTGGTCAAGTTGGTCCTAGGTTCCGCGTTACCGTTTTATTCTTTAACTTAATTAATCTCTGTTACCGCTATTACATTCGAGTAATTCTTAATGTGAATTTCTGTAATTAACGGTATGCTTCTATTTAGGATAGGTAACACAGATATATAAGGACAGTACTAGCTTTTATCCGAGACTTCGCCCGCGTGGATGTCAAGAAATATCCCACGGGAACATGCTAACGGGATTAAGTACCCTTTGTGTTACTCAAGGTTATAAACTATCTGTGTGCAAAATTTCATCTAAATCCGTTTATCTGTTTTTGCGCCAATCCGAAACATACATCCAGACAAACAGACAAACGGACAAAAATTTCAAAAACTATATTTTCGGCATCAGACTCGTGCCCACACCCCGTAGCAAGTACTTTTCAAAAATATTCAATGTACAGTTTTGACTTGTATAGAAGACTAGCGGATACCCGGCGTGTGCTACTACGTTAAACATTTTTTTATTTGTTGGAAAAAGGAGTCTAATTTTTTTTGTAGTCATAAACCAGATTCGCCTTATTGTCTTTCTAATGAAACCGGCTTGGTGCACATCGGTTGGATGGTTTCAAAGTCTATAACGGACATAGGTAGAAACAATTTTTGTGTTATATTTTTTTTATATAGATAGATGTATGTTTTTGTTCTCTAGGCGCACATTTAATTGACGAATTTGATACCAACCCCATTGACTGGCTAATCTTTCATCACGATACGATAATTCTCGAATAGTTATCACAAGGTCAGTTTCCTGATTAACCCATTATAACTCTACCTATGTGTACGATGGTTCTCAACAACCTTGACCCAAATGACAGCCTAAAACGTCACGGTTGACAGCTAATAAATAATAACAAAAGAACCCACTCATTACATAGATTTGTCTACCATTAAACCTAAATACAAGTGCAATAACGACATATTATTTGAATGTGCGTCCCGTTGACAGACCTTTGCGCGTATTCTGAACTGAGGGCCTAGACAAAGTAACATTCGATTAGCGATAATGCTATTAGAAAAGTTAAAACGTATGGGGTTGACATAAGCTATCGAAATGTCACGTGATCATAGGTCAACGAATAAAAATTAGCTAGACAATGTTAACAACATTCGATTAAGAAACGAATCGACAGCGTCGAAAGATTAGGTGCTTCCACAGAGATGCATAGCCAAGAGACACTTTTTGACGAGCGTTATCGCTAGTTTTTGGAATCCTTAGCGAAAGTGACAGCGATTGTAGAAATAGAATCGCTCCGAAGCGAATGCCATTTGTCTAGGCCCTCTGCAGTACCTACGATATAAAAACGATTAATTAAAATATAGGAGGTATGCGACTGAGTTGGATGCGGATAGATAACTACATATTTCCTGTGACCATCGTAAGCGATGACTTAGGGGACATAAAATAGGATTGACAGGATCGTTCTTATGTCTGTTGTAATAAAGGTATTGGTACTCACAAGAATACGGTGAATGACGAAATGTAAACTGAGCATTTAAAAAAAAGGCTGAGAGTATCGTAGAGAGTCAGATTTTAACAGAGCATAACCAATTCAGAAGTATTTACCTAATAATATAGCCAAATTTAAAATTCCTTGATCATATCATTAGTTCTCATGCAGATTAAACAGCCTATAACATTCCCACAGCTGGGAAACAGGCCTCCTATCTGTGAGAGGGATGAGAGGGAGTAGGCCACAATCCACCACGCTGGCCCAGTGCGGGTTAAGTCTCAATTAGTAGAAAATGAAAAGATTTATTTGAATCCTTAACCAAAACCACAAATCTTTAAAGCTATTAAGAAATAACTGTCGTGCAAATTATTCATTATTTAATAACTGTTGTGCAAATAATTCATTATTAATTTAGTTTTGTAGTAAACATCAATTCGAACGCATCCTTTTGTCCCCTGACTGACATTAAAATGATCTATTCAAATTGTAATTTGTCCTTGCCTAAATTACTTGACATCATCACCAATAAAAAAAATATCACAATTGCATAGAAAATTATCCATACTAATATTATTTATACGAAAGTAACTAACTCTGTATGTCTGTCGGTCTGTACCTACATCTGTTACCTTTTCACGCCTTAACAGCTAATGACCTGGGTTAGGTTAGCCAATCGGGGGCTGCGTTGAAGAATGCTTAAGTGCCCCCGTAGCCCCCGGTGCAAGTGTGCGAGGGAACACGGGTTGGCTTAGTCAGTAGAAGTCTGACAGACCCTTCCCTCTGTCCCAGGGCGGAGGATATCCATGTGGATTTCCACCAAATTACAAAAAAAAAACAGGTTAGGTAATACATAGGATACTTTTCATCCAGGTAGTAAGTTCCCGTGGGATAATTTCCGACTTCCACGCGAGCGAAGTCGAGGGCAAGAGCTAGTTCAAAATAAATACATATTCTTCATCACTAATGCCTTGAGACATGCATTAGCAATTTATATACTTTAAATATAAATAACATTAATTAAAATTTTATATTTAAATCTTCTTCGATGTTTCTAGGACACATTAATTTTAATTTGTGACATCAAACGATGTTTTAAATTTTAAGAATCACGTGAGTCAATGAAGATACTTACATAAAATATTTCAATGATATTATATAAAATATAATTTAGTTTAATCAATTTAAATATAGCCGAATTCAAACCATGTTTTAATTAATTATGTTATAATTTGGGCATAGTGTATTGCATGCTGTGCTTTTCTTTAAGTAATGGAGCACTTAAACAAACAGGCGCGACGCGACAGCGCGATACAAAGGCACCGCTCGTCGTGCGACACGCGGTGGCTTTGTGTCGCGCTGTCGTGTCGAGCCAGTGTGCACGAGTCTTTAAGTTTGCCTTGTACAAATTATTAAGTAATAGTTGTTGAAGAGCTTATTAAATGAATAAATAACAAGCTTTTAAAGAGCAAAATATTTATCTCAAAGTAAAAGATAATCTGAATCATAAAAATGTTATTTTATTGTTTCACAGAAAGTATTATTTTTATATGCGAAGTAGGTCATCAACTCATCATTATGCCTATACTCGAAAGGTTTAGGTAGTTAAATAAAGGTAAACAAAAAAAAACAACGTGACTCATAGATGTTAAACCTTTTATTGCAAATGTTAAAATCATATTATTTAGAGTCCCATAATAATAGGCCCTATTCTGAATCTGAATTTAAGGAACTATCTGTCACATTAATAATAAAGCGTCCATTGGTATCATCAATTATTTTGTCTAATTTAAACATTTTCTGTTCTTCTTTTATTATATTACCCTCGCAACTTATCCAATTCTCAGCAGTCACATTAGCTAAAGCCTCTGACAAAAGAATGTCAGACATTTTAAAAGGTTTATTTTTCTCGGCTACAAACACTTTAACTTTAGCCCATATTAACTCAATTGAATTGCGCTCACAGTGGTATGGTGGCAGCCGCAATACAGTGACACCATTTAACATTTTTTCTAATTCATCCACATCATAAAAGGCATCTGGTTAACCGACTAAACGTAATACCTGCTACTTCAGTTGCCATACTACGTCACAGGTGTACTCTTCAATTTAGCAACATTGTCTAATTCGTTGTATTTTCTAAAAGGTTTAGGGAACCTGTCTTTTTGGGCTCTTTACAATAGACAGATTACAAAATATTATACTCTTTTATAAATCTAACAAAAAAATTGTGCTCAAGCAATTACATGTACGAAGAGTATAGTTTACGAATAAATGATAAAGTTTAACATAACATACATTAATAAAAGAGGAAACTATCGTATAAATCGCAAACAACTTTAATTTTGTTGTAAAGTATTTTTAAACAAGAAAGTGTCAACTATAAAAAAACCCTTTGTACGATTTGTTTACCTTTAATTAACTACCTAAACCTTTCGAGTATAGTTTTTTCTAACTATGTTGGAGTAGGACAATCCCTTGACTATTCAAAAGTGCCTGTAATTGGTTTATTTGAAATAAATGCTTTGAGTTTGAGTTTGCGTTGAGTTGAGTTTGAGTTAGGCTTCTAGTCTAACCAGATGCAGCAAAATACCAATATTTTAAATGGAGCGACTGCCTCCACAACCCAATTACTAAGTAACACGATACCTTTTGGTAAGACTGGTTGTCCGAGATACGGAGGGGTCTTGGTGCTTAAAGATGGTCACCGATCCTCGGACCAACCGTGGAAAGCGTAGCTTAAGCTGATCGATCTACCCGTGCTACTGTTATTACTTAGCACAATCTAGATTAAAAGCTAAATAGAAAACAGGTACTTAGTCTACATACTAAAGACAAAAACTAAAGTCAGTTCCGTAGTAATCGCAACCGGCGTGCGTGTATGACCACATGTATGAACGTAAACGAGGCAAAAGGAGTATGTAAGGATCGGACCAGGTGGCGTTCTGTAGTTTCTGCCTACGCCCAAGGGAAGAAGGCGTGAGTTTATCTAAGTATGTAAAGACAAAGTACAGTCAGGAAATTAATTGTACCTACCTATATCAAATTGACACGTGCACGCGTTGACGCGTTGCGTAGATTGCGCGCAATTGGAGAGCCCGATTTCCAGCAGTGGAAGAAGATGATATCAAATTGACACACAGCCAATTTTACGTCTGTACCGTTTCATTTGTAAATATGTGAGCACCATGTATCTATATCATAATTAATTTACCTGTCATTGCGTTATATTTAATTCTTTTTACCTATTGTGGTATAGTAATATTATTCTAGGTGCATCGTCTTCACATATAATTATATAATTAATGTATACATAATATTGTAAAACATTTTTATAAGAGTAAGTTGGAGTTTCTTGCCCATTCTTCTCCATACGAAACTACCTTTTGGAAGGGGCAACTAGAATCAATTCTATTTTATTGTAAATTTTGACGTTCAAAAGTGCCTTTCATGTGCCTATTTGAAATAAATGATTTGACTCTGACTTTGACATACAACTGTCAAAAATTACAATCGTAATTTGAATTTACGGACAATCTAAACTAGTAGTCAATTTTGCTGAGCAATTAATTTCCCTGACCTTATTTATCCAATAACGATATGACTGTAATATCAAGACTGATATTCAGTAACATTTTTTATAATTATTGCAGAATAAATAATTTATCTATTTTTCTTTTCTTTCATTACGCATAGTAACGTCATCGCTTCCAAATCGTCACGAAACTCCAGAATACGTTGATACCATCGATATTACGTCAAACGCAATGTATGTCAATGACGTTAACGGCGATTACTGTTTTGAGAATACTAACACAGAATATTATGCAGAAGGCACTCACAATAACATTTGTGTATATGCTGTAAGAGTAGATGCAAACTTGACAGTTATAAAACCAGTTTAAGATGTGTTGGATAATACTGTCGATAAATCCTAGAAGGAGGTACGGTTTGCAATACTAAAATATCTAGACAAGAAAACCATACCCGAGAAAGCAATAGATAGATTGATAGACAATTTAGGAGCAAAATTAATCGATTGAGGACCGAGAAATTAAGTAAAGGTAATAGGAGAGATTAATAGAAATACTACTAAAGTCTTCAATCAGTACGTCCTGCCTGTTATGACTTAAGGAGCCGAAACGTGGACACTCACGGTATGGCTGGTACATACATTCAAGGTCGGTCATCGAGCTATGCTTGGAGTCTCTCTGAGGCAGAGAATCCGGAATGAAGTGATCTGGCAGAGAACCAAATTTGTCGACATAGCTCACAGAATAAGCAAGCTGAAGTGGCAGTGGGCCGGCCATATTAGCCGTATAACCGATGACCGTTGGGGAAGACGTGTTCTTGAGTGGAGACCGTGAATCGGCAAACGTAAGGTAGGACGCCCTCAGACTAGGTAAAACGATGATCTTCGCAGGGTGCTTGGTAGCAGCTGGATGAGAGTTGCCGAGAATCGAGCTGAATGGCTTGCAATTCGAGAGGCCTATGTCCAGCAGTGGACTGCTGTAGGCTGATGAGGAATAGAAATACTAAGAATGTAGAATCTACGCCGCTATCTATCATTATTCTAGAAGTACTAGGTATGACAATACTGAGCCTCAAAGGGAAACATTTTACATCAACTATAATCGTGAGCTGTTAATGGCAAATCATTCGGAGTAGACCTTCGGTACTTATTTGTTTAAGTACCTAAACTACTCTGTTATACAATAGAAAGTAATTCACTTTGACATTGAACTGATGCGTGGTAGACATAACTTGTATAAAAGCCTACTTGGTTTTAACGATGTACGTGATGCGATTTGAAATTACCTGTGTTTATTTTTAGACTAAAGATTTATAGTTATGAGTATTATAAGGATAATAATAGATGTGAGGTCTGGGCGAGCGCGTTTTCATGAATGTTAGAGATCGCTTTGAAGAGTGCCAGAGCCGCGAAGGACGACATTTGAATAATGTTATTTTCAAAAAGTAATTTTCCCATGTCTTCAGTTTTTGATTTTGTAATTTAAACTGTATATATTATGTATAAATATATTTGTTAATTTAATAGGCATCTACAAAAGTTAGTTTTTCTGAGACACATATACACAAACATATTTATAACCCTTGGTATATGTACATGTATACATATTTATAGTATTACTAGCTTCTGCCCGCGACTTCATCCACGTGTAATTTCTGGTTTCCCCGACCCAACCTGTTGCATCGCCTGCCACGCTATTACTTCGTTTTCGTTTAGCGTTCTTTCTGACTTTTTTTCTCGGCTGCTGATCGTCCTAGCTTAATGTTAAATAGCCCATAGCCTTCCTAAAGAATTGGGCTATCAAACACAAAAAGATTTTTTGAAATCCGACTGGCTGTTTCAGAGATTAGCCCCTACACACAAACTTACAAACAAACAAATTTTACCTTTTTATAATATTTTTAAGTATACATAAAGCTAAAGAGTTTGTTTGAACGCGCTAATCTCTAAAACTACCAGTCGCATTTGATAGCCCAATTCTTGAGGCAGGTTAAAGGCTATTTAACATCACGCTACCAGCCCTAGGAGCCGAGCAAAACTAAAAAAAGTCAGAAAAGACGCTAAGCGAAAATGAAGTAATAGCACTGGCGGGTGGATGCGATGCAGCACGATAGGTCGGAGGAAAAAAGAAAAAATTCACGCGGATAAATTGTGGGCAGAAGATAGTGATTATTTTAAGATAACATTGCTAAGCCTTATTGCTCACTAAGCATAATCATCCTACACTGACCCCACTACTGGGACATAGGCCTCCTCTCTGTGACAGGGAGTGGGTCACGCGGACCCAGTACGTGTTGGCGAATGACACCATGTCTTACACTTTTTGGTTTTAAGACATGCTGGTTTCCTCGCGATGTTTTCCTTCATTGTTTTTATCGCCCAGTAGCTGACACGACAGACCTTGTCCTGTCTAAATTTCAAGAATTCATACACAAATCTCATACAAAAAATTAAGTTCAGTTTTTCCCGAATTCAAACATTTTCCGTAATCTTTTCAAATTTTTCTTTTCATAAAACCTGATTCGGAGATTTTATAACAAAAAATTGCCGAATCGATTCAGCCGTACGCCGTGCTGTTTGTTGATACGCTTACTAACAAACAGCATTTAATTTACCTACATTTATAACTTTATATATTTCTGATAGGACAAAGTAAAGCGAATCATAGAAAAAGCGGAAGAAATGCAAATCCGAAGATATGTATCAAATAAATCCTAAAGAAAATAAATGAGAAAATAAAACCAGAAAACAAAGAAATACATATCGTTACGAGAAATCATTATAATATATCAGTTGGTTAATATCCCGTATCTTCCGTTGCAGCGGTAAACTAACAAGTATCGTGAAAATTTACATCTATTATATTTTTAGATAGTAACGTTTATGAGGATATTTATCCATAAAGTAAAGGCTCCTACAAACAGACACAGAGGCATTGCTCGTCGATCGACGAGTGGCGCTTTTTTGTCGCGCTGTTGAGTCGCGCCTGTCTGAGGGAGCCCTAACTCTGTCTGTATGTTACCTTTTCACGCCTAAACCACTAAACAGATTTCGTTAAAATTTGGCAAGGAGATAGATAGCATCTTGGGAAAGGACATAGGCTAATTTTTGTCCCGGTAGCACGTTCTAGAGGAATAATTTCCGACAAAAACGCGGGTGAAGCTAGTTTATAATAAGTGGAACTAGGTCCAGTTAGCTACTCCGTGTAAAATACTGGTATTCAGCTGCATCCGGTTAGACTGGAAGCTGACCCAGATATAGTTGGGAAAAGGCAGGCAGATAATGAGGTGAAACTACCCATCATGATGGCTCGGCCTCTCATGCACGAGGTTTTGGGTTCAAAAAGGGCAAGTACCAATTTGTCTTTCAATTTATATGTTTTTTCCATGATCTAAAAAAACAAGGTCTGGCATTCCGGGAGTGACACATGCTTACGTCACTCTCCAGTTGCCACTTTATCGCAACAAAACACGAACTATGGAAACATTTTCTGTCACCATTCTGTTAAAAAATATATATAAACCATTTAAATTGTCGCTTCATTTTTCTAATTAAACGAAACAATTCAATCTAAACAATACCAACGTAATTGTTAGTTAAAGTCTCTTTGTTTTATCGGATTCGCACAAGAAATAAAGGCGATTGGGGAGTTATTATTACACACTACTGGTAACACAGCGGTGATGACGTAGGCTTGTGTCACCCTCGTGACCGGGATGCGAAGTATATTATTATACCATGGTTTTTTCTAATTATATCTTGGACATTAGTGAAATCGGGAAAGAAACACATCGTGAGGAAACCTGGAGTTATAACTTATTACCTAAGTCTGAAATCACCAACCCGCTAACGTGGTGATCATTGCTCATGCCTTCTCTGTATGAGAAGATACTTTTGCCCTGCAATAGGACAGTTATAAGCTGATGTTATTATTATAAGTGAAACTCTTAAACTGTTTTAAAAAAAACAATGATCACAAAAATCTTAAGGGGGATGCACTATTGTAGCCCACGAAATTCAAATTTTCTTACGTTTTTTGCAACTTGCAGGTCTGTGTCAGGTTCTATGTTGATTAAAATATGTTTCACGACCGTAACAAACATGGTTTTACAGAATTATAATCAGCCATACAACACCTTAAGTTAGAATTGGCCTCAAATGTCTTGATTTCATGAAATAGTCATTCAATAGGGTATGAATTTTTATGAATATAATTCTATTAATAAATATTTGTTACGGCGGCGAATTATATTTAGATCAACATGCAACCTGACACTGACCTGCAAATTGCAAAACACATTAAAAAAAAATGAATTTCGCGGGCTACCCTGACGCTTTCGCCTTAACATTAATCAAAATTAAATGGCCGACTCCAAGGACCAATCCTTTTTCAAAGTTACTGTCAATTAAAAAAACAAATAAAAGCTACAATGAAATCGTCACTGGAAACTTGCTAGATATCAAAAACGTCACTTATTTAAGAATCCCCTTCTATATTGAAACTTTAAATCATTTTCTCATCATGAAAGAGATAGGAATGAATGATAGCGTGACGGTTGACTGGGGTGAATGGAAGAAGAAAACATGTTACGCCGATCACAAGTGAAGGTGGTGATATCACATGGAACAAGGGCATGAAGATAGTGATAATGATGATGAAATCATCTTCTCAATACAATCACGAGAAAACGATAGCGATGCTGTATCCCTCAGAGATTCGGTCACGTATTTTCAAGCACTTTTTAGTACTAAATACCTTTACGTGCTTAATAAAAGAGCATGACTGCATTGTTCGAGGTATTCTTTAAAAGACTTTACATGCATTCATAATCTTGAAGAGTCATTAATTATATCTTTTTAACATGCTCGTTACCCTATTAATAATACGTGTTAATACGGTGTGCTGTGCACTTAAATATAGTTTCTAAACCATGGCAAGAGGCTCACATGTCATAAGACAGTGGTTATAATGAGAAATCGACGTGAGGACGGCTAAATGTTTATTGGAACAAATCTTTGTAAGAGACGAGTTAACAAACAAAGTGAATATATAAAAGAATATAGTTAATATAGTTAATTCGTTAATTGACGCATATAATAAAGTTGTCTCTCAAAGATTTCTAAGTTTGGCAAAAAAATGAAAATGTCAGAATGTGCGACTGTACCGCCTCTAGCGATCTAGCGAGAAATTGGCTGGGAGATCATCTAAGGATGAGATGATGAGAGATATAGAGTTTCAAAAGACCCTTCACCCTTCTTTCTTATACTGGGCGTAAAAAGACCCATCACATAGCCGTCAACTAAGCATCCTGTACATCAAATTAAATAACACTGCACAAAAATAATTGCTGGGAAAAGACTTTTATTTTTGGTGTGAAAATTTGCTGTGTACGCAATATAAAACACGCAAAATATTTTATTTTTATGGGAGCATGTAACGATGCAGGGGTCGGTGGGGGTATTTAAAGTTGTGTCAAAACATCAAAAACTTGATTTCATAAAAAAAAAACGTCACTAAAAGTTGTAATTTTAACCTCCAATATCTCCGTAACCAGAAGCTTCCCAGATATCTGGGTATATAATATATACGGTATATGGTATATATAGTATATAGCCCAGTACAAAAAACAATACAATGACGGGGAGTACAAGTGACTCTCGGCTTCGTTATGTGTCCTTTTACACCCGTTATGGCGAAAGTGAGTAAGACGGATTTTTGAAAATTCACTCCCTGAAGCGGTTATAGGGGATGAAAGTTTGTATGGAAGTTCGTTACTTTTACTGATGGGAATCCCATCGGGTGGACGCACGGCTTGTAGCTTAATAAAGGCTCTGTAAGAATATCACACAAGTGAAGGAAGAACTTATGGAAATATTCAAGGAATAAGAACTAAAGTTAGTAACGAAAAAACCAAAATAAATAAAGGTGATATAGATATGGTATACAGAAATGGTTTAAGATGTTGTCTTTTCTAACAATCAAACAGGGAACATTTTAAATAAATAAAAAGGTTTTCGTAACAGTCTTTAAGAATATTAGAACCTATTAAAATTCGACACACACAATGACTTCGTTAAAAACACCCTGTTTACGATTATGGCTTATCATATCTGCCTTTACTTTAGTCACGCTTATCAAATTAACTTGGTCCTTAAAGATTTTCAGGCGTCCATTATTGGTGCTTGTTCCATAGATAAAATTAGACACGTCTGTGAAATTTGTGTACGTTTTGCTTTTATTGCAAATGTGTATTTAGATGATGATATTATTGGTGCTGAAGATAGCTTGTGACTGAGGTATTTCAATCATGAAGTTCCGATCATATTGATTTGAGTTTCATTTCTTTGAATAGGAACAGTCAGGGAAAGTAATTGTTAAAAAAATGTGAAACCCTACGTAAATTTACCGTATTCTAGCCATTTCAGACAACAGTCAAAGAATGATACGATGATTTGAATATACAGATAATATGCTTAGCAATTAATTTCCCGACTTTACATCATAGACCAGCTGTGGGCTCTTATACGAAAACAATGTAAAAATAAATGAAGATAGTTATATTTGCGCTACTCAATGCCAAACACAGCATTAATAACCTTACGTTTTCAGATCCCATCTATGCATAAATAATGACGAATACAGCCATTACAAGAATTTATTATCTTACAACTGTTAATTAACTCAAGGGAACTAACACTTCAGAGAAAGAAACCTTCAAAATAATCAAAGGTGTCTTAAGAGGAAACGCGGTCACATGGTCGTTGGCATTCATTTCATACAAACGTATTCCTCTGTTTTATCCCTGGTTCATTCGAGAGCAAATATTTTTTAACGATATAATGTATATCTATCATGCCCCTATGATTTGCTTTTGGCGTACCTACTTAAATAAATTTTGGAAAAAAATATATAGAAAGAGAAACCAAAGATACAAACATGGCCGTGGTAGATATGCATAATTATATTATATCGTAAAATAGCCGACAACCCGAGTCTGAGTGGCTGCTGAGCGTGGAATCCTGGATGCGACTACCGGGTCGGGCAAAGTGTTATTGGGTTTTTCCATTAGGAATTTCTTAGTAACAGCCCGGAGTTTGGAAGTTGGTGGTGTGATGCCCCCTTGCCTCGGAAAGATCGTTAAGCCATTGGCCCTGCGCCTGCTCTCTCTGGTCGTGTCGGATTGCCGTCCAATCGGACTATGAGAGTGAGGGAAATTCAGTTTGGAGGACTATTATTACTATAATAAAATAATATTTGCTTTTGTGTCATTACATGGAATAAGTTTGTATGGAATGAACGCCAATAAGCATGTGACCCTGTTTTCTCTTAAGAAAATCCTTGTAAGAATTTTAATTTAATTTTTATTTCGACAGTTTCGCTTCAATCTTTCCTAGTACATTATCTTTTCGTAAGAAATGGTTAAGGAAAAACGTACACCCAAGGCTACAAGGGCCTTGTCATAGACATTGGTGGAAGGGAAGAGCGATGGCGCGTGACATTGTCTTAGAATTGTGAATGAACGTGTCGAAGGCCTTCCTAAAATCTAAAATTGACTAAAGGTCGAGTTTAAATTTGTCACGCCGAAAAAGTGGAATGTCTGATGCTCAACCGTTTATCAGTCAATGGTCCTAATGTAAGTATAATAGGGATGTCTGTCAATAATAATAGCTGTACCTATTCAGTCTAATAGGTCACAAATAAAAAGATTTCTCCTTCCTGTCTCCGAAGTTTTTGGCCATAGGATGGACAACATTCTTAGCAAAAATATTGGATTAGAAGGTATCAAGACAGTTTTCATAGTTTACTTGTATTCTGACCGCTTTGTACTTAGTGTTTTTACTTTTCTCTGTCAGTGTCATGTCATAATTGTCATGCTTTAGAAATATGTGAGTCTTGGTTTACGAAAATAAAATAAATCTTGCTCAATATTATTTTCATAGCTTGATTCCACAAAATAATGAATTGTTTATGTTTTTATTAATGAACAGCTAAGTATCACTTAATTAATAAAAGTTTTCGAAGGTTTTTGAAATAATTCACACTATTTGGAAAAAACAGAAATTGCATAAATCCTTGAAATAATCGTCCTTACCTTACTACTAAATAAATTAGATGAATCATACGAGCTGAATATTAGGTACATACTCAGAAGGTAACTACAATAAGATTATTTCTTTAAGCAACGAGTATTGAAGTCTAAGAGGCGGCCTATATTTATGAAGAATATTAAACAGCTTAAGTACATAATAAATAAGATAATGATGATGATAAAGCACCAGTTACGTCGGTATAACCGGCAAGAATACATTGTGCAACTTATCATATCCGGGATCAAAGGACCACTTTTTTACCACGGAGGACCAATGACTCTTAGCATCAAGTATGATAAAACAAAGAACAAAGTCAGTGATTTCTCGTGAAACAAATACCTTGTTACTAACACCGAAGGTCTATTCAGTGCTAGCAATCACAGTAATTTTGTAAACAAATGCATTACCATAATTGTTTAACACTTAGGCTACAACTTCAAAGATGTCACAACGCTTCAATCGAACCGACTCGGCGGGGTCAAGGTTGAGCCGTATATTGGTACCATTTGGTACTACGGTACAATATTAACGTGAGATACCTACCGGATGAGATTAGGATCTTAGGACCTCTTCCTAATACTTCCCGAGTTTGTTGAGTGAGTTAGAAATTGAATCAGGGACGAGAATTACATTCGATTTGAAACTAAGAGAATATAAGAAAGAGGTTTCGTTGGAGTAGGTATGTAAGGATCGTATCATGGGAAGAAGGCGTGAGTTTATGTATATATAAAACATGACGCAAAAAGTTTAGGGGAAATATGCAACACATCCACGCAAAACGGCCATTGCTCAACATAATGCTGTGGCCCTATGTCAGAGCGGTTGCTTTTCGCAAAACCATCTAACAACCTAGTAAGATATATCAAATCGTCTATACTGAAAAACAATCTCCAAAGGAAACCAAATAAAATAAAAGCCTTAGCCTATATAAGTCAAATTACGAATCACGTATAAATTCGGTAATAGGAATTGGTGTCAACCCAATCAATTTAGTTTTATCTAAGGAGGCCTTTATTAGTTTAAGTATAGACCAGTTACTTTAAACAAATCGTTATGATGAAGAAATATCTCTGCACGTACACAATTACTATAAATCCCATTGACATTTGCTCTTATTTTACCAAGTGCGGTAAGTCATGTTCAACTAATTAATTTTACTATTGTTTTTTTACATAAAAATCAACATAATTACTCTTTTTATAGCTACACAGAATTAAGATAAAACTAAAGACTTAAACCAGTAGTTTAAACAATGTAAACTAAAAACAGACATAAAGATAAACAAAATGATGAAAAGAAATTGCAATTTCAAAATTATTTAACCAACCAAATCACAGAAATAATAACACCGTTGATTTCTAAAAACTTTGTAAAGCTACATTAACTGTGTAACAAGATGCATCTATCAATTGCTATGCAGCTCTCCTCACCCAAGACCAAACCTAACTGTGCCCAGTGGGCCGGACACATAACTGTGCGGAAAAAAAAAATTACACAGCATTGCACACTCTGCTAACGTCTAGCGGTTATAATTAATCAAGTTGAAGGAGTTTACTTTTTAATAATTGGTTGTGGTTTTTTCTCTAGAAGAAGCGATGACTGTACTAATGGGTAAGGGTATTTTGACGATCCTGGTTATATTGAAGTTAATGACTATGTGAATAATTAATCAGAAGTATCTAGCTGTGAAACTGCTTGAGATAATAGGTTTTTTGCAGCATACAGATCCGGGCGGAGTTGAATAAGTAGATACGTGACAGAACTGGCAATTTTTTTCAAAAAACTTAACCCTGCGTTTATAATAACATGTCAGGTAGAACAGAAGGTGGATGCGAGAAACACAGAACCGGACGAAGTGGCGGTGTTTGGGAGAGGCCTATGTCCAGTAGTGGACGTCTTTCAGCTGGTATGATGAACAGAAGATCAGGTCACCAGGTCAGGTGCTCTGAATAACACTATGCCTAAACTACGCTTATAAAACCTGACTACAATGCCGAAGGATGATTTCAGCTAAAGACTTTTTCACTGACACTATCACAGGCTGGTTAAGCAGCCGACATCTTCCTAGCTTGACCTGCGAGAAGATATTTTATACACAAAAAAAACATAAAAATAAAAACATATATTAACACCTAGAATCTATGAAATATCAGATTCTCAAAACAAAATGACAAGCGGAAAATACCGGACAACCCTGAATATCATATACTGAGAAGTGCATAATGCTATTAATGCATTAGATATAAATTTTGATTAGAATAACTTGCATATTATGTTTTAATGTACTATAAGAACCCATGTTTCTTTAAGCAGATAAAATGTTGAAGAGCATAATAATAATTAAAGAATGATAACAGGGACATGGACATCATATTAACTAAAGCTTTCGTATACACGGAAGCAAGCTTTTCACAGATATGCATCCATAATTAGAAAAACCGGTACTAAGGATCCCACGGTATTTCAAAGAAATCGGACCGTACAAAAAACGGTCGGAAAATCATTAAAATAAATAAAAGTATGAAGTGATGAGATCAAAATTTACATTTTACGTGTTAATTATATTTAGACTACAATTATATCACAATTGCGATGGTTATTTTTTTCCTTAACCTCAAGATTGCGAGGAAGATAAACCACTGATCATTTTAGTCAGTGGAGCAATAAACAAACTGGAGGCAAAAAAAGATCTTGATAAAGTTACGCGTAATAATACCTACAATAGGACAGTTACACAGTGACAATTTAATTGTAGTTATTTTATTACACTAAAGCATTGATTGTTTCCTGGAGATTTTAATTCACCGTTTACTAACTTATGCTTATGTCTACCAAAAAAATATCGTTATGAGTTTGATTGATATAAGCAGAACGAGCTTAAAAAAAATACAAAGAAACAAATATGTACGGGTAGGGAGCATATTAAAATTTATTAGCAATTTATAAACACAGAAACCTGCACCCTAAATAAGTAACACACTATCTATCACAATCTCAATCATTTTGAAGTCTATTGCTTCATATGTTCGAAAAATTTGTCTGCTCAGCAACGTAAATAACGCAATGAATGTTGTTGAACGGTCAAAATGAAACCCATTCCTTCTGTTAGTGTGTTACGTAATTACCCCGCTGGTTAAAACCCGTTACGTGGATACGCACGCGCTGAATCCAAAAATTTTGGAACAAAAAAAATTCAACCGTACATTAGGACCACATTTTTCCGCAATCATAAATACAAGTCAAACTACTAAAAGTGCACGCTGCGTCCACTTATACTGGTTCAAAAACTCGTTTTGCCTTCAATTAAGATGCTCTCACCACTGGGGCTTTCCTTCGCCAAGGGGAATGCAAAATACAAGGAAAAATTAACGTTTTGTACGAATGTCGAGTATTTTCCCGCTTTTTTCTGGTTTGTGAGACGCAAGACTACGGCTGAGAGAACGCAGTAAATAAATCATAACATAAAATTACGCCTGTATTCCTCAAAGCTTTAGGCATAGGTATAAGTAACTATAGTACACCCAAATTTCGCCAGTTATGTTTAAGTCCCATGTAATAGGAGCGAACCTATTGCCGTCAACCGGGCATGATTCCAGACTCTGAGTTGCTGCTGTAAAATTCCAGATGCAACAAACCCAATAACACTTTGCCCGAACCGGGAATTGAACCTAGGGCCTCATTCTTAGCAGTAGTTACCATAAGAATCGAAACGAATGATATCTAAAACCGATTAACCAAATTGCGTATTACATTCAACATTAATAAAACAATTGACCTTGACTTTGCTACCCAAAGAAGCTCTCAAGTAATAAATTAAAATAAATAACAGTCCTATCACTCACAATAAAACGATTCCGTGAGAATTTTTTGCTTTAACCGTATAATTTGACGTTTAGCGAGAAAAATACTTAATTATCTCGCCGACAGTACTCGTAATCGATCGTAATAAAGAATCGATATAACACGCAACTTACTTCAACTGATAACTGATTTAAACGTACAGCCCTGGCTGCAACCCTGGTATATCTGAAAGTCATTTTAAGACAACTCCGATGACGAAAAAGGGATGGTAACTAACAGGCGACCCACCTGCACCCTAATTACGTAACACACAATCTATCACAATCTGAATAATTTTGAAGCCTACTGCTAACCCATTGCTTCATATGTTCGAAAAATTTGTCTGCTCAACAACGTAAATAACGCAATGAATGTTGTTTAACTGTCAAAATGCACACTATTCCTACTGTTAGTATGTTACGCAATTACCCTGGTAATCAAGAGGAAACCGATGCTCATGGACATTTGGCAACGCAAGAGCGTGGCGTCCCAGAAACAAAGCTGAAAAATCTTATGTGCTTGTAAATTCACCAGTTCTATATTCCTCAAAGTCTCTTCTGTGAGTAGTGGTAACGGTCCGAATTACCCAGGCAGATAAGTAACTTTGCGTAATTTATTTCATCACCACTGCTCTCCAAACGGTGAAGTAAAACATTCAGAAATACCAGGATGTACTAGAACCAAAAATTCGAAGACATGTGACATCCACCAACACGCACTAGGCACGCATGGTGAATTACAGCCCGCTCCCTCTCACAGAGAGGAGGCCTGCGTCCCAGCAGATTATGTTAGTATAAACTCTTCAAACAAGAGCACAGAAATTTTATAGCGAAATGGGTATCATGTTATAGTTCATCCCCGGACGATTAACTTCTCTAAGAGCTTTACTAATTTTAGTACCAGTGTAGTTGAACAGTCATCATAATACAAAACACGAAAACAGTATTATATAATAAATTCTATTATTGCATAATTCTCCTGCTCTCATGTCGCCAGACTGGCTAGGGTGCAACTAACATGCTTATGTATTGTCATCTAGTTTAGGATGTTTGAATGCAAATGCTGTTGCAAGATTTAAGAAGAATAAAGATGGCTATCTTTTACATGTCGAGACCATGCCTCGGAAAGCACGTTAAGCCGTTGGTCCCGGCTCTCATTCGCAGATCTTTGACAGTCATTACGGGTATTCATAATCCCACAAGTCTGACAACGAGTCTTACCAAGGGGTATGGTGTTGTCTAGTAACTGGGTTGTGGAGGTCAGGTAGGCAGTCGCTCCATGTAAAATACTGGTATTCAGCTACATCCAGTCAGACTGGAAGCTGACTCCAACATAGTCGAGAAAAGGCCAGGCAGATTTAGTCTGGTCTTAGACCAAGAATCTACCATTCCGTTAAATACATACATCATATTTTTATGACGAAACATCATTATATTATTTCAATTGGTAAAACCCATTGCTTTAAAACCACAATAAAATTAATACCCTCAGGTAATTTCCTTCTCACAAAAATAAAATGACTAATATGCTAAACTAACTTTTCAGTCACTCGGAAACTATAAAACTACTTGAACAGAACTAGGATATAGATTGGAACTAAATACTGAATATACGAATAAATCTTTTCACTAGATAAGGCCCGCATTTAGATGATAAATTCATGCATAATTCAGAACAATAGTTACCGATTTAATTGTTCTGCCTAAGTCTTTGTTATATTGGACTTCCAGTCTAACCATGCAGCTGGATATAGGAATTTTACAATTTCAGGCTGGAGCAAGGAAAACGAGATCAGGTGGAGATTCACAGATGACTCCACCCTGGGGTTGTAATGTGGTGCTGTTCTACAAACAATGGAACACATAATATTGTATCCACCGTGTCCTGTTCCCAGCTCGTTACAGTAACTGCTGGACGCTACTGAAGGTGCCAAACTCGTAACCAAATCCTGGGCTGACTCTATTTAAATTGTCATCGACACGCTAAGAAGATGCTACAATATTAACAGGATATTACTAATCTGATATTTTTATCATTTATCTTTAGAACTACATGAGCTAATGATTTAACGGAGAACCTTCGATCCGCAACCGCACCACAATAACGACTGCAATTCGATGATTAATGATATCATTATAGCATACCGATAAAATCCGCACGTCAACAACATTTTAATATTGTATACTAATCGACTCAAGCGGATCCTGGGAAAACACGACATATTAACACCAGGATACTATGCATTGATGTCACGACAATCGAATGTAGGTTGCTCTGGAATTTTAATTTGTAAGCGGATCTAGGAATTGAAGACGTATTGTGTGTGTGATCCTACATTTTTATGATCGCCTGGTAACGCGGAGCTTAGGACCACGAATTTAATGTCGGATTTGACCTCCAACTAGCAAAGAAGCATTTTTTTTTATAGTTTAGCGTTTTTAAACGCACGCGTAGGTTTGTCCCCTAGTGAAACACTTTTTGTGTCAAAAGTAGGTTTTAGTTTGTTTATTAGACTAATGGTCAGTTTCTATGGTCTAAGTCCTTAAAAAGAGGACAAATAAATCAGCTGTACTGTAAAAAACTTCAATATCTTCTCGACCCGAATGTACGGGACAGCTGATAGTTTTTTCTCGATTACGATATTGGTCCCATGGAGAAAATTGTTCAACTTGATGGTCTATACCATACCCTTAAATTGGACGACACCTTTCTGATACACCCTTTTTAAGGACTAAGGACCAAAAAACTGGCCATTAGTCTAATAAAAAAACTAAAAAACACTTTTAACAAGCCGTTCAATACATTTGGGTCGAGTAGGTATTGAAGTTTTTTACGGGACAGCTGATATTTTTTCTCGATTACGATGTTGGTCCCGTGAGAGAGTTATTCAGTTTTATGGTCTGTACCACACCCTTAAGTTTGACTGCACCTTTCTGATACAGCCTGTATATGGGGCGATTGAAGACCATACTATTCCTACATCAGTGAAACAGGCTTTTCATACTCCAAAGCATACATATTTTATATAGGTATCTCAGTTAATTACCCTAATACTATCCTTATAATAAAATCAGTATTTATGTCTCATTACTTCGCTTATTACCATACGCTTGATATCCACATGCATTTCAATTCTTAAGATAGAACCGGAGATGACGCGTAGTGTACACGTTTTTATGTTTTGGAACTAATTTATTAGTGTAGGTATAATTTATGCTGATAATTATTGTTACAACATAATTATTATATGACTAGCTCTAGCCCGCGCCTTCGTCTGCGTGTATTTTGTATTTCATATTTTTTTTAAACCTGTCAAATTTCATAACGATCGGTTCAATGATTTAGGCGGGAAATGGTAACAGACAAATAGAGTTATTTTCGTATTTACAGTTATTCAGTAAAAATTCAGTCCATTTTTTCAGTATTAGAGTGACTTTTTTTTTCTTTTTACGATTTATGTTCTAGATTTGACTTTAGGACCTTGTTTTATTTTTTGTAAGTAAATTCATACTGGCTGGAGAAATTCACATTCACCGAGATGAGAAGAGAAGACTAATAGAGAAGTATTGAAGAAGAAGACCCCCAATGAATTGGCATAAGGGCAGAATGCTGATGAAATTCACTCTGGCTGGCTAAGGCAAGCGATAAAAATAATGAGGATGCACAAAGCTTGCGAAATAGTGGCGTAATCATGAAAATATTTGTAAGTAAGAACGTTAATTTAAAGGGCAAACGAAGATTCACCAAGGATACTAGCAAAAGGAATCTGAGGCAAAATAGTTTTCGAAGTTTAACAAAAACCTTTTCAATTCACCGGGAAAGGTTCGTCGGTGTACCTTCGTATGATAATTGTCAAGAAATAGAAACTATCAATTTCATTGACTAAGCAATTAAACATTTTTAAAATGTCGTGAAGAAAGTTTTGAGCATGAATGTGGATGGCTATAAGAGTAAGGAAAGACCAAAAAAACGATGGATGGACTGTGTGAAAGTTGATATGGCTAGAAAGGGGACGACTATCGAGATGACGAATAATAGAGAAGTGTGGAAGAAACTGACCCCAAATAGATTGGGATAAGAACAGGAGAATGATGATGAAGTTAAAGAGGTATGAGGAACAGGTTGTAAAGTTACATACTCTATGGAAAAGGGAGGATCCTCCGACCAGACGGTTATTGTGTCTGGCGGGCAACTGCCCAACGGTTGATGTCAGGACGTTTGTATATATGTTAGTCGCGCGGTAAACTCTGCTTGCGCGATGCAGGATTTGCGTAACGTCAGTATGACGTGTAGCACGCGAGTGGCGATGTTGATACCGCTACAAAGTAATTAAATATTTATATCACTTGTAAATAAAAAAATATCTAGTATTTAGATCAATGCTATGGTTATATTTGAAATAAAACTACATAGATCTTGACATGTCAAAAGATTTTCGAAAGAACCTGTCATTACTATTCTAAGTCTGCAGGGTAATTGCGTAACACACTAACAGTAGGAATGGCTTTCATTTTGACAGTTCAAGAATATTCATTGTGTTATTTATTAACGTTGTTGAGCAGACAATTTTTTCAAACGTATGAACCAATGGATTAGCAATAGGCCAGTACAAGAGAAAAATAATGATATTGCTTAACTACTTATACTATTTCAAATCGTGGAGTAAAAATTGAAATTACCGGTGAGTATGTACATCGCACAAAATTCGCAAATCTCAATCAAAACTAATAAAGACCAGACATCGTTATACAGAGCGATGAATCAAAAGGAAGTACCCGTTTTGCGTAGGTTCTTTAATCACCTATTTATTGTCTTGGAGCTCCAACTAAATATTATACTGGCTACGATTTCGTTGCAACCCGCTTAACCTGGTTCATATACGGTCAAGGCGATGTGTGTTGGGCAAGATAGTAAACTGTTTAGAATACTCGGATCGAAGGACCAGCGTATGTTGGTATGCGGCAAATTAGGGAACTAAGCTTAAATGTACTGAACTTGGCGGAATTTTGACAGTTGGGTTCGATGACAGCGCTGCTATGAAATGTCAGATTATACTGGGATATTTATAAGATTTATTATGTAGATTAGAAAAGTGAGAGTAATTACGTTTTTTTATGATCTGCATTGTGCCTAATTGTTGTGACGTGGTTTTGTTTGAATTATTCAATTCGAATAAGTACCTACCGTTTTATCCTTTAAGGTTACGTATTGGATTATATTAATTAAAGGTCTGGCTGTTTTGTTATAAATTAGTATAAAATTTGGAACACACGTTGAAATTTTTATAAACAGAAAAATGTTCTAGTTTATATTTACATATTTTTGACGTAACTAAAATCGATGCCAATTCATCATTTAAATATTTAGGAACTGTCATTTAATCATTGCATTATTTTCGCAATAGGTATCAAAATATAGGTAAGTATAAAAAACTTAAAAAATATAATGTAACTTTAAACTAATTTAAGAATCAAATTATAACTGACCCAAGTTACAATAAAAACCTTAATGTCTTACACATATTACTTGGACCTTCTTTTTCAAAAGTAAACAAACGTAAAAACAAAAAATTACAATAAAAACAAAAAACTTACAAAATTCTCCGGGAAAAAAAAATCGCTATCACCAAACAAAACACTCACATAGACATACTACGACAGTCACTTTAATTCAAATTTCGAGAATTCCAAATTCAAATGTTTATTTATTTTTCGCAACCAACACTCTTTACACTTTGAATTTCAAACCGCGTTCGCGAACGCTACATATGGTTGGTAGTCGGTAAATGACCATTGAGCCGTTCTGTATCACCTGCTGAAGCTAGGGTTGGCACGACTTGTGACTAAAATGGGGGGACTGCCCAACAAACGTGTTTACGCTTTGCTTTTGATAGCGGATCATTAATGTATCATCTAGTTTGGCGAGGAGATGTATGGGTGACGCGTTGTGATGACGTGTGGTCGTAGAGGTTAAGGTTTTTCGTTTATTGTGTAGAGTACTGGTAGTTGAAGGTTTTATGAAGGAATTTAATGCAAATTCTGAAACGGTTTCAGATATGTTAATTAGGGTCGAAGGACCAAATTATAATAATAATAAAAATCATAATTTTTACTTCAAAATAAAGAGTAAATAGCATTATAATTAAAAGGCACCACAGTCGCGATAAATTAAGACTATAAAAGTTAACTGCCAGAAGATATTCTAATATTAATAATAATAATAATAATCGCTTTATTATATCCAGTAAATAAATAAAAACCTTCTGACTTAGGCCCTATATAAAATTCCCTCTATCATTCAATTTAAAGGCCGTGTAACATCCCGTGTTCTCTGCATAATTCCTAAGGAAAACCACTCACGGGCATGCACTTATGTGAAATAGAAGGTCACTAATTATACAATAGGTACTAAATTCTATTTTTGTTCACGTAACAGGTGATGGTCGTTTCACTCGCACCAAACTAGGGATCTTGATCTTGCATGCCTAATTAATTAAATTGTATCTATCTTTCTAAATAAACACAAACTGTGATTAAGAGCTGTCAGTGTCAAAATTGTTGTGTAATGACTAGAGATCGGATATTCGGATGCATATTCATCTTTTTTTTTTAGGGTGAGTAATCATCAAATGACTGACTTTTACTGACTAAAACCCACCCGTGTT
Organism: Griposia aprilina; assembly: GCA_916610205.1. Classification (NCBI taxonomy): domain Eukaryota; kingdom Metazoa; phylum Arthropoda; class Insecta; order Lepidoptera; family Noctuidae; genus Griposia; species Griposia aprilina. The sequence goes on along the minus strand of OU744307.1, from coordinate 12,208,962 downwards.
CCTTCAGTTGCCTGTGCGCCAGGGCCACGGTAACTCTTTCGAACTATTCGCGATCCCGGCAGGCATCGGCCCTATCAGAACCCGTCAATTATTCTGACATCTCTTTGAGGTGCACGTGGAACACAACGCGCCATCGACCCGGGCCTGTTCCTTACCGGACGGCGAGCTACACATTGCTCGCCGTTCGCAAACCCGCGCCTACGGTGGCCGGGAGTCGGCTATAGAATCCCGAAGCCATGCATATTCACCTAAAGTTGAGATGTTGGCTAATATGGAATGCGCAAAAGTGAAAAGTCAAGGAAATAGTCGCTTCCATACCATACACCCGACTAGTTGTGCATTCCCGGTGTGCCTGGCATCCCTGGTTTTTTTTCACAACAAATATATTTTAAGAGGCTGCTTCCATACTTTCATAGGTAAAAAAAATACTTCAGGTAAATATGCATCCGAATATCCGATCTCTGGTAATGACTCATCGACAGCTCTTGAACTCGGTTTAAAAGTGCTGATCACGTTCAGAAGCCGTACTATGACGTGTTAAAACCATAATTGTTTCAGCGTGAAAGAGAGACGGAGCTATATAAGCCCTAAGTCCCTAAGTCAACCATCATAAGGCCCTAAGTCAATGAATGACATGGAGCTGGCCTTTGTTTTATGAAGGTAGTATGTTGGTATTTTGATACGCATTCTTGTGTTTATGTGAAATACAGGTCTGTTGTCTTTTTGTGTAAGAAAAAAATAGGAAAACTCAAGATTTGCTGAAAGTGGTATTTCTTGTTTGAACATTTATTTAACAGTTGTGGAGTTGTCTTTACCTTAGAGTCGAAGGACGAGAGACCCAAACCCATGCATAATATTTCAGACAACTTAGTTATAACAATACTGCCTTAGTTTTAAGCTGCATTTCTTGTCTGGTTCTCTGTGAAATACCACTTGCACCATGAAAGACCTCTGCAAGGCCAATACCTTCGCTATCGATGTGGTTGAGTTCTGGTTGAAACTTATACCTATAAAATATGAAAATGGAGTCATCAACACGAAGAAGAACGTGCGTTTTCTTTCTTAGTATTTCCATCTGGAATTTCTCAGTAGCAGCCCGGACTCTAGATTTGTGCCCGGTTCACGGCAAAAGGCTCGCGCCACCTATTTCATGGGACTTAAACATAACTGGCGAAATGTGGGTAAACTATATGTTCACCTCTGCCTAACTGTTCTGGGAAGTAAGGCGTGATGTTATTTCATATAAGTTATGTTTAAAATAACCAAAAATAAAAAAACAACAAAGACCAAAAACAAAACTTTATGTAAATCAAAGTTGGTAACCCTATCAGTGCATCTCCGCTTAAGCCGGGCGTACACTCGCGACCTTGCCGCGTGAGAGGCGATTTTTGGCGCCAAGCATTGCTTGCATCTATCACGTGCTTACTTAGCTTTCCGATAGTGTACTAACAGGTTTTGCATAGTAGTCAGTACATGAGCCTATATGGTTTTAGCCACGTGTATATTTCGGTTATCGACCGGAGACAAACTACACACGTCTAAAGTAGCTTGTACTTGCTTAATAATAATTATTTATTTCAGACTAGGTTGTCTATAGACCTCGCGGATTGGTCGAAAGAGTTACCGGGGCCCTGGCGCACAGGCAATTGAAGGAACACGGGTGGGTTTTAATCAGTAAGAGTCTGACACGCCCTTCCGCTCCGCCCAGAGTGGGAGAGGTCATTTGATGATTTCCCAACCAAAAAAAAAAAAAAAGTGGTTGTCCATAGAGTATTAGTAATACACTGAAACTTAAGTATGTAAGCAATACACATATACAAAAACAAACTATAATACTAATTACGATCCTATATGTAGGCGAATCCAATGCCTCTAGATAGGACTCTCGATACCTATATGTTCAGCAATGACCCTCAGGTAGCTGTTAGGACTGTCTCTCACTCTGCGCATCAACAATGCTGCTCTTTTTCTAACTATGGCATAATAACCTCCCACTTGTGATTCTGCAAACATCGCTGACGCACTGCAATAGCGACGCAACCCCATCAACACCCTGAAGGGATTGTTATACTGAACTCTCAGAGCACTCACGACCCGCTGCGTGCAGCTGGCCCACAGGCAGCAGGTATAAAAAGATTGACAGAAGGCCCTAAAAAATGTTGTTTTGACTGCCTCTGAACACCTGGCAAATTTGTAAGCCAGCATATTACAGCGAATCGCGAGCCCTCTACGTTCCCGTTCCACGTCTAGGTCATCACACAGGTTCTCATTCACAACATGTCCTAAGTACACAAACTAAGAGACAGCCCCGCATTATAGTGTCAAGGGCGGTACATATGAAGGATTCATTTACCCCGCCCAAAACAACAGCAACTCGCTGTTTTTGACGTTAAACGTCAATCCATCATGTATTTCAGAGCCTACGCAGGGCACTTATACATTGGCTCAACAACACCATGTCATCGGCTTAACTAAGGATCATGCTCGTTGTAACGAACCACTGCTAGACGGGTTCTTATATTGATTTTTTTGGACTCTCATTGGTAACTTTAAATTTTCATACTAAAAAAAAACGGCAAAGTGCTTGACGGATTCGCACACGTAGGGCTCCGTAGCACCGTACAATACTTAACAGTACATTTAAAAAAAAATGCTTTAGCAAAAATAAAAAACTTGTATGTCCCTTTAATTTTTAACTTTATTTTATTTGTTGTTATAGCGGCCATAGTAGTTACACATTCTGTGAAAATTTCGAGTGTGTTCCTATTACGGTTCAAAAGATACGTCCCTGTGACAGACCGACGGTTGGATGGCGGAGCCTTAGTACCCTAAACAGGTATTTTTTTTAATTCTTCTAATGATGTTAATCATCTTCAATCGAATCCAAAACTAGTCGGACATACCCGAAAAACATGAATAACGGTCGTGAAAATCCCATGTTACAGAGAAGACATATTCAAATTGATGTAATAGATTGAAGCCCAATAAATAACACTTTCTTTCTAATAACATTAATCTTATTTACATAATTAGGTATCAACTAATATATTGTTTGTCAAAAGATGCTAAACACTCCAAAAAAGGCGGAAAGCATATCCAATTGGCTATTAATTTACGTAATTCGCTCATTCCTATACTAAGTTTGCATTACTAACGCATTCTATTTTCGTGTAAGCCCCCTACTATGAAAAAAGTCACGTTGAAACGCACGTGCTGACCTTTTCTTAAACAGCAGATCCTCAAAGAAACGGACTAATAATATTTCTGATAATCGAAAATTTATCGGCTTCATCTTGCGGATCGTCTTGTCGAACAGATTTTAAAATAGATTATCATACTCGTGTATGATAATCATTCTGGAAGTTTGAGGTTATCTTCATAACCTTACGCCCATATTCCCCGAAGGGATAGGCAGAGATGTACCGATAGTTCACCCACATTTCGATAGTTATATAAAAAAGATAAGTAAAGATCGAAGACTCAAATTAATGATAATTTGTACCAAAACAAAACAATACGCATTATAAACACATCTTGTTTTACTTCTTTTTCTCTTTTCATTGTAATCATATTTTTGGAGTACAACATACTTACTAGCGCACCTAATCGTATATGGTGTACATAATAAAGAGGATTCTATTCTATTGTATTCTCAATTTCTCATAGATGCTTTGATTCAAATAAAAGAATAATGTTTCGGTTACTTTTAGAGCAGTCCCCTCAAATGATTACCATTTAATATAACTCTTACGATATTTTAAGCAAATTTACATTTTACTGAAACAAAGGACCGTACCTAATACAATAGAAACATTTATGTAAAAATGATTTATGTACACTGACAGCTACGAGTATACGACTATAACGTTAACGTTTACGTCTTTTTTTTTAGTAGGGAAATCATCAAATGACTTCTCCCGCTCTGGAAGGGCGGGTCAGATTCTCACGGACTAAAACCCACCCGTGTTCCTTCTGCTGCCTGTGCGCCAGGGCCACGGTAACTCTTTCGAACAATCCGCAGCCCCGGCAGGCATCGGCCCTATCGGACCCCGTCAATGGTGCTGATATCACTTAGAGGCGCGCGTGGAACACGACGCGTCGTCGACCCGGGCCTGGTCCTTACCAGACGGCGAGCTGCCCATTGCTCTCCGTCCTCAAGCCCGCGCCCACGGTGGCCGGGAGTCGGCAATCGACTCCCCACGCCCAGGGTGTCTCCTCCTGCGGTGACTAGAGGCGTTAGGGCGCAACGATTGCTTCTCCATCACGCGCTCCGCCTCCTCTTTCGTGAGCATTACTGCTTCGCAGAAGGAGGTGACGGCTTCCTATTCCCTCTCGCTCCGTACCAGGAGCAGGGCGCCTCGACCAAGGGCCGGACGCCAGAGATCGCCGCCACGAGGATATGGCGGTGCTCTGCCCAAGCTGGGCAGACCTCCACCGTATGCTCCACCGTGTCATCCGGTCGATCCCCACAATTATTATTATTATTTATTTATTTGTCAGAAAACAATGATCCATAATGGTTAGCAACAATTGAAACTTATAAACTATGTTAGTAGGCAAAAATCACAAAATAAATACTACAAAATTAAATAGGCATTTGAAAATTTAAATTGGATTCACGATTTAAAATAAAATTATAACATTAGTCTTTACGTGAACCATACAGCAGTGGTTCACGTACTGACAGTCAAAACGTTCAGAAAACACGCTCAGGATACTGTTGCGGCTGCCCCGCATCCTACGCACCAGGGATGTGCACCGTTTGCGCATGATTGTGTGGAAACAATCCACACGAGCTTCGGCAAACATCCCCGACGCGCTACAGAAGCGAGGCAGCCTCAAGAGCACCCTGAACGCATTGTTATACTGGACACGTAGGGCTCCGTACTGTTTCTGCGTGTAATCCAACCACAGACTGCCAGTATAAAAGGACGTACAGAATGCCCTAAACAGGGCTATTTTGACGTCCCTCGAGCACCGAGCAAATCTGCGGGCGATCATATTTGCACGAACAGACAGCGCCCTACGTTCCCTTTCGATGTCTGCATCATCTTTCAGGTCAGAGGTTAATAAATGTCCAAGATATTTAAACATGTCAACTCTTTTAAGTGGGCATCCGTTGAGCTTAATTGCTGGTAAGTAATTTGGACTCCCCCTGGCCTGAAAGACCATGCATTCACTCTTGCTCGTATTATACAGCAAACCATGTTCTTTTGCATATTCTTCACAAATGCTAATCAGTTTTGCCACTCCACAGACAGAGGCGCTCAGCAGCACCATATCGTCTGCGTAGCTGATATTGTTAAGGCACACACCTCCAATATGGCAACCGACATGCATGCTGCTGAGCCTCTCTATCAGTGCATTAATATATAAATTGAAGAGCTTCGGTGAGGTTAGCCCCCCTTGCCTCACACCGCACTCCAATCTATACGGGGTTGAGTAAGCCCCCGACCATCGAACAACATTGACCTGATTGCTGTACCAGTATTGGAACACACGAATCAGTTCGTCTGGCACTGCCGCTTGCTGCAGTTTTTGCCACAGCAGGTCATAACAAACCAAGTCAAATGCCTTCGACAAGTCGAGGAAGCAAGCAAACACCGGTGTACTTCTATCAGTGTAGTACCTGACAGTCTGCTTTAAACACAATATGGCTGCTTCTGTAGAGAGACCGGCTTTAAAACCAAACTGGTTATCATGCAAAGTTAGATATTTATCCAGCTGTGTGTTAAGCAAACTGTCAAGCACTTTTGATATTACAGTGGCCAATGAAATGGGCCTATAGTTGGCCTTATCGCTGACATCGCCGGTTTTATTTTTAATAATTGGCACCACTACAGTTCCCATCATCCGCTCAGGCAGGTAAGAATGTCCCATACAGAAGGAGTAAAACATCGATAAGACCCTGGGCAGATGATGACCAGCATGTTTAAGATGTTCAATACTTAAATCATCGTGGCCAGGAGACTTACCCCTCGACATAGACATAATTACATGTCTTACTTCTTTTGCCGTAAACCGGACGCTGAACTCCTGACCACTACCACTAGGACTGCTTGTGAACTGTGACGGTCCCAATGGTGACGAGACAGCGAAGTGCTGCCTAAATAGTTCGGCAATTCCAGTGACATCAGCAGCGCCGCTAACACTCACAGGCAGGCCCGGCCTACTATTGAGTTTATCGGTGGACTTCCAAAAACTGCGGAAATCGCCCCTAGAATGGTGCGACGCCAACTTGTCCATTTTAATTTGGTCACTATGGTTCTGGCACCAACGTAAGCGCGACTTAAAAATTGTTCGACTTGTTTGCATTTCAGTCCAAACCCGACCCTCACGTGGTCTGCCATACGACACCCACTGCTCAAACTTTTGCCTGGCCTGCCCGTGAGCATCACTCACATGCTTATTCCACCCCATTACCGGTTTCCTATTTCGCACATAATTTATCTCGTTACTGTCAGAAGCGGCTTGGCTCAAAATATTAACAATGTCATCATACATTTTATCAATAATAATTCTGTGGTCCAATTTATTACAAACATAGTCACAACATGCACTTAATTCATTAGGAAAGTCAATATATTTTAAATTATCATTACAAATTTTTTTATAAATGTCAATTTGATTAATTTTCCTATTTCCCCATTTTATTTTATTACATGATTGATTTTTATTACTATTTGAAATGTATAATTTAGTTTTAATTTCATTTAAGTTGCATTGAATTACAAGAGGGTAGTGGTACAATGGTAGCACCCAGGCGTTTCCTCCCGCCTTATCCGAAACAGGAACCTCCCGAAACAGCCATGTCCGGTGAGGACCTGCGTCAGGCGGAAGGTGAGGGCGCCGTGGCGCCTCTCAAGCCCCTCCTCAAAGAGCAGGTTAAATAGATACACACCTCTAGCAATCCATTCGGGGAATACAGACGCCATGCTGTACTATGTTATATATTAGGGACATAAATTAGCACTAGTCAAACATCGTTAATGAGACAATTGATTATATATTGTAATGGCCCTCCAACGGGCCAGCTGCGGCCTGACTAGAAATAAATTAGATAAAAGTATAATACATTTTATAGAAAAGGACAGCTATACCATAATCTTTGGGCCTGCGTCGCCCGAAATTAATGTTTTTTTTTAAACGTCTTTGACGTATTTCGGGACCCTTGGATCCTGGACCTTTGGACGGCCTACGAGGGGCCGAAGTCAACTAGCAGAGGCCAAACATATTAGGGCACCAACCGACGATAATCCCTGTATGCACTATGCAAGTATACCCAAGGACAACCCCCAGTTGGTGCAGGACTATTGCAAGACATGGATATTAAAGATATTGAACTACGGTTTTGGGGTAGCTAAAGTGGACTGGTTACCTAGAACTATGGAAAGACTATAGCCCCTACCTGACCAATGTTTTATATACAATATACATATAAAATGGCAGGGGGTGACTTGCACACTCAATAATGGGCTCCCGGGAACTGTCTCTAGCACATATTGACGTAGTGACAAAAGGGGAAACATGTCCTGAGGTGCTTGAGGAGTGGAGAGGTATTCCACGGCTATCAGAACAATCCCAGAGCCCGGAAGATGGTCAAGATCCCTACCAGCACTTACTGGAATACTTCTTTCCTCCGAGCTTGTTTGTTCTTGCAAATCACCACTCAAGCCGGCCAATAAAGGCAATAAAGAAGTGGGAGCTCTGTTCCTCGTCAGTGTTCACTCTAGCCGGCCAATAAAGGCAAGCCAGAGATGAGGAGCAAGACTACTCCCGGGACATAGGGTCCGTGGGTCGCTACAGCCCAGCAGCTCGCCAAATGCTGCCCTACAGGTTTCTGTATCTCTCTTGGTCTGGCTCCTCACCCTAGACCTATTCCGGCAAAGTAAATTCTACCAGCACAGATCTAGAGTTCGGAGCGCGCATTCGATCACCCGATACAAACAGACATAGAAAGAAAAAATCTAAATATAGGTTTTTTGTTATAAGTACCGTATATACTTGCATATGCATTTAGTAAAAAGCTGTTAATTAGACATTACAAACAAACACTTTATAGAGGTATGAGGAACAGGGTTTATAGCTCACTCATACTCTATTGAAATGGGAGGATCCTCCGACCAGACGGTTGTTGTGTATGGTGGGCAACTGCCCGACGGTTGATGTCGGGACGTTGTATATATGCTAGTCGCGCGGTAAACTCTGCTTGCGCGATGCAGGATTTGCCTGACGTCAGTATGACGTGTAGCTCGCATGTGGCGATGTTGATACCGCTACAACTTCAATTTTATTTATTTGTATAGATTATAATTATACCAGATTTCGAAATAGCATCCGTTATCGCTATTGACGTTAATTTTATTTGTTTTCGCATCAAACAACTAGATAGGTAAGTCGTTGTTCGAGGTGATAGTGAGCGCGTCGTTTTATCTATGAACAAATACTTTTAATTGTCTATTAATTGAGAGGTGAACATCATCAGTTTCACTTATTTATCGCGCCCGAGGTTTTACCAAATAAATCTGCATAAGATCTATAATTTCCAAATTATTTACTTTATTCTGAAACTACTGTTTTAATCTTTCACATCACTCACTCGTGCTGAAGGAAATCACAATGATTACTGACCACAATTACTGAAATTCTGTCTTTGTGGTCAGAAAACACCAAAAACCAGTAATCAATACTTGTCTCTATATTATGCCAGTGCGCTGGAGCGTGATACAGACAAACCAATAATATCTAAAAAAGATTTTATTTTTCACTTTTTAGTTCTGGTACCTACCCCATGTAAATTCGTATACGACTACTTGATATTTAAATAACAGTAACAGGAAATTAGTAAAACATCATCAGTATTGATGATGTTTTACTAATTTCCTGTTACTGTTAAAATAAGTGGAAAAAATACGCATTATTAAAGATAACTCAAAAACTACTGGTCAGATCTTGATCAAATTTATATGGGACCACATGAAAAGCACCAGCTTTCAAATAAAAAATAATCATCAACATCTGTTCACATAGAAAAAAGTACTGAGGTAACAAACATTAAAAAAATACAGCTGAATATGAGAACCTCCTCCTTTTTTGAAGTTGGTTAAATAATTTAGTTTTTGGTGAAAAGTAACGATAAAGATGACTTTTGTTAAGAAAATGGGCGATTTTAACTTGTAATTTGTGCATTTCAATCACCATTGCCTAACCCAATTATCGAAGAATTTTACCATATTGATTGCCACAATTTTCTGATAGCAATGTTCCTCTCAACGTCTCCTTCACCTTAATTCTCTAAAAATCAACTAAGAAAGTATATGAAAGGCTCCACAACAGCAACGCTTTGAATCAATAACGTTCTAGATATAATGTAGATACCATGATAATTAACAAAATCAAATTCAAAACAGTTCCATTCACAGAACTCCCGTAATTAAACCTGCAATCAATATGTGGTGGGATATCTAAACACGATAAAATAAAAATATTAAATATTGATGTTTGTTTTTGGGAGGTCAGCGACCGCTGGGACAGTTGTTACTTGAAGTATGAGTTTAGAAAATCTATTAACTTTGGTTTTATCGTGTTTAGATATCAATATTTCCGTGAACGGGCGCCGTAAGTAGGGATTGGTCATCTCTTAATAAAATTGCCATGGCTTATTTTAATTTCTGGATTGTTTTTTTTCTTTTTGTTTCTATTTTTTTTTTATTATCGACGCTTTTAATGTGCACGTCTTTCTACGTCGTTCTCACATGTATAATTTCAACATGAATAATATAACCAATTTTTGTAACAATATTTTGATTTAAAAGAGTATACATGGAGTTTCTTGTCCGTCCTTCTCCATAGGTACCGTACCTACTACGCTTTGGAATGGGCTTGAATGGAATGGAGCTTCATCTTTCTGCCTGACCGACCCCTTGACAGTTCGAAAGTGCCTGTAATTGTTTTATTTTAAATAAATGCTTTGAGTTTGAGTTTGAAAAAAAAAAAACTTTTTTGTTTTATCATGTTGACATATCGATACCCATCTGCTCTGCCGAGTTTCCCTAGCTAATTTAATTTGACCCTGTATATCTCTATTAATTTAATAACCAAAGAAAGGTGAACAAAGACGTCACTAAATGAATTACGCTTTCAAACCCACATGCACTATTACGAAATTCTTTTACAGGATTACCTTTTAGATTTACGTCATTACATTTATTTTCTTCAACGTATTTTCCTCTTACATCCTATTCAAAATTTTAAGGGGTATATGAACTTAAAATATGCACGAAAATAGTTACTTACAGTTATGTATAAACACTTATCATTTCTTGTTTGTGTAAACGGGTTTGTCTCAAAATATGCACCAAAATAAAGACAGTTACTCACATCAATCATTTTTTAGTTCTGTTAAGGCACTGCACAACCGTAGGGCACCGTAAGACGGTCAAAGTGCCTATTAATAACATCAGCTACGCGGATGATATGGTGCTGCTGAGCCCGTCGGTTGGGGGGTTGCGAAAACTCCTGCGCTTTTGTGAGACATATGCTGGGACTCATGGGCTCAAATACAACCCTAAGAAGAGTGAGTATGTACATGATTTTCAAAGCTAGTACCAAATGTTTCTTTTTTATACCTCCAATCACTCTTTGCGGTGCTAGTCTGAATAAGGTTAACCATTTTAAGTACCTGGGCAACTGTGTCACAGATAACTTGTCTGACAATAAGGACATCGAGCGGGAACGTAGGGTGCTGTCGGTTCGCTGTAACATGTTGGCACGTAGGTTTTCACACTGTACTAAACAAGCAAAGGTATATGTATTTGAAGCCTATTGTCAGTCTTTTTATACGTGCGGCCTATGGGCGAACTATGTGCAACGAGTATACAGTGCCATGCGCGTACAGTACAACAATGCGTTTAGGGTGCTGCTAGGACTGCCGCGGTTTTGCAGCGCTTCTACGATGTTCGCGCAGGCGCAAACCGATGACTTTTATGCTATTATTAGGAAGCGGAGCGCCTCGCTACTAAGTCGCTTCCGACGCAGCACAGTATCCTGAGCCTATTGTATTGTCGGTGGGACTTGGTGGTGTTGGAGAGGTGGAAGCACCTGCATGGCAGTTCGTCACCATTTATTAAGTAACTAAATATTGTTTTATCATTATAATTAAATGTCCCTAATCGAATGAATTTTAACCTAATAACTATAAATAATTGTACTGTAACTTAAATTTATTTTTAATGCAATGGTTTTAATGTACCTTTAGTGAATCCTTATTTTCTATGTAATTTGTAATGCTTAATATGGGAATAATTTCCTGAAATAAAATTATTATTATTTCCTTTATTCCATTATATGTTACATATAAATTACATTTTTAAATATTAGAAATATACATATAAAAAAAAGACAGTATTGATTATTATTATTATTATTATAGTACAAGCCAGTTTTTTTTTGTGTATTGTCGAATGTTGAAAGAAAACACATATTAAAAAATATTTCATAAACATAAAATAGTATCATGATGAATCGTAAAAGAGAGGTCAAAAAAAAAAACTGCGCATAATTCTCAAAATTTTGAACGTAAACTATCATATTTTATGTAACAATTATAAAGGAAATTCAATCAGCTAAAGAAATACCTAAAAATTATTCCAATGAGCCGTGCATTTTTTTTTAAATTTTGTTAAAAATGGAAAATAAATTTTATTTTGGTGGTCATTTGATTCAACTTACATCAAACACATCGCTGTTTTGAAACTTATTTGTTACCGCGATGCTCTATTGTCAATTACCTAAAAATTTGCTTCTTACCGCGCCTTAATTTCGGGGTTGTCATACTAGTTTTCAAGCTAACCTCTCATGAATTGGTCACCGATGACATCTAGTAGTAGCAAACCTGACTTAGGAACGTGAGTTACTATGTATTTGTACGCATGAATGATGTTTCTAAATTAGATTTCTTAACTCTATTGTGTTTTTTTTTTAAATTGATCTGTCTTATTATAGAAATGAACTATGGGGTGCTAGATAGAACATCTGAACCCTAATTGCGTAACACACTATCAATCAAAATCTGAATCATTTTGAAGTCTATTGCTAATCCATCGCTTCATATGTTCGAAAAATTTGTCTACTCAACAACGTAAATAACGCAATGGATGTTGTTGAACTGTCAAAATGAAAGAAATTCCTACTGTTAGTGTTTTACGCAATTACCCCGCAGGATTAAGATCATAGAATATCTTAATAATAATATAAATGTAGGAACAGAACGTGTCAGGACAGTGAAAGGAGATCTGAAGATGGATGACAGATGTGAAGCATGAACGAGTGACAGAGATGAAGTACGACATAGTCAAGGATTGAAAGAGATAGTGAATTAATGTTTTAAATGTAGAATTAGTAAAATAAAAGAACAGGGAGATTAGGCAGAAATGGTGAAAGACGTAAGACGATTGTGAAGACGAAAATAAAATAAAAAGAAGAAATCAGTGGTTTTATTTAACTTGAATAGAGCTAATCCCACATAAATTATGATTTTTGGTAAACTCAAATGGCTGAGTGAGGATTCTCTTTGAGTGCCGAGGTCGCGATATCGAGCACGACACAATAGATATCATTGTGTTGCACTATGCGGGATTCAAGAGGCTAAAGCTCCCACAGACAGGCGCGACGCGTCTCTAGTAGAACAATTTCTATAAAAACTTCATGGAAATTGTTCTACCAGAGTCGCGTCGCACACTCGCGTCTTCCCTTTCTGCGGGGGTCTTTACGTTTACTTCCCGCGTTCGTGTCAGACCCACGGAACGATAGTAAATAGGAATTGCTTCAACAACACTTATCTAGATTTTAGCCTACGTCAAATACACGAAGCTAATGTAAACTTTAAATCAGTGATATATAGTCCTTTGTTTCTTGTGCAACCATTCCATTTTATTTATTTCTATAAAGACCACTTTATTATTATCTATAATTATATTTTAAACAAATATCTAATCGATTTTATTATTATTTTTAACACATATCTATTTTTTATTTAAATATTTACACATACTATAAAACTGATTTACATCCGTAAGACGTCCTCAGTCCAGTCCAGTCCAGACGTCGTCAGTGTCCAGTTGAAAACCAGCGTCAGGCACTAGTTGTCTGGCATTAATGCTGAATTAGGCCTATGTGGCGCAGGCGTGAGGCACACAATACCGTTTTTAAGTTTTTTACTATTTTTTTATTTTTGTGTGAGTGTTGTGAGCCTGGGTCAAATAAATTTATTTTCTTTCTTTCACATGTAACTAGTTCATAATAATAATTATAATAGATAAACTTAACAAGCGTGTCGGGTTTCCCTTCGGCAATGTTTCCAAGAAAAATGGAATACATAAATCATCCGATAGATGTATTTCAGTAATTTAATCTATACATACAAATTAATATACATAATTATAGGATTTTCTTCCCCGTTCTTCTCCATAGGTACCTACTACGCTTTGGAATGGGCAACTAGCTTCATTTTTCTGACTGACTGACCCCTTGTCAATTCAAAAGTGCCTGTAATTGGTTTATTTGAAATAAATGCTTTGAGTTTGAATAAAATTTAAGTGTCTGTTTGTAATTTCAAAATAACAGCTTTTTATTAAATGCATATGAAAGTATGTACGAGTATATACGGTACCTACGGTACCTACGGTAGCTACGGTACAGTCTTTCTGTCTCTGTTTAAACGGCTAGACCGATTTTGACGGGAGTTTCACTGGTAGATAGCTGATATTTTAAGGATGAACACAAGCTACTTTTTGACATTCACGCGGGCGAAGCCGCGGGCAGCAGCTAGTACTAAGTAAAGTTAATGTTATTTGTCTGTACTACAAGATAGAGCGGCGAACAACCCGAATCATCAGATTAGTGATAAAAGATTTCGTGTACACACGACTACATATCAAGCTATACATTACCAGTATAAGCTGACATTCTGGTTTCATCACGATGTTTGTTGGGTCCTATAGGGCATTATAGGATAACTCTCTAAGTGGAAGTGTCCTGAACTCGGAACAATCGGACCAGGCATACCCAAGGAATCTCACTAAGAACCGTAGTTTAATAATTTAACTAGCGACCCGCCCCAGCTTTGCACGCTTAATTATTAAGGGGACTACAGGACCTAAACGCAAGTTTTATAATGCCTAAAAGTATATGATCCACTGCAGTAAACAAAACCAGAAAAATATGTCATATTCTTCAGGATATATGCTAGTCAGATAGTGTGTTGACAACATAGGTAATACAACTAATTTGATACGATAAAAAAAATCACGAAGGTACCTCAAAAAATATTTTAACGATTAAACACCATGCAGTCATTCTGTTTTTTTGGCAAATTATTCTGCATGCAACATATTAACGTAATAGTGTTTTAATTTTTTAGTCCAATGGATTTTTTGTAAATAAGTTGATAATAGCTTCATAATTTGCAATAAATTACCAGCATAGTGTTATCGCGGTTCTCTTTCTTTTCTATGCAGTCCGACGGTGACCGCGCTTTAGCTGTTGTCAGCCTCTTAAGGCGCTTCCCTGACCAAACGACCTTGAGCGTTCGGTCCTTCTCTGTCCCGTCGCTGAGTCTCGCTCTGGCCCGCTCCCTCCGCACGCTCATTTATCATAAAATACACAAAAAAAATGAAATTATTTGAATAAAAAAAGACAAGTGAAGTTTTAAAATAAAATAAAACGTGTATTATTTAGATTTTTAAATTATCTATCCATTAGTGTAATCCTCAAATGAATAGAACGTCACCTTTAGCAAAAGATGCATGCAATCAATAATTTTAGTCACTTTTTTACATGGAGATTTTAGATGTATTTATAACACATAAAAACAAATAAGAACGTGCAATGTTATGATAGGATATCGAACATTAATAATGTGGTTTTAGATTTAGTTTATTACCCATAGTGAATGAGTTAATAGGCTCTGAATAACGCACTATGACAATGTTTTGGTCAGGGTACCGCCTTAAGGGTAATTTTTTACCCGTTTTTAGAGGTGGTAGCTGAAACTAGTGCCCTTTATTTTATACCTCGACTTAAATACTCATAGGTATCACGTGTTCCTTGCTATTCTCAATATTGTGCTCAAACTGAAACACTAACAAATCCGTATCAGTTACGAAATCGCTACGTCTCGGCGCCGGATTTAATTAAGAACATGTTTTTAGCTACCTACAAAGTTTACGAAACAGGTCACATTCTTGAAGTATTTATTACGCGCCGTATCACTTACATGTAAATTAATATTTAACTTGAGTATTGTAAATTATCCTTTTAACAAGGCCTCCACAAAATGCTATATAAACCACTTTGCCGTGATTTTTTGGGCAATTTCTTTTATATTAATGACTAGCTTCCTCCCGCGGCTTCGCCCGTATAGTATGTCGATAAAAAAATAGCCTATGTCCTTTCTTAGGGTTCAAAGTAAGCTCAAACCAAATTTCATCAAAATCGGTTCAGTCGTTTCGGTGATTAGCCGGAACAAACAGACAAAAAATTTAAAAAAAATGTGGCACCGTTATAAATGATAAATGAATGATAAATGATAAATGATTTTATTTCTGTAAGTAGGTTTGTACAAAC
The DNA here is from genome assembly GCA_916610205.1 of Griposia aprilina. Classification (NCBI taxonomy): domain Eukaryota; kingdom Metazoa; phylum Arthropoda; class Insecta; order Lepidoptera; family Noctuidae; genus Griposia; species Griposia aprilina. The sequence continues at coordinate 12,193,338 of OU744307.1, read as the reverse complement.
ACTTTTACACGTCAATCATATTTTTAAACTAGATGAGGTCGGCGTTTCCTATCTGACTACTCTGAGAAGAAAGGCCGAAACAAACTCAGAGGTCACAGTCTCTTTTAAAGTCCAGACATAATCTTGGTCAGATCATGTGAAGACCACGTAGATTGGTATCTGAAATGGTCTTTTGAGGAAAGAACCACACAGATTGAGTGGACCTGTCCAGTCAGTATACCGTTTATACTTTCATATGCAATTAGTACAAAACTGTTTTGACAGACACTTCAATTTTATTTATTTTTTGTATGTATGTATATACAATAGATCACAGTGCAAATTCACGTGTCTCGAAAATAGAAACTTAACAAAATTATGAGTTTACAATTTGTTATTTTTATTGGTCCCCGAGGCGATAGGAAAATGATGTGGTCCTTTATAAGCAAATAGGTTACGTTTTAATTTATTCATACGGTTAAAATAATATATGTTAACAACAATTTTTATAGATACAAGTATTTTATAAAGGATTTTTCCTAACGCGTCAACCTACGTAGCAGTTTAATGATTTATTGACAAAAATATCTATGATTTTCCCTAATATTAATCACTGTCGATGTTTATTATAAATCATTGTACTTAAGTGTCGTAATAAATACCAAGGTTTTGCAAAGGTTAAATAATTACTGAATGCATAGGCACAACGCTATAGATAATCATCAATAGTCAAGATAGTCATCCTATGTAAAATTTCTACATTTACATCTCCAGGATCAAAAGAAGTGATAGTATATATTGTGAAAAAAACAACCGACTTCAAAAAAAACACTAAAAAGTGAAAAATAAGTTTAATTTCGGAAGTCGGTGTCTTTGGATCTGTATTTTTGTTTTTTGCTACCGACTTCCGAAATTAAAGTTATTTAAGCAAGAACCTGTTACTTAGTTGTTTTGTTTGTTTTTTTGTTGTTTGTTGTTTATTGTTGCAAGTTGAACCGAGTCGAGTAGGTCGTGGGTTCGAACTCAGCCAGGCGCTTTACTTTGTGTAAATAATTTCATCACCACTGCTCTCAAAACGGTGAAGGAAAACATCGTGAGGAAACCGAAATGCCCTAGAACCAAAAATTTGAAGATATGTGACATCTACCAACCCGCACTGGGCCCGCGTGGTGGATTATAGTGCACAGGGAGTGAGGAAAGGAAGCCTGTGTCCAAGCAGTGGGAACATTATAGGCTGCCAGCGAATTATGCTAGGCTGCTAGCGAAAAGCGGTCAAAATTGAGGTTTGTAGGAAAAGCCTAATAACCTCAAGCCTTTAGCCTTTTTATATTACTCTACACCTAAAAAGACTACGAAAATTACTTCAAATAGTACCATTGAAAAAAAATACACTTTGTATTTATATTTTTATATGCTGGCGCCACTGCTGTGACTGCTGAGAACCTCAAGCGGTGCAAATACTGTACCTTATGGGTAACTACAGTTTTGAGCCGTTTGGGGTCGAAACGCTCGGGTCATGAGGCCCGCGTGCGCGTCTCTTTTTTAAGGTTTCTTGCCGACTGGTCGATACTCCACGTGACCACAGGGATGGGTTGTTCTTTGGTCAAAGAATTAGCATTGCCATTCAACGTGGTAATGCTGCCAGTCTTCTGGGCCCGTTTTAGGATGACAGCGATGCAGAGGAGTATTTCGACGCCTAAGTGTCCTTTGTTTTTGTAATTATTTGTATAGTTAGTTAGTCATTTAATTCAGTACCTAGTGTAATAGAATAACCACTTTGAAAAAAATATACAGTAGATTTTTTTATATTAATTGACAATATCAAACGAACACTTCCCACAATTTGTGAAAATTGCTTACGGACTTACCGATACAGGGGGCCTACTCCCAAAGCACGAAGTCCGTAGTTCCGGCCGAAGTTACGAGCCATTCCTACTCCGTATCACTTACGGACATTAGATTAATTCGGTTTCCGAACTAAGAATGAATGACAACACGATTTGACAGTTGTCCCTACGCATGTCGTGATTTTTTCCGTCCGAATAATTGAATTTAACACTTGTTTTGACGGATCAACTATTTTCGGACAGGCCCATATCTTCGTTGTCGGACCGAACCGTCCGGAGAGTAGACGGAATAAACCCCCAGATACAGTGATTAATCCAATCGTGTTACTTACTTTCTGCATGCAATAAATTAAACTTCGTATTTCTAATGACGTTTCCAGTCTCCATACAGAAATGCAATGAAATATATTCAATAGTTTAGTCACTTTAGCGAATTGACAGAGCGGCACAACCCATATTCGGACCATAACTGCTATTTTATAGTTTCTATAAAAAATCAGCTTGTTCCCAACGAGTCACACCTCAACGGGTAACAGTGTGACTCGTTGGGAATGTTTTGGATAATAATTCCCAACGAGTCACAGTTACTGTTACACTGTTACTCGTTGGGATGATCCCACCTTGATTTAGGGTATCAATACATCTATCGCCACGAAATATTTTCGTTCTCAGATAAACAAAAATTGTTCCCAGGTATTTGGTACAACTTGGGGCACCCCGACTCGGACAGGTTAGGTTAGAAGGGGACGGCGGGGTCTGAAAGACCCCGCCGTCCCCTTCGTGGTTATTTTTTTTTAAACCGCCCAGAAGTAGGAGTCCCGCGAAGCGGGACTCCGTCGGCTATTGTGGAACTGATTTTGCATTGTTTGGTGACTACATTTTGGTGACAGATCTACTATTTTGAGGACAAACCCTATTATTTAAGAAACACAAAACTAATTAAATTGGTGATAGCTTAAATGATACCCTAAATCAAGGTGGGATCATCCCAACGAGTAACAGTGTAACAGTAACTGTGACTCGTTGGGAATTATTATCCAAAACATTCCCAACGAGTCACACTGTTACCCGTTGAGGTGTGACTCGTTGGGAACAAGCGAAAAAATCCCATCTTTTTAATACAATCGTTAGAAATTTTTTGATAGTTTAAAAATACTCCTATGCATAAGTATTGCCAGTGTTGTCATTTATTTTCTTAACGTCGTCTCTACATTGTGTAACTTACCATATTTTCTCCTTTAATTAAGGGTGAGAGAAAAACAATAAAAGACCACAATGTTGATATAGCATTATTATAGACAAATGTCTATACATGAACCTCTTGTTACAAGGCAAATAACATAATCTACAGGTAATAACTAGAATCAATAACTCATCTGGGAAATCAATAATCATTGCGGTGAGTATTTACTCATAGATGAGCTAACGTAAAAAGAATCGTCATAATTTTGTACTTTACCACTGTAGGGTTTCCCCCAGAAAGAATTTCTTACACCTACACAGTCTGAGATGACGGTATAATATCTTACGCCGGTCACTTACATGCGCGCAAACATTAGTTCGAGGTTCGCGCACTTCGATGTGCGTCAAAAACCGACACCGTGGAAAACCGTGAGTGTGGTAAAAACTGTGCATTATTAATTTGCGAATGTCGTCCTACACTTGTGGGCTCGCGTATTCGTGCGAATTTGAGTGACCGGCATTACACGACATAGTTGCAAGGGTCATGGTACCGAATTAAAAAACAAAATGCAACAACATTTGCGAACTGATTGAAAGAAAACAATAAAGAAGGCGAAACTGTTTATCCTGCACAAACAAAACGCTTATTACAAAAAATTAAAATACACACTGGTGATGATATTGATCACAATTTTTTATTATTGGCAGACCTCTCGAGCCTAACAAGTTTGGGTAAAAGCTTAACCACAAAGAAAACAATGTTATTAGTGATATTTGAAAGAATCCACACAGTAAACGCAATAATTTCTAAAGGACCACCAACCTAATTACGTAACACACTATCTATCACAATCTAAATCATTTTGAAGCCTATTGCTAATCCAATGCTTTTTAAGTTCGAAAAAATTGTCTGCTCAACAACGTAAATAACGCAATGAATGTTGTTGAACTGTCAAAATGAAACCCGTTCCTACTGTTAGTGTGTTACGTAATTACCCCGCATATTCAACGGCCCAAATTGTTATTACACAACATACATATTATCATTTCTGTAATCCCAAAGGATTAGGCAGAGGTGCACCTATAGTACACCCACATTTCGCCAGTTATGTTTAAGTCCCATGTAATAGGGAGCGAGCTTATTGCCATCAACCGGGAATAAATCCATACTCCAGGCTGCTACTGAGAAATTCCTGATGGATAAACCACACTTTGCGCAACCTGGGCCAGATTCAACGGTTCAATTTGTTAACTATCCGAATCAATTCTCAGTTCCGTTAAGCCAAAGGCAAATTGAATCGAACGCCCCTTTGCTTTGGCACAAAAATAATGAAATCCGAGCTTTAATCCAGGATTCTCCGTTGTAATCCTTTAGAAGAAGGATTCCCAAAGTGGTCGATATAAACAAAAACTGATGTTGGGGGTCAACGAGGTCTAAAAATCGACACCTATTATATAACACAAGTTCTTATTTAAAACTTTCAAGATACCTACTGTATGTGTTGTGTTACGTGTTACATCCATCACACTGATTTTTATATTTTTTATCTTTACTTTGCGATTTTAATGTTGTTTTTTCAAAAAATAATTACCTACTTAAGTATTTTTACGTAATTTATATTAATAATTATTGACACATAAACACTTGATATTTACTGAATTTTATATCTATTTATTTTGTTAAATTTTGATAAGAAAATGATGTCATGTTTATTCACTTAACCAACCGCAAAGTTTTTAAATTGGTAAGTATTTTGTTTTTATAGGAAAAAAACTAGAGATAGGATTTTTAAAGTAATTTGGCTATGGGGTCTGAGGTATCTGTTCATTTTGGAAAAGGGGTCTCTTGCCCAAAATAGTTTGAGAATCCCTGCTTTAGAATCACAAGTCAAAATAATGCATACCATAAAGTACCTACATTAATTGCAAGAAACAATTATTGGCTAACACTTACGGTGTTTCTTTACTTTTATGTTCATGAATAAATTAAAATATTACGTGGACATAGAATCGTTATTCGCTTATATACATACGTACCACGTGCTTTTCCTATTCGTCTCAAATGTCCAATGCGAAATAACAGTACTAATATTTGATGTATCTTTCAGAAACGCTTATTTATTTATTTGGGTTAGCCAACAATTGTTTACACAATACATTTACAATAATATCATTTTCAATTTACATTTATAAGTGCAACAATCACTTACAGGCTAACACAACATGCACCATTTATGGTTTCACATAATAATACAAAGCCAGAAAGGACATTTATAAGCCTGTTACTAACTATTTAGCGCAGAATATTTGCCTGCTTATCGTCTGCTATAATTATAAGGTTTGAGTTTCAGTCATAGTGATGAATGGAGTAGTCAGCTAGACTGCGTTACCGAGTGCTAGGAGAGGCTCCTTTGCTGCACCCACTGCCCATCATGGACAACAATCTGCACCATCCAGAAATGGAACGAAGCAAATAACAGCTCCAGGTCACTACTTACTAGTCTCGTAATGTTTGAGTAAAGAAAAGAAAGAAAAAGTACTTATTGGGACTTGCACAGGAAGGCCATAAACTAAACCCAATCATAGAAATAAAAAAACAAAAGAATATAAGGAGAGAAAAAAAACAGAAAGTCCTGTAAGAGCCCAAAAGGCTTCTATGAAATGACACGAAAGGGAGAACATTATGCGGTCGTGCTAAAATATCGCTCTAAATCTATAGTATTATAAAAATGCTGAAAAGTTTGTCTGTTTATTTGTTTGTTTGAATGCGCTCATCTCTGGAGCTACCAGTCGGTTTATTTTTGCATTTAATAGTCCAATTCTTAAGAAAGTTTGAAGAAAATTTCTAGGAGCCGAGCAAAAAGAAAAAAAGTCAGAAAGAACGCTAAGTGAAAACGAGGTAATAGAGAGCAGAGGCTAGTATCAAATTAAAAAGCATCCGGATGGTTGATGCTTCGATATTTACATGCACGTTTAAACTTCAAAAACAAAATAAATACAGATAAAACAACAATTAACGCGTAAACCAAAAAAAAAAAAACATATGGATCCATATTTTCATCATCTGCCTAAACTTTTTCTCAACCTAGTTGGGATTCCAGTCTAAGCGACCACCACAACCCAGTTACTGGGTAATACGATACCCCTCGGGAAGACTGGTTGTCAAACTTTTGGGCTTCTGACAACCCCAATCAAAGATCCACGAATGACAGCCGGGGCCAACGGCTTAACGTGCATTCCGAGACATGGAGGGGTCTTCGTATGTACTTATAGATGGTCACCCATCCACGCATTAACCGCGGCAAGCGTAGCTTAACCTGATCGATCGACATGTGCGGCTGTTACTACTTAGCCCCAAGACTCTAAAATGCATTCATCTTCTATTAATTACACAATAAAATTTATGTGAAGTATATATACAAAGACCAAAGTGGTATTTCCTATGATTTCATAAGGATAAAACTTGGCAGAAAAGCTTATGATATAGTCACGTGGAGGTAAGATGATCGTTATGATGTTTTATTAGATGAAGATGAGCGAGCTACGAACGGTAACACAGCTTGGTAAAAAACATGGAACAGTCTATATTGAAAGTATGTATTTATTCTTTTATCAACGAAATCTAAGAAATTACAGATGAATTTATTAAGGCGCTTCCCTCGGTCCTTCTCTGTTCCGTCGCTGAGTCGCACGCCCATTTTATCTTAGTATTCTCAAATATTGTTGAATTATTTTAATAAAAAAAGACAAGTGAACTTTTGAAAAAAAAAAACGACAATTATTTAGATTTTTAAACTATCTATCCATAAGTGTATACCTTAAATTATTAGAACGTCACCTTTATGAAAAGATGCATGCAATCAATAATGTTAGTCACTTTTTTATAAGAAGATTTTAAATGTATTTACAACACATAAAAACAAATAAGAACAAGCAGTGTGATGATAGGATAACGAACATTAATAATGTGATTTTTGATGTAGTTTATTACCCATAGTCAATGAGTTATTAGCCTCTGAATAACGCACTATGGCAAGGTTTTGGTCGGGGTACCGCCTTAAATTTATTTTACCTGCACAACCTGAATCGCTAACAGTTAAATGTTTTATGAGTTGCTAACTAATATTTGAAAGATGACCTTACATCCTGGAAGGTTAATTAATACCTATTGTAAAGAAATCGGTTCCCACAGATTTTTTGGTTGGCAAAATTTTTATACAATGGTTTTGTTTTTGTGGTTTTGGTTTTGTTTTGTAGGTGATCAAACATGATAGAAACCCGCCATCAAAATAGCTAATAACACAGCCATTGGTAATTGGTGGTAGGCATTTGGCATTTTAATAAAGCCTGCAATAACTACAAAAAATTCTAGCCTGCAAATTGACTGATTCCAAATCAAAAAACATTATTGATAGCATAGTAAATCTGATGTTTGAAGCGTTCAATAAATATCATATCCGTCCTCATGTCATTATGGTATTAAATAACCTCTTTGGACGATTATTTACGGTCAAAAATGGATTAATATTATCTTTTTGTATACTTAGACAGGTCATTTAAAAATAATATTTATGTGATTTGAAAACTACGCATTGATTTGACGAAAACAATCTTGTTCTTCCGATTCTTTTATGAATGTTTTAAAGTCGGAGATGCAGACTATAAAATTCTGCGTTCACTGGTTCTACCCTAAACAAATATTGTTCTTAACTATCCACTCAGGTAAACGCAAATCGGAGTTCAGGTAATCGAGCTTACACAAGTTATACACAGCAGACTTAATAAGTACATCAGACAATAAGAACTCACCTTTTTATCACAACTTCAACTTGAAGGAAGTCAACAGTACGCTCACGACGTCAACCAAAACATTATCATTTGTGAGGACTCGCGTGGACAAATGAACTGTATCTCACATAATTAGACTTTTAAATGTTTGGCGTAAACTAGTGTGGTCGTTAAGGGTAGGAAGATATCGTGAATAGTATGTGTAAGTTTAGATTTTTTGGTCCGCCTGCCCAAAATTAGTCACAACTTTTAACAGTTGCTACAGTAAATTTTTGTGCCTTTAAGGAGGAAGCGCCCGCGAAATTCAAATTTTCTTACATTTTTACTTACTTACTATTGCATGAAATTATGACATTTGAGGTCAATTCTAGCTTAAGGAGTTGTATTGCTGATTGTTATGATCATAATTCTTTAAAGCCATATTTGTTACGGTCGCGAATCATATTTTAATCAACATACAAACCGACACTGACCTGCAAATTATAAAAAAACGCAAGTAAATTTGAATTTCGCGGGCATCCTTAGCGCATCCCCCTTAATTCGTAAGTAGTATGAATTTAAAAAGTCTGTGCATACTTTTATGTAACGCTTAGAAAGCTTATCCTTCACATGAGGTAATCTACAGGCAATCAATCATTTCTACTTTCATAACAGATCGTAATAAAATCGTTCAAAAGTAATTAAATTCCGACTTAAAGTTAGCTATGTTCAACACAAGGATAAATATTTTAAAAGATTTGTTACGGCATGAGGAAATTTCATGACATCAAAGTATGTGTTTTTTACATTATTTTTTTTTGTTACTTTTGTGCGAGCAGTAAACATTCTGGTCATAAGATTGTATAGCTAGCATTGATTGAAGAACATGCCATTATTATTTGAATGTTTTAATTTTAGCCAGTTTAACTAGTGCTGTTTTATTATATTTCTAAAGCATAACACAGGAAATAATTCCAGTTTAATGCTACGAGATCTAGTCATATACAGAGTGTCTTAAACGTAGTGATCCAAAGGCAAACGAGGTAAAGCGGATGTGGCCACCTATCATTGAAAAAAATAATGTTGGGATATTCTCAACAGATTTTAAATTTATCAGGGCTTAGTATGTTTCGAAACAGTTAGTAAAGACAAATAAAATAAAAATCTGAAGCGTTGCCAAGCCACACTGAACGTAAATAAGTACATAATCTTGTACCTACACCATCAAGGCATCTTCCAGCCAGATTTGATCTCGCTACGTTGAAAATTTTGTTCACAATATGGTCTTTAAACCCATGTGAAAGTGTAAAATTTCTTGAAAATTGTTAAAATAGCGAAATCTTATAAACTGCTGACAATATCCCAATGTTTTTTTTTTAAATGATAGGTTGCACCTCCGCTTTACCTTATTTACCTTTGGACCACTACGTTTGAGACACTCTGTATATGAATCAAGCAGAAGTTACCGATGCAGATTTTTTGTAAGGATGAATTTTTACATTAAGAGGCTTACAAGAGCTAAAGCGCGGTCACTGTCGGATTGCATAGAAAAGAAAGAGACGCGCGATGACACAACGCTGGTAATTTATTGCAAAATATGAAGCAATTATGGATTTACAAAAATCTATTCATTGGACTAAAAAACTAAAACACTATTACGTTAGTATGTTACTTGTAGAATAATCTGACAAGAAATCTGAATGTTTGCATGTATATTAGTATGGTTTTTAATCGTTAAAATATTTTTCTAGAGGTAATTCGTGTTTTTTTTCTATCATATCAAGTTAATTGTATTATTTTTTCAACACACTATCTAACTAGCATATATCCAGAAGAATATCAATTATTTTTCTGATTTTGTTTACTACAGTGGATCATATATTTTTAGCCATTATAAATTTGCGTTTAGGTCATGTAGTCCCCTTAAAGAAGGCTTCACAAAGTCTCACAGTGGATGTTAAATGTCGAGGATGAACAAAACTTTCCAAGGACGTAAGAAATAGAAAACTTGGATACATAATATCTACCGTTCATGCTAAAACCAACGACGAAACTCGTATCTCTAAAATTGAAAACAAAATATTCCTGAAGCACTGAAAATTCAAGCTGTAAGAGACAAGCACACTATCCCTTAACTTATCTCTAAAACACTGAAAATCCACCACGCTCATTAGAATAGCTTGCTAACAATACAGACACACTATTAACTAATTTGGTTCATGTCATGACTTTGTACGCACAGAAATGTAACACGTGTACGACAAAGACAAGGCTGATTTTGTAGAACGGAATGTTTTTGTCATTTAGTTTTCAAAACTTTACCTAATAAATGGACAAAAAAATGGATGACGGAAGTTCAGGTGGTATAAGAAACGATAATAATAATAATAAAACTATATTAAAAAAAGGTATAACGATAAATACAGCTTTTCTTAAATCTATGTCAAGTTCACCCATGATTTGTGCCTGAACTAGGTAATCCTGTTTCAGGCGATTGGAGGTAATATTAATTGATTAAATAATCACAATATATCATATTAATCTTATTGGTACATAAATGTAAAAAGGTATATAAAATTATAGTATCTTAACTAACTAATTAAAAAATAACAATAATACAAACAACATTTACTTTAGCACTAGTAATAACTTCTCTGTATCTTCATAGGACATAGTTTGAAGAGTTTCCTTAAGGATTTTATTGCAGTTACTATGTTATAGGGAGTAGATGTTTCCTTTTTCATTTAGCCTGTTATAGAGTAGCGGTCCGAGGTACATATAAAATTTGGCTTTGAAAGCATGTTTTGTACTTTTTTGAGGGCAAACGATATCTTTCCGTCTCCTTTTAGTAAATTCAGTGCTGTATGGAAGTGCTGCGTGTTGTTTTAGTACAGTGCTCATTATAAATAACTGTCGAACTGTCAGTACTTCACAAGATTTATACAGGAGGTTAGTGGGGAATAGGAAAGGTTGGCAAGTAGCCACCTTAAGAATAGCTCTTTGAGCTCTTTCAATTGGCATTAACAAATTTTTACTTACCCCACCCCATGATGTAATACAGTAAGTCAAAATTGACTGACAAAGAGCAAAGTATACTTGCCTAAATATTTTTGGATATGCAATAAATCGTAGCCTTTTTAATACGTATTATATTATTTAGAGCTTCCATATGTTGTTTGAAGGAAAGGGATTCATCTATTATTATACCCAGGTATTTTATTTTATCTGTCTTTTTAATATTGGGACACTTACACTGGCTATTTGCAGGGACTGGGCAACAATGAGTATGCAACGCTGAGGGGTTCTTCGATATTTGCTTGCGCATCGAAAACTTAATGTAATGTGTCTTCTCTGCATTTAGAGTTAGTGAGTAATTTTGAAGCCATTTATTTACAATATTGAATCCGTATTGCACAAGATTGTAGACTTCATTTTCTGAGTTAGCTGAAAAAAGCAGAGCAGTGTCATCAGCGTACGTTATGATAGTGCCATGCTCTAACTTTAGATTGCAGAGGTCATTTATGTAGATCAAAAATAGAGTGGGCCCTAAAATACTTCCTTGAGGAACACCAAATAATGTTTTTTTGTAACAGCGCTGAGAACATTGCCAATCTTTACGCACTGGGAACGACCTTCTAAATAACTTTTGAACATTTTCAGCTGGGTGCCTCTTACATCCATGATTTGAAGCTTGCGCGACAGAATTGGAACGGAAACTGTGTCAAAAGCTTTGGCGAGGTCCAGGAAAATTCCTACTGTGTGGTTACCATTGTCAAGTTCTTGCGCTAGATAGTCAGTCAGATAGTGTACCGCATTGGCAGTTGCAACTTTAGGCCTAAATCCAAACTGCCGTTCAGACAGAATTGATTTATCTTCCAAATATTTCAACAACCTTTTGTTTATATTTTATTTCCAATATTTTTGACATAGAAGGCAGTAAAGAAATAATAATCAATGGTCGGCGGTGGTGGTGGTAACCAGTGGTGGTTTTTGGTCTATAATTTGTCACTTGCTCTTTGCTGCCTGATTTATGGACAGGGACAGTTATAGCTTTTTTGAGACACTTAGGAAAATGACTTGAAGATAAACAAATGCGGAAAATATAAGTCAGTGGTCGTACCAAAATTTCCTTGATTTTTTTGATAATTTTATTCGATATGTTATCCCAACCAACTGCACAGTCTTCTTTCAGGGTCATAATTATACTTTCTACCTCAGTCTCGTCAGTGTCTAGCAGCGTAAAGGATTTTAAAGCAATGCTGCATGTTAAAGGAGTGCTCGTTGGGTTTTGGGATTGACCCTGATTTTTTTCTGCGAGACACTTTCCAACATTAACAAATAAATTATTTGCTATGTTAGCGGATTCCATCGGTGACGAGTGTGCTGGTAATAAACCTGCAGATGACTCATATTGTTTCGTGGTATACGTTGCGTCTTTAATATATTTCCAGATCTTTCTACTATTTTTCCAGCCTTTTCCAATGCCACTTTGTCGTAGTTTCTTTTAATTTTTTTAAGGAGATCATTAAACGAATTTCGATATCTTTTCTACGAAAGTTGCAATACTGCATTGACTGGATTAGATTTAGCTTTCATATGCAGTTTATCCCTATGTTTCATACAGCGAATAAGGCCTGTTGTGATCCATGGTTTTAGGTTTTGATTTTTGTTGCTCAGCTGCAATACGACTGTGTTTTTTTGAATTGCATTTCGTTAGTTTTCAATAACATACAAAATGCAAAACTACTACTATATTACTATCTACAATTCCGCTGGGTCAGCGGAATTATAGACTGGATCAAAATTGATGACGCGTAAATCTTCTTCAAGTTTATTTATATTCAGTTTAGAAATTATGCTAGTGTCTTGTTTAGGTAATTTGCAATTTAGGGTTAGTAGGGCAGCATCGTGATCGGTTATTGTTGAGTTAATAACAATTGCAAGTGAAGGGAAATTCGATTTTAGCATAATATGATCCAAACAGGAGCCACTATGATGTGTAGGAAAGCTGTTTGCTGGGAGCAGGCCATGAAAGGCGCATAGGTTGAGGTAGTCCTGAGCAGGCACATCAGTACTTCCTGGCAGAATATTGATATTAATATCTCCAATTAAAATCGTGTTTTTGATGGATGACAGGGTTTGCAAGGTATCACTCAGAGAGTCAGTAAAAATGCTAGTAATTCTAAAAGACGGAGGTCTATATAATGCTAATATCGCAAATTCTGATCCAATTTTAACTAACAATCTGTTACAGTCGAGCATATCAGGTTCCTGAACAGAGACATTGAGATGATCTCATGCATAAACTATCACCCCATTTTGATTGTAATTTATTGTACTTTTATACATATTATATCCCGGGATTACTGATATGTTATATTGTTTAGCAAGCCAGCATTCGGTTAAAACAATAACGTCACAATTTATGTTTAACCGTTGCTGAAATGTACTAAAGCTATCAAAATTCCTAAAACAACTGCGAATATTTCGTGTTAATATGGGTAGCGGAGCTTTGTAGCCGGATAGATATTGTTTGCAGTTTTCAGTTATTGTTTTCAATGGGATGAAATAAGCTTTCATTTCCTAGTCTTTTCTCAGTTTTAAGGCATTGGAGGAGGAGGAGTATGCAGTATATTTGTCAAAAGTTTTTGAATTAATACAGCAGCTGCTGCTATTATTTCTGATCTATGGGGAAATTCCGTAGAGGTTGCAAAATGTATAATCAATACTGTAGCGCCTGAATTGGCAATTATTTTTAATAAATGTAATAACTGTGGTGTAATTCCTGACTTAATGAAGAGTAGTAAAATAATACCTTTGTTTAAATCGGGCAGCACATCAGACCCCACGAATTTTATACCAATTTCTATTCTATCCAACTTAAGTAAAATATTTAAAAAAAACATTTTAATAAACATAAAGTATTAAACAGCAAACAATTCGGTTTCACAAGGGGTTGCTCTACTACCGATGCTAGCGTTGAGCTGCTTGCACATATTTTTGAGGCCTGGGAGAAGTTATATGATGCCCTAGGTATTTTTTGTGACTTGTCTAAGGCTTTCGATTGTGTTTCTCATGAGACATTGGTCAGGAAATTACATCACTATGGTGTTAGAAACACTGCCTTGGATCTTCTTATTTCTTATTTGAATAATAGGATCCAAAGAGTGGCAGTTAACGGCAAGCGATCCGTGGGTTCTATTGTCACTAGGGGAGTTCCGCAGGGGTCAATTCTTGGCCCTTTTTTATTTCTCGTATATATTGATGACCTACAAGGTAAAGGCAAAGCCTTGTAAAGACCAGTCATGAAATAGTATTATTTGCAGATGACACATCACTTTTATTTAAGCTCAAACGACAACAGACAATTACTGACGATGTTAATAATGCTATCACTAAAATAGTGCATTAGTTTAGTGTTAATAATTTACTTTTAAACGAGAAAAAGACTAAATGTATTAGATTTCTAACACCTAACGTTAAGCAGGTGAAAACCAATGTACTAGTAAATGGGCCGGAATTGGATCCTATGGACACCTCAGTGTTCTTAGGTATTACTTTGGACTCGAAGCTACAGTGGGGCCCACATATAACCAAATTGTTGAAGCGGCTAACCTTTGCAGCATACGCGGTCTATAAAATCCGTCATTTTACTGATGTCAAAACAGCTCGATTAGTATATTTTAGTTATTTCCATAGTGTAATGTCGTATGACATTTTGCTGTAGGGAAATGCAGCCGACATTCAGGCTATATTTTTGCTGCAGAAACGAGCCATTCGAGCAATTTATAACCTTAGTTGTAGGCATTCACTGAGGGATTTTAAGGAAATATATATAATGACAGTCGCATCTCAATATGTATATGAGAACCTGATTTATGTAAAAAATAATATTAATCTAAATTCTAAACACAGCGACATTCATAACATAAATACTAGATAGAAACAAAGATTTAGTTATTGTGCCTACGACTAGGCTCCAAAAAATTAGTAATTCATTTAAGTGCCAAAGTATACGTTTTTACAACAAACTCCCAAGTCTTGTTAAAGAACGGAGCCTCAATAAATTTAAATCATTTATGAAACAGAAACTCTGTCAAAAAGGTTTCTTTAGAGTTAAAGATTACTTGGATGACAAAAAGGTTAATTATTAAGCTACTGCAATGTACCCCCAAGCAACCATCCATTTTATACCGTAAATAAGTGTTTTAGAATTAATAATGTATTTTTATTGATTTACATGACCTAACATATGATATTTTTGATGACATTTAAAGAGAAAACTGTCTGTGAATGTGAGTAGCATGCAGGCTAGATTGAATACATGATTATTATTTTAATATTGTGAATGTGAGGACTATGTGGGTCATTGTTGCTTTTTTTTCCTCTCAGCTAGTTTTAATCATAGTCTGGCAGTTTGAGTAATTTTTGTGGCCTACCCAAATGTTCTTTCTTTGGTATTGTTCGTCGAATCGTTGAGCTTCTTAAGTTCTGAGTTGAGCTGCACGATTACTGACAAATGCGTGCACTGACTGGACAGGTCCACTCAATCTGTGTGGTGTTTCCTCATAAGACCATTTCAGACACAAATCTACATGGTATTTACATAATCTGACCAAGATTATGTCTGGACTTTAAAAGAGACTGTGATCTCTGAGTTTGTTTTGGCCTTTCTTCTCAGAGTAGTCAGATAGGAAACGCCGACCTCATCTAGTTTTTAAAATATGATTGATATGTAAAAGTGTTTGTACAAACCTATTGACAGAAATAAAATCATTTATCATTTAACTCTTTCAACTTTTCCATAGATTGCCAAAATAGGCTGATGGACATACACGAAAAAATAAAATTTATTGAGTTACTCGGTGTCTAGTCTCTTTACGGAAGATGTTTCAATGACGATTCTTTTAGAATTTGAGCCCTCAAATCCAAGAAACAAGGTCCGATTTACAAGAAAAATTAGGCAAGTAATTATAAGCGTCACATTTAAGAGTCAAAATTATTTAGAAATTGTATCAAATATCGCCCAATATCTCAACCACGTGTACCAGAAAATAAGAGTTCAAGTCCACGATACTGCTATTGACATTCAAACTGAATAGACGATCTCACACATATCCTTACTGATACATTTATATATCTTTAACAGCTCACCTCGTCTCGGCATTGTATGCCAATCAAAGTTCCAAGCAATTGCCTTATTGTCGCCAGACGTAGGTACTCGTGCAAATTCAAACGTCTTGCCACCAGGAAGACACCTTTGTGTACTCAGGTGAGAGTTTTGCGGCTTTAAGAGAGTTGCTTTATATAAGTTTGCAGATTCCAAGTCAGTTTTCCTTCGTGCAAAACTGAACCTTACCACCCGGTATAGTTGAGTCTGGTGCGAAGGCAAATTGCTTGTGTAATGTTTCAGATTCTTGGGCGGAGATTTCTTATGGCTTGCAAGGAAATTATTGTAGTTTAAAGCTGTACTGCTTTTTTTTGTTATTATTTATTGATTTTATGGGGAAAAGTTCTTTCGTATTTTATTTATATACAAATTCAAGACTAAGAGCTCGTGTGGCACCCAAATATCGAGCTTTTTTGTATACCCAGACATTTAAAAATGGGTCAAAACTGTTTTGTGGTCAACCCCTAATTCTTCAGCTATTTATGCCGTAACTACTAATATGCCGCTTACACTCCACTTTTTCAAAAATGGCATTGACTTTATGAATAACAGGGCGACTAGAGCGAGCTGCGTCTTTGACATCAAAATTTCCGGACTGAAAACGCTTGAACCAACTTCCCTTTTTTTGTAATAAAACCTATAAATGTATCGACTTTCTTCGTTAAATTCACTCATTTTAGCGGACAGAAAAACAATTTAAAAATGGCGTGAAATCGTTCAAATCACTTAATTTTCTTTTTTTATAATGTCATCTATTTAATGGTACAGTTCGCGCAAAACTTTATGAGCTTTCGGAAGTTGCAGCGAGTGGCTGCGCAGTATGCATAATAATAGGTGTCCGAGGGAACTCTCTTGCTCAAATGTACTGTACCATGCGCGGTTTCGTTCTTGGACCTACGTTCAGAGGGCTCATAAAGTTTTGCGCGAACGTTATCAAGACCAGCCAGATACAAACAGTACAGCCAAAGAGATTTTACTACAACTTTACACCTATAAGATATGAAAAAACTCTTTCCCCGACCTATTATGTAAATTCATGTACACACAAAACAAAAGAAATATATCAGGATTTTTTTATTACTTCTTGCTTATTTCAACAGATATGTACCGGTCTATCAAAAATGTTTTTCTAGTTTTCCCAGTTGCAATTAAATTAATAAAAAAGGGATTGTGTAATTATACAATCCCTTTTTTTAATTAATAAAAAATAATCAATAATAATAATCCTGATACAGAACACTAATTAGTATTCTGTATCAGTCTAACTTATAGCAGATACCTACTACACAGGGTCAAATGTAATCAACTAGCGAAACTCCGCAGACGTTATGATATCTAAACATGATAAAACAAAAGAAAACAGATTTTCTCAACTCATACTTCAAGTAATAACACTACCAGAGGACGTTGACCACCAAAAATATTCCATCATATGGTTTCATCGTTTTTAGAAACTTTATCGAGATTTTTTATCGGTATTTAAGAGAAAAAAAAGGAAAAAGAGTTTTGTTATTTAATATAAGAAGCAGAACGAAGGTTATTAGTTAATTTCACAAGGTTCAAATCTTATACAGGGTCAAATTAAATTAGCTAGCAAAACTCTACAGACGTGATCGTTTGTAGAGTTTCGTTCTGCTTCTTAGATTAAATAATAATTCTAAATCTAACTTCGGATTAATTCTACTGACTGAGTAATGTCGTTTAAATTTCATTAATCTAATAGGCATAAAGTTTTTTTGCCAAGAGATAAGTGGCCTAATTATATTTTATTACATGCGCTGAAAGTGATGAGTCAATTTTTAGACTCGACTGGAGACTTAGAGGAATCCCAAATAGACTAATCGTGAGGACCAAAGTCTTTATAGGTAGATATCAAAGTTGAAACAGTTCAAAGTGATGTTTGGGATAGAGAAAAAACAATCAGCTCGCAGACAGGCGCGATGCGACAGCGCGACGCGACTTTTGTAGAACAATTCCCATGAAGTTTTAATCGGAATTATTCTACTATGGTAGCGTCGCAGGAGCCTTTATGTGAACATAAATGTAAAGAACAGCTGTTATTTTTTTGCGATTTCAGGGTTGGTCCCATAGTAAAAGTTATTCATAATTATGAGTACAATGACTCCTTAAGAGATGGTGCGTTATTTAAGTTACACCTTGTATAATATTAGTCCACTGTCCTTCATAACGTTTTTTTTTCAATGATGGTCGGTGTTTTACGATGACTATACACCGTGTAATAAATTTATATTTGTATTTTAATTTCTATACATATTAATCACGTCATAATGTTTCATGTATTGATTAACTTATTTTCTAATATTGTAATTTAACAATGCATGCCTTATGGGTAGATTTTTGAGCTAGAATAAATATTTTTACGATCCTCTTGTATCTCCAAAAATCGCATTGATAAGAAACTTTGAGTTTATATCAGAAAGGTGTTATATGTATTGTATGTATTGTATTGTAATGTATGTATTGTATGTATTGTAGTATTGTATTGTATTGTATATTTAAGAGTGTGGTTCAGATCACCAAACTATACAACTTTCTCCATGGAACCCACATCGTAATCGCGAAAAACTTATCAACGATTCCATACATTTGGGTCTAGTAGTTACTGAAGTTTTGTCCATGCTCCATGGAGAAACTTGTTCAGTTGGTGGTTGTGGTCTGAACCATGGTATAATAATATACTTCGCCAGGTATAACATTCCGGTCACGGGGGTGACACAAGCCTACGTCATCACCGCTGTGTTACCAGTAGTATGCTCAAAACTCAAACTCAAACCATTTATTTCAATTAAACCATTTACAGGCACTATTGAATTGTCAAAGAGTCGGTCAGTTAGTCAGAAAGTTGAAGCTAGTTGCCCATTCCAAAACGTAGATCTCTATGGAGAAGAAAGGGCAAGAAACTCCAAGGACACTCTTTTTAAATCAAGATATTACAAAATTCTTGGTAAATTATACTTGTTGTTTCTTTATGTGAGACCAATGTAAAAAAATATATAAAGAAATATGTATATTAAAAAACAAATCAAAATATAAGAATAATAAAAATAAAAATAATGAAATATATCTAAATATATAAAAGGCAAAAGTGATTGACTGATGTATCAACGCACAGGCCAAACCTTTAAGGCTAGAAACTTAAAATTTCGCACACATATTCCTCTTATGACGTAAGCATCCACTAAGGAAGGATTTTTCAAAATTCATCCCCCAAAGGGGTGAAATAGGGGATAAAGTTTGTGTGAAACTTTTTATTCCTTGGACGTATTTGCATGAAAGAAATATTATGTTTTTTTTTTTATACAGTACTAGCGGTCCGCCCGACTATGTAGAGATTTTTAAATAAATTATCTATAAAGAAAGGTTAAAGAAGTTCTAACATACATACATATACATAATTACTACATACTACAAATAAATAAAATTGAAGTGTCTGTTTGTAATGTCAAAATAACAGCTTTTTATTTAATGCATATGAAAGTATAAACGGTACATAAAACAAAATACCAATTTTTAACACTTTTGTCTGTCTGCCTGTCTTTCTGTTTGTTCCTGGTAATCTCCGAAACAGCTGAACCGATTTTGACGGGACTTTCACTGGCAGATAGCTGATGTTCTATGGAGTGACATACGCTACTTTTTGTCCCGGTAGTATGTTCCCGTTGGATAATATACGACATCCACGCGGGCGAAGCCGCGGGCAGCAGCTAGTGTAATAATAACTCCCCAGTCGCCTTTATTACCTGTGCGAATTCGATAAAACAAAGAGGTTTAACTAACAATTACGTTGGTATGGTTTAAATTGAATTGTTTCGTTTGATTAGAAAAAGAAACGACAATTTAAATGGTTTATATATATTTTTTAACAGAATGGTGACTGAAAATGTTTGCATAATTCGTGTTTTGTTGCAATAAAGTGGCAACCGGATAGTGACGTAAGCATGTGTCACTCCCGGAATGCCAGACCTTGTTTTTTTAGACCATGGTTTGAACCACTCGTTTCTGATGCGTGCCGTATAAAGCCTCCTTCAAACAGCCGCGACATGCGACGCGAATCGCACGCGATACAAAGGTACCGCCTACCTGTCGCGCGACGAGCGGAGCCTTTGTGTCGCGCCTGTTTGAAGGAGGAGCCTTAAACCACTCCTTAGCTTAAGTTTAAAGCGCTTCCCCGACCAAACGACCTTGAGCGTTCGGTCCTTCTCTGTCCCGTAGCGGAGTCTCGCTCCCTCCCGCTCCCTGCGCACGCCCATTTATCATAGAATTCACAAAAAAATTGGATTAATTTTAATAAAAAAAGACAAGCGATCTTTTGAAATAAAATAAAACGTGAATTATTTAGGTTTTTAAATTATCTATCCATTTGTGTAATCCTCAAATTATTAGGACGTCACCTTTAGCAAAAGATGCATGCAATCAATAATTTTAGTCACTTTTTTTACAAGGACGTTTTATATGTATTTATAACACATACAAACAAATAAGAACGTGCAATGTGATGATAGGTTATTGAACATTAATAATGTGCTCTTAGATGTAGTTTATTACTCTTAATTAATGAGTTAATAGCCTCTGAATAACGCAGTATCGCAAGGTTTTGCTCGGGGTAGCGCCTTAAAACAAACAAACTCTGAACATGTGAGCATTATTCGTTTTTTTATACTCAAAAGGCACATTATATTCCGAACTCAGTCGTATTTGTACCCATAGAGACCGGACGTTCACACTGCATTTTGTTCTTTTTGTTTTCATTGACACTTCGTATAAATTCAGCAAACAACTCGGATGCATACGTCCGCGTGTCACTTGTTTGCATGTAAATACTCCAACTTTTTGTTTGACCTACTTTATTGGTAGTTCAGCCACACTAGAAATTGCGCATGAATGCTGTGACAAGTACGGTGGTTAGTTTAAAGGCTTCGTACATACTGATCGCTAGTCCCAACTCGCCCGCGTCTTGTCGCTATCCGTATACACGGATCGGGTGAGTTGGGACTAGGGATCAGTATGGACGAAGCCAGTTTTAATGCTAGCTTTTATAAACTATTTTTATAAGAATTGCAGTACTTATTAAAAGTTTTTTGGGTCTTTGATCCGCCAAACCTTTTGCGGATGGTAGAGTTGTCTGGCGGTCTATCTGTCTGTTACCTTCTCACACCTTAACGGCTAAACGGATTCTGATGAAATTTGGCACACATGTAGACCATGGTTTGAATTAGGGCATGGAATACTTTTCATCCCGCTAGAACATTCCCTTGAGATAATTTTCGACCTACACACGGATGAATCCGCGGGCAAAAGCTAGAAGGTATATTTATAAAAGCTATATGTGATCTGGACTGCATAACAAAATAATAAGCATAATTATTGATCAATCAAGACCACTCATTAACTAGCCAATCTTCCTTTAATAATAGCTAAACCTATTTAAAGGTGTGCCTCGCCGCACATTGTTTTCCTCGTACATGATTGAATTTCCTAGATAATACCGCTAGGAACTGCTTATAGCAATAACGTAATCTGGCTTATGAATTCTGGGAAACAAGGAAATAGATTGTTGGACTTGGTACGTTCTATAATCAGCTTTATAAAAAAGAATACTGCTTCGTTGGTGTAGTGGTCCCAAGCACTACTGCTGAGCATGAGGTCCTGGGTTCGATTCCCGGATCGAGCAAAGTGTTATTGGGTTTTTCTATCTGGAATTTCTCAGAAGTATCCTGGAGTCTGCATTTGTGCCTGTTTGATGGCAATAGGCTCGCCTCTTATTACATGGGACTTAAATAACTGAAAAAATTTAGGTGTACTTTAGGTACACTTCTGCCCAACCCTTCGCGGAAATAAGGCGTGATGTTATGATAAGTTACTTAACAATGTTTGAAGTTAAGTTGTAAAATAATCATATTTATGACTTATGGATAGAAAAAATATTATTAATACCTAGTAGTCAGATTTACCTGCAACCTGCGGGACATACACATAAAATGGCAATCGATCACAATGCCTTCCATGTTGGCAGTTCATCCACGTTCATTGTGTCATTTACGTTGTCAAGCAAACGAGTTCTTCACACATATGAAGCAATGGATGGATTAGCATTTTCCAAGAAAAAGAAAAACCTCGAATTGTGATTGAATGTCGAGTATTGTAATCTCGAGTGTGATATGCAATTGAGGTCCAAGTTTCGTATGCACAACAAGACAACAACCTGCACTTTGAAAAGTCCTGGATCCTGAAGCCTATGAACGAGGAAGATGACATAGCTGTCTAGGTAGCTAATACTGTGGGATAATAAGCGTAACACACTTAAGTAGGAACAGTTTTCATTTTGACAGTTCAACAACATTCATTGCGTTATTTACGTTGTTGAGCAGACCAAATGTTTCGAACATAGGAAGCATTGGATTAGCAATAGGCTTCAAAATGATTCAGATTGTGATAGATAGTTTGTTACGCATTTAGGATGTTGTTTTAGCTAACCTCTTATTGTATAGACTTTTCATATAATGAGAACTCATCTTAATCTGGAAATGTATAGCTTGATATGTGCCTACTTTTATTCCTATTAATTTATATACAACTGCTTATGAATTCAACCAAAAACGGTAACTACCCGTCACCGTACAAAACGAGAACTTAGAAGATTAGACAGACTTCCTGCTGTAATACATATAACTCTGAATATCAAATCATTTAAGAGCGCATACACGGGTCCACTAGCGCCACTCCTTTAAAAAAATATTATCTCGTGACTGAAAAGGAATTTTGAAAAACGACTCAATGAGCGACCTCGGTAAGTGTATCAAGATTTTTCTAATACCTTCTATAAAGTTTCATATTGTGACACGAAGCAACAAAATTCGATCTTAGCAAAAGCGGCCACATTCATTTAGATCGTATTTTGTTGCTTCGTGTCTCAGTGTCAGTCTCGCTAGTGGACCCGTGTATGCGCTCTTAATTTTTAAAGGCTCACTCAGCACTTCAAAGACTCATTGGTCCTTGAACTCCTTGAGGTCTCGTATGTGTCTGCTGGGTCTTAGGGTCTGGGTTCGATCCACACGTCAAGTAAAATGCTATTGGGTGTTTCTATTAGGAATTACTCAGCAGCAGCCTAGACTGGAGTTTAAACTGTTGTCCGGTAGATGGCAATATGCTCAGCCCTGTTACATAATATAGTTAGTTTGTTTGTTTTATGAAACTTAAAAAAATTGCCGCAAAGAGCGTGTACTATGTATTTATGTTTTCTTTGCATATGCCTTCAGGGAATACAGACGTGAAGATATAGCTATTATGTTAATCAAAAGCAAATATGGCTCCATTAAGTAATTACCGACCACTGTAATTACACGTAGCGACTATCACCAGATCAAATCTTAACGTAATTAGCATAATCCTATCGTATTACAAGCTAATTATCAGGTAAACTTGGTGATGTATTATTCCCATGTTAATTGTAATCTAACTGGGCGACAAAATCCAGTGCGTTGTTTCTCATTAGTCATTTTAGGTTTCATAATACCGGCACTACATATTTATTAGGTATTATAATTATAATATCACGGATGTATCTCAGATTAAATAGATACTGGATAGACATTTTTTTGATCTTTACTAATATTATGTTTGACCGGCCACTTGATTTTGGACTCAACTGAAGAGTAAAACCCATGATAACTATGCTTGCTCTGGGAACTATAAACATAATTGCAATTTGAGGTTGATATGGTGTTCAATTTATGTATTTCATTTTCTTTCAACTCGCTTATTGAACATTTGGTTGACGCCTGATAGTTTCGTACTAGCAATTTGTAGATATGAGCAAAAGTAATTTTAACAGTGAAATTCTATAAGGCGCTCTTTAAAATGGGCAAACATTGGCAATGCTAAACCTTCCTCTGAATTAGATTATCATCACCACCATTCTCCTGGCATTATACCAATTTATTTGGGATCGGTGCAATATGTCTTTTTCTTTCATACTTCTCTATTAGTCGTCATCTGGATTAGATGATCATTATTATTGACCGAGCGAGCGCGAAGCGCTAAAATGTATACATAAGACCTCTATTGTAATACCTGTGTCCACGAACAAAGATTGATTGATTGATTGAGCGCTAGCGAAGCGTCTCCGTTTCAGGTTGGGCAAAAATGCTTTCGTACGTCCGGATGTCCGGCTGTTCTCCTCTACTGTTTCTCAACCGATTCTCGTGAAATTATGTGCGCAGGTTCAATAATTATATATCGTAACCAGTTTTTTGATATTTTTTCAAAATGTCTGAGGTATGGGGATTAAAAACGAAAAAAATACATATTTCAGCAATTCTGCGCTTTTTGTTTTAAGGTCCGCGATGATCATTTATTTAGTTTTAAGCTATGCAAAGACAGACTCGTAATAATTAGACATAAAAAAACGGTGGAGGTTTCATTGAAGCTTTTAAACACACAATAAGTTACTGTAGAATTAGCCTCGTAAATCTTCCACCAATTTTATTAACTTCTAAAACAATAACTGTATACGAATAAAAAACTTTGAAAGCTATGGTTACCAAACGTGGTGTTTATTGCAATATCTAACAACTCCAACAACAATTCGATGTAGCATTTTACGATTCCCTATAGAGCACTAGATCGAACGATTGCTATTTGTACTGTAGGTACGTGAGATTGTATAGTCAAGCTCATAATTGCTTTATCACCCTCAGGTTGAATTTCGCCTAATGTTTTGCTTAAGGTTGACAGCCTCGTTGGTCTTAGTTTTAAGACCTTATTCATATTTATGGACAGTCACGTCATAAAATGACCTGGGGGCCAAGACAAAAAGTTTTCTGATAGCGTTAACGCCAGACGCCAACGTCAAAATGTATGGCAATGACATTACGTGTGGAAAGGACACGTAATGTCACATGTTAAGCAAATGTCAACTCCATACAATTTGATTTTCCGTTGGCGTTAACGCTTAGAGAAAAGGGATTTTGTCTAGGCCCCCAGTGGGTCTAGCCTAGGACGAACGTGCGGAATACACCTAACGTAAATTCGAATGATTTTAAAATGGAGAATACTCGTCTTGCTAATATACATATATAATATATATCTTGTATTATATGTCGGCAATCCGTTAAGTGGATGTAGGAGAGGTCATTTGCAACCTAATGACCCCTGAGGACCCCTATGCAAATGTCAACCATTATCGAGTAATTTGACATTTTATAATTTTTTGAAGATATCTGGTATCTTATTGTATCTCGTTGGATAGCTGAGAAGTTGTACATGTTTCTGGAATGTTCTTCTGTGTATTTTTGCAGAAATCAACTATATTAGTCAAATAACCTGCTCAAAATGATAGTAAATTGTAACGATTGCTAAAACTATTAAAGATAATTTTCATTTTATGGTTGATTATTATTTACAATAGAGGCAGATAATAATAATTTTAAAACAACATGCTTTGTTTTTTTAAAATATATTTTCAAAGATATGTACCGCTAAAAAAATAACAATAAACTATCCGACTGTCACATAGAACAGTTAAATAGTTTCAACTTTAGTGAACTTTCAATTAACTGGAAATTGTTGTCGAAATCGACATCATCTTCTTCCTGCCCTGTACAATGTTTTTTTTTTTTGGAAAGTTAATCTTCGAATAACATCTCCCGCTCTAGGCAGAGCAGGAGGGCGTTTCAGAATTATTCAACTAGCATATATACAACGTCCCGACATCAACCGTCGGGCAGGTGCCCACCAGACACGACACCCGTCTTTTTTTTTTTGGGTGGGAAATCAACAAATGACCTCTCCCGCTCTGGGCGGAGCGGAAGGGCGTGTCAGAATCTTACTGACTAAAACCCACCCGTGTTCCTTCATTTGCCTGTGCGCCAGGGCCACGGTAACTCTTTCGAACAATCCGCGACCCTGGCAGGTACCGTGTTACTTGGGCTCGGGGCAACACATTTTCATCTTCCATTCTCCCCTGTCAACCGTCACGCTAATCACTCCCTCACTCACTCCTCCTTTAATTCCTTTTCTTTCATATAATCCCTCCACCTTTCTTTGTTGTATTGTTATCAACAGTGATAAAGTAATTATGAGGTCGGTTATACCTACATCGAGATCACTGGCTAATCTCGTGTTTATGATGGTCATTGATCTTACTCAAACATGAAAGGTACCCACCATGCACACTGTATATATATATATATTAGATATAACGAAAATATATATTATAGTAAATATGTACGTATGTGTATTATAAGCTTATAACTAGAGATGTGCTGACTATGACTTTGGCCGACTAGCCGACTAGCCGACTAGTCGGCTGCAAAACGGCCGACTAGTCGGGAAAGCCGATTAGTCGGTACATCACTAATAATTATATATACAGGCCAAACCAATCATTGCTTTCGGATGAGTACGGGTGACATCGGCAATGTTCGTGACTACGCTTTCGGTCCGTAGATGCCCCGCAGCGTCCGGCAGCCAGATCTAAGTCTAATTCATTATTATTAGGTCAAAGGAAGAGTTCCTATTTCTATGTTGTAAACCTATTTATTGCCAATTGTTTGTTAGTCTCTTCTTTTTTGTTAGAAGTATTAGTTAATTTTATTTTAAGTATATAATTTCTGGTACAAAGTCCAATTAATTAATGGACCAAACGAAGGGTTCCTATTCCTTCCTATCCTATTCTCAATTGCACTGAAAGTTAACTGTAAAACTCATTCTATAATAAAAAATAATCTTAATCTTTTAAATTTTTAAGCATATTAATACGAGTAAAAAATAAAATGGGCTGACTAGTCGGCGGTTTTTTGCCGACTAGTCGCCGACCACTAATATGGCCGACTATTCGGCTTCCCCGAATAGTCGGCGACTAGTCGGTACATCACTACTTATAACCTATGTCCACAAAAAAAAAAAAAAAGATAACATAATGAATTATATATAAAATAGGTACACAATTTTATTTATAATTCATTAATTTATATTTTTAATATGTTTTTATTATTATTAACTCCTTTCAAACAGAGCACCTGCCACCTTATCTCCACACCACCCTTGGTTGACTGGTAGAGAATGCCTTAAAGGCATTAAGTCCGCCTTTGTACCTTATTGTGTGCAAGAAGCTTAATTTAACAGATAAAGGTCAAAGGCCATGAAAGTGGTGAAGACTGAAGTCCTTCAAAAACCTCAGGTCACGTCAGACATATTTGCAACTGGCGCGCGTGTTTGGCCAGATGTATGAACGTTTACGAAGCAAAAGGAGCAATTAAGGATTGTATTGAAGCACGTGGCGTTCTGTAGTTTCTGCCTACCACCGTGGGAAGTCGGCGTGAGTTTATGTCGGTATGTATGTATGTATATTGATCTAAACAGATGTCTTTCGCCCTTGTCTCTTAACTCTATACAAGGTGGCAGGGAAATCGACGCATAACCTGTTACCGTGGATAGAAATATCCAGTCAGTCATAGAAATATCCTGCCGGGGTCGCGGATTGTTCGAAAGAGTTACCGTGGCCCTGGCGCACAGGCAACTGAAGGAACACGGGTGGGGTTTAGTCAGTAAGATTCTGACAGGCCCTTCCCCTCCGCCTAGAGCGGGAGAGGTCATTTGACGACATCCCATACAAAAAAAAAAAAAAAACTTGATTCTGAACCCCCTGCGTTGAAATTTTACGTCGCTTTTTTTTTCATTTTCTGTACATTTTAAAAATTTGGTACAATGCTCAGTTTGGCGTGTCCCTCAAGTTCATGTTTTTTTTTCCGAACCTGGTTCATTATTATAAGCTGATTTAATATATAACTTATAATTGAACTTTTTTACTTGGTTTTTACTTTAAATTTATTCTAATTGAACTAATTTTTTTTACTAAACCAGCCCCATTAATATTGGTGTATCCTCAGTGTAAATAAAAACTTTAACTTGAATTATCGTTAATATTTTGTTGAATATCTTGACATATTTTGTTGCTTTTACATAAATGAACCTTGTTCTTATTGCTGAACGTTAATTTTGTTGTTTAAAAAAACTTTAACCTTTTGTAGGAAAAAAGTTTTTTTTTATTGATAACAAGCTGACCCGACAGACGTTGTCCTGTCTTAACTATGAATGTCATATGTCGTTTAGTTTTAGTTTTGACTATTGACTAAAACCAACCGACCCATCTGCGCTAAACGATATTTGCAGCGCGCATTCTGTCAATCGTTGACAGTTATTTCAAACAACGGACAGTTATGTAAAATTAATATTGGCATTAAGTTTTCTTAAATTTTGTAACGGTCCGATCACCTTCCTTATTTTTTTATTTCATAAGATCCTTTTCCTGACAATAACGAACACAACAAAAAAGTAATTGTGAAATCGGTCCAGGCGTTCACGCGTGATGGCGTGACCAAGGGAAATAGGGATTCATTTTTATATATATAGATAGATGAAAAGTTTCAACACAGGGGGTTCCAGTAGGGTTCCAGAATCATGTACTGAATCCATGGTTACAGGTTGCGCGTCCATGTCCCTGCCATCCTGTATTATATAAACCTATGTATATTTATTTCAACTGTACAAATGTCTTTCGCCCTTGTCTCTTAACTCTTTATGTGAATAATTTCGCTGATGCCATGTTAAAGAGAACAGATAGCCAGCAAGGTTTGTAGCTGAACTGTCTATCTAAGTGGCGCTAGACGTAGGTACCTATACGTTCACCTATAGAGGTACTGATATTTTCAGTCGAATTAAAGCTCCTGAAAACAGGCGCGACGCGACAGTACGACGCGGCTGTAGTAGAAAAATGTCTATGAAAACTTCATGGAAATTGTTCTACAAGTGTCGCGTCACACCGTCGCGTCGCGCTTGTCTGCGGGAGCCTTAGAGGTACAAGTCCGTAGCCGACTGCAGACAGCGGCAGGCGACATGTCGCCGCGACAGTACTGGTTTCTATGTATTTCTATGAAAACGATGTGTCGCTAGCTACGGAAGGTATTTCATAGAAATACATAGAAACCAATAGTGTCGCGGCGACATGTCGTCTGCTGCTGCTGCCTGCAGTCGGCTACGGACTTGTACCTTTAAGCTTGTTTTCTTTAGGCAAACGGTTGGTTAATCGGTACATTATAAGTTACGGCAGCAATTGGGGGATTACATCGCTGATAAAAATGCTTGGCTCAACACTGGTCCTGCTCCACAAGGGCGCATAAACTAATTGATTAGCATTTGAAACTACAGTTGGAGCTACTGAAGATTTTAAAAACTATCTTTGCATTGTATAAATTCAATGTTTTAGTATTGTATAATTGCATAGCACATGTGTGAGTACTATGTACCTACTATAAAGCTACCATTTAATAGGTTTTTCTTTCATTGACTTGAATGTGCCCTGGCGGCTGAGAGTATGTCATGCTCACTCTAATGTCTCGCTGGTGGTGGCGTGTGTGTTGAATCATTAAGTTCCCTTTAAAATGGTTGAGCTGAATGGTGCTGATCCATGCGTCATGTTCGTGAACGGGCGCCGTCAGTGGGGACTGGTCATTTCTTAGCTGCCACGGCTTATTTTAATTTAATTTAATATTTTAATGGCTTTTGTCTTTTTATTATGGACGCTTTTAACGTTCTGCATCATTCTCACATGCATAATTTCAACATGAACGATGTAATCAATATTTTGTATTTTGATTTAAAAGAGTGTCCATGCAGTTTCTTGCCCGTTCTTCTCCATAGGTACCTACTACGCTTTGGAATGGGTAACTAGCTTCATCTTTCTGACAAACCGACCCCTTGACAATTCAAAAGTGCCTGTAATTGGTTTATTTGAAATAAATGCTTTGAGTTTGAGTTTTTTTTTTTTGAGTTTGAATCATTATTATAACAAAGACACATAATAAGAAATACCTACCCTTGTAAACAATTCCCCTTTCTTATCGATTAGTGTGTAAAGGCTCCTACAAACAACTGCGACACGCGACACGAATCACACGCGACGCAACGGGGCACCGCGCGTCGCACGACAGGTAGGCGGTGCTTTTGTTTCTCGTCGCGTACCGCGCCTGTTTGAAGGAGCCTTTAAAACTACAGCTTTTACTGCCTCTAATAGAGCGTAAGACATCGTCTAGTAAGACCCTCACATCCGTTCGAAGCATCCGCAAGTAAAATTAGGTTACGACTAGTCGTTCTTATAGGAACTGATCCTACTTACTATTAGTAGTATCTACAACGAATCGTATACAGGAACCCAACTTAATGTTATTAAAACTTCTTAGGCGGCGATTCGATAATTGAACGAGAATTTGAGTGACATTTCAAGGATGCGTCACGCTTAGGCACATTTCGTTACATAAGAGAGAAGAAAGATGAACTCAACTCTCTCCGTCTCTCACACTCAATCTCTCTTATTCTTTATTTTTTAAGAAGTTTCACAGTTTCTTTTACGTGTACGGTGCAGCACGCGCAGTTTTTTTCTAATTCCTGTTTGCCTTTCCTGATAACAACAGAAAAATAAGGAAATATATTTGTCTACAGCATTTCAAAAGATTATGTTTGATAATAACCACGAGTCTTTCAAAACATACAAAAGTCTCAAATGATAAGGCTTAACAGATATCACATACTGCTGTCATTAGCAAAATATTATCATATCAGTAGGCGATAACAGATAAAATATATACTCGTAAGTGCTTGTCAAAAGCTACCTTTTCTACATTCCTTGAAAGAGTGAAAGGCGTTATAGAATCACTTTCTCATCTCCATAATCAAAAATAGCTGTCACTGTTATTTTCCATGTCCAGTTAACGAGAAATTGATGAATAATCTCTCACAAGTTTCCACTATGGTGTAGGACTAGTTAAGAGGCTTACAAGTGCTAAAGCGCGGTCACTGTCGGATTGCATAGAAAATAAAGAGACGTGCGATGACACAACGCTGGTAATTTATTGCAAAATATGAAGTAATTATGGATTTACAAAAAATCTATTCATTGGACTAAAAAACTAAAACACTATTACGTTAGTATGTTACTTGTAGAATAATCTGACCAACAATCTGAATGATTGCATGTATATTAGTATGGTTTTTAATCGTTAAAATATTTTTTTAAAGGTATCTTCGTGATTTTTTTCTATTATGTCAAGTTAATTTTATTATGTTTTCAACACACTATCTAACTAGCATATATCCAGAAGAATATCATAATATTTTTCTGATTTTGGTTACTGCAGTGGATCATATATTTTTAGGCATTATAAATTTGCGTTTAGGTCATGTAGTCCCCTTAAGTTATTTAAACGTCTCGAACATAGAAGTCCCATTACCATAAAATATCTTATTGGGACTTATATGTTCGAGCCGTTTGGTGTTGAAACACTAGGGCCATGGGTCCGAGTGACCGCTTAGTATGTCGGGATATCGCCAAGCAGTTGGTCTACTCTTCTTGTAACTAGAGGGCTGGCCTTTTTGGCCAAAGAATCAGCATTGTCGTACAACGTGGCAATACTGCTAGCCTTTTGGGCACTTTTCCAGTTGACAGCGATGCGGACGATTTTTTGTTGCCCTATCATTATTTCCAATCCTTTTTTATATACTTGTACATATTATCATAATTATTTTAAGACTGTGCTTTTGAATTATCTAAAAATATTATCTTGGAAATTGAAATATTCTAACGGGTATAAAACTAAATAAAATTGTTTTAAATGTAATAAAATTGAGTCACTTATGGATGATGGAGGCAACAATAGTCTAAACCTAAACCACATCTAAATCCGGCAGAAAAATCCTGTTTCTCCATAAGATCAATAGGTAGGAGTTGGTATAGCAAACGTGTCGTGGGATATTAATAAGATGCAAGTAGGCTGAAATATGCTACCATTTGCGAAGACTAAGACGACCCATTGACTATACTGTTAGCAGGGAACCATAGTGGCAGTCTTCTAAAAGAATTATACGTATTCATAACAACATTTTTTAACCGGTAATCTAAAAACTTATGGACACGCCTAATTCGTTTAATCAATAACGTGGCGAAAATCTAGACACTTAAAAATCATGCATTCAATTAAGTAGGTACATAAGTAATATTAAACATACCTTCAATGAAGACTCCGACAACGTAAATTCACTGTTGTTATGTAAAATCACCGAACTTGAAACTAGTCAGTACAATTTCAATAAAAGTCTAAAAGTAACTCGAACCTATAGAAAAACGCAGCTTCTTTTTGAATACTTTCATTTTTCTCTTCACAAAAGGATCCACTGTGACAATCTCCAAAATGTTTAACCAAATTATGAAAAAGGAAAAAGTTCACTGAATAAAACCTCTTTTGAAAAAAATCACTGGCTGAAAGAGTCACGACCCGCGCCAATCGATAAAGCCATTAGATTGAACTTTCGCGGCAAAATTCAAAAATAGAACCGAACACGCATCACTTAACAAGAATGGCGGCGACTACCGTACGGAAATAGTTAAGTGGTAGCTATTTTGACCGTTCCTCTGCTGTGCATTATTTATTTCTATTGAAAAATTAGTCCTTAATGGTGTGATTGGTGCGTAGCATATCGTAGAGCATCTGTGCCCACGCGGCATTCGTGAACGACTGAGGCCCATACGTCTGAGTCGACAAATATTCAGTTTAATAATTTAAGACCATCCTATATAATATAGGATTCTGTATATCGCGTTCTCGTATGACACTCGGGTACATGACATGTGTGACGCAATGAGAACGATATTGAGGGGATGAAACGAGCTGAGAAATATTTTTGTGTGCAAATGTACCTATGATGTATCATTAAACCTATCCTGATATGGAAAAACTAAATGAAGTAATCAAAGTGTTATTGGAGCACTAGAAGAAGGATGCATGCTTTATTATCATGCACTGTCTGTTTAGTTATATCCACCAAAAAGTAAAAAAACTACCTATTACAAGGGGCCTGTTCCTATTGGGATAAGCCAAAAGAACGCCCCATTCAAACTCCAACGAAACGAACCAACCAACAAACCAACAACGAAAACCAACGCAACGAACGAATTCTTCCAATACTCCTTAAACTTCGTCCACGTATGTATATTCATACATCATATCATACGCACGTACCTTTTCCAGCAGATCTGTATATCACGCATGTCGAATTCTCTATGTCAAATGTTTCAATTGTACAGTCATAGTTCAGTGACTGCGGATATAATATAATTTCGGCTGATGTGGTACTGTTAGCCTATTGCTCTATTTTAGTCAGTCAGCTCCTAACTCGAACCCTAGACGAGATGAGAATTCGATTTTCTGTCTGACACGTCATTTTTCAAGAGTATTTAAAAGACAGCTCCATCTACTCTACCTTGCTACTTCATCATCATAATCATTTCAGTGGATAGATGCACATCCAGCGGAGTCCTGCGACCTTCACAAGGACATCGGTCCAGCTTCTGAGAAGTTTTCCAACGCTACGTTTTCCGGTACGCGGTCGCCATTCCAGAATGTTTCTTCCTTGCTGTCATGCTACTTCTAACAGGAACAAACAACCAAAAAAACATTCAGTCGGATAACCATTTATGTAACATCTTAACAGACAAACTAGTCTGATCTAAAGATGATAATGTGCTCAAAAGTAACCGAACCTCATCTCTTGATTTTTCGAAAATTAATATCATGGCAAAAAAATTGGCTACAGTCAACACTTTGTTGAAAATAGCCAAACTTGCTTCACAAAAGATAGTAAGATGAGATAGCTAAACAATACTGAGGCACTAATCACTAAATATGTTTAGTGCTAACCGAATATAAAGCATCGTTCTGTTACTGACAATCGTTTGAAGATGACAGAGACAGGATGGTGATTTGAACAGTCTAATTGGTCTCATAATCATGGATACCTCCGACCTAATATGATAAAAAACTATAATATAGAGTAAGATTTTCTCATACTTACATCATGTACAGTATCATTATCTAATGTAAATTATATGAGCAATATTTTCTAGAAATAACAAACAATATCATAACCAGAATTGAAACTCACTGTAAAAAAACAACGTTTTATATTATATTCGTTTTATTTTATCAATGGGGAGAGGTACGACTACTCGATAATCTAAATGCCAGTGAGAGTGAGAGATTAGCCTCGCAATTGAATAGCATTTTTCTAAAATGCTATTCAATTGCGAGGCTAATCTCTGAATTCCAAAATAAAACTATCCCACACTTCACAGAAAATCGTGGGTTGTGGAGGTCAGATAGAAGTTACCTGAAGCTCACATAAAATTTTGATATTGACCCGCGTCATTATCGGGAAAAACCGGAGTTACCGACTTTGCTTGCAGAATAAGCAAGCTAAATTGGCAGTGGGCTGGCCATGGTTGTCAAAGAACCGATAGCTTATGGAGCAGACGAGTCATTGACCAACGACCTTAAAAATGTGGCTGTGTTCTGCCACCTTTTTAAGGAATGCGAAGAAATGAATGCGGAAGGCGGAGGACAGGGTGTTGTGGCGCAGCCTGGGAGAGGCGTATGTTCAGCAGTGGACTGCGATAGGCTGAGTAGACTTGATTGAGACGCGTCATGAAAATTAGAAACAGTCTTATAATTTTTTTTCTTCTGGGTATTAAGCCTCCTTCCTTTTCTTCCATTCTAGACGATTCCAAGCGTCCTTCGTCTAGGTGTTTCCCGCTACTTTGACAAAATCGTTTGCCAAACGCGCTTTCAAATATCCCAGGTCTCTTCGACCTAACTTTGGCCACCATTCGGTCAAAACCTTACTCCATTGGCCTAGTCCACGACCAGGTCCTGCCTATATCTATGACTGGACTTACAAATTCTTCTTAAACTAGTCTTTGACATTTGGGAGATATCCCAACGGAATTATGGTAAACTTAGTTCTCTCAGGAATTTCATATTCCTTCTTCTTAGCGTGTCGATTGCAATCTAAATAGAGTCAACTTAGAATTCGGCTACGAGTTTGGTACCTTCAGTAGCATCCATTCAGCTCCTACAACGTGCAGGTAATAGGACACGCTGGACACGATATCAAGTGCCCCGTTGTTTATAGGACAGCACCACATTTATACTCCAAGGCGGAGTCATCTGTGAATCTCTATGAAATACCTGAGCAAGTTTTCTTTGCTTCGGCCTAGGTAGGCCGAAGGTAGACTGGCGGAAGGCAACTCATGTCCAGGTGAGAGATTTTCAGCCAATGGAATGAATGGATAGAGTAGGGAAGCACTGTCTTGCCAAAGCTTTAGCCTCAGCTTCATCTTCCTTCTTTGCGGTCTTAATCCCTCTGGCCTTCGAAAAGGCCTGACGACTAACTTTCATCTCTTATCTTATCTTACCAACATAGATAATACGTTTTATTATGATACAACCTGACAGTTCTTGTGTTATATGCCTATATATATAGTAACTACATACATAAGGTTTGACTTTCAACAAACACGTTGCGACTTGTTAGATTTGCATCTTATCAAGATTGTATCAATCACCCCCCATGATGTAATAAATATAAACACAGCTGATCTGATGAAATGTCTGATGTCTGGTCTGATTATGTTGAAAGGCCAGAGTGGAATTTTTCTAACTCAAAAAGATAGGGTTTTGGTGGCCTGTAGCTGTATGTTTTCGGATCCGACTTTACAACATTATCTTTGACTGTCGTTACGGGCAATAGGAAGCCCGAAAGTCTGACTATTAGTGTCACCCTGTAACTGGATTGTGGAGGTCAGTGGGTCTAAAATGGACGCTTTGGCAGAATCATATTATGATCTGCGTACAATTAATATCCCGCAATTCATCTGTTTGGCAGTTTTGTATGAAGTTTCTAAAATGGTCCACAAATTATGCATTGCTTTAATGAAGTCTAATGTCAAATAGCAGCTGTCAAACAGATGAATTGCGGGATATACGAATTGTACGCAGATCATATTATGATTCTGCCAAAGCGTCCATTTTAGGCCCCCGGATATGCAGTCGCTCCGTGTAAAATACTGATGATGACATCAATGTCACTTCTTTAGTGTCAAGTATGACATTTTAAGGGAGAACCATTAAGAAATAAAAAACATAAATGTGTCCTGCGAAGATTTAAAATTTTCTAGCATAAGTTCGAAGTTTGTCGTATAACTCAACTGATGCTGACCGATGATCTGCATCTGTTAACCAGCGGGGTAATTGCGTCACACACTAACTTGACGTTGCTTGAATGGCTTTCATTTTGACAGTTCAACACCATTCATTGCGATAATTACGTTGTTGAGCAGACAATCTTTTCGAACATTTGAAGCAATGGATTAGCAATAGGCTTCAAAATTATTCAGATTGTGATTAATAGTGTGTTCCGTAATTAGGGTTCAGGTTAATAAAGTGGTTAACTAGAACTAAAGGGAATGTTAAACAATTTTAACCAAAGGTGGTAACAACAACTCTATCGCATATTTTATCGCAAGAGCCTAGTTACAATAATTTTATTGTACTTAGACTAAACACCGCCTACGAGGTACGCCTTAGAATGTACCGTCAGCAACACAGATGTGTACAGTGAACAAAACAAGCGCGAATAAACAGACAATTAAACACAGCTAACATAAAGACGAGTAATTACTGAAATGTATCTACAGCTGACAAAAAAGGTGGGAATTAAAATGGAAAGGGAAACAAAATGCAAAAATAATGTAAATAAACAGCTGGCAAATGGGTATGGTTAACAAAATAGGACTTGGAATGGAATGGACTTAGAATGGAAGAGATTAACGGGAATGTAACTTAGGTACTGTCAAACGGGGTGAATAGGGATGCAGGGGTTAATTGGGAAGAAACTTTAAAAGGAATTTTAACATTGAAATAATATACACTCGAGAGCAATGAATCCGGGTCACTTAAAGAATGTTAAAAATCTCGGAAACTAAAAATGATAGGTTAATGCAATAAATTGTATTTAATAGACAATGTAATACTCCTTAAATGAAAGTAAAAAAAATATGAGTCACCATACATTTTATTAACACAAAATTACATAAACAAAAAAACTGCTGATCTCTCCTTAAAACAAAAATAGGAAACATGAAATTTTTGAACTTTATTACGATTTTCTTGAATTTTAATACTTCGTATTGCCTCCTCGTGCTTCCATTACTGCGTTTACGCGGTTTGGCATGCTGTACACCAAGTTCCTTATACGATTTTGGGGAATATTCTCCCATTCCTCTGTGAGAGCAATTTTGAGCTCACGAAGCGTGATTGGGGGAGGGTTTCGTTGTTTTACGCATCTGCCTAGCTCGTCCCAAGCATGCTCGATCGGGTTGATATCCGGGCTGCGCGCTGGCCACTCCATACGAGTAATGTTCATCTCTTGAAGGTAGTCATTCACAATCCAACCTGTATGAGGTCGGGCATTGTCATGCATAAATATAGCATCCTCACCTAAATTGACCATAAATGGACCAACGTGATCATTGAGGATTTCTTCCACATATCTTACGCTAGTTAAAGAGCCGTTTTCTATGATCACCAGCTCTGTGCGACTTTCAGAAGAAATTCCGGCCCACACAAGTACAGACCCACCACCGTAGGCTACTTTTTCTTCGATGCATGCTTGCTTGAATCTTTCCCCTGGTCTTCGATACACTCTGTGTCTTCCATCGTGCTTGTAGAGCATAAATTTTGATTCGTCGGAGAACATAACTTTTGACCAATCTTCAATACTCCAATTTACGTGGCTCTGGGCATATCTTAGTCTTGAAATACGATGCCCACGCTCCAGTTTAGGGCCGTTTGCAGGTCTAAGGGGTTTTAAGTTAGATTCAGCAAGCCGACGTCTTACTGTCCATGCACTTGGGTTACTTCCTCCGAGGCGTCGAAACTGATTTGTGAGTTCAGTTCCTGTGAGAAAGCGATTTCGAAGCATGGTGTTCACCAAGTATCGGTCTTCTCGTGCTGTGGTACACCTGGTTCTGCCCGTTCCTGGTCTGCGTAGGTTAGAACCAGTTTCTTCGTAACGTCGGAGAACTCTTTGTACTGTTGACAGCGACACACCGACAGTCCTGGCTGTATCGCGCTGACTCCGGCCGGTTTCCAGCATTGTAAGTATTCTGGTGCATTCTTCAGGCGTAAGCGACATAATTTCAGCTTGAATAATGAATATAGAGCACTATCAACATGGTTTATGTACCCACATAAATGACAGATTACAAACAAAAGCAAAACCAAATGCTGTAATTTCGTAGTTCCATCTTCGAAAGTGGCCCTTTTTCAAATTTTATTTTTTTATGATATAACTTTATAATAACTAAGAAGTTTTAATACCTTCATTTAAGGAGTATTACATTGTCTATTAAATACAATTTATTGCATTAACCTAGCATTTTTAGTTTCCGAGATTTTTAGGATTCTTTAAGTGACCCGGATTCATTGCTCTCGAGTGTAGTTTGTTGCCAACAAGGGCACTTAATCGTTAATTATAATACAATAAACACATTAGAGTCCATTTTGGCAACAAACTATATTATTTTAAGGGGACTACATGACCTAAACGCAAATTTATAATGCCTAAAAATATATGATCCACTGCAGTAACCAAAATCAGAATAATATATGATATTCTGCAGGATATATGCTAGTTAGATAGTATGTTGAAAACAAAATACAATTACAATAAAAAACAAAATAACTATTAAACAGATTTTTTGTCAGATTATTCTACAAGCAACATACTAACGTAATACGAGTAGCGTTTTAATTTTTGAGTCCAATGAATAGATTTTTTGTAAATCCATAATTGCGTCATATTTTGCAATAAATTACGAGCGTTAGTGTCATCGCGCGTCTCTTTCTTTTCTATGCAATCCGACAGTGACCGCGATTTAGCTCTTGTAAGCCGCTTAATGTTAAAATCCCTTATAAATTTTCGTCTCGATTCACCCCTGAAACCCTATTCACCCCGTTTGACGGTAGGTACATTATGGTCATTTGATTCTTGAGACCTTCCGATCTAAGTGTTCTCTAAAAATCTCATGTGAGAACTTGAACTGGTGGTGGTTGACGTGGTGAAGTGAGCTGTCAATAATTCCAATACTAGCATATAATGTCAATAATAGCATCGTATAGGATACTTTTTATCCTGATATTCCCACTGGATCGAGACTTATGCGGGTGAAACCGCTGTGCACAGCTAGTTGTTTATATTATTGAAGTGAAAACTTCTTTAGGCGCGTTGAGCACTTTTTGGGTGAACAAAAATCATGGAACTCGCGTCATCGTCACCGAACGCTTTCCATGAGCTATATGTATAGGTACTGTGTATATATGTGTACTTTTTGGGTGAACAAAAAGCGTGAAACTCGCGTCATCGTCACCGCACGCTTCGACGATACAATTCACAAGTTACTTAGTTTTCACTTCTATCGGCAGTCCCCAAAGACTGCCCCGCATTTTTTATTATAAGTTATATTTTGCAAGATAAAATAAGTAAGCAAAATATGTGAAACTATTTATTATTTAAGACCTATTTTGTACCATATTTTATGCAAAATAAAGATATTATTTTCTACAAACACAGTCAAAATCAAATAAAGCCACAGAAATTGTGGCTTTCAGTCAGACGCTCCACTCACACAAGCACAATTAATGACGTCACCACTGATTGTAGCAAGGGTTATGAGTTCATGACGTCACCGTCTCAATGTCGCCAGCGGACGCTCTGTAACAGGGACATTGGATGCTTGTCACTCACAATCAGTGTATTTTTATACTGATTTGCATGTGAATCTGTGTGTATGCTTAGTTCTTGGTCAGGAATTTGCGTATTGCATTGATTCTGGTAGGGGAATTTTGGAATTTTCTTGATTGAAGTGGCCGGTTTTTTCTTTTTATTGGATAGCTCACCAGTTGACGGCCCACTAGCCAATCTATTCTGTAAAATGTCACCGTGAAAACTTCGGCGAAGTGAACTGTCAGTATAGTGTCAATCCCTAAAATCAAGTGAAATGACAGCTCACTTCAAGGTCACTTACAGAATGGGCCGACTGAGTTTGCCACCTATGGACACATCTGCAATACCAGTAGCATTGCAGATGCGTTGCCATCCCAGAAACAGAGCTGATATGTCTCATGTGCTTGTTAGATCCAATTACATCAGCATCCATACCTACTCTTCAATCCGGAACATGGCAAAGCTCCTACGGGGCCCGAAGTGAGCTGCGTGCCACTATGCCGAACACATCGTTGTACATCTCCCGCCTGCACTACACCACTAAGGCGGAGGGCATCGTTGAGTACGTGCGCCTGAAGACGTGGTACATGCCGAGTGTGCAGTTACTGGACTCGCGCCATGTGGTGTGGTACGCGTACCTAGTTGTTATCTGCCCCTCGTCATGAAAGAAGACTTTTGGCCGCTAGACTTGGTGTTCCGTCGCTTACGCGGACTAGTTCCACAGGGCAGCACTTAGTCAAGCTGGTGCGAAGCGAAGTGCTACTAACATTGTCTTAAGCCTTATTTATTAACACAAGTTTTGTTTTTATTAAAATATGTATGTTTAGATTAAGGGCCTGAGTTGCCAAAAAATAAATGGATTTATTATTATTATAGCAACGTTGTTGGAAGTTGGTCCAAGAGCGGCCATCATTAAAACATCTAAATATGCTAAACAAAAGGGTATGAAGGGGTCATCAACTGTGCAAAAGGGCACACCGAGTGATTTTGAGTAGGTAATAGTCAAATGATGAGGACAAGGTAGCGGTTTCCCGGGTGTCCATAGGCCTTTTCTTAAATGGATGTGTCATAATAGTCTTCTTCTACTTCTTTTCTTCTTAATGTACGTAATGTATGTGAATATTATGTACCTGCCACTTACCTACACAATTGAAACCAAAAGTGATTAAAGAATAGAAAGATACTAAAGATTTTGTTTTTTGTTTTTTGAGGATTACAAAATGAGGTTCAATTATTATATTAGCGCGTTTTGTTTTTTTTTTTAATTCAAAATTGGGATTATCTGGAGTTCGATTAAATACATGTCATTTTTTAATCTTTGAACATGCGTCCGGATGACGTGAGACTTCAATTGTTTGCGTTCGTTCGTTTTACAAAAATTTGGAGCGCATCAGAAGTACTGAAGTACCCATTCAGAGAAAACTCTGCTGTATTTTCATGATTTGAACGCATGAACATGCGACTGCACACTTCACTGTGATCGTCATTTGTCGGTCCTTCAAAGGGACGCGTACGCGCAACAAGATTGATACTGTCGATGCTCTTTTCATAATGTATTAGTGAATGCGTCTATTATGAGTGGTTCGCAATCTGTGTACCTACGTCGCATTTCATATAGTGTCACTGTTGTTTATATCAATCCTGTGTTTGTACCTAAGCCTATTGGCATTAAATAGCCAGAAACCAAGCTGCTGCTAAAATTTCCGTAATGGAAACACCAATAACATTGACCGACCCATGGATTGGACTCAGTTACCACGCTCATCAGCTATTTAATTAGTCACTGGCGAAATGTAGGTCTACTATAAGTACAGGGTACGCGGGCTTCGGGGTTACAGGCAAGATTAGTGACTTTTATAATTGCAAGACGTATGACAGACCCATCATACCTTAAATACATACTGTTACGGATTATATTTGCGTGATGAACCTGAACAGACTGTTCGCATCATCATCATTTGGTTGAGACAGAATTTTATGGAATGCCTAAATCAAGTCTACCGCAAACTTGCACTTGTGACCACTAGTGACTAGACCACCGAGGCCGAAAAAATAACTTTTACAATCGCTTCGAAAAATTCCCTTTTCTCTTTAACCAGAACTCGGATCCTTTCAAAGCCTCGTAAAGTTACACAACATTACCACGGCACTATCTTTACCATTAAACCACTATCTACCCTCCGTTCCACCCCCCCAGGGGTTTAATACCTTATCACGATCACCCCCAGGTTTTTACTGATCCATAATATGCAAACTGTTTATTACGATAGTGCAAGGTAAACGGATTTATATAAGTGACGACTGTATTTACGATACTAAGATTTTAAAGTAAATATCTATACATTGGTGCCGATTCTCTTGTCACAAAATTCTCTAGACTAAAAATCACTAAAATTTAGTTTATTGCTGTCAAACGACGCTTTCTCATTCTGAAATAGACTAAAGTGACACAACTTAACAATATTTTGGTTTGACAGCACAAAGATGGCACTGAATTATTAGTTTAGTGAACATGGCAATTTTGCTATTCTGAATTTGACGTTGTTCACCTAAAATTTTGGTTGTCTAACTAAATCTAGCTACTTTTAATCGTGATTAAAAAGGTGTGGAATAAAATTAGTTGTCATGAACTAAAATTCACCACAACGCCTCGACTTCAGGTGCAAAAACAGTTCTGTGTCTTTTTTTTATTTTATTTTGCTTACATCTCGAAAATGGCGTGTCCTATCGCCAAAAATAATGAAAATTTCGACCCCCTTTATTAGACCCTTCCACCCGAAATACGAACAAAAAAAATTACCTACGTGTAGAACGTAGGTAATTTTTTTTGTTCATATTTTCCATACAAAAAGTAAAAAATTCCGTATGAAACACGTCGAGGCTGCCCCCCGAATGCGTGCCTACGGCTCTAAAATAAAAATCACGGGCAAACAAGTACCTACCACGTGGAGTCGCGATTGTCAAATTAAATTTTAGTTACGTCAAAATTATTTTTAAATTTAGAGATTTTTTTTTGCAGAATATCTATAAGATTCTCATAGCCAAAAGTAAGGAATTTTAGTGATAGTTTAGTTCAGTGTACAAGAGAATCGGCA
This sequence comes from Griposia aprilina, assembly GCA_916610205.1. NCBI lineage: Eukaryota > Metazoa > Arthropoda > Insecta > Lepidoptera > Noctuidae > Griposia > Griposia aprilina. The sequence goes on along the minus strand of OU744307.1, from coordinate 12,150,607 downwards.
CCATTACCTATATAAAATGTATTTGCGGCTTCTTTGCAAGGAGATGGTCAACCACTGCACCAACGATTGAAGAATGACAACGTCTTCCTACAATATAAGTTGATTAGATTAATAAAGCCCATTTTCATCTACTAAACATGACTTTAAGTGAAAATAATATAACTACATTATGATCAAAATTTCGAATTTATTCTAAGAGGACTGAAATGTAAAGAAATGCTGCATTAAAATATGGGAACTATTGTTCATAGATCGTCATGAATGAAAAAGAAGCTTATTACGAGCTAGACAATAAGGAGCATGCCTTTAGCAATCAACAAAATGTTAATGGTCAGTTACCATAGTTCTGCTCAATTGCACCGAAAATAGCAGATTTACTTCCAGAAAGATCTCTCCCAGAAATTCAAAACTTCAACATAACCACCCAATTAATTTCTTTAAACTATTGGTAGCTTTGGTAACAAATCGCAATATTGATCTTTCACCCGGCTCATTTCCTTCCAACATCAAAACAATCAAAACGAAAATAATTCTCATTAAGAACAGTTTACCAACTCAAGTTTTATGTGGGAACTCGGGGAAGCTGTTAAAGACATTCAAAGTACCATTTTATGGTCGGCAAGACTGAAATGGCTGTATCATACGGATAATTTAAAGGGTGACGCTGTTTTATGTGGTCGTTAATTATAGGTACGTTCTCTTTCTGACGGGGTGCGAAATAATTTAAGTAATTGGTGGTTTGAATGTGTAATTTTGACGCCTGAACTTGAAATACCTTCGTGAATCGAGATTATAATTAGAAGTTAGGCCTGAAACACAGAAGAAATTAAAACCAAACAGAAACTTCAAGGCTTTACCCAGGAAATGGACGGACCGTGCTCCGTCACGGGCTCAAAAAAAGATTGGTGTGTGCATTTCATAAATGAACTCGTTCGTACGTGTCCCAGGCCGGCGACGGAGCTTCAGTGCCTGCTCTAGGCTGTGTGTACCCTGTCACATCCCGGGCACTGCCCTGATATGTGTGGATAGATAGACCTTCACTGAAATACATATTTCTTCGAGAAAAGTTAGCACGACGACTCAAGTCGGATTTGTCAAACACTGAAAGCGTGTAATAAACACGGAGGGATTTAACATGGATCTATAAAACGGTTTTTTTTTACTCTTGTGCCTGTGAAAGGGATCATTCAGGCTTCGAACATTTGGTATGATCTGAATGATCTCCTTTATAGCACACACATGCTTCAAACCAGAAATACGGTGCCATGTTTAAAAGAACAACTGTGTGTAAGAAAATTTTGGACATTCGTGACCTCGTAGCCATCTTTTAAGTATTGCTATGTGTAAGTATTTTTCATCACTCTTTTAAAAACGCATGTGGCTAAAAGAGTGATGAATATAAATCTTAATGGATGGAGATTCTCCCCCTCTGGACGGCGAAAGAAAAGATAGATGGATTGTGTGAGGAATGAAATGAAAGAGAAGGGAGTGAATGATAGCGTGACAGTTGACAGGGGAGAATGGAAGAAAACGTGTTACGCGAACCCCAAGTAACATGTGACAAGGGCAGGGAGATAATGATAATGACGTGTATTTTGGAAATAAGCAAGTAATAGTCTATGCTAGTGTAGTTTTTGCTGTGACTGACAGGGTCCATATTGATCTTTTACTTTGTTATACCATCTATGTAATTAATACACATGGAGTCCAATAAAGAATTGAGTATGTAATTATTATTATAGACTCACCCTATAGATCTCCAAACGCACAATTATATTTCACTAACAATTAAATAAAACTCACTACATTAACATAATAGAAAGGAAACACGGGGAGAACTGACACAAAGTACCAAGATTATGTTGAGTTTGTTTGAGATAAGATAGGATGAATCTTGTCATACAACATCGATAAGTCTTGATCGTGATCATGACATTTAAAGTGTGCATAACACTTGAAGTGAGTCTTGCAGTTCCTGATAGGGATTTATTTTCCTCATATCTATTGAGGCTCCTGCATGATTGACTCATTTGTTGACAGGATGGCTAGTTGGAAATGGAATAGAAAATGCCCAGCCCTTTTCCGTGAGGGAGTTGTAAAAGTAGGGTTTGCATTAGAACTTCCCAGTGAGAAAGAGTTGAAGCTTCCTCCTATCCTCCTAAATTCAGCCTATGATCGGCAGTTAGAGTGCGTGATATCGACGGCGAATTATCAATATCTCATAACTAACATTTTAGGGAGTTCCAGTTTATTGCATATTCGTCAGTAAAATATGAAAGACCTCGTATTTGCAAAGACATAAGGTCTGAAATCATTATCACCATAATAAGCGTTTCCAACTATAAAAAAAAATACAAGTAACTTTTTGATTTAAATGTTAAAAAACTATAGAAATGAAACACTTTTTTCACCTCCTGTGAAATCATGGTTTTGTAGTTATTAAATGATAAATGATTTTATTTCTGTAAATAGGTTTGTACAAACACTTTTACACGTCAATCATATTTTAAAACTAGATGAGGTCGGCGTTTCCTGCCTGACTACTCTGAGAAGAAAGGCCGAAACAAACTCAGAGGGCACAGTCTCTTCTAAAGTCCAGACATAATCTTGGTCAGATCATGTGAAGACCATGTAGAATTGGTGTCTGAAATGGTCTTTTGAGGAAAAACCACACAGATTGAGTGGACCTGTCCAGTCAGTGCATGCATTTGTCAGTAATCGTGCTAATTAGATATTGATACTACACCGTTGATATGCTGTTGCTTCCTTTAGCGAAGGGATGACTCATCATTCATTCTTCTTCTGTTTCAAAACCCGCAGCTGTCGCCAAAGGGACAAGGTAATACATAATACAGAACGTTATAATAATGAATAGGCTCGCCCCCTATTTATTCCATTTTTCTTCATCAACAGGGAAAATCGAAAATCTGCTTAGACTTCCTTTATAATTTGGTCTAGTGGTCACAAACGCTACTGATGAGCATGAGGTCCTGGGATTGATTCCCAGGTAGGACAAACTGCTATTGAGTTTTTCCATCTGGAATTTCTCAGTAGCAGGCCGAAGTCTGGATTTGTGCCCGATTAATGAAAACAGGCATCCTATTACCTACAATGCCTGACATTAGGCATCCTATTACTTACAATGCCTGACAATAGGCATCCTATTACCTACAATGCCTGACATTAGGCATCGTATTACTTACAATGTCTGACAATAGGGATCCTATTACCACAGATTAGGACTATTACCTACAATGTCTGACAATAGGAATCTTATTACCTACAATGCCTGACAATAGGCATCCTATTAACTACAATGCCTGACAATAGGCATCCTAGCACCCTATTACATGGGACTTAAATATAACTGTTACTGGCGAAATTTGGGTGTACTTTAGGTACACCTTTATATAAAATACGGCGAATACAAGCGTGATGTTATGTTACTTCCTAAAAGCGACCTATAGTGTCGTAGGGAGAAATGTTAAGGCTTATGAATTCTGATAGTAGTCTTGTGCATTAGAGATAAATAATCAGAAAATCCCTCATTTGGATTAGGTACCGTTTTTGAGTGCATCATTTTATAGTATTAGGTAAATGATAAATGATTTTATTTCTGTAAGTAGGTTTGTACAAACACTTTTACACGTCAATCATATTCGTCGTCGATTTTAGCAATCATAACTAGTACTGACTTGAAAGACTGGCATTCAGCTGCATCTGGTTAGGCTGAAAGACGACCTAAACTCAGGCAAGGCAAATGATGAGAAATACTATACACTTCTCTCTAAATTGACAATTCAATTTTATTTCACTGTTTCTGTAAATAATATTTTGTCCCCAACGTAAAAAAGCCCTTAATCAAAGTCCCCAATATTTTTTTTCAATCAAGCCATTTCACGGCTGATGCTGGCTGATGCCTGATGAAGGCACGCTGTTCAGTTTTCCTCAAATCTGAATGAACAATCACAGATGAATATTATTTTGCATACATTATGTTACATACGTTGACCGACTGGTTGAAATCTCCATCATATGATGCAACTGAAAATAAAATTAAACTTTACTTTTTCAAGCACTCACACACCGTCACTTACAGACTGCCTCTCTCACACACAACTTCACTCACAGACAGCCTTTCTCACACACACCCTCATTCACACCTTAACTCACAGACAGCCTCTCTCACACACTCTCACTCACCGTAACTCACAGACAGCCTTTCTTACACACACTCTCACTCCAGACAGCCTCTCTCACACACACACACTCTCACTCACAGACAGCCTCTCTTACACACACTCGCACTCCAGACAGCCTCTCTCACACACACACTCTCACTTACAGACAGCCTCTCTCACACACACCCTCACTCACAGACAGCCTCTCTCACACACACCCTCACTCACAGACAGCCTCTCTCTCTCACACCTTAACTCACAGACAGCCTCTCTCACACACTCTCACTCAGAGACAGTCTCTCTCACACACCCTGACTCACACCTTAACTCACAGACTGCCACTCTCACACACCCTCCTCACAGACAATCTCTCTTTCTCACACACACACCCTCAGTCACAGACAGCCTCTCTCACATACCACCTCCTCACAGACAGCCTCTCTCACACATACCCTCACTCACAGACAGCCTCTCTCACACACACCCTCCTCACAGACAGCTTCTCTCACACACACCCTCAACATAGAATACGCAGTTTGCATATTTTTGTTTTTGCATGTTTAAGATTTTTATTAAAATCTATCCCAATGTTGGTTAAACCGTTTTCATTGTCAATTCTGGAAAAATGTGTTCTTAATGTTTAGACGGGCGTTGATAGCTGCGACCCAGTTATTAACTTTTGTAGGTACCTTCTTTTGTTTCTATTGTAGGTAATTATACCAATTGGTTGTTGTTCCAAAAAAAAAACTTTTTGCTTCATCAGCCTTTTACTTCTTTAGCTTATAGCAGTATCAGCCCACCGTAGTAGTCAGTACTCTGTATTACTTGACCCTTCTTACAAAGAAGAAGAGGGAAAGAGAGGTCGAGGTATGCAGGTCAACGACTGTATATAGACCCACGGCTTAACTCGCTGTCCGAGGCACGGGGGTATCCCACCGCCAACTTCCAAACTCCGAGCTATTACTTACTAAGAAATTGCGCCTGATATCTCTGCGGCAATAGTCCTTGTTCTCTGGTCATGTCGGATTACGTGCCGTCCCATCGGACTATGAAAGTGAGGGAAGAGTGAGAACACCTGTGTCTGCGCTCACACTTGTGTACTATAATATCTCCCGTGCCAAAGGCTAGTCTCTGTGGAGATCAGTCGCCATAGCCGAAATAAGGTCTGGACGACTTGTTTTAGTACATAGATAGAGGCACCTTCAATTGTAAATTAAAACAGCTCAAACTGCGGCCATTCTCATCCATCAGCACCATTGTAGGACGCTACACTATACAGTTGCTGATTCCGGCCTTCACTCAAGAACACGTCTGCTCCAACGGCCATCACTGCCATCAGTCTTCCAATATAATACCACTGCCGATGTTTGTACGAATGGTCAAAAGAAAATATCAACACGTAGGTGAACGTAAGTGTATACGAGTACCTCCCTATGTTATCGTACGGGATGGTTGAAGTTTGAAAATATACGATACTTTTCTCTACCATAAGCCCCCTCAATATTTTTATTAAATTTCCCGCTGCTGCCAATTCGGTTCGCTGATCTTAAATTTACATATACACGCACATAAACTCAGGCTCTTCTCATAGGGGTAGGCAGAAACTACATAACGCCACCTGCTACGATCCTTACATACTCCTTTTGCTTCGTTTACGTTCATACATCTACCGCTCTGGATTTTGAATTTGCCTAATTAATACTGAATTTTTCCAAAATGTTCCTGTTCCCGATGTAGATTGCCGCCCGTCGTCCATTACTGAAAGTGGCAACTATTTTAAACTGTAATACAATACAGCCACTCTCTGAAGGCGTGATTAAACATTCATGTTGCTTAATAAAGTAGCTGGTGTCCTATTAATTGTTATCAATCAAGTTGTAATATCATCCAGCTGGATCTTTTTCTTCAAAGCCGTTCTGGGCCCGGTACCTAATTTATCTACTAACAAATTGTTAACCAAGTATATAAGTATAGTCTTCAGACCGTATTTCGACCATGGCGGCCAATCCCAACGGAGACTAGGCTTCGGCGCGGGAGATATTATAGTACACAAGTGTGTGCGCAGACACAGGTGTACTCTCTCTTCCCTCACTCGTATAGTCCGATAGGACGGCAATCCGACACGACCGGAGACAGATCATGCGCAGGACCAACGGCTTAACGTGCTTTCCGAGGCACGGGGGTATAACACCGCCAACTTCCAAACTCCGGGCTGTTACTAATAAATTCCTAATTAAAAAACCCAATAACACTTTGTCCGACCTGAGAATCGAACCCAGGACCCCAGGCTCAGCAGTCGCGCTTGCAACTACGTAACCAACGGGGCAGTCGGGGTTACCAAGTAACCAATAGTAGCATAATGAATACCTATTGGAATAGCATAACTTTACATCACGCCTGTATTGCCTAAAAAGGATGGGTTTGTCACATTTGGCCAGTTATGTTTAAGTCCCACGTAATAGGGACCGAGCCTATTGCCATCAACCGGGCACACATCCAGACTCCGGGCTGCTACTGAGAAATTTCAGATAAACCATTGGAATAGTTCTTGGAAAAGTTTCTGGACTGCTATGTTTTAAGTCAGCAAGCGTGACTGCTAAGCATGATGTCCTAGATTCAATTCCCAGGCCGGGCTAAATGAGTTGTTGCGTTTTTCCAACAGGAATTTTGCAATAGTAGCACGGAGTCTGACAGTTATAAGCTCTTAGCCAAAGCTGGGCACAAGACTGTTAATCAGTAAATCGTTAATTAGGGAAGTTAACATTTCGAGTAACGGATTAACTTTAAAAATTGTCAACGGGCACATTAGCTTTCGTTAACTTTCCATAAGTACGTTAATCGTTAGTTAAGTCCCTACTATTTACCAAAAAGCACCACGCGGACCGCGCCGCGCCGCGAAATACACGTTCTGACAAATACGTTCGGGCCGGTCGGCGGTCATCGCATGTAGGCGCGAGCTTAAATAATTATTATTACAAACTCTTTTAATGATGCACCCTTCTTTTGTTATTTTTTCATGTCCTGCCTAAATTTCTTAGTAACGAATTAACGATTAACGAAGTTAACAATTTGATTAACGGTGCCCAGCTATGCTCTTGGCCTATTATTATGTAAAGTATAGGTTCCCAACCTTTTATGGACTACCGCCCCCTTTACAAGAAAATAAAAATTTTAACGGCCCCCTTTACTTTAGTAATTATACTAATCTTATATGTCTGTCTATTAACAAATAATAATCACAAATTAAAAATTAATTCTCTTTCTCACGAAAAGCTCCAGCGCCCACTAGGACAAGGTACCGCCACCGTTGGGAACCTATGGTCAACTTTATAGTGAACTGTGTCTTTAGCAAACTCAAATTATTTTTTTTATACAAACTCAAATTATCTTCACTACCTTAGATAACTATCAGTTGTCAGTGTGATTTTGACAGTTTGGGATAGAAAACTTTCTTGAAATAGTCTACATAAAAAAGGACCTAGAAAAAGATCGTTAGAAACGAAAGACAAAATGACAGGTTGTAGGAGGATTTCTACGGTGCGATGTCAAAAATGGAGAAACGAAATGTCACTTTGTATAGAAAGAGACGTGTCTATTCTTCGTAAAATATAAAACGTCATGCTAAGCCTGCTGGTGAAATGTGGGTGTACATACCTACTATTAATACACATTTGCCAGTGTACTTACGCCTTCGAGGAAAACAGGCGTGCTGGGTGATAGATACAGGGTCAAATTAAATTAGCTATCGAAACTCCGCGAATGTAATGGTATCGATACCCAAACATGATAAAACAAAAAAAAATGTATTGTAGTTACCTACTTGAAGTATGAATTAAGAAAATTCGTTTTTTTGCTCCAAAAGAGGCGGAACCCAAAGTGAAAAGTATTTACTGCATGCTAGAAAACTTTAAAAAGTCATTTCATACCGCGCGAAAACTTTTGAGATGATATTTTATCATCTTCAACCTAAAAAATAATAGTCAGCTGATACGTGATAAAACGAAAAAAATAAGGTAGTACTTAGTTAGATACTTACCTACTTGAAGTATGTTTAGAAAATCAGTTTTGTTTGTGTACAGTCGCCAGCACATCAAGTTACCACAAACTGTCAGATTTTCTCATTCGATTTTGAACTTAACCATCAACGTTTCGTGAAATTTGACAGTTTTGTGTAGCTTAACCTGCTGGCAACTGTACACTTCACAAACGTGATGAGCATCAATGTTTAAACACGATAAATCTAAAAATACTGTTTTCCTAAACTCATACAGACGTTTGGACGTTTAAAATGTTCAGATAACGATAGCCATCACATCTGCGTAGTTTTGCTAGCTAATTTAATTTGACCCTGTATAATGAAGAGACCAACATTACAATCTATGACCTTCCAATACCTTAAAAAGGTACCTACAGTAGGTTATATCTATGGAAAAGTAACATGACACTTTAATTAATCGCACCATAGCGTGCTAGAATTCATTAATGTAGTCGCGGTGCGCGCGCAATCTTCCAATAGATGATAAATATTTTTTAAATACAAGCATGCATTTGCCACATGCAATGCTCATCCTCAGTAAATAGTATATACATAATTAAAAACCAAGGCCTTTTCCGTAAAGGATCACGTTTTAAAGTTAAGTATGAAAAATACTCAAAATTTAATTGTAAAGTATTCATATGTCAATTATTATCGCGGTGTTTTATTTCTGTTAGCAACAAAAAAAAATTGTAGGCAGCCCGCGGCCCTGTTTTCATTCTGCTAATTTTAAATAAATTACAGCATTATTTTTTAAATCATATGGGTCAGAGTTTTGCTATGAACTGTAATCATGAGATATCCAACTTTCCAGCCCAGGGTCCTAGCTACTCGTATTTACCTATATTGTGTCCACCCTGGCCTACACCGCACGTACGTCAAAATGATGGATTTACAACGACAAAAGTAATAAAAATAAACACATTGTTTTTTTTTTTTTGTATCCTAGATGTTCTCATACCTTCAATAATCAAGAATACAAAAAAAAAATGAGTGAGCGAGGACCGTACGTAAAAACCCCTATTGTTCGACCCTCCTATTTGTTGTCGGGCGGACTGCCAGTATTGTACTAAACTTAGTGATAGTAAGTTGTGTCGATGTGCGGCGTCCTTATGTGAAAACTTTTTTTTTTTTTAATATGGAGGCGTTACCATGTTGTAAGTACTCTATTATAAACCTAAACGTAAGCTTTATACACTTTTTAGTTGAGAAATATCTAAATATGTCCATAGAGTCCAAATAATTGTATTTTTGTTTAAAAATATAATTCGTGAAGGCTTTTAAAAAAAGCTCCAACGAGTACTAATTTAAATTATGCAGTCTGAATGTTGTTTTTAATAGGTAACTGGTTTTATTTGCACATATCTGCACATCTTTGAGTATTTGTTGATTTTGTTTCAGGTAGGTAGTCGAAACGATTCCATGGAAGTGCCAACTCAGAATGAGGAAGATGACGACGAAGAATGATGTTTTTTTTGTATACATAATGTTTTTTTTTTGTATTCATTATGTTTTTTTGATATTACTTATAAGGCTTTTCATTTATTTTACATTGTTTTATTTCAATTTTTATATCAATATTTTAAAAGTACGTAATACCTACATAGAGGACCTACTTAGGAATACTAAAACTACCTAAGAGAGGTATAACCACTCAAAATGTATATTTAGCGCATGATTGTGATAAACTTTATTCATAAATATTTTTGTCGTCGTAAAACCTTAATTTTGCCGTACGTGCACCGTGGAGAAATACTAATGTTTAAAGTCAGTATTGTAAACCCTAGGTTTTTGCGACATTTATTTAAACTTTTATAATGGAAAGCTAGAAATAATTAAATAATAAACTGATGATAATTCATTTTGTCGAAAAAGAAAAACTTTTTTATAGAGGCTGAATAAAATAAAAACCATTTCTATTATTTGTAAATTGGCAGCACTGAAAATCTATGTGTCAAAGAAAAGTGACATGCGGTTCATAGATTTGAGAATTATTTTATTTTTCAAATTATTTGTGTAAAAACATTTAAATTTGATGTGTAATGTCGTTATTCGACAACGCTGTTTTCAATTCCACCCTTTACGAGGCTCTGTATCTTCAAATCGGGGATACTTTGTCGTTCGCTAGGGATTTCTTCGATTCGTGTATTTCATCGCTGCCGATTGAAAGTTTTCCGAAATCTATTGTTTTCACTGAGTTATCTTTCTACGACGAGCTAGCGGAGGTTTTATACTTCAACGAGTTCCAATTTCTGTTGTTAAAGACGTTTTTCCTGATTTTGTTGTTTACATTGTTATTGATTTTTATTTCGTGGCGAGTATACGGTAAACGCATCTCTGAAAGATTTATGAAACCGGGTGAGTCATTTTTTCACTTGTTTTTCTTATTTGTAATATACTGCATGTTTTACGTAATCTAGAAAGGTCTAACGATCGATTGCTACCATATTTTCTTTGTTAAACATTGTCAACTAGAATAATAACGGCTGTTTTACAAGCATCGTGAGTATATCTAATATTGTTCTCTTTAACCCTTTATTCGTGACTAAAGTGACAACATTTGAGGTACATCCCTTCCTTTATACTCTTCTGTATCATTCCTTAGAATCTAAATCTCACAGCTGCCTGGATAATTAGATATCTAAACTACACATTTACATTAATAATATTGGATTAATCTATGTTCTTTATCTCTTAACAAAAGCCTTTTCCTTAACAAATGAGTAGCTATTGATAACAATTTTATTGTGTATTTAGAAGAAAAACAACATTAGTCATCCAACCAGCTGCTGTGCAATCATAAGATCAGATTAAAAAACCAACCAACTTCCAAAAAAAAACACTAAAAGACGTGAAAAATAACCTTAATTTCGGAAGTTGGTGTCTTTGGTTTTGTATTTTCGTTTTTGGCCACCGACATAAACCATATTTGCATAGTTAGTGGCATATTTTTGCCACTAACTTGCGGATAACTCAAAAACTGCTGGTCAGACCTTGATCAAATTTAAATGGGACCACATGTGAAGCACCAACTATCAAATAAAAAAAGAATCATCCAAATCGGTTCACCCAGAAAAAAGTTAGTGAGCTAAGACACATAAAAAACAAAAGAACAGATGAATTGAGAACCTCCTCCTTTTTGTGAAGTTGGTTAAAAATATCTGAACTTTTATGACATCCTAATTTTATAGTGTGTTTTGGTGTTCTTTGTAATAAACTGATCTTAATTAGCCAAGAAAATATTGAATTAGTTAATTATTAGTAATGTTATCAAAATTCAGAATAAATAATTATGACTTATATCTATCTCTTGATATATCAAAATATTTGTTGAATCTGTTACTGTTGTATTGTTTCTTTCAACAAATATTTTAAATGAAACGTGCATTCACGAACCCCTGAATGGGTTTTATAGAAACTCAGTACACAGTTAGGTATTGTTACCCCTGAAGCCACCTATTGGAAATTCCGGATACCAAGGCATATAGGTACAATTAACAAAGCAAAATTGTTACCAAACTAGGTACACTGAAGGTAGTACAAACACTAATATCACAATATGGGGTTAAGACTTAGATAAGTCAACCATATTTCCATTTTGATAGTATGCAGCTCCATATGTTACCATCATTACTGACATATTAATAATAATGAATGCCTTTGACTAAATACTAAAGCGCTAAGCTGTCAGTCCCTGCTGTCATTTTTTGTTCTTTGACAATTGTTACAGGTAGTCAGAAGACCGAAAGTCAGGCAAACATTCCTAATAAGTAGGAGGGGGGGTCTAATTGTGTAACCAAGTAACTGGGATGTATCCAGTTGCTCTAAATAACTAAAATACTGTTATTCAGTTGAGAAAAAGCTTGGCAGATGATGAGTTGTTTAAATACTAAAACCTATATTATTTCAACAGCAACGTCAGCCACAATCGAACAACTGAAAGAAAGCGTATCAAAGCTAAAACTACCTAAAGAACACACACCAAGAATCTAAACATCATGACGGACCGAATAAAGAAATTCTTTCAAAAGAAAAAGGTTGATGCCAAGTTCAAAATGGCCGGCCCGGGCCACAAGTTAAGCTCAGCAACGTTGAGCAGTAACAGCTCTCAGTCGTCAAAGAAAGAAGTTTCTGTAAAAAGGTCTGGACTGTCGGAGGAGAGTAAGGTGGCTGCAGAGGCGGCTTTGGCAAGGTTGGATCAGAAGAGGGAAAATCCGTCTTTTAATACTTCATTGGCTGCTATACAGGTTGGTTTTTATTAAGAAAAAATAGTTTGTTTTGTCATAATACTATGTGTATACTTGTGTCTTCTCCAAATAAAATGTCTTAAAATATTCCTGGTCAGTGGGTAGAGGCACATTGCTGTGTAATCGCAGGCCTGACACCATATCTCTGTTATTTTTTCACAATTTCCTAAAGATATATGAACTAATATGCAGTTTGTTGTGTATAGGCTGATTATGCTATGTCATAAATCCTTCTCCAAACCTCAATGACTCAATCAGAGAAATAACTAAAGAAACAGTTGGGCCTGTATTAGTAGTAAAAATTAGACGCAGCATCACAGCACCAATTTTTGAATGTCAAGTTCAAAAACACTTAAAAACACCACCCTTTACAACCAATACATAATCAACCTATAATGTTCCCACTGCTGAGACACAGGCCTCTTCTCTGTGAGAGGGAGTGGGCCGTAATCCACCATGCGAGGCTAGTGGGGTTGGTGGATGTCACATGTCTTCGAAGTTTTGGTTCTAGGACATGCCGTTTCCTCACTATGTTTTCCTTCACCGTTTTGAGAGCAGTGGTGATGAAATTAAACACCCAAAGTAATGTGCCTGCCTGGGTTCAAACTCACCACCTACAACTAGTAAGTCGGGGTTAGACGATTGGCCCACCACTACCCTACACCACTAATGCTTCTGATATTTGAGTTAGGAAGAAGTGACACACTGGTCTTCTGTTTAAATCTCAATATATTTCAATATTCCAGGCCCAAGTTAAAAAAGAGCTAGAAAATGAAAGAGCCAATGAGGCGGCGGCTGCGTCTGCGTCCAAGACGACGCCATCGGAGCATCAGTCACGCGTGTTAGAAGTAGACTTGCCTGGGAACTTTGCTGCTAGTGGCGTTTATTTCAAGTAAGATTTTTATTTAATTAACTTAGCTACTAACTTGCACTGACAAATATGGTCCTATATCCTTATTGATAACTTACAAAAACTAGCTTGATTTAGTGTGTAAAATCAAATTGTTGCTTGTTTCCATAATACGGTGATGTCAACTTAGTAATTGAGTCATGGGAACAAAAAATAAATGAGGGTACAACTATTTTACAAAAGTGTATGTCTGAGGACAGCATCTTTCTAATTTAAGTCTAAAGAAGTTACATACCTATTGCTCATCCTAATTTTCTGGAACTTTTCTTATTAAAGACTTGTAATGATGTACTCTAATTACATGGATTTTGAAGAAAAAAAAACCTAGACCCGTTTATAGAAATGATTATCAAAGTTACACAACAGACTTTTGTTCAATTCAGTACTCGTTGTACCGGTAGCTCACAGAGAGCTTAATTGCACTTTTAGCAATAGCTTAGAGAGATCCTGTCCTCAGTGCATTAGACCATTGATTACAGCAGTCAGCAGAGGGCTTTTTTACAAGCTTTTATTTTTAACTTGACTTCACCCTCGAATCTCAAAATTCATCAAATCAGCCAAAAGTCATCCACTGCTTGAGTATTGACCTACCCCAAGCAGCACGACTTTAACCAGCGGGCGACACACACAAAACGCGCGCGCCTCTGACTTGCGTAACACACTTACAATGGCAATGCATTTCATTTGACAGTTCAACAAAATTCATTGCGTTTTCACATTGTTGAGCGGACGAATTTTTCAATGAATCTGGAATTTCCTTCATAATCCTTCAGATTTTGATTTAAAATGTGTTACGTAATTGAGGTGCTGGCTTGCACTTATTTCTGCAGACAGCGCAAGATCGCGTGGTTATTAAACATATCACTTTCAGATGTCCATTGATAAGTAACGATATCCTGCCACGAGATGAATGGAAGAGGAACATCAAGACGTTTCTGTACGAACAGTTGGAAGAGGAGCGAGGGCTCACGGCCTGTCTCATCATACAGTCCTGTAACAATAATAGAGAAAAGGTGTGTACAACTTGTATTAGTTACGAGTTTTAGGATGTGTCTAGGATGAGCTTTTAGCAAAATCATGTTAAATTCCGTATTGTACAGGGAGGCAGGGACATGGACGTGGGACCTGCTAACATGAATTCAGTAGATTTTTTTCTACCCTAGGGGTTCTAGAATTATGTGCTGAATTTATGGTTACAGTTATCGCGTCAATGTCCGTGCCACCATGTATCAATATCATCATGACATGTATCAATACATTTGATGACATTTAAAGAGAAACCTGTCTGTGAATGTGAGTAGCATACAGGCTAGATTAAATACATGATAATCATTTTAATATTGTGAATGTGAATACTATGTGTGTAATTTTTGTTTTTTTTTCGCCTCTCAGGTAGTTTTAATCTTAGTCTGGCAGTTTGAGTAATTTTTGCGGCCTACCCAAATGTCCTTTCTTTGGTATCGTTCGTCGAATCGTTGAGCTCCTTAACTTCTGAGTTGAGCTGCACGATTACTGACAAATGCGTGCACTGACTGGACAGGTCCACTCAATCTGTGTGGTTTTTCCTCAAAAGACCATTTCAGACACAAAACTACATGGTCTTCACATGATCTGACCAAGATTATGTCTGGACTTTAAAAGAGACTGTGACCTCTGAGTTTGTTTCGGCCTTTCATCTCAGAGTAGTCAGATAGGAAACACCGACCTCATCTAGTTTTTAAAATATGATTGACGTGTAATAGTATTTGTACAAACCTATTTACAGAAATAAAATTATTTATATTTTTTTATGAACGGTATAACAACAGTGCCATGAGAAAGTAGTTATCGCAAATACAATTATCGGCATCAAAATTAAGTTATACTGTTATGGGGATCGACAATGTTAAACTTTCCGCCCGTGTTTTTTAATCGTTGATGAACTCATTATTATAATAAACCAATTTTTGACGTGAAAACGTCCTTTCGCTCGCTGTAGTGCTGGTATTTCAACCGCTAATAACTATGAGATTTAAATGCTAGCGTAATCGTTGAGCATTCAAAAAATAGGTCATATTTGTAACAATTTTTAAGTGGGATATAAATTGCCTATATCCTCACATCACCGGTGAATGCGCATGCGCGCGACCCTCTATTTTTTCACTATGTGTCGCAATTACAATTCGTATAGCACAAAAACGTGTTTATCTTGAACGGTGATTCTAGTATCCCATGTCGTTGTCAAGTGTTGATACAGCTCTACCATCAGGCGTAGCACAAGACCGGTCTTGTCGACGGAAGAATAGACAAAAATGACGTTTCGTGTAGACAGTACGACGGCAGCAAAGTAGAAAGAGTCAACTGCACTTTTTACGAAATTCAGTAATTTATTAACGTTTATCTTTTATTTTGCTTATATCTCGAAAATGGTGGGTGTCCTATCGCAAAAATAATGAAAATTTCAACCCCCTTTAAGTAACCCTTAAACCCCTACAACTCAACATGTAGGTAATAATTTTTCACGTGTTCCATACAAAAAGTGAAAAATTCCTTTTTTCCTTTCCATTTTTATGCTTTGTGGCCCTCGAGTAAAAAGTTTTCTACCGTCTTTAGCTTGGCGATAAAAAAATCAGTTTGTCTTCACTACCTTAGACAACTGTCTTCTGAAATAGTCTACATTAAAAAGGACCTAGACAACGATCGGCAGAAACGAAAGACAAAATGACAGATTTTAGAAAGATTTTTACGGTGCGATGCCAAAAATAGAGAAACGAAATGTCACTTTGTATGGGAATAGCCGTCTTTATTCTTCGAAGAGATAGATAGCGTCATGCTAAGCCGGCAGAACCTAAAGAGAAACAATAGAAATATTGCCCACAATAAAAATCATTATATGAAGTTGACAATAGCAAAATAATGTCAGATGTCGTCTCATATCGGTCGTAAATCTGCTCATAAAATGGCCAAGGCATAAAAACCGGCCAAGTGCGAGTCGGACTCGCGCACGAAGGGTTCTGTGCCATTAGCTATAAAAACGGCAAAAAAAAACTCACGTTTGTTTTATGGCAGCCCCCTTAAATATTTATTTTATTCTGTTTCTAGTATTTGTTGTTATAGCGGCAACAGAAATACATCGTCTGTGATAATTTCAACTGTCACGGTTCATGAGATACAGCCTGGTGACAGACGGACAGACAGACGGACGGACGGACAGCGGAGTCTTAGTAATAGGGCCCCGTTTTACCCCTTGGGTACGGAACCCTAAAAATCAATAGGAAAAGGCTTGCATCTTAAGGAATATAATGAGCCTAAAAGCCTAGTGCCGAGCAAAAAAAAAAACTACGGCTGTGTCAGAAACCGTACGAAAAAATGTTGCAAATAACAAAAACGTTTCAAGTCTCATATCGGCCGTAAACCTGCTCAAAACTGAAAAATATCATAATTGGTGAAAGCTTACTTCATAAGGTATGCAATGAGCCTACTAAATCTAGTGTCGAGCAAATACAATGGCTACGGTAGTATCGGAAACCGTAAGATTTGTTAATGTTTGTAAAAACATAAGATTTCGCCTCATTCATATCCGCTGTCAATCTGCTCGTAAATGTGAACGTGAATCGAAGAATATTTACATCACAAGGAACACAATAAGCCTAAAAAGTCTAATTATGAGCGCACTCAAAAGCTAGGGTAGCACCGGAAACTTAAAAAATCGTCACTTTATCAATCGGTGGCGCCGTGTCATCGAGCAAATAATTATGCGTGAGCATTACTCAATGATACTTCTGTGGATAGGGGGGTTGTATCAATACTTCGGTATTGGTACAACAATCAGACCAATTGCGTGAGGTGGGCAGGCTCATTTTCGGATGTGTATAGGCTGGAGTGTGGAGTGAGGCAGGGTGGCTTGTCCTCGCCGCGGCTTTTCAGTCTGTACATAAACCGGTTGATCGTTGAGCTCAGCAGCACCTATAAGGGTTGTCACGTGGACGGCGTATGTGTCAATAATCTAAGTTATGCTGACAACATGGTGGTGCTGAGCCCTTCGATTAACGCAATGGTGAGTCTGCTTACGTTATGTGCAAGGTACGCGGAGGCCCATGGGCTCAGATACAATGTTAAGAAAAGTGAGGCACTAGTTTTTAAGGCCGGTACTAAAATCTACCCTATTGTGCCACAGTTGAAACTTTGTGGAAGTCCTTTGACACAAGTCACTAAGTTTAAGTATCTGGGCCCCTGGGTCTCTGAAGACCTAAAAGACAACCTGGACATTGAGCGTGAGCGCAGAGCGTTGGCTGTCCGCTGCAATATGTTGGCTCGCAGATTTGCGAAATACACTACTGCAGTTAAAGCTACGCTATTTACAGCGTACTGCCAGTCTTTGTATACATGCTGTATGTGGGTTAACTACACGCAGAGGGCATGCAACGCTCTGCGCGTACAGTATAATAATGCATTCAGGGTGCTGATGGGGTTGCCGCGTTACTGCAGTGCTTCGGGCATGTTTGCAGAGGCAGGAATAGATGGATTTCCTGCACGCATGCGTAAGCGCTGCGCATCTATCATGCGCCGGATTCGCGCCAGCCCTAACAGCATTCTGAAGGTTATAGCGGACAGGTGGGACAGCCCGATGCTGGGACATCGGATACGCCTACACGCCACTGAGTACATGTAGTGTGTAGTGTAGTGTATATTATTAAACTTATGATAATCTTCTGGTAGAATTTAAGTACTATCATTAGTTTATAAGTTGTTTGTATACTAACCCTAATGGACTAATGGTCTGAATTAAATGATTTTATTTATTTATTACGAGAACATCAGGAGGTTTCAACGGCAGTAGACTCATTAAGCGGGGGTTGCTTTAGTTATAGTTGACGGTTTGATTGGATCTGTAACATCCACGATCGATCGATCGATCTGAGTGAGCGAAGCGAGCACACCGCGGCAGCTATTGGTGAAAAGCTTGCACTGATTAGCCAGGGATTGCTACAGCTCGTTTATACCTTCCTCGGTACGGCAGCTTAGATAAGAACTGTGAATACTAGATGAGCGAGCGAAGCGAGCGTTCTCACGATACAGCGAGCGAAGTGTGCCCACTCTTGATACGAAAGATCAGATCGAGCTTATTTACAGGATGAGCAAGCACTTAATAATCGCGCTCCACTCACTCATGGCAAAGGTGACCTGTCTTCACATTAAGAATATGTTTGTGTATTGCACTCGCTAGTCTAGAGGGGGGGGCTCGCTTCGCTCGTTCATTGCTTGAATAGGCTCGTTCCGCTTATTCGTGTCATCTGTGGGCTCACTTCGCTCACTCATCACAAAATGACTGTGCTTGCTACACTGGGCTGAGTTATAGAATATCATCTTTAATTCAGCTTAACTTGATGTGAATGCGACCACCTCTAATTAGTTGGTATAGAGCAAGCTTGGCGTGATAGCGACTGGCAAAGTGCTCGCACTGACACATGATAGAATTGTTTAGGGAACTGCTCTCTTTAGTTTACATGAGGGTACAGCTGTGACCAACGTTTTTACGAAAACAAAGGGCGCGAACACGTTTTTTTTTTTCATAATTGTTGTTTTCCAAATGATTGGTATGGTTTCAAATCTGATTATTAATATTATTATTTTTTACTTAAATTTCCAGGTTGACACATGTGTGGAGACACTGTGCAAGTATTTAGAGAACATTATTACAAGTCCTGAGGAGGAAAAGTTTCAGAAAATTAGGATGAGCAATAGGTATGTATATTACTTAGGACATAACTTTACCAGCACATCTATACACAACCATTCGATATGTTTATGCTCGAAGGAGTCCTCTAAAGGCGGTTTACAAATCCGAAACCTGAAAACTTTGACAATTTTAAACCAAATAGCAGTGGCGAAGGTACCATACAACTGGATTCCTACCGGCTTCCCTTTGAAAAATGGCGCAGTCCGTATTCTATAGACAAATAATATAATAACGTTAAAAATATCGTCATAATCGTAGAACAGTCACGGATCTGACACATTTTAAACTTTACAGGGCAGCCATTTAAAATATTTTAATAGTATTTTTTGACGTAACTTTTTTAAACCGTCAGTATACCGACTGTTGAATTTGTAATCCACTTTTTTTTCTTTTTTCTTTTAAATGTAATCCAAATATCATAAATCCATAATCCAAACATAGTATCCCAATATAATAATCCAAATATAGTAAAAAGTGATTTTCGTATTTGTTTCAAAACCGTCATGTTCTACGATCATGACGATATGTACTCCGGCTTACTTCTTACAAAAATTGACCCTTCGCTACTGCCAAATAGACAATCGCTATTCTTTCAACAGGTGTTTTCTGTCGAGGAAGGAAAATCCGGTAATTAAAAATGTGTCATTTTCGACATGACAGCCTGTCGAACGGTTGTGAATAGCTATGCGGAACTTTTAATTAGATAGTGTTTATCTCATTGGTCTCATGAGCGCAAGAGGGATCGCGTCTGAATTCACGAATTTCTCAGTATCAGCCCGGATTCTTGATATGTAGCTGATTCAGGCGAAATTAAGGGTAGCCCGCGAAATTCAAATTTTCTCACGGTTTTTGAATTTTGTAGGTGAGTTGTTGATCTAAATATGATTCGCGGCCGTATCAAATATTTATTTATAAATCATAAAATTCATCAATACATCGCTCTAAGTTTATATTACCCTATCAAATGACTATTTCATGAAATCATGACATTTGAGGCCAATTCTAACTTAAGGAGTTGTATTGCTGATTCTAATGATCATAATTATGTAAAGCTATATTTGTTACGGTCGCGACAAATATTTGAATCAACATACAACCTGACACTGTCTTGCAAATCGCAAAAAACGTAAGAAAATTTGAATTTCGCGGGCTATCCCGTTTACAGGAATAGGGTCACCGCCTATTTCACTTAATCATCATACCTGACTAAATATGGGTTTACTTATACACCTGTACCTACCTATTCGGGGAAATGGGCATGTTATATAGTTATATAGGGTGGCAGAGACATCGACTCGCAAACTGTAACCATAATGAATTTATGATTCTGAACCCCCTAGAGTAGAAAGTTTTGGTTGGTTATACAAAAGAAATCGACGTGTTGTGTTGTAATGCTGCGACATATTTATATCAATAACTGTCAAACTCAAACTCAAAGCATTTATTTCAATTAAACCATTTACAGGCACTTTTGAATTGTCAAAGAGTCGGTCAGTTAGTCAGAAACTTGAAGCTAGTTGCCCATTCCAAAACGTAGATCTCTATGGAGAAGAACGGGCAAGAAACTCCAAGGACACTCTTTTTAAATCAAGATATTACAAAATCCTGTGTACATTATTCTTGTTGCTTCTACATGTGAGAACAATGTAAAAAAATATATAAGATTAATAATAAAAATAGCCGTGGCAGTTAAGGGATGACCAGTCGCACCTGAAGGCGCCCGTTCACGAACATGACGCGTGGATCAGCACCATCCAGCTCAACCATATTGTAGGGAACCGAATGATCGAACACTGTCTGTCTGGTTGATCTAGTGGTCGCAAGCGCTACTGCTGAACAGCAGGTCCTGGGTTCGATTCCCGGGTCGGGCAAGTGTTATTGGGTTTTTCCATCTAGAATTTCTTAGTAGCAGCCCGGAGTCTGGATTTGTGCCCAGTTGATGACAATAGGCTAAACATAACTGGCGAAATGTGGGTGTACTGTAGTTACGCCTCTGCCTATCACTTCGGGAATTCAGGCGTGATGTTATGTTATAAATAAATTAATCTATTTCCAGAGCATTCACAGAACGCGTGCAACCAATCGAAGGCTCGATGGAATTGCTCCTAGCGGCCGGTTTCGTTCAACAGAAGGTTACGAACGCACAGGGTGTTCAGGAAGACTACTTAGTGTTTCAGAAAGAGAATGTGCCTTCAATTGAGAGTTTGGTGGTAAGCAGGATAGATTATTACTATTTTTAGATCGTAAAATTTTATAGAGGTAGGAGGAACAGGGTGTAAATTTCACTCATGCTCTATAGAAAAGGAAGGATTCTCTGAACAGACGGGTGTCGTGTCTGGTGGGCAACTGCCCGACGTTTGATATCGGGACGTTGTATACGAGGGCGGGTCAATAAGTCCGTGACTTTTGGAATAAAACACAGATTTTTTGATAAAAAAAATAATTTTATTTTTCAACGTAGTCTCCCTTGAGCTCTATACACTTTGTCCAACGCTTCTCCAATTTTTTTATCCCTTCCAAAAAAAATGATTTGTCGAGGTCCTCAAAATAGGCCTTTGTTTGCGAGATGACTTCATCATTGGAGTCAAATCTTTTTCCACCAAGCCATTTCTTCAGGTTTGGGAACAAGAAGTAGTCGCTCGGAGCCAAATCTTGAGAATAGGGCGGATGAGGGAGCAATTCATAGCCCAATTCATGGATTTTTGCCATGGCAACTGCACATGTGGGCACCCTTGCATTGTCTTGGTGGAAAAGAACTTTTTTCTTGGCCAAATGAGGTCGGTTTTTTTTCAAATCGTCATTGAATCGGTCCAATAAGTTGGCATAATATTCCCCATTGATTGTTCTTCCCTTTTGAAGGTAGTCAATGTGGATTATCCCGCGTGCATCCCAAAAAACAGTCGCCATAACTTTATTGGCTGACAAACCCACCTTGGCCTTCTTCGGCGCCGATTCACCCTTAGAAACCCACTGTTTTGACTGTTGTTTGGTCTCTGGTGTGTTGTGATGGATCCATGTTTCGTCCACGGTTACAAAACGGCGCAAAAACTCCTCCATATTGCGATTAAACAACGCCAAACCTTCCTGTGAAGTTGTTACACGATTGCGTTTGTGGTCGACTGTGAGCAAACGCGGCACCCATCTTGCGGAAAGCTTTCTCATGCCCAAGTGATCATTCAAAATTGAAACCACTGAGCCATGCGAGATCCCTACGGCTTCCACAATCTCTCGCACTTTCAATCTTCGGTCGCCCAACACCATATCGTGAATTTTTTCGATTGTTTCGGGTGTAGAGACCTCAACTGGGCGTCCAGGACGTTCGGCATCTTCAGTGCTTGTACGGCCACAACGAAATTCAGTAAACCACTTTTTTACCATTGAAATCGATGGTGCAGAGTCCCCATAGTATTTATCAAGCTTAGCCTTGGTCTCGGTAATGGTTTTTTTTCGCAAGAAATAATGCTTAATAAGCACACGAAATTCACTTTTTTCCATTTTCTCCTCAAATTAGTGAGTATTCTGATAAAAATAGCTGTCAAACACAAACTAACTGACGCAGCAAATTTAAATTTTGACAGGAGTCAACTGACAGATGCCTGTTGACAGGAGCAGTGTTGCTGTTTCAGTAAAGATGTCAGAAATTCAAAAAGTCACGGACTTATTGACCCGCCCTCGTATATGCTAGTTGCGCGGTAAACTCTGCTTGCGCGATGCAGGATTTTGCGTGACGTCAGTGTGACGCGTAGCTCGTATGTGGCGATGTGGATACAGCTACAAGTTCATTAGAACGCTGTGTTTTGAAAAATCTGAAATAGAGGTGAAATTATTTGTTTGTGGTATTCTCATCCGATTACAAAATATCTCACTGGTAGAAAGCTTCGCTATTGCAGTGTCATCTAGTGGAAAAACATGATTGTGATGTAGACAATTAGAAATGCAGCGTGATTTCTCTAGGGAGGTCAGACCGTAGTAAACATTATTTTATACATAATAATAAAATATAATTTAAAAAAAAAACTGCAGCCAAAAACTTCTAAAAAACGACTGAACAGATTTTCTTCTTTCTTTTTTTTTTGCTAAGAACATTCGATCAAGTCCCCTTTAAAATAAAACAAACAAAAAACTGTTCAGCCGTTTGGGAGCTACGATGCCGTAGACAGACACACAAATACACGTTAAACTTATAACACCCCTTTTTTTCCGTCGGAGGTTAAAAATGACGACCTGACAGAAAGCGTCGTTTACAAGTTTATGTTTTCTAAATCGCACAAGTTATTTTTTTATTAAAAAAAATTACTGATTTGTAGCTAAACTTGGAGGGAAAGATAATGGTTGCACAATTTATTTTTAAATTAAAGTCACCTTTCGTATCTGTCTGTGTGACCGAGTTGTTGTTCTAAACTACGTAACGGATTTTGATAAAGTTTTCACCATCATTTAGAGAATTAATTTCGGAAGGTTATGTGCATAATACATAAATATTAACTTGCATAATAACAAAGAAATCTCGATTTTTTGTCAAGTCGTAAAAACCGTGTGAAGCAGGTGCGGGTCGCTTGTATAAATTAAGATAGTTTTCTAAGGGTAGTAATAAAAGCTCCGAAAAAGAATTAAAACATGAGCGTAGTCAAAATATGACATTTACTGCTTTAAATACTAACTTTCCGACAACTTACATGCGAATACAAATAAAGAAACGACCGAATAAAATACTGAAAATTCCGAAAAATTTATACAATATTTGCTGACGTAATATTTTTCACCAGCTTAAATTGCGTTTTACCAAAATCTACAGGTAGTCATTTTTATTGTAACTTACCTATTATAAATTTAGAATCAACCTTACACCTAACCAACCAAACCTCGGGGTGCCCCATGAGGTCGGCCGGCTAGGGTTAGGGTTAATAAGCAGGTCGACGGAGCCCCGCCCTGCGGGGCTCCTATTTCTGTCTAAAGGGTTTAAAGGAACCTAACCAACCGAACCTCGGGGTGCCCCTGACGTCGACCGTTTAGAGTTAGGATTTTCGGGAACATATTATATGTTTTCGGCAACTTAGTTTTTTTTAAATATTGAAATTTAGTTTATTTTATTTGAAAGTATAGATTATTTTTCGTAGAATTATAATTTGAATAAGTTCATGTTTGTTCGTTAAATACAACATTTTTGTCGGTTAATTTTGTATTAATGTTTCGGTAATTCATTTTAACACAGCTAGTTAGTATTATAGTCAACCACAGATCGCTAGAAGTTAATTTGTTTTTCGGAAGCTTTATTATTTTCCGTTTTCTATAACATATTACATAATTTACATAAGGTGGATCCGCAGCTGTAACTCGCCAAATTCAAAGTTTCTTTGGTTTTTTTGTGTTTTCCGTTGTATGTTGATTAAAATGCGATTCGTGACAGTAGGAATGATATATTTACTGAATAACCTAAGAATTTTTCAGAATATTTCATATGGAAAATTTTAGGTGGAACAAATTTCAAAAGATTTACGATTGATATGAAATTGATGATTATTATTCAGTAAATATATCATTCCTACAGTCGCTAATCGCATTTTTATCAACAACATACAACGTAAAACAGAGCTGCAATTTGCAAAAAAAAACAAAGAAAATTTATTTGAATTTGGCGGGCTATAGCTGAGGATTCATCCAAATAATCTACACAAAAAAAAAAGAATGTCGCCTTTACGAGACCCACGGAAAAGTTCTTTAAGTAAGGCTTGTAATTACAGTGTAAACTCTATACACTCAAGGGACTGTGCATACTTTGACGTTATAGAGAGTTGTCGTTAAATGGAGAGAAGAAAAATCTGTATTAGAAAAATCCAAAGCGTATTTGCCAACATCACTTTTCCTCTCTCCTGCCTCTATTGCGCGTATCAGTAAAACTTTTTCTTCAAAACACAGTGGTTTTCTCTTACTTGCCATATTTACAATTTGAAAGTTTGTGAGCAACTAAGAATATGATAACGTATAGATAATCCATGACTCCTACTAACAACAGTTTACACGTGCAAGCAATTGAAATCCCAATTTGTAAACAAAAGAACGGATTTCTTAGAAAGTTCGGTATGTATGATGCCGACAGTCGAGTTTATTACGGGCTAAGATAATAAAGCGACAAAAAACTTTTTTTACAAAAAAACAACCGACTTCTTAAAAAAACGGAATTCGGAAGTCGGTGTCTTTGTTTTGTATTTTCGTTTTTGGCCACCGACTTCCGAAATTAAAGTTATTTTTCACGTCTTTTAGTGTTTTTTTGTAATAAAGTTTTAATTTTTCACTTTTTAGTTGCGGTACCTACCCCACACAAATTCGTATACCACTTGGTATGTTAATAACAGTGACAGGAAATTATTAACACATCATTAACATAAACTAAGTGGAAAAACTATGCAGTATTAAAGATAACTCAAAAACTACTGGTCAGACCTTCATCAAATTTAAATGGGACCACATTTGAAGCACCAGCTATTATATAAAAAATATTCATCCAAATCGGTTCACTCAGAAAAAGTTCTGAGCTAACACACATAAAAAAAAACTAAAAAAAAAAACATACAGATGAATTGAGAACCTCCTCCTTTTTGTGAAGTTGTTATAAAGAACGTACACAGCTGCGCAGTTTTCACTAATTTTGGCAACTTAAAAAGTACTTTTTATTATTTAATTGTTGTCGATATTGAGAGTGGGTGTAATGCTATATAGAGTGTATCATTGTATGGAAGACAAACTAAACCAACCACAGCCGAGTGATTTCGACGCTTTAGGGGATTTGTCGTTAAATCGAGTGACGTTACATGGAGTTTACATTGTATTTCTAAATGTATTTCCAGTGTCTAATAGAAGGCCTAAGAACAGCAGAGCCGATTCAGCTAGAATTAGACAGGAATCTGCAAGTGTTGCTACCGTCACAAGCAGCCAGTAAAGTGCAACTTCCGCCTTCGTTCTACGCGCTATCGCCTGAAGAAATCAAGAGGGAACAGCAATTAAGGTGATACTCTTATTAGACTTAGGGCAGTATTCACAGCACGCATTTTGGCGTTACTTTGATCAGACTCACAATCGATATGGACTAACGAATATTGCGGTCTGGTTACACCCAAATCTCTAAGTACTGGAAATGTTTAATAATAATGATTAATTGTTCTATATAATTCATTCATCATTTTACAATGTGGCGATTGGGTTATCACATTAACTATTATCATTCTAGCCGCGGGACCTTTTTTTTTTTCGTTTTAGTATGTTACAACATTAAACTTAATTTGTGTTTATCTGGTGGTAATACCATAGTTTGTGTTGAATTGTTGATTCCATCGCCTCGCGTGACTAGTGCCTTATTATCATCAAGGGTGGTTTATTTAATTTTTACGCTATTATTTTGTTTGAAAAATTCAGTTTTCTAAACTCAAACTCAAAGCATTTATTTCAAATAAACCAATTACAGGGCACTTTTGAAGAGTCAAGGGGTCAGTCAGTCAGAAAAATGAATTTATGATTATAATTCTATAAATAAATATTTGATAGGGCCGCGAATCATATTTAGATCAACATACAACCTGAGACTGACCTGCTAATTGCAAAAAACCTAAAAAAAAAATGAATTTCGCGGGCTACCTTGGCGCATCCCCCTTAATGTGAAACCTAATCCCTACTCTGTATATTTTGTCAACAGGCAAGAAGCTATAGAAAAGAGTCAAATGTTGAGAACTAAGGCTATGAGAGAAAAGGACGAACTAAGAGAAATGCGCAAATACAAATTTGCTATTATCAGAGTACGCTTCCCAGATGGTATTTTACTGCAGGTAATATTAAATTATTATATTCGAAGTTTATTTTGGACCTTAATGATGACATCAGTGAAGGAAAGATATCGTGAGGAAACCTGGACTTCTAGTCAATATAAGTCTGAAATCGCCAACCCGTCCTGAGCAATCGTGGTGACGACCACGATTGCACAAGATGGGTGATCAATGCTCATGCCTTCTCTGTATGAGAAGAGGCCTTTGCCTTGCAGTGGGACAGTAATAGGCTGGTATTATTTATATTATATGTGCCTAAACACACACAAACACACACACACACCCTAACACAAACACACACACACACATATTCGGGTCGGCTTGATTCGGCACAGCCGGGCGGCAATATAAAATCCAACCTGTATAAGGATGGATTTTTGAGACGTGTCAGTAAGGACAAGTACCATAACCGTTGTAGCTACAGAAAAACGGTCTTAGGAGACAACTTAATTTTTTGAGAAATTTGAATGTGCATTTACAGATTTTGAATAAAATTGTACAGTCACCAAGAAAATGGGCAATTTTCACAAAACAACATTTTTGATTCCAATCGTTCTTGTTTTTATAAGTATTAAAAAACTCTATAGGATCAACTGAGGTTTGAGTACTAGAAAATGCAGCAATCGCAAAAAAAAAAGAACTCCCATACATTTCGTAGAAAATGAGAATCCATATTTTTTTATGATGACTGACTGCTACAAAGAAAACTGGCCGAAAATAAACAAATTAAAATTCGAATTTGGAACGAATTAGAGTCATTATTTAATTTGCTTTGAAAACAAAATCTTGATAGTTTGATGCATGCGGTTTCTCGCTAGCAAAAATGATCTGTAATAACTTAGAACTTTAGAATTGTTAAAAGCTTGTTAAAACACCTAACACCACCACCACCATCACCACCAACCAACACCAACACCTATATCAAGTCGTTTACGTTCGGTAAAAAGGTGCTCGGCTTAGTTCCAATTGTACCTTGTAAATAATTATCTAACTGAGGATAAATGCCGAATGAAGTACGAGTACTTACCGAAAGGCATGAGCCGAATATGGTAGCAATTGCTTTGGTTGGGCTGTTGTTCAACAAATACTGCCGAACCTAATTTGCCGACGCGAACATGTGTATAGCACCATTTATACATTTTTTACAAAAAATATTCTAACTCTACCTCGCTGGTTTACCGGTTGCAAGCACTAATGCTAGTTCTGGGTTCGATTCCCAGGTCGGGCAAAGTGTTATTGGATTTTTCCATCAAGAATTTCTCAGTAGTAGCCCGGAGTCTGGATGTGTGCCCGGTTGATGGCAATAGGCTCGCCCCCTATTACATGGTACTTAAACATAACTGGCGAAATGTAGGTGTACTATAGGTACACCTCTGCCTAACCCTTCGGGGATTACAGGCGTGATATTATGTATGTTTATTTTAACACTGGTTATGATCAAAATTAATCAGCAGATTCCTTATTTATGCTCCTCTTTTTCTGTGACAGTCTATAAAGAAAAAAATAAAAGAAAGAAAAATAGTTTATTCTGCACAAACAAAACCACATTACGACTCAGTGACATTAAAATACACACATACAAAATAGCCAAAAGCCTCGTATTCAATCCATAAAAAGTTTGACAACTTTGTCTATTGCTTGATGTTAGGGCCAGAGACCAAAGTAAAAGACAATAAACATTGCTCTGTGTTGCGACACAACTATCACAAGTATGAGTGAAAAAGGCAACGATCTACAAAGCTGACATTTTTCTAAAATTCCATTTACGGACCCGTTACTGTATCTAATTAATTAAGTAGATTTTAATAATTTAATCTAGAGATGGGCCGACTAGCCGACTAGTCGGCCAAGCCAATCATTGCTTTCGGTTGAGTTCGGGTGACATCGGCAATGTTCGTGACTACGCTTTCGGCTCTTAGATGCGCGCGCAGCGCCCGGCGGCCAAATCTAAGTCTAATTCGTTATTATTTGGTCAAAGGAAGAGTTCCTATTTCTAAGTTGTAAACCTACTTATTGCCAATTGTTTGCTATAGAGTTTCTTCTTTTTTGTTAGAAGTATTAGTTAATTTTATTTCATTTAATTTCTGGATCTAAGTCCAATTAATTAATGGACCGAACGAAGGGTTCCTACTCCTTCCTATTCTATTTTAAATTGCACTGAAATAAACTGTAAAACTCATTCTATAATAAAACATAATAACAGTAACGATTTCAATCACCCTCTTTTACATTTTTAAGCATATTAATACGAGTAAAAAATGGGCCGACTACTCGGCGGTTTTTGCCGACTAGTGGCCGACTAGTCGGTACATCACTAATTTAATCACATTCTATACACTTCTGGACTGCCGAATCGAGCCACACTGCACTTTTTGTATAAATTTCTGTAACTTTTTAGATGAATCGTGAATTCCAATTTTGATCAATGATGACTTCAAAATTATGGCCAGTATGTCGGCTTTAAAACTAAATAAAAACTTTTTTTAGTCATAATTAGTTTGATATTTTAGACCTTTATATATTCATGTAAATATGGCTCGGTACCTCGATTTAAGAGTCCGGAAGTGTAGTTTGACTCCTTCTAAAATTATTTTAATAAACTTCTTAACATCTCCATTATTTCAGGGAACTTTCTCAGTGTATGAACGCTACAATGAAATCCACGAATTCGTTCGAGAGAACCTCGAACACGACCTACCGTTCGTGCTAAACATGCCAACAGGTCACAAGTTAATCCCCGAAGAAGACGCAAATAAGACCCTTATCGACCTACGATTGGTACCGGCAATAATACTTACTTTTGCTTGGCATTCGTCGGTGGCCGAACAAATTCATAACAGCCCAAATAAAGATGTGTTTTTGAAGCCAGAAGTGATGGTTTTGGTGCAAGAAGTGTAAGGTATATTATTATTGATTGTGTTATATACGGTTCTTGTGCAAAATGGCCCTTAAAGGTTGTCACAGATTGATAAGGAAATGGAGTACTCACACGTATGTTTGCTGTACTCACTGGTGAGCTTAGAATCCGTCATTCGTAATTTATGCGATGAGAAAATATCTTTGAGCGGGACTGAAATATTTAACCCGTATTTTATGTTAAGATTTGGTCAATGAAGGGATATCTTAGGGCTATTTTGTACATGAGCCTTTGTTGTATGCAAAGAATTATTATAAGTACCCCTTTTAATGACTGTTAAATAATTGATGTTTACAACTTCTGTAGTTCTACGGCTAAGGCCCTGACTGAAAGTCATCTGACAGAAATATTAACAAATGAATTGTCATCATAAAATCCAATACTAAATTTGGGTCTCCAAATAGACTACAAATGGATAACTATTGATTGCTTACTAAGGCTACTATATAATTATATTGGCAGGCTTTAGTCGCTGTTTACGATAGACATGTGACGTAGTTATCAGAGGGCCTAGACAAATGGCATTCGCTTCGGAGCGATTCTATTTCTACAATCACTATCGCTTTCGCTAATGATTCCAACAACTAGCGATAACGCTCGTCAAAAAGTGTCCCTTGGCTATGCATCTCTGTGGAAATACCTAATATTTCGACGCTGTCGATTCATTTCATAATCGAATGTTGTTAACATTGTCTAGCTAATTTTTATTCGTTGACCTATGATCACGTGACATTTCGATAGCTTATGTCAACTAACGTCATCTACTAGCGTCATCGCTAATCGAATGTTACTTTGTCTAGGCCCTCTGAACACGAAACGTCTGTCATTGGACTGTCACCGCGCTATACTGTGACCTTTTGCTGTTGGACGTTAAACGCCTATGTTCTTGTATTAACAATTCATTTGTTGATTACTCTGTGTCCTAAGCAGTGGAACAATTTTAACGAGCCCATAGATCAAGCATTAGCTTAGTTGGGTGAGCAAGGATATTAGTTATTTGCACCGCACATTACTAGTATTCTTTAGTTATATACGCTGACTTTTACTTCGGAATCTAAATGCTTGAAAATAAATCTATCGAAGAATTTTATTATTCAAACATTTTAAATGTAGCAGATTGAAAATTCATAGACGACTCCGCCTTGTAGTGTAAATGTGGTGCTGTTCCACAAACGATGAGACACTTAAAAACGTGTCCTCCAAGGCCTGTAGTCTGCACCTTACAAGAGCTGATGGATGTTACTGATGGTGCACAAACCGCATACAACCCAAATCTCTTCAAAGTGAGAGTGAACAGGCTTTTTCTGGGTACGCACACTCCATCGTCGACTTTGACTCTGTCATCTCTAGACTAGAGTCAAGAGCAAACACATCTAAAATAAAAATAAAACTATTTAGATTGCCATTGAAATGCTAAGAAAGAAAAATGTAGCAAAAGGACTGCATAAATATCTAAATTCGTATGCACATTTCAATTCAAATGACAATGAAAAAGACAGGAATAGCCGTAAGTAACTAAGTTTACTTGGTGCACAACAGAATCAGAACTAATACTTTTCTTTGTCCTTCTAAAAAAGTCAGCGTGTATTAAATAGATGTATGTCACTCTGTATCCAGACATATTCTTTTAAACAGCCTGAATTGAAAATGTTGAATTTGTGATAAGTATCCGAACTGAAAGTTGCATAAATGTATGTATGTAATTGAAATTATTTAATAAACTTATTGTAAATTATGGAATATGTTTAGATATTTATTTAGACCTTCACCTTTTATAGTTAATTGTGAAAAGTTATATCCTTATATCAATTTTAATAGATAGATGTTGTTAACTCCATGTTGAAATCGAAATTCAACCTTATTTTCCAGATTCAAGATCGTGAATCACTTATCGTAACTTTTAATGTGTCCTTTCAATATTTAATTGCACGAAAATCGCTTTTATAGCCAAGGCACTTACGATTTTAGGTCAAACAACAGCGGCCAATATTTTACAAATGGCTTCCATAGGGCATTATTTTGATTGTCACTAATTGATTAGTCAATGGTCTTAAAACTCTTATAATCTCTTCCTTCTTCTCACTTGCATGCATTTAAATATAAGAAATTCAATCATATTTTTCTTATACTTAGGTACATCAGTAGAACTAATGTGCTAAAAAAGATCAAGATCATCCCTATGATCAAAATTACGTACGACAAAGGAGTAGGTTGAAATAAGTATAGGGACCATAACATCTATTGAGAAAGACTCCTCTTTGATTACAAAGAAGTGGAGACCAATTTTTCAATCGTCATGTTTTATTTATTTATTTATGGAATAGTGGCGGTACCGCCACATTATATTCTTCTGATAAAATTTATCTGACCATTGAGAAAACAGTCCCAATATAATACAATAACAGAGTGGAATGTAATGTCTGTTCCAAAAGTATGTGATAGTGTAAAAAAACCCTTTTCAGGTTAAGTTCTTTAGCGATCGCTCACTAAAGGATTAGTGACATATTCATCTGTATTCAGAAGGTTTTAACTACATATGTCACCAGTTTTTCAAAATTCACGGCACCAGTTGGCGCCACTTTGACAAGAGGTCTTCGATTTTGACACTGAATAAAAATATATGATGACTCATCATTCGTTTCATTCATTCAGTCTGTCATGACTAAAGAAACAAGGTGCTGTGACACTTGACAGATGCCAGGACCTGACGTCTCAGTGCTGCCACCTAGTGAACGTCATTTTAGAAAACCCTCGTTGCACCATAAGTTTAACGTTCAATAAATTTAAAACATCACTCTATCCTTGTCAACTTCAAACAAATAGAATGATGTTTTAAATTCTTTGAACGCTTAACGTGTCTAGTAATGTGGTTCGAGCGGGCCTCATTGTTTGAATAACGTTATTAAATTGTAATTGAAAAATCATCGACGAAAATTGAGGTTATGAAATTAACCTTAATTATTATTGTCAACTGAAAAACATCTTTCAAGGTGACTTAAAATTAGAACTTCGAGTATATAAGTATTCAAATAAACAAATCAAAGCACTCAGTTTATAATTGGCACTACAAATTGGCATCCACAGATACATTTTCGGATCCATTTATTTACATTTTCATCAGATACTTTTGGAGCATAATGTTTTATTCTCGCCGTCTCAACTGACCGATAATTGATCAATTTGTATGTTGATAGATTGTTATTGGTTCCTTTACGGGGGATGCGCTAAGCTAGATAAATGATAAATGCTAGCCAGCGAAATTCAAATTCTCTTACGTTTTTTGTAATTTGCAAGTCATTATCAGGTTGTATGTTGATCTAAATATGATTCGCGGCCGTATCAAATATTTATTTATATAATCATAAAAATCATCAATACATCTCTCTAAGTTCATATTACCCTATTGATTGAAATACTATTTCATGAAATCATGAAATTTGAGGCCAATTCTAACTTGTGGAGTTGTATTGCTTATTCTAATGATTATAATTCTGTAAAGCCATATTTGTTACGGTCGTGAATCATTTAGATCAACATACAACCTGATACTTTTTTTTTTTGGTGGGAAATCATCAAATTACCTCTCCCGCTCTGGGCGGAGCGGAAGGGCGTGTCAGACTCTTACTGACTAAAACCAATCCGTGTTCCTTCAGTTGCCTGTGCGCCAGGGCCACGGTAACTCTTTCGGACAATCCTCGACCCCGGCAGGCATCGGCCCTACCGGACCCGGGACATCTCTTTGAGGCGCGCGTGGAACACAACCCGCCGTCGACCCGGGCCTGGTCGTTACCGGACGGCAAGCTGGCCATTGCTCGCCTTCCGCAAGCCCGCGCCTACGGTGGCCGGGAGTCGGCTATTGAATCCCGTCTCCCAGGGTGTCTCCTCCTGCGGCGACTAGGGGCGTGAGGACGCAACGATTGCCTCACCCTCACGCGCTCCGCCTCCTCCTTCGCGAGCATTACTGCTTCGCAGATACAACAACCTGATACTGACCTGCAAATTGCAAAAAACTTAAGAAAATTTGAATTTCGCGGCCTACCCTGACGATTTCGCCTTAAACCTTTTATGCAGGGGCCACACTACATAAATGGTTTACGAGTTTCAAGTTAATCCATATACTGCGACAGGACTGCGGTGAAACGGCTGTACAGGGCACTAAAGCATGAATACATACGCCGGTCGGTGCTACGTTGCGCCAAAGTTATTGCGCTCCAAGCATTGTTTGCTGTTTTAAGAGAATTGTATAATTTATGTTAATGTATAATGTTTATGTATATTGAGATGTTCTGTAACAATAAATAAAAAGACAGTTGTTTTGGTGTATTTTTCTTTATTTTAGTAATTACAAACTAGTGTGAATAAACTTAATTTAAAGATGAATAGGTATGGCTTGAAACGGGACTAGTGATAGGGTCAGTGCCGGCGTTAGTGTAGGGCGCGGCTGGGTGACCGCCCAGGATGCCAGAGGTGAAAGGGAGCCGAAGGGGCTGTAACTAGGCGCGCCCCTTTACCTTTAGCGTTTGCAGAGTACTTTTGTTTTAGTTCGCGTTTGGAGTTAGAAAACCATACAATTTGTTGAGATCTCTTTGCTTGCACTTGCATACGACTTTCTCTGAATTCTCAAACTTTTCTGCATGAGCCGACAAAGTAACTCCTATTTCTTTATGAATGGACATAAGAAAACCTAGGCGGAATGCTGAAATTTTTCTCCCCTCTGTACTCTCAAAGAGGGGGAAATTTCGCTCAGGAAGCCTGTAATGTTAAAGCTGGCACTGGATAGGATCAAACAGTATAAATTTTAACTTTGAAGAGCTATCAGTTCAAGGATTGTGGATATTGAAACAAAGTTGTGCAATCAACATAATGATCATTTATTAAATTATTCAACAGAAAATCTTCTGGAAATATTAATTTAAAAAAAAATAACTTAAAAAATATGTGTGCTTTCCACCAGCAGTCAGCCACTTGGAACCTGAGTAGTGAACGCAAAGGAGATGTTCCAGTAATGTATGGAGCCTGGGCTAGCACCATGTACACTATATGTAAATATCGCTATACAATATAGTAAATGTTTTGTAATGTTAATTTTCTATTATTTTACTTCATTTAAATGTACATTCAACTAACTTTGTCAAGGAGAGCAACACAACATAAATATGGTGGATCAGTAATATGCGAAATGTCATTTTGACAATGACATTTGATTAACGTGTCTATGTAAAATGATCTACGATAAAAAAAAATAAGACTAGAATATTATACTCGATTGTGGCAGCAATAATAAAATAAGGTCAACCCTAGTGCAAGTTGTTATTGTAGAATACCACATACACGACGAACTCCAAATCACAGGTGAATCAGAAACCATATAACAAATCTGGGGTCAACCGAGAAGCAATCAATCAATGTCCTTAGTAGTAAACTAGGTCGCAAAACATAAACCATCACAAAAATCTCAGAAACACGTCCAATTCAAAGTCAAAGCAAAGAACGACGTCACTTCACGAAACTTAAAACTGTCAAAGTCGTCTAACGTCATGTCAAACACAGCTGTCATGGCTAACCTAAAAATAGGGTTATATCAAAAAAACTTCCCAAATGATTATTTTTGTACGCCTGTACACTTCTTCAAATTAATTTGTTAGTATTTTTATGAAAATCCCTTATTTTTTTCCTATTTATCTATGTAGTGTACATACGTAGTGGTAGCCCAAAATCAAACATCTCCTTTAAAAACTACTTCATTAGAGTATAAACTTAGAATAATAACGCATAGAAACCTAGTACGAGTGCAAAAAGTGAGGCAACTAAAACTGAGCCATTAGTGGCTTACCTCTCTCGGCGAGCTGTCAGTACTCAAGGTCACGTTCCTTCGAACGCAGCTCGCGAGTAAATAATTTAAAATGAATTTGTAGCGTGAAAGGATGTCATAGCACTTCAAATAATTTAAGAAATTCACCCGTGGCTGAGGCTTCGAGTTAGCTTAAGGCAGCCACAGGGTAGTCCGGTTAAGTAGCCATGACCTCTAAGGGTCACAAGTACGAGATGCCATTTATAAAAAAAAGAGGAGGGGGCATTCTTGTCGCAGGCTTGGTCCGGTACACATGTAGCGCTTAAATACTGAATTGTAGTCTGTATTAAAATAAAATCAAGGTATCTAATTTGAATTATTATCATAGTGAATTAATAAATTATTAAGCTGTGGTACTAAAAGTCGATTTCTTCTATATTCTTACTTTCATTTAAGATGTCGGACTCTCTCCCGGCATAAATGCTAGAAGGAAGTAAATAAATACACATTTTAAACTGCTATAGTTGTTTATTGAATAAAATTGTTATAATACGTGAACCATTTTATAAGCCAATATGTGCTCTTATAGCGAAATAATACTTGAAAAAGCTGACTACCGGGTGTTTGGCTCTATGACAGATATATTATGCTACGCCGAACCCCTAATAGACTGGGATGAGGATAGAAGTGTCATGATTAATATTAGTTGTAATTACAAACTAACTTACAATAAGTGATCGATATAAGAAATGCATTAGTTATATAAAGTTTAGAACGCATTCTGTTCAAAACTTGCACAAAATGACGGTAAATAGCAGATAATTTCATTAAAAAAGTTATTTAGAAAAAAAAAGGAAAAAGCCAACGTCACACGGTGTTCCCAGGCGGTCACCCATCCAAGTACTGACCGCGCCCGATGTTGCTTAACTTCGGTGATCGGACGAGAACCGGTGTATTCAACGTAGTATGGACGTTGGCGAAAGCAGAACGAAAATAACTGACCTCTTTCTTAGTTTGACATGACGTCACAAGATACTACAATTCCACACTAAAGTGGACCTTACCTACATAGTAAAACGGAACTGCTGTTTAAATAACAAAAATTTCGTTTGCCATTGGTCTCACAGGGAGTTGGTTATCAACAGTGACCGATTTGGTGCAGTCTTCGGTCTTGTAAATGCCGACGAGACGGTTGCATACCTCGAACATGTTGTATCGTAGTGAGATTATTATAAACTGGGCATTTTTGGTGCGTTCCTGAGAAAAGAAAATGGAAAATTTTATTCAAGATGATGGTTGACCACTTGAAGCTTGGCGAAAGCGCAGGGTAGCCCGTGTTGCGTGCATTTTTTTTTTTTACGTTTAGAGCCTTCAATTATTACGTAAGCAGAATTAAAGTAATTTTTAACCCCCTGCTCCCCCTTGTCAGCAAAAGTAAGCGAAGCTCATAACCCCCCCTCTTAGGCTTACGTAAACATTGCTATTTTTTTTAAT
This sequence comes from Griposia aprilina, assembly GCA_916610205.1. Taxonomy (NCBI): domain Eukaryota; kingdom Metazoa; phylum Arthropoda; class Insecta; order Lepidoptera; family Noctuidae; genus Griposia; species Griposia aprilina. Next base: position 12,113,498 of record OU744307.1, on the reverse strand, counting down.
CTGTTCTGGTTTCTTTATTGTTATTCATGAGTCCAGAAATAAGGAATTTATAGACTATTTTAATGCCCATTTAAGTAATTTCCTTGCTTGAGTTCTTTCTAACTTAACCATGAAACACCGTTTACCGAGTAAGAAATATCAATTTTTTGGGGAATCACTGAACATGCTTTTCGCTTTCGAACAAGTAGGGTTGCCATAATTGTCCAAATCAGAATTACTAAAGCAGAAAAATCAGAAAATGTAAAAAAAAATTGCTGACGTAATCACCATCCATTCCACCCCCGTCCCCCATGTCATCAAAAATAATCAAAGCAAAGACCCCCCACCTCCCTTTGGTGCTTACGTAATACTTGAATGGTCCCTTTTTACTATTTTCAGATCAGTATCAGGTTATTTATAGATTAAAATATGATCCGCGACCGTAACAAAATATGTATTTGCAGAATTATAACCACAAGAATCATCAACACAACTTTCTAAGTTAGAATTGGCCTCAAATGTCATAATTTCATGAAATAGTCATTCAATGGGGCGGCAATTTGGACAAATAACTTTAGAAAATTTGAATTATATATTTATTTAATATTCATCTTTAAACCCCGATGCAAATATGCATATGTAGGGTGTAAGAAGAGGGGTAGTGCGTGTTAGTTAAAGCTAACATTTTTTTCGATACAAAAGCGCATTCCGTATTAGAGACTCACCTTAATATAGTTAGCGACAATCGACACGTTTTTGAAGTCCAACGCGGCGTCGATTTCATCCATGACATACAGTGGAGTTGGTTTGTAGTAATGTAACGCAAACACTAACGCTAGAGACGATAGTGTCTTCTCGCCGCCGGAGAGATTTGATATGTTCTTCCATGATTTGTTAGGGGGACGGACACTGGAAGGAAAAGAAATTTACTTTTTATTAGTATTGTATCAATACTGACATCATTTTTGTATGTGAATGTACATTACGTAAATTTAAGTTGCGGAAGAGTGGAGTGTCCTAATACAGGCAATTATTTGCTTAAGGGGGATGCGATAAGGTAGCCCGCGAAATTCAATTTTACTTACGTTTTTTGCAATTTGCAGGTCAGTGTCAGGTTGTACGTTGATTAAAATGTGATTCGCGACCGTAACAAATATGGCTTTAAAGAATTATAATCATTAGAATCAGCAAAACAATTCCTTAAGTTAGAATTGGCCTCAAATGTCAAGATTTCATGAAATAGTCGTTCAATAGGGTAATATGGACGTATAGAGATGTATTGATGATTTTTGTGATTATAATTCTATAAATGCATGTTTGTTACGGCCGCGAATCATATTTAGATCAACATACAATCAGGGGGCCTAAAATGGAAGCTTTGGCAGAATCATAATATGATTTGCGTACAATTCGTATATCCCGCAATTCATCTGTTTGACACCTGCTATTTGTCATTAGACTTCACTAAAGCAATGCATAATTTGTGGACCATTTTACGAAACTTCATACAAAACTGTCAAAATTGTACGCAGATCATAATATGATTCTGCCAAAGCGTCCATTTTAGGCCCACTGATACTGACTTGCCAATTGCAAAAAACGTAAGAAAAATTGAATTTCGCGGTCTACCCTGGCGCTTCCCCCTTTAAAAAGACACTTATATCACTAGCTATGTAGTACAAACCTTGTAAAGAAAAATAAACTATTTGTATTTTTTATTGTTTCTTACTAAAATAACATCACGCCTATATTCGCCAAATTCATGGGCAGAGGCGTAAAGTACACTCACATTTCGCCCGCTAACACATATCGCACTGATAATACGATACTGTTGTAACTGAAAATGTGACTTTTTTTCAGAATCGACGAAAAAATTATTATTCACTTATTTTTTTTTTTAATATGATGTTATCTCAAATTTTACTTATTTTGAGTTACAACAGTATTGTATTATCAGTGCGCACAGTGTGTAATTTTGGCTTAGTTGTGGCCAAGTACAGTTTATGTGTTTATTTGATTGCTTTTACTATTTGGAGGCTTGACAAAGACACCGACAATTTTTTTTAAAGTAGTTTTGGTTATATTTCAATTATCGAGAAAAACCCATAAAAACCATAGAAATGCAATATTTTCTTTCAGATACATCAGTTACTAATAAATTAAGTATCTTCTCATTAAGAGAATGAAAAACTATAATGTTGCTAAAAACTAGATACGTTATACGGTTAGTTAAGACGTAATAAATGTTTTTAGCAAAAAACATTAATAATTTTTTGTCGGTCTCTTTTTAAATTACCGCATTTTCTTTTTGATGCAAAATATGTACGACATAATAATACATTTGAATAAAAAATATCAACTAAAAATAATAAAGGACTGATGAGATATAATTTTTCAAATTTTTGTCTAGGGTTGTCACTAACCTTCTTAACCATTTGATTTATTTATTCTGGGCATTAATAAAATCGTCAATTGAAGTATACTATGATTATTTATCACACTCGCAAAACCATCCGTAACATTTTTAACCTATTTCGGAAAAGGAGGAGGTTCTCAATTCGATTGAATATTTTTTGCTACTATTTTTATTGATATTGATATTATATGACCTTCATATATATGCCATAAAGTTATACTTTCCTAAAATACAAAAGACAAAACTTTAACAACATAAGCTGGGAGTACCTCCACGTGGTGAAGGCGGTAACAGTTTTTACTGGCTAAAACTCCCATCAATATGAAACTTCCGTAGCTTCATACTTATAGATGCCTTCGGGCTTATGTTTGAGTTGTCTTTTCGTACCCGTGAATCTATTAGTGGCACGGTAGCCTACCCGGTAACGCAGGGGAGCAGCCACTAATTATTTTACTGTTATCTAAACGGAATTTAGAAACGATGGAATCGGACCAGTCAGATATTTTTCCTGAGGAGGAATTGACCCGTTCTCCTGGGGCTTGTCATTTCGGGTCTCAACCGAGTGACTTAAGGAAAGAGAATATTGACCCTCAAGATGATCAGCGACAAGTGCCTAAATCATCAATAACGCCTCACAAACATACGCATCTTGACTTATTCAAGATATTAGAAAATAGTACTCATTTGCAAGCACCCAAATCGCGACCTCTGGATATTCCCGAAAACGAAAGAGCAAAAATAGTTTTGAGTGCGATTTACCCTAAGGGTATTCCTAATCACACACAAATAGAATTCGACATCTTTAAAAAAAAAACTACAAAGTTTATTTCCAAATGCGAACAGCTTTACAAAGCCTCTAGTAGGAATCGCAAAACCTTTTTAGCTAAAAATAAAAAATGGCTTTCTTCTACATCTAATCTTCAACTTCACGAAACATTACATCAAATTAACTACAAAAGTCGCGAAAACCAAATCATTGAGGAGGAACCTACAACAAGTTTCATAAAAATAATACCTTCAGCCTCAGAAGAAGTTAGACAGTCATTTGATGTTCCTTCTACTTCTAGATCCAATCAGTATGATAATATTAGCGATCGTAGTCAGCGACGCATAAGAAAATCTCTGGAACAAGAATTAGAGAACTACCCTTCGGACTCTCTGATCAAGGTGTTTTCAAAAATTGTAGTTGATGAAACAGGTAATAAATTAGGAAAAGCTGCTGCTAGTGACTTTGAATTTGTTATTCAAGAGTGTCTAAAATCTCCAACCGAGTCTACCAAAATTGCCAAACTAATAAGGTCAAGTCAAAAAACTGATGAACCTTATTCACCCAATGAAGCTCTATGCTTAATTATAGATAGAAACCTATCTGTTGAAGACTATATTAGTATTCGTGAAGGAGCCAAATCTCGTGGATCTAATATTTACCCTCCCTACTACAAAATTCAAATGGTCAAAAAGTTATGTTATCCCGATGTGGATATACAAATATCAGAACGGGAAGCAACAGTACCGTTATTAGATTTAGTTATGCACACTTTTCGTAGAATTATTGACGTGTGCGACCAAAAAGTTTCGGAGTACTGCAAACAAAAAAAAATAGGTACACTCCATTGTATATTCGAGGCTTCATGGGGTTTTGACGGAACTACTGGGCAATCTGTCTACAAACAAAGCTTCAGTGATGGAGACGATGATGAACATTGCCTGTTTGCAACCACATACATACCTTTACGTATAAAAACTGACGACGGTTATGTATTATGGATCAATCCGAATCCCCAATCTTTCAGATTTTGTCGCCCAATACGAATCCAATATAAGCCAGAAACGACACAACTTATCTTAAACGAAAAAACCCGAGTTGAAGAAGAAATAAAGAATCTTTCGCCGATTTTTGCTGAAAACTCTTTAGGAAAAACAGTTATTGGAGACCCAAAACTATATTTAACCATCATAGATGGAAAGGTGTTTAATGCCATTACAAACACAACATCACAATTACGGTGTGCCTGTTGTGGAGCTACTTGTAGCGAATTCAAAAATTTAGATCTGATATCTAAAAAACCTGTAAATCAGGAAGCTTTAAGTCATGGACTGAGCCCATTGCACGCATGGATAAGAATTTTTGAGTTTCTTTTACATTTGGGTTATAAAAATGACCCTGCCGTACAAAAGTGGCGAGTTGCAAAAAAATCCCCAGAATATAAAATTGTAGAAGAGAAAAAAAAACAAATACAAGATGAAATCAGACAAAAAATGGGCTTATTGGTTGACGTAGTTCGTCCAAATTCGGGTACAACCAACGACGGGAACACTGCCCGTACGGCTTTGTCTGATTCAAATCGATTGACTTTTGCCAATATTTTAGGTATTGAAGAATGGCTCGTCAATGACCTACATACAATTCTGGTGGCTTTATCATGCGGCTTAGAAATAGATTCTAAGAAGTTTCAGGACTTTTGCAATGGTGTTGCAACAAAATATGTACAAAAATACAGTTGGTACAATATGTCTGTCACCATTCACAAAATTTTAATGCATGGTGCACAAATTATAGATTCTATATCTATACCAATAGGAATGCTCTCAGAACAAGCCGGTGAATCACGCAACAAATTTTGGCGCTACGATCGTGAGCATCACACTCGTAAACTCAATCGCGAAACAACAGTCTTTGACTTGATTCACCGAGCTTTAGAGTCTTCTGACCCGCTTTTGTCGAGTTTGTCAATTGACAAGAGACAAAAAAACAAGAAACATGCTAAGATTCCGGAAAAAGTTCTAAAACTTTTAAAACCGACAATGGATAACGTACTCATCCACGGTGACCCGTTGTTGCAAAAATCGGTTGATGAATTCGAATGTGATTCTGACGATAATGACGATATCAACATCGTGTTATCGTCAGACGAAGTATACATAGATTGCGATAATGACGACATCGACAAAATATAACTTTTGAATTTTTCTTGGTTTAACATTTGGACAACCCTATTTCCATAGTAATTTCTGAAATATTTAGAAACGCTTTTTCTCACTAGTCCTTTGGGTTACGTGTGTAATTTTTTAGGACATGATAAACAACAGTTGTGTCCATATTGATAGCAAAGAATAAAATGCGGTAATGATAGGGGTAAGGAAAAAATCGATAAAAAGTGAAATTAAGAAATTTTCACATATTTCATAAACTATCAAAGCTAGCTCCGTAATTTTTGATATGAATACATATTCAGATGTAACGTTATTTGGTGCTATTAAAAAAAAACGATACCAGTAACACTTTAGGAGAAAAAAATATATTAATGTTTTTTTGAGGTTGCTGACCTTTCACTAAAAAAAATATTTCTCTGAAAGTATAGACAATTTTACTGTAGGAATTTTCACCAATTAATAAGTATCACAAGATCTTTCGAATTAATACATAAAATATACCTGGCCACAACTAAGCCAAAATTACACACTGTGGTGCGGTATATGTTTTTACCTAAAGAAATAACTTTAAATAATCACACTTCAGTATACTGTTCGACCTAGTGTTACCCATTTGCAAGTCATTGAATTATTTTTATAATTTAGTTCTTTAGAAGCTATAGAGGGGGTATCGTATTACCCAGTAAATTGGTTGTGCAGGTCAAACTCAAACTCAAAGCTTTTATTTCAAATAAACCAATTACAGGCACTTTTGAATTGTCAGAAGAACGGGCAAGAAACTCCATGGACACTCTTTTAAATCAACGTATAGTTACAAAAATAAAATTGTTTACATCATTCATGTTGAAATTAAAAATGTGGCATGTGGCAGCCAAGAGATGACCGGTCCCTACTGACGGCGCCCGTTCACGAACATGACGTATGGATCAGCACCATTAAGCTCAACCATTTTGAAGGGAACTTAATGATCCAACACACACGCCACCACCAGCTAGACTTCTCTCAGCCGCCAGGGCACATTCAACTCAATGCAGATCAGATAGGCAGTCGCTCCATGTAAAATACTGCTATTCAGCTGGATCCGGTGGTTAGACTGGAAGCCGACCTTAACATAGGTAGTTGGGAAAAGGCCAGGCAGATGATGATTTAGAAGCTATAAAGCATAAATTCTCAATGTGGGTGATAACTCCCCCTCGTGGGCGTTTGAGACTTTCAGAGGGGAAGTAGAAGACCCAAAGTAAATTAGGGGACGTTGAGATGGGATCTTACGACTATATAATATTACACGTTCAATTATACTCGTGGCAATAGCTGTTTCAGATTCGCTACTAATGGTTATTAAAGAAAAAAAAAATGGGGCTCTAAAAAACTCGAAGTGGACGGTAGGCAAAATAAAGTTGAGAACTTATGCTATAATAGAGGATGCATTAACAAATAATATTTCAAACATCTAACCCTGAAAGGGTAAAATAATACGGTTTCAGTTTGTTTTCGAAGGAACTTTTAATAAGTGCTTAAAAAAAGAAAACTAAAAGTAGAAAAAACCCGACAACAACTAAAAAGTTGTACTGCAGTCGGATGCAGTTGGTGGCAGTTATTTTAGTTCAATCTCAGATTTTAAGCCATTAACTACACCTGACTGCTTGAAAAGTAAGGACTCCTCATGTATTAAAATTCATCCAGCTGTTACGATGCTTCGAGGACATAATGAATCCTACGCACAAAGATACATAGATAAGCGTGTAAAACAACATACCGTCAAACGGGGTGAATAGGGATGCAGGGGTAAATCGAGACGAAACTTTAAAAGGGATTTTAACATTGAAATAATATAGTTTATTGCCAAAAAGGACTCTTGTGTTTACTGTATTATAATAAAATTATTGAGTGCCCATGTTGGCAACAAACTACATTATTTAAATGTTAAAATCCAACCCTGCATCCCTATTCACTCCGCTTGACGGTACATCTTTGCCGTCGCGCAGTCGAGTAAAAAAGTGGTTTTACTTGAAATCTCAATTATCTGGTATTACGTGGGACTTTAATATAACTAGCAAAATATGGGTGTACTCATGGTCTTGCATTCCGGGATTGACACATGTTTACGTCACTATCCAGTTGCCACTTTGTTGCAACAAAACACGAATTATGGAAACATTTTCAGTCAACATTCTGGTAAATAAAAATATAAGCATTTAAATTGCCGTTTCGTTTTTCAAATCGAACGAAACAATTCAATTTAAACATATACCTACATACTTGTTAATTAAAACCTCATTGTTTTATCGGATTCACACAACTAATAAAGGCGGTTGGGGAGTTATCATTCATTACACACCACTGGTAACACAGCGGTGATGACGTAGGCTTGTGTCTCCCACGTGACCACTGTGTCTCGGAATGCTATACCTGGCGAAGTATATTATTATACCAAGGGTGTACTATAGGTTCAAACTCAAAGCATTTATTTCAAATAAACCAATTACAGGCACTTTTGAATTGTCAAGGGGTCGTTCAGTCAGAAAGATGAAGCTAGTTACCCATTCCAAAGCGTAGTAGGTACCTATGGAGAAGAACGGGCAAGAAACTCCATGGACACTCTTTTAAATCAAAAAATGGTTACAAAATATTGATTACATCGTTCATGTTGAAATTATGCATGTGAGAACGATGCAGAACGTTAAAAGCGTCCGTAATAAAAAGACAAAAGCAATTCAAATATTAAATTAAATTAAAATAAGCCGTGGCAGCCAAGAAATGACCAGTCCCCACTGACGGCGCCCGTTCACGAACATGACGCATGGATCAGCACCATTCAGCTCAACCATTTTGAAGGGAACTTAATGATCCAACACACACGCCACCACCAGCGAGACATTAGAGTAAGCATGACAAACTCTCAGCCGCCAGGGCACATTCAAGTCAATGAAAGAAAAACCTATTAAATGGTAGCTTTATAGTAGGTGCATAGTACTCACACCTGTGCTATGCAATTATACAATACTAAAACATTGAATTTATACAATGCAAAGATAAGTTTTTAAAATCTTCAGCAGCTCCAACAGTAGTTTCAAATGCTAATCAATTATTTTATGCGCCCTTGTGGAGCAGGACCAGCGTTGAGCCAAGCATTTTTATCAGCGATGTAATCCCCCAACTTATAATATGCCTGGCTGCATAGTGTGCGTTTTATACAAGATTTGAATTTAGTTTCATTCAGTTGAAGAATATGGGGAGGTATTTTATTGAAACATTTTAAACAGTACCCCATGAAAGATGAGTCTACTTTAGCCAGCCTGAAACCTGGTTGAACTAATTGATTCACCTCTGCCTAACACTTCGAGGATTAGAGGCGTGACGTTATGTTATGTGACTCACTTTTCTGCCTCGATGATCTAGTTGTCACAAGGGCTAATGCTCATCATGAGGGTTCACCCAACAGGGTTCGATACCCAGGTAGGGCAAAGTGTTATTGGGTTTTTCTATCTGGAATTTCTTAGTACCAGGGTGTTGACAATAGTCACGCTCCCTATCATAGTACGATTCAAACTGAATGGCAGCTGCGAAGTGCGCTACTGTTTACCCAGTGTGTTTTGCGCAGTACCCCACCCCTCACCCCCGCTGACACATGAATTGGTTACTGCGCAGCGACTCGCCTCATGTTCCGACCCGCCATTAAGTTTGAATCGTACTATACATGGCACTTAAACATAACTGGCGAAATGTGGGTGTATATAGCTACACCTCTGCCTAATCCTTTGGGGAAACAAAGCGTGAGGTTATGTTATCAATTACATATTTACCTGAAAATGATACCCTCAGTGAACGGATCCAGCGAGTCGACCAGCTCCAACTCGGCGTCGCCTCCCAGAGTGATCATTTGGTACATTTCTTTCAACTTCCCTGTTATTGTGTTGAAACCTGTAATTTAACAGACATAAGGTTTTATTTTCCACAAACAAAACATATTTTGTCGAATATTAGTATAAATAAATAGTTTTTTATTTGAAGTAAAACCTTTGAATACCTGCTTTATAGTAGGTGAATAACGTAGGTAGGTGAATAAAGTAGGTAACCCCCCCCCCCCCCCCCCCCCGGCTGTTAATAATATAAACTTTAAGAAGAAAAAAATACCGACACAGCGTGTGTCGGATAGGGTTTGGGTCCCGGGACGTCTCGTGTCTCGAAGTCCTGGTACTTTTTGTAAATTTACTTGTCTCGACGCCCGAGAATTACGGTTCGAGAATCGAGTCACTAGCCACCACAGCCTACAGTCCCAAAATACGGATTTTTTTACTTCGAATTTGAGTTAAACTGCACTTTTTGCTTTTGCGGAAGAACTGTAATGCAGACTTTTTGAAAATATCCCTCATATCCAAATGCCAGATTTGAAAATAATGGACGCCGAACATAGTACCAGTGGCACTATAGTACACAAATAACCGGACGAGTCATTGTATCAAAATAATCAGTGTAGTAAATAGAGATTATGTAGCCCAGTGCAGTCCAAATTGTATGTTCGAAATGATTTGTACCAAATTAAAGTAAAAAAAAAAACGATGAAAGCGTACCAAAATTCCTGCAAAAAAATGATTCTCTGTAAAGTCGGTTTACGGACCATAATTTTACGTGATAACGTCATGGCGGAACGTGACAATGAGTCATGCTTTATCGTGCGTGCAGCCGGCGTTCATCGATATAAAAGACGTTAGCACGTCAAAAATACAAGAGCAACATAAAAAAAAATCGCCCTAGAGCGAATCGGACTCGCACACGAAAAGTTGCGTACCACAAAAAAAATAGCCAAAAAATTTGTTTCTTATATGGGGTCTCCATATAAGAATCTTGGTTTTTTGGCGTTTTTTGAATTTTAAACCTTATTTTATTTTTATTATTTGTTGTTATACACATACTTTGGACAGGGACATGACTAAATTACAAGGGTTCCGTTTTTGCTTTTTGACTACGGTATCCTAAAAGACGGTTTTCTAAAGCTGTATTTAACGGCCTGGCCGGACCTGGTATAGTTAATGTAACCCACGAGTGCTCATTACGTGACTCTTCTGCCATTGCATTAATTGCATTTTTTTTTACAATTTATTTGTCCTTAAGGTATAAATTGCAATGCAACATGATTTGGTAACGCTTACCACACAAGAAATCAGTGGTCCTCTTCTTTTTAAGTTGATCGTAGAGCGCTCTCATATCATTTCTTCTAGTCGTTATATCGTCAAGTTCTGCCGCCCTACGAAGGTACAGCTCCTCTTTGGCTTTGTATTCCTGAAAAAAAAGCAAATTATAATAATTACAGGTAACTTACCATCACTTATTATTAGATAACGATTTTAGAAGGTATGACCCTGCGTCGTCTACCGAAAGCGATCGTTTGTATGAGTTTTGACGAACAAACGCGACTTGATTGATCTCGAGACTATGTCATATTCATATAGTTCGGATTTGGAAAAATTATTTTTGCATTTGCATTTGATAGCCCATATCTTGAGGAAGGTTATTTAACATCACGCTAAAACCCTTAGGGGCCGAGCAAAGGGAAAAAAGGCAAAAAGACCGCCAAGCAATTTTATTTTTTTTACTTTTTCTCCATTTATCACTATTTCTGAGACGAAAGGCCGTAGAGCCAGCCGTTGCCATGGGCAACTAAAGAAAATAAAATCATATCATTTATTTCATCATCACAATCCGGATAAAAAATAAAGTTAAAAATTAAAACACATCATTATCATCATCCTACAGCAGTCCACTGCTGGACATAGGCCTCTCCAATCGCACGCCATTCAGCTCGATTCTCGGCAACTCTCACCCAACTGCTACCAGCTACCCTGCGAAGCTCGTCGCTCCACCTAGCCAGAGGGCGTCCTACCTTACGTTTGCCGATTCGCGGTCTCCGCTCAAGAACACGTCAACCCCAACGGTCATAAGACCTACGACTAATATGGCCGGCCCATTGCCAACTAAAAACCAACTAAAAAGCAACGCAAACAGACAAATTAAAAAATTACATCGGTTTTAGTTTAACCGAAGTCACATGTGATTAAGGCATACTGCCTCGTTGATCTAGTGGTCGCCAGCGCTACCGCTCAGCATGAGATCCTGGGTTCGGTTCCCAACTTGGGCAGTGTTATTGGGGTTTTCCTTCTGGAATTTCTCAGTAGCAGCCTGGAGCGGAGTCTACAGTTTGTGCCCGATGGTGACAATAAGCTCGACCCCTATTACATAGGACTTAAACATAACTGGCGAAACGTAGGCGTAGTATGGGTACACCTTTGCCTAAACCTTCGCAAAAACTAGACGTGATGTTAGGTTATGAGTAATTAAAGCAAACCGTGTGACTCTGGTTTTTCGAAAATCGATGTTATTTTACCTACTTTGGCTTTGCCGTAGTGTTGTACAGTATTTTTATCTCACGAAGTGACGCGCGCTTTACTTGTGGTAACCAAGTATAACAAACACGCTGTCAATGTGTGCGTGAAGTCGAGCGTGAGCACATAACACACACACACACTTTTCCGAGTTCACCATTGTCTCGGACGGTACCGAGAGCTCCTGCGCTTACACACACATTCATACCGTGTTTGTACACTTGTCAACCAAAAGTAAAGCGCGCGTCGCTTTGTGAGATAAAATACTATGAAAAAACGACGACTCGTCTATCGCGCTGTTTTTCATGAAAGGCATTAAAGTATATCCTTCAAGATATTACCTGAATAGCCTGTATATTAGGCTTCTTATCTCCGATCCTATTCTTCTGCGCAGTCAGTCTGGCCCTCAACTCCTCTACTTCTGCGTCATCTAACTCTTCTGTAGTGTGCTGCGCTAGAGGAGGTATGGGCTCTATTCCAGGGATGCCTTCAATGCCTGGGTCTTCGAGTTTTAGTGATCGCAGCTAAAAATAAAATAGTAATTATTGATAGATTTAGTATTTTTTTCCCTTATATACACTTTATACCTATTACTATATACAGATCAGTACAGTCCGCGATATTTAACAATTACAACTTTTTTTTTTTGTCAATTTAATTTAATGGCTCGATGGTTTAAACCGGCAGCGCTGCGTCTGAGTCTAACCTAAAACGCGCACATCGTTCCACTTTGGTGTGCGTTTCGGCCTAATGCAAGTTTATTTATTTACAACTTTGTTTCAAACAAGGCTATGTTGATAAGTATTTGTTTGGCAGTAAAAACGGCGCCGCAACTCGTCAGATGTGCGCCGACCTTTACTTCCAGTGCACCATACTAATTATTATTTCAATGAAATTTGGCACACGGGTAGACCATGACCTGGGTTAGGACATAAGATACTTTTTATGAAACAGAAACGGTTTACCAACAGTCGATTGGTCCATGAACCGTTGGTCAACAGAATCTTTAAACCGTTAACTTTCCATCCAAAGAACGTTTCACCCACGAACGTTTCGCCAACATAACTAATCTTTTTTATTTTTTATCCGGGGTGGAAATTCTTCATGGATGTCCACCGGCCTGGGGGGCGGAGGGGTGTCAGAGTCTTACTGACTAAAAGCCACCCCGGCGTTCCGTCTCACACCTGCGCCGGGAGTCGCGGGAACGTGCGATTCTTCCGCAACCCCCGACTGGTGCCGGCCGCCCGGTCGAGCGGGGGAGTGAGGTGTTTGACTCCCCCCGCGACATCTAAGAGGGGCGCGCGTGGAACACTACGTGCCGCCGCCTCGGGTCTGGATGTCTGGGGGGCGACGAACACTAACATAACGGACGACGGACGGAACATAACTAACCTAACATGTTGGCGAAACGTTCGTGGGTGCAAAGTCCTTTGGACGAAAAGTTAATGGTTTACAGATTCTGTTGACCAACGGTTCATGGACTAATAAAATTTTGGTAAACCGTTACAGACTCAGTTTTTATCGCAGTAGTACGTTTCTGTGAGTTAACATCCGAACACGCGGACGAAGCCGCGAGTAAAAGCTATTTGCTTAATTTGTTGTGTATGTTCTAGCGTATGGCACTCGTGGGTTGCAGCTGAAAATCAGCGTCAGGTGGTACACCTTGTGTTGTCATCTGACATTATGCTGAGCTGAGGCCCCTCTAGCATTGTAATCTTTGTTTTCCGTTTTTTTTTTTAGTTTTAAGGTGTATTTTTGTAACTGCAATCCCTCGGGAATTATCGCATTTCCAAATAATAGGTCTTTACCTATGAAATTGCCGTTTTGTATGAAAAAATTTAAACGAATTTTTTTCATGAATTTTTTATTTGTATTAATCGAAGTAATCACCCATGCAATCAATGCATCTTTGCCATCGCAGTGGCAGTTTATTGATGCCCTTCTTAAAGAAATCAGCTGGACGGGAGGCAACAAATTCTTCAAAGGCATTTTGTACTGCCTCTCGGGTATTAAATTTTTTTCCCGCCAAGAAGTTATCCAAATTCTGGAAAAAGTAGTAGTCTGTAGGCGCAAGGTCTGGTGAGTAGGGCGGATGACGGAGAGCTTCCAACCCCAGTTCTTGCAACTTGGAGACCGTCTGCTGTGCAGTATGAGGTCGCGCGTTGTCGTGCAGGAGCAGCGGAGACGAGCGATTGACCAATGCTGGTTGGAGATGCGCCAGCTTCTCCATCATTGTGTTCAGTTCTTCACAGTACACATCTGCAGTAATGCTCACCCCGTTTGGTAAGAAGCTGTGATGAATCACACCGGCGCTAGACCACCAAACAGTGACCATCACTTTTCTAGGGGTAAGTTTTCGTTTAGGGCATTGTTTAGGTGCTGAACCAGGATCCAACCAACTTGCTGAGCGCTTACGGTTATCAAACAGAATCCATTTTTCATCGCAGGTAACAATGCGGTTCAAAATTCCTTCATTTGTGTGTCTGTTGAGCAGTGCAAGGCACGTCTCGACGCGTACTTCGCGCTGGCGATCATTGAGTTCGTGGGGCACCCATTTGTCAAGCTTTTTTACCTTGCCAATTTGACGCAAATGGACCAATATTGTTTTGACGCTAACGTCGAAAGCTGCTGCTAATTCAGCCGTAGATTGTGTATCATCAGCTTCCACAATCGCCTGTAATTCGTCATTGTCGACCAAAGTCTTCGGACGACCGCGAGGTTCATTTTTCAGGTCGAAATTTCCAGAACGGAAGCGAGCAAACCAATAACAGGTGGTGCGTTGGTTTGTAGTGTTAGCTCCGTAAACGTCGTTGATGTTGCGTGCCGCTTGTGCCGCGTTGCTGCCACGACGGTACTCATATTCCATAATTACTCGAATTTTTAACGTATCCATGATGACGAAAAAGATTGAAATGCGATGAAAATGTAACACTAATCAATAAAGAAATGACTACTTTTAGAAAAAAAAATCCATGTTTTTAAAAATTAATTTGAAATTAGAATTCTTAGCCAAACAAAAATTATTTTGATTTGAAATGGCCAGTACTGCAGAACGGCAATTTCATAGGTAAAGACCTAATACAAACGAATGCTAATTTCCATGTCCATCAATTATTAGATTTGTCGTGTATAATAATTTGAATTCAAAACTACGTAGTTTATTGTTGTTTTGTTTTGTTTTGACGTAACAACAATTAAAGTACTATTTTTGTAACTGCAATTCCTTTGGGAATTATCGCATTTCCAAATACAAACGAATGCTAATTTCCATGTCCATCAATTATTAGATTTGTCGTGTATAATAATTTGAATTCAGAACTACGTAGTTTATTGTTGTTTTGTTTTGTTTTGACGTAACAACAATTAAAGTACTATTTTTGTAACTGCAATCCCTCGGGAATCATCGCTTTCCAAATACAAACGAATGCTAATTTCCATGTCCATCAATTATTAGATTTAACGTGTATAATAATTTAAATTCAGAACTACGTACTTTATTGTTGTTTTGTTTTGTTTTGACGTAACAACAATTAAAGTACTTAGTTCTGAATTGAAATTATTATACACGTTAAATCTAATAATTGATGGACATGGAAATTAGCATTCGTTTGTATTTGGAACTGCGATGATTCCCGAGGGACATTAAGAAAATAGTTGTACTGTACATGATTTTTTTTCCCTAGAAAAACGAGTGAGACCGGGGGTAAACAAATAGTTAAGAAAAACATATTTACCTCTCTCTCCCACATAGGTGTTTTGCCCTGACACTCTTGAATAGATTTCTCCATCTTCATCACCGCATTGTTACATTCCAAACGTTCGGCTTTAATTTTGTTTTCTTTGCCCTGAAGTTGCTGTATTTCTTGTTTTAGCCCCGAAAACTCTCCGGTACCATCATTTATTTGTTCGTCGAGCTGAAAGTGGAAACAATGTTTATAAAATTAAATTGTAATTAATTAGGATGCGAGCTTGAACTGAACAGTGCGACTGGGAGGGAACGATGAGCGCCGCCATTTTGAATTTGTTATTTTAATGATACAGTGCGCTTGCACAAGTGAAACTACACCCTTTGAGATTCTGTTTGCTAAGTTTTCTGAGCTAAACTACTAAACCGAAATGGTCATGTTTAGCTTAGCTTGGTAGCTGGTGAAAGGCTTAGAAATCCTTTTATCTCGATAAATTAGATAAGATTATTCTTATTCTGCCTCGTTGGTCTAATGGTCGCATTTCGATTCCTAAGTCAGGCATAGTATTATTAAGTTTTTCCATCTGAAATTTTTCAGTGCAACCAGACTCTAAGATATTTCCCGGTTGATGGCAATAGGCTCGCCCCTTATTACAATACAAATACAAAAAAAAAATTGGAACAAAAACATATTACACTTTTTGTGTACGTTAATACTGCGTTAGTTTAGTAACTGTGTCGCAGTTATTAGCGCCCACCCCAGGAGCGAAAGACAACTGACTTCCAATAATAACAATTTTGGTTATATTTATATGTAGAAACTAGACATAAACATTTAATAATAATAAAACTAAAACTAGACATTTATTAATAATAATAGTTGTAGCAGTATAAATGTGTGTGAGTGATGATGATGAGTGTGATTACATGAGACTAAAAAATAACTGGAAAATTTTGGGTGTGCTATAGGTACAACTCTGCCTAAACCTTCAGGGATTACAGGCGTGATGGCCATACTTATTCAATAATAGATTTAAAACATGACTTACGTCTTCTAAGTCCTTCTGTAACTTTGCGCTCTCCAAACTGAATTCTTTCTTCTGATTGTTCAATGTTTCCAAGTTCCTCTCGGTCTCCCTCAGATCAGCTTCCATCTGCTGAATTTTTTCTTTAGATTTCTTCGCGTTCCTGTGAACAATGATTTATTATTAAATTTTTGGAAATAACAAACTGCTATTAACAGTATTACAAATTGATACTAATCTTAATTATAACATATGTGGATTGTGATTTACTTCGAGGAATAAAGGTTAACCTAGACTTTTTAAGGAATAACTTACGTACTTTCTAATATATAAGTGCTATTATTCTGTATCAGATTTTTTAACTATACAAAGTCTCGTTATTGCAAATGTATATTTCAGACATGTAATTTAAACCTGAAAAATAAGGTAATGAAATAGTAAAAAGTAAAAAAAAAACTTACTATTTTCGCAAATAATGTTATTATCTAAAATATAAAAATCTCGTGTCACAGTGTTTGTTATCGAAGTCCTCCGAAACGGCTTGACCGATTGTTATGAAATGTTTTGTGTATATTTGGTAGGTCTCAGAATAGGTAATGTATATTTTATACCGCTGCGGTTGAAACCGCAGGGCGCAGCTAGTTATTTAATAACAACTCACCTGTATACCTACATTCTATGCAAATAACCATTTTCTAATATATTCTTTATTTAGTTCTAGACTCTAGAACTAAATAAAGAATAGATTAGAAAAAGCTTTGCTATACTCTAGAATCTAGAGTATAGGAATGGTTCTGGAATGGAAACCACGTACCGGAAGACATAACCTTGGAAGGCCTCCCACAAGGTGCACTAATGACCCTGTGAAGGCCGCAGGAATCCGCTGGACGCGAGAAGAACAGAACCGGTCGAAGTAGCCATACTTGGGGAAGGCCTATGTCCAGCTGTGGACGTCTTTCAGCTGAAATGCTGATGATGCTGATTGCAAAGACTGTTCAAACTAACCTCTTGCTAGTATTGATAGCAACCTTCAGTTTAGTAATCTCCGAGTTAATTTTATCAATCTTCTTAACGTGATCGTTCACAGTTTTCTGTAAATCCTTCACTTTGCCGCCGGCGACCGCCGATATTTGCATCTCCACTCGTTTCACGTCTTCTTCCACCTGTAAATAACATTGGACTCAATGAATAGTACGAAATAAAGTCGCTTTTCGTATGCCTGTTTATTCGCTTGATTCTTCTAACGCCAAAAACAAAGTTAAAAAAATATATGTAGAACTTTGGAGACATTCAGACTTGTTTCCAAACCTTGTCAGTAGAAAATTTAATTAAGTCCAGTCTTTTTTTTTATATAAAAGGCATATAACAAATAATATGTATTCTATTATTATAAAAGTATAGGATAATAATTTTGTAAAGTGTGAAAAATAGTTTAGTTAATTATATTCAACAGAATCTGCAAATTAGAGCTGCCAAATGAGCTGTCGATGCGTTTTTCTCTGAGAAAGGGCGAAATAAGCTCAGGGGTCCAAGTATATTTTAAAGTCCAGACATAATCTTGGTCAGATCATGTGATGACCATTTAGATTAGTATCTGAAACGTTCTTTTGAAGAACCACACAGATTTTAGTGGACCTGTCCAGTCAGTGCACACATTTGTCAGTGATCGTGTAGTCATAGGTTCCCAACCTTTTACAGAGTACCACCCCTTAACAAGAAAAAAATATGTAACGCCCCCCTTTACATAATAGTTAATTATAACAATTTTATATGTCTGTCTATTATCTATTAATAATCACAAATTAAAAATGTATTCTATCTCTACAGCCCCGATGAAAATCTCCAGCGCCCGCTAAAGGGCGGTAGCGCCCCCGTTGGGAACCTATAGCTCAACTCAGAACTTAAGGAGACAACTTACTCTGCCAGCAACCTCTTTAGCCATGTCAAGTTGTTCTTGAGCAGTTTCAAGTGTTGCTTCTAAGGCCGCTTTCTGTTCCGGGTCCACCTTGCTAGCTGCCACAGTTGCTTCTTGTTGTTTTATTTGATTCTGTTGACATATTCAACTCATTAAAGGGGATCCTGCCGTTTTGCCGGAAAGATTTTGTCAAAATTTCACTAACCAAACAAATTTTAGCAACCTGTTTTTATACCAATGCAATGTTTGGAATGATTTTAGTACGCACATTTTCATTTGGTCAAATTTTTACTTGGTAGAATATTACCAAGGATAATATCATTAAGGCATTTGTTCTTTAATCAAATGATTTATGGATGGCGGGGTCTGTCAGACCCCGCCTTCCCCTTCGTGGTTATTTTTTTTTAAACCACCCAGAATTAGGAGCCCCGCTTGGCGGGACTCCGTCGTCTAAGCCTTATAATAGAAAAGGTAAATTGAAAACTGACGGTACTAAATGTTTGGCTTATTTTATTTTGCGTAAAATATGTTATACCAACTGAAATATTTGACTACATAAAAATTGGTAATAGTACTAGTTGGTAAACAAGTTATTTTTTAAACGTTCACTTGCCAAACATTAGGTTTGCGTTACAATTATTTGTGAAGAGATTTTTTGCTAAGTAATAATTTGGCAAATGAAATTATGCGGAAAATTGTTTGGGAAGTGATAATCTGGCAATTTCTTTTCGATGAAACAAGGGAGACCCCATTAAAGTTACTAAACGAAAAGATGATGTATACAGAAATGTTAATATTGAAAAATAACGAAAAAAAGAGTAAGTTTATGGAATGTAAAAATAAAAAGTAAATGACAGCACACAAAAGAGTTCGTATACGTCTTGAACAAGTACTATCGTGAAAAGATGACGTAATATGGACAAAATTATGCAATTCCTTTTTTAAACAAGCCTTGCGCCCTTTGTCTTCCCATCGGCAAGAATGACGAACTTCCATACAAAATTTCACGATTCCGTACGATTTTTCTAATATTTTCTTTCATACAAACCTTGTCTTGAAAATTACAAATACAACACAATAAAGAAAAAAATTGGCAAATAAGTGCAACCGCTTTGAAGTGATACGCAGACAAATATTTTTGGCAATCGTTTTTTTTTAAATATAAGTTAGATAGATTACGTACCTATTATGGAAAAAATTAAGCAATTATGTATATGACAAGCCGTGTGCCCAAAAGGTTTTCTCATTACCCTGTATAAGGAACTCTTGCGCATAATTATTGCGTGCGTTCTGTCAATGAATGCATAAATTCAAGATTTTTATTAACTAGATTTTCAGAGTTATTTAATTACCTTCATAATTGGAACTTGTTCGTCCAAACTCTTGAGCTCAATTTTAAGTTTGTTGAGGGTAATTTTTCCATCGCGCACGCTCCGTGGTAGGGTGCCTAATGTGTCTTCTAGTTCTGATTGCTCCTTGCATACCTCTGCTAACCTGCAAAGAGGTTTTAATCATTGGTTTTGCGACATGGAAATACGAGAACAGTGGTAGCGACCTCGACTTACGAGTTGTACGCCGTCTCTCAACGGCCGGACTGTACCTATTTGGTGGTTAAGTTTAGTTACTTGTAAGTTGAAGTTTTCGATGAGCTTCAACAGATGGCGTTATTACCAACTATTGTAAAACCGCAATATACCACCACCCCGACTAGAACAATCATATAAATATTCGTTGCTGGAACCTTAAAAGGGAAAATAGACCTTAAGTTGACATACCTTCGTTCCATTCGCGCTAATTTTTCTTCATTAGCCTTCATAACTCTTGGGTCTTGTTCGCTGGTGTCTTGTTGTACTGAACTGGACATTCTACCTCGCATTGTTGTCCTGCCACCACCGGTCATAGTACCTAGAATTTACTTAATTAGTTATCATTTACATAAGTAAAGAGTACTTTATATACGGGTCAAATTAAATTAACTAGCGAAATCTAAACACGACAAAGCATAAAAACTGGCCATGTGTGACAAACCCTTCGTGCGCGAGTCCGACTAGGACTCGCACACGAAGGGTTTCGTTCCACTGTACAATATTTAACACTTTTTTATAAACACATTTATTGTATGGAGCCTCCTTTAACTTTTATTTCATTTTTATTCTTTTGTTGTTATAGCGGCAATAGAAATACACATTCTGTGAAAATTTCAACTGTCTACTTATTGAGGTTCAAGAGATACAGCCCGCTCTCAATCAGGCGGACGGATAGCGGAGGCTTAGTAACCGGGTTCTGTTGGCGCCCTAAAAAAGATTTAAGTCACCGACCGCTGTTAGTGGTTTTCAAGTCACCACTAACAGCGGTAGTTGACTCAAAATTTGATGTTTCCACAAAAAGAAACTGATGTTTAAACTGATATTTTAAGTACCTACGGTTGTTGACCTAAAACAAATATCATCAAATCATATTGTTTTATGTTTAGATATCGATACCCATCAGGTGTGCGGAGTTTTGCTAACTAATTTTATTTGACCCTACAGGGTCCTAAAAAAAGGGTCAACAGGGTCCTGAAAAATCAGAAAGTCATGGGTGCGAACCCCGCACGTTGCACTGTTCTCAAGAATCCATTCTAGTCACAAGCAAATTGTGCAGCGGTGTATTTCATGAGGTGATGGTAGCGATGGTGCCGAGGAAGAATAAATAAAACGGCGGAGAAGTAATTGTCACGTGTATTGGACGGATTGGACCAGTGTCACATTTTTAATGTCGGTGTTGCAATACTACTAAATTGCCCAAGACATATTTAGCTTTGGATGGGTGATATACTAGTTATGTGCATCACTCATTCCTATTAGTTGAATAAATATAAGTATACAGGGTGGATTTTTGAGATGGGGCAGCAAGGACAGCTACCTTAACCATTGTAGCTACAGGAAAACGGTCTCAGGAGACTTTCCTTAACTTTTTGAGAAATTTTGATTAGCATACACAAATATTGAAAATGTACACTCGAGAGCAATGAATCCGGGTCACTTAAAGAATCCTAAAAATCTCGGAAACTAAAAATGCTAGGTTAATGCAATAAATTGTATTTAGTAGACAATGTAATACTCCTTAAATGAAGGTATTAAAACTTCTTAGTTATTGTAAAGTTATATCATAAAAAAATCAAATTTGAAAAAGGGCCACTTTCGAAGATGGAACTACGAAATTACAGCATTTGGTTTTGCTTTTGTTTGTAATCTGTCATTTATGTGGGTACATAAACCATGTTGATAGTGCTCTATATTCATTATTCAAGCTGAAATTATGTCGCTTACGCCTGAAGAATGCACCAGAATACTTACAATGCTGGAAACCGGCCGGAGTCAGCGCGATACAGCCAGGACTGTCGGTGTGTCGCTGTCAACAGTACAAAGAGTTCTCCGACGTTACGAAGAAACTGGTTCTAACCTACGCAGACCAGGAACGGGCAGAACCAGGTGTACCACAGCACGAGAAGACCGATACTTGGTGAACACCATGCTTCGAAATCGCTTTCTCACAGGAACTGAACTCACAAATCAGTTTCGACGCCTCGGAGGAAGTAACCCAAGTGCATGGACAGTAAGACGTCGGCTTGCTGAATCTAACTTAAAACCCCTTAGACCTGCAAACGGCCCTAAACTGGAGCGTGGGCATCGTATTTCAAGACTAAGATATGCCCAGAGCCACGTAAATTGGAGTATTGAAGATTGGTCAAAAGTTATGTTCTCCGACGAATCAAAATTTATGCTCTACAAGCACGATGGAAGACACAGAGTGTATCGAAGACCAGGGGAAAGATTCAAGCAAGCATGCATCGAAGAAAAAGTAGCCTACGGTGGTGGGTCTGTACTTGTGTGGGCCGGAATTTCTTCTGAAAGTCGCACAGAGCTGGTGATCATAGAAAACGGCTCTTTAACTAGCGTAAGATATGTGGAAGAAATTCTTAATGATCACGTTGGTCCATTTATGGTCAATTTAGGTGAGGATGCTATATTTATGCATGACAATGCCCGACCTCATACAGGTAGGATTGTGAATGACTACCTTCAAGAGATGAACATTACTCGTATGGAGTGGCCAGCGCGCAGCCCGGATATCAACCCGATCGAGCATGCTTGGGACGAGCTAGGCAGATGCGTAAAACAACGAAACCCTCCCCCAATCACGCTTCGTGAGCTCAAAATTGCTCTCACATAGGAATGGGAGAATATTCCCCAAAATCGTATAAGGAACTTGGTGTACAGCATGCCAAACCGCGTAAACGCAGTAATGGAAGCACGAGGAGGCAATACGAAGTATTAAAATTCAAGAAAATCGTAATAAAGTTCAAAAATTTCATGTTGCCTATTTTTGTTTTAAGGAGAGATCAGCAGTTTTTTTCTTTATGTAATTTTGTGTTAATAAAATGTATGGTGACTCATATTTTTTTTACTTTCATTTAAGGACTATTACATTGTCTATTAAATACAATTTATTGCATTAACCTATAATTTTTAGTTTCCGAGATTTTTAACATTCTTTAAGTGACCCGGATTCATTGCTCTCGAGTGTATTACAGTCAGCAGGAAAAGAGGAATTTTCAAAAAAAATAATTTTATCCCAATCGATCATGTTTCATATAAGGATCTAAAATCTCTATTGGACCAACTGAGCTTTGAGTAATAGAAAGTCAGAAATCTCAAAAAACTTTTCCCATACATTTCCTAGGGAATGAGACTACAACTTACTGTTTTACCATCGATTAACTGACAGCTACAAAAAACACTAATCGAAAAACAAATAAAAAATTATAACTTCTACTTTGGGTATTATTTCACCTTAAAATTAAAAACATGTAACTTTTACATTTGGACTCACCTAGATTTTTTACTTTTGTGCTCTAAGATATGAGGTGCTCAAAATGGTAGCCGTTTTGACGTAGGCCATAGGTTAACTCTCTTTACTACAGAGCGGGTAGCAGCTGATAATATGAAAGTATGAATGCCATAGAGAATCGTGGTAAGTGAATCTTTGAGTTCCTGAGCACTGTCGTATTTCTTTTTAATAGAACCACATAAAAAATTCAAGAGGCGTGAGGCGTGATCAGTACTGCGAGGTGGCCACGGTATAGGACCATATGTTCCTATCCACGGCCTCCCGAATTGCCGGTTCAAATTAGAACGGGTTTGGCGGCTGTTGTGTTGCGGAGCGCCATTTTCATTTTTCAGAGGTCAGTTTTGTCACAGAATTTAGGAAATCATAAGCAACCAGGCAACAAACCATCTCGATTCTGTTTTCAAACGCGCGTATTCCTTCGAAATTCGAAGTTTAATTTTTATTTTGTTTATTTTCGGCCAGTCTTCATTGTAGCGGTTAGTATATCCATAATAAAAAAGTAAGTTGTAGGTAGGTATCATTTCCTACGAAATGTATGGGAAAAGTTTTTTTGCGATTTTCTAGTTCTCAAACCTCAGTTGGTCCAATAGAGGTTTTTGATCCTTATATGGAACATGATCGATTGGAATAAAAAAATAGCCCATTTTCCTGTTGACTGTAATTTTTTTTTCAAAATCTGTGAATGCGAATAAAAATTTCTCAAAAAGTTAAGGAAACTCTCCTAAAACCGTTTTCCTGTAGCTACATTGGTTAAGGTGGCTGCCCTTGCTGCCCCATCTCAAAAATCCACCCTGTATGTCAGCCGCTTAAATGAAGCTCGATTGTTGCGTTGGCACAACAGGGTTCAATTCCCCCACTATTGGAGCAGCTGACGCTCAGAGGGCCTAGACAAAGTAACATTCGATTAGCGATGACGCTAGTAGAAAAGTTAAAATGTATGGGGTTGACATAAGCTATCGAAATGTCACGTGATCATACGTCAACGAATAAAAATTAGCTAGACAATGTTAACAACATTCGATTATGAAATGAATCGACAGCGTCCAAAGATTAGGTACTTCCACAGAGATGCATAGCCAAGGGACACTTTTTGACGAGCATTATCGCTAGTTTTTGGAATCATTAGCGAAAGCGATAGCGATTGTAGAAATAGAATCGCTCCGAAGGGAATGCCATTTGTCTAGGCCCTCAGATCTCTCATACGCTATGGAAAAACTATTATTGGTATAATTTTCAGCCGGTATAGAATTACTGTTTTAAACTAACGCCACCGCCCGTACTATAACGTGAAGGCTAAGCTAATCTTTTAAGCGTACTAAGACTTTATTTTCCTAAAAAAAGAAAGCGTTTCATAAGTCATTTATTTCGTAACAAAATACATTGTGTTGAAAATATTACAGTGATAATCTTCTAATTAGTATGAAAAAAAAAATCTTTTCTTGCCACAGTAAAGGAAAGACTTAGTAAGTTTCATAGATCTCAGCCTAGTACATTAGGACTAACATTAGTAGAGATACTATGGACTAATATAATATTATCACACAACAAACTGGCCTAAATATAACTGGCAAAATGTGGTTGTAATATAAATTCACCTCTGCCAAACCCTTCGGGATTACAGGCGTAATATTGTGTGTGATAATATTATAACTTACCGACAATCTCAATGATATCTCCTTTTAGCGTCACAATTCAGTATCGTGTGTCCGTACACGATGCGCGACGAATATTCAAAGTTGTTAGCGACTAGAATGTCGCGCAACGCGTAGTAGAACGCAGGAAGGCTATTATTTTTATTAAAATAATATTATAACTCACCGGAAATCTCAATAACATCTCCTCTCAGCGTCACAACTCTGTATCGTGTGCGTCCATACGCGATACGCGTCGCCTGTTCCAATTCGTTAACAACTAGAGTGTCGCGCAACACGTAGTAGAACGCGGGTCGGACGCGCGGGTCTCTCACGTTTACTAGGTCGAAAACACGCAGGGCGTTCTCGGGGCTAGAAAAAAAACGGAAATAATGTGAAAAACTGTGCGTAGCATAGCAAGTTTTAGAGGCGGTCATTCTCTATTTATAAGAAAGTACTGTAAAATAAGTATAAATTGTGTTATCACAAACAAGAAGCCGTTATCCAAACATTGTTAAAGTTCCATATTAAAATTGGCATATTTCCGCTTGTTCCCAACGAGTCACACCTCAACGGGTAACAGTGTGACTCGTTGGGAATGTTTTGGATAATAATTCCCAACGAGTCACAGTTACTGTTACACTGTTACTCGTTGGGATGATCCCACCTTGATTTAGGGTATCATTTAAGCTATCACCAATTTAATTAGTTTTGTGTTTCTTAAATAATAGGGTTTGTCCTCAAAATAGTAGATCTGTCACCAAAATGTAGTCACCAAACAATGCAAAATCAGTTCCACAATAAATCACCTAAAATCCTGAGATATAAGGTCTAGTACCAAATAAATGTTTTTGTATGTATTATAATAGGTGTGTCCTAATAAGTATTTCAACAATAATGAGGCGTAGCCGACGGAGTCCCGCTTCGCGGGACTCCTACTTCTGGGCGGTTTAAAAAAAAATAACCACGAAGGGGACGGCGGGGTCTTTCAGACCCCGCCGTCCCCTTCTAACCTAACCTGTCCGAGTCGGGGTGCCCCAAGTTGTACCAAATACCTGGGAACAATTTTTGTTTATCTGAGAACGAAAATATTTCGTGGCGATAGATGATATAGTAACAGTGTAACAGTAACTGTGACTCGTTGGGAATTATTATCCAAAACATTCCCAACGAGTCACACTGTTACCCGTTGAGGTGTGACTCGTTGGGAACAAGCCCATATTTCTCTGGTATATTTATAATCATACTCATCAGTCTACAGCAGTCCACTGCTGCTCATAGGCCTCTTCAATTGCAAACCATTTAGCTCGATTCTCAGCAACTCTCATCCGGCTGCTACCAGCCACCCTGCGAAGGTCGCCTGAGGGCGTCCTACCTTACGTTTGCCAAATCGCGGTCTGCACTCTAGAACACGTCTACCCCAATGGTTATCGGTTCTACGGCTGATATGGCCGGCCCATTGCATCTAATATCCTGGCTTCAAACATTACCCCTCTTGTATCCCGGGCATACAGGCTGAACTTTTTCTCAAACTCTAACGGTCTTATTACAATACAAGGTTTATAAAGTGAAACTTATATTACATCGTCTCAAACTTTTTCGTCTGTGTGTTGCATGTCGCGTGACGGTCGGCCGCGTAGTAGGGATAAAGTGAAAGGCGCTCGTCAGAGCAGCCGAGGCCAATATGGCGGCGCCTATAGTTCGCATCATCTGACCGTGTAGTGTTATAGACTATTACTCATTAATGTGAAAAAAAGTTTCACTTTTACCGTGGTTTCATAAAACCACATAATCCTTTTTTTCTTTAGACATGTTTTAAACCAAATACCTTGTTTTTGAAATAAGAACCTAACTGAAATCGAAATACAGTTCCGTTTACAAAACTGACACAACTTAGTTCGGTTTTGGTTGTCAATAATGTATTAAGAACTTTACTAGAGTTGAAATAAAGTTCAAAATACAAAAACTGTCTCGTAGGCTTTTAGATCAGTTTTTGTAATAAGACTAAGAAATTAGACTTTTGAATCTCTCTTGCAATAGCAAACATAATGAATAAAACCAAAAACGACGCTTGGTCATTATAATGGGTATTTTCTACATAATATAGGAAACAAACTTTACACACAAATAACATAACATCACGCCTATAATAAGACGGTATGCGTCATATTAACGGTCACGTAACTGTAGATTATACAAGACTGCTAAAAATACACATTATATAAATATTTATGTTTTTTGTTGGTCAAGTGGTCGCAAGCGCTACTGCTGAGCACGAGGTCCTGGGTTCGATTCCCGGGTCGGGCAAAGTGTTATCGGGTTTTTCCATCTGGAATTTCTCGGTAGCAGCCCGGAGTCTGGATTTGTGCCCGGTTGATGGCAATAGGCTCGCCCCCTATTACATGGGACTTAAACATAACTGGCGAAATGTGGGTGCGCTATAGGTACACCTCTGCCTAACCCTTCGGGGAATACAGGCGTGATGTTATGTATGGATGTTATGGTTTTTTTTTTTACAAATTATTGGTTATTGTGACGTCTGACGGTAGAGAAAGGAAGACAAAAGAATATCGCGCCAACTTTGGGACAAGAACTTACAAGGTTTTTCGTTCCTCGTATACCGGAATCAAATGCTCTTGATTGTCGAGTGCTATGAACGTGGACCGTCCGATGTTGTGCCGCTTCAAAAACTCGACGCATTTTTGTGCTGTTTCCACATTGTCGACGAGTATGTGGTCGAGAGCGGGGCAGCATGTTGATATGGCGACGTCGTATTTTGCGTCTATGCCTCCTAAGTCACCCTGGAAGAAGTGTTTGGTGTTAACTTGGAAGTTCTGAGTTGAGCTCCACGATTAGTGACAAATGCGTGCACTGACTGGACAGGTCCACTCATTCTGTGTGGTTTTTCCTCAAAAGACCATTTCAGACATAAATCTACATGGTCTTCACATAATCTGACCAAGATTATGTCTGGACTTTAAAAGAGACTGTGACCTCTGAGTTTGTTTCGGCCTTTCTTCTCAGAGTAGCCGGATAGGAAACGCCGACCTCATCTAGTTTTAAAAATATAATTGACGTGTAAAAGTGTTTGTATAAACCTACTTACAGAAATAAAATCATTTATCATTTATCATTAGATTTGAGTCCTCCTTTACTATTATTTTAGTCTCAACTTAGCGCAGATCAATAGTAAGTAAATTAAAAAAAAAATAGGTTTTAACTTATTTTTTTTTTACGGAGTTACATCTAATTTGTGCGCAAGATATAATCTCGAATAATAAACTAAATTGCTTGATTTGTCTTTAATCACTTTTCATAAAGTTGGTCTAAAAAAATTATATCTTTGCAACATTTTCTTTACACAGTGTGTTTTCTTCGTTTACTTTTCATACTAAAGCTTATGACAAATATATCGCGCTGTTTTTTTGCAGAGCAGTCGTGGCAGGTCGTAGGTTCGAACCCAGACAGGCGCATTACTTTGTGTAAATTATTTCATCACCACTGCTCTCAAAACGGTGAAGGAAAACATCGTGAGGAAACCGGCATGTCCTAGAACCAAAAATTCGAAGACATGTGACATCTACCAACCCACACTGGGCCCGCGTGGTGGACGGCCCGCTCCCTCTTACCGAGAGGAAGCCTTTGTCTCAGCAGTGAGGACATTATTGATATGTAGGCCAAGTTTACAAATGTTGCAGTGTCTCTCCATTGAGAGTTGTTGACGGATTTGCCATTTTATATAAAGTCTGCCAAGAACTCACAATAGCAAGACGATTGAAACGTTTGTAATCAGTAGACCTAGGTCCCAGGACAAAATATTCAGATTGGGCCTGTAGTTATAAAACTTACCAGTCGTCCAAATATGCCTGGTAGTCTTCCATTCCTGTGTTCATTCATAATCGCGTTGAGCACTCTATCGCGAGATGTGTTAGCACTCATCGCTTGGCGAGACTCTTCTAATTGCGATCTAGACGGAAAAGGCGTTGGCATTTAGAAACATAATCATCACCATCGGCCTACAACAGTCCACTGGTGGGCATAGGCCTCTCCAATCGCACGCCATTCAACTCGGTTCTCGGCAACTGTCATCCAGCTGCTACCAGCCACCCTGCGAAGATGATCGCTCCACCTACCCTGAGGGCGTCCTAACTTACGTTTGCCGATTCGCGGTCTGCACTCTAGAACACGTCTACCCCAACGGTCATTGGCATTTAGAATAATATAAAAAAACTTAAAAAAAAAACTCCGCGTGCAACACCGTACACGTGATAGAAGTGAAACAAATAAAACTCATATTAAAAGTGCACTTTGTAAACAAGCATATTACAAATTAGAGGATTATATCCTAGTAATGAATCCTTGGAAACATGCTGGTCCTGCTCCATAGGACAATCTAGAGTCTAGACAAAATCAACCTGGTTGCTAATTTAATTGTATAATTTATAATTTTTATGACATTGTTTTTTACATTATGTAACTACTTTAACTCACACACTAAATTATTACTTGTGAATTTTTGGAAAAATCATTTACTTTTCAATATCTCATAATTAATTTACCTGTCATGCGTTATATTTAATTATTTTTACCTATTGTGGTATAGTAATTTTATTCTAGGTGCATCGTCTTCACATATAATTAATGTATACATAATATTGTAAAACATTTTTAAAAGAGTAACGGTGGAGTTTCTTGCCCATTCTTCTCCATACGAAACTACCTTTTGGAAGGGGCAACTAGAATCAATTCAATTTTTTTTGTAAATTTTGACGTTCAAAAGTGCCTTTTATGTGCCTATTTGAAATAAATGATTTGACTTTGACATAAAAATTAAAGATTTAGTATGAGAGAGAGAGAGAGAGAGTTATATCTTTCTTCTCCCTCATGTAACGAAATGCGCATAAACATGACGCGCCCTTGAAATTTCACTCTCAATTAACTGAAGTTTAACTTAAAAAAAAACGCAAGTATTTTCTATACGAGTCTTCTATACTACTACTACTGATATAATGACGGCTTCTTATAAGGGATGCGCCAAGTTAGGCCGCCAAATTAAAATTAGCTTACGTTTCTTGCAATTTGTAGGTCAGTATAAGTTTGTATGTGAACCTGACACTGACCTGCAAACTACAAAATACCGTAAGTAGATTTGAATTTCGCGGGTTACCTTAGCGCATCCCCCTTATAGAGGAAATTACCAAGTCAATCATCACCTGCCTTGCCTTTTCCTAACTGTTGAGGTCGGCTTATTCTAACTGGATATAGCTGAACACCAGTATTTTACATGGAGCTACTGCCTATCCGACCTCCACAACCCAGTTACTGGGTACAGTATTTTTATCTTACGAAGCGATACGCGCTTTATTTGTGTTAAAGTGTACAAACACGCTGTGAATGTGTGCGTGAGCACATAACCCACACACACACTCACACTTCCTACTTCGCCATTATCTCGGACGGTACCAAGAGCTTTTGCGCTTACACACATTCACAGCGTGTTTGAACATTTGTCAACCACAAGTAAAGCGCGCGTCGCATCGTTAGATAAAAATACTATAACACGATACCTGGATAAGACTTCCTGGAAGAACTTGGGTGAGGGCTTTGCTTTGCCCAGCAGTGGGACAGTATAGGACAAACAAACAAAAAAAAAACGATACCCCTTGGTCCAAGTCTTGGACAAATGCACTAAAGGTAGCAAATAAAACAAACCTCAATGGTCTGACTTCAGCTTTAATCTGCCCCTCTTCTTGCTTCAATTGCTGCAACTTATTGTTAACTTCACTCAGTTTAGCCTCATTTGCTGGCACAGTGCGTGATAATTCTTCTAGTAAACTGAAAATAAACAATCGATTTTAGGAAGCGTTAGGTTGTATTACGTAGTTTTAACGCCATTATGGTTCCAATGCGAAAAAGAGATGGAAGTTATAGAGGATGCATTCTTTACATAGCATTTAATGCTCAGTTCATACAATTACTGACAAATGCGTGCACTGACTGGACAGTTTCACTCAATCTGTGTGGTTCCTCAAAAGAACATTTCAGACAATCTAGACGGTCTTCACATGATCTGACCAAGATTATGGCCGGACTTTAAAAGAGACTGTGAGCTCTGAGTTCGTTTCGGCCTTTCTTCTCAACATAGTCAGATAGGAAACGCCAACCTCATCTAGTTTAAAAAATATGATTGACGTGTAAAAGTGTTCGTACAAACCTACATACAGAAATAAAATCATTAACATTAGGTTATCTATTCTTCTATCTATTTAATATAATAAAGCTGAAGAGTCAGAAGAGTTTGTTTGTTTATTTGAACGCGTTAATCTTTGGGACTACCCGTCGGATTTGATTTTTTTTTTTTTTCCATTTGATAGGCCAATTCTTGAGGAAGGTTATAGGCTATTTAATATCATGCTAGGATCCTAAGGATCCAAGCAAAAAGAAAAAAAGTCAGAAAGGACGCTAAAGCTACGGCTTCGTAAGAGAGTGGTGGCCGCCACATGCGTCCGTAATGTCCAAATACAGAGCATTTTTTGACAACTTACATCTTACTCCTGTCAAATACTGGTGAAAATGACAGATGTTCATGACCAGAGATCGGATATTCGGATGCATATTTACCTAAAGTTAGTTTTAGCTATGAAAGTATTGAAGCGGCTTTATTTGTAAAAAATAATCCCGGAATGCCAGAAACACCGGGAATGCATAACTAGTCAGCAGGCTTAGCACAAGCACCGTCTTGTCGACGGAAGAATATACAAAAATGACGTTTCGTGAAGACAGTACGACGGCAGCAAAGTAGAAAGAGTCAACTGCACTTGTTACGAAATTCAGTAATTTATTCACGTTTATCTTTTATTTTGCTTATCTCCTATTGCAAAAATAAAGAAAATTTCGACTCCCTTTATGAAACCTTTAAACCCGTAAAACTCAACATGTAGGTAATCGTTTCTCACATTTTCCATACAAAATGTGAAAATTTCCTTTTTTCCTTTCCATTTTTATACTTTGTGGCCGTCGAGTAAAAAGTTTTCTACCGTCTTTAGCATGGCGATTAAAAATCAAATTGTCTTCACTACCTTAGACAACTGTCTTATGAAATAGTCTACATTAAAAATGACCTAGACAACGATTGGCAGAAACGGAAGACAAAATGACAGATTTTAGAAGGATTTTTACGGTGCAATGTCAAAAATAGAGAAACGAAATGTCACTTTGTATGGGAATAGCCGACTCTATTCTTCGAAGAGTTAGATAGCGTCATGCTAAGCCCGCAGGTGTATAATATGGAAGCGACTACTAATAAAATTATTTATTTAACAAAAAAAACCCCGGGATTCTTGGATTGCATAACTATCCAGTTACTAGGCTAAGCATTGCCATACAACTTGGCAATGCCGCCAGTCTCTTGGGTACATTACCAGTCGACAGCGATGCGGAGGAATTTTTCGACGCCATTTTTAGTTTGTTAATAGTTTTAGTTAGGTTAGGTTATTAAATTTTAATTGTAAATACTATTGTAATTTTATAAAATCTGTAACCATTAATATAACATGATTTTTTTTAAGGTTACTTCAGATGCATATTTAAAATTAATATTTAACCCCTGATGCAAATATGTGTATGTAGGGTGTAAGAGGAGGGCTGGTGGGTGTTAGTTAAAACAAAGAAAAAAAAAACTTTTTTTCTTCTATGCAAAAGCGCATTCCGTATTAGCCAACATCTCAACTTTAGGTGAATATGCATCCGAATATCCGATCTCTGTTGATGACACATACATACCTAGTCTTGCCATAAAAATTGTAACGAAGAAAAAAATTTTTTTTTTTTGCAAATAATATTTATTACTTTTACAGTGTGTTAGTTTAATACATAAATATAAAACAATTTAAAATATAAAAAGCTTATTCGAAGTGGTCTCCATTGGCTGCAATACAGTCCTTTAAACGTTGAGGCCAGTTATCAATAGAAGCACGCACTCTTTCCATGGGAAAATTCATCACTGCCAATCGTATGGATTGTTTTAGGGACTTCAAATTATCATGTCGTTTAGAGCAAGCCATGCTCTCTAAAACTGACCATAAATCATAATCCAGCGGATTAAGATCGGGACTAGACGACGGCCAGTCTTCGGCTCTGATGAAGTCCGAATCATTCACGTCCAACCAAGACTGCGTGGACCGAGCTTTATGACCCGGCGCCGAGTCTTGTTGGAAGGACCATACTTGGTTATTGAACATGGTGTTGTTAAGGGGCTTAACTACCTTCTCAAGAATGGTATCTTGATACACTTGTGCCGATGTTTTGATACCTTTTTCACAAAAATATGGCTCAGTCACTCCTTCATAGCTAACACCCCACCAAACCATCACTGAAGTCGGATAAAGCCCACGTTGCACTCTGTCGACTAATTGGGAAGCTTCCTTAGAGCTTTGAGCATAAATATGGTCATTTTGTTTGTTAAAATGTTGCTCAATTGTAAAGATTTTCTCATCCGTAAAGATTTTTTTTCTGTGACCTCCCTTTGCGTACCGCTTCAGTAGTTGTTTCGATTTTACCACCCTATACTTTTTAAATTATCAGTTAAAAAATGACCAGTGCGTCTCTTATAGGCTGCAAGTCCTAAGTCATCTTTTAAAATACGCGACATGGTTCTGGGTGCTATCTTCATCTCCCGAGATGAAATCTTTTGCTTTCGGACAGGATTTCTTCGAATTCTTTCCCTTACTGCTATGACCACCTTTTTCGTACGAACACTACGTGGACGGCCAGATCTTTTTCTGTCACAAACAGAGGAGGTCTCATTGTACCTATTAATAGCCCGGTATACAAACATTTGCCTAATACCAAGCGTATGGAGAGTTTTAAAAATTGCATTTGGCTCCATACCAACTTTGTGTAATGCAATCACAGCGATTAGGTTCTCTTTATCACCCCACTCCATTTTAATATCGCAAAATATTGTACAATGTATTGGCGCCAAAATTAGAAAACTCAATGAACAATCGTATAAAAATGACAAATTCCAAATTCAAATGTAATATCTTTCTTATTTTTAACTGTAACTGTATTTATGGCCAGACTAAGAACACTCACGCCTTCTTCCCACGGGGGTAGGCAGAAACTACAGAACGCCACCTGCTACGATCCGATTCCGAATCCGATCACCGATTACGAGAAAAATAATCCGTCTCATTACACTTGCGGCTCTAACCTTTGCGCTTGTTTTTGCATTTCGAGCCTTATTCTGGCTGTGGTAAAGTCCTTTATTCAAAATTGACTCGGATTTAAAATCCGTTTTTGTATTTACAACTTTAATTTTGTTGAAATAAAGTTCGAAATTAATTAATGGCTCGTTGGTTTAAATCTGAGCCTAAAGATGAACCTTGTTTAGTAATAAGGCCAATCGATTTTAACTACAGTATTTTTATCTCACGAAGCAGCGCGCGCCTTACACGTGGTAACCAAGTGTACAAACACGCTGTGAATGTGTGCGTGAAGACGAGTAGCGTCAGCACATAACACAAACACGCACACACACACACACTTACGACTTTGCCACTGTCGCGGAAGGTACCAAGAGCTTCTGCGCTTACACACACATTCACAGCGTGTATGTACACTTGTCAACCACAAGCAAACTACGCGTCGCTTCGTGACAAAAAAAAACTACAAATGATAAATGATTTTATTTCTGTAAGTAGGTTTGTACAAACACTTTTACACGTCAATCATATTTTTAAACTAGATGAGGTCGGCGTTTCCAATCTGACTACTCTGAGAAGAAAGGCCGAAACAAACTCAGACGTCACAGTCTCTTTTAAAGTCCAGACATAATCTTGGTCAGATCATTTGAAGACCATGTAGATTGGTATCTGAAATGGTCTTTTGAGGAAAGAACCACACAGATTGAGTGGACCTGTCCAGTCAGTGCACGCATTTGTCAGTAATCGTGCAGCTCAACTCAGGAAGTCAGGACTTAAGGAGCTCAACGATTCGACGAACAATACCAAAGAAAGGACATTTGGGTAGGCCACATAAATTACTCGAATCTGCCAGATCATGATTAAAATTAACTGCAAAAAAAAAGCAATGACCCATATAATCCTCACATTCACAATAATTAAAATAACATAATACTTTACAAGTAAATACTCATGTCATTGTGTATATAAAATTCAACAATGTCAATGTGTATATAAAAAATCGGACATAATGTTTGAGAACCATGTAGATTGGCGTCTGAAATGGTCTTTTTATATAACCTCCAAAACAAGAAAAATACTCACGGTCTCTTCTCCTTCAAAGCCGCTTGAGCCTTCTCATAAGCTTCCTTAATCTTCTCCAACCTCTCAACCTCTTTATTTTCCGTACTAAGATACAACTTAAGTTCAGACTCCGCTAACTTACGACCATTGTTAGCTTCGTCGACCATCCTCTTTAAGCCTATGAGATTAGCTTGCAGGCGGTCTTTAACTTCTTGTAGGCCTTGGGTTTCTGTTCTGTAAGTAAATAGGGGTCAAGTTAGAGGATTTTGAATGTTAATGTTATGGTAATATGATTCTGTTTCTAATGCATCTGAATCTCGGAAAAAAATTGAGGTGATTTTATAGTCATTTGGTCATTTTATAATAAAACTAAATTCAACAGACATTCTCAATATCTATGACAGCAGTTCGAAATACAATTAGAATGATCCAGTTCCTCCATGTGTACCTAACTTTTAGTTTTCTTTTTCGCAGCCAATAAGGTGAGGGTAGGGTAGGCATTTTTAGGGTGCTATTCTAAACATGTAGACATTTAAAAATACTATAATAAAGCTGAAGAGTTTGTTTGTCGGTTTGTTTGAACGCACTAATCTCTGGAACTACCCGTCAGACTTGTTTTTTTTTGCATTTGATAGCCCAATTCTTGAAGAAGGTGTAGCGGTATCTGCACCACCACATGCGAGCTACACGTCATACTGACGTCACGAAAATCCTGCATCGCGCAAGCAGTTTACCGCGCGACTAGCATATATACAACGTCCCGACATCAACCGTCGGGCAGTTGCCCACCAGACACAACACCCGTCTGGTCGGAAGATCCTCCCTTTTCAATAGAGTATGAGTGAGCTTTACACTCTGTTCCTCATACCTCTATAAAGGTTTTAAGCTATTTAACATCACGCTACGATCCTTAGGAGCCGAGCTAAAGAAAGAACGCTGAGCGAAAACGAAGTAATATCTCGGGCGGGCGATGCGATGCGACGCGATGGGAATGAGGCCGAGGGGCTTTTATAAAAATGTGACTATTATTTTAGTATATTGTGTATCTTACGACTTCCAAGCGAGCGAAGTCAAGTGTAGAAGTTATTAATAATAATAATAAAACATGGCTATAATTTTGATGGTCCTGGTCCACAAGGGCGCATAAACTAATTGATTAGCATTTGAAACTACTGTTGGAGCTGCTGAAAATTTTAAAAACTTCTTTGCATTGTATAAATTCAATGTTATAGTATTGTATAATTGCATAGCACATGTGTGAGTACTATGTACCTACTATAAAGCTACCATTTAATAGGTTTTTCTTTCATTGACTTGAATGTACCCTGGCGGCTGAGAGTATGTCATGCTCACTCTAATGTCTCGCTGGTGGTGGATCATTAAATTCCCTTCAAAATGGTTGAGCTGAATGGTGCTGATCCATGCGTCATGTTCGTGAACGGGCGCCGTCAGTGGGGACTGGTCATTTCTTAGCTGCCACGGGTTATTTTAATTTAATTTTATATTTGAATTGCTTTTGTCTTTTTATTACGGACGCTTTTAACGTTCTGCATCGTTCTCACATGCATAATTTCAACATGAACGATGTAATCAATATTTTGTAACCATATTTTGATTTAAAAGAGTGTCCATGGAGTATCTTGCCCGTTCTTCTCCATAGGTACCTACTACGCTTTGGAATGGGTAACTAGCTTCATCTTTCTGACTGACCGACCCCTTGACAATTCAAAAGTGCCTGTAATTGGTTTATTTGAAATAAATGCTTTGAGTTTGATGATACCCTAAACTGCCCCATTTAAGTATCCTGTGTACCGTTAGTCCACTACCTACCTTACGCTAGCGACAACTGACTGTAGTTCCTCTTCTGCTTTTTCCTTCTGTTCTGTATTTCTCACAAGAAGCGTCTCACAATCTTCTATCTCCCTCTGATTTTTCTCTGGAATCTGTGAAATTATTACAATATCATTATGTTTTAAGATTAATTTGATGAAACTATACTGAATGTGGCTGGTAATCAGTGTTTTTTTTTTTCATGAAGCAAATTTTGTGAATCAAAACAAGTCATTTATTCAAATTAGGCTGACGATCAGCACTTTTCGAACGTCAAAATTACATAAGACAGTCACCCAAAACGCCGGCCTCTCACCACTTCCTATAGTGCTTTAGCTGGGGAGAAAAAGTAGCGCAACAAACAGCCCAACAACACAGCTGTCTGTTCAATTAGAAGAACTTGATTCTATACAATAGTAAGTACAAAGTAATTAGCATTACGAGGCACAGAACTTGAATTTGTGTTGTTTAGTTTTCTCTGTCATCTCTGACCTAGACTAGAGTCAAGAGCAAACACACGTAAATTAAAAAAAAAAACGCCTTAATATGTCAGCTTGCACACGCTAATATACCAACAAATACAATGAAAGCTATACTCAAGCAAAAACTACACAACTAAAAATGTAAATAAAACTAAACCTATACATACATACATACATACAGGTCATACATACAGGTATATAAAATTGGAGTGTCTGTTTGTAATATTAAAATAACCGTTTCTTTTTACTAAATGCATATGGATGTATAAACGGTACATATACCAAAATATTATTTTTTTACAATTTTTGTCTGTCTGTCTGTTTGTTCCGGCTAATCTCCGAAACGGCTGGACCGATTTTGACGGGACTTTCACTGGCAGATAGCTGATGTTATAAGGAGTAACATAGGCTATTTTCTATATATAGGATAATTTTCGGGCGAAGCCGCGGGCAGCAGCTAGTACCTAAATAAAAATCTCCAGGCATAAAGGGCGTGCCCGCTTACAAGTACAATGTTTGATTGTGTTCATACATCTGTAACTCGAAGTCACAAATAATAAACTAGGACTATCGAGTAAATTTACTAATAACAAAATACTTTTTTACGATAAAACAACCGACTTCCAAGAAAAACACTAAAAGACGTGAAAAATAACTTTAAATTCGGAAGTCGGTGTCTTTAGTTTTGTATTTTCGTTTTTGGCCACCGACTTCCAAAATTAAAGTTATTTTTCACGTCTTTTAGTGTTTTTCTTGGAAGTATGTTGTTTTTTTGTAAAAAAGTTTTTATTTTTAATTTTATAGTTGCAGTACCTACCCCACACAAATTCGTATACCACTACTTGGTGTGTAAATAACAGTGACAGGAAATTATTAACACATCATCCATATAAACTAAGGGGAAAAATATGCAGTATTAAGGATAACTCAAAAACTACTAGTCAGACCTTGATCAAATTTAAATGGGACCACATGTGAAGCACCACCTACCAAATAAAAAAAGAATCATCCAAATCGGTTCACCCAGAAAAAGTTCTGTGCTAACACAAATAAAAAAAATAAAAAAACATATAGGCGAATTGAGAACCTCCTCCTTTTTGTGAAGTCGGTTAAAAACCATGGTCAGCAAGACGACCAGTCACAACGAGCATAACGCAAAAATAATATGATAAATTTTCGAGGTCGCTATTTAACCACATATGGCAATAAGTACAAAAACAGTAGTGAATAAATCCAAAAAGGTTTTACTTAGCTACCGCTAGTCGAGTCTTACGAGCTTTGAGAACCCATGTATGGTCTGTTTTAAAACGAATGTATCTGATGAAAATGTAAACACATGGATAAGAAAACGTAACTGTGGATGCCTATTTGTGGTGCCACTTACAAATTGAGATCTTTGATTTGATGATTCGAATAATTAAACCCGATATTTAATTTTTAATCAACTTACAAATGTTTATCTTTTGACAATAGAGGTTAATTTTAAAACCTTAAATTTCCGTCGATGATTTTGCAATTACAATTTATTGATGTTATTCAAACAATAAATTGTAGGAAGTAGGAGGGGGGGGGGGTTGTAGGAGGGGGGGTGTAGGAGGGGGGGGGGATTGTAGGAGGTGGGGGGGGGGAATTGTAGGGAGTATATAGTTGAACTATATCTCACCACCTTCTAAATACAGACGAATATGTTACTAAGTCCATTTAGTGAGTGATTGTGAAAAAAATAACCTGAACAGGGCCGGCAGTCTCGACTAGATAGCGATGCTATCGCAAACTACCGATCGATAAATATTAAGGTGAATATTCAGTTGTAGCCCGCAAAATTCAAATTTTCTTTAGTTTTTTGCACATTGCAGCTCTGTTTTACGTCGTATGTTGATCAATGTTGATGTTGTTGTTGTTTGAGTTGATGCGATTCTCGACTGTGGGAATACTATATTTATCGAATAATAATCATCAATTTCATATCAATCATCTAATTCAAAGAAAATTTTAATTTGGCGGGCTACAACTGAGGTTTCACCTTAATATTTAGCGATCGGTAGTTTGCGACAGCGTCGCTATCTATGTCGAGACTGCCGACCCTGGGCTTATTTACACTTTTATCAGATAATTTTGGAACAGACTGTAGGTAAGTTAACGTTCAAAGGCAATCTTACCAGTTCCAAATCAATAAGTTTCCCCCTCTCCTGTTCAAGCAGTTGGTCTAAATTCTTCCTCTTCTTGTTACTCTGTGTGAGGTCCGCCTGCGTGGTCACAGCCTTTCTCTTGCAGCCTTGAAGCTTTTCGGTTATTTCCTCTTTCTGTTTGCGGAGGACGTCGTATTTTCTAGAAAGGTAAAGAAGATAGAAGTTGGTAGATCTCTAAAAATTATGAAGTACATAGTTTCAAAAGTTTAACTTATACACTTCAAGAAGCTGTCGCCTACGCATTCCGTCTATCAAAGTAAGTAACTTTGTGCAAAAATAATTGTTGAGAAACGACTTTTAATTTTGGTGTGAAAATTCGCTGCTTACGGTAGTAATTTGCGCACTACCGTAAACATGTTTAACAGTATTTTGTGTGCGTTACATGTGCGCATATAAAACATTGTGCTTATGAGTGCATGCAACGGCACAGGGATCGTGGGAGTATTTAAAGTTATTACTTTTAATACTATAGTCTATTCGCGTTAAGAAAATAGTGACTCATCTGTGCAACTGCAAAATACTACTATAATCTCTAGTACTATGTCCGTACTGTCTGAAGGGCTTACTTCAACGGGTCAATGTGAACACGGCTTTCTAATTTACTATGATCTAACTGGTCAAGAGGCGTGGCTAAGCTGAGTGACAACGATGAGTTCGCTATTTTCTTAACGCGAAGTGTTCGCGTATAGCGTTTAGTGTTCGTAAAAAATCCTTTGCGTAGTTTAAAAGAATAACGCGATCACGTAGACAGATACGAAAAGTGAAAAAATAAAAAGCATTTTTTGAAATTGTTGTCTTTCTGTATCTCTATTCGTGCCGGCTAATCTCCGAAACGGCTGGATCGATTTTGACGGGACTTTCACTGGCAGATAGCTGATGTTATAAGGAGTAACTTAGACTTACTTAGACTTACTTTTATTTAAAAAAAAAGGAATTAGGGTATCGCGCAAAAAAAATAAACTCATAAAATCCAATTTATTTTCCGTCATGCACGCGAAGGAAGTCGCGAGCACAGTTAGTTTTATAATAAGTTTAGATTACTTACTTTGTACCCTCTTTTAAAACATTACTTTTCTGTTTCAACTCTTCCTCAACTTCCTTCAGCTTGTCGTCAACGGCTGCTAGATTCACTTTCAAATCTGCAAGATCTTCCTGTTTGCTTCCTATTATTTTATTTGTTTCGTGACTAGAAAAAATAAAGAAAAAAGTTTTGAAGAGTAGCTGATATAATTTGGACACCAGAAGAAATTCATGGGGTAGAAAGTAGACTTGTTGGTTTGTGAAAATTCGGGAAAAAAATATTAAAGCTTGTAAAAATAGTCACCCCAATGAATTGGAAATCAAAGGGAAGACAAATAGTCCATACTAATATTATAAATTGAAAAGTAACTCTGTATGTTACCTTTTCACGCCTAAACCACTGAACGGATTTCGATAAAATTTGGCAAGGAGATAGATGAGAAGAAGCTAGTATTATATACAATGAGTTGGTAATTAATGAGACTTCAGGGCCATCGCTTTCTACCAGGCGAGGGGCAAGAGCTGGCCCATTTCGCGACAGTATTTTTTTTTGGGTATTTTAGTGACATAAAACCCAGCACAAATAAATAGATCTATGTAACATTAAACTAACGTCTCCTTGATTAGTTTGATCAGAGGTATGATTATATACAACCAAAAACTTCTTCATCAGTTGTTATAATTTTCTTGAAGTATCAGTTCCTCCGGCCAGTGTACTCGTCCCATGCTCGAGAACGAATGCTTGTAATTTAGACGCACGTTCCTGGAAATATCACTGAAATGCAATGCTGCGATACTTATTTTTGATGTCGGAGCATCATGCTGAGATAGGAGCCTTTTGGCCTTTGAACAGGACTTTCTGTTTTTGGAACGAAGTTTTGGAACGAAGTTTTGGAACGAAGTTCCTTATCGCGCGTTGTGAAAGGGGGCTAGACGGAAAAAATTCTTACGAAAAGTTGTCACGACACTTTTTGCTATAGTAAGCTATTGTAAGCTGTGCGGCGTCGCATGTTTCTCTGTCTGTCTCTCTCTCTCTTATAGAAAGCAAGCCAGATATTTTCATTTCTATTTCGCATTGAACAACAACAACAACAATCCCAACAACAACAACAACAACAACCACAACAACATCAACAATTCCTTCACTAATTTAATCGAAAGGAACTTCGTTCCATCCGGGTGTCCCTTGACACCTCTCAAGTTTTTTAAATTATTTTTATATAATAATTTCGTCTAAACTAATATTATAAGTGGAAAAGATTTAATTTTTTATATGTTGAATGTTACACTTTCACGCTAAAAGGGCTTAACGAATTTGGATGAAATTTAGCACATGGGTAGAACATGACCTGGATTAGGACATAGAATACTTTCTATCCTGATATTCCCACGGGATCGAGACTTATGCGGGTGAAACCGCGGGGCGCAGCTAGTTTTATATAATTTTGTGTTTTATATTTTTATGATTGTGTTTAGTTTGTGATCGTCCTGAGAGTCTCAATAAATACTTTTTCGTTCTGTCTTTTTTTTTTCATTCTAAATAGGTCAAGTAACTTACACATATTTCTGCAGCAGCATATTCCTGGTCCTCAGCGAGGTATTGGTCAAGTTCATCAGATCGACGGCGTCTCTCATTGGCTGTTCAAGCTTGATCTTCTCTTGTTCAACCAATCGCACTCTATTCAGTTTCTCTTTACGCATCTCACTGTATTCTTCCACTTTTAATGCTAGCTTTTCTATGGGTTCCTGTGGTAATTTAATAAAGATGTTTAGTTTTTCGGGTTCGATTCACGGGTTGGGGAAGTGTTATTGGGTTTTTCCATCTGGAATTTCTCAGTAGCCTGTATTCTGGATTTGTGCCCGGTTGAAGGCAATAGGCTCGCCCTCTATTACATGGGATTTAAACATCTGGCGAAATGTGTGTACTATAGGTACACATCTGCCTAACCCTGCCGGGAAGCCAGGCGTGATGTTATGTTAGTCATGTATTTCTCCAGTGTTCCGTAACACTATCTGAACGGAAAAATGGAGAAAAAAAAATACACGAAGATACACAAAAATACACGTATTTTATTTTATTTCATGCAATTATCTATTCTGCCTGGCTTTTACTTTATCAACACTGTCTTTAGCTTTTTGTGTATCTGTGGCGAACGTTGTTGGTTGAACCTATTATGTTCTATTTAAAAGGCTGACTGCCGTTTAAACGTGACGCTGCGCGCTGGCAGAATAGTCGACATCGGCTCAATTGCCAAAACAAAAAAATATTTTCTATTTATTTGTAATATTATAACGTGTAATGGTTCGTTCTTCCGCATAAATAAAACAAAAATAAAAAATAGTATGCCCCAAAAAAAAAAAGTTCAAGTTTTTGTCAAAATTATGTCTTGTTTATTTACTGTATAGGCGAAAGTTTCTGTCTTTTGGACCTAAAAGTAAGCCCATAGAGTAAAATTACTGCCAAGTCTGACCCTATTTTCTTTATCAGCACTAATGCGCAATTCAGTAATGTCTACGTATGAAAGTGAAAACCATTGTCCATGGGACTTGAAGAACACATACACAAACATAAATAAACTCACGCATTTTTCCATGGAAGTAAACAGTAACTGCAGAATTCCATATGCTACGATCCATTTACGTTTTTCAACGTAAAAAACGACAACGATGTTCAACTTAAAAAGTTTAAATGAAATTCATACCTTGTATCTGGAAGTGCCAATAATATCTTCCAAATACTCCAACATTCCCGCCTCATGTTCATTCATTGCTTTTGGCTTCATCATGGCAATTTGTTCTACTTCACCCTGTTAAAGAGAAAGGATTTGAACATGATAAATGATTTTGTTTCTGTAAGTAGTTTTGTATAAACAATTTTACACGTCAATCATATTTTAAAACTAGATGAGGTCGCCGGTCGGCGTTTCATATCTGACTACTTTGAGAGAAAGGCCGAAATAAACTCAGAGGTCACGGACTCTTTTAAACTCCAGACATAATCTTGGTCAGATCATGTGAACACTATGTAGATTTGTGTCTGAAATGGTCTTTTCAGGAAAGAACCACACCTATTGAGTGGACCTGTCCAGTCAGTGCCCGCATTTGTCAGTGATTGTGCAGCGCAACTCAAAACTTAAGGTGCTCAACAATTCGATGAACCATACCAAAGAAAGGACATTTAGGTAGGCCATGGCAGGCATATGTAAGATTGGAACATGATAAATGAATACTTCTCTGAGTTTTGATGGCAAATTGTGGCAATATTTTGTAACTACTATTTTACATGATATTTTCAAACAATTCAATTGCTTAAAAAACTACGCTTATTCAAACCATTTGAGCC
Source organism: Griposia aprilina (assembly GCA_916610205.1). NCBI lineage: Eukaryota > Metazoa > Arthropoda > Insecta > Lepidoptera > Noctuidae > Griposia > Griposia aprilina. The sequence continues at coordinate 12,069,508 of OU744307.1, read as the reverse complement.
CACAAAATAACTGTTTAAAATTAAAAGGAGACATTCCAATCAAAAGTATTTGAACTCACTTGCAAAATCAAGAACCGGTTATGATCCAAATCAATGCCATTCGACCGTAACATGCGGGCCACTTCTTTGAACTGCACCCGTCTTCCGTTCAGGGTGTAAAATGATGAGCTGTCTCTGAAAGCTGTTCTAGCTACCACTATCTGACTGTCAGGTACTACAGTGAAGTCACCTCCTTCCTGTAAAAAAGATAGAAATTTATTTATTTAATACTAAGCACACAAATGTTCAGAGGTGGACTTAACGCCATTGGCATTTTCTACCAGTCAACCTATGGGTGATGCAGAGACAAACATTAAATACAAAAATTAAGGAATAAATATTTATTTAAAAATAAAGATATACATTATACATACTCATATACCTAGTAATTATTTTAGTTAAACCATTTACAGGCACATTTTTGTACTGAGAAGGAGGCAGAAAGTAGAAGCTAGTTGTAAGAAACTCCATGGTTACTATTTTGAATCAAGTCATAACAGTATCACTGTTTACAGTAACCATTAAAGTCGAAACTATTATAACCATGCCCATAGCTAGACAATGGCCACTGAAAAAATTATTTATTTATTAAAATCTCCCTTACAACTGACATTACAGGGGTATACCTAATGTGATAGTCTATATGGGGTAGCAGGAACATCTATGCGCAAACTGTCACCATGAATTCAGCACAATGATTCTAGACAAACCTTGGGTAGAGCAAACATTTTCGTCAGTTATCAAAATAAAAAGTGCTTTTCATAGAAAAGTGCAATACCTATGCGGTATAAATGTATTAGAAAAGTTTTTTTAACCAACAAAAACATTCAACGCATGAGGGTTCAGAATCATGTAGGTACTGAAACCATGGCAATGGGTGTGTCGATGTTCCTGCTATCCTGTATATCATGATAATATTAGATAGAACAATCAAATTGATTGGAAAAGAAAATTGGAAGTAGTAAAGGGATTCCTTTGCCCAGAAGAGGGACAGAATAGGCAAGCAAAAAGAAAATGTAGTTCATCATTTTCTTATTAGTTGAAAAATAAGAGAAACAATGTTTGTATGACAAGTTTAAAGTACTCAAAATAGTCAAAAGAGCTCAAGGTAAAAGAAGTTATCTCCTTCAGGACATATATTTCATTTTAATTTTCAATTTTGTGGAACAGTAAAATTAAACATTAATAACATGGTTTGATTCTAAAACCCTTTCACTGTTAAATATTATTTACCTCAAAAACAAAAGCTGAAAAAACACCTGTTATTTCTACCCATTGTTTCAATGGATGGTTAGCTATAAAGGGATATTTAGGAATGTTAGCTATCTAGGGTTAAGTACCCAAAATAGCAGCTTGAGAGCTCAAGCTTAAATCAAATTATCTGCTTAAGGGGAAAGCACCAGGTTGCCCACAAATTCAAATTTTCTTTCATTGTTTCGCAACTTGCAGGTCAGTGTCAGGTTGTACATTGAACAAAACAAAAACATCAATATAACCCTCTATTTTACCTAACCTAACCCTATGGAATGACAGTTTCATAAAAAAAAAAAAACAATAGGGTTATATGAGAGGGTTGTTTTAATGATTATAATTATGTAAATACATACTTGTTACAGTCGGGAATCATATTTTGTTCAACATACAACCTGACACTGACCTAAAATTACAAAAAACGTAAGAATATTTGAATTTCACAGGCAACCTGGCACTTCCCCCTTAAGAAGAAATAGATAATTACCATTTTTCAATTTTAAGCAACAAAAACTAAGTTAAATTGAACATACCCCATCAATAATCTTACAGAAGTGTACCGCAACAGTTGCGCTCTTGATGTTGGGATACTTGCTCGATGAGTGTATTAGAACGGAGATCTTCTTAGACCTGATCTTGGTGGCTCGGTATCCAAACACGAATAGCATAGAGTCTATTACGTTACTCTTTCCACTGCCATTTGGGCCTATGATTGCAGTGAAACTCTGAAAGGGTTTAATACAGTAAGTCTGAGCTACAAATATAGCTAAAACTTTAAATTGACATTGTGAATAAATATTAACGAAAAGCACAGTAGGTTGAAAATAACATGAAAATAATATTTGTTGATATGTTACTGGAATAGTTATAAAGTATAATGTAAAGAGATAATAGGCATTAATTTGGTCAGTGGGTCGTCTTCTTCATTTCATCTCAAGGATACAGGTTTTAACAATACACAAATTGGTTATTTAGACAATAGCAAATTGAAAACAATGATTTTTATATGCTTCTACATATAAACTCGAGCATTTTTTCCATAGGGGTAGGCATAAACTCCAGAACTCTACCTGCTACGCCCTTTAGATACTAACATTCGAAAGTAACCCTGTCTGTATGATACCTTTTCACACCTAAACCACTGAACGGATTTCTATAAAATTTGGTTTGGAGATAGATAAAATCCTGGAGAAGGACGAAGGCTAATTTTGGTCCCGGAAGCACGTTCCCGTGGGATAATTTCCGGCATACACGCGGGCGAAGTCGCTTGCAGAAGCTAGTGCATAGAAATATCAAATAATAAGTAAGTAAATGGTTACAACTTAAATTGTTTTAACATAATGACATGATGACCTTGTATTTTTTGCTGTAATCTTCCTTACCTTATGAAACGGTCCCAATGCCTGCATGCCAGCATAACTCTTGAAGTTTTCATTCATTATGTGAGTAATAATTAGCCTCGGTCCTGTAGTATCAAAAGTCAGTGCTGGTTTCGGCGCGGGCGGTATATAGATATCTCCTATACGAACTCCACCTTCTTCATCATCAGATATGTGGTCTATGTCGCCGCTTATTAAGTGGTCTTGGTCTTGATTTTCTTGATCTTGAAGTGAAGTCGAAGGTCCGCCATTCGGAGGGTCTTCAACATCCATCGCTTCGTCCTGTGCCCTTCTCTTTTTAGTCTTCTGCATTGTTATCACCAAAACAAATACTGGTTTTAAGCGATAGAGGGTCAGCCAGTACCGCCCTCCAGTAAAATCAGTAAAACTATCGGAAATCGATAACAAATATGAACAGCAGCAAACCGTTTAAAACAGTGTTGCCAGATGACCGTCTCGCGTTCTCCCCAAACCTTCCCCAAAATCCCCCCAAAATTTAGGTTTTGAAGAAAAATCCCCCACAAATGGCAAAATATTAATTTAGGAATGAAATACAATTTTACAATATTTTAGCAACAGTTTACTCCTCAAACTTTCCCCAAAATACCCCCAAAATTCAGGTTTTGAAGAGGAAATCCCCCAAAAATGGCTAAATATTTATTTATTTATGAAATACAATTTTATACTACGAGTATTCCAGCAATAGCTTCCATTACTGGGTATTCTTGTTAAAGCTTTTAGATTATTTGTTTATTTAATTGGATGCCTGAAGATTTTAATAACTTGTGTTGGTAATATTTTCTTTCATGTTTTGGATCAAAATCATAAATTAGAAACAGCCGGAAGCTGTAAAAACGTAATTGATAACGCTGCGCAAAATGTCTTTTGAAACTACCGATTTAATCATCATGGCTAGCCGCGGGCGTTTCCCGGACTACAGTTTTGGAAATAAAAATCCCCCAATTCCCTCCAAACGCAAATTTTTCCCTCCAAATATCCCCCCAAAAATATTGTCTCCCCAATTATCCCCCCATAACTATAAAATACCCCCAAATTTGGGGGGATTCCCCCCAGTCTGGCATCCCTGGTTTAAAAAATTTAAAGCAGTGTTGCCACTGCCAGCTCCAAAAGTTTAAATTATTGAATATCCGCGTCGAAATTATCGTATAATCTACGACAACATTATCGTAGAATCACTTTATCAAACGAATTGAAAAAAAAAATTTTAGGTCATTTTCTTTACATTTAGTCTGACCAGTCATCACGCGTCTTTATATTCCTAACAGATTGATTAAATGCTAACAAAATGACAATGAATTAAGTCAATGCTAGTGGCTCTAGCAGCACAAACCGTAACATAAACAATATTTTCTCATAGCTTTGAGTATTGATGATTGTCACTACTCAAAGCAGCAAAGTAGTGACGATTTTGTTCGTGACGTAAACAAACGGTCAGAAAAAACAAAATGCACTGTTGTGAATTATCCCTTACTCCTATTATTGAGCAGTGGACCCAGTAGTAATGGCGTGACTTATGAGTTCCTAGGTCGTAGGTTCGAACCCTAAGAGGCGCTTTACTTTGTGTAAATTATTTCATCATCACTGCTCTCAAAACGGTGAAGGAAAAATTGTGAGGAAACCGGAATATCCCTAGAAACAAAAATTGAAGGACATGGGTCTTCTATTCTTCGCGTGGTGTATTACGGTCCTTTCCCTCTCACTGAGAGGAGGTCTGTGTTGTCATTGGGAACATTAAAACTGATTATGCTATGTGTTATGCTATTATCGTGCCACAGTATTTTTAAGTGAACAGTGCATGCCAAGAGAATTTGAGCAGTACAACTATCCTCCGTCATGAGTTCAAAACACAGTGGGGACATTCATAGACTCACTTAAGGATAATTTCCACCAAACGGCTCGCATCCCTTCGGATCGGAACGGATTTTACAATCTTACTACCAAGCTGCGCACAGCAGGTTGATCGCGGGCGTCTTTTTCGACACGTGATCATAGCTGAAAGTATGTTGCGACGCGCGATCGGCTCCATTCGCCTGTCGACGTATCCGATCACTCATTCTTCCGAATTAGAACACGTCAATACCATAGCAATGAAACTATTTGAATAGGCGGATAAGGCGAAGGCGGCTAGGCAGAAACGGATACGTTCGCAAGCGACGGTACGGACCCGATCGTATGCGTCGACATCCTGCCGGACGCGATCGGCTGTCGCCGCATCCGTTCGTATCCTTTCCGATCCGATGTAATGCGAGCCGTTTGATGGAAATCATCCTTTACACAGGCTCTTTGTTATTAATTATTAATACTAGTGTTCTATTTAAATAAAAGCCCTCTTCCTCTCTCCTACTTTTGCTGTGCCAGACAGGGTCCACAATGGTCATATTTTGTTACCTACCACCTAAGTTCACATGCGGAAGCAATAAATATATTGAGTATTGAGTATTTATCTTAAAGAAACAGAACGAAGTATATTATTTATTTAAAAAGATCTCATTATTCAATTTGTATTCAAACCTCAAAATAATCGTATGTACATAAATTAACTTAATTTAGACACACGTTATCGTACATCGTATGCTAAATTATCATACACCCCCATAATTGTGAAAAGGTTGGCAGCACTGATTTAAAGCGCGTTCTTTGGCACTGACAGTGATGCCATGGATACATGCAAATTGAGTATTTTTTTATTTTTTTGAAGTATTTTTGTGACCTGGTTGCTAAAACCTTTTAGCGAAGTCTTTAGTTTATTTAATTTCCTTCACTAAATATGCATATTGAGTTTGTCCTCTATAGTCCTTCCACAGCCGCTATGCTCTGTCTACGGTTCACATTTATTTTACTTCTGAGGTTGCACCGCTGTCAAAATCACAGTGATCCTTATCATTGTTGTAATAAGGTTACTATTGGGTTGCTGCTGTCAGAGGCAAAATAACAGAATGGACTGCACAGGTACACACAGCTACATATCAAGCTATACATTTCCTGTATAAGCTGGCCTCTCATTGTACGGAAATCCTATACAAAGCGAGATCAGCGTAAACTGGATATGTATAGCTTGATATGTAGCCGTGTGTACACCACAGATTATTGTTAGTCGCTAGAGAAGAGCGACACGCTAATGCTACGTACACATAATGATTGTACACACTTAGCGATTTTAATCGCCGGCGACTCGTTGAAGATTTCACAATCGCACGTCCACACATTCAGCGATTTCAAAATCTGTGAGTTTCTTCCCTGTGTCCACACAGAAGTTAGTTTAGTCATGGGTCTATTTTGCAAAATGATTAAGATGAAAATATATCTGTTGGTTCATTTCCGAAGTTCATGCCAAGTAGCGCTGGTATTAGAAAAGCTGTCATGATTTTTTTTAAACTCAAAGCAATTACCTATTTGTATTATACATATTCTATGCACTTTTGAATTGTCAAGGGGTCGGTCAGTCACAAAAATGAAGTTACACTCTTATCAACTTATCTGTGAAATCGCGAAAATTGGAACTACGGCCGTCATGTTGAAATGTCATTCGATTGTCAGTGTCTACTACATTCGGGTTCTCTGGTTGTTTTGTCGTGATATTGCTGAAAAAATAACGACTGTCCCTCATAGAGCAGTTTCGATCCACTGTGCGGAGTAGGGATAAAGTGAAAGGCGCTCGTCAGAGCAGCTGAGGCCTATTGGCATCGGCTGCTCTGACGAGCGCCTTTCACTACTACTACGGACTATAGGCGCCGCCATATTTGGCGGCGCCTATAGTTCGCATCAGCTGACCGTGTAGTGTATAGACTATTACTCATTTGTGCCAGTGCTCCACGCTATTTTACTCGCCACAAACACCACCAAGGAAAAGGAAAAGGAGGGGGCGGGGAGGATTTTAGATAAATGTCTATAATGTGAAAAAAAGTTTCACCTTTACCGTGATTTCATAAAATCACACAATCCTTTTTTTTATTACACTACACTACCACTAGGTACCACTGCTAATTATAATTAGTCAAATCTGGTGTTAGGGGTTAGGTACGGTCATAACTAAATGCTAGACATCCTGCACCGTAATTACGTAACACACTATTTATCACAATCTGAATCATTTTGAAGCCTATTGCTAATCCATTGCTTCGTATGTTCGAAAAAATTGTCTGCTCAACAACGTAAATAACGCAATGAATGTTGTTGAACTGTCAAAATGAAACCCATTCCTACTGTTGGTGTGTTACGTAATTACCCCACAGGTACCTCTTGCAGGAAACGTTTGGTCGACGTAACGATTGGTCGACAAACGATTGACCGATAGTAACGATTGACCGACACAACCATTAATCGACATATACGATTGGTCGACTCAACTATTGATCGACAATAACAATTGGTCGACATTACAAAAAAATAACCACGAAGGGGACGGCGGGGTCTTTCAGACCCAACCATCCCCTACTCACCTAACCTGTCCGAGTCGGGGTGCCCCAAGTTGTACCAAATACTTAGTCGCCTGTAAAAAATGTCGACCAATTGTCATGGTCGATCAATAGTTGAGTCGACCAATCGTATATGTCGATTAATGGTTGTGTCGGTCAATCGTTACTGTCGGTCAATCGGTTGTCGACCAATCGTTACGTCGACCAAACGTTTGTCGACCAATCGTTAGTATCCCCTTGCAGGGTAGTGTACCTACTTAACTTCGCATTAAATGAAAGTTGTGAAAAGAAGTGGAAATTCATCAGTTAAAATGTTCCACGGGGGGGTGGAACATTTTAACTGATGAATTTCCACTTCATTGGATTATTTTTTAAATAAAGCCATTGTTTATTGCTGAGAGACTAAACTGTTAGCGTACCTACGTAACTGTAAATTATCAAATTCTTTTTATTTATTTTATTATTTTTATATAGGTATCATTGTTTTTAATTTGTAAAAACTGTAATTCCAAATAAACGATTATGTCTAATGTGAAATTACCTTCTTGAAAACTTACTCAATTTTGGGCACCCTATGTTATTTAGCAACACTGAATTTATCTATACCTTCATGTAACTTGGTACCTCGAAAAAAGCGCGGGAAACTTCAACTTGGTGGACGCGTCCTTTTTGAGATTAATTTTAAAATTTAAAAAAACCTGTTTTATAAGATCAGTAGTTGTAGTTTTTAGTGTTCTATTTTCTTTTACTTGTATTTTCATTCTAGTTTTATTTAGTTTCTTCGATAGTGGTAAGTTTCTTTTTTGTTATTTAGCGGGAAAATGAACGAGCCGCCTGACCCGGGGGTCTTTGTGCCCCCGGCAGGCAATTATGTTACTATTTCTAATGAATCGGGCATGGATACCGATGGGTCGTCTTCGGCTCGTCACTTAAAAAGAAGTCGTGTGCATGTTTGCAAACACTGCAATAAACGCCGCCGTACCCGTAAAAACCACGGTTCTGAGTCTTCGGGTTGTGGTTGCACGGACTCAACACCAATTACTACATTACAGCCTAACTGCACCGAAATTATTGTTTCCACCGATGTGCCTAATAATACAATATCTGATGTTCCTGCTCCGTCCATAATTGTTCCCACCCAGATAGGTCGAAAAACTTATGATAAAACTGACAGCTCACCGTTTGTAATTCATGTTCAAAAAAAAACCATTTCACCAGATGATGGAACGACATTGCACCCAATCACATTTGGCAAGTTCTTAAAACACAATGCCTTTCAAAATGTAATAAATGGTAGCGTCAAAAAAATAGGGCGCAATAAAATATCCCTATCTTTTTCAAATTTCCTGGACGCAAATTCCTTTATTGCGAACAATAGTCTTGAGACATATAATTATAAAGCTTTTATACCTACTTTTAATGTTACTAGAATGGGTTTAGTGCGTGGTGTTCCTGCGGAATGGTCTCCGGAGGAAGTTATTGATAATATAACAGTACCAATTGGTTGCGGTCCAATTTTAAAAGCTCGACGCCTCAATTTTAAAACCATTGTTGATGGTACAACTCTTTGGAAACCATCCCAATCCATAGTTGTTACCTTTGATGGGCAGGTTCTACCAAAAAGGATTTTTATGTGTTATAATGCATTACCTGTAGATTTATATATTTTCCCTACTGTACAGTGCTTCAGTTGCTGTCGTTTTGGTCACACTAAAATTCAGTGCAGGTCGAAACCTCGTTGTTATAAATGTGGCCAAGGCCACACTGGGGACAGTTGCGAAAGAGAACAAGAAAGTGCATCTTGCTGCCTTTGCTCGGGTTATCACTATGCTACTAATAAGTCTTGCCCAGAATTTTCTAGGCAAAAATTAATTAAATCATACATGGCACAAAGTTCAGTATCTTATGCTGAAGCAGCTAAAGTATATGCACCTGTAACTAAATCATATGCTGATACACTTTTATCTTCACCTTCCAAAAAATTTGCAGATTCTCCGTCAATCTCTTCAGCTAATAGAATGCCCGCTTCAAGTAGCTATAAAAAGACTGTCTTTCTCAAACCACGCTCTCCCCCCAAATCTGTACAAGGTTATAATAAGGTGGCTCACAATGCCATTATTAAAGATTTTGACATTCCTCAACCATCAAATGGTTGTGGTTTTTCTAATAATCATATTAATGAAACAAAAGACACAAATTTTTCCATAAACGATTTTCTTTGCGCATTACACAATCTTCTGTCTCAGTTCAACATTTCACCGTCCAACGTTGCCCCTTCTTTTAATGTTTCTCACTCCACCCATAATGGACAACACATCCAAAATAATCCAGTGGAACTGCCGCAGTCTCATAAGCAAAAAGAGTGATGTTATATATCTTTTAAATAAACATGAGCCATTTGCCTTTGCTTTAGCAGAGACTTGGCTCAAACCTAGTCATATTTTTAAAATTAACGGTTATTTAACCATTAGAGAGGATAGATCTGATGGGTATGGTGGAGTAGCTATACTTATTAAGAATTCTATCCCTTTCTCTATTATTACCTTGCCTCCTCATAGTGAGGAAATTTCAATTGTAGCTATTAAAGTGCATCATACTTGTCTTGTTTCTATTTACATTCCTCACCCTTCTTCTTCTGTTCTTCAAGAAATTAATAATCTTTTTTCCTTTCTTCCAAAGCCATTCTTAATATTGGGAGACTTTAATTGCCATCACCAATCATGGGGTTGTTCAACTTCTAATTGTTATGGCGATGAATTACTAGATATAATAGACTTACATAACTTATGCATCTTGAACTCAGGAGCTGCCACACGTCGTTCAGATCCCAATCAGAACCGAAGCGCAATCGACCTTTCTATCTGTTCTCCAAACTTAGCCTCTTCATTAACTTGGCATACTCTAACCTCTACGTATGGTAGTGATCATTTTCCAATAGTTATTTCTTATCCTCTTCCCAAATCAAATACACCATTAAGGAGATCAAGCTTAAAACATAAACTTCCTAATAGAAATTGTAATGACTGGGACAAATTTAGAAACATTGTAGACGGAAAACTTTGCTCCTTGCCTGTTATTTCTGATGGCAATGAAAATAGTTGTGCTGAAGCTTTAGCACTCATTTTAATTGCAGCGGCAGATGAAGTATTTCCTGTAAAAAATAACAATATTACTGCAATCCCTTCGCCTCCGTGGTGGGACTCAGAGTGCACAGAATTGATTAACAAACGTAAAGAGGCTGAATACAATTATAACCTTCATATGTCTGATGTTAATTTTGATATAGTTACTAACTTAATAAATGAAACTTATAAAGTTTTTAAGAAGAAAAAATTCGAATCTTGGCGTACATTTTGCTCATCAATTTCACCGAATACTCACCCTACGATTGTCTGGCGCAATATTCGTAGATTTAGGTCCATTTATAACAACCCTTCTCCTATACCCGATTCTTTAGCCAGTAAATTTTTAGATAAATTAGCTCCTCCTTTTGTTCCTGAGGGTATTAACCTTAACCTGTCTCTCGTATCCAATATCCAAGACACCCATACGACGCTAGGTCTTCCATTCACTCTCACTGAATTAAAGGGTGTTATTCATAAAACTAAGGATTCTGCGCCAGGCATTGATGGCATACCGTATTCCTTTTTTGCTAATTTAAATGATGACATCCTCAGATATTATCTACAGCTTATTAATTCTATTATGAATACAGGTAACATCCCTGTTGAATGGAAACGTCAAATGGTGTTGCCATTCCTTAAACCAAATAAAATTTCATCTGATGTTTCTTCATACCGTCCCATAGTTTTGTCTTCAATTCTAATGAAACTAGCGGAACACGTAATTAAAAATCGCTTAGAATGGTATGTTGAAAGTAAGGGTCTTTTGGCAGAATCACAATATGGTTTTAGAAAAGGTAAAAGTACAACTGACTGTTTAAGTATTTTCACGTCCGATATTCGGTTATCCTTCTCTAACAACCATTCTACCGTTGCAGTTTTCCTTGATATTAATGCAGCTTATGATAATGTTGTCTTATCAGTTTTACAAAATAAATTAATAGCCTTACAAGTCCCATTAAATTTGTCCAATTTCATTATTAATATCCTGAGTGAACGCTCTGTTAACATGTTAATAGGAGATCATGAGGTATCTCGTCTTGTGTGGAGAGGTCTCCCACAGGGTTCTGTGCTGAGTCCCCTTCTATACAATATTTATACATTTGATTTGGACTCCTCCTTGACTAACCATGTTAAGGTCCTTCAATATGCCGACGATTTGTTATTGTATTCTTCAAGCCAATCTGTTGAACAAGCTACCTTTGTTATCAATTCTGCTTTAACTACTTTAGAGTCATGGTTACATCTAAACGGTTTGGATTTATCCACGTCTAAAAGCGCAGCTGTTTTATTCACCCGGAAGAGAAATATTCCCGAAGTAAATCTCTTTTATAAGGAAATACCTATTCCAGTAAAAGATAAATTCAGATACCTGGGTTTAATAATCGATTCTAAATTAAGTGGTGTTCCTCATTGTGATTATATTGTCAACAAATGTGAAAATCACCTTAACATGCTTAGATGCCTCTCTGGTGTGTGGTGGGGTGCCCATCCCTTTTCTTTGAAACTCGTTTACAACGCAATCATCAGAAGCACTCTGGATTATGGTTTGTTCGTTTTAGAACCTGCTAGTGTTATGGCTTTTAAAAAATTGGATCGCATCCAGTCTAAGGCATTACGCATTATTTTTTTTTTTTAATTATTAATACTAGTGTTCTATTTAAATAAAAGCCCTCTTCCTCTCTCCTACTTTTGCTGTGCCAGACAGGGTCCACAATGGTCATATTTTGTTACCTACCACCTAAGTTCACATGCGGAAGCAATAAATATATTGAGTATTGAGTATTTATCTTAAAGAAACAGAACGAAGTATATTATTTATTTAAAAAGATCTCATTATTCAATTTGTATTCAAACCTCAAAATAATCGTATGTACATAAATTAACTTAATTTAGACACACGTTATCGTACATCGTATGCTAAATTATCATACACCCCCATAATTGTGAAAAGGTTGGCAGCACTGATTTAAAGCGCGTTCTTTGGCACTGACAGTGATGCCATGGATACATGCAAATTGAGTATTTTTTTATTTTTTTGAAGTATTTTTGTGACCTGGTTGCTAAAACCTTTTAGCGAAGTCTTTAGTTTATTTAATTTCCTTCACTAAATATGCATATTGAGTTTGTCCTCTATAGTCCTTCCACAGCCGCTATGCTCTGTCTACGGTTCACATTTATTTTACTTCTGAGGTTGCACCGCTGTCAAAATCACAGTGATCCTTATCATTGTTGTAATAAGGTTACTATTGGGTTGCTGCTGTCAGAGGCAAAATAACAGAATGGACTGCACAGGTACACACAGCTACATATCAAGCTATACATTTCCTGTATAAGCTGGCCTCTCATTGTACGGAAATCCTATACAAAGCGAGATCAGCGTAAACTGGATATGTATAGCTTGATATGTAGCCGTGTGTACACCACAGATTATTGTTAGTCGCTAGAGAAGAGCGACACGCTAATGCTACGTACACATAATGATTGTACACACTTAGCGATTTTAATCGCCGGCGACTCGTTGAAGATTTCACAATCGCACGTCCACACATTCAGCGATTTCAAAATCTGTGAGTTTCTTCCCTGTGTCCACACAGAAGTTAGTTTAGTCATGGGTCTATTTTGCAAAATGATTAAGATGAAAATATATCTGTTGGTTCATTTCCGAAGTTCATGCCAAGTAGCGCTGGTATTAGAAAAGCTGTCATGATTTTTTTTAAACTCAAAGCAATTACCTATTTGTATTATACATATTCTATGCACTTTTGAATTGTCAAGGGGTCGGTCAGTCACAAAAATGAAGTTACACTCTTATCAACTTATCTGTGAAATCGCGAAAATTGGAACTACGGCCGTCATGTTGAAATGTCATTCGATTGTCAGTGTCTACTACATTCGGGTTCTCTGGTTGTTTTGTCGTGATATTGCTGAAAAAATAACGACTGTCCCTCATAGAGCAGTTTCGATCCACTGTGCGGAGTAGGGATAAAGTGAAAGGCGCTCGTCAGAGCAGCTGAGGCCTATTGGCATCGGCTGCTCTGACGAGCGCCTTTCACTACTACTACGGACTATAGGCGCCGCCATATTTGGCGGCGCCTATAGTTCGCATCAGCTGACCGTGTAGTGTATAGACTATTACTCATTTGTGCCAGTGCTCCACGCTATTTTACTCGCCACAAACACCACCAAGGAAAAGGAAAAGGAGGGGGCGGGGAGGATTTTAGATAAATGTCTATAATGTGAAAAAAAGTTTCACCTTTACCGTGATTTCATAAAATCACACAATCCTTTTTTTTTATTACACTACACTACCACTAGGTACCACTGCTAATTATAATTAGTCAAATCTGGTGTTAGGGGTTAGGTACGGTCATAACTAAATGCTAGACATCCTGCACCGTAATTACGTAACACACTATTTATCACAATCTGAATCATTTTGAAGCCTATTGCTAATCCATTGCTTCGTATGTTCGAAAAAATTGTCTGCTCAACAACGTAAATAACGCAATGAATGTTGTTGAACTGTCAAAATGAAACCCATTCCTACTGTTGGTGTGTTACGTAATTACCCCACAGGTACCTCTTGCAGGAAACGTTTGGTCGACGTAACGATTGGTCGACAAACGATTGACCGATAGTAACGATTGACCGACACAACCATTAATCGACATATACGATTGGTCGACTCAACTATTGATCGACAATAACAATTGGTCGACATTACAAAAAAATAACCACGAAGGGGACGGCGGGGTCTTTCAGACCCAACCATCCCCTACTCACCTAACCTGTCCGAGTCGGGGTGCCCCAAGTTGTACCAAATACTTAGTCGCCTGTAAAAAATGTCGACCAATTGTCATGGTCGATCAATAGTTGAGTCGACCAATCGTATATGTCGACCAAACGTTTGTCGACCAATCGTTAGTATCCCCTTGCAGGGTAGTGTACCTACTTAACTTCGCATTAAATGAAAGTTGTGAAAAGAAGTGGAAATTCATCAGTTAAAATGTTCCACGGGGGGGTGGAACATTTTAACTGATGAATTTCCACTTCATTGGATTATTTTTTAAATAAAGCCATTGTTTATTGCTGAGAGACTAAACTGTTAGCGTACCTACGTAACTGTAAATTATCAAATTCTTTTTATTTATTTTATTATTTTTATATAGGTATCATTGTTTTTAATTTGTAAAAACTGTAATTCCAAATAAACGATTATGTCTAATGTGAAATTACCTTCTTGAAAACTTACTCAATTTTGGGCACCCTATGTTATTTAGCAACACTGAATTTATCTATACCTTCATGTAACTTGGTACCTCGAAAAAAGCGCGGGAAACTTCAACTTGGTGGACGCGTCCTTTTTGAGATTAATTTTAAAATTTAAAAAAACCTGTTTTATAAGATCAGTAGTTGTAGTTTTTAGTGTTCTATTTTCTTTTACTTGTATTTTCATTCTAGTTTTATTTAGTTTCTTCGATAGTGGTAAGTTTCTTTTTTGTTATTTAGCGGGAAAATGAACGAGCCGCCTGACCCGGGGGTCTTTGTGCCCCCGGCAGGCAATTATGTTACTATTTCTAATGAATCGGGCATGGATACCGATGGGTCGTCTTCGGCTCGTCACTTAAAAAGAAGTCGTGTGCATGTTTGCAAACACTGCAATAAACGCCGCCGTACCCGTAAAAACCACGGTTCTGAGTCTTCGGGTTGTGGTTGCACGGACTCAACACCAATTACTACATTACAGCCTAACTGCACCGAAATTATTGTTTCCACCGATGTGCCTAATAATACAATATCTGATGTTCCTGCTCCGTCCATAATTGTTCCCACCCAGATAGGTCGAAAAACTTATGATAAAACTGACAGCTCACCGTTTGTAATTCATGTTCAAAAAAAAACCATTTCACCAGATGATGGAACGACATTGCACCCAATCACATTTGGCAAGTTCTTAAAACACAATGCCTTTCAAAATGTAATAAATGGTAGCGTCAAAAAAATAGGGCGCAATAAAATATCCCTATCTTTTTCAAATTTCCTGGACGCAAATTCCTTTATTGCGAACAATAGTCTTGAGACATATAATTATAAAGCTTTTATACCTACTTTTAATGTTACTAGAATGGGTTTAGTGCGTGGTGTTCCTGCGGAATGGTCTCCGGAGGAAGTTATTGATAATATAACAGTACCAATTGGTTGCGGTCCAATTTTAAAAGCTCGACGCCTCAATTTTAAAACCATTGTTGATGGTACAACTCTTTGGAAACCATCCCAATCCATAGTTGTTACCTTTGATGGGCAGGTTCTACCAAAAAGGATTTTTATGTGTTATAATGCATTACCTGTAGATTTATATATTTTCCCTACTGTACAGTGCTTCAGTTGCTGTCGTTTTGGTCACACTAAAATTCAGTGCAGGTCGAAACCTCGTTGTTATAAATGTGGCCAAGGCCACACTGGGGACAGTTGCGAAAGAGAACAAGAAAGTGCATCTTGCTGCCTTTGCTCGGGTTATCACTATGCTACTAATAAGTCTTGCCCAGAATTTTCTAGGCAAAAATTAATTAAATCATACATGGCACAAAGTTCAGTATCTTATGCTGAAGCAGCTAAAGTATATGCACCTGTAACTAAATCATATGCTGATACACTTTTATCTTCACCTTCCAAAAAATTTGCAGATTCTCCGTCAATCTCTTCAGCTAATAGAATGCCCGCTTCAAGTAGCTATAAAAAGACTGTCTTTCTCAAACCACGCTCTCCCCCCAAATCTGTACAAGGTTATAATAAGGTGGCTCACAATGCCATTATTAAAGATTTTGACATTCCTCAACCATCAAATGGTTGTGGTTTTTCTAATAATCATATTAATGAAACAAAAGACACAAATTTTTCCATAAACGATTTTCTTTGCGCATTACACAATCTTCTGTCTCAGTTCAACATTTCACCGTCCAACGTTGCCCCTTCTTTTAATGTTTCTCACTCCACCCATAATGGACAACACATCCAAAATAATCCAGTGGAACTGCCGCAGTCTCATAAGCAAAAAGAGTGATGTTATATATCTTTTAAATAAACATGAGCCATTTGCCTTTGCTTTAGCAGAGACTTGGCTCAAACCTAGTCATATTTTTAAAATTAACGGTTATTTAACCATTAGAGAGGATAGATCTGATGGGTATGGTGGAGTAGCTATACTTATTAAGAATTCTATCCCTTTCTCTATTATTACCTTGCCTCCTCATAGTGAGGAAATTTCAATTGTAGCTATTAAAGTGCATCATACTTGTCTTGTTTCTATTTACATTCCTCACCCTTCTTCTTCTGTTCTTCAAGAAATTAATAATCTTTTTTCCTTTCTTCCAAAGCCATTCTTAATATTGGGAGACTTTAATTGCCATCACCAATCATGGGGTTGTTCAACTTCTAATTGTTATGGCGATGAATTACTAGATATAATAGACTTACATAACTTATGCATCTTGAACTCAGGAGCTGCCACACGTCGTTCAGATCCCAATCAGAACCGAAGCGCAATCGACCTTTCTATCTGTTCTCCAAACTTAGCCTCTTCATTAACTTGGCATACTCTAACCTCTACGTATGGTAGTGATCATTTTCCAATAGTTATTTCTTATCCTCTTCCCAAATCAAATACACCATTAAGGAGATCAAGCTTAAAACATAAACTTCCTAATAGAAATTGTAATGACTGGGACAAATTTAGAAACATTGTAGACGGAAAACTTTGCTCCTTGCCTGTTATTTCTGATGGCAATGAAAATAGTTGTGCTGAAGCTTTAGCACTCATTTTAATTGCAGCGGCAGATGAAGTATTTCCTGTAAAAAATAACAATATTACTGCAATCCCTTCGCCTCCGTGGTGGGACTCAGAGTGCACAGAATTGATTAACAAACGTAAAGAGGCTGAATACAATTATAACCTTCATATGTCTGATGTTAATTTTGATATAGTTACTAACTTAATAAATGAAACTTATAAAGTTTTTAAGAAGAAAAAATTCGAATCTTGGCGTACATTTTGCTCATCAATTTCACCGAATACTCACCCTACGATTGTCTGGCGCAATATTCGTAGATTTAGGTCCATTTATAACAACCCTTCTCCTATACCCGATTCTTTAGCCAGTAAATTTTTAGATAAATTAGCTCCTCCTTTTGTTCCTGAGGGTATTAACCTTAACCTGTCTCTCGTATCCAATATCCAAGACACCCATACGACGCTAGGTCTTCCATTCACTCTCACTGAATTAAAGGGTGTTATTCATAAAACTAAGGATTCTGCGCCAGGCATTGATGGCATACCGTATTCCTTTTTTGCTAATTTAAATGATGACATCCTCAGATATTATCTACAGCTTATTAATTCTATTATGAATACAGGTAACATCCCTGTTGAATGGAAACGTCAAATGGTGTTGCCATTCCTTAAACCAAATAAAATTTCATCTGATGTTTCTTCATACCGTCCCATAGTTTTGTCTTCAATTCTAATGAAACTAGCGGAACACGTAATTAAAAATCGCTTAGAATGGTATGTTGAAAGTAAGGGTCTTTTGGCAGAATCACAATATGGTTTTAGAAAAGGTAAAAGTACAACTGACTGTTTAAGTATTTTCACGTCCGATATTCGGTTATCCTTCTCTAACAACCATTCTACCGTTGCAGTTTTCCTTGATATTAATGCAGCTTATGATAATGTTGTCTTATCAGTTTTACAAAATAAATTAATAGCCTTACAAGTCCCATTAAATTTGTCCAATTTCATTATTAATATCCTGAGTGAACGCTCTGTTAACATGTTAATAGGAGATCATGAGGTATCTCGTCTTGTGTGGAGAGGTCTCCCACAGGGTTCTGTGCTGAGTCCCCTTCTATACAATATTTATACATTTGATTTGGACTCCTCCTTGACTAACCATGTTAAGGTCCTTCAATATGCCGACGATTTGTTATTGTATTCTTCAAGCCAATCTGTTGAACAAGCTACCTTTGTTATCAATTCTGCTTTAACTACTTTAGAGTCATGGTTACATCTAAACGGTTTGGATTTATCCACGTCTAAAAGCGCAGCTGTTTTATTCACCCGGAAGAGAAATATTCCCGAAGTAAATCTCTTTTATAAGGAAATACCTATTCCAGTAAAAGATAAATTCAGATACCTGGGTTTAATAATCGATTCTAAATTAAGTGGTGTTCCTCATTGTGATTATATTGTCAACAAATGTGAAAATCACCTTAACATGCTTAGATGCCTCTCTGGTGTGTGGTGGGGTGCCCATCCCTTTTCTTTGAAACTCGTTTACAACGCAATCATCAGAAGCACTCTGGATTATGGTTTGTTCGTTTTAGAACCTGCTAGTGTTATGGCTTTTAAAAAATTGGATCGCATCCAGTCTAAGGCATTACGCATTATTTCGGGTGCCATGAAGTCTAGTCCCATTAATGCACTCCAAGTTGAATGCGGGGAAGCTCCTTTATATCTTAGAAGACAATTCTTATCTGACAAATATTTGTTCCGGATTCTTCAGATCTCAACCCATCCTCTCATTCCCAAATTGGACTCTTTAGTGTTGCAAATTGAATCTTCAAATTACTGGTCCCATAAACGTGCTCCTTGTTTAGTTGTAAGCTATAAAAAATTCCTTTCTCTTTCTTCCCCTATTCACCGCTCCAATAAACTTCCCCTATTTAATAGTAGCTATGAGAGTTTACAATTCAGTCCCATCATAAAATATAACTGTGTAAGTAAATCAGATGCCGATTGCCATTTAAGTTTTAATAATTTTTTAGCTGAACACTTAGAGTACCACCATATATTTACGGACGCTGCCAAGCGTTCTCCGACGGGTTGTGTTGGAATAGGTACTTACCATTCCCAATACAACATCGTACAAAAAATAAAACTGCCTCCAGAGACTTCTGTTTTTACGGGGGAATGTTTCGGCATTTTAAAGGCCATAGAATATATCCGTGTTTTAAAGCTCAAAAAAACTATTATTTTTACTGATTCCCAAAGTGCTCTTCTAGCCATCAATAAATCCCCATTCGAACACAAATCGCAGTTGCCTATAATTTATTTAATAAGAGAATTTGCGTACAGAACCATCTCAGAGGGTAATTCACTACAATTTGGGTGGATCCCGGCTCATGCTGGAATCCATGGCAATGAAGTGGCTGATACACTCGCCGGTGATGCGGTGCAGTGTGGGGACTTAGTTCCGTATACTAATTTTTGCTGTGACCTCGTGACGTTACCAAAGACTTTTCTTCGGGACACCTGGAAGGTGGCTTGGGATATCGGAAGCAAATCGAAGGGTCGTTATTTCTCACTTATTCAACCCGACGTTCCGGAAAAACCGTGGTTTAGCAGGGCAAAGTTTGGCAAGATGGAGACCTCCATTCTAATACGGATGAGACTGGGTCATGTCTGCTCTCCCGCCCATCTTGCCAAACTTCATATTATCAACGACCCCATTTGCCTGTGTGGCGCAGACGTAGGCGACTTAGATCACATTTTTTTCTCCTGTCCTTTATATGACCGTTCATCCTTTCTCAGTAACCTCTTGTCTCTCCGTACTCCTTTTCCTACCTCAATACTTTCTTTACTTTGCACAAATAGCTTTCCTGTATATAAATGCATAGTCTCATTCATTACTTTAAATAATATTAAGTTGTAATTTTTCGTCATTGTATTTAGCTCATTATCCTTTATTATATCACTGTATTTAAATAATACTGATCCTATAGATGTATCCGTCCTATCCTAAATCCCGTTATAATTTTTAATAATGATATTTTCGTTTCCCTAACTTTGTTTTATTCATACTAACTAAACGTGACATTGGCTAAATGCACAAACCGTGCGAAGCCATAAACCAAAAAAAAAAAAAAAAAAAACTTGGTACCTCGTTTTTTTCAACAACTGTCAAATGTGCTCCTGTCAGTTCTGTCACAACAAAAATGGCGAACCGCACGGTAAAAGACGCGAAGTCAATACGAGGCACAAATCCTCAATATTTGATAGAAAAGATCATCAGATCGCGTATATACGATTCCAAATACTGGAAGGAAGAATGTTTTGCTTTAACTGCAGAGTTACTAGTCGACAAGGCTATGGAATTACGATACGTAGGCGGCGTGCACGGAGGTTTCATTTACCCGACGCCGTTTTTGTGTTTAGTTTTAAAAATGCTGCAAATCCAGCCAGAAAAGGACATTGTGGTTGAATTTATAAAGAACGAGGAGTTTAAATATGTACGTGCCTTAGGAGCGTTTTACATGAGGCTCACAGGATCATCAGTTGATTGTTACAAATATTTGGAACCTCTTTACAATGATAATAGGAAGTTGAGGAGACAAAATAGGGAAGGTCAATTCGAGATAGTTCATGTAGATGAGTTTATAGACGAGCTACTACGTGAGGAGCGTCTGTGTGACGTAATTTTGCCAAGAATTCAGAAGCGTCATTTTCTAGAAGAGAATAATGAGTTGGAACCCAAAGTTTCCGCCCTGGACGACGATTTGGACGAAGATATGCCGTCTGATGATGAAAATATTGATACTGAAGTGAAGGAGAACAAGAGGGAAAAGGAACGGAGGGGAGACAGGGATAGGAGAAGAGACAGGTTAGTATATAAACAAATGCTTGGGCATATTTATAATGAGTACATGTACTCTACTCCTAATACACCAACTGTGTTTGTTACTAAGATGATAGCAGCCTGACAATGAGTCAACAACCCATAACCTCAATACTGCTTATTGCTTGTCAATAAACTTCTACATGCCGCCTGTTGTTCTAAGAATTTAGTTTGAATTTTATGGGAATGTAAACTCTTCTTAAATGATCTAGGCCGTGCCTAAGTGTGTATTATCATGAAATAACATCTATTTAATTTTGTTTGTCGCCCACCAACAAAACAGATTTTCAGTTTCCTTTAACGTTATTGACAAAGGAAGCAGCACTGCATGTTGTTTTCAGCGAATTATACAATCATCACATAATAGTGACCATACATATTTTTACTCCTCCAGGTCAAGAGAACGGGACAACAGACGTGAGAAACGAGACGTGGACCGTAAAAGGGACCGCTCACGAAGCAGGGACCGTGACCGCAGAAGAGAGAGGGAACGTGAACGAGAAAGGGAAAAGGAACGTGAGAAGGAAAGAGAAAAAGAACGGTCTAGAGAACAAAGGGAAAGAGAGAGAGAAAAGGATAGAAGAGACAGAGGGGATAGAGATAGACACGATGTTGATAGAAGAAGAGATAGAGGGAGGTACTGATAAGAATAAATGTGTGAAGTTTATTATGTGGTTGTTTTAATATTGAAATGGATAGTTCGATTACTTTCTTCATTTATTAGCAGTCTTTTGAAGCATGTAAAACAATGATAAACTCACTGAGAAGGGCACAATACTATGTACTACCTGTGGCCATGACTTTGGATGTTTTTTGTATTTCCATAAATTTTTTATACAAATATCCAGGATGTAAAGTAGCCTATGTCCATCTCCAGGTCCCAGGCAAATTTCGGTTCAGTGGTTTAGGCAAGAAAAAGTTACAGACAGTTACTTTTGCAATTATAGTTTTAATAAAAATTATAATATTAGTATGCATTTCTAAATTGTAATAGTGAAGTGCAAAAAGTAAATTTTATTAGGTACTGGAAAATTAAATAATTTCACTGTTTAGTAAGTTACTTTTTGATTGCCATTTTGGTGTCAAGGTTGAAAACACGTGATTTTGTGGATTATTTGTGAATTTTATGCTTATTTCTGTTTTGAGTGCCTAAACTTGTTTGGTTTTTGTGTGTGTGTCTTCTTGTCTGCTGTGTTACTATTGTAAGTGCCTATATTCCCGTTTCCCTCATTCAAAATGAGGGAAACGGGAGAAGATGATGATCCCCCTGATGGAGGAGGTGTTGACCCAGTGAATCAGTCCTCACAGGATCGAAAGCGACGGTGTGCTGAACCGATACCCGATTCGACACACTCGAACGCTAAAAAAAGTACCCCACCTTCAGATTCCTATCAATCAGTGTACACCAAACCTGGTTTCGAATCCGACTCTAAAATCCTCTATAATTCAAGTGACAAGGGACCTTTTATAGTTCACATTACGCGGTCGGAACCGGATTTGTCTGCTGGGCTGTCAATAAGGATACTAAAGTTTGCGCAACTCATCCACCAAAACAAAATATCGGATGTAGTAGATGGGAGTATAAAGGCACTGGGGAGAAACAGGGCCTGCTTGGAATTCAATTCAGCGGCTGCTGCCAATGATTTTAAAAACCACGATTTTTTGGTCACCTATAAATTTGCTGCAGACATCCCTAAATTTCATGTGTCTCGGATGGGAGTAGTCCGTAATATTCCAACAGATTGGACCTTAGAGGAATTAGTGGAAGGTATTAGAACTCCTCCCAACTGTGGAGAAGTAATCAGGGCCCGTCGTTTGAATGTTAAATCTAAAAAAGAAGATATCACTACCTGGATTCCTTCCACTGCAGTTGTTATAACCTTTACTGGTCAAACTCTTTCTGAGAGAGTTTTCTGCTATGAAACGTCACTACCTGTAAGCACATATCAAATGCCAACAATACAATGCAGAAATTGCTGTCGCTTTGGACACATCCGTACTCAATGCCGCTCAAAGCCTCGGTGCTTTAGATGTGGTCAGGAACACTCCGGCGACAGTTGTTCAATTACTGACGATCTCTCAACTTGTATCTTGTGTCGAGGAGCTCATAAGGCGGCTGACTTTAAATGCCCAGAAAATTCTCGACAAAAATCTATTAAAATTGTTATGTCTCAGGACAATATTAGCTATTCTGAGGCCGCACTGAGATTCCCCTACCCTAAACGTCTAAATGCTGACGTCACCTCTACCTCCTCTCCATTCTCTCCATCACAGCAAATGCAATTCTCCCAACAAACCTCATACTCTTTACAATCTCCCCCACACTCCCCTGCTCAACCTGTCTCTCAATCCTACACAAAGACTGTCTATCGTACCCCCCGTCCAAGAACTCCATTAGGTAAGTCCTATGATGTGCATGCTCATAGAGATATTACAAATACTCCTTCCTTCTCTCAACCAAATGGTTGTGCTTTGCTTACTCCCATGGAAGAAACCACTCCTATGCTCACTCCTAATGATAATTTGATAGAGCTCCTTGCCTGCTCCCTCATAAACATCATCAGTAAGTTTAGTGATGGACTACCGAACAACGTCGTTAATATACTACATCAACTTCTCCAAACCCTTATAAACAAAAATGCTCCCCTCAACCCTCCTCCAATGGAATTGTAGAACCATTCGTAGGAAAAAGCATGAGCTTAGTTATTTGACAAATCGCTATAAACCTGTCCTCCTTGCCGTCTCGGAGACTTGGTTGGTTCCTGGTTCCGTGTTTAGGTCTCCGGGATTTTCCTGCCTTAGGGACGACAGGGCGGATGGCTGGGCAGGTTGTTCCTTGCTAGTCTCAAGATCCATTCCATTCTCTCAAATTAATATTCCTGCTCACAGCGACGAAATCCACGTAGTTGCAGTGAAAGTATTTAATATCTCCGTTGTTTCATGCTATATCCCCCACCCAAATAGTACAGTGATATTAGAACTTAATAATATTCTTTCTTCCATACAGAGCCCCCTCATTGTAGTGGGAGACTTTAACTGTCACCACACAATGTGGGGGTCCCACTACATAGACACATCCTCTCACTTTTTGGTTGATCTAATGGATGACACTAAATTCAATGAAATTCAATCTTTGCCTACTAAACGATGGATCTCCGACTCGCAGGGTACCTCCTGGTCAAAATAATAGTGTACCTGATCTTTCATTATCTTCTCCTTCCCTAGTAAATTCTCTCTCGTGGTCCGTGTTACCTAATTCCCACAGCAGCGACCACTTTCCAATTTTAATCAACTTTCTACAATCATTTACACCCCCTCCTGCCCTTCCTCCCTTACAGCGATATAGACTATCAGATGCAGACTGGGACAAGTATTCTCTAGCTCTAGACTCCAAATTATCTGGTCTCCCTCCCATAGATCTTTCAAATTTTTTGGTGGCCTATGAAGCTTTTGTTTCCTGTATGCTTGCAGCTGCCGATCATTCTATACCTCTCAAGAATACGTCTCGTGGTCGCATCCCTTCTCCCCCTTGGTGGGATTCAGAATGTACCACCACGGTTCGTCTGCGCAATGAGTCGGAAAATTCATATGCAGCGGATTTAACTATGGAAAATTATATTGATTTTAAGAAAACTGGGGCTAAAGCCACGAGACTTTTAGCCAAGGAGAAGGCTTTAGGTTGGCTAAGGTTCTGTGAATCCTTATCTCCTCGTACCCCTTTAACTGTCGTATGGCGTAAAATTAATAATTTCCGAAGAATATTCAAGGATCATAATATTTCATCAAATGACCCCTCTACCTGGCTCGATAATTTTGTTAATAGATTGCCCCCCCCCTTTGTACCTCATTTAGATTGCTTTCCTTGTAGTATGATTCCCTCCTTCATCTGACAGAATGAATGATCAATTTTCGTTTGCAGAACTTACTTGTGCTTTAGATCACCTTAAAGATTCCTCTCCAGGCATAGACGGTATCACGTATTCCTTTATTTGTAAAACTAGCCAATCTTCAAAATTATATCTTTTAAGTATTATAAATGCAATTTTCTTATCTGCAAATATACCTGAGACATGGAAGACACAAATTATA
Source organism: Griposia aprilina (assembly GCA_916610205.1). NCBI lineage: Eukaryota > Metazoa > Arthropoda > Insecta > Lepidoptera > Noctuidae > Griposia > Griposia aprilina. The sequence continues at coordinate 12,044,519 of OU744307.1, read as the reverse complement.
ATTCCCATTTTAAAGCCTGGGAAAGATCCAAATCTCTCGACATCATATAGACCAATTGCCTTATCGTCGGTTTTGGCAAAGATTACAGAGCATCTTGTAAAAAACAGATTGGAATGGATCCTTGAAAGCCGTGGTTTACTCTCCAACTCTCAATTTGGATTTAGACGAGGTATGGGTACAGTCGACAGCCTAAGTATTCTTACCTCTCAAATAAGACTTGCATTCTCCAACAATGAACACGTTATTGGGGTTTTTCTTGACATCTCGTCGGCATATGATAATGTCCAGCTTCCGCTACTCAGGCAGAAAATGCTTGAGCTGAGTATTCCCGTGAGACTGGTAAATTTCATCTTTAATCTTCTTATGTGCCGTTCTATTCGTGTACGTTCTCAAGGCGATCTTCTGTCTCCCCGTGTTCTCTGGAGGGGTCTTCCGCAAGGGTCTGTCTTAAGCCCAATCCTATATAATTTATACACTGCTAGCCTTGACTTAACCGTTAATTCTTTTTGCGACATACTGCAATATGCCGATGATATAGCCTTATACATAAAATGTTCTTCTTTGTCCAATGGTGCTAATAAATTAAACTCTGCTCTTAGTTACTTGAATGATTGGCTCTCAGATCATGGACTGGACATCTCTATTCCTAAGTGTCAAGCCATAGTATTTTCCCGTAGAAGAAATATTCCTCCAGTTAACATCTCTGTTGCTGGAGAACCGATTTTAATTCAAGATAAGGTTAAATTCTTGAGCGTTGTTCTCGATTCCAAAATGACAGGTTTATATCATTTACAGTTCATATTTAATAAAAGTGAGAAGGCCATCAATGTTTTGAGATCTTTATCTGGAGTTCGTTGGGGTTCTCATCCATCCTCTCAAAGAGTTCTTTATAATGCCATCGTTCGCAGCCACTTTGACTATGGATGTTTTATACTAGAACCCTGCAGTAAATTGGCTCTGAATAAATTGGATAAGCTCCAATCTAAATGCTTACGCATTATTACTGGTGCAATGAAATCATCGCCTATTAATGCTCTTCAAGTGGAATGTGTAGAACCTCCACTTCATCTTCGTAGACAATTCCTAGCAGATAGGTATTTTTCGGTAGCGTCTCAATTTCCCTCACACCCTCTACTTAGTATTCTTTGTCCTCTTTCTCGTTCTATCGAAGCTTCAACTTATTGGAGGAATAAATCTCCTCCTTTATTAGTGAACGGTTTCAATAATAATAAGTCTCTTTCATCTCCAGTTATGCCATTGGATAATCATCCCCTTTTTCTGGTTCCTTATGAATCAGTGATATACCAACCCAGAGTGATTCTTGATTTTGGGATACCTAAACGGAGTCCCAAGCCCAACAACCTTTTTAATAAAATTTTAAATAAAAAATGGGCAAATTGGATTTTGTTATACACAGACGCATCCAAAATAGAAGGATCTCATTTAGGTTCAGCCGTATTCATACTTAAGTTTAATGTTGTTTTAAGTTTTAAGAGTCCGACTGAGTGTTCTACTTTTACAGGAGAATCCCTAGCAACATTAGAGGCAGTGAAATACATTGATGCCAATCAACAACATTTTGATAAATCCTTGATTTTTACTGACTCTCTCAGCTCTCTCCAAGATTTATTGAAAATCCCATTTCGCAGCAAAGATAATTCTATAATTATTCTTAGAATTAAGGAAATACTCTATAAGTTAAATCAATCTGGCCTGGAAACTGTCTTGGCATGGATTCCAGGACATATTGGCATATTTGGTAACGAGGCAGCTGATTTCTATGCTAAGCAGTCTATCCGGATAGGCTGTACGTCTTTTACCAACATACCGGCTCGGGACGTCCGTTGCCTGGCTAAACCACGTCTCATGAGTTCTTGGGATGATCTGTGGCAAAAAACAAGGGCAATTAAGGGGAAATATTATGGCAGTATCCAATCCAACATCCCAACTAAGCCCTGGTTTGTCAAAAATAAGAAATTAAATAAATTAAGCACAACAATTATTATACGTCTCAGACTGGGACATGTTTGCTCTTCAGTGTTTTTAGCTAAACTACGCATTTGGGATCATTCCCTTTGCGAGTGTGGTGTGGAAGAAGGTACTCTTGAGCACATATTTTTCTCTTGTCGTAATCTTTTGGTACCTCTTTATGATATGCTCCCTCCTCATTTTCCCAGACCTATTAATATACCATTCCTCTTGACACTCGTGGATTCCCCATTAGTTAAAACACTCCAAAAAAATATTTTATTGAATAAAATAAAGCTTTAATTTACCAACTCATATAGGTGGTTCAGTGTACGTCTCATAATAAAATTGAATTGTATTGTCTGCTTACTAAAAATATATACTAACAAATGTTTTGTGTTGTCCTTACAGTCTACTCAAACGGATCCAGGTTTAATTAAGAAAATCATAATAAAGTCAATACAACCGGTTAACTTCAGCGAATACACTTTGTTTCCTTCAACCTTGACATTGGCAGAATCATCGGTAAAACGATGGAGCCATTAATATAAAATTGGAATTGGAAGTTACTTTTTGCTCTTACTGTCTGACCGAAGGTTCGGTTTTGGCCAAAAATTAGCCGAATATTCGGCCGTTCGTTAGCTGTAGGTTTTGATAGAATAGATATACAGAAATATATGACAGATATACAGACGGCGTAGAGTCTACGCCGTCTGTAACTGGACCCTATTACTAAGTCTACGCCGTAGACTTAGTAATAGGGTCCAGTTGTCACCCTTTTTGTACAAAACCTAAAAAAAAAGTGTTTACTTATATATGGAAGTCATTAAGTTCTTAGTAGACATGCTGCTTTTAGTATCAGCGAGTTGGGATCACAGCAGATGCATCTTAGTGACTGCGTTCGGTAGCGATAGCAAAATCACACGTTTCAGCGATTGCTTCGACGCTGCATCACTTTTTGGCGACTCTGCTAAAATTATGCGGTGTTTATACCTCAGTCGGTGTATCGAGCTTCTGAAAAACGACTTAATTGCTAATTGCAGATGCTAATATAAACACAAATAGGTAAGCGCTCTTCCTCCTCTGTCCTACTATGCTGTGCCCGACAGGGTCCTTATTTGTTTCATTAATTTTAAGCCCACCAATTGTTTTACCTACATTATGGAATGCAATAAAGAATTGTGTGTCCGTTTCGACCGCGCGGCCACGGCGAAATTTAAAAAAAAAACCACGCCAAGATTTTGTAAAAATTTGTAGAAGTTGATTCCCAAAACCATAAATTTGTCAAAGTTATGGTTAAAAAGTTATAAGGGTTTGAACGTGGCCGCGCCATTGAAACGCGGCGAACCGCGCGGCCACGGAGATCTTTAAAACTAAGCGTTGCAGAGATCTGAAATTCAGGTAAATAACAGATTGAATTTGTAAAAAAATTGTAAAAATATAGAAAAAAATCCTAGGTTTATATTTTGGGAGCTATAAGACTAAAACTCCATGGCCGCGCCATCGAAACGATGAAAAATACGTTGTCGCCGATATCTCGCTGAAAAAGCATCGCAGGGGTCTGAAGTTTTTTGTAAAACGTAGATTTGAATTTGTCGAAACTTGTAAAAATACTACAAAAAATCCTAGGTTTATGTTTCAGGAGCTGTAAGACTAAAACCTCATGGCCGCGCCATTGAAACGGTCAAAAAACACGTTATCGCCGATATCTCGCTGAAAAAGCATCGTAGGGGTCTGAAGTTTTTTGTAAAACCTAGATTTGAATTTGTCGAAACTTGTAAAAATACTACAAAAAATCCTAGGCTAATATTTCAGGAGCTGTAGTACGGTATCGCGTAGAAATAAGTCGTGATTATTTATCGAAGAAAGTAATTGTAAAGCGAGTTTTTTGTAAACAACACCAATTAATATGTAAAACTACCGATACTAGGCAAAAAACATGTATTTTTTCGGTATTTATAACTTGCAATACGTTTTGAATATTTCGATAGGGTGACCATGGCTTTTTGTTTACAGAAAACTTTCCACCTATCGTTTTGGAAATTGTATCTCAAGGATTCTAAATTAAATTAAAATGAAACGACAAGATACAAAAAACATATTTATATTTCTTTTATAATCATATAAATCACAGATTATTTACTTACCCTAACACATATATTTCTTTCAAACTCACAAATCACAGATTATTTACTTATACTTTCTTTCAAAGTCACAAATCACAGATTATTTGCTTACACTTACTTACACTACTATATAGGGTGACTGGTAAGCAGTGATCGATACTTAAACACGTGAATTAGCTCATCATTATGAACAACTTTTACTATGGGACCAAACCTGAAATCGCGAAAAAAATATCAGCTGTTCCATACATTTACGATCGCATAACTCGTCAACATGTATGGAACAGCTGATATTTTTTTCGCGATTTCAGGTTTGGTCCCATTGTTGCCATGTTCATAATGATGAGCTAATTCACGTGTTTAAGTATCGGTCACTAATTACCAGTCACCCTATATATATTTCTTTCAGTCACAAATCACAGATTATTTGCTTACACTTACTTACTTTACTATATATATTTCTTTCAAAGTCACAAATCACAGATTATTTACTTAGAATAAGATATTTTTTTTATTAATACGAGCTCAGGGCCAAGGACTTTCTGGAACATTTGTCGAAATCTTGCAAAAAAATTGACATTTCAAACAAACCAAAACTATAATAATGAGGTACTCGCCAATATTTTTGGGATTTCGACCGGTTCCTTGGGTCATGAATAAAACTTGTTACCTATGGGAGCTTATTCCCACTGTATAGTTTAATTTTACCCTGTTTTTTATTATTTAATCATCATCTATTAGACCATATGTTAAATTATGAATTGTCAGAGGTTGTTCAGAACTTGCGTGCGTTCCGGTTTTATTATCGTCGTAACAAATCATTATGGAATTATTTACTAAGCAATGACACTTGTAATGACCAATCAGACCTACAACCGGGGGGACATATTCCACAGCACCTATCAGTCCATATTTTTTTTGCTTTATTTTGATGTAATGAGGTGTTTCTTGGAGCATAATTTTGTCTGTGCCATTGAGATCAAATAAAATAATATTACTCAATTCGTACGTAAATCTCTTGGTTTCGTTGTTACATTTTAAACAAATTTTTAAATTGGAGTCATCGATAATGACGGCATCTTCCAGTCCACCGATTCCGAATAAATTTATGATTTCCATATTAATTGACAAAAATACTATGGTTCTTTTTGAGTGGTTGGCGCATGTTTCGATTAAACATTCTTTAGTTACATTGGCACTGTACAAATCCTCTAAAAGTATGTGTTCAAATATAAAAGCCATATTACTATCGCATCCATATGTATTGTTATCCCTTTTGTAATATTGAGTAATGATTTTCTCTCGTAGTTTATAAGCACTATTTAAATTTAACGATTCTGCTAATATTTTTATAAATCCGCGGATTAATTTGTTTGTGCATGTATTAAATATTTGTTGAATGTGCACGTTTTTTTGGTATGCAAATGCTAACAAAAAGAAAACTGAATCAAACGCACACGTATTCGTAAAATTCATACTTTTATTGACAGAATTTACTAAATTCCCATTTCGCAAAAACAATACTGAGATATTCTTCGCAGAATATCCCTCTCCACCCCAGTTTTCAGTATATGAAGGCTTTTCTGTAAATATGGAATCAGAAGAAAATGATTGTTTTGTGTTTATTTTAATTTTTTTACACTGCTTATTTTTTTTTTTTTGTAATTTCCTTTTTCGGCCCTTGATTGTTTGCTTTTTTGTATTTGCTAGAGTTATATTAAGATTTGTCGCAGCTATTTTTGTCTCCCCTAATATAAAATTGTAGTGAATTTTTATAAATTCATCCACGTTGTATTTATGCAGACGTGTTTCAAATAATAAGTGTTTTAAAGTTTTGAAATAACTTTCAATAGCTGACGATGTTGGCGACTTATTTTCTGATTTGTAAAAAGGACACATGACATTGCTCCACAGAGGCAGTTTGATCATTAACCTTTTAAGAGTTGATACTAGATTGGGTAAGTAATAGTCATTTGGTTTTTCTGTTTTATTCTTTGTTTGATCCAACATTTTTTCTTTATTCACAAGTTCATCAAACCAATCTAAAATATTGTCATCGTCGGTTATTATAACATAATCATCACAGAAATCTTTTTTGTCGTTTTTTTCAACTGGGTCTTCTATCTTGACCAACAAAGATTTGAGGTATTTCATAGAAATTTTACAAGTCTCATTGTTTGTGAATTCATATTTGAAAGTACAAATTTTTATAATATGACAAAGCACATTTTTTATTATTTCAAAATTTTCGCACTCTTTCACAAATAAAATACTGCGAATGTAAAACATTTTAATATTTATATCAACGTTATCGAAGCATCGCAAGTTGTATACGTTTTTGACAAAATGACTTGTGTCTAATCTTAGGAATACTTGAGGCAAATTGTTACTTTTACTCATTAAAACTAGAAATGATTGTCGTAGATAGTCTCGGACTGTTTGAAAATTAGTAAAAGCCTGAACGTTTGCTGCTATTAACGCTGAAGAGTCGTCAGTTACAATCTCGTGAGGCGCAGTACGTACTTCGTTGTGCCATCTTTTCAACCATGACAATATAGAATCCGTTGTGTGGTTATCCGTAATCAATTGGCAAATTGCTGTAGACTTAATAGTTGAAGACGTTACCATACCAACATAGAGGAACATCCGTTTTGTTAGCAGAGATCCATCTGGGAGTTTGATCATTCGGAAGAATGATCCAGTTGCATCTATAGTCATTGTGACATGAGGAATTTTCTCCAGATACGCCTTGTAGTATTGGATTTGTTCCTCACACCAATAGCACAGATGGAAGCTCGGTAACAGGGTGAACTCGCGAACGAAATTTTGGTATGTTGCCATTATCGACATCATGAGAATGCTCATGATTGGATCAGAGTGCAATCGATTACTTTGCCTTTTCTCGTGTTTCATTTTCCTCAAAGCTTCCATAGTTGGTAGCACTGGACAGTTTACAGTATCATCATCTTTGATGACTACGGAAGCAATTTCTTTGTGAACTACTGTTGCGGGTTTATATTGCAATTTTTTCGCTAGTTTTCGTCTTTTGTACGGAGTGAGCTTTGTCTTCTTGTTTGGATTGTGTGGCATTCTACTATTATCGGTATTAAATAGAGTGCAGGTCACTGCCACTATTTTATCTGTTGCTGCCTTGATCGTTATTTCCGAGACGCAACTACATTGTGAGCACTTTCCTTTAATCAGAACATTCTTGTCTTCGTCGACCCGCTTAGTTTTAAAAACCCATGTGCATGGCAGCCTTGTAGATTCCCACAGTTTCTCTCGTAGTAAGCAAGCCCATTTGTACTTTGGCAGTGTATTGTACTTTTTATGTGTTGAGGTAGTATTAGGATCACGCCTGAAGTAATTAACTGAGACGGGTTCCACTTTCTTCCAGTCATATAAATCCAGTAAAAAATTAAACTCTTTAACAGTTTCAACTTCTTTTGAGGTACATTTCACAGGTGAAGAAACTGTGCTTCGGCACGAAGGCGAAGTTGAGGTGCTTTGTGTGAGTGAACTTTCTTCATCATATCGTTGGCCAAAAATCGTCTTGAAATTTCTCTTCAGTCTCATGAACAATGAATACGGCGTTATTTCATTGTTCAGTTCTTGAGCAATAGTTATAAATATAGGATTATTGTATGATATTTTTTCATTTCTACAAGTAGCTGCATACTTAAGAAACTTGTTATTCAGTTGCACCGCATCAATTTTCGGTTTTCTACCTCTGACCATGTTTCTGTAACAATATAGTAATAACATTGACCAACATCTCTACTTCTTAATCTTTTGTTTTATACATATTTGTTTGTGTGTTTAGTGGATTTTCAACTTTATGCCCTAGAGCATAAAGTTAAAAATGTATTAAAGACAAACTGTTTCGGTACTCGTCGTCGAGACAGTTTGTCTTTAATGGATTTTCAACTTTATGCTCTAGAGCACATAGTTAAAAATCTATTGGGGACCAAACTAGTATCGGCGACGAGCTCGTCGTAGAGTCTTTTAGAGAATAGCATAGCAGAATTCGTTGAACTAAACAAAAGAACGCCTAGGTAAACATAGCTCGCATAGACTATCTACCTACGCCCCGCTCGGTAAAAAAACAAAAAATACTTTTTTTTAAATATTTTAACCATGTATTCCTACAAAACTAACCCTCAGTTAGCAATATCTTTGTTCAAGCAATTTAAAAAAAATTTCAAGCAGTTTCTTAGAGAGAATTTTTGGTGCCAGAGTCTATGTCTTTTTAAAAATAAGTATAGTAGTATAAGTAGCACTTTTTCCAGAGTTCTAAAAATAAATACCTAGCAAATACACAATTTGGACACCTTTCCGCATAAAAATATCATCACGATAGAGCAACCAGTATTAAAATAGGTACCTAAGTAGGTACACATTATCATTACAAGACTAGGTCAACTAGGTTGATAAAAAAATAGGAAAAGTATTAAGTGGTAAGAGAAGAGAGTAATTAGTATGAATTACTTACCTTGATAAGAAGTATTAATTTGAAATCAAATCTAGAAGGCTTACGCCTTACGCTTTCGAAGTTGTAACAGCAGAACGTAGTTTTCCAAAGATAACAAATGCCCGAAACAGTGCACAAATTAAAGTCCGTAGGAATGTCAAAATTTAAAACACCAACGAGCAATCCGTGCGAATTAACTGAAAGTAAAACGACGACTGATCAACAAAAAAGCCTTTGGCGGGAAGACGGGGTGCAGCGGCCGGGATATCTCTCACATATTGGACTGCTGTGATTGGTTATACAGCCTTCGTCTCCCGCGCTGCGCCCGCGTTCTGTTCGCTCCTGTGTACTGTAGTGTGTGTGGCCTTATGGTTAATTCCTTTAGTGCAATTCAATGTTGGAATGCATGAGTTAATTACACGTTACTTATGACATAATACTGTTAATTACAGGGGGTTATTTCTGGCAGAATTTAGTCTTAGACATAAGTTATGTGTTTGATTCCACAATTATTCATCAAATAATGCTATCTTACAGGAATTACGAATGTTGTGCAAAGTTATTTGTTATGGTTCTGGCACGTGTACTCAAAACCACAGTATTGTCAAATCAAGCAATGATTTAAGTGAATTTAAAAGAAATAAACATATGATTTTGTATTTTATCCGTTTCATTTTAATTGAATTTAGAATCCTTGAGATACTATTTCTAAAACGATAGGTGGAAAGTTTTCTGTAAACAAAAAGCCATGGTCACCCTATCGAAATATTCAAAACGTATTGAAAGTTATAAATACCGAAAAATACATGTTTTTTGCCTAGTATCGGTAGTTTTACATATTAATAGGTGTTGTTTACAAAAAAAAACTCGCTTTACAATTACTTTCTTCGTTAAATAATCACGACTTATTTCTACGCGATACCGTACTACAGCTCCTGAAATATTAGCCTAGGATTTTTTGTAGTATTTTTACAAGTTTCGACAAATTCAAATCTAGGTTTTACAAAAAACTTCAGACCCCTACGATGCTTTTTCAGCGAGATATCGGCGATAACGTGTTTTTTGACCGTTTCAATGGCGCGGCCATGAGGTTTTAGTCTTACAGCTCCTGAAACATAAACCTAGGATTTTTTGTAGTATTTTTACAAGTTTTGACAAATTCAAATCTACGTTTTACAAAAAACTTCAGACCCCTGCGATGCTTTTTCAGCGAGATATCGGCGATAACGTATTTTCATCGTTTCGATGGCGCGGCCATGGAGTTTTAGTCTTATAGCTCCCAAAATATAAACCTAGGATTTTTTTCTATATTTTTACAATTTTTTTACAAATTCAATCTGTTATTTACCTGAATTTCAGATCTCTGCAACGCTTAGTTTTAAAGATCTCCGTGGCCGCGTGGTTCGCCGCGTTTCAATGGCGCGGCCACGTTCAAACCCTTATAACTTTTTAACCATAACTTTGACAAATTTATGGTTTTGGGAATCAACTTCTACAATTTTTTACAAAATCTTGGCATTGTTTTTTTTTTTTAATTTCGCCGTGGCCGCGCGGTCGAAACGGACACAGAATTGTGAATTAATAGTTCTGTTATGGCATTTATTTAAGTTAGCCCTCCAGAAGTTTCGATAACCATTTAATTTTTTTAAAGTTAATTTTATCTTTGAGTAATAATAGTAATTTAGTTTCTCTCAAAAGGTACAATTTTGGTACATAGTGTCGAAGCTACAAACGGATTTAACTTCGACACTATGTACCAAAATTGTACCTTTTGAGAGAAAATAAATAATAGAAATTTGATATTGCAAAATCAGCCCTTAGTCATATTATTTCTTACAAACCTCAGTAAAATGTCAATTTAACTCAGTTTTAATTAATTTTACAAGGGTCGGTTTCGGCCGAAACTAGAAGAGCCGAAGATTCGGTTACGGTTTCGGTTTCAGCTACAAATAGTGTTTCAGACACTATGAATTAAGTATGTATGTTAAACAGATTTGATATTCTAGGGGATCTAAAAAAAACAAATAAAGAATGAATAAATAAACACATGAATTGATGTGTAAGTATATTTAAAAAAGAACATATTGCTATGATAACAATGTCATAAAAATAATTATCTATATACTGAACAATTAATTTACTTAATTTAATTTACAAGTACATTCATTTGTATTATGTACCTACAACATTTTAGTAATTTTTAATTACTTCATAAATGGCTAAAACGGACTGCAGTAGCCAATCAAATGCGCTGAGGAAGCAAAGCACTGGACGAGAAGAGGAGGAAAACAAATAATATTATTTTTGCAAGATAGTTCTATACGAAAAATTCTGTTCAAGTTTTGATGTTCTAAGTTTAGTATAGAACTTTAGCGTAAGTTAAGATTCAAGAGTGTTTCATAAGTACCTAGTGAAAATTATTTTATGAAACTAAACTACATTTGCACTTACTGCAGTTACTTGCAGATAAAATAAAACGAAAAAGAACAGTTAAAAAAAAAAAAAAAGGAAAATTTGAATTTCGCGAGCTACCCTGGTTCCTTAGGATTCACAGACCACGCTTAGACTTTGCTAAGTAAATTAAGCGTCTCATACGAATGTGGACATTATTCGTATAAATTTAATGTTAGTACCTACTCGTAAAAGCGAATATGAGCAAGCGTTCCAAAGTTAAATATAATTTGATTATTACGTATATTATTTATTTATATTATTCGAATGTGTAAATTATATGCATATGGATAAGGCTCACTTTCGTATGAAGCGCTCAGTTTGCAAAGTAAAATAAAATCTAAGTGCGATTTGTGAATCTGGCCATAAATATCTGCCGTCTGTATCTTGGTTTGCCTGCAAGTAAATTAGAGCAATATTTTTAGTTGGTGCTTATACAGCGTGTATCAGTAAGTTGTACAGACATCAAACTAAACTTGGGCCGGTCGAGCAGGTATTGCAGTTTTGTCCCATGCAAAACTTCAATACCTACTCGACCCAAATGTATGGGACAGCTGATTATTGTTTCACGACTACGATGTTGGGCCCATTGAGAAAGTTGTTCACTTTGATAGTCTGTACCACACCTTTAAAAATATGACCACACACTTCTGATACACGCTGTAGAATGTTACAAAATTAGCGCCACATAAAGTTTTAAGTTATAACGTCTATTATGAAGAATAATTTAATACTAAATACATGAGCATTATAATAATAATAATATTATAAAATATATCGACTATCTACATAATTATGTACAGAATATCATTTTCTTTGAATAGCTATCTAAAACTTTGTTAGGACTAAAATTCATGTTAAATGCATTCCCATAAATTCATTAGTTATTACAAGATCGGGCAAAAGTAATGTCATAATTTGAATTGGCTGCCATTTGGTTGGAAATATAAAAAAAAATTGCTGTTTTCACGGAAAGTTTATTTAAAGGTGCAAAAATTATATTGATCAAATGATCACCTCCTAACTTGATACACATTTGTGCTTATTTTACGGCATTATGAATTGTTGCTCGCAAAACATCCTACAAATTGGTGATTTCTTCTTCAATAATGGCTTTCAAGACTTGCAAGGTTTGTGGTTTTTTGTGATAAACGCGAGATTTCAAAAGGCCCCAGAGAAGTCTGGCGACGTCAGACCTGGTGAACTGGCCGACCAGTTCAAATCGCCAAAACGGGAGATCACACGGCCCCAAAATTTGTGTTTCAAAACCTCTATCGTTGCATGAGCTGTGTGACTGTGTGTATCGCTCCATTACATTGTCAACAATGAGTATCAAATCACAATGAAATAATGCCATAAGCAAAAATTATGGCACATTCACTTTATGAGATTCCTTTTGCCCCACCTTGTATAAACAATTTCCTATTTATTTATTTTTTCTATTATGTATTTTATTTTTATATAAAACTACTGGCATAATTTTATACTTACAAGATCAAATTAAATTAACTTGCGAATCTTCACATACGTGATGGGTATCAATATAATATATTGATCTGCCAGTCTTTTCCAACAAAAATTGGGGTCGGCGTCGTCTAACCTGATCTAGCCGAATACCAGTATTTTGCATGAAGCGATTGCCTATCTGACCTCCACAACCCAGTTACTGGGTTATACGATAACCCTTGGTAATCTGACTGGTAGTGTGCAGTAGTGGCCCAGCGGTAACGGCCCCGACTTACGAGTTGTAGGTCGTGGATTCGAACCCACGCAGGCGCTTTCATTTGTGTAAATAATTTCATTACCTCTCAAAAATGGTAAAGGAAAACATCGTGAGGAAACCGTGAAATCTTAGAACCAAAAATTTGAAGACATGATCATACAACCCGCACTGGGCCCGCGTGGGCGATTACAGCCCACTCCCTCTCGAAGAGAGGCCTGTGTCCCAGCAGTGGGAACATTATAGGCTGATTATGAAGACTTATAGTCTGACTTTCGGGCGTAACGACTCTCAAAGATCTACAAATGACAGCCGCGACAAACAGCTTAACGTGCTTTCCGATGCACGGAGGGGTCTCGTTAAGTAATGGACGGCCACCCATCCACGGACCGACTTCGGCAAGCATAGCTTAACCTTCGATCGACCCATGCGGCTGGTTTTATTTAGCCACGAGCCCCTCATCTTATTATTATAAAATCCAAAAACAAACGAGAAAAGATTTTCTAAACTCAAATCCGGGCAAGTACCAATGTGACGTTTTCAATTCATATTGTGTACTTTCTGAGTTTATCTTGGACATTATTGACATTCGTCAAAGAAAAACCTCGTGAGGAAATATAGTTAATAATTTTATAAGTCTGAAATCATCAACCAGTCTTGAGCACGCATGGTGATCCTATCTTGTCTGTATGAGAAGAGGCCTTTGCTTTGCAGTGGGACAATTAGGCTGGTATTAATATGTAAAGCGTCTTTGACATATTTCGGGACGGGGAGCCCGGACCTTTGGAAGTCTTACGAGGTGCCGAAGCAAGTTCGCAGAGGCCCGTTAGATACTTTTAATAAAAATGAGGCACCCACAGACGATTATCGCTGTATGCACTATGCAAGTGCACCCAAGGACAATCCCCAGTTGGTACAGGACTATTGCAGAACATGGAAAGAAAACATATTCGGTTATGGGTTTGGGTGGCTATAGTGGATTGGTTACTTACAACTGTGGAAGGAAAATAACTACAGCTGATTACGAGGTCAACGGCCATTGGTAGTGCAATTAACTGAAATTACGAGAACGAATTTATTTTTGTTTCACCGTCAGATCGGTAGATCACTACCCATCACGTCTGTCAAGTAATCTGACCTTCTTTAATTTAGAATATATTCTACTATACAATTTGATAACACTAATTTCATAAATAATACGTTATTTTATTGTTCATGTTATTACAATAGGTATTATTTTAGTCTATTTGGAATGAGGGCTATTTAAGATAATGTTGCAAATATAAAAACATTATTCTGTACTAGGAAGCAGCAAGTTGAAACATGAATTTGAGAATGACGTTATTTCAACAGCTAAGGTTTCCATCACACTTAATTGGCAAGTGCCTTTACATACACTTACCAATTCAGTGCGATAGAAGCCTTAAAATTGTTCGTATTGAGGGGTGCCAATTTGGAGTTTTCTAGTTGATTCGTGTGAGTAAGTACGCAAGATGTCTTAAAAAAACCCATAGCTGTGGTTTTTTTTTAGGCTATGAATGGTCATAACCAATTTAATAAAAAAAGAACGCATCGAAAGTTTTAATGTGGGTGGCACTTTCGGGAGATACTATTTAATTAAGATTAGATTATTTCAGAACTAAGATGTTTTGACCGTGGTAACTAGATAGAATAGCGCACTAAAGAGCCCTTCAGAAACTAAACAAAAAAAAATATCGTAGGTCCAACTGCGCAAGTGTGCATATGAACATGCGCATTTGCGCAAAACATGAGTAATTACTTAGCGCGCATGTGTTTAATTTTCAGCGTGGCAAAAAAGATCACTTTCTATATACATTCCTATGTCTCTAATATCAATTTACAAACGCAGCATTAAAAACCATAGATCAACAATATATAATTTACAAAAATCATAGACACTCCTCAGCACTAGAGTTTCGATTCAAAGAGTTTTTAATCATGCCACTGATTGACGGCACACTGAACTTTGGCTAGAAGGTCGGCGCATGCATTATGAAGATCCTTTGCTCTTCCTTCTTGATCCATTTGAGGAGACGGTCCACTGCTTTGATTGCTTGGTCTTTTTCCATTAGGGGGTCAAATGTTACGTATAGTTCGAAGCCGTTAGTTACCTGTAATTGACAATTTCACACTTTAGAGAGAGGTCAAATGGACATGAATAATGGTATAATACGATTGGATACTAGAAAACTAATTTGTAACCTTATAAAATGTCTTTACTACAGAAAATGGTTGGTCATTTACAACTTGCGAAGTATGTTTACAATAAGTTTAAATTGGATGCGGTGGCTTTCTGATTTCTCACCGAAAAACAAAACCAGCTGGTTTCTGTAATCTTTTGAAAAGGTAAGATAATGTAGAATGGTTTAATATTATCTGCCTTTAACTAACATAAGTACCCAGGCGCCATTTAGCCAGCTAAATGCCACCCTACTTGCCGTCTATTATAATTCACTTCTAGTTCAAAATAGAATTCAATTACAAGTAACACTTACCCAAGCCAAGATGGTATCACTAGAATTTGACCGAAAAATAAGCTTCGCTGGCGTCGAAGTACAATGTATTGAACTGCAAAAACTCCTGTAATTCCTCACATAATCTATATCCGATAATTTTTCAACCTTCTTCACATTTATATCACCCCCATCTTTATGTCTCATTCTATAATCTTGTAACTTATCCAGACTTATAGGGTCTGAAGTAAAGAGTTGTGCCGTCGATTTACATTTGTACATAAAATGCCGGATTTCGGGTATTCCTATATGCTTTAAAGGGTTCGTTGTGGGTAGTTCTTCGTTTCTGTTTAAGGCATCGTTGATAGCGACCAGGCAGTTGGAACGGCGTAGTTTATCCGCTATCGTATGCTTTGCTTGGGAGAGAGGGAAGAATGCGTCACGTTGTACTGTGAGTAAGAGGAGGCAGGCTTGACAGTCTTGAGAAATGTATGATACATGGCCGTGAAGGAATCCTCTGTAATTAAAAATGAAAGCGTCTTTAATAAATCATGATTTTTTTAAATGGTTACCACAAGAAACGGTCGTGATAAAATTGGCACAATCAACATGAGACACAAAAATATTGGATATAGCATAACCACTTTAAGATACCCAGGGACAAATTAGTAGTGGCCATCTTTAGATTTTTCAATCAGTGCATGTGAACTTTACTTATTGCGCATGTGTTCTCATAAATCGCTGTGACCAAACCGTACCGCCTAAGTACCATTTCTAGAATTTACAAATATCTACCATGCATTCACAACACACAAAAAAAAACATTACTCACGTTGAATCAAACTTCGGTAAACAAATCGGTGTCCAACTTTCGGCAGTCTTAAAAGACTCGGAACTCCGAACCAGATTGAAAAGCAGATGTATGTCGGATGGATGTAAGGTATACTTCTTCATTCGAACTAGTGTGATCAATTGGTTTCCAGCCAACATTATAGCGAAGACCAAGTCCCGTATTTTGTTGCAAGTCGATTGTATTGCACTTGTAATATTCTCTCTTGCTTTTTCGGGAAGAGGTAAGCAGCGGACGGCGCCTGTAACATAAATATTTTATAATTAGGTTCTTATTATGCTGAGTGATGGCCGTTTTGCGTGAATGTGACGTTACAGCTAGTAGCCTTTTCAACACCATTGTGGAGACTTGGAGGTTTAAAGAATTCTTAATAAAGCTTGTTTCTAAACTGCCCATATGATGGTGCTCCGTATTTGTTCACGGTGCATGTAACATGCGCATTTACCAAATCAAATTAACCTGCTGTAGTTGTAATAAAATTAAGAATTGGTTGAAATACTGTGTCAAATGACTTACGCGTCGCATGAGTAAACCGCACATACTTACTACCTGTGAAATTGCATCTAAACAGCACTGATTTGTGGTGGAGAGAAACATTGTGAGGAAACCAGGGTCAGATTTTGAGAATGCCCGGAGAACAAGAGTGTTGTGATGCATGTTCATTCCTTCTCTGCATAAGACGAAGCATTTACTCTGCAGTAAAAGAGTTGCAGGCCGGAATCACTCTAAGTACTTTGTAGCATTGAAATTGCAGATGATTTCTATGCCTATACGTATTTTTATGACGGTCTTCTTAACTCACCCAATAAGAATGCAGGATCCTTCTCCATAAAGATAAGTAAGTGATCAATAAGTCGCTCGGCCCCCGACAATAGTCTTCGTAAGTCATAGTTTCTTCTTTGTTCAAATATTCTGTTCAGTTGCGTTAGAGTAAGTACTGATACAATTTGGTTAAATGCATACCTGAAAGGTGTGATAGAATTAAATCGTTATCTTCCATAGTTTAAGTTATTGATGATTAATGGTTTTATAGGTGTGTCTGTGGTTATTGATAGCCTTGTCTTCAATTCTCAATTGGATGATTATAATAATTATGGTATTCTGTTTGAAATATCCTGATTTATAATAATCTAGACAAATGATGGCAAGGGTAATAAAAATAACGACAAACACCAAAAATTTTTGTAGGGAGACAATTGGGCACGCCATAATTGCGGCGGTAAGTCCCCTCTTTGAGGACTGGATTGAGAGGCGGTACGGCGTCCTCACCTTCCGCCTGACGCAGGTCCTCAGGTTCCTGTTTCGTATAAGGCGGGAGAACACGTCCGGGTGTTACCACGGTGAAGGTCTGCCCGGCTTAGGCGGAGCACCACCGTGACCTCGCGGTGGCGATCGGCAGCGGCGATCTCGCGCGTCCGGCCCTGGTCCTGGCTATGGTACGGAGCAAGAGGGCATGGGAAGCTGTCACCTCCTTCTGGGAAGCAGTAATGCTCGCGAAGGAGGAGGCGGAGCGAGTGAGGGCGAGGCAATCGTTGTGCCCTCACGCCCTTAGTCGTCGCAGGAGGAGACGCCCAGAGCGTCCGGAATCGATAGTCGATTCCCAGCCACCGTAGCGGCGGGCTTCCGGACGGCGAGCAATGGGTAGCTCGCCGTCCGGTAAGGACCAGGCTCGGGTCGACGGCGCATGGGTTCCGCGCGCGCCTCAAAGAGAGGTCAGTACTAATTGACGGGGTCTGATAGGGTCGATGCCTGCCGGGGTCGCGGATTGTTCGAAAGAGTTACCGTGGTCCTAGCGCATAGGCAACTGAAGGAACACGGGTGGGTTTTTGTCAGTAAAAGTCAGACCCGCCCTCCCTCCCGCTCCGCACAGAGCAGGAGAAGATAACAGATTTCCCAAAAAAAAATATGTGAGTATCAGTAATTTTGTATCTTTTTGCTTACAATCTATCATGTTAGCTGTCTTGCTTGTCCTATGACCCATCCAAATATGTAGGTACTTAATAAAAAGCATAAAGCTAAGTTTGTTCAATGAAATCTTGTGTTTTAGCCTACATATTTCTTTTTTATCCTTATGGTGGTTTGACAGGATGTTTGGGTGGCGAGTTATTCTTACTTTATGTAACTTGATACAGCTATTTATTTCATCTTTGACTGTAAGTATTTTCAGACCATGGTTTATAGCTTCATTCCATGCAAACCGGTACAATCAGTAATTTAACTTTTTAAACTTGTGTGCTCACAATATTATAAAACGTATCCTTGCCTGAAAGAAAGCATTTTGCTAGATTTTAGCTACAATTTTAAGCTAAAATGTATGTTATCAACTTACGTTAACTGTAAAACAAGTTGTGTTTCACTCTCATTCGACTTGGACAAGGCAACCAGTATCAAAGGTCCCTTCACCAGGAACACTGCCTTACAATCCTTTGTTGTGATAGATCTCAATATATCCTGGTTTTGTTCCTCTACCACGCTTACCAACGCTTGGATGACACCGCAAAGACCTGCTAGCTTATCTTCGTTCCCGTACCTGAAATATTTTAGTTTATCAATAGTTTTAGTATTATTATACTCCTCTATTTCATTTAAATACTTATAAACTACATTTTTAAATATTTTTATTAAGAAAACAATTATAAATTTAAAATTAGTAGCCCACTGGTATCGGGAACAGGGTCCAAGCTACCGGCGGTCAGGGCTCCAGAGAGACCTCCTAACAATGCCAGCCGTGTCCAGAAGTAACACTTTCTAAATAAAGCCCTTGATCCAGCTACCCAACGTGAGCCTCCTCAAGGTATTGGTCTAGGTTCTTGGCTATTTAACCATTGGCTGTCACAACTATCGACTTTGTTATACTTATTGTTATTTATATTGTTTGTTAGTTAATAACTTAAGTATAGGAAGTTTTTACTGGATAAACTTCTAATACTAAATTGTTTTTTTTTTTTTTTTGTATTCATAATTATATTAAGGGACTTGCGGCTAACTAATAACAGCCGCACGGGTCGATCGATCAGGTTAAGCCATGCTTGCCGCGATTGGTCCGTGGATGGGTGACCATGTTTACATATAAAGACCCCTCTGTGCTTCGGAAACTATGTTAAGCTGTTGGTCCCAGCTGTCATTCGTGGATCTTTGGCAGTTGTATCAGAAGGCCGAAAGTCTTACCAAGTCTTACCAAGGGGTATAATTCAACCGTAGCTGGGTTGTAGAGGTCAGATAGGCAGTCGCTCCATGTAAAATACTGATATTCGGCTACATCCAGTTAGACTAGAAGCTGACCCTTGTATAATTGGGAAAAGGCTGGCAGATGGTGATGTATTAATAAATTTCTTTAGACTTGCTTATGCTTATTAAAGACCCAGACTTATTTTAGAATATTCTTTGATATGGGAAACTTATTGTTTAATTTCATTTTTCCTGTTGCATTTGTTTGACAGAGTGAAATTTGACATGTTTTATGAGCATTGGTTAAAACTATCATGATAATAAAGCCTTTTAGGGAAACAAGAGTAAACTACATGGAAACTAACTTTTAATTTACGGTACTGAGGTCCTGGGTTCGATGCCCAGTTTGGGCAAAGTGTTATTGGGTTTTTCTTGCCCGGAGTCTGGATTTGTGCCCGCTTGATGGCAATACTTAAAATTACATAATGTTTCAATTCTGCCCAAAAATCCAGTTGATACAACCTAGCAGTGGTTTTTAGAACAAATCAAGTACTTTAGTGGTCTTTGCTATTAAACCTGCAGACCGACGAATCTTTTTTACACCATTTTTGCATACTCTTTTCAGACATATCAGATAAAAAGCAGAGATCAAATATCAAAAATTAAATACTTGCCTAGAATAAATAGGTTTGCCAGCAGAACTGAGTATTAAAACGTGTTTCTCTTTGTTCACCAGTTCAGGAGTTTGAAGATAATCATCCTTTTCGTTATCTGTGTCATCACCATTCTGGTCTGTAAGATTTGAGTGGCTTGTTGATGCCGATATTGACTCCTAGAAAAGTATCAAATTTATAACAATTTTATCATTCCTCGGCCAGGCTGAAAAAGAATGTTACTTAAACCACAAAGAAATAAAAATAAAATACTTACATCTTTGGCCTGTAAGACATCACTAGATTTTGTAGGTTCAGAATTTTCACCAATTTCACTTTGAATCTCACTAATAGTACTATTTATATTCGCTAATGATATGTTGCGCTCTTGAAGACTTGAACTCATCTCAGATGCAAATTCCTCGAACGAATCTGTGGGATTTAGGATGCTGTCGTAACATGCACCAGGTTCCAAATCATCTGGAGGGTTCTCCTCAATGTTGACCGTAGGAACATCTTTGGATGTGGAAGCCATGACGAGTGATTTTCAATAATAAATAAATAAAATATTACAAAATATTTTAATAATGCAGAACGGCATCAATAACGTTGGAGTTATTATTGCGTACCATTGTAAACTTATTATGAAATAATTAGTCCTTGGATATCTCTTTTACACTCGTTGGTTTTCTATCGGTTAACTCGCTTCAACGCTCAAAAATTATTCTGGTACGGAACGCGGAAATATGGGGTGGCTTGTCACTGTGACTGTGTGACATTTCATTGACTGAACCTTGACACTGACACAATTCATGAATGTTGCCCTATTTTTACATGCTTTATCGTTCGCATGTGTTTCCGGTTACTCGTTTTGTCATCCATTTTTCAAGCACTTCGCATCCGATTGAGCTGAAACTTGGCATACTTATTTAAATTCAGTGACATCGCATAAATATGATACCCTAAGGAACTGGTTTGATGAGGGAGCCCGAAGGTGGCCATACAAAATCCTTAATTAAATAAGAGATTATCATTGTGTTTGAACTCGTTGGTTTTGTCGTGACAAATACGATAGAAACACAAGATGGTGTCCAGGGTCTGAGAGTCTGATGGTGTACATAATATAGAGTATTCTATTCTATTTTATAGAGCCAGAAGGTGGCCGAATGAACTTCTCAAATTCATTGGGACTCACCTAAACAAGAAAGCACAATCGTATTTGAATTATTTGAATATACCTATATTGAGAAGCGCTATTACACTAGGTGCTCTTCAGGGTCTGATGATGGAGCTGGAAGGTGGCCATAGGAACTCCTTAACAAGATACTTCTGTTGTGTTTGGGGTCCTTAGCTTTGTTTTGCCAAGTAATTTAGCCCAATGTGTAGTCCAGGGCCTCGTGATGGATCCGAAATGTCACCATATGAACTCCTTATTAAAAACGTATTAAAATGAAACAAGCGTGTTTTCTTCACATTAACAAACTGTCATAGAGGTTTTTAATTAAATTATAGAGACTGGCCACAGACAAAATATACTCTATTATAAGATGGGGCTAGATGCACTTACATGATCTATAGTAAGTTTCTTTTTATATAAACCAACACCCCCACTATATAAAAATAACAACTTAAACATATAAACTTATTTTTTAACCAAACCAATTGCAGTAACAAAAGCATGGTGTTTAATTGAAGTTAAACTTTTGGTCAACAAATCTGCTGGCATATCAGCTGTGCATAGATACTGAACATTGATAAACTTTTGTGCAATAATTTCTTTACAAAAATGAAATCTTATATCTATATGCTTAGATTTATTATGGAAAACAGGGTTCAGTAACAGTTTTTGAGCACTTTGATTGTCATTGTAAACTACAATAGTATATAATCTGTCTGTAATTTCACATTGCAAGTTTCTTAGGTAAATTGCTTCTTTACAACATTCTGAAATTCCTATATACTCAGCTTCAGTGCTGGAAAGTGCAACAACCCTTTGTTTCCTGCTTTCCCAGGATATTGCTCCTCCTGATAATTTAAAAATAAAGCCTGTATATGACCTTCTACTTATAATGTCACTACCCCAATCAGCATCAACATAACCAAGTATATCAGAATTTTCTTTTGAATTATATTTTAAGGCATAACATTTGGTCTTCTTTAAATATTTTAAAATTCGTTTGGCATGTTGCCAATGTTCCTTGGTATGACAGTTATTGAACTGACTCAAATAACTTACAGAATATGATATATCAGGACGACTTAAAACAGACAAATACATCAAACTACCTATCAACTGCTGATATGGTATGCTATTATCACATTGGGTACATTCTTTGAGATTCAATTTACATTCCATGGGTGTATCTGCTGTGTGACAATCTACCATGTTAAATTTACTTAACAATTGATCTATGTAGATCTCTTGGTCTAATGTTACAGAATTTTCATTATAGTTAATTCTCATACCTAAACATTGCCTTATATTACCTAAATCTTTTATCTTAAAGTTACTTCCTAAAACATTTTTTAAATCATTTACTTCCTCAAAATCATTAGAAAAAATGAAAAAATCATCTACATATAAAGCAATTATAGTTTTACAATTTCTGTTACCTTTGATAAACAGACACGGTTCAAATTTGGACTTCACATAACCAATGTTACTTAAACAATCATCAACCTTTTTATACCACATTCTTGAAGACTGCTTCAACCCATAAATGGCCTTCTTTAACTTTAACACTTTACCATCATTTATGTCACCAAAACAATCTGGTTTTTGCATGAAAATATCTTCTTCAAGATGTCCATTTAAAAAAGCCGTTTTAACATCTAAGTGTATTGTCTTTAGACCTAATTTTACAGTCAAAGCAAATAATAATCTTAAGGTTGAGAACCTTACCACTGGGGAAAAAGTTTCGGTGTAGTCCACTCCATGTCTCTGTGTAAAACCTTTTGCAACTAAACGTGCACGATATAGAACTTTATCACTCACATCACGTTTTTTCTTTAAGACCCATTTACTCTGAACAACACAACCACTCGATGGTGCATCAACAAGCTCCCAAGCTTGGTTGTCCGCAAAGCACTGAAGTTCTTCTTTTACAGCCTTTTCCCAGAATTCCTTTTCAGATCCAGTTAGTGCCTCCTGCAGTGTCACCTCTCCAGCTTCATGAAACTTCTCATGTAGATGTTGTTGAGTACTGAAACCATATCTGTCAGGTTGTCTTCTAACTCTACCTTGTCTTGTATTAGACACAATTTCTACACTCGTTTCCACATCTTCATCCTCACTGGGTACATAGGACGAGTCTGAATCTGTATTGATTATGGAATCTTCATGAGATAGTGAACTTTTTGACATTTTCTCTGCTTCCCCCACTGAAGGTGTAACTGGTACAGTTTCAACTGCATTTTCACTCTCTGTCACTGCTATAGTCGTGGTTGTCTTGTCTTTTTCTACAACTATCACATCACGACTAGAAGCTATTACTTTCTTAGTAGGCTCATACACACGATAGCCTTTACTTCCTTCAGCGTAGCCAACTAAAATACATTCTTGAGCCTTTTTATCCCATTTGTTCCGCTTTTCTTTAGCTATGTGTACCATTACTTTACTACCAAACACCCTCAGATTGCTAATGTCTGGTTTGGCATTATGCCATAATTCATAGGGAGTTTTACCCTGCAATACCGACGAAGCAATGCGATTGTGTAAGTAAACAGCTGTGTTTGTAGCTTCAGCCCAGAACATTTTGCTTAACTGTGCATCAAACAGCATGCACCTTGCTTTCTCAATTATAGTTCTGTTCATTCTTTCGCACAATCCATTCTGTTCAGGGGTATAAGGGCATGTTGTCTGGTGAACAATGCCCATTTTCTTTAGATATATACTAAATTCAGCATTACAGAACTCTCCTCCATTATCGCTTCTGAGTACTTTAATCTTTTTATTTGTTTGATTTTCAGCCACTGCTTTATACTCCTTAAATTTCTCCAAGGCATCACTTTTGTTTTTTAGAAAATAAATAGCTGTCATTCTGCTGAAATCATCCACAAATAAAACAAAGTATCTTGAGCCCCCAATAGAATTACATTCCATTGGGCCACAGATGTCTGTGTGAATAGTGTTCAACACCTCTGTGTTTCTAGTTCCAACATGTGTGAATGGCAGCCGCGATTGTTTGCCTTCACAACAAACAGTACAGGTATATTTAGTAATGTCCACTTTGTGTTCCAGAGTCATTCCGTCAACTGCATTTTGCATTTTATTCAGGCAGTCACTATTTATATGTCCAAGCCTGCGGTGCCAGATTTCACCAGATAAGATTGCTGCTGCAGATATCTTTTCTTGAGTTTTTAACTTGTAAACTCCGTTTTCTAAAGATGCACAAGCAACCAGTGTTCCATTTTGGTTATATATTTCACAGGAATCCTTTGTAAATTGAACTTTGTTCCCTTTGCGTATCAATTGACTTATTGATAATAAATTGGTTGTTAGTTTTGGTACACAAAACACATCTTTTATATCCACATCAAAACTGCAATCACCAGCAAGGGTGGTAATCTTGACATCGCCCGAACACAAAATCGGTACTTTTGTCTTGTCGGCAACCACAATAGTCTGATCCTTTTTATCGTAAGAAATATTCTGAAGCCATTCTTCATTCGGTGTTAGATGCACGCTGGCCCCGGAATCAACATACCAATCTTGGTTATTGAAATTTCCACTTAGAAATACTGCACTAAACGCATTCGTTTGTTTACGTTCATTTCCTTTGTTATCCGATATATCCATCGTACATTGTGATTTATAGTGGCCTATTTGTTTGCATCTATAACATTTAATTTCTTTCTTCATCTTTGTTGACATTGTGGATCCGCCGCCATGATTGTTTTTCGCAACCATAGATTTCTTTGTCGAGGAGTGTTGCCGGCCTCTAAAACCACTGGCCAATGCACTATTTCGTTCATCGTTCATTTCACTTCCAGTTCCTGTTTCCATATCAAGTAATTTACTTTTAATTGCGTCGGTTGTTATCTGGATTCCCGAATGTTCTATGGCCATTATCATGGGGGCATATTTTTCAGGTAGCCCCGCCAGCAGTAATGAACCAATCCACTCGTCGTTAATCTGGAATCCCGTCCCACACAATTTCTGTCCCGTTTCCATGATTTGAGTTACGTAATTGATCATGGAACTGCAATTTTCTAGCCTTATCGATATTAGACTTCGAAGTAAGCTTATTCTCCTTGAAAACCCAGAATCGTCGAACAGCGCCTTGAGTCTGTCCCATAGCTCCTTAGTAGTTTTAACGTTTCTTATGTGCACATACAATGTGGCGTCAATCGTGAGAATCAGCTTAGCTTTTGTTTTTGCGTCATCCTGGGCAAATGACTTAGCATCGTCTTCTTGGATGCATTTCGTCATTCCTTCTAGGATTAGAAAGTTTTCCGCCGCAAATACCCATTCACTATAATTTTCTCTTCCTTTCAGTTTCGGTACATTTACAATGTAGTTTGCCGCCATTCTTATCTTGCTGCACTAATAAGTTTATATCTACTAACTCGACTAGCTTTCTTATTATCCTACTGCGAATAATAATTACTTTCTTACTTCCGCGAGATAATTTACTAAGAAAAGCTACTGAGTTCTGGGAATCTGGGCCCATAACCTATTAAAAACGTATTAAAATGAAACAAGCGTGTTTTCTTCACATTAACAAACTGTCATAGAGGTTTTTAATTAAATTATAGAGACTGGCCACAGACAAAATATACTCTATTATAAGATGGGGCTAGATGCACTTACATGATCTATAGTAAGTTTCTTTTTATATAAACCAACACTCCTCAACTAGACAAGCTAACCCCATTGTGTTTCGGCTATTTGGATTTGTTTTGTACAAGTACTATAACTCTGGTTGAATCTCGAGTATGATGGCGGAGCCAGTAGGTGGTCACGGAACTTTTCAGCTAAACAAGATGGCCCTGATGTGTTTGGGCTCGTTAGTTTTGTCTTGACAAAAAGTGTAGCCCAAGGTGTAATCCAGGGTTTGATGATAGAGCTGGAAAGTGGCCAAAGGAACTTCTCAAATTTACAAGATATCCCTGTTGCGTTAAGCTTGTTGGATTTGTCTTGACAAGTCCTTAGAGACCTTACAGTGAAAAAAGGCTAAAAAGTACAAAATAAAATAAAAGTATTAACGTTTCTATGCAAGCTTTTTAGTAAACTAAAAAGTACAGTCGCTAGCACATCAAGTTACCAAAAACTGACAAATTTTCTCGTTCGATTTTGAACTTAACCATCAACACTTTAAGGTTTAAAATCTTCTGGAGAATTTTGTCATTTTCGTGTACCTACAAAAATAAAACCGACGTAAACATATAACTTTAATATTTTCTTAATAGCTTGAGGCGTCAGCTTGAGCTTGAACGTCCTTCTTACACTTAAAGACAAGCCTCAAGCTTTTAGGAAAATATTACAGTTCTATGTTTACGTAAGTTAAAATTTGTAGTTTTTAGTTAATTAAAATCTTGTTTTTAAAAAGATTTTTGCTTATAGGTAATATTTTATATTGTTATAATTTTCAAAATTCTACAAGAATAAAAAAGCACGTAAAACAAAAATTATCGGTCAGCGAAATTACCCTTGTATTTTTAGTTCTACAGGATGTTTCGATTATGTAGAAATAAGTACCAATCTTTATGCAGTGGGGACAAAACATTCAGATAACTCTTGATTGGTTTGGGCTAATAACAGAGTAGATAGGCACATAGGTACAAATACGTAGTATATCAAATTGTTTGGTGGTAATTAATTTAAAAACTAAATTGTACCTAATAAATAAACCCATGTGGTGATTCTGTAATTGTTCTAATGTTAGAAAATACCATATTCCCAAATTAATGTGGAACTAATTTCGTACTGCGTTAATTACTAACGGATACTTAACGATTGCAAAGAGAATGACGAATTTAGTTTAATCTCATGTGCGGGTCAGAACGATGTAGATTTCTTTGTTTCGGGTCTCCAATTTGATATGACTTTAATTCAGGGAATAGTAAAATTGCGCCTTGAAAAAACAATTAGCAACGTCTAACAGGATTGCGTACCTATTGCTATTATATTATAACTTACATTTTGTAAATCTCACTGGTTTCCATCCGGTTGCATGCAATAAAAGTAAACAGTAGTGCCACAGGTAGTACCATATTATGCCATTCTAATGTCTAAGTTTTTTTACCTGATATATGTATATATGTGTCGGAAATACGTTAAATCAATCGTTTGACATTGACTAATCGGGACGCCAGCGCCACCAGGTGGCGCTCGACAGGGTCTTTATCATAACGCTTGACCAGATTACAAGCAGAGTTTGTTGTTGACGGATAAGTAGTGAACACGTTTAGAAACTGTCGCGCGTTCCGTATAGTTGTGTCGTGTACCTACAGTGTGCGATTCGCTAGCGTGATTAATTTAATCGTAAATTATAATTAGATTTGAACTGCAAACGACTTTTCTATTGCGCAATAAACAACACTACCCATAGTACGCCCACAGTAGCTAAAATATGGCGGATGATAACGAGAGAGACATACCTTATCATTCATATATATATGTATATATAAATAAAGCATAGAATAAAATTGTCCCCGTAGTTAGTAAAATAATCAGGCTCTACTGTTCCCACTGCTGGGACACTGGCCTATCATCGGTGGGAGGGAGTGGGCCGTAATCCACCACGCGGGCCCAATGTGGGTTGGTAGATGTCACATGTCTTCGAATTTTTGGTTTTAAGACATGCCGGTTTCCTCACGATCTTTTGCTTTACCGTTTTGAGAGCAGTGGTGATGAAATAATTTACACAAAGTAAAGCGCCTGTCTGGGTTCGAACCTACGATCTACAACTCGTAAGTCGCGGCCATTACCACTGGGCCACCGCTGCTCTACCTAGTTGGTAGGCGTTTAGTGAATAATACGAGTATTCGTAATTTCCTATTAATCAACGGAATAATATATTATATTGTTACACAACCTGAGAATATTAGGTATTTCAGGTATCAAAATTAACCCCTCAAACACGCAGTTATTAAGCTTATAAACGTATTTTCTTTCTTTCTCTTCTTTTCAGTTACACTTACAAACGATATTCGGTTATCTCCAACAAAATTTAGTATCTTAGAGTGGAAATGTAAAAAGGAATTCAAGCAGAATAATGTAACAAATTGTCGGCGATTGGACACAGGGTCTCGCGAGCGATGCCTCATGGTCGACCATGCGGAAGACACTGATAACTCCTCACTCTTAGATCCTATGGAACTGAAGGTACTAAGGTACCTACTCATACAAACGATCTTTCGCCTTTCGGTAATGTTCCGTGAGAAAATATTGGCGGAAATCTTGTACGTTTAATCGGGGTCTTGGTGAAGTATGCATCGTTACACGATTGTTGGTGATTGTGGTTCTTAAAATTGATTAGTGTGCGAGAGAAAGGGAACGAGCACAACGTTAAACATTTTTAGGGTTCTGTAGTCAAATGGCAAAAACGGAACCCTTATAATTTCTTCATGTCAGTCTGTCCGGATGTTATACGGACATTTTTTATCAACTAATCCGGCTCCAGAGTTCAGACTCATTGATAAGAAAACATTGCTGACAGAAAATCCCCAAAACTTCACTTGAATCAACCTTCTATAGCATTCTCAGTAGGTAGGCTTATTTTAATTTAATTTAATATTTGAATTGCGTTTTTCTTTTTATTACGGACGCTTTTAACTTTCTGCATCGTTCTCACATGCATAATTTCAACATGAACGATGTAACCAATATTTTGTAATCATATTTTGATTTAAAATTTTGCCTGTAATTGGTTTATTTGAAATAACTGCTTTGAGTTGAGTACCTACTTGTACAGTCTTATTTTCTGAATTTCTGCAAGACATCCTAAACTCTAATCTATACATATCCTACTAATATTAAAAATGTGAAAGTTTGTCAGGATGGATGGATGGATGGATGGAATGGATGGATAGATGGATGGATTGATGTATGTTTGTTACTCTTTCACGCAAAAACTACTGAACGGATTTGGATGGAATTTGGAACACAGATAGTTTATAAACTAGATTACATGTAGGATACTCTTTATCCCGGGTAGTACGTTCCCGTGGGATAATTTCTGACATTTACCCGGGCGAAGCCGCGGGCAAAAGCTAGTGTAAAAATAAATAAGGTTGAAGAGACTGTTTGTAATGCCAAAATAACAGCTATAATTACTAAATGCATATGAAAGTATATAAGGTACTGTACAAACAGGGTGAATAGGGATGCAGCGGTGAAATGGGACGAAACTTCAATTATTTTATCTACTTATAACAAAATACCATTTTTTTTTTTTTACTTTGTGTCTTTCGTTCTATCGGTTTGTTTGTTCCAGCTAATCTCCGTAACGGCTGGACCGATTTTGACGTGACTTTCACTGGCAGATAGCTGATGTTATAAGGAGTAAAATAGGTTACTTAACTTGTTTTGGTAACAAGTTCCCGTGAGATAATTTGTGACGTCCACGCGGGCGAAGCTGCGGGCGGCAGCTAGTCTAACACTACACCTACCGTCATTATTCTCTTCCCACAGAATCAACTCGACCAATACCTGAACGTAATTCTATTAAATAGGGGTGTCTCGCTTTATATTGCGTCCTACACTGCACCCTTGTTTAAATAAATGTCTTATTTGTCTCCCATTCCTAATAGGTACGTGAGATGCAAGTTAATTCGCGGCAGGAAACTTTTTCTTTGACAACCCTTGGAGTGTGGAAATGTGGACGAGTCATTATTTTAGTTTTATTTTTTACTAGCTGTTGCCCGCGACTTGGTCTGCGATCTAGGCTGAAAAGTAGCCTATGTCCTTCTCCAGGTCATGGTCTATCCATGTGCCAAATTTCATTCAAACCCGTTCAGTCGTATTAGCGTGAAAGCGTAACAAACTTATTTTCGCATTTATAATATTGCCATTTGCCATTATTGTCCCTCTGCTGGGCAAAGGCCTCCCTACTCTTATTCCACCTCTCCTATCGAGGTTTTCCAAGGACCAATCTTTATTTAAGGAGTCCAGCTTATCCAGACATCTCCGTTTGGGCCTGCCGCGATTTTGTTTTCAATCAGGCGGGACCCACTGGGTCGTAAGTCTGGCCCATAGATCGTCTGATGTGTCCAGCCCAATTCCATTTAAGAGTGGCAACTTTGCGAGTGCCATCAGCTATTTCAGTGATCAAAAAGATTGGTGTATTCTTAAAAAAAGAAATCGATACCTAGGCCTAAATTCCAGGAGTTCGAATATTAAAGGGTGATTGTGCTATGCTTATGCAGCTACATACGGTTATTCTAGAAGCTCTTTCTACAAAGACCAGTCATGAAATCTCGACTACAAATACCGCATTGCTGTCACCGATCGTACCTCTTTCGAAGATCCTTGTTATAAACTCCCGGTATCTAATTTATTCGGCCTCCAAGAGAATTATTGTCGTTCATGAATATGAATTGCTTTGTTTAAACTGATCAAATTTTTTATTAAACCTTTAACTCGCGACCTTTTGAAGAGTTTTTGCTATATCCTTTATGGAAGATATATTATTATGGTGGATTATTAGCTCAGTCTTTATGTTTGAGGATGGTAGCCATAAGAGTCGTCATTTTGTTTTGTACGGTGTTTTTATGGTATTATCATACAAACTCCTTAATATAATACTATAGTAAAACCTACTTAGGTGGAGATTCCAACCTGGAGTGCCAATGTATTTTGGGGTTTTAATCTAACTGAATATTTGTATTTAACAGCGAATGACTGCCTCTCTAACCTCCACAACCTAGTTGCTGGGTAACATGATACCCCTTGTTAAGACGGTTGTCAGATTTTCGGGCATCTGACTAACCGTAACGTAGGCCAAGGATCTACATATGAAAGCCGGGAATCGCTCAAAACGCTTTCCGACTTTCCGGGATACGAAAGTCTCGATATGAAATGTATGAGTATCTACTGGATGGGTATCCACGGACCGACTGCAACTACGGCGGTTACTTAGCCACGAGCCCCTCAATGTCACAAATGAGCTGAAAATCAGTTCTATTAATTAATGATGGTACTTACTAACTCTGTGCTTCACAATTTATTGATTACATTTTGTGAAGTACTTCAATGTGTTGCGGTGAGGCAATTATTTCCGTGTTGGTTAAAATTAATGGAAGCATAGTACATGTTGGTTTTCGTGGCTGATAGTTTGGTTTGTATTGTATATTGGGAAACCTGTATTTGAATAATGGTGTGTGTATGAAATATTACAAAGAGAGAAAGTAAAATATAAATTTCACTTTTATTTAAATGAAAAAACAATGGCGGGTTACACTCAAAGCAGTTTAACAAGGGACAAGAAAAAATGTGTGTTGCCACACTTAAAAAACATTTTTAAGGCACAACAATGTTGCATACGTGAAAAAACAGGAAAAAACAAAAATATTTAATTTGATTTGATTCTAAATCATTATAAATTACTGCAATTAACTACACCAATTTATATTGTTTTAGAATATCACGTTCTATTGAACAGTGTGTTATTATTTTATTTAGTGTTAACACACTATTGTTCGATATGCTCCCGCAACCCAGGCGATCAATCTGCTGAACGCCCTGATTGCTCAGGAGCCGGAAGTTGACATATAGGACCTATAGCAGCAAACCGATGTTTAATGTTTGTATGAAGTTTTTTGGTTAAATGTTATGTTGTTGGCTTGCTGCTTGGCATGCTGTTTACTGTAAGTGCAGCAAGGATTGTTATAATAAATAAATAAATAAATATACCAGCAAGGACTGGTCAGTCATAATACTCATCGCGCACTCGCGACAAAACTATCAAAACTTCACACTCTCTGCTTGTTGCTCACCAACTCGTTTCTCGCTAACCGTCGTCGGCTGTGGGACAGGTGCCGCGACTATTGTACATGGTTATATTTATCTCGACGTATTCCTTATAGGACGTCATAGTAGGGTTAAAATGCAACAAATTAAGCCAAAAAAATGTTCTACTGAACTCTAAACTCAAAGCATTTATTTCAAATAAACTAATTACAGGCAATTTTGAACTGACAAGGGGTCGGTCAGTCAGAAAAATGAAGCTAGTTGCCCATTCTAAAGCGTACTAGGTACTATAGAGGTATGAGGAACAGGGTGTAAAGTTCACTCATACTCTATGGAAAAGGGAGGATCCTCCGACCAGACGGGTGTTGTGTCTGGTGGGCAACTGCCCGACGGTTGATGTCGGGACGTTGTATATATGCTAGTCGCGCGGTAAACTCTGATTGCGCGATGCAGGATTTGCGTGACGTCAGTATGACGTGTAGCTCGCATGTGGCGATGTTGATACCGCTACAGTACCTATGGAGAAGAACGGGAAAGAAACTCGGAAAGGGAAGGGCCGAAATTCAATAGTTTTTGAGTTAGATTTTTTGTTTTTTAATGAAAATCCCAATTAAAAAATGAATTACGGCACGACTATACTGGAATTTAAGTTATTATCATAGCTGATGCCGTAGCAGATCTTTATTAATCATTAAACATTCAAAAATGCCTAAAAAATTGTCGAAAATCACTAATTAAACATTTTATTTTTCGTAATTTTTATTTTTGACGGCCAAATAGTACGAAAAATAAACTGAATTTCGGTAGAGCATTTGGTGGCTTAATTTATTGCATTTTAATCCTTCTATGACTTCTTGCAAGGAATACGTCGAGTTACAAATAACCCTGTATATGATTCGCAATCGTAACAATTATGTATTTACAAAATTATAATCACATTTTTTTTTTTTATTAAATTGACATTCAATATGATTATTGAAGTTAGAGGGTTGTTTTGATGATTTTAATAGGTGATGGAAATTAAATGATAATGTTTAAATTTGGCTTAATTCATTGTTAGTTTTAATATTGATTGTTAAAATGAATATTTTTTATTTATTCAAAATTTATCGTTTACTTATGTTCTACAAATAAAAATAATTAATTTTGAATTTGCTTCTATTTACGCACGATGTCCTTAGTATGACAGAATACAGCTTATTTCTTGCCTCAAAAATTAACTTCCTTCAACTCTCACAGTGCACAGTGGCGGACTAAGCTGGACGGGGGCCTGGGACGACAAAACTATTTTAGCACCCACGATAGGTAAGGTTTTCGTTTGATTATTCATATGTAAAAAGTCTGAACATATTATGGTCTTGTTTGGGATTTTATTATAAAGTATTTCTCGAGTTTTGGGGCCCCCAGGACTGGGGCCGCGGGGCGGACCGTATCTACTGTCAGCCCCCAGTAGTCCGCCAGTGAACTCCCATCTTCAGATTTCCCTCTCTCATTTCGAAATATAATTTTATACATACATACTTAAACTGATGCCTGCTTTCCATGACGGTAGGCAGAAACTACAGAACGCCAGCTGCTACGATCCTTACGTACATACTCCTTTTGTTTCGTTTACGTTCATACTTCTGGGCATACACGCACGCCGGTTGCGAGTACCGCATCTGGCCTTTCTGAACAAAGTCACCCATAAGGTTACTATATGTCCTAGGGCGTCCCTTCCCGGCGTTTCCACTCACCTCTGCCTTGTAAATATCCTTTCCAAACCATCTAAGCATACCTACTAATTTAAGATTTTTACACTTCTTTTTTTAAACCGCCTTATCATATCATTTCTTAAACTAATATCATTATTTCCTCTTTCACCGTTCCTTATAAAAATAGAATTTCCTTCCTCTAATAAATTCTACCATTAATAATAACAATGGAGCATTTTGAATGCGTATCACAACGCATTCTTATTTGTTACCAACTGTATGACATAACAGAAAAGCATCACGTCCCACAAATTTGTCTTCTGGCAACTTTTTAGACGGTGTTACCATCAGTAAAAAAGTGGTGGCAATAAAACAAGCATTTGTAAGAGTTCACGACATGTGAGAGTGAAGTTTTAGAATTCTGTGTTCCATGTATAAAAGACCCTACTATTGGTTTCTTCGATAAACTCATAAACTGATAATAATTTAGTTTTATTTGAAAATATTTCAAATGTATGATCCCTTGTTAAGCCATCGGTAATGACTGACTGTTTAATAATACTGCTGAGCTATATTGAACCTTCACCCAACGTAATAAGTATCTTATATAAATGGGGCGGCACCTCAAACGGCGCAAGTATTACAACCTTATTGGGAGATATATGTTTGAGCCATTTGGGGTTGAAACACTAGGGCCTTGGGGTCATAGTGTTCATCGAATATTTCGGGATATCGCGAAGCGGTTGGTCGACTCTTCACGTGACCAGAGGGCTATTTTTAGCCCAAAGAATCAGCATTGCCATCCAAACGTGGCAAGTATTGCCACGTTTTGATGGCCAGCCTTTTGACCCTTTGACAGCGACGCGGTCGAATTTTTTGTTGATCTGTGAGCTCTTCCTTTTTTTATTTTGTTATTATATACTTGTACATAATATATATATTTTAGTGTTAGGTTGTATATTGTAATCTATTTAGCTAATCACAACACTTACAATACTTTAGCTAAAATAAAAAAATAAGTAATATTAATATGAAAGAATTCCATACTATAATAATTGTTCCAGGAAAATTATTGGGCGGCAGTATACTAAATCATTAAATATGCTTTTAACTTAGAAAAAAAACCACTATAATGATACAGGTGATAAAAAGTTCAGTCAATTGACACGTAAAAAGAAGGAGAAGGAGTATTATGATGGCCTCAGACACAAAAAACTGAGTTCAAAGAAAACTGAATTACGTAAAATGACTTTCGTCTCGACGCGTAGCCCGTAGCGAACTATCTACCTGCTACGAAAGTGTTACTACGAAAGCGTAGCTGACGTAGCCCGACATCGTAACCCTAGCTACGCCGTAGCGACGGTGAAATCGTTCGAAATTCCCTCAAGATGAAGTTATTCTCGACTCTAAGGCATCCCCTATTAGATTTTATTAAAGTGGGTAAAACGTGGGATTCTTTTAATGTTTTAGGAAGCTCATAATCAAAATGGTTACCGCATTTGTGTCCGATGGCTGGTTTACATTGTAACGTCTTCCTCTTTTTGGAGAGTGAAGTGTACATCAGTTCAGTTGGTGTAATTTTCTTTGAAGGATAAAATCAGAAATGAAATTATCCGGAAAAAGAACCGGAGGAATCGACATAGCTTGCAGAGTAAGAAAGCTGAAGTAGTAGCGGGCTGGCTATGTTTTTCGAAAGACTGATGGCCGGTGGTGCAGAAGAGTCTTGGAGTGGAGACCACGTATCAGCAAGCGTAGTGTAGCACGCTCCCAGCCAGATGAACCAACGACCATAAAAAGGTGGATGGGACAGACCGGATGCGGAAGGCAGAGGACAGGGTGTTAAAGCGGACCTTGGGAGAGGACTATCTCCATCATTGGACTGCAATAAGCTGAGTTGATTGGTGTCAATTTCTGGTATTATTTTAGAAGTGAAGATGTAATATGATTAAGAATTACAAATTAAGTAATTAGTCTAGAGCTTATCTTGTGTTGTATTAAGCCTTGATGCTCTAAGAGATTGGCAAGGACGTGACAAAAATTAACCCTATAGCTTTACCTGTGTGATTGCACTGCTGGGTGAAGGCATGAAGTCTGAAGTCGTATTGGGAGAATTATAATTGCCGTTACCAGCTTAAATGTGACAAATCTTTTACTGTTCAAGCAGTACGATTAAGGAATGCCCTGCCCGTGTAGGTAAGGCGTGACCAATCTTGGTCCAGTTTTAAAATTATGGTACAAAAAACACTTCCTCTCTGCTTAATCTTCATCATTATGTATAGTTCTTGGCTCTACCTACAGTATTGTCTCGCTTTCTCCCTTTAAATACATCCAAAGGTTGTCTTTAAAATATCAATATCAGCGACTAGACCGCCCATTGTGTCACCCTATGTAAAATTTCTACAGTAATTATGTCTGTAATTTATATGGTGTACATAATAAAGAGTATTCTATTCGATTCAATTCAATTCTACTCGATTCTATTCGATTCTATTCTATTCTACTCCATTCCATTCTGTTATATCCTTTTCTATTCTATTCTATTCATT
The DNA here is from genome assembly GCA_916610205.1 of Griposia aprilina. NCBI lineage: Eukaryota > Metazoa > Arthropoda > Insecta > Lepidoptera > Noctuidae > Griposia > Griposia aprilina. Next base: position 12,008,484 of record OU744307.1, on the reverse strand, counting down.
TCGGGCCTACTTGTGTGAGCCATTGCTTGTGAAACATAGCTTAGATACCTTAAATAAAAGATGTAGAATAAAACATGGTAGCTTTTTCACCTCAAACATCACGATATTAGTCAATCAATATTCAAGTATGATGTGGATATAAGAAAGAAAAATAGGTTTATTTATCACAGAAACACGTGCATATAAAATTTAAGTTGACTCGAATAATAACTACAGACATCTTTTCATCTTACCCAAATGACATTAACGCGTAGTAATAATATTAAATAGGAAATGTTTAACTGATACCTACTGTAAAACTTTTTGCGCCTCTAATGGTACACACTTTTTTAAATAATTGAGCCTCTTTTTAACATCCTGGCCTTTTCTCACAGTTGGTCGCAGTAACTAAGCTGGGGTACCCCTATTAAACGGGTTAGGTTAGGTTGAAACTGTGACCAACCACCCGCGAGTCGAATTGGTCACAGTAACTAAGCTACGGCCAACAGCGCGCGAGCCGAGCGAGCAAAGCGAGGGGTGCCGCGGCAGCAGCCGGCGGCCGGTACAACCAAGTTACTACAAGTTACTTGGCTATTTAACAATTTTAGGTCCCCAAAATAGGAATTATTTATGGTTCCCGAAAAGCGGCGCAATCATTATATTAGAGTGTTCAACAATATGTATAGGAGCGCATAATGACAATTATTAGAGGTTCGATTAAATACATGCCATATTATCCGTCAGAAGTTGGCTGAAACATCTCAGCGTTGATTTGCTGGATTCGTTTTCTCCTCTACCGATCGTTATTTCTCCTGACAAAGTTTCTTTTGTTTATATGTATGTATGTATTAGTATTTATGTATTAATATTTTTTCTTGTATTTTATAGTTATTTCCATGCTATCTATCCCGTATATTGCACCTGCCATGTTTAGTCTCCGCATCACCCTAAGGTTGACTGGTAGAAAATGCCTCAGGCATTAAGTCCGCCTTTGTACAGTATTTTTTTTATTTGTGCATAAAGTTTTAATAAATAATAAATAAATTTGACTCAAAGGATTGCTTACTCCTTTACGAAAAAATTAAAACCTTACAAAAAAGTGCCTTAGTCGTGGTGTTCCAGAGTTTACGACAACTTATGAGACAGTGAGAGAGTTTGGAGGAGTTCAGTGATGGAGAAGGCTGTGTGTTGTTGTGCGTGACGCTTCGTGAATAAGTGGTGTCGGCCTAATGACTCCAGGATTGTGTTGTCTTATTTACTTTGTCCGAAGACGTCACTCCTGACGAAATTAATTGACAGGATCATGGAGTTTCTTGCAGGTTATCCTCCATATGAAGCAACTGATGTTTTGATCCCTTGCCTAAACAGAAATACGGGGTGTAGAAATATCCATCACATAGCTGGTACATCAAATTAAGTAACATTGAGCAATAAATAATTATTGCTGGGAAACAACTCTTACTTTTGGTTTAAAAAATCCCTGTTTATGCCAGCGCGCAATGTAACGCACGCAAAACTTTGTGCTAATGAGTGCATGCAACGATACAGAAGTTGTGGACCGTATTCAAAGCTAGGTGATAACATTAAAAATTAGAACTACATATTTCGTCTCATTTTCTCTTTAGTATTAAAGTGAGACAAACACATTGAGCAAAAGCGCTTCCAAGGAGGTTCGATTATTAAGCTTATTTATTCTCGTAATGTGAAACTCCTTGGTGGAATTCTTATATATCTTTTATGGAAATTAAAAATAAACCGTAAAGGATACGCACGGTGTTATACAACCGAGTATGCGGAAAAATAGGTACTTAGGTGTGAGTACCTATTTTACCGCACGTTCCGTTGTACGGTGCGTAATTTTTAACTTTCGAACAATGTATACAAGCATCGTGAATGCATTTTTTGAGCAAATGTGTTGAAAAACAAATATCACAATGACGGGAAGAACAAATGACTCTCTTCTTTAAGCGTCTTTTTAGAGCCATTATTATCATCGTCATTGGAAGCCTTGTGCAACCCACTGCTAAGTAATGCTCCTCCCTTTTGTGCCATGCTTCACCCGTTATACGAAATCGAAAATTAACTTACAGCTTTAAGGAGACAGTATTTAAAAGTCGAAGATACTCAAAAATAACATCAGCCGCGACCTGGCAGGTCAGCTTCGCTGCCACCTTCATGATGGGCTAATATTTCTTTACCACGACATACCATAATCAGCCTATAATTTTCCCACTGCTGGGAAACAGGTCTCTTCTCCGCGAGACGGAGTGGGCCGTAAGCCACCACGCGGGCCCAGTGCGGGTTGGTCACATGTCTTTGAATTTTTGGTTCTAAGGTATGCTGGTTTCTTCACGATGTTTTCCTTCACCGTTTTGAGAGCAGTGGTAAAAATAATTTACACGAAGTAAAGAGCCTGTCTGGGTTTGAAATCGCGACCGTTATCATTGGCAACTACTACACCAAGACATGATCCATTCTGTTATTGTTTTATTCAAAACGAGAGAAGCCTTCTTGTTACAGTCATGACGTGCAGCTGCCGATTATTTCTGTTCTGTGCTCGTGATTACAGATCTATTTAACCGACTTAAAAAAAAGAGGTTCTCAATTGGACTGTATGTTTTTTTTGTTTTTTTATGTGTGTTAGCTCAGTTCTTTTTTCTGGGATAAGCGATTTGGATGATGTTTTTTTTATTTGATAGCTGCTGCTTCACATGTGATCCCATTTAAATTTGATCAAGTAGTTTTTGACCTCTGACCAGTAAGTAGTTTTTGAGTTTTTCTTAATACTGCATGTTTTTTCCACTTAGTTTATATTGATGATGTTTTAATAATTTCCTGTCACTGTTATTTACATATCAAGTAGTGGTATACGAATTTGTATGGGGTAGGTACCGCAACTAAAAAGTTAAAAATAAATACATTTTTACAAAAAAACAACACTAAAAAACGTGAAAAATAACTTTAATTTCGGAAGTCGGTGGCCAAAAACGAAAATACAAAACCAAAGACACCGACTTCCGAAATATAAGTTATTTTCCACGATTTTTTGTGTTTTTTTTGGAAGTCGGTTGTTTTATTGTAAAAAAGTATTTTGTTTATATTTTTCTTTATTATTAGAGTTAAATATATTTTTTTACGCATGTGTTTCTGTGACAATTAAACCTATTTTTTTTACTTATTTCTAGTTACACTATTTCTTTAATTACCTACAATATTTTCTTCTCTTCACAATATATTTGCGGCACATCTGCATCTAATAGATCGGCCGGTTTTAGTCCAATTTAGTTCCCTCTAGTATTAGTTCTTGACACAACTATTGCGATATTCAGCAATTTCTTCCGAACATATTCTCTTATTATTTTACCGAAAGGTACTGACTGTTACCAAAAGCTTCGTTTGCAGTAAATCGAATATGATTGCCTTTTACTATCTAAGGATTTACCTTTACTCGAAAGTAACTATACACATACATACATAAACTCACGGGTCGGGAAAAGAGTTATTGGGTTTTTCCATGTGGAATCTTTCAGTAGCAGCCCGTAGTCTGCATTTGTGCCCGGTTTTGTAATAGACTCGCCCCACATTACATACGACTTAAGGCCTTAGCACATCTCCGCTGCGGAAATAATAATAGGAAACCGCTTTATGAATCACGCTAAGACACTTCACTACATTATGTCGCGATTGGAGTAGCGGAACATCATGAGAGTCAGTTGAATTGTAGCAATCGGAGCAAAACGTCGTCGCTTTCGACTCAGTGAATACAGTATAAGTCTACTTCTGACCTATGAGATTAGTTTTTCCATATAATCAACAAACATTTTACTAAACATAATTGTTTCGCTTTATAAACTTGTCGCCTGCCATAGTAACGTGCGAAACAAACGCGGCACGCAACGAAATAGCGGGTTGAGCGCGGTGGTGTAACTGGCCTTCGAGCAGATCGGCGAAATCATGCGGGAAAGAGATAGAATCATAATCAAATCTGTGTGATGGAACAGGCAGTTTTGCTTCTGTTTCGCTTGCCGTACAACCGACAAGTTGTGGCGGCACTACTGCGGTTTAACTACTACGGTTTTGCGGCGGAGATGTGATACCCACCTTATAAATAACTGGCGGAATGTGGGTGTACATGGGTACACCTCTGCCTAACCCTTCGGGGAATACAAGCTTGATGTTATGTTATGAAGACATGGCTATTGACAGTTACAAGGCCTAATCCAAAGGTCCGACTTTCTAGGAATCTCTAAATCCTATACAACCTATTAGAAAGTACCAACTAAAGCAGACAAAAGTCTTAAGCATAAATTCAAACCATTACAGAAATAATACAGACATTATAAATTGTCTTCTATAGCTATAATAATAAGGGTTATTTGATACCGTCACCCCTCGTATATTCCCCAAAAATATAAAGGATTGTAACAAATTGTCAGTGACAAAAATCTCGCATAGGTAGGTCGCCAAGCCGATGGGTATTACCTTTCTCGAATGAGCTACATAATTTTCCTAAAATATATTCATGTCGGAAAGGGAAAGACGGGAAAAACGGGAAAAATATATTACTTGATATGTGTAGCTCACTAGCTTTACGGGTTCTTTCTGGGTATCATTTTACTGTCGCTTTTGGGGTGTTTCGTGAAGTTACTTGTATCACTGTAGATAGTAGATTTTGAACCAGATATATTCTTCATGGTCTAAAAAAGCAAGGTCTTGCATTCTGGGAGTGACACATGCTTACGTCAATATCCAGTTGCCACTTTATTGCAACAAAACACGAATTATGGAAGCATTTTCAGTAACCAAAAAAGATACAAAGCATTTAAATGGTCGTTTCGGTTTTCTAATCAACGAAAAAAAAAATTTAAACATACAATACCAACGTAATTGTTAGTTAAAAGCTCATTGTTTTATCAGATTCGCACAGGTAATTAAGGCGGTCTGGGAATTATTATTACACGCTATTGGTAACACAGCGGTGATGACGTAGGCTTGTGTCTCCCACGTGACCACTGTGTCTCAGAATGCTTCACCTTTTTTTTTTTTTGTTGGAAATCATCAAATGACCTCTCCCACTCTGGGCGGAGCGGAAGGGCGTGTCAGACTCTTACTGACTAAAACCCGTGTTCCTTCAGTTGCGTGTGCGCCAGGGCCACGGTAACTCTTTCGAACAATCCGCGACCCCGGCAGGCATCGGCCCTATCGGACCCCATCAGTTATGCTGACATCTCTTTGAGGCGCGCGTGGAACACAACGCACCATCGACCCGGGCCTGGTCCTTACCGGACGGCAAGCTGCCCATTGCTCGCCGTCCGCAAACCCGCGCCTACGGTGGCCGGCAGTCGGCTATCGACTCCCGACGCCCAGAGTGTCTCCTCCTGCGGCGACTAGGGGCGTGAGGGCGCAACGATTGCCTCACCCGCACGCGCTCCGCCTCCTCGTTCACGAGCATTACTGCTTCGCAGAAGGAGGTGACGGCTTCCCATTGCCTCTCGCTCCGTACCATGGCCTGGACCAGGGCCGGACGCGAGAGATCACTGCCGCCAATCGCCGCCACGAGAACACGGCGGTGCTCCGTCCAAGCCGGGCAGAACTCCACCGTATGCTCCACCATGTCCTCCGGTCGATCCACACAATGACAACACCCCGGGCGTTTCCTCCCGCCTTATCCGAAACAGGAACCTCCCGAAACAGCCATGTCCGGTGAGGACCTGCGTCAGGTGGAAGGTGAGGACGCCATGGCACCTCTCAAGCCACTCCTCAAAGAGAGGACTTACCGCCGCAATTGTGGCGTGCCCAGGAATGCTACACCTGGCGAAGTATATTATCATACCATGATATTCTTCTTCTTCGTCGTGTCGATGGCACGACAGTGTTTTAAAGTTTCTTCGCCTAAAACTTCGCCACTTCTACCGTATAGTCTGTGGCAGCGCAGAGGTCGCTATGGCTGCATTATTTATTATTTTTTGGCGCATAGCGGTCAGGATAGAAGGTGGAACATAGATCAGATATATTAAAGTTAAACTACACTTCTTTTGTAGGGTCTTTCGGGGATATCTGCTTCTAAGATCACTGGGTCATAAAATAAATTGCATAAAGTCTCCGTGGATACTTTGTGCTGTTACCACTGGGCCACCACTGTTCTCCATGTTATTATAATTGTATTATACGAGTACCAAGGGCGGACGGTTTTGTGTTCTTTGGTACCGGAGGGGTTTCGATGTTCAATGAGTTAAATATTGTGTTTAAAGCAAATAAGGCATGTATACATTTTTAACCGACTTCACAAAAAGGAGGAGGTTCTCAATTCGTCTGTATGTTATTTTTTTTTTATGTGTGTTAGCTCATAACTTTTTTATGGGTGAACCGATTTGGATGATTCTTTTTTTATTTGATAGCTGGTGCATCACATGTGGTCCCATTTAAATTTAATCAGGGTCTGGCCAGTACTTTTTGAGTTATCCTTAATACTGCATATTTTGTCCACTTAGTTTATATGGATGATGTGTTAATAATTTCCTGTCACTGTTATTTACACACCAAGTAGTGGTATACGAATTTGTGTGGGGTAGGTACCGCAACTAGAAAGTGAAAAATAAAAACTTTTTTACAAAAAAACAACCGACTTCCAAAAAAAATCCTTTAATTTCGGAAGTCGGTGGCCAAAAAAGAAAATTCAAAACCAAAGACACCGACTTCCGAAATTAAAGTTATTTTTCACGTCTTTTACTGTATTTTTTTGGAAGTTGTTTGTATTTTTGTAAAAAAAAATTTTATAAATTAAAGTCGCTTTTCATGTCTGTCTATATGACCATGTTGATTTTCTAAACTAAGCAACGGATTTTGATGTTGTTTTCACCATAATTTTGAGAATTTATTCCGCAAGGTTTGTGATACTTAAGGTGGTACCCCGACCAAAACCTTGCCATTGTGCGTTATTAGGAGGCTATTAACTCATTCACTATGGGTAATAAACTACATCTAAAAGCATATTATTAATGTTCGATATCCTATCATCACATTGCACGTTTTTTTTTGGTTTTATTTGATTTATATAAATTTAAAATCTCCTTGTAAAAAAGTGACTAAAACTATTGATTGCATGCATCTTTTGCTAAAGGTGACATTCTATTAATTTGAGGATAACACTAATGGATAGATAATTTAAAAATCTAAATAATTCACGTTTTATTTTATTTCAAAACATCGCTTGTCTTTTTTTATTAGAATAATTTCATATTTTTTTTTGTGAATTCTATGATAAATGAGCGTGCGCAGGGAGCGAGACAGAGCGAGACTCAGCGACTCAAGGTCGTTTGGTCGGGGAAGCGCCTTAATAATAAAGAATTATCGATGTTCTGTCAAATCTTAAGAACCATGTGAAGCTGGGCCAGGTCGCAAGCTATGTATAAAACATGGGCAGATAGCGGCCTGTGTGCTTACAACAACATACTGTGATTTTAATCTAATAGACGCGATTTCTATTAAGATGGCATTGTCTTACGTCATATATAACGTTTTGTTTAGCAATTAGCGGTAACTCAAAGGCCTATTCAGAAGTGCTATTCTGTAAAAATCTCACCGTGAAAATCTTGGCGAAGTGAGTTTGAAGTGTACTGTCAATCCCTAGATTCCCTAGCGTCAAGTTGGATGATAGTTCACTTCACCTTTTCACGGTGAGGTTTTTGTGAAATAGATACGCTGGAGTGAAGAAGCTTTACTTTTTTTTTGTTTTTGTTACCACATTATTAGAACTAGGTATAGTGTATTTATTTTATTTCATAATGTTTGTTATTTTTAATTTTCGTATGCTGTACTGGTTTTGATGTCATCACGTCAACGCCGGCTATCGCTGAAAACCAGCGCTGGGGCTCTGTCTCGCATAGGGTCGTAGCATTATGCTGAGCGATTGCCGTTTTGCGTGGATGTGACGCATATTTTCCCCCAACTCGTTCTTTTTTGTATTTGTGTTTTTTCTTTGCGTCATGTTTACCGCAAATAAACGTATTTTCTTTCTTTACGTACTCTACTTAGCTCTCTCTCTATCTATCCTACTGTTATTCAGAAAACAAAAGTATTACAATAACTGAACGAACACACAAAACTTACTTGTTTGTTTACCAAAGACACGAAGATTCTACAGTGAGGTGACGCATTACATCAAAAGTTATATTCAGATCCGAGTCGTCGGACTATTTAGCAATGATCTTACATTGTAGGGAATGTTATTAGACGAACAGACTCGTTTTGCCATACATTATGGAATATTGTTTTGGTAGCAAGAATCATAGTATGATAAGACATAAGTTGTAGTACCTATCTTTTTCGCTAATATCTTTATCCAAGCTAGATACAATAATCTCTGTCGAGCAGTTATTCTTTCTATACAAGGTGGAGACGACAATCTGTTAAAATAAAAATCTGTTCGTTGGCAAGCACATCACTTGAGAACGGCCAGACCGATGTGAGTATTTTTTTAAAATAAAGGTTTATAACATCCCAATAAGGTTTTTAGGGAAAGAAAAAATAGAATTGTTAATTAGTTAGTTAGTTAACTATTTTAGATTTTATGTATTTTGTTTTCCCTTCTACTCTTACACACGTTGTCTTCATCTCTTTAATATACTCTCCTATCGCAGGTATGCTGGAAGAGATTTCTTTAGCCTTAGAAATAAGCATCACCTTTGTACCTATTTTTCTGTTCCTTTCTCCTTGTCTGTTTATATATGTGTGTACATAAATGGTTAAATAAATAATAAATAAAAGTTGCCCAGAAAATTGGGAAATTCGGGAAAAACTGAAAGTTATTTCTTCTATTCGATTTTGTATTTATTGGGACACGACAACGTCTGTCGAGTCAGCTAGTACTATCATAAATTAAACTGCTTATATCTAATGACGTTCCCAGTCTGCACACAAAATCCTAATCCTAATTCTTAATCCTAACTATACAAAATTAGTTAGGATTAGGATTATGTGTGCGAACCGAATCTCAGCAGAGACTTACCATCGGCGCGGGAGATATCTATCTATTTATATACATACAAATGAATTGCTGTTCGTTAGTCTCGCTAAAACTCAAAAACGGATAGACCGATTTGTTTTTTTTTTTGTTTTGTTCACCTCTTCACAGGGGTGGTTTAAAAGAAAAAAAAAATTGGAAAAACCCAAATGATTCTTTAACAGGATATCGTTTGACGGGTCAGCTAGGTAGGTAGCTAGGTAGAGTAGGTAGGTAGGTAGGTAGGTAGGGTAGGTACGTAGGGCACGTAGGTAGGGTAGGTAGGTAGGTAGGGTATTATAGCCGCATTATTCCCGCAAGCGCGTTGTTGAAGCCGTTCTGCCGCACTTCGAAGCCTGGCTGAATAGAGGGGAGCACATCTCCTTCAGGCTCACCCAGGTGCTCACCAGACATGGTTGCTTAGGTGAGTACCTGAACAGAATTGGGCGAGAGGCCACGGAAAATTGCCACCACTGCGGAGGCAGCCTGAATTCCGCTCAACGCACGCTTCAGGAGTGCCCTGCGTGGTCCTCCGAGCGGCGGGTCCTGGTTGCCAGGGTCGGGCGAGACCTGTCTCTGCCAGCAGTAGTGAGGGCTATGCTGGCAGAGACAGAGAATTGGACGGAAGTAGCCTCCTTCTGTGAGATCGTGATGGTCAAGAAGGAGGCCGCTGAGCGGGATCGGGAGAAACCTGATCCTGCTCGGAAAAGGAGGCGTCGGGGAGGCAACCGCCTTGGCGCCGAATACGCCGAAATCCACTTACCGAACAAGGTAGGTGGTCCATTGGGGTCACAGGCGCACAGAGTGGGGACTCTGTCCGCCCACCGAGTGACCCTAGGGAAGACGGTGGCACAGTGGTCACGTGCTGCCGTACATAGCGGCTCAGGGGAGGCCCCTTTACAGTCTCCCCAGGGATGTGCCTTACAGGCGTTGCCCAGGGGTGGTTCCGGAATTGGTATTTTAAGAGAAACCGGAACTATGTGCTGATTGTGATCACTGGGGTGGTTTTAGTGAGGTAAAAATCCCACGCTCCCCGACCTCCGTCCCGAGAGGTCGGGTGCCTTTTGAAGGTATCCCACAGAAAACAAAAGGTAGGTAGGTAGGGTCACCATCCGTCCGTCGGACACGGCGCAGCACACCCTCGAGGTGTGCCCGACGTGGTCCGAGAAACGCCGCAGTCTCATCGCGGTGATCGGACCAGACCTCTCACTTCCTGGCTTGGTTAACGCCATGCTGGGGGATGAGAGGTCCTGGGCGGCAGTCGCCTCCTTCTGCGAACACGTCATGTCCTAGAACGAGGCGGCAGAGCGCGCGCGGAAGGATGATCCTCACGCGTGGTCGCTCCGAAGGCGGAGGAGGGGTCGAAGAAGACGTCAGTTTGATAGTCATCTCCGACTCCTCCCAGGTAGAGGCCAGCAGGCAGCGGGTATGGGGGCGCCCTTGCCTGCATTGCACAGACCTCCAACAGTGTCAGACGGGAATGGCCAGGTATCCCCGGCCATTCCCGTAGCCCCCCAACCTGGGGGGCATGCGGGGCTTGCCAGCTAGGCGGGCACGCGCCGGGAGGGTTGTGGATGCAAAGGCTGAGTCGGTTTCCCATAGCCCTCCTATCACGGGAGGAGTCCCACATATCCCACATATTCCAACAGGAGTCCCACATATCCCGTCTCGTCCCCCCACGAGCGGGAATGCATAAAGCATATCTCAGCGACAAAAAAAAAGAAAAAGAAAAAAAAATGTATGTAGGTAGGGTAGGTGTCACATACTTAGTGCTACCTGTGCGAAGCCGGGCCGAGTAAAGCTAGTATGATATAGGTATATGTAGGGTGCTGTGGATGACCGAAATAAACAATATTCACTTCTTCAAAACTTCTTTAATTATTTTTTAAAACTTCTTCACATCATAGCGTCATGTTCGTCTTATAGCTAGCTCGCTCGCCATCTTTTTTCCTCTCCCTCCCACACATACTCTCTCATTTACTCATCGCTGTATTCATACATATATTTTCATTAAATTATGATGCGTTCCGAATTAACTTTCTACATATACTCGTATATGCACAAGTGTGTTCGCAGACACAAGTGCACTCTCTCTTCTTTTACTTACATAGTCCGATTGGACGGTAATCCAACATGACTGGAGAGAGGTCAGGCGCAGTATCTACGGCTTGACGTGCCTTCCGAGGCACGGGGTATCGCACCGCCAACTTCCAAACTCCGGGCCGTTACTTAATAATTCCTAATGGAATGAATAACTCTTTGGGCGACCTGAGAATCGAACTCAGAACCTCCCTTGAACCTACTGAGCTAATAATAACAATCAAAAGGGGTATTATTTTCTTTTAAAAACATAATACCAAGATATTTATTAAAGCATTCTCTTAAGATAGTACCCTCATATACTATAATATTATATCTACTCTGTTGTAAATTCTCACCTTTTTTGAGCATTTGAGTACGTAAACACCTCCAGTATCGTATGAAGATGACAGTTTTATAACTCGGAACGCATTCGCTAGCAAACCGCTGCAATTCGCTGCCGAATTTCAAAGAAACTTTATTACTGGTTATGAGAAATTTTGGAAAAGATACTTAGTTGCACGACAATACGAGTAGTAGCATGCTTTATGTACCTTCTCAGAATTCTGATAGGACTTTTGAGGCTTAAAAAAAACCACCACACCAGGAACGCATCGTTAAAGTGATCACTCGTAATTGGTTAATGAAAACTTACGAGCCCGATTACACGTACCACAACCACACCATAACGACAACACGTGGTCGGGCGCTAATATGTATGAAAATGAATAGTTGATTCACATGGACCACGTCTGGCCGCCAAAATTAACCATGTGGGCGATACCGAACACATTAAGGCCACGTAGCAGCCACAACGCAACCACTAGCGAGACTGCGCACCGGCGACCGGCCACATCGCAAACACAACGCAACCACTAGTGGCCAGCCGATATGAAATTTTGACGCGACTGCAAAAAGCTGCAGTGACATCATTCACAAGTAACCAATGCTTGCCCACATTTTGTGGCTGCGATGTGGTGTGTTTGTGGTACGTGTGAACGGGCCCTACGTTTTACATCTTAAGAAAGATACAAAAATAAGACATAAACAATTGCAAAAGTACTATTTATTAAGTCGTTAATTATAAATATTTATAAATAAGTAAAATTACCTCACTACCGTATTGTTTACATGCGACCATAGACGGATAATTACAACCCAATAAAGTTAGATACCAGTACAGATTAGCGGGGCATTTGAACTCTGTAGGTATGATCCCATCAGCAGCATCTTTTATGCAATATAAAAATCTCGAACAGTCTCCAAGCTTTCGTGCATAACCTTCTGTCTTAAAAACCGTGTTTAGTGCAGAAAAAGTACTAGAAGTAACACTAGACTCTGTAGTATTAGAAGTAACATAGAACGAGAAGGACCAATTGCACCATTTCGAACTGATCCGTTATCTAAGGCGTCATTGATCGCGTGTAGCAAAGGATTGACCCCATTCCCACACATTCCGTGGAAGTCATCAGTCTCGATACTCCACATCATAACTTTCGTGATGTTCAACTGTTTAGCGTATTCGATTTTGGCAGCAATCGATTTGGGGTCGTCGTAGGATACCCAGTTTTTGTCCTCGACGGCATAGGGTACTTTAGCTTGGGAGTCGAAGCGTTCGGTCCAGGATTCGGTTTGGAGTTTTTGGCAGAACTGGAATCAATAGGATTTTGTCAGTTTTTAATAAGGATTTACTATTTAATACAACTGTTCGAAGATGTAGCAGTTAAAAAGTTCGCATATATAATTTCCTGTCGGGAGGAAATATCTGAAAGTATCTGAAAGTAATGCATATGTTTGTGAGCAGCCGCAGTCTCTATTTATGCTACCAGTTTCAGACACTGACATTATAAAAGTGATAAGTAGCCTAAAAAATACTAGTACAGTAGGATACGACGGTATTTCAACTAGAGTAATAAAAGATGTTAAGGAGGTCATAGCGACACCGTTATCGCACATAATTAATCTTTGCATTTCTGATGGTATATTCCCTACTAGTCTCAAGAAGGCAATTATTAAACCCATTTACAAAAACAATGACAAGACTGATATAAAAAATTACAGGCCTATTGCAAAAATACCAGTCATTGCAAAAGTTATTGAAAAAATAATATATAATTCCATTTACACGTATTTCGAGAAGTTTCAGTTATTTTGCAATGAACAAAAAGGATTTAGGAAAAATACTAATATTAATATGGCACTATTTGACCTGCTGTCAAGTATAATGACATCTGTGGATAAAAAAAATCCTGTGTGCTCGATCTTCACGGATATGTCAAAAGCTTTTGACTTCGTAGATCATCAGATGTTGCTACAAAAGTTACACGGGTACGGCATTCGGGGAAACATTCATAAACTCCTAGAATCATACCTAAGTGATAGGACACAGTGTACTGAGATTTCCAGAATTTGTCCTATAAGCAAATTAGAAAATACATATGTCTCTGAAGCGAGATCCGTGAGGTATGGTGTGCCTCAGGGCACTGTACTCGGGCCCCTACTTTTCTTGATATATATCAATGATCTCCCAAGAAATTTGAGAAACAAAATTGTACTTTTTGCAGATGACAGTACAGCTATCATAGAATGCACTGATCCAAACGAATATCGAAATGAGATCAATAACTTGCTAAATAACATCATTAATTGGCTAAATAATAATAATCTTGTGATCAATTTTAGTAAGACTAAAATTGTACAGTTTCATCAACGACGTGAGAATCCACCCCTTAATATTACCTACGATGAGTGTAAAATAGAAGAAGTTACGAGTGCAAAATTCTTAGGCATAACTGTAGACCATAAGTTGACTTGGAAACCTCACCTGGAAGTGGTTTGTAAACGACTGAGTAAATCTGCGTATCTATTGTTTCAATTATCTAAGAGAGTTAATTCTGAAACACTGTTAACAGCCTATCATGGACTTGTAGCCTCTAATCTCCGTTATGGTGTTGTTTTCTGGGGGCAATCAACTAATAGGGAACTGGTATTCAGGATGCAAAGAAGGTGTGTAAGATCCATGTGTAATTTAAAGTCAACAGATAGTTGCGTTCCCTACTTTAAGAAATTAAAAATATTAACATTACCAGCTATATATATATTAGAAACTGCATTATTTATAAAATCAAATCCACATTTATTTACAAAATTTTCAACAGTTAAGAAGACCCCCATTCGGAGTCAATATGAAAATCAACTATGTACGTTGAAATGCAATACTGCGTTAATGAAAAAGAGCTTCTTTGGTGTTGCACCAAAAATTTTTAATAAAATACCTGATGCTATAAAATGTATGCCATTAAAGAAATTCAAAAAGTGTCTTCACAAGTTATTAGTTGAGAAATGTTATTATACCCTCGATGACTATTTTAATGATAATACTATTTGATTAAATTCTGTAATTTTATAAATTTATATTATTAATGTTGACTTGGATGACTATTTTAATTTTGGATGACTATTTGATTAAATTCTGTAATTTTATTAATTCATATTATTAATGTAACGAACGAATAATTTAAAATTTTGTTAACTTTGACGAACCTGACTTTAATATTTGTATGTCAACAATGACAAAGCATAGTGCAACACTTATCTATTTAAGACCTTGACATGTATGATTAATGTATATATGTTCTTCACCTATGTTTAACAAATAAATAATTCTGATTCTGATTCTGATTCTGATTCTGAGCAGCAATCACTCAGAAACAAATTCAAGCATATTGTGAGACTTGTATTTGTAAACACGATAGACTCTATCGTAGGAATAGGAATTATCTAAGGTTCCCGAAAAGAGGCGCAGTCATTATACTAGAGCAGTGGTTCCCAAAGTTGACAGGACCGCGACCCACCTAATAAAAACTTCCAAATTCCGGACTCACATTTTGGCTATCATGGAGAAAAAGGGGCATTAATATAATGAAGGACTGTTCAAATAAAAAATATATATACAAAAATACAGGTACAATCGAAAATGTTAGTACTTAATTAAATACAAGGAGTGCTATTTCAATGAGACGGATGTATTTGTTTCCTATTTTTAATCA
The DNA here is from genome assembly GCA_916610205.1 of Griposia aprilina. Taxonomy (NCBI): domain Eukaryota; kingdom Metazoa; phylum Arthropoda; class Insecta; order Lepidoptera; family Noctuidae; genus Griposia; species Griposia aprilina. The sequence goes on along the minus strand of OU744307.1, from coordinate 11,993,376 downwards.
TAAAAGCTTTAGCATCAATTTCAATTTTAGTTAATTTTAATCGCAATGAGTTTCATACATCCAATTTATTTCGGTATTTGGTTTTAAGGGGCTTACAAGAGCTAAAGCGCGGTCACTGTCGGATTGCATAGAAAAGAAAGAGACGCGCGATGACACAACGCTGGTAATTTATTGCAAAATATGAAGCAATAATGGATTTACAAAAAATCTATTCATTGGATTAAAAAATTAAAACACTATTACGTTATTATGTTGCTTGTAGAATAATCTGACACAAAATCTGAATGTTTGTATGTATATTAGTATGGTTTTTAATCGTTAAAATTTTGTTTTTTGAGGTATCTTCGTGTTTTTTTTCTATTATATCAAGTTAATTGTATTATGTTTTCAACACACTATCTAACTAGCATATATCCTGCAGAATATCATATATTTTTCTGATTTTGGTTATTGCAGTGGATCATATATTTCTAGGCATTATAAATTTGCGTTTAGGTCATGTAGTCCCCTCAATATTAATCATAGCTGAAAATCCCCGTCTCACATAGGTGTGAGGTACTGAAGGGAAGGAGGACTTTCAGACCTTCATCAAAAGCAAGGATAGTTGTCAGCAACTGAGAGCCAAGATTTCGTTAACTACTTGCGATCGAAATTATTTTTCAGTGAGGTATCTTCTGAGAAAACAATGAGTTCTTCAATTGATATCGTCCTATTTTTCAAGGCCCACCTATAGTTTGGGAGATGCTGCGATAGAGAGATCCAAACCACATAACATTAGGTATTTCTCATCATCACCAGTCTTCTGTCTTTATCCCAATTTATTTGGGGTCTGCGCAACATGTCCCTTTCTTCCATACTTCTCATCATCTCGGTAGTTACTCCCTTTCTAGCCATATTATCTTTCACACAATCCATCCATCGGTTTTTGGTCGTCCCCTACCAGCCAGCCACACTCATACCCAAAACTTTCCTCATGACAACCTTAAGCAACATTACGTGTATCTAAAGACCAATAATAGGTAAAATGAAAAAAAAAAACCCAACACAAAAAAGAGCTGATGACCTTGAAATCGCTGAACCGATTTTGATAAAACATGTTTAAGAACCACCGCTAGAAAATCTGCTTTCAAATAAAAAAACCGCATCCAAATCGGTTCACCAGTTAAAGAGCTACGTTGCCACGGACAGACACACACATAGCGGTCAAAATTATAACACTCCTCTTTTTGCGTCGGGGGTTAAAATACAAATAAAGATCTATGTCAGTGACGAGTAAAGTCAGAAACAATCCAAGCAAAATAGACTCTGAATAATCTTGATTTCTCGACAAAGGTAATTCTAGCCGTCCTTGTGAAACGAAACACCAAAATTTAATTTATGCCATCTGGAAATTTGAGTTGGATAAAGTTTTCAAACTTTGGTGTCAGTTGGTCTTATAAAGGAATAAGTTTGATGTGAGTGGGGTGTGTTGCCGCTCTTTCTTCTTAGTTTAATGGTGGAACTGCATCATAGTACAGTTGTGGAAGCTGCAAATGTACTTGGTTATTGTTTTGATGTTCAGCCACATATGTATGAAGATACTTTGACCCGGTATTGTGGAAGCAAAAGTTTTTTATGGCTGTTGTTGCAATTTTTGCTTCGTTAGTCTTGGTTTGAACTGTATTTTAACTTCTAACTTAACATAACATCACGCCTGTAATCCCCGAAGGGTGATGCAGAGATGTACCTAAAGCACACCCACATTTAACACCAGTTATTTTTAAGTGCCATGTGGCGAGTCTATTGCCATCAACCGGGCACAAATCCAAACTCCGGTCTGCTACTGAGAAATTCCTTATGGAAAAATCCATTAACACTTTGTCTGACTGTGGGAATCGAATCCAAGACCATCTCGGCAGTTGCACTTGCGAAGACTAGATCAAACTTGTAGTTCCTGTCAAAGGATATTCAAGTCTCTTTGTAGCAGTGGTTAAAGAAGGGTGTTTTTTCAACTAGATAGGCTACTGTTTGGTTATTATTGAAATTACTTAATTGATTCTTCATTTCGATGGATCATGAAAGGCCGTAGTTCAGAACTTTGGTTTTATGACAAATAGGCCTGTTTGTACTGCCTTAATCTAATACCAACTCAAGGTAGATAGATTTTAGCTAAACTAAAGTTTTTTAGCCCGAATTTAAACTAACAAAGGCCTTCTTTGGCAGCCTTGTTTATGACCCAGGCTAAGATGATTGAAACCAATTCTTACTTCGTTATACCCTATGAAGCCATTAGTAGCAGTATAGGATCCATTTATGCCCTCCCCGGACGATGGGGCTCTCACACCATTCTCGTTAGCATTTGTCAATAAAAATGTTCTGCCGTAGAATGGAACGCCCATTACTATTTTCTCCAGAGGACAACCTGAAAACAAATAAGAATTGAATGAAGAGGATACAATATAACGAGTTAAGTTAAGATCGAAAGGACAGATCATAACATATGTTTTTTTCCTGTTACCAATCTAAGTGATTAATAAATTTAATTACAATCGACACCTGCAACGAATAACATTGTAACTAATCAATCAATGAATTGTGAATTTCCTTCAAAAGTCTTCGGATTGTGATTGTGTGTTACGCAATTGAGGTGGACTTTACTAATTTAGGCTCAACCTTTTATAAAAAAAAGATTCGTTATCATAAAGATGCTCAGACTAAAGTGACTTTGCACTTAACAGCGGTGGTTTAAGTATTTTCTTACCTGCACCAATCCAATACTGCAAAGATTGTTCAACTGTGAACATTTCCTCTGCAATTTCACCCTCATCTCCTTCTCCTTGATAGAGGGGTGCATTATGACCAGTGACGGGGTCCCAAGCACCGTTCATGTCGTATATCATTATATTTACCAAGTCTAAGTACCTGGAATTAAAATAAAATGACAAAACGTTAAATCCTTGTCATGTGGTCTCTAGAGTCCAGACAATCTTTAGTTACTTATTTTAATCTATTATTTTAGCCTGTGTTTTACCACTGCAGGAAAAGGCCTCCCATTCTTCTTTCCGTTTCTCTCCTCGCGGTTTAGGGCATGTGTATTTAGTTAGTCTAAAATCTTAAATTAATCTCAAAAATTTTAACAAAAAAAAAAGGATTATCTCAATTCGCTTGTATTTTTTTTTTAAAGTGTGTTTCGAGACTCCGTCATTTATAAACCGATTTGAAAAATTCTTCTTTATATTTTGTTTGAAAGGGCATATTTAGAGGGTGGTCCCATATACCTAAAGGTTAAGCTGTGATGAGTGGTTTTTGAGTTACCTTCAATAATACGTATTTTTTCAACTTAGTGTTTGTTAATGATGTTATAATAACTTCCTGTCACTGTTATTTACCTAGCAGCTGAAGGTATACTAATTTGTGTGGGCTGGGTACCAAATATAAACAGTGAAAAAAAAACTATATTAAAAAAAAGATTAACGACTTAAAAAAAAAAACATTAAAGAGTGAAAAATAACTTTAATTTCGGAAGTTGGTGCCAAAAAAAGAAAATACACCAAAGACACTGACTTCCGAAATTAAGGTATTTTTTTACTTTGTATTGTGTTTTTTGGAAGTCGGTTTTTTTTTTGTAATAAAGTTTTTATTTGTCTACAACAAACAAAACTTGTTGTGACTCTGGTGTATGCATTCTCTGAACAATGCAAAGGATAATCTTAAGCCTGTGATCATATCAATTCATGTCCAGCATATCGGCATTCTAGCATGTGGTCACTGCATGGATACTGTTAATCTAATTCTTCAATGAATTCCACTTTGTAGGTTTTTCTTGGAAATATGCTTGCGTTAGGCTAGTCTTCAGAAAACAACCGACTTCCAAAAAAAACACTATAAAGTGAAAAATTGCTTTAATTTCGGAAGTCAGTGTCTTTGGTTTTTGTATTTTCGTTTTTTGCCACCGACTTCCGAAATCAAAGTTATTTTTCACTTTGAATTTTTTGTAAAAAACCACAGAAATTCATATACCACTACTTGTAAATAACAGTGACAGGAAATTATTGACACGTTGACTGTCTGTGCATTATATGCAATGCATTTCCGACTCAGCCATGACGTTCGTGCATTAGGTAATACAAATTACATTGGCTTTTGTGAGTTGGACGTTTGAACTAGAAAAAATATTTTTGGCAGACGTATGACACCATTGCTTACCGGACGTCTTGTGTACGTAGTAAATTTTGCTTGGACTGTCAACGTGTTAAAACATCATCAATAAGTGGAAAAAATACGCATTATTAAGGATAACTCAAAAACTACTAGTCAAATCTTTTCAGAAATTTATATAGGACCAACATGAGAAGCACCAGCTTTCAAATAAAAAAAATAATCATCGAAGTCGGTTCACCTAGAAAAAAGTACTGAGCTAACACATAAAAGAAAATACTGTCGAATTGAGAACTTTCTCCTTTTTTTTTGAAGTCCGTTACAAAAACATACTGATTAAAAAAGAAAAAGGCTACTTACTTCGATATACCCGTAATATTATAAGACTGTGAAGCGGCTACCTCTACCGCCGACACAGCAGCTGTGAGCAACAGTCCCTGCTGATCAAACACTACTCTGATTTCTTTCAAGAGTGTGGTAAAGTTATCAATGTCTGCTTCTCCATAAACTGTGTCTCTTCGGTTAGGGTACTCCCAATCGACGTCTAAGCCATCAAAGTTGTGGGTAGTTATCATCTTTAGAGCGCTATTTATAAAGTTCTGTCTTAAAGTGGGGCTTGCTGCCATCTGAAAAGTATTGGTTGGTTGGTTGGAAATAGCCGCGTACGTGTTTATTTTTTTAACAGAGGAAGTCCTCAATTCGACTATGTTTTTTTTTTATGTGTTAGCTCTGAGCTTTTTTCTAGGTGAACCGATTTGGAGGATTCTTTTTTTATTTGAAAGCTGGTGCTTTGCACGTGGACCCATATAATTTTAATTAAGTTCTGACCAGCAGTTTTTGAGTTATCCTTAATACTGCGTATTTTTTCCACTTAGTTCATATAGATGATGTGTTAATAATTTCCTGTCACTGTTATTTACATATCAAGTGTGGTATACGAACTTGTATGAGGGGTAGGTGAAAAATAAAAACTTTTTTACAAAATAACTACCGACTTCCAAGAAAAACACTAAAATACGTAAAAAATAACTTTCATTTCGGAAGTCGGTGTTTTTGGTTTTGTATTTTCGTTTTTGGCCACCGCAGTCGGTTGTTTTTTTGTAAAAAGTTTTTGGTGTGCAAGGGAGGAAAGGCGTGAGTTTATGTTTGTGTTTATATAATGATGTATGTAATTGTTTTATTGTATTTCTTTTTTTGTATTAAGTGTGTTTTTTTATGGATGTGGTCTGCAATAAATATTTTTATATAATTATTAATTGGGAAGAGTTAATTTGAAGTTGTGGTCACGGCAGCGGATGATTATGCCTAGTGATTTTCTTATCAAACAATATTTGCCATCAACACGCGACGAAGAATTGGTTAAGTGAATTATTTTGGCATTGGGTTTAGTAATAAATTAGAGATATTGCGAACTTATCTCTTCTCATTAATGTTATTTGTGTTGTTATACTGCTGTTTTGCGGAGATAATATTCGGTTAGACAGGTTGTAACGTTTCGTTTTTTTTATAAGTGATAAATTACAAAAAATAACTATTTAAGTTACGTAGATTGATCTATGAACTACTGCAGTATGCAATTAAGTTCTGTGGAATAACTTAAAGTTATATCCGCGTTAGAAGAAATAATTCACTTAGACCGCGTCGGAAAAACTGGATCAAACTTAAGGCGGTACCCCGACCAAAACCTTGCCATAGTGCGTTATTCAGAGGCTATTAACTCATTCACTATGGGTAATAAACAACATCTAAAAGCACAATATTAATGTTTGATATCCTATCATCACATTGCACGTTCTTATTTGTTTTTATATGTTATTAATACATTTAAAATCTCCTTGTAAAAAAGTAACTAAAATTGTTGATTGCATGCATCTTTTGATAAAGGTGACGTTCTATAAATTTGAGGATTACACTAATGGATAGATAATTTAAAAGTCTAAATAATTCACGTTTTATTTTATTTCAAAACATTAAAAGTCTTATTTTATTATAATAATTTCAATATTTTTGTGAATTTTATGATAAATGAGCGTGCGCAGGGAGCGAGGTAGAGCGAGACTCAGCGACGGGTCAGAGAAGGACCAACCGCTCAAGGTCGTTTAGTCGGGGAAGCGCCTTGAACCCATTATTAGAAAACTCAACTTACGATTGAGAACTTAGCAGATCCTTCATTCCACCCGCCGACCGCCACAAGTGTTTTTAAATTCTGATTTTGATTTTTCAAGGCGTTGAATTTTCCGAAGTTATCTGAAAAATGTATGTAAGTAACGTTTTGGACATAGGCTATTAATAAACAAAAAGAAAAATGATTTTAGAACTGCATAGATTTCTCTTCTCAACGGTACAATCACATGAACTAAATCTTAGCTCATACATTTGACACACATTTATTTAATGAAACCACAATCTCAAGTGTTCTTGAAACAATCAATAACCTCATCTAGTTTAAAAATTATAATTGACGTGTAAAAGTGTTTGTACAAACCTTCTTACAGAAATAAAATCATTTATCATTCATTTATGAATACATAATGCTTGATTGTCTGTAAAGACCTTTATCACGGTATAGTTCGCGCAAAACTTTATTAGCTCTCTGAACGTAGGCCCGAGAACGAAACCGCGCATGGTACAGTTGAGTGAGAGTGAGAGAGTTCCCTCGGACACCTATATTATGCATACTGCGCAGCCACTCGCGTGCAACTTCCGAGAGCTCATACAGTTTTGCGCAAACTGTACACAAATGTTGGGGAGCAATTGGTCAACATTGATGATAGGAACTTTTTGTTCACGGGGCTATATCATTAAAAGCTTTTTTTTTTTTTTTAACATTCATTTCGGAAGTCGGTGTCTTTAGATCTGTATTTGAGTGTTTTGCTACCGGCTTCCGAAATTAAAGTTATTTTTCACTTTGTAGTGTTTTTATTAGAAGTTGGTTGTTTTTTTTCGTAAAAAGATTTTTGTTTTACACGTTTTAGTGGGTCAGTTATTAATTTATCTAAGTTATAATAGCCTTATTTGAACTGCTCATCACCTTTTACAAAATATTGGTTTTCCCGATGCAGGGACGTTAATTGTTGAGGAGTTCTCCTGGCGACTGTATTTTTTATTTTTATGTGTGTTGGCTCAGTTTTTTTTTTTTTGGGTGAACTGATTTGGATGATTCTATTTTTATTTGATAGCTGGTGCTTCACATGTGGTTCCATTTAAATTTGATCAAGTTCTGACCAGTAGGTTTTGAGTTATCCTTAATACTGCGTATTTTTTCCAACCACTTTGTTTATATGGATGATGTTATAAAATTTTCCTGTCACTGTTATTTACATATCAAGTAGTGGTATACGAATTTGTGTAGGGTAGGTAGGTAGGTACCATAACAAAAAGTGAAAAATAACATTTTTACGAAAAAACAACCGTCTTCCAAAAAAGTCACAAAAAAACGTGAAAAATAACTTTAATTTCGGAAGTCGGTGGCCAAAAACGAAAATACAAAACCGAAGACACCGACTTCCGAAATTAAAGTTATTTTTCACATTTTTGTGTTTTTTTGGAAGTCGGTTATTTTTTTGTTCATTTGTCCTTTCGCAGGTCTGCTGGAAGTGATTTCTTAAGAAATAAGCAGTACCTTTTTACTCAATACTAATAGCCGGTATCTGTATCTATTTTACTGTGTACATAAATAATAAAATAAATAAATTAAAATAATGTCAACTTACCCTGTCCATTATTATCAGGTAGATCTAAAGAAGAGTCCAAAGACACGACATTCCCTTCAGTATCAAGTCCCACAAACGCATAGATCAAGTGAGTGCACAGTTGAGGATTAATGTCCGCGACGTCGAATTTTCCTTGACCGTCTCTGTAAGTAGCCCATGTTCCATAGTAACATACTACTGCTTCTGTAAAATTACCAATAGTTGGTTACTTTACGTTTTTTGCGGCAATAAGTTTAGTCCTTATTGTTACCGCCTTGCATAACGCGTAAAGCCGCCGCCACGCTAGATGGAGTGACGACCTGCCGGAAAAGTGGGCTAACACACTGGATACCGAAGGCCGAGAACCAGGTGACATGGCACTCTTAAAAAAAAAACATGCCTAGCAGTAGAATAAATTATTGTCACAGTCAGTCATTCATAAAATTTAACTAGCAGTAGAATAAATTATTGTCACAGTCAGTCATTCATAAAATTTAACTAGCAGTAGAATAAATTATTGTCACAGTCAGTCATTCATAAAATTTAACTAGCAGTAGAATAAATTATTATCACAGTCAGTCATTTATAAAATTTAACTAGCAGTAGAATAAATTATTGTCACAGTCAGTCATTCATAAAATTTAACTAGCAGTAGAATAAATTATTGTCACAGTCAGTCATTCATAAAATTTAACTAGCAGTAGAATAAATTATTATCACAGTCAGTCATTCATAAAATTTAACTAGCAGTAGAATAAATTATTGTCACAGTCAGTCATTCATAAAATTTAACTAGCAGTAGAATAAATTATTATCACAGTTAGCCATTCATAAAATTTAACTAGCAGTAGAATAAATTATTGTCACAGTCAGTCATTCATAAAATTTAACTAGCAGTAGAATAAATTATTGTCACAGTCAGTCATTCATTGGCATTCAGTAGGCAGGCAGTAGGCTTTTAAAGTCAATAGAGCAGGAATTGGGATCGAGCTCTCGACCTCTTGTGGGCACCGCGCCTCGCCTTGCCTTGGAACGTTGTTGTAGACTATTTATTGTGTTTGCTTCTGTCTAGTACACTTCCACAAAAGCCATTAATGAAGAATTGAAGTTGAAGTTAGTAGGTACTTGAAGGAGAATTACAGAGATAACAATTGATCAGACATTGTTTAGTACATTGCAAATTTACGAGCAATTTACTTGCTTTTATTGCAACATGTGTTTTTTTAAGACGTACGACCATTAATCATGACGTTTCGTCACTACAAAAAATATTACTAATTTATATCCTCACTTTGACAAGCTACCATATGACTTAAAGCCACCACCACAAATACACACAAATTAATAGACAACATTTTCCTAATTCCTAGCTTGACTGTTTATTTCACGAACAAAATACTTCCTTTATAAATTAGTTTCTTATCTGAAGTATCTAAATAAATTCAAGTACATATGATAGCACTTCTCTATCGCCTATTGTGATTATTTCATAGTTGTTAATTTTTATCTTTTAACTAGCGGATACCCGGCGTATGTTACTACGATAAAACAATGCGTTAGGCACATTCGGTCCACTCATGAAGTATTTTTTTCAATTGTTTTAGTTGTCTAAAACTATCTTCGCATTATTGACTTTCTAATGAAATCGGTTTGGAGTCTATAACGGACATAGTTAGAGACAATTTTTGTAGTGACTTGTCATTTGTTTTTTCAGGCTCATTTACTTACACGAGGAGAGTGTCTCGCCCGCGAGCATCACTAAGTGATTATAGCACTCATATATTACTCACCAGGCGATTTTTTTCGATTTCTTGTTTAAACGGAAGTTTAAACTTCGAAAGGCGAGTCTGTTATCGTCATGCGAGTAGGTATCGTACGTACTGTTTACGAGTATCTACTTACAAGAGTCAACTTTACGCCTATACGAGGCGAGAAGCTCGCTCTTTATCTATAAATTTGTAACTTGTCATTTGTATTTTAAAGAGCTCCAGGGATTTTGGATAGCTTATCTTGAAATTTTTTAAGATAATTTGTATCAGTATCTTATCTGCTTCAAAATGATAAATCGGTAACTAATCTGTCTGCTAAACTTAATGATTAAATTATTTTTAATACTATTGTAATGTAATCTGCTCTATCTATCGATTGAAAAGCAATAACAACCGTTACACGATTGTGTAGCGGTTGTTGGCTCATCAAGTCGTTTGCTAAATTAAGAGGTGTCATTTCATTTATTCGATAACAATTTACATTGTGTCTGAATTTTTTACAAAGATATCTGCGCAAATAATTGAAATAATAACAAGTTAAACACAGAATTAAATTGGTTCCACACAATCTCTTTATCTACCTACATTTATATTATTTACATTCATGAAAGTTCAAAATTAAAAACAATGTCAACGAGGAAATAATATAATTATGTCACTGATACCTACCTAATAATTTAACTTCATCTATATATATAAAAGTGAATCCCTATTTCCCTTGGTCACGCCATCATGTCTGAACGGCTGGACCGATTTCACTTTTTTTTTTGTTGTGTTCGTTATTGTCAGTAGAAGGATCTTATGAAATAAAAAATAAGGAAGTTGATCGGAACATTACAAAATTTAAGAAAACTTAACGCCAATATTAATTTTACATAACTGTCAGTTGTTTGATATAACTGCCAGCGATTGACAGAATACGCGCTGCAAATATCGTTTAACACAGATGGATCGGTTGATAAATGAGTCGATAGTTTTAGTCAATAGTCAAAACTAAAACTAAACGACATATGACATTCATAGTTAATACAGGACAACGTCTGTCGGGTCAGCTTGTTTCCAATAATAATAATAATAATAATAAAAAAATAATTTACGATGTCCACTATCTAGGCATATAACTATTTAAAAAAGCAAATAAAATAACAGTTTAACTCCTTGTCTATCTGTTTAGAAGCATACAGGGTGTAACAAGGCCCATCACATAGCCGCTATCCACGCATTCTGTAGGTACATCAAGCTAAGTAAAATTGGGCAAAAACTTTTGCTTGGTAACTATTTTTAGTTTTGGGGGGGGGGGGGAATCGATGTTTACGGCAGCGGACAATGTAACGCACGCAAAACATTGCGTTTGTAACGGTAGCACTCTAATTGCTAAACACACTCTCAGACTCAATCTGAATCATTTTGAAACCTATTGCTAAGCCTATGCTTCATATGTTCGAAAAATTTGTCTGCTCAACAACGTAAATAACGCAATGAATGTTGTTGAACTGTCAAAATCAAAACCATTCCTACTGTTAGTGTGTTAATGAAACAATGATGATGTTGAATATCCTCATCGTCTTGCTATTTATTTATTTATTTGGTAGGTACACCAACAGCAATACATACAAAGAATGAATACAAAACAAGAATTAAATAATGGTATCTATGTATGCCTATTACAGGTATATGCCGCTTTAACTATAAAGACAACAACGTAATTATCTAGAAAAACATTGAAAATACATAATATAATTAAAATACAAAATTGCTTTATAGATTCTTGTTTTCTTACCAAGACATCGTATAAAACGGGATCAGGATTACAAAATTCTCGTGTATTTCCTGAATAGTTAAAAGCTAGTTCAACACAGAATGAGCCAACGCCCGTAAAAAAAACATTCCTTCTAGAAGAGACTTTATTATCGTCACTCTCAATTATGAGCACGAACGAACCCTCTAAAAATAAACAGAGCTTGCATACAAAAGGCACATTTTCTTAAACCTGATAAAAAATAGAAACAAAACGCCAAGTTAAAGTGCAATAAACAACAAAAGGCACGCCTTGTATTTCTCCTGCAACGTGAAAAAAGAAAAAGAAAAAAACAGTGAAAAGAGAACTACATTTTTAAATTCTCATTAGTTCGCTTACTTGATGGGCATTAAAATTTCATTCCTACCCAAACACGATTATTTACGAGCATTTCACCATGAAATTGATTACTAAAAATCCAAACGGGCCGAAAACGCGAGAGAAAATTGAATTTTTAAAACCATACAAGGCTTTTTTTCGAGAGTATGGTCTAGTTTTATTTCGAAAAACATAGCAGTAATAATTTAGCCAGGCCGACGGCTAGCCGCTCAAATAAAAGTCGAAAAAATGTCTCTGCCCACATGTGCTTTTCCGGCCTATGTGGAACTGTGTCCATGTATTTGCTATCTACGACCACTGTGGCTATGGCTAAATGGATTCTGAAACCCACACGGGTTTCAAAGTTCTTTGTCCCGATATTGACTTTCAAGTGTTGTGTGACGTTTTTCAGCAATTTTGCTATAGTTGCATCGTAATTTTGATTCCCGTTAGTTCATGTTTGTAGCCTGTACCTACAATACATTCTTTTGTGGTTTTTTGTTTGCGTAGAAAACAATTTCAACTTTAGTTGTTTCATTTATCAGATTTTTGTTTTTCTTTTAAGCACCTTTCATAATAATTCCCGGTTTCATTGTAATCCTCTACAAGTTACTTAGATAACTTAAATGAATGGCTAATTAATTATTAATTTTTATCCTAGTCTAATATTGTATTTTCATAATTCAGAGATGTAAGTGCAGTAGTCAATTAATTGCATAATCAGTATTGGTGCTAATTAGTCTTATCAGATTGATAATTACAGGGCAATCATTTAATGTTACAGTAATAAATTAATAGTGAGAGTTTTTGACATAGGACTGAAGAGTTCAAGACGTAGGTTCATCTAGAGTCTGTTGGGTAGCTCCAGCAGTTCCAGGTATTTGAAAAGGTACAAAGCGAGTTTCTAGGAGAGAAGAGAACGAAGAAGAGAAGAGTTATTCTATTCTAGAAGCATGGAGTGACGCACCTGTCTGTGTGTCTGCTGCTGTTGTCAGTGATGCTGATGTTAATAAGGAGCTCTTACTGGTGCAGTTCTTTGACAAGATGTCGTCTTCATAGATGCTGGGCGCATAGAGGTTGGATGCCACACCGGTACCACATCAGACATCACGTCCACATCAGCCGCCACACTGGTACCACGTTGTGCGTCACTTCGGTCCCACGTCGGGCGTCACACTGGTACCACGTTGTGCGTCACTTCGGTCCCCCGTTGGGCGCCACACTGGTACCACGTTGTGCGTCACTTCGGTCCCACGTCGGGCGCCACACTGGTACCACGTTGTGCGTCACTTCGGTCCCACGTTGGGCGCCACACTGGTACCACGTTGTGCGTCACTTCGGTCCCAAGTCGGGCGCCACACTGGTACCACGTTGTGCGTCACTTCGGTCCCACGTCGGTCGCCACACTGGTACCACGTTGTGCGTCACTTCGGTCCCACGTCGGGCGCCACACTGGTACCACGTTGTGCGTCACTTCGGTCCCACGTCGGGCGCCACACTGGTACCACGTTGTGCGTCACTTCGGTCCCACGTCGGGCGCCACACTGGTACCACGTTGTGCGTCATTTCGGTCCCACGTCAGGCGCTACACTGCTCCCACTCCCACACTGGTGCCACTGGGTAGCACTAAGTCACAGGAAATAAAATAGTTGTCAAAGTCATCCTGAGCTTGAATACGTAGAAAAGATCCTTTTCTGTATGACCGAACCCTTTGCCCCACATGATCATTAACTTATAGCGGTTCGCTACTGGACATGGCCACTCCATCCGACGCCATTTTACTTGATCCTCGGCTTCTCTCATCTAGTTGTTACCAGAGGCCCTAGCTTGAACGCGTGGCGTAAACGTTACGTACATTCGATCGAGTTTTGAATCTAAAATACACCCTGCATTCGGCAACCATATACCTGTCGGGGTGGAGGTTTGACAATATGCAAACACCGTCTCGTTATTCATAAATTTTATTGCGTTACTTTATCTTTTAAGATTATACAACACAGGAGAAATATCAGTCCCGAAAGAAACAATTTCAAATCTCCAAACCATAGACGACATAGAAATCGGGGGGGAAAATGTTGGACCTGTCAGTTTAATGTTTTTGACAAGCTTAAATCTAGACCATTATGTTGGTGTTGCCAACAGAAACGAAATGTGGAGCTTTGCGTTCGCCACATACATATAGATGAAGAAAGTCTTAAAATTAAGAAAATATTATGTGCAAAACCAGTATTTTGAATTTTAAAATTGTTCGTATTTACGTAACGTTTACTATGCGCGTACGTCCTAGGTCCACAGTACTTTAGCGTAGTGTTACAGTGCCCACAATATTGCAGGCTGTTATTTATTATTCTGTCTTTTTACAGCAACAATGCAATAATCAAAATCATTGCACATTGTGACGCGGCAGTAATCAAATGTACTGATCTGTGCAGAGCAGTTAGATGTTCATGCTCGCTGCACTTGAATCGATGCTAATAGACTCGATTACTAGGCATTGTCGATTGTAAATCGAGAGGATTTTCAGGTGATACGTTTTTTTACTGTACTGTTCTGGTGTAGTCGCAGCTTCGCAAGCGCGATTGCTGAGCGAGAGGTCCTAGATTCGACCATCAGTTCGGAAAAACGGGAGGGGGCGGGGGGTTGTGCTCCTGCTGTGAAAAAGCCTGCGAAGTCTGGATTTGTGTCGGTTAAGGGCAATAAGTTAATGATCTTATTGTTCCCTGTATGCAAGAGGACATCTATATCATACAGGGAATAAAAAAAGCCGTCGAGCTGCCTTAAATAAATTGTTAAAAAAATATATTTTGTATATCGCATTCAACAACCATTTCAGTGATTCAAAACAAGGTTTTAAAATAATATTTTCACGTTAAAAAAGCGTAAACCACAGTAAATATTTTTATGTACTCGTAAAACCATACTAAATTCTTACCATTGAATATTGAATACGTTTGGAGTACCGAATGCACTGACTAGCATTTTCTATATCTACATATAAATATAATAAAATAGTAACGAAGTCAAAACTCTAAATTGAATATTTTTGAAAAAAATTGGTGTGGAACGAGTCTGATGCCGAATATAAAGCTTTTTTTTAAAATATTTGTTCATTTGTCTGTTTATCTGGATATATTTTCCGGATTGGCATAAAACTGCTGGACGGATTTGGATGAAATTTGGCACACAGATAGTATATAACCTGTTTTAACACATAGGGTACTTTTAATCCCGGTAGTACGTTCCCGTGGGATATTTTCAGACATCTACGGGGGCGAAGCCGCGGGCAAAAGCTAGTCTCAAATATATTTGAACCACTTTTTTGTTAGACCATAACTCTTGCTGTCATGTCAGCCATTTGTAATGTAAACGCACACAGGAGCGCGAGCGTGAAAAAAATAGTTTAAAAACCGTTTTCCAGAATTATTTTGATGTTTGACGAATTGTTCTAAAATATCATGCTGCAATACTTTGTTTGGTTTTTTAATCAATTCGATGTACGCTGTGTTTTTGAAGGAGTTTTTGTGGAATTCCAGAATATCAGCATGCGTAGCATAACCACCGTAGAAACGGAAGAAACGAAAGACAAAATTACAGATTGTAGAAAGATTTCTACTGCGCGATGTCAAAATTCAAGAAAAGAATGACTCTTTGTTCAGGAAGTGATCTGTCTTCTTTTCGTAGAGCTGAGATAGAAGTGGTCATGATACGCATGCTGGTATCTTCCATTGGCGTTTAACATTGTTGCTTAGTATCTAAACGTTTGTGCCGATTTTTTTCAGGACTGCTTGAATCAGAAAGCTTTTCACAACTACAACCCGATGTTCCGCCATTGCAGGGAGCCTTCCTGCTTTGCAATGGCTCAAACTATAATTTATTTTTTAATGATTCATTAAGTCTCTTCATAAACTTTATGCATTTTTTTCAATACTTATATCGAGCTACCTTCATTTGAAAAACCGTTTTTTCTTCGAATATTTTGCATTTCATCTTATGTACCAGAAAAGATGATCACAGCAGAATCTACAGAACGCCTATTGCTAAAATCCTTACTTAGCTTCTTCTTTCCTCATTTCTTCGACATCACCAAAAAAAGAAAAATAAATAGATTATTATGATTCACCTGTAGGTGGCATTAACCAACAACACTTTCGTAATGATTGCCATCCAGTCTGCAGTGGCGACCGCGTACCGGAAGACGTAGCGTAGCGGACCGACGACCTTCTGAAGAACGCAGGAATCCGCTTGATGCGAGTAGCACAGAACCAGAAGAAGTGGCGGTGCTTGAGGCAGGCCTATGTCCATCAGTGGACGTCTTTCAGCTTAAATTATGATGTGTGTGTGAACTACCCAGTGAGCACTTCATAACTTTCATAATCAGACATCTCAATTCATATTCCTCAACATTTACAACTCTACGACACAGGTGCTTATCAAAGTAATATATTACAAACAGGAACAGTCTCTGACTGAAGAAACATTTATTAATCCATTACTACAAACAGAGGGCGACACATTGTTACTTTACAATCGTAAGGAGGTTTTATAAAGCTGGCTATACTCTGTGCGATTAATATTAAGATCGTCTGTGGGACCAAAAATGGTATTTTCTATTATTTTACTAATATAAAAATTAACGAACTTAAAACTATTACAGACAAAATTGGAAAAGGTAGATGCAGATGAAGATTAAAAAAGTTAACAAAATTAAAACAACCTGCACGATACTAAAAAAAAAACAGTACAAAGTGAAAAATAACTTTAATTTCGGAAGTCGGTTCTTTGGCTTTATATTTTCTTTGTTTGCTACCGACTTCGAAATTAAAGTTATTTTTCACTTTGTAGTGTTTTTTTTTTTGTAAAAAGTTTTTATTTTTCACTTTTTAGTTGTGGTACCTACCCCATACAAATTCATATACCACTACTTTCTATGTAAATAACAGTGACAGGAAGTTAGTATGACCTCATCAAAATACACCAAGTGGAAAAATACGTATTATTGAAGCTAACTGAAAAACAACACAAGCAAGGTTAAAAACATTATATAGGACCAGCCCTGAGGCATATCCTATCCATTAAAAAAGATTTTTTGAAATCGATCCACAATTGCCGGAGATATCACGTAACAATCATACAAAAAAAATACAGACGAATTGAGAACCTCCTCCTTTTTGAATTTGGTTAAAAAGGCCCTAATTGAGCTAAATGGTGCGACACTGAAAAACAATGCCATTGTGCTTGTTTTCTGATAACCCCGTAATCATTACGGTGTTATCTAAAAACCATAATTATTACGGCGGCAAGGCTATTGATAAAGATATAAATAGGTACATAATTGTAATACATAATATTTATCTGATATCATTATAGGATATCGGCGGGTGTCTAATACATACGTCTGCGATAATTAATACCATAGATGATCGATAATTTAACGGTAAGAAATCCACTTATTTATACAGAGCTACAAAAAAAAAAACAGTAACATTCTAAAAGCACCCTCTATTTAATTTAATAAACTTCTATCGTTCTCGATTACGAGCAGCAAATAAAAATAATAAAATCGCAAATGCTACAGCAATCCTTATTGTATTTACATAGCAAGAACGGTGTTTGTTTTATAATGTTGGTACGTGGGCATTTCAAAACACTGTACGTTCTCTCGTGAAAGATTTAAAGGAATATTATGTCATTTTAAGAATTTGTTTGTAAATATTTGTTCTTTATTTCTTCGGAAATGTATATTCAGAAGGTTCATTTTCGTAGTAGTTAGTTGTTGGAGAGTTACCTACCGACCGTTATTACTGCACCATTGTTGTGGTCAGCAAAGATTCCGATCGTAGATTCGCCCTGCCGCTTCAAAAGATGGTCGCGTTTCTGATTAGTCTTGATACATCTGACACACGCAATGTCGCAGAGACTTGAGTTGATCGTCATGGAAACGCCATTATTATTATTCTCTATATTAATTCATTTAACCCAACTGAATGTGCAAGTTGGCCTCAGGGCCCACTTTTAGCGCAACGCGTATTAAGAGTTAAAATGTAACAATTAATACGCGTTGCACTAAAAAGTAACAACGGGTTAGTAAACCTGATATTTGTATTTTTTGAGTTGGGAACATTGCAGTACAATCAACGAAACATAAAATAGAATTGCAATGTCTATGTCTATTAAATTGATATTTATATCAGTGTTTCCGGTCTAGATCCCTTTAAAAGGTGAAAAATCAAACTTGTAGGTCAACGCGATCAGATATGACCATTTATATTGTAAAATCTCGCAATTTAAATATTACCGTAAATATTTGTACGAAACACTGGGTACGCTTACTTATAAGTAATCTATTCTATCTTTGTTCTGCAAAAGAGGGCTGTCAGAGCCATCTACAACCTCCGCAAACACGAATCTCTAACGGAACTGTTTAAAAAAATTAACATCATGACGGTACCTTGTCAATATATAAATGAACACAATAAGTATGTTCGAAAAAATCGACATCTTTTTGCTAAGATAAGTGACAGGCATAATTTCAACACTAGAAATAGGAACAAATTAGATCAACCAAGTTTCAGGTTGGCTAAAGTACATACTTCTTTTATGGGGTACTGTGTAAAATGTTATAATAAAATACCACTCGATATTCTTCAACTAAATGAGAATAAATTTAAAACATGCATTAAACGCACACTGTAGACGAGCATATTATAAGTTCAATTATTATATCGTAGATAAAAATGCTTGGCTTAATGCTGGTCCTGCTCCACAGCCACTTTGGCGCATTAGTTAAAATTTTATTGTTCTGAAGAGATATTTATTTTTTATTTTTTCTGACATTGCGAACTAAATGTTTGTTTATTTTTTTTAAATATGTTTTAATATTGAATACTCCAATAGATATTTTAATGATTGTCTTTTCTTTTTGGTAGTCAAATTTTATTCATCGCTCAAATACATAGCAAACTATAGTTTTGTATAATTTAGAAGCATTTTTTTCAATTTTGTAAATGTGAGTACCATGGATTCGTTTATTATATCATTATTATGTATGTTGAACGCATGCCATTTGAGACTATGTCATGCTCACTTAAATGTCTCACTGTTGGTGGCGCGTGTATTGGATCATTCGGTTCCCTACAAAATGGTAGTGCTGTTTGGTGCTGATCCACGCGTCATGTTTGTGAACGGGCGCCGTCAGTTGAGACTGGTCATCTCTTAACTGCCACGGCTTATTTTTATTATTCTTATATTTTTATTTCTTTTTAATATACTTTTTTTTACGTTTTTCTCACATAAAGAAGCAACAAGAATAATGTACCAAGGAGTTTGTAATATCTTGATTTAAAAAGAGTGTCCTTGGAGTTTCTTGCCCGTTCTTCTCCATAGAGATGTACGTTTTGGAATGGGCAACTAGCTTCAAATTTCTGACTAACTGACCGACTCTTTGACAATTCAAAAGTGCCTGTAAATGGTTTAATTGAAATAAATGTTTTGAGTTTGAGTTTGAATCCGACCAAAAATTAATGAACGAACAATTAACGGAAATTGTATAGGTACCCATCGCTTTTACACTACATTACGGAAAATAATAAAGCTTCCGAAAAACAAATTAACTTCTAGCGATCTGTGGTTGACTATAATACTAACTAGCTGTGTTAAAATTAATTACCGAAACATTAATACAAAATTAACCGACAAAAATGTTTAATTTAACGAACAAAGATGAACTTATTCAAATTATAATTATACGAAAAATAATCTATACTTTCAAATAAAATAAACTAAATTTCAATATTTAAAAAAAACTAAGTTGCCGAAAACATATAATATGTTCCCGAAAATCCTAACTCTAAGCGGTCGACGTCAGGGGCACCCCGAGGTTCGGTTGGTTAGGTTCCTTTAAACCCTTTAGACAGAAATAGGAGCCCCGCGCTTATTAACCCTAACCCTAGCCGGCCGACCTCAGGGGCACCCCGAGGTTTGGTTGGTTAGGGTTAAGGTTGATTCTAAATTTATAATAGGTAAGTTACAATAAAAATGACTACCTGTAGATTTTGGTAAAACGCAATTTAAGCTGGTGAAAAATATTACGTCAGCAAATATTGTACTAATTTTTCGGAATTTACAGTATTTTATTCGGTCGTTTCTTTATTTGTATTCGCATGTAAGTTGTCGGAAAGTTAGTATTTAAAGCAGTAAATTTCATATTTTGAGTACGCTCATATTTTAATTCTTTTTCGGAGCTTTTATTACTACCCCTACATTACGATACGTAATACTTTCTTGTCTTTGAAATAGTATAACATGACATTTAATTTTAATCGTATTGTAAGTGGTTTCCATGACATTTAGTTTATTCATGGAAGGAAATGTCATTTAAGGAAAAATGTTTTAAGTTTTTTTAAATTTGTATTTTTTATAAATGTGTTCATGAATAATATTTCCTGCTGATATAGTACCGAATTTTCACTTACTATAACGTCGAACAATATAAAATACAAAACAAGTTATCAGCGGTACCTCATAACGTCAATTTGTTTTAGCCTCAGAATACAGAAAGCAGTATTCTGAGATTTTACATTACTGACACTAACCCAGAGTTTAGCGACTTAACTCTCTCTCATCGGCGGGTTTAATATTTTAAAGTTTAACTCTAGGTTTACCTCTAACTCTTGGTGGCGCAATATTAATTATTTGATTAACCCTGAGTTAGCTGTTAACTCCGAGTTATTTAGGATAACCCATGAACGCGCAAGTGGGCCTCAGTATGGACACTTTTTCGCACGGCTTGGTGGCAGTTCCTGCTGGAATGCTGAATACGAAATAGTTTGCTAACTCTGATAATATTAAAATAGAGGGCTAGACGATAAAGAGCGACACGGTCTAGATATAAATAGTTTGACTATTATCAGTGGACGTATACCACAAATTTTAAGCAATTAGGTCAACCACTCACCACTACATTAGTGTGATCATCTACAGCTCTACAGTAAGATACAAGCATGTACCCCAAGAATAAAAATTCTTGTGCTTGTGCTTATGAGTATTCTGTGACACAAGTTGAAATTGTCTCACATACCTGTAAATTACCGGCACCCGTTAAACCAGAAAGCAATAATATTGCTTAAATGAAAAAAAAATGGCATAACATTAACAGTTTTAGCACCAATTTCACCAAACTCTGCTGTTACTAAATGCCATGCTAAGCATTTTGACGGACTATTTTTAGTAGTGAGACAGTCCATCATATGGCTTAACGGGACATTTAGAATAAACACAGTATGTAGGGCATGCAATATCGGAAGGTTCTCAATTCCGGAACTGAATTCCAATACCGGAGATCTGATTCCGGAACTGGTAACTTTTAATTGTCTCTAATAGAGAAACTATCTAATTAGAATTAGACTTTTAATCAGTAAAATCAACAAGGCTATCACAATAGAATTAAACGTAAAATATTATGAATAAAAAACATACGATACCTATTTGAATCAGAAATTCCTTCATTATTGCGTTTAGGAAAGGTATCGTCCACTGCTTGTGCAGAGAAGTCTTCCGGATTATGTAAATAGTGTAGCACATTTGCTAATAGTAATCGTCTTTGTTTTATACGACTTCGCAAGTTCATTGGAAGTTTAGATCTCAAAAAGCTGTTCCGTTCAAGTTACTTGAGCATAAACTGTTACGTGGTAGGATCCAATAGCAACCTTATTGTAACGACCATAAAGATCATTGTGAATTTTACAAACTTGTCAATGGCAGCAACCCAACAACAACCTTATTGCATCGGCAATAAAGATCACTTTGATATTGACAGTGATATAAATTCAGAGGTAAAATAGCTGTGAACGGACTGTAGGCCTGGTTGGCTAGCTTCTTGGAATGTTACACAAACGTTAGATAGTTGCGTAAGTTGTGTTCAGAAAAAAAAAAACAAATACCAATGAATTTGAAACACAGTATGAATATCGGAATTACGATATTACTCCTCTCAATTCCGGAGTTGAGATATCAGACAAATTGTAATGAAATTCCGGAATTACAAAATTACGGAATTCCGGAATTGCTTGCCCTAACACTATGGTGAAACTGGCCCTTAGTCCCCATTGAAAGAAAGAAAGAAAGAGAAATAGGTTTATTTGTCACAGAAACACGTACATACAAAAAAAAATAGCTCTGGTAACAATGTAAATAAAAACAAACAAACAAAATTGATCTATAATCACGAGCACAAAACAGAAATAGTCGATAGCTGCACGTCATGACTGTGACAAGAAGGCTTCCAATCAGCATGATGCTGTGCTATGGGGGACCCGCAGCACAGCGCTGATTTTCAGTGGTTACCCAAAAAGGACGTACGGAAACCAAGTCAGGTTTAATGATTGGTACTACATCTACGTAACGAAATAATAAATAACAGTTTAAAAAACAAAAAAAAATACGCTTTTATAGAAAATCCAGCTAAAAATTAGAAAATAAATTCTAATAAATTTGATTTCATAAAATTGTGTAAGAAAAAATTATTTTATTGTAAAAAAAGCGTGGGGATATTATCAAAATAACCCTTCTACTCATATCTGTTCATAAAATATATATAACTATTGATACCATGCACCCCACGCCCCACCCCATTTTTTTATAATAAAATCATTTTTTCTTACACAATTTTTTGAAATCAAATTTATTAAAATTTATTTTCTATTTTTTAGTTGGATTTTCTATAAAAGCGTATTTTTTTTGTTTTTTTAAACTATTATTCATTTTTCATTTTTTAGTTGAATTTTCTATAAAAGCGTATTTTTTGTTTTTTTAAACTATTATTTATTTTTCATTTTTTAGTGATTATTTAGCAATAGCTTTATGATATTTACATCTCTATTAGCTATTGCATAGAAGAGCGGTGTTTCACCTAGACGGTCTCTGCAATTGTCATATGCTCCTTTATTTATTAATAAATTAATAATTTTACGCTGATGATGACGGCAGACTATGTGTAGCATGCAATAGTTAAAATCGTTACTTAAAATAGTGTTGGGATTAGCTTCCTATTTTAACAACTCTTCCACAATATTAACAAAGCCTACTTCAACCGCTGTACGTATTAATATCTTATTATTGACATGTTGATGTTCAATTATAATACCATATTTAAAAACCATCGCTATCACTTTTTTGGATTCATATTTATTATAAAAGTCAATGGTATTAAATATGTCATTATTATTTTGACACTTTAGATTAAAGCAGCATTTTAAAACCCATTCTGCAGATTGTAAAGTGTTTGCATTGATGGCAATATTTAGAGGAGTTCTGCCATTCTGATCTAAAGTATCAACGTAGACTCCATTATCTAGCAAAATTTTGATTCTTTCACCACTATCCTCCGAAGCAGCGTAATGAATTGGTGACATCCAGGTGTCTGTATTAATATTAGTACCTCCAGATATTAGTATCCTTGTAATTTCTTTCTCGTTATTCAAAATAGTTTGGTCTAATGGGGTGAACCCATTTTCCCATTTTGGACTAACTAAATTGACATCCGCACCATGTTGAACAAGAAGTTCAACAACTTCGACACGTCCGTTATCAATAGCAACATGAAGCGGTGTCTCATCATCATACATTTCATGTAGCGTTACAATAGGTCTGACAGAGAAGAGAATGTGAATGTGTGTGTGTGTGTGTGCGTGTGAATTTATCATCAAGAAAAATCTACGTTACCTACTTTGTTGACGTATGAAAGAAATTTTATATCAAATGTAAAAAAAAACTTGATAGTAATTACATCAATTTACTATTAAAGTAGATTTTGCATAATTATTGGCTGCAGTCGAAATAAAATCGATAAATATTGTTTTATATCAGAACTCTTGAAACGTACGAAATTACCTGACTTTTTTGACGAGTAGTCATATGTTTGTCTCAATAAATTGGTCATGTGTGTCTCTACATGTGGCTCAATTTTTTTTTTCATTACAGTAATTTACTACTAAAGTGAGTTTGATTTTCATTACATAAATTTACTACTAAAAGAATTTAAGTATATATTGGCTGCTTTTAGAATATATACTCGATATAGCGAGTTAACGAACTATAGTACTCAATATTTTCGATATCCTACTATGAAAATCAAGGGTTTTTTTTATAAAATTGAGCCGTCATTGATGTTTATTCTAAGTCCGTAACTTATCCGATGAATGGGTAAATTGAGTGCCTACTGCCTTCCTTGGATGAGATAGCCTGTTCTCAGGTTCCCTCTCCGAAAATTTTATCTTAATCACAGTCGGTAACATAACCGAGAAATAGGTGATCGGCGCGCCAAGTACTTTCCTTTATTGGTCTTGACTAGCGTTGCCGGAGCGAATTATTCCGAAGTATTCCCGTCGTATTATTCGCGAAACATTCGGAAGTATTGAGTAGTATTCGGAATTATTCCCCGAGAAGAATTACAAGGAAAATATTTAGCTAAGTACATATTAGAATAGTTAGAATGAACCGCTGATTCACGAGGTGGTATGCCACAGTTGCCATAATATAATCACGCTGACCGACATCGGGTACGTAGGCTACTTATTGGATCACCTGGTAGAGTTCGACTATTGACCGCGAGATGGCGGCGCAATTACCATTTCAAATTACATATGCTCCGCCTTAGTGATTGTGTATTTATACTCACGAATCTTCTTCCTTCCTTCCTAACCTTGGTCACCGCAGCAGCAGAAAGCGCACGCAGGCGAGCACTACCGACGGAAGTTGTACAGTTACAGCTTTTACTTTTACTCGCTAGACGGCGTTAATGCCAGTGACTATATATTACTACGGGTTCATTCATAAAAATGAGTATAATACGATTTGAAAACTTCCGAATATTTCTTTCATCTACTTAGATAAATGTACTTACGTAATAAGTTTTTGTATGCGGTCTATTAGGTGTGAAAGTGATAGAGGTAAATACATAGTTAGATACTAAAATAAGTTTATAAGATAGTAATTTATGTTATAATAGGGAGGTACCTAACAGAAAGGATAATCTAATTATTAAGTATTGTATATTATTTCAAATGTCTCTATTGATTATTTTCGGTTGAACACTATTCTACAAAGAAATATATTTTTTACGACTAAGTATTTGTTTTACGTACTTACGTATCTAGCCCCTAGATACGTACTTTAAACTACGTACAACATAAACGTACTTACTTTTATCTTACTTAACTAATTATTTACGTTTTTTCCATTAAATCGTAAAGCAAAAACATTTTTACGAAGTAAACTAAACTTGTAAATAACATCCGGACAAAATCGGCCCATTCTAAACTCAATCATAGTAAAAATAAAATAATGAGTAGTCACAAGTAGATAACTACTTACAGGGAAATATTCCCGAATTGTAGGTACGTAGGAATCGAATATTACTTCGTTGAATTTATGAATGAACAACGGCTGCGGGGCTCGGTGGGTGTGCTATTGTTGCGTGCAGGCGAGGGCTGGCGTCGCCGAACGATTAACGAGGGATATTCTCCATTTATACTCTACTCTCGCCCGCTAGATGGCGTTAATTCAAGTAGCGGCATGGCGAAATATCTGCTAAACGTAACGGCGAGTCTCCTCAAGCTACATAAGCACACGAGTACATTCGTAACTACTGGGAATTATTTAATTCTTAAGTAATAAAACGTAGGTTACCTACTTCATACTTAAAATATTTATTTTACGCTGCTTTTTTGCTGCGGTAGTATTCCTTCCAATCGAAGTATTCTTTTGAATGTTTCCGAATTATTCCGAATACTTCCGAAGTTTTGCAACGCTAGTCTTGACACATACTCCGGGTATCAGGAAAACCAAAATTCGCTAATCCTGATTATCTTAGTAAGGATAACGGGTTAAACTGTTTAAAATATTGAATTGTTATCGGTCCTTAATAAGTATGCCAAATTTCGAGTTAATCTGACGTTTCGAAGGGGTCAAAATCATGTTCAAAGATTCCGTTACATACTAACATACGTATGAAGCTAATAAAAGCGTTTTCAAAAATAAAACAAACAGTAAGCACTAAGAATACAAAGCAACCACATAAACAACCAATAAGTATATGAATAAATATTATTAAATAACATAAATATTTATTAATTTATAGGCACTGCTGTGCGATCGTAAATAATGTACCCACCCGTATTACACAAGAATATCCAGTGTTTTGCGTTTTATCTCGCTCCCACCCTTACCACCGCGTCGCCGGCGCGGGCGCCGCCGCGCCGGCTCACAAAAATGTTGCATTGCACTTCGCTAATGCGTCTATGAGCGTGATGACCAGAGGTCGAAATTAGGTAGAGTTATTTATATACTTGCATCGAAATGTTGATATTAATATGGATCTTCCCGGGATTGCTAATAGACAATCCCGTGTGACCAACAATGTTACAAATAAATAATAATAAAAACCTCAGAGATAGATATGACAAACAAAACAAAGATAATTAACATACAATTATCGAATTGGAATTTTGCAACTTCGGACATCCGATGTCGTTGATGTAAATTTGGCAACGTTATGCGTGCAGTGGTTTAAATTGTGTAAAAGTAAATAACTTTTTATTTAATATTACACAATTTAAGATTTTTCTGCTCTTCAAAATTAATCCCGGGATTTGAGGCATATCCACTTTATTCTTTCGTTGTATGAAATCAGTGTAAGTACATAAATAACTCAACCTAATTCCGACCTCTGGTGATGACGTATCGCGACTCGCGAGCCATCGCATTGCTAGGTCTGACCTCATCTCTGTAAGACCGAAAAGGCCTTAGATACGTATTTTATACTAGCTTTAGCCCGCGGCTTCGCCCGCGTGGATGTTTGGAAATATCTCACGGGAACTACCGGGATTGAAAGTACCGTATGTGTTAATCGTGGTTATAAACCGGAACATACATCTAGACAAACAGACACACGGAAAAAAAATCTTCGTTACTATATTATTATATGTATAGATATAGAACAAACACGCGAAATCAGTGCAGGTTGGTAGTAAATAAGTGATGCATAAGATAATTATGATGTTGAAAATAGCACGGAGTGAGAGTTTTGGCGTAATCAGTCATATATTAATATTCCAGCTAAAATAATACTCATCTATTGCTTTGTTATAATGTAATGTAATATTTTAATTTGTTTTATTTTATTGTTTTGTAATAATTTTATATTTTATTTTTCATCATTAATATGTAATCTGGTGTAAATTTTAAATGGTTGTATTCCAGAAATTTGATATTTAATGGCAATGCATGCTAGATAATACATCTAAATATATAATTATGATCTATCTCGATAATTTTCAACTAGTGGGACTTCTGAATAAATATTTTGTTTGGTAACACTTCTTTAGCAGCATTATTAATAGGAGGACCTAAGTATGTATTCTACTGTTCTACTAACAATAATGATTGTGTTTATGTGTTGCCATATTGAAATAAACCTTGATTCATATGAGTTTATGGTTCGTAAACGTTTAAGAGATTTATTTGCTGTTGTAGCCTACGATTTAATACAATTTAATAGTGTATCATGATTCTTTTACGCCTTCGATTTTGAAGATTTTGTCTTTGTGAAAATTCTGTCAAAGCGAATCGATAACTAACAAAAAGATGGCAACATAGTTGCCGTTTCCAACATATAGCATTTTTACTGGTAGAAACCGCACCATCCGTGGCTTACATCCATACTATAATCCTACTAATAAAAGTTTGTGAGGACGGATGGAAGGATGGATGGATGGATGGATGGATGGATGGATGGATGTTTGTTACTCTTTCACGCAAAAACTACTGAACGGATTTAGATGGAATTTGTAACACAGATAGTTTATAACCTGAATTAACATTTAGAATACTTTTTATCCCGGTAGTACGTTCCCGTGGGTTAATTTCCTTCATCCACGGGCGAAGACGCGGGCAAAAGCTAGTATCATTATAAATTCGAAAGTAACTCTGTCTGTATGTTACCTTTACACGCCTAAAGCACTGAACGGATTTCGATAAAATTTGACAGGGAGATAGATTGCATTCTGGGGAAGGACATAGGCTATTTTTTGTCCCGGTAGCACGTTCTTGTGGGATAATTTCCGACATCCACGCGAGTGAAGCCGCGGGCAGAAGCTATTATTACATAAAAGCTTATGGATTATATCAAGGGGTTGCCAGCAGTCTTTGTAAACATACATGGTGTAAAAAATACCCATACCGAAGCCGTCATCTAAGAATTCTGTACACCAAACTAAGTAACTTTGATCAAAAATAATTGTTGAGAAACGACTTCACTTTTTGGTGTGAAAATCCGCTGTTTACGGTTGTGCGCAACGTAATGCACGACCACAACATTGTGCTTACGGGTACATGCAACGGTTCAAGGACCTTGGGGGTATTTAATGTTAAGTTGTAACATTAAAAACTTGTTTTCGTAGAAAAACGCCAAAAAAATTACTTTAACCATCTACGTAACAATGGCGAGAATTATAAATATCTCTCGGTTATGTTGAAGGTCTTTTTACACTCGTTATACTGTGGTAATAGGCACATAAGTAATAGTAGCTGAGTAGTAGTAGCTGATCTCGCATTGTATAGGATTTCCGTGCAATGAGAGGTGGTTGGTTGGTGGTTGGTTTGGTGGTGGTGGTGGTTGGTTGGTGGTTGGTTGCTGGTGGTTGGTGGTTGGTGGTGGTTGGTTGGTGGTTGGTTGGTTGGTTAGTTGGTTGGTTGGTTGGGTTGGTGGTTGGTTGGTGGTTGGTTGGTTGGTTAGTTGGTCGGTTGGTTGGGTTGGTGGTTGGTACATGACACAAAAAATATAACTATAACTCACAAAAAGGAAAGAATACAGACCACACAGCCAGGTCTGCACAGGTATGCAAACGGACGCTCTCAATCGACTTGGAAGTATATTCCAAGTCGATTGAGAGCGTCCAGTCTGCACCAAATGTAAAGGGCAACTGATAGAAATTCGACGAATCACGAAACACGAAGTTTGCCGAGGGACATTAAGAAAATAGTTGTACTGTAAATATAATGAAAATCTACAAGACGAAACGCATCTAAATGAATACAACTAAAACCCCTATGATATTCAGTGAAATACGTAAGAATAATGAAGTAAATTCTACTTCACAACAATAAAATGCTGCAAAAGGAATTTGCATGCCAACGCTTGGCAATCACCAGCGTTGGAAAAATTCATTGATTCCTTAATCTATGGAAATTGGGCTTTTCAGTTCACATTCGGAATTGGATAAGGGTAAAAAGAGTTTTAAACACGTTTTGGTGTACTTTTTCATACAATTTTGTGAAGTAGGGACCTATTTATTTATTTTATTATTTATGTACACAAAGTAAAACACATAGGGATGCGACATAGTTATAATATGAGTACAAAGGTACTGCTTATTTCTTAAGAAATTTCTTCATCAGACCTGCGAAAGGAGAATAAGTAGATAAAAATATGAATATGTGAAGTTTGAAACCTCCTCTCCTCCCCGTCCTATATTAGTATGATTAATTAATTTGGTTGGATGTAAAAAGATTGTAGGGTCGCACAAAGTCGTGGATTACATCTCGCTTTTCTTAAAGGCTTCATTTATTTATCATCATTATGTTAGATAGAGAGCACCCCTGTTTTGCCAGTGATGATATTAAAACTTTGGTACACAGGCGTATATCTAAGGAAATAATTATTATGAATTTCTTAACGTTCAGTCAGGTTAAAAAGATAAGTTACAAAATATATTTAAAAAAAATCTTTATTATGTACTTAAATCCTTATTAAAAAAACAATCAGAAATGAGCAGCCAACATGGCGGCAAAAGTAATAGAGTACGTCACAAACATGATCCTATCTATAACTTCTGCTAACTCTTTCTTGTCTCCAAACGTTCTTTGCGTCTCACTCTCCATTTCTTCTACGTCTCTGGTTATTGGAGTAGCCTGGAGGTCATCGTCTTCTTGGGGAGAATATCCTCCATTCCTGTCTGATGATCTCTGGAAGCATACAGAAATAAAGGATTATATATTTGCAGAAAATATACGTGGTGGTTTATTTATGCACAGTTCAAAATTTGCCTGTTTAGGGCATGCAAATAAATGATACATTAATAACTATAACTATTAATTATTAATAATTATATATTAATAGGTACTTATTTAGGTAACAATATACAGAATTTACAAATATGTTCTAATACAATTAGTGTTCAATACAAAACTATAGGTTTCATAAAATATATTTTACTATGTTCCGAATTTTCTTGTAAAGAATAAAACATTTTTCTAACAACACAGTTGAATTTATACTCTTTAAATGAGAGCTCCCCTATTTTCTTAGGTAATTTATTAGAAATAGTAATGCAGGTATGATAAACATTTTTGAAGAGAAAAGTTCTTTAGGCGCCTTGAGCACTTTTTGGGTGAACAAAAATCATGGAACTCGCGTCATCGTCATCGAACGCTTTCCATGAGCTTTATGTATACTGTGTATATATGTGTACTTTTTGTGTGAACTAAAAGCAGTTTTCACTTCTATCGGCAGTCCCCAAAGACTGCCCCGCATTTTTTTATTTTCAAATTATATTACGAAACGGAACTAAAAATTTTGTTGCATCTCTTGGTCTGTTTATGAAAGCCTTTGGTATATTGTCGTGAGCTACTCTGAGACTGAAAATCCATAAACCGGTAAATGTCTATTAGGTACGGGATTTCAGGGAATGGAATATTATATCTGATCAAAGGATACCCACTACTACTCGTTTTCTTTGATAAGGTCAGGTGACATTTTTTTTCCGTTTTCAAAAATTCCAATTTAAAAACTGAAAGCTGAAGTTAAAATACATGTACAGTCACCAAAGTAACCAGGGCCGTCTATATAGTTGAAGTTTAGAAAAAACTTTTTTTTTTTTTCTTTTTGGGTGTTTTCGAATAAAATTTAATTTAATTAATAGAAAAACAAGAGCAGTGGTGGCCCAGTGGTATCGGCCCCGACTTACGAGTTGTAAGTCGTGGGTTCGAACCCAGGCAGGCGCTTTACTTTGTGTAAATAATTTCATCACCACTGCTCTGAAAACGGTGAAGGAAAACATCGTGAGGAAACCGGCATGTCCTAGAACCAAAAATTCGAAGACATGTGACATCTACCAACCCGCACTGGGCCCGCGTGGTAGATTATAGCCCACTCCCTCTCAAAGAGAGGAGGCCTGTGTCCCAGCAGTTGGAACATTAAAGGCTGATATGTTAATAGAAAACAAACAGGTCATTTATGAAATTAAATTTCATTCGAAAACACCCATCGGTTTCTTACTAAATTTCAACCATATCCGACGACCCTGGTTACGTATCTCTTTTGGTTACTGTACATCATCATTCGCTTTCCCTTATCTCAATTTACTTGGGGTCGGCCCAGCATATCTTCTATCTTATTCTTCCATACTTCCTTCTTCTCTGTTATCCGTCACCTCAAAAGTTACCCCCTTTCTAGCCATATCATCTTTCTTGAAGTCGTTCCATCAAAAGTCTGATATGTTAAGGAAATCCACGGGCTCATAATAATTAAGAATGAAACTACAATTGTTGAATTGGCACGGAACGATTCACTTTTACAGCGATTTCTAGTAAAATCAGTGCAAAATTAGGGTGAGAATACTTTACCAAATAAGCAGGCAAGCAGAAAATAGTCCTGAAAAAGTAGGCAGTCATAAGTTTCTGCATTGTCGCTGTGTTTCGGACTTTATCCATTAAAGGCATCATCAGCAAGGCTTGGATCATCATTGCTAGCAGCACACCCATCAGAACGGTTGTGTAGAGTACCACTGGAAACACAATAGAATATAAGAATTTCAAAAAACAAAACTTTTTTACAAAAAAACCACCGACTTGCAAAAAAAACACTAAAAGACGTGAAAAATTACTTTAATTTCGGAAGTCGGTGTCGGTTTTGGTTTTTAACCGACTTCACAAAAAGGAGGAGGTTCTCAATTCGTCCGTATGTTTTTTTTATTTAATTTTTTTTTTTATGTGTGTTAGCTCATAACTTTTTTCTGGGTGAACCGATTTGGATGATTCTTTTTTTATTTGATAGGTGGTGCTTCACATGTGGTCCCATTTAAATTTGATCAAGATCTGACCAGTAGTTTTTGAGTTATCCTTAATACTGCAGATTTTTTCCACTTAGTTTATATGGATGATGTGTTAATAATTTTCTGTCACTGTTATTTACACACCAAGTAGTGGTATACGAATTTGTGTGGGGTAGGTACCGCAACTAAAAAGTGAAAAATAAAAACTTTTTTACAAAAAAACAACCGACTTCCAAAAAAAACACTAAAAGACGTGAAAAATAACTTTCATTTCGGAAGTCGGTGGCCAAACACGAAAATACAAAACCAAAGGCACCGACTTCCGAAATGAAAGTTATTTTTCACGTCTTTTAGTGTTTTTTTTGGAAGTCGGTTGTTTTTTTGTAAAAAAGTTTTGTATTTTCGTTTTTGGCCACCGACTTCCGAAATTAAAGTTATTTTTCACGTTTTTTAGTGTTTATTTTGGAAGACGCTTGTATTTTTGTAAAAAAGTTTTTATTTTTCACTTTTTAGTTGCGGTGTCTACCCCACATAAATTCGTATACCACTACTTGGGCTGTAAATAACAGTGACAGGAAATTATTAACACATCACCCATATAAACTAAGCGGAAAAAATATGCAGTATTAAGGATAAATCAAAAACTACTGATCAGACCTTGATCAAATTAAAACGGGACCACATGTGAAGCACCATCTATCAAATAAAAAAAGATTCATCCAAATCGGTTCACCCAGATAAAAGTTCTGAGCTAACACACATAAAAATAAAATAAAACATACACCTTCTCTCTACAACAACTCCTCCTTTTTGTGAACTCGGTTAAAAAAATATAAGTAGGAACCTTTGGGGTAGGAAAAGACGATGGGTGTCAATGTACTACGTCTGCAAGATCACTACGGAAAAGATGACCAGGCTTTCACGGAGATATTGAGGATTGAGGATAGGTACATTCGTGTTTAGAATTCAGCTAGTCTTCTTACAACAGTCCCACGCTTCGACTAACATTGCCTCCAACCTCCAAAACCAAACCAAATGAACCTTTAAAAGGAAGATCTTTTAGAGTTTCATTTGTAGAGCAGTATTATTGAGATTGGAGTACTAAATACGCATGTCATCTACATATCTAATATTTAAATACTTACAAATTGAAGGCATGGTATGTGAAGGTACCAAGTAGTCAATATAACAAAGTCCCATGGATATAACGATGGTGCAACCGGCGAGGAACCAAATCCTGTTCATTGTAAGAGGTTCGCTCCAGAAAGACATTAGTACAAACATCAGAAGTACTGAAAACATATAATAAAGGTAAAACTATAGTTAGTGCTTTATAATTCTTGGGAAAAAATTATAATACTAACCAAATATAATCAAGTGCACAAACCGGGAAAAAAAATTGAGCCGTTCGCGTCGCGGGACGCCTGGCAGATGTGAAACATAGAAACTATGCATATATTCGAAAATAGAAAATATGCATGAATGAATGGTTTGTTAAAGGAAATAAATATGGCACAATCAAAAACTAAATATTCTTTTAAAATAATGTATGGATTTTAGCTGCTGGCGGTTGTCTGTTGGCCGCGTCGACACGCCAACAGCCGGTCTGACTCACCGCATTAAATGTTTCACATCAATAAATTCATTTAAAGTGAGTAACGTAAAAATAGATTTATGAATTTTTGGTGTGCCCCAGGGAACTAACTTAGGACTAAGGTGAAAAAATAATATATTTCGATTTTGATGATGACCTATTCTTAACAGAACTTTTTACTTCTAATCGAATATCAATTTAATGGTGTAAAACAATTCAACAAAATGTTAAAGTTTATTTTTAGACCAGTGGGGTAATTGCTTAACACAATAACAATAGTAATGGCTTCCATTTTGACAGTTCAACAAGATTCATTGCGTTATTTACGTTATTGAGCAGACAAATTTTTCAAACATAAATGAAGCAATGGATTAGCAATAGGCTTCAAAATGATTCAGATTGTGGTTGATAGTGTGTTGTGCAATTAGGGTTTTGTTACGCAAAACTTCATAAAACAAGCCGTGTCCTAAGAGCAATATTCATTGATTCGATATGCACTAAAAATCTGTGTTACCTATTAACGGAGTATAAAACACGATATTGTAAGCAGTAGCTTTCCTCCTCAGATGAACATTGATGATCAGTCGATCACTCTGATGCGTATGATAGTCATCAGTGATGTACACACTGTTCCAGAGTGAAATATTTATTATCTGTTGCGTCGTTGTTACTTCCCATTCGTTATCTATAACGTCATCGATGTCTGAAAACTAGAAAGGGGTTATGTATTTTTTTAGCAGTTGGCGTTAACAGACTGATGAAATTATAATGATGTGTGGATTTATATAGGAGTGTCCAGTGTCCATATTTTTGTGGTTGTCTTTCGGAATAAGAAAGGATATTCTGACTTTAACTGGTGACGAAGCATCTCAAACTGGTAACCTATTAATTATAGGATCAGCGGCAGTGGACGTAAGTTGTGGACTCATAATGTCATTGAGACCGAGGCAGGAGGACCAGACAAAATGTCTGAATGTAGAATTATAGATACAAATAGTAAGCTCTATTAATCAGTAGATCATAAGGAGAATAAAAACCATTTATAGTCAGATAAAAAGATAAGTATACAGGCAGGCTAACTTTCAACTAACTTAAAATACTTTTTTCAACAAGTCTTTTGAGATGAATATTTTTGCCAATATACACAAGGCATGCTACACACTTGTTCGGGTCTGTATGATTCGGCACAGCCGGGCAGTAAAATATATATATTTGATTCTGCCGGCCGGCATGTGCCGAATCATCACAAATGAGCCGAATCATGCCGTCCCGAACATGTGTGTACCACCCCTTACTCTTTTGCTGACTGTACATGATATAGATGAGATAACTACTTACGATGTGCATTTTGCTGTCCTTAGGGTCTATCATTTCAATATTAATTTTCTCATGAGCTTCCCATGGTTGGATTACTATGGAACACATGTACTCATCACGGGGCCATCTATGTTTAGAAAAAATACTTTTAGTATCGTATTAGCTCTATACAGGGTGGCAGGGACACGCAACCTAGAGATGTCAGCATAATTGACGGGGTCCGATAGGGCCGATGCCTGCCGGGGTCGCGGATTGTTCGAAAGAGTTACCGTGGCCCTGGCGCACAGGCAACTGAAGGAACACGGGTGGGTTTAGTCAGTAAGAGTCTGACACGCCCTTCCGCTCCGCCCAGAGCGGGAGAGGTCATTTGATGATTTCCCACCCAAAAAAAAAAAGGGACACGCAACCATGGATTCAGTACCGTAAAATGGGGTGAATAGGAACGCAGGGGTGAATCGTAACGAAACTTTAAAAGGAATTTTAACATTTAAATAATATAATTTGTTGCCAACAGGGACACGTAATCGGTTAATTATAATACAGTATACACGTTAGAGTCCTTTTTGGCGACAGACTATGATATTTCAATGTTAAAATCCCTTTTAAAGTTTCGTTACGATTCACCCCTGCGTTCCTATTCACCCCGTTATACCGGTACATGATTCTGAACAAAAACGAAAAATTTCAGGTTATTTAAAATAATTTGTTGTTCTATATATTTTGACCACGTAGGTATTGCACTTGTCTATGACACAGCAGATATTTTTTTGATAACCCACGAAAGAAATTCTGCGCCAGGGGTCTAGAATCATGTGATGAATTCATTGTTACAGTTTGCACGTCGATGTCCCTGCCACCTTGTATAATTATAGGATTTTTTGATTTTCCTATGAAATGTGATGCGGAGGAATGAGGAAAGTTTTGAGAAGGAATGTGAATGGCTAGAAGAGTAAGGGAAGGTTAAAGAAACGATGGATGGACTGTGTGAAAGATGGTATGGCTAGAAGGGGGTTGATTACCGAGACGATGACTAATAGAGAAGAATGGAAGAAACAGACATGTTGCGTCGACCACATTAAATTGGGATGAAGGATGAAGGTATGATGAATTTTCTTATGGACCATCGTGAGTCCATAGTACGTTGGTCCGGATATTAATGTTATGTCTATTGTCATATTAGGGCACTCATTAGGAAGTAATTTTAAAGGGTCACCGTTTTCGATCGAAATCGATAAGGTAAGTCACTATGTTTATTTTTATTTATGTTCTTTATTTAATGAATTATGCTTTTATTTAAGCATCCCAGAATTTTTTCCTTCCTATCATTCTTCTTCATCAATATTTTATTTCTTCGTAAACAAACTCATTGATTCTCGATAAAATAGAACACTTTATACTGTACCTGCTATTTCCTGAAAGTCGTGTAACTAAATTAAATTGCAAACTTACTTGCTGTACCCCGGAGGGGACACGACGCACCAAGTGTAAACTTTGGTCTGGAAATGGAAAGTCGCTTCACCGTTGTACACCATTGATATTAGATCTGAGTTTCTGGCGTCAAATACTGCGGAGTTGTCTGAACTGGAATAATGACGTTAGAATTATTTGTAGCGTTCTAACATTGTTAAGGATAACATTATTGTTGAAGCATTTGAGGTGGTCTAAGTTCAAATTAAAGTACCAAGATGGGAGAATTAGACTAGGGGCACATAATAATTTGCTGGGCAGTTCATTTGCCAGGAAATAGTTGCGCTGCCGGCAGATGGGTCAAAATCGCTTGAAGAATGAATTTTTGTTTAATATTGCTATAGTGTGGCAAGCCCAAAGGTTTATGGACAATCTTGATGTTTAAAGCTTCGAAAATATCCCAAAAAGCGGAAGTAAACTATGATGAGACATTTATGTTGAAATTCATTGGTAAACGAAAAAAAAAACACGCGGTATTACTATACTAATAAAACAAAAATGAAACATTGCTAATATTAAGAGAATAAGAATAAATGCAAAATTATATCTGTTTAAATTCGGTCAACATTTTTTTATTTAAAAAAAATGCAGTTTGACTTCGTACATTGAAAATAAAAGTACTTTACTAGCAGACAGAGCCCAAGGCACAGTTAGTCTCCAAAAACAGAATACCTAATTTATTTATCCAAGTTGTCGAACTCAAGACGTCGGCGTCGATAAAGTTACCGATTCAAAGTATCAACAAGACGATGGTACGTTAAATAATTATTTATTCATAGTATATTCATGAGGCCGTGATAGCTTTGAGCTGCAGGCTATCTCAGGCATACCGATGTGTTAATCAAATATAAGAACTTCAAACGGCTAAGGAATATAGGTTGTAATTAACTTGGGAGACGCTAGGAGACAAGTATTTAAGACAGTGGGATATTGAAGAATTTACTAATGATTTTCTGATGAGGTCCAATTTTTTTGGGGATCTGAATTTTATTCTTAATGGCTTTAAGTTTTAGGTTCGTGTCGGATAACTTTATCTTTGTGTAGATTAAGGACCAGTTCCGTCTGTGTGATAAAAAAATGTCTGGAGTTCATATCAACGCATACATTGGAGGATATTAACTAGTTTTCAACGTGTGTGTCAACGCGCGGTCATGTGAACTATTGCATTGAAAATTCAACTTATGGCAATGATTCGTAAGCGCGCGTAGACTTACTGGATTATTCCAGAAAGCCTACGCGCGCTTACGAATCATTGACATAAGTTCCTTCTATCATTCATGCAATAGTTCACATGACCGCGCGTTGACACACACGTTGAAAACTAGTTAATATCCTCCAATGTGTCAGTTCCTATAAAGGAACTGACACACACACACACTGGCACTCTACTCTCTCTGGCACTGTTTACTTATTTTACACGGTTTTAGTAGAAATGGTGGTTGTAATGACAGTTGCTGATCTACGAGGAAATTTAATTAATGCTTACTTGAATACGTAAAACTTAGGCCTCCAAATCTGTCCCTGTCTGAACTTGAGGCTGACGGTTCCGTTGTATTTGTCTGGAAACCACGCCATACTGTCGTCGGTCCAACTCTGGAATGAAACAATATGAAATTATTACCTATGAAAATAAATAAATAAATTATGGGTGCAGAATAGACGGAGCCTTTAAATATATTTACTTTCGCCAAAAAAAATTTTTTTTTTAAATATTTTAAAGGCAATTTTTAAAAAAAAAAATATTTTGCTTTATGAGGTAGTGCAGACCGTTGTTTTGGCGACCAAGATGCCAATTTATACATACTTGAAGCATGAAAAGCTTGTGATTTGAGCGCAGACCCTCGGAGCAGTCAGCTCCAGGGGTCTGCGCTAAGCCTATGGGTACTAGAAGAATATTGAATCCCCTTGTTTTTTTTTTTAAATATATTCTGTAATACACGTACCGTAACAACCGACATAGCAGTAATAAGCTTGGACTGGAACGGATTATACTTGACATTGGTGACCTTGACACCCAGTTTGACGTCCATGGTCGGTTTTGGCGGTATCCATGGCAACCGATATAACAAATGAGACCTCTTCAGTTGGTCAGACATTGAGAGAGGCGGCTCGATTTCTTTGGAGTCTGGTGAAGCTGGAAATTATACATATTTGTTAACACATTGTTTTTCATTTGTCACAGTGAAAACTTAGGTACAGTGAGCATGAAATGAACTGTCAATAGTGTCAGTCCCTAGCGTCACGTAGAATGACAGCTTACTTGAAGCTTACTTTACCCAAGTTTTCAAGGTGTGGTTTTTACAGAATACAACGACAGGTTGATGGTGGTGGTGGTGGTGGTCTGTCTTAATGAATTGACAAACGATAACTGTTCCAATAAAAGCTTTTTGTTTTTAAACCTGAAACTTCTTGTCTCCTTTCAAACAATTTATACCGAAGCTAGTTGTAATAAAAAAAATAACGGAATTTTCTATCCGTCATAGTTCGGTGTTTATGGAAAGCAATATTAAAAATCTTGTTTAAAATTAAACAAAAGTGTTGAGCGATGGATATTGTGGTACAGAAAGATGAAGCTCATCTTATTTAATATCCTACCTGCGTTGAGTGTCTCATATTATGTTTATCCACCAACACAATAAGGTAAGTTATCTTAAACCACACCCCACACCACTGTTTGTGCATCAGCCAAAAGTTGACTGGTAGAAAATACCTATGGCATCAAGTCCGCCTCTGTAACCGTGTGCTTAAATGAGTAACCAGCGATGGTTCCAATTTTAAATTCCAAAGAAATTCTCCACTTCCAAAAACCAGAAATTCTTTATTCAAATTCTAATATACCTAAAATAAAAAAATATATATCCTGTCATAACACTTACATTCGGTTCCATTTTCAGCCTGCAATGGACAGTCGTACAGAAATTTCGCTTCAACCCCAGTCCACGCGGCAAAACTAAAGTATTTAATTTCAAGGGGGTTCACATCTATATAGGTCAGCAAAGGTAGAACTTCTCCCTCCTTGCCAAATTCTATTAGACCATCTGTAATTGAATATTGGTGAACGTTGTTAGTTTCTAGATCACAGAGCACGAACACGCCGCGCCGGCTGCAACTAGAGGTCGCATCGTCAACACTTTATAAAAATACCATTCGTGTCACTCGCACTACGTTACGAATGACGTAACATAGAAACTGACGGTTGTCTGCGCTCAACGCACTTTCGGCGTCACGAATTTTATAAGTACTGCTTTCTCTAGGCGATGCTGGTCGCGGCGGTTTCGTGCTCTATGTTAAGACTGTGGTCATTTCTATCTTGTTTTCAGATTTCAGCTTAAATATTTTTCCAAAAAGAAAAGCGGTTTTGCGGAATCCGTCAATATAATGAAAGTGCGAATGTTCAGTTTGGGGTGGTAAGGAAACTTCAGAAAATAGTGAGTAACGGTTGTAAAAAGATACTTAACGAAGCCGAGAGCCACTTGTACTATTTTTTTTGTACCGGACCATACCTGGGAACCTTCTGGTTATGGAGATATTGAAGGTCAAAATTCCTACTTTTAAAGACGTTTTATTACGAAAACAAGTTTTTAACGTTATAACACAACTTTTAAGACTCCCACGACTCCTGAACAGTTGTATGCACCCATAAGCACAATGTTTTGCTTGTGTTACATTGCGCACTACGGAAACAGCAATTTTTCACAACAAAAATAAAACTCGTTTCTCAGCAATTCTTTTTGTGCAATGTTACTTAGTTTGATGTACAGAATGCGTAGTTGACGACTATGTGATGGGTCTTTTTACACCCTGTATTCAATGCGTAGTTTGTAAGACTATGATCATTTATATTCTACAGAATATCTTCTTATTGACTGCGTTGTTGGTCTAGCGGTTGCAAGCGCTACTTTTGAGCATGAGGTAATGGGTTCGATTTCTGGAAAACTAGAATTGGTTTTTCTATCAGAGTGGATTGAGAGCAATAGGCTCGCCCCCAATTAGAAACTTAAACATAACTGCTGAAATGTGTGTGTACTATAAGGTTACCTCTGCCTTACCCTTCAGGGAAAACAAGCGTGATATTATTATGTTATCTTCTTATTCATGCAAGTTGCGCAATTTAATTAACTTATGTAGATGCTTGCTTAAAGAGAATAATTTTCTAGTGTATCCCAAAGTAACCTTGAGTGTGTTTCACTTTTACAAATAGCTTTTGCAACGTGCGGTGTTTGTAAAGGTGTGTTTTCATTAAGTTGGTGTTGCAAAACTTATTTCGAAGAGAAGATTGGTAAGGCCCAAAAATTATAATTGAACTAGCTTCTGACCGCTTCTTGGTCCGCGTGAAATTTCTTGTTACCCCGACCCAGTCAGTCGCATCGCAACTGTCTTTAAAAAAAAATCTTCTGCAGTCTTAGAAAACTTAAAAAAATAAGATGGGTGAAATCGGTAAAGTCGTTAAATGATAAATAAATGATAAATGATTTTATTTCTGTAAGTACCTTTGTACAAACTCTTTTACACGTCAATCATATTTTTTTAAACTAGATGAAGTCGGCGTTTCCTATCTGACTACTCTGAGAATAAAAGGCCGAAAAAAACTCAGAGGTCATAGTCTCTTTTAAAGTACAGACATAATCTTGGTCAGATCATGTGAAGACCAAGTTGATTTGTGTCTGAAATGGTCTTTTGAGGTCGTTGGTCGTTCTCAAGTTACAGCGTGACCAAGGGAAATAGAGATACATTTTTATATATATAGATTAAAGATATCGAGTACATTTTAAAGCATTTTTGATGAAGTCACATGTTTTGTAAAATGCACAAGTATTCTATAATATTATGTATTGAATACTATGATACTCTACCTCAGCTTGCAGAGTAAGCAAGCTGAAGTAGCAGTGGGCTGGCCATGTTTGTCGAAGGACCGATGGCCGGTGGAGCAGACGATTCCTGGAGTGGAGACCGCGAAGCCTGGGATGCCCCCCAGCTAGATGGACCAACGAGCTTAAAAAGGTGGCTGGGGCAGACTGGATGTAGAAGGCGGAGGATAGGGTGTTGTGGCGCAGCCTGGGAAAGGCCTATCTCCAGCAGTAGACTGCGATAGGCTAGGCTGAGTTGATTGACTATGATGTAGTGATCCGAGTTTATGGGTCTATTCTCTTAGTCCGGCAACGAAGATACGGGCCCGTCCGAAAGGAGTTGATCCATCAAAACAAGCGTCAAATTCGAATTATAGGATGGGTAATTATATATCGGGATTAGAGACAACTGTCAAATCGTGTTGTCATTCATTTAGTTCGGATCATAAGTCCGTAAGTGATACTGAGTAGGAAGCTCCCGTAACTTTAGCCGAAACTACGGATTTTGTGCATAGGTAGTAGACCTCATGTTTCGGACGTAGACAAAAGTGGGATAACAAAATCGATGTGAGTTTGATAAAAAATCATAGCGTCACGTTGCACAGCAATTTGTTTTACACATAAATAGTCCAGTTTACGATTTCATACCACTAGGTATTTTAGAATATAATGTTCATAAGTACGAGACTTTTGTCTGCCTAAAATGACTGCCCTGCTGACCTTTTGATTATTATAAATACTAATAACGTCTACAGCGTAGCGCAGCGTCTAACATGTAATGTCGCAGCACCATTTAGACCTGTATTGTTTTTATTTTATTTTAATAATATTGTGTAGTTTAGTTTGTGATCATCGTGTGCAAGACCCAGTAAATACTTATTCTTTCTTTCTTTATCTACTACAAATTGGCCTCGCATGAACTTAAAAATTTCCTATCTTTTTTATTTTTTGTGGTGGGAAATCATTAAATGACCTCTCCTGCTCTGGGCGTAGCGGAAAGGCGTGTCAGACTCTTATTGACTAAATCCCACCCGTGTTCCTTCAGTTGCCTGTACGCCAGGGCCACGGTAACTCTTTCGAACAATCCGCGACCCCGGCAGGCAGCGGCCCTATCGGACCCCGTAAATTAGTGCTGACATCTCTTTGAGGCGCGCGTGGAACACAACGTGTCGTCGACCCAGGCCTGGTCCTTACCGGACGGTGAGCTGCTCATTGCTCGCCGTCCACAAGTCCGCACCTACGGTTTCAATAATGTGTAAGTAGCTTTACTATCCGCTTCGAGTAGCTAAAAAGCGGGTGGAAGGCAAGAATTTAAACTTAAGAAAGTCGATCAAAAAGTCATAAATACTGTGAAACTTTATAAAAGACTGTAACCGGCTGTTGTATTTATCCTTAATACCAAAGTATTAACATAAAGCCACTTTTTTTCATAAGTTTTAAACGTAACAAGGAAATTTCGTCCCGAAAGACCACAAAATCGATGTTCACGGTGTTACATTTTTATGAAAAACCCACTATATCGGTTATAAGGTTCTCACAGATACTCAATGGCCTGTTAATATGGAGCGAGCGTTCAAGTTGATGCATTCTCGACACGTGTGTTGGTAGTTCGTACTGAATGCGACAAGTGGCGCTATTAAGGTTGCACTAGTCGATATTTTTTCCATACTTTTGGGAGGGTATTACTACGCTGTTTGACATTGTACATATGTATATCCGAAGTTAAACATGATATCGTTTTGTCTCATTATTAATTTTGTCTGTGCGGACTCAAAATAGTAAAAAAAAAGCCACTAAAAAGTTATGAGCCAACAAAGATTCGTTTTTCTTGCTAATTTTAACGTTTTTTTGGGCGTAAATAAGTAATAAAAGACGTGTAAAATTTCTAAAACAAAGTCCTTACCGATAAAGCTCAATTATCGAAAAGTTCAATTAACTTTATTTGTAATTGATTTATGCAGAGGTTTTCTCATAAAATTCGATTGTCCAAAGGACTTTCCGTAATTTTTATGCGCTCGTTTTACTATGAATTAAAATAACGGTGTTTGTGTGCGTGCAAACTAGACGTTGTGCGTGTAGACTAGCGTCTAACTGCTCATCACTGATACTATCTCTGTCAGATACGATGTTAGGTGACATAGCGTACTTTTTGGCCACGCCCACCATGAGATCGAGCTCGCGACTGGTTCAACCTTAAGCTATTATCGTGAATTGCAGGTTGACTGAATGCGCATCGATACAGTCACGACCACAAGGTAAAAAGGACCAGTTCTTTTATTCTTTTGTGGTTGTCAGGACTGCCGTACCAATCATGGCTTTGGCTTGTGGTAAATCATGCATCTTTTCTATCACTGTCCACTACTGGACATTTATTTCAATAAGAAAAGGTGTTGTTGTTACTACTGGCACTCTGTACGAATGTCATTCATCGGATTCTTATTGTATCGAGGCAAATCTTGCCAGGGACAATGTTAGAGAAAAATTATACGTTTACTGTCAAAAGCCAAAGAAGTGTACACACTCGGAATGAGCCAAAATATTTTTTTAGTTGGTACATGGGGGTGTAAATCGACCTTTTTTCTTTCTTATATGAATATTATATACTTAATGTAAGTATACTTCGGCGACTGAATAATATTTTTTTTTTTCTTCTAGAGAAATCTTAATACAATATACAATCTAACACTAAAATATATGTATTATGTAAGCACCAGTTTATAACGGAAAAAGGGGAAAAGCTCATTGGGCATCAAAAAATTTGTCCACATCGCTATCAGTGGGAAAAGTGCCCAAAAGGCTGGCAGCGTTGCCATGTTGGATAGCAATGCTGATTCTTTGACCTAAAAATAGGCCAGCCCTCTGGTCACGTGAAGAGTCGACCAACCACTTGGCGATGTCCCGAAATACTCCATGAGCACTCGGACCCCACGGCCCTAGTGTTTCAACCCCAAATGGCTCAAACATATAGCTTCCAATAAGGTTGCTACATTTGCGCCGTTTCGAACCGTATCCCGAAAAGCCAAAAAAGCCACTGAATAATTGACTCCAACTTTAAGATTTATAGAATGTTTAGTTCATAACTGTGTTTAGCCATCCAAAAGGCAATCCAGTCTCTATCTTGTTCACTGAAGTTCAAGTCAACCATTTCATGCTTACCTTGTGAAATCTTAATATAGAACCCTCTGAGTTCAAAACTGGATAATATTCTGGGTGTTTTGACTGAGCTTCGGGCGTTTCTCTTTAAGTTTCGACGCAGCTCTGTGAACTGGTTGCCGCCGCCGCCGACCACTGCCAAGTGAGGTTTCAGGTTATTTAGTTATCGTTAATGTTGGATGGCGGTGATTAGGGCTTGTTTAGTTTTCGAGGTGTTTTGAATGTACAGGTAGAT
Source organism: Griposia aprilina (assembly GCA_916610205.1). Taxonomy (NCBI): domain Eukaryota; kingdom Metazoa; phylum Arthropoda; class Insecta; order Lepidoptera; family Noctuidae; genus Griposia; species Griposia aprilina. Next base: position 11,948,944 of record OU744307.1, on the reverse strand, counting down.
TTTGCTGATTTTGAATAAGGTTGTAATACTGGAAAGTTCCCAGCTTAAGAGTGAATATAGTCATAAGGGAAGGTCGTTCAAAAATCTGTGCAAAATACACTTGGAATGTTGACCGTATTTGCCATGTTTGTACGGGAAGACTAAAACGAATTGTGTCACAAAAAGTAACAACCCTTTAGTACCTCGTTGTATAAGTAATTATTTTTTTGTGTGTCTTGATGTGGGTACCTAGTCGCTAGTCGATATAATCGTCACAACTGCAAATTTCTCGTGACAGGCAAAGTGTAGGTCTAGTAAAGATTTTATTTTACCAAAATTCTCAGTAAATCAAATCAAAATATGTTATTCCACATAAATCTACATGGGCACTTATGAAACGTTACAAGCTAGGTGCATGGTTCCAATTGGTCGTTTCTTATGGAGAAGAGCCGGCAAGAAACTCCGCGGTTTCTCTTTTAAAAATAAGTGGCTTTTAAAATGTTTTCAAATGATAGTGTTAATAGGTATGGAAGGACAGTGTACCTAGCCTGTCAAAAGATAACAGGTACTCAACAAAATAGAAAAAGATCTACAAATCTACAGTCTACAAGTTAGACCTACAACGTTATCAGATTCACAAAATTTATAAGAATCTATATAAAAGATAAATAAAATAATTAAAATAAAAGCCTATAGTAGTAGAAGCTAGGATCTCTAAGAGTGCCTCGATTAATAGACTAGCCTTCTGTTTTATGGGACTTGATGTGCCTGGCGTAATGTGGGTGTAAAGCATAAATAGTGTGGTAAAAATAGGCACGGTTTTATGTTTTAAAATGAAAGTAGATTTGTAGATCATTTTCTATTTTGTTAAGTACCTGGTACTTGTTGACAGGCCTACACTGTCCTCTCATACCTTTTAACACTGTAATTTGAAAACATTTTTTGTAAAAGCCAATTCTTTTTAAGAGAGTAACCGTGGAGTTTCTTTTTGACTTTTCTCCGTAGGAAACGACTCATTGGAACCGAGCACCTACCTTCTGACGTTTCATAAGTGCCCAAGTGGGTTTATGTGAAATAAAATATTTTATTTTTAGAACTTACCGATCTCATAGACAGGATCGCTAAACCCAGGTCTCTTGACAGGGGACAGCAAAATATGTCCATTGCTAGTAGCTTGTATGCCAAGATGCATCTCAAAGACGGTGTCAGAGTCCTTTATAACTGCCTTCAAGTTATCGCTGTCCACACTGTAGAATTGTTTGTAGCTGTACCCATCCTGACATATATGTTCCTTGCATTTTAGAGCCACTGAGGAGAAAAAAGGACGATTTAACTGTTGGTATGTATATGAATAGAATCTTAGAGTCAGATATCGACGGCAGCAAAGTACAAAGAGTCAACTGCAGTTTTACGAAATTCAGTTTTTACAAAATTCGACTCAGGATTATTTGTTTTATTATATGAATTCTTTTTTTTCTGTTTAATTCTCAAAGTTTTAGTATTATCAAGTCATATTAGGTCTTTACCTATGAAATTGCCGTTCTGCAGTACTGGCCATTTCAAATCAAAATAATTTTTGTTTGGCTAAGAATTCTAATTTCAAATTAATTTTATTTTAAAAACATGGATTTTTTTTTCTAAAAGTAGTCATTTCTTTATTGATTAGTGTTACATTTTCATCGCATTTCAATCTTTTTCGTCATCATGGATACGTTAAAAATTCGAGTAATTATGGAATATGAGTACCGTCGTGGCAGCAACGCGGCACAAGCGGCACGCAACATCAACGACGTTTACGGAGCTAACACTACAAACCAACGCACCACCTGTTATTGGTGTGCTCGCTTCCGTTCTGGAAATTTCGACCTGAAAAATGAACCTCGCGGTCGTCCGAAGACTTTGGTCGACAATGACGAATTAAAGGCGATTGTGGAAGCTGATGATACACAATCTACGGCTGAATTAGCAGCAGCTTTCGACGTTAGCGTCAAAACAATATTGGTCCATTTGCGTCAAATTGGCAAGGTAAAAAAGCTTGACAAATGGGTGCCCCACGAACTCAATGATCGCCAGCGCGAAGTACGCGTCGAGACGTGCCTTGCACTGCTCAACAGACACACAAATGAAGGAATTTTGAACCGCATTGTTACCTGCGATGAAAAATGGATTCTGTTTGATAACCGTAAGCGCTCAGCAAGTTGGTTGGATCCTGGTTCAGCACCTAAACAATGCCCTAAACGAAAACTTACCCCTAGAAAAGTGATGGTCACTGTTTGGTGGTCTAGCGCCGGTGTGATTCATCACAGCTTCTTACCAAACGGGGTGAGCATTACTGCAGATGTGTACTGTGAAGAACTGAACACAATGATGGAGAAGCTTGCGCATCTCCAACCAGCATTGGTCAATCGCTCGTCTCCGCTGCTCCTGCACGACAACGCGCGACCTCATACTGCACAGCAGACGGTCTCCAAGTTGCAAGAACTGGGGTTGGAAGCTCTCCGTCATCCGCCCTACTCACCAGACCTTGCGCCTACAGACTACTACTTTTTCCAGAATTTGGATAACTTCTTGGCGGGAAAAAAATTTAATACCCGAGAGGCAGTACAAAATGCCTTTGAAGAATTTGTTGCCTCCCGTCCAGCTGATTTCTTTAAGAAGGGCATCAATAAACTGCCACTGCGATGGCAAAGATGCATTGATTGCATGGGTGATTACTTCGATTAATACAAATAAAAAATTCATGAAAAAAATTCGTTTAAATTTTTTCATACAAAACGGCAATTTCATAGGTAAAGACCTATTATTATAAGTAAAGACAACTACAACAATTTTTCACAAAGTGACGAAGTAGACAGGGACATATACCATTAGTCCGTGTATACGTTGGACAATCAGCGCATTGACCTGTTATAAACCAATATATCAGTCACATAACCGTTTTAATGTCGGTTTTTTAAACTTGCGTTATTTCAGAAACATTCGACACGCTTCCGAATCGAAAATGATACATTTTCGGTTACCTGATTTGCCTACTTGCCTACTCCCCGACAGCAAATCGCTATCGGAAGTTTAGTGTTTCTAATTTGTTTACACGGGTTTCGGATTTGTGAACATCGTTTAGAGGACTCCTTCGATAATATTAATTGATGTTCGATTCGGCACGGAAGCGTATCGAATGTTTATAGCTATGCTGATTTCTAGAAGTACAATCAAATGTTTGATTTAATTTTTCATTGCCACTTTAAATATTAGGTTGGGGAAAAAGTCTTTTCGCATTATAGTATGTATAAACTTGTAATAAAATCTCTTTGGCTATACTACTTGTATCTGGCTGGTTTTGGTATCATTGAAAGTTTAAATTTTAAAGAACTTATTTCCAAATTCAAATTAGGAAAATGTGTGATTTTCATTTGTTTTTCGTACTGTCAAGATGAGTGAATCTAATGAAGAAATTCGATACATTTTAAAATTTTACTACAAAAAAGGTAAAAATGCAACGCAAGCCGCGAAAAAAATTTGCGATGTTTATGGACCTAGTGCAGTGTCTGTGAGAGTAGCACAAATTTGGTTTAAGCGTTTTCAATCCGGAAATTTTGATGTCAAAGATGCACGTCGCTCTGGTCGCCCTATTACGGATAAAATCGATGCCATTTTTGAAAAAGTGGAGTAAGATCGGCATATCAGTAGTTACGACGTAGCTGAAGAACTGGGAATTGACCACAAAACAGTTTTGGCACATTTGAAAAAGACTGGGTACACAAAAAAGCTCGATATTTGGGTATCTCACGAGCTCACTGAAAGAAACCTAATGAACCGTGTACTCATTTGTGATTCTTTATTACGACGAAATGCAACCGAACCATTTTTGAAGAAGCTGATAACTGGTGATGAAAAGTGGATCACGTACGACAAGAACGTGCGAAAAAGGTAATGATCAAAGGCCGGTCAGGCTTCACAGACTGGCGAAACCCTTTTTTTTTTTTTTTTTTTTTTTTTTTTTTTCGCTGAGAAATGCTTTATGCATTCCCGCTCGTGGGGGGACAAGACGGGATATGTGGGACTCCTGTCGGAATGACAGTATACCCACTAAAACTCAGCGGTGTTCCCACATCGCCGTGATGGGAAGGCCATGGGAATCCGGCTCAGCCTTTGCATCCACAACCCTCCCGGCGCGTGCCCGCCTAGCTGGCGGGCCCCGCATTCCCCCCAGCTTGGGGGGCTACGGGAATGGCCGAGAACACCTGGCCATTCCCGTCCGACACTGGTGGAGGCCTGTGCAATACAGGCAAGGGCGCCCCCGCACCCGCTGCCTGCTGGCCTCCACCTGGGAGGAGTCGGAGATGACTATCAAACTGACGTCTTCTTCGACCCCTCCTCCGCCTTCGGAGCGACGCCGCGTGAGGATCGTCCTCCCGCGCGCGCTCAGCCGCCTCCTTCTGGGACATGACGTGTTCGCAGAAGGAGGCGACTGCCGCCCAGGACCTCTCATCCTGCAGCATGGCATTAACCAAGCCGGGAAGTGAGAGGTCCGGTCCGATCACCGTGATGAGACTGCGGCGCGTCTCGGACCACGACGGGCACACCTCGAGGGTGTGCTGCGCCGTGTCCTCCACCGCGCCACAGTCGTGGCACGACGGCGTCTCCTCCCGTCCTATCCGGTGCAGGTACGATCCGAAGCAACCGTGTCCGGACAGCACCTGCACCAGACGGAACGAGAGGAACCCATGTGACCGCTCGAGCCAGTCTCGCAACACTGGCCCAATCGCGTCTAGGGTTCGGCGGCCAAAGGCTGCGGTGGCGAGCTCCCCCGTCCAATGGAGGACGATGGCATCCCTCGCCTCCCGCCGGACGGCCTCCCGCTCTTCCGGGGCTGGGCGTTCTCCTCCCGCTCTCCGCCCCGGGGTTAACTTGCAACAAGGTGATGCTGCGTGTGTGGTGGGATTGGAAGGGCATTATTCATTATGAGCTGTTACCACCAGGCAGGACCATTGATTCTGAACTCTATTGCAAACAACTGATAAGATTAAAGCAAGAAGTTGAGAGAAAGCGGCCGGAATTAATCAACAGAAGGGGTGTGGTTTTTCATCATGATAACGCTAGAACTCACACATGTTTAGCCACTCAGCAAAAATTAAGAGAGTTTGGCTGGGAGGTGTTAATGCATCCGGCGTATAGTCCTGACCTTGCACCTTCAGATTTCCACCTGTATCGGTCTCTTCAGAATTCTTTAGGCAGTGTCAGCTTAACATCACGAGAGGACTGCCAAAACCACTTGTCGCGGTATTTTGATCAGAAGTCCCAAAATTTCTATAGCAATGGGGTCATGTCCCTACCTACAAGATGGCAAAAAGTTATTGAACAAAATGATACCTACATACTTTAGTTAAATGTAAATAAACTATATTAAAAAATGTTTTGAATTTTCTTAAAAAATGCGAATAAACTTTTTCCCCAACCTATTATTATTCAAACATTTTGAAATAATTATAAAAATACCTGCTATTTATATAGGGGAAAGTTAAAATGTCGTTTTGGTGACTATACCAGCTTCGAGATATAAATTTTTAAACCCCTTTTGAAATAATAGTTGGTACATATACAATATGCCCCGGAATTAACGCACACCACCAAACGCCCTAATCAGAATATTATGTTATAATCATAAATCATAATACATGCACTACATTTTTACTATTAATTATGCATAGAACATTGTTTGATTATTAATTTAATTATACTGATTGTGGGAAAAATGGTGGTCACATTACAAATCTACAGTCGCACAAGTTAAGGGTCTAGCGTAGTAGATACTTCGTCCATTTTGGTTTGTTTTAACTATGGTAACCACAATTAAAAGCGGAAGGACTGTAAATTACGCAGTTTTAATAATTTTTGGTATTCAAAATTATCTATATTAAAAATGACAGAAATCGATTCAGTAAACGATTCTGAACAAACTACTTTTATAATGTGCAATAATTCAGTTACACATTGTATAATGTTCTCAAGTATAATTAAGTTTTATCGGCATATAATACTATTTTAGGATTCATGAATAATATTTCGCCCTATTACATAGGGCTTAAAGATAACTGGCGAAATGTGGGTGTGCTATAGGTGCATCTGTCTAACCTTACGGGGATTACAGGCGTGATGTTATGTTGCGTATAATATTTTACTAAAATATTATCCATGTTTCCTAAAATATTTTATCCTGATAAAAAATATGGTATATTCTCACATTATTTCACATTCTGATAAAACACAAAAAAAAAAATACTCACTTTTCGGCGTAAACACGTAAGTCTGATTTTGAGCCTCCCCATATTTGACCACTAAAAAAAATACAATAAAAGCAAATGTCTTAAACATTGTCACTGAATAAAAAAATAACCAGAAATAAATAACTTGACAAAATCACAGCAAAAATGTGATGCATAAAATAAGTTCAAATAATAACATCGCACGAATGTGTGCGATATGCCGGCGGGACCACTTCTGTTTAAACTTGTCATATATGTAATTGTTATCTATCATTTCCTGAATGTGGAGATGATAACTATAAAAATAGTTTGCGCTTATGCTCGTTACATGGGAACGCTCATCAGCTTTTAAATATCCACTGCTTCTTAAGTTCAAATGCATTTTTTTTTTATTGTCTATGAGAAAGGATATGCATTGAACTAGTTAAGTATGAATAGTGAAGAGTAGAAATTACCGCTAATACGTCATATCACCGCTATTGGCAGAAATAGAGTGATTCTTGTAATGTCTACGGGTGGAGAAGAGTAGCCAACTGATTTCTGGAACTGTATACAGGCTCATATTAAATTAGCTAGCGAAACTCTGCAGACGTGATGGGTATCGATATCTAAACACGATAAAACAAAAACTCTGTGAAAACAAAAACAAAAAACTGATTCTTTAACCTAACATAATTATCAAGTAACTACGCACAAACTGCGGTTGCTGACCCCAAAAAATATATCTAAAAATCTGTTTTTTTTGTGGTTTATCATGTTTAGGTCAGAGAACCTCCACAGACCTGATGGGTGTCGACCCATCAGGTCTGTGGAGTTTCTCTGACTTATTTAATTTGACCCTGCATACAGGATGGCCAGCTCGAATGTATACAACTCTTGTTATCTACCATGCTGGTTTGGTGCCAAATGCAGTTGTCGGATCGCAGACGTAATCGCGGGCAACAGCTAATAATAATATAAAACATTTATTCTCTCTACACAAGATATGAACTTATTATTACATTTTGACAGTAGTGCACGGAAAAGGAGCTAAATTTGTGAGAGCTTGAGGTTGTTTTATATAAAATCTGTATAAAAGGCCAAAGGGGCCATAAGGTTTAGGGTCCAATAAGGTATGCGTAAATTTGATGATAAGTGACCACATTTTTAAGTGTCCAAAAGTTGGAGATTTGGCGATTGTCATTTACCATATAAAATTTTCAAGCATGAATAAAACATAATAAAATTATGGGAAATATCTGGTAATTTTTGTTTTAAATACAAATAATCTTAATTTAAAGTAGTATATTTCCGACTTGGCCAGTATGAAAACTAACCCAGTGTAGACAGGGTTAGTTTTCATAGACATACCAAATTTTCGGAGATGATTGAGAATCGATAATATTTTCAATTTATGTTTAGTACATAGTCAATTTATGATTAATTTTATTAAGTATTGTTATTAATTTGTGTACTAGATTAGTAGTACCTACTCAAAATGCGTGCTCACCTCAGCGCCACGTAGCCGGCGAGAGAGGTCATTATCCTCGTCACGTGTTCCTAAGATAGGATTTTTTCGGACATTTTCAATTGAATTTTTTCATTTATTTTTATTTGATTGTAGTGTTTAAACACACGTGACTTAAGAATTTAAAACTTGGCGGGTCTTTGATAACTAATCCTACAGTAACAGTCAGTGTAGGCAGTGGTAGATGCAGACATATTCCCACTTTCACGCTTATGCGGTCTACATTTCACCAATACAGTCCAAATTGTGTAGGGATTAGGCCTGAATTCCACCTACGCTGATGTCAGTCGCGTACGGTTGGTCGCGTACCAGTTGTAGCAACGTATGCGCCGTTGACCTCAGCGTCGCAGTGTGGTGCTATATCGAAAGCAATGTATATACGAACGCGCGACCGACGCGACGTACGCCACCGACATTAGCGCAGGAGAAATGCAGGCCTTATAGCTTTTATCGCGCATTGTCAAAGTCATTTCAAGTGGGCCATTAAAAGGCAATTGAACATCACAATATACAAGAAAATATAATTAATTCTAGGCGCACCTTCCAAAAGGTAGTTTCGTATGGAAAGGAACGGGCTAGAAATTCCTTATTTACTCTTATAAAATGTTTTTCAATATTTTGTATTCATTAATATTGATCCTAACAAAAACCCCATGGACACTTTAACAAACTTTAAGTTTTCGAAAAGTGTAATAAATTTTTTCAACCCTGGGCCTCAAATATGACCAACTGGGGTTGCTTTTTATGGAGTACCCAAAGGAAACATATTTTTTTTTCTTTGACTCAGCAACAGCCTTTCATTCAACAAATCACCTTCAATCTGTCTAGGCTTTTCCAACAATGTTGGGGTCTACTTTCAGTCTAACCGGAAGCAGCTGAATACCAGTATTTTATATAGAGCGACTGCCTATCTGACCTCCACAACTCATTCACTGGGTAACACGATACCCGTCGGTAAGACTGGTTGTCAGACCTTTGGGCTTCTGACTTCCACTAAGGACTGTCAAAGATTTTCGAGTGACAGCCGGGACCAACGGATTAACGTGCTTTCCGACATGACCAACTATGGTCGCTTTTGAATAGTCTTCCAGAGATATACAATTTATACAAATGAATAAACAGAATTATAACACATTATGTAGGTACAGGTATATAAAAATAATTTTAGTGCATTTGCAGCTAAAATAATACTTATGTAAGCGAAATGTTACTATCTTATTCGCGATCTTCTGACTGAATAATAACAATTTAATTATCTCCTAAAACGGGGCTTCTTCTCTCTTACCCTTTTGCTGTACCCTACAGGGTCCATAATGATCTTAATTATATTAGTTACCACCTAAGTATACATTATGGTAAAGCAATAAAAATATTGAGTATTGAGTATATTATAGTTCACAAGTGTGTGCGCAGGCACAGGTGCACTCTCTCTCTTCTCTCACTCTAATAGTATGATAGGACGGCAATCCGACACGACCGGAGAGAGATCAGGCGCAGGACCAACAGCTTCACATACTTTCCGAGGCACGGGGGTATCACACCGCCAACTTTCAAACTCCGGGCTGTTACTAAGAAAATAATAATCGAACACCCAATAACACGGCCTGACCTGGGAATCGAACTAGGACTCAACGCTCGACAGTCGCGCATGCAACCACGAGGCCAACGGGGCAGTCAAGACGGTCGCTTTTTATAGCGTACACAAAAAAGATATACCTTTTTGCTTTTTAAATGAGTCAGCAACAGCCTTCCTTTTAACAAAATTGATTGAATATCTAAAATTGTGCATTAAATAAAGCAGAAGTTAGCTGCCGTATCAAACACAGTAGATCACGGAGGAAACGGCACTCCCTTATCAGCCGGACGCGAGATAAAGTTGTAGTAACATAACTACTCGTATAGCTATAATACCGTTATTTATATTACGGCTAATCCTTACTTTGTTAGCATTTAAACTTTGTTTAATGTTTCATTACTGGTTTTGTATGTTCTGAACTTAGTTTTAGTAGATTTTGTTATGTGTTAGAGGTGAGATAGAGGCACGTGGCTAAGTAATGACAGCCGTACGGGTCGAACGATCAGGTTAAGCTACGCTTGCCGCGGTCGGTCCGTGGATGGGTGACCATCTTTACTTATCGAGATCCTTCCGTGCCTCGGAAAGCTCATTAAGTCGTTGGTCCCGGCTGTCATTCGTCAATCTTTGACAGTCGTAATGTCGTCAGAAGCCCAAAAGTCTGACAACCGATCTTACCAAGGTGTATCGTAGTACCCAGCAGTAACTAGTTTGTGGAGGTCAAATAGGCAGTAGCTCCATTTAAAATACTGGTACTCCATTGGTACTCATTTAAAATACTGGTACTCCATTGGTACTCATTTAAAATACTGGTACTACATTGGTACTCATTTAAAATACTGGTACTACATAGGTACTCATTTAAAATACTGGTACTCCATTGGTACTCATTTAAAATACTGGTACTACATTGGTACTCATTTAAAATACTGGTACTACATAGGTACTCATTTAAAATACTGGTACTCCATTGGTACTCATTTAAAATGCTGGTACTCCATTGGTACTCATTTAAAATACTGGTACGACATTGGTACTCATTTAAAATACTGGTACTACATTGGTACTCATTTAAAATGCTGGTACTCCATTGGTACTCATTAAAAATACTGCATCCGATTGGACTGGAAGCTGACCCTATCATATTTAGGAAAAGGCTAAGTTAATGATGAGAATATTAAGCACTGAAATATTTTATTGACACAACTTTTGTTTCTATTTTTGACTCCGCATAGCTTGTTAGAACTATTTGTTACTTTGAAGCTTTGGTAATAATTATTGCAATTACGTATAACAGACCTCCATATTCTACACATGGAGGAGTGTCATTATTATATTAATTACTCATGTTTGCAAATTTTTAGCATTTGTAACTTTTAGAGCAGTGTACCCTGTGGTATTGGCCCCGACTTACAAGCTATATAGGTCGTGAGTTCGAACCCAGGCAGGCACTTTCATCCGGTAAGTACCAGGCCCGGGTCGACGCACGGCGCGTCGTGTTCCACGCGCGCCTCAAAGAGAAGTCAGCATACTTGACGGGGTCCGATAGGGCCGATGCCTGCCGGGTTCGCGGATTGTTCGAAAGAGTTACCGTGGCCCTGGCGCACAGGCAACTTAAGGAACACGGGTCAGTCAGTCAGTAAGAGTCTAACACGCCCTTCCGCTTCGCCCAGAGCGGGAGAGGTCATTTGATGATTTCCCACCCAAAAAAAAGGCAGGCACTTTACTTTGTGTATTTAATTTCATTACCACTGCGCTCAAAACGGTGAAGGAAAACATGGTCAGGAAACCGGAATGTACTAGAACCAAAAAATTCGAAGACATATGACATCCACCAAGCCGCACTGGGCCCGCGTGGTGGATTATGGCCCACACCCTCTTAAAGTAAGGAGGCCTGCCAGTGGAAACATAAGGCTGAATATGCGAACTTTTAATAATTTGGTTTGATCGTAATAGCCTGTACTAATACAGATGTATGGAAAAAGGGCAGAATGACTATAATTAAGAGGCTTACAAGAGCTAAAGCGCAGTCACTGTCGGATTGCATAGAAAAGAAAGAGACGCGCGATGACACAACGCTGGTAATTTATTGCAAAATGTGAAGCAATAATTATGGATTTACAAAAAATCAATTCATTGGACTAAAAATTAAAACACTATTACGTTAGTATGTTAGTTACTTGTAGAATAATCTGACAAAAAATCTGAATGTTTGCATGTATATTAGTATGGTTTTTAGTAGTTAATAAGTTTTTTTAGAGGTATCTCCGTGATTTTTTTCTATCATATCAAGTTAATTGTATTATGTTTTCAATACACTATCTAACTAGCATATATCCAGAAGAATATCATATATTTTTCTGATTTTGGTTACTGCAGTGGATCATATATTTTTAGGCATTATAAATTTGCGTTTAGGTCATGTAGTCCCCTTAAGGGGCTTCCCTGACCAAACGACCTTGAGCGTTCAGTCCTTCTCTGTCCCGTCGCTGAGTCTCGCTCTGTCTCGCTCCCTCCGCACGCTCATTTATCATAAAATTCACAAAAATAATGAAATTACTTGAATAAAAAAAGACAAGTGAAGTTTTAAAATAAAATAAAACGTGTATTATTTAGATTTTTAAATTATCTATCCATTAGTGTAATCCTCAAATGAATAGAACGTCACCTTTAGCAAGAGATGCATTCAATCAATAATTTTAGTCACTTTTTTAGAAGGAGATTTCAGATGAATTTATAACACATAAAAAAAAAATAAGAACGTGCAATGTGATGATAGGATATCGAACATTAATAATGTGCTTTTAGATGTAGTTTATTACCCATAGTGAATGAGTTAATAGCCTCTGAATAACGCACTTTGACAAGGTTTTGGTCGGGGTACCGCCTTAAAGACATAATTTGGCAATAAACTGCTAACTAACTAGTGTTATTTGTAAAGTATGTAGAATTGGGCATAAATAAATACAAATCAATAGAACCAAATAGCTGTAATCTATAGCACAATTTCGCCACAGACTATTATAAAATCTCTATTGATCTTCCACGACGACGGTATAAAGGCGACTCCAGACTGCAATTTGGAATTCAATCAGCTTTTTCTCCCTTTCTCCGCTCCGGTGAAAACTGTGTAAATTTATACCCATTTTATTAATGCTATTCCATTATTTCACCGTTAATATTCTGTTGGTATAAAAGGATTCTGTTCTTTTTCTATTTCGTTGTTATTTTTTGTACTTTAATACATATTTTGGTTGGTATGTATGTCAGTTTTTATTGAAAATACGTAGTAAAAGCTTTTATAATGCCGAGGCAGCAAAACAAAAAACCGGCTTTAACGTTTCTGCGAATTGGCGATTTGTGTATTCGAACGTAAGCAGTGCTTTTTTACATCCATTTTTTTTTGTAGTTGGCGTGTGATTGGTTTTAAAATAACACACGTAAATCGAAGTTTTTCACTAACAATCACATGTAAAAATTGTCTGTAGGAACCCGTGTGTATATGTGTATAAACTATGTGTATTTAGGCCAATAAACTTTTATATGTTTTGGTATCAAACCACAGCTTCACTTTATTTTTGCAATACTAATAAGTCGCTGAAAATATTAGTTTTTCAGGGACAACAATAACAATAATAATAGGCAAAATTAAAAAAAAACCTGACACAAAAGAGCTGAAACGGCTAAACTGATTTTGATAAAACATGTCTAAGGACTTGTGTCTAAGGCTTTATTCGAAAGCAGGTTTTCTAGCAGTGGTGCTAGAAAACCTGCTTTCGAATAAAAAAAAAACCGCACCCAAATCGGTTCACCCCTTTAAGGGTACTACATGACATAAACGCAAATTTATAATGCCTAAAAATATATGATCCACTGCAGTAACCAAAATCAGACAAATATATGATATTCTTCTGGATATATGTTAGTTAGATAGTGTGTTGAAAACATAATACAATTAACTTGATATGATAGAAAAAAATCACGAAGATACCTCTAAAATTTTTTTTTAATGATTAAAAACCATACTAATATACATGCAAACATTCAGATTTTTTGTCAGATTATTCTACAAGTAACATACTAACGTAATAGTGTTTTAATTTTTTAGTCCAATGAATAGATTTTTTGTAAATCCATAATTGCTTCATATTTTGCAATCAATTACCAGCGTTGTGTCATCGCGCGTCTCTTTCTTTTCTATGCAATCCAACTGTGACAGCGCTTTAGGTCTTGTAAGCCTCTTAAGAGCTACGGTGCCACAGACAGACACACAAATAGCGGTCAAATTTATAACACCCCTCTTTTTGCGTCGGTGGTTAAAACTAATCACGTCGACATGAGATTAAACAATAAATTGAATTAAAAGTGTGTAATCAATGGACATGTCACAGTGTGCTGTGTCGCACGTCAGTCGTACTAAAACCAGTATAAGCTGGCCTCTTATTCTATTCTTCGTATTCCTTTTCTTTTCGAATCGATGGCAAAAATAAAAATATTATATTATGTTTGATCAGATGGCCCCAAAAAGAGACCACACCAGTCGCAGCACCATTTTCATTAATTTTCAAATATCTTTATTTAACAAGGAACAATGAACAAAATACACTTATCCTAAGTTACAATAACTCCTTATAATTGAGGCATTTTATGAGGCTAGTGAATCACCTTTCAAAGCTTATGACAGATATGTACTATTCACTGCTAGCAACATAAACTTAAGAGCGCTTACACGGGTCCACTAGCGCCACTCCTTTAAAAAAATATTACCTCATGACTGAGAAGGAATTTTGAAAAACGGCTCATTGAGCGACGTAGGTAAGTGTGTCTAGAATTTTCTAATACCTTTTATAAACTTTCATATTGAGACACGAAGCAACAAAATACGACCTAAATGTGGCCGCTTTTTAACCGACTTCACAAAAAGGAGGAGGCTCTCAATTCGTGTGTATATATTTTTTTTTTCTCTGTGTTAGCTCAGAACTTTTTTGTGTGTGAACCGATTTGGATGATTATTTATTATTTTATTTAGATTTTTATTTGATAGATGGTGCTTCACATATGGTCCCATTTAAATTTGATCATGGTCTGACCAGTAGTTTTTGAGTTATCCTTAATACTGCATATTTTTTACACTTAGTTTATATGGATGATGTGTTAATAATTTCCTGTCACTGTTATTTACACACCAAGTAGTGGTATACGAATTTGTGTGGGTTAGGTACCGCAACTAAAAAGTGAAAAATAAAAACTTTTTTTTACAAAAAAACAACCGACTTGCAAAAAAGACGTGAAAAATAACTTTAATTTCGGAAGTCGCTGGCTAAAAACGAAAATACAAAACCAAAGACACAGACTTCCGAAATTAAAGTTATTTTTCACGTCTTTTAGTGTTATTTTTGGAAGTCGGTTGTTTTTCTGTAAAAAAGTTTTTGTTAAGATCGAATTTTGTTGCTTCGTGTCTCAATATGAAAGTTTTTAAAAGGTATTAGAAAAATCTTGACACACTTACCGAGGTCGCATAGTGAGCCGTTTTTCAAAATTCCTTCTCAGTCACGAGATAATATTTTTTTAAAGGAGTGGCGCTAGTGGACCCGTGTATACGCTCTTAATAGCAGTGATGACATAGATAAATTATTTTTACGGTAGTTATTACAGTTGAACAATAGTCGGCATGCGGCATGTTACATTCATTATAATAAAACATTAATTTAAATAACTGCAATTAAAATGAATAAATCGAAATAATGTCATAATTAGGTATGTCAAAAATTACATTAAATTATTCAGTTCATGTCAGTATCATTAAGAAAGTCATCCACAGAATAATAGCATTTCGCGATTAATAATGCAGTCAGTTTCTTTTTAAAGTTTTGAATTGTGTCATTTTTAATTATGTTAGGTATTTTATTATATTTGGCCCACATTTTTTTTTTTTTTGTAAAGCAGTAGGTTTTACAGCTCTCAACATCAAGTAGATATTTATACTGACTTCTTATAGGGAACCTGCAGTGAAAAGATTTATGTTAAAATTAATGAAAATTGCGACTTCTAAAATGTACATAGCCGGGAAAGTTAATAGTTTGAGGGACTTAAACACAGGAACGCAGCCATCCGTCACTTGCTTATGAAATATTGCCCTTAAGCAGCGTTTTTGAGCTTTAAACACCTGTTCTCGTAGAGTACAGTTTCCCCAAAAGATTATTCCGTATCTAAAAATGGACGCGACTAGACCATTGGTATGCAGTCACTCTTGTGGTGATGTAGACCTTTTTCGCTAGGTTGTATAAGACATACGCGGATACGCTCAGTTTTTTACAGACCTCTGCTTGAGGTTTCCAAGTTAACTGACTGTCTATCAGTATACCTAAAAATGTTGCAACGTATACTTGGTCTTTATTACAGTTATTAAAGTGAAACTTTTATTACTTCGCCTCAAACTTTTTCGTCTGTGTGTTGCATGTCGCGTGACGGTCGGCCGCGGAGTAGGGATAAAGTGAAAGGAAGGAGGTTTTTAGTTAAATGTCTATAATGTGAAAAAAAGTTTCACTTTTACCGTGGTTTCATAAAACCACACAACCCTTTTTTATATTCTATTAATACATTTGGTACTGATGTGCCCTGATAAAATGCATTATATTCGTTTTTTGCAGGTTAATTACTAAATTATTTTCGTCAAGCCAATTTGCAATGTCCCGGTAGCACGTTCCCGTGGGATAATTTCAAACATCCATGCCGGCGAAGCAGCGTGCAGAAATTTATAATATGTATAATATAGCATTTTTTATTTTTAAGCTATTGCATAGTTTCTACCGCGGGCCTTGAGCGCGGGGACCGGAGCCAGAAATTCCGTAACGTAAAAATACCTCACGCTCCCCACTCCGACGGGCACGGAGGTGTGGCTTGAAGGCCATGCATTGTCTAACGTCGTTTCTTTTCGGCAGTCTTCGTCACGGTGTTTGTGTGCGTGCAACTAGACGTATTGTAACTTGAATTAATATTTATTTCTATTTACTTTCGTACCATTTATCATTTACCAGTCGGACACCATACATTTATTATAATCACCACTATCTTAAAACTCAATATCCCAATATCTCGGAAACGGCTGGGAATATCAAAATTCTGACCAAATTCCCCCCCCCCCCCCCTATTACCCCCGTCTCAAATAGTACATACATACAGACAAGCCCCTTTGACCCCCCTTTTTGACCCCCTCTTTTTCGACCCCAATATTAAGTTGTATTATATTTATTTATATTTAAATCAATCCCACTTATATATGATCTCGGGACCCCCCCGCGTCACCCCTTTTGACCAACCCCTCCACCCGTCCAGGGCTACTTCACCCCCCCGGGTCTTAACTTTAGAACCGGAGGTCGTAGAGGTATCGAGTTTGGGGTCTTTGGAATCGGCAGTGAAGGGCCTATCTTTTGGTCCCGATAAGGTTAGGGTAAAGCGCCCCATTTTAAATTTATTTTAGATTTAAAAAAATTAAATTCTTATTTCTTATTCTTATACAAAATGCTATGCAATAGCTTTACCGCGGCAGTCCCCGAGTGCCACACGTCTTTTTTTTATTTTGTACATGTATAATATGTATGTAGCTTTTGCCCGCAGCTTCTACTACTACGCAGTTACTACCGGGATACAAAGTATCACAATACGTCGTAATGCAGGTCATAGTCTATCCGAATTCAAAATGTTATTAAAATCCGTTCAGCCGGACGTGAAAAGGTAACAGACAGGCACTTATTTCGCATTTATAATAACAAAATATAAGTATGGTTTATTTCAAACAAGCAAATAAACACGTACACATCGCATCGCATCTCATCGCTTTTTTCAGGAACCACATTCTCATATTATATAATCACTCTAATTCACACAAGTCTTAGTTCCACCGTCACTCCTACTACGGAACAAACCCGTCGTTCAGTGAGCGCTGCAATTAGCGTCAATCATGAAGCTGTAAGCGCACCGTCTTGAGCGACAAGTATTTATACCGTCACTACTTGAGGTAAAGCGCTTGAAGCGAATTTAGGTCGAGTTGAGAAGGAAAATTTGTGACTACCTCCTTATTGAGTTTTGGGTTCTTAATTTTTGTTTGTTAAATTGGTTCGTTTATTTAGAACACTCTTGTGTATTATTATGTGGGTTTCAATTTGATTCTGCCACAAAATGCCTGTTTTAAGGGTTGAGTTAAGATTTTTTCACCTGAAAATGTCTTCAAAATAATCAGCTTCTATACATTTATGCAGTGCAGAGCAGTGGTGCACCAGTGGTAACGCGACTTACGAGTTGTAAATCATAGGTTCGAACCCAGATAGGCGCTTTACTTTGTGTAAATAATTTGATCACAACTGCTCTCAAACGGTGAAGGAAAACATCGCGAGGAAACCGGCATGTTCTAGAACCAGAAATTCGAAGATATGTGACATTCACCAACCCGCATGGGGCCCACGTGGTGGATTACGGCCCACTCCCTCTCACTGAGAGGAGTCCTGTGTCCCAGCAGTAATAACATTATAGGTTGATTAAGAAACATGTTATAAATTAATGTTGCTTTTGTGTTTGACTCTGTGACCGCGTGGTTCTTCTTAACTTGCGGTTTCTACCATCATTTAGATAATATATTCCGAACGGTTGTGTATTATGTTATATGTACAATACATTGATATTAATTTTACACGCAATAAAGAAATCAAGAGGTTTTTTCAAGTCATAAAAACTCTGCGAAGCCGGGGCCCGTCACTAGTGTAGTATAATTACCTGCTGTTACAGTTAGTAAACATTAATCTGTGTTCGCTTTTGAATTATTTTTTATTTTTAAATGGCTCTTCTAACTATAGTTGTACGAGTATATACTAAATCTATGTAAGCAACTTGCTTTTTAACCCTCGACGTAAAAAGAGGGGTGTTATAAGTTTCACCGCTGTCTGTGTGTCTGTCTGTGGCACCGTAGCTCTTAAACGGGTGAACCGATTTGGATGCGGTTTTTTTATTTGAAAGCAGGTTTTCTAGCGGTGGTTCTTAGACATGTTTTATCAAAATCGGTTTAGCCGTTTTAGCTCATTTTTGTGTCAGGGGTTTTTTAATTTTACCTATTACAATCGATTGTTTACATTTTTAATCAGGCCTACCAATATCGTTTGGTACATCTTAACAAGTTTTATATTGGCACCCAACCTTTCTTACCTTCGTATCATTTTGTTGCGTATTATGTTTTTTTTAGAAAACCACAATACCCAACAAAATGATACTTATTTGACAAAGTCTTGTTTGAGCGGTTCCGTCGTAATATTTTCCTCAAACGTTCAAAATCCTTGACATAATTTTATTGTCCTACACTTGTTTCGTTCTCGACATCTCGAAGCTTTAAACCATGACATGTTTAACAACTCGTTAATGAGGGTCCGTACAGCCATTGGCTTAAAATCTTTGTAGGATTTGGTTTGTGAATTAGGTCTGCACCTAATTGTGGAGTAGGGATCAATCTATTGCTGTCAGGAAATGGTAGAGATTGGTTTAATGGTGTTCAGTTTAGTACTTATCTTTAATTTGGTGATCAACAGTAGTGGGTAAACTATAAAAAGAGTTTCAATAAAGCAACGAAATTAACACGATGACAACCTCCGTACCTTGGAAACTACGTTAAGTCGTTGGACCCGGCTGTTATTCGTAGATCTTTGACAGTCGTTACGGGTCATCAGAAGTCCACAAGCTTTTTTTTTCTTTTGGTAGGAAATCATCATATTACCTCTCCCGCTCTGGGCTGAGCGGAAGGGCGTGTCAGACTCTTACTGACTAAAACCCACCCGTGTTCCTTCAGTTGCCTGTGCGCCAGGGCCCCGGTAACTCTTTCGAACAATCCGCGACCCCGGCAGGCATCGGCCATATCGGACCCCGTCGAACCGGGCCTGGTCCTTACCGGAAGACGAGCAGCCCATTGCTCGCCGTCCGCAAGCCCGCGCCTACGGTAGCAAGTCCACAAGCGTGACAACCAGTTCTACCAAGGGCTGTGGTGTTAACCAGTAACTGGGTTGTGCAGGTCATATAGGCAGTCTTGCCATGTAAAATAGGTACTGGTATTCATCTGCATCTGGTTAGACCAGAATCCGACCCCAACATAATTGGAAAACGCTAGGCAGATTGATTGAATGACAACTTGGGGTTGCAACTGTCTGAGAGCTCGAGGGAGACAAAGTGGAAGGGACTGGCGATGAATAGGCTACATAAGATACAAAGACAGAGTGACTAGGAGATGTCAAAGACAGAGCGACTTGGAGAAGAAGGATTAGAAGGACTGCCTCCTCTATGTTAGATTAACAGTCGAAAAGAGAGGGAGAGGTTATTTTAGGTAACCTATCAATTTGATTATTTTAACATAATGAGTAGACGAACCTTGCAGAGACGGAAAATGTAAAGCGTCATTAAATCAATACCGCTTACGAATAAGAATATATCAGTGAAGGAGATAACCAATTAATGCAGGCGTTCAAGCAAGCGAGACCCAATTTATAGGGGATGAAAAGGATACACTCGATATTACCCTTTACCGTTTCAAGTAAGTTATAAACTTTGAGTATGTTATCTTTGATATACACCTGGGATTGGATACGATATCAGGACATGTACCCCGAAAGGGTTAAGGTTAAATATGATATGTTTTCCTTATGTTTATAAAAATATTGAGTATTAGCTGTGTCCCTAGAGCCGCTTGTGTGAACTAATATAACCAAAAACCGAACCAAAGAACAAGCTATAAATAAAATTAAACTATCACGTAGTTCTTGAGGTATAAGCGCACGAACGGACAGGCATTTTGAGATACGTTGTCTTGTACAATATTTAAGAGCACAAAGCGAAACTCAGTGAAACCTGACTTTTAGCAGTAAGGACGTTCTGAGCCTGAGTTTTGAGGTTATAAAAATTTAAAAAGATTTGTCTGTTACAAATCCTTGACTATTACATCTTGCCTCTGATAATATACATTAATCCTGGTATACATCAAAGTACTAAAACATCAAGCTTAACAAACTAAGTGATCTTATTCTTGAAGATTGAACTGAAAGCGCTTCAATTGCTTTTCCCGCTTAATACAAGAGTGTATCCTGTCATAAATTATGTCATTTAACACCACAACATACCGCGGCTACACCGACGACACGTGATGTTTACCAGCAATTAAATATCAATTTTGTAAACATTAATCATTCTACAATTTATTATAAATGTGGCAACGTTCGGAAGCTGTAAACACTTTCGTGTGACATAGGGGCTTCGGTTTCGGGCAACTTCGAGTGTGTTCGTGTATCGATATGTTTCGATGAATTGGTTTTGTGAGGCTGCTATATCAATATGTTTGAAACGGTGTTGTGTTTGTCCCTGGATGAATAGTAATTGTTGAGTAAAGTATAGAGGTATTTTAATGTTGTTCTTCTGATAAAGAGCTACACTTTTTTCGGTATGAGCCTAATGAGCCAATTCTGTGACCATCAGCGTATTTTATTTTTCAAAATAAAATATTCTATAGAAAACAGTTGACTGCAATTGCATTCATAAATCAGCTATTTAAGACAGCTCACCTCGACAAAGGTTTTGAATTTCAAAACCACAATATCTAAAGAATAAAACACACATTTCTACGTTTCAGCGCTGATTCGGAACCGCATGTGGTTGCACGTGTCACACGTAAGCAAAAAATTTGAGCTGAGTCTTAAAATAAAACCGGTTACAGGAAAATCTCACGCTCAAGGGCTGTAGGAAGATCTACAGCTAGATGAATAGACGTCATAACTAAGCTGATCAGAGGTCCTAGACAAATGGCATTCGCTTCGGAGCGATTCTATTTCTACAATCGCTATCTCTTTCGCTAAAGCTTCCATCATACGAATCGAAAACTACCGATAACGCTTGTCAAAAAGTGCCACTTGGCAACGCATTTATAGGAAAGTAATCGTTCGACTGTGTCGATTCGTCTCATAGAATCGAATGATGTTAACATTGTCTAGCTAATTTCTATTCGTTGACCTATGATCACGTGACATTTCGATAGCTTTTGTCAACTCCATAAGATAAAGATATTTTTATTTTTGTAAAACATGAGTAAGTACAGCACCTATATGTGCATTGTGGATGGAATTAAAAAAATAAAATAAAAGGAGCTACATGTTTTGCCAGTTAAAGCGTACAAAAAATACAGTAAATTCTACTGTTACCGTGCTGATGCCATACATTTTTTGGTTTTCTACTAGCGTCATCGCTAATCGAATGTTACTTTGTCTAGGCCCTCAGGAAGACCACAGGGCCTAGAAAAAGTGCCATTCTATCAGCGGTAATGATGATGGAAATTTTGAAAATGTTTTGGACATTAAGCTACCGAAAAGCTTATGTCAATCCTGCGGGGTAATTGCGTAACACACTAACAGTAGGAATAGCTTTCATTTTGACAGTTCAACAACATTTATAGCGTAATACAGGGTGACAGGGAAATTCGACCTATTCCTTGAAAGGGGTTATACTAGAGGTCATTAGCAACAAATTAAGTCCAGTTAACTCGGGGTCAAAACAGGATGGTAACCGAGCTATGACGGTTCTTTGATTTTTAGAAATTTTCTTACTTGTTACCAAAAGATGAATAAATCAAAATTGTTTTTTTTTTAAATGAAGAAGATAGGAAGGAAGGATAGGAAGATGATAATAACAATTGTAGTTTTTTGGAAAGCTTATGAAACCAGTTAGTCATTTTACTAATTTGTACGCTAACTGCCATATAGTTCTTTTTTCAATAATGTACGTCGATTTACGGGAAGAATACAAAAATTCAAGATTATTGCTACTAAAGACCTTTTATTTCTAAGATTATGTATGTTTTGGGCAATTATTTATTTTTTAACTATCGCTCATTTTTCAGCTTTCACAAAAATATCAATTTAATGTTTAGAGAGGAGTAATTTTTTCATAATTAATTATTTTTGGTAACAAGTCCGAAAATTTCAAAATATCGAAGAACCGCCATAGCTCGGTTACCATCCAGTTTTGACCCCTAGTTAACGGGACTTAATTTGTTGCTAATGACCTCTAGTATAACCCCTTTCAAGGAATAGGTCGAATTTTCCTGTCACCCTGTATACGTTGTTGAGCAGACAAATTTTTCAAACATGTGAACAATGGATTAGCAATAGGCTTCAAAAGGATTCAGATTGTAACACTATCTGTGTTACGCAATTAAGATGCTATTGAAAGTCGATGTAGAAATACGAAACGCGAATGCGATTATCATTCTAGACGTTCTGGACAAAATTGCCGTAAAACTGAATAATGGCGTAAACGGGAGGAAGATGAGAAGAGAAGAGCCCTGCAGTGTGACTTGCCACACCACAAATTTTGACCAAAGCATGTCTTTACCGCCTGAGCAGCATTATCAATTATGGTCAAATCTTAATACTACTATCAAATATCAAGGCCCCATGCCAATTAATTTATTTCAAATTTAATCTCAATCTGATTGATAAAATTGTTCTACGCCATCTTGGCACTTACTAGACGATCACATCATTTACACTCGCACACTTAAACACACACCCAGCTTCAAATGTACTCAACATCCGGTATAATTCTATTTACTTCTAAAATATATTTTTCCTTAAACATCTTTAGATTTACAGGTGTCTTAATCTTAAATTCGATAACATAAAAAGTTATATCTACTGATGATGAGTTTATATCCGTAGCTAATGCATCTACCTCCAGAATTGATGAATGCTCATCTCTAATCTCATCTGCTGGTAAACTTTGAAAGTCATTACATAAAACAGAAGAATTAACTGCAACCTTGCTGGTATGAGTCCAATGTTGACTAGGAGTGCTGGTTTCATGGTATTGACAATCCTCGTATAATGGATGGATACGATTGGGATTCGGAGAAAAAAAATATTAGAGAAAACTAAAAATGATTTTCAAAGACCTATTCAACGATACCCCACCTGACATAGTTCGTCGACTTTTTTCTATTTTACAACATGGCGTCTGGTTGTCGCCATATTGAATTTGGATAACTGTCATGTTTTTAGTGACAATCACAAGATTAAGACAAATAGATTTATGTAAGAATCATCAAAATCGGCAAACGCGTTTGGTCTCTAGAGCGCCACAACAAAGGAACAAACATACATACATAGGCTGATAAACACATTACCCTCCTTTGCGTCGCGTAGCTAGGTAAAAACAAGCTACTTTCTGCTTCTCAATACGGGTTTAGATGTAATAAAACTACTAGTGATGCAGTTCATGAAGTCACTGACTTCGTTGTCAATAATATTGGTAATAAAAATAAACATACACATGCATCACTCACCCGTCAAGTTTGACACTTAAATACCTCCTTTCATAGTCATATAATTCCGTTTTCCCTTCTACTCTTACACACGTTGTATATTAAAGAGATGTACTCTTTAATATACTCTCCTATCGCAGGTATGCTGGAAGAGATTTCTTTAGAAATAAGCATCACCTTTGTACGTATTTTTATGTTCCTTTCTTCCTGTCTGTTTATATGTGTGTAAACAGACGGCTAAACTATATGAACTCCTGACAAGTTCATATAGTTTAGCCGTCTACACACTTACATTATTTGTATTATTTGTAATTTGGTCCCATAAATGAGATGGATATTGCTGTCTTAGTTAGACGCTCTCCTCACCACTGAGTCACAAGATCTACCCGTTAAGAGGTCTTGTTCTAATTACTGATGTAGATTGATGGCACTTCCTACTGTTTCGCTTCACGTAACACAATTATCACTCTTATTAATACACACATCAAATTATGGAATACGGAAACACAGATATTATGGTTTTCCCCTTTTAATGTAAACGTTACACGATGTCTTGATTTTACCTTGGATGGTTTTAACGTATTACGCAAACAAAACGCCTGAATTCCCAGAACAGGAAGGCCCTTGTTTAATACACACACATTTCGCCAGTTATATTTAAGTCTTATGTTATAATTTTATAAATATAATGTTTATATAAACATTTAGAACTAGCTATGTATTTATTTTATTTCTTATTTTATATTTTCGTATGCTGCACTGGTTCACATGATCGCGTCAACGCCGGCTGTCGCTGAAAACCACCGCTGGGGCGCTGTCTCGCATAGGGTCGTAGCATTATGCTGAGCGATTGCCGTTTTGGGTGGATGTGACGCATATTTTCCCCCAACTCGTTCTGTTTGTATTTGTTTGTTTTTCTCTGCGTCATGTTTACCGCAAATAAACGTATTTACTTTCTAACAGGGGCGAGCATATTGTCATCAACCGGGCACACATCTGGTAAGAAATTCCTAATGGGAAAACCCAATAACACATTGTTCCATCTCTAGGGATTGAATCTAGGACATCACGCTCCGCGGTCACGCTTGCGATCACTAGACAACGAAGCAGTCACCGATAAAACTTTCCTTGACCTTAGGAGGGAAGGAGTTTCACTGTGTTCTAAGTAGTTTTACTGTGAACGTATTTTTAACCGACTTCAGAAAAAGGAGGAGGTTCTCAATTCAACTGTATTTTTTTTAAATGTGTATTACCTCGGAACCGATTTTGATGATTCTTTTTTTATTTGATAGTTTGTGCTTCTCATGTGGTCTCATATAAATTTGATCAAGGTCTGACCAGTAGTTTTTGAGTTATCCTTAATAATGCGTATTTTTGCCACTTAATATAATATTCAATCATGAAGTTTTAATAGCTTCCTGACACTGTTATTTACATCTCAAATAGTGGTACCTATAAGAATTTGTGTGGGGTAGGTTACCACAACTAAAAAATGAAATATAAAAACTTTTTTACAAAAAAAAAACATCCGACTTCCAAAAAAAACACTACGAAGTGAAAAATTACTTTGATTTCGAAAGTCGGTGGCAAAAAACGAAAATACAAAACCAAAGACACTGACTTCCGAAATTATAGTATTTTTTCACTTCGTAGTGTTTTTTTTTGTAATAAAGTTTTTATGTCAAAGGAAGATTAAGTAAAAACAAGAGTTGACCTACAGGAATAAACAAATAATCTGTAGCTACAGTTGGAATGCAATAAAATATATTGATATTTAATTAACTTCTTATAGAAGACGACTCTGTGCAAATTAAAACAATATTATAATTTTTTATTCACAAGAACGCAATAATTCTTCTACAAACTGACTTTGTCATTTGAAATTGCACCCTTTGACCAATTAGACTTAATTAAAAATCGAACCTTTTTTAACTATAGTATTAATAAAGGTTATATTCCTAATTACAGCCATCTGTTTGCATCTTACAGTTTTAATTAAAAACTGTATTGAGCAAAACCAGAAAATAGAGAGATACAGAAGGTTGATTCCATAATACGAAGGAAAACAGAAGTATTTACACACACGCGTACTTAGGGTACCTACAGCGATGTCAAACTATCTTAAATTCTCATACAAATGCCAGTCGTGAGTGCGCTTGCACTCGCTGTACCTTCGTGAAGCGTGTCTATGTGAGCGTATGGTTTCGCTGTCCCCCCCATAGCACAGAATTATGCTGCGTGGAAGCCTTCTTGTCACTGTCACGACACTGTCGTGCAGCTGCCGATAATTTCTATTCTGTGCTCGTGATTATATAATATATCTATTTTGTTTTTTATTTGAGTTAATTATCTTTTTGTGTGTACCTGTTAGCCGACATAGCCCGATGGATTGCCAAATTTTGTGGCAGTGGGCAGGGCATATTAGTCGCAGAACAGATGGCCGATGGGACCGAAAGGTTCTAGAGTGGCGACCGCTTACCGGAAGACGTAGCGTTCGACAAGATGGACCGATGACCTGATGAAGGAGAAGAGAGAAGACCTGACAAAAGGGTATTGTTCAGACTTTTACTAGAAAAAATATATTACAGTGTTCAAGAATACCTAGAGGATAAATCGTTATAATATAATAAAGTTATAAAAATAGCCTTTAATCCATCACATGCAAAAACTACATACATCATTATTATTATTACTACAATACAATCTCAATCGGTATTAATTAACTATTATTATTCATATTTTATTCTCAAATTCATTATTACTCATAAAATAATTATTAATGGGTTAGTAATATAGGCTTTGTGTTTGTAGAGAAATATTTGTACGCCATACTATGGCAGGGTATGCTGGAATCAACATTGTAAAATAACTTTAATTTCGGAAGTCGGTGGCAAAAAACTAAAATACAGATCCAAAGACACTGACTTCCGAAATTAAAGTAATTTTTCACTTTGTAGTGTTTTTTTTTATGAAGCCGGTTGTTTTTTTTTTGTAAAAAAGTTTTTTATTTTTCACTTTTTAGTGAGTCAGCTATTAATTTATCTAAGTTACAATAGCCTAATGTCAACTACTCATCACCTTCTGTTGAGGAGTTCTCCTGGTAAGAACCAAAAGAACTGGAGCTGATGGTGAAGCTACCATCAGCACCATTTCACCATATTCATTATGACGAGCATAAACTGCTTAGCAACCATATTAAAGTAATCGAATCATAATCCGTGAAATACTCATAATTGAGTAGTTCCGGTGGTCACCTCTGGTCTTCATCATCAGTTCCACTTCACCGAATGGTGCTTTCCGAGAGAAAATGCACGAGTTACTATAAAAAATACCCAAATTGCTATAGGCGTGCCTGAAAAATTTGAGGATTTCCCTCGATTTCCATGAAAGAAGAATTTTGCAAATCCGTCTATATATGACGGAGTTATGCCCAAACATACATAAAAAAAAATCCTCCTCGTTTTAGAAGTCGGTTAAAAATCTATTGTACTTTAACCTCACAAATAATAATTTTTTTAATTTGATTTGAGTTGTTTTGAAGGCCGCAGGAATCCGCTGGGTGCAAGAAGCATACAACAAGTCGAAGTGTGGTGTTTGGGGAGGGCTATGTCCAGCAGGGGACATCTTTCGGCTGAAATGACGATGATGATGTTTCTATGTCCAATAAACCTGCTTTTATTTTCTTTATTTTCGCCGTTGTAAGGGCCGACCTTCTGTACCTATATATTCTGTGACAAAACTGTCGGTATTCGAAAGCGGTCGTCGGCAATTTTGGCTTTCCATTTGGTACCGAACGGATCAAACAAATTAAAAGCTGCCCTTTTGTTCTTTAATTTATTTGACCTGTACCGATAAATAGCGTTTTTTGTTTGTTTTTATTTATCGACGGCTTATTGCGAATGTTTCCAGAAATGATTTATTTGAGTTCTCGAACTTTTTGATTGTCGGGGAATGTTATGGGTGCTTCGTGGAACGAGTACTTTGGGTACAAGTTCAATGCTTTCATTAATGTTTGGTTCCAATACTAAATGATCAGCTGTTGTTTTTGAATTGGTCGTCGGGAGGTTTTCTTTTAGTCAGCATTTACGACCACCCACTAGTTTTCTCTTAGTTAAGTGGCTAAAATTAAGACTAGAAAGAAAGAAAGAAAAGAAAAAAATAAATTTATATGACCCAGGTTAAGGCACACAACATTCACACAAAACATAAACTAAAATAAATGTAAAAAACTTAAAAACAGTATTGTGTGCCTCACGGCTGCACCAAACAGGCCCAGTTCAGCATTAATGCCAGACAACTAGTGCCTGACGCTGGTTTTCAACTGGACCCTATGTTACGAGGACGTCTTACGGATGTAAATCAGTTTTATAGTGTGTGTAAATAGCAGTGTGTAATAGTAGTGTGTGTGTGTGTGTTGTGTGTGTGTGTGTGACTCTTGTATCTTTTCCAATAATGAAGCAAAGAACTCATAGGCTTGCATAGTAGACTCTTCCACAAGGAAGTCGCTACCACAGGTACAATTAGCTTACGAATCTATTTATATGCCAGGTTTGGTGATAAAAAATGCTACCATTGGTAAGCAAAACGATTCGTTTTTGTTTATAGGAACCGAGCATAAGTTAGCATTTACGACCAGCCATCGGTTTCCTCTTAGTCAGCATTTACTGGACCACACAGGGGTAACCAATGGATCATAAAATGATTTTGCAAGACGAATATCAAATTTAACCTATATCTAGCGTACCATTGATACCAAGATTTGAGCTGGGCCTGTGATCTTGCAGTGGTGATGTCACAAACTCTTTTGGGAAATAATTAGACCTACTTTATTTAAACATTGGAAGTAAATTGTTTGATACTTGAAAATAAAAAATGCTAATCTATTTTATTGCATGTTAAAGGCGTAAATGTACACAAGATGGATCATAATAACATACAACTAATTAATTATTATCAACAAAGTAGTACAGATATATTGCATCTGTACGACACCAAAGCATTCCCGTAGCTTGAAGTTCATTCCACACAAAACAGAGGGTAAGTACAAACACATCTAATGCATTGTTATTGGTATACCTCGTAATTAAATTCAATGTGTAATTAGATGTTATTGCGTCTTTGTGTTCTAGCTTGTACGGCTGCTAAAGCCGCGATTTCGTTTGCGTTTGCATTTTGTTTTAAAGTTTTTTTATCTCACAAAGCGACGCGCGCAAATGTACAAACGCGCTGTGAATGTGTGTGTAAGTGCAGGAGCTCTTCGTACCGTCCGAGACAATGACTAAGTTGGAGGCGTGTGTGAGTGTGTGTTATATGCTGACGCTACTTGTCTTCACGCACACATTCACAGCGTGTTTGTACACTTGGTTATCACAAGTAAAGTTCGCAACGCTACATGAGATGAAAAAAACTGTACATGTAAAAGATTGTGGGTTTTTCAGGATAGGAATTATCTGGAAAATAATTTTGCCACTCCGGAGTCTGGATTTATGCCCAATCATCTGCTGGACATAGGCCTCTCCTAAGCTGCGCCACAACACCCTGTCCTCCGCCTTCCACATCCAGTCTATCCCAGCCACTTTTTTGAGGTCGTCGATCCATCTAGCTGGGGGAGGCGTCCCACAATACGCTTGCCGATAGGCGGTCGCCACTCCAGGACTCGTCTGCTCCACCAGCCATTAGTCCTCCGACAAACATGGCCAGCCCACTGCCACTTCAGCTTGCTTACTGGAGTCTAGATTTATGTCCGGTTGATGGCAATAGGCTCGCCCCCTTTTAGATGAGACTTAAACATAACAGGCGAATTATAGGTGTAGGTACTATAGCTATACCTCTGCCTAACCCTTCGGGAATTACAGGCATGATGTTAGGCATGGTTTTGCTATTGTAAACGTTTTAAAGTGGTAGCCCGACGACGGCGATTACTAAAGCAGTGATCACAATTACGTTTGCATTTTGTTTTAGGTGTAAAAGATCGTAGGTTTGCTTCGTGCTAGGAAAGGAATTTTCTAGAACAATTTTTTGCTATTTTAAAGGAAGAAAAGATATGAAGCATTTTTGGAGGTCTGATAGTTTTTTCTGTTGTGGTCGTAAAATCTGGTCAAATTTAAAGTTTAATCATTTATTTCAAATAGGCACATAGAAGCCACTTTTGATACGTCCTAATTTACAAGAAAATAGAAGTTATTCTAGTTGCCCCTTCCAAAAGGTAGTTTCATAAATTTTATATGGTCTTTTAGTATTCAGTAGATCATTTGTGCGATTTTATCATTTCTAACGTGACGATATTGTCCTGGACGTCCACGTTCATCCAATGTATGGAAATACGAAAACGTTATAAAGTTATCGTCGATGAAAATTTAAAAGCGTCTTCATAATGATTTCCATATCTTTTACTTTCTTATGTTATCATGATGACGTGACGTGGACGTGCAGTCCACGATAATACAGTCACGTTTAAAATTATAAAAACGCACTTTGGCGTAGTGGCCCAGTATTTATGTAAAATGCCTTAGAAGGTATTGCTGCCAATAGTTTGATAACCGAAAATAAGAACATTAATGGCGATCTAAACTTACATACAAATAAATAAAACTGAAGTGTCTGTTTGTAATGTCAAAATAATAGCTTTTTACTAAATGCATAATATGAAAGTATATACGGTACTTATAACTACTTTTTTTTTGTCTGTCTGTTTGTTCCGGCTCATCTCTGAAATGGCTGGACCGATTTTGACGAGACTTTCACTGGCAGATAGCTGATGTTATTAGGAGTAACTATAGTTACTTTTTATTTTAGAAAAAGAAGAAAGAATCAGTTTAGGGACACATTATTGTTTTGCGACAACCACGCGAACGAAATCGCGGGTACAGCAGTAGGTAATAATTTGGACCACAGTTGAAAAGTAATACATAAATTGTTTTTTTATGACGGACGCTTTTAACGTTCTACATCGTTCTCACATGTATAATTTCATCATGAATGATGTAACCAATATTTTGTAACGATATTTTGATTTAAAAGAGTGTCCGTGGAGATTCTTGCCCGTTCTTCTTTAAAATACCTACTACGCTTTGGAATGGGTAATTAGCTTCATCTTTCTGACCGACCTACCCCTTGACTATTGAAAAGTGCTTGTAATTGTTTTATTTGAAATAAATGCTTTGAGTTTCGTGTACGCACGCCGCCGGTTGCGAGTACTACTCACCCGACCATTCTGAAGAACATAACCAATAAGGTCACTATATTTATGTCCTTCTAGGGCGTCTCCTGCCGGCGTTTCCACTTACATGTCCCATGTAAATACCTTTTGTTAGTCGCCTTTCACTTTTTTTCTCAACATGATCAAACGAATCGTTGAGCTCCGTAAGTTCTGAGATGAGCTGCTCGTTTACTGACAAATGCGTGCACTGACTGGACAGGTCCACTCAATCTGTGTGGTTCTTTCCTCAAAAGACCATTTCAGACACTAATCTACATGGTCTTCACATGATCTGACCAAGATTATGTTTGGACTTTAAAAGAGACTGTGACTTCTGAGTTTGTTTCGGCCTTTCTTCTCAGAGTAGTTAGATAGGAAACGCCGACCTCATCTAGTTTAAAAAATATGATTGACGTGTAAAAGATTTTGTACAAACCTACCTACAGAAATAAAATTGTTTATCAAACCATGTTACCATACACGGACGATTCGTAATTTCATAACCAAAAGTTCTCATAAGACACAAAAACCCAATTCTCGCTTGTTTAGAGAGGCCTGACACACCACATTAAGATAACGAAATAGAGACGCGCCTAGACGATTATCGACTACGCGTCCTGACAGATCCCTTAATGGGATCGAAGGGTGTACCACTCAATTATCCAAGAGAGGTTATTGCCAATATTCCTACAATGCTAGGATACCCTTCCGGCTACATTTTTGGGGGACATTGAGGTTATACTTTTGGTGTTATTCTATTGAGGGTGTATGGTTTTTGGTTTGAGTGAAGAATTATTGTAAACGGTCAAGAAACAGTTTGAGAATGGAATTTATTTATTGTTAATAGTTTTAGTTGAGTTAGGAGGATATCATATGGTTATTCTTATTACATATACAGATATATACATAAATCATTTATTCCGTGCACACAAAGGACATAGCACAACACACAAAAGCACAATAAATGATAGCAAATTACATGAATATATTATTTAAAAACAAGGTGCCAAACACATACAAAAAAAAACATACTTAAAGAAATATAGTGATACTACACACACTTAAAAAATAATTAATATACAAGGTGCAGTGTGCGTCTCAAGGTTGGGGTAACCAAGGTATTAATTAACCAGCGGCTTCGCCCGCGTTGATGTCGGAAAATATCCCAAGGGAACGTACTACCGGGATATAGAGTAGGTTTCGTGTGCCCTAACTCAGGTCATGGTATATCCGTATGCCAAGTTCCATCCGAATCTATTCAGCCGTTGAGGCGTGACCAAGTAACAGTCAGGTGAATTAATTTCGCATTTTTATTATTAAGTATGTAGATCATGTTGTACCGCGCACTTTCCAATAGTTTCACTGATCAACAAAACGTCTTTTGTTTTTAGTTCAATAGTGTTCCAATAAACAACAATGGCCTTGTCCAGTTCTTCATATCTATAAGAGTTTCCCAGTCAAATTCTTCGTATCTATAATACGAGCCCAGTCAAGTTCTTCATATTTATAATACTATCCCAGTCAAGTTCTTCATAACTATAACACCTTCCCAGTCAATTTCTTAATATCTATAACACTTTCCCAGTCAAGTTCGTCATAGGTATCTATAAGACTTCCCCAGTCAAGGTCCTTATATCTATAAGACTTCCCCAGTCAATTTCTTTCTATCTATAAGACTTCCACAGTCAAGTTCCTTATATCTATAAGACTTTCCCAGTCAAGTTTTTTATATCTATAAAACTTTCCCAGTCAAGTTCTTCATATCTATAAGACTGTCTATAGAGGTTGCCTAGTTGCTCTAGTGGTCGCAAGCGCTACTGCTGAGCACAACGTCTTGGGTTCGATTCCCAGGTCGGGCTAAGTGTTATTGGGTTTTTCTGTCTGGAATTTTACAGAAGCCGCCGGGAGTCTGGATTTGTGCCCGGTTGATGGCAATAGGCTCGCCCATTATTACATGGGACTTAAACTTAAGTGGAGAAATGTGGATGTACTCATTTCACATGTTAGTCCTTCGAATTTGGTAACGAGAAAATATTCAGGACTATCCCACTATCCACAAAAAGCTGGCTATACCACTCGTTTCAGTATCTACCTCAATCAAGTTTATCGTAATGTAACCTTTATACCAACCGTAATGGATACGCCCTCACAAGTAAAATGGTTCTTATCTGTTTAACTTATAAATTAAACTAGCGACCCGCCCCTGCTTCACATGGTTTTGCGACAGAAAAAACACGAAGATTTATGTATTAAACATAACTTTAATATTAATTTATTATACACATAGACCTTTCGGAATAAATTCACTAAATGATCTTGAAAACCGCACCAAAATCTGTTGCGTAGCTTAGAAGAACAACGCTAAAACGCAGATAGACACGAAAAACGACGTCAATTTATATGTAAATAGTAACATAGTTCTGCCGGCGATTTCGTCCGCGTGAAATTTCTTGTTCCCCCGACCCACCGCGTCGCATCGCATCGCCTGCCTGCGCTATGACTTCGTTTTCGCTCAGCGTTCTTTCTGCCTTTTTTCTTTTTGCTGGGCTCCTAAGGGTTTTAGCGTGATCTTAAATAGCCTATAAACTTCCTCAAGTGTAAAGATATTTTTTCAAATTTTACTGGTAATTCCGGAGATTAGCGCGTTCAAATAAACAAATTCTTCAGCTTTATTATTAGTTCTGGCTATCAAATGCAAAAAAAAAAACAAATCCAACTGGTACGTTCCAGACATTAGTGCGTTCAAACAAACAAACACTCTTCAGCTTTATTAATAGTATAGACATGAATGAATGGATGAATAGACAACCTCTGTGTAATGTCAGATATAAACTGTAGAAATGATGTCCATGCTGCTTTGTCTGGTGTTACGATGTGTCCTTTGTGTGTATTAACACACAAAACCCACATCCAACACAACCATTCAAGACCAGATATTAATCTGATCTTAAATTGTCACATTGCAGGATAAAGGTGTCACCGCGTAGACAAAAGAAACGAGTCTTGAATATCACCGTGTGTTGGAGATTTAAAATCTTGAATGGGTATCATTTGAACAGACATTTAAATGGTCATAGAGAAAGTTAAGCTCATTTTGTAATTGTAATTAAGCTATTTCAATGTACCCCCAAGCAACAATCCATTTTATATTGTGATTATGTGTTTTAGAATTAATAATGTCATTTTTATTGATTTACATGACATAACATATTATGCTTAGATAAACGATTAGTTTCGCTGCGCTCGACTAGATACCGCCAGAGTACTTGTCAAATGCGGCAACAAATAGTACGCTGAATTCGGCGTACCCGAGCCAGTCACACTGCAAGCTGTGTGTGACGTGTATGTGCCAAATGTTTTATTAAATTTTGGGCATAATCCGAAGTAAAATGCCAGTTTGCGTAGTGAAACTGTGTAAAAATAATACTACAAGAAATAAGAACGACCCTGGGAT
Source organism: Griposia aprilina (assembly GCA_916610205.1). Classification (NCBI taxonomy): domain Eukaryota; kingdom Metazoa; phylum Arthropoda; class Insecta; order Lepidoptera; family Noctuidae; genus Griposia; species Griposia aprilina. The sequence goes on along the minus strand of OU744307.1, from coordinate 11,914,635 downwards.
CACATACCATCATTAAGTATCGTATAATTTCGAAATTTCAACATAAAATAACATGAACCCTAAACGCCATTCAGTGTTGCCGCGTATACAAGAATCAAGTTGTCCCCGTGGATGAGATTTTTATAATGTGAATTTGTTGTTTTTGTATTTTATTATATAACCTATTTCATTTATCTAGCCTAGTTATTATAACTTAACCTAGTTCTATAAATTATTTAATGTTTATTTTTGTAATCTATACACTTAAGGTGTAAAAACTACTGACGCTATTTCAAGGGGTGATTCTATCCATGAAACTGAACAACTTTCCCCAAGGAACATGGACCGAAAAATTAAAAAAAAAACCGTCTTCCCATAAAAAATGCGCAATCAGTTGATTGACTTACTACGGGAAAACCAACTTTATTTTTCGTATTTCGACTCATATTCCTGAAATGTAAACTTCATGTCTGTACATCAAAAATATTCGAGGGGATGAAGGATACGTGAGAGAACACATTAGAATCATTTTTAATAATGTTTTTTTTTTTTTTTCATATTTTTTTAATCTTCTAATCATTGATATACATACCTACCTTCCATTTTTCTAAAGAAGAAACCTACACCGAACGTATACACGAATATCTTTATACATTTGATTTGAATTTATTGTTCATTTTTAAGTATTTTCTGAGCTACATTTATAACTTAACTAATAGACCACAGCATAAAATATTTTTCCCATTAACTCGGGTAACAGTTGAGCAGCTGGTATCACAATCTTCACGCACACTAGTTGTCAATGTCAACTGACAAATGTCAAGTGGCGATGTCTTACACACACTACAATAATGAGTTGCCGCATTCACGGAGCTATTGTTTTTGGATAGCGCGGTATCTAGTCGAGCGCAGCGAGCCTAATCATTTATCTATGATATTATGATATTTTTGATGACATTTAAAGAGAATCCTGTCTGTGAATGTGACTAGCATGCAGGCTAGATTAAATACATGATAATCATTTTAATATTGTGAATGTGAAGACTATGTGGGTTATTGTTGCTTTTTTTTCCCCTCTCAGGTAGTTTTAATCTTAGTCTGGCAGTTTGAGTAATTTTTGTGGCCTACCCAAATGTCCTTTCTTTGGTATTGTTCGTCGAATCGTTGAGGTCCTTAAGTTCTGAGTTGAGCTGCACGATTACTGACAAATGCGTGCACTGACTAGACAGGTCCACTCAATCTGTGTGGTTTTTCCTCAAAAGACTATTTCAGATAAATCTACATGGTCTTCACATGATCTGAGCAAGATTATGTCTGGACTTTAAGACTGTGACCTCTGAGTTTGTTTCAGCCTTTCTTCTCAGAGTAGTCAGATAGGAAACGCCGACCTCATCTAGTTTTAAAATATGATTGACGTGTAAAAGTGTTTGTACAAACCTATTTACAGAAATAAAATCATTTATCATTTAATATTTGTGTCACGCATTTTTTTTTTCGTTTTTGAATTACCAATAAGTCGAAGCTGTTTTGGCTGGTTTTTATTTAATTTTTTAATTTTAGAAGATGTTGCTTTAATTAAGTATGTGAATGTCGTGTATTCCTGTAATTGGTCTTATACATAACTATCATTTTTATGAATGAATGTATTATGTATATACTGTTGACGTACATATTTTAAATCAATAAAACGTACGAAGCAAGTAACTTAGGCATGTGAGGCAAGGGTGAAAAACGAAATTTGCATGGCAATAGCACCAACAAAAGTTTTAAGATAACGCTTGGAAAAGCTTAAAAAAAATGACGGCTCACTCTAAATAATATAGCCTATATTAGTGTACTAGTTTTTTTACGTCTTATAACACACCTATAACACACACACACACACACACACACACACACCCACACTTATAACTAAATCGATTTCAAGAAAGTCACCGAGGCTATATGACGTCACAGGATATTCAATTTGGTGGCCAGTAGACGTCACGACTCAAGATTTCACCTCGAGGGCACGAAAGGTTTGACAATTTAATTTTCTTCATCAGATCACTATGTCAGCCGCATACAACAAGCTTATTTATTGCAACATAATTTTTACTTGTTAAATCCTCTTTCATTTTCCATCATTCTGTAATTTTATCAATCCGTAATATATTCAAAGCTTTATATCTCAGCTATGACGTAACATTTTTCAATGACAATCAACACAAGCTCGTTTAACCACGATATTCGATAAATTCTGCTCTCAGACAAGGGAACCAACAACGAATATATTATTCGTCCAATTAGAACGGTGCCCTGTGATTGGTCAACGGAGATTTCAGTCTCAGACCAATCATGAAGACAGAAAAGGAAGGATAAGACGTTGTTCAATCAATCTGCATAGCTTTTTCAAAACTATGTTATCGGATGCAGCTGAATACCAGTATTTTACATGAAGCGACTGCCTATCTGACCTCCACAACCCAGTTACTGGGTAACATGATACCCCTTTGTAAGACTGGTTGTCAGACTTTTGGGCTTCTGACTACCTGTAACGATTGTCGAAAATCTACGAATGACAGCCGGGACCAACGGCTAAAACTTTCCGAGGCACGGAGGGGTCTCAATATGTGATGGATGGTCAATCATCCATGAACCGACCACGGCAACCGTCTCGTAACTTCGATCGACCAGTGTGGCTGTTACCATTTAGCCACGATAGTATGGTATTTTTGGAACTTTAATTTTTTTTCTGATTGCAAACATATGCCACATGTGAACTACGCATCACACTAACGTCACACAAAATCTTGGATCTTGGATCTCGGAGCAAAGTTCGACACACGACTAGCATATAATATACTTTATATACAACGTTCCGACATCAATCGTCGGGCAGTTGCCCACCAGACACAATACCCGTCTGGTCGGAGGATTCTCCCTTTTCTATGGGGGATGAGGATCCTGTTCCTGGAATCCTGTTCCTTATAGAATCCTGTTCTTTACATCTCTTTATATATAGCAAAAATATCGAACAAAAAATCTCAAGTCCTATCCACGCTATCCTCTCCCCGTCTTCGGCCCATTACACACATTCGTGTAATCCTAACGTGACACCCAATGCATTGTAATGCGACATTATTCGCTCTAGTAGTTTTATCTCGGTCGGACAGTGTGAACGAGGCTTTAGGGACTCCCTGTCGCCTAAATGTAGGCACGTGTGGTACATAAGTACATGAAAAAGGTAAAAATATGGTTTAATTTTTTTCCGATTTGTAGAGCAATTTTGTTTTGGTTGAATGATTTTTAGTTGAGATGGATGAGAGAGAAAAAAAAGTAATAATGTACAGTAAATGGTATGAAGCTGTCTGACCTTGAGGGAGGCAGGGGTTACGAGAAACATAAACTAACTCATACAGGTTAAATGATATGTATGCCCTTGAAACTATACGAGGGGTCGTGGCTACATGATAGCAGCCGGATGGATCGATCAAAGGTTAAGCTAAGCTTGCCGCGGTTGGTTCATGGATAGGTCCGTGCTTCGCAAAGCACGTTAAGCCATTGGTCCCGGCTGTTATTCGTAGATGTGTGACAGTCTTTACGGGTAGTCAATAGCCCAAAAGTCCGAAACCCAGTCTTACCAAGGGGTATCGTGTTATTGAGTAACTCGGTTGTGGATTCCACGGCTTAATTGTTTTTTTTTGTTTTTATCATTTCTATTACGGACGCTTTTAACGTGCACGTCTTTCTACATCGTTCTCACATTTATAATTTCAACATGAATGACGTAATCAATTTTTTTTTTGTAACTATATGTTGATTTAAAAGAGTGTCCATGGAGTTTCTTGCCCGTTCTTCTCCATAGGTACCTACTACGCTTTGGAATGGGCAACTAGCTTCATTTTGCGGACTGACTGACCCCTTGACAATTCAAAAGTTCCTGTAATTAATTAATTTGAAATAAATGCTTTGAGTTTTGAGTTTAAATACTATTACGTATTTTACTAAATTTATCTCGCCTCTAGATAACTGCAATATCAAGGGGTTTTCCAGCTTTGGAAACTTAGTACAAAAAGTCTCACGTTCTTGTAATTGCAGCGTAATTGATAAATGATTTATTTTCTGTAAGTAGGTTTGTACCACGGATATCTATGGTTTGTACAAACACTTTTACACGCCAACCATATTTTAAAAACTAAATGAGGTCGTCGTTTCTTATCTGACTGCTTTGAGAAGAAATGCTGAAACAAACTCAGAGGTCACAGTCTCTTTTGAAGTCCAGACATATTCTTGGTCAGATCATGTGAAGACCATGTAGATTGGTGTCTGAAATGATCTTTTGAGGAAATATTACACAGGTTGAGTGGACCGGTCCAGTCAGTGTACGCATTTGTCAGTAATCGTGCAGCTCAACTCAGAACTTAAGGAGCTCAACGAGTTGAATTAAAAACGAAACTTTGCGACGGTGGTTGAAATAAAATGTGTTTATTTCTCTGAGAAACTGGTGCATATTAGAATATTCCCGTCCTGTAAAAATACAGTTTCTTAGAGGAGCAGTGGCTGCCACATAACCGCCGCTGTGACGGTCGTCATAAAAATTATGGCACCTAGATTTGAATTTCCGGTGACAAAAAACGCTCTCTAAGAAAACACACCAACATTTTCAGTGACGTCATTCGACGGTAAATTGTACATTATGTGGCGTCCACCACAGTCATAAGAAACTCTAGCTTCATTATAAAACAAAATTTTATAAAATCTACTCAAACATGACAACAGAAGAAGATGAATTGATATCCGTTTCACTGTAGGACAAAAAAACTCAATGAAAGAAGAGCCGATACAGCATTGATTAGGAAGTGACCGACCGCTGCAATTGTTAGCAGAATAATACCGACAGTTGTCCTCCATTTGTCAATCCGACTTCCTCCGTTGGCTTTGTTCGAGGTTTCTGCCATTTTCTAGCTACTGATTGTTGTTTAAAGGTTGGTCAATTTTCTACGAAAAAGAGCTGCGTTGTAAGTTTCAAGATTTTGCTAGTCTATCTGTGTTGACAATTTTCCCGTTAACAACAACAATCACTGAAGATAATTAATATTGATGTAATCAGAATCACCAAGGCAATTAGTTAGGTATGATGATTATAGCGGGCTTGATAACAGATAATCGTAAATTTTTAATTAGTATCAGGTTTTCGCTGTTGCAGTAGCGTCTGTGTCCATGACATCCCAAAATAATTAATTTAAAATGTAACAGTGACTTAAACCTACGTCGTAACTCTGACACTTGTTATGACTAAAAACTAGAGATGGGCCGACTATGACTTTGGCCGACTAGCTGACTAGTCAGCTGCAAAATGGCCGACTAGTCGGCCAAGCCAATTATTGCTTTCGGTTGAGTTCGGGTGACATCGGCAATGTTCGTGACTACGCTTTCGGCTCGTAGATGCGCGTGCAGCGCCCGGCGACCAGATCTAAGTCTAATTCATTATTATTAGGTAAAAGGAAGAGTTCCTATTTCTAATTTGTAAACCTACTTATTGCCAATTGTTTGGTATAGAGTTTCTTCTCTTTTGTTAGAAGTAATAGTTAATTTTATCTTATTTAATATCTGGATCTAAGTCCAATTAATTAATCGACCAAACGAAGGGTTCCTATTCCTTCCTATCCTATTCTAAATTGTACTGAAAGTAAACTGTAAAACTCATTCTATAATAAAAAATAATAACAATAACGATTTCAATTTCATTTCAATCACCCTCTTTTATTTTTTTAAGCATGTTAATTCGAGTGAAAAATGGGCCGACTATCCGGCGGTTTTTGCCGACTAGTCGCCGACTACAAATAAAGCCGACTAGTCGGCGACTTGTCGGTACATCACTACTAAAAACACCACTGTTTAAAAAAAAACAACGTAGTTTAAAAAAAATAGCACTATACATATAGTAAAATATAACTTTAATTTCGGTAGTCGGTGTTTTTTTTTTTCACCTTTTTGCTGTCGTACCTACCTCACACAAATTCCTATAATAATCTCACTGCTTGATAAGTAAACAACAGCGACAGGAAGTATTATAACATCATCAATATACACCAAGTGGATGAAATACGTATTATTGAAGCTAACTGAAAAACTACTAAAGCAAAGTTATTTAAAATTATATGGGACCACCTCGGAGAAATACTCTTTCGAACAAAATACCTCCTCTTTTTTAGAAGTCGGTTAAAAATAGTCAATCTTTTTGGCATGTATTTAAACGAATCCTAAATAATTACCATTTTGATGCCCTAAAAACATGAATGGATACTTTAATATAATTAATGTGCCTCTTTGTGTGAGCTTCAAATAATTCCCATTTTGATGTCCAAAAGTACTAAATAGTTAATTAACTGCGACCACCTTGGATGTACCGACCTAATCTCAGCAGCAATATCCTCTAAGTATTCCAAATCGTACGGGAAACTCAGTTTTGAAACTATAACGAACGGTATAGGCATGGAAACCAGTCAATTTTGATAGAAACCATTGGTCTGCACCGTGGAAAAAAATGATCAAGATAAATGGAACAAAAAACATCCCCATATCATATTATGCATAACTTTCTTCTTGTAACGCCGCGAGTAATAAATGTCATGCTGAGACAGCGTGAACGATATTGAGGATCTTTACATGTCTTCCATTTTGTTTCTTACTCCACTATTTATTATATTATAAAACAGGCCCCTGCCGCGTCTGTATGTCTGTATGTCTGTACGCGATAAACTGAAAAACTACCAAACGGATTTTCATACTATTTTCACCAATGGACAGAGTGATTCATGAGGAAGGTTTAGGTGTATAATTCATTAAAGTTTTGTATTAATTGGCTGAAATATGACAATGATGGTTGAATGAGTCGGAAGAAATCCTGCCGTTTGAGAGCTATATCAGCGTGCGCTGCAGAAACCGTTAGATGTACACGTAAATAATGTATGGTGGGTTTGTTACTCATAAATAGGTCTAACAAAAAGTCCATGTCTACCATTTAGGCAAACGCCGTTATCGGCGATACTTTGTACATGTACTGTGTACATGTCACCGCTATGTCATAAAAAAGTAGGCATATTTATTTATTTATTTACGAAAATCTTACCTACAACTACCATTACAGATCAGTGATCCAATGCGATAGAGTGGCCTTACATGCTAAATCCTTAATCTACATCCTATAAAATTACATCAAATATCGTAAATCTTAACCTACATTAAAATAACATAGGTAGTATTTATAAAGTAACTTTTGCGAATTCACTGAAGTTGCACCACAATACACCAATCCTCTCGTGAAGCTCGTTCACCACACGCAAGGCTCTAGTGAGAGGAGTTCTCGCCAGTAGGTTGGTTCTGGCTGCCGGCACAGCAAGCAGGGGCGGACGTCGCCGCGTCCACACGTACCGGTCTGGCACGCAAAGGTGCAGCTGCAGTGTATGCAGCTCTACTACTACCCGTGCGAAGCCGGGGCAGGTCGATAGTATATTATAAATGGGAAAGTAGATATTATTTGTGTCTCTTTGGTAACCAACGTTATATCACACGTAAACTAGCGAGCTGATTTTGAAAGGTAGCCTGAAGTAGGATGTAGGACATAATTTTCATACCAGAAAACCTAAACCATTTCCACTGCAATGACTAGAGGGTTGGTATATGATAGAAGATTACCTTCAGGTATGTCCTAAAAGTATTCCAATATAGACTGAGAACGTGTTAAGTAGAAGAATTCTTGGGAAGCAAGGGCAGAAGTGCTCTACAGCTTGCTAAAAGAAGCTATGTAGTAAGATCTCAAATCTGTGTTCCAAAACGGGTAATTATAGCTACACCAGCTTCTGCCCCCGGATTCGCCCGTGTGGTTGTCAGATATTATCCCACGTGAACGTGTTACCATAGCAGGATAAATAGTATCCTATCATCCCAATCCTTTCGCCGTTAAAGCGTGAAAAGGTAACAGACAGACATAATAAATGAAAATAATCTTTTTTATTTTTATTAAACAGATTTTTATGATTAAAAATGTCTAACTTAAATGTAATAATAATTCATTTTAATATTATCATCATTAATTTGAAATACTCTAGCGTTGCCATTGACCACGTATTACCTAGATATTAGCTAAGTTATTTTATAACTTAGATAAATTGTAATAACTTTTAAGCGGGTAGCCCGATTTAAAATAAATAATATACCTCAAGATACGGATTCTGACAATATTTCCAATTTCTTAAATCTCATAAAAAGAGGTACAAAAATAATTCAATAGTCATGTGAATTTTAAAATCACCCCTACTTTACGCCCTTGTGGGATAATTTTATAAAAACGCTGAAACAAATAACTTTTTACCAAAAGCATAAATTTGATTTTTCATATCCCTAACTTAAGAAATGCTAAGTTTCCCATACAACCCCCTTTTAGCATTATTTTTGAGACAAAGACTAGACTATGTCCTTTCCTAGGATGCCATCAACCTCCTTGCCAAATTTTATGGAAATCCGTTCAGTGGTTTAGGCGTGAAATGGTAACATACAGACAGACAGACAAACAGACAAACTTGCTTTCGTTTTTTTCCCTAATTATATTTTTAATTTAGATGGGTCTACTAGAGTCAAGAGCAAACCCATCTAGGTCAGAGAGGACAGAGACAAAGTCGACGATGGAGTGAGCTTACCCAGCGGCCGTACTATTACGTGTTAAAGCCATCATTGTCCAGCGTGAAAGAGGGACAGAGCTATATAAGGCCGATAGCACTATCCCTTTTTCACAATGGAACCATGATGGTATTAACACGTCATAGTACGGCTACAGAAGAAGCCTGTTCACTCTCACTTTGAAGAGATTTGGGTTTATTAATACCATGCGAATTTTTTGAACGCAGGGGCTTCAGAATTTTGTACTGAATTCATGATAACAGGTTGCGCATCGGTGTCCCTGCTACCCTGTATTTTATAGTTCTTCATTGTAGCAGTCAATGGGAACCCATAAGCAGGAAGAGACTTTTATGGGCTAGGAGAATCCCTAGACGATTACTGTTTCACTTTCTCTGCCCAAAAAACGTATACTATCAGTTACATAAAAAAGACCCCTGTCCCTTTACGCTTCTTCAAAATAAACCTTAACAGTATTGTGGACCAATAAACTAGCACTTAAGAAATAAAGAAATCGAGCCATTCAAGTCTGTCGCAAAAGCTAAAGGACCCAAATTTCGGGCCCGTTCAATAGCAACGAAATAATGAGCCTTGAAAAAGACGATGGAAAAACTCTTCAAATCACTTGGGACGCCTCTATTAAATCGAAAGAGATATTTATTTTTAAGTTGCTTGTAACATCTTTTGGGGTAATTACATGCCGAAGATGCCTCACTGCGATACCTCGCGATCGCGGTTTAGTTCGCTACCTCGATGTCACCTCCATGTAAAACAAATGCATGCTAAGAGATACGCACGCACACGCCGAAGGATACCTTACTGCGATACATCGCGGGCTGCTTGGGGGTTTACCTCGATGCCTGGTATGTACGTGCGTGTATGCTTTTGTTTTACATGGAGGTGCCATCGAGGTAGCGAGCTAAACCGCGATCGCGAGATATCGCAGTGAGGCATCTTCGGCATGTAATTACACTAAGGTAACCGTGCCGAGAAATCGACTTCGGCTTCTTTCGGAAATGTTCGGGTGAGTCAGTGGTTGTAGAGTGGAAAATGCTGTCATGGGCGTAGGGGAAGTATAGATTTTATGGTGTTGAAAATATTGAGGAAATTGAGGTTTTTGTTATTGTAATTGATGAAGCGAGAAAATGATCATCTTTTAGCTTTAAAGGTGGGTTTTTTTTAAGAAGGAGATGGTTCGAAAAATTGTTGGAGCACCGACATCATACTAGTGAATTCTTAAGACGCTAGTGTTAAATTCTTCTTTGATTCGAGAAAGTAGGTTCATAATATAGATGGCACGTTTTATTCCAAGATACATATATTATAAGAGAAATATTTAACTGATCCTCTAATAAATTATTGAACATCTAATGACGTATATTTTTTTTAAATTATTGTGCCTTTTTCTAACTTTCTAACGTTTTCTCACATTTGGTCGCCGTAACTAACCTAGGGCACTCCGACCAAATGGGTAAAGTTAGGTTAGTACTGTGAGTCTGTGATCAACAGCGCGCGAGCTGAGCGAGCGCTACATCCAAGTTGGTCGCACTTAATTGGGCATTAAGTATTTTTAGGACCCCAAAATAGGAATTATTTGAGTTTCTGAAAATGTGGCGCAATCATTATAAATATTAGAGTGTTCAATAATATTATTAGGAGTGCTTATTGGGAATTATTTGAAGTTCGATTAAATATATGCCATTTTATCATGAAAGATGTACTGCCAACCAATGCATGTAAACCCAAAGACATATTGGTCTTTAGCAGACATTTCAATTTCACCCATTCGGGAATAGGTTCTATTTTTCACGTAGCATTCAATTTCTTAGGGGTGAAAAGTCTAATTTATTACGTACGGGAACGCGGAACTATTTCTGGATGCGGTACTCGTGCTACTTCGGGAGGTCGAATCTAATTTGTTAGTTTTGAACGTAATACTGTAGTAATGGCGGAAATAGAAAACAGTTTTGTGGAAATACAAAAACTGAACTGAATTTATATTATTGTTACAACATAACATAATATCACGCTGTTTTCCTCGAATGGTAAAGCAGAGATGGACATAGAACACCCAAATTTCGCCAGTTATGTTTAAGTCCCATGTAATAGGGGGCGAGTCTGTACCGATACCGGTATCAACATCGCCACATGCGAGCTACACGTCATATGACGTCACGCAAATCCTGCATCGCGCAAGCAGAGTTTACCGCGCGACTAGCATATATACAACATCCTGACATCAACCGTCGCCGTCGGGCAGTTGCCCACCAGACACAACACCCGTCTGGTCGGAGGATCCTCCCTTTTCTATAGAGTATGAGTGAACTTTACACCCTGTTCCTCATACCTCTATAAGTCTATTGCTATCAACCTAGCACAAATCCAGGTAGTTCAGATTATTGTTTATGATCAATATTATGAAACATTCATTGGTAGGATAACATGGAACAGGGCTCGAGCTAAATGCTATTTATTTATGTAAGTTGGTTAACAAAAAAACAATTTACACCTCGAAATTAACTTAATAGACTGACACTGACTGACTGCCTCGTTGGTCTAGTGGTCGCAAGTGCTGAGCATGTGGTCCTTTTTTCTTTTGTTTTCGGGGTGTAACCTTCAAAAGGCACCCGACCTCTGGGGACGGAGGTCGGGGAGTGTGGGATTTTTACCTCACCAAAACCACCCCGGTGATCACCATCAGCACATAGGGGGGGGGGGGGGGGGGTTGGTCCCGGGAGCATGTGGTCTTAGGTACATCCAGGTCGAGCAAAGTGTTATTGGGTTTTTCTATCTGAAAATTCTCAGTAGCAGCCCGGAGTCTGGATTTGTACTCGGCTGATGGTAATAGGCTCGCCTCCTATTGCATGGCACTTAAACATAACTGGCGAAATGTGGGTGTACTACGAGTATAGGTTCGCCTCTGCCCGACCCTTCGGGGAAACAAGACGTGATGTAATATTATGTAAATAAGTTCATAATAAATAGATTAATATAGTATATAGTTGTTAATAAGTTTCTTCTCAGAGTAGTCAGATAGAAAACACTGAACTCATCTAACAAAACATATTAGGTCGGAGACAAAGTTTATTCGTATTTTATAGGTATAAAGTTGTAGTAAAATCTCTTTGGCTGTACTGTTTGTGCCTGAATGGTTTATATGCAGCTCACTGGCCTTGTTACGGGCAAATTCGATGCCATTTTTGAAAAAGTGGAGCAAAATCGGCATGTTAGTAGCTACGACATATCTGAAGAGTTAAGGTTTGACCACAAAACAGTTTTAACCCATTTGAAAGCTTTGGGTACCTATACAAAAAAAGCTCGATATTTGGATGCCAAAAGAGCTCTTAGTTTTGAATTTGTATATAAAATAGAAAAGAACTTTTCCCCGACCTAATATGTTTTGAAACTAGATGAGTTCAGTGTTTTCTATCTGACTACTCTGAGAAGAAAGGCCGAAACAAACTCAGAGGACATATTCTTGGTCAGGCCACAAGGACCATGCAGATGAGTTTCTGAGGTGGTATTTTGAGGGAAGAACAACACAAATTTGAGTGGACCTCTCCAGTTGACCTCCTGCTGAGCATGAGGTCTTGGGTTCGATTCCCAGGTCGGGCAAAGTGTTATTGAGATTTTCCGTCAAGGATTTCTCAGTAGCCCGGATTCTGGATTAGTGCCCGGTAAAGGGCAATAGGCTCGCCCCCTATTACATGAGCCTTAAGCATAACTGGTGAAATGTGGGTGTACTATTACACCTTGTACTGTACCTACTTTACTGCACATCTCTGCCTAACCTTTCGGGGCTTACAGTCGTGATGTTATGTCATGTCTGTCCAGTGAGGTGCGATTCAACCAACTGAGCCTATCGCAGTTCACTGTTGGACATAAGACTCTACACAACACTAACTTCTGAAATCCTATTCAATTTAATCTGCACGTCAATTCGCGTTAACATGCAAAATCTGGTCGACATCTCATGTCAGCGACAATCAATATAAAAATGTAGGTAAATTAGAGGAACAGGGTGTAAAATTCACTCATACCTGCATAGAATAACCTTTTTACAAAAAAAGAACAACCGACTTCCACTTTTTTTTTGGAAGTCGGTTGTTTTTTTTACAAACAGTTTGTGGCGTTAGTGACGATTCATACTTACAAAACAACTAGTTTTAATGATCCGTTTACCTAACTTAAATACTTATAAAGATCCGTTATTCAAAAAAAGTTTTCTTACAAAAAAGCAACCGACTTCCAAAATAAACACTAAAAATGTGAAAAATAACTTTAATTTCGGAAGTCGGTGTCTTTGGTTTTGTATTTTCGTTTTTAGCCACCGACTTTCGAAATTAAAGTTAATTTTTAAGTTTTTTAGTGTTTTTCTTGGAAGTCGGTAGTTTTTTAGTAAAAAGTTTTAATTTTTCACTTTTTAGTTGTTGTACCTACCCCACACAAATTCATATACCCCTACTTGATATGTAAATAACAGTGACAAGAAATTATTAAAACATCATCAATATAAACTTAGTGGAAAAAATACTCAATAACGGCTAGTCATAACTTGATCAATCAATTTATAAGGGACTACATGTGAAGCACCAGCTTCAAATAAAAAAATAATCATCCAAATCGGTTCACCTAGAAAAAAGTTCTGAGCTAATACAAAAAAAAAAAATTACATACAGTCGAATTGAGAACCTCCACCTTTTTTGAAGTCGGTTAAAAAAGAGGATCTTCCGACCGGACGGGTGTCGAGTCTGGTGGGCAACTGCTCGACGATTGATTTCGGGACGTTGTATGTATCCTAGTTGCGCGATAAACTCTGCTTGCGCGATGCAGGATTTTGCGTGACGTCAGTGTGACGCTCGCATGTGGCGATGTAGATACCACTACATTATCGGTGACATATTAAGACAGAGATTAATATGCGAACGTTCTTAGACATACGGGAATTGCCCTTCTGATATTATTTTAAATCACAGCAGTTGACTGGCATAAGATTTGATAGCTAATAAGTAAATTTTCAAGTTGATCAGCCATTTGGAACGTGGGTGTACGGTCTGTGCCTTCTGTATCCTATCAATTTCATCTACCTTTCTTAAGGTCTTAGTCGAAACAACTGACTTAAGGTGAATCCTCAGCTGTAGCCCACCAAATTCAAATTATCTTTGGTTTTTTGCAAATTGCAGCTCTGTTTTACGTCGTATGTTGATCAAAATGCGTTTCGCGACTGTAGGAATGGTATACTTACTGAATAATAATCATCAATTTCATACCAATCGTCAAACTTTGGAAATTAGTTCCACCTAAGAATCTTTCAAATTATTTCATATGAAATATATATGTATTCTTAGGTGGAATAAATTAGTAGTTTGACGAGAACACGAGATCACTAGATTATGTTTGCTCTGAGTTGTTGCTTGAGTGATAGATCGTGATTGGTCATGTGTGTATTGTCAAACTCAAACTCAAAGCATTTATTTCAATTAAACCATTTACAGGCACTTTTGAATTGTCAAAGAGTCGGTCAGTTAGTCAGAAAGTTGAAGCTAGTTGCCCATTCCAAAACGTAGATCTCTATGGAGAAGAACGGGCAAGAAACTCCAAGGACACTCTTTTTAAATCAAGATCATGATGATGATTTTGTCATTGGTTATTTTAAAATCAAAAGTAATTTATTCAAATTAGGCTGAGAATCGGAACTTTATGAATGTCAAAATAGCATGACAGTCCACCATAACGCCCGCTTATCACCACTTCCTAGTGCTACAGCTACACAGGGTAGAAGAAGTGGCGCAACAAACTCCCCAACAGCTGCCTTACTATGACGTGCTAATATCATCATGGTTCCATTGAGAAAAAGGGATAGTGCTATCGGTCATGTATAGCTCCGTCTCTTTTTCACGCTGGAACAATGATGGCTTTAACACGTCATAGTACGGCCTCAGGACAGTTGGAAATACTTGTTATTTTTTATTTAACATTCAAATAGTGAGCATCATCTAGTGACCTCGTGTACGTCCTAAATGCATCTCAAGAGCACGTGTGCTCCCAAAACGAATGTGAAAAAAGTAATTTTTCGATTCCACATTACTCTGTTGAAGACCTGTCACAATGAACGTAAAAGCCTCCAATATAATGTACATTTAGCCGAGTAACTTTCCAGAAATATCCAGAAAAAATGTGCCACCACATCGTTCCCGATATTGACAGACTTATTGAACAAAAACTGTCGTGTCATTCTCCGTAATGAATTTTTGGGCACGTTTTCACTTTAGAGTGGTAAGTTATGTCATTGTTTCTTTGTGTATTATGTTGGGTAATTTCTGTGCTTAGTTGTCGAAGGCGAAATTGGGATCACGTTGAGAAGGTGAACATTTATAACCTCGATTTGCCTATGATAATGGGATCAACAATCCGTTTGCCTAGCAAGATGATATATTCCTTTATATTTTTTAAATATATATGTCGGAAATACGTTAAATCAATCGTTTGACTTGACTAATCGCGACGCCGGTGCCACCAGGTGGCGCTGGACAGAGTCTATAACGCTCACGCTTGACCAGAGCAAAGCACAGTTTGTTGTTGACGGGTAAGCAGTGAAGACGTTTAGAAACTGTCGCGCGTTCCGTATAATTTTGTCGTGTACAGTACAGTGTATGATTCGCTAGTGTGATTAATCTGGTCGTACATTATAATTTGATTTGAACTGCAAACGGTGTTTCTATTGCGCAATAACCAACATTACCCATAGTACGCCCACATTAGTTAAAATATGGCTGATAATAACGAGAGAGCAATACTTTCTTCGTCATATATTTTAAAATGTTACCTAATAAATATGATTACTTTTTGGATAAGGTTCAAGTGAATAATAATGCAAATGTTTCTCAAACCTTTGATTTTTTTCGGCAGCCTTAAGCCGGATTCACGGATTCAGAGATGATTGATTTATAGTCGTGTCGTGATGCCTTTTGAACCAGTGTTGGAGAAACAAAACTTGTAGCGATAAATAAGAGGTAGTCTTGCACTAATTCACTTGATTGGTGACACAACAATGTGCCGGTCGCGCCCATGTTGATTCCGCAGAAGACTTTCTTGATATAAATGTCCCGCTACAAAAATAGGCCACCGCAATTTATTCAGTAGGTGTCTTTAAGTCTAAAGCCAGCCAAGGGATCACTGAGTGCTTACGTAACCTCATCTACCTTTACATTGATAACATGATACGGCAAAATCCTGATTTCCCTAAGGACTGCGATTTCTGGAACCAAAAACCACCATTTGTTATATCACTGTTCATTTATTATGAGTGGAGCTAAGGAAAGAAAGTTTCTGGATTTTGTATTCCAAAAGTTGCTTTTAGAAGCTTGGCAGTGTAAGATTGGACTATAAGAACAATGATGTCTTAAAGACACTGCACTCATTTCGTCACTTTTAGTACTTGAAAGACAAGACAAAAGACTACTAATTTTCAAATTGAGTCGTTTAGACAAGCAATCAACCACTACCATATTTTCTTGATCGAACATAACACTTCATTAATTTCCTTTCCTGGACACTACTTGGGGGTTAAGTACTTCGACTTCTGCTCGATTATATGCTAATAGACCTGCTAAGGTATGGATGCAACACTTGTGATTCCTGTTGTCTTGTAATCTTCTTAATGTTGCCAAGCTCTTCCGATTGTCTAAACTTGATTTATTTGTCTCATCTTCAATATCTAAAATGATATATTTTGCGACCGTATCATCGTCAACATCTAAATTATTTGGTTTCTTGCCTTCATAATAACATTTAAGTCTGTCTTAAGACCCAAAGTTCGTAAAAACAGTACCAACTATCTAAAACACAGTAAAACAATTTATTAACATATATCTAGTATCAAGTCATATCTGAAATTATATCTGTCACTTCTATATCATCCTTAATGTTTACAAGGTAATTTGCTTTCATCATAACAGCTCAGTCTTCAATAAAATAATATGTCTAAGCATTTCAAATTCCTTATTATCAACTTCTTGCACCAACAGTAGTGCCAGGTGTAAGTATCTAAAAGACAGCAATACATTAAGTGAAGTGACGTCACCATTGTCTCGGCTGCTGGAGCAGTTTCCAAGTGACCTGGTTGCAGCGGACCGGATACACTAGTTGTGTTTTGTTGTGTTGTGTTGTGTTGTGTGTAGTGTTGTGTATGAGGAAGGTTATAATGCCAACAGATTTACTTTAGTTTATGTTGCAAAGGAAATTAATTGAAGATATATTGGAGTAATGTTTCGATATGAAACTTGACTACTAAGATGCGTTTATGGGAGATTGGCCTGAGAAGACAACACACAAGGAACAGTGGAAAGCTATGGTGGAGACTCTTGCCCAGAAGGGGTATAATAAAAGTGGAATAATAAAATAAAAAAAAACTTTATAGATTTAAGCTAGAGATATTCTGTCTTGCGTAAGAAATGTTTAAGAAGACCATCAAGGAAATAAAGCTAGGATCAAACGATGTTAATTTGCATATGAGGAAGAGGCATCTTTGATTATCTCGAAGGTGAAACTAATACTGACTCTGATTTACAGTTAGGGAAATAAGTTTTTATTTTCCATGTGACCGTTGGAAAAAGGAACTACGTAGTTTCTTAAGGAATGACAAATATTAATTATCTCGTTCTAATTTAACTAGCTTAATTAAATCTGCATAGGATGTTGTTGGGGCTGCCGAGATACTTTAGTGCATCTGGTATGTTTATGGAGGCTCGGATTGATGGCTTTCATGCCATTATGAGAAAGAGAGCGGCGTCCATATTGCACCGTATCAGAGGAAGCTCCAACAGCATTCTGAAAGTAATAGCGGACCGGTTAGACAGCCCATTTCTTAGACACTGGATCGTACTCCACGTGTCTATTTGATTTAGTTTTTTTGTGGTTTACTAACATAGCTCTTAAATACTTACTTAATACATTATGGATGTTTCCGAAATAAAGTTATTATTCAACACCGGCACGTTTTAAAACCGCAGGACGCAGCAAAGAAATGATTATCAAAGACCACCGTACGGCATACGTGTCATGAAACCAAAATATATTTTAAAAGAAAACATTAAAATCCAAACGAACAAGAAAATTAAAATAATATAAGTACAAAGTTCTTTAAAAAATAAACACGCACCTGAAAATTTGAATAACAAATCCTAAACAACAAGGTAAAAAAGCACAAACAGGTATTGGAAACAAATTTTGAGTTTATCACGTTAGACATTTAAAAAAAGAACGGTTCGAACTTTTGAAGTCGATAACAGGCAGTCTACAAAGTCCGAATTAAACCTAATCTTAAAGATAAGCTTTAGGGTTTATCTGAAAATGTTGAATTTGTAAACTCGAGAACCCCACTTTAAAGTTAAAGTGAGATACGCTGGTGACCGTGAACGAATTGAAAAGCATTTAAGTGATTGATCGATCGCCGTTTATGCAAATGTAAGAGATTATAATTTCATTACTAAGGATAGTAATTTTAATGGTTTTAAGTTCTTGTTCACATTGCTACATAAGCTAAACTCTACTTTCTGTCCCCATGGGTGTTGTGAAAGGTTATTTTTATCGGAAGCACCCTTCTCCGTAGCAGAAGTCCGCTAGCTGGATGTATAGTGTACTTACTTGTTAAACGCTACTGGTGGACATGGGGTTCTAAGGGGAAAATATTATTATGTTTTACCAGTAACTTCTTGGAGTCTGGATTTGTGCCAGGTTAATGGCAAATTGCTTCCAGTTACTACTTAACTATACCTGGCTATTTAGGTTGGCTATACAGCTCTGCCACGCCCTTCAAGGTATACAGGCGTGATGATATGCTATGTTTAAAGCTTTAGTGTAGCCACATGGACAACTATAAAAAATCTTCGTATACCCCAATGAAATTCACAACCACCCAAAAAATCGAGACCCACTCAAATCTACCAAACAGAAAAGATAAAGCGTTGATAAAACTCCCTACTTTCATACGCCACCATGTTTTAGTCGACACGTTGAGTCCTATTTGTAATACAGTGCAGGTAACGTGCCCAGACGTGCGTTGTGACCGCGAGCGAGTTTTGTAACTGACTAAAAACTGATGTGAACGAAATACCGACAAGGTATTTAAAAAAAAAAGAACAAGTGACTAAAAAGTTTGAGGATTTACTTGAAGTTTTGGTTGTTGGAGACAATGTTTTAAGTGTTCAGAACATTGTTTTACTGTTATAAGTTTTATTAAGGATTTAAGAGTAGGTAAGTTACGATGTTTTTGGTGCTTAAGGAAATTGTGTTTCGAATTTTGGTAAACTTTACAATTGTAAGTGTTATTGGTATTTTTCGTCAGGAATTTCTCAGTAGCAGCCCGGAGTCTGGATTCGTGCCCGGTTGATGGCAATAGGCTCGTCCCCTGTTTCATGGGACTTAAACATAACTAGCGAAATGTGGGTTTAATATAGGCACACTTCTGCCTAACCCTTCGGGGATGCATTCCAAGGTTTCCTGGAAGAGATCGCGAGTAAGCTTTAAGGCCGGCCGTTGTATGTTTACAACTATAACTGTAAACTACAGTACAACTATTCTCTTAATGTCCCTCGGCAAACTTGGTGTCTCGTCAGTCGTCGGATTTCTATCAGTTGCCCTTACTTGGAAGTATATTCCAAGTCAATTGAGAGCGTCCGGTCTGCACCAACACCAAGTGCAAAGAGCAACTGATAGAAATCCGACGACTAACGTAACACGAAGTTTGCCGAGGAACATTAATAAAATAGTTGACTGTACATATTTTATTAATAAATAAATTACAAGAATGATGTTATTTTATGTTACAAATTCCATGAAATGACTAAGCGATATTGATTGGAAGGCAAGCCATATTTATCATGCCTTCTGTATAGGACATCAAAAAGATAGGGGATAAAAAGGTTGTAAGGGCTACCGTTGCTACAGCAGTGCAGGCTAACAAAAAACTGCGTTTCTTGACTACAAAATCATCATCATCTTCTACCCTTTGTTCCATGTTACTTTTCACACGTCAAACACGTTTTCTTTTTCCATTCTCCCTTGTCAACTGACACGCTATCATTCACTCCCTTTTCTTGCACATCATTCCTCTCTCTCTTCATCCATTATAATTTCTCGACATCAGATGCCTATGGTTTGGATGTAAAAAACTCTAACTTTACAGGAGAGCAAAAATAAAATTGTGAAATATTTTTCTTCATATATTTATTAAACTGTATTTAAATGTATTCTTTGTTTAATATTTAGTAGACAATAGTGCCTTTCGCTTCTAATTATAAGTATCACCCCAATTGTTAAAAACAATTTAGTACGAGTATAATACAATTTTTATTTTATTTAATCATTTACATCCGACTTTATGCTTGCAAATTTAGTTGCTAACTTTGAGTTTTATATTGACATGTTTTATTATGATCTTAGATATAAAAATCAATTAACTGAAGTCTGATTTGTGGATATTGCCTATACAGGGTGGCAGGGATAAAAGGGATACTGACGCGCAAACTGATACCATAATTCAGCACATGATTCTAGACCCCTCAGTGTAGAAATTTTTCGTCGGTTAGTAAAACAAACATCTGTTGTCTCATATAAAAGTGCAATACCTACGCGGTCAAGATGTAGGGCAGAATATTTTTTTTTAAATAAACGGCGAAATATTTCAATGCAGGGGTGTGTTCAGAATCATGTACTGCAGCATAATCAGCCTATAGTGTTCCCACTGCTGGGACACAGGCCTCCTCTCTTTGAGAGGGAGTGGGCTGTAATCTACCACGAGGGCCCAGTGCGGGTTGGTAGATGTCACATGTCTTCGAATTTTTGGTTCTAGGACATGCCCATGTACTGAATCCAAGGTAATTAATTGGTTGTGCGTCTGTATACTTAAAAGCAAAAGGTCGGAAGTCCTCATAAACATTCTATTTACTCAAAAAGTACAGGTCTTAAGATTTAAAAAAAGATTTTAGTAGTACATTACAAGGCAATAAAATCGGAAGAACCGATAAATCAAGTTAAGTCAAAAGCTTTATTTGTATTAAACATTAAAAAGCGAGCTTGGGAGCCAAGCTGGAAAGACGGTTTAAAAGGAATTTAAATAAAAAAAACTCTTTGCATTTCCTGTGCGTGTCCCAAATAAAATATTTTTTCTTTTCTTTCTTTTTTCTTTTTCTATGCATCAAACATTTTTTTTTTTTTTCTTTCCGGAACTAATTTGAGCCTCTTCCTTATCAGCTTTTTTTAAAATTATATCTTTCATCAGATGCTCTTTGGTGTACTTCCCGTGCCTTTTCAATTTCTATTCTTTCTGTTTCTTCTATAGCGTCTTTTAATTTTCTTACATAAGCACCGCAATGTTCACATGTGTCAAATGACGGTAGTTTAAAACTATGGTTGAATTTGTTTTGAATATGTTTCGGTATAACCATTCTTTTGCGATGACATTGTATGGTGTTTCTTCTTTTATCATGCGTTCTTTGTAATGTTTGTACATGGTTGAAATGTTTAAGTCCGGTCCTAAATATTTTCCCACCTTTTTGGTGTGAATAATGTCTCTCATAGGAGGGATAGGAAGTAATACGATCCATTCATCTTTTAATAATGCTGTATTTAAAGATACGTACTATTATTTGATTGCAAACTTTAGATGCATAAAGGCTTATTCGCTGACGCGTCCAGCATGTGAGACCAATCATTTTATATGCATGACGGCGCGCGATTATTTAGTCGATTTATTTTAACACTTTTTAAAAGTTGTAATCGATTATTTTTACTCTGTGGTTTAGAATTTATTTCTTTAGTGGTATTTTTAACTTAGAGCGGGTAACACCGAATGGGGTCGTGAGTGTCATGGCGGCGGTGGAGAGTACATTGTGTTGCGATCGTCACGCGGTGCACACGCACAAATCCATTGGCTCTAAATGCAAGTTTAACAATTATTGTGATTAGACTTAATCAGTGATAATCATTGTAATCATTAAAGTTTATAGTTAAGTCTCGTTGCGATATTTGAAAGTAAATTAAGTGCGTTATTTTGCGAGTATTATTTTCCAAACACCTGCACGTACACGCCCATGATGAAGGACCAACAGAAGGCGGATCAGCAGCGACAAGTGGTGTCTCAGCCGCTCGAACATCCGCCATGCATAATAATTTAAATTTAAATACGGCTCAAAAAACTATTACAAAATTTGTTGCATTACTATGCTATGTTTGTTGTTGTATCTTTTATTTTTACTTATTAGTAAAACTAAAAGTTTATGCCTCCCAGTCATTTCAAAAATTCTGTAAATCCAACTTTATGGGTGTATGTATCTTGTCAACGGTACGAAAAAGAAATACCGAGATCAGTTTGTTAGAAAGAGAAAAAAAACCTTAATATCGCTCTACTAAAAAGTAATTTTGGCTGGATCTATACATCCGACCCAATGCCTCTGATGTCGAGATTTATATTTATCACTCTCTTAGTCACATGAGTTTCCTCTTCCTTTCTTTACTACAACAACAAACGTTATAAAAACTGACTCAGGCCTAACGGTTCGTAGAAAATAAGTTACCAATATAAAGCATTTTAAATAATATATAATCGCAACTTTCTTCAGAAAAATTAAGCTGAACACTAAATAATAAAACAAAAGCAAAAAACAATAAAACAATTGTGAGAACTAAGTACTTGAACAATTATTTTAATTGTCTGTCGAACTCAGTCGCAATTTGTATGACTTTCACAAATACTTCTTAAAAACTTTGATTCGTAAAAACTTATTCAATGTTATACGAGCTTACGAATTCTTAGTAAGTAACTTGTTTTGTTTTCAATAATGATCTTAGTTCAGAATTTAATATTTTTAGAATAATTTCAGAATAAAGGTGATGAAAAACTTTGTACTGAGACTAATTTGAATATGGTTTTGAACAGCGACAATGGGTTTGAAACTAAACGCAATTATTTGTTTTTGGCTTATCGGATAAAATTTTCGTTAAAGTCTATGTATTTTTTTACCACCACTTTTTAGATAATTTCAACGAACATCTATGGTAGTGATTTTAAGTGTTGCGAGCAGCTTTTTTGTATTTATTTTACGATCGATTTTCAGTTAGATATCATACAATGAAATTAATTACCACAACTAGAAGCTATATAACATCTTTGGTCCTTCGAGCCAATTCTTGGTCCTCGTCCTCGTCTCGCTAAATGAATTTAATGTCTACCGTTATTGCATAAATTCCTTAACATTACTCTAACTATTTACCCTACCGTTTAAGATGGGAGTTAGAACCCCATCAGTTGACTACTGACGTATTCAATCTAATGCGTCCTTTAAGACATTCAGTCTTTGCATGTGGAGCTTAAAGTATAGAATTACCGATTGTAGTATAGAAATGTTATTCTAGGTGCATCATCTTCACATATAATTAATGTATAAATAATTATGTAAAACATTTTAAAAGAGTAACTGTGGAGATTTTTGCCAATTCTTCTCCATACGAAACTACCTTTTGGAAGGTCAACTAGAATCAAATGTATTTTCTTGTATTTTTTTACGTTCAAAAATGCCTTTTATGTGCTTATTTGAAATAAATGATTTGGCTTTGACTTTGAATTTAATAGGCGGAAAGGTAAAATATAAAAATGTGCAAAAACGCTTCTATAATCCCAGAACATTGAGTTTAGAATCTACAAGACAAAATCAGCCGTAGCGATCACAGCTACAAAATAAACAGGAGTCGCGAAGACGTAGAATAAAAATAACCGCACTGTGACACTAGTACATATGATTGTGTGCTGGAACAACGAGTAGGAAGGATATGGAGAAATACCATACATTGTATAAGAAGGAAATATTAATTTACCTGAATTTTTCGTGCTCGTTTCTGTTTCAGAGAAAGTTGTTTGTTGCTGTAGAGATATGACTCCTCCTCTACAGCAACAAACAAGTTTTTCTCATACCGTATGAGGACCAGGGTGTAAAGTTCACTTATCCTCCATAGAAAAGGGTGGATCCTCCGACCAGACGGTTGTTGTGTCTGGTGGGCAACTGCCCGACGTTTGATCTCGGGACGTCGTGTATATGCTAGTTGCGCGGTAAACTCTGCTTGCGCGATTCAGGATTTCGCGTGACGTCAGTGTGACGCGTAGCTCGCATGTGGCGATTTAGATACCGTTACACTGCTAAAGGTGTAACTTAATGAAAATTATTATATCAGAGTAGCGGCCTACCTGTCTGCGGAAACCTTTAAGTAAACACTAGGTTTTGCTCGCGGCTTCGCACGCGTTGTTGTCGGAAAATATCCCACGGGAACGTACTACACAGGTTGTAAACTATCTGTGTGTCAAATTTCATCTAAATCCGTTCAGCCGTTTCTGTGCTAATCTGGAACATACATCCAGACCAACAGACAAACAGATAAACAGCAAAAACCGGACAAAAAATCTAAAAACTGTAGTTTTGGTATTAGACTCTTTTCTCGTAGCAATTACTTTTATTCGAAAATGTTCCATGTACAGTTTTCACTTCATTACCTACTATTTTTTATATTTATGTGAACATAAGAAATTCCACACCTACTTATGTTCACAGCAGGTAATATGTTTTTTTTTTCGATTCCATTTACATACAAGTTTCTCTGGAACAGAAACGAGCGTTAAGAAAATCTATAGAACGTTGCAAATGAAAATTAGTTTCACAAAAAGACGCCGACTTCAATTAGAGGACTAAAAATATACATTAATAACGAAAACTATTTTCCTGTACACATAAGCAAAATTTTCAATTGATTTCTAATAAAGCTGGTCGAGTTAGAATATTACTTGAAGTACAAAAAAAAAACATTACAAGGCCTATCTATGTACACTTCATAACATTATTTCATTTCACCATCGGTACTAAAATTCAGATAGTTGATTTCCACGAACTTTTCTATTATAAACATTTCACTTCCTCTCCACCTTACATCCGTCTCCGAAGACAATGAATTTACAATCTTAGAGGTAATTTGAAAGCCCATTTTTTGGGATGTCTATTTTTTGTAGTGGATTATACGGAGTGTTACACGTCACCATAATCTGTCTAGCTTTTTCTCAACTATTTTGGGGTCGGATTCCAGTTTTTTTTTTTTTTAATGTCGCAGCATCATGCTGAGATAGGGGCCTTTTGGCCTCGTATAGTACTTTCTGTTGTTATTTTCATTTTACTTTTGTTTATTATTTTAATATTTTTGTTTTTCTGAGTGTGTTTAGTTTAGTTTGTAGTAATCCTGTGCGAGACCCAAAATACTTTTTCTTTCTTTCTTTTTTAACCAGATGCTGCTGAATACCAATATTTTACATGGAGTGACTGCCTATCTGATCTCCAAAACCCAGTTACTGGGTAATACGATACCTTCTGGCAAGACTGGTTGTCAAACTTTCGGGCTTCTGACTTCCCGTAACGACTGTAAAAGATCCACAAATGACAGTCGGTATTAATAGCTTAACGTGCTTTCCTAAGCACAGAGGGGTCTCGGTATGTAATGGATGATCACCCATTCACGGACCGATCTTTGCAACCTCGAAAATCGACCCATAATCAGCCTATAAAGTCCCTCTGCTGGGACACAAGCCTCCTCTTTTTGAGAGGGAGTGGGCCGTAATCCACCACGCGGGCCCAGTACGGGTTGGTAGATGTCACATGTCTTCGATTTTTTGGTTCTAGGACATGCCGGTTTCCTCACGATGTTTTCCTTCACAATTTTGAGAGCAGTGGTGATGAAATAAATTACACAAAGTAAACCGCCTGCCTGGGTTAGAAGATCGACCCGTGAGGCTGTTATTAGTTAGCCACGAGCCTCACGGACAACGTAGTGTTACTAGTCAAAACTATAATTAATTTTATTTAAACAACCACTCCACATCTTCCTATATTCTATAATCTAGGAGTTCGACAGCGAGTACCTCTCGAAATATTTTCTGCGGCGAATATTGGAAAATGTTTGCCTGCCGTGTCGATTGATTTGATTTGCGCCGCCCGCCAAAGGTTGCCAACGGTAGTTCTCAGAATCAACACCTTGAATTTTCTGTCTAACAAATGTGCATAAATATACGGGATGTTGAGGATGTTTTACATTTTGGTTTAGATTTTAGAATGAGGTGGAATTGTTGTGGCGAGCTTGCAATCTGGGAGGATTATGCAAGAGTTGAACGGGTCGTACACGGTTTTGAACTTACCGTATAATTTTCGGATGAAAATACGTCACACTTTGCTAACGTAAGAATTAAGGAGCCATCTCCACGGCGGCTCCTTAATTTATATTATTTAACATCATGGTGGTTAAAGTCAGACAGGCGGGACTCGATAGCTCGACGCAACAGCGCGACGCGACAGTGCGACGCGACAGCGCCACGCGACTCTTGTAGAACAATTCCCATGAAATTTTCATAGAAAGTGTTCTACTAGAGTCGCGTCGCGCCTGTCTTGCGGAGCCTTAATTAGAAGTAGGTACTTAGGGTGCCAGTGTAGTCCACATACCTATACGCAAATAATTTATGGAACTTATTCATCTAACTTGTATAAAATATATATCACTGAACAGATAAATATACATTACATCGACGAGCAAACTCGTTCTTTTTTGTATTTGTGTGTTTTTTTTCTCTGCGTCATATTTACCGCAAATTCTTTCAAACTGTTACCATGAATTCAACATTTTCAGGTCACGTTACAGCAACATATACTGGGGTTATCTGAAGTCCGAAGGCGGACGAGGACACGAAAACCCTGAATTCAGGGCACCTATTCTACTTCCGCGAAGGTGATCAGCTCTCTCAAGGCGGTGTCGGCTTCCTGGGCAACAAAGACCTCACTAACAGCTTTGTAGAAATCAGCAGTGTGTCGACAGTGATACAAGTAAGTCACCAGCCACTGTATATAGCATTTGTGGATTAAGAGAAAGCCCTCAACTCCATCGAATTATGGGCAATTCTGGCGTCTATGCTACGATGTCGAATTGAATGCCATTCATTGAAGTGTTGACGTGTTTGTATGACGCTGCCACGATGGTTGTCCAGCAGGATAAGAAAACCAGCTCCATTTAACTGCACAGGGGAGTGAGACAGGAGGATATGATATCCCCGAAACTGTTCACCAATCCGTTGGAGGACGTTTTTAAGACGCTGGGCTGGACTGGACAGGGTATCAACGTGAACGGTGAGTACATTTCACACCTTCGCTTTGCCGATGACATCGTCATAATGGCGGAGACGCTGGAACAGTTAGACCAGATGCTGCATGGCATGAATTTGGACCAGACGAAAGTCATGTACAATTCGCACGTCTTGCCGAGTCCAATCCACATCGAAGGGTCGTTTCTCGAATTTGTAAAGAGTATTTGTACCTAGGGCAAGTCATCCAGTTTGATAGACACAACTTTGAGAAAGAAGCCGACAGAATGATCCAGTTGGGTTGGGCAGCGTTTGGAAAACTTCGTCAAGTCTTCTCGTCACCAATCCCGCAATGTTTGAAGACTAAGGTCTTCAACCAGTGCGTCCTACCCGTTATAACATACGGTGTCGAAACGTGGACACTGATAGTCGGCCTGGTCCACAAATTTAAGGTCGCTCATCGGGCTATGATCGGAGTTTCGTTGAAGGTTCAAATCGGAAAGGAAGTCATCCGAAATAAAACCGGAGTTACCGGCATAGCTTTCAGAGTAAGCAAGCTGAAGTGGCAGTGGGCTGGCGATGTTTGTTGAAGGACCAATGGCCGGTATAGCAGACGAATCCTGGAGTGGAGACCGCGTAACGGCAAGCGAAGTGTGGGACGCCCCCCAGCTAGATGAATCGATGACCTCAAAAAGGTGGTTGGGATAGACTGGATGCGGAAGGCGGAGGACAGGGTGTTGTGGCGCAGCCTGGGAGAGGCCTATGTCCAGCAGATACGACTGCAATAGGCTGAGTTGACATGATTTTAGATCTACGCTTCTCTTGTAGATCTAAAATCATGTCAACACTCCACAAAAAAAAACCTGCTATCTCATACAAAATTGCAACCCTACAGAATAAATAAAAGAATAGCTGTTTTTTTGGGTAATAACCATCGAGAATCTTGTGCTGAATTCATGGTAATAGTTTGTACGCCGATGTTCCTAACACCCTGTAAACTATTCTGTTCATAGGCAACTGTAGGTTTTAAAACTGATGCAGTCGACGAAACAAATCATACAAAGCTATCCTGACCTTAAAAAAAAAAAAACAATAAAAGACTTGAAAAATGTCTTTAATTTCGGAAGTCGGTGTCTTTGGTTTTGTTATTAATTAAGTTATTTTTCACGTCTCTTAGTGTTTTTTTGGAAGTCGGTTGTTTTTTTGTAAAAAAAAATATTTTTCACTTTTTAGTTGCGGTACTTACCCCACACAAATTCGTATACCACTACTTGGTAGGTAAATAACAGTGACAGGAAATTATTAACACATCATCAATAAAAATTACGTGGAAAAAATATGCAGTATTAAGGATAACTCAAAAACTACTGGTCAGACCTTAATCAATAAATGGGACCACATGTGAAGCACCAGCTATCAAATAAAAAAAGAATTATCCAAATCGGTTCACCCACAAAAAAGTTCTGAGCTAATACACATTTAAAAAAAAAACATACAGTCGAATTGAGAACCTTCTCCTTTTTTTGAAGTCGGTTAAAAAATCAAGCTTGATCTTGTATCGAAACAACAAAGGTTCTATACTTCAGTTAACAACATACAACTATCTATGTTATCAGTCTCAAAAATTCTTTGAAACGAAGCTTAAAAGAAACCACAGAGGCTACCGACGTAATTATTCATGTTAATGTGAAAAGTTTCAGACTAATTCTCAAAAAGTAGCGGTCACAGTGCCGTCATAAATTTGTAGACTTTTACTTTAAAGAATTCACCCTGAAACAGCCTATAAATGGAGATATTTATTTTCTTTCAAGGATATTTTAGGATTTGTATTAATTAGTTTTAAGATGAGTTTAATTAATAATAATAAATAGCGAACTAAATAATAGTTTTAATTAACAAAAAAAAACTGATGTCGTAGACTTGTAGAGGATATTTATTACGAATGTAAGCACTATGACGTCACGATTCCATTAATTTATAATGCTAATAGTTTACACACACACACACACACACACAGCCACACCACAACACACCCACGGCACGCCACGGCGCCACGGCGGTGGTGACAGCCACGTGAGCGAAACTGCGAGCAGAAATAGTTTTTTTTAAAGCTTTTTTTATTATGGTTTGGTGGATTTCTTAAATTGTTAGTAAGTACTAGAGTATTATATACTTTTAAGCCTCTGCCATACCTATAGTTCAAGATATCCTAAAAATTTAGTTTAAAATTTCTTTTTTAGATTAGGCTTCGCGTACCGTCAAACGGGGTGAATAGGAATGCAGGCGTGAATCGAGAGGAAACTTTAAAAGGGATTTTAACATAGAAATAATATAGTTTGTTGCCTAAAAGAACTCTTGATTAAGTGCACTTGTTGGGAACAAACTATATTATTTCAATGTTAAAATCCCTTTTAAAGTTTCGTCTCAATTCACCCCTGCATCCCTATTGACCACGTTTGACGGTAATCCCGTGATAACACATAAAAATAACATCACGCATGTATTCCCCGAAGGGTTAGGCAGAGTTGCATCTATAGTACACCCACATGTCGCCAGTTATGATAAAATCCGGCCAAGTGCGAGTCAGACTCGCACACGAAGGGTTCCGTACCATTATCTATAAAAACGGCAAAAAAATCATGTTTCTTGTATGGGAGCCCCCTTAATTTTTTTTTTGTATTTGTTGTTATAGCGGCAACAGAAATACATCATCTGTGGAAATTTCAACTGTCTAACTATCACGGTTCATGAGATATAGCCTGATGACAGACGGACACACAGACGGACGGACGGACAGCGGAGTCTTAGTAATAGGGTCCCATTATACCCTTTGGGTACAGAACCCTAAAAAAGATGAACAAATAAGCTAAGCGATGAGCAATCAAGCTTCTGAGTCCAAAACTCCTAAAACAAACTTCAGGAAGAGAGCGATGCAAAACGACCCCTGCCAATCAATCACTCCAAATCTCAGGGCTATCACAATTCTATTTGTCCCTCAAGAATACAAATCAGGTACAAACTCTGCTTGTCCCTCAAACGGAACAAAGTTTTCGTTTTCCTCAGAGGTGACCCCCTAAAACTTAGTGAAACGTTAGTTTGGCTATAAATCGTTCACTACATTGACAATCGGGATCCTCCTACTACGAGGTATATAATTTATTTAGATCCTGGCTGACGCAGTCAGTTCCAAAAGTAACGGATGAAAATGTAAACAAACCCTGTTCACTTACGCAATCACTCACTAAAGGGAATAAGTAACACAATCATCTGTAATTAGAAGGTTTCAACTTTATATCTCACCACTTTTTCCAACAATTATAGTTTGCATATTGTTATTAAACTGTATTTGAAAAATCATCAACGAAAATTGAGGTTAAAAAACTTTTTTACAAAAAAACAACCGACTTTAAAAAAAAACACAAAATAACGTGAAAAATAACTTTAATTTCGGAAGTCGGTGTCTTTCTCGAAAGTTATTTTTCACTTATTTTAGTGTTTTTTTTTGGAAGTCGGTTGCTTTTTGTAAAAAAGTTTTTATTTTTCACTTTTTAGTTATGGTACCTACCCCGCACAAATTCGTATACCACTACTTGATATGTAAATAACAGTGACAGGAAATTATTAAAACATCATCAATATAAACTAAGTGGAAAAAATATGCAGTATTAAGGATAACACAAAAATACTGGTCAAAACTTGATTAAATTTAAATGGACCCACCCACATGTGAAGCACCAGCTATCAAATAAAAAAAGAATCATCCAAATCGGTTCACCCAGACAAAAGTTCTGAGCTAACACACATAAAAAAAGAAACAGTCGATTTGAGAACCTCCACCTTTTTTGAAGTAAGTTAAAAATTAACATCAATTGTTAAATAAAAACATAACAACGGTTAAGTAGTAATATAATCAAATTAAAGCACTCAAGCAAGTGGCACTACTAATTGGCGGTAGGTACATTTTCTGATCCATGTGTTTACATTTTCATAAGATACATTTGGAACAGATCATGCCTTGTTGCTGGATACATTATGAGAATAATAACTGCTTAAATGAATAGCTCTTCTTGTGCTTGGCTTTGAAAAGAAATTGTAGATGGTTTGTCTTTGATACCGAAGGACCTATCAACTGTTATTTTTTATTCCTTATTAGCACCGCCCCTGCTTCTCGCGGTTATACGACTTGACAAAACAGAGATTTTTTCATTTTATGTAAGTAAAATATGAAAGTTTTTTGCATTCGTCAATTCTCTCAATGATTGTTAAAACTGCATCAAAATCTGTTGCGTTGTTTAGAAGAAGAACGCGGTCACACAGATATACACCAAAAGCTATTTTAATTTATAATAGGCATTGTAAAGATATAGATTGCTACTATTATGTCAGACTGTACTTTTGGGTTAACTGCAACTGTCATAAACTCATAATATTCATAGTGACAACTGAAATCGTAAGTATGACATCGGTGCGGATTCTGTTGTCACAAAATTCTCTAAACTAGACTAAAAATCACTAAGATTTAGTTTGTTCCTGTCAAACGACGATTTCTCATTCTGAAATAGACTAAAGTGACAACTTAACTATATTTTAGTTTGACAGCACTAAGATGGCACTGAATTATTAGTTTAGTGTAAATGCCAATTTTGCTATTCTGAATTTGACGTTTTTCACCAAACATTTTGTTTGTCTGACTAAATCTGGCTATTTTTTATCACGATAAAAAAATGTGGAATAAAATTAGTTTTCATGAACTAAAAATCACCACAACACCTCGACTGCAGGTGAAATAAAAGTACTGTATCTTTTTGAATTTTTATTTTGCTTATATCTCGAAAATGGTGTGTTTTATCGCAAAAAAAAAATGAAAATTTCGATCCCCTTCATAAAAGCCTTAAACCCCTAAAATTCTACATACAGGTAATATTTATTTTATAATTTCCATAAAAAAAGTGAAAAATTCCATGTAAAACACGTCGAAGCTGCACCACATACGTGCACGAGGCTCTAAAAAAAAAACACGGGGTAGGTCAAATAAGTACCACGTCGCGATTGTCAAATTAAATTTTAGTTGCGTCAAAATTGTTTTTAAATTTATAGATATTTTTTTGCAGAATAGCTTTAAGATTCTCGTAGCCAAAAATAAGGAATTTTAGTGATAGTTTAGTTAGTTTAGTTCGGTGTACAAGAGAATCGGCACCATCGTCTTTCAATGATGTATGCGTTGAGATCAGATATACATTCTGATATATATTCATTTGATTACACGTTGAGATATACTTTACACATTGAGATGGGTGAAGTATAATCAGTAATCACCCACGGATTGAACATGACAGCCTCTTTGGTCTAGTGGTCGCAAGCACTGCTTCTGAGCATTACGTCTTGGGTCGGGAAAAGTGTTATTGGGTTTTTCCATCTGGAATTTCTCAATAGCAGCCCGGACTTTAGATGTATGCCCGGTTGATGGCAATAGCATAATTAGCCTATAATGTTCCCACTGCTGGGACACAGCCCTTCTCTTTTCGAGACGGATTGGGCTGTAATCTACCACGCGGGCCCAGTGCGGGTATGTGTTCGAATTTTTAGTTCTAGGACATGCCGGTTTCCTCTCAATGTTTTCCTTCATCGATTTGAGAGCAGTGTTGATGAAATTATTTACACAAAGTAAAGCGCCTGCCTGGGTGCAAACCCACGACCTAAAACTTGGTAAGTCGGGGCCGTTACCACTGGGCCACCACTGCTCTGCGTTGGCAATAGGCTCGCCTCCTGGGAATTAAACATAACTGGCGAAATGTGAGTGTACTATAGATGTACTTCTGCCTAACCCTCCGGAGAACATGTACGATCTTTCTGAATAAACCACGAACCCTTGAACCTCTGAACCTAGATACTTGTTTTACCACTACAAATACTCAGTACTTAGTTAGATTCAGCCAACATTTCGGTTAGGAGTTCCAACGACTCGAAGGATGAAACTTTATTGGTTGGTGCTCGACATTGACGTGAAACAAACATCTATAAATTGTTCAGTACGCTTGCTGCGGCAGTTATTCAGAATTTCTGATCGTTACAACTGACAGATATTGAGTAGAAGTAAATGTGTTAGACAAAGAATTGGCAGCTTACTTGACCAGAAACCAGAAGATTAAAGGAGCAATAAATGGTTTTGTAATAGAAAATTATACATACTGCAAACGCAAATCTTACCAGGTGTGGTACTGTCAGCTGGCTCTAGTTTTGTATTATATGTCCTAGATATAGTTACGTCACTTTTCGTGTCTATCTGTGTCGGTCACACAGATGAACTAGCCTTCGGCGCGGGAGATATTATAGTGCACAAGTGTGTGCGCAGACACAGGTGCACTCTCTCTCCCTCACTTTCATAGTCCGATGGGAGACACGAAAAGCGACCTTCTAAACTACATCATGGAAAATGCGGTTTTCAACATCATTAAGAGCATTTATTGGTTATAGGTTTACGTGTGTAATTATTTTGGTGTTAGATTGTATAATGTATTTAAGTAAACACTGTAGATAAAGAAAACTGAGTGTTATACATTACTATTTATCTTACATATAGCAGAAATTGCGATGCTATGACATTTTGTCATTACATCCGTACAAAGTAGGGGCGAGTCACTAGTATAATATACATACATACACATATAAACTCGAGCCTTCTTCCCACGAGGGTAGGCAGATACTACAGAACGCCACCTGATACGATCCTTACATACTCCTTTTGCCTCGTTTATGTTCATACATCTGGTCATACACGCACGCCGGTTGTAAGTACTATGCACCTGCTATTTCTAAAGAACATCACCAATAAGGTGAAATAAGGAAATAAGGCATCTTCTCCCGGCATTTCCACTCACAACCTTTTGTTAGTCGCCTTCAATTCATCCTCTCAACATGAACAAACCATCTAAGCATACTCTTTTTTTTTTTTTAGTATGATATAGTGAGAAGTCGATAAGATTGGTAGCTGAGCTGATCGCCTATTATGCAGATAGTATAGAAAAGTTTCACAAGTCACGGTCATGTGGTCATAAGAATTGTGAAAATCTGGAAACGGCATACCGATGTTTCTGCATTTTAACACCCATAAAATTTCAACATACTTTCAACCGTTCCAAGATAAGAATCACATTCAAAACATCTAAGAAAATGCATGCTGCATGCAAAACTACTTTCAATTTTATCACAGCAGCATCCATTTTGTCAGAATCTTTCCACCATTTTCGTCTTAAAACGGGGGTAAAAGATAAAGCGATTTAACGGCACTGAGATGCAAATAGGATATCTTAGTTTGTGGAGGGCCAACAAGACTTAGTGAAGCTTAATTTGATATAGGACCCTATTGTAATTTGTGGTAACAGGAGTTCTGGGAAGGCGGAAAGATGTGAGACGATGTTAAAAAGATAGGCAGGGTCCTCACACTAAAACAGAGTTTGAGGACGCTGCCTGTCTTTTTGGGATGATACTGTGTGGCTGGTTTCTAAAGTCGCTTCTGTGTTTGACGAAAGGGGTAATTGGGTAACACACTAACAATAGGAATTGCTTTTATTTTGACAGTTCAACAGCATTCATTGAGTTGTTTACGTTGTTGAGCAGCCAAATGTTCGAACATATGAAGCAATGGATTAGCAATAGACTTCAAAATGATTCAGATTGTGATAGATAGTGTTATGCAATTAGGGTGCGGGTTGCGAAATCTCCATACATTTGCCAGATTATATAAGGTTACTGATTTTATTTCTATACGTAGGTTTGTACAAAAACTTTTACACGTCAATCATATTTTAAAAAAAAAACTAGATGACGTCGGCGTTTCCTATCTGACTAAGAGTAGTCGAAACAAACTCAGAAGGTACGGTCTCTTTTAAAGTCCGGACATAATCTTGGTCAGATCACGTAAGCAGCGTGTAGATTAGTGTCTGAAATGATCTTTCGAAGAAAGAACCACACAGATTTGAGTGGACCTGTTCAGCCAGTGTCCGCATTTGCCGTGTAGCTCAACTCAGAACTTAAGGAGCTCAACGATTTAAAGAACATTACCAAAGAAAGGACATTTGGACATAAAGTACACAAACTGCCAGACTATCTTTAAAAAGAACTGAAAAAAACAAAACAATTACCCATATAGTCCTCACTACTACTACTACAACTTAGCCTGCATCATCCCACTGCTAGGCAAAGGCCTCTCCCCATGACTTCCAGCTCTTTCGATCCAGGGCTAAAGTGGACCACTGGCCGTTTGTTTTCTCTAGCTCGTCCCGCCATCTTCTACGGTGTCAGGGCTCCACATAGTGGTTATTTTGGCCCACAGCTCATTGTGCATACGGCAGACGTGACCACCCCAGTCCCACTTCAGCTTAGCGACTTTTTGAGCAACGTCGGTAATCTGTGTTTTGGAGCGCAGTGTGGTGTTGCGAATATGGTCTGTCAATTTGACGTCTAGAATACTGCGCTCCATTGCACGTTGGTAAACCTTGAGTTTGGACTTTTGAATGCTTGTTAAGGACCAAGTCTGGGATCCTTAGGCCAAAGTGCGAAGAAAGCACATGCCATCTTTTTACGCTTGAGTGACAAAGGAAGGTTTCCTTTCATAAGCTCTTTCATGGACCAGTAGCTCGTCTTAAGACTTCCATGTCTTGTCTGGACTGGAAAGAGACTAACTGGCACAAGTATTCATAGACATATTGCAATTCCTCACCATTCACATTTACACATTCACAATAATTAAAATAATAAAATGATCACGTGACATTTGTTTATAAATCAAACCGAACATGTAGCGCAAGAGTGGCCTCAGGCCCACTTGCACTACAAATCACTTAATACGTTTAACATTAACGCTTAACCTTATTTAAATCATCATTCGCTCATTGTCATCTTGTTTGATTTAGTGTAGTGTGAAAGTGTAGAAATAATAGTGACAATGAACAAAGTGTTTAAATTAAGAAGACTAAGAAAGTGGAACGGACTCGTGTAAAGTACAAATCAACGCTATCCTAAGTTATAAAATAAGTAAGAATCACGTAAAGATTAAAATTGCGTTTTAGTGTATGGGCTAGGTTGTAATTAATTATTAAAAACCTGGTTATTTTTAATTTTTTTTTTTTTTAAATAGTCAAGCGGGGTCCCGGGCACCAGATTGGAGCTAAGTTCCTGTCACTTTACATTATGTATTAAAACAGAGCCATCTAATATAGTCTCAAATGTCAAAAGTTTTTTGTTTTTTAATACAGAAAGACTTGAAAGTAACTTTTTCGGGCATACCGCTTTTTCGTTACGTAACGATTTCTGCCTGTTTACTCCTACCGCAAGCCGCGTTAGAGAACTTCGTTCCGAAAAATCTCCAAACGATTGACAGAAAACGAACGATGTTTTAAAAGTGTTTAGCGCTAAACGTATTTACTGATTTGTGGTGGAAGCGGGCCTCGTGTGACAAAACTATTTTGTATTTTGTAGTCTATGGATGTAACCAATTTTACAATGGCCTGTTAATAAATGATTTGTAAAACCACGCTTCGATTCTGACAGAGTTCATAATGTGTAGAATGCAGGAGAGCTACATAATTTTAAATCATATTAAAAAAAAAAAGGAAATCTAAGTTTAGCAATCTTTTTTCGTCACGTATAGAGACAATATTGATCATTGACCCACCTACATTTTCAAGAATTTTTATTAAAAAAAAACTTTTTTACAAAAAAACAACCGACTTCCAAAAAACACTAAAAGACGTGAAAAATAACTTTAATTTCGGAATTCGGTGTTTTTGGTTTTGTATTTTCGTTTTCAGCCACCGACTTCCGAAATTAAAGTTATTTTTCACGTCTTTTAGTGTTTTTTGGAAGTCGGTTGTTTTTTTGTAAAAAAGTTTTTATTTTTCACTTTTTAGTTGCGGTACCTACCCCACATAAATTCATATACCACTACTTGGTGTGTAAATAACAGTGACAGGAAATTATTAACACATCATCCATATAAACTAAGTGGAAAAAATATGCATTATTAAAGATAACTCAAAAACTACTGGTCAAACCTTGATCAAATTCAAATGGAACCACATGTGAAGCACCACCTATCAAATAAAAAAAGAATCATCCAAATCGGTTCACCCAGAAAAAAAAATTGAGCTAACACACATAAAAAAAAAAAAAAACATACAGACGAATTGAGAACCTCCTCCTTTTTGTGAAGTCGGTTAAAAAACTGAAATAAAGTCCGTTAACGACCTGAATCAATGTATCTATCGAGATCTTCAACACGTTACAATAACAAAAAAACCATACATAGTTTTTATTATTTGGGTTCCTATTGAGAGAAATTAGGGAAAAAGTAGTGACCACTATTGCCACGGAAAAACGCGACAACTTTAGTGGTTTATCTGCTGGAGCATATTCCTTAGATAGTATGTAAATTATATATTTCATATTCATGGATGAATATGAAATATTTCCCGAAAATCCCCGTTATAAAACTTTATAAGTACCTACTCCATAAATCATTTCTTCGACCAAACAATGCATATGAGATATTATTATTGAAATTGATGATTGGATGAGGTCATTTCAATAAGTCAGTCGTGGATTCTCGGTGTCCACACCCTAATGCGCTTTGATTTAGTAGCTCGTGGATTAATTGGGAAAAAGATATATGTAGAGGAGGGTATTCTAGCTTACTTTTGTTCAACTACTATGTGAGAAATAATGATTCCTTAGTGTTTTAAGTCGTGGTCAGTTTGCTGAGAGTGAAGTTACTGGCACGTAGGACTTTTTAACTCTGCATAATATGCCTTCTATGTTCCGACTACTACAGCAGGGCGCGGCGAATCAATAGCCGATTTCCGGCTACCGTAGGCGCGGACTTGCGGACGGCGAGCAATGGGCAGCTCGTCTTCCGGTAAGGACCAGGCCCGGGTCGACGACGCGTTGTGTTCCACGCGCGTCTCAAAGAGATGTCAGCACACATTGACGGGGTCCGTTAAGGCCGATGCCTACCGCGGTCGCGGTTTTGTCCAAAAGGGTTACTGTAGTCCTGGCACACAGGCAACTGAAGAAACAGGGGTGGGTTTTAGTCAGTAAAAGTCTGACACGTCCTCCCGCTCTGCCCAGAGCGTTAGAAATAATTTGATGATTCCCCACCCAAAAAAAAAGGCCTACCGTTTCTCTCTTCCAGTGCAGAGAGAAGGTTAGTGTTAGTGTATGTCAGAGGTTTTAATTCTGTCGCTGGTGTAATTTGGTGATTTAGTTATATTTGGCTTCTAAGGTCTTAAGCATCCCGAAGATCTGTGTCCGAAGTGTTTGTCCGATGTGACTTTTTTAAATGACAAAAAAAAAAGTATTACCTACGACCAATTTCTGGTCGTTGACACCAAGAAAACATTTTTTTTAATGGAAATACATCTCCATTAGGCTATATAGGCAAACATATAAAAAAACACATCATATAGCCGTCAACTAGGCATTCTGTTTATCAAACTAATTAACATAGCACAAAAATAATTGCTGGGACAGGAATTTTATTTTTGGTGTGAAAAATCGCTGTCTACGGTACTACGCAACCCTAAACGTAACTCACGCAAAACATTGTGCTTATGGGTGCATACAACGGTACAGGGGTCGTGGACATTAAAGACTTGTTTTCGTAAAAAAACGTCCCTATAAGTTGGAATTTTGACCTTCAATATCTCCGTAACTAGAAGGTTCCCGAGTATAGTCCAGTACAAAAAAATATTACAATGAAGGGGAGTAAAAGTGACTCTCGGCTTCGTAAAGTGTCTTTTTACATCCGTTATATAATCACAATATCTACCAAAATACCATCTGCCACAATTTCTCACGAGCTTTTCACAGCGTCTTTTCATATTCGCACAGTTCACAATAGAATGACGACACAGCATTTTTATTTCCTTGTAAATATCTCTCGGGTGTTTAATATTCGTCTCATAAGGCATGAGTCGGGACGTGGTATATGTTACGTATATATTGACGTTGATGTAGGGACAATGGAAAGGGCATGAATTTGTTTCTCTTGGGATTTCTTAATTTAGTTAGGCTAGACAGTGATTACTCGTAGGACAAGATATGTCACCTTAAGGGGGATGCACTAAAGTAGCCCGCGAACTTCAAATTTACTTACGTTTTTTGCAATTTGCATGTTGTATATTGATTCAAATATGATTCGTGACCGTAATAAATATGGCTTTACACAATCTTTAGAATTAGCAATACAACTCCTTTAGTTAGAATTGGCCTCAAGTGTCATGATTTCATGAAATTGTCATTCAATAGGGTTATATGAATTTAGAGATTTGTATTGATGATTTTTATGATTATAATTCTATGAACTAGCGGCTCTGTCAGCTGTTGACCTCGCGAGTCTGTCATTGCACAGCTTAAAACTGAATAAATGTACACCGCGCACCTTCAAACAAAATCCTTAAAACAAAGAGCGCGAAATGGCTAAAGTATGTTGTTTTTTACATTTTCAACCACGGTTATCTTAGCCATTTTGAAAAAAAAAAACGTAAATTGACTCGACAAAAATCCATATAATTATCGAACTGCTCGCAAAATTTCACGAGAATCGGTTGAGAAATGCGACCTGTAGAGAAGAACAGCCCGAAATCGGCCAAAAATCCGGACATACAAAGCATTTTTGCCCAAGCTGAAACGGAGACGCTTCGCTCGCGCTTCGCGCTCGTTTTGTCAATAAATATTTGATAAGGCCGCTAATCATATTTAGATCAACATACAACCTGATACTGACCGGCAAATTGCAAAAAAAAAGAAAATTTGAATTTCCCGGGCTACCCTGACGCTTTCACCTTAAGAGGACACTGGACTGTTATTATTTTCAATGAAAACATTTTAATAGTTGACTTAGGCTTACTAAAGGAGGGTACGTACAGCGGGGTAATTGCGTAACACACTAACAGTAGGAATGGCTTGCATTTTGACAGTTCAACAACATTCATTGCGTTATTTACGTTGCTGAGCAGACAAATTTTTCGAACATATGAAGCAATGGATTAGTAATAGGCTTCAAAATGATTCAGATTGTTATAGATTGTGTGTTACGTAATTAGGGCGCTGGTCGCATAAAATTTGAGTCAAATTGACGTAAAGAAGAAGAAATTTTGCTAAACAAGAAATCAATACAGAAAGTAGAATTACCGTTTTACATAAATTATAGTTTTATACTCGAATGTGACGAACAATGTGTTAAATGAAAACAGAGTGAATGGAAATTGTGAACGAATATTGCGTCGGGATGGAAACAATCTGGCAACAAAAACTATAATTGGATGACCTAATTATTTATTAATTATTTCTGTCTGGCCGTCGGATACTGTAGTGTTGGAGACGGCTGTAGTATTTTAACATATCTAATTTAATAATATGATCAGAGGCCGTACTATGACGTGTTAAAGCCATCATTGTTCCAGCGTGAAATAGAGACGGAGCTATATACGGACTGATAGCACTATCCCTTTTTCTCAATGGAACCATGATGGTATTAGCACGTCATAGTAAGGCAGCTGATGGCTAAATCCCGTAATTAAAAACGTTCAAACTATCAAAAAATTGACAAAATTATAGGTAAATTAGAAAGATTCTTTAACAGATTAAGGGTGAGAAGAGAATGCGTACGTCCTTAAAAATACGAGACTTGCCCTCTGTTCTAACAATTTTTCTTCTAAATAAGACCTCGTTTTATTTATGGACACTGAAGTTCTAAACTAAGTCAGACAATAAAAAAAATACGCCCTGAGAATTGCTTGCATCGAAAACATGAATTTATCTAACAAAACCTACTCAGTTCTTCATTAAGATGCTATGTAAATTCCTAGACAGAGAGCGTTCTTACTGTGATAGACGTACAATATTCAAACACATCTAGCTGGTTAGTTCTGAAGCTATATTAGTATTATTAGTGTCCCAGGAGAAAACATTCAAATGTCCCAGAAGGCCGATTGGAACTGGAATCTTCACCGTTGAAAATTTTATTGCGCGTAGATGTATGTTGAGGCGAGAAGCAAAAGTCTGAAGTCTATTACAGATTTTTGGTTATATTGAAGTTGTTAAAATTGAACACAACGAAACGTAAGCAGCGTTCTATGCACTTGTTGCCGGACGATGTCCGATGGTCAAAAACCTTGCGCTACGCTGCTGTAGCGCTCTCGTCGACTTGCACGAACGTCACGCTAGACCGGCTATACTCTGTCGAAGTGCGCTAAGTTCACACTTGCGTTTCGTTGACTATTGAAATCCCGTACTAATGACCCTTTTGATATATAAGATGACGCGCGATTATTTAGTCGATTTATTTTAACACTTTTTGAAAGTTGTAACCGATTATTTTTACTCTGTGGTTTAGAATTTATTTCTTTAGTGGTATTTTTAAGTTAGAGCGGGTAGCACCGAATGGGATCGTGAGTGTCATGGCCGCGTTGGCGAACACATTGGCTCTAAATGCAAGTTTAACAATTATTCAGACTAGATAGACTTAATCAGTGATAATCATTGTAATCATTAAAGTTTATAGTTAAGTCTCGTTGCGATATTTGAAAGTAAATTAAGTGCGTTATTTTGCGAGTATTATTTTCCAAACACCTGCACGTACATGCCCATGATGAAGGACCAATAGATGACGGATCAGTAGCGACACGTGGTGTCTCAGCCGCTCGAACATCCGTCATATAGATTAAAATTCAGTCGATGTTCAGACTGCCATGTTTCCTAGGGTTTTCGCTAAATGACTAATCACAAATGGTAAGTAGCGACAACTACTTAGACATGAAAAACATGTTTGAGAAATAAATGCTTCAGTTGTACGGTATATCTGAAAAAATCTACTTTATGTACATATACTCCACGTCTTATAACCTCAATAAAATCTAATCTGATTGAACGTAGTGCAGAATTTGCAGAAACGAAAATATTTTCCCATTTCTAATATACTCGATAACACTCTTTATGACAAAAACAATTAACATGACCACTTTAGGATGTTGTATTTGCGTTTCATGGTGGCGCCACTTATGAAGAACATTTAAAAGTAACATGTCAAATTCAGTACATTGACAGCTAGTTTCATATTTTGCCGCTGTGCACATTAATATGGTTTCTTTTTGGAAATGAGTTCCTTACCGCACGTTATACTCTGCACACTTTGTGAGAGCTAGATCGGAAAATGTGTAAACTTTGGACCGTCAAGACACGTTTGCTACACAGTATGTGTGTTTGTGTGTTTACAAGCGTATGTCCATTTATAGGTAAGGCAGTCTAGAGTGCTCACAAAATAAGTCTGCGCGCGGCCGAAATCGAAAATAATCGGTTGCCGCCATCTCGACGTTTACTCGTATACCAGGTGTCAAGAGAGTGTACTGTGTTCCGTACTAAAAAATCGCCATTATGATGCCGAAAGTGATTAAAAGTGTTGGCAGGGATATAGTGCTTGAAGGTCAAACACGCACGCAGATTTATCTTGCGCGCTCTTTAGCATAGACGTGTAAGATGCACGTCATTCAATAATGCTTTAATTTTTTTTGGAACGATTTTACTCAACGCAGCTTGCGGTAAGACTTCACTGTTAGAAATCCTCACGTAAGGAAAAAGTGTTTTACCCTTTCCACCAAGTGACTTTCTCTGTATCTCTGTCTCTTTCTATTATAAACGAGGGTCTGTGTGCGTGCGAGTATCGCGTAAGCAACTTATTTCCTGACGGAGGTCCCCCGACCGCACACGTTTTTAACATTGTTCATTTAATAAATTGTACCTATTATTTAATACATAATATACAGTAGTATTATGTTATTTTAATTATTGTGAATGTGAGGATTATGTGGGTCATTGCTTTTTTTTTTCGCAGTTAATTTTAATCATGATCTGGCAGATTGAGTAATTTATGTGGCCTACCCAAATGTCCAAGGTATTGTTCGTCGAATCGTTGAGCTCCGTAAGTCCTGACTTCCTGAGTTGAGCTGCACGATTACTGACAAATGCGTGCACTGACTGGACAGGTCCACTCAATCTGTGTGATTCTTTCCTCAAAAGACCATTTCAGATACCAATCTACATGGTCTTCACATGATTTGACCAAGATTATGTCTGGACTTTAAAAGAGACTGTGACCTCTGAGTTTGTTTCGGCCTTTCTTCTCAGAGTAGTCAGATAGGAAACGCCGACCTCATCTAGTTTAAAAATATGATTGACGTGTAAAAGTGTTTGTACAAACCTATTTACAGAAATAAAATCATTTATCATTTATTTATCATTTACAGCGAAAGGAACTTCGTTCCAATCCGGTGTCCCACGACGATTATCGACATTTTTGATGTAGTAAGTGAGAGTTGAGGCCACTTCCATTGATCCTTATGGCATATGCATAGGTATTGTACGTGTAGTATAAGGCGAAATGCGGTTAATCAAAATACTAATGTCGTGTCATACGCCTTATTATTATTTGCCTCTAGCATGAAATAGCGTCTGAATGTGAATGTTGAACATGTCATCTATGTACATAGTAATATTATAAATTAAAGTCGCTTTTTGTGTCTGTCTGTGTGACCACGTTGAGTCGTAAAAAACTTTTTTACCAAAAAACAAACCCATTTTTTTTGGAAGTCGGTTGTTTTTTGGTAAAAATGTTTATTGTTTTTTAATTTTTTGTTGCGGTACCTTCCCCACACAAATTCGTATACCACTACTTGGTATGTGAATATCAGTGACAGGAAATTATTAACACATCATCAATATAAACTAAGTGGAAACAATATGCAGTATTAAGGATAACTCAAAAACTATTGGTCAGACCTTGATCAAATTTAAATGGGACCACATGTGAAGCACCAGCTATCAAATAAAAAAGAATCATCCAAATCGGTTCCCCAGAAAAAGTTCTGAACTAATACAAAAAAAAACACACACATACGAATTGAGAACCGCGTCCTTTTTTTGAAGTCGGGTAAAAACTGTGCGAAGCAGGGGCGGATCGTTGGTATCTAATAATCTTTAGTTTCCTTTGGCTTAGTTTTATGTGTCTCGTAAAGTGGTAGTGGAATTTATTATCTAAAGGTGTGTCCACACTTTATAACTTAACATGTTATAAAATATACTTATATAACATATTTCCATAGAGAGGTTAGCAATATAAAATAATGTGGACGTATAACAAAAGTTTAAATGTTATGTAACATAATCTGGACGCACCCTAATGATCTCGAACTGTTCGTTATTTTCATATTCTGGGTAATACCTTCCTGCTAATTGTTGTGTAATTACGCTATAAGTGAACAACATGGTGTATGCTACGTGAAACCAGATGCAAATCATATTATGCTATACTTGGCATAGTAGGGGTATTCAGGGTGGCAGGGACATTGATGCGCAAGCTAAAACTATGGATGCAGTATGTACTGAATCCATAGAATCCTGAAAATAGGGGGAAAAATAGCGCAGATATTTTTCGCCGGTTATGAAAAACAAAAATCTGCTGTTGCATAGAAAAGTGCAATACCTACGCGGTAAATAAACTTTTTTTACAAAAAACAACTGACTTCAAAAAAATAACACAAAAAATACTGATAAATAACTTTAATTTCGGAAGTCTGTCTTTGGTTTTGTATTTTCGTTTTTGGCCACCGACGTTTTCGTTTTTGGAAGTCTGTAGTTTTTTTTGTAAAAAAGTTTTTATTTTTCACTTTTTAGTTGCGGTACCTACCTCACACAAATTCGTATACCACTACTTGATATGTAAATAACAGTGACAGGAAATTATCAAAACATCATCAATATAAACTAAGTGGAAAAAATATGCAGCATTTTAAGCAAACAGTTCTTTTTTCTTTCTAGTTATCTCAAAAACTACTAGTCAGAACTTGATCAAATTTAAAAGGGATCACATGTGAAGCACCTGCTATCAATTAAAAAAATAATCATCCAAATCGGTTCACCCAGAAAAAAGTTCTGAGCTAACACACATAAAAAAACAATAACAGTCGAATTGAGAACCTCAAAAATGTATGGAACAGCAATTGTCTTTGCGAAAAAAATCAGCGTAGGGGGTTCTGCATCATTGTACTGAATCGCGTCGATGTTCCTGCCTACAGAGTCAAATTAAATTAGTTAGCGAAACTTCGCAGACGGTTTAGGTACCGATA
This sequence comes from Griposia aprilina, assembly GCA_916610205.1. NCBI lineage: Eukaryota > Metazoa > Arthropoda > Insecta > Lepidoptera > Noctuidae > Griposia > Griposia aprilina. The sequence continues at coordinate 11,869,665 of OU744307.1, read as the reverse complement.
TCTAAACACTATAAAACAAAAAAAACAAAAAGTTTTGATGATATTTTTTCTGGATTAACGACTGCAGGAGTTTCACTAACTAATTTAATTGGACCCAGTATTTAGCCAAGCAAAGTGTAAACTACTTTGTTTGCGGTTTCGGATTAAGAACCATGCGGGTCTCACAGTAAGTGAAGACGTGGCGTTGGAAGGCCTCCCACAAGGTGGACCAATGACTTGGTGAAGGCTGCAGGAATCCGCTGGATGCGAGAACCACATAACTGGTCGAAGTGGCGGTGCTTGGGGGAGGCCTATATCCAGCAATGGACGTCTTTCGGCTGAAATGATGATGATGTCCCACAATTACGTTTTCAATTGGATTTGACCGACCTACGACTGGAGAAATCGCTTTAGGCATGATCCATGCTTTACGTCATGCAAGCTTCTTACCTGGCAAACCAAAGAATTGAAGCAACCTATGACAAGATTTACATCGTCTAAAAATTATCCCGCTTTAACGTCTTGGCCCCGTTTCTTGCTTAAGATGCAGGTCGGTCATACGTCTAAGCAACATTTGTTGTTCAGTCGATTTGCTGCGTTCAAATCGATTTTGTATCGCTGGCACACTGTACAGCTGCCAAAAAATTACACCAGGTGGCTCCGTATTAAATTTCGCATATTTATGTATGACATACTCTGTGTCAGACCATAGACTTTTTTTGTAAAAAAAAGTTGAAAATCAGCGCTCCGCCATTTTGGTCAGTTTTTTTTACGAACGATGCCCGCTCCGTAGATATTATGTGTTGACGTCGTAGTTAATAACCCAATGTATTAGTGTTATATATCATAAAAATCCTCATTAATCAAGGTTTACGAATATCTAGATGTGTCATAGGTTTTGAATCAGTTTTATTGTGTTAAACTCTTCATGAAAAATGAGGCCCTAACGACACGCTACGCGCCGGCATTTTCGTGTTAAATTACGTGTGTTTTACTAAATAATTTACTAAAGTAATGCTTGTAATATGGACATAAGTTCATTATTAGTATTTAAACATGCTCAGAACATTAAAATACTATGACAATAGTTCAAGATCACGAATAATCTAATTCGTTCCTCAGTACAATTTGTAAAAGCAATTTTTGAGGACGGGACGTTAACGAGTTTGACAGATAAGGGTTCGGACGAATGTTAAACGCGCATACGCTTCGTTGTTTTTCCAATTCTTTTGGTATGAATTGTTGTAAAATATATATAATTATTGCATATCATTTCAAATATAGTTACACAATAATCATCTAAAATAAATTAAATCCTATTTGTAAACACACATGTGGCAGAACTCTTATGTCGTCCCTCTGGACCTCGCAGGAGGTATCAAATTGTTGAGGGAATGGGGTGTTTGTTTTGGTGTATTGTGCTACTCTGAGCAAACCAAGTAAGGACATATGGGTATCGAAAAAAAGCTTAGATAGTCTAGTTTACTAAGAAATAGGTTTAGTTGACACAAACTACAAACTAATGTACAAAAATTCAGTAAGAACAAATATTTTACGGAAATTCAACACATATTTTTAGTTTAACATTTTTTTACAGTTCTTTCGACTATGAAGTCGTAATGTAGTATTAACACCTGTTGATTCTGTATGGTTTCAGCTATACACACGATTTTTTATTAAGGTATAGGTTTGGTAGTTTTCAAGTTATTACACTTTATGTTAGAAATGACCGGTGCGCACGCGCGGTCTTAAGCTAATATAGCAGCTGGGACGTTTGACAGGCCCGCGTGGCTTGGACGTTTTAGCGGTGGTGAAACTTTTATTGTTGCTTGTACTTATGATATGCCACAGGCTGTTAAATTTTGCCGTGAAAATCAGGCTTTGACTGTGAGCAAAACACAAAGGCTTTTCTGTATAGGAAAAATCTTATCGCATGGTAGAACATATGTATTTTCCACAATGAACACTCCTCAATCAATCCATCTGTCTAGCTTTTTCCCAACTATTTTGGGATCGGCTTCTAGTCTAACCGGATGCAGCTGAATACAATACCAGTATTTTTAACCGACTTCCAAAAAGGAGGAGGTTATATGTTCGGCTGTACGTATGTTTTTTTGTTTTTTTTATGTATGTTCACCAATTTTCCGTCAATAGTGAACCGATTTTGAAAATTATTTTGTGTTTGAAAGGGTATGCTCTCGAGGTGGTCCCATTGTCACCAAGTCAGAATCTGATGTGGGTATCCCATGGAAAATGAGGGAAATCCTCAAATTTTATAGGCACACTATAGCGATTTGGGTATTTTTTATAGTAACTCGTGCATTTGCTCTCGGAAAGCAACATTTGGTGAAGTGAAACTGATGATGAAGACCAGAGGTGGCCACCGGAAGTACTCATTGCGGTTGCGATTGAATGACTTTAATATGGTTGCTAAGCAAGTTAAGCTCATCACAATACATATGGTGAAATAGAGCTCACGGTGGCTTCACCATCAGCTCCAATTCTTGTCGTTTTTACCAGGAGAACTCCTCAACAATTAACGTCCCTGCATCGGGAAAAGCAATATTTTATAAAAGGTAATGAGCAGTTCAAATTAGGTTATTGTAACTTAGATAAATTAATAACTGACCCACTAAAAAGTGAAAAATAAATAACTTTTTTAACAAAAAAAAAAAAACAACCGACTTCTAAAAAAACATTGCAAAGTGAAAAATAACTTTAACTTCGGAAGTCGGTGGCAAAAAACTAAAATACAGATCCAAAAACACCGACTTCCGAAATCAAAGTTATTTTTCACTTTGCAGTGTTTTTTTTAGAAGTCGGTTATTTTTTTTGTGAAAAAGTTTTTTTACATGAAGCGACTGCCTATCTGACCTCCACAACCCAGTTACTGGGTAACATCATACCCCTTGGTAAGACTGGATGGCAGACTTCTGGGCTTCTGGCTACACATCGCGACTGTCAAAAATCTACGAATGACAGCCGGGACCAACGGCTTAACCTTTCCAAGCACGGAGGGGTCTCAATATGTAATGGATGGTCAGTCATCCATGAACAGACCGCGGCAACCGTAGTTTAACCTCCGATCAATCCGTGTGAGTGTTATCATTTAGCCACGAGAACGCGGGAGGCTCTGTACTACGTAATACTAAGCAAGTTATTTCTTCATTCAACAGCCTATACCTACTCATCTACTAACTAACAACCACAACTCTATGAAAACAAGTTACCCCTACTCTCAAACATCGTTCAATACGCGATTTCAAAGTCATGTTCACGAACGGGCGCCGTCAGTAGGGACTGGTCATCTCTTAGCTGCCACAGCTTATTTTAATTTCTGAGTAGTTATTTTTTGTTTTTATCTTTTTATTACGGACGCTTTTAACGTGCACGTATTTCTACATGGTTCTCACATGTATAATTTCAACATGAATGATGTAACCAATTTTTTGTAACAATATATTGATTTATAAGTGTCCATGAAGTTTCTTGCCCGTTCTTCTCCATAGGTACCTACAACGCTTTGGAATGGGCAAATAGCTTCATCTTTCTAAATGACCGACCCCTTGACAATTCAAAAGTGCCTGGAATTGGTTTATTTGAAATAAACGCTTTGAGTTTGAGTTTGATTTCCCAATGAACTTCCAAATAAACACAGGAACATTGACGATTAAGCGCTGATAACTCAGAATCAATATTGATAAGCCGAGAGCACATAAGCGAAGGTGAATCGGTAATGAATCAACACTTCTAACTGTAATTTAACGTTGCCTTGTTTGAGTTCCACAAATTGTGTTTGTTGAATTGTGATTGTTGATTCTACGTCTGTTGTGTGTATTGCTTTAGTTTTGTTAAGATGTTTAATGTATGATTGCCTCGTTGGTATAGTGTTTTCTTTTTCTATTCTCAGGTCGGATGGCAAGGAATGGGCAGCTCGCTGTCCGGTAAGGACCAGGCCGGGTCGACGGCACGCTGTGTTGACGGGTTCCGATAGGGCCGATCCCTGCCGGGCTCGCGGATTGTTCGAAAGAGTTACCGTGGCCCTGGCGCACAGGCAACTGAAGGAACACGGGTGGGTTTTAGTCAGTAAGAGTCTGACACGCCCTTCCGCTCCGCCCAGAGCGGGAGAAGTCATTCGAAGATTTCCCAAACAAAAAAAAACAAAAAAAGGTCGGACAGAGTATTATTGGGCTTTTCCATTTGAAATTTCTCAGTAGCAGCCCGGAGTCTGGTTTTTTGCCCGGTTGATGGCAACAGGCTCGCCCCCAATTAGGTACATGGGACTTAAACATAACTGGCGAAATGAATGTGGGTTTACTATGGGTACATTACTGCCTGACCCTTCAGGGAAACAAGGCGTATGAAGTTACATTATTTTTTCAATTTAATGAATTTGATTCATTTCATTCGGTCTAATTTGATTTACCTAAATAACTTGGTACAGTGTGCTAATGTTTTGATGAAGACCAGAGAAACGGTGGATTGACTGTATGATAAGTGATATGGGTAGAAAGCGAGGGACGGGAGAGACTACGGAGATGACGACTAAGTACGACTTGTAAAGTATTATGTTATTTTAATTATTGTGAATGTGAGGATTATGTGGGTCATTGCTTTTTTTTCGCAGTTAATTTTGATCATGATCTGGCAGATTGAGTAATTTATGTGGCCTACCCAAATGTCCTTTCTTTGGTATTGTTCGTCGAATCGTTGAGCTCCTTAAGTCCTGACTTCGTGAGTTGAGCTGCACGATTACTGACAAATGCGTGCACTGACTGGACAGGTCCATTCAATCTGTGTGGTTCTTTCCTCAAAAGACCATTTCAGATACCAATCTACATGGTCTTCACATGATCTGACCAAGATTATGTCTGGACTTTAAAAGAGACTGTGACCTCTGAGTTTGTTTCGGCCTTTCTTCTCAGAGTAGTCAGATAGGAAACGCCGACCTCATCTAGTTTAAAAATATGATTGAAGTGTAAAAGTGTTTGTACAAACCTACTTACAGAAATAAAATCATTTATCATTTATCATCATTTATCATTTATCATTTAAGACCCGCCAATCACTAAATACGTTAACGTTAAATGAGTTTTAAAAAACGAAAAATAAAAACAAAAGCAGCAACAGCAGTCGAAAGCGAAATGGGTGTACTATAAGTGCACCTCTACCTAACCCTTCAGGGAATACAGGCGTGATGTTATGAGTTTTAAACATCGTTCTGTCTCTGTCATCATCAAACATTTGACAGAAACAGAAGTTTTTCCTTCAAACATCACGTATATGCCAGTGAAAGTCCTGTCAAAATTGGTCCAGCCGTTTCGGAGATTAGCCGAAACAAACAGACAGACAGACAATTTTTTTTTTCTTTTGTTATAAGTACCTACCGTATATACTTTCATAAGCATTTCGTAAAACGTTGTTATTTTGACATTACAAACAGACACTTCAATTTTATTTATTTGTATAGATATAACGTAACGCTGTCCTTCTAAAAACCTGATCTGCTCATCACCGAATAGAATGTTAAAAGTCGTCATAGTCAGTTAGTAACTTGCGGTATAAATATGTAACACTTAAGACTCCCGCAGACAGGCGCGACGCGACAGCGCGACGCGACTCAAACTCAAACTCAAAGCATTTATTTCAAATAAACCAATTACAGGCACTTTTGAATTGTCACGGGGTCGGACACTCAGAAAGATGATGCTAGTTGCCCATTCCAAAGCGTAGTAGGTACTATGGAGAAGAACGGGCAAGAAACTCCATGGACACTCTTTTAAATCAAAATATGGTTACAAAATATTGGTGACATCGTTCATGTTGAAATTATGCATGTGAGAACGATGCAGAACGTTTAAAGCGTCCGAAATAAAAATACGAAAACAATTCATATATTAAATTAAATTAAAATAAGCCGTGGCAGGTAAGAAATGACCAGTCCCTACTGACGGCGCCCGTTCACGAACATAACGCATGGACTCTTACTGTAAAACAATTTCCATGAAGTTTTCATAGAAATTGTTCTACTAGAGTCGCGTCGCGCTTGTTAGCCTTTACTCTGAATCGCGTGCATACCAACACTCATTGGTATCGCCACTTGTTTTAAAAGTTTTACAACTGGATGCAACGTAATACTGTTGAATAAAAATAAAATACTTTTGGTTTGCAGAAAGCAATACAAAAAGGTGTTTACCATAATCAGCCTATAGTGTTCCCACTGCTGGGACACAGGCCTCCTCTCTTTGTGAGGGAACGGGCTGTAATCTACCACGCGGGCCCAGTGCGGGTTGGTAGATGTCACATGTTTTCGAATTTTTGGTTCTAGGACATGCCGGTTTCCTCACGAAGTTTCCCTTCACCGTTTTGAGAGCAGTGGTGATGAATTTATTTATACAAAGTAAAGCGCCTGCCTGGGTTCGAACCCACAACCTATAACTCGTAAGTCGGGGCCGATACCACTGGGCCACCACTGCTCTCTAGTGAAAGGTGAAAACGAAAAAGGTGTTTGCCCAACCTGTTTCGACACAATAAACACAGCTGTCTTCATAAGCAGTTGCCATATACAGCTTGCAGCCCAATTACGTAACACACTATCCATCCCAATCTGAATCATTTTGAAGCCTATTGCTAATCCATTGCTTCATATGTTCGAAAAATTTGTCTACTCAACAACGTAAATAACGCAATGAATGTTGTTGAACTGTCAAAATGGAAACTATTCCTAATGTTAATGATTTACGCAAGTACCCCGCTGATTTGTTCATCGAACAGTTGCAATCGAATAGAACTCATAAGCACTATTAATTATTTCTTTTAATAATACCATTCTTCCCATTCGACCTATGCAAAAAGACTAAAGACTCTCTACAGAACATTATTAATAATGAAAACTCTAGTTAAAACACTCGGCAGGTATTAATATTCTTCCTCGACTCAACTTCCATGATCACTACTACCAATATCCTCATGCCGTATATGAAATTCTCCAATTTATTATATTAATAGTTCTGCGAGAAACGTAGAAGTTCAGGCCACAAAATGTTTTAGTTCAAAATGAAGTTCAACTCACGTGCTTTAGGTAAATTAATTAAACTCTGAAAGCGCTATATTCGGTATCTCCAAGTCTACTGATGAATTCAATAAAAAGTTTGGCAAGGCTGGCTATGGAATGTAACTGACGATTGCAATTTGGGTTGCTTGTAGTTGCAAACTCAAATTCAAAGCATTTATTTCGATTAAACCATTTACAGGCACTTTTGAATTGTCAAAGAGTCGGTCAGCTAGACAGAAAGTTGAAGCTAGTTGCCCGTTTCAAAACGTAGATCTCTATAGAGAAGAACGGGCAAGATATTCCATGAACACTGTTTTAAATTACATCAGCGTACATCATTTATGGTTCAGCAATCTATAGAGAATCACTGTACGACTAAACGCCGACAGACTGATCACCGACAAGACTTTATTTCGACGGGACACTTCGCCGACAGGACACTTCGCCGACAGGACTCTTCGCCGACAGGGCTCATCAGCGACGCATTAAATATTTTAGCGATAATTGTATTAGATGAGCTTCGAAATGCAAGGCTGGGATGGGATGTAAGAGCGAGCGAAGCGAGCTCGGGACTTGGGGCACCCCGACTCGGACAGGTTAGGTTAGAAGGGGATGGCGGCATCTGAAATAACCCCCTCCTTCTCATTCGTGGTATTTTTTTTTAAACCACCTAGAAGAAGGAGCCCCGCTAAGCAGGGCTCCGTCGACTATGCCTTATTTATTATCGGAGATACGTTGCGTCGCTGATGAGCCCTGTCGGCGAAGAGTCCTGTCGGCGAAGTGTCCTGTCGGCGAAGAGTCCCGTCGAAGTAAAGTCTTGTCGGTGATCAGTCCGTCAGCGTAGTGTCTGACGGCGTTTAGTCGTACACTCGTAGAGAATGCTTCTGAGTTTCGACACTAAAAGTCACTACTCATCTCTTTTTGCCCATCAATACTTTGGAGTTTTCTTAGATTACTACACCACTGCTAAGCTGCCTTGGAAATCTAACAGACCCTTACGTATTCTATAGAAGTCAGTAAGCAAAAGAAAACTTAGTTAAACAAAAACAGCTGACAAACGCATAGGAAGAGCGCTGCAGGTGTCTCAGAAACATGCCTAAGCCGTTGTAGAGTTCGCGCAACAATTTATGAGCCCTCTGAACGTAGGCCCGAGAGCGAAACCGGGAATGGTACAGTTTAGCTAGAGTGAGAAAGTTCCCTCGGACACCTATATTATGCATACTGCGTAGCCACTCACGTGCAACTTCCGAGAGCTCATAAAGTTTTGCGCGAACTGTATCGCAGAAGCAACAGTGCGTTTGACTGATTCCCGGATCCTATTAAATCCTACGCTGACTGGCGCATCATTTAAAAGGAGTCAGTAATTATGCCTTCACCAGGAAAACCTTTCTCATAAGTATTGATGACGAACTAGCATACGTTGTACTAATCACGAGTTAATAACATAAAAAAAGTTGTCTTTGCAGTGAATTTTATATTGTTTTATTTAGTTGCACTAACTAAACGCAAACAGATTAAAAAAAATCTTTATCACTTCATAGACTAAACTTATACGTAATCACATTTTATTTTCAGACTAACCACAAGTTGGATAGAATTAATTCAAAAATTTTGTGGTAAAAGCTAAGGCATTTTTTAATTTTTTAATAGGCATTTTTTTTTGTAAAGCGAGACCAATAACTATTTTGAAAACGTGAAACGTGGTGTTCTATATTATTTTTTTTTTACTTATCTCACCTCAGTTGTTAAGATAAAACACTTCATTTCAAGGAAAAAAACCATGTTAACTAGAATTAAAGGTTTTGAAAGAGTGAGTTAATTCACAGCATCTGTAGAGATTTCCAAACATAAATGCATTGTAGGTATGCAGTTCAACTTTGTGAAAACGTACCATCACTTTAGACTACAATCGATAGTTTCTTCGTTCGTTGCGCAAGATTGCAACTAATTTATTTACTGTGGACACACCTTTGGGATCCTTCCTCCAGCAGCTGAAGATTGTTATAAATATTAAATTCGAGTTTAGACAGATACCTACATAAATAATACATTGCAACGTCTTTGGGTGCATTCATTTTGAGGATTGCGTTTGATTTTTGACAAGAAGTATTTTATATGAAGAGTTAACTGTTAACATGGTTGATTATCGAATTAGCACGGCTGATAGATGTACAGTCACGAGCACAGACATGTCAACACTTAGCAACTTTCAATAGCGATTTTTTCGTGAAATAACGAAGGCAACGTTGAAATGCGACATATTGCATAAATCTATGGCTTCGAAAATAGTATGTTCTTAAGAACCTAACATTTCATTCAAAAATTAAGGAGAAAATCGCTTTTGAATTTAGCCAAGTGTACTTATACATATTTATGCTTGTGACTGTATAGAGGTATGAGGAACAGGGTGTGAAGTTCACTCATACTCTATGGAAAAGGGAGGATCCTCCGACCAGACGGGTGTTGTGTCTGGTAGGCAACTGCCCGACGGTTGATGTCGGGACGTTGTATATACGAGTATGCTAGTCGCGCGGTAAACTCTGCTTGCGCGATGCAGGATTTTGCGTGACGTCAGTATGACGTGTAAGCTCGCATGTGGCGATGTTGATACCGCTACATCACTCCCCCCCGGAGACCGGAGGTCGAGAGTGGGCTGAGTCTTGTATCTTGCGATGCTTGCCAGGGCCAGTTGAGGTTCCAGTGAGTCGGAACCGGATGTCGCATAGTTCGCGGTGAGTCGGAACTGTCTGCGAAGTTTTCCCCAGTGAGTCGGGGTGGCGCTGCGTTATGCTTCAGTGCGTCGGATGTGGTACAGCGCCGGGTTGAGGCTGACTGCTGGCGTCGACCAGGAGAGGGATTAAGAGCTCTTCTTGTTGATCGGCCGAAAGTGCAGTGTGCTGTGCCAAGGTTGCTGATGAGGCTGAAAGTGATGACCAGGCATGCGCGGTCGCTGCATGCTGGTGGTCAGGATACCCGTTGAAGCCGTGGGTGTTGGCTGGCTGTGTGCCACGCCGCTCTAAAGCTTGCGGAAGTGATGCTGATGTGATGATGAAGTGATGCTGATGTGATGATGACGTCACGCTGTAGTAGTTGCACGAAGGCTGCGCTGACATTCAAGTGCGAGGTCACCAGTATAGAGGTATGAGGAACAGGGTGTAAAGCTCACTCATACCTCCATAGAAAAGGGAGGATCCTCCGATCAGACGGGTGTTGTATCTGGTGGGCAACTGCCCGACGGTTGATGTCGGGACGTTGTATATATGCTAGTCGCGCGGTAAACTCTGCTTGCGCGATGCAGGATTTTGCGTGACGTCAGTATGACGTGTAAGCTCGCATGTGGCGATGTTGATACCGCTACAAATGTACGTAGGATAGGAGAAGACATGCTGGGACAAACTGATGAGTTTGGAAGTATAACATTTAGTTTATTTTTTATTATTTTCCCCCAACTCATTCATTTTGTATTTGTGTGTTTTTCTCTGCGTCATGTTTACCGCCAATAAACGTATTTTCTTTTTTCGTCTATATCACAAAATATTGAAAATATCAACATAATTCTTTGTGTTAATAATAATATCAGCTAATTAGTGTCCCACTTCAGGGCAATAGTCTCTTCTCATACCATGAAAATCCAAAGTCAATGAATGAATTTATTGATTACCATGCTTGCTTAAGAGGCTTACAAGAGCTAAAGCGCGGTCACTGTCGGATTGCATAGAAAAGAAAGAGACGCGCGATGACACAACGCTGGTAATTTATTGCAAAATATGAAGCAATTATGGATTTTAAAAAAATCTATTCATTGGACTAAAAAACTGAAACACTATTACATTAGTATGTTACTTGTAGAATAATCTGACAAAAAATCTGAATGTTTGCATGTATATTGGTATGGTTTTTAATCGTTAAAAATTTTTTTTAGAGGTATGTACTTGATTTTTTTCTATCATATCAAGTTAATTGTATTATGTTTTCAGCACACTATCTAACTAGCATATATCCAAAAGAATATCATATATTTTTCTGATTTTGGTTACTGCAGTGGATCATATATTTTTAGGCATTTTAAATTTGCGTTTTGGTCATATAGTCCCCTTAAGACGGGTTGGCGATTTCAGACTTATATTAACGACTAGCTCTTCCCGCGACTTCTTCCGCGTGGATTTCGTACTTTCCCCTTCAAACTTCAACATCCCCTCCACCCCCTTTAAGGGAGTTCAAAAATAATATTACGATTGTTATTCTTACTTAGATTAGTTAATAATGTTTTGTGAAATGGTAGGAGACGCCACCTAAGAACATACGCTGATATTATTGACTAGCTTTATCCCGCGGCTTCACCCACGTGTATGTCGGAATAAATCCCACGGAAATGTACTACCGGGATTAAAAGTATGTGCTAATCGGGTTAATAAACTGTGTGACAAAATTCATCCAAATCCATTCAGCTGTTTTTGTGCCAATTCGGAAGATACATCCAGACAAATAGACAAAGAATCGAAAAACTATAATTTCGGCATTATCAGATTCGTTCCCCACACACACCTCGTAACCGGTTTCTCAAAAATATTCAATGTACAGTTTTGACTTCGATGATTTTATATTATATGTACAAAGTAGTCTAAAGCTCGTATGGGTAGCCTATAGCAAAAGGATTATGTGTAAGGAACGTATTACGTTGTGTTCTGTAATTTCTGTGTCGTAATCAGATAAGATAAGATAATATATTTGTCCAAAACATGAGTGTACACACCATAACATGTCATGCAAGATGTTACATTAAATTAATCACAGTTATGTTTTGCCTCAACGGCGTACAAATATAAATAGGTAAACATCAAATAGTTACAAATTTGTCCATTATTCAAAGCATTACAAATTAGAACATATAAATAAAATACACTACATTATAGTGTCATCAAATCAACTCAGAAAATGTACAATAAAATAGCAATTAAATGTCAAAGTAAATAGGAACAAAATCTAGATATTTCACGCAAGTCAGAATAATTTATCAGTTAGAAATTCGTCAGTGCTGTAGTAAGTTTTCTCTAACAGATGGCTTTTTAACGTACTTCTTAATTTTTCTTTTGTATATTCCTTCCAATATCTTGGCAACGTATTATAAAGGATCGGCGCCATGCAGAATATACTTTTACGCAATAGAGCTGTCCTGGATCTAGGAATACAAAGTTTGCTATTGTCGCGTCTGTTTCGAATAACTTTATCTGACAATAAGGGGAATAGGTGTTGGTTCGATTTGACAAACATAATGGTTTTTAAAATGTACATGGATGGAACATTCCTACTGCTGGGACACAGGCCTCCTCTCTGTGAGAGGGAGTGGGCCATAATCCACCACGCGGGCCCAGTGCGGGTTGTTAGATGTCACATGTCTTCGAAGTTTTGGTTCTAGGACATGCCAGTTTCCTCACAATGTTTTCCTTCACCGTTCTGGGAGCAGTGGTGATGAAATAATTTACACGAAGTAAAGCGCCCGTCTGAGTTCGAACCCACGACCTACAAATCGTAAGTCGGGGCCGTTACCACTGGGCCACCACTGCTCTCTTTTTGTGTGCAATGAAGAAAAAGTACATCACACGCAATTATATACTTAACAACAAACACCCTAATGTCCCTATAAATTTTGAACTGTAATTAAAAGCAACTAGTTGCAGAATCTCTAGCAGTCGTAGCCTCCACAATAGAGGTATACTGTTCGAAAAGTGAGAAAGTTGTACGTTCAGCTAGCGAACGTTTTATCTTGGTTCTCAATTATGAATGCCATCCTTACATTAATATGCATGTGTGAATATCATTTAGAATCGCTATAATGTGGATGATTTATGTGATATGGTAAAAAGCTTTTGTTTTGGGAAAAGATGTTTGTTTGTGATGGAAAATCTTAGGCCCTGTTGCCTTACTATGACGTGCTAATACCATGATGGTTCTATTTCGAAAAAGGGATAGTGCTATCGGTCATATATAGCTCCGTCTCTCTTTCACGCTGGAACAATGATGGCTTTAACACGTCATAGTCTGGCCTCTGTACATAGCATATTTGTAAGCCCAATAGTTTTCTTTTCCATGGTTTAATATTTGAGTGCGTGAGGCAATTAGACTGCAGTGCTGCTAAAATCAGCACCAAGTTTTGCAAGTGGAATACCTCAATGATATAATCTGCTTCTATGATAAAAACTATGATGACCTTATTTGCAGCGATGTTTTTTTTTTACCAGGCTCCACTTTAGCCCTGGATCGAAAGAGCTGGAAGTCATGGGGAGTGTACAATCGTGTGTTATTAGTACTGTAAACGTTATTTTAGTTACATGATTTATCGATAGATGGCGTTGTACATTTAGCACTCTCCGTTGAATCGCGCTGCCAAGATTCTCCTGAGAAACATTAACTCTTCGTTTATAGTTAATTAAATTGACTTCGTAAAAGTAAGCTTTACCTTTTTATTCAGGGAGTGGCCTTTGCCCAGTAGTAGGATGATGCAGGCTAATAGTAGTAATAGTAGTTTATTTGCAAAAAATTCGTTAAATTACTAATATGAATTTCTACAACTATTTTCTATCTAACATCAGCAACTAGGGATGAGACATACTTGCAAAATTCAATAACAGGGCTTCCAAGTACGAGTATGAAATATACCAGGGTCGAAAACCAGGTATATAAATACTTGAAAGTATTTGGTGGCGCTCGGTTTAGTTCGTATACTATAAAAAAAAAAAAATTGGTGCAACAACAGTTGTTCTACTATTCGAGTCCCCGATCGGGATCTCCTCTACGTCTATATGTTCCTTGCTACAGAAAAGTGAAAACAACCGTTCACAATAGACGTAAGGATGAATGGCGGAATGGAAATTATAAAGTTACCTAAAAAGATTTCGTTTCATGCACTCTGACAACTTTAGAATATTTCGAGCACGGCCACCGACCACGTAGCCCCGAACTTCTTCGCCTTCGGCGCCCAGAGTTGAAAATACTTGCATAGGAAATCGGACCATTGTAGTATACATATAAGAAGCAGAATCGTATACGCAAATAAATAAAACTTTAAGGATCGAAGTATTTTTTTTGCTGATACGATTATGCTGCTTATTTACAAGGTAACACGGATCAATTTCCTTTGCAAGTATTTTGAACTCGGGCGCTAAAGGCACGGCCGCGGGAAGCGAAGGGCTCGCGGCGGCGTTGGCGGCGCCACCAAAATACTTGCATAGGAAATTGATTGAGTGTTACCTTGTAAATAAGGAGCATAATCGTATCAGCGAAGCAAATACTTAGATGTTTAAAGTTTTTGTTTGCATATACGATTGTGCTCCTTATTTATATAAAGACATGGATCGATTTGCTATGCAAGTATTTTCTAGCTCTACCTGCGTTCGATAGCATAGCAATAAATACTTCCACACTTGTAAGTATTTCTTGCCCGTACCAGGGCGCCGTACTTCGAAGCAAAGCCCTGGTTTATAAACCTCGTATGGTAAATACGTCTCATCCCTATCAGCAACCCTGCATTCCCCATATGGTCAGGCAGAGTTGTATAGAATTACGACATTTTGCCAGTTATGTTATAAGCAGTGATCGGAGTAGGTAGATTGAACTGGGGTCATTGATCCGAAACGTATATATTACTATGGACATTCCTCCGGAATTGGTGGATTATTAAAAAAAAAACCGGAACTTATGTAGGAATTGTATTCTGCCAGAGCGGAAGGAGTCATTTGATGATTTGCCATCCTCAAAAAAAAGGTAGGAATTGTAATAAAATGAGCAATTTTATTCTTTATTATTCTTCCTATTTTTTTTTTTTGTCACGATTTGGCAAAACCCAACGACCAATCAGAACAAAGCTTTAATTAAGCTTTAAATTTTGAATTGAGTAGTAATAATATCACTACCAACATTAACAATATTTAATTGAATCCGGAAATACCGGAATTACTTTCCGGAAAAATGGCTTATCCATGTTATTCTTTCTGTGTGCATTTATGATACAAGTACTAAAAATCAATCTACCTACTCCGATCACTGGTTATAAGTCTCATGTTGTAGGGGGTAGTGATGGGTCGTTGACAGTTTTTTAGTTAATGAAACGTCAACGTTGATTTACGTTCGTCAACTAGTTAAATTCGACAACGAGTTAACGTGCACTAATGTCTTGTCAACTTACAAACTAAACCGTTCATACATTGAACGGTTTTTTTTAACTTTTTATTCAACGCTGTGACGTTCAACGAGTCTCCGAGCTACATCTAGTCATCTAGTGACCTGATATTAAATGCTAATCTAGAAAGATCTTGATTCAATGTATCGCATCTCCGCTCAAGTAGTAAGTTTTTTAATTTGCTCAGTTCGTTCCGTTTGTTCTCGGATTTAGTCGAATAATAAACGAGTCAAATTCATAAACGTCGTTTACAAATTCAACTAGTTGATTCATAAACAGTTAACGTTAATACGTTGACAGGAGATCAACGGTTGATTCAACGCCCATCCCTAATAGGGGGCAAGTTTATAACTACTTTATTTAAAAATCACATAACACTGCTGGACTATACATTAATGGTCCAATTAACTTCAATGCAAGTTCCACAAAACCCCAGCTATTGAAAACCAGCTCCCTTTTAAACAAAACCGTAAAATAAAAGCATCAAACAGCTTTAGATTCCACCGGACCATGCGTTCTATTCTGCAAACGACATACAATTTTCCTCTCGCTGTCCGTAATTCAAAGTTACTCTGGTTTACCCCGTGGCTCACGAGCTACACGCTCAAGCGACACGCGTCTTGCGACATCGACTGCGGAGAAAACAAATGAAAAACAAGTTGTTTAGAGCATACCACGAGTCACCACGACGCTAGTTGCGGAGCGACGCGCGACGGACGGAAACAAGTGACGCTCGCGCCTATGGGTGATTGAAGAAGATTGAAAAAGTCGGTACTGATAGGTACGGGTAAAATAGCCCTGTGTTAACTATGCGCTCACACATAAAGATACAGGTAAAACCTGTAATGCCAAACGGGGTGAATAGGAACGCAGGGGTGAATCGGAACGAAACTTTAAAAGGGATTTTAACGTTGTAATAATGTAGTTTGTTGCCAAATGGGACTCTAATAGGTTTACTATATTATATTTAACGATTAGGTTCCCTTGTTTTTCAACGTTAAAATCCCTTTTAAAGTTTCGTTCCGATTCACCCCTGCGCCCCTGTTCACCCCGTTTGACGGTAACCGTTTCCTTTCAAAGATCAACCTGCACCGATCTGTACCGAGAATCGCACCCGAAAACCTGCTTCTTTATGCGTGCACCCTATCACTTGACGCAAGTCGCGTGTCAAATCGCATCGCTCGAGGCCACGAACGAGGCCCTTACAAAACGAAAGTTAGAACTCTCAGTCGGATTAGTTCCTCTCAGGATGATTCAAAAGCCCTGTGTTCTGCTTCTGTGATGTTTGTAAAACACCGTGCAATTGTTTCTTGATGCGTGTTTTGTTTTGAAAGTTTTTTTTTGAAAGATTGAAAGTATAAACAAGCTATAAATTATCCTTTTGTAAGGCAAATAATAAAATTACGATCATCGATTTATTTTTCAGTATGATTAATTTATTTCTTCACTTGCGTTTATTAAGGAAACTTTGTGGACCGTAGCAGTTCCCATTGTTAGTCTTAAGAGGGCGTACAACGGTACATTGGCGACACTCCTTTAAAAAAATCGTGACCTCGTGACTGAGAAGGAATGTTGAAACCCGGATGGAACCTTGTTCCATCCGGGTGTCCCTTGACACCTCTCAAGTTTTTTTTTTAACTAGTGCCTATAGTGTACCGTTGTACGCCCTCTTAACTTAGGTATTTTATAACAAACAAAAACACAGTTTTTTAAGAAAAATAGCTCTTCTAACTATCTTCAATAACGAGATTGATAGCCTGCAAACCCTAGACCCATGTTAAGTAACAGGATTTCCGGTTTGCTCGCATATATATACATTACATACACATTACATACTTATCCTTAACTTATTTCAACATAATTCTTACAGTGTCCAAAACACCAATAACCAAGATCTACAATCAAATTTTCTTTTTCAAGCTACTGATTATCAAAAACCAATTAGCCCTAATTATTCCTTAGATACTTCTGATAATACCAAACACTTTAGGCAGCAACATTTTGCAGGTACGACACCACATTTTAATCTCACCCAAGCACCGAGGGATTAGTACAGTAATCGAATATTTAAACAACTTGGAAAGGGACACTTAATAAATGAGATGCTGTGATACATTATTTATTTATAGAACGCAAAGTTGGGCCTACTGATTATGTTTTGTGAAGAGTAGGCTTAACTATTTTAGGCTGTGGCGTGGTGGATTAAGTAAAGGGTTTGTCGTGTTAAAACCGGTGTACCAGAGGACCTAGAAAAAGTGTTATTATTTCTTTATTTCTTTTTTTAGAGTGGCTTTTACGCAAGTGTCATTTTATAAGCGATAACTATGATGGAAAAGTCAATAATATTAAATTTATAAAACCCCCCATTATAAAAAAAAGGATTGTGTGGTTTTATGAAACCACGGTAAAAGTGAAACTTTTTTTCACATTAATGAGTAATAGTCTATACACTACACGGTCAGCTGATGCGAACTATAGGCGCCGCCATATTGGCCTCGGCTGCTCTGACGAGCGCCTTTTACTTTATCCCTACTCCGCAGCCGACCGTCACGCGACATGCAACACACAAACGAAAAAGTTTGAGACGATGTAATAAAACTTTAACTTCTAATTCACTTTAACACTGTAAAAAACTCTAAAAGCGGCTGAACAGATTTTCTTCTTTATTGTTATTTTAGGTTGTATATCACTCTTGATCAAGACATATTTCAAACAAAACAAAAAATAACAAAATCGGTTCAGCCGTTTGGGAGCTAGGATGCCACAGACAGACACACAGATACACACGTTAAACTTATAACACCCCTCGTTATCCATCGGGGTTAATAGTTTATTGGATCGGCATATGCTACCGAAAAGCTTATGGTAATCCTGTTGAAAGTCGTTGTAGAAACGCTTTGAAAGCGATTGCAATTTTTCTATCTAATAACACCGACAGGCGACATATGACAGGCGACCATCTGACATTTTTTTAGGTTTTTTTAAAACGTTTTTATCGTGAAAATGTGACAATTATGTCCTCTTTAACCCCCGGTAGAAAAAAAGGGGTGTTATTAGTTTAACGAGTGTATCTGTGAGTCTGTCTGCGGCATCGTAGCTCCCAAACGTCGAAACCGATTTTGTTTTTTTTTGTTTTGTTTGAAAGGTGACATGACTGCAAGAGTAATTAACTAAAAAAAAAAATGAAAAGAAATAAGAAAAACTGTTCAGTAGTTTTTGTTTGTGTCGGAGTTTTTAAAAAATTATGTTTAATATTATTTGACAAATATGTCAAATTGTCAGTTATACATATTAAATAGATTACAGATATTTTCGTAAGCTAATTATTTTAATTTGTATTTGATTGCTTCGTTGGTTTCGTTGCTAGCACGACTGCTGACCTTGGGGTTCTAGGTTTGATCCCAGAGTCGAGTATAGTTTTATTGGGGTTTCTCATCGCTCTTTCTTAGTAGCAACTTGAAGCTTGTGTCCAGTTCACTGTAATAGGCTCGCCCTTAATTACATGGGACTAACAGAATTGGCAAAATTAATGTGGGTGTGATTTAATTCTCCGGCTATTAATTTAGGTGATACAGTATTGGTTTAATGAGGTTAAATAAAACATTTCAAATATTTATTTCCATCCACTGAAATTCAAATTACCAACTTAAATTGTCAGCATTTTGAAATGAAAACTGTCATTCTGTGACAGTTATATTTAGTATAAAATGGCTATACACGGCAAATGGGTGTAGTATTTCTATAGAGGTATGAGGAACAGGGTTTAAAGTTCACTCATCTTCTATAGGAAAAGGGAGGATCCTCCGACCAGCCGGGTGTCGTGTCTGGTGGGTAACTGCCCGACGTTTGATGCCGGGACGTTGTATATATGCTAGTCGCGCGGTAAACTCTGGTTGCGCGATGCACGATTTGCGTGACGTCAGTGTTACGTGTAGCTCGCATGTGGCGGTGTAGATACCGCTACATCGATCCCGACGTGATAATAATTAATTTACCTGACTGTACAACATTTAGTTAACGTTCTACCGAGACAATAATAAAAATAAAAATAAAACGAGAAAGAGAAAGAGTATTCTATTTTATTCTATTCTAATAATATTATAATAATCCTTATTGGAGCAAAAACAAATTTTACAATTTGATTGTGTACAATAAATAGTTACATTAGTTAGCAACTGCATCTTTCAAGAGGAAGATGAATGCGTTCCAGATACAAGTGAAAGTAGAGGAGGTTTGCCTCCTCTACTTTCTAAACATTTTTTCTTCTCATACTAAAATAAGTTCAAAGCGCCAAGCCAAGTGCAAAGCCTTCATAGTTCTTTACTACAAAATACCACATTAAACCACACAATACACACAGTACACACACACACATACACACACTGCACAACACACACACACACACACAGGCACAGTGCACAATAATAGGTAAAATTAAAAAAGCCCTGACACAAACAAGAGTTGATGACCTTGAAACGGCTGAACCGATCCCCCTTCCTTCCCCTTCTTTCAAATAAAAAAAACCGCATCCAAATCGGTTCACCTGTTTAAGAGCTACAGTGCCACAGGTAGACACACACACATAGCGGTCAAACTTATAACACCCCACTTTTTGCGTCGGGGGTTAAAAAGAGCAAAGAACATTTAACAGTATGATCTAACTAAAGTGCGCTATCCTTTATAGTATAATATACCGCTCAAGTAAACTAGAAGCACAAGTCTTGTATCAAGTTATGATTGCCGTGAGCGAGGTGCTCGATCTTGCTTGTTTTGGGGCCAGTAAATAAGCGATATTGAGAAAGAATGGATTTAAATCTATTAATTGAGAACTTGAGATGTTGGTCTCAGATTTTGTGACTTTAAAGAGTGCAGGAGTGAACAATTGAAGTGATGACAGAATAATATACGACAAGCAAAGCACGATAAGGCCTGTGGGGTAAATGTGTAACACACTAACAGTAGGAATGGCTTTCATTTTGACAGTTCAAAAACATTCATTGCGTTATTTACGTTGTTGAGCAGACAAATTTTTCGAACATATGAAGCAATGGATTAGCAATAGGCTTCAAAATTATTCAGATTGTGATTGATAGTGTGTTGCGAAGTTAGGGTGCTGTTCCGTAATTACGATGATTAGCAACTTAAATATTGTGAAGGTATTGAAAAGTAGCCCGACCCAAATATGTGGACGGTTTTGAATTTTGTCCTTTATAATCTACATAAAGCGTTGCTTTAATTATTGAAAATTATTTTATAACTAGCTGTTGTCCGCGACTTTGTCTGTCTGCATTATGTATTTCATTATTCTTCAATACATCCAGGAAGAAAAGCAGCCATTGTCATTGTCTAGATCCCAGGCTATCTATAATATGTAAAACTAGCTGGTGCCCGCGACGTCGTCTGCGTGAACGCTATACAGTACCAAAAATACCTACGATTATACCTTTTCAAATAACATTCATTTACCCGTTTCTTCTTTACATTTCATATGTACAGAAAGTGCAGTAACAGAAGGAGACTGTCTTTTATAAAATTGACCTTCAAAAAGTGCTGATTTTCAGCCTGCTTTGACTATGGTGATTCTGCTGAATTAAGTCATAAGTTGTGACTGAAGCAGATGGAGAAAATAAAGAATACAGAATAGGGGAGAAGTCCTATAAATACTTATATACTATTCTGTATGTAAGTATTTATAGGACTTCTCAATAAACAACATTTATACGTCAACAGAGTGCTCATCAGGCTAAAAAACTCTTGCTAAGACGTCGTTCCATTATATGTTATAGTGTAGCTGGGCTCTTGGAGTTCCACATCAGGTGTTCCAGATCTTCAAATTTATTCTCTCAGCAGAAAATGCTCATCACGTGGAACAATTTTTGCTATGGTGCCATTTTTGTATCTCTTATAGTTTAGCTGGTCTGTTGCGGTTCTGCATCAGGTGTTCAAGTTTCCAAGATAAATTATAGCCTATATGTTGCTCACACTTAATACCTATACAACAAAAAAAAAACATTCCAATCCGTTCAGTACTTTTTGAGTTTATCCCGGACATACATACAGACAAACAGAAAAACAGACAAAAATTCAAAAAAAATTTTTTTTGGCTTCGGTATCGATTGTAGATCACACCCCAAGTATTCTTAAAAAAAAAATATTCAATATACAGTTTTGACTTTCCTACCATTTTATTATATGTAATAGATTTTATAATGATCGGTTAATTGGTTTTAGCGTAAAGAGGTAACAAACAGACAGAGTTACTTTTGCATTTATAATTATAATAATATACATATGGATTATTATTCACTCTCACGTAAGCGGCAAAAAATGAACTCTGCTACAAATTTCAGAATATCCACAATCACTACCCCTAGACTGTCGCGACACCTGATTCAGGTGTCTCTCAAAATAGCTGTATCTGTCACAATACCTGATTCAGATGTTGCGAACGTGATGTACGTAAAAGAGTGATAGTGAATTTCGAAACTATATTTATACTTGTCTTACATGCACAAAGTGTAGGGACTAAGACTAGGATGGCATAACGGAGGGGTAAGAACCGCTAATTCATGGCCACATATTTATAAATTAGAATGTCTACCGACTACTACTACCATCCTAGCTCGTTTGTTATGCCTTTGTGTCAGTAATGGCTTGTTAGCTACCACTGAACGATGGAGACGATTCCGTGGCTACAGTAACTTCATGGAATTTGTGGATTGTATGCCGTGAGAGCCGGCGAGAGGCAGCTCGTAAGATTGAGGTGGACAATTTGCTTTTACTTCTTGTTGGTCTGTGGAAACTTATCTTATGAGTAAAGAAGCTTTACTTCCAGTAAAACTATGGTCAAAGATTTAAATCGTTTGACTCGCACGACCGCGTCAAAAGATGATCACGTTTCTGTTTCATTGACATTGACGGGAAATCTAACGATTTAAATCTTTGACTATGAGACTCAAAATTTTAATTGGGTTTTTTCACACAAGAAAGTCTTGTGTTCTGGGTCTGTTACGAACACCCTCATATTATACTTGAACGCGCATACCAGGATTAGTTATTTGTTGGCCATACAAATATAAAACATAGCGCAGCAGCAACTGGCTCAGTAATTGATTTATTAGTAATTAAAATAGCCCCCTTTACACGTATGCTCTTAGCGGGTGGTTTATTAACAGACTTCCAAAAAGGAGGAGGTTATATGTTCGGCTGTATGTATTTTTTTTTAATAATAATAATTATAATAAACATTTATTTCAGAATTAATTCCATATTTGTTAGTAACAATGTAAACTTAAGAAACTAGTGTTAGTAATAAACTCAAAATCAAACTCAAAGCATTTATTTCAAATAAACCAATTACAGGCACTTTTGAATTGTCAAAGGGTCAGTCAGTCAGAAAAATGAAGCTAGTTGCCCATTCCAAAGCGTAGAAGGTACCTATGGAGAAGAACGGGCAAGAAACTCCATGGACACTCTTTTAAATCAACATATAGTTACAAAAAACAAATTGTTTACATCATTCATGTTCAAATTAAAAATGTGAGAACGATGTAGAAAGACGTGCACGTTTAAAGTACCCGTAATAAAAAAGATAAAAAAACAATTCAAAAATTTAAATTAAAATAAGCCGTGGCAGCCAAGAGTTGACCAGTCCCTACTGACGGCGCCCGTTCACGAACATGACGTTTGGATCAGCACCATTCAGCTCAACCATTTTGAAGGGAACTTAATGATCCAACACACACGCCACCACCAGCGAGACATTTGAGAGAGCATGCCATACTCTCAGCCGCCAGGGCACATTCAAGTCAATGAAAGACGAGCCTAATAAATGGTGGCTTTATAGTAGAATAATTATTGTAAGCTATATGGAGCACGCCGATCCTGGGGAATGTCTATTTGACTGCGTGCAGTCGTATCCACCGCCCCAAGATCGGAGAGTCCCACCTATCAGCCAACGTTCTAAGGATGGTGTTGGGGCTGGCGCGAACACGGCGTAGCAAGGATGCGCATCTCTTGCGTATGATGGCCGAAAAACTGTCACTGTTTATGTATGTTCACCGATTTCTCCGTCAATTGTGAACCAATTTTGAAAATTATTTTTTTGTTTTAAAGCATACTCTATGCTCTCGAGGTGGTCCAATTGTCACTAAGTCAGAATGTGATGAGAAGATCCCATGGAAAACGAGGGAAATCCTCAAATTTTATTGGCACACCTATAGCGAATGGGTATTTTTTATAGTAACTCGTGCATTTGCTCTTGGAAAGCACCATTTGGTGAAGTGGAACTGATAATGAAGACCAGAGGGGGCCACCGGAACTACTAATTGTGGTTGCGATTCGATTACTTTAATATGGTTGCTAAGCAAGTTAAGTTCATCACAATATATATGGTGAAATGGAGATAGTGGTGGCTTCACCATCAGCTCCAGTTCTTTTCGTTTTTGCCAGAAGAAATCCTCAACAATCAACGTCCCTGCATCGGGAAAAGCAATATTTTGTAAAAGATGAGGAGCAGTTGAAATTAGGCTATTGTAACTTAAATAAATTAATAACTGACCCACTAAAAAGTGCAAAATAAAAAACTTTAAAAAAAAAAAAAAAACAACCGACTTTAAAAAAAAAACATTGCATATTGAAAAATAACTTTATTTTTGGAAGTCGGTGGCAAAAAATAAAATACAGATCCAAAGACACCGACTTCCGAAAATAAGGTTATTTATCAATTTGCAGTGTTTTTTTAGAAGTCGGTTGTTTTTTTTTGTAAAAAAGTTTTTTATAGTGGGATTGCGCGTGGGAATTAATTTATTTAGCTGTATCGCAATTAGTTTGCATCGTAGGCTTTCCCTTCCATCTTTAAATGCGCGCTCTTTCACGCACGATTGAACAAGTTTGTACAGCCGGCTGATTTCTAGCCAGTACGCGTAACCAATCTTCCGATTTAGGATAAAACAGAAAACGGTTTTTTTGGTTTAGTTTCAGAAAAGTATATATTTAAAAAGTGGGATTTATGGAAAAGTTAAACTTATTGTCCATTATTTCTTCACCAATCATAATATGTATCATGATAGATGGATTAAAATATTTTAATTTTATTATTTATTTATAACAACAAATGAAGACATTCCTTCTCTCTATAAAAAGAGGTTTTTATCCTGCATGGGAAAATATCGGCTGTAAATAACTTCGTCATATTAATTTCTACGTCGTCACATTACGTAACATCTCACACACTTGTGTACTGTAACTTATTTTTACAAATAAATACTCTGAAATCTGGAAAATGTGAAAGCTGCCCACAGCCTATTTCCAAGAACATTCAAAAACATGTTCTTCCATTTGAAATATTCTATTCAATTTCCGCCACTCCATTCATACAACACAACCACACTTCCCAAGCATTATTCCTCGATTCTAGGAAGATACTTACGAATCCAATTCTGAAATTCAGTTAATAATTACGTCATTTACAAGCGTTCCGAACGTTAACCACGCCACCGCAACTAGTAATGAAACAATAATAATGCTGCTGATATGTTGAGCCAGGTCGCATTTTGTTTTTGGAAGTCTGCAGTTTGCTTTACGTGGCTGTAACAATCTGCCTAGCCTTAGCCTATGTTGGGGTCAGCTTCCAGTCTAACCGGTGTAACGGTTAGGGCTTTGCAGGTAGACTGCGCAGGCCATTAACTACAGGTAGTTAAGAGAAACTAGGGTAATGTTCATAAACTTTATATTGTACGAGAAGGTCACAGGAAAGGACACTGTTCAGCACTGAGCACTATCACGTTATAGTTAGGAGGGGTACCGTCCTTGGTTTCTGGGCAGCCGGCAGGCCGTCCGCACAGGCTCCGCAAGAAGCTGGTAAGGCCTTGGAAGATCCGCAGTTAGCGTGCGTCGGTAGCAGGTCCTAGGACGCCGATAGCATGCTACGCATCAGCGCGCAGGTTGATTAGCGGCGTCGGTGGCAGACCGTAGGACGGCGGTACCACACTACGCATCAGCGCGTAGGTTGGTTAGCTGGCGTCGGTAGCAGACAGTAGGACGGCGGTACCACACTACGCATCAGCGCGTAGGTTGGTTAGCGGGCGTCGGTAGCAGACAGTAGGACGCCGGTAGCACACTACGCATCAGCGCGTAGGTTGGTTAGCGGGCGTCCATAGCAGACTGTAGGACGCCGGTAGCACACTACGCATCAGCGCGTAGGTTGGTTAGCGGGCATCGGTAGCAGACAGTAGGACGCCGGTAGCACACTACGCTGCAGCGCGTAGGTTGGTTAGCGGGCGTCGGTAGCAGACAGTAGGACGCCGGTAGTACACTACGCATCAGCGCGTAGGTTGGTTAGCGGGCGTCGGTAGCAGACAGTAGGACGCCGGTAGCACACTACGCTTCAGCGCGTAGGTTGGTTAGCGGGCGTCGGTAGCAGACAGTAGGAAGGCGGTACCACACTACGCATCAGCGCGTAGGTTGGTTAGCGGGCGTCGGTAGCAAACAGTAGCACGCCGGTAGCACACTACGCATCAGCGCGTAGGTTGGTTAGCGGGCGTCGGTAGCAGACAGTAGGACGGCGGTACCACACTACGCATCAGCGCGTTGGTTGGTTAGCGGGCGTCGGTAGCAGATAGTAGGACGGCGGTACCACACTACGCATCAGCGCGTAGGTTGGTTAGCGGGCGTCGGTAGCAGACAGTAGGACGGCGGTACCACACTACGCATCAGCGCGTAGGTTGGTTAGCGGGCGTCGGTATTAGACAGTAGGACGGCGGTACCACACTACGCATCAGCGCGTAGGTTGGTTAGCGGGCGTCGGTAGCAGACAGTAGGACGCCGGTAGCACACTACGCATCAGCGCGTAGGTTGGTTAGCGGGCGTCGGTAGCAGACAGTAGGACGCCGGTAGCACACTACGCATCAGCGCGTAGGTTGGTTAGCGGGCGTCGGTAGCAGACAGTAGGACGCCGGTAGCACACTACGCTTCAGCGCGTAGGTTGGTTAACGGGCGTCGGTAGCAGACAGTAGGACGCCGGTAGCACACTACGCATCAGCGCGTAGGTTGGTTAGCGGGCGTCGGTAGCAGACAGTAGGACGCCGGTAGCACATACGCTTCAGCGCGTAGGTTAGTTAGCGGGCGTCGGTAGCAGACAGTAGGACGCCGGTAGCACACTACGCATCAGCGCGTAGGTTGGTTAGCGGGCGTCGGTAGCAGACAGTAGGACGCCGGTAGCACACTATGCATCAGCGCGTAGGTTGGTTAGCGGGCGTCGGTAACAGACAGTAGGACGGCGGTACCACACTACGCATCAGCGCGTAGGTTGGTTAGCGGGCGTCGGTAGCAGACAGTAGGACGTCGGTAGTACACTACGCATCAGTGCGTAGGTTGGTTAGCGGGCGTCGGTAGCAGACAGTAGGACGGCGGTACCACACTACGCATCAGCGCGTAGGTTGGTTAGCGGGCGTCGGTAGCAGACAGTAGGACGGCGGTACCACAATACGCATCAGCGCGTAGGTTGGTTAGCGGGCGTCGGTAGCAGACAGTAGGACGGCGGTACCACACTACGCATCAGCGCGTAGGTTGGTTAGCGGGCGTCGGTAGCAGACAGTAGGACGCCGGTAGCACACTACGCATCAGCGCGTAGGTTGGTTAGCGGGCGTCGGTAGCAGACAGTAGGACGCCGGTAGCACACTACGCATCAGCGCGTAGGTTGGTTAGCGGGCGTCGGTAGCAGACAGTAGGACGCCGGTAGCACACTACGATTCAGCGCGTAGGTTGGTTAGCGGGCGTCGGTAGCAGACAGTAGGACGCCGGTAGCACACTACGCATCAGCGCGTAGGTTGGTTAGCGGGCGTCGGTAGCAGGCAGTAGGACGCCGGTAGCACACTACGCTTCAGCGCGTAGGTTGGTTAGCGGGCGTCGGTAGCAGACAGTAGGACGCCGGTAGCACACTACGCATCAGCGCGCAGGTTGTAGTTGCCCTGTCCTCAGCCAGGACGTAGAACCCCTAGGTCGGGGCACAAGGAATCTGGAGTGTCAGAATATAGTAGCTCGCTAAACCAGCGCGAGATCAAAATGGCCGAGTGTTCTCAAGTTAATTAGTGTTGTTCCATCTATTTAGTGATGTGCTTAGCGACTAACTAATTACTTTATTATAGCATCACTCGACTATTTACCGTTGAGATTCCTCACAACGCTACACCGGATGCAGCTGAATACCAGTATTTTACATGGAGCGACTGCCTATCTGACCTCCATAACCCAGTTACTAGGTAATATGATACCCCTTGGTGAGACTGGTTGTCAGACTTTTTGGGCTCCGGACTACCCGTAATGACTGTCAAAGATCTATGAATGACAGCCGGGACAAACGGCTTGACGTCCTTTCCGAGGCACAGAGGGGTCTCGATATGTAGGTAATAGATGGGCACCGACAGCGTTAAGCGTAGTGTAGCCTTTGATCGACCCGTGTGGCTATTATCATTCAGCCACGATTTCCTTACGTGGCAGTGTGTATGGTGCTAATTTTATTTTCCTTATTTCTTTCTAATTTGTAAGGTATACTGGGTGTTTAGAAACCTCGAGATCTAAAGTTCTGGCTAAACTGAAGCGAATCCCGCGCGGGATGGTGGACGAAATTTTCTCGTACCGAATGTTCAACTAACTTGTATGGAGGTGGTTAAACTGGCGCGAATAGTTGCGTGACTTCCTAATCAGTAAAATAATCGACGCACGGTCACGTCCCGCAGCCCGCGTGGGATTCCCCTCAGTGTGGCCAGAGCTTAATGGATACTTTGGTATAAAATTAGCTACGGCTCTGCGTAAGGTCAGTCGTGTTGTTGCATTTCCATTAATGAGAAACGGAGTGACGAAAAATGTTTGTAGGATATTTCACAAGAAATATCCTACAAAC
Organism: Griposia aprilina; assembly: GCA_916610205.1. Lineage (NCBI taxonomy): Eukaryota > Metazoa > Arthropoda > Insecta > Lepidoptera > Noctuidae > Griposia > Griposia aprilina. The sequence continues at coordinate 11,841,555 of OU744307.1, read as the reverse complement.
ATTTTTCGTCACTCCGATGATTATTTAAAGTTTATCATATTATGGCCACTTATCCGACGAAACTTCACCCTTGGCCTAACAAAATAATAAAGTTTCAATATGAAATCAAAACACATAGAAAACCACTATCAATACAGATAAACTTTCCCATACTTATCAAACTTTCTTTGAACAAATACGAAAAAAAGTCCTCCAAAAAAGAACTGTGAATAATTGAATACCCACCCCCATAAACTTAAAAAGTCCTCCGAATCTGGCCAGCGAGGTTGGCAATACAGAAACGACAAAAGGAGTCCACAAAACTTCTAGTCATGAGGAGAATGGCCTGTACCGATCTAAGATGTATGAGCTACCCACTATAATATTCTATTTTCGAAGGTTCGCGAGATATGTACTTCTCCTGAATTATTACTGGACGGATTCCTCTTTGTGTGTTAGTGAGGTAATAGTGCTAGTTTCTTTATACTTTGATAGATGTCGCTACTGTCTCCGGAACGTGCTCTGGTGATGAATCGAGTTGAGAGTGAAAAGTTTTAAAAGGTAAGTGGAAAGTTCTGTTGGTAGGAATCAATTGAGTGTGGGCGAAATATTTCTGGGTGAAAATGTTGAGAATTATTTACGAACGTACACGATGCTACTCTCTTTCTTAATATTGTTTTGACGAAGTTTGGTTTTAGTATGTTTTAACTTTTGTGTTTCAGATTGTAAGTCTCTTATATGTAATTGCAATAAAAGAAAGTGTTTTTGAGTCCACGATTTCTCATTTAGTTAACTTGTTTTGCCAGGATCCAGCTAAGCAGATTCTGGATGAACTTAATTAATTGAAATACACACCAGGTAACAGTGCCGGTTTTAACATTACTGGCACCTTGAGCGAAATTTCGGCAGCGCCCCTCTACCCTCTTGGAGAGTAGAGAGGGGCGAAAAATTCCAGCACTCCGTCTAGGTTTTCTTTTGTCAATTCATAAAGAGATAGGAGTTACTTTGTCGGCGTATGCAGAAAAGTTTGAGAATTCAGAGAATGTTGGATGCAAGAGCTAGCGAAGAGAGCTCAACTATTTTTTTTGGTTTTCTAACTACAAACGAACTAAAATAAAAGTACTCTGCAAGCGCCAGAGGCGAAGGGGCGCCTAGTCACAGCCCCTTCAGTTCTGGCACCCTGGGCGGTCGCCTAGCCGCGCCCTACCCTAATGCTAGTACTGCCACGTAAGAGTCTTCCCCATCTATTGGCTGTTTCATATCACCTCACAGCTGTCCTTATTCTAATTTATATGGGAACGGCACAGCGTTTTATTTTTTTTCATACATCTCTACCAGCCGTCATGTCACTATTCACCTTCTAGCCATAACATTTAATTCTTTCTACGTTTTTTCCATCGTCCAGTAAAAAGCTGACTTCAAAAATATTTACACCAATTCAACACACATAACGTAACGTCACGCCTGGTCTAAATGGTTAGGCAGAGTTGTATCTACCCCTCGTAGGTCCACCTAAATTTCGCCTCTACACCAATCCACCAAAACTAACCAACACACCAATAGGTACACCCATTCTTTCTTCCTTCATTATAATTTTATATCTACCTAAACCTAATCAGATTACCAAAAGGGACGTAATTTAGTGCTAGTTTAGCGATAAACATCCGCCTGTCCTTTCTCCACAGTGACGGGGTTACTTCAGAATTAATTATCCTGTTCTATTTGTTCGGGAATTGCGCTTGAATATTTTATAAGTGGGCCGTCGTCACGTGTTACGAGACGCGTTCTGTCTTGAAATAATATTGTGAGACAAATGTGTTGTGTTGCCACTGTTTTTGGGGCTTCTTTTGAATGGGAAGGATTAAATATTTCTTCCTTTTTAGCTTTGCTAGAATTGCTTGATTCTGATTGTGGTAGTTTCGTGACATTTTTGTTATCTGGACATTTTTTCATGGGTGTCATATATAAGAAAAAAAAAACTTTTTAAGCCGTGTGCCCGTTGGGATTTCTCATCGGCAAAAAATACGAACTTCCGTATAAACTTTTATCCTCTATTTGACCCCTTCGTTACATAAGAAACTTGTGCAAAATTTCATTATTCTAGACCTATGTTTTCTGTTCGTGAATGAACGTGTTTAAGATTTTTATATATTGTTACGTCTGGGTTTGGATACTCTTACTTAGAAACATCGGTGTCTTTGCCAAACAAGTATTGTTCTTGCTCCTGAAGGCATAGCCATTTTTATAACTTTAGAAGTCATTTGTAACGATGTACTGGCTCTGGAGTATTGAAGAAGGAGATATGTTTTTCCAGCACCAAATGTTTTAATAGGGATCCTGCCGTTTTGCCGAAAAGACTTTGCCAAAATTTCAGTAACCAAACAAATTTTAGCAACCTTTTTTTTATACCAATGCAATGTTTGGAATGATTTTAGTACGCACATTTTCATTTGGTCAAATTGTTACTTGGCAGAATATTACCAAGGATAATGTCATTAAGGCATTTGGTCCTTAATCATATGATTTATTACAGCAAACAATCTTTAGACATTAAACGTTTGGTCTAATGATTTGTTATGACAAAAAATATAAACGCAAAAATAAGTTTTTATGGGATTTAATTAAAAAATTGAATTTTATTTGAATATAATCGTTTATTCAAGGGTTAAAAAAAGGGTGGGATAGGATGCAAGAGCGAGCGAAGTGAGCTCGGGACTTAGGGGACCCCGACTCGGACAGGTTAGGTTAGAAGGGGATGGCGGGGTCTTTAAGACCCCGCCATTCCCTTCGTGGTTATTCTTTTTAATCCACCCAGAAGTAGGAGCCCCGCATGGCGGGGCTCCGTCATTTAAGCCTTCAGAATCAGAATCAGAATCAGAACTTTATTTGCTATGAATGTAGGTATACAGTTATAAGATGTTGTACATAAATTAATTAGATCGGCTACAATCTACCTTACGGCGTGCAAATTATTACATAAAAAAAAAAAAAAAAAAACAAAACAAAAACAGGAATTAAGTCAGTTACATACGTCTTCCATGGTCAAATTTGCAATTAATTATAACAATCATAATCTGGATAAATTCTTAATAATAATAATTCTAATAATAAGTCTTAAATACTGTCAATATAACAATTCTTATAATATGGTCAATAAAATAAAGAATTAAAGATGTCAGGTTTGCCTTATAATAGAAATGGTAAATTGAAAACTGACGATACTAAATATTTGGCTTATTTTATTTTGCGTAAAATATGTTATACCAACTGAAATATTTGACTACATAAAAATTGGTAATAGTACTAGTTGGTAAACAAGTTATTTTTTAAACGTTCACTTGCCAAACATTAGGTTTGCGTTACATTATTTGTGTAGAGATTTTTTGCTAAGTAATAATTTGGCAAATGAAATTATGCGGAAAATTGTTTGGGAAGTGATAATTTGGCAATTTCTTTTCGATGAAACAAGGGAGACCCGTTTTAATACCTAGTCTACAGGCCGGAAGATGATAATGTTTTCTTACGGAAGCTCCTCTATTCGAGGTTTCTTGTTGCGATAAAAAAAAACATTTGAAAGGAGAAAACGCTTAAAAACTCCAATATGTAAAGACTCTTCGAAAGATTTTGAAATCGCAACTACATAATTGCGGTACGAACAATTAGGGTTCAGTTAAGCAATACAAATACTCGTAGTCTCGCTTTACGGCGAGGTGAAATGCAACAGCCGAAAGTCGACAATTACGACCCACTCAATTGATGAGCGAACCGGGGTTGTTCCGTCCTCCTCAATGTGCATGAAGTGTCGAGTTCTAGGGCTGGCACTTGTGGAAAAAATTGTGAATTTTTCATCGTTTTAAAAATTAATAGACATGGTTTTGATAAATTACTGCATTGTCTAGTTTCAGATTGATATCTGACCAAGAATAGATAACATAGCCTAGACTTTTTCAAACTCTGTTAAGATATAGGGATATTTAATCTATACTATAAAGCAGTATTCGTGAGTTAGTAAGTAGGGGGTAATCTTCGGAACTGCTGATCCGATTCCGAAAATTCTTTCACTAAAGGGAAGCTACAGTATTGCCTAGTGTTAAAACAAGAAATTAAAGGCGGACGAAGTCGCGGGCAGAACCTAGTTTGGAATAATGTTGCACTAAGCATGGTTTTGTTTTATGTACAAAAATTATCAACATGGTTGGTAACACCCAGGGTTGCATCAAACACACTGAAGGCTCATTTTCATTAGTCGTTAAATCAGTCGATATTCAGCCTACAGGGACTCCCCACAGGCGGGGTAGTGACTGATGGATGAAAGTCATAATTCGATGACACGGTCGGTACACCGTCTGCGGGGAATCTCCATAGCGGGCGTAATGACCAATGAAATTCATCCGTCGGTCAAAAGCGTGCAGAGACTCACAACCAATGAAAATGATCCTTCAACGCAACAGCCAAACGTACGGTGCAGGTTCTCCGCATACCACAACCGTTCCCTATCGACTAAACCAATGAAAACGTTCTCCGAATATAGGCCCTATGGCATGCTTTGCAGAAATCTTCCGCACCGAGCATACGAGCCCTATCGACAAATGAAAATGAGCCATTACATAAGTTATAATATCGTCACCCAAGGGGGCTCTTGAGTGTGAAGTTGTTGAAGACTTACATCAATTACTAATGGACTGAGATCGATATGAGTCAGATTGATCAAATATACTTAGGCATTTTCCATTATGATCTGTGTCAATCAAATGGTGATGATGCGAAGAGTCTGTACAGATGAAGATGTGAAGATGCTTAAGACGCTGGATTGGAAAGGAAAGGGCATAAACAAAAATGGCCAGTATGTATATATTACACCTACGATTTGCCGATGATATTGTCCTTATGGCGGAGTCACTGCAAGATCTTGATCGAATGCTGAACAACCTAGCTGTCGCCTTTCGACGCATCGGTCTTGAAATGAACATAGACAAAACCAAGGTTATGTTTAACGATCTTATTATTCCGAGACCAATTATCATTGACGGTGTTCCACTTGAAATTGTTCAGGAATATGTTTACGTCAGGCAGATTATGCAGTTGTGTAGGAACAATTTTGAGAGGGAAGCCGGTAAGAGGATTCAGCTGGGATGGGCAGCATTTGGTAAACTTAGCCACGTTTTCTTGTCGTTCATACCGTAGTACCTAAAGACGAAAGTCTTCAATGCGTGTGTCCTACCAGTTACGACTTACGGAGCCAAAACGTGGACACTCACGGTGAGACTGATCCATAAGCTTAAAGTCGCTCAGCGAGCTATGAAGAGAGCTGTGCTTGGAGTCTCTCTGAAGGATAAAATCCGAAACGAGGTGATCCGCCAGAGAACCAATGTAACGAAATAGCCGAAAGACTAAGCAAGCTGAAGTTGCAATGGGCTGGTCACATATCTCGCAGAGCCGACAATCGTTGGGAAAATATTCTGAATTGTAATGTTTATACTTCGTGAGGTACACCCTATTACTAAGGGTAGTAACGCATATTACATATTAATTACCACAAAGAGGTACCTTTAAAGAAAAATTAAGTGATACTTTTTAGATAGGAAGTAATCTAACCCAAATAGTGGTATGTCATTGTAGTAGCGAAAGCCATTACAAACGAAATACTCCTTCGGGAAATCGAGCCTTTACAGAAGCAGTAAGTTTCTGTTTATCAAAAAACTCTCTAATCACAATATCAGTCAGTGCAACCAAAGAATAAAAACAAATTACCTAAAGTTTCAGGATTCAAAGCAGGTAGTAGGTACTACCAGAAGATCTGTCCCCCCTTCCTCGCTGCTGGTTTCAAGAGCTCCGTCATCTCTCGTGGCTTTTTAATTTTTAAGTTGTTTGAGAGCTATCTCGATCTCATCAAGGCTGACTTCCGGTAGATTATTGGTGTAGTGACTGATCAATGCGGCTCGGGAATCTTCACTGCTAGGTACGGCCAACATTCGTTCGGTTGTTTGGTTCGAAAAAATAATAATACAATAATAATTTTAAGTACATAGTATTGGAACGAAGTTTTGGAACGAAGTTCCTTATCGCGCGTTGCGAAAGGGGGCTAGACGGAAAAAATTAAGACCAAAAGTTGTAACGACACTTTTTTATAGTTGTAAGCCGTGCGGCGTGCGCGTGTTTCTCTGTCTATCTCTCACTCTCTCTTTTATAGAAAGCAAGCCAGTTATTTTTATATATATATACAGGGTGTCCCGTAAATAATGGATCAAACGTAACGGGTAGGTAGCTTACCTCATTTCCAACAACTAATTTGAACAGTAAAAAAAAAACCGATAAGGTAACCAAGATATTTTATTTTTTTCGATTTTTACTATTTTCTGTACCAGCATTCAGTGTTTTTAATGCTGTTGCTGCAAATGGTATCACATTTAGGTGTGATTTTTGTCAAACATTTCTGAATAGTTTACTAATGTTATAAGATACCATTTTTTTAAATAACATTTTATTTGCCTTAGAAAAAAAATCTTGAATCGAAAAGTTTTGTTTTTACGATGAAAAGACCAGAATTGGAAAAATTCTCCTGTAAAAAAAATTTATGACACCAAAGTGTACCATTATTTTAAAAACTTGTAAAAAAAAAATATATACGAGTATATATATATATACTCGTATATATTTTTTTTTTGTTAAATGGAATTTCGTTCCATCCGGGTGTCCCTTGACACCTCACAAGTTTTTTTTTTGTTCTTTCATTTGATTAAGAATAGGTACAAGTAAATCTATTCTTTTATTTTATATTTTACGATAATCTCTCAAGTGTACAATGCTAATCTCGAGGACGAGACTAGAGTATAATTAGTGATTAAACGAATTTACCTGTGAAAGTGAAGTTCTATCATAATTATATGATAGACTCGTCCGAAGAGATTAGCAACCCACCCTTCCGTTTACTTCTCAGTAGGCCCCTAGTAGTAAAATATCTGTTAAGTGTCGATACAGCTCTGAACTTAATGATGCTTTGACGGCAAACTGACAGCGACAATAAGGCATCTTAAAAATTCTAAAATAGTCTAAACTAAAGTGCATAAAGAGGCGACATTATATGTGTACAATGCCAATCTCGAGGACGAGGCTAGAGTATAATTATGATAGAATGTCAGTTACGGGTAAGTTCGTTTAATCACTAATGACAAAATACCCTAATTAAAATACAATACACATAACCGTTTTTAAGTTTTTTTCAATATTTTGTTTTTGTGTGAATATTGTGTGCTTTAACCTGGGTCAAATAAATTTATTTTCTTTCTTACTTTTACAGTAAAAAAAAAGAAAAAGAAAATAAAAGGTTCTCTTCTCTTCACCTCAGCACGATGCATATGCTGTTTCATTTCACGTGTTTGTTTATTAAAATAGACTACATGTCTATTTTAATAAAAAGCAGCTCAATGGAACTGCTGTCGAAGATAATAAAAAAAAACAATTAAAACTTCTGATCTGAACATTTCACAAAAACTTTTCTCTTTTCTAATACATCGACAGACCAGCTCAATAAAATGGTTCCCGTCAATAGAACCCAATTGGAAAAAGAAACAAAGAAAGCACTCGCGTGTAAGTGTATTGTGCCAAGAAAAATACACCCTGCTGTTACTAGTACAAGAAGTTGAGCGTTCAAATTGAATGGTTTGATGGGTCGTGTATAATCTCCTCATTTGCTCTTGGGTTAAACGATTTTGTTACTGAAAATAAATGATAAACGTATTTGTCTGTTTATATATGTGTGTACATAAATGGTTAATTAAATTTATTTATATATATTATTTATATAAAAATGAATCCCTATTTCCCTTGGTCACGCTATCACGCGTGAACGGCTGGACCGATTTCACAATTTTTTTTTTGTTGTGTTCGTTATTGTCAGGAGAAGGATCTTATGAAATAAAAAAATAAGGAAGTTGATCGGAACGTTACAAAATTTAAGAAAACTTAACGCCAATATTAATTTTACATAACTGTCAGTTGTTTGAAATAAATGTCAGCGATTGACAGAATGCGCGCTGCAAATATCGTACACAGATGGATCGGTTGATAAATGAGTCCCTAGTTTTAGTTTTAGTCAATAGTCAAAACTAAAACTAAACGACATAATGACATTCATAGTTAAGACAGGACAACGTCTGTCGGGTCAGCTTGTAATAAATATTTACTGATAGAATAGAATAGAATATATTTTATTTGCAAAGTATGTAGGTATTACAAATCAGATGTAACAATGAATATTAGAATCCTTGTACATACTACTTTTAAGGTATGCCAAAAAAAAAAAAATGTGCATTATAGCTGTACAAATATAATAAAAAAAAAAACTAACTTACGAAGTCTAAATCTAAATACATTTTATTTATAGTGAATTATCGTCAAAAAAATCAGCTATAGAACATTTATCTAATAGTAATTTTGTAAGATTTTCTTTAAATATTCTAAATGGTTGGTCTTTAATATTGTTAGGTACTCGTATTAGGTTGATAGAGAAAGAATTTAATTTTTGTGAAATGGCTCAGCTCAATAGAGGAATATATCAGTTTGTGGTTGCCCAACTACAAGAGAACATTATTTACCAGAAGCGGAACCAGAGGGCCTACTTTCTAAGTTCGTCAACGAAGATATGGGCCCGTCAGAAAGCAGTTTGATACTTTGGAGTGAACCCTACACCCGATTGATTAAATTTTTCGGACAGTAGGGATCGGGAGTAGGGACATCGGGAGTAGGGACAAGTGTCACATCGTGGTATCATTCATTCTTAGGTCGGGCCCCAAGCTAAACTAATGTCCGCAGGTGATACGGAGTAGGAAAGACCCGTAACTTTGACCGAAACTACGGAGTTCGTACTTAGAGAGTAGACCCCAAGCATAGATCACCACGCCCACGCTTCCTTACTGATTGATACTTCAGTCTGTAAAGTTCAGGTTTCCTCCCGATGTCGGTTTATAAAGTCGAGGAAAAGCCTTGGATTAGTTATGCGAATAGCCTGTAGGTATGAGGAGTTATAGTCATAAATATTATTATGACATTCCAACGGTATAATTGGTGGAAATCGGTTTATGTGGTTTAGAATAAAGTGTTTAATAAATAATGACCTTTGACTTTAGTTTTTTTTGAGAAAAGTTTAATTCAATAAATCTATTTACTCACAGAAAAAATACGTTGATTTTGCCAACCCTACCCCGCATCATGACGAAGCATTGGGACCGTACCAAGAAGATCGTTGGTTCGATCCCGCGATGATCAATTAGTCAGCTCTTAATACATTTATTAACCCTTCCTCCGATCTGGAAGCTAAAGAAATATTTACTTGACACCTTGTTATTGGGTATCTCAATATTTATATCGAATGATATAAATATTATATGTATATCAATCAAGCAATGGCCAAAATTGGCAAACTTTTATTGCTTGAATGCGAGGCTTTTCGCTACTTTGTGTGTGTGTGTGTACTAATGTCATTTATTTGTAATGTGCATTTTGTTTGTGCGGAATAAACTATTTTTCTTTTTTTCTTTTCTATAAAAATGTAAATTAAATAAGAGTACTTTTTACTTGCTTTTAACCAACTATTTCATATAATTGTGACATTTTATTATTGTTTAAAAACAAATAAGTTGAACGCAGTTGTGTGGGTCTCCTACTTTGTAAACTAGATGATTTTTTAGTTATAATTTTGTTATTTAGACTGGCTTGGACTGGCGAGCGAAAGATTAACGGTCTTATTACAAAACAAGGTTTTTCTTTAGACATGGTTTAAACCATCGAGCCTGTTTTTGAAATAAGAACCTAACAGAAAGGGAAATACAGTTCCTTTTAAAAATCTGTTAACTTAGTCCAGTCATAGCAATAGCAAACATAGAGAATGAACCCAAAAACAAGGCTTGGTCATTATAATTGGTAGTTTTTGCATAATTTAAGAACCAAACTTTACATTCAAATAACATAACATCACGACTATATTTCCCGTGGGTTAGGCTTAGGTGTAGCACATTTTACCTTTGGCACATCCATATATCACCAGTAAGTTCCATGTAATAGAGGGCTATTAAACTCGAGCTATTTAACTCAAGTAAGTTACAATTAATTAAGTCAGTATGTAAGTTACCATTTCTGACGGAGAAAACCACCACACAGACTACAACATTTCACAGATAGCACATAAGAATATACACATCTGTAGCGGTATCTACATCGACACATGCGAGCTATGCGTCACGTCACGCAAAATCCTGCATCGCGCAAACAGAGTTTACCACGCAACTAGCATATATACAACGTCCTGACATCAAAAGTCGAGTAGTTGCCCAACAGACACGACACCCGTCTGGTCGGAGGATCCTTCCTCTCTATAGAGTATGATAGAACTTTACACCCTGTTACACATACCTTTATACATCCACTACGTAATTCCAATATCAAACGCTTCACTGGAGAGAAGGATCATTTTTGTTTTATTCCGCGTTCGTACAACTCCATAAAAATTACATAGAAATGAACGTTCATATTTTGCTAAATTCATTCATTTTTCTATCATACGGAGAGCGTATGAAAGATACCGAATGCGGTGCATATTTTTTTTTTTTTTCACATTTCATTAATTTTATGCTCAGACGTTGCACTGCGAATGAAAAATGTCGAATTAAAGACGAAAAACTTTTTTACAAAAAAAAACAACCGACTTCCAAAACAAAACACTACAAAGTGAAAAATAACTTTAATTTCGGAAGTAGGTGTCTTTGGATCTGTATTTTAGTTTACTGCCACCGACTTCCGAAATTAAAGTTCTTTTTCACTTTGTAGTGTTTTGTTTTGGAAGTCGGTTGTTTTTTTTTGTAAAAAAGTTTTTATTTTTCACTTTTTAGTTGGTTAGATAATAATTTATCTAAGTTACAATAGCCTAATGTCAACTGCTCATCACATTTTACAAAATATTTCTTTTCCCGATTAAAGGAATTGAGGAGTTTATTGTTGAGGAGTTCTCTTGGTAAACACCAGAAGAACTGGAGCTGATGGTGAAGACACCATCACCAGCATTGTGACAAGCATACATTGCTTAGCAACCAACGAAAGAGCATTGCTAGAGATGATGCGATTACGCAACTTAAATTTAGTCTCAAATTGACGCATCAACATGACTAGTAGGTAGTGGTTGTCCTATGTAAAACTTCAATCTTAATTAGGTATTATTTTTGTGCGAACTGAATATTTTGGCATATTGAACCGTATGAAGTAAGCCCAACAAAAGGTAACTGCTGTAAATCGTTGAGGAATTCCCTCGACTGACTATGGTCTCCATCATTAGACCTGTAATGGCACTTATATCCCATATGGGTGCAAAGTTCTCATCAATATAAATGAATTAAGTCCAAACACAAGGTAGCTACTGTAAACCGTTGAGGAGTTCCCTTAACTGTCGTTCGTCTTCATCATCAGACACCTAATGACAGTCACAACTCATCTAGGTGTAAAGTTCTCATCAATACAAATTAATCAAGCCCAAACACAAGGTAACTGCTGTAAATCGTTGAGGAATTCTCTCGACTGTCTTTCGGCTCCATCATCAGATCGACTCCAGACCTTCATTAAATTGTAGTGCTTTAAAATACTTAATGAAAAAATTAACAAACGCACTCGCACCTACGATTTTCGAAGGTTCCCCTCGATTTCTCTGGTATGTCATCATCAGATCCTGGTTTCCTTATCATGGGACCACCCTTGGGATATCTATCTACTTTCCAACAAAAAAATAATCATACAAATCAGTTCACCCAGAAAAAAGTTCTGAGCTAACACACATAAAAAATAAACGTACAGTCGAATTGAGAACCTCCTCCTTTTTTTGAAGTCGGTTAAAAATGAACAAAAAGTGAAGCGTCTGATGTCAGCTTAAAGCTCTAGAATGACCTATACCACAAAATTCCAAAGACAGCACCCATAAACATACATAAACACATCCTCGTAACGTATCTATCCAATGACTGATGACGCGTTCGTTTCGGACCGCACAGTTGTAAACAGCACTGAGTGTGACGTCTCAATGATGCGTCTCCGAGTAAATCACGGAGATTGATGGACCCACTGGTGACTGATAGATGTTAGGTACACGATATTATCGGTTGTAGTTGGTTGAGAAGCTTGGCTTGGAAAGCAGGGCAAATGCAATATACAAGGAGTATCTAATTGAATTAACTTAATCAATTTAATTCAATTTAGGGCATTAGGGGGTTTCTTTGGGTTTTTTTCGGCACTCGCAAAAAAAAAAACAACTACTCCCTACATTTACGTTCGCATAACACGACAAAAAGTTGTAATTTTTTCGCTATTACAGGTTGGTCCCATAATAAAAGTTATTCGTAATACAGTGACCCCTTAAGAGGTTTTCAGTTAATTATAATAATATAACTAACTTCTGTATTCCTCGTAGAGGTAGGGAGAGTAATTTACTTCTACATTTCGCCAGTTTTTTTTTAAGTTCGTACTTTTGTTGACGTACCGTAGCCAAATGCAGACTTCGGGGTGTTATAGAGTTTTTTTTCCTAGCGTGACGTCACCGACTTTTCTGTGCTGAAAATATAAGTCAGTATTAACTGAGTAATTGAGTTGCGTAGAGCAGATAGAAGTCGCTCTGCTAAAAATACTGCCCCTAATTGGCAGTATTTTGCTATGCTAAAGTAATCCACGAATCATCTTTACTAACCCACAAAGAAAACTGGTATACAATCGTATATAAACTCACGCCTTCTGCTCATGGGGGTAGGTAGAAACTACAGAACGCCACCTGCTACGATCCTTACATATTCCTTTTGCCTCGTTTACGTTCATACATCTGGTAATACACACACGCCGGGTGCGAGTACTACGCACCTGACCTTTCTGAAGAACATCACCAATAAGGTCACTATATGTCCTCCTGTATTTATCGCAGTGCCTAAAGACGAAAGTCTTCAACGCGTGCGTCCTACCAGTTATGACTTACGGAGCCGAAACGTGGACACTCACGGTAAGACTGGTCCATAAGTTTAAAGTCGCTCAGCGAGCTATGGAGAGGGCTATGCTTGGATTCTCTCTGAAGGATAAAATCCGAAACGAGGTTATCCGTCAGAGAACCGAAGTAACCGACATAGCCCGAAGACTAAGCAAGCTGAAGTGGCAATGGGCTGGTTACATCCCCTCGCAGAACCGACAATCGTTGAGGAAAACGAGTTCTAGAGTGGAGACCGCGTTTGGGCAAACGTAGTGTGGGACGCCCGCCAGCCAGATGGAGTGACGACTTGCGAAAGGCGGCTGGCAGAGACTGGATGAGGAGAGCCGAGGATCGGGCTCAGTGGCGTTCACTAGGAGAGGCCTACATCCCGCAGTGGACGAATATAGGCTGATGATGATGATGTCCTCCAAAGGCGTCCCTTCCCGGCGTTTCCACTCACATCTGCCTTGTAAATACCTCTTGTTAGTAGCCTTTCATTCATCCTCTCAATATGACCAAACCATCTAAGCATACTCTTTAAAATTTTTGTTGCTACATCTTCTTATAAACCGCACCGTTGCCTTACCACATAAGTGCTCAGCTTATCATTCATAGTCATATCACACCAGACATGTTTCGCAAGGAACGCATTTCCACAGCATTTATTCTACTTTGATGCTTCTTTTGCCACACCCAAAAAAGGTACATTATTCCGCAAAACCTATACTACAACTTCTTTACATCTTGTTTTATCCTTTATAACTAAAGTAAGTAATACATAGCCAAGCTGTAATCATTCCTCTAACTCTCCCAATACTATGAAAGAGGACGACTAAACGCATGCCTCTGCCTTTTTGTCCATGTCCGTTCATCTTTTAAGGGTTTGAAACGTGCTCAAACTTAGGCACTATCTAAAGCTTCGGTCACACGAAACAGTTTGCACGCAGCGATTTAATTCAAGCGAATGCGAATTAACGATTTGCTGCCCATCTGTCAGCGAGTATTTTATTATTTCGCAATTATTATTAATTCACCTCAAAGTCCGATTGACTACATTCCTATGCCTGAGTCTCCTATTGTAGATATTCAAATCAAATGCGGAAGTCGTAATTTCATGTGCATTTCTACAATAGGAGACTGCGAAATAATAATAACCGAATGAATAATTGGAGGCATTGGAAGGCCTTCCAAAAGGTGGACCGATGATATTATGAAAGCCGCAGGAATCTGCTGGATGCGAAGACAGAACCGGTCCATGTGGCGACGCTTGGGAGAGGCCATATCCAGCAGTGGACGTCTTTCGGCTGAAATGCTGGTGATGATGAATGAACTAAAAAGCTTCGTACTCAAATTCATTAATCTATAAACTTTTTAAGATTGTCATTATAAGAGCATTTTGGTCGTTTCTTAAATCCGCCCCTTCCCCTCTTATAATGATTGAGACACGACATATTTCTACGAACATTACTTCACTTGATGACACCGCTGAAATCACATATCCATAATTAAGTGCGCGCACGCGCGCAATTTCTGGAACTTTTATAATCGCCATAATGTAGGGCTGCTAATACTGCAACCTATTAACTTTGAGTGAACATTATTCGTGAGTGCAGTGCAGTGATCTCGTGCCGAAGAAAACACAGACTAATACAGCCACGTGGAGCCAGCTAGCTAAACAGCCCACACCAGTATTCCAGGTCAGTCCATACTCCCTTCCTCAGCGACAATTGCTCTCTTCGAACGCGTCACGTAATTAGTAATGTACCCGCGCACAATACCTTAAATCACCGCAAACGTAATAAGCACTAAATAATTAACGCTCCACAAACCATAATTAAACTTTCCCGCACCAATCATTTTTAAATAAAAAGTGATTTTTGAATATAATGTAGTGAATGACTACTTGTGAGTGAATAATAACTGCGAATATTCAATCCGCTGATTGGCGATTGGTGATATTACTCGCGACATGTAGATTTTTGTCGCATTGACTGTCACATCAGACGAGTTTGTTCGCGCGGTTGCATTCGCCTCTTTTGACCGGAGCTTTAACGTGTTTCTGGTCGGAATACTCCCAAAGCTGGAATGCAAGAATTTTCAACTATCCCACCATTGTGTGAGTAATGTTGCCGATAGCGCGCGTTTCAAAATTTTGTTTCAGTGCGGTTAGTGGAAGTGCTCAGGTGCTTTTCGGTCGAGTGCTGTTGAAATCAGTGCTCTGAGTGGAATACGTCGCTTTGAATTTTCGGGTAGCTAACTACCCGAAAATTCAAAGTGATTACGATGCTTTGACGTAGATATCGCACGCTTAATAATAAACCGGAATAAGACAAAACTTCACTTTTTTGGGAAATCGCGGTCAAAGTTTTGAGTCTATAACTTGTTGAAAACATTTTGATGGTTTTCACGTGTTTATGGTGATATTTTTATGTTCTTGGTCTTAAATTGTAGAGAGATATATAGCGAATATAACTGACATAATAGTTCAATTATATTATTTATATCAAATGAATAAATGAAGTTTATTTTCTAAAGTTCCGACTTATGTCAGTTTAGTATAAAAAATAATGATCAATTTTCAAAAATGTTGTAAACTAATATGTAATAGTTCAGTTTAGTATTAATAAATAATATAATCTATTTTGATGTATAATACTTATTACACTTTAGAAGTAAAACGGAAATAAAAATACAGAAATATTTCGCAAAACACCTTTCTAATTGTTAATGTAAAATAACAGTTTAGATTTTAAGTTTTGTCGTAACTGCTTTCTTAACCTAGTAACAACAGTAGTTATAATAATCAGTCGTAATAGGAACTAATAATCATTAATTTGTACTAATTAATTAACGTAATATTTTAACAATCACAAAATAGTAGGTAATTAAAGTTTCATAGTCATCACAAAATGCTTAAGAGATCTAGCTTTACGTAATTAAGCTAAAGAAAAATAAACATTGTAATACAAAAATATATAAACTTCTTATATACCTACTTGTACTTGGTACATCTACCAACAATAATTAAAATCAATAATTAGAATCAACAGAGCTAAGTAGGTTTTACCTATTAGTCTTAATCAGTCTCGTAAGTTGTGACTATTTAAAATAATTATGTATATTAAACGAAAAAAGATGCGTATAAAAAAGTTAAAGAATTGAGTTGTAAAAACTGGCATAATAAGATGGAATCAGCCCCTTTGCGATTAACTCTTTCTAGTCCTTCTTTTTATTAGCGGTTAGCTCCTGTTTTTGCGTATATGCTGCCTTCACGGTTATTTCTGTGACTGATTTCATCTTCCTTCGCTTATTTCGGACATTAACTTCTCTGTAGTTTTCGTCCTTGTAAGATGTCTTAAAGTAAAATAGAAACGGATTTTCTTTTGTGACCTTTAACACCTTTATATCATTCCAGTTGACATTTTGGCCGCTTTCATCTGTACCAAAATTAAAACCCCATTCCTCTTGCAACAGTTTAAAGTCCAGAATACAGTCGAATGTTAGCTCATGGATGTTGATCGGGGAGTTACATTTTTTTGCATTTTTAATTAGTGTTATATATTGAACAGGGGTATAGATTGGGCCGGACTTAAGATTTTTTTTAACTTCTTTTTCTATCAAACTGTGTATGTTGTCTGCTTCATTCTGCGTATGCCCTCGGATCATGAACTTATGAGTGATGCTTTGGATGTTAAAAAGATAAACTGCATACATATACATCGTCATTATAAACTTATTTTTATTCTGACCCGCACAATTATCAGAATAAAAAATTATGTTCAATGGTTCCTGTGCGTCCTTACCAATTTCCTCCAAGTATTTCCAAACGCATGTACCTATTTCGATCGCGCCACGCTTCGCATCCGATTCCGTCCAAAAGTAGCTATGTACAGATTCAAAAGCGCCTTTTTTATCTATTTGAGACAACTCAGTTACTGTCAAGTTGTAACTATTGAGTTTGGACTTATAGTAAAACGCTGACGAGTCACCACGTGGGCATTGTAAAACAGCTTGCAAGTCGTAAATTACAACTTTGTTATTTTCAGTAATATTTTTTCGGTCTAGCTTTTTTTCATCTCTACTCAGTATCTTTTCCTCATGATGTTGGTCATATTTTTCTTTAAGCCCTTGTTTTTGGTCCGCAGTTGAATTTTCGTAAGACAAACAAAGATCGCACATATCTTTTTTAGGTCGAAAGAAAGATATATTAAACTCCTTTGTAAATATGTTATAATATGTCATGTAACTTCCTGTCTCTTTCTTGTTTCGTTTTTGTATTTCTTTAAAATCATCATAAAGGTCTTTGATTGTCTTTCCCCCATCTATGTATTCTTTTGAGGTAGTAGCTCTTACGTAATGTGATTCCATTCGCGGGATAGAGTTTATGTGCTCTTTAATATCTTTTATTAATTCGGGATTTATTTTTTTATGATTACCATGCTTTCCACGTAAGTCATCTATTATAAAGTTATTGCTGTTTGTTTTTTGCTGTGTGGTGAATATCATTCGATCCGAAATGTTCAAGGTAGCTTTGAAAAAAGTTTTACAGACTCTAATTGGTTGATTGTCAATTGTAAAATAATAGGCTTTGTTTGGTTTTCGGGGATTCTCTGCGTTCGTATCTTGATATCTTGGCTTGATATCTACCATAGATGATTTAACATAAGCTCTTTGTTGGTTCAAGTCCCGTAATCCCCAATAAAATTTGAACAGCTCGTATCTAGATTCATTACCAATTTGGTTTGCGCATTTAAGTTTACATTTGTCTGTACACGGTGGTTGAAGACAGCGACTTGGATATTTTTGCCCTTTTTTTGATACAGACGTGTATGACTGACCGCAGTTACGTAAACGTTTGGCTCTGTTTTGTTTCCACTTTGAAGTATCCCTCACTCGTTTTCGGCCTCTTTTAACCTCAGTATTTGAACCATCAGAGTCACAGTCAGTGACGTCACGGACGGTTTACGGTACACATCAGCTGTTCGTGTCTGCACTATTATAAAATAAAACACTAATAAAACCCGCGTAAAATTCGTGTTTATGTTATCACTGGATTGATAACTACGTGTGTGATCGTTTGCAAGGCAAATATACAGCAGTTCGGTAGTGTAAATCCGTAAAAACAAATCTAAGTTTATTGTTACTTTTTGGACTTTGAAGTTGCTTGGAAGTCTTTTTGTACCTCCAAAAGTGTCACTTTTTGACTTTTAACAAGTGTTGGCATCATTAGCACAGATTGTATAGTTTGGTCGATTATTTTTGCATAGCAAGCGCCATCTAGCTGGTCCTACGCTTACTACTATGGTGAAGTGTGCAGCCTGCGGAAGGTTTCTGTCGGCAAAAGGGGGCGCCACGTGTAGTAACTTTGCCTGCCACAACCGTTACCACCTAGCGTGTTTATTGTTGCCCGACCCAACCCAGATAAGTAGCGATTGGCTGTGCCCCGAGTGCAGGAAAAAGTTGCCCAGGGGAGACAATAGCGCTACACCCGTCAAAGACCTGGGGAGTGGTCCCCCTGCAATTCCAGCAGCAGCGTCGGCAGTGGCAGCACCCTCCGTTGCGGCAGCGTCGGCATCTCCGGTTGCAGTACCAGTCCAGGGCGCTATGTTGAGGTCACCTGTCGCGGTGACTCAGGCTCAGGGCACTTTGACCAAGCCCCCCGTAGCAGTGGCTAAGGTGCTGTCTCGCGCTGGGAGCGAGCAGGGTGCTGATGGGGACCCCTCGCCGGAAGCACAACTGACCCTCCGTGAGGAAATTAGGCTCTTCCGATCTGAGCTGCGGGAGGTTCGGGATGAAATGAGGGAATTTCGTCGTGAGATGGCCGGCCTGCACTCGTCGATGGGAGACTGTACCGAGCGGGTTGACAGCCTGGAGGCCAGGATCGAGGCTCTAGAAACAAAGCAAAGTGCTGCAGCGCCTGTTGGGAATGGGGGCCAGCTCGAGCAGATGGTGCTACAGTTGCAGCTTGAGCTAAACGACCGTGAGCAGGATTTGCTTGGCTCTGATCTGGAGATTGCAAACATCCCAGAGATTCCCGGTGAGAATGTGTTGCACACCGTCGGGCTGGTGGCGGCGAAGCTTGGGGTGAATCTCGATGAACGGGACATAGTGTTCGCGCAGCGGGTGGGCATGCGAGCTGAACGAGAGCTGCGGACGAGCTTTGCGGGCAGTGTGAGTCCAGTTGGCGGAGCGAGCCCAGTGGGAGCAGCGGTGGCGGCAACGCGCGGGCGGCGCATCGTGGTGCGACTCACGCGGCGAGTACTGCGCGACGACCTGCTGCAGAGCGCGCGGGTGCGGCGCGGAGCCACCACCGCGGACCTAGGACTCGCCGTACCCCCGCGTCGCTTCTTTCTGAACGAGAGGCTCACTAGGAGAAACAAACATTTGTTTTACCTTGTGCGTGAAGCTGGCAACCGTCTCGGATGGAGGTATACGTGGACGAAGTTCGGTCGTATTCTGGCTAAGCAGGGTGACGGTAAGCCCACCCACTGCATCCGTTCAGAGGCGGACCTTGCGCGTGTTTTTTGTTGCGAAGTGTCTACTGCAAAGGATGTCTAATTGCATGATTACGGGCAAACGTTATGATATGGCAAAAGATGTAACTCTTATACTTCACCTTCTTTTATCCGTTTTGTTTTCTCTTAGGTATTTAAGTTTTTTTTGGTGCGAGGCCGGCTATTCTCGTGTGTCAGTATATCTTGGTTTCTCCTAGTGGCCCAGCTGCACAATTAATGACTATCTGTGTTCATGTATTTATTACACTTTCACTCACTATTTTTACGTCTTCAGTATTTATTGTTATTATATTTTTGTTTCTGTGGACCCTATATATTAGTACATTTTGTCTGACTGTGTATATTTTCGCAAAAGTTACAATACTTCACTTTATATTACTACAAATTTCACCTGATACCATACATTTCAGTTTATTTACACCTCACTTTTTTACCCAAAACTTTACACCACTAATTACTATTGATACTATCTACAACAAAAATACTACTATTATAATATGTATACACCACTATGTACAAAAATGAATAAGATGAGAAATCTAAAGGTTGGACTATTTAATGCGGGGTCGCTGGGTTCGCGCCATGAGGAGTTCCTTGTCGCCATGGATAGCCTAATGGTAGACATTATGGCGATAAATGAGACCTGGCTTAGGCAGGGAGAGGAGGGTCGCGCACCGACAGTACCGGGCTACCGGCTGCGGCACGTGCCGCGCGCGCGCAACGTGCGCGGCGGGCGCGGGGGCGGCGTGGGCTTCTACGTGCGCCGCGGGCTGCGCGTGCGCGCCGTGCCGCACCCGCCGGCGCCGCAGGTCGAGCAGATGTGGCTCAGGCTTAACATCAACTCGCATTCAGTGATCATCGGCACAGCATACAGACCACCGTGGTTAGATGTGAATGTCTTCCTGGATGCGATCACCGACTCTCTTTCTTCTTTTGCTAGCGCGGATAAAGTTGTCTTGCTTGGTGACTTCAACATTAACATGTTAAACCAGCTGGAAAATAAGACAAAATTACTAAACAATTTTTTACTTTGCTCCAAGCTAAAGCAAATTGTTACTGATCCTACTCATTTCACAGATCATAGTGAAACACTAATTGATGTTGTGTGTACTGACGCCCGTGTGTGTGCGGTCTCTGTATCACACATACCAGAGCTTGGTCAACATGCAGTTATATCTGTTGAATTTAATTTTAAATTAGAGAAACCTTCCCCACACTGGATCACCTATAGGCCACTTAGAGATATACTGCTTGACAACTTTAATGATGATTTGAATAGGATGGACTGGGAATATATTGAAAGTCTGGAGGATGTGAACTCTATGGTAGCAACATTTAATGAGTATATTGTGAATCTCTTTGACTTACATGCACCCCTTAAAAAAGTTTTAATAAAAGAAAAGTCATACCCATGGATAACTGACACTGTCAAGGAAATGATGAAGTTACGAGACAGGTACCATGTTAAGTCTAAGGCTACTAAATCTGTACATCACCTAAACTCATACAAGGAGCTTAAACACTTAGTCAGGGCCGCTTTTGTTAGTGAGAAGGGTGCTTATTTTAAAACTTACATAAATAAAAACATTAAACAGCCAAAAAAGTTATGGAGCCATATTAAAGCATCAATAGCTATTTCAAATAAACCAGGGCACAGTTTGCCGCATTTTTGTGACAATCCTGACAAAATTAATGATAATTTTTTGGACGTGCCTGGCAGCGGTGTGGTCAGTACTTCTGACTTATCTTATTTTGAGCACCACAGATTCGGTAACGGTCATTTCCAGCTTGAGCCAGTCCAGGAGGACATGGTGCTGAGGCTTTTACGTGGTCTTAAGTCCAATGCCCAAGGATCTGACTATATCTCTCTGGAGATGCTGATGATGACTCTTCCTCGTACACTGGCAGCTATAACGTCCATTGTCAACAGATCGATAGCCTACTCCTGTTTTCCGGATCTGTGGAAATTAGCTATAGTAAAGCCCATACCCAAGGTACCTAATCCCACCAGCGTTAAAGATCTTCGCCCAATTAGCCTTTTACCATGTCTCTCCAAGATTCTGGAGAAAGTTGTCTCTAACCAGCTTCGGGCATATCTTGAGCAGCACGGTATTCTGCCACTGGCTCAATCAGGATTTCGTAAGGGGCACAGCACAGCCACAGCTCTTCTTGACGTGGTTGGAAATATCCTCGAAGCCAGAGACCAAGGCATGGGTACCATGCTTGTACTGCTGGATTTTTCACGTGCCTTCGACTCAATCAATACCTCCCTTCTCCTATCCAAACTATCTTACTACGGATGTCAGCCCGAAACAGTCCAATGGTTTCAGAGTTACCTGAGTAACCGTTCTCAGCTTGTGCAAGTGACAAGTGACAGTGATGGCGATATTTTGTCCTCTAGTCCCAAGCAGGTGAACCGGGGCGTACCGCAAGGATCCATCCTGGGCCCTCTTCTCTTTATTCTGTACAGTGCTGACATCACCAACTGTCTGGTCAACACCAAGTTTCACCTATATGCTGACGATCTGCAGATGTATCTCTCATTTCGCCCACAGCACTCCGCTGAAGCTGTAAAAAGAATGAACGAGGATTTAGATAGGATTTCAGCATGGTCAAGAAGAAACTCTCTGGTTCTGAACCCAGTAAAGTCCAAGTATATTCTCATGGGATCAAGAGATTTTCTGAATAAAATATTAGGACACACTCTGGACTTGAAGATTGATGGGTGTTCTATTGATAGAGTGCAAGAAGCCCGTAATCTTGGGGTGGTGTTTGACGAGCATCTGCATTTTGAAACTCACGTCATGGAGGCTGTGCGCAACTGCTTTTACCGTCTTAAGCTTTTGTACCGAGTACGGCCCTACATAAGTGTGGATATGCGTGTCATGCTGTGCGAGTCACTTGTTTTATCAAAGCTGAACTACGCCGATACTGTGTATGGTGCGTGCATTCTCGGTAGAAGCGAGAAGTTGATCCAGCGAGTGCAGAATGCTTGTGCAAGATTTTGTTTCAATGTCCCTCCCCGATCTCACATAACTCCATTTTTAAATAAGGGTAATTTGATGAGAATGTCAGATCGCAGAAAGCTGCATCTAGCTACCCTACTCTTTGGCACCATTCTCACAAGGAAGCCTGAATACCTTTATGGGAAATTGACTTGGTCTAGAGATATAAATAAAATTAAAACAAGAGCATCATCTTACCTCCTGTTGGCCTCAACGCATAAAACTGCTGCATTCCGTGGAAGCTTTAAATTTGCTGCTTCCCGCTGCTGGAACGATTTGCCACCTCCTTTTCGTGCTATAAAAACAGTTGGTACTTTTAGCACTAAATATAAACAACACTTGTTGCGAGTACAAAAGGAAGCCAGTTTCTGAACTAACCCTGGGACTGCACGCAGTTGCTACTGGTGACCTTGCGGAGTCTTGCGTTCCTAGCAGCATGATATGATTCGATTGTTTTGCTCGATGATTGAATATTTTTCTTCCGCCTTACACATCACAACATAGTCAAACACACCACAATACTTCACACTATTTATCTGCACTACTTTTTTGCCATAACTATTATTCACTCACTGTTTTATTAGTGTATCATTACTTTATTTTCTTAAACATTCCAAAAAGTATCTTTTTTATTGACAGCCGGTCGGCTGCGCCCGCGTCTCATCGCTTGTCAGAGTTCACAGACTATAACAATAGTCTACAACATAGACAAGTGATGTTGGAGCGTCGGGCGTGGGTCGATCTTTAGACACATACATGATCATGGTTTTTATTTATTTATATATTTATATTTGTTTTCTAAACAATTTTGTATTGATTTATCTTCTTATTAGTATTTTATTTTAAAATTTTATTTATTAATAAACCCCTAGTGGGATATAAGGATGTCCGTATGTGTGTCCGTGGCATCACAACGGGCCCTATCAGAATACCAGCGCTGCGGTACTTATTTTTTCTTAAATATCGCAGCTTTATGCTGAGATAGGAGCCTTTTTGGCCTCGCACAGGTTTATTTTTTTATTTTTTATTAATTGTTTATTGTTGTTTTTATTGTTAATTTTGTTATTTTTAAATGCTCCTTTTTTATTTATTTTTTTACACTTTGTATTTCCTGTGCGTGTTCCAAATAAAATATTTTTCTTTCTTTTTCTTTCTTTCTTTCTTTCTTTCACAGGAACTTGATGACGATCCAGATGGCGGAATAAAGAAGTTTCTTGGTTTATTTTTGTTTCTGTTGTCAGTCGTGTACACAAAACTAGGATCATCGTCACTGAGATCTACATCGCTCTCTTCAGAATATAACGGAGAAATCGCATAATTTGGTATGGAATTTAGATTTTCTCCTGTGCTAGTGGGGTCCTAAAAACAATAAAACATAATATAAATAATACTGTATTAATGCTGAACTTACATTACTTTAATTTATATTTATTTACTAGATTATTTTGAAATACATGTATTTATTTTATGTATAGTATTTATTAATTGATATATTATGTATATTTAAAAATAAGAAAATATTATATATAATTATTAATTGTATTAGTCCCTCCTCCTCGTATTGTATTATTCATTATAATGTTATTGAATACATATTTACTGTAATTTCTAGGTGTTGTTGGTCCGGATTCACAATTCCCTCAATGTCATTTGCCTCTTTATTAGGAACAGCTACAGATTTCTGGTTAGCTAGCTGTTGTTCACACTCGTCAGAATCTTGAGAAGAATAATCAGAATATGAAACTAGCAAGTTCTTGGTAATGGTATTTGCAGTGTGTGATAATTTTTCTTCATTCTGAAATTATAGGTCAACAAGTGAATTGTAATAAATGATTGTACTTAAGTATAATAATAAAACAGTTAATTGTAACAATAAAACGTTGTTACTTACGATAGTATTTTTTTTAATAAGGCGTGGAGGGGTATCTTCAATAATTTCCTTACTGTCCCGTTCGTCATCATTACACAGTATCGGAGACGGTTTTTCGGGTATACGTGAGTTATCATCAGAGCTTGTGGAAGATGAGTCTGAGGAAGATGAGTCCGAGGAAGACGAGTCTGAAGAAGAACTTGAAGAACTGCTTGAGGATGACCTGGACTTCCTGCATGGTGGCGCTGGCGACTTGGACTTTCTGAATAGTGGTGATCTTGATGTACTACGTGGTGACCGTGATTTCCTGCATGGTGAGCTGGAGACCTTGTCTTCCTGTATGCTGTGCTGGATTTTATCGTCTGTTTCATTGAGTTAACTCTAAAATAAGTAATACACAACATTAAATAAAAAGGTAAAACCCTCAATTAATTCAGAGAATATTACGTGAAAATGTATTTTGGATACTGTACCCCAAGTGGAGGTTTGCAAGAGAGTAAACATAACTATTTCGTTTGCGTTAAATTTTGACTGATAGATCATAATGCTAAGAATAAATTATAAGGGTGAGAATAAAAATCTTAACGCAAACGCGATAGTTACGTTTACTCACTTGCAAATTTAGTCGGGGTACTGCACTTTTAACTACGTAAACACGACGTTATTTACTTACTTTTATTTCGACTGGCTTACAATTACCCGTATCAGTACATCCAGCATTATTACTCATCATAAGAAGTTTTAGGCACCGCTGCTTCCTATTTGCAGACGACGACATCTCCTGGATTAAAACTATGAAACTAGAAATTTAATACTTTTTATAAATGGGTATTTATAATAAATTGAAAGGACATTTTGTAATAAATTGCAGCAATTATTAGAGCACTTTTAGACTTTAGGATCATTTAAAACGTAAACCGACATAAACACAAGTATTATTTAAATCTACTGATAGTTTTGGTAATAAAGTGATATAAAATGAATTACTTCTCGAATAAAAGTAATAATTTTATACTAAAACGCACTAATACGCAATCTTTCTTATCTATTCAATTATAATTTAATGATAAACTGCAACAAGTCTAAATAGTACATGCTGTATTATAACACCGTTTTCTACTAAAGTGAAGTAAACCGAAAACATGCTAGTTTAGAAAAAAAAATGAAGTAGAATAGTCTCACCTGCGTTTGAAAATAAACCGAATTATTTCACCTTACTCCACCGTAGTCACAAAACCACGACTCCTATCTCACATCACGGTCGCCGCATCACTGAATGATTCTCTATCGCATGAAATGCATTGTCGCGTGCTTTTGTAGAAAAGAGAGGGGTGATCTAACAATCGGCTATTTTGGTTTGTTTCGCATGGCGGGATTGTACCTATAGATTCTTTAATCGGAGTTAGTTCGTTTTATTAACAAAAGTGGGAATCCTTAATTTTTGACATATTTCGGTTTATTATTAAGCGTGCGATATGTGAATAGTGATTTAAGCAATGTTTTTTTTTTTTAATAATTTATCCTCAGTCACATTCGATAAGTCTGGAGGTGAACCTTAACATAATTAAAGCGACAATAACCCAATGATTAAAGAGCAATAGGTCTTAAGTGCGAACTCAACAGCTTGCGCCATTGAAGTGTGCCTACTGGTGTTCCTACTTATTTCGTATTCTTGATTCGTGACAATGATAATTTATTTACATTTTCAATAATTCAATATTTCATACAAAGCAAATTCCAGTTATTACGTAAATTCTGAGGTAGACCTCTGTCTTATCCTTCGGGGAATACAAGCATGATGTTATGTTTCACTGTAAAGCGCCTTGGAAGTAGTAAAATTTTGAATTTTCCTAGAAAGATTTTTTGACCAAGCAAGCGCGAAGCGTTGCCATTTCAGCTTGGGCAAAAATGCTTTCGTATGTCTAGATGTCCGGCGGATGGCAGTTCTCCTCTCCAGGTTACATTTCTCAACCGATTCTCGTGAAATTTTGTGAGAATTTTTGATATTTATATGGTTTTTTTTTTGTCAATTCAGTTGTTCGAATATTTTTCAAAATTGTAGAGATATGGGTGGAAAACATAAAAAAAACATATTTCAGAAATTTCGCGCTTTTTATTTTAAGGTGCGCGGTGAATATTTATTCAGTTTTAAGCTACGAAAAGACAGACTCGCGAGATCTTTAGCCCACAAAGCCACTATTTTTAATTTTGATAGTAAAATGTGATATAATAATATGGGTTACCTACTTACGTAACATTTCGACAGGGAAATAAATCCAATTGGACTTAAAAGTAACAAAATACCACGTTACAGGTATAATTTAATATTTTTCCCTTGTAATATAGTACTTCCAAGAAGGCATATTATATAACACCAGACTTATGCCTGCCGCGCTGGGTAAGACGCAATTCAATTACGTTAGTCTATCGGTCATCCTCAGGTGGACCACAAGCCATCATCTATTTTAACTTGAAAAGATTGCAAGTAAGCATAATTGATAATGACGAAGAAGCTTTAACGCGACTAGTTCAACCTGTATTTCAATTTTCGCTCGAAAGCAGGGAACTAAAATCAACAAACAGTTTTCTAAGTACCTATGATGTATTCGTCATACTTCGGAAACAGATTCTAGATATCATTTCATGAAAAACAGAAATTATTCTAAGGCCTGCATTCCTCTTGTGCTGATGTCAGTCGCGCGCACACTGCGACCCTGATGACAACGTGCGTACGTTGCTACGACTGGTACGCAACCGACCGTACGCGACCGACATCAGCGTAGGAGGAATTCAGACCTAAACTGTCTTTCAAGAGATAAATGATAAATGATTTTATTTCTGTAAGTAGGTTTGTACAAACAGTTTTACACGTCAATCATATTTTTAAACTAGATGAGGTCGGCGTTTCCTATCTGACTACTCTGAGAAGAAAGGCCGAAACAAACTAAGAGTCACAGTCTCTTTTAAAGTCCAGACATAATCTTGGTCAGATCATGTGAAGACCATGTAGATTGGTATCTGAAATGGTCTTTTGAGGAAAGAACCACACAGATTGAGTGGACCTATCCAGTCAGTGCACGCATTTGTCAGTAATCGTGCAGCTCAACTCAGGAAGTCAGGACTTAAGGAGCTCAACGATTCGACGAACAATACCAAAGAAAGGACATTTGGGTAGGCCACATAAATTACTCAATCTGCCAGATCATGATCAAAATTAACTGCGAAAAAAAAGCAATGACCCACATAATCCTCACATTCACAATAATTAAAATAACATAATACTTTACAAGTAAATACTCATGTCATTGTGTATATAAAATTCAATAATGTCAATGTGTATATAAAAAATCGGACATAATGTTTGAGAACCATGTAGATTGGTGTCTGAAATGGTTTTTTGAGGAAAGAACCACACAGATTAAGTGGACCTGTCCAGTCAGTACACGAATTTGTCAGTAACCGTGCAGCTCAACTTAGAACTTAAGGAGCTCAACGATTCGACGAACAATACCAAAGAAAGGACATTTGGGTAGGCCGCATAAACTACTTAAACTGCCAGATCAAGAATATAACTGAAACAATGACCCACATAGTCCTCATATTCTCAATAATGAAAATAATATAATACTTTTTACAGTAAATATTCATGTCTAAAATAGCTAGCAAATTAAAATCAACATTCACCGTGTAAATTTATTGGAGCAGCTCAATCCCAAGCCATTTTGTCCTCAATATAGTCTTTCACAGTATAATAGGCTTTCTGGCATAGTTTCCGTTTTATAAAAGATTTGAATTTATTAAAGCTTAGATCTTGAATGTGGCTAGGAAGTTTATTATAAAAACGTATACATTGGCATCTAAACGAGCCACCTATTTTCTTGAGCCTGGTTGTAGGAACAATAAATTTGTGTTTGTTTCTAGTATTTATATTGTGGATATCACTGTATTTTTTAAACAGATTAATATTTTTATGTGCATACAAAAGATTTTCATAAATATACTGAGAAGGCACAGTAATTATATTAATCTCTTTAAATTTATCTCTGAGGGAGTGTCTGGGACTTATTTTATAGATTGAACGAATTGCCCTTTTTTGTAAAACGAAAATTGTCTGGATATCGGCGGCATTTCCCCACAACAGAATACCGTACGACATCACACTATGAAAATAACTAAAGTATACTAAACGGGCTGTCTCTAAATCAGTTAAACCACGAATTTTTCTAACGGCGTATGCTGCGGAGCTAAGCTTTATTGACAATTTATCTATGTGGGGGCCCCATAGAAGCTTGGTATCCAAAGTTATGCCTAGGAAAACTGTGGTATTTTCGGGTTTCAGCACTTCACCCTTTATGAGAACACTAGTTTCTACTTGTCTAACATGAGGTATCGTAAACTTAATACATTTAGTTTTTTTCTCGTTAAGAAGTAGGTTATTAACATTAAACCAGTTAACTACTATTGCAAGGGCGCTATTTACATTGTCAGTAATCAGCTGCTGACGTTTGAGTTTAAATAAAAGTGAAGTGTCGTCTGCAAATAACACTATATCATGTTTATCCTTTATGAGGTAAGGCAAGTCATTTATATAAATAAGAAAAAAAAATGGCCCAAGAATTGAGCCCTGGGGGACCCCCATTCTTACTACCGATCCGGGTGATCTTTTTCCATTAACATCAACTCTCTGAATCCTATCACTTAAGTAAGAAGTAAGAAGATCCAGAGAGGCGTTTCGGATTCCGTAGTGGTGCAGATGATACCTTTCGTAACATACATACATCACATCAGGCCTGAATTTCCCCTGCTTAGGCAGAGTACACCCACATTTCGCCAGTTGTGTTTAAGTCCCATGTAGTAGGATCGAGCCTATTGCCAGAACCAATAAATAATATTGATGTTGCCATATCAATCTATTAAGTCGTTTTTTCCCGACTGCGCGACGCAAATAAGGGTAATGTGTTTATCAGCCTATATAATATATATGTTTGTTCCTTTGTGATGCTATAAAGACCACACGCGTGGGCCGTTTTTGATGATTCTTACGTCAATCGGTTTGTCTTAATCTTCTGAGTGTCACCAATGACATGACAGTAATAAAAATGCATTATGGCAACAACCTGACGCCATATTGCGAAAAAGAAAAAAAAAATCGACGAACTATGTATATTAGGTAGGGTATCATTTAATAGGTCTTTGAAAATCATTTTTCATTTAGAATGACCGTTTTGGAATTATAACGATTTAACGTTCGTTAGCAACCATTCTCCCTTAAATTCAAAACTTATAATAAAGCTGTGATAAGGGTCTTATTTAATCGGTCTTATTAACGTGAAAAATAATAATTATTTAAACTCGTGACAAACCCAGAATTTTACTGCTTTGAAAGATAATTTTAAGGACCGTTACCTAAAGCATTACCTAATACAGTGAGAGAGAGAGAAAACATAATTAAGAATAAATAAATAATAATAACCAAAACGTGTAAAAACATACATACATAAACTCACGCCATCTTCCCATGGGGGTAGGCAGAAACTACAGAACGCCACCTGCTACGATCCTTACATATTCCTTTTGCCTCGTTTACGTTCATACATCAGTGCCCTGTTTATCAAAACTTACAAGTACTTTACAAGGAAGTTTTTACATGTTCGTGTAAATTACGTTTATAAAATGAAATCCACAGGGTTTGTAAAATTGAACGCTTGTAGATTCAACTTGTAAGTTCTAAAATCAAAAAGTTATGCCGCCATATTCTTTTCCCGCCATTTATTTGTTTTTTTTTTTATTGATGCTCTGAAAGTAATACGCATGGCTGAATGGTATATTGTCTGTGCCTAATATTGAGATATAGAAACAGCATGGTTTTGAACTCCGGTTCCCAACCAATGTAAAGCAATTTGTAATATTAATTTGGATGACTTGGCGTTGTGTTTCTAATTTAATTTCTGTCTAAATGGCTACCCAAAATATAATTAAATCTTTAATTTTTTCAACTTTAATTCTAAACCTTTCGTTAAATTCATAGGTCATCTCCATATGACCGTAGTCAATTCTTCTTTTATATGTTGTCGGTTCCGTTATTCTAATATTTCTTCATCACTTGAATCACTTGACCACATTTAAAAAAGAAAATCGTATTTAAAAATTGATTGCGGTACTAAGCGCGACACTCGTAAACTTGTAAGACGGAATGGAGAGTCGCCGGACACTCAAGATTTGCCATGATTTTCTAGAAGTTGTAACATACAAAGGATTTTTTGATGACCAAAATCATGAATACAATTGTAAAAATATACTTTTGAAATAAATAATGACACTTGTAACCCGTAAATTACACGTGTAGTTTTGATAAACACATATTTGTAATAATGAAATTTTTTACAGGAAAAATGCTTTTAATACAAGGTTTGTAAGTTTTGATAAACAGGACACTGGTCATACACGCACGACGGTTGCTAGACATCATATTATTTATTACCACCACCCCGTACTTGTATACCCTAAACCGTACAATCTTATGCAGTCGGAGGCATCTTAAACTTAACTGACTGACAAAAGGCTCCCGCAGACAGGCGCAACGCGACAGCGCGACACGAAGCTGGCGCTCGTCGCGTGACGAGAGGTGGCAATGCGTCGCGCGCAATTCCTTAAACCTACATGAGCACTTATGAAACGTCAGTTCATAATAGGTCTTTACCTATGAAATTGCCGTTTTGTATGAAAAAATTTAAACGAATTTTTTTCATGAATTTTTTATTTGTATTAATCGAAGTAATCACCCATGCAATCAATGCATCTTTGCCATCGCAATGGCAGTTTATTGATGCCCTTCTTAAAGAAATCAGCTGGACGGGAGGCAACAAATTCTTCAAAGGCATTTTGTACTGCCTCTCGGGTATTAAATTTTTTTCCCGCCAAGAAGTTATCCAAATTCTGGAAAAAGTAGTAGTCTGTAGGCGCAAGGTCTGGTGAGTAGGGCGGATGACGGAGAGCTTCCAACCCCAGTTCTTGCAACTTGGAGACCGTCTGCTGTGCAGTATGAGGTCGCGCGTTGTCGTGCAGGAGCAGCGGAGACGAGCGATTGACCAATGCTGGTTGGAGATGCGCCAGCTTCTCCATCATTGTGTTCAGTTCTTCACAGTACACATCTGCAGTAATGCTCACCCCGTTTGGTAAGAAGCTGTGATGAATCACACCGGCGCTAGACCACCAAACAGTGACCATCACTTTTCTAGGGGTAAGTTTTCGTTTAGGGCATTGTTTAGGTGCTGAACCAGGATCCAACCAACTTGCTGAGCGCTTACGGTTATCAAACAGAATCCATTTTTCATCGCAGGTAACAATGCGGTTCAAAATTCCTTCATTTGTGTGTCTGTTGAGCAGTGCAAGGCACGTCTCGACGCGTACTTCGCGCTGGCGATCATTGAGTTCGTGGGGCACCCATTTGTCAAGCTTTTTTACCTTGCCAATTTGACGCAAATGGACCAATATTGTTTTGACGCTAACGTCGAAAGCTGCTGCTAATTCAGCCGTAGATTGTGTATCATCAGCTTCCACAATCGCCTTTAATTCGTCATTGTCGACCAAAGTCTTCGGACGACCGCGAGGTTCATTTTTCAGGTCGAAATTTCCAGAACGGAAGCGAGCAAACCAATAACAGGTGGTGCGTTGGTTTGTAGTGTTAGCTCCGTAAACGTCGTTGATGTTGCGTGCCGCTTGTGCCGCGTTGCTGCCACGACGGTACTCATATTCCATAATTACTCGAATTTTTAACGTATCCATGATGACGAAAAAGATTGAAATGCGATGAAAATGTAACACTAATCAATAAAGAAATGACTACTTTTAGAAAAAAAAATCCATGTTTTTAAAATAAAATTAATTTGAAATTAGAATTCTTAGCCAAACAAAAATTATTTTGATTTGAAATGGCCAGTACTGCAGAACGGCAATTTCATAGGTAAAGACCTAATATAAAGCATCCTACAAACAAACGCGACACGCGACGCGACACAAAGGCACCGCATGCCAGGCGACGAGCGGTGCCTTTGTGTCGCGTGCGATTCGCATCGTGTGTCGCGCCTGTTTGAAGGAGCCTTTATGTGAAATAAAATATTTTGATTTTGAATTTGATAACAATAAAGATCTATTGCCTCCTGAGTGTACAAGTCCAGTATGTGGGGTTGGAGACAGAACTTGGTCATCTTGTTTCCATCTTTTTTAAAGTTCACTTTTTACGCAGTAGGTTATTTTAATTTTTTTTTTGATTTTTTACAGATATCTACGAACATTCCCTCATTAACGAAACTGACAAAGCGATATTGTTATGCAGCGATTTAAACAACAAGGCAAGACGTCAAACCCTTTACAACTGAGAAACGAGGTAATGAAACAGAAAAACATCGAAGACAACCTAGTTGCAATATTGTTTTTATTTATTTAGCAGCAAGCATGTGTTTTCTTACAAACTTACACTTTTCTGCCCTCCAAATAAAAAACACAACCTTAGCTTGGCGAAATAAAGATCAATTTTCAGTGAGGGTTGTTTCAGTCGAGTGTAAATTATAGTTGTCAGGTATGACTCGGTAGGAAATAGGTAGTACGGAACCACGCACGGTCCCAAGGAAATTGCGATGTTTTATTCTATTTGTTGAACAGTTGTCGGTCGATAGGAAATATAGTGAAGGATTTCTGAGCAGATGTAATATCAGAATGTCTTAGGGATGCCCGTGCGGATATATGTGAACGACTTTTCTGGAGAAAATTGTTTTAGGCTGTCGTTACTTTAAATTTTTTGTGGTACTTAAGAAAGAAAAAAGAACAATAGGTTTATTTGTCACAGAAATACGTGCATACAAAAAAGATAATTCGCTCAAATAATAAAGAAAAATAAAATAGATCTATAATCACGAGCACAAAACAGAAATAGTCGACAGCTGCACGTCATGACTGTGACAAGAAGGCTTCCACTCAGCATGATGTTGTGCTACCCATGGTATAATAATATACTTCGCCAGATATAGCATTCCGGTTACGGAGGTGACACAAGCCTACGTCATCACCGCTGTGTTACCAATAGTGTGTAATAATAACTCCCGAATCGCCTTTATTACCTGTGCGAATCCGATAAGACAAAGAAGTTTTAACTAACAATTACGTTGGTATTGTTTAAATTGAATTGTTTCGTTTGATTAGTAAAATTAAACGACAATTTAAATGGTTTATTTTTAACAGAATGGAGATTGAAAATGTTTCCATAATTCGTGTTTTATTGCAATAATGTGGCAACTGGATAGTGACGTTAGCATGTGTCACTCCCGGAATGCCAGACCTTGTTTTTTAGACCATGGTGCTACCAAGAGTATCTGAGGAAGAGTCATCATCATATGCCTAGGCTTTTCCTAAGTTGGGGTTGGCTTCCAGTCTTACCGGATGCAGCTGACTACTAGTATTTTACATGGAACGTCTGCCTATCTGACCTCCACAATCCAGTTACTGGGTAATACGATACCCCTTAGTAAGACTGGTCGTCAGACTTTGTCGTCATAATAATAATAATTAATTTTATTGAAACGAAAAACTAGTTTACAAAAACTCTGTGTTCGATAACAACTGCATTAGTATAATACTGTGTCGCAGTCATTAACGCCCACCTCCAAAAATTCGGGACAAAAGCAAAACTAAAAGACTAAAATTATACTAAAAAAAAAGACAAATTAAATACTAGAACTTATAAAATTAAAACTGAACATTATCTATTATAAACTGTGTAATTTTACGTGAGATTGTGTGTAAGTATGAAAGGATTGTGTAGTTTTGTGGGTGGAGTGTACATGTGAGTGTGCGCGTGAGTGTGTGTGTGTGTGTGTGTGAGGGAGGGTGCGTGCGTGTGTGTGTGTGTGTCATGTCTTGATGTAGAAGATTTGCTGTAAATAAACTATTTGTTCGCACAGCTAATTAATAAATTAAATAACAACACGCCTGTACATATGTCCCGAAGGGGTAGGTAGAGGTGTCCCCACACACAGTAGTCTTATGTTTAAGTCCCATGTAATAGAGGGCGAGACAGCGATTCATATTAGATACAGGAAATGGGCATATGAGCTAAAAAATACAAAAGCGGAAAGATAGTGTATTCCCGACTAATAGTAGACTATCCTTAGAAAGAAAATCCCACTAAAGGAGAAACGGTCAAATTAAGAAGAGATTATATGGGATGATCAGTATTCGGGTGCTAATTACATACAACTGCCCCGTTGGTCTCGTCGTTGTAAGAGCGACTGCTGAGCGTGGGGTTCTGGGCTCAATTCCCAGGTCGGGTAAAGTGTTATTGGGTTTTTACATTACGAATTTCTTGGTAATAGCCCGGAGTTTGGAAGTTGCCGGTGTGATGCCCCCGTGCCTCGGAAAGCACGTTAAGCCGTTGGTTCTGCGCCTGATCACTCTCCGGTCGTGTCGGATTGCTGTCCCATCGGACTATGAAAGTGAGGGAAGAGAGAAGAGAGAGTGCACCTGTGTCTGCGCACACACTTGTAGTTTCCGTTGAGACTGGCCGCCACGGCCGAAATACGGTCTGGAGGTACAACTACTAATTATTATTTCCGTAATGTCATGATCACTAGTGAAGTGGTATTATATTGTAGCAGATTTAAGCCTCGTTGGTCTATAAGTGGTTGCAAGCACTACTGCTAAGCATGAGGTACTGGATTCGACTGTCAGGTCGGACAATGGTTTCTGGGCCCGTCCTGGGTCCGTCCCCTTATTATATAGGACTTCCAACATAACTGGCGAAATGTATGTACTATAGGCATACCTCTGCCTGACCTTTAGGGGGAAAAGAGGTGTGATGTTAGGTTATGTCATTGAGGCTATTTATTATTACATTAATCTTGGAAAAAACTACACTTCAAAAAACAATGTGAAAGATTGCCCATCTGTTTACAAACACACGTATGAAAACAGTTATAACATACAAATAACAAAGCACACAATAAACAATGCTAGGAACAGCTGACAAAACCGTAATGCCGTCAAATCCCTCATTTGTCAGTTGTATGGTAGCCCTACTAGGTGACATGACACAAAAAAGAAGGAAGCAGAAGGTTAACAAATACATGACTCTAGAAAAAATATCTAGATGGCCTGTCCACAAAGCGGTTTTCGCCATTAGTGCAACAACGAGTCACTATGCCACGAGGAAATAATATTGAGTAGTCGAAATTCTTTCAATTTCTATAAACTATTAATCTAAATGAGAAAGTCACTGCATGTAATAGGCAGCGGCACACACAACTGAAAGAATACTTAACTGTAATTGCTCCCTTACAGACCCACAGCCAGTCGAGAGCCTCTTCCTATACAGCAACAGAACGAGGTTTGTTCACTACGTTGGCCTACCGCATGTCAAGGATTTCAGACCATTATAAAACCAGCTGCCATCATTGTATTTTCTTCACGGAAAACGTTGACTTGTCAGTTGTCAGTCAGTGATGTCTGAGAAAAGATGAATGTATAGAGGTATGAGGAACAGGGTGTACCTCCATAAAAATGGGAGAATCCTCCGACCAGACGGGTGTCGTGTCTCGTGAGCAACTGCCCGACGTTAGGTGTCGGGACGTTGTATATAAATGCTAGTTGCGCGGTATACTCTGTTTGCGCGATGCAGGATTTTGCGTGACGTCAGTGTGACGCGTAGCTTGCATGTGGCGATGTAATACCGCTACAAATGTGAAAAAATCACATCAGTACTTGCTGGATTGAAACTCTGAACTTAGGAATATTTAACCTCTAGGTCACTACGACATTGAGGTACCAATACATTATTGAACCGGAGTAGGTTTACTGTTTCTCCCCATTATGTGGTAGAGGCGAGGATTTGTGATGTCATGACATACTACCTACTTACTTTATTTTGGGGGAATACGAGTACGTGCGTATAGATTGCATCTGGAATATCTATTGTATTACATGTGGGGGTTCAATGTCTTTTGTGAATGCCCTTGACTCGGATTGTATGGGCATCTTTACAGCATTGTCATGTGATATTTAATGGTCCTAAAAACGCACCCTTAGCTTCGAAATTAAGCTATGGCGTACGGAAATAAACCACAACTATGAATAACAACAACGAAAAAAAAGAAAGATTAATGTAACAAACATTAATCTTTTTTTTTACCGTCAAGAAGACGGGTCTATAAAAACTTAGATAATTGAGAAAGATGGCCTACTAAAAGTAGGCGATCTTTCTGAATTCTTGGACAGCATCCATCCGGGAGCTATTTGTAGTGATAACGGTACCTAATATTCCATAATCAAATCCAATCGTGATCCGTTACCTAACTACAGTCTATGAGTACATACGTTTTCACTTTCTGGTCAAACACGGATTTTTTCGGCATATGACTATGAGTTAAAATAGATTGTAGTTTCGGTTTCAGTCCGTTCTCAACATCTTATATACCTAACTAACGTCATAGCATTGTCATCTCTTACAAATTACCACTTCACACCGATACATTGCATCGCCCCGAAAAATATCAAACCACAAATAAAACAAAACATGATCACCGCTACGCCATCGCCATTGGGAGCAGCAACATACCAGTAACTCATATCTAAATTACTCGAAAATTAAGTTTGTCGCGCCAAAACCACTTGGCACCACAGTGGCTTGACAAAAGTAGCGCCCAAATGCAAATGTTACGAGGGAACGTCACGGGCCATAATGATATAAATAACTATGGAATGCATCTTACGTTATTGTGCTGGTACAGACGGTAAACTTTGTGCGGGGATTTATGGAATTGATACATGTGGCTGGTGGTGGATTTTAGGTTTGGAGTTATTTTGGGTAGTGTTAATGCGTGATATGATAAGGCGTTCGTCCCTTACATAATGACAAAAATTTAAAAGAGTATGCTAAGATGGTTTGGTCATGTTGAGAGGATGAATGAAGGGCGATTAACAAAAGGTATTTTTAAGGCAGATGTGAGTGGAAACGCCGGGAGGGGACGCCCTAGGACCATAGGCCTAGGGCATATAGTGACCCTATTGGTGATGTTCTTCAGAAAGGTCAGGTGCGTAGTACTCACAACCGGCGTGCGTGTATGACCAGATGTATGAACGTAAACGAGGCAAATGGAGTATGTAAGGATCGTAGCAGGTAGCGTTCTGTAGTTTCTGCCTACCCCCATGGGAAGAAGGCGTGAGTTTATGTATGTATGTGTGTATAATGACTTAGTGAAAGGTGATTGGAAGGTATTTAGAAAAAGATTAATGCATGTATTCTAGACTCTGTTTACCACATAAAGGCGCTAATAAATCTGAACATTCACTTGTAATATGATGATCATTGTAGCTAAACATTCGCTGGAATGAATACTAGAATAAGAAAGCGGGTCGGTAATAAAAACCTCAATAACTTCCAAAATATTGGAGCTATCTTTATGAAATAAAAACTGTATTATAGACAATTTTCTAGTGCTTATAAAAATCAATGTCATAAAAGTTTATGATTATTAAGTTTATTTTGAATAAAAGTAAGTCAAGTTAAAATGACAATTTTCACTAGATTTCGAAAAATGTGGTACGGTATCAAATATGCAAGCTTTATACATTTTTGTATTTTGTATTATTGCCACCCGAGCCGTTAATACAGCTGTTATAAAATTTCGTATGCTTTCCACGAGATTTCTGAGCCGATGCTGAGCAATATTCTCCTATTCCTCTATCAGTGCTTCTTTAAATAAATAAATGTTTATTTAACCAAAAGTTATAAACAGATTAGACAAGGTGGTAGGTCATACATAGAAATTCTTTGACAAAATCTATATATCCAAAATTTATAAACCCTGTCTCTTAAACTAGGAGACCTGTATCTTAAGAGACAGTGTTTGGCCAAACAGTTCATTAAGTTGTCTTTAAAGAATGAACGCGTATTGATCTACCAATACAAGTGTAGATTAACATTAACAATATTGATTAAATATGAAGCTGAGATTGCAGTTTAATGGGTTCTGAGTAGTTAGTAAGGTGGATAGGCGTGTGTGTGTGTGTGTGTGTTGTGTGTGTTTTGGTGCATGCGTGTGTGTAGATAGGGTGAAGTGATTATGTGATAATAATGCGTGAATGTTTGTTAGGGACATTTTAAGTAATGTATGCTAGTAAGGATTCCGTTTTAATATAGTCCTGCTGCATGAGCCAATCCGTAGTCTTAGATTTAACTTAATATTTATTTAAGTCAACTATGTCTAGTTCCTTTTGTAGTTTTTTATATATATGAATACTCAGGACATAGTATTGATGTTTTGCGAACGACGTGTTGTGTCGTATACCTGAGGGAACATATGTTCGCTTCCTACGGTCAGAAGGTGGTAAGCAGCCATGAATTCTGAGAACAGAATGAAGAACATAGAGCTGTCGAACTGTTAATACTTTGCAGTCAGTGTAAAGTTGCGTTGTTGGGTATCTATGTGGTTTTCTTGTCATAACCTTAAGTACCGCCCTCTGTGCCCTCTCTGCTCTCAGAAAACAAGTCTTCGCTGCTCCACCCCATACAGTTATGCAATATCCAATGATCGATTGGCATAATGCGAAGTACACCATTTTGAGAGTGTCAAACCCAGCAGATTCACGGAGAGATTTGAAGATGTGAATAAGACGAAGTGTTCGATTTGATAGTGTATCAAGGTGTTTCTCCCATCTTAACCCATCGTCAATATGCACACCTAGGTGCAGTTTAAGTTCACAAAGCGTGGTTGGAGGGGAATTTTGCTGGCGTATACGTCGTCCCTGTTCGTCCCAGGCATGCTCGGTGGGGTTAAGTCTAGGTTGCGTGCTGGCCACTCCATGCGTATGATAGCGACATCTTCAAGGTAGTCAAACACCATCCGAGCTGTATGGGGACGAGCATTATCTTGAATAAAGATGGCTTTCTCGCCCATGTTTACTGAAAATGGGTAAACATACTCATTTAAGATTTCATTCACGTATCTTTCTGCAGTTAATGTGCCAGTTTCGTTACCACTAGCACGCTGCGGCTTTCAGAAGAAATTCCTGCTCACACGTGTGTGGAACCTTCGCCGTATGGCACTTTCTCTTCAATGAAAGCTTGGTTATAGCGCTCTCCTGGTCTTCTGTAGGCTCTTTACCTCCCATCTTGCATGTATAGCATGACCCTCGACTCGTCCGAAAACATTACTCTTGACCAGTCATCCAGTTTCCAATTCATCTGTTTTCTAGCGTAACTCAGCCTTGAATTTCAATGCTGCGTTTCGAGTTTTGGACCATT
Source organism: Griposia aprilina (assembly GCA_916610205.1). NCBI lineage: Eukaryota > Metazoa > Arthropoda > Insecta > Lepidoptera > Noctuidae > Griposia > Griposia aprilina. Next base: position 11,801,909 of record OU744307.1, on the reverse strand, counting down.
TGCAGATCTTAATGGCTTCAAGTTTGTTTCAGCAAGACGCCGCTTCACTGTACACGTGCTTGGATTGCTCCCTCAAGCACGTAGAAGGTGCTTTTTGGCTTCAACAGCCGTTTGAAATCGATTTCTCAACATTGTTGACACCATTCATCGATTCTCCCATGCTGTCGTGCACCTTGTTTGGCCTGTTCCTGGTCTGCGAACATTGGATCCAGTCTCTTCAAATCACTGGAGCACTCTTTGAACGGTTGATAGCAACACACTAACAGTTCTCGCTGTATAACGCTGACTGCGCCCTTCTTCAAGCAGGACAAAATTGTTATCAGAATTCGACATAGAATAAGAGAAGTAGAAATAAACGCTTCAGTTATACAATATATCCCAAGTGTACGTTGGAACTTGGAGCGCAGGATGCAGTAAACATTCCATTGTGACTGTACCTGCCTTTATTCTCTACAATATTGCACCGAAAATATCTTAATAAACAGAATTACACCAATTCATACAAATAATTTCGTCCATGCCTCGCGAAATTGCTCCAAGAGAGAAATATTCTTGAAGGTCTCAAATTAAGGCAATAGTCGGAGAACTGTTATTCCCGTTTAGAGGTAATTCGTGAAATATAATTTTGTTTATATACTTATTAAGGTGGTGTGGCTCAAGAAGGAATTTCTTTACCTCTTCAACAATATTACTGAGTTACTTTTAAATTTGTGTTTTAGAAAGAAAAGAAAGAAAATATGTTTATTTCTGGTAAACATGACGCAGAGAAAAACTCACAAATACAAAAAAGAACGAGTTGGGGGAAAATATGCATCACATCCACGCAAAACGGCAATCGCTCAGCATAATGCTACGACCCATGCAAGATAGAGCCCCAGCGCTGGTTTTCAGCGACAGCCATTTGGAAACGTGCACCTAGCTTCTCACGTTTCATAAGTGCCCATGCAGGTTTATGTGAAATAAAATATTTTGATTTTGAGCCGGAGTTGACGTGATGACGTCAACCAGTGCAGCATACGAAAATATAAAAATAAGAAATAAAATAAATACTCTATACCTAGTTCTAAATGTTTATATATAAACATAATATTTATAAAAAGGTAAAATTCCGTTCAACGACTAATTAGATAAGTACGACGGTTAGACTAAGTAGGTACCTCTTCATTATTTACTTTAGGAAGAAACTTAAATGGGGTTGGACGGGTCACATCAGTTCTATGCACGATGACCGCTGGGCAAAAGTCTCCACACAATGGGTGCTTGAAGGTCGGTGCCGCCGAAGCCAGCCCAGAAAGATGACGCGAGATGATCTGGACACGTACCGCGGGGGCTAGTTCGAGATGGCGCGGAAGAAGAGTTCCTGGAAGGACTTCAGCAACTCCTTTGCCCAGTAGTGGGACATTTTAGACTAAATAAAAAATAAAGATTAATCTATAAAATGTTACGAACTAGATAAGCGGTAGATTTTGTACTTCATAAAACTCAAAACTCAAAGCTTTTATTTTAATTAAACCATTTACAGGCACTTTTGAATTGTCAAAGAGTCGGTCAGTTAGTCAGAAAGTTGAAGCTAGTTGCCCATTCCAAAACGTAGATCCCTATGGAGAAAAACGGGCAAGAAACTCCAAGGACACTCTTTTAAATAAAGATATTACAAAATCCTGGGTACATTATTCTTGTTGCTTCTATATGTGAGAACAATGTAAAAAAAATATTAAGAAACAATTCAAAATATAAGATTAAAAATAAAAATAAGCCCTGGCAGTTAAAGATGCTACAATCAATATCATTCATAACTTGTTCTACCCATTGCTGCGTATAAGTCTCCTTTAGCCTTACCCTTGCTAAGAGCAAATCCCCCTGAAATATTTGATTTCTCGTTCAGTATCGTAAAAACAGGAGATAGAAATTCATACAATGGGGTTGTCGCATAAAATGTATTATCAAGGATGAAACCGGACCACTGATTTCATTTCATGATATTAAGTGGACCACTTTTATGGGCAATAAAATTTTCTTTTGAATACGTGGTTGGAGAAATGTTATAAATGGAGTTTTGAATTAGTTATGTGGCTATTTATAATCATATTTTTCTTCTGCGGGAATCGTAGAATTTCAATTTGTTTTTATTTTATCATTATTTATATTCACTGTATCTTCATTAGCTCATTATCATATGACTAGCCTTTTCCTAACAATGTCGGGGTCAGCTTCCAGTCTAACCGAATGTAGCTGAATACCAGTATTTTACACGGAGCGACTGTATATCGGACCTCCACATCCCAGTTTCTGGGTAGAAAGATACCCTTTGGTAAGGCTGGTTATCAGACTTTCCGGCCCCTGACTACCCGTAACGCCTGTCAAAGATGTACAAATGACAGCCGGGACCAAAAGCTTAACGTGCTTTCTGAGGCACGAACGGGCCTCGGTATGTAATGGGTAGTCACCCATCCACGGATTAACCCCGACAAGCGTTGCTTAACCTTGAAGAGCGACTCGTGCGGCTGTATTTATCTTCATTTGCGGTGTGTCGAATTTCTGAGAACTGGTAACCGTGTAAACCCAACTCCATGGTAGCTTGTTTTGATCATATAGTCGAATAAGATGATAAACACACAGTCAATATTGATATATCGCAATATCTATGTAAATTAATATTGTGCTACAGTTCAATTACCTACGTAATTATGCTTTGGCTTTTAACAATCATGCAGTAACAAAATCTATTAATGGGGCAATAGCCCCATTTATAGATTGAGGTTGTATTCACACTATTAGTAATAACTAATAGTGTGAATACAACCTCAATCTATTCCATATATAAACTTTAGCTGCTTTCCTTCAATTTGCAAGAACACAAACAACCGATATTGGAGTTTTCATATATCCTAGAATTTCGTCGAATCAATTTATTTAATTTAACAGAAACGCTTACTGAACTCGCGCAATCAAATATTTTTGGTGGAAACTTTTGAAACAATTCAAGTCGAACTGCGCAGTCTCCATCTTCGACGTTTCTTGGTACGGACGTACGATAAATTTATTTCCAAACTTTCGGTTTAGTGTATTCGATGCAGGTCAATACATTTGAGCGGGAGATAAAGTATCTGTGTTCGGAGTTTGAATTGAATTGAATTGATTTAGGGATCGTTCGGACTTCTTGTGTTTTTTGCAGATGAGTTTAGAATTCTTTTGTCTGAACCGTTGCAGTATTTTTTTGTGATTATATTAAGTAAAAAGAACTGTCATCTGTGGGTGTGGTTAACATTGGCCATAGATTTTCGTGTGGTCTACAAATTATTTAAAATTTAAGCGCAATCTCCAAATGTAATACACTTCCAGTAATGGCGGAAAAAAACAATTCACGTATAAGACAACTTGTATAAAATATACACACAGTAATAAATACATAGAGAGAACTTTATATAAATCACTCTATTGCTCCAAAACTGCTAAATTAATAGTCACCATTTTTGCTTTAACATTCAGCATCGCATAAGTTTCTGGTAGAGTAACTGAACGATTTCTTTTGTAGCCAACTTGTGCATTCCACTTGGGTGCAGTAAAGGCTGTATTGCAAGACAAATTGTGAGTCCGGTACTATACGTTGAGAGGTATTCGCTGTAAGGTCGGGACTTGTGAAATTCATTAAATTTTGTGTAGGAGATTTTAGAATTTGAATAAGTTTTATTTTTATTTTGGCAAGGTTCTCGATAAAAAAGAAGTTTACTGGAGCCTCAGTCTATTTATTTACAAACGTTGCAATGGTATCTCCATTGTGAGATTTTAACAGATTTTGTATGTCAAATCTGTCAAAAACTGACAATTGAGAGACTTGCCCCCCTGGTGTATCATCTGTTGTATCAATATTAGCTACGGTTACTTTTAAAATTATCACTATTGTCTGATCGGTATTGCTCTTATGAAATATTGGTATTCATCTGTATTCGGTTAGACTGAAAATTTTCTCGAATATAGTTGGAAAAAGGCTAGGCAGATAATGTCTGATTCTAATTATACAGTTCTGTAACTGTTAATATTTGGTTTATCGTCTTTATAACTTTGATCGGTTCTGCCGTTGCTGAGTTTAGACTTATTTTCTACTTTATTGCCTTAGCTATTTCCAATTTTGGTTATTCCTAGACCAGCTATTTCTCCAGCATAGAATTTATCTACATGAACGAGAGTGCTATGCTCCTCATCTCGGACACTGCAATTTATGTGAGATCTTTTGTAAAGATTTCGTGTTCATATTCGAAGCTCCAGTGGTTATGATTTATTTTGTTTTATAGTTTTGATGCTCATTGTCATCAACGATGAGGTCATCTTTTAATGTTAGCCATTCTTTGTGATTTCGTACGCAATACCCGAAAGACAAAAGTTATTTATGTTTTAACCAAAATAGACCAACAGAAGTGGATATGGATAGGCCTCATGGCATTCAAGACAAGTGGAGTAAAGTTGTGACATAATGATGCCAAGGAGATAAGAAAAGGAACAGGGGAAGACAATACAAAAGATGGGAAAACAAATTAAAGCTCACAGCGGGTCCAAATTGGAGAAGATTAGCGAGAGAAAGGAATCAGTGGCAGTTGTTGCTTTTGCCAAAAGGCACACTGAACTAAGATACATTCTGTACTGTAATTACACAACAATTAGTACGGTAAATGCCACAACGAAAAATGTACAGAATTAAAGAGATTATAATTATTATATTCTTGTAAGTGAAGGAGCACATCTACTTAATACTTGATGTCGCACATTATTTGTCATGTATTTTGTTGGAGATCCTAAGTACACTTAAATAATAAATAAATTACATATTCAGATTTTTCAAAGCCGATTGCCGAAGCCAATGAAGTTGAATTAAAATTTGATAAGACTTTTAATTTTATCATGTGGTATGGAATTATTTTATTGAGTAACAATATTGCTGTGAAAATACGGGAATCACCGAAAAGGTCGGATAAGACTGACATTGTCTGGTAACAGTCACTCTAGCAGTGCGTCGTTCCGATGGTTTTGGGGCGGCTGTCTTCAGATGACAGGGGAGCCGCTCTTGTACCACGTCCACGACAAACTGCTATATTCTGGCTCAATCCTGATGAAATTGAAGCTGTTGAACTGCTAATACGATGACCACTTCTGGTAAAGGCTATCCTATCCTGCACTGTTACATATGTCCTATACCTTCATAGTCTGTATTATATTTGAAAAGCATTTCAATTCCTAGATGCATGCTGTTTGTATTTATTCAATACATTCGACGAATAAAATACTGATATTATTTTGTAGTACCCTGATAAAGTTGCAGAAACCTTTTCACACGATGTAAGATACAAAACAAGTTTATGATTTTACATTCTCATATTAATTCAAATCAATTGCTTAACACCAGATAAATTCAATACGAAGTTACGAAGTAATACTTTTTGTTGTACATGGATTTATAGAAGCAAACTAAAGTGGATGCATCGCTGTGGGAATCAATTATATCAATATTTATTTATTCCGATGATAAATGAACGATTTGGATACGTGAGCGGGATGAAATATTCGTTGAGTGTTATTAAAAACAGATTGTTGTAGTAACTGAACGTTAACACTACACAGGGACAAATTAAATTAGCTAGTGAAACTCTGCAATATCTAAACATGATAAAACAAAAAATAAATAAATTTGATGATTTTTTTGTCGGTTCATCGACTGCAGTTAGTGGTATTCACTTGAAATATCAGTTTAAAAAAATGTTTGACAAAAATGTTTGTTTGAAAAACAACCTTAGCCTAGCCTTTAAGGCTATGAATAAAATCGTCAACTGTTGTTTTACGTCAGGTAAAGTGGGATCTTCTTTTGATGAATACATATGTGAATTACACAAAGCTCTAAAGAGTATAAATAATATTTCACAATCCCTTAAAATTCATATAATTCTCGCACACGTTAAAGATGGTTTAAATTTCATAGAACATAATAATGACTTAGGTCTTTGGTCCGAGCAAAGTGGAGAGTCAGTCCATCATGAGTTTTTAAAATATTGGGGCCGTTATAAAATAAATAATATTGAAAATAAATCTTATTCCATAAAACTACACCAAGCAGTCATTAAATTTTGATCCTTACATGTCTGAAATTTCATGCCAGTTATTCAATCCTTAATTTTTTGAGACTTAAAATGGGACCTTATAACAACTACGTCCTCGTCGTTGGTCCTTGGTGCGGATAAAAGTGGAACAATAAGTTATATTTATGGAGGGATTGAGAAATTTCATCGAAAGGTGAATGCTATTGCACACATTATACAACTTTGGAAAAAAAGGGAAAATATCGAAATTTCGAAAAAAATATCAGCTAGGATTTTGCTTCTTTCAAATTTTGAAACTATAAGTGACCTAGAAATACCTCTCATAGCCCAATTTGAGGTACTTTTCGATAACTTTTAATGGTTCTTCAGGAACACCGAGTAAGCACAATAAAAAACATATTTTTTCAACTAACTATACCAGCGCGGCAGCGGTCGTGGTAAAAATACGTTTTTACGTCTCGTTTTTTTATACCAATAAAAACACATTTTTATTTTATTTTAAGTTTATCGTGTTTAGATATTGATATCCAGTACGTCTGCGGAATTTCCCGAGCTAATTTAATTTAACCCTGTATATTTCTCTTTTAAAAACAATTTATCAGTAAGAGGGGTTAATATTTTTGTATGCAAAGTGAGGTTCTGGAATTTCACACAGAGTTTTTCAAGAGAAATAAAGTTAATGCAGGCTGCAGTACACGAAAACGAAATAATAGGGTAATACTGAAACAGAAATTAAAAATTGAATAATTTAAATCACTGCGAAGTAACTAAACGTATTAAGGGGAAGCGACATGGTAGCCCAGAGAAATTTAAATTTTCTTACGGTTTTCCAATTTGAAGGTCAGTGTAAGGTTGTGTGTTGAACAAAATATGATTCGTGACGGTAACAAGTATGTATTTACAGAATTCTAAACATTAAAATCATCAATACAACCCTCTAAGTTCATATAAATCAAACTCCGAGACCGTAAAAGAATCAAGGACATACGGCTATGCACCGGAATAGTGGATGCTGTGGAATTGGCTTGCAAGTTGAAATGGCGATGGGCTGGACATGTAGCCAGAGCTACGGATGGACGCTGGAGTGAGAGGGTTCTCCATTGGTACCCTTGCGATGCTCCACGCACCCAAGGCAGACCGAGACGTCGGTGGTGCGACGATATTGCGGTCGTGACTGTCCCCACCTGGACTAAAATAGCACATGATAGGGAGGAATGGTGAAAGATGGAGGAGGCCTTCGCCCTTAAATGGGCACCCAATTTAATTGAAAAATAGATTATTTATTATATTTTATTCAATCAATTTATTTATTTAAGAATCTAATTTTATTTATCTAATTATTGTTAAAATGCACATTTAAATTATTATGAATTACTATTTTTTTTTTTTACTAAAAACAAATTAATAATAATAATATGTAATGAATTTTAATGTAATTATGATTTGTAATTGTAATTTTAATTTTTGGGAAATTAAAAGGCTTAATAATAAAGTTCATATAATCCTATTGAATGACTATTTAGAAATAATTATTCCACCAGCGCTGGGGCTCTGTCTCACATAGGGTCGTAGCATTATGCTGAGCAATTGCTGTTTTGCGTGAATGTGACGCATATTTTGCCCCAACTCGTTCTTTTTTGTATTTGTGTGTTTTTTTCTGCGTCATGTTTATCGCAAATAAAAGTATTTTCTTTCTTTCTAATAGTAAAAACAATATTTCGCGGGCTACCCTTGCGCTTCCCCTTAAACTAAATGTAACTCATACTTAAAACGAAACTCAAAAGAAGGTTTCATCGCAAGGAAAACTATACCTCTCAACGATATAAGAGCTCAGCTTAAAAAGTAGTTGCTAGTTGTACTATAGTAGGGTTGACACCTTGGCACTATTTCTAACAATAGTAAAAACTGTTTTAAAAAAAGTATTTAGATGACTTACTCCCGCATAAACAAGTCGCGATACTTGTTGACAACATGTCTTGCAAAATGCAAGTCAAAAAAAAAAACATTTATTCAAACTAGGCTGTGAATCAGCATTTTATGAACATCAACATTATATAAGACAGTCCCCCAAAATGCCCGATCTTCACCACTTCCTAGTGCTTTAGCTAGGAAGAAGTGGCGTACAAGTGGCGTAACAAACTTCCCACCAACACAGCTGTCTGTTCAAATAAAAGAACTGGATTCTATACAATAATAAATTAAAACATTAAATTAAATTATTTGCCATATGTCAGCTAGCACACGCTAATATACCAACAAAAACATTGAAAAGTATACTTAAGCAGAAATAAATAATAAAAACGTGAACAGAACTCAAAACCTAAATAAAAACCTCCAGGCATAAAGGGCGTACCCGCTTACATATTGCAGAATAAGATGTATGGCTGATACATCAGGGGTCGAACCCTGACGTGAAGTAGCAAAAAATCAAACACTTTATTAACCGCAAGAACACGTACAATTTATTTAAAAGAGATATAATACAAAGTAGACAAGTCAAATAGTTGATATAAGGAGAGGAAAACATAAGATATATTACAACGTAGATTTTTTTAAGTAAAAACGCTTCGACGGATACCTAGTTCAATGGCAATCGCACTTGAGATTCGCGTCGCTATTTACGTAATTATTCCAAAATATACGGAATAGGTTTAATTTTTCTAGTACAACAAGTATTTTTAAATACTGTATGCAGAATTAGAGACTAAGCAATAGATAAAGAATTTGAAAGTAAGATTATCGAAATTCAAAGGATGCTTAGCGTAAGAAAAGGTTCTTGGCGACGTAGTACTCCACGCCTCGTCTGACGGCGATTGGCACGTTATAGCGCCACGTAGATACGCTGATGTACACATGACGGACTATCTCACGGGTGACGTGGCGTATCGCACTCGTCGGCTTCACTCAGCGACAGTTGCCTGCCAGTGACGATGAACTGGTACACCGGTAGCCGGTGGGTGGGGCTACAATTTGGCCTCTTGACTGATATTATATCTAAGACAAATAAAAGTCATTCTTCTTAGATCAGAGAACAAGGTCCGAATTAAATAAAAAAGGAATACCGAACCACTGATGGGAATACATACCATAAAATGGAAAATGATGATCCTCGGGACGGGCAGACAATTGATGCCTGTTAATGCTTCATAATATAATTTACTGAATTAAAACATGCGCAACTGATAGGCTAGCACTTGCTAGTAGAAAACTTTTTATATAATTTTATTTCATTATGAGAATGATAAATTAATAAGTATCTTTTTGATATCCAACGACAGACTGATTTGCTTATAAAAATTCTGAAAAGTTTGTTTGGAAATATTGTCAATTTGAATCTTTGAAAATGTATGAATAAAAATAAGCTAACCGTTTAGCGCGCAAAAGAAAGTATCTAACCGCTTTGCGAGCAAAAATTATGTAACAGCAGGAATAATACTGCAATATGCAAAGGTGTATTATGTTCATATAGGTGTAATTTGATGTCACAAATGATAAACTAGGACCTTCGAAGTAAAATTATTGAACAGTTAATTACTAATAACAATAGCATGCCTCTGCATAACGCAAAGATCAGCCATTATCCTCCTCGCCATATTTGAGCTAAGGAGGCAACCGACCCCCGACGCTACCACAAGCAGTGACATCTAAGGAGCATGAAGAAAAATATCTCGTGTATTGTTTAAAACATATATCATGCATGTATTGAACTTTATTTCAGACATGAATTGTTCACTGTTTTGTTCTCTTTTTGTACACAAATAGTCTTTGCAACTTGTTTTAGGTATACCTAAACAATACATGAAAACAGTAGTCACAACACGTAGAATACACGTTTTATATTTTGGTAATAAATAAATAATTTAAATCACAGTAAAATAACAAAACCCACGGAACTTAAACACAGAACTCACATTCAAAATAAAAAACGAATTCAAAAGTAGGTTTAATCGCAAGAGAAAGCCACAGCTCTCAAAGATATACATAAGAACTCAGCTTAAAAAGTAGTAGTTAGTTCTATTATAGTAGTGTTGGCACCTTGGCACCATTTCTAACAATAGTAGAAACTGTTGAACACTTGGTAACTAGACGGCTTATCCCCGCGTTTACACCCATAAACAAGTTGTGATACTTGTTGTCAACAAGTCTTTCAAAAGGTTTACCAAAAACATGTCATGTATAACACATGTACCTTTACATTATGTCATTGTATTACATTATTGTGTTAATTTTAGATGTTTTGTTTGATATGAACAGTTGTAAACTATCATAAACACCTCTTCTAAAAATAAAAAATATGTATCAGTACATCCATGCTCTAAAAAACAAGGTCTGGCATTCCGGGAAAGACACATGCTTACGTCACTATCCAGTTGCCACTTTATTGCAACAAAACACGAATTATGGAAAAATTTTCAGTCACCATTCTGTTAAAAAATATATATAAACCATTTAAATTGTCGTTTAATTTTTCTAATCAAACGAAACAATTCAATTTAAACAATACCAACGTAATTGTTAGTTAAAACCTCTTTGTTTTATCGGATTCGCACAGGTAGTAAAGGCGATTGGGGAATTGTTATTACACACTACCGGTAACACAGCAGTGATGACGTAGGCTTGTGGCACCCCCCTGACCGGAATGCTATACCTGGCGAAGTATATTATTATACCATGAGTACATCTTTAATATGTTTTGTCAAAACCTCACTGTAGCAAATATTTAAAAAACTTGTAAGTCTGTTTTAAAATTTGCAGGAAGGAATGCATAGATAGTCATAGATAATAATGTATTATAGATAGTTTAGCGTTCTTACCTCTATGTGAAAAACTGTAAATTATAAATTATGTAACTTTTATAAATGTTTAAAAAAGAAGCTACGTCTGCCAACAGACTGGTTTGCAGTTTGGCAGAGGTAATTATATATTTTGTCAAAAAAAAAAAACTGTGAATAAACACTTTTTCCAAAAATATATTTGGTCCCCTTTTTTCTACAAGCTTTGTACACAACTAATCTTTTGAACTGGCTTTAGGTGTAAACGATACATGAAAACAGTACACACAACATGTAGATTACATGTTTTATACTATGATGAAAACGCAGGGCTCCAAAAATATTACTTGAAACGTGTCAACAATGTTTTGGTACTGGAACAACTGTTGACCTCTATGGAATGTAAGGAGCCTCAACTATGGTTGGTCTCTTTCTCTTTGCTCTCATCCTAATTCATTTGGGGTCGGCGCAGCATCATCTTCTTCTATACTTCTCTTCACTTAGTCACCTCCTTTCTAGCCATATCATCTTTCACACATTCCATCCATCGTTTCTTTGATTTTCTTTGGATATGATACAGAAAAAAGTACCTACTCCAAAGCAGTTTCTCTGAGAGAACCTTGACCACTTTACACTTGAAACTTGTTCTAAATATCGCAGATTTCTGAAAAATCCTCATGTGATTGTAGTGTTTTCATAAAAGCCTTTTTTTAAATGAAAAATGTATAACGTTCTCAACGAAATAGCTTTTAAATGTAACTATAAAAACAAAACATAAAAAGCTTTTAAGCACACTTCCAACGTTGTATCTCGATGGATAAACACGATGACAGTAAGTCCTGTATGTTATTGTAAGCCTTAAGTTGCTCTGAATCCTCTTAAATTAAATTTTAAGCTAGATAAATCTGATGCCATTAAAATATTCAAATCTTGTTCATAATGTTCTTGAGCCCTTAAATGTGGATCGTTAAGTAACAATGTCAGATTTACTTTCGCTATCCAAATGATTGGGGTATATTATGCTGAAGGTGATAACAATTGGTTTGAGGAAGAGGATGATAATGGGTTATTTTTAGTATTATGGGAGTAGAAGGTAAAAGTGCTCTTCATCTACCTAGCCTTTTCCTAACTATATTGGGGTTGGCTTCGAGTCTAACCCAATGTAGCTGAATACCAGGGAACGACTGCCTATCTGACCTCCATAACCCAGTTACTGGGTAATACGATACCTCTTGTAAAAGATAAAAGTGATGACAGACAAAAAGTTAATGATATCAAAGGTATAATGGGTAGTGCAACGGCTTTCAAAATTAGTAAAGTTGAGTCGAAAGGTCTGAGGCAGGAAGCATTTACGAAGAATTATGATAATGATAACGGCAATCCTGATTTACTTATGCCTTTGCAATAACAAAGAATATTGGAGTGAAGTAATTTTTAATCGACTTTACAAAAAGGAGGAGGTTCTCAATTCGTCTGTATGTTTTTTATTTTTTTATGTGTGTTAGCTCAGAATTTTTTCTGGGTGAACCGATTTGGATGATTCTTTTTTTATTTGATAGGTGGTGCTTCACATGTGGTCCCATTTAAATTTGATCAAGGACTGACCAGTAGTTTTTGATTTATTCTTAATACTGCATATTTATTCCACTTAGTTTATATGGATGATGTGTTAATTATTTCCTGTCACTGTTATTTACACACCAAGAAGTGGTATACAAATTTGTGTGGGGTAGGTACCGCAACTAAAAAGTGAAAAATAAAAACTTTTTTACAAAAACACAACCGACTTCCAAAAAAAACACTAAAAGACGGGAAAAATAACTTTAATTTCGGAAGTCGGTGGCCAAAAACGAAAATACAAAAACCAAAGACACCGACTTCCGAAATCAAAGTTATTTTTCACGTCTTTTAGTGTTTTTTTTGGAATTCGGTTGTTTTTTTGTAAAAATGTTTTTTTAAAAATCTTTTCGATTTACCGTTCAATTTTATCTCCATTATTAAAACAAAGTTAGTTTGATGGAATTCAGGACGACATACAATTTCAACGAAGCATTATTAACGCAAAAAAATATAACTGAAGTGAGAACCCTAAATTAGAGCACGCTTAGCAAAGTCTCATCCGGACGAACTACAATTAAAATGCTTAATTAATGGCTTCATCTCCTGAATATGTAAAACTAGAAGCTAACGCGGACCTTATCTCACTTTTAGAAGTTCAAAAAACATTTTTCATTAACAAAATGGTCGTGGCTCAAACAGTTTTATCGTGAAAGGACCGGGGTGGAGGCAAAACTCACAATGTTCAACGCAATTTTAGAACAATGACGACTGTTTGACAATTCACAAAGTTTACCGTTTACTGAGAACGGAAAGGCTGTTTTCGAGGAAGGCTGTAGATCTAGGCTTAAGAGCCCTTCTAAATACTTGAGTGAGTGTTTGCTGATTCTCTTACACAAATATGTTGTATATTGTACCCACATAATTATGTTGTCTTGGTATCTTGGGGTTGCTGTAGTGTTGAACGGGGCGACATAAGTATTGTTAAAGGTAGACAGGACCGTACGCAAAATATGCTCTTTGACGTGGAGTTGCGTACCAACCCTTATTACCTAAGATAGGTAGGAGGTTTCTAGGGGATAACAGTGTACTGTAAAGGTTTTCTGCAAAAGTTAACCTTATGTTGTGCAGCCTAGTAGTTAAATAACTCTAGTTATATTCAAACAGTCGAGTGAGTTTGGACTGAGCTTTCAAATGATTTGAATTAGTTTTTAACCAGTTTCAAACAGGAGAAGGTTCTCATTTCGTCTGTATGTTATCGCGTAATTGTGGATCGATTTTGAAAATTCTTTTTTAATAGATAGGGTATGCCTCAAGGGTGGTCCCATATAAATTTTATTAACTTTGCTTCGGTAGTTTTTCAGTTAGCTGCAATAGTAGGTATATTGATAACAACACATAACAACATAACATCACGCCTGTATTCCCCGAAAGGTTAGGCAGAAGTGTACCTATAGCACACCCACATTTTGCCAGTTATGTTTAAGTCCCATGTAATAGGGGGCGAGCCTATTGCCATCAACAGAGCACAAGTCCAGACTCCGGGCTGAGGTATATTGATGATATTATTATTATAATAACTTCCTGTCACTGTTACTTACATAGCAAGTAGTGGTCTACGAATTTGTAGGGTGGGTACCACAACTAAAAAGTGAAGAACAAAAACGTTTTTTACAAAAGTTTTTATTTAAATATCTTTAATTTCAGAAGACGGGTCTTTGGTATAGAATCGTCTTCCGGAATTAAAGTTATTTTTCACGTTGTAGTGTTTTTTTTGGAAGCCGGTTGTTATTTTTGTACAAAAGTTTTTTGTTTAGCAAAAACGAGTGACAAGATAGGCGCGTTTATGTAAACGCGAACGCTCAGAATAAACATAATAATTAATTTACAACGTGTTTTCTCTCTGCTACGTTCCAATTCATCATTATAGTACCTAATAAAAGTTTATCTGATTTGCAGATGCTTTGTGCCTAATGGCAAAAAAGGATTGTGTGGTTTTATGAAACCACGGTAAAAGTGAAACGTTTTTTTCACATTATAGACATATAACTAAAATCCTCGTTCCTTTCACTTTATCCCTACTCCGCGGCTGACCGTCACGCGACATGCAACACACAGACGAAAAAGTTTGAGACGATGTAATAAAAGTTTCACTTTAATAATTGTACTTTGAACTATATTATCAGTAAAAGTTCAGCGAGGTAATTGCGTAACACACTTGTACAATGTCAAAGTCATTAATTTTGACAGTTCAACAACATTAATTGCGTTATTTAAGTCGTTGAGCAGACGAACGTTTCAAACACATGAAGCAATGGATAAAGATTTCCTTCAAAAGAGGATGTAGCTTTAGAGGTAGCTTTCGTTATGCGGCTTCTAAAGTACGGAATAACCTGCCACCACCTATTCAAGCAATAAGCACGATCAACACATTTAGAAGACACCTGCGGCAGTACCTCATGGATGCGCAACGGAAGCTAGGCATGATCAATCTGAATGTTTCTTTGATATAAGTTTGTGATTGTATATGTAGTTATCTGTTATTTATTGACGATAGTCCTTTGTTTCTTGTGCAACCATACCATTTTATTTCTTTCCATAAACACCACCGTCTATAAATATGTTTTAACCATTTTTATCTATAATTATGTCTTAACCAAATATCAAATCGATTTTATTATTATTTGTTACACATACATATCTATTTTTTATTTAAATATTTACACACACTATAAAACTGATTTACATCCGTAAGACGTCCTCGTAACATAGGGTCCAGTTGAAAATCAGAGTCAGGCACTAGTTGTCTGGCATTTATGATGAACTGGGCCTATTTGGCGCAGCCGTGAGGCGCACAATACTGTTTTTAAGTTTTGTACAGTTTTTTTTTCCGTTTTTTTTTTAATGTTGTGTGCCTGTTGTTTAACCTGGGTCAAATAAATTTATTTTCTTTCTTTCTTTCTAAAATACTTCGGATTGTGATTGAAATTGTGTCTGACGCGATTTGAATGCAGTTTGGTGAATTATTTGTTTGCGTTGTTTCCTTTTTAACCTATTCCAGTACAATGCTTAATGCAAGCTTGCCCTACTCCGAAACAATTGCAGCTTAATGATTAATCAGTGAATGATTGATGACGTCACAATGATTGCTGTATCGGTAGGGATCAGTCATTACAATGAAATCATTATGATGTTGACCTATTTTTGTTGGAACGGAATGATGTCTGTGTCATTGACAAATTTTTATAATATTGTTTGTTTTAAGTTGTAATTTATTCATTATTATCTATGATTTAGCACAATGTAGACGAATTTTGATTTAGTACTTTTCAATCTTGACATTGGTATTTAATTATTTTGTTTGAATTGCATAAATTAGAATCATTATCCTTACTAATATTATAAATGCGAAAGTATCTCTGTCTGTCTGTCTTTCGCGCTTTCACACCAAAACTACTGAACCGATTTAAATGAAATTTGGTACACAGATAGTCTAGAGCCTGGGAAAGAATATAGGCTCCTTTTTAATTGAAAAATGGGTTGTAAAGGGTTGAAGGGGGGGATGAAAAGTTGTGTGGAAGTATCGTCATTTTTAGAGCTAGAAGCTTGAAACTTATTTTTTAGGCTGTTGCTTCGATATAAATAAATATGACATTTAATGTTTGTAAAAGTTTTACCCTCAAGGGTGTAAAATAACAGGAGGTAGGGGATGAAAGTTTGTATGGAAATATGTAAGGTTTATATGAATGTTTTATAAGTTTGCGACAAGAGACAAAATATTTGAGCTAATGTGATGTAACATTTACGGAGTCATTACAAAATGTGAAACTGAAGTTAACACAAGTAAGAAACTTGCCAAGCACCGCACCGTACACAATGAGCGCTGTGCAGTCACGCGGAAAGGGGGGGAGATAGCTCATTAAATGATTTATACGTATGTGTCTTATTTGTAAAATAATTAGCCTAAATAATTAAAAATGCTACCCAAAGACACTATTCCACGCGCACGCAGTCGCGGGCACAGCTAGTTAGTTATAAGATTTGCATGGCGAATTTAGTAGGCGGAATATGAAGAACTGTTGTGTATGTTTGATAAAATCTGTATAATACCATATTTCAGGCAAATAAATGAATCTATCTATCTATCTATGGTTGAACGAACTTTTATTACATTTAATTAGTTGTAAAGTGATTAATATTGTCCAAGTAACTGGAACAGGATGGAAAGTTCTGAAAACTAAATGTTTTATCGAAAATACACGTTTCGTTTTTAACCACCGGTTAACACCTAAAAAAAATTGAATTCGAAAACCACAAACTCGCAAATCAATTCACATGTAAAAGCTAGCAAAACCGCTTATAATAATACTGTCAGTGAAAACAATGTCGAGTCAAAAGTAAATTGTGAAAATAATACAACATTGTTACCAGAGCACTCATTAAAATAAAAGCAAACCAAATTTAACATCACATTCGCAAAATAAATAAACTGAAACAAAATTTTAATCATCCAAATGAATTATATTTAAACAATGAGCCGAACAAACATTTCACGAAGTTCCTTAATGAAGAAAGCCAGGGGTAAGGAAGTTGCTGAAAGTTCAGGTAGAATTAATATGAGTATTTTGCTTAAAACCGCGTTTTCTTTGATATACTGGGCGCACATTTTGTATATTTATTCGGAACTGTTAGTATACGGTACGCTTTGGAATATAAATAAAATAAAAACTTCTTGGAGACATTTATCAGTTGGTAGCATTGTTTGTTTGGGTCCGTAATGTTGGCAGTAATTTGTCATGGAAAGGCTGTCGTCATTGCGGTGACGCGTCAGCATTGCGTTCGTTTGGTGAGGTTAATATTGTTGATAATGTTCGACACTGTAATAAAGTGGCGAAAGTGACTTACAGTGTGTGTTTGACGTGTTTTTTGACGGCTAATGAATGTTGTTCTGCTGTCAACAAAACGTCAGGATGTTTTTCCCTGACGGGTCAACTTAATGTTTAGGTAGAGGTTAACTGCATATCCGCTGTTCGCCGTAACATGACAGGTAGGGAAAGGTATTTCCGCATGCCTACGGTACAAGAATAGTTTCGGAAACTACTAATTTTAATTAAGTGAACTTAAGGACCAGAACCCTAGTTACGAGTACGTAACACAGTATCTATCACAATCTGAATCATTTTGAAGCCTATTGCTAATCCATTGCTTCATAATATGTTCGAAAAATTTGTCTGCTCTACAACATAAATAACGCAATGAATGTTGTTGAACTGTCAAAATGAAACCCATTCCTACGTAGTTACCCCGCAGATCCTACATTTAATCTATTGAATTGTGTCTTTAAAAACAAAAGCAAAGACGAAGGGCGACCAAGTTCCAAGCCAAGAGCTAGTACACAGTCGTTTTCAAATTTGATAGGTTCAACTGCTTCTGTCATATATGTTGTTGTTGTTGTGTTGTGTTGGTGTTGTTGTTGTTATTGTTGTGTTTTTGTGTTGTTGTTGTGTTGTGTATTATGTGACAAGCATTTAAGTACATTAAAAAAAAAATGTCCTGGAATAAGATAGTATACACAACCTCGTAATTGCTGTCTATGTGAAGGTTAAAAATTTTCAACCATATTGAAGTTTCAATTTAGTGGGAGTTGTTGTCAAAAAAGATAATATAACATCACGCCTATTTCCCCGAAGGACCAGGCAGAGGTATACGTACTACATCCACATTTCACCAGTTATGTTTAAGTCCCATGTAGAAACTGGCGAATTTATTACAAAGTTGACTATACTAAATGTCTCTTATATTAAAGTCTCTCAAAAGCGAACTTAACTAAAAGCTGCCCAGTCATTTTCTATGAGCACAAAATGGCCACCATTCCACTTTCAAATTCCATAGTCAAACAGAGAGTCGTTTTCTAATGATCTGTGAAGGACTTAAACATACTTCCAAAACCAACCAACTGACCACACGATGTAAAGCATTCACGTAAATTGAACCGGTAATTACCACTTTCGCAAACAGGATGGAACCAGTTCAATCCGGTTTCTGTAAACGCTATTCTAATAGACAAGCCGGTTTTTGTTGGTGTTCGGCGTTTAATTTTAGAGAAGATTCGGTCATTGGAGTTAATTAATCGAATTGTTTAATTGCATTTTGCTTTTTGGGTGTTTTCTAATAGAACTAATACGAAAGAAGTTTAATTAATTCGCTTAGTACCCCATAAGTGTGTATCTAAATTTGGATCTGGATCAAACCAGTCGGTTGTTCCAGTTTGGTCGAGTAGACAGATCATTGATCATCTAAAGAAAAAGAGAAAGAAAAGAAAGGAAATACGTTTCGTTGTCGTGATCTGACTAGTCTTTTCTTAAGTATGTTTGGGTTGGCTTCCAGTCTAAACAGGTGCAGCTGAATACCAATATATATGACGGAGAAGGTATGTCTCTCTCGTTATTATCAGCCATATTTTAACTACTGTGGGCGTACTATGGGTAATGTTGGTTATTGCGCAATAGAAAAACCGTTTGCAGTTCAAATGAAATTATAATGTACGATGAAATTAATCGCACTAGCGAATCACACACTGTAGGTACACGACACAATTATACGGAACGCGCGACAGTTTCTAAACGTCTTCACTGCTTAACCGCCAACAACCAACACCGCTTGGTCAAGCCTGAGCGTTATAGACTCTGTCCAGCGCTACCTGGTGGCACCGGCGTCCCGATTAGTCAAGTCAAACGATCGCTTTAACGTATTTCCGACATATAAGTGGAGTGACTGCTTTTCTGACCTTTGCACCCCAGTTTCTGGGTGACACGGTACCCCTTGGTAAGACTGACAGGTTGCCAGATGAGAGCTATACTCAGTAAATTAGCTACCAAGATGTTCTTTCAAGCACCGATTTGTAAGGACTTATGTAGGTACTTAGCGTACCTATTGATGAGTTTTCTTAGAAATTCTACGTATAATCGGGAAGATAAATTGTTTATCAAATTGATTACCAAATTAAATTGTCTGAATATTCAAATCACAACAATAAAAATGGCTGTGACACGGCAAATTGACGTAGTGTGTAAATTTGATAAATAAATTTAATTCCTTGAGTGTATTTGCCCTGGCACATGGCCTTAATTTATTAAGGGACCCACAGGATAGCCCGGTTAAGAAGCCGAAAACGTCCTTGGTTGACCTGCGAGACGCCATTCAAAAAAAAAAAATATAAAGAAAGAAACAGAGAAAGAGAGAAACTTTTCTCTCTTTATCTGTCTATGTATTTTTTTGAATGGCGTGTCATTTGCCGTGTCACAGCCATTTTTATTGTTGTGATTTGAATATTCGGACAATTTAAGTTGGTAGTCAATTTGATAAACAATTTATCTTCCCGATTATACGTAGAGTTTCTAAGAAAACTCATCAATAGGTACGCTAAGTACCTACATAAGTCCTTACAAATCGGTGCTTGAAAGAACATCTTGGTAGCTAATTTACTGAGTATAGCTCTCATCTGGCAACCTGTCAGTCTTACCAAGGGGTACCGTGTCACCCAGAAACTGGGGTGCAAAGGTCAGATAAGCAGTCACTCCACTTATATGTCGGAAATACGTTAAAGCAATCGTTTGACTTGTCTAATCGGGACGCCGCCGGTGCCACCAGGTAGCGCTGGACAGAGTCTATAACGCTCAGGCTTGACCAAGCGGTGTTGGTTGTTGGCGGTTAAGCAGTGAAGACGTTTAGAAACTGTCGCGCGTTCCGTATAGTTGTGTCGTGTACCTACAGTGTGTCATTCGCTAGTGCGATTAATTTCATCGTACATAATAATTTGATTTGAACTGCAAACGGTTTTTCTATTGCGCAATAACCAACATAACCCATAGTACGCCCACAGTAGTTAAAATATGGCTGATAATAACGAGAGATTCATTATTATGTTAATAATAGGGGGCATAACGCTTTTTCATTACGTGACGATTTCTACCAGTCAACTCCCACCGCAAGCCGCGTTTAGAAACTTAGTACAAACGTTCCAAAAAAAAAAGAGTGTATTTACCGTTAAAGTAAAAGCGAGACAATAAACTCTCATGAATTTTCTATATTACTATAAATACAAACCTTTGTGTGGGTGCTACACAATATAGACCCAACAAAGCCCCAGCACAAAGACGCAGAAATAAATACTCATCTAAAATGTACCGGATAACATTTTTTTTCGTTGAAAATAGCTGCCATAGCGACTCGTAGGGGCAAACAAAGGGTTCCATATAACTAAAACTAAACATATAAAAAAAGTAAAGTAAAAAAAAAATAACTAGCAAAAAACTTGTAAGGGTCCCTTTAATTTTTAAATTTATTTTATTTTTATTATTCGTTGTGCCAAAGTAGTACACATTCTGTGAAAATTTCAAGTATCTACCTATTACGGTTCATAAGATACAGCCCTGTGACCGAGGGACGAATGGACAGCGGAGGCTTGGTAATAAGGTCCCGTTGGCATCCTTTGGTTACGGAACCTTAAAACAGCTTTGAAGCAAACGATCGATAGTTCCCACAAGTTCGAAATTCGAATACTACCAATATGTCAGCGCGTGTTTACGCATAGGGTACAAAAGCGATTTCGTGCTCGACTGTACCGGCCGTGGCTTGTCACTTTTGCGCGCGATTGTACGGCACTTCTCAGTCATGGATTGAAGGATAGACTTATGTATATTGAAATTGTAACGCTTTGGCTGTAAATGTTTAGGGGTTCTTTTATTTTGCTATACTAGCTTCATTTTTCTGACTGACTGACCCCTTGACAATTCAAAAGTGCCTGTAATTGGTTTATTTGAAATAAATTCTTTGAGTTTGAGTTTGAGTTTTACGTTATGTCATGTTTTAAGCCTAATGCTTTGTATTTCTAGGATACCTCTGGTTTTTGTATTCCGAAAATGTGGACTTACTATCAAATTACTGAGGCCGAGGCCCCTTTGTCATTTGTTTTTTTTTGTTTTAAAGGCTCTTGCACACTAGCGCGACGCGACAGCGTGACACAAAGGCGCCGCTCGTCGCGGCACGCGGTACCTTTGTGTACGCTGTCGCGTCGCGCCAGTGTGCACGATCCTTACGGTGTATTTTGTTGCTGTAATGCCAATAAACACAGTTTTCTTTTTTTCTTTTCTTTCAAATATGAATTTTTATCCATCAGACTTAAGCGTGCCGCGTCACTGCTGCAGAGGGTCCGGGGCAGCTCGAACAGTCTCCTGAATGTCATTAGGGAGAAATTTTATTGCCTGATCTTCCATTTATTTGTTCAAACTACATTTTTACTATCACACTGATTAAGTTTAATGTTAACTAACAATTATGGATTTTCGGAAATAAATTAATAATAATTATTAGATATTATTTTACCTTCTCATTTGTTTTTTTTTTCAAATTACATACACTGGGCCAGATACTACAATACTCAACATAACTATAAATTACGCTGCACCTAATACAAAAAAAAAAAAAACCATTAAAACCACATAGATCATTCCACACATTAACCAGCAACTACGCACATTCGCTACCAGCATTTCCCGGTAAAAGCTAGTAAGTATTTATGGCATTATTGATGGGCGCGCTTGTTTATGGCAGGAAGACTTATGTATTGCATTATTGCTGACGCTACCCTGTCGAGCACTATACTGTATTAACTATAGGCGCCCATACAGGGTGTTTGCAAAACGTTTATTTTGGGATATATAACTTTATTTGATGGTAGAATAACACCACATCACCATCACCATATCTTTATTTGGTGTGTGGTGGTTTGGTTTTATCTATACTACTTATTAATATTATAAATGTGAAAGTTTGTGAGGATGGATGGATGGATGGATGTTTATTACTCTTTCACGCAAAAACTTCTGAACAGATTTGGATGAAATTTGGCACACAGATAGACCATGACCTAGGTAATAACCTAGGCAATCTTTTTTCTTGGATCAAAGATGAAGTCGCGGTCAACAGCTAGTGATTAATAAGCAAACGAGGTCGTCGGCAGGTTCGCGGCGGAGTACCGTCGCTTATGTAAGTCAGACTCTTCATTTGATGGACTATCTATTAATTTACTAGCATTTCCAACCAACTTGCTTCGATACGATAATTTTTTTGTAGAAAATCTAGTTGGGTGTTAAATTTTTAATTCTGGGTGCGCTATGAGTACCTAATGAGTATGCGACCTCCTATTTTAGCTATTTTTATTGCGTTAAGCTTAGCGGTACCCCCCCGCCACATTATAGCGCCATTTCAACAAAAAAAAAAAACAGCAAACCATAACGTGCCATCCATCAATTTCTATACCTAATTAAAATATAATATGGTGTTACTCAATCGAATTTGATGGCTCAACGATAGGCATTATTTTTGACTTTTTAAATGTCCGCTTTTCTTTTTTGCGTTGCGGGTTTTTTAAAATTTTTGATATAATTTTTATTTTAAATTTTTTAAACTTAGTTTAGTTTTATTTTGTATGTGAGTTAACAGTTGTGAGCGTTTTTCAGGGTATATTTAGACACTACATCAAATAGCTTGTTTTTGCGTTTTCGTAATCCCGTATAATACTGTGTGTTATGTCATAAACGAAACCATAGCGCGATCAATCGGTTTTATTAAAATAAAGTTTGACATTTGCCTCCCTAGATGGCGTTGGGGTCGAATTAGATCGCGCTGTGGTTTCGTTACCAGGATTTATACTAGTATTATGTTTGATATTTGTTTTTCGTTCGTATGTCACTCAATTGCAAATTGCGCGTCTACACAGCGTGCATTCGCTCAATCATGACCTACGCGAGTGTAGTTTTCGCACACACGAAACTGCACCACATCCATAGGATGCAGGCCCTCCAAAACCGGTTCCTCCGTAGGGTAACCGGCTCCCCTTGGTTCGGTCGGAACGAGTTCCTCCATCTCGATCTTAAAATCCCCACTATCAGTCAATTCATGAAGCGCATTTCCAAGCGTTTCTTTGATTCCGCAGCCTCACGTCGCAACCCTCTGGTTGTCAAGGCTGCCAGTTACACCCCCTCCCTTATCAGTCATACCCGCCATCCAAGGCATGTCCTCACCGACCCCGATGACTCCATAACCCTCCTCCAGGAGAGCAGTAGGGCCACCAGTACAGTGCACAAACACAGACCGCCATCGTTCCGACCTCGCCGCCGAGGTCCAACGCGACGCCCCCGACGTAATTATCCCCCCCCCCCCGACCCTTGCTCGACGAAGCACCAGCCCGCGCCGTAGCTGAGCCTGTAGCTTTAAATAATAATATTATAAATTCGATCCAGCCTGTTCCACCTTGCTGCCCTCCCCTCAGTGACGCCCTAAGCCAAGGCCCGTACCCCACAGGGGGTGCCCTTAGCGTGCGGTCGCCTAGAAATTAAGAAATTCGCCCCTGGCTGGAACCTTTAAGTTAGTAGCTTAAGGCACCACAGGACAGACCGGTTAAGTAGCCAGGACCTCAGAGGTCACAACTACGAGTTGCCATGTTAGGAAAAAAAAAAGAAAAAAGTTTTTCGTAGCCTTGAAATAATAATAGTAATAGCTAAACCAGTACATTTACATGGTGTTGTTATTATCATGTTGCCACCATTGCATTGCATGTAGAATTAAATACTGATCAAAACAAGTCCAAACGCGACATAATTATCTATCATTCTCTCATCTATATATCTATTATTTTCTCAAGAGTATACTAGTGTGCTGGATATCCTGGCTGCAGCATCGGACGAAGAATTTCATAATCTTGCATATTTATATAGCGTACATGAGTGTTTCAAATTTTAGGTAACACATATGCTTGAAAGTAAAGTTAATACCCATTATGCTTCTAAGATCCTTACCGCAGCTAACAAAAGAGCTGATTACCTGGAAACGGCTGAACCGATTTTGATAAGACATGTCTAAGAACCATTGCTAGAAAACCTGCTTTCAAATAAAAAAATCCGCATTCAAATCGGTTCACCCGTTTAAGACCTACGGTGCCACAGACAGACACACAGACACACACACACACATAGCGGTCAAACTTATAACACCCCTCTTTTTGCGTCGGGGGTTAAAAAGAGTGCACTTCACACAGTTAAACAACTTTTTAATCTTGTGACACACGGCTTTCGTTTTCTTTGTTTGGTTTGATAATTTTGCGCAAACGTTGTATTTTTTTATTATTACAAGCTGATAATTAACTGGCAATGTTTGTATGTATATTAGTTTGGTTAGGTCCAATCTTGCAACTGAATTTTTAAACAGCTATCCTCAACCGATTGAGCTGAAATTTTGCATACACGTTTAGTTTCGATGACAATGCATAGTTAGCTAAGTACTGACGTCATTCTAAATCTAATATGGCGGACTAGTTATTTTTTAAGCACCCCCATGACATGGGTAGGTATTGATACCCAAAAAAAAGACAAACGATAAAAGGGTCTGCTAAAAAGAATACGAAAATATGTATACCAAAACTAAAACAAAAAAACATTTTCTATAACAAGCTTTTATTTAAGTGCTCTAAAAAGAAGAAAATAAAATTTAAATTAAATCAAAACCATCGATTTATTTCTTTATACACTTTATATGATATAAAAGCTTGTCGCGAGATTTACCTGTGTAAATAAACAAGAATACAATATTATGTAACTTAAAAGAATAAGTAACAAGTAATTCTAAGAAATAAATTATGTATTTCATAAAATAAAATATTTTTTATCAATTTTCAAATCTTATCACCGCCTCCGAACGAACGTGATACAGTTTTATAATCATCTGTCAAAATGTGACATTTGTGACAGAATGGGTGCGCCCATATTATCAATTAGGACATAATGAGTCCCGACTAAACGTCAAGAAGTTATGTCACATGTCAAGAAATTATTTCACGCCGCCGTGCTAGCATTTAAGACAAAACGGTTTTATCGCCTAAACTGTGATAAAATGTGTGACTCAAGCCATGTTACATACAGTAGGCCGTGCTCGCCCTGCGGTATTCCGTGAAAACGCATTACCTTCAGTCAAACAGTCTGCAACGGAATAGAATATTTTGCAGGTTATTGACAAGAGCGTGTTATTCTTTGTGAAGTAAACAGAATCGTAAATACGTGTAGATTGAATTGCTTATGGGGAGACGAGCTATTGTGTTCGTGTATTATGCGCCGGGATCGAAATTCTTTTTTTAGGGTTCGTGGTTTCCGTGTTTAAGTTGCCGCTTTCTGTGAAAATGCCGTGTCATCATAGCTCTGCTAAAATATAAAATGAATAGAATCAGAACGAATAAATACTTACTTTTCACTTTAATATACAGGCTGTTTGGCAGAGCGTTGAACATACGAAAATGGTGGACAGGTGGGGTCATCTGCTCACCCCTAACTCAGCCCTAATTTATTTGGCACTGGCCCCGTGGAAATTAAAAAAAAATTTTTTTTTGCTTTCTTTTGGTTTCACCACTTTCTAAACTTTAAAGTGAAATTTTAATTAAAAATGGGTAAAACAGGCAATTTTTTTTTAGTCTTTAATGTTGGCACATTCTTATAAAATTATTGCTTTATTCAGATGTTAACTAGAAAAAAGTTATGAGTCCTCAACTTACAGAAAGAAAAAGATTTAAAAAAAATGCCTGTTGTACCCATTTTTAATAAAAAATACACTTTATAGTTTACAAAGTGGTGAAACCAGAAGAAAGCAAAAAAAAAAACCAGGGGGCCAGGGCCAAATAAATTAGGGCTGAGTAAGTAGCAGATGACCCCACATAACCACCATTTTCGTATGTTCAACGTTCTGCCAAACACCCTGTATAGCTTTTATTTATCATGTCTTTTTATTTATTTTTGGGGCTTATTTGTTGTAGACCACATAAAACAAAAAGACGAACATATTTAAAACTTCATTGTTGGAAAAAGAGGTCAGATATAAAGTTGAAACCTTCTAAATACAATACCCTAATTGCGTAACATACTATCTATCACAATCTGAATCATTTTGAAGCCTATTGCTAATCCATTGCTTCTTATGTTCGAAAACTTTGGCTGCTCAACAACGTAAATAACGCAATTAATGTTGTGGAACTGTCAAAATGTATTACGCAATTACCTCACCGATGAATGTGTTGCTGATTCTCTTTGCAAGAAAAAAATAATTATTAAGAAATGCATAAGAATTTACCCTGTACAGGATTTGTTTCCACTTTCTTCAGACACTTTTGGTAAAGACCATAGTTTAGTGGCGTTGATTTATTTGCAATCGGCTGGAGATACCAAGGCCAATGGCACCGATACCCAAAAATACGTTTTGGGTACCGGTACCATTGGCCTTAGTGTGACACCGGTACCAGAGTAGTACCTGACCTATTGGTACCAGTATCAAACGTTGTACCTGTAATATTGGTATTTCTAATCGGTATCGGTACTGTCCCGGTACCAAACAAAAATTCCCTAATTTAGAGTGAGAAAACAGATATAGTAAGTGAAAAGGATAGTTAATAGGCATTAGAAAAATGACTTCAAGGTTGCCAACCGTACGAGGTTCCTAGTACAAATATGAGATTTGTGCCATACTGCACCTGAATTTGGTACCGGTACTTGTTAGGTGGAGTACTGGTACCCGTCTGGAACCCATACCCAGGTACCAAAATGGTAAGAACCGCTACGTACCGGTGCAGAACCAGTACTATTGGTACCGGTTCCAAGTCCTGTTTGTAGTTGTGGGTTCTTTCGGCCGACTTTTTAGTTTTAGTCCTCACGGTCACCCAAAAGGTCAAGATTCTATGGTCTTTTATCTTGCATGCAAAGCCGTGAAACCAAATCGTTCATTCACCTTCGTTCACTAAAGAGTCTTAGAAGACAAACGACTTCTACAAAGTAGGCTCTTATTTTTTTTTCGAAAGACAGCTTTTTCTTCCGAATATTAGGTGTTATCTTGTCACGTATTAATCTAACGCAATCAATCACTATCCAATAAAAATATGAATATTTTCTTCCGTAATATTAAGTTATGACATGTATTAAATCGAACCTCTAATAATTCCCATTTTGCGCTCCTAAACATATTATTGAACACTCTAATGCAATGATTGCGCCTCTTTTTGTGAGCCTCAAATAATCCTGTTTTGGGGACTTATAAATACTAAATAGCCAAGTAACTGCGACCAACTTGGATGTAGCGCACACCGGCCGCTACCGCGGTACCGCTCGCTTCCCTCGCTCGGCTCGCGCGCGGTTTGTCACAGTTCTAACCTAACCCTTTTGGTCGAATACCCTAGCTTAGTTACTGCGACCAAATGTGAGAAAAGGCCAGAAAGTTAAAAAGAGGCTCAATTATTCGAAAAAGTGTGCATCATTAAAAGCGCAAAAAGTTTTTAGAGGGTCAGTTAAATATTTCCCATAAGTTATCAACAGCCTGTATAAAGAATTATAACAAATGACGTATACTCAGTGATGTATGTAGGGATGATGTGGCATCAATCTAGAGGATGTTCGATTTGGACATAAAACTATTCGTTTGAAGGGATATGAGTTATTTCGGCATTGCGATTTGATGAAGTAGTCAACTTTTGTTGAAAAGTTGAGGGATGATATGTTACTTTGGGATTTATAGACAAGTATTTATGTTGATTGGAGGGAGAAAATGGGAATGAGGGAGAATAAACTTGGGTTTAGAACCGAATGACCGAAATCTGCATCGGCGATAATAGGCAGTTCGTTGACACTACGCTAGGCCACCGATATACATACTTATTGAAGTATAATTCCTTAAAATTACATACTTTTTATTCACAAATCGATTAAATTATTTTTACGCGTCAATCGGTCAGCTTTTTAGATTTTTGTTTTCTTTTTTTGAATATTCAAAATGTGACAATTGTTCTGTACAATCTTGTCCAGAAAAAAATTGAAGGCTTCATTACAGAATTAGATTATTAATATTAAAACATTCTTCGAATGTGAATTTAAAATGATAAATGTTTAACCACGATATGCGATCGACTGTACGTTCCCTGGAATTTACCGTTACTTTTTCTTTTGGTAAGTAATCCCTTCATTGGTTCGGTATTCTTTTAACTTGTGCCTTGTTCTTTAATCTAAGAAGATTTCCTTTTCCTTAGATTGAAAGGCCACCTTTTTGGTATTTGGCTTACCCGGCCATTTATTGTACGCCTGTCTTCTTCCATCGTCTGCCGGATGCTGAAGTCCGAGCGTGCAGAGAACCGCGGGACCGTTGCTAAGCAAGGTCGACGACACAGGTCCAGGTGCTTGGACATCAGGTGCTAAATAAGGAGTTTGTGTGGCGCTATAACGACCGAGCGTCATTACAGGCGAAGTGGTCTGTACTACACCGAGGAGGCACATTCTTTAGATCTAATTCAACCAATCCAATTTTTTTTAAAGGTGCTTTCCTAATTTGTTTTCATAAGATCTTGTAATCTATTTCAAAAGTTATCTTAACGATTTATGTAAAGAAAAACCTTAATCTTCTGCTTATTTGTATAAAACACTTTATAGTGCAACACGAATTTCGTGCGATTGCAATCGAATTTAAATTCGTCGGAATACATTTAAAATACTGTATATTTGGTAACATCTTTTAAGTATTTTCTCTCAAAATCAAGTTGTGATTATTTTTCTTAGTAATTTTTGACTTTTTAAATTCCAACGACATAATCTTATTTTTTTGTCAATTTTCTTTTATTCTATATTTCGGATTGTTTTTAATATATTAATAAATTTTACGTGTTTTTGCTTCGTGAGTTTGATTTTTAGCTACCTCGGGTTCGAGTCCCCGGCGTGTTAGCTCAAACTCAAACTCAAACTCAAACTCAAAATCAAAGCATTTATTTCAAATAAACCAATTACAGGCACTTTTGAATTGTCAAAGGGTCAGTCAGTCAGAAAAATGAAGCTAGTTGCCCATTCCAAAGCGTAGCAGGTACCTATGGAGAAGAACGGGCAAGAAACTCCATGGACACTCTTTTAAATCAATATATAGTTACAAAAACAAATTGTTTACATCATTCATGTTCAAATGAAAAATGTGAGAACGATGTAGAAAGACGTGCACGTATAAAGTATCCGTAACAAAAAAGATAAAAAAACAATTCAAAAATTCAAATTAAAATAAGCCGTGGCAGCCAAGAGTTGACCAGTCCCTACTGACGGCGCCCGTTCACGAACATGACGCATGGATCAGCACCATTCAGCGCAACCATTTTGAAGGGAACCCAATGATCCAACACACACGCCACCACCAGCGAAACATTTGAGTGAGCATGACATACTCTCAGCCGCCAGGGCACATTCAAGTCAATGAAAGACGAGCCCAGTAAATGGTGGTTTTATAGTAGGTACTTAGTGCTCACACATGTGCTATGCAGCAAGCTCTACGCTGCAATATGTATACATTAACAAATCATACATAATCAGCCTATAATGTTCCTACTGCTGGGTTTCAGGCTTCCACTCTGTGAGAGGCAGTAGGTCATTATCCACCAAGCGGGCCCATTGCGGGTTGGTAGATGTCACACGTCTTCGGATTTTTGGACATATGGTATGGTCTGTTCCATAGATATATTTTTATATTTCTATGGTCTGTTCCAAAAATATCTAATGAAAATGTAAACAAATGGATCAATCAGAAAACGTACCTGTGTATGCATTTTTGTGCCACAAACAAATTGAGTGCTTTAATTTGATTATATTGTGAATACTTACATCGAAATATTAATTTTAAATCACCTTAAGGATGTGTTAAATGTGTTTCAGTTGACAATAATGAGGATTTTTTTTTGATCTCAATTATCGTCGATGATTTTTCAATTAAAATTTTATTATGTTATTCAAACAATAATCGAATAATACTTAAGCACTCGCAAGCGGTGCGTGTGCATAATCGTGGATGAAGCGGCGGAGTATGTAAAGATCGTACCACGAGGCGTTCGGTAGTTAGGTACTTTGGTACTTTAGTTAACTCCCTTTAAAAATAATGCAGATATGTTTATGTCCGAATATATTAATGAAGACAAAAAAAACAGACCTACCAAAAACTGTAGCATAACTTAATTATAACAAACGTATTTAATTACTTCCCACAAACACAAATTTTACCAAACTTTTGTTTTTCCTGATATAAATCAACCGAATTTGCAACGTTCTAAAATATAGGCGATGTGACGTGGAAATCCGCTAGCCGTATGAACTGCATTCGGTATGCAAGTTTTATTATGCCAGATGAAAATATACGACGGTGGTTGGCGTAATAAGTTTTGTGTATGTGGATTATCCTACTTTGTAAGATGGAGAGGAAAGCAGTTCAACTGCGCATTGATAGATCTGCATTTTTAGTCTCAAAATCTCAATACCTAGTCTAGTAGTTTTCGATGTTAGGCTATGGTGCAGGTGCTAATTTGTTTGCTTATTTGTTCTGCAATCTCTTTCTGTATACTGGAATGTGTACGTGTATAATACAAACTTAAGATACATTATAAATAAAATACGTTTTTTTGCGGTAAACATGACGCAAAGGAAAACACATGTTGGATCAATAAGATCCCTTCAAAATGGTTGAGCTGAATGGTGCTGATCCATACGTCATGTTCGTGAACGGGCGCCGTCAGTTAAGAGTCGTCATCTCTTAGCTGCCACTGCTTATTTTAATTTCTGAATAGTTTTGTTTTTGTTTTTACCTTTTTAATTACGTTCGCCTTTAGCGTGCATGTCTTTCTACAACGTTCTCACATGTATAATTTCAATATGAATGGTGTATCCATTTTTTTTTGTAACAATGTTTTGATTTAATAAACTTTTTTACAAAAAAAACAACAGACTTAAAAAAAACACTACAAAGTGAAAAATAACTTTAATTTCGGAAGTCGGTGTCTTTTTATCTGTATTTTGTTTTTTGCCACCGACTTCCGAAATTAAAGTTATTTTTCACTTTGTAGTGTTTTTTTTGATGTCGGTTGTTTTTTTTGTAAAAAAGTTTTTATTTTTTACTTTTTAGTGAGTCAATTATTAATAAATTGAAGTTACAATAGCCTAATGTCAACTGCACATCATCTTTTACAAAATATTCCTTTTCCCGACGCAGGGACGTTAACTGTTGAGGAGTTCTCCTGTTAAGAACCAAAACCACTGGGTGGTGAAGCCACCATCAGCTCCATTTTACCATATACATTGTGACGAGCATAAATTGCTTAGCAACCATATTAAAATCGAATCGCAACCCGTGAAATACTTAGTATTGAGAAGTTCCGGTGGCCACCTCAGGTCTTCATTATCAGTTCCACTTCACCGAATGGTGCTTTCCAAGAGCAAATGCACGAGTTACTATAAAAAATACCCAAATCGCTATAGGTGTGCCTATAAAATTTGAGGATTTCCCTCGATTTCCATGGGATCCCCTAATCAGATTCTGACTTGGTGACAATGGAACCACCTCGAAAGTATACCCTTTCAAACAAAAAAAGAATTTTTAAAATCGGTCCAAAATTGACGGAGAAATCGGCGAACATACATAAAAAAAAAAACATACATACAGTCGAACATAATTATAACCTCCTCCTTTTTGGAAGTCGGTTAAAAAGAGTGTCCGTGAAGTTTCTTGCCCGTTCTTCTCGATAGCTACCTACTACGCTTTGGAATGGGCAACTAGCTTCATCGTTCTAACTGACCGACCCCTTCACAATTCAAAAGTGCCTGTAATTGGTTTATTTGAAATAAATGCTTTGAGTTTGAGTTTGACACACAAACACAAAAAGAACAAGTTGGGGGATTATTTACATACGCTGTAGGTAAACTGAGAGGTAAACCTTTTTAAAATCAAAAAAATAAAGTGTCGGATAGAAGGATTAAATTTCGATTCTTGAGTTCTATGTTTAGATTCTAATGCATTGCATTGCATTGAAAATTTATTCCGGTGATATTTATGACTGTTTTCGTTTGTTTTGGATTCACCTTTTTTTTTAATTCTGTTCAGTAAGTAGTGACGGTTTTGCAATTTTATTAACCTCACTGACGCGATGAAGTAAACAAAAACCTGTAGTTTCATTTGCTTCACCGAGATAAATTCGAAAGAAGGAAGAGGAGAGAGGAGTAGGAGGACGGGAGGGGGGGAGGAGGAGGAGGGGGGGGGGGGTAGGGGGGGAGGAGGAGGGGGGGAGTTCGGTGTCTTTGGTTTTGTATTTTCGTTTTTGGCCACCGACTTCCGAAATTAAAGTTATTTTTCACGTCTTTTAGTGTTTTTTTTGGAAGCCAGTTTTTTTTTGTAAATAAAAAAATATTTTTCACTTTTTAGTTGCGGTACCTACCCCACACAAATTCGTACACTACTACTTGGTGTGTAAATAACAGTGACAGGAAATTATTAACACATCATCCATATAAACTAAGTGGAAAAATATGCAGTATTAAGGATAACTCAAAACTACTAGTCAGATCTTGATCAAATTTAAATGGGACCACATGTAAAGCACCACCTATCAAATAAAAAAAGAATCATCCAAATCGAGCACCCAGAAAAAAGTTCTGAGACACATAAAAAAAACAGACGATTTGAGAACCTCCTCCTTTTTGTGAAGTCGGTTAAAAAAAAAGATATCTTGCGATATAGTTTTTTGGTGTGAACCATCATCAAAGTGTTCAAAGAACCATTTGCATTATGAACTTTGTATCGTACATAACATTCGGCTGTTCACCTCGTAATTTCGGGCCGCACCACACACGTCGTTTTCATTCATACCTTTGAAGCTTTCAGCTTTGACGAATTGGCTTTGCGCTTTTAAAAAAGGGTCGTTTTTTTTTTAGTAACACAAAGCATTTTTGCCGAAATATTTTCACGGTGATTGACATCTATACCTGATTTTTTCAATAGTTTATTGTGTGAGCGTCAGTATTATGTTTCATCAGTTCTACATGCGAGAAGTGAGCCACGCTTTTTTTAATATACGATTAAAAAAAGGACGTGATCATTTTTAACGGTTCGGAATTTGGACTGGTTTCATAATTGCTCGAAAAAAACCCGATTATAATTGATTAATATTATCATTGATGATTACTGTGTATCTTGACATTTAACGTATTTTTACTGTAGTGTGTTTAGTCAATATTATTTAAAATCTTCATTTTTCTAGCTAAAGTTTCATCATAATTGAAACTATGGCCACTCTTATGAAGAACTATTATATCTGTCATATTGTAAAATATTTTTTATTTAATTATGACTATGTGTCATAATGTGTGTGTGTGTGTGTGTCCGTGTGTGTGTGTGTGTGTGTTATGTGTGTGTGTGTGTGTGTGTGTTCCTTGCCATGACCAGATAAGGATCTACATCAGGATTGCCTATCATTAGAGGAAAGGAAAATCAGAAAATAAAGAAGAGGAGTGATTGTCACTGAACCAACAATATATCTGCTGAGTACCATCTACAATGCATGCTTAAAGAAAGAGAACAGGGACCCAAGCATGTGTAGCGTTTTTTTGTGATCGATCATTGACACTAATGTTTTTTTTAAATGCGTATTTAAAGAACCAGCACCCTAATTAGGTAACACACTATCAATCACAATCTTAATCATTTTGAAGCCTATTGCTAATCCATTGCTTCATATGTTTGAAAAATTTGTCTGCTCAACAACGTAAATAACGCAATGAATGTTGTTCAACTGTCAAAACGAAAGCCATTCCTACTGTTAGTGTGTTACACATTTACCGCGCAGGTTCTTAATAATTAATTACTATCTAGCCTACGACACTAATAAGCAACATTGGTCTTACTTAAATTTTAGGAGATAATTGTTTTATAACTTAGAAAAGTGTTGATTGTACTTTACACAAGTCCGTTCCACTTTTTTAGATTGTGATATAATAACAGTTTATTTATGTGTTTTAGGTGTGTCATGGTCACTATTATTTCCGCAATTCAAAGGGTTTTTTTAGTAATGCTTGGTTGATTTGACAGTGTTGGTAATCTTGTCATTGAAAGGTGTCATTATGGTTTTCCGATAGCGTGTCTATGGCACTTAATTTTTTTGAAGTGAAAACCTCTTTAGGCGCTTTGATTACTTTTTGGGTGAAAAAAAAGCGTGAAACTCACGTCATCGTCACCGAACGCTTTCCATGAGCTATATGTATACTGTGTATATATGTGTACTTTTTGGGTGAACAAAAAGCGTGAAACTCGCGTCATCGTCACCGCACGTTTTGATGATACAATTCATAAGTTCCTTAGTTTTCACTTCTATCGGCAGTCCCCAAAGACTGCCCCGCATTTTTTTTCGTATTTCATAATCTCTTTCCTAAATAATGAAAAGTCATCAATTACAAAATTACTTACGACGACAAAATACAAACGACAAAATATAGAGTTTTTTTTTCTATGGTTTAATTAATATTAATCTAAACTAATATTATAACTACCTCGCTGGTCTAGTGGTCCCAAGCGCTACTGCTGAGCATGAGGTCCTGGGGTCGATTCCCGGGTCGGGCAAAGTGTTATTGTGTTTTTCCATCTGGAATTTCTCGGTAGCAGTCCGGATTTTGGATTTGTGCCCAGTTGATGGCAATAGGCTCGTCCCCTATTACATGGGACTTAAAAACATAACTGGCGAAATGTGAGTGTACTATAGGTACACCTCTGCCTAACCCTTCGGGGAATACAGGTGTGTTGTTATGTTACATACATAAACTGAAAAGCTTTGATATTTTGTATGTTTGTTACGCTAAAACGGCTAAACGGATTTAGATAAAATTGGTTACATGGGTGTGACTTGGATTAGGACATAGGATACTTTTTTATCCCGATATACCTACGGGTCAGGACTTATGCGTGTGAAACCGCGGGGGGTTTATACACGTAAACCTTTCGGACAATTTCTCTAAGTTATGGTGAAAGGTGCATGAAAATCCGTTGCCTAGTTTAGAAGAACAACGCGATCACCCAGAGAGACACGAAACGCGACTCTAATTTATAAGATGTATAGTTTTGTTTTAACCACAGACACGCCATTGTGAATATAGGAGATTACGTGCTTTTGGCACAGTGGTAATAATACAATTTATTCAAGTTTTTATTTTTTTATTTTAGATGGGTTTGCTCTTGACTCTTGGTCAGACATGACAGAGACAAAGTCTACGATGGAGTGAGCTTACCCAGAAGAAGCCTGTTCACTATCACTTTGAAGAGATTAGGTTTGTATGCGGTCGGAAACTCAGGCGCAGGTAGAGAGTACAAATAAATTATGATTTACATTGTTAGGTTTTGTATGTAAATTAACACGTATCTTGTAATTACGTAGTTTTATTCTTACAATCATTTATTGTAAGTAATGTAATGTGAGTATAGAATTAGAGAGATGGTAATTAATGGCGGACGCCGTACGCGCCTTCTTCGTTCTGTCCTTAGGGGAGCGCATGCGTCATACGTTCGGAAACATCATTTCCGTAAGTCGATTATCCAACATACATTAATTACAATCGAGTTTTATTTAAAATTCTAACTGTAATATAGACCTGCCTGATCTAGGTTTATAAAACCTGTGTTTTAGGCCATCAATTCACATCAAATGTTTAAAAAGAAGACAACAATACATTTATTAGAAGCCTAATTAAAAGAAGATATAACATTGTCAAGACTTAAAGACGTAATGGCGTTGTCTTAGTATGGTTGCCATCATAACCAGCGTATAATGTTCCCAGTGCTGGGACACAGGCCTCCTCTTTGTGACAGGGAGTGGGCCGTAATCTGCCACGCGGGCCCAGTGCGGGTTGGTAGATGTCACATGTCTTCGAATTTTTGGTTCTAGAACATGCCGGTTTCCTCACGATGTTTTTCTTCAGCGTTGGTATGGTTGCCAAATTACCAATAATTGAAAATAGCATATTTCTCCCAGATATAATCTGTAACCTAGGACCAGAAGAAATAAGGACCAAAATACTCTCGATTATCTGTAAATAGATATCTAAAAATATATTAAACATATTAACGAACACAAAACGCGTTCCTATCCTATCTTTTTGCTCCATTTTATTTATTCTCTCTTTAATACATTTGTTAAAAGTGTTACTGTTGCTACCCTCCTTTACAACATGTGCAACGGAAATTATATATTTTTTGCATTGTTGAAATATATTGAAACTGCAAACCTACGAAACATTTGTTTGGTTTGGATTAATTTTTTGCTGCAGAATTCTGCTCCGGAAAGTTTATAATACTGTTGGAATTATATAACGGCGCCGGATAGCCTTTACAAGAATTGGTCATCGTATTAACTAGTGTTTAAGCAGCTTCAATATCATCAGGATTAGAAAGAAAATACGTTTATTTGCAGTAATCGTGACGCAGAGAAAAACATAATTTAAAAAAAGAACGAGATGGGGGCAAATATGCGTCACATCCACTCAAAACGGAACTAACGGCGGTGGCGGCGGATTGTGCCACAATACAGCAGTTCGTCATTGACGTGGTACGACAGCAGCTCTACTGACATCATCTCTGTCATCAGAAGACCGACACTTAACCATCGCATCGATGCGACACTCTGCTAGAGTGACTGTCACAGTGTCTCTCTTATCCGACCTTCGTAATAAAACTAGACGGCGGCGAGCGCCACAAGCAGCGCCGTCATATAATTATTTTGTGGTGAATCCGATCCAAAAGCATTTTTCTAATTTCGCAGAAAACTTATAACAACTATTAGCGACGAATTATAATTTAATAACCTACATTTTACTTTTTTAAAATTTTTTTTTTTGGTTTTTTCCGGCATATCACTTTAACAATTCTGGAATGTTCTTATTGCACCCGCTTTCGCGTTCTACGTTTTGAATTTTGAATTTAAATTTTACATTATATTTATTTTTTGATTTTAATATTAATGTTGTAATTTAAATTTTGATTCTAATAATAATTTTTATTTTTATATTTGATTCTAATTTCGATCATGATTTTGTTTTTTACTTAATGTTTTGTTCTTGTTTCTAATTAATTTTTCTATCCTCACTACGGGTAAAAAATCTTGTTAAAACGTATATTTAAGAAGCAATTTTTTATGTAAGTGCTGTGTATGCCTGTAAGTGACTAATTCACCGTAACTCAATGCTTATGTTATATTTTATTATATTAATGTTCTAGTGAATAAGTCGTTGGTGTACTATTAAATAAATAAAAGCGATTTCGATATAAATACTGTATAGTATAGTCGGCTTTACCACTTTTCCCCGCCGACCCTTGCTCGACGAAGTGCCCGCCCGTGCCCTTAGCCTGAGCCTATAGCTTTAAATTCCCCAGATAATAATAATTTTCAAAATTCGATCCAGCCTGTCCCACCTTACTATCCTCCCTCCAGTGACGCCCTGAGCCGAGGTCCATACCCTACAGGCGGTGCCCTTAGCGTGCAGTCGCTTAGTAATGTAAGAAATTCACCCCTGATTGCATGGAGGCTTTGAGTTAGCTCAAGGCAGCCACAAGATAGTCCGGTTAATTAGTCACGACCTCCCAAGGTCAACTACGAGATGCAAAGCGTTAAAAAAAATTACCACTTTTGTTAAAAATTAAAAAAAAAAAAAACTAGTAAATATGCTATTTCACTAAGGTTGAAAGTGAAACTTTGTTACTGGGTCGTCTTATAACGTGCAATTGACATTCAAGTTAATAAAGCAATTACA
Organism: Griposia aprilina; assembly: GCA_916610205.1. Taxonomy (NCBI): domain Eukaryota; kingdom Metazoa; phylum Arthropoda; class Insecta; order Lepidoptera; family Noctuidae; genus Griposia; species Griposia aprilina. The sequence continues at coordinate 11,763,833 of OU744307.1, read as the reverse complement.
AGGTCGACTGAACCTACGTGAGCATATTTTTTGCTCTTGAGAGATTTTCGTATGTATTATAATGATTAACGGGGGCGATTGAAGGTAACAATGTTATAATTATTACGTTTATTCTGAACGTTCGTGTTTACATTGACGCGCATAAATCTATGACTGGTTTTATAAACAAAAACCTCATTCAAATAATTTGAAAGCTCATTCTAAATTCGCTAGACTGTTCGACGCGATTCGAAGCGTGAGTCTCTCTCTCAGCAAGTGCTCTTTTTGATAACACTTGTCACTGGGACAAACGAGTACTGTTAGCGATCAACTATTAATATATCTACATATATTAATAGTTGATCGCTAACAGTACTCGTTCAGCTCTTTCACTTAAACGGGACCTAAAAATCTTTTGTACGTTTCTTGAGCGAGAAAATCGTGGATAGCTAGTTGATAGTAGCTCGTTGGCGGTGAGACAGGTGCCTTAGTATATAAACCGACAGTTCTATAAACTGGGTCAATTATTTTATGAAGTCCTCAAATTACGACGGAAACAACGTTTTGAATTCACAGTAATTATCATTTTTGGTACAGTCCAAAAGTCTATTGTTACATATTACTATGTTGAACAAAAATCACTGGTGTACCTTATTGTATTTATTCATCTTTGATTCAGTCACATTACCCAAAATGGATTATTTTCCGGCAATAACTAACATTAAAAATTGGCACCGCAGCAGCGATGGCACCGATTGCCTCACCCTCACGCGCTCCGCCTCCTCCTTTGTGAGCATTATTGCTTCGCAGAAGGAGGTGGCTTCCCATTCCCTCTCACTCTGTACCATGGCCTAGACCTGGGTTGGACGCGAGAGGTCGCCATCGCCGCCGCGAGTACACAGCGGTGCTCCGCCCTAGCCGGGCAGGCCTCTATCGTATGCTCCACCGTGTCCTCCGGTCGATCCACACAATGGTAACACCCCGGCGTTTCCTCCCGCCTTATCCGAAACAGCCATATCCGGTGAGGACCTACGTCAGGCGGAAAGTGAGGACGCCGTGGCGCCTCTCAAGCTACTCCTCAAAGAGGTGACTTACCGACCGCCGCAATTGTGCTAAAGATGATAAGGCTAGAAAGGGAATGACGACTAAGATAGTTGCGCCGACCCCAAATAAGATGGTTTAAGGTCAGGAGAATGATGATGAATTAACCTTAAAATGTCCTTTTAGCTTCTGCAATAAAATAGAGAGGTACAGAAGGCAAGCTTCGTATAGCAGAGCCCGGTAAGGGCCAGGCCCGGGTTGACGGCGCGATGTGTTCCACACGCGCCTCAAAGAGATGTCGGCACACACTGGGGTGGTCCGCTATGGCCGATGCCTGCCAGGGTCGCGGGTTTGTCAGAAAGGTTTACCGTAGCCCTGGCATACCGGTAACTGGAGGAACACGGGTGGGTTTTCGTCAGTAAAAGTCTGACACGCCCTGTCACTCCACCCAGAGTGAGCGGGAGAAATTATATGAAGATTTCCCGAAACAAAAAGGCTGCATGTAGCAAGCGAAAACAGGTGCACGCACACTTATACGCGTACGTTCGGCGATCTCGGTCAAATGTCAGTCGCGAATGCGTTTGCACTCGCTGTACGTACGGCGTGTCTATGTGGGCGTGCGTTTTCGCTCTAAGAAACCAACCTTCAGTAAATCTATTCCGTAACAGATTTAACATTTCTCCTCTCAGTGTTACCTTTGACATACAACCAAATTGTTACTTCTGGGAAATCTAAAGAAATCTATTAAAGCCAAAGAAAAAAACGAACTTATGTACAGAATGCTGTTGGTACATAGGAATAATAAATAATTCATCTGTTACATTTGAATTTGCTACAGTTTGTCAAGTACCAATATCTCCCAAGGTGGTTTTACATGACCTCAAATTGAAAGCGGTTCTTGACTTCTTAAAGGAATCCCCGGAGGCGCTCCTTAAGGGCCATAAATCAAAAGAAATCTCGTAGCAATGTAGGGCACTGTATATCAAAAGGGAGGGCGAAACAATCTACCGGTAGGTTGCAGATGAACTGACAGTAAGTTGGGGGAGGCTTATCGCTTACTTGGTAGTTATGGATGGTATTTGGGTAAGCGTTATGGCTGTTAAGTTCTGATTATTTTGATATATTGTAGATGATTTAGGCGAGATGTAAAATGTAGAAAAATAACACAACACATAAGATACTATACCTAAGTAAAGTAAAGCAAAATAAAATTTATTTACATAGATTGTAGGTACAGTCGACAGCACATCAAATTACCACAACCTCTCGAATTTTCTCATTTGATTTGAAACTTAACACCAACATTTTAAGGTTTAAAATCTTTTGGAGAAATTTGTAAGTTTCGTGTAGATTGACCTGATGGCCACTGTACATAAAATAAGATGTAATATCACGCCTGTATTCCCCGAAGGTTTAGGCAGAGGTGTGCCTATAGTACACCCACATTTCGCCAGTTACGTTTAAGTCCCATGTAATAGGGGGCGAGCCTGTCGCCATAAACCGAGCAAAAAACTATTATGGATTAACTCATTCACCTAGACACAACTAAATGACAATTTAAATGAAATTGACTAGGGTGTGAAGGCAAAATGAAGGCTGAGTTTGCTTCTACAACTTTGGAATTTCATTCAATAGTATTGTGAATCGGCAAACATCGTGGCAAACGGTGAAAGAAAGAAACCGGCATGCTCTAGAAACAAAAAATGAGCCGTCACGGGACTCCTGGCCGATGTGAAACATACCATCGTATATCATGGCGACGGGTCGCCACTGCATGCGTCGCCACACCAACAATAGGTTTTACCCGCGGCTATAGATGTTTCACATCAAAAACTCGAGGACATGAAGTGAGTTCTACCAACCCGCACTTGGCCCGCGTGGTGTATTACAGCTCACTCCCTCTCACAGAGAGCAGGCGTGTTTCCCAGCTGTGGGAACATATTAAACTGATTATGCTAAAGATAGTGTAGAATGCCTTCAAGCTCGTTAGATCGAAGATCTTCACAAGCTCACAAGCAAGGTACCTACGTAATAAAATGATGAACAAGTAACCGAGGAATTATATCTTAGTAGTAATAGCTGTAGTGGTAGGCTACTCCTGAAGGACATAATATAGTGACCTTACTGGTGATGTTCTTCAGAAACGTCAGGTGCGTAGTACTCGCAACCGGCGTACGTGTATGACCAGCTGTATGAACGTAAACGAAGCAAAAGGAGTATAATGTCAGGATCGTAGCATGTGTGTGAAGGAGAGCCGGACTGAGGAGCCGGAACTACTCGTTTCCTGAAGCAACTCTAACAACACTATACGAAAACATGCAAAAGTAACCCAGAACTCTGACTCAGGTATCAGCAGAGCATGGTTGAATAGTTAGATTAGAAGAAATTGAGATTAAACTCAGTGCTTCATTTATTATGATGAAAAAAACTTTGAGTAGCACTGAGGAGCCGGAACTCCACGGTTCCTGATGCAACTATAACAACACTATACGAAAACATGCAAAAATAACACATCGCGTGAGTTTATACTGTATGTATGTATGGTAGGCTATTGGCGGGGTCTTTAAACAGCATTGAATTACTATGGAATAATAATGACGATGATATTAAACCGGGCAAGCTAAGTTAACAATCAACAGTTGAAATGAGTTGAGAACAGTATAGTGAATGTAAAGACTATGTGGGTCATTGTTGCTTTTTTTTCCCCTCTCAGCTAGTTTTAATCATAGTCTGGCAGTTTGAGTAATTTTTGTGGCCTACCCAAATGTCCTTTCTTTGGTATTGTTCATCGAATCGTTGAGCTCCTTATGTTATGAGTTGAGCTGCAAAATTACTGACAAATGCGTGCACTGACTGGACAGGTCCACTCAATCTGTGACCAAGATTATGTCTGGACTTTAAAAGAGACTGTGACCTCTGAGTTTGTTTCGGCCTTTCTTCTCAGAGTAGTCAGATAGGAAACGCCGACCTCATCTAGTTTATAAAATATGATTGACGTGTAAAACTGTTTGTACGAACCTATTTACAGAAATAAAATCATTTATCATAATTTACAATTATTATGTTCCATATGGAAAATAGCCTTTACAATTTTAGAATGGCACTACTCAGAATATTTATTTGAATGCTTAACGTTCATGCAACTGCAGTAATATAGTAAAAATGCGAGTATTACAAAGAAGGTAGGAGTTATGGCCGTAAGTGATGTTATTTGATATTACATTTTTGTTTTTCATGATATTTTACTTGTTCTCTTTGAGTTTATTGAAATGTTCTTGGATATGTTATAGGATTCTAGTACAACAGTAGTTCTGCTTGCAGTATTGTCTCTCCTTCTCCCTTAAGATATAGATTTGAAAAGCGATATTTTAAAGACAACCTTTGGATGGCCAAAGATTTTCTTAATTCGTATGATCTACAATAATTGTTACTAATAAAAAGTGTTCTTTTATAGTATCAAATAAGAACATCTGAAGTTCATTGGTAGGGTAAAATTTGCTCTTTATCATAACTTTCTTTGAGAGAGATGAGTTAAACTCAAAGCATTTATTTCAAATAAACCAATTACAAGCACTTTTGAATTGTCAAGGGGTAGGTCAGTTAGTAAAATGAAGCTAGTTGCCCATTCTAAAGCGTAGTAGGTACCTATGGAGAAGAACGGGCAAGAAACTCCACGGACACTATTAAATAAAAATATTGTTACAAAAATTGGTTATTATCATTTATGTTGAAATTATACATCTAAGAACGATGTTCAAAGACATGCACGTTAAAAGCGTCCGTACCTAATAAAAAATATTGAAAAAAAAAAAACAGAAATTAAAATAAAATCTTTTCAGTAAAAGAGATGAAAGACATAACTATATGACTAGAAATAGGGACCAATTAGTTCAAACAGGTTTCAGACTGGCTCAAGTAGACTCATCCTTCATGGGGTACTGTTTAAAATGTTACAATAAAATATCTCCCCACATACTCCAATTGAATGAAACAAAATTTAAATCTTGTATAAAACGCACACTATGCAGCCAAGCATATTATAAGTTGGGGGATTACATCGCTGACAAAGATGCTTGGCTCAACGCTGGTCCTGCTCCACAGGGGCGCGTAAATTAATTGATTAACATTCGAAAATATTGTTGGAGCTGCTGAAGATTGTAAAACCTATCTTTGCATTGTATAAATTCAATCTCTTAACAATGTATAATTGCATAGCATATGTGTGAGCACTATGTACCTATTATAAAGCCACCATTTACTAGGCTCGTCTTTCATTGACTTGAATGTGCCCTGGCGGCTAAGAGAATGTCATGCTCACTCAAATGTCTCGCTGGTGGTGGCGTGTGTGTTGGATCATTAAGTTCCCTTCAAAATGGTTGAGCTGAATGGTGCTGATCCATACGTCATGTTCGTGAACGGGCGCCGTCAGTAGGGACTGGTCAACTCTTGGCTACCACGGCTTATTTTAATTAAAATTTTTGATTTGTGTTTTTATCTTTTTTATTACGGATACTTTAAACGTGCACGTCTTTCTACATCGTTCTCACGTTTTTAATTTGAACATGAATGATGTTGGACTTGAACTGTTACTGGCATATATACTAATGATACTCGTCTTTCATTGACTTGAATGGGCCCTGGCGGCTGAGAGTATGTCATGCTCACTCAAATGTCTCACTGGTGGTGGCGTGTGTGTTGGATCATTAAGTTTCCTTCAAAATGTTTTCAACTCCACTCAAAGCATTTATTTCAAATAAACCAATTACAGGCACTTTTGAATTGTCAAAGGGTCAGTCAGTCAGAAAAATGAAGCTAGTTGCCCATTCCAAAGCGTAGTAGATACCTATGGAGAAGAACGGGCAGGAAACTCCATGGACACTCTTTTAAATCAACATAATAATATAGTTAAAAAAGTTTTTATTTTTCACTTTTTAGTTGCGGTACCTACCCCACACAAATTCGTATACCACTACTTGGTGTATAAATAACAGTGACAGGAAATTATTAACACATCATCCATATAAACTAAGTGGAAAAAATATGCAGTATTAAGGATAACTCAAAAACTACTGGTCAGACCTTGATCAAATTGAAATGGGACCACATGTGAAGCACCACCTATCAAATAAAAAAAGAATTATCCAAATCGGTTGACCCAAAAAAAAGTTCGGAGCTAACACACATAAAAAAAAAACATACAGATGAATTGAGAACCTCCTACTTTTTGTGAAGTCGGTTAAAAAAAATGTTTACATTTTTTTTACAAAGTTCATAATGCAAATGGTTCTTTGAACACTTTGATGATGGTTCACACCAAAAAACTGTATCGCAAGATATCTTATTTTTTAACCGACTTCACAAAAAGGAGGAGGTTCTCAATTCGTCTGTCTTTTTTTATTTTTTTATGTGTGTTAGCTCATAACTTTTTTCTGGGTGAACCGATTTGGATAATTCTTTTTTTATTTGATAGGTGGTGCTTCACATGTGGTCCCATTTCAATTTGATCAAGGTCTGACCAGTAGTTTTTGAGTTATCCTTAATACTGCATATTTTTTCCACTTAGTTTATATGGATGATGTGTTAATAATTTCCTGTCACTGTTATTTATACACCAAGTAGTGGTATACGAATTTGTGTGGGGTAGGTACCGCAACTAAAAAGTGAAAAATAAAAACTTTTTTAACTATATGTTGATTTAAAAGAGTGTCCATGGAGTTTCCTGCCCGTTCTTCTCCATAGGTATCTACTACGCTTTGGAATGGGCAACTAGCTTCATTTTTCTGACTGACTGACCCTTTGACAATTCAAAAGTGCCTGTAATTGGTTTATTTGAAATAAATGCTTTGAGTGGAGTTGAAAACATTTTGAAGGAAACTTAATGATCCAACACACACGCCACCACCAGTGAGACATTTGAGTGAGCATGACATACTCTCAGCCGCCAGGGCCCATTCAAGTCAATGAAAGACGAGTATCATTAGTATATATGCCAGTAACAGTTCAAGTCCAACATACCTAACATAACATCACGCTGGAATTCCTTGAAGGGTTAGGCAGAGGTGTACTGTAGAGAATATATGTATAGCCTATTTGGTGCTTAAATGCAACCTTTATACGTACAAATACACTGAAAGGTAGATGACTGAATTACGAGACAAACCAATCTGACGTCAGATTTGGCTGACCAGCCAAGTAACAAGAGAATAATGTAGAAAAAACATTACCCGTAGAACGATTTCTAGGAATAATTATTGAACTTATACGACAAACTGTTGTTTTATTGATTTCTTCCGGTACCCTGAGAGCGTTTAGGCAAACGTATTGTGGGTCGCCCGCCGGCCAGGTCGAGTGATGACTTGCAAAAGGCGGCTGGGAGAGACTGGATGAAGAGAGCCGAAGATCGGCCTAAGTGGCGTTCACTAGGAGAGGCCTACGTCGAGCAGTGGACGAATATAGGCTGATGATGATGATGACCCTGAGAGCTAGTTAAGCTCTCACAGTACTTATAGTACACCCAAATTTCGCCAGTTATGTTTAACTCCCAATTAAATGTCAGAGGTATTAAATCCAAGACATATTTGCTTCTGGTATTAAGACTTGTTTCTTTTCTAGCCCTCGAAGTTAATAAAAACTATTCAGATTTAAATGAAGTACTAAAAAGAAGAGGTGCAAAGATTTATGGTGAAAGCAATATGAGCAAATGGAACACTGAAAGAAATACGAAAGTGCAAAAGGCGGTATTATTCCACTAGATAGTAAATCAGGGCTTTAATTTAAACTCAAATAATTCCCATTTTGCTTTCCCAGAAATATTATTCAACACTAGGTATAAAATAAATGCGCTTCTATTTGTGAACCTCAAATAATTCTTATTTTGGGGTCTTAAAAATACACAATAGCCAAGGAACTGCGACCAATTTGGATGTAGCAGTTAGTCACAGTTCTAATCTAACCTAAGCCACTTGATCGTGATACCCCAGCTTAGTTACTGCGACAAATTCGGCTCGCGCGCGGTTGGTCATAGTTCTGACCAACCTAACCCGTTTGGCCATTTGCTTAGTTACTGCGACCAATTGTGAGAAAATACAAGAAAGTTAAAAAGAAGCTCGTTTATTAAAAAAAAAGTTGCATCACTAGAAGCCCAAACACTTTTTAGGGGTTCATAAATTTTAGATATTCTATATCATTAGGTGAATAAGTTTTTAGAGGATAAATTTTCCCGTAAAGTAACAATATTCAAATAAAATAAACTAACATATTATTCAAAACCCCTTCAAAAGAAAATTAGTGCTATAACAACAATCATATTCACATCTTCATAAAATGTTCTGAAATATAACACACATCAAAAATGTCTAAGAATCAAGGAATTAAAAAAAAATGCCCTATTGAAATTAACTAAAAATATCTATTAAGATTGAATAAATAAAATGTTTTCGTATGTGTGGATCGACGAAGTACGCGCTGCTTTTGCATTAATAAAGACTTTTCGCGATTTTTGCTTATGCTGGATTTTTCACCTTAATTAATCCTGACATTAAAATGTCATAAAAAGAAAAGTGTTTAAAGGTTTTTATTAACAATTAGTAATCTGTATTTCCGCCGTTAACGCGTATAACACAATCACAGCGATTTGGCATACTCAGTATGAGTTCATCCAAATCACGTTGCGGAATGGCCGCCCACGTCCGTTGTGACAGGCGAAAAAGATTTTCTGGTGTGTGTATGGCATCCGTATTTGGCAGAGCTCTTCTTTGAAGCATATCCCATGCGTGCTCAATGGGAATCAAGTCTGGCGATTGAGCAGGCCATGATCGGATGTTGATATTAGCTGCGGCAAGTGTGTTTTGTACACACTGTTGTTTGCTGTTTTGCTGTTTTGAACGATGGGAGAACTGCAAAGGCGTGGAACAGGAGCACTGGTGTGTTATTTTTAAAAAAAGGAGATAAAACGCTCCTTAAAAACTACAGGCCCATGTCGCTTCTGAGCCATGTCTATAACCTGTTTTCGAGGGTAGTCTCGAATCGTCTATCGAGAAGACTTGATGAGTCTTAACCTCCAGAGCAAGCCGGGTTTCGATCGTGTTACGGGACCATAGACCACATCCACACAGTGCGGCAGGTTATACAGAAGACCGAAGAGTATAACCAGCCCCTGTGTCTTGCTTTTGTGGACTATGAGAAAGCCTTCGACTCTGTCGAGACCTGGACTGTGCTCGAGTCCCTGCAGCGATGCCAAGTGGACTGGCGATACGTCGATGTGATGAGATGCTTCTATGCGAATATGTCCATTCAGGTACAGAACCGGCAGACTAAATATATCCAGCTGCGCAGGGGAGTGAGACAAGGGGATGTCATATCCCCGAAACTGTTTACCGGCGCCCTGGAAGATATGTTTAAGACGCTGGACTGGAAAGGAACGGGCATAAACCTAAATGGCGAGTACATTTCACACCTACGATTCGCCGATGATATAGTCCTTATGGCGGAGTCGCTGCAGGATCTTGAACGAATGCTGACTAACCTAGCCGTCGCTTTTCGACGCATCGGTCTTGGGATGAACAGAGACAAAACCAAGGTTATGTTTAACGCCCATAATACCCGAGACCGATTGTCATTTACGGTGTCCCCATTGAAGTTGTTAAGGAATATGTTTACCTAGGGCAGAATATGCAGTTGGGTAGGAACAATTTTGAGAGGGAAGCCGATAGAAGGATTCAGCTGGGATGGGCAGCATTTGGTAAACTTCGTCAGGTCTTCTCGTCGTCTATACTCGCAGTGCCTAAAGACGAAAGTCTTCAACGCGGGCGTCCTACCAGTTATGACTTACGGAGCCGAAACGTGGACACTCACGGTAAGACTGGTCCATAAGTTTAAACGCCTACATCCAGCAGTGGAAGAATATAGGCTGATGATAATGATGATGAAGTGTGTTTGCAACGTCTCTGGCAGTGTGTGGACATGTATTATCATGTATAAGCAGAAATGAAGCACCAAATTGGGTACCAAATGACATCTGATACATTTGTTTCAGCGTAAATCTGGATTGAGATTGCCTCTGATGCAAATCAGTGCGGTTCTTCCGCCGGTTCAAATACCCGCCTATATCATGATTGTTCCACCACTGTATGCATGTACTTCCTAGCATGAATTTAAACGTTCTTGGCGTCCAGAGGTCCTTCAATACCGATAACGTCTAGTATCTGGCCTCATACCAAAGCGAAATTCGTCAGAAAATCACACAAAATGCCACAATTCCGCCCAATTCCTGTGTTCACGAGCCCATTGTAAACAGGCTCTGCTATTGTGGGGCTCAATAGGCGGTACACGTAGCGGCCTTCGGGAACGGAGATTGACTTCATGCAAGAGATTTCTTATGGTTTGGTCGCTTATTAACATCCCTGAAGAACTATGAAGCCTCGTAACCAACATCATCGCGGTCATTGTACGATTTCGTCAAGCAGTAATTTTTATGAAACGATCTTGTCTGCGTATGGTGCTGCGAGGTCGTCCTCCATGTCACTCTGCCACGCGGCCAGTGATGCAGTAACGTGTCCAAAGCAAAGTATAACACTCTGCGTAGTGCCCAGAGCGATTGTCACAGCACGTTGCCGAGAACCAGCTTCCAATATTCCCACGGGTCTGATCATTTCTTCTTGGCTCAAATGACATTTTTTCCATAGTAACGTTCTTTTGTATTGATTTCACTCAGAAGTATGGCAGAAAATTTATTGATTTGGCCTCAAACCCGTTGCAGGATTATAATATAGGAAAACGACTTGATGCAATTTTTTTATCTTTTGACCCAAATTCAAAAACTATTCCCTTTTCAAATGACGAAATTTACTATAAAAAAGTATCCATAGGAGTTACAAAACTATATAATTAAAAAACGAAAAATGTGCTTGATCCCTAAATACGTTTGATGTGTGTATTAAGACAAACAATGCAAGGCTAGAAAAAGCATGGCCGACCAGCGCTCTAATAGCGTAACACACTTTCTTTCTCAATCCAAGGGACTTTGCAGGAAATTCTTAACCCATTGCTTCATGTGTTTGAAAAATACGTTAGCTGAAAAGCGTAAAAACCGCAACGAATGTTGTTAAACTAACAAAAGGAAAGACATTGAAATTGTTAGTGTATTACGTAATTACCCCGCAGGCAGCAACAGCTAGTTTTTTACAAACGTAGGTATTATTTCAACTCGAAAATGAAGCAAAATAAAATAGAGTTTCAACACGAATGTTCGTTATCTTGCCAAATTAAATTCAGAGCCAGATAAATAATGATAACATTAAAATATTCATGGCGAATGAAAAGAGCATTTTTTGGGGTTCCGTTTTAAATGCGGTTAAGGGACCTTTGTCTTTTATAATGTCTGTTAATGGAGTGGGATTTTTTGTTAGGCAAGTACGTATATATAAATCTATACTTATATTGTAAAGAGGTAAATTTTTTATGTAGGGGGTAATCTTCAAAACGACTGATCCGATTAAGAAAATTATTTTACTAATAGGAAGCTATAATATTGGCGAGTGTCATAGGATATAGTTTATGTTAAAAATAAGAAATTTTACAAGGACGAAGTCGCGAGCGAATACTATATTTATTATTTAGCAATTGGGATAACTATTCCCCGTGCCAATCGTGGTGATGATTATGGTAATTTCATTTCGTTCAAGTAATCGGAAAGAAATATCTGTTAGGAAAATTACTGACTAGAAACTTGGCCCGTTCATGTTTAAAATATAATTATCTTCTTCTTAGTGTGTCATTAGCAATCTAAATAGAGTCGGTCCAGAATTTGGCTACGAATTTGGCACCTTTCGTAGCGTCCATTAGTTCCTGTAAAGTGCAAACAACAGGACATGTTGGACACGATATTAAGTATCTCATTGTTCGTGGAATAGGACCATAATAATATAATTATCACAGATAATTATATTATTATGGTCCTACATATCAACAAGACAAGACACATCAATATTGGGACTACAGAACCCAATCTCTAAGCTTTTATTTCAGATTCCATTTTAATTTCGGCAAGACTCGGTAAGATTACCATAATTAAGTAGAAATTTTATAATGAATGAGAATTCCAGAAATTATTCATGAGTAGTTGTACAATTGAAATTTTAACAAGAGGAAATTTATTAAATTCTTCACTATTTTGCGACCCCGAAACTTTATTCGAAAGCTTATTCAAATACTTAGCTTACTTAGGCAAGAGGAATTGAGGATCTACAGAATTCTGTCAGGCAGATATTGAAGTAAAATCTTCCCCTTGCAGAAGAAACGAGAAATAGGTGGCAGGAAATTCAACCAGCTATCAAATATGAATGCATATATACATTTAAATTTAAATGGCAAATTAGTAAATTCAAAGATTTAGCTCATAATGGAGACGATTTTGGTAGCACCATCAAGTCATATTCTCAACCATAACAAACGTTTTGATATCGGAACAGAACGAGGACACCAAGTTTCAATTTGATAGGTCAAGAGTACGTTGTTAAAAATTTGTTTGTAAGAATTCATCTTTACTTACTATAAATAGCCTGACCGATACCGCTGTACCGCGCCTTAGGTATACGCGGCGAGGCGGGGGGCGGGACGCCGTGAGCTTTGACGAATGAGCGGCCTGCACTGACCCCCCGTCTCGCCGCGCACATACCTAAGGCGCGGTACAGGGGTATTGGTCAGACTATAACAAGTGAAACTAGATAAAAACCAAGTAAAGTGCTTTAAAACAAAAATAATCATTAAACCGAGTCAATCAATCTGCGTAGCGTTTCCTCAACTATGTTGAGGTCGGCTTTTAGTCTAACCGGATCCGGCTGAATACCAGTATTTTACATGTAGCGACTACCTATCTGACCTCCACAACCCAGTAACTGGGTAACACGATATCCCTTGGTAAGTCTGGTTGTCAGACTTTTGGTGCTTCCTACTACCCGAAACGACTGTCAAAGATCAACGAAAGACAGCGGGGACCAACGGCTTAACGTGCTTTCCGAGGCACAGAGAGGGGCTTGATATGTAATGGATGGTCACTCATCCACGAACCGACTGCGGCAAGCGTAGTTTAACATTCAATCGATCCGTGTGGTTGTTATTGTTTAGCTACGAGCCCCTGTTGCCCAAAAATGAAACATGGCCTTTAAAAGCAATGTTACCAACTAGCTATAAAAACCAAAAACATCTTCACATTTTGTCGACAAATTCAGCTTTTATATCGCAGAAGTCAAGGACTATAATTCATCTGTACAGACAAAAGGGCTGCTAGACTTGCTTTACATTTGAATGGAAGGTTTATTGCATTAAAATAATAATCTCGCCTCTCTTCGCATTAGGGTCAGCGCAGACAGAGCAAGATACTCGAGCAGTTTTCATTGATTCTCATTTCTCTATCCATTCGTGTAATACTACACATCCTTCTTAGCATTCTCACCTCAATTGCATGTTTAACTATTTCAATATAGCAGCCGTTAACCTAGCAGTTTTCATTGATTAATGAACTGGAATACTACTGAAGTGAAGTTGAAGACAGCATGCAGGATATAATTCCGTGCGTCATGCGTTAGTGTACTTTCCTCGCAGCCACTAGAGACGTCACGAGCATGCTCGCGTCATAGACGTTTGCGAATCATCATCACTGTAGCACAGACAAAATTTCTAAAGAGGGTTTTTAAATTGTTCATAATTGAGTATTTTGTATATTTTGTAATTTGCCAATTGTGTACTATTGTATAGAATCAAGTTTTCTAACTTTACAGACACATGTGTTGCTGGGGAGTTCATTACACCACTTCTTCTTTCCAGCTAACGTACTTGAAAGTGGAAAGTGAAGGGCGGCAGTTTTGAGGGACTGTCTTATGTAATTTTGACGTTCGAAAAGTGCTGATTCTCAGCCTAATTTGAATAAACGACTTTCGATTTTGTTATTATTGACCGAGCGAGCGCGAAGCGTCAGCGAAGCGTCAGCGAAGCGTCAGCGAAGCGTCTCCGTTTCAGCTTGGGCAAAATGTTTTCGTATGGCCGGATGTCCGGATGTCTGTTCTTCTCTATAGGTCAAATTTCTCAACAGATTCTCGAGAAATTTTGTGAGTAGGTTCGATAATTATATGGTTTTTTTTTTTCGAATCAGTTTTTCGAAATGGCGTAGATATGGCGGTTATCATCTTAAAAAAAAAAAAGTCATTTTGCGCTCTTTTGTTTTAAATAGCGCGGTAAAAATTTATTCAGTTGTAAGCTATGCAAAGACAGACTCGTTATTTTGGTGACTATAGCACACGCGGGCATCCGCGAAATTGCTCGAGCCCGAATTAACGCGGCGAATTTTGCTAGACCATGCTCGGGCAGTCGCCACTCTGTCTGCGCTGACCCTTAAGGGAGTCTGGGTTCGCAGTGACCTATATACAATAAAATGGTGGCTGAAGTCGTTAAAAGTGCGGCTTTTGTACTGCAGCTATGTTGCGTTTGAAGTTTTGAGAAAATAGGTGAGACTTTATAGGGTGACTTTGAGTATACTTGGGAACTTGACGTAATCTTTCGGATCTTGAGGTGTGCTGTTACCTCAGTTTGGAAAAGGTGTTAGATGTCTGGAGAAAGTAGGGTTGTGGTTATACCATATGATTTTGTAAAGAGTGCTTTATCTGTTGGTGACGTAAGAGGTGTCTATGGAATTATGTGGCGAGGATAATCAGTCACATCTTAGACAAAGAAAAGAAAGAAAATAAATTTGTTTTGACCCAGGTTAAGGCACACAGTAACAGAAAGAAAACCTAGTTATTACACTATTTTGCGATTTTATAATCTCAACGGGACAATATTATTATGGACGTCTACTTTTAAGTCCATAAAATGTATGGAAATATGTACATGCGTGTTATAACGTTATCGTGGACGGAAAAACAGCGCCTTCATATAATTTCGAAACATTTTACTTCACTGTGTTATCGTGATAACATGACGTGGACGCGTTTGAAATTATAACATCGCACAATGTGTCACGACACGATGTAGCACAGTTTACATTTGTAGACATTTCAGTTATACAATTGTAGACATTTATTTTTCTACAATTTGTATTCCATAATATTGTATCAATATATTACACATTGGGTACTTAATTGTAGCTACACATTGATACAGTGTTAAGAAGCATAAATTGTAGACTATCTAATGTTTTACATACATAAACTCACGCCTTCTTCCCATGGGGGTAGGCACAAGCTACAGAACGCCACCTGCTACGATCCTTACATACTCCTTTTGCCTCGTTTACGTTCATACATCTGGTCATACATGCACGCCGGTTGCGAGTACTACACACCTGTCCTTTCTGAAGAACATCACCAATAAGGTCACTATATGTCCTCCTAGCGCGTCCCGTCCCGGCGTTTCCACTCACATCCGCCTTGTAAATACCTTTTGTTAGTCGCCTTTCAGTCATTCTCTCAACATGACCAAATCATCTAAGCATATTCTTTTCAATTTTTGTTAGTACATCTTCTTCAAACGAAATATTAATGTCGATGTAAACATTATTTGTACATCTGTCTGTGTGATATTATTAAATAGGTAGGTGCCTACTGTCTGTTGATGTGATCAATGCTTTTGTGAAGTGTAATTATAATATTATGGTGAATGGACAGCAGAATTTATCCGGAATGTATAGTATTGATCACAAATGTGTTCTTATTCGGGAAGCGTTGTATTGTGGTTATATTGTATCGAAACCGTTTATTAGGTAGAAAAGGTCAATTAGCTAAGAAGCTTATAATGGCATGCCTTTATGTGGTATTATTATTCTTCATTGTAATCACAAAACTGAGGGGCTAAGTAATAACAGACTCATGGGTTAAGCTACGCTTGCCGCGGTCGGTTCGTGGATGGGTAACCATCCTGACACACCTAGACGCCTCCATGCCTCGGAAAGCACGTGTAGCCCTTGGTCCCAGATGTCATTCGTGGATCTTTCACAGTCGTTACGCTACTCAGAAGCCTAGAAGTCTGACAACCAGTCTTACCAAGAGGTATCGTGTTACCCAGTAACTGGGTTGTGGAAGTCAGATAGGCAGTCACTCGATGTAAAATACTGATATTCAGCTGCATCAGGTTAGACTGGAAGCTGACCCCAAGAAAGGTGAGAAATGCTGATGATGATGTGGTATTATTCTTCATAGAAATAAGAAATATACTAAATGCTCAACCCTGCATCTGCAAATCAATAACTTAGAAAGAGATAACCATAATTATGTCGGAAATAGGTTAAATCAATCGTTTGCATTTGACGAAAAGGAACGCTACCGCCACCAGGTGGCACTCGATAGAGTCTACAACATAATGCTAACGCTCGACCAGAGTAAAAACAGAGGTTGGTCGGTGGCGGTCAAGCAGTGAACACGTTTAGAAACTGTCGCGCGTCTCTATAGTTGTGTCGTTATGTGATTAATTTGTTCGTAAATTATAATTTAATTTGTACTGCAAATGGTTTTTCTATTGCGCAATAACCAACACTTCCCATAGTACGATCACAGTTGTTAAAATATGGCTGATGATAAATGATAAATGATTTTATTTCTGTAAGTAGGTTTGTACAAACACTTTTACACGTCCATCATATTTTTTAAACTAGATGAGGTCGGCGTTTCCTATCTGACTACTCTGAGAAGAAAGGCCGAAACAAACTCAGAGGTCACAGTTTCTTTTAAAGTCCAGACATAATCTTGGTCAGATCATGTAAAGACCACGTAGATTGGTGTCTGAAATGGTCTTTTGAGGAAAGAACCACACAGATTGGGTGGACCTGTCCAGTCAGTGCACGCATTTGTCAGTAACCGTGCAGCTCAACTCAGAACTTAAGGAGCTGAACGATTCGACGAACAATACTAAAGAAAGGACATTTGGGTAGGCCGCATAAACTACCTATTTAAACTGCCAGATCAAGAATAAAAGTGAAACAATGACCCACAGAGTCCTCATATTCATAATAATGAAAATAATATAATACTTTTTACTGTAAATATTCATGTCTAAAATATTTAGCAAATTAAAATCAACATTCACCGTGTAAATTTATTGGAGCAGCTCAATCCCGAGCCTTTTTGTCCTCAATATAGACTTTCACAGTATAATAGGCTTTCTGGCATAGTTTCCGTTTTATGAAAGATTTGAATTTATTAAAGCTTAGACCTTGAATATGGCTAGGAAGTTTATTATAAAAACGTATACATTGGAATCTAAACGAGCCATCTATTTTCTTGAGCCTGGTTGTAGGAACAATAAATTTGTGTTTGTTTCTAGTATTTATATTGTGGATATCACTGTATTTTTTAAACAGATTAATATTTTTATGTGCATATGATATGCATGTGCAGATGATAACGAGAGAGACGTACTTTCTCCGTCACATACAATATTATGGTGTTTCCACATAATAAGACTATCGTAATGCATTAACGATGACCGAAACTTCGCCATATTCATACAAAGTTGTAGCAACTTGTAATCTAATATGCATTAGTACTTCTCTGAGACGGAAACTTGTTCAATATGCGTCAGTTCGGCTTGACAACAAAAACTTCACTTGACGAAGATATCAATGCAAACGTGGTGATTTAACTACGTGTATTTTCATATTAATAACGGGTGTAAAAAGACTTAAAGAAGCTGAGAGTGGTGGTCAAAATTCCAATTTTTACCGACGTTATTTTTTTTTTTTGCTCTTGACTCTGGTCTAGGTCAGAGACGACAGAGAGAAAGTCGACGATGGAGTGAGCTTACCCAGAAGAAGCCTGTTCACTCTCACTTTGAAGAGATTTAGGTTGTATGCGGTCGGAAACACAAGCGCAGGTAGAGAATTCCACTCTTTTGCTGTGCGCATTATAAAAGATGTTTGGAAGCGCTCAGAGCGAATTGGTGGAATAGCAACTAGGTAGGGATGGTAACTTGCAGTGCGCCTAGATGTCCGATGGGAGAAGGGGCCGGTGGAATGAGGTCGTGGAGTTTTTGAGTACTCTCATCGAAGTACAATCTGTAGAAGACCGACAAGCAGGCAACCTTACGGCGATGAGCCAAGCTGTCAAGCTTGGCATCCACCAGTTTTATGTCGCCAATGAGTCTTTTAGCTCTGCGTTCCACCGAGTCAAGCGCGGCAAGTTGGTATTTAGCTGAGCCATCCCAAAGGTGGCTGCAATACTCCATGCAGGATCGGACTTGCGGTTTGTACAGGGTTATAAACTGTCCAGGCGTAAAGTATCGTTTTTTACGAAAAGAAGTTTTTAATGTTATAACACAACTTTAAATACCCCCACGACCCCTGTATCGTTGCACGCACCCATAAGCACAATGTTTTGCGTGCGTTACGTTGCGAACTGCCGTAAACAGCGATTTTTCACACCAAAAATATAATTCGTTTTCCAGCAATTATTTTTATGCAATGTTACTTAGTTTGATGTACAGAATGCGTAGTTGACGGCTACGTGATTGGTTTTTTACACCCTGTATGTAGGTCGATGTTGGTTTGAGGAATGATGTGGTAAGACAACGTTGCGATTTAAACGAAGATGTAGTGACAAAATATTAAAAGAGTATGCTTGAACGCTTTGGTCATGCTGATAGGATGAATGATATGCGACTAACAAAAGGTATTTACATTTACAAGGCAGATGTGAATAGGCACGCCGGGAGGGGACGCTCTAGAAGGACATATAAGTGACCTTATTGCTCATGTTCTTCAGAAAGGTTAGGTGTATCATCGTTCCGGACCAGCCTCCGTGTATGACCAGATGTATGAACGTAAACGAAACAAAAGGAGTATGTTTGGATCGTAACCATGGTGACGACCTATGGTATCTGTCTATCCAAATGGGAAAATAGCGTAAGTCTAAGTATGTACCTAAGTTTATTGTTTTTTTCATTCATGAAACTGGGACATACATTTTTAAGCTTTCAATTATGAAAGCTAAAAAAATATATGTAATGTATGTATGTGTGTATATAACTATGTCAGCTAATGTCCTAATGGACATTAGATATTTTCGATGCATCCGGTTAGAGTGGAAGCCAACCTCAACATAGATGGAAAAGGGCAGATGATGAAAATCAATAGTTTTATCATTATATTATTTATTTATTTATTAAAAAAATTATGCACAAGTAAAAAAAAATACTGTACAAAGGCCAACTTAATGCCTGAGGCATTTTTTACCAGTCAACCATAGGGTGATGCAGGGACCAAACATTATATCTCATTTAACCAATCGATGCTGCGTTGCTGCCTTTAAAAATACTGGTGATAAGAATATTTTTTACAGATCTCAATCTTCTCATTACATTACGCATTAGTGTCTTTGACAACCCAGACTTGATAATATTTTTAAACTAAATCTAGTACTGTCTGTAATAGCACAAAGTAAGCAATTCCACATTCGATTTTAGAAGTCTTTTAAAATAAAATAACCAACTAACACTCTGATTGCCGGAAATGAGGAGCAACGCGACGCCAGTGTCTGTGGTAGGGTTGGCTCAAGAGCAAAGCAGGAAAAAAAGCTCATGAGAATTACGCTCTTTCTCTATCTCTCTCTCTGGTAGTCTCTTCCTCCCTAGTTTTAATGTCCCTGAACCCTAAACCTGTAACTATCAAAATGCAATCAAAAGACCTTTTCTCCTACTGATGAGGACTAAGCATTGATTACCACTCTTGCCCGAGAGACCGTTTACTTCAAGTTTCCCCATGATATTATTTCTCTTCACCGTCAGTTGATGTCCAAGCTTCACAAGTCATCAGACAAACATAGAAATGAAATGAAATAATTTTTATTTCTCATAGTACATCTTTTATGCAACTTTTACGCCAATTTTAAGGTCAATATATTATGTTTCAAAACTAGATTAATTATGAGTTTGGTGTTTCCGAGAAGAACTCTTTTTCAACTCTGAGAAGAAAGACCGAAACAGATTCTGAGGTCACAGTCTCTTTTGAAGTCCAGACATAATCTTGGTCTGGCCATATGAGGACCATGCAGATTAATGTCTTAGATGGTCTTTTGAAGAAATAACCATACAGATTTCAGTCGACCTGGCTAGTCCGTGCACGCATTTCTCAGTAATCGTGTAGCTCAACTCAGAACGTAAGGTGCTCAACGACGACGAACAATACAAAAGAAATGACAAAAGTATCATAACATCATATAAAATATCTACATGTAAGTAAGTAACTGATTAAAGTCTGCCAACCCTAATCAAACAATATTTCTGAACGCGACATGACAAATTAACGTTCCAAGTTCAAACGCCTGTGTTTGTGATGTATCGCGTCAGTCAGTTCCGCTGGCCGGAACTTCCGGCGAATCAATAGAGCGACGAAGTACAGTCATGAACATCGGCGGAATATGTAAGTAGTGTGGTCTTTAAAAGCAACATGTGGGTAGTTTGTAATCAGGGATTCCTGTGTTGTATTTACAGTAGAAATATGGTTGTATACTTATGTGATGCCAGTTGCCGGATTTCCATAACTTACTGATGCTTGAGGGTTGAAGTTGCGACTCCTAGATTAAAACATTTTGGCAATCTTATGGATACTAGCAGCAAAACGAGACGTTCTTACACAAACTAGAAAATAGTGTCTTTTAAACAATAATAATAATATATAATTGACTGCCTCGTTGGTCTAGTGGTCGCAAGCGCTACTGCTGAGCATGAGGTCCTGGGTTCGATTCCTGGGTCGGGCAAAGTGTTACCGGGTTTTTCCATCTGGAATTTCTCGGTAGCAGCCCGGAGTCTGAATTTGTGCCCTGTTGCTGGCAATAGGCTCGCCCCCTAATACATGGGACTTAAAACATAACTGGCGAAATGTGGGTGTGCTATAGGTACACCTCTGCCTACCCCTTCGGGGAATACAGGCGTGATTTTGTGTATGTAATATATAATAAAAAAATCAAGTATTGCACGACTCATGATGCGAAGCATCAGAGAGTGCTTTACGATCGAAAATTTTTTTTCGCCTCATTTTAGCGGCTATTTTTCAATTGGCTATTTTGAATCAAGATATTTTGCATACTATTGTCGAGATAATTTAATGGAGATTAATTTCATACTTTTTAAAATTGATTTACTGCAATAGAATTGGAAAAAACACCAAAATAGGTCAAAAAAAATTCCTGCCCGTCATGTGTGAAACCCGGAAACACTGTAACTTGTGAAAAAATCCATTATTTGAGTATATTTTTTTTTTTTAAATTCTAATCGACGATTGTAGGTCACTGAATGCGAATGATTAATTAATTCAGTGTCGTTTAATTGCAATTAATAAAAAACGAAAACTACAAGACTGTATATCTATATATATCCATAGAAAATTAACATATGGATGGTGATATATCTATAGATATTAAGTACATTTATTCCAACAGGGGCGCTTGTGCAGTACCTTCTTCCTACTACAGCTGTTTTTTCGGCAATTAATTTTGAACGACTTAAGTATTTTTTTTTTTTTTATATTTCATAATTAAATGAGCATTATGAGTCGTGCACTTTTGGATTTTCCAAATTTCTTGACTTAGCACACGAGGTTGTCGACATATGGGGCGTGGACTCTGCAATCATTGTACCGATAATCGTTTCAGTAAATGGCCTAATATCTCAGGAGGCTCTCATTGCGCAGCTGGGTAAGAGCTTGATTCAGAGAGCAGTACTTCTGGATACGGCATGCATAGTGAGGAGGTTGCTGACCACCGGCAGCTTGGACCCTGTTTCTGATGCCAATAGGCCACATTTTATTATATTTCTAAATGTTTTTATATGTTTTTTGTAAAAGTATTTAAAAATGTAATTAATATGCATAAATGAAAATAATAAAATTTATTCAATAATAAAAATTGGTACAGTATAAATCTTAGAAATAATAGGTATAGGTATTAATCTATTATGCACAGTGCCATCCAGGAAGAAGCGAAGACCTGGAGGAGACTCGTACAGACCAGGGAAGCCTATACTAAGCAGGGGGTGGAACAAGGCTGCCAAAGAAGATGATGATGAATGCCATCCAAAACCAATTTTTCGGCAGTGGGTACTAAAACTGCTATCCTGCTATGCTGTCAAAAATCCTTGTAAGTAACGATTATTATTCTCATAACACATGGCATAACATCACATCTGTAATCCCCGAAAGATTAGGCAGAGGTATACCTACAGTATACCCACATTTCACCAGTTATATTTAAGTCTCATGTAATAGAGGGCGACCCTATTGGCATCAACCGGGCACAAATTCAGACTCCGGGCTACTACTGAGAAATTCTTGTTGATAAAACCCAATAACTCTTTGCTCGACCTGGGTATCGAACCCAGGACCTCATGCTCAGTAATCACACTTGCGACCACTAGACCAACGGGGCAGTCTGACTAGAACTTTAATGCGTCCTAAATCTACGAAATAGTAGATTGTTTATACAAGGGGCTAAAATTTAGTTTCTTTTTTTTTCTTCACATATTTACCTTATTATATAAATGGCCTAAGCAAGCCAGTTCCCTAAAGGTTGTATTAGACGAATCGTCTGAATATTATTCAGGCCGCTAGTTGAACTGGTCCGGGCATACTGCACGGTCTCCTGCGAGGCGGCGGGCCTCCTTGCCGGATTGCCGCCATGGGATCTGGAGGCAAAAGTCCTCGCGCACATTTGGGAGTGGCGCGAGGAGGCGAAACGCCGGGGCGTTACTCCGCTGCCGCGAGAAATCGCGGCACAGCGGACAGAGCTCCGGCGGGATCTCATGGCGGCATGGAGAGTGCGACTGTCGCAACCCAGCGCTGGGCACGCCACAATTGCGGCGGTAAGTCCCCTCTTTGAGGAGTGGCTTGCGAGGCGCCACGGCGTCCTCACCTTCCGCCTGACGCAGGTCCTCACCGGACACGGCTGTTTCGGGAGGTTCCTGTTTCGGATAAGGCGGGAGGAAACGCCCGGGTGTTGCCATTGTGTGGATCGACCGGAGGACACGGTGCAGCATACGGTGGAGGTCTGCCCGGCTTGGGCGTAGCACCGCCGTGTCCTCGTGGCGGCGATCGGCGGCGGCGATCTCTCGCGTCCGGCCCTGGTTCAGGCCATAGTACGGAGCGAGAGAGAATGGGAAGCAGTCACCTCCTTCTGCGAAGCAGTAATGCTCGCGAAGGAGGAGGTGGAGCGCGTGAGGGAGAGGCAATCATTGCGCCCTCACGCCCCTAGTCGCCGCAGGAGGAGACTCCCTGGGCGTCGGGAGTCGATAGCCGACTCCCGGCCACCGTAGGCGCGGGCCTGCGGCCGGCGAGCAATGGGCAACTCGCCGTCCGGTAAGGACCAGGCCCGGGTCGACGGCGCGTTGTGTTCCACGCGCGCCTCAAAGAGTTGTCAGCATAATTGACGGGGTCCGATAGGGCCGATGCCTGCCGTGGTCGCGGATTGTTCGAAAGAGTTACCGTGGCCCTGGCGCACAGGCAACTGAAGGAACACGGGTGGGTTTTAGTCAGTAAGAGTCTGACACGCCCTTCTGCTCCGCCCAGAGCGGGAGAGGTCATTTGATGATTTCCCACCCAAAAAAAGAAAAAAAGGCCGCTAGTTGAACGGCGCCGTTTAGTAAAAAGGTTAGGCTATTAACTGAAAGGCTAATTAAGCTAGTTGGCGGTGAGATAATACAATTTGTAACTGAATTAATGCACATTATGAAAGTAGTTTGTACAGAATCGTTCACTGAATGGATTTCTGTCGTTTTTATATAGGTATTTTTTTATCCCATTAATGACAAGAAATACGTAAATTAAATCACACTTCCGCTGTACAGTCAAAACAAACCAAAATAGACGAAGCACCTACTATGCTACACCCTTATAAGTTTGCAACTATGTTCGTGCGTAGATTTATAATGTAACCACAAGTTTCTCCCTTAATCCGTATAACTAATTTAATATATAAACAATGTTTTATACATAATAGTAAAAATTCATTGTAAGTATTATGATTATAAGATAATATTTTAATTGGAGTGTTTGGTGGTGTGCGTTAATTTCGGAACATGTTGTATATAAACACCATCAATCAGTTTCATGGTTGACACGACAAGGTTTTTAGCAAACAAAAGACCTACGATTTTTCCCGAGACCACCTCAGTCCTTAGTGTAGTCTCACGAATTCCTTTGTGACATTTTTGTACTTCGTGTAACTATGCACGTTTATTATTAACTTGGCAAAAATACGGTACATTGCATAATAAGAATGGGAATGCATACTTTCTTTGATCTCAATCAAGTGGACGGAATTCCGGTTCGGAATTTCACTAATGTGTATGTCCGGATGTTTTAAGAACGATTCCAATATTTCATAGAGGGTCTGTCTCTTTGGCCTTTACACATTGCATTACGTAGCTGTTCTACGGAATGTCAGAATAATATCTTTTTTTTTAGGTTAACAAATAGGAAAATTTTCCAACTGATGGAATGTAATAACTGTTGTACTGCTTCGGTACAGTATTTTCGTTGTAGTTGTGCGCTCATTGCACTCTCAGTGCCAAGATTTTCGTTGTAGTTGTGCGCTCAATGCACTCTCGGTGCCAAGATTTTCGTTCTAGTTGTACGCTCAATGCACTGGCGGTGCCAAGATTTTTGTTGTAGTTGTACGCTCAACGCAATCTCGGTGCCAAGTTTTTTTTTAGTATTACCGTCTCTTGATGCTACTAGCGGCATTGGCGGGTAGATGCTATGCTCTGTACTTGTACCTAATTACTTGTTAACATTTTCACCGTCCATAAAGTCAACACAATAGTCAAATAATCAACCTGAACCATATGTGGTTCATCGGACAGGGAATAGGTTAATCGCTGCGTTACTGACCTGAGTAAACTTAAATGTTAATCTTCATTACTTATACAATTTGAACAATCTGTTCAGTAAATAATCAATTTGTTGGAAAAACATTTTAATATCCAACGAATTTCAAAGTAACAGTTAATTATTTATTTAGTAGCCACTAAATAATAAACCGTTAATTTTAAATTCCGTCGACACTAAAATGTCGTCAATGTTTAACTCCAGGAATAGCTTAAATCGCTTTTTGAACGGTTTCCGTTGAAATATGACAAAGTTCTGAGTTAGGTAAAATTCGCGGCACCTTACGCCCTTGTCCAAATAAGTGTCAGGACACTATGGATGAGAGGAGCGGAAAGCGGACACGAATTATTGCGCGAATACATATTTATATCTACATACCATCATTATTATTCTTCTGTCCTTATTCAAATTTAATGAGAATCGGCGGAAGGTCTGTTTTTCTTCCCTAATTCTCTATTATTGGCCTTCAGCTAGCTATCTAGATAATACATACTAATATTAAAGTTTCAGTTATTTGTTTATTTGTAAAAGGAATATCTGGAAATAATAATCTGTGTTCCGATTACAAAAATGATTTATCTGATAAAAAGTTACACTATTCACCAAAGTGACAAAGGAGTCTTTTTATGTTAGAAAAATGCACGGTACCTGTGGAATTCACGTAAAAGTATAATAAAAAAAAACTAGCACTTAAACACAGAAAATGTATTTAAATTAAAAAAAAATGCTTTTCTCCCCTATATTTTGAATAACCGCTCCCGCCTCTTTCTCCCATTGTCCTTATCAAGAGTACTTCCCAGCTAAAGTGAGTAACTTTGACGCGTGGTAACTGTTGGAACATTAGCCGAGTTCGCTCAAAACTTGAGGAACTCGAGACCTTGACAAGTTAGGCTTCAGTAATTACTGTTGCGTATTTAGTTCCATTTTTGAAAAGACGCGACGTTTCAAAGTTATTGCGAATTGTTTGTAAGTGATTGTGTTTTGTTTTGACGTGAGTTGAAGACTAGCAAGTGACTGTTTTCTATTATGCAATATTAGCGCCGATTCCCTTTGTTAAGAAAATAAACTAAAATTAGAGAACTGCCACCTCTAAAGCTACGGTTTCTAAGAAGAGCGGTGACCGCACACATAGCGTCCGAAATTTACCGGTGAAGGACGTCACTGAAACGTTGTAATTTATAAAAGTAAGTTGGTGTGTTTTCCTAAAGAGCGCTTTATCAAGCGCTCAAACCCCGCTGCCCAAATATTTAAATCGTTAGATTTGCCCTCACCGTACTTAGTCATGCGAAAAAGTGACCATACTGAAAAGAGTGACCTCACACATTATTATACAGGGTGGAATTTTGTAATGCCACCTGGAGGGAAAGTACTCTTAATACTGCAGATAGAAAATTTTACTCAAAGGTAACATTCCTTTATTTTTGAATAGAAAGCAAACTGCATTCAAATATTTTCGAAAATTCTCTCCTCCCACACCCGGGAATCGAACCGGCTAAAATCTGAAAAAATTATACCCTGTACTTTTATTGCATCGATCGTTAGGGTCAATTATAAGGATGAAATCTCTCTAACAAACATGATAAATTAAATGAAAGGAAAACCAGGAAATTTGAAGTTACAAATTCAATGAGTCAAGTTAAACTCTTTAACTAACATCCATCTTTTGTAATGCAGACTCCTTTGCGACATACTCGTAGCTGCGTGTATGAGGTAATTTAAATATGGAATGTTAGATTAAAATTTGAGAATTAGATTGTCATAGTTGTTATTCACATTTGATTGTTTTTACAACTCATTTCACATTTTGTCTCACGGTGAAAATGGCTTATCAAGAACAGTTTGATTTAATGGAAGCTTATTTTTTAAATAACAAAAACGTGAATCTAGCTCTGCGGTGGTATGGAGAGAGATATCAAGACCGACAGGCACCAACTCGGTTCGTATTGAAAAGAATGGTAGAAAATTTAAAGAATACGGGTGGTTTCAAGAAGAGACGGCAAACTATTCAGCAAAACTATTTCGATTTTGAACTAGATGTTTTAACATACTTTGAATCATTTCCAAAGGCTTCAAGTAGAGATGCTGCCAATGAATTAGGAACAACCCACACTCGCGTACTTAAAGTGCTGAAAAAGTATAAGTATAAATGCTATCGTGAAGGTCGGTTGGTGCAAAAATTGCATATTGGGGATCGTGACAGACGATTACAATTTTGTGAAAACATGCTTGGAGAAATTGACCGAAACCCTAATTTTTTGAGTAACATTGTATGGTCTGACGAAACCAACTTCAGCAATAATGGCATGTACAATCGCCGCAATAACCATTATTGGTCTCGAGTGAATCCTGTTCGTGTTCATGAAACTAAGATAATAACTAAACTAATCAAGTAAGATTTTCTTTCAACGTTTGTAGCGGAATTATGAGAAATAGTGTAGTGTTAGTCCACGTGTACGAAGGTCATTTAAACACTGTCAAGTATATTGAAATACTGGATCTCTTAAGAAACGAGTTAAATGGTTTCCCCGAGGAAGAGCGAAACCAAATAATTCTACAGCAAGATGGTGCTCCAGCACATAACAGCAGAATCACTACTGCCAACATTAATAACCATTTTAATACCTGGATTGGTACAAACGGCACAATCAGATGGCCTGCGAGATCGCCAGATCTCACCCCATTAGATTTTTTTTTGTGGGGATATGTAAAAAATCAAATTTACATGAAATCTTATGCGAATGACAACGAGTTGAGAATTGAAGTTCAGAATACGATTTATAATATTCACCACAACACTTTATTAAAGGTTACTAGAAATGAATTCGTTAAAAGAATAAATTTGTGTATCCAAGAGAATGGAGCCCATTTCGAGCAACTAATTAGTTAGTTTACCATTTTTTGTAAATAATTAAATTAATTTAAGATTTCCTGGTTTTCATCTAATTTATCATGTTTGTTATAGAGATTTCATCCTTATAATTGACCCTAACGATCGATGCAATAAAAGTACAGGGTATAATTTTTTCAGATTTTAGCCGGTTCGATTCCCGGGTGTGGGAGAAGAGAATTTTTCGAAAATCTTTGAATGCAGTTTTTTTTTTTTCTCTTTATTTAATTTAGGGACTTTTATATAAAATACATGACAGTCCCATCGTACCTTATTACAGCTACAATACAAAACAATCTTATTAACTTTAAGAAGTAAAAATGAATGAAATGAAGGAATGAGTTGATGTTTGTCTAAGGACAAACATCAACTCATTAGGTAGACTTAAAACGAAGACTTACAAATCTAAACAGACTTTTAGCAGCATCAGACAGTGGCATAGACAAAATCTCGTGAAACAAACCTATGTTATTTTTATTCAATTGTAGATCTATTATTAATTTTTCTCTCTCAGTCCGAAAGCAGACACATTCCGTCAACAAATGTACAACGTCTTCTACCTTACCACATGTCTCACAGTTTGGGGAGATGCATTTTTTCATGAGAAATCCAAAATTGTTGAGAGGCATGTGTCCAGATCTCAATCTGAGAGCAGTTACCAATAATCGCCTGCTTAACTTACCATTACTAAACCAAGGTATACGAGGAGGTTCCGCTGCTATCGTCTTATACCAAATACCTTTACTTTTAGACCTCAAATTAAAATATTCTACCCAAAGTTGATTACATTTATCCTTATATTTTGGTAACACTTCTGAAAAATTCGTTTTAATATCTAGACCACTGCCTTCAAATATTCCTTTCTTTGCCAGCTTATCAACCTCCTCGTTTCCTTTCAAACCTATATGCGAGGGAACCCATTGCATCCTCAGATCCACGCCATTACTAGATAACAAATCGATCTTTGAAATAATATTATAAGCTATCGATGTACCTCTGTGACCAGAGGCGCATCGAGCTATATGCTGAAGAGCACTTTTGCTATCCACGCATATGAGTACTTTTCTGTTACCAATGGTTCCAGCATATGACAAAGCCTCCGAAATCGCAACGAGTTCCAACGACATAATGCTCAAAGGTGAACTAATTTTAAAACATTTACTATTATCTGGTCGAAGGGGATCATAAAAAGCAGCACTTCTTCCCTCAGCAGTTTTGGACCCATCAGTGTAAATAACATAATATTCACAATATTTGTCTCGAAGTTCAGAAACTGTAGAAAAATACAAATAATTCGGATCATATGTCCTCTTAGGCATTCTAATTTCTTCTAGGTTTCGAATAATTAGACTATTCATGTTAATTCTAGTAACCCATGTTCTTAAACTAAACATTTCCAGAAAAGGTTTGGCATCCAGATTTTCTTCTTTTACTTCTCTGTATACTGTAGTTAAAAGTGGCATTTCTTTATTTGACCAGTATCTGATATGCCCCAAACTACAAAGTTCCGCTAACAATTTGTTTGTAATATTACCGACAATGGAACAAGACTTTAAGCAAAACCTATATGCCAACCACCTCCTTCGCAAATACAGTGGAGGAACACAGAGCTCACTTTCCATGACGTGAATTGGCGTACTTCTTATAAATCCGCCCACTATTCTTAGTGCCTGATTCTGAACCTTGTCTAATTTATACTGGTGAGTTTTAGCACTATTATTATAAAAGAAAGACCCGTAATCTTACCTACTTCTTGTAATTGCTATATATATTCTTCGCAGGTGGTTTTGATGCACACCCCATGAAGAACTTGCAAGAATTTTCAGCATATTAATGTATTTTAAGGCCTTTTCAACGGTTTCATTAATGTGCTTACTCCAGCGTAAAGATTTGTCAAGCCACATTCCTAAATATTTATAAGTAACTACATCGCCAAGGGGACCATTATTTACTGTCAGGCATACCTGTTGTTGTCTTCGACCTTTATCAAAGATACAATATTTTGACTTATTTACTGAAACCTCTAAACCCAACTCTTCCAATATTTTAGTAAAAGTATGCAACGAATATTGAATTTTCTCCGCACATTCAAGAATATCCTTACCAGTTGAGTATAGTACAAAGTCGTCCGCGTATTGACATACATATATGTTTTCAGCAATGTCCCGACAAATCTTAAAAGTTGTAATGTTAAAAAGAAGCGGTGACAAAGGGTCACCTTGAGCCAAACCGTTTCTCGCAAATCTAACTATCTCATTATCTCCGCCCCACTCACTAGCAATTCCAAGATGCCGTTCGCTAAGGAAGTTCCATATATACCGGCAGATACTTCTACCCACGTTCAAATTATCAAGAATAATCGTCATTTGGTTTATTAAAACATTATTATATGCGCTTTCGATGTCCAAAAAGCAAGCCAACGTAGGGAGGTTTTTCGAAAAGCCAATTTGGATTTGTGTCACCAGGCGTGCTAAACAATCAAGGCACGATTGCCCTCTTCGAAAACCAGTAGCAAACGGTGATAATATCCCATTTCTTTCCACGAACCACTCAAGTCTCTTTGCAATCATTGCATGGAAAATTTTACAGATACAAGAAATCAAAGATATAGGTCTAAGCCCACCACTGCCTCTCGAAGAGCCACCCGCCTTAGTAATAGCTATGACTTTAACTTCACGCCACTGGGATGGGAGATCACCAGAACTGAGTATGAGATTATACAACCGTAACAAGTATAGCACCCCTATTTCAGGTAAGTGAGAGATCATCGAGTAAGTAATCATATCCAAACCTGGAGCAGTATCTTTATTTTTAAAACAGCCGCGCATCTCACTTATATTGAAATCTGTCTCTAGAGATTCATTAATAGATACGAAGGATGGTGATTTTGACATTACAAAATCAGGAGTAAGGGTACGCAATAGTTCTGTTTTCGCTTCTTGAGAGACAAATGCTTTAGATCGTTTGTATCCTTTCATCCAACGCATTCTGCTCCACATGTCAGAAGCCGACACTGTATGATCAATACCATCACATAAAGTTTGCCAGTCATTAAATCTGGCTTTGCAAATAGCTAGCTTTGCCTTGGACATCTTTTCCTCGAGTAAATTTAAATTGCTAGGAGTAGGATTTTTTCGAAACCTAGCCAAGGCTAGTCATCGTTCTGCAACTAATTTCGAGATCGACTGAGACCAATAACCTTTTGGACCAAAATTACTGTTCGGATTGTGACACGACTTTTTCATGGGAATGCTTTCTTCCGCAGCACTATTAATTCCTTGGATAAAATGATTATACAGCTTCTGAACATCCGTTGTGTCTACAGAAACCGATAACTGTTTAGATACTAGCGCTCCAAAAGAACTCCAGTCTGCTAATTTATAATTTCGAGTTTTAGAAACGTGTAAGTCATCTCGATAACGAAATTTAATCCTAATAAATAAATGGTCGCTTCCCAAGTTCTCGCTTATGACTGACCATTTAAAGTTAATTGCTATATCAGCCGAAGAAAATGTAACATCTGGAGATGATTCCTGGAGATAACTATTGACGAGTTTTGAACGAGTAGGCTGTCCATTATTAAGTGAAATATACCCAGATTCTAAAGCTGATTCATAAATTTGTTTACCCCTGCAATCATTCTTGTACGACCAGTTAGTGTGGTGAGCATTAAAATCTCCCACTATCAAACATTTTTTATTAAATTTTGAGAATACATTGTCCCAATCCCTTTGCGTAGTATGTACAGAACTAGGACAATAAACCAAAATGATATGCTCGATACTGCCGCAATTAATTAACCTAATACATAAAGTTTCGATTCCACCATTACTAAAACTAGTCGGTACCTCCTGCGCCTTAATAGAGTTATGTGTAATAATGGCGATACCTCCATATGAGTCCCCCCTATCTTGTCTATAAATGTTATATTGACTTACATTAAGCGTTAATTCAGGGTTTAACCAAGTTTCACAAATCAGGGCAATATGAACTCGTTCTTGTGATAACAAAAGTTGAAATTCTTGCAATTTAGGTTTTAGGCTCTGTGCATTCCACTGCATTAAATTCAATACAAAATCCTTACTATTAGCCATTTTTAAACATGTTAAGTATTTTCCTCAAAATATCTACGTCTTCAATTACTTTAACAATATAAGTTACAAACTCTTCGAAAATAAAGTTACATACCATTTTAAGTTTTTCAATAAAACTGCTTTCAGATAAATACACATTCTCTATTTTTTCAAAAAATCGCTTGTAGACGGAGATCGGTTTTGATTTTTCCTCAGGCATAGTCTCTTCATCTTGTTCGGGAGACACCTCATTTAGATCAGTTTTTTTTTTTGCCAGTACTTTTTTGTGGCCTGTTTGTTCCTTGAATTCCTTCCTAAAATTGGAGATGCCATTGAAAGTCCCGCAATATTCTCCTCAGTCATGGGTTCATTACTTTCCTCCTCATTTGAATTATTTGTGTGTATTAACACCTCCGTGACTAAATCACTAAATGTGTTTTTGCTATTATAGCTTTGTGATTTTTTACTTGTTTGTAAATCTTCGTTGATCTTTGATTCCTCTGTCTCTATTGTATTTTTTATTTTACTTGGAATGTTATAGTGTGACAAAAAAACTTCAAGGGCCTTTTTATACGTGTAATTCAGTTCTGACATTATGTTCCTAATCT
Source organism: Griposia aprilina (assembly GCA_916610205.1). Lineage (NCBI taxonomy): Eukaryota > Metazoa > Arthropoda > Insecta > Lepidoptera > Noctuidae > Griposia > Griposia aprilina. Next base: position 11,731,388 of record OU744307.1, on the reverse strand, counting down.
GTTTCTCTTTTAGGAACAATGGGCACCTTTTCTTATCCAATGCCATATGATTCCCTTTACAATTTGTACATGTATATTTAAGCGTTTCGCAATTCTGGTGCTTTCCAGCACATTTTGGGCAAATTACTTTCTTTGTTGGACACGACCGACTTAGATGCCCAAACTTCCAACAACTGGAACACTGAGTGACTGGAAATATATATGGTTCAACTTTAAACCGGCACCCGTAACCAGAAATATACGGGGGTAAAGTTGAACCTTTAAACCCTAAGCGAATAGTTTCACTGTCTATCCATTCTCCTTCCTCAGTTTGTTTCTTTAACCTTCTTATAGAAATAATATCATAATCACATTTTAAATTGTCGCGAATTTCTTCTTCAGTCATGTCCAAATCCACGTACCTCACAATACCATAAGAAATCGTGATTTCATCCATTAACCGACAGTTGTAATCTAACTGTTTAAATTTTGTAGAATTAACCAACTTCTCAGATTCCTGTCTATCTACGAAGTAAACATAACTTTTGTAAGGGTTTTTATATTGAATTCTGGAGACTTTTTGAACATTCTCGGATCTCAACAACTTAGCCATACCGAATTGTTTTGGTAATGTATCTCTTCCTGTAATGCATACTATATATGTGACGCTATTAATCATGTCAACATCTATTTTATTTGAGTTATTATTAATTTCTCTTGTTTTATTCATCGCCATTCTTTTGTTATTTTTCCTCACAGTAATATATCCATCATCCTCCTCTATGATCTCCTCACTGTCCTGTCTAGGTCTCTTTTCAGGGGCAAGTATCTGCCCTCTTTGCTTCTGCAATCTGTTTTCCTCTCTTCTCTCAATACTGTCCTCACCTTGTTGCTCACTCATTGTTTTCTTATCAACTACCTCTTCAACTATATCATCTTCACTTGAACTACTAATTCTGCCTCTTATTTCATCCATTATTAAAATTGAACATGATAAAATAAAATAAATAAGATATGTAGGGTATAAGTAAAAATAAACTCGCCGCGCAAAATAACGCTCGCTTGTCTAACGCGCACACAAAACGGCGTCTCGCGCGCGACTGGAATGCAGTTTGCTTTCTATTCAAAAATTAAGGAATGTTTCCTTTGAGTAAAACTTTCTATCTGCAGTATTAAGAGTACTTTCCCTCGAGGTGGCATTACAAAATTCCACCCTGTATAGCATTTCCATGACAATCAAGTCAAATCACTGCGTCATTGTATGTCAGAGGTGTCAAAACGAAACAGAAACGCGACTATCTTTTGACGCGGTAGGGCTTATCTAACGATTTGAATCTTTGCCACTGTCATCATTTTCATGACAGTTGTCACTGCGGCCTTTATGTGTGGTCACCGCTTTTCTAGGGTCAGCTTGAAAAAAGAACGGTGACAGAAAAGAACTAAATTAGAGATGTCAAATTAGTTCATGCCTTGAACATGCCGTGTTTTTATTCGATACCTTTTGACATGTCAGCCATATTTGTAAAGAAGTTTTAGTTCCACTAAAATTGAGAGTTCATATTCAGATTCGGCTCCATTAAATGATTGATTTATTAGGTGCTCTTTCACAGCACCTAATCAATCAACTCAGCCAATCACAGTCCACTGCTGGACATAGGCCTCTCCCAGGCTGCGCCACAACACCTTCTCCTCCTCCTTCCACATCCAGTCTGTGTCCAAGCTACCTTTACAATATCGTCAGTCCATCTAGCTGGGGAGCGTCCCACACTACTCTTGCCGATACGCCGTCTCCGCTCCAGGACTCGTCTGTTCCACTGGCAATCACTCCTCCAGCATCTAGTCTCACCAAAAATATCTAATGATAACAAATACCGCACCTATTCTGATGGCGCTATACAATAATATCCTAATTCAATTATGTAACAATTGTAAGGGTGTTTTTGTAGGTACACAAACACCCAAACCTGAAACAGCTGAGCATCTATAGCAGGAATTGAACAGACGATTCATGGTACAAAGCTAATCACTCAGTCACTACGCTAACCGTCACAATTCCAATATTACCATGCTTAAGAAATGTGTTGGCAAAGTAATGGAAATTTGTTGGAAATGTGTTGTTACTTGCCAATAGTCCCAAACCCATGCTACTAGTCTCAGAGATGTCATTTAATAATAGTCAATAATTAACTTTATTTGAATAGGATATCTCTTGAGTCTTTGTTACCTACTTGTAAAAATATTATATAAATTAATAAAATATCTTTCCAGTTAACAAATGTAGGTACTCCATCTGTCATATTTATGACTGACAACGTTCCAAGATTTGGCTACAGGTCAATTAAAAAGTAATGATTCAGTATTATTATTAATCTGAATGCAACGATCAGTTCTTAACCCTTAACTCAGCTAAAGATTTTAGATTTGTAGACCTTTTTAATTTTTTTTAAGTACCTATTACTTGTTGACTAGCCTAAACTGTCCTCCCATACCTATTAACAATGTAATTTGAAAACTTTGTAAAAGCTAATTATTTTTAAAAGACTAACCGAGACAGGGTTTCTTGCCGGCTCTTTTCCATAGGAAAATACCAATTGGAACCGTGCACCTAGCTTCTGCCATTTCATAAGTGCCCATGTAGTTTTATGTGAAATAAAATATTTTGATTTGATTTAAAAGAACACAAGGCATGATCTATTCTTGGTTATCAATAATGTTGTTCATGTATTAAGTAGTAGTGAAATAAATTCTAAGCTTTAATACCTACTGATCCATAGTCTAAATTCCCGTGAGGGATAAGAGGTTTAAAACTTTTCATTCCACTCTCATTGCGGTCTAAATATCACCATATCACCAAGGATTTACGCCAGTCTACACAGGATAGCATAGAAGTTTCTTAGATTTAATAATACTACCCAGAATTAATTTATTTTATTTAATTCAACGTCCTCTAGCAGTTTCCTTCATGTGAAGATTGCCAATGAGGCTAGGAATCTCATAGATGTGCCATATGTTTTATTTTTTCTGTTGCCAGTATATAATCAGCCTATAATGTTCACATTGCTGGGACACCGGCCTCCTTTCAGTTAGAGGGCGTGGGCCGTAATCCGCCACGCGGGCCCAGTGTGGGTTACTAGATGTCACATGTCTTTGAATTTTTGATTCTATGACATGCCGGTTTCCTCACAATGTGTTCCTTCACCGTTTTGAGAGCAGTGGTGATGAAATCATTTACACAAAGTAAAGGGCCTGTCTGGGTACGAACCTACGACCTACAACCCGTTAGTTGCGGCTGTCACCACTGTTACACCACTGCTCTACTGCGCTGCTAGTGTTGCCAGTGTGTCCCGGGTTTTCGGGAGTGCTATTCTGTTTTTAACCTGCTTTAACGGTTACTTCTTCTGTGTGTAAAATACCACAGGGATTTACAGAATACTTTGTCAGTCAGGTACAATCTACTGCTGGCTGTCAAGGTTCTGATGAGTGAAAAGGATATGAAGCCAGCAGAAATAAATTAGGCTGTGCAGAGAAATACGAAAAATGACTTTTAACACATTGGTGTTAAGAAATATTTGAATAGTTTCTTACGGAAAGGTGGCCCTTAATGATCGCCTGCCATACAGACTGGAGTTCTGACTAATATAATATGAAAGAATAAGAAATAGTAGGGACCAGTCCTATCTCATATCTTCGTAGCTCTATACCACTCTTGTAGTTATAACTCGAGGATAGGTAGCTCTACCGCTTTCAGACACATTTTGAGGAAATCTCTCCATATGCAATGAGAAACTCATTCCGGGTGCACGAAAAACTTCCTTTTTTTCCATTGCAAAAGTGATTTAGTGTATGTAATATATTTTGCATATTTCCTGCGGAGCCAACCGCCCGGCGCTTTTAACTCAGCCCGTTGAAATAACTTTATTTTCGGGTTAACGTTCATTTTAATGGTTATTTTTTATAAAAAGTTGGCTATATTAACTGGTGAAGTCATGTGTCATGGTGACTTTTTTATGGGTAGACCTAGTGATCTGGAATAGGCTATATATTTGATTAACTTGCTTGAACTTGGTCCAGCGGATCATTTTTTTGGGAGCTCTGTTTCTGTCTCTTTCTTCTTTCATATTTAAATTTAATTGGTGCGGTACAGAATCTAAAGCTGCTTGCATCACTAACCACTAAATTACATGTATAAATACATAAAATCACGCCTTCTTCCCATGAGGGTAGGCAGAAACTACAGAACGCGGCCTGCTACGACATTTACATACGGGTAGTAATAAAAGCTCCGACAAAAAAAGAAGAATTGTCCTTACTCAAAATATTAAATCTACTGCCTAAAATACTAACTTTCCGACTACTTTTGTCCGAATAAAAATGACGAAACGACCGAATGAGATACTGAAATCTTCGAAAAATAAACATGACTGTTTATTGCGATAATACTTTTCTACCAGCATAAATTATATTCTACTGAAAACTGTGCTTTGTCATTTTTATCTTTACTTGCCTACTATTAATTCATAAATTACCTTTCATATTTCATAGACTGTGGTGCTATTTTAACTATAACATTATACTGAAAATATTATTCTGAGTGGTTATACAGAAACTTATAAAAAATATAAAAATGTACTTGTAACAATAACTTTTACTTGCATCATATATCATGAATTTTACTTACCACGGGTATGCTTCGATATCGGTACCTATTTCAGGCGTTAAGAAGTTAGAACAGTCGTATTCATACTTTGATCTAAAACCAAGTAGACTTTTGTTTCCTAGAATATTTTAGTATTATACTGTATTATTATTCGACAAATTTCCTAGTTTTTATAATGTCAGCGAAAACAAAGATAAAAATAAAACAAAACTCAGTTTATTATGAAAATGTAGTTTTAATAGGTAGTAGAAAATGTTAGGTATACATAATTGTACTTATGAACTAAATATAGGTAGTAGTAGCAGCTAGTTAGTTGTCAGTAGGTATCTTAATTATCTTCATTGTATTATAAGAGCAGGTCTGGATTTAGTAGGACGACCCCGTTTCCTTTTTTATCCTATAGGTAGTGCGTTTTACCGAAATCTACAGGTAGTCATTTTTATTGTAACTTACCTATTATAAATTTAGAATCAACCTTACACCTAACATACCAAACCTCGGGATGCCCCTGACGTCGGCCGGCTAGGGTTAGGGTTAATAAGCAGGTCGACGGAGCCCCGCTCTGCGGGGCTCCTATTTCTGTCTAAAGGGTTTAAAGGAACCTAACCAACCGAACCTCGGAGTGCCCCTGACGTCGACCGTGCAAGCGCACTGCGCTCGGATCTTTCGAACTCGCACGCGAAAACAGCCAAACGCGACCCGAACAGTTGAGGTATTTTCATCGTTATTGAGAGTTAAAACATAAATTTGATAACCAACAATATAAATTAAAACAGTTCATGCAAGTAGTAAAAATATGATTATTTTGACAAAACCTCTGTTGTTGGTAACTTAGTAATTTTGTCGGAGGTTCAGTATTCTATTCGGAAGTTTAGTTTTGTTATTCGAAGATCCATTTTTTTTTAGGAGAAAATGTAATTTGAACATGCTCTTATTTGTTGTTAAATTGGATATTTTTATTCGTTTATGTTTTGGGTTTTTTGTCGGTAATTCATTATAACGCTGGTTAATTAGAATAATAGTCGGCCACAGATCGCTGGAGATTAATTTGTTTTTCGGAACCATTATTATTTCCCTTTACATACTCTTTTTGCCTCGTTTACGTTCATACATTAATTAATAAATAAAAGAGAACTCTTTGTTTATTTTTTGTTAAGTTGTTAAGTTATTTTGTTTGTCAGACTCTTGATGCACCGATATTTAGTATCTAGTAAGATAAGTCTGTATTGCTGTTTAAGTAGTAGATAAAAATTCATAAATAATGAACATATTATTTCGTTTTAAATATATTTGATTTATACAATAGTTGAAAACTACGCCATCGAAGTAGGTTTAAGATTCTGTGAAGATAGATAAAAGAGGTAAAAAAATATTGTTATAGCTCAGGTATTTAACATCATTCTTTCAGTCATTTTCAAACGATTTACAGAAATAGAACGATGATTTAAATACATTTAGCGCTAAACTACTTGATTTCGATGATATGATTGTATTCATAGGTAGGCCCCATGAAATCAGCCATGTCATCGAAATCAAGTAGTTTTATTAATTCAAGACCACCAGCAACACACACCAGGAGCTTGATACTCAACACAAAGTCTCCAGCTTTATTATTAGTATAGGTAGTATATATATATAGAAACGTGTACTAATAATTAACGTACTTTACGATTACCTGGAAACGGAACGGCATCCCTTGAAATAAGATCTTGAAAAATAAATAACACAATCGGAACAAAACCACTGTTTCCCTTCCCAACAAGAGTACAATCACTGAGAGTACTTAAAGGACGTCCCGTAATTGAGTAACACAGATGATCAGTAAATGGATCCTAATAAATGCTTGCCCAAAATTAATGTATCCGGACGGATCTATCCATCCGGGTTAGAGATGAGCAAATAGCATTCGATTCCATTCGTTCTAAATTCCCATTCGAATAAACAATCGCGATATTATTCGAATTATTCGATTTTACTGAGTTTGAGCTGATGGATTTACTTGGCTTAGTTGGCGATTGTTGCACCCGATTTGTTTAGAACCAATTAAAATATCTGAACGATATTTTTTTAATAAAAATTGTGGTGTAATCTCTATCAATAATAATGAGTCTTTGTCATTTATAGTGCAGTTGACCCTCTTATAACGCTCTAAGAAAACAATTAATTAAAAAATCAAGAGCCACCTCTGCATGATTAAATTCGTTCTAGTCTTGATAATGATATGTATACTCACCTTTTCTTTGCTAACACGCACAAGTCGTATTTACAACAAAAAATCGATCAAATTCGGATTAATTTCTTTGACCAATCGAATAATTCGAATACGCACATCACTAAACCAGGGTTTACTTGCTATAAAATATTTAAGCAAATCGGTAGCCATTACTGATTCATAAGTCAAACTCCGTAGGGACAGGACTCAATTCATTTTAAATCGAGGTTAGAGAAATTTTACAAGCTGTAAAGTTTCGGGGTTCTGAGAGTTTGACGGTAAGAGGATGACAGCTAGGAATCCGTATTTCATTTCGAAAATGAACGGAATTGACAGGGTCTTGAAAGGAATTTTTGTCATGGAATTGTTTTTAAGACAAAAATTTAAGGGGGTTAGGCACCTATCTATTATATATTATATATATTTCTATTACTTTTAAGCAGCTTGCAGGTCTTAAACCTTATATGTGCGTCATTGCTTTTTTCTTTTTTTTCTTTGTTAGTTATAATCATGATCTGGCAGTTTGAGAAATTTATGCGGCCTACCTAAATGTCCTTTCTTTGGTGTTGTTCGTCGAATCGTTCAGCTCCTTAAGTTCTGAGTTGAGCTGCACGATTACTGACAAATGCGTGCACTAACTGGACAGGTCCACTCAATTTTTGTGGATCTCTCCTCAAAAGACCATTTCAGACACCAATTAACATGATCTGAACAATATTATGTCTGGACTTTAAAGAGGCTGTGACCTCTGAGTTTGTTTCGGCCTTTCTTCTCAGAGTAGTCAGATAGGAAACGCCGACCTCATCTTGTTTCAAAAATATGATTGACGTGTAAAAGTGTTTGTACAAACCTACTTACAGAAATAAAATCATTTATCATTTGTCGAGTACCCGTATGACGCTCGCATAATAATAAAAATTGATCACTATACTAAGGTACTCAAGGTCTGGTTTTCTTTCGACTTTATTCGTTGTAGACCGAATTAAATTCATAATATGAATTTAATTCGGTCTACAACGAATAAAGTTAAAGTTAAAGGTAAAGTTTATGTGAAAAGAAGCCTTTGTTCAAAGCTAGAACAATCTTAATCCTCATCATCACCACTCTAGCGGAAAACGTCTACTTACGAGTATCATAATAATAACAAGTGAACATTCAGTAGGTAAGAAATCATTTAACCCCTATTTTTCTACCCTCAGGGGTGGATTTCATTTTTCAATTTTAAATGGGACCAACTTCGAGTTATACTCTTCCCATAAAAAAAAGTATCATCAAAATCTGACTACTCTGTAAAAAGTTATGCGTAGTCAAACATAAAAAAAAAATACGGGTCGACTTGAGTACCTCCTCCTTTTTTTTCGTCGGTTAATAAAATAATATTTCTGGCAACAATGGCCCATAGACATATACCTTACATATATAAAGTATATATATAATGTATAGCATATATAAATTATAAAACAAAACTTGTGTTAAAAAATAGCTTAAAACTATGTTAGTAGTACTTTACTAGAGCCTTACCTTGAGCTGTCCTGTGATACTTATCTGCGAAAGCGACGGAACACCACGTCCTGTGGACCAAAAGTCTTCCATGACGATGGACAGATAACAATATTAGGTACTTGCACCACGAACGCCTTGTAGTTGACGTTACGGTGCGACTCCAGTAACTGCACCCTTGGCGTATACCTCATCTTCTGGCGCACATACTCCATGATGTCCTCCACCTTAGTGGAGTAGTGTAGACGGGAGATGTACACCGGTGTATTCGGCTTTGCGGCACGCAGGCTCACTTCGGGCTCCGTAGTAGCTTTGCCGCAGCGGTTCTTGTTCGTTCGCGATCGGCGCTTCCTCTGCACTGTCACAAAACCCACTTATGGACATAGGCCTCCTCCAAGCAACATCACATTGACCGTGGTCCTGTGCTTCTAACATCCAGCTGATAAAGAATTTATTTAGAACATTACAGTAATATTACGAACAAGAAAAGATGTTGCATGGCGAAAAGACCGCGACCGTCAAGAAGAACCTACCTACATGACGTATTAATGCACGGTCTCTTCAAGTAATAACTCCAACAATATTAACGCGAAACAGCCATTTACAAGTGTCTCTAAAACCCATAAAAAGCATAATTTAACTCCATAAAACTGATCTCTGAACGACGAAACAAAAGAACACGATCTAAATGAGTAATTGTTTATTTAAGTCACCACAGTAAACAGCACCAGACTTATACTTTAAACAACAAAAAACTAAGTGATAAAATGCTGGCTACCCATCGTCACACTGACCGCTGTAAGTGCAGCTTAACTTCACCGATCGAGAGACCCCTTCTTCAGAAAGTCATTAGCTAACCTTCACACGGACGTAAAAATATCGCAGCGGGTTTTTTCGCGCACTGGATCTTCAACGCACTGCTCAGCACCAAGAGTTGAAAATCCAACAGTGTATTTTTTCGACGCGCTGGGATGCGCTCAGTTGGATTCTCAATGCTCGGTTCAACACCGAGAGTTCAAAATCCAGTGAGCGATAAAATCCTGCCACGATATTTTTACGTCCGTACGAACTTACGGATTCCCATCACGTGCTGCTAAAGTAGTTACGAGTTGTAACTTTGATGCAGGAGCTCAAAGTTTGGTTTAGTGCTGGTTTAACTTGTATATCTTGTTGTTATTGAGGGCTCATTCGAGGTTCATTTGGTCTTTAATCTGTCCGGTTTTAGTAGTTCTATGTTTCATTGTGAACTTAGTTTTAGACACAACTTCGTTCACTTGAAGTGTGGATATAAAACTTTAATTATCTTTTTCCGTTTGAACTTGACTGAAATTCTCAAACAGTGTTTAATTATTAGGTTCACAGATATATTTTTTACCAACTAAGAAAGTTCTCCCCCTTATCGGCAGGGTGGTGAAATGGAGTGTTCAAACAATTACGAAAAAATATTTCTCTCCGAAACTAAAATAAGATTTAATCCAAAGTATTGTAATTTTCATAGCATGCTTTATAGTGTAGCGGCATCTACAACGCCACATGCGTGCTACGCGTCACACTGACGTCATGCAAAGTCCTGCATCGCGCAAGCAGAGTTTACTGCGCAACTAGCATAATTATATACAACGTCCCAAGATTAATAGTCAGGCAGTTACCCACCAGACACGACACCCGTCTGGTCGGAGGATCCTTCCTTTTCCATAAAGTATGAGTGAGCTTTACACCCTGTTCCTCATACCTCTTTAATAGGAATTATAAGTTTTTTTAAAGTAGGTACAAGCCGTGTGCTCGATGGGATTTCCCATCGGCAAAAATGAGGAACTTCCATACAAACTTTCGTCGCCTTTCGCCTAGTAAAAAAGTTCATGCTCCTCAAAACCCAGCGGGTTAGTCTGTACTGTTGTCTGTCAATGAATTTAAGATTTTTTTAAGTAGATAGAATTCTTTGACTGCCTCGTTGGTGTAGTGGTCGCAGTGGTCGCTAGCGCTACTGCTGAGCCTAAGGTCCTGGGTTCGATTCCCAAGTCGGGCAGAGTGTTATTGGGTTTTCCCATCAGGAATTTCTCAGTAGCAGCCTGGAATCTGGATTTGTACTCGGTTGATGGCAATATACTCGCCCTCTGTTACATGGGACTTTAATATAACTGGCGAAATGTGGATGTTCCCTACTATATGTACACCTCCGCTTAATCCATCAGGGATTACAGGCGTGATGATATGTTTTATTATGTAGTTTTCTTTCCATTCACTTTTTATAACACCGTATTGAATAGTCAAAATACAGCATAGCCATTTCTTAGAAAGACACATCCCATGTGCAATACAATACTTTGAAATCCACAGTCCGCCAACAAATCCAGTTCGTTCTCCAAAATAAATCCTTTCGTATCTGAACCATTGACCTCGCACTACCACAGCACTAGTTTTAAAAGTCAATAAGTCAATAACTTAAAGAAGTCTGGTGGCTTCGCGTACGATGGAAAACTTTTAAAGTTACTAAACAAGATACATTACTGTTTGTTGTTGAAAGTAAAACTCCGGTACTCCTTACCGTGGTGACTTAAATAAGCAATTACTCATTTACATCGTGTTCTTTTGTTTTGTCGTTCGAAGTTCAGTTTTATGGAGTTACATTATGCTTTTTATGGGTTTTAGAGAGAGTTGTAAAAGGCTGTTTCGTGTTATTATTGTTGGGGTTGTTTCTGCAAGGGATAGTGCATTAATACTTAATGAAGGTAACTTATTCATGACGCTTTCCTCGACATGCTACATATTTTGATGAAGGTGATATCCTAATGCTCGTATCCCAATTAAACTAATTTAACAGTACGAGATTGGAGTTCGTAAGTCTGTCAAATGTTTGGACCAAGTATGTTGGTGAAGACTTTGTATCGACTGCTGGTAGTATCTTTGTCTTAAAGGTAGGTATGTATATACCTAAAGGGACGGTCGAGGTTTATTCATGTGGAAGGTTAAGATGGGCTTACCGCTGTCAGTATTTAGATAGGGGATAATTTTGTACAAAATGATAGGTTTCCCGACGAGGATTCTGGATCTGGACCTAAGGCTCGTCCTCTATTATTTTTGTTTTGGGAAATAGGCCTGCTCTTGACCCTTCCTGATCTTGAATGATGGAAAGCCATGAATGAAGTCTACGATGGAACGAGAGTGGCCAGAAGATGCTTGTTCACTTTTGCTTTGAGGCCTGACGGGTTATAATACGTGGAAGAAAACATAGACGTTGGCAGAGAGTACCACGATACGATGTCGTTTTGTATTATCCTTTTATTCGTAAATCTATTAAATCCTTGGATATTACAATGCAGACACGCTTTTGGAGAATATGATTGAAGCCTTATTCGAACTTTCTGAATTTTAACCGAAAGTTTTTACCGTCATCGTTCAATGACTATCTACGACAATAAAGCCGTTTGCTCGTTAGCAGGCATAATGTTGCATATTGTTATGTTAACTTCTGTACTACAAGGCAGATGTGAAACGAAAGGCTGAGGGGGACGCCCTAGAAGGACATAATTCTGACTTCAAAGAAAGGAAGAGGTTCTCAATTCGACTGCTTTTTTATTAACCGACTTCACAAAAAGGAGGTGGTTCTCAATTCGTATGTTATTTTTATTTTTTTTTATTTTTTTTTATGTGTGTTAGCTCATAACTTTTTTCTGGGTAAACCGATTTAGATGATTCTTTTTTTATTTGATAGGTGGTGCTTCACATGTGGTCCCATTTAAATTTGATCAAGGTCTGACCAGTAATTTTTGAGTTATCCTTAATACTGCAAATTTTTTCCACTTAGTTTATATGGATGATGTGTTAATAATTTCCTGTCACTGTTATTTACACACCAAGTAGTGATATACGAATTTGTGTGGGGTAGGTACCGCAACTAAAAACTGAAAAATAAAAACTTTTTTACAAAAAAACAACCGACTTCCAAAAAAAACACTAAAAGACGTGAAAAATAACTTTAATTTCGGAAGTCGGTGGCCAAACACGAAAATACAAAACCAAAGGCACCGACTTCCGAAATTAAAGTTATTTTTCACGTCTTTTAGTGTTTTTTTTGGAAGTCGGTTGTTTTTTTGTAAAAAAGTTTTTATTTTTGTGTGTTAGCTCAGAAGTTTTTTCTAGGTGAACCGATTTGGATGATTCTTTTTTTATTTGATTCACATGTAGTCCCATACAAATTTGATTAAGTTCTGACTAGCAGTTTTTGAGTTATCCTTAATACTGCATATTTTTCCCACTTAGTTTATATTCATGATGTGTTAATAATTTCCTGTCACTGTTATTTACATATCAGGTGGTGGTAAAAGAAATTGTGTGGGGTAGGTACCACAACTAAAAAGAGTTTTTTTTTTTTTACAAAATAACAACCGAATTCCAAGAAAAACACAAGAAAACTAACTTTAATTTCGGAAGTCGGTGGTCAAAAACGAAAATACAAAACCGAAGACGCCGACTTCCAAAAATAAAGTTAGTTTTCAATTTTTTTGTGTCTTTCTTGGAAGTCGGTTATTTTTTTTGTAAAATTATTTTTTGGTAATGAAATTTCAGGTGCGTAGCACTTGCAACTAGCCTGCGTGTATGACCAAATGTATGAACGTAAATGAAGGAAAAGGGGTATGCAAGGATCATCTATCTCATAATTAATTTACCTGTCATGCGTTATATTTAATTATTTTTACCTATTGTGGTATAGTAATTTTATTCTAGGTGCATCGTCTTCACATATAATTATTATGTATACATAATATTGCAAAACATTTTTAAAAGAGTAACGGTGGAGTTTCTTGTCCATTCTTCTCCATACAAAACTACCTTTTGGAAGGGGCAACTAGAATCAATTCAGTTTTTTTGTAAATTTTGACGTTCAAAAGTGCCTTTTATGTGCCTATTTGAAATAAACGATTTGACTTTGACTTTGACTTTGACATAGCCAGTGGCGTTCTGTAGTTTCTGCCTACCCCAATGGAAAGAAAGCAGGAGTTTATGTATGTATTTTTAACATCAACGGGTAAAGTTTCTATTAAATTAATCTGGCGTGTCGATAATTATGTAACTTCCGTATCGTACATATATCCCTATAAATTTAAAAGCAAGTTATGAACATGCAATTAATAAACTTAGAAGCTTCCTATATCTCAACCGCGAAGGTTTCTTTTTAACTTTACTACTGGTTAAAAATTCTCAGTACTTCAAAGTTGTGTGCTCTGTTAGACCGGCAATCCTTTTAGATTCTCCGTAATGTTGGTAGCAAATGTTTTTACATGGCGTTTGCTTTCAATTAGGCACGGTTGAATAGATTTTCGGTTTCTGTTCTTGTGAATAGGAAATTCTGTTGTTAAGGAATAGAAATAATTAAGGAATTTTAAATGCGTCATCATTATCATAATCAGCCTATAATGTTCCCACTGCTGGGACACAGGCCTTCTCTTTTCGAGAGGGAGTGGGCTGTAATCTACCACGCAGGCCCAGTGCGGGTTGGTAGATGCCACACGTTCGAATTTTTGGTCCTAGGACATGCCGGTTTCCTCACGATATTTTCCTTCACCATTTTTGAGAACAGTGGTAATGAAATTATTAACACAGAGTAAAGTGCCTGCATGGGTTCGAACCCACGACCTACAACTCGTAAGTCGGGGCCGTTACCACTGGGCCTACACTAGACAATTTTGTTTAATAGTCCGGTCATTTTAGACATAAAAATAGTGATCAAATAAAGAAAATTCCGACAGAGCCAAATCTTCGTAGAGACCTTAGGTTTACCACAAGGAATAAAGTGTCAAAAGTCCCCATCAGTCCCATGTGAGCTTAGGGACTTATTCGGGGCCCAAGGTCAAAATTATAGGTTTTTTGGATTTTTCTCGAAAACGGTAAGTTTTATCGAAAAAGTACTTCAGAGCAAAGTTGTAGATCTTAAAATTCTCTATAAAAATGGTCCCTATGATTTTTTCTCTAAGACCCACTATTTCCCAGATATTGCGCTTGTAAGAATCACGTTCTACATAATATGCACACATTTCCACACCACCTGTGAGGTAGGGTACTCGGCGCGTTTTTTTTAACGTGGTATCCCCGGTAGGCCTATTCCACGAACCTTTATGACGTTATTTTCAGGAACAATAATTATTTAATAGTATGAAGGTTATTGATATGGGTTACTGAGTTTAACTGTCGTTCTAACTTTTTTTTATTACTTTAATCTGACTCATACTCTTCATATTCAACTTCAACAATCATGTTTTCTTCAATTTCTTCTTCTCCTTCCTGTTGATGAACGCTTAGAAATTGTTCAAATGAAGATGAATCAGTTGTCTCTTCATCAAAATCACATGCATCTTCCTCTCTTGTATTTAATTGAACATTTGAGCAAGAGACACCTTGGCAATTGGTACACGCTGGAGAACACTGCAACCCTACTTTTTTACAGCCACATTTGGCACTACAACCTTTCTTGCAATTGCAAAAAATAGTGTTAAGAAGTTTTTCTGGAGCAGGGGGCAGTAAAGTTCGAATCGGTTCCAAAGTATTATTTATCAATTTCCAACCCCAGTCTTCAGGGTTCAGTTCATTGCCTTGCCATGTCTGAACTTGATGGTATACTCGAAACAAATGTTGACTAGCAGATGCCGATGTTGGAGGAAGACAAGATAGCTGTACTTGCTTTTTGTTTCGTGTATTTTTTACAAATGTTAAATATCTGTACGTATCTATGCAATCAATTTTTTTTGGAGCTCCATAAACCGCAAGAAGAAACCGAATTCCTTTAGTAATTAGTATTTGAGGTGAAGAATTAATTTCTGTAAATACTTTTGCGCAGTCAATCAAATCATTTTTTTAGGTAGGTAGGTATACGTGAGGCAGTTATACGAAGCAGGTATACGTGAACGACACCACATGGACAAAAGAATAGGCAGATGTTTTTCAAGGCCAGATGTTATTCAAGTAGAGAGAATTCGGTAAGGGACCGGCGGTCATTTTAGAGTAAATTTTCTTAGAATAGTATAATGTATACATAAAAGAGACACGAGTAGGCATTTTTGCTTGCTTGAGTACCTAAATATGTACATACGTGGCATATGTGTGCATACTATGTAGAACATGATTCTTACAAGCGCAATATCTGGGAAATAGTGGGTCTTAGAGAAAAAATCATAGGGACCATTTTTATAGAGAATTTTAAGATCTACAACTTTGTTCTGAAGTACTTTTTCGATAAAACTTACTGTTTTCGAGAAAAATCCAAAAAACCTAAAATTTTGACCATGGGCCCCGAATAAGTCCCTAAGCTCACATGGGACTGATGGGGACTTTTGACACTTTATTCCTTGTGGTAAACCTAAGGTCTCTACGAAGATTTGGCTCTGTCGGAATTTTCTTTATTTCAATTGTCTAAAATGACCGGACTATAAGTGTGTGGAACTTGAATTTTCTTAAAATATTTTCACGCCAAATAGGTTTACATAATGCAGTTACAAATGATTCGCGTTGTTCAATGAAAATTCTAACTAATATTATAAATGCGAAAGTAAGTTTGTTTGTTTGTTACGCTTTCACGCCAAAACGGCTAAACGAATTTAGATGAAATTTGACACACAGATAGACCATGACCTGAGTAAGGACACAGGATACTTTTTATTCTGGATCACAGACGAAATCGCGGACAAGAGCTAGTTACTAATATAAGTCAAATTCTAATAGTAAACGTAATAAAACTAAACAAATAATATTACTATAAAATACGGAAAATAATAAAATTATGAAAGCACAATATGATTAACCCAACAAATGTCATATGAACCAGCGATTATTCATAAGAAAAATACACTCGAAACGACAAAATATATAATCTTGAAAACGGTTGAGTGCTTACGTGTAAACGGCTTCTAGCAACAAGAACCGGCGCCCTATCAATATTGAAATCAATTCAACGAAAAACACTATTACGTTTACAAATTGCTACGGTATAAAATACTTTCATACTTGTGCTACATCGAAAATCGACCCCTTCAATAGACGAGATCCATCATCATTCACAAACACACAACTACACTAGTGATGTGCCATCAAAACATCGACTAATTATCGATAACTCGAAACCCGCTCATTTCCCCGATACATCCTATAATCTGCTGATCTCAACATTGGCCTCAAGCATACGCCTTGCGTAAACCGTTGTCATTAATCAAAGTGACCGCCGCATAAATTATATGCCCAATTAGTTACATTGATGGCCGTCGGCGATTAGAGATATCTGGATCAAGTGTGGGTTTGATATAGGGGAGGGAAGTTGAACCGGGAACGCTGCGTTTCTGTAGGATACCGATTTTTTTGCTTCTTGATGTCAATGGTGCAACTTGAAATTAGTTATTATAAAAGTTTGCAACTTTGATGGACTTGACCTTTGTACAGCATAAAGGTCTCAGAATCATAGCATGGTTCAATCGAATTGCCCTTTCTATTGAGGCCCTTCCTTCCAAAGTTAGGGTGTGTAACATTTAATTCTAGGTTGCACGTGGGCATCCAAACTATTGTGTCAAAAATACGGTATTTGTATCAAATAACCTTTAAATTCATCGAGCAGCAGAGTACTCGCTCCTGAAATTTTCGGCTTCTCTGCATTGTTATTCATTTTGGCTTCGATCAATAATAGGCTTTTGAATGCGCACTGTTGCATTTTAACGTCTCAACGTTGGCTATGTTTGGACAATATTAATTTGAAATAACACCACAAAAGTATTTGTGCTCTTATTTTTCGGGCCGTTTTTGAAGTGCTTATCGGGAATCTAGTGCTTTTGATTTTGGCATTTGAAATACACATGATCAATACCTACAGTAAATAATACCAGCCTGTTATTGTCCCACTGCCTGCAGAGAAATAGTCTTTTCTCATACAGAGAAGGCACGATCATTGATCACCAGGCTTTCTTGGAAAAAAAGAAAGAAAATACGTTTAATAAGTTGGGGGCAAATATGCACTGCCAGTCCTAACTGAAATAAGGAAGAAACTGAAATTAGGAAGAAACTGAAATAAGGAAGAAACTGAAATAAGGAAGAAACTGAAATAAGGAAGAAACTGAAATTAGGAAGAAACTGAAATAAGGAAGAAACTGAAATTAGGAAGAAACTCTAATTTGGAAGAAACTGAAATAAGGAAGAAACTGAATAAGGAAGAAACTGAAATCGGGAAGAAACTGAAATTAGAAAGAAACATAAATTAACTACACCGTATTGCTCGTAACATTGACCCGTATGCAATCAAAAACCGCGCTATATCTTAACTTACTGCGTCATCAGCCTGCTTACATTGTGATGTATAGTTGTGTATATTATTGTTATACATAGAACTCCTGAATAATTTATTATTCATATTTATTTATACTAAGCTTCGAAGCTGATTGGGCGCGTTGCGTTGATGTCTTCAGTAGGAGAATATTGTGTATCACTGATAAATCTTTGTTCTGCGGCGAGGAAAATATATCCTTTGAAAGTGATGAAAGGTTTTCCATAATATCCTCGATAAAGAATATTATTTTCAAGAATAATATAAATGTTTTATTGTCATAAAAAATGTGTTAAGTATATTTTCAATTGAAGCCCTGACTCCTGCGATAGATGGTACCTACCTGTGTTACAGAAGTCATTGTCCAAGAAAGAAGAATTTATTTTTCTCCTCGCTGATAAAAAAGGCTATAAAGCCTGGAGTATAAATGCCAGCATCAAATGTGAAGATGGGCTTTGATATAAGTAAGTGGTGTAAGCTAATGGTAAAAATCCTCGACCAAAACTAAAAGTAGTTCTCATTAAACAAGCAAAATACGTACACACACCCTCACACAATACACCCACACAGAACACAGACACACAAAGGCACAGAAAGGGATACTTCTGGGCAAGGTACCGTACGTATTTCGGAGGTTCCTTTTTCTGAAGTCCAACCACGAATAGCGTTTGATGATTAACTTTAAAAATAAAAGATCACCATCATTCTACATTTGAAGACGTCCATCAAATGTAGAATGAGTCTACACCCGTATCAATCGGTATGTTGCGAACAGCTGCAGCGGGGTAATTGCGTAACACACATAAAATTACAATCTCAATGCCTTTTATTTTGACAGTTCAGCCACGTACATTGCCTTATTTACATTATACAGTTCATTGAACTGCTTAAACCTATGAAGCAATGGATTAGGAATGTCCTTCAAAACCCTTGGAATGTAATTGAAAGTGTGTACCGCAATTTTACTGTACTAAGTCGTCGAGGCACCATCTTTTACTTATCAACATCATTCAGCCCACTTTGATAAGTTCATGATAAATATAATAAAACAATGAAGGACCAGAATATAATGCAATCTGAAGGTACGCAAAATTTATTTATTATTTACTTATTTTATCAATTACAATTTCGTTACATACAAACAAAGCAGACAATTAGACCTCTGGGGTCTGTCTTAGCATGCCATGGCCTGAGAGTTGATCAACGCGCTATTAACAGTTAAGTTGTTATCGAGTTGATGTAATGTTCTTTCAGCTTACGCTTTATATTTTTACTATTCATTGAGTGTCTAATGTCTACAAGTATTTGGTTTAATAAATTAGGTATTGTGAAAGAAGCGGTGCGCCTGCCATAAAAGTTATTTTTGCGTGGCACTTGCAATGATTTTGATTTGGCTTGCCGTGTATTAAGGTCATATTTAACTGGAATTTGAATATCACTGTTATCAAAATGTTCTATGAGGAACAGACACTCAGCGCGCGCTATAACAGGTAATACTTTGTAATGTTTAAATAACCCTGTGTAATTGTTTTGGTATTTATTTTTGTCATACTTTGGTACTAAAGGGTTTTCCATTAAGAGGTGTTATTTTGATATTCAAAGAAAAATGCCATTTTTTAATATAAATAATCGGATGTTTATTTCATTATAAAGAGGAAGGTATGCCGTTAATAGTGGAAAATAACATCAGGCAAATGATCACCACGACCACGCTTACAGGACCATATCCTTTTCATTAAATTTTGCATAACCAAATCGTAAAGTGGCTGCCCTATGTCCTCGATAGCCTCACGAATTCCATCTTTGAGGTCTTGAATCGACGCTGGGCTGTTGGCGTAGACCTTCTCTGTCACGTGGCCCCAAAGGAAGAAGTCGCAAGGTGTTAAATCACAAGATATCGGTGGCCAATTGTGATCACCTCTTCGAGAGATAACACGGTCCGGAAACTTTTCCCGTAAAAGATCAATGGTTTCGTTGCTTGTGTGGCACGTAGCGCCGTCTTGTTGAAAGTAAACGTTGTCCAGATCAATACCATCCAATTTCGGCCATAAAAAATTATTAATCATCTCTCGATAGCGCAATCCATTCACCGTAACTGTTGCTCCAGCCTCATTTTCGAAAAAGGATATGGTCCTGTAAGCGTGGTCGTGGTGGTCATTCGCCTGATGTTATTTTCCACTATTAACGGCATAATTTCCTCTTTATAATGAAATAAACTTCCGATCATTTATATAAAAAAAATGCATTTTTCTTTGAATATCAAAATAACACCTCTTATTGGAAAACCCTGTACAAGTTTCAACAGACGTGTCTGCAAATTATGTATTTTATGTAGTTAAGTTTTAAATATGCGTCCGTATCTGGTGATTCCATAGGAGTTTATCGACTTAGCAAGAGCTGTATGCATTTGAAGGAGGGTTCTGTACGGTATATTGCGCTTTATAATGGAAAATTTGGTGAGTATCGCACGTAACCTGCCGCAAACAGATTCCACCTGGTTACTCCAGTTGAATCGGTCATCAATTATTAACCGCAGATAGGTATGATATGGGACTTGCTCTATATGCGAGCAGTGGCAATCTGGTACGTTTTTATGCAGACAATCATGACTATGAGCTAAGATTTGAAAGGGATGGGAGGTACTTATGTGACTAGAATGTACGTGTATAACTTTAGTTTTTTGTGGATTCAGAACAAGTCCCATATCGTGGGCTCACTTAGCCATAGAAGTGAAATCTTTCTGCAAACATTCTGCGGCCAAATTAAGGTTTTGGTTAGCAGAGAGTATACAGGTGTCATCAGCGTATTAATAAAGGGAACAGTGTGTTATAATATTTTCGAGGTCGTTAACGTATGCCAGATAGTGGAATGGACCAGACACTGAACCTTGGGCTATGCCTTTGGTCACGTTTACAGGTCTGCTAAGGCTGGGACCAACTTTGACGCGATAACATCGACTACGAAGGTATTCTTTACACCAATCGAGTAATTTCCCTCCTAGACCCGAGTTTTCGAATGTGTGCCCGAGTGTGTCAAAAGCCTTGCTGAAATCAATGAATATAAGTATCACATGCTGCTTGTCATCTAGATAGTTGTTAACTTCATCAGTAAAATTGGAAAGGACCTGAGCTGTAGATTTCTTACTTTAGAAGCCATATTGTGCTTTGGAAATTATTTCATAGTCCCGATAAAAAGTGTGTATTTGGTCGCATATAAATTTTTCAACTATTTTATTTATGGCAGGCAATATCGTTATGGGTCTGTAATTTGCCAAGTCATTGAATTTACCTTTTTTTTGTGACGGATACTTGTCTTGTTCAATACTCGCATTTATTAACTTTACTATTGCATTCACAATTTTATCTCCTATCATTTTGATGTCCATGATTCTTATTGAGTCATATCCAGCTGATTTATTAGTATTTAAGTTTTTAATAATTTTAGCAGGTGTAGCTTTTTTAAATAATATTGATTTATCTTGTGATTTCATAAACTCGCCTTCATCCAACAAGGGTCTGTCACACCCGGACACAATATCAGACACACTGGTTTCTAATTCCATTGCAAAGTCATTAGCGATACTCAACTCATTATTTGATTCATTTAAGAAAGCGTTCGTTATCACCTCATCTTTACTAATTTACCGGTAAGTTTATTTCATATTTCCCACAATTTTTCAGGCTTATTTTTGTTTCTTGCTATTTCTTCTCTGTAATAATTATTTCTAGTGTGTATTATTATTTTATTAACTTTATTTCTAGTTTTACTGTATTCTAACTTGAGTATTTTATTATCTGGGTCATTTTTCCATTTAATAAATAGTTTGTCTCTTTTAGTACAACTTATCCTTATCTTATTGTTAACCCATTTTTCACAATTTCTTTTGCTCGAGTTATTTTTTTTTATTGTATTTGCATTCATTGTAACACTTAATAAAGTTTTCTTTTAATTACTTATATATATATCATACCCGCAGTTTAACTTATCTATCATTTCCTAGTCGGTGCAAGCTAAGAGTGTTTTTATTTTTTATTTTTATTATCAATAGACTCAATGAACTTTGGATCCCTACCTTTAGGTATAGACGCAAGCGTGATGATCGTCATGCAATGGTCTGCCAAGACGGTGCCCAGAGCAGCTGAGTAAAGGTCATCAAGGCGAGATCTCATGAAAATGTGGTCAATACAACTTTTACTATGACTGTGACTATGTTAGCTTTGGTTTCAACTCGCGTGAAGTCTGAGATCGCACATTTAAGTCCGCACTCAGAAAGTTTACTCAAATAATAACTGTTTACATTATTGGTAGTTTTATGGTCCATATTTATATCTCCTAATAAAATAAGATCGCTTTTCTTTACATACTCAGCATTAATCACACTGGACAGTTCAATAACAAAAAGATGCTTGCTTTCTTTTGGTGGTCTATACACTGCACATATTATATACGTATTATGATTTTTCTGCGTAGTTAGTTTACCCAGCCATACATTCACAATATCTAGTTGGAGCCTTTATCGGTTGAAACTTATGTTTATTATTCACATAGCTAATAATCCCGCCACCTTTCCTGCTTTTACGTAAGATAATATACAGTGTATTTACACTGTATATTATCTTACGTCCAACTGACGATAATCCATCCAATTGATACATATATATAATTTGTTACGATATCCCCACTTCCGTGAGAACTACAATGTCTATTCGTGATTTAACCGAGATTAAACAGTTCATAAGGTTAGCATTTTTTTTTATCAACGATCGAATGTTAACATGCACTAAATTTAAGTTAATTGTGTTTTTTGTTAGTTTACTAACGTAGGTTGGTAAATTAATGCAATCAAAGATTTCCTTAATATTATTAAATACAGCCATGATACTTATTAAGATACATGAAACTAATTTTGTACTTGTTTTTATTTGTGTGAGGTAATCGATTTATTTTTATGAAGATTTTGTATATCGTCTTCACATCTAATGATAAATATCTTGTCTTTTCCAGCACTGTCGACCTCACCTTTCTTCACCAGTACGTTTCCATTTTGGAACCATATATTATATTTAAAACCGTGTCACAATTGTTGTTTAGCCATCCAGATAAGTTTTCTGTTTACTTGAAATAACGCGAACCGCACGAATATTTTTGCAGGCGCCTCATTACTAGATACGTTGGACAATATATCAGCTGTTGGCTAATTTAATTGCTTAGCGGAACGTATCCAACATTCCACGTCCTTGGTGTTCCCTAGTTCTAACTGTAGAATGCCTAGGTTCTGGTGCGTGTTCGTACGTTTTATGCTTTTTATCACAGATTTTCTATGCTCATTTTTTCAGCAATAGTACTTGAGATTTGCAACAGTTCTTCGTTTTTATATAAGGGCTTCCGGTTATTTCAATGAAGTTTTTCAATTTATCTTGGAGATTTTGGTTTCGTAGTGGGTGATTTTATTGCAAAGATAGTTATTATTATTTTCCACATCTTTCAGCTTTTGTTTCATCATTTTAATCAATTCCACAAAATCATCAATTTTCCCAGTGCAAAATTCAATAGAAGACTGTAAGGGCTCCAGTTCTTTTTGATCAATTTTTTGAACCTCCTTGGAAATATTTGATCACAATTGTTTCATATCTATCGGAAAGTTAGATGACGTGGTCGGCATTGAAGTTGGTTTGTCAACCTCATCATCGTCTTCCTCTGGGATGATAAATGATTTCCTGACAGGAGTATGTCAGTGACATTCGCTGTAAGTCCATTCCAAAGTTTCCGAATTACGAATAGCTATATTTGCTTTTGTGTGAGCCCGGTGCATGTTGTATTTACATGCACGATTATCCTGGGCTTTTAGTAGTAATGGTTTTGTTACAATTCAAACTCAAACTCAAACTGAAACTCAAAGCATTTATTTCAAATAAACCAATTACAGGCACTTTTGAATTGTCAAAGGGTCAGTCAGTCAGAAAAATGAAGCTAGTTGCCCATTCCAAAGCGTAGTAGGTACCTATGGAGAAGAACGGGCAAGAAACTCCATGGACACTCTTTTAAATCAACATATAGTTACAAAAAACAAATTGTTTACATCATTCATGTTCAAATTAAAAATGTGAGAACGATGTAGAAAGACGCGCACGTTTAAAGTATCCGTAATAAAAACGATAAAAAAACAATTCAAAAATTTAAATTAAAATAAGCCGTGGCAGCCAAGAGTTGACCAGTCCCTACTGACGGCGCCCGTTCACGAACATGACGTATGGATAAGCACCATTCAGCTCAACCATTTTGAAGAGAACTTAATGATCCAACACACACGCCACCACCAGCGAGACATTTGAGTGAGCATGACATATTCTCAGCCGCCAGGGCACATTCAAGTCAATGAAAGACGAGCCTAGTAAATGGTGGCTTTATAGTAGCTACATAGTGCTCACACATGTATTATGCAATTATACATTGTTAAGTGATTGAATTTATACAATGCAAAGATGTTGTTTTTACAATCTTCAGCAGCTCCAACAATATTTTCGATATTAAATTATCGCACTTTGGCATGTTATTATTATTGTTGGTTCAAATAATTTTTATAAAGTTAGGTGACGTTATTAGCGGCGGTGTGAGTACGTACGAATCTCATCGTACGTACCTACACCGCCGCTAATAACGTATCGTCTCAGTAGTGAACGTCGCGACCAAAAGGTCTCAAGCGCCGGGCACAATCCGTCGCTTAAGCGTTTCAACACACACACGTTCAATGATCTCACAAAAACGAAGTTTACTTATTGTTTATTTTTAAGTTGTTTAAATCACCACAATGGAATAAGTTTATCAATTGGTTTATAGTTCATGTTTTTTGCAATTGTTGTATACTAAAGATTTAACACAAAACTGTACACAGAGACTCGTAAAATGCACTAGATTTCAATTAGTTAAGCGCGTTGACCTTGCCGGGTACACGGTAGACTGAACTAATAAATAGAAATATTATTCTAACGGGTTCTTCCAAAAACAATATTTCAGCAAAAACACGCGAATTGAATGCTAACGAAGTTATTATTAAAATATTTTTTTATTTTTCTTACGACTTTACGTGCTTACGGCAATTTGTTATTGTATTGTATAATTACCTATTTTTTATTTTTGTTTGTTTAAATTCTAATTTTGGCTTGATGAAGATTCCTTGCAGTACCTACTGCAGCATTATATACCCGTACAATTTTGTTTGTAATTATATCTTTTTTCGTTTAAAACATATTCAACTTGTTTTAAACTTTACTTGACCAGCAATTGAATCTGTTGTTGAATTTTTAGAAAAAATCGTAAAACCAAATGGTTAGTTGATTTTTTTATTAGGCCATTATAAGCTAAACTTTCCCAAGTCAAATACAATAATGAAGTCGATTTAACGGTAATCAGTCAATTTATTCAATAAAGTTAGTAGTTTTTCCGTTGTAAACTGGGTACGTATTCTTACTTATTCGTTCAAATTATCGACACCTCTTTCACTTTGTCTCGATATTATTTTTTATTTCTTTGCCATAGGAATGTTCAGTGTTCAGTCAAGTTATAGCAATAGGAATCACACCTTCAAGAAAACGGTATGTAAATTTTCTCATCTTTTGTATAATTATTAAACATTCTGCTTGTATGATGCACTTTATCCTCTATTATTTGTCAGTATTTACCGTGTTTATCATGCCAAATTTCGGTCTCACCCCTCGGGCTAATTGTCTAGCCTGTTAGGCGTAATAAATAACCTTTCGGTCTTCGAAAAGGACAACAATACTAAACCTGGTATTCCTGTATCGACGACAAACGACGATCGGATGTTCCAGATATTTATATTTATATTATTATAAACTTTGAGCCCTTTACCTCTTAATTTAATACATTACTATAACCATGGTTTAACTTAGCGCCGTCTATCATACAACATATTTCCTAGAAACCTTATATTTAACATGCGCAGCCTTTGAATATCGATTGCAATCGAACTCTATAGGACGTATAGCGAAAATAAGACTAAAAGGTATTAACGATCTTGTGCGTCGTTATTCTCGGGTACTTCGTTTTTAACCGATTTCACAAAAAGGAAGAGGTTCTCAATTCGTCTGTATGTTATATTTTTTTTTTTATGTGTGTTAGCGCAGAAATTTTTTCTGAGTGAACCGATTTGGATGATTCTTTTTTTATTTGATAGCTGGTGCTTCACATGTGGTCCCATTTAAATTTGATCAAGGTCTGACTCGTGGTTTTTGAGTTATCTCTAATACTGCATATTTTTTCCACTTAGTTTATATGGATGATGTGTTAATAATTTCCTGTCACTGTTATTTACACACCAAGTAGTGGTAAACGAATTTGTGTGGGGTAGGAACCGCAACTAAAAAGTGAAAAATAAAAACTTTTTTACAAAAAAACAACCGACTTCCAAAAAAAACACTAAAAGACGTGAAAAATAACTTTAATTTCGGAAGTCGGTGTCATTGTTTTGTTCTTTCGGTTTTGGCCACCGACTTCCGAAATTAAAGTTTTTTTTGGAAGTCGGTTGTTTTTTTTTGTAAAAAAGTTTTTATTTATAAAAAATATTGACAACCCTATTAGCAATTATTTTTGATTTCTTTTTATTTGATTATCTTTTTTACTTTGATATAGGTATTTGTAATTTCAGTGTATTTTTTTAACAATTATAAATTATACGTGTATAAGTGCTGAATTCTTTTTTTATTTCGCTACACTAGGTAGTGTTAGTAGGTACTAACACAATTATTTATTAAAGTCATCTGAAATAATAAAAGTCTGGCCGAAAAGGACATCGCAGGCGGAGTTCTGATTCTGAACAGCCGCTTTCACAGAAGTTCATAATCAGCTCTTTTGGTGAAGATCTTATGAGTGCGGACGATTGCTCTTACAATGAAAAGTTCCCTCACGCGGAGGACTTGGATTTCTCTATAGAGCTTGTCAGTAGAGAATCGAATGGTTTCTTAACCGTGCCTTTCAGAAGTACCCTCTGAGCTCTCTCAACGTAAATCATGTGGCTTATCTCGTATCACGATATCTACATATATCCACTTACAAACATGTTTTAAGTGGCAAGCTTCGGCTTTCAGCGTGCATACTATACTGTTCTCAGAATTACTACAGTCTCTAACAAGTATTCTCTGAAGTCGTAGGCAGAGTACCTCCGAGGCGATACGTGGGTGTACTAAACATACTTAGTACACCCACATATCGCCGCTTGTGTTATTAGCGTCACGAAATAGAGGGCGAATCTATTGCTATTTACTACAAATTCCGAATCCGGGCTGTTATATAGAATTTCTTAAATAACACACTCTGCCCGATTCAGTACTTCAACCCAACAGAGGAATTGCTCAACACAAACAATTGCAATGCCTTTCGTGTTGACAAATCGACAAAATTCATTGCGTTATTAACGTTGTAGAGCTGACTTTAAAACATTGGAAGAAATTTGGATTACAGATGTCTTTCAAAATCCTTCGGATTGGGAAGCAAGTGTGATACGAAATTGGGGTGCACGACTCCACGCTACGCAGCTAGGCTTGCAATCACTTGAACAAAGAGGCAGTAGTTTTTGAAACGAAGTTCCTTAACGTGGCTTGCGGTAGGAGTTGACTGGTAGAACAACGTTTTTATAACAAGTTGCCAAAGTCAGTTACAGAACTTAGCGATGGAAAGTATAAAACCAACATCAAACGTATCTCTAACAAAAAAACATATTCTAAGATTAAAGACTACGTCGAACACAAGGAAGTTTGGAAATAATATCTTCTACACATGTGGCTACCCTTGTACCTCA
Organism: Griposia aprilina; assembly: GCA_916610205.1. Taxonomy (NCBI): domain Eukaryota; kingdom Metazoa; phylum Arthropoda; class Insecta; order Lepidoptera; family Noctuidae; genus Griposia; species Griposia aprilina. Next base: position 11,703,931 of record OU744307.1, on the reverse strand, counting down.
TTAACGGCATCACTATGTAAATGTCTATTAACTGCTCCAAAATTACGAAGTTTGTTTTATTAAAATATGATTTTTTTTGTTTTTACATTCTTCTTTGACATAATCTTGTCATTATTTGGCATTTATTATGTACCTCCAATTATTATTTGAACTATAATGGCTTTTGTAGACAGGATTTTAATTCAGATTTGTTACAGTTGTAAAGTCAATTATGTCATTTGGTTAAAAAAATAGCTGAAGCTTTTACTTTTATTATTTTATTTATGTTTTATATAGATTCTTCTATATTTTATGAATGTGAGAACGTTGGAGACCTAACTTGTAGATTGTAGATTTGTAGACCTTTTCTATTTTGTTAAGTACCTTTTACTTGTTGACAGGCCTACACTGTCCTCCCATACCTATTAACGCTGTAATTAGAAAACATTGTAAAAGCCACTTATTTTTAAAAGAGTAACCGTGGAGTTTCATGCCGGATCTTCTCCGTAGGAAAATACCGATTGGAACCGTGCACCTAGCTTCTGACATTTCATAAGTGCCCATGTTGGTTTATGTGAAATAAAATATTTTATTTTTGAGAAATCGTCACCTAAGACAAAAGCGTTATGCTCCCTCCATGCAACTTTCTCTCTCTCTCTCTCTCTCTCTGTCTTTCTGTCTCTTTCTATACGAGTGTGTGTGCTTGCAAGTAGGTATCGCTTTAGGACATGTTTATGTATAATTTAAATACAAGTTAGCAATGCAATAAAATTAAGCGCACAGAAGTGCAAGTTCCGTTGTAAGAACGCGACCTAGTATTTGTACAAATACTAAGGAAATAGCTTACAGCTTTTAGCTAATTGTTTTATTTACTGACATGGAAACTCAAGAAGCCACTGAAGTCTATTATTAAAATGTTGTAGTATGCCTTGCGTGTGTTACAGGCAAATGAAGAGTCCCTGCTGTATCCAGTTTGCCACATACAATGCCAATTACGGGAAAACAGAAAGCGCAATCCTGTTATCTGTCGCGGCCATCTATCAATCTATTCTTTTTTTACTAGCCTTTTGTCTGGCGGGTCCGATGAAAGGGTGGGGGCATGTTAAAAAAATACTGTGGCCAATACAGTATACCTTATCTGATATGTCGTCTAGAACGCGTGGATGAAATTACGGTTCTGACATACGGTTCCTACTGAAAATAGCACAATCAAGGTTTGAATGTCCTGAACTTCTTTCTAAGCTGTCTCTGAATGTTCCACCGCGACATTCTCGTTTTAGAAATATTCTTCATGCTCCTTACGCTCGCACAGTTTACCGTAGTAATTCTTATATGATTCGCTCAGTCAAAGCATTTAACCAAATTGTTAAGATTGAACACCCCTCAATCGATTTGTTTGCAAGCAGCTTAGCGTCCATTTCTACTGTTTTATCCAAACACTATATTGTTACTGTTGCATCCTAATAGTGGTTGCGCATGCATTTTTGCCTATGCAGGTACTTCATTTAATAGTTAATTTAATGTTATGCTTAGGATTATGCTTAGTGAATATTATTCAATTTGTAAACTTGTACAACAATACTCTATTGCTAACTGTGGAGGCTTGTAAATGGCTTGTCATGAATCACCTCATTATTACTCCTGTAATGATGGCTGTAAACACAATAAAATAAAATAAATAAATTAAATATGTTCTTCTTGTGATCCATTCGGATCAGCCTATTGCAGTCCACTACTGCCTTCCACATCCAGTCTGTTCCAGGCCCCAGCCAATCTTTTCAAACAGCCCAGTACCAGCAACCAGCTATATTCAAATTCAAATTCAAATCTGTATTGCATAACAGACAGTTTTAATAATGATTATAAAGTTCACATGAAACCTGACGGGCACAACAATTTTATAAAATATGAATAGTAGCATGGTTAAAAAAATAAAGTAAATAGGATTTAAAGTATTGTTGTGCCCGACCTTAGTTGGACCGACCACACTGTCCATAAAGGTATTTGATCCGAATCGCTCATTCTAATTAAATATAAGTAGCAAACAACACTTAAAGCAGATGCTATTTAGGTCATAGCACAACAGAAAAGAGTACCAACAACATACGTAAGTACTTCATGGTTGAATAAAATTCTAAATGCTGACCACGAGATTTTTTGGCACCATTTCAAGTCATACTTCGGACGTGTTGTGCATACTTTAGAAGCCTTCAAAGAGCCTGGTTGAGCTCTACTTACGAGAAAATATTTTATACAACGTATCTTCAATAGGATATTATACGACTTACGAGAGACGAACTAATGGGTGTCCCAAAAGTAAGTATAGGATTTGTACAGGCAATGTCAATTGGCCACCCAGATCTTGCGATCTAACATCACTGGATTTCTTTCTTTGGGGCTACGTCAAAGATAAGGTCTACGACAATGAGCCACAAAACATTGACGACTTGAAACATAATATTCGCCTACTTATTGGTGAAATAACCCGTGAAATGTGTGAAAATGTAATGAAAAACTTTGCAAAAGAATCGGCATGGGCAAAAATGCCTGTGGCGGTCATTTGGTAGGTATTCCATTGAAATAAAATTGAACAAGCCTCTTCTTTAAAATAAAATAAAATTACTAAGAAATTCCAATCCGTTCGCATCGAAAAAACACATCCTATACTTACATACTTTTAAGACATGCCAGTATAAAGCCAGGAGCAGGCTGTCATGCAGTGTAATTTTCAAGTATCTTCTCAGACAATGCGCGTATTGTAAGATTTGTTCATTGAACCTTTATAGGTGAACAGCCTGTCCATATTTATTTCGGCGTTATAATAATAATAATATTTATTTATTAAACAACTACCTATTAGTTGTTTAGTAAATATAATGTTGATTTCATCATTATCTTTCATTCACAAGCGTCAAACATCTGACACAATTTCTTCTTTGCATTCCTCTTTTTATATCTGTAATAATTATTTTTACAGATCACCAAAATAATCACAAAACTATCTTTGCATATTATACTTTGTATATTATTATATTATGACGTGATGCGCCTAATCACCACCTCACACTGCAACACGATCTCGTCTGATGGAAAGCAATTCTTATCTTTACGAGAGACAACTTCTCGTACCTTTGGGTGTATAGTGCTTAAATGCTAATTGGAACCTGAACATCCCCACAAAAACCAGAATTCACAGTCTATAAATATAAATGTTTAGTTAGTACCTTGGTACTAAACAGTTACAAAGGACTGAGACTGAGTGGTGTAGTCACCATTTACCTCTACTCGGGCTCTACCTAGACCTCCAGAAAGTACATAATTTCCACGTAATGTACTATCATCACAAATTTATCTCCCATTCACATCCCACACGTCCTAACCAACAATAGTTCTTAGTAAATTGTTTCCCAAACCGCTAACTAACAGCGCTCAAGACTCCCCAAGGCTCTAGGAAACGGTAAATAAAAACTACAGTAATTCTGAGAATGTTTCAAGTTTTCTCACTGTTTTGCAGTTAAAATAATAGTAACGCTACTAAGTTCCATTTTTGTACGTCAAGTTTCCGAGAAAAGAAAGGATGATTTATTTAATTCTGTAATTCTTCCGGAGTCGTCTTGGAGTCAAGAAAAAATTCTGTTTGTTGTCCTAGGTAAGCTTCATGAAGCTGGTGTAAGGAAGAATGCTAGCAATTTCTAGCTATTTCATTATGGGAAAGTGTACCTTTGCAGCGATAAAATTACTAGGGATAAATAGCACGTGAAAAGAGGTTTTATCTATCAATGTAATGATCAACATATAATGTATCTACTTAACCGAAATTGAATGAGACAAATTCAGTACTTTAAAGGTGCTGCTTGATACAACTTCTCCTTAGACCATTTCCCGTGATAATAATTGAAATGCCATTCAATTATAATGGTGTGTATCATTCCAATTAAAGAGATAAATTTTATTAATATTTATATATAAAAATACTCAAACCAAAAAAAACTAACTTCCAATAAGATTAACAACATCAAAAACGTTGCAAATACGAAAATAAAAAAAATCTTATTATAAAACTCAGCAATGTTTGCAATAAATTATTATGAAAAATAAATTGAAACCGCAGATTCTAAGTGAAATGCAGGGCACACTAGGATTTACTAAGTAATCCGAATTAATTCTGCACCCACTTTACTTTGCAGAGACTTTTAGAAGGTAAAACTTGAGTGTGTTTCGCAGAATTTTATTTTAAAATTTCTAGGATGCTTTGAAAATCTGTTTAATTTAAGCGCCTAATAAAGTTCGTATTTGAAGAACGTGGAGTAAGTGAATTGCGATTTTCCAATGATTAGGTACTGTCTCTTGGAAAGTGATAAACGGGAAGATACAAGCAAGGAAATAGCTCAACTAATTAAGCGTTTGACTGGCCTCTGAGAAGTCAAGAATAAAACCTTATAATATCCTTATTAAAACCTTATTATATCCTTATTAAAACCTTATTATATCCTTATTAAAACCTTATTATATCCTTATTGAAAACTTATTATATCTTTATTGAAACCTTATTATATCTATATAACATAACATAATATCACGCCTGTATTACCCGAAGGGTTAGGCAGAGGTGTACCTATAGCACACCCACATTTCGCCAGTTATGTTTAAGTCCCATGTAATAGGGGGCGAGCCTATTGCCTATTATATCTTTATTAAAAAAAGGTAGAAAATGTCATAATCATATTTTAAGGTTACTGCTACTAATACTATTATTAGCCTGCATCATCCCGCTGCTGGGCAAAGCCCTCTCCCCACGACTCCAGCTCTTTTGATCCAGGTTTAGAAGTGGACCACTACTCTTTTGTTTTGTCTAGCGCGTCCCGCCATCTTCTACGGGGTCTGCCGCGACGCACTTGTTGTTGTTATTTTGGTCCACAGTTCATTGGGCATACGGAATTTTAAGGCTGTTAGCATATAAATATCTGTTATCGTCATTATCCTCATTTCAGCCGAAAGACATTCACTGCTGGACATAGGCCTCACCCATGCATCGCCACATCAACCGGTTCTGTGCTTCTCGTAAGTGGATCTTAGGGCACCACATTATCATTCAAACACATACACATACATACATACATAAGCTCACGCCTTCTTCCCATGGGGGTAGGCAGAAACTACAGAACGCCACCTGCTACGATCCTTACATACTCCTTTTGCCTCGTTTACGTTCATACATCTGGTCATACACGCACGCCGGTTGTGAGTACTATGCACCTGACCTTTCTGAAGAACATCACCAATAAGGCCACTATATGTCTTCCTAGGGCGTCCCCTCCCGGCGTTTCCACTCAAATCTGCCTTGTAAATACCTTTTGTTAATCGCCCTTCATTCATCCTCTCAACATGACCAAACCATCTTAGCACAACCAAACATAACCTATTATTATATGCTAGGCAATATAAACACAATAAAATTTACACTTTATACTTACTAAAATGTCTAAATGACACAATTTGGGGTCCACAAAGATTTGTGACACATTTAGGTTAAATTTTAGTGTCACTAAAATAGACCTGTGGGTCCAAATTTAGAGGGTGCTCATTAATTTGGTCTGGGACCCGCGAAGACAGAGGATGGTTATTACGTTTCAACATTACAATGTAATTAAGACATAGGGACTCGTGGGAAAAGATTGAAAGCTTCTTGTTAAGTAAACACAGTAACAACAGCAGCGCTATTCTGTAAAAAAACTCACTGTGAAAACATAAGTGAAGTGAGCTTGAAGTGGCTGTCAATAAAGTATCAATCCCCAGCATCTAGGAGTAGTGCTGGCCCAGTGGTATCAGCCCCAGCTTACGATTTGTAGGACGTGGGTTCGAACACAGCCAGGCGCTTTACTTTGTGTAAATAATTTCATCACCACTGCTCTCAAAACGGTGAAGAAAAAGATCGTGAGGAAACCGGCATGACCTAGAAGCAAAAATTCGAAGACATGTGAATCTACCAACCCAGACTGGACCCATGTGGTAGATTACAGCCCACTCCCTCTTGAAAAGAGGAGGCCTGTGTCCCAGCAGTGGGAACATTGTAGGCTGATTATGCTTATGCTAGCATCGGGTGGAAGGGCAGCTCACCTCAAGCTCATTTGACCCTAGTTTTCATGGTGAGATTTTTACAGAATAGTCCAGCAAGTCAGTACAGGTATTAGGGAAGCATGTCATACGTATCGTAGGTCGTGGGTTCAAACCCAGGCGGCACTTTGCGTAATTTATTTCAAACCTAGATTTATAAATTTAAAGGCATTCACAATTCATATGCCTTCATATTCAGGCCTAGTGCTTACTGGACTAACGCCCTCTCCTTCTTTTAGAGAGGAAGCTTGTGTCACAGCAGTGGAAACGGTATAGGCTGATTATGCTTATAGTATTATAAATATGCTTATGTTTATCTACGTATACGTAGATAAAATGAACAACCTGTTAAAATCCCACTGCAGAGCACAAGATACGAGCATAGATCACCACGGTTGTCCAAGTAAGTAAAAACCCTGGGCAAATATCTTGTCATCCTAAACCTGGACTGTGAATAATATTAGATTGTTATACAAGGGGCTAAAATGACCCATTATATACGAAGTTGTTTTACTCCCGAGCTTCAGCGAGGCAGTAAATAGAAACTGAGTTATAATGGGTTGTTACACTCTACTCTTCACTACGATTGCAAGAAAATAAAAGAATCCAATTCAATATTATACAGTTTACTTTTTTTTTATTTCTTCTGTAACCGCAACGCAATGCATGCATTCTACCGAAGAGATCGCCGCTTTTAGTTCTATTTTCAAAAATACTCTTTTTATGAAACAGTAATAAGTCGAGTCTTTATTCATGATTATTCTACGTATGAATAAAGACTTTTTCGTTTTTTTAAGCTCGTTGAAATAAACAAAAAAAAAAAAAATTTTACCCTACAGGAAAATAAATGCTATTTTAGCCCCGCTCTGGTACGCTACAAAGACGGACTTGTTTAGCAAGAGGAGTGAAAAAGAACTTGCTACATTCGATCATGCCAGATTTTGTAGATTTCATATATTTCAGTCTTTCCTAATTTCTTTCCCGTTTTGGCAGATTTTTCTAGTATTGAACAAGCAAAGTATATTTTGTATCTTAGGTAATGAAAAAGCTCATTACGGTCACTAAGTACAAGTAACTACTTTTTCATCCAAGTTCATCGCAATGAAAGTAGTAACTTAAGATTATTAAGTCCAAAAATCATAGCGTCTACCGAAGACAGTTCAGAAAGCCAATTTTCTTATTTAGCTTTAATTTAGAACTAAGAATTTTCATCCCAACTTTTAAAACCTAGGTATTATTTGTCTGCAAAACCCGTCCACTTATCACATACTTCGCCATTTGCATAAAAACTCCTCCAAAGAATACAACTTAAATAAAGGTTTGCATTTTAAATTTTAACAGAAAAAAGAAACTGTTTTAAACCCGTCTCACCATAAAGCGCTTTTGTTCAGCGCCACAAATGGCTGAAACTGCCAACTCGTGATTATTTTCAAGAAAAACATTATTCAAATTCGCTAACAGTCTCAGAAGGTATTAAATTCTTTTTAAAACGAAATGATACGGTGAAGTATCCGCTTTGCAGTTGAAGCTTGAATAATACGCTATTTAGCTGTTTCATTTGGATAAAGGATGTTTTCAAGTTTGTATTCTTCTTTATGTTTTTATACGCTAGCGTCTTTGTGTGCACCATGTCCTTTCTTTAATTGTGGCTATACAATTTAGGAGACTCTCTATCATCCTTCAGTTATCTTACAGTTGTAATGGCAATAATGTCATTTGGCTTAAATAGGCTTTTATTTTTATATAGATTCTTCTATATTTTGTGAATGTGAGAACGTTGTAGGCCTAACTTATATACTGTAAATTTGTAGACCTTTTTATATTTTGTTGAGTACCTGTTACTTGTTGACAGGCCTACACTGTCCTCCCATATCTATCAACACTGTAATTTGAAACATTGTAAAAGCCCTTTATTTTTAAAAGAGTAACCGTGGAGTTTCTTGCCGGCTCTTCTCCATAGGAAACAACCAATTGGAACCGTGCACCTAGCTTCTGACGTTTCATAAGTGTCTATCTAAGTTTATGTGAAATAAAATATTTTGATTTTGATTTTGTTCGTCTGCATGGATGCTTACACCAATCAACTTGTGAGCTGTGACAATTTAGCCTAGATTCGGATGCAGTTTATGTAGAGACAAATGATCATCATTGCACAATCAACCTGTTTGGCCTCTCTTGGCATCTCTGACCTCCACAACCGTTACTGGGTAACTCGCCCTTGGTAAGCCTGGTTGTCAGACTTTTCGGTTTCTAAGTACCCGTAATGACTGTCGAAGATCTACGAATGACTGTTGGGACCAACGGCTTAACGTGCTTTCCGAGGCACGGAGGGGTCTCGACACGGGATCTCCGAAGGTCACCCATCCTCGAACGGACCGCGGCAAGTTTGATAGACCCCTGCGGCTGTTATTATTTAGTCACGAGCCCCATTGGACAATATATATAATATTTTCTGTTAATACCTGTAAGCTTTAACTTTGACGCATGCATCTCGTTCATAAGGAGTACATACGGAGAATAAGTCAAAATACAGCTCAACATGTATTTTTTAACGTGTTTAAAATAAAAAATTGATACCTGGAGGCGCACACAAACCTTAACTATCTGGTTCCTGGAAAAGCCAAATGAAAAGCCAACAATTCCCTCGCGGTTTAATTACTACTGCCAAAGGTGCGGCTTGCATTGGCGTATGCGTATTTTGTATAAAAATGGCCGAATGCGGATTACCGAAGTCGGGGTCATGGCCGTGGGCGCAAAAAAAATATTTCTTTTTATTTTACGCTTATCATCGAGAATGGATAACGCTTATTAATATGTATATTTCAGGTAGGCTGCGATCGGTAGCATCTTGTACTTAAAAAAAAAAGTAAATGACAACGTAAACGTTATTTTATTTTTAACTTTTTTCAATGTCAATTTTTTATTGGATTTCACGAAAACCTTTTCGATTCCCAATCTTGTTTTTGCCAGTCATAAACCCAGATTAGTGGTATAAATGAAGCATCTAATAATCTCATGATTATTTTTTCAGGAATGCGATGGCAAGAATCAGGACACAATGGAGTAGAGAGTAGAGAGAGAGGAGAGGAGGTGAGTGAGGATAGTTTTCGACAGCGTCAAGTCCTGTTATAGTCCCAAGTAATTAGGTGAATTAAAGTCACCAAAAGAGATAAGTAACCAGGGTCATCGACATAATTGAAATTTAGTAAGAAACCGATGAATTTTTTCGAATCAAATTTAATTTAATTAATAGAAAACAAACAGGTCATTTAACTAATTAAATTTCATTCAACTAACTCCAACTATATCCGACGATCCTGGTTACATATCACATTTGGTGACCAAACTTAGATAAACTCACGCCTTCTTTCCATGGGGGTAGCCCGAAACTACAGAACACCACCTGCTACGATCCTTACATACTCCTTTTGCCTCGTTTACGTTCACACATGGTCATTGTTCCTGACGTCACATCGGGCCACACATCGGACCACACGCCGCACCACGATCACGGGCTCCTCCGGCCTACCACTCGCTCGCGGACACCTTGAGCGTGCGCACACATCGGTCGTTCATTATAATCACTCATCATCGAAATACAGTCATCATCAAAATCAAGTAGTTTTATTTAGTCAAGACCACCAGCAGCACACCTGGAGCTTGATACTCAACATATGGTCCTTCGAGCCGGATGACCATATGTTGAGTATCAAGCTCCAGGTGTGCTGCTGGTGGTCTTGACTAAATAAAACTACTTGATTTTGATGATGACTGTATTTCGATGATGAGTGATTATAATGAACGACCGATGTGTGCGCACGCTCAAGGTGTCCGCGAGCGAGTGGTAGGCCGGAGGAGCCCGTGATCGTGGTGCGGCGTGTGGTCCGATGTGTGGCCCGATGTGACGTCAGGAACAGTCATACACGTCATAAATGAAAGTAGAATAATTAATTATAATAACGCCCAAGTCATTTCACACACATAATCAAGTAACAAAAAATGTCCTAACACAAAATACACCACCCTTCCACAGACCTCCACATTCCATTCTTTTTTTATTTAAACAAAAAATTCTACAGTAAACGAAATTTAATTAGTGACGATTGTCCCTAGGCGCTGCCTAAGTAAAAATCTCGACGAGTAGCCTTATGTTTATTTAGGACACGGGATATTTAATCGTCTTATTATTTTGTGTTTTTTCTGTTCCGTTTCTGGGGAGAATAGCCTTTAATTGGATGTGGCGGTAAGGCGAAAGTGGGGAGAAAGGGTTTGTTTTGATGACATAGATTTCTGGAACCTTTTTCCCGAATCATCGTTTTCTTTTCGGTTAGAAAGAGTAAGGAGGCTTCTTGTTTTTAGCACTAGCTACCTGCCTCTGCTTCGCACGGTTTTTACGACTTGAAAAAAAATAGAAATTTAGTATTAATGTATGATGCACATAAACCTTTCAAAATACATTCTCTAAATGATGGTGAAGACCGCCACAAAATCCGTTGCATAGTTTAGAAGAACAACGCGGTCACATAGATATATTCGAAAAGTGACATCAATTTCTAATATGTATATGTGTGTGTGTATGCATGTGTGTGTGTATGTGTATGTGTGTTTGTACTAGCTTTTGCCAGCGGCTTCGCCCGCGTGGATGTCGGAAAATCTCCCACGGGAAACTACCACCGGGATTAAAAGTACCCGATGTGTTAATACAGGTAAACAATGTATTAATTCCTTAATACATTGTTTTTATCACCTATTTATGTTTATTTGCTTACATTTCAATATGTTTTGGATTCAGTTGTTCATGGACGAGAAATACCTGGAATTCAGCACAAGTCGTTTATGTGTAATCTATACTAATAATAATAAAGCTGAAAAGTTTTTTTTTTTTGTAATCACTGGAATTACCAGTAAGATGTGAAAATTCTTTTTTTTGCATTCGATAGCCTAATCCTTGAGGAAGGTTGTAGGCTATCGTTATACGTTGGAGGTTGTAGGAAATCTCGCTACGGCCCTTAGGATCCGAGCTTAAAGAAAAAAAGTCAGAAATAATGCTCAACGAAAACGAAGTAATGGCGCGGGCGGGCGATGCGATGCAACGGGCTGAGAGAATTTTATAAAAATGTGGCTGTTATTTTAGTATATTGTGTAACTTACGACTTCCACGCGAATGAAATCACGGGCAGAAGCTAGTTTATTTATGTGTTGGACACAGTCCTTTTGTTATCACAATTTAGTATTATGACACGATAAAATCTGTCTATCAATATTGATCTAAAAATACACTAATCTAAACGCACGATGCGAGAACGTCCGCGGTTAGGCTGAATGCGTTTTATCGATATTGTCGGCTATACAAGTTTATCCTGTACCGGAAATGGACATCACTATTAGATTTAACAAAATGTATTTTCGATATTTTGTGGTTAGTTGTTGGGAATATAATTATTTGTTTTTGTTTTATTATTTTTGTTATTTAAAAGATACTTTCCTTGTTGATTAAAATGAAAAACTGAGTAGTATTTTATAAAGTTTATTTACATCAATTAATGGCTTTTTAATTGAGACCTTAACTGAGATTTACCGATAGTTAAAGATTAACTGACAATTTTGTAGAAATCCTGATATTATATTATATATACTCTTTTCCCTTGGTAAACATAAGAAAAATATATAAATGTAATCTAATATATTTTATGCCACCAGGGGCTGATTTTACCAAAACCACATCTTTTATCCGTGGAATAAAATTGTTGTCTGACAATTCTAGTATGGAAAAACTGTAAAAAATTCAAAATTAATTGTTAGGATAAGATTTATACCAGGTATAAAACTTTGGTAAAATTAGGCTTAGGTGTATCTCGGTAAACGAGTGCCACCAGCGCCTCAACCAGCTGGGTAGCCTCAATAACATAACCATTCAATGGATCAAAGGACACAACGGTTCGCTAGGTAATGATGCAGCTGACGAACTTGCCAGAAGGGGATCGAGCATGGCACCAGTGGGACCTGAACCCATTGTGCCACTCCCCTTTGGGTACTTACGCACTCTGGTAAGGAAACGCACCAGGGACCAACATCATAAACTGTCGGTGGGCCAAGGCGAGTGCAGGCAGGCTAAAGAAGCACTTCCTACAATTGATGGCCGCCTCGCGAAACAGATTCTCCGATTAACTAAACAACAGCTGCGTACAGTTACAGCAGCCTTAACTGGCCACGGGTCATTTAATAAACACCTCTTTGTCATAGGAGTTACAGACAGCCCGCTGTGCAGGGCCTGCATAGTGGACGACGAAACAGCAGCTCATGTGCTTCTAAACTGCTCGGTGGTTGCCACGTACAGGGCAAAGTACTTCGGTAACCCAGGTACCCTACGAGAGATTGTCAGCAACACCAAGGCGTTGCTGGCTTTCTTCGAGAAGCTGGGGTGGATCGAATAATCGATTTTCCCACCCGTACGCAAAATACGCGCATTGACGTGGAGTTGCGGACACCAGTCCGTATTACCTATTACCTATCTCGGTACTACGCAGTAGCGAAGGGTCAATTTTTGTGAGAGGTAAGCTGGAGTACATATCTTTAATGTGACTATATTATTTGTCTATAGAATACTGACTGTGCCATTTTTCAAAGCAAAGCCGGTATGAATCGAGTTGTATGGAACCCTTGCCACTGGTACTCCGTTTGGGCAGATTTTGGTGACATCCTGAGACCACTGAGAACCGATAAGCGCTTACCTGGTTATCATCAGACCTTCAGAATGTATCATGTAGTAGTACCCATGCTCAATAAAATAACTGATGAACACTAGTTCATTAAGCAAAGTGCATCATTTATTACAAAATTAATATACATTATGATGTAGGTACTCGTACAAGTCTCGTAAAGAAACAAAATGTATTAAATCTCTCAGAGAGCGAATAAAATAGGCAAAAACGAAGACAACTCTGCGACACCTCTGTGTTCTTGCTTTATCTTCAGTTCGTTTTAGTGAAGTATGGCCGTTTGGCGGTAGATGGCGCCAAAGTAACAAATACTAGTACGGAGATCAAATCATCAAGGTCATCGAGCAATGTAATACCCTTAAGAAGATGCCTCGACTGTATGAGATTGTACGGCTTAGGGTGTACTTACGAGTTGAGGGTTTGGAGATAGAATAGGTCATCTTATTCCATCTTTTTAAATTCTATTTTAAGGCAGTAGGGGTTTTTTATTTATTTTTATTAAGGTTTTTTGTTTAGTTTTTTTAGTTATTATTATTTTTATTTATTCTTAATTAGGTTCGTTTTCTCTCACTGTATTAAGTAACGCTTTAGGTAACGGTTGTTAAAAGTAGTATAATTCTGGGTTTGTCACTTGATATTTTTAATTATATTGAATAATATTATAATAATTATTTTTCACGTTAATAAGACCTACTGTACAATTATATAAGAACTTTATCACAGCTTTATTATAATTTTGATGACTGTCATGTGTTTAGTGACACTCGCAAGTTAAAGACAAATCGATTGACGTAAAAATCATCAAAAACGGCCCGCGCGTTTGGTCTCCACAGCGCCACAAAAGAACAAACATGCATTAATATAGGCTGATAAACACATTACCCTCCTTTGCGTCGCGCAATCGGGTAATAACAAATGTGGGTACAGCAACAAAGTTACATTGTTACGTAATGCGTATTATCTATTTTCTTAGAATTACCATTATATTGTGACCTGCGAGGTAATTTCGTAACACACTAAGAGTAGCAATGGCTTTCATTTTGACAGTTCAACAACATTAATTGCGTTATTAAAGTTTTTGAGCAGACAAATTTTTCGAACATATGAAAAAAAATTAAGGCTTCAAAATGATTTAGACTGTGGTTATTAGTGTGTGCCCTGCCCAGATAATAGACAATATTGTAAAACTTTATTTTTTGTTTCACTTTAATTCGCCTTTGGATACTTTTTATGATATGCGTCATACTTGTGCTAAATAAACAATTTATTTTTTCTAGGTTTATCCTACTATCTTTGTACCATCTTGACCTCGCCCTTCATACTTTTGGCACATAGCTTAAGGTCACTTTGACCTCTGACTCCTCTGAGATAGTTGAACTTTGTTTCCTTTCCTATCTAAACCCCAATATAATGAAATTACCAGCTAATACATCACTTATTGATCCCTCTTGTAGTAATCCAATTATCAGTAATTCAATCCAGCGACTTGATTCCTTAACTTACGTTACAGGATAGGCTAAGCCACGAAGAGTCATTACTCTTTGTCGGACATTTCCTGAACCAACAACTTACGGATCTCAGATGGAAAAACTACTGATCGTAATTTACTGTTAGTAGGGAAAATGATTAAGCAAATTGATTACCAACAAAATTGTCCGTAAACTCAAATTTAACTTTCTTTGATAGTCGTTTGAAATTGCAATAACACGGCAAATTGATGTGGTAGAATAATTTAAGTTCCATTTAAACGGTGCAAGTTTTTGGAACGTTTAAGAGCAATAATCGCATGCCATAAAGCACGTTCAATTATTGCCATTCAATAATTGCATTCAAGTGTTTACATACGTGCGATTTCCATAAAATGGCATACATTTATTGAACGCACATTTTGCCATTCAATAATTGCATGCGACTTCTGTTTACACCAAGGCAATCATTGCGTGCAATTTTTGCCTCGTGTAAACACAGAGTTGCACCACGTCCTTGTACAATTGAATTGCGAGTAAGTATCATCCGTATTTGCGCTGCCAAATATTTCATTAAATTTTCTTGAACGTATTCTCAAGATTATTTTCTACTTGTTTTGTTCGCTCATGCTTGAATGATGGAAATTTTTCATGCCAGAATTGAATGCGATTTTATTGTATGTGCAATTTTATTAAACGTGCCGTTTACACTTACACCACTTTTGAACGACGACTAACTTGCCCGTATCGTGCAACAATTATACGTGTTGTTTAGATGGTGCCAGTCGATTGCAACAGTGATACAAATGATTACAGTGTTACTTAAAACAGCTCAATAGACTCGTTTACTAGGGGAGTCGGTATTGTTTCCTAATAAAGTAATGTAAGTAAAAAATTGGACTGAAATCTGACATTAAACCCAGATATTTAAAAAGCTAAAAAAACAGATATACCTAAATCTGTGAGAATTCGTAACGTTATCACGTTTATTTCTCAGACGGATGATTTAATTAGTACCTACCTACTTCTTAGAAAAATATTTGGTTTCTCTTACTAACGTTGTCAAACGTCTTTTCTGTAACAAATTTCAATAAGTTTGAAGAGAATCCTCGTTTAATTGGAAGATATTTTTTGTTGTACCCAGTATTATGAGTTACTAGCTTTTGTCTGCGGCTTCGCCCACGTGGATTTCGGAAATTATGCCACGGGAACGTACTACCGAGATAAAAAGTATTGTACATGTTAATTCAGGTTATAAACTATCTGTGTTCCAAATTCCATCCAAATCCGTTCAGTAGTTTTTGCGTGAAACAGTAAAAAACATCCATCCATCCATCCATCTAACCTCACAAACAATTTATATTTATAATATTAGTAGGATAGGATAGGATCCGGTCTACCGAGTATCTTCTTACATACAAGCCAGAAGTTATTAAGTGTAAGTAAAAGGGTGTAGTACACACTCCTGGACACCTGAATCGAGCCACCCTGTATATTTTTGTTTAGGTAAAGGTAGTATCGTTTTAAATAATGGTAGTACAAAGAAAAAGCTATCATTTCCGTTTGTCATTGTTCCAAATTTGAAATCGGAATACTAAAATAATACAGCTTAATTGCAATTAGTCGTCTTTTCGCGTTTCTTAGGTAACATTAGCGTGGAATTTTTGAAGAAAACAATGGTTTATATAAGCGTTTTATCTATGCTATTGCTCTTGGAGGGTTACCTCCATCATACGACATCCGTCATGCGTTCCAGCATGGAATTAATCTAGCCACTATGACATGATGTGGAATGTTCTTCCATGTTTCCAAGATGTCAGTTTTCAGCTCCAGCAAAGTTTCTGGAGTTGGTTTGTTAGTTCTTCCACGCCTCTTCAGCACATCCAATAAGTGCTTTATTGAATTAATATCAGGGCTTCATGCTGACAATTCCATTACTGCAATACTAACATCATGCAGGTATGCTCGAACAATTCTTGCAGTGAGCGCCTTTGCATTATCATGCATACAAATTAATCCTGGTCCACAAAATCAGCATGAGCCTCTATAGGCATTGATGAATGTATCGGTCGCTATTTAGTGGCGGCATCTATGGTCCCGTCACAACCTCAAGGCCAGATTTTCCATCGGTGCAAATTCCGTCCCAGACTGTCCATGACCCACCGCCACAACTCACCTTCTCTTTAATGCTACATTGCTGAAAACGTTCTCCTAGTCTTTGGTAGACTGTCCTATTTCCATCATTGCCATATAGCATAATTTTAGTTTCACCCGTAAAAAGAACCTGGCTCCATTGATGTTGAGTCCAATGCAAATGTTCTCGTGCAAAGTGTAGGCGCGCCATTCTGTGAGCTCGTGTCAGCTTAGGATCATTGGCTGACTTATGAGGTGTCAGACTACGTTATTCGAGTCATCTTCTAACAGTTCGAGCGCAAACAGTCAGTCCATGAAAGTATCGAAGCTGTTCTTGGACTTGTACTCAGGTCAGGTAACGATTACGCGGGCTGGTAGTAATTTATATGAACCGATCTTATCGTGCTGTAGTGACCCGGTTTCGTAGTCTTCCTAGACAGTGCACGAAGCCGCCGGTCTCCAGGGATCGATGGTAAATTCTTTGAGCAGCGGGCTTGCATGAAGTTGAGCACTTAAGTTTTGCTGACTAAGCCCAGACTAAAGAAGTGCCACAGCTTGCGCGGCCACTTCTGGTGCAGTATACGGATACTGCACCTGAAGTGGCAGCGCAAGCTTTTTTTGTATCCATTTTGACGTTCAAATTGCGGAAATTGAACGTCAAAATGCATACAAAACAATAAGGAAAATCAATTTCGTTACTCTTTCTATGCAAAACGAAACAAATAATGAAATAATTTTTGACTTATAGATGTGAAGGGAGTTAGCCCTCATCAGTGATATTTATTGGATTCATGATCCAAATTCTGAAATTGCACTTTGTAGGTAAAGACACTCGTTATAGCAAAATCACTTTATTTTAAACAGTAATCCTTTATAAAATATTCACCACAAAATAGGTAGCACAATTAAGACACTCCACCGAACGCGTAGCACGCTTGTGCGATCTCAACCAAGTCTCAAATCATACTGCCACGGTGCTGTAGCTTGGAACAAAAGTATGGGAATCATATCCGACCAGTTTATGTAGGCTTCGTCTTTTGGAGATACACTACTCAATTCTATAGATTTTTAATTTACTAGTAGAGTAATATCAAAGATGAATTTTCTTATTGGTAGATGGCGCTGTTCTCAAAATGTTCATGGGTTTCGTCTAAACCACAGACTACATAGAGATACTATGTATAAATAGGTTTAAACACAATATGTTCCATTTTAATCAGATTTTCTTAAAATAACAATTTTTTTTTTTTCAAATAAATATATTTAAGGAGTGGAAACACCTTTTAAATTTATTGTGCTAACATACAACGTTTGTCTAAATGGATAAAATCATCTAATAACACAACATAAATTTTTGAAACTGTTTTAAGTCTAAATGGAAAAAAAAGGAACGCAACTCGCGTAATTGTCAAAATATGTTGTAATTTTTTTCATTCCGAATAGAATTTATGGATGCGGTTCGATTCATTTCTGGATTATTCTTGACGACTTTGCTTGTATGGACATTTAGGATTCTGCTTCTATCCATTGACCTGGAAAGGTATTGGATACCCGGAACCGTCAACTTCGCTAAATCGGAACGACCCCTGCACGAAAATCTGGACTGTGTACTTGTTTGTGAAATGTACCGATATTGTGTTGTATAAAAATATGAACGCGAGCAAGTGTTGTGTGCTGATCTGCAAATATTCAAGAGTTGTCCTTCAAATATTGTAAAAAATATTGAAGAAGAAATAAAGTAGGTATTTGACATTGGATTTAGTGTTTTATTTTTGGTTAAAAACTACTACCTAACTAAAATGGAAGGAAATAGGACAGGGCATACTGCAGATTGGAAACTATTATAGCTTTATAAAGCATTATACGAGTATGTATACGTATAGCTAGTAGCTATACGTACCTATATATTGCTTCATGGAGTGTTGCTTTTAGTTGTTGCTAGAGGGCGCCAGCGCCTTGAAATTTTCGAGTGACGTCTCTATCTCCCTATATAAAATGTACTCTGTGCATACTGCCAGCAAGTCGTCGCCTTAATCCGCACTAGCGCTCGGTGTTGTGTCAGAGTGTCGTATCGTCGGATGTGACGTAGCAAACACAGATAATTCATGTTCACGACACTCTAAACTAACAGCGACGTCTAGGAAATCTAACTAACACTAATTTAAATATTGAAGCGCCGTCACGGCCAGACTGACATTCGCACGTCCTCGTGCGTCTCTATCCTTTTAAGTCGCCGCTTGCCAATTATTCTGTAAAGAGAATAAAACTGGTAGATACATTACTTTGTACGCTCGTCCATCACTGAAACATATTACATCGTTTTATAACCCACAAACTCAACCACGACGAGCTGACTCGGACAGCTGAAATAGGTGTCCCTTCGACCAGTTATTTCTCCAGATAACATGGACCGGACAACCCATCAGAGTCCCTCCGATCACTCACTAGTACCACACATCTCAATTGATCTCGTAGCCTCTCAGACTAGACGATCAGTGCAATAACGTGATCCGGAACATCGACCTGCCTAAGCCAGTTCCTCAGATCACCCAATAAATATCCACTGCGCAACTACACACATCATAGGACGTCGACCCGCATGAGCCAGCCCCTTACATTATCCTCATGCAGTTAAGTTAATCTCACAGATTAGTAGCAATGTTACCTTTATCTACGTTTCTTCACCCTCGGAGACCGAGAGGGTTCCGGAGCTGGTGGTTAACGTACGCGAACAACAAATCGACAAGGTATCACTGTCATCACCAGATAATACCCACTCCACTCCCCGATCGTGGACCACCATCTCGGCCTCCTCTAAGTTATTAGTTAAGGTGGTAGCTATATCTACCAAGCATTCATAGCCCCCGGGTACTACACGCAAATTTTCGTGACTATATTTGTAAGTTCTATTAGACCCATCTATGCTTTTTAATTCGTATCTTTCGTTATCTAAAACATCGGTTATAACAAAGGGACCTCTAAATTTCCTATTAAGTTTTGCCTGATTCTTTTCGCTACATTTAATGAAGACAAAATCGCCATTGGACAATGGTCTCACCGTTGCCCTACCACGATTGAAACGCGCAACTTATGACGCAGCAGCTTTCCTTATATTCTCGGATGCTATCTCACGAATTTAATTTAAATCTAACTGAGACTCAGACTCGGAATTTGAAGCTATGCGTGCTAGACCTAAAGACCTCGCCCGAATGCCAAACATAAGTTCTGTCGGTGTGAAGCCAGTTACCCTAGACCGTGTACTATTCAAAGTTAGTTGTACTTCGAGAAGTTCGTCACGCCAGGTTTTGTTTGGGTCATTTTCTACTATAGTAAGTAAGCATTTTAATGTCCGCATATCTCTCTCTGACCCTTTGCCCTGCTAGAACCGGTAGCAATAAGATGCAATTCTATTCTATGGTCACTACAAAATTGCTCAAAGTCTGCAATAATACAACACCTAACTTGATCTGCAATAATCCGTGAAGGAGCACCGAAAAGACAAACAGCTTTTTTTAGAGCTCTAATTGCACTAGCTGCATATAAAGAGGAGGTGTACTCGAGAGGGACGTATTTAGTGAAAGAGTCAATAATGACGGAAGAATACTCCTTCCTATAGCTTTTTCCACTTAACTTCCCCCGTGATGTCTATATGTATAGTATGCCATGGTGTAGAAACTTTAGGTATGGGATCCTTGAGCCTTGCATACAATGCATGATTCAACAAATTTTCGCACCTGCTTAGCCATTTCAGGGAACCAGTATTGCTTATAAATCTTATCATGGGTTTTATCTGCACCAAGGTGTTTAATTTCTGTGTGAACATGATTAATTAAAGTCCAAGTTAGTGACATTGGGACTATTGGAAGCCAGAAGCTATTTTTGTTACGCTCAATTTTCCTATACATTACTCCTTTACGAACGTCATAAGTGTGAGCTACTGCTTCTGGGAGTTCATAATTGTCATGCCTACTGATGAGATCCTGGATCTCAGAATCACGTTTCTGCTCTACTGAAAGCCAACCTTGATGCCATTCAACAAACTGGACAATTTTAGTTTTATTTGATTCCCCAGATTGTGGGACGGGATTATGTATCAATTCCGGAATAGGATTTCTGCACCTGAAGTGGCAGCGCAACCTTTTTTTGTATTCATTTTGACGTTAAAATTACGGAAATTGAACGTCAAAATGGATACAAAAAAATAAGGAAAAGCAATTTCGTTACTCTTTCTATGCAAAACGATACAAATAATGAAATATTTTTTGACTTATAGATGTGAAGTGACCTGGCCCTCATCAGTGATATTTATTGGATCCATGATCCAAATTCTGAAGTTGCACTTTGTAGGTAGGCGTGGATTGGCGGGCGAAGAAAATAGAGACACTCGTTATAGCAAAATCACTTTATTTTAAACAGTAATCCTTTATAAAATATTCACCACAAAATAGGTAGCACAATTAAGACACTCCACCGAACGCGTAGCACGCTTGTGCGATTTCGACCAAGTCTTAAATCATACTGCCAGCAAGTTGTCGCTTTAATCCGCACTAGCGCTCGGTGTTGTGTCAGAGTGTCGTATCATCGGATGTGACGTAGCAAACACAGATAATTCATGTTCACGACACTCTAAACTAACAGTGACATCTAGGAAATCTAACTAATACTAATTTAAATATTGAAGCGCCATCAGATGCTTTTATCAAAGCTTGTTGCTTCTTTAGGAGCGACCAAACTCCGATTTTGTTTTCTTTTTCGATTTTGGAACATTAGTGTTACCGAAATGATGGCCAACAACTCAGCCTCAAAACTGCATGAAAACTTTTTCTCTGACTTATAATTATTTTGACATTTTCGCCAGGGTGGAGAATCAAGAGAATATAACACACAAAAATAAAAGGATTGAAAGAAGAGTAGAATATCAATCAATGTTAGAAGGACTTATCCACCCATCCATATTTTGAACTTCACATATCGGTCATGAAACAACTTTGTAAGATCAAAAATTAGTCCTACTAATATTTTAAATGGGACAGTGGGGATGTCTGGATGTTCCTTACTCAATCACGCAAAAACGGCTAAACGGATTTAGATGAAATTTGGCACACAGAAAGTTTATTGCCTGGATTAACACATAATACTTTGTATTCCGGTAGTACGTTCCTGTGGGTAATTTGCGACCTCCACGCGGGCGAAGCCGCGGGCATAAGATAGTTTTAAATATATTTATAAGTTTTTGCCAAGATGGATAGTCAAAAAATGTCGTCAAATAAATGCATATTATTATAAAAGAAAAGAAAAATAC
This sequence comes from Griposia aprilina, assembly GCA_916610205.1. Taxonomy (NCBI): domain Eukaryota; kingdom Metazoa; phylum Arthropoda; class Insecta; order Lepidoptera; family Noctuidae; genus Griposia; species Griposia aprilina. The sequence continues at coordinate 11,682,218 of OU744307.1, read as the reverse complement.
CAATTGAATGATAGAAGGACTTATCCATCCTGCTCCTGCAGTCTCGTCATTAGACAGGGACAAAAATCGATCGCTAAGTCGTATCGTTATCAAATTCCTTTAATAGATTTTCAACTTTATTTCGAAAGCATAAATTTGAAAATCTATTAAAGAAATGTGACATCGATTCGACTTAACGACCGATTTTTGTCTTTATATTTGTCCAGATTGCAGGGCCTGGATAGATAAATATATTATGAACTTTACATACAGGTCATATGCTAGATGAAACAATAAAATAAAAGAAAAAGTTATCCCAGACATATCTTCAACACCACTGCACATTATCTCCCTATCTTTGAAACTCGGAAAACACAGTCTTTAGGAAACACATCTTTCACGGTTCTACCTCCAAAAACAAATTTAATTTTATGACAAAAGTTGCCCGCCGTCTTGTATCTGATGCACCTTGTGTGACGCACTCAAGGACAGCCATGCATGAATGTTCGTAAGATTTTTGGCAAAACAACTGAGAATGTGCGTCATAAATATTCCATTCAAAGTGTTGTTAAAGTTTTTGAAGAATTCGAAGCTGAGTTAGTTATAAATCATAAATTTGAGAATTTTAATACTGAAAAGATGCAAATTCGTGTAATATATTGTTTTGATTTAGTTATGGAAGCAAGGAAAAAACAGCTCATGGCGTAGCACACTTTCAATCACAATTCGAGGGTTTTGAAGAAAATTAATAATAATCCATTGCTTCATAGGTTTGAAAATATCGTCAGATAAACAACGTAAATAACGCAATGAATGTAGCTGAACTGTCAAAGTGACAGGTGGAGGGACAGGCGTGTAAATAGCCGTCTCTCCTATGCGGATGAGGACGAGAGAAAAATCTGCGTCTGGAATGCACGCTGATTCAAAATGCCTATTTTGTCCGACAAAGTGCAAGGAGATTGGGGACGGTCAGGTGGCGTCTGTAGTTAACCCCAGCAAATAATGCAAAGCGGTACCTGGGTGGTCTTCTTGTTCAGTCCTGATGATGCTTCAGCCGGTGGCCATCTGGCGAGCTCGTACACAATGGTCACTTGAAAATCTATGATTTTACACATTAATCGGACGCGGGTTGATATATTAATATTGAAGAACTATAGAATGGCAAATCCCCAAGGATTACGGGATAATACACGTTAATTTATAGTTTCAGCGGATGCGATGAATTGAGATTTAAAAAATGCGGTTATGCGGTGAGATTAAAATGCGACCGATCGGCGCACTCGCACTTTGTCATCTGACAACCGTCATTAGCTGTCACTGGCCGCTCAGTCTTCTAATGCCCTCTTCACGTGTCCGCGACAGCAATATATGCCTAAGGTCGGACTACAGACACCTGAACACCGCCCACAATCAAATATGATCTATGGGGCGATAACTTGCCACACCAACAGGTATTACGATCAATTCTCATTTTATGTGACAATTACCCCGCAGGTCGTGCCAGATTCTTTTGAAGAACCAAACATTTAAAAGTTTATAAACAGCTGGGTAATTGCGTAACACACTAACAGTAGAAATGGCTTTCATTTTGACTGTTCAAACACATTCATTGCGTTATTTACGTTGTTGAACAGACAAATTTTTCGAAAAGATGAAGCAATGGGTTAGCAATATCCTTCAAAAACATTCAGATTCTGATTAATAGTGTGTTACGCAAGTAGGGTGCTGGAATGATGTTTGCTTGAGGTAAAAGTTAGTACTTGGATTAGACTTTTTCTGTCTGAAAGAAGTTTAAAACAAAATTTCAGCTCAATCGGTTGAAGATATCTGCTTCAAAATTACGTAGTAAGAATCCACCCGAACAAACATAATACATACATTGCAAGTTAAATAAAAGCTTTTAATAGGACAAAATCGTAGGCGGACTAACTGAAAAAAGCTACTATGAAATTTGCTGATGGCAACAGTCGTATATCAGCTAGCAAGGACTCGACAAGGATGAAAAAAAAAATCATCAGCATTCTTTTTGATTGAGATAAAAATAACATAACATCACAACATTACGCCTATAACCCACGAAGGGTTTGGTAGAGCTGCACTGTACACCCACATTTATCCAGTTATGATTAAGTCCCATGTAATAGGGGGCGAGCCTAATACAGTCCCACTGCAGGGAAAAGCCCTCTTCTCATACTGAGAAGGCACGAGCGTTGATCACCACGCTTGCTCAAGACGGGTTGGCGATTTCAGACTTATATTGACTACAGGGTGTAAAACTCATCACATAGCCGTCAACTACGCATTCTGTACATTAAACTAAGTAACATTGCACAACAATAATTGCTGGGAATCGACTTGGTGTGTTGATTCCCTGCCCATAACTCAATGTAGTTGGGATTGGCGCAACATGTCTTTTTTAAGTGACTTAAAAGAAATGGAGCAGGTTCTCAATTCGAATGTATTTTTTTTGAATGTGTGTTACCTCTGAACATTTTTCTAGGTAAACCGATTTTGATGATTCTCTTTTTATTTTAAAACTGGTGCATCTCACGTAGTCCCATATAAATTTGATCTAGATCTGACCAGTAGTTTTTGAGTTATCCTTAATAATGTATATTTTTTCCACTTAGAATATATTGATGATGTTTTAATAACTTCCTGTCACTGTTATTTACATATCAAGTAGTGGTATACGAATTTGTGTGGGGTAGGTACCACAAATAAAAAGTACTACAAAAAAAACAACCGACTTCCAAAAAAAACACAACAAAGTGAAAAGTTACTTTAATTTCGGAAGTCGGTGACAAAAAACGAAAATACAAAACCAAAGACACCGACTTCCGAAATTAAAGTAATTTTTCACTTTGTTGTGTTTTTTTCTGGAAGTCAGATGTTTTTTTTTGTTAAAAGGTTTTTATCTTAAACTCAGAAAGTACAGATAAATTTGAAAAAGTCACATTGTTACTTGTCCAGATTTAAACCCGCATATGTTGTTGTGCCTAGTCAAGACAGTTTTGTTTTTCACGATGCTAATGCTACTAAATCTCGAGACAACTTTTAAACTGCTTCGGCAAAAGGTTCACCGATAAATAAACACAAAATTCAATTATTGGCGAAATCACCAATCGCAACGTAAGATATATTGTAATTACCCAAGTTTGGACTTGATATTTATCAACGTAAAACATTTTAACTACGCATGCTGCCTGAAGTTGGCCAAATATACCAATAACATAGATAAAACTCTTAACTTCACATCTTAATCCTTTATCCGTCGGCAAGGAAAATTTTACCCTCAAAGTTACGTCAAGTGGCGAGTTTCGGAAATTTTGATTTCTACGTTTGGAAAAATACAAACACAAGTTTTAAACTCATAAATTTATTGAAATAAGATGGGAATATGTACACCCTGCTGCTATGTGATTATAATTACTGCAATTAATTATAATTAATTAATGTAAATGACGGGATGTTCGAGCGGCTGAGACCCCACGTGTCGCTGCTGATCCGTCATCTGTTGGTCCTTCATTATGGGCGTGTACATGCAGATGTTTGGAAAATAATACCCGCAAATTGACGCACTTAAGTTACTTTCAAATATCGCAACGAGACTTAACAAAAAAATGTAATGATTACAATGATTAACACTGATTAAGTCTAATTACAATCATTGTTAAACTTGTATTTAGAGCCAATGTATTTGTGCGTGTGCACCGCGTGACGACCGCATCAAAAAGTGCTCGCCACCGTCGCCATGACACTCACAACCCTTTTCGGTGTTACCCGCTCTAAGTTAAAAATATCACTATAGAAATAAATACTAAACCACAGAGTAAAAATAATCGATTACAACTTAAAAGTGTTACAATAAATCGACTAAATCATCGCGCGCCGTGATATACAAAAATATTGTAAAGCATTTTAAAAGAGTGTGTGGAGTTTTTTGGTCAATCTTATCCACACGAAACTACCTTTTGGAAGGAGCAACCAGAATCAATTCTATTTTCTTGTAAAGTTTGATGTTCAAAATTGCCTTTTATGTGCTTATTTGAAATAAATGATTTGATTTTGACTTTGCAACTTACTGCTAATCTGTTTTATAAGCAATGGGAAGGGAGAATACTGTAAAAGTGAAGCTTTCATGACAATTTATTATAACCTAACATAATAAAACGAAATGAACAAGTGACATTCTATCAGCAATAACGATGATGAAAAAGTTAAAAATGTATGAGATTGACATAAGTATAAGCTACCGAAAAGATTATGTCAACCTTGTTGAAAGTTGTAGAATAACGAAACGCTTTGGAAGCTATTGCCACTTGTCTAGGTCCTCCGAGCCATCATTTCCGTTACGTCACCTCCGTTGAATGCAACTTTAGCCACGGTAAGGCTGCTTTTCCACCATATATGTGCTATGCTGCGAGGATGTGAAAACTAAGCTACAAAATTATCTGAACTTTTCCACTAATGCTACGCTGTGTAGCGGAGCGAGTAAGATGTGCCATAAATATGCACCACCGCGAGAAGATGCGCAGGTCGAGCTATGCGATGCATCGACAGTAGGGAAGGCACGGGGAGCGGCTGCAACGCGGTACACATAGCTACACCACTCGCGCATTCATAGCTCTCATCCATAGCACGCATCCTTCCATATAAAAAGATAGCTTAGTTGAACCCGTTTCCCCAGTGCTATGCTATGTGGAGTGTGCTATGCTAGTGCTATGAATGTGATTGGTGTTGCTGTTTATTTGTAGTCCTACGCTGTCGTGTATCAGCAATACGACTACCTGTGTCGATTTCGAAATGAGCTTCAGACAATGTCTTATAAATCTCCTGTCGTGTTGCTAATGCCCCAATACCTATCACTCTTGAGCTACCATTGCAAAGGCGTCAAAATGAAGAGGACTGCCAATATTTTCTTAAACTGAATGGTACCGACGATGTTAAATGAATTCACTTGATTGTTGCAAGCCTCCCTAACAACCCGACGCTCGAGTTAATCTCCGAATAATTGGTTTTCGAATACGATTTTCCGAATGGCTCACGGCAATTTTCGAGGAAACTCTTGGCCCTTTAATTTACATGAACAAAAACGTTGTTAAAGGAAATGTTTCCAAATGGGCCAGGTCTATGTACACTACCTCAAAATAAAGAGAAAAGTCTGTAAAGTTCGGGAAAAATACTGATAATTCATCTAAATTTATACTGATGGTAGTTAATTGATAATGATCTATTATTTTTATTGACTTTCAACATGGCGTCTCACCGATTTAGTTACTCTGTGCTTAAAAACAAGAACAGTAAACCATAGATCGATCATTGTTCATAGAAATATCAGCTGTCACTAGTGTCAATAAACATGTCAAACGTCATTAATCAATCAAAATGACAGCTCACCACCATGACGGGTTTTTGTTGTGTGTTGCAATTTCAAGTGCAATTTCTTGTGGTTTACCAGCAAACAAAGCCATTTTAAAATAATTGGAAAGTTGAGCATTGTTCTAAATGTGTTTCCCTATTTTTAAGTATAGTGTACAAGGATCTGGCCCAGGTTTCATACATTCTGGAACATTTACTTTCTCTTATTATCGTTTTAATTTGTACAATTGGAGAAAAATTAATTTACCTTCATGTGGACAGTCTTCCTCAACAGTCATTCAAAGTAGACCAGCAATCAATCTACCTAGTCTTATCCCAACTGTGTTGGGGTCGGCTTACAATCTAACCGAATGCAGCTGAATACCAGTATTTTACATGGAGCGACTGCCTATCTAACCTCCACAACCCAGTTACTGGGAGACATGATACTCCTTGGTAAGTCTGGTTGCCAGACTTTTGGGCTTCTAACTACACGTAACGACTATCAAAGATATAAATAAATGTGTCTAAAAAGTTTTTTAATAGGACCAGTCGAAAGGTAAATAGAATGGTTGGTATTTAAACAAGGCCCCTTTAAGGGGAAGCAAAGGGTAGCATGTAATTATTTCTGTAAATGTGGAAACTTGCCTGCGTTGAGAGTTAACCCTTAACGATTAGCAGTTAAGGGAAAGTTTCCGAGATAATTGCTGATTCTCTAAGGCTTTCTTTATCGTTTCACGGAATTTCGGTGTTTGTTTTTTGTCGGATACTTTAGGGAGAGCCGTGTTCTTTACCTTTATAAATTTAATTAAGGTTTAATGAATGGAATCATTCTTCAATTGTTACGAGGTGTTTTCGGGGAATTGTAACGTTCAACTATTTTAAGATGAAGCCGTAAACTCACTCTTGGCATTTTCTTTTACGATTGCAGCTTGATGTAAGGAGGAGATATTGTTGTGAATCTTCTGTAATTTTACCTTTTACTTGTCACCCCCCTTGCGATTTAGTCAGGGAGGCCCATAACGTTTAATCTGAGTCGAATAAATTTATTTACTTCTTTTATTTTTTAATGTCGTTACTGATGTCATCAATAAGGTGTCATAAAGAACTGTTTCTTTATTAAAGTTTTTCTTTAAATCTTCGAAACTTTGATTTGCTTAGTAGTCTGACACAATATTAATGTGATTTTTGTCCGTAACTTTAAAAATCATAATTTTAATGTCAAAGAAATTTGAAATGTGTTTGTCTGACTTCTGCAATCCAATCAAAGTAGTGTCTTCAAAAACTTTTTCTTTCTCCTTCACACGTTCAAGGATCATAAGCAACATTTTAAGGTCATTTTCTTATTTATGAGCTAAGGATAGAAGCATGGAACATGGTGAGTCTAAAGCTGCGGCCGGATATGTTATTTTGTCCGTACCGTTCCTCCATTCCGTATCCGCGTCGCGATCCAAGAACGCTAGTTTAGACGCAAGGGATCGGGGCGTACCTCGAAGCATTCCGAGGCGCTGTAACGCATCGTCCCGAACGGCGTCCAAACTATCATCATTTTTGGATCGCGACGAGTATACGGTACAGACGAACAATACGGTTAAAGAATATATCTGGACGAGGCTTTAAACTCTGACTTGTTTAGTAAAGTGCAAGATACTATGACAGATCACTATATTTATCTATTCTACAAAAGAACAAGCATATTTTTAGCAAGCTATTAGCAAAACTACTCGTACAATAACATGAGATATTAAGTATAATTCACAACTCATCCGTAATGTGTCGTTCACGTGATACCAAGCGATTCCGTTGCGAAAACCCATAATGATTATGTGAATGAGTCGAAAGAACTGTGGTTCTAGTGTGAGCGGAAGAATTCATAGCCACTAATGTTACAAAAAAATTGGGTGTGCATATTATGGCCACACGATAGAAGGGAAAACTTACGTCTGGAGCCGAGTATACTCGATTGCGTGCCGAATATACGCGATTCAGTGACACCGACCGATTAGAGTCGACTTTATCCGATTCAGCGTTACCGACCCGAGCGTGACGATTCAGAGAACCTAGACGAGTGGCAATCGTTTTCAAAGCGTTTCGTGTTTCTGAAACGACTTTCAACAAGGTTGACAGAAGTTTTTGGTGGCATGTGTCAATCTAATACATTTTTTGCTTTTCAATCATCGTTATCGTTGACAGAATGTCACTTTGTCTAGGCCTTAAGTTTCGTTCACTGTTCAAAAAGAGCGCAAAGTGCGGGTTAAGTAGTTTGCAGTACATGTGATGAATGCTGCGCAAGCCACTAAGCCCTATGTTTCGCCACAATACCCGTTTCTGCCCTTCAACTGTCCAGTCTGCTTCCATAGACTACTCCCAGTTTTCCTATCCGACTTATCAAATAGTAGGTTTTTCGGTTTTTGGTAGGTTAAAAGGTATACGCGGTGTAAGATCGCTTTTAGCGATAAGTCCGCCCATTGTGTCACCCTATGTAAAATTTCTACATTTATATCTGTAATTTTTACAGTGTACATAATAAAGAGTATTCTATTCTAGTCTACTATCCTACTTTACAGTACAAATTGGCTTGAATTTCATCGGCACGGACGAAGTTATGGGCACAGATAATGAATGCTAATGTTTATTAAAAAAAATAACAAAGGAGGTAGTAAGCTAGTTATGTATGTGTATGTAATCATAACAGCTAATAAAACTATACAGATTTGACGGCCAGTTTATAAAGGTCATAGCACACAAATCAACTCGGAAAGGGATCGTCACCGTATCGCCTTTCGCCGCGCCGTCAAAATGGCGTCAACCTAACGTAAGTACGTAACCAAAGCGGATCAGCACCGCCGATACGTCGACTCGGCTACGGCTCGCTGTCCCCAAGGCGATGCGATTACGTTACGATTCCGATTAGTGTGCGTTGCAGTAGGGAGTTTCATACAAAGAATACTGAATGGTTCGAGTTGATACGGTGTCGATTCCTTTCCGATTTGATATGTGTGCTATTTCCTTTAGTCAGAGACTTTTTCTTCTACTTCTTTTTTTTTAAGTTCATTATTTCAGTAATGTAAGTAAGTGACTGGCTTGATAACTTAATTGCGTGCCAGTGACGTCTTTTGGCAAGAATGCATTTATTTAATTTATTGGTGACTAGCTTTTGCCCGCGGCTTCGCTCGCGTTAATTAAGAATTTGACAATCAATTAGGGTTGTTCTGCAATTTGTTATAACTACATAAATTTGTTAGGAGGATCAAAAACCGGTCTATCTACACTCTAGACTCACAAAATGTATGAGGTACTTCAATAAAAACAAAAAACAAAACTCTTAACATACTACTAAAGTTTCTATAATAATATAATTCAATCATGATTCGAAAGACACGTAGCGCCATCTATTATCATAAGAACTTTATTGTTGTTTTCCTCGAGAACAGTACTTTTTTCGGGATGAACGGTACCCCATGTCCGTTTCTGTTCACCTGACAAAGTATATGCAAAATTTCAGGATGATCGGTTCAGTGGTTTAGGCGTGAAAAGGTAACAAACAAACAAACAAACTTATTATAGCATTTATAATATTAGTTAAGAAGTTAGAATATTCTTCAGGGAGGTCAGGTGCGTAGTTGTAGGAAAATAACTGATTCTGTTAAATAATAAAGAACATGGACCTTGGAGATTGAACAATATATTTTAAATAAATTCTCAGTTGTACAGAGCTACGTGATACAAAAAAAAAACAAGTTCAATGACAGCCACACAAATTGACAAATGACAGGTGGGGCAGCTTTTGAATTTGTTCCATTTCAACAGTAGTACTCGCAACCGGCGTACGTTTGTGATCAGATGTATGAGCGTAAACGAAGAAAAAGGGGTATGTAAAGATCGTATCAGATGGTTTTCTGTAGTTGCTGCCCGCCATGGGAAGGTGTTATTTCTGTATGTTTAAAATCGCTGTCACTCACACCTCACCTAAATACCGCGCCCACGGAACTTAAGTTGGACATTCAACTATTATTACAGTGTTGTGTTATGAAAATCATTAGTATAGGTAATAGTTTTTTGGTTGTTAGTAACATTTATGACTGCTGTTTACGTTGGTAAGCCATATTCACTTACGTGCTAAGTGGATTCAGAATATGTTATGATGGTTGTTATGCAGTGCGAGCAACATAGTTATTATGCTGTAGTTTATGGTGACCTAGTGTGAATGTCCTTAGAATTTACTTTTTTTTCTGTATTTTATAAGTGAAGACCTGTGCTTTCAGAGTAATGTACTGTCCTTGATCTGTTTGTTTTAGCTCTCCCATGTTATTTAAATAAATAAATATGATGTAAAATATTTCGCCAGTTCCGTTATAAGTTCCAATTGAAAACGAGCCTTTTGGCATAACCGGACTGAACCGGCCGAACCGGTTTTACTGAATACCATTTATCACTAGACCGGGACATAATCTTTTCGAGTTATATTTTTCCAAATGTCATAAAATAAATGAATAAATGAATTATTTAAACTTTATAGTAGTGGTCTTTAAAAGTCCCAAATATCGAATTCCTTTATTTTGATACCCTACATGGTCATGGTACTATATTTTTTCTTTAAACATTTTAATTATTGACGTTTTTTTTTTCCTAATTGGCAACTCGTAGTTGTGACCTCTGAGGTCCTGGCTACTTAACCGGTCTGTCCTGTGGTGCCTTAAGCTAATAACTTAAAGCCTCCAGCTAGGAGCGAATTACTTAATTTCTAGGTGACCGCACGCAAAGGGCATCCCCTGTGGGGTACGGGCCTCGGCTTAGGGCGTCACTGAAGGGAGGGCAGCAAGGTGGGACAGGCTGGATCGAATTTATAATATTATTATTAATCGGGGAAATTAAAGTTACAGACTCAGCTACGGCGTGGGCTGGCGCTTCGTCGAGCAAGAGTCGGGGAATTATTGAAGTCTAGAACCCGCCATTTTCATTTAAAAAAAAAACTAAAGCCATCATATGACCTAGACCAGTCGATAGACACCTCATGTATTAATTCATTTCATTTAATTCATTTATTCACAAGGCAACTACAACTGGTGACAATCAGAGTTTATCACTAGGTTCATATTACAGGTTTCGACCTGATTAATTAGGGTTACATTATTAGGGGTACATTACGGGACCTGATTATCACCCAAAACGTAATCGCACAACATGAATAGCAACAACAATAGTAATGATGCCAATTACAGTAAAACCCTATTTCACAAAATTACAGCTACAAGGTCTGTGCGTCTGCCCTCCGTCAGATACACACTACTACATAACATTTAGCCGTTAAGGGGACTACATGACCTAAACGCAAATTTATAATGCCTAAAAATATATGATATTCTTCTGGATATATACTAGTTAGTTAACTTGATATGATAGAAAAAAATCACCAAGATACCTCTAAAAAATATTTTAACGATTAAAACCCATACTAATATACATGCAAACATTCAGATTTTTTGTCAGATTATTCTACAAGTAACATACTAACGTAATAGTGTTTCAGTTTTTTAGTCCAATGAATAGATTTTTTGTAAATCCATAATTGCTTCATAATTTGCAATAAATTACCAGCCACAACGCTGGTCATCGCGCGTCTCTTTCTTTTCTATGCAATCCGACAGTGACCGCACTTAAACTCTTGTAAGCCTCTTAAGATGCTTCGAGAATTTACATAACTCTGTCTTTGATGTCGCGCGGTCGGCTAACAATAGTGTATTCTAAAACACCAATATCTATAAATTATTAATCATCAGCAAATCACAAATGTTGCAACAGACCTAATCAAGCAAATACCGCTTTAGTTAAACAATTCACACCTAACCATATATTCCGGTAACAACGTGTTGAAACAAACACCCGGCAGTATATAATACTATTATTAATAGTACCCATTACTAATAATACCACATGTTATCGCAGCATTGAGTTCCGCAATCGCAGATAACTTTGTTTGGTTTGAACGTACTCGAATTCATTCAATTTTGGAACAGTGATTTTGATTCGAACGTTTAGTTGATAATAGTGTTGCGGTTTTTCTAATACTGGTATTTTCTGATAGGTAGACCGTTGAGGGTCTGCTGGTAGATTTAGTCACTTTTTTTTTTGAGTGCAATGTAAATCTATTAAAGAAAGAAAGAAAAAGTATTTATTGAGACTCGCACAGGATTATCAGAAACTAAATACACTCTTAGAAACAAAAAATAATGAAATAAAAACAAAAGTAAAATGAAAATAACAACAGAAAGTCCTGTATGAGGCCAAAAGGCAAGATGCTGCGCCATTTAAAAAAATAAGTGCCGCAGCGCTGGTATTCTGATAGGGCCCGCTGATGTGGTGTCACGGACAGATACAGATATAAATAATAAATACAAAAAACAAAATAGAGATAAAATAAAAATAAACTATTTATGTGTAACATAATTATTATAAAATAAAATAAAAAAAAAACAAATAAACAGATTTATAATTATTTAATATATTTTTTTTTTTTAAATTAATAAAATATCACGCCTGAATACTCCGAAGGGGAAGGTAGTGGAATATTGCACTGCCTCATTTCGCGAATAATGTTATAATAGCTGCGCCACGCCGTTTCACCCGCATAAGTCTCGATCCGGTAAGAGTATCAGGATAAAAAGTATTGTATGTCCTAATTCAGGTCATGGTCTACCCATTTGCCAGATTTCATCCAAATCCGTGAAGCCGTTTTAGCCTGAAAGCGTAACAAATAAACATACAAAAAATCAAATCTTTTCTCTTTATAATATTAGTTTTAAACTAGCGACCCGCCTCTACTAAGCATGGTTTTACGACTTGACAAAGCACCGAGGTTTCTTTATTATAATGTAATTTTAATAATTATAACAATACGAGTATTATATACGTAAACCTTCTGGAATAAATTTCCTAAATGATAGTGGAAACCGCATCAAAATCAGTTACGTACGAAGATCACCTGGGTCACACAGACATGCGAAAAACTACTTTAATTTATAATAAGTATACAGGGTGTAATTTTAAAAACCTCTTGAGGGATTATTGTACTCATCATTATGAACAACTTTTACTATGGGACCAAACCTAAAATCGCGAAAAAAATATCTGCCGTTCCCTACATTTATGTTTATATTTATTTATTTATTTAAATGCCTTAAAACTATCATTACAGGTCTTAACCTAATGCGATAGCCAAGACACACACAAAATGAAAATTAAAGCACAAAATACTTATCAAGATCAAAAAGATCATTGTTTGTAACACATAACTCGTCAAAATGTAGGGAACAGCCGATATTTTTCACGCGATTTCAGGTTTGGTCCCATAGTAAAAGTTGTTCATAATGATGAGTACAATGACCCCTTAAAAGGTTGATCGTGTTTAAAATTACAGCCTGTATAGAAAATCCCATACCAAGCCTATTTAGTGCCATTAACCGACCACTAATCCAGACTGCGAGTGTGCTACAAAAATCCTAATACATAGAAAGAAAGAAATCAAATCAAATCAAAATATTTTATTTCACATAAACCAACATGGGCACTTTGAAACGTCGGAAGCTAGGTGCACGGTTCCAATTGGTTGTTTCCTATGGAGAAGAGCCGGCAAGAAACTCCACGGTTACTCTTTTAAAAATAAGGGGCTTTTACGATGTTTCCAATTACAGTGTTGATAGATAAGGGAGGACAGTGTAAGAAAGAAAAATAGGTTAAAATAAGCTTAGGTGGCTAATGGTCCTGGGTTTGATTTCCAGCTTGGGAAAACTGTGGGGTTTATCCATCAGGAATTTCTCAGGAGCAGTCTGGAGTCTGGATTTGTGCCCGGTTGAAGGCAATAGGCTCGCCCCCTATTACATGAGACTTAAACATAACTGGCGAAATGTGGGTGTACTATAGGTACACCTCTGCCTAACCCTTCGGGGAATACAGGCGTGATGATATATTATGTTACTTAATGAAAAAAAAATATCTAACATTTTGCCCGAACCGGGAATCATACTTAAGACCCTAGGCTGAACAGTCACGCTTGCAACTATACTAGACAACGTTTTACAAAATATTATATTAAAAATCGCGTAGACGTTGAGAATTTATCGCACTGGACGTACTACAAAGATAAAAAATAGTATATTACCTAATCCGGATCATGGTGTATCTGGATGCCACATTTCATCGAAATCGATTTCAGTTGTTGGAGTGAAAATTTGGCAGATAGACTGTTAGACACAGTGACTTTCACATTAATATTAGGTATCCCGTCTTTTCGCATAATTTTTTCATACTTATATATTTTGCCATAACCGGTTTCGCATAAATTTAATTAGCATAATGATACTTTGGCATAATGCAATGGTTAGGATAGGTTAGATTAGGTTAATTTATGCACCCCCTTTTTTATGGGAAATCGTCAAATGACCTCTCCCGCTCTAGGCGGAGCGGAAGGGCGTGTCAGACTCTTACTGACTAAAACCCACCCGTGTTCCTTCAGTTGCCTGTACGCCAGGGCCACGGTAACTCTTTCGAACAATCCGCGACCCCGGCAGGCATCGGCTGTATCGGACCCCGTCAATTATGCTGACATCTCTTTGAGACGCGCGTGGAACACAACGCGCCGTCAACCCGGGCCTGGTCCTTTCCGGATAGCGAGCTGCCCATTGCTCGCCGTCCGCAAGCACATGGGTAGAGCTACTGGCCAGTAACAATAAAAAATATAATAAATAAATTTTTGTATTAATTTAATCATTTATTTTTTAATAATTAATTTGTAATTTGGTCTAATTTCAATATGGGTGTATCCCTGAAATAAAAATGATTTGATTTGATTTTGATATTTGGTTTAATTAATGCTGAAAAGAAACTTTTTGGCGCAGCCGTGAGACATACACTGCTGTTTTTAACACTTTTTTAAGTGAAAACTTCTTTAGGCGCGTTGAGCACTTTTTGGGTGATCAAAAGTCATGGAACTCGCCTCATCGTCACCGAACGCTTCCCATGAGCTATACAGGACGGATTTTTGAGATGGAGCAGCAAGGACAGCTATCTTAACCGTTGTAGCTATAGGAAAACAGTCTTAGGAAACTTACCTTAACTTTTTGAGAAATTTTGAATAGCATTCAAAATGTTTTTTGCGATTTCTGACTTTTCTAGTACTGAAACCTAAGTTGGTCCGATAGAGGTTTTCGATCCTTTTATTGAACATGATCGATTGGCATAAAAAAAAGTTTTTGTGAAAATTGCCCATTTTCCTGCTGACTACATTTTTTTCAAAATCTATGAATGCAATTCAAAATTTCTCAGAAAGTTTAGGAAAGTCTCCTAAGACCGTTTTCCTGTAGCTACAACGGTCCTTGCTGCCCCATCTCAAAAATCCACCCTGTATGTACACTGAGTATATATGTGTACTTTTTGGGTGAACAAAAAGCGTGAAACTCGCGTCATCGTCACAGTGTATTTTGTGTTTCACGAATATTTTTTATTGTTACTGGCCACTAGCCCTACCCATGTTTTAAATTAACGTCGCCATTGTAGCGCCACGTTGTATTATGTCTTAAAATTTTATGCAAATGGATAGGGACCAATATATTACTATGTCGATATTCTCCGAAGGGTTGGGCAGAAATGTATAGTTCACCCACGTTTTGACAGTTATGTTATAAGTCTCATTGTAGGACTGTAGAAGCGTAATCTAGTCGCGAATTTATTAATAATAAAAATAAATCCTAGTAAGATTTATAGATGTCCGTGGGTGTGTCCGTGGCATCAGAATACCAGCGCTGTGGTATTTTTTTTTTATATCTTTGCATTATGCTGAGATAGGAGCCTTTTTGACCTCGCACAGGTCTTTTATTTTTTACTTATTTATGGTTGTTTTTTTTTTTTAATTTCCTGTGCATGTCATAAATAAAATGTTTTTCTTTCTTTCTTGTCGTTCTAGTCTGCATGAGTGATCCAGACTACGCTTCTATTAAGAATGGTTTTACGCAAAGAACTAATTAATGAACAATACTTTGTCTGACCTGGGGATTGAACTCTGAAACCTAAACTCAACAGTCATTGTGTTTGCCATCACTAGTCTATGGATATACCTAGTCACACATGACAAATCATAGGACACACGGTATTACGGTATCACTGTGTTTATTTAAGCTTAATAGTAAATAAATTAATGAAGGAAATATTTATTTTATCAGTTGGTTCTAACCTAATTGGTTCACGCTAAAAGCGCCAGGAAAAATATTTCCTTGCAAAGCCATATTGATAGTTTTCCATTCATTGTACGTAAGGAAATATCAATTCCTGTGTTGGATTCATTCCAAAAGTGTTGTATGCCTTTGACGAGATAAAGGCTAACTGAAACAATGAGGGGGTTTGCGATTGGGCAAAAAACTAACTTTGATTTGGTGGCCAACTATTTATACAACTTCGGAGTTGGATAAATAGTTGTTATGTTGATTTTACTCCGAGGTACAGGATGCTCGTCTATTATAAAGACTTGCGAAACCATATAGGCTCTTCTTTATGAAATTAACTAGTGAGCCGCCCCTACTTTGCACCAATGCACAAAAAAATGAGATTTCATTATTATATTATGTTAGTTTGATCTGTGGTTTAGTAATACAAGCCGCACGGCTCCTTGCCGCGGTCAGTCCGTGGATGAATAACCATCTTTACATACTAAGAACCTTCCGTGCCTCGGAAAGCATGTTAATCCGTTGGTCCCTACTGTCATTCGTGGATCTTTGACAGTCGTTACGGGTCGTCAGAAGCCCAAACGTCTGACAACTAGTCTTACCAAGGGTATCGTATTACCCAGTAACTGGGTCGTGGAGGTCAGATAGGCAGTCGCTTTATGTAAAATGCTGGTATTCAACTGCATCCGGTTACACTTGAAGCCGACCCCAAGATAGTTGCGAAAAGGCAGATGATGATGTTAGTTTATTATAAAAGTATTATATAAATACATTACAATACATATAATATGTGTATGTACCGGAAGGTCATAATACATTTATATTAACCAATGAAATTCGCATTAAGATCCGTTGCAGTTATGAAGAAAAATTCGGTCAAAGATACAGACACGAAAAGCGACTTTAATTATTAATAATACATAATTATATGGCTATTTATTGTGCATAATAAAGGCGCTATGTTTTGGGATATTTTTAACCGACTTCACAAAAAGGAGGAGGTTCTCAGTTCATCGGAGTACTCAAAGACGGCTGGACCGATTCGGAAAAATATTTTTTTGTTTGAAAGGGTTTGCCAGGTAGTTTTAAATAAATTTTATTACCTTTGCGGGGGTAGTTTTTGAGTTAGCTTCGATAATACGTATTTAGTCCACTTTTATCTTGATGATGTTAGAATACTTCCTGTCACTGTTGTTTACATAACAAGTAGTGGTATACGAATTTATGTGGGGTAGGTACCATAACTAAAAAGTGAAAAATAAAAAATACTTTTCACAAAAAAAAAAAGACTACCTTAGTACTTCCAAAAAAAACATGTGTGTAGTTCACACGCCATAGAAGTAAAACCTTAAAAAATGTGAAATTCAAGACTGTATAATGTATTCTATCTCATTCTCTCGCACGTTAAATCCTATTTATGTACCTATGTGTTTGTCTCTTTGTAATGTCGCTTTTTCGTTTCATGCAGTTTCGAATCACAACGGGGCTAAAGTTTTCATTTTAAAAACATATGCAGATCCAAAGACACCGACTTCCGTAATTATAGTTTCACTTCGTAGTGTTTTTTTTTTGTTGGAGTGCGCTGCGCGGTCTGTTGTTACGTCTATGACGTTTTTTTACCAATTCCAATACTACACCTAATTTCAATACTAAATAAACTAGAAAATTTCTAACACGAAGATCCCATCTAATTATGGCTAGAAAGCCGAATGCAGCTAAGAGGAAACACAAAAAACACCTAGTTTCATTGCTACAACTGGAAACCGTTAAGGGAAACCTTTTAAAAAGTGAACAGTTGCGTAAGCTAAAGTTGCTACGTATGTGAAGAGCCTTAAAGTTGAAAAGTAAAAAATCAAGTCCCTTTTTAAGTTCTACTTCTAGTTTAACTGAATAATTCTTGATGTTTTCACGTACAAGCAAGCCTAATTCTTCTGATTAAAAAAAACAACCGACTTCCAAAAAAAATACTAAAAGACGTGAAAAATAACTTTAATTTCGGTAGTCGGTGCCTTTGGTTTTGTATTTTCGTTTTTGGCCACCGACTTCCGAAATAAAAGTTATTTTTCACGTCTTTTAGTGTTTTTTTTGGAAGTCGGTTGTTTTTTTGTAAAAAAGTTTTTATTTTTCACTTTTTAGTTGCGGTACCTACCCCACACAAATTCGTATTCCACTAATTGGTATGTAAATAACAGTGACAGCAAATTATCAACATATCATCAATATAAACTAAGTGGAAAAAATATGCAGTATTAAGGATAACTCAAAAACTACTAGTCAGACCCTGATCAAATTTAAATGGGACTACATGTGAAGCACCAGCTATCAAATAAAAAAAGAATCATCCAAATCGGTTCACCCAGAAAAAAGTTATGAGCTAAACATACAGACGAATTGAGAACCTCCTCCTTTTTGTGAAGTCGGTTAAAAAACTTGGAACAACACGACAATCTCCCTTTTTCCTTAAAATCAGAACCGAATCGCAATTATCGGCAACATATCTGTCTAACCCGAAATCTGGAACGCGTATAGTTGATATCTACACCATCATGTAGCGCCAAAGTCAACAGAGGTAGATGGTATCATCAAAGAACACCACAGCACTAGTACCCGATTGCTTTGGCTTCTATTTTGAACCAACTTAAAAATGGAGGAGGTTCTCGATTTGTCACACAATATTTTTTCCTGTCAAAAGCAGAATTTTAACAATGAAACTGAACGCAAACGGCTCATCTAAACCGCGTTCAAGAGCCGTCAGTGTAATCATTGTCATGGAATATTGATACTGGCGTCAGTTGTGGTGAAGTTTATCCTAAGTTGCAGAAAACTTCCTTGGCTTTGCAATTTCCTAAGATATCTGGTATTTACTAGATTTGCACACACACGTACAAAAAAGAATATCACTGTATACATTTTACAAGTGTATGGGTATTACACTTATACATTGCTATTGTTGTGGCCTACAAGCATACGTCCGGCCGCCACGGAGTGCCGCGGCTTACTGAAGCGCGTGCGCGCCAGCGCACTCGCGACGGGCGCGACGATGTTCGTTGGTGTGGGAGCGTGGAGAATGATGTCATGAGCCTGCTAGCTGCGCCGCATTCATTCTTCGACTGAGGAAATTTAAAAAAAAAAAATATGCTGGCTTTTATGCAGTTGGCCCCGCGGGGGACCTCTTCTGCTTCACCGGGCTTTGGTAGGGCCAGAAGGGCCTCTCACCGAAATGGCGGGGCGCTTTTATACTCCGCACGCGATGGTCTCGTTTCAAAACATTTTGAGTTTTTTGTAGCTTGTCTGTGATTGGTGTTTTCACAATTTGTATAGAGGATTAGTCCAACCACTAATTGCATATTGTATTTATAGCATATAATTACTACATAAGAAAATAAACATGTGGATTTATTACTATATAATCGATTTTCATTATACCTAACAATAACTACCAAACCATAATTGCGTAAGGGTGCTATACCAATCACTAAACCTGACTTGGTTTCCGTACGTCCTTTTTGGGTAACCACTGAAAAACAGCGCCGTGCTGTGGGTCCCCCATAGCACAGCATCATGCTGAGTGGAAGCCTTCTTGTCACAGTCATAACGTGCACCTGTCGACATTTCTGTTTTGTGCTCGTGATTATAGATCTATTTTGTTTTCATTTTTCTTTATTATTAGAGCTAATTATCTTTTTTGTATGCACGTGTTTCTGTGACAAATAAACCTATTTTTCTTTTCTTTCTTTCTATAATTGTATGCATTAGTATTATTTTTTCTAACTATTACCACAGGATGTAAGTTTTTATGCTTGTGCTATTGAAGCAACAAATAACTTGCATCCTATGAACACTATTAAGATATAAGATATAAGATATTTTTTATTTGCATAAAACATGGTATAAAAGGTGGTATTAGAAAATATAGATCAAACATGTTTTGCTTAAAACTAAAGCGTGCAAACTTACTTACTAAAAATACATTATGAAATTGAAATACATTACATAGATTTCATATTAAAAAATTCATTAATACCATAGAAATTATTATTATTAAGCCATTTATATAATTGGGTTTTAAATAACGTACAATTTAACGTTTTAAACATTTTTGGTAATTTATTATAGAGACGTACACACATAACCAGAAAGTTTTTATTATATTTCGCTGATCGAGGCAGTACATCCAGCACAAGTCTGTATTGGTCTCGCCTACTTCGAGAGCTTATTTCCTCCGCTGTTTTAAATAGTTCTTTGTGTTTTTGAACGAACATGCATGCTTCATATATATATAATGAAGGAAACGGTAGCAAACCAAGCTCTTTAAATATAGGTTGACACGATTCGTCACATGGAATCTCGTATAGAGCTCGTAAACATTTTTTCTGGGCGACAAATGCTCTATTGTGGTCAGTGCTATTTCCCCACATTATAAGTCCATACCGTAGTGAGGACTCAACATAAGCGCGGTATGACATCACAGCCGTTTTTATATTAGTGACTTTTTTTATTTGTCTCAGAGCATAGACAAATTTATTTATTTTATTGCTTACAGCATCAACCTGTGCTTTCCAGTCCAAATGTTCGTCAATTACTACTCCTAAAAACTTAGTTTGTGTCACTTGTATAATTTTCGGTATGTCCATTTTAAAATTAAATGTATTATTATAAGATTGATTAAATTGTATATATACTGATTTATTAAGATTAATAGATAAATTATTATAATTTAACCAGTTAATTATATTGTCTATTGTATTATTTATGTCCGCTTCATGACCCGCTATGGATTTATATTTTTTATCGCTAGTGACAATTATGGAAATGTCATCGGCAAAAAGGAAGCATTTATGATTGGTTACATTAACTAGGTCGTTTATATAGAGTAGAAATAAGATAGGGCCCAATATGCTACCCTGGGGGACGCCGCGTTTTACACTTATGTATTCAGATGAATATTCTGTCATGTCCCTACTTTCATTAAGTTTAGTGACAGTGACTCTCTGTTGTCTGTTAGTTAAGTACGACGATATCCACTGGAGTGGCAGACCTCTAATACCGATAGCCTCTAGTTTTTTTAATAAAATTTCATGTGTAACCAGATCAAATGCCTTTGACAGATCAAAGAATAGCCCTGTCGTTAGTTGTTTGTTGTTAATATTGTTCAATACTACTTTCAAAAGTGAAAAGATGGCTAGGGATGTGGACTTATGTTTCTGAAAGCCGAATTGCTCTTTTTTTATAATGTTAAATTTCTCACAGTAGTTTACTATTCTCTGATACATGATGCATTTCTCATAGATTTTTGACATGATGGGTATTATTGTTATGGGGCGATAATTATTCATGTCACATTTTTCACCCTTTTTAAATATTGGTTTGACAACAGATATTTTTAAAGCGTTAGGGAACACACCTTGTGAGAAGGACAGGTTAATTTAAACGGTGCAGCTGTTAATGTTGCTTCAACTAATGGCATGCCACAGGCACTTAAAGCACAGCGTGTAAACGAGGCTTTACTCAGACATACATTTGGCTAGTAATGCATTTCACGAGCACTGTCTATCGAAAAAAACTTCACTATGATGAAACGTTAATCCATATTATCAATGCAATATAGCTTATGCCATCGTATTACAAAGTATCTCATGTCGCTATTCGCCTCGCCTCGGTTGATAAATCAATCTAAACGCGATGTTACTTGCTTGGCCGGCGCCCAGTAAAGGAATCCTGCTTTTATTTTACACTGCAACTGGTTTTGTCATTGTGATACGTGCTTTCGTTACAAGCGTGTTTTAAATTTGATAGTTTTTATATAAAAGTATAAACATTAACACAACACAACATTTTTGTAACGTTATGTTTATTTAAAAGAGTGCCCATGGAGTTTCTTGCCCGTTCTTCTCGATATACGTACCTACTACGCTTTGGAATGGGCCACTAGCTTCATTTTTCTTGTTGACCAACCCCTTGACAGTTCAAAAGTGTCTGTAATTGGTTTATTTGGAATAAATGCTTTGAGTTTGAATTACTTTCACTTTTTTATTTGGTTATTTGTATTCACGAACTATGTCCAAATAAACTTTATTCTTTCTTTCTTTCTTAGATTAGTTTTTTGGATGTTTGACGTTTTGTAGGTGAATGAGGGATTATTTTGGATGTACTGATTTAATTTATGAGTTTGTCTTTGCAAATACAAGATAATACTGAGTTTATAATATTTGATTAAGGTGACGTCTATTTTTTATGTTTCAGACAACTTGCGCAGATATTAAGGTATCAAATGGCTCTATAATAAATTATTTACACAGGACGGAATCTTAATTGTTTATAGCAAAAATCTTGTCAGAGCGATAAAAGTAACAACAAAAATCAAGGAACCTTTATATTTCTATGCATTGAACCCATAACCCATCGCATGCTGTCGTAGATTTTCATTTCGTATTGGGATACGGGTGATAGATTACTGGCGAAAACCTGATCAAAAATGCAGGTGTTGTGTCCCGCTTACAAATTCGCACACAATGTTTACAGTAATCTGATGACAGGATAGCAAATTCAAATATTATTGAAATTATTTCATATTATTTTATATTGTGCGTAAAATATATGCTCTGACGTGGAGTTGCTGACACTAGCCCGATTACCTATTTCATACTAACCAATTGTTGTTGTTGTGTTATGTATTGCCACGGGGCGTTCCATGCTTGGCAAAAGGCTAATAAACCGAATTCCAAACGTCGAGATTTGGCGACGCGACGTAGGAAGGTCTTCGATATCGGAAACCAATTGCAGAACTCAAATGGAGTTGGACAGGACAGACCTGGCGAGGTGCAGTAATGACAGGTGGAATAAGGCTGTGACTGAGTGGCGTCCCAAGATTGGAAGACGAAGTGTCCGTTGTTCAGCGGCGAGCTGGGTGGACGACATTGTTGCCATCGCGTGTAGAACCTGAATCATGCACTCCTGCATAGGAGTGTGGGGATTGGTACAAGAGAAGAGGCCTAAGCTATTTGCACTTGAGTAAGGCTTAAAAATATGAAGAGTATACGAACACTCCGTAAGTGCAATGCGATAATATGTTTGGCAACACTAAATTTTAAGACAATGTATTATCATTTTCACATCATGTACGTGTGTGTGTGTATGTTCGTGTGTGTGTGTTTCATGTTTTTTTTTTTTTTTTTGTGTTGCCAAACATATTATGGCATTGCACTTGCGGAGTGTACGTATACTCTTCATATTTTTAAGCCTTACTCAAGTTCAAATAGCTTATTTTGCCTACTCCGGAACAACAATCTTCCCCTTTATAAGAACATTGCTTAATGTTTAGAGATGTATAACGTCAATACTGTTTGATTAAACAGTCGCTATGATAACTTTAAACAATCTTTATAAATAAACCTCCCTTTCTGGTAGATAAATTCATTTCCCTTTTGTTTTTTTTTTTGTAATCAGGGCATATCTGGAGAAATGCTCTTGAAATATAGATAACTAGCTGCGCCCCGCGGTTTCACCCGCATAAGTCTCGATCCCGTGACAATAACGGGATAAAAAGTATTTTATGTCCTAACCTAGGTCATGGTCTACACACGTGCCGAATTTCATCCAAACCCATTCAGCCGTTTTAGCGTGAAAGCGTAATAAACAAGCTTACTTTCACATTTATAATATTACTTAGGGTACTATTGATTGTACACCATAATACATTACAGTTGGAACATTACATTGTGTCACTCACATAAGATGCCACAATATGCCCTAACCCCCTTAATAAACCCACAATAAAGTTATGCCCAACAGTTTATATTTACCAAGGTTTAAACTTAGGTAAATATAAACTAATGTTATAATGATGTAACTTTACTCTGCGCTTATCATAAGGGGCTTTAGGCCTATTGTGACATCTTTATTTGACTCTCATAAGTTTAATTGTCATTATGGTGTACAATATAGTGTTGTCTAACTCTATTTCAAAAAGAGCGTTAAAGTATTGAACTTAAGCTACCATAAAATTAACACAAACAAAAAGTATCGACTTCACAAACACTTACTAACACAGAAACCTCAATTGATGTTTACAGCAGGGCGCAGCTCGAAGCGGTTTTTAACGCTAAGTGCACCGTCACCCGGCACTCGCCAACAATAGCGACATTCAGCTTAAAGAAGCATGTTCTAGATTCTAAAAATATATTTTATGTAGACGAGAACGGAACTGGTTCCTAATTATCGCCATAACCGGAAAACTTAAGAGTTTTCTTTAATAAAAAAGACAGAAAGAAAGACTTTATTACAACCAACATCGAAAATAAATACGAATAACTTTAATTTCGGAAGCTTCATCTATCAAATGAGAAAATAATGTTCAAAATCGATCCACAATTGATGAAAATATCGAAGAACATGCAATAAAAAAAAACATACTAACAAACATAGAACCTCCTCTTTTTTTAGGTCGGTTATTAATTACTAATTTGCTTTCTATGGTGGCCGTGTTCCATCATATAATAAAATAACTAATTAACACGTTTAATACCCTTATGCTCTACTCCGCTAAGCACGACTCGACAAATACCAACTTAAAAGTCCTTTGCAAGAAATTCCTTGATTTTACGTAAACAATGGAAGGTCAAATTGGGAAGAAAATTGTTTGAGCAAATGCTCGATAATTTCCGATCCACCAAACCAGAATCGGTGCAGTATGGTTCGCTATGGTCATGGGAGATTTGTGACCAACATTGGACGTGTCTCAGATGAGATGGTGATGATCATATGACTTTGTTCAAAAACGTAATAGTCAGACTTATGGCCGCCTGATTACCCGTAATGACAGTCATGTCAGTTGTGACAACGATGACATGATGAGATAGTGTCATCGTTGTCGCAACAATAAGCATGCAAATTGGTCACGCCAGATCCAGAACTCTCATAACGTTCCAAACTAACTGATATAATTTTCTCTATGTATAACTTCCACAATATATTGGACTCTCACATACGTGTCTGAACAACAAGGACTGAAATAAATCGGCGCACAACGAATTGCTTATTTGCTGCTACGTCGTAGCTGGCGTAGCTGACGTAGCAGCTACGCCGTAGCAACCGCGTAGCTACTCGTTGTTTAGAAAATGTTTGCTGCGTTTGACTTTGTTTACGCCTAGGTTTGTGTGGATTATAAGATTCATTGAAAGGCCAAATTAGGCCACTGAGTTTCTTGAAAGCGCGAACTATTTATATGAAAACAAGCTGTTGCCTGGGCCTTCATCTGCATTTATTTAGATATTATAAAACAAACAAAAAGTAATTTATGTCCTTTTTGTCATTTTTGTCCCAAGCTATTTGTCATAATTCATAACAATCAGTACACTAATTTTGGCGAGAAAAGGTAACTGACAGAACGATAATCATAGATTCTATTGTGTATATGCGAAAAACCATGGACGCAACTCGTAATGGGCAATCTGACAAAATATGGTACTCAGGTTAAAAGCATAGAGAACATAGTTACACAACTACTAAACCATCACCTTATCCACAACACACAGTCTTAATTACTCGCCTAATTTATTCATCTACTCCCCAAAAATGCACACATATGGAGGGAAAATTCTGCCGCGTTTGAACTGGGGCGCTTAAAAATAAAGCGGATGGCAGACAAATGATTTACCTAAGCATTTTCAAATCAGAACGGATACGGTTGCTCTTCCCCCAGACTCCATTACACTTATTGCGAACCTTTAAACCTGACTGCACATGGTAGATGTAAGTTTTTTTTTTGTATTAATAATGCCGGGCATTATTTGTGGAGACTGTTATTTATTATTTATAGTTGTTTTGAGTTATTTTAACTTCGGTTATATTATATAGTTATTATTCTAGCGTAGAAATTTTCTTTAGGTTATAAAAAAAAAAAACTGTTGTTTCATAGAAAACTGATGACTGAAATATCTACGCAATCAAAATGTATGGAACAGCGAAATTTTTTTTTTATAACCGACGAAAAATTTCAACGCATGGTGTTTCAGAATTATGTACTGACACCATAGTGACAGGTTGCACATCGATGTCCCTTATTATCGTGTAAAAATATCGCAAATGGTCACATGAAAATGTTTTTTATTTATTTTGTACTATCGAAACAAAAAGCTAACAAAGGGCAGTCGCTAAAACGTTATAATACAGTTTGTCCCGAAAATGAGTACTTAATAATATTTATATGACGGAGAAGGTATGTCTCTCTCGTTATTTTCAGCCACATTTTAACTACTGTGGGCGTACTATGGGTAATGTTGGTTATTGCGCAATAGAAAAACCGTTTGCAGTTCCAATCAAATTATAATTTACGATCAAATTAATCACACTTGCGAATCACACACTGTAGGTACACAACACAACTCTACGGAACGCGCGACAGTTTCTAAATGTCTTCACTGCTTACCCGTCAACAACAAACTCTGCTGTACTCTGGTCAAGCGTTTGCGTTATAGACTCCGTCCAGCGCCACCTGGTCACACCGACGTCCCGATTAGTCAAGTCAAGTACGATTGATCTAACGTATTTCCGAAATATATTTGATCATAATATGATAATTTTAGAGCGTATAATAATTTAGAAGATGCTTTAACGTTCAAATGTGCCTTTTAATGGTCTACTTGAAATAAATTATTTGACTTTGACTTTGCGTGAAAAAGTTTGATATTTTTGCTGTTTTCCTGAAATAAACTTACTTCAAGCTAAATAATGTTAGGTACCTAAAGAATATGTTCTCACCTGAATAAAACTATTAACAAGATTGATACCAATTAATTGATATAAGTGCACTCATATCAATATAATATGTGTTTGCACAGACCTTGATCGACTTCTTCAATAAGAAATACAAACATAAGACCAGAAACACTAACACTGAACTGAAATATTTGACCAACAATTTTAATAGCTTCCGATCTCGTAAAAGCTAGCTCAATTAAGTTGAGTGTGTACCTACCTTACTCTAACGTAGGGACTTGTTCATATGAATCACTTTCGAATCTGTTTTTGAAGTGAAAACTTCTTTAGGTGCACTTTGTGCACTTTCTGAACAGTAAGGCCTGAATTCCTCCTACGTTGATGTCCGTCGCATACGGTCGGTCGCGTACAGTCGGTCGCGTACGTCAGCGAGAAATAAATAATAAAAACTGTACTGCGATACCGATCGCTCTACGGTAAAGTCGTCTGCCGAGCCTGGCATTCAGCTGATCGTCGGTAACAGACTGAGGGCGCTCCCACAATTCCATACTCGTCAGTTGACCGACGTACGCGGCGCTGACGAGCGAAGCCGACGCGTGCGATAAGCAGCGCATAGCAACGTACGCGCCCCTGACGTCGTTGTAAATTAAATTAATATTCGAACGCGCGACCGACGTATGCAACCGACATCAGAGCAGGAGGAATAAAGGCCTTAACAAACTAGTCGGTGACGCTGGATCGAGTATACTCGGCGCTGAATCCAGTATATTCGGCTCCAGTCGTAAAATTTCACTTCTATTGTGTAGACATAAGACCCTCTTTTTCATGTGACAGAAAAAAGAATTGTCCGAGAATTAACATCTAAGACCTGATCATGATGATTATTGATGACTACCGCAACTTCGCGTGGTTAAGGCGCTTCTCATACACAAGGTTGTGGGTTAAACACAAGACAAGTACCAAAGACTACTACTACTAGTACTATGTGAGTTTTCCAAATTCAAATGTACTTTCTAAGCTGCCTTGGACATCACTGGTACCGGTGATGGAATACATCCTGAGGAAAGCTTCTTTTTTTTTGGTTGATATTGAAATCATCAAATGACCTCTCCCGGTCTGGGCGGAGTGGAAGGGCGTGTCAGACTCTTACTGACTAAAATCCACCCGTGTTCCTTCAGTTGCCTGTGCGCCAGGGCCACGGTAATTCTTTCGAATAATCCGCGACCCCGGCAGGCATCGGCCCTATCGGACTCCGTTAATTATGCTGACATCTCTTTAAGGCGCGCGTGGAACACAACGCGCCGTCGACCCGGGCCTGGTCCTTACCGGACGCAAGCCCGCGCCTACAGTGGCCGGGAGTCGGCTATCGAATCCCGACACCCAGGGTGTCTCCTCCTGCGGCGACTAGAGGCGTTAGGGCGCAATGTTTGCCTCTCATCGTGAGGAAACCTTTTTTTTTTTTTTGGATGGGAAATCATCAAATGAGGAAACCTGGACTTATAATTAGTATAAGTCTGAAATCGCCAATCTGCCTGGAACAAGCGTGGTAATCAATGCTCGTATATTCTCTATATGAGAAGAGCCGTTAGACCGTAAGACAGTAATTGACTAGTAAGCAAGATTATATTGCAACGAAGATGAAGAAGACGAAGGCGTAACGTTGGAAGACCTCCAAATAGGTGGACAGATGACCTTGTGATAGCCTCAGGAATCTGCTGGATGCGAGATGCACAGAACCGGTCGAAGTGGCGATGCTTGGAGAGGCCTATGTCCAGCTGATAAGGATGATGATGATATCGCAACTCCTGAGCAAAATGGTGGTTGATGACATTGACGGTACTATAACCATCTTTGTTAACGTCAAAAAAGTGGTAAACAATAATAGGTAACATTTAAAGTACCCTCTGCACAAACAAGAGCTGATGACCTTGAAACGGCTGAACCGATTTTGATAAAAACGTGTCTAAGAACCATCGCTAGAAAACCTGCTTTCAAATAATAATAAAAAACCGCATTCAAATCGGTTCACCCGTTCAAGAGCTACGGTGCCACAGACAGACACACACATAGCGGTCAAACTTATAACACCCCTCTTTTTGCAACGGAGGTTAAAAAAGCAACCATATTACAGCTACACTGCTACATGGATGCTAAATGTATGGAAAAAACAATATGGCAGCGTTAGTTCCGATTTTGACCACACGTCCAAACATCCTTGTACAGCTCTAACAAGGAGTTAAGTTCCATATTATGATAATTATTTTACACCTCCTTGCGGTTTCTTATCAATTGGACGAGTTGTTTAGTTGACCGCAACGTGCGGTTCAAACTGTGGGAAGCGTTTTGTGAGTAGCCGCAATAACATCCTCCAACACAGGAACTTTAAGAATACACCATGACAATGTCATGATGGAATTGACTCGCAAATAAACGAACTTTGTATGTCCAATTAAGTGGCAATAAGGTACTTGATTGATTTTATTAGATTTCTCAAAAATTTGCCACTTCAGAAACCTACATGGTCCTTACATGATCTGACCAAGATTATGTTTGGACTTTAAAAGAGACTTTGAGTTTGCGTCGACCTTTCTTCTCAGAGTAGTCGGATAGGAAATGCCGACCTCATCAAATTTTTTAAATATGATTCACGTGTAAAAAAATTGTTTGCCAAGTACAAACAGCTAAACTACATAAATAAAATCATTTATCATTTAGAAAAGAAACAATCCACAGAAAAAATAATGTTTAAATAACTGAATAAATTCGAGCACGTGCGAGTCGGTGAGAAGGGTTCCGTATCACCGTATAATATTTAACACTACATATTTAAAAAAAAACACGTTTCTTGTATGGGGACCCCCCTTAAATTTTAACTTAATTTTATTTTTATTATTTGTTTTTATAGCAGTTATAGTAGTTCACCCTCGGTGAAAATTTCAAGTATCTACCTATTACGGTTCAAAAGATTCAGCTCTGTGACTGACGGATGGACGGACAGCGGAGCCTTAATGGTGGCACCCTTTGAGTACAGAATTAAAAAAAATTACAGAGTTGTAAGTGATTTAAAGTCTATGCTAGACAGAGACAGCACTGCTACCATCTGACGTCACAAAACAGAAACGCCATAGTAACTTTGCGCCATTTAGTACAATGATCGTTTTGCGTGACAAGGATAAAAGATAACTTTAAAAGCGTGAAACATCCCCATTTTTTCACCGCTTTTTTACAAATCGTCCTTATTTACTAATATTGTAGGGGCATATACACACACATATAATTTACAATACACAACTATACGTAGTTATATATTTACACTATTACATAATATAAGTTAGTATTTATATATCATATTTCGTGTTGGAACTTCGGCCGCTGTGGCTCAGTGGAAAAGCACCATTCTATACAGGCCTACAGCTGTATATTCTATATACCTGTTCAGCCGCATGCGCCCGCGCATCGACACACCAGTCTTGATCTACTCTCGACGCGGAGCGCTCGCTGCTCGCTTGCCTACCGTTCTGCTTATTGTTTATGCTAAAAGTAATTTTGCATTTATATAAACCGTAGTGAGTATTTTACCGAGCTGTTATGAACTAATATATCATCAGTTTCGACACCGATGCTTGTGAACTTTATAACTATATTCTTAACCTATCTGTGCTTCTAAACCCTCTGTTTCTCTTGTGCTTAAATCAAATTTGTGTACTGCTTTGGAACATATTATAAGTTAGGTACAAGGACTACCTGAAGAGTTTCATTCCATCGCCCCGAATCACACCTACTCATAAGGAAGGAAGTAACCACAGCGAGAAGGTAGTATTTACCCAATTTTTTCCTACAACATCTATAAAATAAGTATTAATTCATATATGTTTATGATGGTAGTCCAATGCCCTACTCCCTGAAAGTTATCGCAGTATTATTAATGTACAGTCATCAGCACGCCGAGCTACACGAAATTGTCAAATTTCACCAAACGATTTTAAACCTTAAAATGTGGATTTTAAAAGTTCAAAAACAAATGAAAAAATATTACAGTTTGTGGTAACTTACATCAAGTTACCACAAACTGTCATATTTGCGACGACTGTACATAGACATAAATTACCCACCGACGCATTGCGGTCAAAAAAAACCTTGTTTGTGACAAAACCCTTTAGCAAAATTTTGTAGCCATGACATGGTTTAGTAGTGGCTCGTCTGAACTCAGCCTTACCGGTAGCGGAACGCGCGAAATCTGCTTTACAGTTTCAATTTCGTGAAGTGAAAGAGTTTCAGGTTATTCGTGCATATTGCTTAAGTATCAGAAATCTAATATATGTGCAAACGTTAAATCTAGGAATGAGTAAATTTTGGATGAAAAGGCTGTTTTTTTTACAGATATTGGTTGAATGACATTATGACATGCTGTCTGTTTCCCCAGTAAGTGTAGATAGAGATGTATGTTGGTAAGAGTGAGACACAACACAGATAACGGAGATGCGTCGGCGTCCGCTGCTAGAGGCGGCTTTGTCAACCCTTTTCACACGTTTTCGTGTCTATGTGACCGCGTTGTCTTCTAAACTACGCAATGGATTTTGATTCGTTTTTCACAATCATATAGAGAATGTATGTCTATAATCTATTAGACATAATCACCCTATACTGGTTACTACCATCATCAACACACTTGGTAAAGGGTTGAATGATTGCCGTATAAATGAAGGTGAAGGTTTCCATTATCCAGACATAAAACTGATTCATCGCTTCCTTCAATAACACACAAGAATTGAAGATGGTCCCTTTGTCCCTCGAAAACTGTTCATAAAATGTTTTTGTATTAGAAATATTTCACAATTCTACAAATAACGGATACCACCCATCATAATCAACCTATAATGTTCCCACTGCTGGGACACAGGCCTCCTCTCGGTGAGAGGGAGTGGGCTGTAATCCACTACGCGGGCCCACTGCGGGTTGGTAGATGTCACATGTTTTGGAATTGTTGGTTCTAGGACATCCCGGTTTCCTCACGATGTTTTCCTTCACCGTTTTGAGAGCAGTGTTGATGAAATAATTTACACAACAAGCGCCTGTCTGGGTTCGAACCTACGACCTACAACTCGTAAGTCGCGTAACATATAAGCAATATATCACGATTTTTTGTCAAGTCGTAAAACCTTGGGAAGTAGGAATTTGTCGCTAGTACGATAATATACCTGACACCGCATTTTGAGTTGTCTTTGCCGATAAATCCTTTACCAAGGTTTCCTTTTCCTATACAATTTTTCAGCGAAATACCAAAAAATAAAAAACTGTCCTAAATGCTAATAGACCCTAGCTCCCTGAATATTCAATATCAGACCCACACGCCCATGGTGACAGTTGGACTAACAACCTCCAGCGTTTAGAATTAGCATGCCCACGAAAGAATTTCAAGTCACGTTCGTGTTGTTTTGTGGCAAGAGAAATATTACAATGATTTTTAAATTAAATGTATGTGGTTTTGTGTTGTGTAATGTTTACATGCCCAAAAAAGAATGGCGTTCGTTAATTACTCATCATGTTAGGTGGAACTTAAAATTACTGTGTACATGGAATATGTAATAACAGTATTGCAACCAACAAAAACAGTCCACAGGTTACCTTTAAATGAAACGACCACTACATGCAAAGTTTAAAATTTTAATTTTCACATGGCTTGCGTTCGCCCGTTTCAGAATGGTCGATTCCTACAATAATGAGACTTTTGAGCATAATACTATAAAGCTACCATTTAATAGGTTTTTCTTTCATTGACTTGAATGTGCCCTGGCGGCTGAGAGTATGTCATGCTCACTCTAATGTCTCGCTGGTGGTGGCGTGTGTGTTGGATCATTAAGTTCCCTTCAAAATGGTTGAGCTGAATGGTGCTGATCCATGCGTCATGTTCGTGAACGGGCGCCGTCAGTGGGGACTGGTCATTTCTTAGCTGCCATGGCTTATTTTAATTTAATTTAATATTCGAATCGCTTTTGTCTTTTTATTACGAACGCTTTTAACGTTCTGCATCGTTCTCATATGCATAATTTCAACATGAACGATGTAATCAATATTTTGTAACCATATTTTGATTTAAAAGAGTGTCCATGGAGTTTCTTGCCCGTTCTTCTCCATAGGTACCTACTACGCTTTGGAATGGGTAACTAGCTTCATCTTTCTGACTGACCGACCCCTTGATAATTCAAAAGTGCCTGTAATTGGTTTATTTGAAATAAATGCTTTGAGTTTGAGTTGAGTTTGAATAATATATACATTTTTGCATGTGCTCCCATACGTTCAAAAGTCTTATATTTAAAGAGCTTTCTGGAATATGTACCGTTTTTTGTGCCATTTCTTAAATATTATATATGACGGAGAAGGTACGTCTCTCTCGTTATCATCGGCAATATTTTAACGACTGTGGGCGTACTATGGGAAGTGTTGGTCATTGCGCAATAGATAAACCGTTTGCAGTTCAAAACAAATTATAATTTACGAACAAATTAATCACACGAGCGAATCACACACTGTAGTACACGACACAACTATACAGAATGAGCGACAGTTTCTAAACGTGTTCACTGCTTGAACGACACCGAGCAACCCTGCTTTAACATGGTCGAGCGATATATTGTAGACTCTGTCGAGCGCCGCCTGGTGGCGCTGGCGTCCCGATTAGTCAAAGTGAAACGGTTGATTTAACGTGTTTTCGACATATAGATATACTAAACATCATAAACACGTTAGATAAGTAAAATAAAAAAATAAAGGCGAACAGTAGGCTTGTATGGGAATTTGGTACAGCTAATAAAATTTCGTGTTTTGAGATATTTTTTGTTTTAATTAGTATTTAATATGATAGGCAAACCCTTTTTAAATTCTTAGATTTTTTTTAAATTAACGTCTTCAACTACTAAAATATTTTTATTGATATTATTAATTTAAGTTCGAAAAATAGTATACTTACATGAAAATAAATTACTTATTTGCCTTAATATGTGGTACAAATTCTATAAAAAAAATAACAACAAGATAAGTATGCTGTACTAAATCTGCTGTTCACCTTTAAAAAACTAGTATTTGGAACCCTAGTGATTATTTTCACAGTTATGTATCCCGTAGATAATCTGTGAACGGCGTTGTGAAGTGCAATATTATCTATAATTTTTATGTATTTCTTGTTTCTATGTTTTATATAGTACAGTCCTACCAACTTATCTGTGAACTGAAAGAGGACGGCTCCGTCGATTCAGTGTTGCTAATTAATATAAGGTGCCCAAAATTGAGTAAGTTTTCAAGAAGGAAATTTCACATTAGACATAATCGTTTAATAAGAATTACAGTTTTTACAAATTAAAAACAATGATATCTATATAAAAATAATAAAATAAATAAAAAGAATTTGATAATTTACAGTTACGTAGGTACGCTAACAGTTTAGTATCTCAGCAGTAAACAATGGCTTTATCTAAAAAGTAATCCAATGAAGTGGAAATTCAGCAGATAAAATATTCCACGGGGGGGATACAACTTTCATTTAATGCGAAGTTAAGTAGGTACACTACCCTGCAAGAGGTACCTGGATGTCTAGCATTTAGTTATGACCGTACCTAACCCTCTAACACCAGATTTGACTTATTATAATTAGCAGTGGTACCTAGTGGTAGTGTAATGAAATAATAAAAAAAAAAATGCTTTGCAATAATTTATTGAAAACTAGGTTTACAGTAATTGTGATCTTTAAATGAACCTGCATACACAACTTCATCCTGGTTGTGAGGCCATACTCCGCTTATTTCCGTACCACTATCATCATTATCACTATCGCTTTCGGTTTCAGTGTCACTTACCACTTCAATAATAAAAGGTTAATCTAAATACAAATCATGTTTTAAGTATTCTCCTTCTAACCTGCAAACGTGTTTACAATGCTGTGCCCACTCATGAACTGTAATAGCGTCAAAAACGTCTGTAACTAAGCGGGGAATTTCAGCATTTTTGTGCTCAATATTTACATCAGCAACTTTTCTTTTCATTGTGCTCCATAGGAGTTCAATGGGATTGAGATCACAGTGATAAGGTGGTAAATATAAGCATTTGTGTCTATTGTCTTCTAAAATTTTTTCAATCTCATATAAAGGTTCAAGCTTGTTTCTCTTAATTATTTCTAAAAGCTGAGGTTTAGTCAAATTCTCTCCGTAGTCAATTTTATTTTGGGTCAACCATAATTGCATATCTTTTTTTAAGGAATTCGTATTTGGTACTTTATTCACAGAAATACGGTGATAAGGAGCATTATCCATCACTATTATGGATGGCTCTCGTATATTAGGCACAAGTTTTCCAATAACCCACTTTTTAAAGTTGGTAATATTCATCTCGTCATGATAATCACCACTTTTTGTGTTTGATTTAAACACAAGTAGTGCATTTGTAACAAATCCAGTATCTCCTCCCGCATGAACAATAATATATCTTTGCCCTTTCGATACAGGCTCCAATACTCCGTCTTCACCCTCTCCTTGCCAACATTTACCCGATGTATGCGAAGAGTGAATATAGGTCTCATCTAAATAAATTATGGGCTGGGGCTGGGGAGATTTATTATTTTTATCCACTGCATGCAAGTACTTAGCTCTCCAAGCTGATATTTCATTACGCTCCATAAGAACCTTCCGATTCGATTGAGATTTTTTTAAACGAAGCCCACCTTGTGAAGCAGCTTTCGCAGACTCTCTCGCTGTCCTGTGTAATTTATATCTGTCTTTAATACCTCTAGAAGCTTTTTAACAGTAGGGAACTCTTTTTTTAGCAGAATAAAATTCATGTACTTTCCTCCGTATAACTCCCATGTCAAAATCATCAACATGCACAAATCCACTCTTACGTTTTCTCTCCTTGCCTGGTGTCCGAATTTTTGTACCAGTTTCTTCTGCTGCGTGCCCTTCCTTAACTATTTTTGAAATTAGTCCTTGACTCACACCTGAAATATAAGATGATAAAATAAATGTCAGTAGAAATTTGAAATCTGCAGGTCAGTTGGCTCACTCGAGCCAACTGACCACCACCACCACCACCACCACTCCACCCCTGATGTACGTTACTGTTACGCTAACCTGCAGCAAGAATAGAAACGATTATTTCGTGGACTTAAATAATTAGTTAAGTATCGGGTAATTTATAACGAGCAAGTTGACAACACTAACCTGTCGCTGCCGAAATTCGTTTGTATATTTGATTAAATGGAATAATCGCAGACCCCGCCCGAGCTTCTTCTTCAAAAAAGGTTTTAACCTTTAGAATAATGTTTCGAGCATCACTTTTAATAGCTTTCGGCATATTTAACTTTATAAATTCAGCAATGTCACGACAAAACAATTAGAGAACCCGAATGTAGTAGACACTGACAATCGAATGATATTTCAACATGACGGCTGTAGTTCCAATTTTCGCCATTTCACAGATAAGTTGGTAGGAGTGTAGCTGTTTGTTGTTCCTTTTGAATAAAAATTAAATAAAATAAAAGAACATCACGCCTTGTTTCCCAGAAGGGTTAGGCAGAGGCATACCTAAAGAACACCCACATTTCGCCAGTTATGTTCCAAGTAATGTGCCAAGTCCCATTTAATAGGGGGCGAGCTTATTGCCACCAACCGGGCACAAATCCGTACTCCGGGCTGCTACTGAAGAATTCCAGATGGAAAAACCCAATAACACTTTGCTCGAACTGGGAATCGAACCCAGGACCTCATGCTCTGCAGTAGCGCCTCCAACCACTAGATAGACTAGGGCAGAGATTTTTATTTGGTAATAAGGTCGCTGGGCTGAAACAAAAATCAGTAGGTACACCCAAAGACGGTGCGTATTGTTAG
The DNA here is from genome assembly GCA_916610205.1 of Griposia aprilina. NCBI lineage: Eukaryota > Metazoa > Arthropoda > Insecta > Lepidoptera > Noctuidae > Griposia > Griposia aprilina. Next base: position 11,646,076 of record OU744307.1, on the reverse strand, counting down.
AACATAAGTTCTTCACTTGCCGTTGACCCCTGTTCCTGATGCCTGTAAGATGGAGGACTAAACTGAATGAAAATGGGTAACTTCACATAAACCATAAAATAAATTACAGGAAGCCTCTTTTAAATTTAAATCTACGCATTACCACAATAAAGGAAACCGTAGACGACCCACTTGATGGAGAATAAGTATATGACAAGCACACAAGTCTGATGACTGGTACTTTATATAGGCTCCGCGGCTCCTCATTTGCTTTGGCGCATTTTTACAATGCGGCGCGCTGCGACTCGCCGCAGCTATAATGTATGCTTAGCATAAGTCTGAATCAGTGCGGAATAAATTATGTTCGGGTACATCATCACGGTCAGCTCATCACGTCCAGAGCCTCAATTGCATAACACACTTTCTTATCACATTCCGAACGATTTTGAAGGAAATTCTTAAACAATTGCTTCATACGTTTGAAAAATTCCTCTATTCGAGAACCTAAATAATGCAATGAATATCGTTGACTTGTCAAAATCAAGGGCATTGACATTGTTAGAGTGTTACGCAATTACCCAATAGGATCTATTCCGAAAAGCAACAAAGTTGCCGTGTTTAAAGTTTTGGTTAATTTACCGTACATAACGTCTTTTGCACACCGTAACGTTGCGGTTCCAGTAAAGAGCGGATGCTTAACAAAATGTATGTAGAAGTGTCGAAAGGTCTATCCACCTGCTAGACTTTTTCCCAACTATGTTGGGGTCGACTTCCAGTCTAACCGGATGAAGTTGAATATCAATATTTTACATAAAGCGACTGTCCATGGTCTAAAAAACAAGGTCTGGCATTCCGGGAGTGACACATGCTTACGTCACTATCCAGTTGCCACTTTATTGCAACAAAACACGAATTATAGAAATATTTTCAGTCACCATTCTGTTAAAAAAAATATATAAAGCATCTAAATTGTCGTTTCATTTTTATAATCAAACGAAACAATTCAATTTAAACAATACCAACGTAATTGTTAGTTAAAACCTCTTTGTTTTATCGGATTCGCATAGGTAATAGAGACGATTGGGGAGTTATTATTACACACTACTGGTAACACAGCGGTGATGACGTAGGCTTGTGTCAACCCCGTGACCGGAATGCTATAACCTGGCGAAGTATATTATTATACCATGCGACTGCCTATCTGATCTCCACAACCCAGTTACTAGGTAATACGATACCCCTTGATAAGACTGGTTGTTACACTTTCGGGCTTCTGACGATCCGTAACAGCTGCCAAAGATCCACAAATGACAGTCAGGACCAGCGACTTAACGTGCTTTCCGAGCCACGGAGGGGTCTTGATATGTCAAGATGGTCACCTAGCCACGGACCAACCGCAGCAATCGTAGCTTAACCTGAACATTCGACCCATGCGGCTGTGATTACTTAGCCACAAGTTAAACTAACATAATATAATAATGAAATATCAATTTTTTGCATCGGTGCAAAGCGGAGTGACTACCTATCTGACCTCCACAACCCAGTTACTGGGTAACACCATACCCCTGTCGCAGGGTATACAAATCAAATACGAAGGTCTAGCATGTTTCTTATTGTACAAGCAAATTTTCTTTCTCTACCTCCTCAGTGACATTACCTCACACATTTTTAACACAACATCGCTTAATAGTTGTGGGCAGGCCGTCCTAACTAATGGTTCCTGCGGTCTTCTTCAAGCATTTTGTTAAAACAAAGCATTTAAAAAACATTTTTAGAGCTACGTTTTACGGTTATAGTGGTTCTCTGAAGTTTGTCAGGAATTTATTATGATTTTGATGTTTTCGAGCTTTAGACCTTCCGTTCCGTTAGCTTCGACCTTCCGTAGGTTGTATCAGGTCATTATTATTAATATAGTATTTTTTTTATTCTGCTCGTTATTATTATAACATGATATTTTTCCTACATAATTTAAATAGAAAACTTTCATGTAGGCGGTTTTTTTATCATAGCCTATGTTGGGGGGTAATGCCGAACAGTGAAAATGTTGTGTTAACTTGTAAGGTATGTTATGTAAATAAGTAGTCGAACGATTCCCTTGATGTATTTATTGCTACTGTTTTAATTATACAATTTGTTCTACTTAAATGCTAAGCTAAAGGAATGCACAGCTAAACAATAATCATGTGCATAAATGAGTATGACGTACAAACTACCACAAAGGTCAATGCACAGCGTACCTCGTACAGCCTGCGAATTTATCATGATGCAGGACGCATTTTTTCGTCCCCCAATTTTACACTAGCTTCTGCTTGCGATTTCATCTACGTGGACTTCAGAATTGGGTCCAGTTTTAACATAAATTGATAACAATTACTAAGCCTAGTCATTTACCGGGATAAAAAGTATCCTATGATTGTGTTAATCCAGTTTATAAACTATATGTGTGCCACAATTCATCCAAATCCGTTATATATCTATGGAGGTAGTAGGATTACCTAATGTCATTTTCTATACGTTTTTTATGATAAATTCAGTCTGCAGTAAACTTTACTATTTGAACAAAATAAATAAAAAACTTGCCATATTTAAAATTGGAATTAGAGAGGATAAGATTACTATAATCACTACTTTACTACTAGTATAGAGGTATGAGGAACAGCGTGTAAAGTTCACTCACACTCTATGGAAAAGGGATAACCCTCCGACCAGACGGGTGTTGTGCCTGAAGTAAAACTGCCCGACGATTGATGTCGGGACGTTGTATAATTATAATTATGCTAGTTTTGCGGTAAACTCTGCTTGCGCGATGCAGGATTTTACGTGACGTGAGTGTGACGCGTAGCTCACATGTGGCGTTGTAGATGCCGCTTCACTAGATTAAATTAATATTATAGGTACTAAAAACAATCCCAAAAGATCCCTTAAAACCGTATCAAACCCGAGACTTGCTGACGAATACCAATAAAATTAGACCACAATAGAATCAGAAGTATAATAAAACTTTAAACGATTTTCAATTCAAGACAGAATTGCTTGGTTCTTAAAGAAAGAGATAAATCGGGGTTCGAGAGATCGAGTGATACAATTTATGTGTTGCCAGGCTCCTAATGCAATTGAACGCATTGTGAAGCGAACAAAGATTCAACTAAGTTCTATTATTATACTCACGCCTCGTCCTCGAGATTAGTAATTTACACATGTAGTTACGCTAGTTGTCACCACTCATGCACTTAGTTGAGAAAAAATATATTATATTTAACTTTTCTTTTTATATGGCAATTTAATTTGACATACCCACAAAAACTCTTTTTTTTTTTTTTTTTTTATACTTGTGGGTACTTCGTCCAGTTCTGCTCTCAGACGATGTCACCAATCATTCGCATTCTAGTGCTCAACCACTCAACATCTATTTCGCGTCTTCGCACAGCTTGTTATAAAAAATGCCGAAACGTAAGAATTCTAGGTCTCGCGAAGAAGATATTAACCATTACAAAAATAAGATAAGAAAGTTAGAACGCAAAATTCGTGATAGACAAATTAGTGCTTCGCAAAGTGTATCAGACTTGGAGGAAGCTATTGTTCTACACGATGAAGATATTGGAGCAGGTATTTACCTACTTACTCAATTTAAAGTGATAACTATTTGCTTACCGTCCTGTTTACGTATCTACGTAATTAAGTTACTTTAATGCAACCTGAACAGTCACTGGGGCTGTTTCAACGCATTTAAAATACGGTTGGCGTTCCTTCCGCTGGGGATTGTAACCTAACCTAATAATTATTATGACTATGACTAATCTACAAACAATAATTATGTACCTACCTACCAAGCTGAAATTTCAATGCTTTATAAAAAGATAAAATATTATGATCGTAAAAATTAGTCATGGACTTATTTAAGTCCACTTTTTAATGTTTATATGTAAGTTATTCAACTTACGTTTTCAAAATTATCATATCTATGATAATTTTCAGACACCCCCGCACTGCGACTAGATGATTGGTTATTAGAATGGCCACCTGAAGATGAATCAATTCAGGATTCGAACAAAATCTGTGAACCTCAGCCAGGCCCTAGTACTTCCGCAGATGTACCCCCCGAAGAGCCTATCGCTCATGATGTGAATATTCCTGATCTGGATACGGAAATTCTAGATATTTTAGGCGATGATCCTACTAACACTGACAAATACGGACCTGAAATACGCAACGAAGTTGCAAATCGTTTATTACACATTGCTAAAGACGGTCTGAATAAGGAAAATCGTAAAAAATTGATCTCAAAATATTTATTACCAGGTAATTGTATCCAACTAGATGCCCCTAAAATAAATCTAGAAATTAAGGCGGCAATTGCTGATACCGCGATTAAACGCGATAAAGGCATAGAAAACAAACAGAAACAAATGTCTAGTGCAATTGCTTGTTTGGCCGACATCATAAATTCCCAGATAAATTCAAAAACAATAACTAATGACGTGCTGCAAAAATTAATGGATATAAGCAGAATTTTATGCGATTTACAACATGCAGATTCCATCACACGTAGAAATTTCATTTTATTTGCACTAAAAAATGACATGAAGGAACACCTTAAAAACACCAAGATAGACACGTATCTGTTCGGTGAAAATTTAGCAGAGACATTAAAATCAGCAAAGGCTGTAAATAAATCAGGAATCGAACTGAAAGCCGAATCTAGCAGCAAGACTGCGAATACCTATTATAAAGGACCAGCATCGAGAGCTTTAAACCGCAGGGCTCCCCCCCAGGCGCGCAGGCCGCCCGCGGGGCCGGCGCCAGCGCCGAGGAGCCGCGAGCCTGCGACGTCGCGCGCGCCTTATCACCCGCCGCAGACACAGTACATGCCACCGCACGCGCACTCATCGAAGACGTCATCGCGGGGCCATCAGTCGACGTATCCCCGTCGCCGCTTCTAGACACAGTTAAGTACGCAGGCCGCTTATCTAAATTTTATCAACAATGGACTGCAATTACGAACGATCAGACTATACTATCTTGGATAAGAGGTTATAAAATACCATTTACATCACCCGTTGTACAACATACACTTCCTGCTAGACCAACTTACTCGGCTAATGAAAGACCGCATTATTTAGAAGCGATTAATAACCTACTCAAAGTAGGTGCAATATCAGAATGTTCCCCATGTGAAAACCAATTTGTCTCAAGTATTTTCTTGGTACCGAAACCAAATGGCAAGATGCGCTTTATTTTAAACCTAAAAAACCTTAATACGAGTAAATTCGTTAAAACAGATCATTTTAAGTTAGAGGATCTAAGAACAGCATTAAAAATTGTAACGTATAATTGTCAAATGGCGTCAATTGACCTCAAAGACGCATACTTCTTAATTAAAATGCATAAAGAATCTCGAAAATACGTAAGATTCTATTTTGAGGGTAAATTATTCGAATTTAATGTTTTGCCATTTGGGTTAAGTACAGCCCCATACGTTTTCACAAAAATATGTAAACCTATAGCTAAATTATTGCGCTCCGCAGGCCTTCTGTCCACTGTTTATTTAGACGATTGGTTATTGTTTGGATATTCCCGTCTGGAATGCCTTACTAACATAGATCTAACTAAAAGATTATTAACTTCACTTGGTTTCATCATTAATGTAGAAAAAAGTGCACTTTTTCCTTCGACCAAATGCAGATTCCTAGGAATGATTATAGATTCACACGAGTTTCAGATTAGTTTGCCAACAGACAAAAGGTTACGAATAAAAGCGCAACTTGTAACGTTTTCAAAATTAAAGCGTTGTAAAATTAGGGCTTTTGCTCAGTTATTAGGCTTATTAGTTTCTTCTTGTCCAGCGATCGAATACGGATGGCTGCACACTAAAGAAATGGAAAGATGTAAATATCTAAACTTGAAAGGTCATGATGATTATAATAAATCTATGAATTTACCTGAATCACTATATCCTGACTTTGACTGGTGGCTAAATAAAATAGAACATTCTGTCCATCGCATAAAAGTTGATGTTTACCAAGTTGAGATATTTTCTGACGCTTCAACGACGGGGTGGGGGGCCGCCTGTGAAGGAAGGTCTGCGAGCGGGCAGTGGTCGAAAACCGAACGAGAACGACACATAAATTATTTAGAACTGCTTGCCGCATTTATTGCCTTAAAAGTTTTTGCTAAAAACCTTTTTAATTGCCAAATATTACTACGCGTTGACAATTCAACAGCGGTAGCATATATAAATAAAATGGGGGGTATACAATACCCTCATCTCACAAATATAACTCGTGATATTTGGAACTGGTGCGAAAGCAAAAAGCTTTTCGTCTTTGTCTCGTACATAAAATCTAGTGATAATATTATTGCAGATTACGAATCACGAAGAACTCATCCTGACATAGAATGGGAGCTGTCCGATTGGGCCTTTGATAGTCTCACGCGCGCATTCGGTCATCCAAAAATTGACTTGTTTGCTAGTCGTATAAATAACAAATGTACCACATACATATCCTGGCACCGAGACCCAGACGCATTAGTGATAGACTCGTTTACGGTTTCATGGGCAAATTATGATTTCTATGCATTTCCGCCATTTTCAGTCATACTTAAAACTCTTAGAAAAATAATAACAGACAAGGCACGGGGCATCATGGTCGTACCTTTTTGGCCAACACAGCCATGGTACCCCGTGTTTAGATCCCTCCTTATTTCGGAAACTGTTACATTTCCACCTAAAAGCCAGGCCTTACTGTCTCATTCCAGCTCCCGTCGGATACACGAGTCCATTACCCTGGTGGCAGGCATATTATCCGGGACGCATTTTCAAGGAGAAACATACCAGAATCATCACTTGGTATAATTTTAGCATCATTAGCACCTAATTCCATGAAACAATACGACGTTTACTTGAAGAAATGGTGGGACTTCTGTAAAATTAATTCGTTAAATGTTTATGACGCTTCTGTACCCACAGTAATATCCTTTTTAACCCAACTCTTTAATGACGGTTGCCAATATGGTACACTCAATTCATGCAGATCGGCTCTTTCCCTAGTGCTGAGCCCGGTACTAATTAATGATCATATAATAAAAAGATTCCTCAAAGGGGTTTTTAGACTAAAGCCACCAAGACCTAAATATGAAGTTACCTGGGATACCAACCTAGTTTTGGATAAATTGAGTTCATGGCATCCTAATGAGGAATTAACCTTAGATAAAATTACAAATAAAACCATTACTTTACTGGCTCTGTCAACAGCACACAGAGTCCAAACTCTCTCGAAGATAAAAGTTAGCAACGTTCAAAACCTTTCTCAGCGTATCGCAATTAAAATCTCCGATATTATAAAGACTTCTAGACCGGGATTTCAACAACCTATTATTCATTTACCTTTCTTTATTGATAAAAAATCCATATGCCCAGCCACTACATTACTGTGTTACATAGAACGCACCTCATTATTAAGAACATCTGACGATTTATTTGTTGGAATTAGGAAACCTCACAAACCGGTGGGAACGCAGACGCTTAGCCGCTGGATAAAGCAAACACTCAGTGAGTGTGGGGTCGACACGAGCGTGTTCAGTGCACACAGCACGAGACATGCAGCATCATCGCGCGCGCACTCACTTGGCGTTAGCTTAGATACTATCCGTAAAACGGCAGGGTGGAGTAGGAATTCCACAACTTTTGCAAAATTTTATCAGAGAAGTATTATTGATGATGATAGTACTACCTTAGCAGAATCAATAATCAACCAACATGCTTAATTAATTTATTGTGATTATGGTATATAATTGTCTACAGCTAACTGTGATAGCTATTATAAGAATAATTATTCCTTAGTTAGTTACTTTATATTTATTCGTTTGTGATTAATTTTACCCTTTGAGTATAGTAATCTAGTACTCAAAGAAACCGCCTAATTATTGTTAATCCTAGAAGTACAAAGTTGTTCTTTCTGTTTTTTGATTGTACCAAAATAATCAATAATAAAAATAATTATTTTGATATTTACGAACATTATTATAAATTGATGATATTCCCAAAATACTCTCAAAGTCTACATGTGTAAATTACTAATCTCGAGGACGAGGCGTGAGTATAATTAATGATTAAACGAACTTACCTGTACGTGAAGTTCTATCATAATTATACGAGCGCCGAGTCCGAAGAGATTAGTAATCCCACCCTCCCAGTGCTGTACGTACATACACACCCCTTAATTATCTATAGTGTCTCGGAAATACATCAATGAACCACAGGATATTATACTCTAAACTAAATGATTGGTGACATCGTCTGAGAGCAGAACTGGACGAAGTACCCACAAGTATAAAAAAAAAAAAGAAAAAAAGAGTTTTTGTGGGTATGTCAAATTAAATTGCCATATAAAAAGAAAAGTTAAATATAATATATTTTTTCTCAACTAAGTGCATGAGTGGTGACAACTAGCGTAACTACATGTGTAAATTACTAATCTCTTCGGACTCGGCGCTCGTATAATTATGATAGAACTTCACGTACAGGTAAGTTCGTTTAATCATTAATTATATTATGTAATAAAAAACGTGTGTATACGATAGATGAGGTTTTCAAATATAAACGGCTTGATTTTGAAGGATTTTGCGGGTTTTGCTACAAATGCTACATTTGAAATGTCGCACTTTCGGTAGGAGAAGGGCATAACTGCACTTTTAGTGATTTTACAGGAGTCATTTTAAGATTTTTTTGTGCCAAGATAGTCAAAAAAATGCACCAAAATGACATATACACTATTGCCCTCTGGCGGCATTTAGCTGATATTGATACGGGTCTTTGTTCCTCTGGACAAAAGGGACTTTTAAAAGCACTTTGGCATACTTAATTCATTTTTCGATTTTTGTCAGTTATGGCCTTGTCCTACCGAAGGTACGATGTGTATCTAAACGGCACAATTTTGATACTTTCATAAAACACACACGTACACACACTTGTGTTGTTCACACTCTTTATTTCCAATCTGTTGGTAAAAGTGACGACTTTTAATTGGCTGTTAGTCTCACATTTTTTCTGTTTGTTTAAGCTGTAAGTCAGCCATAGTTAATAAATAAATAAATTTGTTTTGTGGTGTGACGCACGATAACTGGTTCTTTATATTTCAATCTGCCTATCTGACCTCCACAACTCATTTGCTGGGTGACAAGATACCCACGATACCCTGGGTGTTCGTCTTTTTTTACATCGTTCTCACATATAATTATAAGTTCAACGTCAATGATGTAGGTTTTAACAAAAAAAATTGTAACAATAATGGAGTTTCTTGCCCGTTCTTCTCCATAGGTACCTTCTACGCTTTGGAATGGGCAACTAGCTTCATATTTCTGACTGACCGACTCCTTGACAGTTCAAAAGTGCGTGTGAATGGTTTAATTGAAATAAATGCTTTGAGTTTGAGTATGACCCCTTGGTAACAATGCTTGTCAGACTTGTGGGCTTCTGACTATCTGTAAACTGTTGTAATTGGTTGAATGATTTATAATCAGCCAATCGCAGCAGTTTACGCGCGCTTGGCAATTTGTCACATTAATTTTGCGATCATTTTCGTTCGAGAAACTGGCCATATGTCTGTCAAAATAATAACAATCAATTATCTAAAAAGCATAATCAGCCTATAATGTTCCCACTGCTGGGAGACAGGCCTCCTCTCTTTGAGAGGGAATGGGCTGTAATCTACCACGCGGGCCCAGTGCGAGCTGGTAGATGTCACATGACTTCAAATTTTTGGTTCTAGGACATGCCGGTTTCCTCACGATGTTTTGGTGATGAAATTATTTACACCCAGTAGCCAGCCAGGGTTCGAATCCACAACCTGCAACTCGTAAGTAGGGGCCGATACCACCGGGCCACCACTGCTCTAAAAAGCAGTTTCAAATTAAATAAATGGCGTAAAAATTGTCACGAAATAAATCATCCTTGATAATATTAGCTTGTAAAAGCGGCATCCGCGCGGTCAGCAACATAGGTATGGACATAGGTTAGGTCATAACTAACGGCATGTAGGCAGTATAGGGACGTGCAGGGCGACGGTAACACAAGCAAACATAAACCTTATGGTAACGTTTTTATCCAAATAATAACTCTTAGGACGATTTGACCAAAGTCAGATATCATTATTTTATCTGTGGACTAAAATTGTCGTCTGACAGTTCTATTATGGAAAAACTGACAAAAACTCAGAATTTATTCTCAGGATAAATGACTTATTCTAGGTATAACAGTTTGGTGAAATTCGCCCTTAATTTAATCACTCAAATTTAATAATCACTCACTTATCTGTTCAATGAATCAATTTCTTCTACATAAACATAAACTCACTCCTATTTCCATGGGGGTAGGCAGAAACTACAGAACGCCACCTTACAAACTCCTTTTGCTTCGTTTGCATCATCTGGTCATTCGAGGACGCCGCGCCGGCTAGGCGAACTAGGCCGCGAATCATATTTAGATTAACATACAACCTGACATTGCAAAAAACTTAAGACAATTTGAATTTCGCGGGCTACCCTGACACTTTCCCCTTAAGTCATTTGATGTAACTATATTTTTCCCTTGATTTTTTTTACTTTTCCGCGCGCGCCCTTCTTGTTCGCGACGATGCGTCACCAAACAATTTGAATTATGTAGTGGTACATATTAACTTAGAGTCGAGTAGAGATTAATAAAACTAGTTAGCATCAAAATTGTGCTCCATTAGTAACTTAACAAAGAAATCGTAAGTACAACCTTTAGAATCTCAATTAAGTTGGCTATATAGTTGTGATTTATAGTATTTTTGTGCGTTCAGGCACCCTAGACCGAGACCTAGCCTAGGATTGTTCGTAGGCATTCAAAGCATACAGACGTGCCCATCGATGCAATTTAAAAATAAAATAAATTAACGTTTGCATAAATAGTGACCTAGTTTTAGTGTATTAGCGTGTTATACAGTGAAACATTTTAAGTGACAAGCTAAAATAATGAACTGACTCGATTATTTTGTAATATCCTGTGATATATGGAAGGCAGCCCCTTTAATCGAAGCGCGATGATACGACGCAGCCCTCCACCAACACCAATCCCGGTACCGACCCCGGCATCGACACCACCCCAACAACAAAGACAGGACCAAGATGATACGGTTGAAGTAGTTTCCACTCCTGAGATCCAGAACTGGATGGGATCTATTGAGCAGTGCCTGAGTGAGATATGTGCCATTGCTTCTGATGGAAAGCTAAACGCTGAGCAGAAGCTAAAAATAAGCAATCTATGCCGAAAAGTAGGACATGGAGTTTCGCAAATGGCTGTTCAATACCAGTCGCTTAAGCAAAAAGCCATACAAACCCATACCTCCCTCAAAACCATGACCGAAGCTCGAGACCTATCAGACTGTCTTACGGAGATGAACCGGACGATTCAGGAGTCCTGTACGAAGCAAGGTGCAGCTACTACATCTTTTGCAGATATGGTGAAGAAGGGGTCCAACAACTTTGTTCGTCCTAATACTTTTAGTTCCGTAGCGATTTATCCCTGTGATAACTCAAAGTCCAGTGAAGAAACGAAGAACATGGTCCAAAAAATCATATGCCCTGGAGAAATGAAGCTTAAAGTACGAGGCGTACGCAAAATAGGAAAAGGAGGACTGATAATCAGCACTGAGACCAAAGATGACCTAGATAAGCTCAAACAAACAGTCCAACTCGCTTCGTCAGGACTTACCGTCAACGAACCTCAAAAGCGCAAACCACGCATTATAGTTATAGGAGTTCCCACAGCAATGGCTGAAAATGAGGTTTATAAATGTATTTATGAACAAAATTTGGCCGACAAACTGCCAACTATGTCCCAAGATACATTTTTGACCTCAATAAAACTGAGCCACAAATCAGGCAGGAAAGATGCTGAGAATTGCAACTTTATTATAGAAGTTCCAGCCATCATTCGTAAAGCCCTCATCACACAGGACAGATTATTTATAAATTGGACGTCCTGCCCGGTACGAGACTTCACACTGGTAACTAGATGTTTCAACTGCCAGCAGTACGGTCATGCAGCCAAGACTTGCAAAATAACTGCCCCCACATGTGGACATTGCGGTGAAGAAGGGCATTCACTCCAAGACTGCGCAAAGAAAGCCAATCCTCCAAAATGTGCTACATGTTTGCGCTTTAAAAAACAAGCCAACCACAAGACGGGAGACACAGATTGCCCGGCTAAAAAAGCTGCTGAATACAGGTATATAAATTCGATAGATTATGAAGGCGCCTAAGAGCGCCACATACTTATTTGTATTTTAGACTTATTGTTATTTGTTTTTAGTTTAGTATGGATGATAATTTAATTCATAATAATCATAATCATAAATCATTTATTTGCTTGAAATATGGTTACACGAGATGTTAAATTATATTATAGCACAGGACATATTTCACCCTCATTACGGGCATGCAAAATTATGGTTAATTTACAACAATTATTTAAAAAAAAAAATACAATTATTCGAACTATTACCATTATATAACAAAATGTGAATTACAATTATTAGAATCATTTAAATTACAATTATTACAAATATAGCGATTTCAATTACTTAAAATATTGAATTATTATTAAATACGAAATCACAGGAAATAAGACGAACCAGTATCTTAATGGACACCAAGTCGGCATGTGCTTTTATTCAAAAAGTCTTTGACGGTGTAAAAACTCTCCGCGATTAACCATTTCCGCAAGGCACAACAGAATCTTTTATATGGCAGGTCAGTCATTCCTTTGGGCAAAGAGTTATAAATTAGAGGTGCCATATAGGCACAATTCTTTCTGAACAGTTCTAGCTTAGGAACAGGCATTTTTAAGGGCAGGTGGGTAATTTTACGTTTAAATGTATTGTCGTTGGGGATGAAAAGATGACTGTGGTATTTTACAAATTTTGCTACTTCATAAATGTATATGCAGGGAACAGTTAATAAGTTCTTGGATTTAAAGATCGGTTTACAGGATTCCGACCAATCCATACCGTACAGTGCTCGAATGCATTTTTTCTGAGCTATGAACACCCTCGTGATGTCACAGGAGTTTCCCCAGACAACTATGCCATACCGTATAATGGAGCATATGTAAGCGTGATACACAATAATAGAGGTATGTCTGCTCGCTATGTCTTTTACCTTTCGAAGTGCAAAAACAAACTTGTTTATTTTTATGCATAAACTATTAATATGTTCTTTCCATGAAAAATGTGTATCCAGAATAATGCCTAAGAATTTGGCGCTGTTTATCTGTTGTATACGTGAATTATTATAACTGATATTTAATTCGATGTTTTTACTCTTATACGTTTTAAAGTTAATTAGTTTCGTTTTCTCTACGTTTATTTTTAATTTATTTGTGTCTAGCCATTGAATAACATCTTCTAACGTTTTATTTATTTCCGTTTCATATGTATCAATATTTTTACAGTTCATAATAATGGTTGTGTCGTCAGCGAACAAGACACAATCATGTGCGAGTGCACTTGGGAGGTCATTGACGTAAATAAGAAATAACAGGGGCCCTATGATGCTACCTTGTGGCACCCCAGAGCAAATGATCCTTTGATTCGAGTCAAACTCAACTACATTATTTGTTACAGTATCCAATTTAGTAATCCTAGTGAATTGTTTCCTATTTTGTAAATAGGACTGAAACCATAACAAAGAAGAACCCCTTATTCCACATTTGTCAAGCTTCAAGATGAGCATCGAATGATCAACGAAGTCGAATGCTTTACTGAGGTCTAATAGTAGAGCTGATGTTGGGATCTTATTGTTGATATTATTAATGATGCGTTTTATTAAGGTGAAGGTAGCTAATTGCGTTGACCGATATTTCCTGAAACCAAATTGTTCCGGTGCCAAAATGTCATATTTATCTAGGAAGTTAACTATTCTTTTGAGCATAATTCTTTCAAAGATCTTAGATAGGACCGGGGTTAAAGCAATAGGTCTAAAGTTATTTTTATCTGATTTTGACCCTTTCTTATGTAGTGGCTTTATTATCGACAGCTTGAGTTTGTCTGGAAAACATCCTTGTTCCAGAGACAGATTTATAATGTGAGCCAATGGTTCCGATATAAATAGGGCAATACGTTTCAATAAGTCGGAATTAATTTCGTCGTACCCTGCCGACTTAGAATTCTTCAATGAAATCATTGTGTTGAAAACTTCGTTTGCATCCGTGGGATTTAAAAAAATACTCGAATCGTTACTTTTTAAATTTGATGTGCGACGCTCAGACTCATTATTGACAGAAGTAGAACCACAAGAATTCCTAGCTACATCAATGAAAAAATTATTAAATATGTTTGCTATGTCAGATCCAGATGTAACTGTACATCCGTTGTCGACAATATTATCAATGAATTTACCAGTTCTAGGTATAGAAACATCCACATAGCGTTTAACTACGTCCCAAGTTGCTTTACCTTTATTGCGAGAGTTGGTTATGTACCTTTGGTTACAAAGCGACTGAGTGCTATTTATACATTTCCTTAACAATTTGGAATATTTTATATACTCCAATTTATTAATGTTGCTTCTATTTAAGTAGTAGTTGTATCTTAGCGTTCTTTTGGTTTTGCAACTAATTTTAAGACCTTTCGTTATCCAAGAACTTCTGCCGGTTCTAAAACTATTTCTTCGTCTTATTATGGGAAAGCAAAGTTTAAAGAATAATGTTACTTCTTCGTGAAATTCATTGAAAGCCTCATTTGTATCTAATCTATTAAATATTTCGCAAAAAGTTAAACTGCCAATGCACTCTACAAATTTACTTACGTTACTTTTGCTATAATCACGAGTAGTTGTGTAGTAATGTTTAGATATTTTTTCTATTTGTTTTGTTTCAAATTCAATTGTTTGTGCTGTGTCGTGATCCGAGAGACAGAAGTTGTGCGTCCTACCTACTGCTCCTGGAATGTTACTAAGAATGTTGTCGATACATTTATTTAGTCGTGTTGGTTCCTGGATATGACACTGGAGTCCGTAATTGGATATTAGTTCTAGGAATTGAGTACTTTGCGGTATCGTGAGCCAGTATATTAATATTAAAATCACCGCAAATAATTAATTTACGTTGTTTATGGCGTAGTTTAGATAACATTTCATTCATTTTGTTAAAAAATACATTTATGTTGGAATTAGGAGTTCTATAAATACATATAATAATTAGTTTTAATTCAGGAATTTCTAAACCACAGATTTCAAAATGTTTTTCAATACACAGTTTATTAATATCGTGCAGTTCCACGCCTTTCAGGTCATTGCGTAATAGGATACAAGAACCCCCTCTCCGTTGTAATTGCCGGGAAAAAATGGTCGACACATGAAAATTATGAAGCGTTAAAAATTGCTCCTCACCTTTAATTATAAAATGTTCGGTGAGACATACGGCAATAACACGTTTATTTGATTCACTTAGTTCATTGAGGGCTAAGTCTAGATTGTCCATTTTCCTAAGTGCGCCTGCGATATTTTGGTGCACAATACTACACAAGGAGGTACTATTGCCTTTACTTACGAAAAAACTGATCTTTGTCCTTACTAGTTAATACGGAAGCATGGTCGTTTATGGAATTATTATTGTTTGTGACCGCTGAGAAATAAAAGGGTATTGTGCCTTTACGAGGTTTAAGTTTAGATGACAAAACCGTAGTGGAAAGACTCTTGTAGTCTTGGAAAATGTAGTGCGTTAAGGTATTAAAAATAGTTTTCATGCCATGTCCATTTAGTACTCCACTTCGCTTATAAAACATTGTGTTGTCGTATTGCAGATTCGAATTGGAATCAAATACTATTGCATAGTTATGCTTACAAATGTCTTGGTATAATAAGGTATTAAAAGTCTCTACTCTTGAGTTAAAAATGTTGTTATAACCATTAAATTTATAGGTAGGCAAACATAATACTATGTTAGTGTAGCTAAATGACATTAAAGTTTCTCGTATAATTTTAACTAGATCATAATAATTTACAGTTGTCTCAAAATCATGTTCGCCTATAAAAATCAAACAGTAGTCTTGTTTATTGAAGTTAACAAGCTTTTTGTTAAGATTAACGAGTAGCTGTTTAATACCACAGTTTGTTGAAATATTATGGCATACATCATAACCCGGAAACGTATTTAGCGCCAAGGTGAGAATATTATTTACTTCGTTGCTACTAATGATACAAAGTTTTTGAATTGGACGATTTAAAACTAATGTCTGACCGTCATTAAATGAGGCCTGGGCTGGCCCCTCTGGTTGTTGGACGTTGTTTACCACTTGGGGCTTTACATAGGAAGATACACAACAATTTCCATTCACCCGTGAAGTGTCGGTTGATGTACTAGTGGCGCCATCTGCAGTCGCGGCGCAATTTCCATTCTCCTGTAAAGGGTCTGTTGATGAACTGGTAGCGCCATCTATTATCGAGACGCTGGTTAATGTATTCTGCCCAAGATCGATCACACTCGTGTTGTCATCGTCGTCGAATGTCAGCCTCAAATTTCCTGATATTCTCTTCCTTGGAGCCATCGATTTCGTCCTGGGTTCTGAACAAATTCTATGAAATGTTTGAGTTTTAAGTTTTTGTTTGATTAGAGCGTCTTTAAGCGACAAATTCTCTTCACTTAGTTTTACTATTTCTAAATGTGCGCTTTCGAGTTCGTTTCTAAGCTGTAATAATTCCTTTTTCAAGTCTTCTTTATCACTATCATAACCAGTAGACAGGTCCGGTAGACTATGTCTTCTTACTTCTGAATTTGTGGATTCAAAAGAGAGATTAAATGATTCGTTCAACAGTGTTTTATGGCGACGTATTGTAATATTTTCATCTGCCATTACAATACCTTAATAATTCTGTAGATATACGAAGATTGGGCAATAACAAGACAGTTACGCGCCTTGTCGTTTTCATTCACGCCCTCTCTTGGAGTAGCACCAAATTACTAGGCGTTAATTGGTTGCGCTTGCGCAGGGTATGATTCAGTTGGTAACGAGTAGATAGTTCTGTTACTCGCCGATAGATGGCGTTATTGCAAGTATAGATAATGGCGATAACTTTTACTTTTAATCTTGAGTGTATCTTTTGCGGTTATAATATAAACAAGATATCCCAAACACTCGAAGTTAACGTACCGCCCTCTGGTGTGAAATTATTGAAGGAATAATAATTTAAATTTGTCGGTAATTTGAACTGTTCAATATTCTGTGTAAGAATGTAGAATCTTGGAATTCACAAAAAGAGACGGGTCTTTGCGAGGCTCGAACCTGCGATCACTCGTCTTGCGCCCAGGTGTAGTCTATTATGCCGCTAATTCAAGTGAACTTAAGATACCGTGTTGAAATTGAGGATTGCAATGATTAGATCCAATATTTAAACTAAACAAAAACGGTTGAAATGACTCATGCGATTAGAATTTTTCGCTGTCAAACACTGGTCACTTTGTTTTAGCGACTACAAGTTTTATGAATTTCGCACTTGCTATTGAGTCACACTGTTTTAGGTGTCACTTCACTTGATTTTAATTTATTATTTATTGTTTTTTTTTGTGGTTTTCTTGTTTTTATTGTTTTATGAACTTTGATATTATGTTCACTGTTTGTGTATAATATACGTAGGTAACACTAACACTTGGTCACTAGTCACTGTTTTATAGTTTGACTTATTTTTATTTACATCTGTGCACTATTATTATTTTTAAAAGATATTTTACACAGAGCGTTTTTTCTCGCGTTTAACTAGACGCAGCGCCATCTCAATCCTCCAATTACCGATATAGATAACACATTTTTAACTGTGTCAAAGACATGTGACGTTGAGGACTGCAGAAAATATCTTTCCGACTATCAAAATGCACTAACCGTACTGACCCAAAACATCCGGAGTATTTATAAGAACATAGATAGCTTTAATATTTTTCTTCATAGACTTAACTTTGATTGTGATATAATGGTACTTACCGAGTGCTGGCTATCTAATCGCTACGATAACCTTCCAGTAATACCGGGGTACAACTTATTGCATACCACAATAAACCACAATCAAAATGATGGTGTGGTAGTCTTTGTTAAGGAATCATTAAAGGTCACAGTCGAGGAACATACTCTACGTGACTGTATGAGTAACTGTTTAGTCATCAAAATTGGTTCAACCACAGCGATAATAGCTATGTATAGATCCCCTTCCGCTAGAAACTTAGATCCTTTTAACAAATCCTTAAATCTGATTTTTGAAACACTCAGCCCATTTAAGAATGTTATACTAACAGGTGACTTAAATATAAATATTGGCTCCGAAAACTGCGATACAGGGACCCAAGATTATCTTAATATCTGCTTATTCCATGGTTTTCTCCCCGCTCACACATTACCAACTCATCAGAGCGGTTCCTGCCTCGATCATATGATGATCAAAACTAGCCTATCATATATTACGCTTGTTACTAACTCAACAATTACTGACCATCACGCAGTCCTACTAACTGTAAATTTAACGCTGCCTAAGCTAAATCGTCCTCAGACTATTAGCAAATTAAACATAAACAGACTCGAATATGATTTATGC